>OZ012557.1:19306245-21926939 GCA_963935595.1 Schoenobius gigantellus
CATTTAGCAACAAATGTACATGGCGTAAGAAATCCAATAGGGTCAAATATACTAGCAAGAAGTTTTAGTACTGATCGTTTTGTAAAACTATTATCAGTGAGATGGTACACAAATGAGAAACTATCTAATGTGGGAAGCCAATTCAAACCCAAAACTTTTATAGAAGATGATGTTGAATCATCATGAAAATTAATAGCGGAAACCTGTTCTGATGACATTCTCGTTAAAAGGTCAGGGCAATTACTGGCCCACTTCCTAAGTTCGAAACCGCCACACTAGAGAAGAGACATGAGTTCGTCTTGTAATAGGCTTCTTCTACTGATGAACAAGACCAGAGCAGATCATCTACGTAGAAGCCTTGAAGAAGAATGTTACGCGCAGCTGGGTACTTGTGATGTTCGTCGTGCGCAAGCTGTTGTAACGTACGCAAAGCAATAAAGGGCGCACTATGAAGGCCATACGTGTTTGTCTTTAATTCGTAGATTTGGACTGGCTTATCAGGTGAATCACGCCATAGAATGTGCTGGTATTGTCGCTCAGAGGGATCAATCAATACGGCACGGTACATCTTTGATATGTCAGCTGTAAGACACACGTCGTATAACCGAAAATTTGATAAAATTTTTACGATATCCGAATGTAATTTTTTGCCGGTCAAAAGAACATCGTTTAAAGATGTACCAGAGGTAGTTTTTTCTGAACCGTTAAATACCACTCGCAAGGGCGTTGTGGTACTGGAAGGACGTAGAATGTAATGGTGTGGTATGAGATATTTAGAAGGCACAGTACCTGTGTAAGGTTCCATATGACCTAAATCTTCGTACTCTTTCATAAAATCTACGTAAGTTTGCTGTAAAATAGGCGTGCGAGCAAGTCGGCGTTCTACTTGCAGCAACCGTTTCAATGCGATGTCATAGGAATCGCCAAGGACTTCAAAGAAAGAAGAAAGAAAGAATTTATTATGTTCAAATGTCCAATTTAGTTGAGTCCTGACTCCTGAACTAGTGTGAACTGTATTTCGGGAGTCAGTACCTTCCCATTATTATTAACATCGATGTATAACATATAAATCTTTAAAATAAACTGCTAAATTAAACGAAATATAAAGTACCTTAACAAACAAAATTTTTATAATTACTGTACCTGTATACCTATTGTATGTATACTATAACTAAGTTTTTTTATATTTTTTTGTTAATGTCATTATTTTTTTTTTTTTTTAACAGCAACCGATTTAATCTACTTGTGCTTGTGCAACATAGACTTGAATGTGTGTGTGAGTGTGTGTGCATGTGTTTGTGCATATGTGAGTGTGTGGGTTTGTGTGACTAGGTGAGCGTATGCGTGAGTAAGTTTGTGTGTACGTACGTGTGCGTGTGCACGTATTTGCATGTGCCAGTGATTGTATCTTTATTGTATGAACGGATGTCGTTGGTGTTTTTTTGTATGTGGATGCATGCTAAATTATTTTTTTTTGCCTGAATATTAGGGTTTGAGGAATTCTTCAACAGTACAGTGTCGGAAAATTCCTTTTAGATGCTGATCCACAGCATCTAAAAGGAATTTTCCGACAACATTTTTAAATTGGTAATCGGTGATGAGTTTGTTTACCACGAGTTTATTATTTATTAAATTATATACCCTGGGAGCTAAGTAGTCATATAATTTTTGAGTATGCCTATATTTGGCAAATGCTAGTGGGAATCGACAGGTTCTTTTGTTGTAATGAGGATGACATGGGGCTGTAGTACGGTGATACCTTCTCACGCAATGATACACAAATAACTTGCGAACTGTAAGCACCTTAACTTTATCATACAAAGACAAAGTAGGGAAACGTCGAGGTAAATACAGCATTACTTTTAAGACAGCTCTCTGTGCTCGTTCCACCTGTATAATATATTTTTTGGCTGCTCCTCCCCATACGCAAATGCAGTAGTCAGCAACTTCTCTGAGATTTTTGAACAGGTAGATGAGTTTTCTTATTCTTCCAGCCATAAGGGAGAGATGGTGATTCCATTTTAGCTTATCATCAACTAGCACACCTAAATATTTAACGACACTAACGCGCTCAAGTAAGAGACAGCCGCATGATGCGACATTAGGGCCAGGAAATCGGTTACAGGGATAGGAATGGATTTTTACCTCGATGCTCTTCGGTTCTGATGCTGCTGTTCTGCAAAAGCATAGATATTTTGTTTTTTCTGCATTCAAGGACAGGAGATTGTCTTCAAGCCACGCAGTTACGGCGCACAAGCCCGTCTCAGTTTTGATTTTAACATCATTCCAACTTGCCCCATGGAAAATAAGAGCGGTATCGTCAGCAAACATAAAGATGTCCACAGATGATTGCACTTTTAGTTTGCATAGCTCATTTTTAGATTTTAAAAGGAGTGGTGAAATATATCAACCGGTATCATCACGATAATATTTTGAGGTGTACATTTTTTTAGCAAGCTCTTCAAGCGGGTCAAACCTTTCCTCCGAAGGCAATGATTCAACTTGCCAAAACGACTTTAATGTGTTATCTAAGTCGTCGGGCTCAATAGTGTACGACACCAATGACGTTGTAGACGCTACCACGTTCGAATCATTTATTATTTTATTAGAGGGCAATTCGAGTTTGCCGCTTATTATATACCCGAACACACTGCTGAGTGCAGTGGGTATAGAAGAACTGAACATAATTTTATTACCGTCATAAATGTGAGGAAACACATCACCTGCTAAAATTATGTCAATACGTGACGGTTGATGAAAGTTTGGATCTGCTAATAAGAGATTGCGATAGTTAATCATAACATTATCGGGAATTGTGCATGTAAGTAAATCGGATGTTATTTTATGTAAAATTATAGCGTCAATATTAAAGTTGGGTGTATCACAGTGTCGCGGCTTAACGACGAAGGATGTCATGCCATAGTTCCTTACAATCTCTCCTGCTAAACCATAAATATTATATGAACATTTACGAGGAGAAAATCCTAATCTTTGAGCACAATCTGTGGTAATAAAATTAGTTTGAGCTCCCGAGTCAATGAGCACTCGAAACGGTTGATACTGACCCAACGCATCCTTAACATGAACAACAGCTGTCCCTAAAATAACTGTATAGTTCTGCGAAAATGCAGCACAATTATTACGTTCGAGTGATAAGTCAGACGCGTGCAGTTGCGCGAAACTTGATAAGGAAGCGGCATTACCACGAGCGGGCGCGGACGAGTGCGCGGGCTTCCCACTCTCACTAACATCGTTCACGTTAATATGCAATAATGTATGATGTCGTGATTGACAAACCATACAGCAAAATTCGCTTTTACAATCATTCACGGAATGGTTTTGTTTCAAACAGTTACGACATAATTTCAATGCATCAGCACGATTAATGCGGTTTTCAGTATTTAATTTGCGAAATTTTTGACAACGGAAAATCATATGATTTTCACCACAATGTAGGCATATTTGTCTTGCATGTTGCATCACGGATACTGTATGCGTGAAGTTTTTATTTGTAAAATTATTTATTATATTTTTATTATGATTGTCATATTTATTTCGCTGTATTTTATTAAGTTCTTTATTTTGAATATTACTTTTATTGCATGTAAATGAAGAAGAGTGCTCGAGAACTTTGACATGATTTTGAATGAATGAAATCAAATCATTAAATGACGGGATTGAATTTTGATTGAGACTTTGTTCGAAAAGTTTACGAGTATGCGGATCTAACGTGCGAAGTGCTATGTGACATAATACATATCGCTTAATTTTAATGAATGAATTGCCTTGTATGAGTGATCAAATGTTTCTATAAAAGAATTTAATGAATGGGGTGATTCTTTGGTTAATGGGGAGAAGTTTAACATTTTATCCAAGTATTTATTTACTAACATTCGATTATCTTGGTATCGATCTAGCAAACTTTGCCAAACGACATCATAATTGTTTGCTGTAATCGAGATGCTTTTAACAATATTTAATGCCGAATCCCTTGTGCACGATAATAAATAATGGAATTTATCAATTTTAGGAATGTGCGGTTGATTATGTACCAATGAACAGAACGTCTCGTAAAATGTGGTAAAGTTTTCAATGTTACCGTCAAATGTGAATAGTTCCAATTTAGGCAGACGCGGTCTCGAATGATGATTTGTTGTGAAATTTTCATCCTTATTCACATGTAAGATAGGTTCAAGTTTCGATACGCACAATTTTATACGAAAATATAATTCATCGAAACTATTTAGTTCTTGAGAAATATGACTTTTACCAGATGTTTCAGGAAAACTAACATTTTCGTAATCGAAAATTTGAAAAATATTTTTTTCAAATGAAACTCTCAGGGAATCAATTTCGGATGCACGTAAAAGAAATAATGCTTGATTATCAGTATTATCCGATAAATTTCTCATGCAATCGTGAATTTGCTGTATTTGTTCAAACATTCTTTCTTTTCGTTTTATTAATAACTAGCTGTGCCCGCGAACTACGTTTCGCCATCAAAATACTTAACACAGTGTTTAGTTTTTTCCTCCATTTTATTCCATAATGATTCAACTTTATTCTGCCTTTCTTGAGCATCGGCCATTTCGAAATTAGGACAATTTTCGTAGGTTCGTAATGCTCTTTTTCTAACAGTCCACAAAATTAAATACATTACAGATTACTATAAACACTAAGTATTATTATTGTTTTAGAGACATTATTGATATTAATAAATTCTTCTTCAGTAGAAAGAACTACACAGTTGCAATAATAATCCTTATCGTATTCATGTTTCGAATTAAAATAAACAATTGTTAATAAATTAGAACTGTATACGAATAAAGTTTAGATTTTATAATGGGTGTTGGTAACACCAACAAAATATATTTTTTGGATATGACAACTTGGCCAATTTTGACTGGTCGTACAGTCAGCTCCTTGTCAAGCTATACTGTTTGACCTTTGAACCGTTCTTATGTCGCTCGTAATACTGGCGGTTTTCGTTGAGTTAATATATAGCATGAATGGGGGGGTTACTGTACAAATACGTTTTCCGTATTCGATATCCGATCACGGAATACAGACACGGAGTTTCGTGAACGTAGCGCAGACGTTCGTTTCTTCTCATTCGGGATTTCTACCATTCTACCTAAACGTACGTACAGAACGTGTTCCGTTCGTAATAAAAACGAACGTGTGCGGCAGTCAATGAGTATTTTGTACAGATTTGATGCATTCGGATGCCCGCATTCAGAAAACGAATGCGAAAAAACGTATTTAGGTATGCGGTTAGCCTTAAAATGTATTGAGACTTCCGTTTTTGTAACGTGTACTGTGCGATATAGTGTTGCTGGCATACTCGTAGTTCGGTTAGCAAACTCGCCGTGATGACTAACATCCAACACACAAACTTGGAGTTATCGTTAGTTAGTTCACGATCGTTACATTATCACGGTCTCGAAGGACACTAAACACAGGTAACATCTAACATCGAACATCCAATAGGCCCCGAAGCGGTTCTCAAACTTTTTTGGTGACGGAACCCTTTTGGAAAGCGAAATACTTGACGGAACCCTAAAATAAAACAATAGTTTTTAAAAGTGTATTCTTTATTAATAAGCATAATAAAAGTACGACCAGAGAGGGTGTTTTGATTTTTCTAAATTATTGCGGAACCCTTATAGGGGTATTGTGGAGCCCTAGGGTTCCGCGGAACACACTTAGAGCATGGCTGCTCTAGGTACCCTTCAGGGCCTACTTTCATTTAATACCCCTATTGCTGGGTTTGAAAAGCAACTGTTATCAGCCTTTTTTGAGCGGCGGCCATGTTGAATTTACGTCAATGTTGCTACGTTCATAGTGCTCTACTGATCAAGGCCTTTCATTTGATACCCATATTGCTTGGCTTAGAAACGAACTTTTATCAGTTTTTTTGAACAGCGGCCATATTGAATTTTGTGCTATTTTCCTAAGTTCATAGTGCTCTACTCTTCAAGGCCTTTCATTTGATACCTATATTGCTAGGTTTGGAAACGAACTTTTTTCCACCTTTATTGAGCGGTGGCCATGTCGAATTTACGTCAATATTGCTAGGTCCATAGTGCTTTACTCTTGAAGACCTTTCATTTGATACCTATATTGCTAGATTAGAAAACGAACTTTTATCCACCTTTATTGAGTGGCGGCCATGTTGAATTTATTTATGTGTTGCTAGGTTCATAGTGCTCTACTCATCAAGGCCTTTCATTTGAGACCCATATTGCTGGGTTTGGAAACGAACTATTATCCATTTTTTGAGCGGCGGCCATGTTGAATTTATAGCATTTTTCCTAAGTTCATAATGCTCTACTCTTTTAGGCTTTTCATTTGATACCCATATTGCTAGGTTTGGAAACGAACTTTTATCCTTTTTATTTTGAGCGGCGGCCATGTTGAATTTAGGTCGATTTTGCTAGGTTCCTAATACTCTACTCTTCAAGGCCTTTCATTTGATACCCATATTGCTAGGTTTGGAAACTAACTTTATTCCACCTTTTTTGAGCGGCGGCCATGTTGAATTTATGTCAATGTTGCTAGGTTCATAGTGCTCTACTCATCAATGCCTTTCATTTGATACCCATATTGCTAGGTTTGGAAACTAACTTTTATCCACCTTTTTTGAGCGGCGGCCATGTTGAATTTATGTCAGTGTTGCTAGGTTCATAGTGCTCTACTCATCAATGCCTTTCATTTGATACCCATATTGCTGGGTTTGGAAACGAACTTTTATCCGTTTTATTTGAGCGGCGGCCATGTTGAATTTAGGGTGATTTTCTTATGTTCATAGTGCTCTACTCATCAAGGCCTTTCATTTGATATGCATATCGCTGGGTTTGGAAATGAACTTTATCGGCAGTCATGTCAAATTAAGTCAACGTGGCTAGGTTCAATGTGTTCTACTCTTTAGGTTCTTCGTTCGATATCCATGTTCCTTGGGTGGATCCAAAAAAATGTGATCCGTCATTTTAGACATTAGGATCAAGAGTCTCGTCCCGTCCCTCTGCGCGTAACCCAGAACATTGCAGTCAGATATTTTTTTTAATTATCAATATTAATCTATTACTTTTAATAGTTTTAAATGGATGAAAGATTTTGATTCCTTAGTCCTAATGTAAAAACATATAACACCTTTCAAAATACCTTGAAAGGAGTATCTTCATTTTTCAACATTTCAAATATTTCAAAAATTGTACCGATTTTGTGAAAATTAGTCCAGAATTAAACCAATCTACAAATTTTATGGTCACTGGATAAGTATTATCATTAAAAATGCTTTATACATTAGTTGTATGGCTTGATCTTTTTGCCTTACCACCCCGGTACGACATAAGAAAAAGACAATTTGGTTGGCGAAATCCAGTTGGGCACAGCCATTAACAGAAAATATTAAATTTTATTTGTACTATGTGAAACACTTCATTCCTGCCTTAATTTTCGAAATCCAATTACTTAAGATCAGGCTGTATGGTGTAGTTCCATTGCCTTTCCTTCGTGGAAGAAAATACCTTCTCTCTGAGGCGCGTTCAGCGCCTCGGGTGTAGTTGTCCGGTTGTTTTTTAACTCGCTCAAAGGCGTTGAACGGATTGTAGCAACCAAATCTTTTATCTCCCTCTTTCACATGATTTTTTATTTCTCTCTCTTTCTAGTAGATGACATTATAGAATATGGCCGCCAATATCATCCAATCACGTAAGAGTATTTCAGTCATAAACGTCAGAGCGTTTTACAACCATCAAATTCGATGGTTGTTCGGTTGTAACTCGCGCCGACACTCAAAAGGTCTTGAACGGGCCGGTTGTTTCACCCGGTTGTCACGCTCGAAGGCATTGAACGGGGTTAGAGCGAAAAGTTGTACTTCGCGCGAAGGCGCTGAACGCGCCTCTGTACTATGTGACAGACTTGTCAAAATAATTTCACGTGCGCCATGTTGTTTTTCTACAGCCAATTCGAAAATTTTATATGGTATTTTTTCACTAAAAATAAAAAGTGAATTTAAACAAACGAAATTATGCCTAAATGTTCTTCCGGAAAATTCTAAGCATTGTGGTGTAAGCCATATCAAATTCTGTCCAGTAGTTTCGGAGATCTTTCCGGACAAACAGACAAACAAACAAACAAACAAACCAACAAACAAACAATTTTTTTAAAAACTATTCTATCGTGTTCTGCTAATGATTTTAAGGCGACCTGTGTATTTTTTTTCTTAATATTTCGCAATTACAGATTTTTGTACCCCTACGATTTTATTATATATATAGAGATATAGAGATTGTAGCTTAGAATCAATAGCATGCTCGGGTTCCTTCGGTGGTGCCATTTTGTTTATCGAATGAACAGTTACGTAAAATTTATACTATACCACGTTGTTTGATTTTAGTACGAAAATAATTTAAATTGTACACTATGAGGTACAAATAAGGTAAATAATAAGTACTTAATGAACAAAAACATGTATATGTATAGAAATATTTATGAAATACGTTCTGAAAGGTAACGATGTATAGCGATGAAATGAGCACGGCTCACAGGCTTAAATAAGGATTTGTATATAAAAACATGTATTTATATACATAAATGTATAAAATATGTATTTACATATATATTTACGTGTCAATTATCCGGCACGATGGACCAAAAAATGTGCGATACTTCGGCTCAGATAGTGAAAAGGTATAAGCATATAATGGACTGTATAAAAGAGAAAAAGATGAACAATGCTGTTTGTAATAAGTAGATCGATTCCTGTGCTATAAGGAGGGCAGTAAGAAGTCACCACTAACCTGATGCCACATCAGCCAGCAGCAACCACCACCTCGTTTGTGTCAGGCACCGCAATCCTTGATTGTAAGCACAGCACAGCAATCACTTGTGTAACAAGGTAACTAATTAGGGTTCAACAATAATAACTTGAAACGTTCACGGAACGCTATTACTTGAGCTTGGGCAGCAGAACGTCTGCGCAGGTGTGCCGATGGCGAGGGTGAACGGCTAACTAACTTAACTAGATGAAACACTGAGTCAGTGGATTATTCCACTACCCTCCAAATATACACAAGAATCGGACATATATCGATGTTGAATTATCTTGCTCGCACCCCGCTTGCCGACGATACATTTTATGATCCTGTGGGGCTAGCACGCAGGAGAATCGAAAATCGAATCGAGGAGTTTGTATGGCAATTTTATTAGTTCTGCTACTCACCGCAGTGGCGCTAATAAAATTGCCATACAAACTCCTTGAGAGGTTGATATGCTTATCGGCGCACAACATTTTTCTATGTTATTGAGGCCAGGTCAAATACGTGGCCCACCTGGTAATCCTGATGGAATCCAAACTTCTCTTGGATTCGTTTTGATGGGTGACGCACCCAGAGATTTAAATCTCTGGACGCACCCATTGCACCTTACTCACGCCGCATCGTATGAAATCGCACGCTCTTTGTACTTTAACCGCACAGCCTCTTGAAACTTTAATAAAGAGTTTTGGGAGGTTGAGGAAGTCCTAGTCCTTGCGCGGCTCTGCTCAGCAAAGATGAACAGAGTTGTGAACTTATTTATAAGTCCACAGTTTATCGTCTAAATCTGATCCGTCTGTTTTGGGTAATTAGTAATTAGAGGAGCTCATAAAAGATTTGTTTCATTAGAAAAATGTTTTATAAATTTACCGCATTTCCGCACCGCTTATGATTATATATTAGTAGAATATCTTGAGAAATATTATTGGGGTTACCCAGTAGAGACGGAAATTAATTCCGCTGGATATGTTATCCCGCACCATAGTGTGATCCGTGATGACAAACTGACAACGAAAGTTCGAATTGTTCTTGATGCAAGCGCTCGGACCGATTCCGATATTTCGTTAAATTATATTTTATATCCGGGTCCGAATTTACAGTCAGATTTATTTTTAATTCTTTTAAACTTTCGTTTATTTCCTATCGCCTTTTGTGCCGTTGTAGAACAAATATGTACTTGAGAAAAAAGGTACATCCAAACTTTCATAAATATCAACGAATGTTATACCGCTTTGAAACTTCGGATCCTATTCAATTGTTCGAGTTCAAAGAGTCTGCTTCGGTTTGTCATGCAGTCCATACCTTGCGCTGCGCTGCGCTGCGTACTTTGTGTCAGTTAGCGGAGGATGAACGCTCTAATTTCCCACTTGCCGTGGATATTATTAAGTCGTGGACAATATATGGATGACGTCATTACATCTAAATCATCAGTAGACTCGGCAATTGAAGCAGCGTTACAGTTGATTCGTATGTTTTCTGCAGGAGGTTTTAAACTCCACAAATGGCTAGACCATTTATGGAGTTTCAAACTCGATAGAATTGCTAAAAGCATTACCGCAAGATCGCATGCAGAGGCGCATTCAGAGCCTCAGGGTGTGGTTTTCCGGTTGTTTTTTAACTCGCTCAGAGGCGTTGAACGGATTGCAGCAACCAAATCTTTTATCTCCCTCTTTCACATGATTTTTTATTTCTCTCTCTTTCTAGTAGATGACATTATAGAATATGGCCGCTAATATCATCCAATCACGTAAGAGTATTTCAGTAATAAACGTCAGAGCGTTTTACAACCATCAAATTCGATGGTTGCTCGGTTGTAAACTCGCGCCGACACTCTAAGGTCTTGAACGGGCCGGTTGTTTCAAATTCAAATGTTTATTTGCGTACTAAGTGATTACAAGGTGTTATAATAATATACAAATAGGTTCTTATTACTTAGATACCGCTAAGGTATTGCAAAATATCTTTTACACTTTCATATTTCTAAGTACTTTTACTAGTGTGTCCTAGCACACTGTAGTAAATGTACTGACTATACATCGGACAGGAACCTACATGTTACTACATAATATTTTATATAACTTAACTAGCATAATTTAACTTTTTGTAAATGTTGTTAATCAATAATTAAAACTGTTAAATGACATAACATATATAGTTGCATTGAAATCCTTATTCTATTTTAATACATACATATTTTAATTTAATAAATTAATTTTTATTTATTTCTTGTTACTTCAATTCTAAATTTTACTTTTAATATAATTTCAATAATTGTTAGGTACTTGTAATTTCAATTATTAGTTATTTGGCAATCTTAATTTTAAATTGAGTATTTTAATGTTGTTATTGTTTTATCATATTAATTTTATGTAAGATTGGATTAATTTCTGAAATAAATGTTATTCATTCATGTTTTTGTTGTCAAGTATTCATTTACAGAATAATAACTTTTAGATATTAGGTATGATTTTAAGCTTTTTGAGAATGTTCGTAAATTTGTTTCGTTTTTAATATACGAAGGCAATTTATTAAAAATTTTAACTGACATATGGTAAGGGCTGGCGTGTAACATTTTAATCCTAGACTGTGGCAAGTGAAGTTTATTTTTGTTTCTAGTGTTTATGCTGTGAGTGTCTTTTATTTTAGTAAATGGTTTTATGTTCTTAAAAGTAAATAAGCATATGTCATAAATATATAATGATGGTACGGTAAGTAAATTAAGTTGAAAATGGTTTGCAGGATTGTGTGTTATCTGTTCTGGCTATTATTCTAACTAATTTTTTTTTGCATTAAGAAAAGATCGTTCATTTTAGTGCTATTCCCCCATAACATTATTCCATATTTAAGTTGAGAATATGCATAAGCATAGTAGGCTGAGAGTGCAGCTTCATTATTTGTGCTATGTACTAATTCAAAAAGCGCGTAGGAAAATTTTGATAATTTTGATTTTATATGCAATATGTGCTGTTTCCAATTTAAATGTGTGTCTATTACCATGCCGAGGAGGTTGAAATTGTCTACTGACTCTATCGTTTCATTTTTAAATTTTATATTGATATCTAACGGGGCTTTATTATATGGTCTGAATTGTATTACTTTCGTTTTTGTGTGGTTATGTTGTTTAAGCCAAATAAATATTTTCTGTATTGTTTCTATAAGTAAATTTTTAATTCTAGATGTGTCCTCGCAATTTATTAATATTGACAAATCATCCGCAAAGAGAACTGGTAAAGTTACATCATTTTTAACTATTTTAGGTAAGTCATTAATATAAATGAGAAAAAGAACACAGCCGAGCACGCTCCCTTGAGGTTTCACCCGGTTGTCTTGTCACGCTCGAAGGCATTGAGCGAAAAGTTGTACTTCGCGCGAAGGCTCCGAACGCGCCTCATTAAACTTTGATGCAACTGAGACACAGAAGGTTTTAGGCGTTGTTTGGGACCCTTTCAAGGATAGCTTGCATTTTATGGTTATTCCCAATAACGGTTCTTGCACGAAGCGAATAATGCTTTCTGTTATAGCGCGCCAGTGGGACGTTATGGGATTTGCCGCACCTCTTATTTTATTTGCTAAGTTACTAATAAAGGATCTAGTGGGACGTTATGGGATTTGCCGCACCTCTTATTTTATTTGCTAAGTTACTAATAAAGGATCTTTGGCTACTGAAGTTAGATTGGGACGAAGAACCGCCTCAGCATATTATTGACCAATGGAATAATTTCCAAAGCGAGCTACCCCTTTCAAGTGGTTTTGTTATTCCGCGTCACGTTGGAATAACAGAGTTATGTAGTGCTTCTTTGTTGGCCCTTTCTGGTGCCTCTGAAAATGAGTACGGTGCCGCTATTTACATATGTGTCGAGACTGCTCATGGAATAACCGTGAGATTGCTATGTGCAAAATCCAAAGTTGCACCAGTTAAGACTGTAAGCTTAGCTCGCTTGGAGCTTATAGGAATTCACCTTATGTCAAAATTAGTTAAAATCTTTGTCTACATACTTCGATCGCTTAAACTTTAATAAAATATTCGCATTTAGTGATTCTACTATCGCTCTTAGCTGGGTTTATTCCAGTCCGCATCGATTAGACTTTTGCCGCTAATCGAGTTTCTAAAATTCAAGATAATCTTGATCCATGTATTTTATCTGTATGTATGTATTTTATCACATTTCGGGTAGTCAAAATCCGCAACTTCTGTCTAATTCTATTTGGATTAATGGCCCCGTATGGTCGTATCTTCCGTTCCAAGAATGGCCAATCAAAACATTTAACCCGCTTAAGTCCGATGAGTTGTCGGAATTAAAATCAATAACATTGTAGAATATTTCGCATACAGAAAATGAAATGTCGTTTTCATGCGCGTTATCTGATGAGATCTGAACGCGTTTCAAGTTGGACAAAATTGCTTCGCATCTTTGTATATATTTTGCGCTTCTTATGTGGCGTTTACACATTCGTATTCGCTATTCGCCTCGTCATTCGACGAAACATTCGTATACGAGTGCCACCGCGAACTACTGTTCACACATTCGCGGGTGATTCATTTTGATATTCGCACACGAACATGGAGGACGTGCAAATAATGGCGGCATGCGTGCTACATTTTATTTTAATAATTTAAGATTTAATGTTACAAACGGTTTGTACATCTGGCGGACTTAGCGATAAACATCGCTCTCTACCAGTCAACCATTGGGCTAAGGAGAGAAAGTAAATGACGGAAGCAATGTAATAAATTACAATAATTGTTATATTCAAATAATATGATATTATGAAAAAAACACATACATACACGCACATAACACTCACATATACATATTGTATATGTGTGTGTGTGTATGTATGTGTAAGTGTTAAGTAAGTAATGCGTATGAATGTTTATACATACATACTTGCATATATGCATACATACACAGATACATAAATATATGATTAACTACTTATATTAAAATAAAATATTCAGATGAAGCTACATCTATTGAGTTTATACAATTTTTGAGATATCCCAATCCCATTCTATTTAATATACGGTTCCATGCATCGTTTATCTTTTCTTTATTTTTTTTTATCAGACTTCAAAAAATATATTTTACAAAAAATAAAAACCGACTTTAAAAACACTGAAAGGTTAAAAATAATATAAGAATAGGTATCTACAGACATCACACTTCTAAACAAGGTTATTTTTAATTACCAAAAAAATTTTGTGTACTTGTTCAGACAAGCAAACGGAACAAGTTTCACTATGGGATCAACTTTGAAATCGACAAAAAAAAAATTAGCTGTTCCATACATCTAGGTTCAGTGAATGTTGAACATTTGTACGAAACAGCTGATTTTTTTGCGATTTCAAAGTTGGTCCCAAAGTGAAAGTTGTTCAGTTTGCTTGTCTGAAGAAGCGTACAAAATTTTTTTGGTAATTAAAAAATAAACTTGTATATTGAAGTCGGTACGAAACGATGATCTCTTATAAAGTCTTAAAATTTGACACCGACTTCAATATAGAAGTGTGATGTTGTCAGTACCTATTCTTATATTATGTTTACCTTTTCAGTGTTTTTGAAGTTAGTTTTTATTTCGTGTAATTATGATTGCGATTTTTTGGGTTCCCAATGAGCATCTCTATAATAAAGTTCTAGGAATTCTAAAATTCGCACTTCACTCCACACTCTATTTTGTCTTCTTCTTTTTTACTTGGTGGCGTTTCCCTTTTGGATTTCGCCAGAATGGAGTTTTTTGCTGTTGCTGTTCTATTTTGTCTACACGTTCGGTTGGGTCGGGCGCTAGCTGTCAACTAAATGCATGCGATTGTGTAAACAGTAAGTTCGTGTTCGCCATTCGTGCCCTTTGATTCGCGACCAAAAAACCGCTCCCAACGCGAACTCACGAATCGCGAGGCGAATGGGCGAATTTTTTGTGGATTTTCCAATATTTTCATAATAATTTTACTAATAAGAGACTGTGGATAAACGAGGTGTCATGTGAGAGTGATAATCTTAAAGGCTGGACTGATATTGTCCTTGAAATCTGATAATCATCATCTGCCACATACACGAGCGCTTTCATCCAGTTGCCTATGAGCTGAAGGCTTTCGAGTTCCCAGAAGAGTGGTCAAGTAAGTGTTTCCACTATTCCTATTGGAGTGTGTCTGTATTTTGGTACGGTTTTGAGTAAATGGTCAAATTTTATCCTTGCCTTAACTTCCACTGGTCTCAAATTAAGAAAAAATATAAAATAAACTGGCGAAGTGTAACAGCGTACGAAGGGCACTAACAGTGTGCGTGAGGGAAAGGGTTACCCTAACCCGAGTAAGCGGTTAAGCGCATAAACACTGAAAACCTTTAATGGCCGGTACACACTTTGTTTAGTGTTTAGTGCGAGTGGCTTGTTTAGTGTTAAGTGTTTAGTAAAAAACACGTTCGGACAGCTTCTGTTTAGTGTTAAAGGTTCAGTCAGACAGCGGGCGTGGCGGGACGGCGACGGGGCGTCGGCGGAGCGGCGACGCGGCGTGGACGTCATATAGCCGGCGGGACGTTGACGCCGACGCCCCGCCGTCAGTGTGAACACGAAAGCGAAAACTCATAGAACACAACGCGTAATACGCCGCCGCTGCCACGCCGACGTCGCGCTCACGCCCGCCTGTTGTATTCAAGCCGGGCGGGGCGTCGGCGGGACGTGACACGCCGGGCGGGACGGCGCTGTGTGACGTCTTTCATAATAACTCATACATTACAACTGCTTATATCCCGCCGACGCCCCGTCGCCGTCCCGCCCCGCCCACTATCTGACCGAACCTTAAGTGTTTAGTGTTTAGCGAATAGGAACGCGTTCTATTTTTTCTGCGAGTCGCCCCTCCCGCTCTCCCGCCTTCACCCCTCACTTAACACTCACTAAACACGTCTGGACAGATCTGTTTAGTGTTTAGTCCATATAATGAACAAATAAACTAAACACCGTTTACTAAACAGTGTATGGACAGCACCTTTTTTTTAACCGCACCGTACCCGCCGTTGGCTAGACGGCGAGCGTGTGTGGGGCTCTCCCGGCAGAGTGCCAGGCCTACCCACTAAAACCCCCCGGTGTTCTCCCTGCCCTTATGGGCGCGTTAGGTAAGGTCCACACTGCGACTCCACTACCCACGCGCCCGGGCAAGCCCGACCCACCGGTCGGGCTATCGCCAAGGGGGGATTGCCCGAGAACACCAGGGCAATCCCCAGACGGAGGGCCTTACGGCGGCGTGCACGGGGCCAACCGTGCACGCAGGCCTCCACGGCAGGGTCATTAGACGGGCATCGCTTGTGCGAATGCCCGCCTTCTCCTGCCTATCCGTCTGCGACGGATGGGAGCGGCTTGAGGATCTGCTTCCCGCTCCCTCTCCGCGGCCTCCTTCTGCGAGATGACGTCCTCGCAGAAGGAGGCGACATCCCCCATTCCGTCTCGCCGCGGAGCATGGCCACGACCATGCTCGGCAGCGAGAGGTCACCGCCTCCCAGCGCAGTGTTAAGCACGCTGCGTTGGGGTCGCCAGGCCGGGCACACCAATAAGGTGTGCTCGGCAGTGTCGTCGGGAGCGTCGCAGTGGTGACACCGCGGCGTTTCCTCCCGACGCGCGACCCGGTGCAAGTAGTGACCGAAGCAGCCATGCCCGGTCAGTAACTGCACCATGCGAAACGTGAAGCTGCCCTGCCGACGCCCTACCCACTCCTCCAACACCGGACGTATCGCGTCGATCGTCCGGTGGCCGGCAGCTGGGGAGGCGAGTGCCTCACCCCACTGACGCAGAGCCTCCCTCTGCGCCAGGGTACGAATCCGCTCCACCTCCTGTGGAGCGGATCGTCCCCCCCGTTCACGGGTAGCAACCCGATGTCGATACACCTCCGCGAGGACGCGTGCATCGACATGCCACGGCGTTTGGCCCGCAAGAACGCAGGCCGCGCCGTAACTGACCGTGCGATACGCTCGCACGGCCCGAGTCGCTATGACCCTCTGCGGACGTCGCAAGAGGGCCACCGTTTGGGGAGAGAGGCACTCCGCCCATACCGGGGCTCCGTAGAGTGCCATCGACCGTATCACCCCGTGATACAGTCGACGGCACGCCGATCCTGGTCCTCCCACATTAGGGAGGACCCGTCCGAGTGCGGCTGCGGCGGCGCACAGCCGTGGAGCGAGGAGCTTAAAATGCTCCTCGAAACTCCATCGGGGGTCCAGAACCAGGCCGAGGTACTTAAAGTGCGCCTCGACTGGTATACGGACCCCCTCCACGCGGACACGTAGCCCCGGTGGGATCCTGCGACGGGGGGCGTGGAATAGCATGGCCCTCGTTTTGTCGAGGGCCACGTCCAGGCCCAGGAGGCGGATGCGTCGGACGACTAGTGAGGTGCCGACCGACGCAAGGTGGGCCGCCTCCTCCCCCGTTTTCGCTCTCGCCGCGAGTATGGACAGCACCTACTAATCACTTAACACTAAACAGTCTACTAAACACTAAGCACTTAACTAAACAAAGTGTATACCGGCCATAAGATTAGGTAAATTATTGTTGTGGGTGGTAACCCCTATTTTACAGGTTATCGTTATTGTTGGGAAACCTGTTGAACGGCTTACCGAGCCCACTGGGTTACCATACGAATGGGTTACCCTTTCGAACAGCTTAAGCAAATGGATTTTCCGGTCCCCAAAAGAGGGAGATAAAGATTTGGTTGCTGCAATCAATTCAACACCTCTGAGCGAATTAAAAAACAACCGGACAAGTACACCCAGAGGCTCTGAACGGGCTCTTGCGCCTCTTGATTGTAGGTATAACTCAAAATCAAGCTCGGTCGCATCCATCACTGCTTTATAAAAGACGAGTCTGTGCAGTCTTGTATTTGTTGTGTAGGTATATGTGTATGTTTTGAATCAAAGTGAATATACATAAATATTAGTAATAATAAAAATTATAACAAATATTTTAAATTTTATTTACAAATAAATATTTTGATATAGGTATAATAACAGTTATCATTACGTTCTCTGAACATGTATATGAAATTTACATGATGGCATAGACTGTACCTCTGCTGTTACCACACTGTTAATGCACAAATTAGCCAGACCTCCTCTTAGCAGTCCACAGGTGTAAGCAACATACTGGAAAAAGACAAAGAATATATTATTAAATCGCCCAAGTGTATGTTATATAAACTTTTACTGGTACTCCTGATAGGTTTTTTATACAACTAAGTTGGTGAGTGGTAACAGTCATTTATAGTATATGTGGTTCTTGTGAGATTCACAACAAGTCTACAAGTCCTACAACAACCACAGTGTACATTGCCAACTTGTGACATACCATGTAAAGTAACGACACCAGCAGTAATTTCACTGCCATATCTTTCCCTTCAAACCGGAACACAGCAATGCTAGCACTGCTACTTTGCGGCAGAAAAAGGCAAGATGGAGGTACCGAAGCAGACGACCCTGGTACACAGTCTAATAAAAATATGTTGACTTAGTATAGTGTTTTGTGATAAGGAAAACAATTAACAAATGTTATTAATGTACTACTAATAGATATGGAGGCACAGTATCAATCTTTTAGTTTAAATGTTAGTTTATATTATTTAAGTATATTATATAGTATTAATAATTTCGAATGCTTGAAACACAGGAATATATTAGTAGTGTATTATTGTTCCTTCTATATCTCGTTCAATCGCAGACACGATTTCACTCCATCTAGAAGGAACAATAAAACACGTGGTAGCAGCGTCTAGTAAGTAAATTATCAGATAAGATTCAATTCAGGTCTGTAATTGGTTGTAAAATATTCCGCTATTTATAACGTTTTAACGCGACAATGCAGTCATCATTTTGTTGAAGTACACGCATCACATCGGTCACATTTAAGTGCAGATATGAAATTTATCAAACAAAAACAATCACTAAAATTAGAATGTATTTGTCCTACGTCAATGAATGAACCAAAGCGTCATGGCAACTTACTACCAAATACCATTCGCTGTGTTGTTTGTGGCCCATCGAATTGTGGAAAGACCAACTTAGTAATAAGTTTATTATTACATGAAGATGGTCCACGATTTCAAAATCTGTATGTTTATTCAAAGTCTTTGTATCAGCCTAAATATACATTCTTAGAAAAAGTTATGAGTATGGTTACGAACACGACTTATAATAAATATAATCATAATAGTGAAATTTTAAGCCCTCACGAAGCTTTGCCGAACTCGATCATTATATTTGACGATGTTGCTTGTGAGAATCAAAATAGCATCCGAGACTATTTTGCTATGGGACGTCATAAAAACATTGATTGTTTTTATATTAATCAAACTTATACTAAAATACCGAAACAATTAGTACGAGATAATTCTAACTTGATTATTTTATTTAAACTAGACGACATTAACTTAAGACATGTCTATGAGGAACATGTAGGGTCTGACATGTCTTGGGCTCAATTTCGAGAAATGTGCTCAACTGTTTGGAATCAACCATTCAGCTACATTGTTATCAATAAAGACTGCGAACGGAATAAGGGATGCTATAGAAAGGCATTTGACACATTTATTATGGTGGACTAGCATTCATAAAAAGGTGTTACATAAATATGGAATCAGTTTCATTTGTGATTTCATACCGAGAGGAAATATAAACAAAATGGAACAAAATTTGAAAGAACAAATTATAAAATCTGCCGCAGCTGTGAAAAGGAAGGTTAATATGATAAAAGATGCAAAAGACGCTAGCAATATGGCATTAGAAACAATATTTAAGCCTATTGTAGAACCACTTAATGTGTTAACAAGCAAAAATAACGAAAGTCTTCATAAAAATTTGGATATTGACCAAAACCACCCAGTAAAAAAAAATAAGTACAGCGAAAGTGAGTCATCAAATTCTGTAAGTGAAGATTTCGAGGAAGCTATGAACGAAGAAGATGAAAACTCTTATGGTGATGAGGCTTATAAATTATCTAACAAAACTCTTACGATATTACCCTCTGAAGATCACGATGAGCATGAAAACTCGTTTAAATCCATTCAATCATCTCCGAGTATTGCAAAAGAATCTTTCTCATGGCCTACGTCGTGTGATCTAATAAAAGATATACCTTATGGAGTCAGAAACGAGCGAGGTAAACTTTTGCTTGGCAAAACTCGCGTTTACGATGAAGGTTGTAGACTGAGGATTGGAAATCATGATCTGGAAAAAACACCCGGTTTAAAGGAATTATTGTTTAAAAAGATACCAAATTTAGACCTTGTCACTGACGACGACTTACAAAATTATAAACAGATACTAATAGATACTAATGCTCATAAACGTAATTACGATCCTTTAAAACCAGTGAACAGTAATAAAGGATTTAAATATATACGTATTATTAAACCACTGTTTAAATACACAAGAAATATTACAAGTAGTGTGGAAAGTATTCCTCGAGGAGAAGGTATAAACCTTTTAAAAAGGGTTAAAACAGATACTGATTTGGTTTACTGGGACGATCCAAATGAGTTAGTGGAACGATTAAAATTACTACTAGCATCAAAAGAAGCTGGTAATACCGGAGTGATAAATGAAATATATGCAATAATTGAAGAACTATATGAAGCTGGCATCATAAATGTAGAATATAAAAAGCATCCATCAGGAAAATTATTCAGTCTCGTTTCAATGAAGACTGCATCAAGACGACAATGAATGTAGACAAATTTGGACATCATGTACACAAGCGTTTAAGATTATCAGAATTCATTAACACTCTCAATGATACTTTAGTAAAATCTGAAACAGGTGACTTTGATTTAAAATCAACAAAGTTGAAGGGTTTGCAATTTCCTGAAAATAACGACGAAGCAGTAAATAAAGAATACGTGGATAAATGTATTGAAGAACTAAGACAAGAAATAAAAAATAATAATAGTGATGTTAAAAGATATTTAAGTAGTTTAGAAAAGGCGACAATTGTTAGTTTGAGTGCCTTATTTTACACAAAAAAAGAAATAGATTTTATGATTCAAGCAAATTCAACTAAGGATGAGTAAGCGAGACGTAGTTAACGAACTTCACAAAGCAGCACGAAGAAATTTTTCTCGTCGATGTACATTCATAAAAGGAATTGATGATCTATGGCAAGCAGACCTTATGGATTTACAAAAATATTCACAATTCAATAAAGGCCATAAATACGTTCTAGTAGTGATTGATGGCTTATCAAAATACGTTTGGGCTAAACCTTTAAAATCAAAAACAGCAAACTGTGTTATGAATGCTATGCAAAGTATATTAACCACTTCTTCGCGTAATCCTAAAAATTTACAAACCGATTTAGGAACTGAGTTTTATAATACGAGTTTTAAAAAATTGATGGAAACGTATAAAATAAATCATTATTCTACATATTCTGCAAAAAAAGCATCCATTGTCGAACGTGTCATTAGAACAATCAAGTCTCATCTTTACAAATTATTTAGTCTTCATGGACGATATCAATGGCTTGAACATAATTTGGATGACGTGATACAAAACTATAACAACACTAAACATCGAATTACTAAATTTAAGCCTGTTGATGTTACTAAGTCAAACGAAATTTTTGTTAAGTCAAACATTGTTAAAACGCAACAACCTAAAACAAAAAAGAGATTTGCGTTTCGAATAGGTGATTATGTTCGTATAAGTAAATACAAAGGAGATTTTCGTAAGGGTTATACTCCAAATTGGTCTACAGAAATTTTCCGCATAGTAAAAGTTAATGAAACCAATCCTCAAACATATCAAATAGAAGATAAACACAAACAAATTATTTTGGGATCTTTTTACGGGTATGAATTACAAAAAACTAAAGTTCCTGATCTTTACCTTATTGAGAAAGTTTTAAAAAGAAAAGGAAACACACTATATGTAAAATGGTTAGGTCTAAATAATAAAGAGAACAGTTGGATTGACAAGAGTGAATTGGTTCAATAGTATAAATATTGCTACGCAATTCTGTATCTTCTATTCACTTTAGAATTATCAATGAAGGAAGGTGGTGGTATACTTAACACAATAATAGACAATTTACCGATTGAGTTACATTTACCTGGATATCAATTTTGTGGCCCTGGAACAAAACTTCATAAACGGTTGCTTAAAGGTGAACGAGGCATAAACAAATTAGATAATGCTTGTATGTACCACGATATAGCTTATACAAATAGAAATTTAGACGTTCGACATAAAGCTGATTTAGGACTTTTAAATATGGCGAAAAGAAGGTTAAAATCCAAGGATGCTGGAAGAGGAGAAAAGTTTGCCTCTTGGATAGTTAAAAATGCAATGAAAGCTAAACTCAAAGCAGGGAGTGGGCTCAAATCATTTATGACCGGTGTAAAAAAAATACGCTTACAATTAAAAAAACTTAAATCTAAAGACAGTCACTCTGCAATTAAATATGCCCACGCTGCTGCAAAAAAGATATTTACAAATAAAAAGGGAATACGTTTGCCGCGTCGCATTCCTATTCCAAAATGTGGAGGACTTTTACCACTTATTCCGATTTTTGCGGGATTGTCGGCTTTAGGTTCATTAGCCGGAGGAGCAGCAGGTATAGCAAAGGCTGTTAATGATTCTAAAGCTGCACAAAAAAGTCTTCAGGAATCTGAACGACACAACAGGATGATGGAAGCTGTGGCTCTTGGAAAAGGGCTGTATATAAAACCTCACAAAAAAGGAGCTGGACTGTATTTTAATCCATCAAAAAACTAAATAAGGGGCTACCCAGACGTGCACTTACCAATATTGATATATTAGAACACGCAAGTGACATTCCATTTTTTCGTGGTGTTTTCATGAGAGATACGTTACCTACGAAACCTAAAAAGATAGAATGTGCGATATTGAATTTGGATAGCTCCAAAAATCCTGGAACACATTGGGTAGCCTTCGTCAAGCAAAACAATTACGCTGAATATTTTGATAGTTTTGGTAATTTGAAACCTCCATTAGAATTAATTCAATATTTACACAACTTACCAATAAACTATAATTACGTACAACACCAAAAATTTGGTACTACTAACTGTGGTCATCTATGTTTAAAATTTTTAAGATGTTATTGGAAAAATCATTTATATAACGTGTAAAATAAATAAAATTGTCAGTATAAAAATGTCTTTCACTGTGTCTATAACTGGGAGAGGAGCCTCCTTGACAACGAACTATTCGCCAACATTGGAGTTACATGGCGACTATGAATGTGGTCTTTTATATTTTTCTACTTTTAATTCTATTCCTAATATTGATAAACGAAACAATAAATTTTATTATGGCGAAAATGAAGTCATCGAAATTCCTGAAGGGTCTTATGAACTTCAAGATATTTGTGATTACATAAAAAGTAATATTAAAAACACCGTATTAAAATTGACTTGTAACAACAATACTCTAAAGACAAATATATTTTGTTCCAAAAATGTTCACTTTAACAAAAGTGATTCACTAGGTCAAATTTTAGGGTTTCGAACTGAAACAATACATGCAAATATAAGTACTGAATCTCAGAATCCGGTCAGCATTTTATCAACAACCATCGTGAGGATTGAATGCGACGTAGTCAGCGGTTCATTTGTGAACGGAAAAGCTAGTCATATAATTTATGAATTTGTGCCTAATGTACCACCAGGATATCGGATCATTGAAATACCTAAAAATTTAATATATTTTCCAGTAAACCAAAGTTCTATAAGTGCGATTAGCATACGGTTACTAGACGCTGAAAACAAACAGGTAAATTTACGAGGTGAAGAAGTACAACTATATTTGCATTTCCGAAAAAAAAATGATTGATTTCAATAAAAAGCAAGAGGCATCGTGTACTCGAGTCAGTTTGAAAAGATCACCTCAAAAAGACGCACCGCTTCGGCTTAGAAAGAAGTTGACTAAAAGCAATAAGGATTTTTTGAAGTTAGTGGGCTTGTTAAAATGAATATATTAAATATAACTCAACCGACGTCAATAGATAACAGCATTGAAAGTTTTGAATATCACTCGTACAAACCATATGTAACAAGTTTCAACAAGAATGATGAAATACGAATACCTATCAATCAGCAAGATTTGTATGTGCTGCCCTCACTCAGCACTTTGTATATTGAGGGCACAATTAATGTTTATAACAGCAAAAAAGAAAAGGTGTCAAGTGTGCATTTCGTAAATAATCCGGTGTTATTTCTATTTCAAGACATTCGATATGAACTAAACGGAGTGGAAATAGACAAAATAAAAAATGCAGGAATTAGCACAACTATAAAATCTTATTTATCATTAAATGAAAATGAATCCAAAAGCGCAAGAGCTTGGGGCTGGTCGACTACAGGTACAACTAGTGTTGGTGATGGCGGATTCTCTGCTTCTATACCAATGAACAAAATATTGGGTTTTGCAGAAGACTATGAAAAAGTTATAATAAACTGCAAACATGAGTTAGTATTGTTGAGAAGCAACACAAATCTGAATGCTTTGATATTAAATAAAGGTGAAATAGTGGATGATATAATAATTACTAAAATTGCTTGGCGAGTTCCGCACATTAAAGTATCAGACCGTGAAAGAATTAACTTACTAAAACATTTAGAGAGAGATCGAGCAATCACTTTAGCTTTTCGTAATTGGGACTTATATGAATATCCATTATTACCGAAAACTCGTAAACATACTTGGTCTATCAAAACATCTTCACAAATAGAGAAACCTCGATTTGTTATAATTGCCTTACAAACTAATCGGAAACATAACGCTGAATTATCAATGGCAGAGTTCGATCATTGTCATGTACGTGACATACGAGTCTTTTTAAATTCGTCATATTATCCCTATGAAGGACTGAATGTAAATTTTTCAGATGATAAATTTACTTTATTATACGAACAGTACATTAGATTTCAACAGTCTTATCACGGACGTCGACCAGAGCCGTTGATGAGTCTAAAAGAATTCAGAGACGTCGCTCCTTTATTCATCATTGATTGTTCACGTCAGCATGAAACGTTAAAAGGATCTATTGACGTTAGAGTTGAAATTGAAACAGATCAAGAAATACCTGACCAAACAGCTGCATATTGTTTGATTCTGAACGATTGCATATTTGAATATAAACCTTTAAGCAATATTGTAAGGAAAATATCATGAACAACGATACGATAATTGTAGATTTGCAAGGATTTAAAAATAATAAAAATGAGTTTTTAGTAAAAGAATTTGTTATAGCAACTCTCGAGTTTACCCATATATTTTTAATTAAACCTCCTTATCCGTTTTCTACACTAACTGATGAAGAAAAAAAACAAGTTTGTTGGATAGAAAGAAACAGAGGTTACCAATGGAGTGAAGGATATATAGACTACAGAGAATTTAACAGAATTATTAAACCTTTCTTGAAAGACAGGAAAATAATTGTAAAAGGTGAAGAAAAAGTTAAATGGGTAGAGGATTTATGTGGTCATAATAATATCATAGACATAAGTTATACAGGTATACCAAATTTAAATACGTTAAATGATTTGTATAGTAATAATATGTTCCATTGTTTAACTCATAAAAAAAGATGTGCGTTAAGAAATTCATTGTGTATTAAAAAATGGTGTTTTCTCAATGGATACACATTATATGATTTTTGAATCTAAATTTAGAGAAACAATCTTGTTTAAAAATTAATATACAACTATATTAAGAATTTTTCAAATAAAATGTCATGTGTAATAAAAGTTGTTTTTATTATGTTTGATACCCAAAAAGAAAAAAACTTAGTACTTGAAAATATTTTTTTATTAGGAAAACGTTTTAACAAAATTAAAAAGTTATCTATAAGTTATCACCACAAAGTTTTTTGGATATTTTTCTTATAACGGTTTCCGTAAGGTCCATGATTTCATCCACCGGTTCCTGCACCACATATTGAGCACTCAGCACTACGTTTTCTTCCGCATCAGCAATGTCAAAGCAGCTATTTGATGCACTTGAAGAATCGTTCACTAAGTCCAAGACCAGTATTTTAATTAATTTCACGCCTTTCTGCTCCTTAGTGATCACAAATGATTTTGTAGATTTACGAGCTCTTTTTCTTGTGATGTCCTTTCTTTGTCTTATTTTTCTCTCTCCCTGTCTTGATTCATTAGTTTGTTCTTCCCGACGTATCATGTTTTGATATTCTTGCGTGAAGCCTTCCAATGGATCTTGTGCATATTGGGAAAACAAGATATCCGACGAGTTTGACATTATCTGTAACAAGTGAATAATAATAATGAATAAGTTGATATCCATAATTACCTCAATAATCAATAATGATTAAAAAATGATATGAAAAGAGAATGATACTTACAATAATATTACAATATGGACTGCTTGTCACGAACAACGAGTTATGAATGAATATAATATCAAATAAAGTTGAGGCTTAGACTAAATTTGCTTATCTAGCATTGCATCACACTTGACCTCAATACAACACGTGGAAATATATGACATGTGTAAGTGCAGTAATTTATAGTGTAGGTATGCAATAAAAAAACACAATACTATTTTAATGCTTATTTGGCATTGCATCATATTTAGCCTTAATATAACACGCGGAAATATGTAGCATGTGTAAGTGCAGTAATTTATAGCATACTAGCTTTCCGCTCGCGACTTCGCCCGAGTTATTTTTGTTTCCTGGTCTCGAACTATCCCTATACCAACTTTTATCTAAATTGGTTCAGTAGTTTCGAATCCTATACAATACAAACAAACAAACAATCAAATCTTTCCTCTTTATAATATTAATATAGATGCAATAATAAATAAAACACATAATACTATTTTAATTGCATTTATTAACTATAAAAAATATTAACAGGTCAAAAACAATTATATTAACTAATTTAACACTATCTTAGATTAGATTTTCATGTCCCCAAGCCCAGGTTCTAATTTTATCGGATAAAATAAAACGTTTATCATCTTGATTAGATAAAGCTACTTTGTTAACACTCTGAGTAAAAATCTCATGCTTAATGCATCTAAACAAAATATTTTTTTTCCGTATTATTTTGTCGTGAAGCAGAACTGATTTATAATCATCTAATGTTAAGTCTCTTACTACATTTTTTTTCACACCTTTTGCTTTTTTAATAAATGCTGATTCCGTTTTTATACAGTACAACTTAGACCGGAGACCTACGAATTCTGTCATAATTTCACCTCCTAATTCATCTTTAAATAAGCCCGGTATCTTTTTGTTTTTTAAAGGCAGACCAAATATATTGTCACAACTATAGTTACTGGTGTCAAAGAAGCTTAAAAAGTTATCTTTCAAATCATGATAAAAATCTTTCGTTTCAATCTTATAAACAAAGCTATCAGTATCGGTGTAGCAAAGTTGTATTTTATTTCCATAGTAAGGTTTTATGACAGAATAATGGAATTGATACATATGACTTTTAGATAGTTCTAAAACAGTAAAACCAATATAAATTGGCTTATCCAAGATAACCCTTTCAGGTTTCATTTGAACCGCAACTAAATTATTGGAAAAAATAGTAGCGCTGTGAAAATTAGGTCTCGCTATTAATTTGTCCGCTGAAATGAACTTTTTTGTCTTGTTAGATTTATCACACCACTTATTAACCAAGCGAACATCGACTCTTTTTTCACTGTCTTCCAATGTTTTTCCAAACACTGAATTATTCATCAACTTAAAAAGGTCTTGCTGAAAAGTAGTTACAGCTTGTTTTCTCAGTTCTGTGTTTAAATTGATATATTTAGCCAAAAAAGGGCTTTGTTTAAAAATTAAGGCGCGATGAATTTTATTTAAAACAAGACCATTATTAATGCATGTTTTCAAATAAACATAATGGATTACATACTGATATTTAGAATACAGATTAGGACAGAGTTTAGAAGTTTTACCTCCGAGTGGTACAAATTTTTCGGGACAAAAAGGATAATCGTTATGGTCATTATGTAGCTCCTCGGGATATGTTAAGTCCACTTCAAGAATATATCCGAACTCAGCATCATCTGCTACGTTCATGATATTTAACAAATCTACTTCGTATTCGCTTAAAAGTCTAAAATCTGAAACAGGTAAGTACTGACACATACTATAACCATACAAGTTATTGCAATCGATGTAAACTAGAAAAGAATCTGGTTCTGTAAAATCATATTGTGGCATATATTTATTGTTTGCACGAGCATATCGCGTTGAGCACATACAGATACCTCCCCGTATCCCTTTCTGTATAAAACGTATAATTTCTAAGTCAGTTAATAATTCTAACTGAATGCCGGTTTTAAGTAACATAGCATCGAATGAAAGACTTGGAGCTGTTAAGTAAAAAGCAGGATCTAATTGATAGTTCAATTTACAAATTTCACGGAAATTTTCAAATACATCAGTCAATAGCAATACATCGGTTTTTAGATAAAGGTCTGTGTACCCACCCATATCTTGTATTCTAAATGTAGACCAAACTTCCTGAGCATGAGTGTAATCTTTATCACTTATATCTTCATCAGTTAAAGAATTATAGAAACCTTTTTTGTGTGGAAGTTGTTTCTCGGAAAATGATTTCCAATGTGTCATATGATCATACGGATATACTCCTTTGCGTGTTAATAATTTAAATTCAGTTGCGTTTGGAAAATATTTTTTTAAATGCTTAAAATCTGTTTTATCTAACCCACTCGCTAATTTTTCCAAACTGGTTCCTAAGAATTGAAACGAATCGACAAATCGTATTTGAGCATATTTTTCATTCTTTAACTGTAAAAATTTTGTAAATGATACGTATTTTTCCTTATTTTTAGGTATGACTTTAACAGGTCCTAAACTATCGGCTAATTCTTTGATGAACAGATGACAGTCATAGCCGGATAGGTTATGGAAAAAAACGGGAACTAATTTAGGAACGCTAAACCGTAAGTTACAGTATTGATGCGCAGCACCTCGATAACTTCCAGTGAGGTGACAATGATCTCTCACTTTGTCAAAAAATAATAATTGCTTACAAATATGACAAACATCGGTACGCGCATAGGCCTCTGCGTCATATTCATCGAATTCCATCGCAATTTCTTTATCTAAGATGTCATAAATCTTTTTAACGTCAAAATACAGTTTATCAAGAAATTTTTGGACACAGTCTTTTCCTCGATACTGTACAAAAGAATTCAGACTGGTATCGTACGAGCACACTATGTGATAAGCAAAAGCTGATGGAATGTGCTGTTGACGCTGAGAAGTAAAACTTAATGAAGGGTCAGGCTCACAGCCATCGAACGGTATAAGAAGAGTTTCAAAGTCAGCATAGACCACAAAAGGAACGTCTTGCTTCCGTTCGAAATTTTTGAATTGTAGATAAGTTCCTTTCTCAGGCAGTACTGTACAAACGCCGCTGCATGTATGATTATCAAGATTAACTTCAGAAGTAAAAAATAGCAAGCAATCATCACAAAAATATAGTTTCTTATGATTTTTCGTAATTTGACTTCTTACAAGTCGAGAAAGGTTTTTTATCAAAACAAAGTGACATAGAACATTATTTTCAAGTAGAAGCAAGTTAATTTTAGTTCTGGTTTTGGATTTATATCCAGACTTATAAATGGGACCTACAACTATCTGATTATTCTTTAATGAATATACGTTTACACTTAAATGTGGATTGTTTTGTTCGAATTTCGCGATATCCGTAAACGTTACTGGGAAAGATATATCGTCGGTGTTTAGGACCTGTTCAAAGTGCGGATACGACGACGTACGGTCACCGTTCTTTTTAGCCGGGTACAAAGCGGCAACGACGCTCCACAAAAAACAATATTCATCTTTATTCCTGATGTTAATACACGCCTTTTTCTTTTTTATCGCTAGTGGTAAATCTACATAAGTTGAACCAGACCCTCTCAGAGGATCATATCTATTAATGTTAACTTCTAAGGAAACATTACTTAAAAAAGTCCAACCACTGTCACGATCCTCAAATTCTTCAACTTTGTTCTTAATAGTATTTACGAGTGTTTCAAACAACTCGTTAAAATCAAAATTGCGATGAATCGTTAAATTTTTTGTAACAAACGACTTAATGTTATTTACCTCGTTCTTAAATTCATCATCTCGCCGTCGGGCTCTTGTTGAAGGTAGACGTGTGTTACGCGAGTGCAAATAAATTCACATTAATAAATTTGCTATTGGTCAATTCTGAAAATTTCGATTCCTACTTACTCCTGTGGACATCAAGTTACCTAACTCCTTCTCTTGGGCGTGTTTTGAGTGAGACAACTATAAGGTACTCAAAAATACTGTTTACGAAGATTGTGGTGTTATGCTGATTGGCGGTGGAATTGAACCCCGATCGCTTGCGTGATACGTGACAGCGGAGACCAATCGACCATCAATACATTGCGACAAGGTGCTAATATATCGGTAAGACTGATCCGCTACAGACGCTACGGCTACGTACCCCTCTCCCCGCATCACCGGCTACGCTATCCCCGCCATCTGGGTACAGTACAAAGCGAGCGCTACGACATTGCCTGGATTTACTAGATGCTACGACCCACTGCTACGTCACTTTCTTGAGATCAACGAATACAATCGCTTCGTACCTACTGCACGCATATTATTTTTTCTGTGTACCTGTGTTCCTGCTACTTATTTTGTATATTTGCTTATTTTACTGGAAATATTTATAAAATAAAGCTCATTTGATTTGAAATCAAATAACATAATAAAAAACCGATACAATATAGTATAATGATGCCTCTAAAACGAACACCACCCAAAACTTCACATATTTCGCTGTCCGATCCTGACATTGCTAGTCACACTGCGCCTGCGAGCGATGTTTCCGAAGTGACGCACGTCACGACTCGCTGTAAGCGCCTACGTGAGGAATCTATTTCTCCGCGGACAGAAAAAAATGCATCTGATGATTTTAGAGCGGAGTTAAGAGAAATGATGCTCTCGTTTCAGAAGAATCAGGCACATTTACTCAGTAAAATGTCAGGTGATATCGCTGAAATTAAAGAGCAAAACCAAATCATCCGAAAATCTAATCTGGAAATTGAAAAAGTCTTACAGACCATAAAAGCGGGACAAGAAGAACTGGCTCGTCGAATTGAAAAATTAGAAACAGAGCGTCATTCATTAATTAACCACATTCAAAAGCTTGAATCCAGAATTAATAACTTTGAGTTATCTATACGTTCCTCTACTATTGAGTTAAGAAACATTCCAAATCAAGAAAATGAGACGGAAGATGATCTTCATAATTATGTTATAAAAATTGGGAGTATAGTTGGTCTTAATATTCAGCACACGGATGTTCGTGATGCATACCGCCTACCTGGAAAACCTGACAAACCCAGGATTATTGTAACTGAATTTACTAAGGTGGCACTAAAGAGTAATTTTCTCGCTGCAGTACGTAAATATAACGGTAATCGCACGAAGGAGGACAAACTAAAGTGTACGTCAATTGACATCGAGAAACAAAATAATCCAATTTATGTGTCCGAATATATTCCTGGGAACAGTCGTAAATTGTTTTTCCAGTGTCGGGAGTTTACAAAAGCTAACAATTTCAAGTTCTGTTGGGTCCTAAACAAAAAGATTTACGTTCGGAAAAATGAACACTCGAGAGCTATTCGGATTGATTCTGAAGCAGCTCTTGATGAGTTAACTAAATGACTATTAAACCTTTGTTGGAAGTGCTTTATAATTGGTTTATTCTCTTATTTGTATTGTTATAGTATAATAATGTTATTTTTAATTGTTCGTGTAAGCTATATTAATGTTTCAGTCTTTACAGTTGACTATTGTTATGTCATCAATTGCCGCCAGTTAAATATATTACAAAACACACTGAAAATTTACACATCTTTACATTTATACAATAGACACTTACCATATACACAATACAGAATATACTACAGAAATACACACACATTTGGTAAATATATACCTCACTCGTGCATACACATACTCGTTTTTATAAGCAATTGTAAAATTGAAAACTATATTGGTACTTCTTATTATAGTAATGTTTCCTATTCTTTTGTGCCTACCCCTGATTGCCAAGACAACGTAGGGTCCCTCTGGTTCATATTCGATTCTTTTTTTACTATGTTATTTTTATACTATGGTGTTAGATAATTTAAGTTACATTTCTACAGAATTGGAGGATCTCTGCGTGTCACAGGCGATTAGGTGTCGGCCGGAACATTGCATAAATTATTTGGAAACTGAGTGCCAAACCTTGGCTGTCTTTCAATTAAACATTCGCAGCATAAATAAAAATTTTGATGACTTTGTTACCTTAATCGAAAATACTCGCGTAGTATTCGACATTATTATACTTACAGAATGTTGGATATCGAAATCACCATATTTGCCTGTATTAAATGGATACAATGTTTATAGTACCAACAAAAATTTTAACCAAAATAGTGGAATTGTTATTTACATCAAGGACAACTTACCGTGTAAGGTATATGAGCCTAAGCAAATTAGGGATGCTGACTGTTTGGTCTGCGAGGTGGCCTCTACTGCTGTCGTGGCTATCTATCGATCACCTTCTATGTATTGCATTGACAATTTCTTGAATGGACTCGACCAACTATTAACAATTCTTTCAAAGTTTCAAGTTTTAAGTGTCATGGGTGACCTAAACATCGACATCAAAATAGGTCACACTGATACCCGCACGAATGAATATTTAAACCTACAAGCAGTGCATGGCCTTCTTCCCGCGCATACACTCACCACTAGAGGCGATAATTGCTTAGACCATGTATTTCTGAAGACTAAAATGCGATCTACAACGCTAGTGTTGGAGTCCTATATCACTGACCATTTTCCTACTGTTATGTTGGCAAATATCAGCCAAAAGCCACAAAAACCGTCAAAGTTTAAAACTAAAGTAGATTACTCTTCAGTTCACACTTCTATTTCAAATACTGACTTTTCACCTATTCTTCTATCAGGAGACGCTAATTTTGCTGCTGACTATTTAGTCTCAAATATCGCCAACACAATAAAAAAACACACTAAAAGTTATGTCACTCCACGCACAAAAGTGAACATTAAGCCCTGGATAACACCCGGGTTACTTAGATGCATCAAATGGCGTGATCGTATGCATGGACAGCTAAAGCGTAATCCTGATAATATTATTCTTAAAGTGACGTACACACGATATAGAAATTTTACTAACAAACTTTTAAAAACAACAAAAATAAATTATCACAAACAAATGTTACACAATGCTAAAAATAATTCTAAAACTACTTGGAAAGCCATCAAATCTATAACAAATCTGTGTCCATCGTTTAACGGTGCCGAGAATCTGCTTAATTTACACACTAATCAAAATGTGGCTGTGAATTTGGTTAACAAACATTTTATTGATGTGGGCAGGAAGCTTGCTAACAAGATTTTGGATCGGGAGTCGCCTCCTTGCGTCGGGGCTGCCCTACGCGAACCCACCTCTCTGGCACTTTTTGACGTAGATGAGCAGGAAATAGAAAAATTACTCATGAGCTTGCGAGAGGACTGCTCCATCGGTTGGGACGGTATATCTACGCGCATCCTGCAAACATCAAAGAGTGTAATCGTACCTTTACTAACGCATATTTGTAGACTTTCTTTTGCCAACGGTGTATTCCCTGTAGCTTTTAAGAGGGCTTTAGTCCATCCGATCTATAAGTCTGGAGACAAGGATGAGATTTCCAACTATCGACCCATATCTGTGTTGACTGCAATGTCCAAAGTCTTAGAGAAAGCTCTAAATAATAGACTTATTAGTTTCCTAGAAAGTAGAGATATTATCGCCAAAAATCAATTTGGTTTCAGAAGGGGTGTCAGCACAGAGGATGCAGTCGTTTCATTGCTGAATTCAGTGGTAGGACATATGGACACTAAGCAAAAGTGTATAGGCATGTTTTTAGATTTATCTAAGGCATTTGATACGGTTTCCGTTCCCGCGCTTTTGAATAAACTTGAACAGATTGGTGTACGTGGACTTCCTTACTTACTACTTAAAGATTATCTTGTAAACCGTACACAGTCAGTAAAGATAGGCGAGTTTATCAGTGATCCTGAGGTGTTGGAATTCGGGGTACCACAAGGCTCAATATTGGGACCCACTCTTTTTATCATCTATATCAACGACCTATGCAGGCTTGCAGTGCCCCATTGCAGAATTTTCACGTATGCGGATGATACTGCCCTTGTGATTGATGGATCGACTTGGACGGAGACCTATCTGAATGCTGAATGTGCTATTACCACAGTTCTATCATGGCTAGACAATAATCTTCTTACTCTAAATTTTGCTAAAACAAATTTTATAACTTTCGCCTCTAACACTAGAGCACTACCAACTAATGAAGCTGCCAATATTACTGTCCATCAGTGTTCTAAAGCTACAGATCAATGTAACTGTTTAAAGATGACAAGAACAGCCACTATTAAATACCTAGGCATTTACATTGACCAATTTTTAAAATGGGATTATCAAATAAAGTCTCTTATATCAAGAGTAAGAAAACTAATATATGTGTTCAAAAATATTAATAAAATAGCTGACGATAACATCCTCAAGTTAATTTATTTGAGTTTGTGTCAGTCTGTTTTGTCTTATTGTGTCACTGTTTGGGGTTGTGCTGCTAAAACGATAATGCTACCTCTAGAAAGAGCCCAGAGAGCAGTACTTAAAGTCATGACAAGAAAACCTTTCCGTTACCCCACATTCCAACTTTATACCGATACCTCAGTTCTGACTGTGAGACAACTTTTTCTCATGTATCTTATACTCCGCAAACACTCACAATTAACTTTTGACCCTAAACTTTTGACAGACAAACGAAGATCTGATATTGTCTGCCAAACACCACAATATAGGACTGCTCTGGCTAGACGGCACTTCAACATCATCAGTTGTATTATCTATAATAAGATTAATAAAATTATAAATATCTACCCATGTCAAAAAAGAGAGGTAAAAAGAAAAATTCAAAATTTATTAATAAAATTAACATATTTCGAGACCGAAGAACTTTTGGCTAAAACTTTATAAAATTATGGTTATTTACCTATATATCGCTTTATACTGGTTTTCAATATTACAAAATACATTCACACACGCTCACTCACACACACCCTCATACACACACACACACACACACAAACACACACCACACCACACACACAAACACATGCACACACATATACACACATGTACAGATGTTATTATATACCATTAACTTTTACTACCTTGCGGTTGAGAGGACAACGATAGTAATAGAATATTATATCACAATTTTAAAAACGTTATAATTTAAATTTCTTCTATTACTATTACACGAATTCTCAAAAAACAGACTATGTCTCGTTTGAGAATTACTGCTTCCACTCTGAGTCTCCTTACTATTATCGTTTCGTTTATTTGTTTCGGAGTTCTGTGTGTAGTACTCTGAACCATTTTGTATCCAGTCACTTGCCTGTACACTTCGAGATACAGGTTAGTTCCTAGTTCGATGGTGGGTGGCTGGTGGCGGGCTACTAACAATTTAATTATAGTGATCTGTCATTAATAGATTTAATCCTAGATTGAAACGAATCAATAAAGAATTTTTATTTTTTTTTTTTTTTTTTTTTTTAAATAAAAGAAAATCGGCAAAATATTCAAAATTTACTTTTAAACATATATGCTTATTTAGAGACATTTGCAAAAGATTATAAATTTTAGAAAATATACTATGCAAGAATGAATCGGGTAAAGAGCATCGGTACTCATCTGTAGGAGTAATTCTGTATGTAACGATGCGACCTCTAAACGCACTCGCGAGTTCGACAACACCGGCGTCGTCGTGCGCCCGCGACACTGCGCACCTGCGCTTGTGCGCGCTGCTGCGCAGGTGTCCTACCCATTGTCTGCTGCCTAATTGCATCGAACACTCTGAGCAAAAAGGCATCGTAGCAATTCAGAAAAATAAAGTATACAACTTGTTACCTAACGCTAATCTATAGTCTTTTTAGTTAATTACTTATCCACTTAACTAAATGAATGATTACCGTACCTCATTAATACCTAAGTTACGACTGTAACTTTACCTGGACGTGGGCTCAAAAAAACCGGATTAAATATAAAAACCTATTGTAAAAAATATTTTACTTGCTTAGTTAATTTATTTATTTAATATTTGTTTTATTACTATAAAATACAGGCTTATCTTTAAACAACGACTTTGACCGCTTTAAAAACTGCTGCAAGTAGTCCCACTCGGGCTGGTCTGGCTCTAGCTGCACCTTGAGTGTGACAAGCGCCTTGGTGTACCGCTGGTCGGGCGCTACGGCCAACGCCTCGTCCGTGCTGTATACGCGCGTCTCCACGTAGTAGCGACCGTCGAGCGGAGTACGCCGCAGGAGCGTGCCGTGCGCGGTCTTGTTGGCGAGGCTGCTGTCGAGTCGTTTGCCCTGCCTGACGCGTGACGCACGCTCGGCTGTAACTTCTTCGTCGTCCGACACCAACCCGAACAAATTCAACGACTCCTTTGAGCTCGACTTAGCCTTTTTCGATGAACCAGACCTGTAAAAGACAAAAGAGATTGTATTATATCCTATGTTAGGACAATCAGCAAGAACGTGAAACAACTCAACAATAATTGATATTACTATGTTGTTGTAGAACGCAATGTTCCTATCCTACGATTGACACCTGCAATCTTCGAATTTATCTAACCCACTATGATCGATAAAGAAAACAACACTTCAATACAAAAAAAAACCCACTCTATCAGTGATGAACCTAAAACGAAATTACCACTTCACTTGCATAAATAACTCATATCTTACCTGATAGTATCGCGAGAGATTGGTTTTCTCTTAGGCTTAGGCTTCTGCGCTGGCTCGAACAGTTCTTGCTCGGAGTCAGACCTGAAAAGATAAATTTAATAATATTGTTAGTCTCCTAGCTAATACTGATCAGCAACAGCATACTAACACCATTCACTCATTCATAATCATTTTAGTGTTCAATTGTTATCCACTTCAATCTAATTCATTAATATGTGTACTGTTGGCATACCCTAATAAATAAATATTGTGGTATTATCACATAAAATCTTCACTAACGATTCGAAGATTTAATAAATACTATGACGACAGCATAAATTAAACCTTACCTGATGTTTTCTCGAGATGTTGGTTTTGTCTTAGGTTTGGTCTTCTGCACTGGTTGGAAGACTTCAAACTCGGAGTCAGACCTGAAAAAGTAACGCAAAATTGAGTATCGGAAAAAGACAATGCATACTTACACTGATCCTTCATTGTAAGTGTGACGATCTTTAAAACTATCTCATTGTTATTTTCTCCGTACGAAACTTGGAGGAAATAGTAATTACAACCAACTATCAGTAAACCTTTCAAAGTACTTACATAATGAACACTCACAAATAAAGTACTGTGGCTGAAGATCTGGGTGCTGGGGAGACTCCTCGACGACGACTGACGACACTGTTGCAGCTAGTTCCTTGGCTCGAAGCACTTTGAAGAACAGAATGAACCACTACTCGAAAATTTCGCATTATATAGGAACTTATTGAAAATTCATCAATTTTTACTAGGGTTGTCACAAATGTATCTGTTTTTGAAACCTGAATAAGAAAAACTACAACGAAAAATAGTATTAACTTTAAGTCTAACACAAAGAGATCAATATGAAGTGATAGTCGATGCACTGTGCTGGTGCAAAAGTTGATGAAGGTTGATGAGCTGTTGACTGTACGTGAAAAAATTATCCTGAATGTTGTTTCAGTAAATCTACGTTAGTGAAAAACGTAATCAACTTTCATTAGAAAAAACAATTTGTATTTTTTTTAAGTAAAGTAGTTTATAAGTATTTTGTTTCTAGTTATTCCTTTTTTCTTTGTATACTAGTTTTAGTAAGACATTTCTGTGACGTCATTATTATGTCATCAATAATTAAAAATATTTGTTATTAAATAGAAAAAAACAATACAATGTATAATATTTATACATTGTTATTACAGATTTTGACTATTGTAACATTAAGCAAACAATCAATACCTATATGTTTAACAGGTCAGTACACTAGGATTGTCCTAAAACTAATTGAATACTATTACTACTAAAGTAAAATCTTACAGCAAAATCTTGTTGTCGACGTCCCACTACGACTGACTCTCTCTCGTCACTCGTGACAACCCTATCGAGAGTTGCGCGCTAGACATTTTTCGCCGTGGTGCCGTGTGCAATAACCTATTTAAATGACTTTACGTATTGACCTTTAATTTGCTCGTTAAAAACTTTCCATTCATTATTGAAATAATTCAATTTCAAAGATTTATTATTTAAACACAAATTAAACAAAACATCAATTAAATTTTATACATAAAATATATTTATTAGGGTAGTTTATTGACATAATTGTGTTTTAAACGAAAGAAATTCATTATTAGATTTTAAAATTAATGTAAATAAGATACATATATACCCACGTTTTTAACTAAGACGACATTTGTTACTAAAAAGTTTTAAAAAATGCAGTAATACCTTGTAAATGCATTTTTATAACTTTCAATGTATTTGAATTTTTTATATATTACTAGCTGTGCCGCGCGAACTACGTTTCGCCATTATAAAAAATAGTTTACGACCTATTCTCAGACCTACTGAAAATATTCAAAAAATTTCATAAAGATCGGCCGTTTCGGAGGTGTTTGATAACAAACACTGTGACACGAGAATTTTATATATTAGATTTATGTTTCAGTGTTATTAAAACAAACCAAAAAATAAGAATGAAACATTATTAAACACGAAAACTTATTGCAATTTTAATTAAAGTACAATCAACAGCACATCAACCTACGATAAATATAAAAAATAAAAAATACCATTTTGAACGAAATCACAGATATCTTAACCAAAAATCAAGAAGAAATATTAGACAAAGTCCGACAGCTTTCCTCAGAACAAAATTGCATGAAACAGGAATTTAATCAAATAAATATTTATATAGAAAAACTTAAGAAAGAGACGACCAACTTAAAATATGAATTGAATCAGCTGCGGCTTCAGATAGATAAATACGACATAAATTTAAAAAATACAAATAGCTTTACACAAATTGATGAAAAACGGATTGTTTTGTACGGTCTAGTAGAGCACGGTAGAGAAAGCGAACATGAAATATACAACCGCGTTGTTTTCGCTTTTCAAGATATTTTGAATATGGATCTGTCACGATATATCGAAAGTATAACTCGCATTGGGAAAAGAGGCCATCAAAGGCCAGTTATCATTGAACTATTATCTAAAAGAGTCAAAAAACAGATTCTTGACAATAAATGGATATTCAAAAATACTCAATTGGCCATAGAAGACTACTTGGATAAAAACGCACTGCAAGTTAAAAAAGAGTTAAGACGGGCTATGTTTTTGGAAAGGCAAAAAGGAAACCATGCTATAATCAGGCGTAACACATTAATAGTAAACGGGCGACCGTGCGATGTAATAAATAACAGCAAAGACAACAAGTCTGCTCCACAAGCCGATGATGGAAACGGAGACCATATTATACTACCTCCCAGAAACTCCGAATCACCATATACATACACACAACAAACTGATCAAATCCAGACTCAGTTATCCCTGTCCGTGTCTAACGAAGACTTTCAAGGAAGTAATAACTTTCGCCAGCAACAGTTTTAAAGTCCTTTTCCAAAATGTAAGAAGCCTAAATAGTAAAAGACACTTGCTCGAGAGCTTAGCAGTAGACGAGGGAGACTATGGAGCCTTCTGTCTGACGGAGACTTGGATTACACAGAATAAAGCGGACCTTCTTATGTTGGACGGTTACAGTTGCGTGGCATCGTTTTGCAGAGGAAGTCATGACGGCGGGGGCGTATGTGTATTTCTTAGAGAGGACATTGAGTATAAGACACGTAGTGATATTTCGGATTTGAGCATTGAATTTATTTTAGAATGTTGTGGCATCGAAATTCCTAAACTTAATTTAATCTTGGTTGTTTTGTATTGGCCAGAAAAAAATAGAGAAACAGAACGTTTTTTCGAATCATTAGAAAAAATCTTGCGAATATTGATAATTAAAAACAAAAAATATGACATAATAATAGGGGGGGACTTAAATATCAATGTTCTTGACAAACGATGTAAGCTATCTGAGACGTTGCTAAATTTAATGAGAGCTCACAACTTACAACAGCTAATAAAAGTGCCTACTAGAGTTACAAATACAAGTTCTACTTGCCTAGATTTAGTGTTTACGAATATGCATGGATCGAAGGTTGAAGCGATGGTAGAAGATTTAGGTCTGTCAGATCATAAGGGTGTGATAGTAAGACTTCTAAATTTAAACTCTTTGTGTCAAAAAGATTGGTACATAGAAAAAAGAATTTATAGTAGTAGAAACATTTCTATGTTTAAGTTAGAGATTTCAAGACTGGACTGGAGTAAAATTATATTACATGTGAACAATATTAATGATAACTACAACTCTTTTCACAATGTCCTAGCTGGACTTCTAAATTTATGTATGCCAAAAATAAAATTAAAAATTAAAAAGAAACCAAGGAAAACTTGGTTAACTCCTGGAATAAAAATTTCGTGTAAAAATAAACGCCTATTAAAAGTTTTGAACTGCAAAGTCGCAGATCCTGTTCTTAATAAATATTACAAATGCTACGAAAAACTTCTTAAGAAAACCATACAAAAATCAAGACGGATTACCTATAGTAATATTATTAAAAAATCTAAGAATGTGACTAAAAGTATGTGGCATATAGTTAAAGAACAGACAAATAGATTGAAAAAGAAAGATATACAGAGCATAAAGTTAAAAATTAATGAAAAATTAGAACAAACCCCGAATATTGTAGCAAATCATTTCAACGATTTTTTTTTGTCGGTTGGTAACGAATCAATTTCAGGAACCTCTAATAAAACTGATATCCCTGTAAATACCTATACCCAAAACTCCATATTTATAAAGCCAGTAGAGCCCCATGAAGTGCATAATATTATAAAAAAACTAAAAAATAAAAATAGCTTCGGGTTTGATGAGCTCCCGCCAATATTAATAAAACAATGTGTAGAGGAACTCGTTCCGCCTCTTGTACAATTGATTAATCAGTCTTTTACACAAGGTACAATTCCTGATTTATTAAAGGTCGCGGTAATAAAACCCGTTTTTAAAAAAGGTGATGCAACAGATAGAAATAATTATCGCCCCATTGCCCTGTTATCGACTATTGCAAAAATATTTGAAACAGCAATGTCCTCGCGTCTTGCTCATTTTTGCGAAAAATACAATATCCTGGTGGAAAACCAAAACGGGTTCCGTAAAAATCGGTCCACGACACTGGCAGTATATAAGTACATACAAGAGATATTGGAAATACTAGAATCTGGGAAACATGCGGTAGGTTTTCTGCTTGACATGAGTAAGGCCTATGACAGAGTAAAACATGATATTCTACTAAAAAAATTGTACGGTATTGGAGTGCGCGGAAAGGCACATGACTGGTTCAAATCATATCTAGAGAACCGTAAGCAATATGTCGAATTAGAACACCTAGACTTTGCTGAGCGTACTTCAAAGCGTGTAAAATCAGACATTAAACAAGTCACCAAATCAATACCTCAGGGCAGTGTTCTTGGGTGTATCTTGTTTCTAATTTATATAAACGATCTACCAAAAGTAATAAGTTCCAATAGTATACTCTTTGCGGATGATATGTCTGTGATTTTTCCATGTAAAAATGACATTGAGGTTAAAAAAATATTAGATAACACAATAACACGGATAGAAAATTGGCTCGAGATCCATAACTTAGTTATAAATTTTCATAAAACAAAATTAATGCAATTTAGACCTCATCAAAAACAACAGTTGAAAATAGATTACAATTATAAGTCAAAAAAAATAGAATGCGTTAACGAATTCAAACTTCTAGGGATAAATATAGATACAAATATTAACTGGAAATGTCACATTTCATCATTGGTTGGCAAATTAAGTAGCTTTAGCTTTGCGTTAAATCACTTAAAACGGGGGACAGATTTGAAATCAGCTCTAATAGCGTACTATGCATATGCCCATGCCTGGCTTTCATACGGTATAGTATTGTGGGGTAACAGCACTAATTCAACAGACGCATTTATAGCACAAAAAAGATGCATACGTATACTGGCCAACATAGATTCCAGAACTAGCTGTAAGCCATATTTTGTAAAATTAAATATATTAACACTACCATCGCTTTATATTTTGGAACTATGTAAACTGGTAAGAAATAATTTGTTGCTGTTTCCTTTGGCTGAAAAAAATTTCACAAATTACACAATGCATCTGAGACACTCAAAGAGGCTAGCAAATAAGCTAGCAGTACCTTTATCGAAACTAAAAATGTACCAAAGGGGTCCGTATGTAAGTGCAATAAAGGTGTACAATGGGCTGCCGGAACGTATTTCTCAGATCACAAATTATAACGCATTTATAAAAACACTAAAGCAATATTTGATAGCCAAGAGTTTCTATTCCTTGCAAGAATTTTTTGAGGATAAAGATTGATTTGCAAAATGAACTGTAAGTACACAGCAAAAATATATTTTATAAAATAAGGATATAATAATTTTGAGAATATAATTTAAATAAAGAATATAATTTACATAGAATATAATTAATATAGAATATAATTTACATAGAATATAATTAATATAGAATATAATTTACATAGAACATAATTTTGAAATATAATTTTGAAATATGAATTTTAATTTTGAAATATGTAGGAAAAATTAATCCAAGTGTGGGATTACGGGTACTAATTTTAAAAAGTTTATAGGAAAACTTAGAAAAGCTTTTTCTAGGTATTTTAAATATTATTTAAATGAAATTATTTTTTTTGTAGATAGAAATAGTCTCGGTAATTTTGTGAGACATGATGTGAACTAATTTTAATAAATATAAGGATAGTATTTGAGTAATGACAATAAATAGATAGATATAATAAACAATAACAATATTATTACATTTAAGTACAATTCAAAGTTCATACAAATATTAATGAAATATAATCATTAATTATAATGAAATTGAAACGAATCCGAAATAACAGAATTTTTGTATATAGGTAGATAGTAATGTTGATATATTACAATAAAATTATATAAAAAATTACAATAAAATTATACGTAGGAAGAAGTTGTAAAATTGTAAAATTAAAAACAATGTATATTGCAGTGCCCTCACTGGGTCGTGTGCTAAGCGACAACACTATTTGTAACACCATTTTACCGCATGAAAGCAATAAATGATTTGATTTGATTTGATTTGAAAAATATTTAATTGGGTCTTTGTTAATTAATATAATAATAGTTTCATTGATTGAAAATCAGTTGTTATGACCTTTAAGTTTTTGGATATGTCGAACTGCCTTTACCATTTTTTTGTCGAGGGGAACCGTACTCGCCGTTGGCTAGACGACGAGCGTGTATGGGGCTCCCAGCAGAGTGCCGGCCTAACCACTAAACCACCCCGGTATTCTCCCTGCCCTTATAGGCGCGCGTGATAGGGTCCACACTGCGACTTCCACGTAGTTAAAATGTGCATACGCTCATTATGCTGCTATTTATTTATATGCTTTATTATGTTAAACCTTATACATATTTAATTCAGACAGTAAGTAGGCATGCCTCCTACCCGGTGGATAAGTGACCTGGTTAGGGTTGAAGGAGATTCATAGGGAGGCCTATGTCTTCTGAGCAGAAGACCTAATGGCTGATGATGATGTTGATATTTGATTCTAATCGCTAGTCCATATCCACTTATTTAACTTACATATATTAATATCTAGTGAATGCTAATAAATAAAACCAAATTCAGTAAGTTGTACATATATATTAACCTTGGGCGTTAATAATTGTAATAAATAAATAATTGGGTTTAACCATTATTTCTATATAGGTTTTCAAACGAATAATTTACATTTTGATATATACTTACATATAAAATTAAGTATTTTTGCTATCATTTGGGTCCGTTTCTTTACACTTATATCAAACAAAACTGACAAGGATTATAAACATAAAATAAAAATCCTACGTCATATGGAGTACATCTTTTTGTCTATTTTTAGTGCAAGCATAATATATATTTCATCATAACGCTTTCTGTTTGTACGCTAATACTAGAAAAACCGCTAGTATAACATTTTTCACATTTAGGAATGTCGCAAAATCATTTAAACAAAGTGTCCTCTGTCCAAAGGTTCTCCGGAAGATATCACTCTTAGCGATAAGACTGTCGAAATTGTACATTTTAGCTTTGTAAAACTTCTGTAACTGTACTACTTTCGTGGTGAGTAATAAAGAGTATCTTTCTATCATCACTTCGTAGCCCAGGGTCTGATTTGCTTGGAATGACAATCACTCCAAAACATAGTTTTGACTGAGGTTTTTACAGCCGATCTGTCTGACGCCAACTTTCTTTGGATATAATAATAATAATGTCCTCCTAACCGATATTCGGTCACGGCGGACAATCTCCACAGAGACTAGCCATCTGCGCAGGAGATATTATAGGGCACAAGTGACTGCGCAAACGCAAGTGCACTCTCTGTTCCTTCACTCGCCTAGTCCGATGGGACGGTTAACCGACACGATCGGGGTGAGATCAGGCGCAGGACCCACTGTTTAACGTGCCTTCCGAAGCACGGAGGAGCTTGAGATGTTTCTTATTTTGGTCACCCATCCTAGGACTGACCACAGCGAACGTTGCTGTGGTCAGTCAAACAAAACCGTATTTCTAGCTGCAATATTCAATTCAATTTAAAATAATTATTTTTGAAGACAAAACAAGTGTAATTAGGTCGCGGACGCCGCGGTCACACCGGACGCGGCGAGCCATACGACACTAAGAATTTGCTGACAGTAAATACTTAACTACTTAATGGCGCAACGAGCCATATGACGCTAAACATTTGCTGACAGAAAATACTTAACTACTGAAATGGTTAGATTTGAAGTAAATTATTTTGAATGATAATTTATCAAAACATAACCAGCAATCGCTGGTTCGAATCATTAGGTGATTTTGTACTTAAACACGGAATAATACGAGCGTAAACTTCTAAACTGAAAATTTACTTTTGTAACTGTAAAAATCTGCTACCACGTGTTTTATTGTTCCTTATAGATGGAGTGAAATCGTGTCTGCGATTGAACGAGATATAGAAGGAACAATAATACACTACTTATATTATTACTTTAAATTTATCATAGATATTTTAAAATCAAATATCAATATTTCCTTTGATTCTAACATTTGAGAGATTTCCGCATTTGATTTGGAGTAGTAAAGATCGTCTTTTGGCTCTAACAACCATCTTGTCACATGACCGAATACGCTGCTGCGATTGGTTAAGTTGAGCACTAGTGCTGATTTTGATTCCAAACACACAAAAGATCTTTAAAACTAAACAACGATTTTATATTGTATTTGGATTGCTATCTTTAAAACTAAACAACGATTTTATATTGTATTTGCCTAGAAAATAGCCGTGTTTGGTTCAGTTATGTCAAATCAAATCGTTTAATTAAATATTTGAAATTTTTAACCATAAACATCTCATATCCAGCAAAAAATGAGATTGCCACTTTTGATTCTATATGACTCAAGTTTTATGGTCCTACGAATGGCTAATTTTGTCTGTGATATTTTTAACAGCAGCAAACTCAGCATGCTAATAGACAATTTTTTACATTCATTCACTTCAACCTATAGGAATAGACCCCTGCAGCCAAGCAGTGGATGCTGGGCATGGACCTCCCCTCCTATAAGAAGGAATTAGGCTTACTGAAGAAAGGGAGCAGCAATAAGTTGGCTTAAGTATCCTGCGGCACTAGTATAAGCTAATTTTGGCTTTAATCGATAGGCATTGATGCCCCAAATCATATTCTTAAAAGCTTTTTGTGTGGTCGTTTTTGAACAATCTTAATTTATATTAGCGAGGTAAGTTTTTTTAAAATATAAAAAAAAACACAAATTATTTCAGAAAGAATCAGCAAATGTTAGTTATGAATGTAAAAATTTTTTTGTCCACCCACAACTGACTTGCTTAATTTTTTTAAGACGACTAAGAGCTGACTTGGGGCACCTGAAACCAGTTGGTTAGGTTAAGTAAATTTTTTTATGACTATTTAGAACCAATTCAGTTTTGTCTCATTTTTACAATTTATATTGATTGTTGTCTTTATTGCAGGCTTTACAATTTAGACTAGGGCAACTTTTGAGCAGTTTTCATAGACCAAACCTCAGATTTTAATATATTTTTTAAACTGAATTTCCGCATCTTCTTCCTTTAAAGGGGGACTTCCCCTCGTCTCCCCCACCTCCCTTCCAACCCCCACTCCCCTCCGCCTGCCACAGGACACTAAAGAAATACCACAGCAACACATATATTCTAAATATATCACCTCATGGACAATAATATAATGAAATTAAGTTATACACATAAAATTACTTTAACAATGTTTATTAATTAAGTAGATAACACAGTATAATTTTTATTCTATTGTTCAGATTAAATAATGATACACCTTAAAAAGACTATATTAGTAGGAAAGTTAAGCAACTATGCAACTTTTTTAATTAAAATTTATAAGCCTTCAGATCAAATTTGGACTTATTAACAATACCTAATTACCTCTCTACGAAAAACCCTTAACTCTCCACACACATACAGAAAAACAGTTTAGGAAAAAGAGTGGTCATCAACAGCTCATATACGTCCCCACCGAGGGGCTCGAGTCTACCCCAATCGGGGAATGGCCAACGCCGATCCCGATTGTGTCTCCACGGAGGTAGAAGTATCTAGAGGGTTTTTAGCCGGTAGTGGGTCTTCTACCCGAGTCCTGCATATCCTTGGGGTGGCCTAGTCAGCTCAATTCCCTTGTTGAATACCGTAAAGACTGTATTTTCCCTCTTGTAAAAAAAAAAAAAAAAAAGGGCGATTAGCGAAGGGCCTTAGTCAACCACACACAACCTGTAAAGAATTTCTTTCTTCACAGTTGTGTGCAGGTTTCCTCACGATGTTTTCCTTCACCGTAAAAGCGTCGAATTAACGTACATATGAATTCAAAATTTGAAAACACATTGGTATGTGGCATGGTTCGAACTGCTACCTCCCGATTAGAAGGCGACTGTCTTACGCACAACGCCATCGACGCTTGGTAAAATCACACAAGCAAAAGAGTGGTAAAATCACACAAACATTTTTTCTCCATTAGAACTAAACAGCATAAATTTGATACCAATAAAAACGTCAAAAGTACACACCCGAGGCGCAAACTCCAAGTACTGATGTCCATTTGAAAAGCTAGTCAAAAATCTGAATGCATTGTCTTGTAAAACATAAACACCCTGATGGTTAGTGCGCAAATTATCTATTTGTTTTTTGTAAATACATGTCCAGAAATCTGTACAAATAAACTTCATTGTGTCTAATTCATCTTTAAATCTCGGCCATTCTCTTGTCAGCCTTTCCATAATTTTGTATCCAGCCGCAAATCCAATATATTCTACAACAGATAAATCCACTTCCTGCAATACAGATTTTTATATCAATTAAAAATCTTTACATTGACCTATATTTTCTCAAGAGTTTTAAATACGCACCTTCTTTTCATTATTGTTATCTTTAAATTGTTCTAAAGCATAATTTATAATTTCCGAATGTAATAATTCAAACAGTATATCATCAGACATTTTTTAAAATTATTTTGACAAAGCCAATCTAAGGCCGCGGTCCGTAAATCGCTAAAAAGCGATATCGCGAATCCGACCAAATTAAATCGTCACAAAATATAAGGGCTATTGAATCAGTAGGTTATGTTGTGATCTTGGTCGGATTCGCGATATTATCACTTTTATCGTTTTACGGATGGCAAACGACATATTGATAATCTGTGGGCAAAAAAATGTCCTCACAAGGCGTGTTCGGATCTTAGACTATGAATACCAAAAGACATGAAATACCGACGAAAAAAGCGTGCGATTTGTGTTAGTGCTCTAAGATTGCGGAAAAAACTTGGGACGCCGCATCCAAGATTCCACACTTATTGTTTTTCTTTATACAATTCATTAAAAAAATCAATGAAAAACATAGAACTGTAAAATGCACTCACAAATAATGCTCACTGACTGATATTTTAGCACAACAACAAACACGGTGCTTTGTAATGGCGGACTGGATTGGACGCAAAATTCGAGACAATATTTAAAACATTGCGAGTCCATTGGTGTACTTAGTCTGAGGTTGGGATAGCACCGTGATGTCAAAAATAACTGTTAAAAAGTTAAAAATGTCAAAATTGACTCAAGGAGCGTTCGGTAGTAGAAGAAATGTGAACAAAAGTTGCATTTTTATCTGTTTACGTCCTAGATAAAGAATGAATAGATAGGACGTGACCGTATACCCGTAAGGGACAGACATAGATGACGTCATACCTGCCTAAAGTAGATGGGTATACCAGTGTTGCTTTAAGTTTTACCCTACTTTATATTTATAGTGGCTTTTACCACTATAAACATAAAGTAGGGTTGATTGATCTACGTATTTTTTTTGAGACATTTTAATGAGCGCCCCTCGCTCAATAATATGTCTCAAAAAATAAAAGTGGGAGGAAGTTGCGATTTTTTTATTGAATTCTTCATTCAACCTTCGCCGCAGTCTAAAGTTATTTACACTTTTAAATAAAACTACACTTTTCGGATTTACTCGAGTATATTTCGTTTTAAAACATTTTACTATTATTTATTTAAGCTATTATGTAAACATCTTTACAAATATAAGAAAAAATATTAGGAATCATCATCATCATCCACACGTGTCCACTGCTGGACATAGGCCTCTCCAAGTGCTCGCCACTGAACACGATCCGCGACCACTCGCTTCCAGCTTTTGCCAGCTAGGTACCTTGCGAAGATCGTCGCTCGATTAAGAATACAGCGGGCAATAATCATTGTTTTTTCTTTATCTCTGCAGTTTATTTAAAATCCAATATTTACACATTTACTAAATATTTGTGAAGATTTAGAAAATGTATAATATTAAATTTTAAATAAACATTTTCTAAAATTATATTTCAATAGCACCGTTATTGTCATCGAATAAAGGACTTCGGCTTACAGAGATAAAATTCACTACAATACAGGTAAAAATTCACTTGGGCTGGGTAAGTTCAAGAATTGAACTACTGATACCGCACTCAATATGGTGCTAAAAGCCCAAAGTTGGTAAGCTTGCTCACAATGTGGAAAAAAGATCTGGCAAAGAACGCAAGATGCCGATGTAGATAGCTGGTTATTCTTAGTTGCCCGTGTTGCCACCCCCAACCTCGCCCCCGCTGGCGGCAACTTGGAAATAGCGCAGGACAAGACCAATTTGTAGATCTCTGAGGAAGATTATGTTTTGTCAAGTACCTATATAATTAATTAGAAACACTTGTTCGGTGCATAGAGCTATATCTACATCCTATGTGTTCTTGTTAAATATTCAGACAAAGTAGAGATATGACTTATTTCATTTGGATTAAGCCAGATTACTAGCTATGGCACAAAATTGCTAATAAATCACAAACATTTTCTAGAGGCTGTCTACTCCTCGCCACTCACCAGACTCCTAAAAATCTTTTCAGAAAATCTCTATTGGTTCCTCCTACAGTATCTAAAATGTCCAACTACTAATTTTGCATCATTAACTTACACTTCAAATCACTTTACACATTTTCAAGTGTGACTACTTTTTTTCCCAATCGTCTAAGCGATTGACGCACTGGCCGTAGTTTTTTATTTGATGACCTCGCTGATTGTTTCAAACCCAGCATTTGAAGCCGCATTTTTCTCTTTCGGGGTGTATTCAAATTTGAACCGAAATCCAACACCGATGCGTCCTGAAACAATATGTATACAGGTTAAAAATAAAAGCAGGTTCTAATTTTACAACATTAAAAATATTAATTAATAAATTTTTAAACTGTATCTGTACTAATGGTCAGACTTGTTATATTAATAGAAAATGACCAAAATCAAACCATTAATAATATGTTTGGCCATATCAAAATAGTAGAAAAGGATTTGGTACCTACCCTACCCATGTTAATCCAAAACTGTAAAATAAAATTCGAAATCCCCCATAAAAATAGTTGGGTTTGTGAAAAATAAATTAGGTTTTGGCTTGATAGGGTATGTACCTTGTAGATATAATATGTATAAGTTACTGATCTGTAAAAAAAGTTTAGGAATAGCACCACTCCTAAGAAAAGTGCCTTTTTTGTTTTTCTGAATCCACTGTTGTTCAAAATGCTTAGAACACATTCGGGTATGCTTGGTTGGCTGCCAATTCAATCGACCAGTAGCTTTAACCCAACTGTTTTCGAGTAGTTATCTCCGAAGGAAATCTGTTAAATACAGACAAAAAAGCAAATGGAAAGTCTCACTTCAAAAGAATTAACTTTGTTATCTAAAATGCTCAAAATTTTATACTTAAATATGTCAATATTAATGTAACACAGAAACTAATATGTGAGTTCCCTTTCACGTAACAAATTACCTACGAATCAAGGAAAAATAGTCGTAGCGTAACTGGTATCATTATAACCCGGCAAAATGTTATACGCGTTGGCTGTATACGTGGCCATATTGTATGGCGACATTCCTAGCTTGTTAGGTTAACAGTAACCTTACTACTTAGTTTGAAATTTCATGTTTAATCCCATAATATGATTGAGAACCATAGTAGAATGATAAAATATTACAATATATAATGTATTTATAATTTAAAAAATAGTTTTGGAGCTTTTTATTGACACAATTTAGGTCTTACCTGTAAAAGGTTATATTTTCCTGTTTTCTAGCACTATCACTATTACAACCTAAAACGGAGCAGTGCACCATGATTTAAATGTTCAAATAGTTCACAATTACACTAATTAAAGTGTTAAATAATTACACAGTAAGCTATAATTCACACAACAAATTTCTTCCACGTATTTGTTTAGCACCAGACGCTGGTGATAAACAATCCCCACTACCAGTTTCACCTATATACGGTAACAAGGACAAAAAAAAATGATGCCATCTTCTTCTTTCCTTTGGCAATGTGTATAAGTTTATCTCTTTTCCTCATGTTTGACGGCTTTTATAGCCCATCTATTTCATTCTATATCTATGGTTTACGTCAACCGTTCGGATAGCTGAAAAAATGACAAAAATGGCATTGTGAACTGCCAATTTCGCCCCAGCTCTCGAAGAGGGTCAAAAGTGGAAGCTACACTTAAGCGTTTTGATGTTCATTAAACGTAAAATGAATTAGTTGATTCATTTTACGTTTAGATGAAATAATTGACACGATTGAATTAGTTTTAACTAAATAAATTTTATTTTCATTATTTTTGGAAATTAATGATCGTTAATCATAAAGCGAGCTTATTACGTCATAATACATCCAGAATCTAGAAACTGAAAATAAATTTAGGTTATAATAGCTTATGACATTGACATATTGAATTGAATGTAGCGCTCGGTTAGGGTGTGGAGCAAAAATGGCAATTTCATAACCTTCTAACCGAACGCTTTACATCAACGCCAATTTTGATAATGCTGTGACATTAAAACTATTGTAACAATAGTTTTAATGTCACAGGTGACATTAAAACTATTGTAACAATAGTTTTAATTGTCACAGGTGACATTAGAGCTATTGTTCTAGTGTCACGAAAGCGATAGCGAGTGATCGCTATGAGTTAGGCGGTAGCCCCCCAGCGGCGGCGGCGTACCGCCTAACTCAAGAGAACACTCGCTATCGTTATTATGACATTAGAACAATAGTTTTAATGTCACAGATGACATTAGAACAATAGTTTTAATGTCACAGATGACATTAGAACAATAGTTGTAATTGTTTTAATGTCACGAAGGCGATAGCGAGTGATCGCTATGAGTTAGGCGAGTGATCGCTATGAGTTAAAATAGATAGCGAGTATTCGCTATGAGTTAGGCGGTAGCCCCTGGCGGCCTTCGCCTATCTCATAGCGATCACTCGCTATCGCTTTCATGACATTAGGCCAATAGTAATGTCACCTGTGACATTTGGCTTTGAGATAGGCGGTAGGGCCGCGGGTCCGAATAGACACAGCCATTAAATAAAGCACACGAGGGATAAAGTACCACGTTCATAAAGGCCCCATAACAACCGAGGACATAGATGGTAGATAGGCGGACCGGCCCCTTGATTGTGTAACAAAAATCTATCGCGATCGCATTCAATTTTGAGTCAAAATGCATAGAATACTATTTTTTATCAGACAGTCGACATACTCTCTTATTTATTGACGTCGCAGTGACTATTAATTTAATGGCGATCGTGATAGATCTTTTCTTAAACAGTAACCCCCACTTAGACTAGACAAAAGTACGGGAGAGCACAAACTCTATAGTTCTTTTAGCCCTCATTAGTTGCTCAAGGAATACAGCCAAGGACGATTGGAGTAAGGTCCCATTTCATGGTGTTGCTAGACTCATTAGTAAAATAATTAGTTGATCCAAACTTAACTTGGGCATCTCAAATACAAGAGTTGAGCCCCAAAATATTCGCGTGAGCTGGATTAAGACGACTACGAAGTTTCCTTCCAACTAAAACCAAAATCGTCCTTGCGCAATTCCTCCTTCTCCCTATCCTTGATTACGCTGATGTCAGTTATTTGAGTTCAGTGATTTACCGAGGAGCAACTTATAAGCTTGAGCAACTTCAAAACTTCGTCGCCCCACACTAGGATTTTCTCCTGTGTTGTGGGTGCAGTTACAAACATAGAATATCACATGCACATACGCCCAGACCGGAACAAATTTCTGTAGGCCATACAAAACATTTGTCCCGTACGGGAATCGAACCCGCGACCCGTTGCGCAGTAGGTGATCACTTGACCTCTGCGCTAAACGTGTCGCAAATATGACCACGTCTCTGAATGTTCTATCAATGACACTCTTTTTTTCTGCAAATGAATGATATGATTCCTCTTGAGAACATTCGTTGTTATGCAAATGACAGTTCAAAATACATTCGGAGTATTTATTTTGGACACTTGGTAGCTAGATTGACGGACATCAGGGAGAGACGGGAGAATCTTATCTATCCAAAGGGGGCTTTCTCGTCATAAAACGTCAATATTACATCACTAATTCATTATTTATTGTATACATTTACATTGAAAATTACAGTGAGTAGAAGGTTTATATAAGAGCGGACTTATCTCTGAGAGAAATTTCTTCCAGCCAACTCAAGTGGCAGTGTAAGATATTGTATAAATGTGTCCTTTCCCTTCCTTTTTTCCTAGGCAAGAAACTGGGGCTTCTGATCAATATTACTATGCACAGTATAGATGTGTGCTACGAATCAAACTTAAAACACTATGTCGAAAGCGCATTTAAAAACACTTTCATGAAAACTTGATAGCTTGAACAAATCGAGGCATATCTTCATCGCTAATCAAATGTGTTTGCTGTCCAAAACGCAAATACGGTCTTGTGTATATTATTCTGGGATAGCCAAGTACTAATTACTCCACGCTTTGAATAGGTTGCATGTTTATGGTGAGACGGAAATCGGAGTAACATGGACGGCGGCACCCATAAGAAAATAAATAAATACAGACTCACAATGTCGGCGTCATCTATAGACGGACTAAGTCATAAAAAAAAAACGATGAAAATAAAAACATAAAAACAAAATGGCGAAAGCTTTATAAAAGCTAGTGCGGACTGTTGAGTTTAATAAGTACACAGTGCTAATTCAAGAAAAATAGGCTACCAGAGTCGCATTAAAATATTTTGCGAGTTGTTTTCTATTCACAATAACGAATAAAACGTTTCGAAATGGATGTAAACAATGTTAATAAAAAAGATGGCGACCCGATTCGACATTCAGATACGCCACCTATCGTGGAAATGCAGAAACCCGCGGAAGCAACTGTCAAAAAGAAGCGAAGGCGCGGAAAAACAAAAAGAAAAATAATGAAACCTTTTCTGAAGGTTCCTTGGCAAGATAGGCGTAAAAATGATAAAACGAGTAGAATGAACAGGTACCGTAAATTGGTAGTGGCGAAATCTCGAGCTCCATTTAACAACAACCAATTTCTTATGGAGATTCACAAACCTGAACCAGAAAATAATTTTGATATACCACAGACACCTTCCGCACGTACTCGCGATTCCAGTTTTAGTATCGATTCTGAGGATAATTATTTTTATTCCTTGCCTGATGATGAAGAGGAGTATTTGACAAAAGAATTCTCAAGCGTTTATGAAGATGCGCAATGTGAACGTCTATCAAACATGTCTAAAACTGAGTTAATTCAAGAATATCTTTTACTTGAAGCTAAGTATGACAACCTTGTTAAAAGGACAGAGCGCTCAAAACCTAAGGTGAATGATGATGAACAGTATGGATCTGAAACTGATAGAGATATGTCAGTTACTGATAAGGATAGTATGTTAACTGACAGAGAAATCTCTGGAACTTCCAACGAATCCAGCATTACATACCACACGGAAGCTAATGTCATTGAAATGGCTCAGCGTCTTAAGGAACAAGAAGACCAAATACGTGAACTGAAATTGGCTAATGAAAAGCTACAGCATGAAAATGAACACTTACGTAACACATCTCATAGTTCAACAAGTGAAGATTCTGAAAGTGATAGCTCTTCAAGTTCAGACAGTTGCAGCAGCTCAAGCCAAAGTGCAAGTCCTGTAAATATATTAGAAACAGAAGAGATTGTATCTAGTGAGGCAAACGAAGTTCAAAATAATCTTCAAAATGGTACAGTTGGGGAAACAGAAACAGAATATCCAGTTGTGAATGGCTTTCACAGCCCTACTGAACAAAATAATTAATTAATCATTCTAAAAACTGAGCAATTAATAAAAAACCAGACATGTGAAACAATAATTTTATGCAAAGCATGTAAAATTTTGTGATTCCTCATCAATCAAAAACAATTATAATTAGTCATATTTCATTGCTTGAAAATATAAATAATGTAGAAATTACTGTAGTTACTATAGTTTTTTACTTCATTTAATTAAAATTAATTAATACATACATTTTGCACAAATGCATTTAGTTATTTGGCTTAAATATTTTAACACTGTTGTACATTTTTTTATATTATCACTGTGGAAATATAATAGTGAGATCTCATATTATTTTTAATGAAATTGTTCTGTGATATCCATGTGGATATTTTTTCAGTAGTGTTGGAAGTTGTGCATATTCCAGTTAAGATCTCACTTTTATGTCAAAACAGTTTGCAAGCAAATGCCCTAGTATAAGGTAAGGTAAATGAGGAGTTTAATAAATGTATTTGCAAATATTAATTACTAGTTAATGTTAATTTTATTAACCTAAGTGTATAATAATGTATAAATTGTTATCTTTAGTCACCTGCACTTTCTTCTTAGTTATACTTAAATGTTATGGCAAAATGTTTGCTTGTGTTGACTTTAGATTACTTTAAGAAAATCCTGAGATAAGTTGATTGGTATAAATTATTTAAGATTGATTTGAGTAATAAAAATATGGTACTAGTAAAGGTGCATCCACACTGCAGTTACTTTTAGTGTAGTAATGTTTCCAAGTGTAACTTAGCCACATATGAAAGCAAGAAGTAATTTATTGTTATTAAGTAATATTAATTGTCAGTGTATGATAACCAAGTGGTACTTTAGTCTTATCACTGGGGGATTAAGTGTGTTTCAAAACGGAGCAGGGGTGCAACGAACACACCGCAGATATGTAGTGAATCTCGTATTTTTTTTATTACTATTTCTGATTCGTTTGCAAAACAGCACAAAGTAGTTGTTCCCCTCCAGTTGATTAGTGGATTATGAATGATGATGAAATCAAAAATTCGTCAATGCCTTTTTTTTTTATTCCTGTGTCTTCGAAGAAAGACATCTAATAGCAGTGTTTCCTCGTCGGAATCCATTCTGGGGCGCGTTCAGAGCTTTCGCGAGAAGTACAACTGGCCTGTTCAAGACCTTAGAGCGTCAGATGAGTGACAACCGAACGACTATCGAATTCAAAGGTTGAAAAATGCTCTGACTGGATGATTTTGGGACCATAATCTGTTATGTCATCTGCTAGAAAGAGGAAATATGAGAAATTCATGTGAAAAGGGAAATAAAAGATTTATTCCTGCAACGTGTTCAACACCTCGAGAGTGAGTTAAAAGACAGGCGAACAACTACACTCCAAGGTATTAAAAGTGCTCCTGTTTGAGTGTATTGAAACTGCGAACTCACTGTGCACACGCAGCGAAGGCGTTATTCGCTATGCGTCCGCGACGTCTTCACTACCGTCCGCAACGACTTCACTACTCATTCGCAGCGGATTCGCTACGCTCCCGTTCCGCTTTGAAAGCGCTCCCAAACCGCTAGTGTGATAAAGCCCTTCTGTTATTTATATAGGCAATATGAATGCCATGTGAATGACATTTAACAAATAGCCACATAAGTTATAGATAATTATCTAATATTATCGTGTTGCATAAATTGACTACAATAAAGAAAAATTAGTAATTTAAAAAATAAAAAACAGACTGCGAAAAGTCTACTTATACTTACCTAAGCAATACACTAAAAGACCGAAACAAGTATATGCTGAAAGTTGAAATACCCGCATAAAGTTTGGTAGTAGATAAGACCCATTAATTTTCTTTCGGAAGTGGGTGTCGCCTGCAACTAAATTAAGCGGATTTCAGGTATAAGGCTGGCTGTCTTTTCCATAAAGGGCTTATAATTTGACTTTATACAATCGGGTTTTTTGATTTTATATATTTTTTATGTTGTGCTTTTAGTTGTATGTACAGTAAGCTCCCATTCAAGCTATTTACACTACGAAAACCGCCACTATTACGAGCGACATAAGAACGGTCCAAAGGGCAAACAGTATAAGCTTGTTAAGGAGCTTACTGTACGCATTACAATGTGTTTAATAATTTAAACTTCGTGTTTTTACACCGCAGTTGAGTTTTTAATTTTTTTATTACGATAATTATACATAATTTTCATTTGTCTAAGTCCAAAATGACAATGTTCTACAAACATAGACCTCCATTCGACCCCTTAAGGGAGGAAAATTTCAAAAAATACTACACCTAACTTGCTGGGTAATCTTAAGCTTTATTATCAACTTCAATGTTTACATTTTTAGTAAAATGTACCGTAAAGGACTTGTCATTTCTAGTTTCACCCTCATAAAACGGTGAAATTAAAAAAAAGACGGCCAAGTGCGAGTTGGATTCGCCCACTGAGGGCACCTAACTATGTATATATTAACGGTTTTCAGTTTTGTCTTTAACATGTGTTGTAAGATCATGCTTCTCGCCAAATTTCATGATTCTAGATGATGATTGATGACCTGAAATCATGAAATTTATGTAGCAAATTTTGCCATTTCACAAGGGAATCAAAACCGATAGACTATCGGTTTTGAATCGGTCTATGGGTGACATCGTAATATTTGCTACATAAAAGGTCATATCTTTTCATGGCGTAGACTTTCAAGTAGGTATGTCTTTTTCCTTTCAAGCTGAAAGAGACTTTAAACCCTAGTATTTGATACAAATGTCTGTTTGATATCTCTACGCGTTCCCGACAAAATACAGACCGACTCACAACGAAGGGTTCCGTTTTTTTCCTTTTGAGGCACGGAACTCCAAAACAAATTATTTCTATATGTTGTACAAAAGACAACACAAAACCACACATGCGAGCGTCTATGGCGCTGTGGACTCGGAACTGACCTTCTAATCGAGAGGTCCGGGGTTCGATCCTGCCATGTACCAATTTTACGAATTTCATATGTACATTTATCCGACCCTCTTACGGTGAAGGAAAACAGCGTGAGGCAACCTGCATACATCTGCGAAGAAATTCAAAGGTGTATGTGAAGTCAACCAATCCGCAACTGGGCCAGCGTGGTTGATTGAGGCCTAAACACCCTCCCAAGGGTAGGGTCGAGCCCCTCGGTGGTGAGGTTTAGGAGCTGTGATGATAATACAAACTTACATCCCCCATTTTTACCCCTTTAGGGAGGGCGAATCCCAAAATTATGTGCCACCTAATGACACTCACACCATCGAGACGAATCTAATGACGTATCATTTTATTAAAATCGGTCGAACCGTTGAATAGTTACGAACGGACATGGTAGTGGTACGGTACATATACATTAGGTCAAACATATAACCCCCCTCTGTGCTTCGAGTAAAAAGTAACTGCGGTATGGAAACACTATATGAGTGAAGTGGCTATTGCGGTAAAAATGTTTTCACATTAAGTTTAGATTCAAATAAACATCTTATAACAATATTTCAAGTTACTTAGAAATTACTACCACGTAGCAAGAAATATTGCACCACAATAAGTTAGGTATTACTTCAACATTATGATTTAGAAAGTATATTTACATACTGGTACAGAGGCCCAATTCTGCTAATAAGTTACGGCTGGATCGAAACTGAACCGTTGCGATCGACCAATCAGAACGCCACATTATCACACCATAGAACAGTTGAATGGCAATATACGCGCTCCGATTGGCCGATCGCGGTTCAGTTTCGATTCAGCAGAGGCGCGTTCAAGGCCTCTGGATGTAGTTGTCCGGTTGTTTTTTAACTCGCTCAGAGGCGTTGAACGGATTGCAGCAACCAAATCTTTTATCTCCCTCTTTCACATGATTTTTTATTTCTCTCTCTTTCTAGTAGATGATATTATAGAATATGGCCGCCAATATCATCCAATCACGTAAGAGTATTTCAGTAATAAACGTCAGAGCGTTTTACAACCATCAAATTCGATGGTTGTTCGGTTGTAACTCGCGCCAACACTCTCAAGGTCTTGAACGGGCGGTTGTTTCACCCGGTTGTCACGCTCGAAGGCATTGAACGGGGTTAGTTAGAGCGAAAAGTTGTACTTCGCGCGAAGGCTCTGAACGCGCCTCTGTAACTTATTACCAGAATTTGATCTCAGGTCGCGCCAAACTTCTAATCCGCCGCTCTGAAGATGCTTCGCACCTTTTTATCATGCACATAAAATATATACTAAGTTTATTTTTTCGTGCTAAAACTTTTAGTGATTTGACATTCATCTACTTCTTATAGCTTATGTAGACAGACAATATAATTTAGCCGAATTGTACTTACGTATATTTGGACAACGCGACGAATCGTTGCTATGTTCAGTGGGGCTAGCACGCAGGAGAATCGAAAATCGAATCGAAATCCGAATCGAGGAGTTTGTATGGCAATTTTACTAGTTCTGCTACTCACCGCCGTGGCGCTAATAAAATTGCCATACAAACTGCTCGATTCGGATTTCGATTCGATTTTCGATTCTCCTGCGTGCTAGCCCCACAGTAGGGTTACTCTTGAACCATTTCCGCCGATGAATCGTTGGGATTGTGATTTTTCGTACGCTTGAGTAGCAACACTAGCGCAAAGCAATATTGGTTTCGTATCTTGTGCAAATTATATGATAATGAGTTTGGTGCACTCAGAATCCGCTCAATACGGGTCCAAATGGGCGCCAATGTGGCAATATCAGCATACTGAAAATCACAATCTCAATGTCGATCTATCGGAATTATTTCAAGAGTAAGCCTACAGAGCAGACTAGAAGTTTGGCGCGATGTGTAATAACTCGAATGTTAATAATGTTATATACATTAATTTATAAATTATGTAAACCAACTTTTGTCAAGAAGGATACAATAGAAATAATTATGCTAGGTTTTTAGACATGCTATTTTATTGTAACAATGTATTTCCGTTTTGATGAGCTAAATATTAAACACATGTTTAAAATTATCTTAGTTTAATTCAACTTTACACAGGCATCGACAGCTGATGTGATGGCAAACCCACAAACTATATAGAGATGCAAACCCATGTGCATGTGAATTGAGTGATCCTCTCTTCAATATTGACAAAAATCGAGGAAGATTTAGTTAAAAATAGAGTTATAAAAACGTTACGGCGAAGTTAAAAAATTGTTAAACCCGAGTTAAAAGAGATAGGTCAGTGAAGTGGCTCACTAACACCGCCCCTCTTGCAGCGAGGATTCCGTTAAACTAAGTGTATATATACACTTAGTTTAACGGAATCCTCGCAAAGAAAACGGCAATAATGTATAATCTCTGAATATAGGTAGGTATAGCCTTTGCACTTCTTATTAAAATATTGAAAACTTGTTAAAACCTATTTACAATTTAAGAATTCACTAGCACGCACGTCCCGTTCCTTTATTACGATTAACTTGGATCACTTAAGCCGTGCTCTTAAAAATATTTTCTAATTAAATCGTGTTTTTTTAAAGTGAACCTTTTTTTACATCGCCACATTTTACATGATGTCTTTAATTTCACAGCTTCGCATATGACAGGATTGGTCCTTTGTGTTAGACCTTCGACTTTACTCTCAAAAATTTTTGAAAAAGTTATGCATAATCAACTTATCACTTTTTTTAATAAATACCATATTATAAAACAAAGCCAATATGGATTTCAAAAAACTAAATCAACTACGCATGCAGTTTTTGATCTTGTAAATGAGGTACTACAAAGTGTAAACCAAAAAAACTTCACAACTGTGTTATTTCTAGACATGTCAAAAGCTTTTGACCGCGTTCCGCATGATGGATTGTTGAAAAAACTAGAACGTAGCGGAATTAGAGGTCCTGCTTTAAATTGGTTAAAATCATATTTATCAAACAGAACTCAGTGTGTTGACATATCCCAACTTGACTCGACTAAAGTAGTTCAAACTTACAGATCTGACTTTAAGAAAAATAGTTTTGGTGTTCCACAAGGCAGTGTTCTTGGTCCTTTGTTATTTCTTTTACACATTAACGACTTACCAGATATTATAAACCATAAAACAGTCCTTTTTGCGGATGATATATCTATAATAATCAAAACTGACATGAACTCTTCCTTAGACCAACATAAGAATGATATAAACGCAGTATTGACATTAATCATTGAATGTCTTAATAATAATAATCTTAAAATTAATCTATCAAAAACAAGTATAATAAATTTTAATAATTTTAAAAATCAGACAATTAATATATTTTATAATGGACAAATTCTACGGAGTGCTACGAATGGAAAATTCCTAGGTTTAATAATCGACTCGAAATTAACATGGAAACAACAAATTGATAAAATATGTAATAAGCTTAACAGTTTTGCATTCGCTTTGTACAAACTAACAAAAGTTGCTAGCGCCCACACGGCTATTGTCGCTTATTTTGCGTATGTAGAATCCATTTTGAGATACGGTTTATTGATCTGGGGAAATGGTACTGATATCAAAAGACTATTTATTGCTCAAAAGCGATGCATCAGAGCCATATGTAATTTAACGTCAGACGTATCCTGTAAGCCATACTTCAAATCCCTTAATATACTAACGCTACCCTGCCTCTATATATTAGAAATAGCGTTATTTGCTAAGCAAAATGGTGAAAGGTTTACAAAAGCAAGAGACGTAACTCAAAGAAGTTTGAGATATCCTCACAGACTAGTACTGGAAACTGTACCACAAACAAAGAAATATTTAAGAAATTCCTATGTTATGTGTATGACCATTTATAATAGAATACCAAATAACTTCAAAGATCTTCCCGTTAGTCGTTTTAAATTATTATTTCGCAAATGGCTACTAGATAAGGCGTTTTATTCAATTGATGAATTTCTGAAATATGAAAATAAATAGTTGTGTGTATTGAAGGACATTTTAGCTAATGATATTATTATAATAATTTATTCAATTTTATTCTTACTTTTGACATACAATTTTATGAAATCAGCTGACTGTCTTAACCATTATAATATTATATTGTAACATCGTTTCGACATTACTGTATTGCTCGAAATTAAACTTAATAAAATTTGATAATATTTGCATGCTATTTAAGATGGCTAAATAGGATAAGCTCCTGATGTACCTAATTGTAAGATCACCTCTTGTATACCCTATTTAAAGCAAATAAAGATATTTTTTTTTATTTGTATTTAAATCTGAGTGGCAGTGGTTCAATCCCAGTGCAGAGCATCACTAAGATTAAAAACGCGATTTTAATACCCTTAATCGAACAGTTTTTTATAACGTTTTATTAATTAGTTTTTTATTTAGGTAGATTTCCTTTAAAAATCAAACAACCGTTGTTGATCACTCTGCCACAGACAGGTGAACCGTTTGAATACGAGTATTAATCATCAAAAGTATATAATATCAGCTTGTGTAATTAATTATATTTTTTTATTTAATATATATTAAAATTTTCATTACAAATCGGCATTGTCCTTTATTAATATTTAATATGAATAAAGGACAATGTCGATTTGTAACCGTAAATGTACAAGAATAAAATTATAAGGTGCGGGCTGGTCGACTTCACACACAGCCTGTAAAGAAATTCTTTCTTCACAGGTGTTGTGCAGGTTTCCTCACGATATTTTCCTTCTCCGTAAAAGCATCGGATAAACACACATATGAATTAAAAATTGGAAAACACATTGGTACGTGGCGGGGTTCGAAACGCTACCTCCCGATTGGAAGGTAACGGCCTTACGCACTACGCCATCGACGCTCTAGTTCCATCCAAAACTGCATAGAGGGCATAGCTTACCTATCAAACGAACGGGAATGTAATAAATTATTATGACTCATTTTATAGAAATAACATTGTAAGTAAATAAAACCGCCTAAACGCCTTAATTTAAAAAAACATTGTTTTAGAAATAAATTCGAATACTTTTTAAATAAAATACTTAATCAAGTTCAAAATCGCGTCTGCTACAAAGGGACGGATTACCGATGACAGATGAACAATCTATAATTAGTTCCATCCAAAACTGCATAGATGGCATAGCTTACCTATCAAACGGAAATGTAGAACGTAATAAATTATTATGACTCATTTTGTAGAAATAAAATCGTAAGTAAATACCTACTTAATGCTTTAATTAGTTTAAAATAACAATGTTTTCGAACTAAATTCGAAAACTTTTAAAATAAAATAATGAAATTTAAAATCGCGTCTGCTGCAAAAGCACGTCAGTTGCTTAGTAGTTTACCGCATCAATACATAAAAACTAAGAAATCCGACAATAGATAGCAATGATTTACCTACAGCACAGATAATATAATACTACAGTCCTACAGATAAACAGAAATTAGTGTTTTTGTTATGTTTTTTGGGTCCATGTTTTTTTTACTTTATTGGTGTAAACAAACAATTGTCACATTGTGTGGTCCAGCTGGAGAAACGTTGCGGAGATCTGTGTGGCCTGGCTGGGGTAACGTTACCTCAGCCGGGCCACACAGATCTCGGAAATGCGCAAGTCTCAAACTGTGGAACTTGTTCGACAAACAACCGCTTCACTATTCCAGCATATAGTTTTTCTCTACGTCGCTTTGTTTTCGAGATCCAACTAGCTCAGTTGCAGCAACTTTGCTGCAGGTGAGCTCTGAAATGGTGGAGCGATAAACTCTGAAATTTGTCCGACCAACCCTGAAATTTGTCCGACAAACTCTGACAAATAGCCGCCTATCTATATCAGCAAATAAATTTTCGCTATGTCGTTTGGTTTTGGAGATCTGTGTGGCCCGGCTGGGGTAACGTTACCCCAGCCGGGATACTCGGGTTTATCCTTTAGGAATTAATGAATAGGGTATTTCTAAAAGTATGTATGGCTTCCTTTGACTGTCTGCAGCCTGGAGTCGAGAGCCAGTGGTCTTGTGCTTGTGTGCGGGTAAACTCCTGCAGCCATCCGCGAATCTGGCTGAAGGGAATTGGTATGATGGGCTCGGGTCCGAAAACCGTTGTCGGATCCCCTCCTAGCCAGCTCGTCGGCCGCGTCGTTGCCCAGTGATCCGCTGTGTCCTTTTATCCATTGTAGTGTCACTGTGTTCCGAATGGAGATCGCAATTCGTTCTAACGCATTTGTGACATTCCAATACAAGTTCCGAAGTGACGTAGGTTATGTTCAGGGATTTGAGTACTGAAGCACTATCAGAGACTATGCGGATGTGAGAATCCGTAATACTTTTAGATTCTATGGCGAAGGCCGCTAGGATGATACCTACGCATTCCGCTTGGAATACGGTGCTGAATCTACCTAGCGGTTTGGATATCTTAATGTTATGCTCATTTGAGTATACGCCTGCCCCGGTTCCTGAGTTGGTCTTGGAGCCATCGGTGTATATTCTGAGCTCTTTTGGGCCTGAGTAATCATGTGATTCCTCTTTGAGCTGAATATTATAGTGCTTCTGGAAGTGGAATCTCTTTAGAATCCTATCATTGGGTGATGTCATCATCGGGTTATGTTTGGTCGCTTGTTCCTATATGCGTATGTGTTTGATTCTGGAATCCTTTCCCAGTGTGCCAGCATTGTGGAGTCTGAACGCCGCTAGTGCTGCTTCCTCTTTGACAACTAGGTGCAAGGGTGGCAGCCCCAACATAGCTTGCAATGCGGCTGTGGGTGCGGTTCTCATACTACTAGTGATAGCCACGCAGGCATTTCGCTGTAGTTTTTCTAGTGCTCTTTGGCCGTTTGCCTGGTCTGTCCTGGGCCACCAGACTAGGGAGCCATATGTTATAATTGGTCGAATAACCGAGGCGCGTTCAGCGCCTCTGGGTGTAGTTGTCCGGTTGTTTTTTAACTCGCTCAAAGGCGTTGAACGGATTGCAGCAACCAAATCTTTTATCTCCCTCTTTCACATGATTTTTTATTTCTCTCTCATTCTAGTAGATGGAATAATTCTATAGAATATGGCCGCCAATATCATCCAATCACGTAAGAGTATTTCAGTCATAAACGTCAGAGCGTTTTACAACCATCAAATTCGATGGTTGTTCGGTTGTAACTCGCGCCGACACTCAAAGGTCTTGAACGGGCCGGTTGTTTCACCCGGTTGTCACGCTCGAAGGCATTGAACGGGGTTTGAGCGAAAAGTTGTACTTCGCGCGAAGGCTCTGAACGCGCCTCTGTAGTGTATAGCCAGTAGGTGGCTTTGGGACGGATGCCCCAGGTTTTCCAAGCAGTCGCTTGCATTGCCAGTGATATACAAGCTTTTGTGGTGATGTAATCATTTAGCCCAGTTCAGTTGTTTGTCCAAATAAACGCCCAGGTATTTGGTCTCCGATGTTAGGCTTAGGGTCAATCCGTAGAATTTTGGTAATTGCAGATTTGCTAGCTTCCTCTTTTTGGTGAAGAGGACTAGCTCTGTTTTTGTGGGGTTGACTGTTAGTTTGTGCTCCTTGCACCAGTCCTCTACTATTTTCAAGGCTTGGCTCATAAGATTGCACAGAGTGTTTTCGTGAGTACCATTTATTATAATAGTTATATCGTCGGCATAGCCTACGGTGAAGTAGCCTTTGTTGATAAGACGGTTTAGAAGACTGTTCACAACGAGGTTCCACAGCAGAGGCGAGAGGACGCCTACTTGTGGGCATCCTTTCGCTACGATGGCTCTCGTGGTGTCATTCACCGTGATTTGTATGGCCCTTTGTCTGAGCATATTGGTGATCCAACCGCACAAGGTTGGGGCCACACCATGTCTTTTAAGGGCTATGTCGATGCTGTGAAACATTGTTTTATCGAAAGCGCCCTCGATATCAATGAAGGCAGCTAGTGCAGAGCCTTTGTGTTCTATCACAGAATATATAATAGTACTACGTACGTACTGACACATAAACAAGGGCGCGCGCGATCGCTCGGGCGAGTAGAGGCGAGCGCCGGCCGATAACAGAGACAGCGCTATGCGGGTAAAAGAGAAGGCAGTCGCTGCACTTCCCGCGTCATTTCGATTGATAACCGCGCACTCAGCCCTACCAGATTCCACGCACACATTTGTGCGTGTACAAACGTCATTTGCTTAAGTAGTAGTAGTAATAGGTAATTGATTTGCGAACGTTGTATGGAGTGTCCGGGGTGTGGTTCTATGGCGAATTCAATTCTGGAAATCACGTTGTGTAAAGCGGATTCTGTTGACTTCCCTGTGGAGTACGCGTGCTATTGTTTGTGTAGCGGTACCATGCGTAGAGGTCCATCTCTGATGTGTCTATCGCATAGTCTTTCGAGGGTCTTTAGTAGGAATGATGTTAGGCTTATAGGTCTATAGGTCTTGGGCTGTGTGTAATCTGTTTTCCGGGTTTTGGAATGAAGATAACTTTCACTTCCCGCCACCCGAGGGGAATATATCTATGTGCGATACAGGCTCGGTAGACTTTCTCCAGCCATGGGGTTAAGGTGTCGATGCCCCACTGCAGAAGCGCTGGCAGAATGCCATCCAGGCCTGCGGATTTATATGGTTGGAAAGACTTGATAGCCCACATTATTCGGTCCCTTGTCACTATGTCGTGGGCTATAGTCCAGTCGTTTCTGGTTGGTTCCATTCTTATGTCGTCTGCCCAGACCTTATCCTTTAAGAGGCTGCAGTCTGGGAAGTGCGTCTCAAGATGGACCTTGCTGATTTCGTGGTCTGATTGTGTTAAAGTGTTATCGGGCTTTTTCAGCGCACCAAGGCTGCGATCTTGGTCGCTAGATAGGCTCGAAGGCATTGTACGGGGTTAGAGCGAAAAGTTGTAGTTCGCGCGAAGGCTCTGAACGCGCTCCTGTTCACTGTTAACGTGCTATTAACTCAATAAGTTAAGTTAAGTTAATTTATTGATGGCAATGGTTTTTGTTACAAAAACATTTTGCCAGCATCACGTCAGCTTTTTAGAATAGTCAAAATTTCGACCGCGATTTATCAGAATAGGGGCTCCAGCCTGAAACAAATAGTGTATCTCTTTGACACACACTCTACTCACCATAGATTACAACAATAGATTAGAGTCGAGAACAGGATATTTTTTACATTTCAGTGTTGCCAGTGCCAGCAATTATCACGGTTCTGTGGGTATTTTAATTTTAATTTTGGTTGTCGATTTTTCGTCACAATATTGATATTTTTCGATATTGATATATCGATATCGGCGTATCGTCGATATCGATATTTATTGCTTTTCCGATATATCGTGGCATCCCTAGTTGTGTGGTTGCAGCTGAGCCACACGGATGGATTTCGAAAAACGAAACGAGACGTTACGTAGAGCAAAACTCTCTTCCATCTTTGGTCTTATTGTCACTTACCATCAGGGGGATGAAGGCCAAGAGTTTCCCTGTTGTGTATAAAAAAAGAATGTTGTATTTACATTATTGTATTACTCCGTGGTTACTACTACTAGTATTCTTTTGAGATTCTGCGAAAGTATTTTTTTTTGTCTAGATGATCTACGAATATTATCCCATAGATGGTATTTCGTGTGAATGAGTGTATCCCGGCATCGAATATATGACGGAAGCTTAATGTTTACATAGTTTTGGAGATTACCTCCAACAAGATCCAAACCCACAAACTAACTTTATAATTTTATTTAGCATAGGATATAATCAAATCACAATAGTAATGAAAATAATGTAGACTGTAAAATATTAATAATAATATTAGAAGTTAGTTACAAATTATCCTTCTTCTTTTTAACTTTCGATTCTGGCGCATTAGGGTTGGTACCCTTATAGAACTGTTTCAACAAGGACATTGCCTCGTCCGCCAATAAACCACCAGTTAACGCGTAATTACACTCATAGAATTCACTTATATCTAAAACAGTTTTTCCACCAAATCTGTCATTAGCGCAGCCATAGAAGACTTCCTTAATACCGAGATCGTTCAGGCAAGCTGCACACATAATGCAAGGCTCGACGGTGACGTACACTGATATTGTTTTAAAAAAGTTGCAGTGGCTTAAATCATTCCGCTTACAAAATTCGATGACGTCATCAACGCAATTAATCTCGGCGTGTCTCGTAGGGTTTTTAGTGGCGTTGACAGTGTTCCTTGATTCGGCGACTACCTTCCCGTCGGACACGAACAAGCACCCAACAGGCACCTCGCTTGTAGCAAGCGCCTGTTTAGCCAACTCTAAGGCTCTGTTCATATATTGTGTCATCTCATAAAATCGATTTCCCTCAATCGACGGAGGTCTTGTAATCAATCTAAAAAAGAAAAATATTTTTTTTATGTCATGTAAACAGAACAATTTTTAAATGTTCCTCTGGCATATTAGTAAAAATTATTGCACACATATTTTTTCTTTGTTTATGTCTTGCTTACGACGCTATTATTGATTTTTAAATGTCGCATGGCGTCGAACGAAGGTAAATTGTATAACTTGTGTCATAGCGAGATCCCAACTTTAATTCGCTTTGTCTTAGTGGTTTATTTGTTTTTTTTTCGGCAATTATTAAAAACATCTTATTTTTTTATTAAACTGACGGACTAATTAGATTTAGATTTTTTTTATATTGTAAAAGGTTAATTTTCTAAAATATAAAAATACGTACTATGACTTTTTTGACAACAATTCAGTCAGCTGTTGTATAATATTGCAAAAGGTCGAGTTTTTTCAAACACTCCTTTGCTTTTTGATCCCAATTGTTGTTGTTGACCGTTCTTGGGCTTGGATGCGGCAAATAAAACACCTAAAATAAAACGTGCCTTAATTAAAATCTAACTTGATTCAAAAATAAATAAATATTATCACGCCCCTCCCCCCCGAAAGGTTAGGAAAACATGTCTTATTTTTTTATTAAACTGACGGAATAATTAGATTTAGATTTTTTTTATATTGTAAAAGGTTAATTTTCTAAAATATAAAAATACGTACTATGACTTTTTTGACAACAATTCAGTCAGCTGTTGTATAATATTGCAAAAGGTCGAGTTTTTTCAAACACTCCTTTGCTTTTTGATCCCAATTGTTGTTGTTGACCGTTCTTGGGCTTGGATGCGGCAAATAAAACACCTAAAATAAAACGTGCCTTAATTAAAATCTAACTTGATTCAAAAATAAATAAATATTATCACGCCCCTCCCCCCCGAAAGGTTAGGCAGCGCTTCGTCAATAATTTTCCAAACTATAACTGAGAGTTTCCTCCGAAAAAACAAACGACACTCTAATTCCAAGCGTAACTGAGCAACCATTTTGGGTAGGTACTGCATCTTTAATCTGGAGAAATTGCTAAAACACATGTACCGTAGGTACCTATACTATGATTTAATAAATCTATTATCGATAAATTATATAAGCGATAATGTATATTAGCGATAAATTGCATGGTTTGGATTGATCGACAGGCAACCTGGAACCATTACTATTGAAAACAAAGTTGTGAGGCTTTAATTTAGTGCGCGTTCAGATCCACCGAGCGAGCGAGCGATACAGTACGGGGAAGAGGGGGGATGGTTACTCGGTCTAATAAATAGAAAGGGGTCCAAGTGACTGTCTCGGCCTGTTGCTAGGCCGAATACTCGGCCGAGCACTTTCATACAAAATGTATAGAAGCGTCGCGACACAACACATACAGAAAAGACGGGGCGCAGACACGACGCTGACTCGTATAGAAAGGAAAAGGGCGGCGCCCTGTCCGCGACGCGTCCTCGTCTTTTCTGTCTGACCAGCGCCTTAAACAGCCTGGTGACGCTATCCGGCCAGGTGGACACAAGATTGAATTTATGTGTATGAGCGTGACTGATAGTTATAGCTTATAATTTACTAGCTTTTGCCCGCGGCTTCGCTCGCGTTAAATTCGGGGTAACACGGTTCCCCTTTCCTGATTTAGAACACAGAAGAGAACTCGGAACAGAATATTATTGTAATACGCTACTATAGACGATATTATAGGAGAGTCTCACACAAATTTCCATCCCCTATTTTAGGGGCTAGGGGAACTTTTCCAAAAAAAAATAAGGCTGGTATTTTTCGTTGGTAACAAAGAGTCTGTGTACCGATTTTTAGCTTCCTACCTTAAATAGTCCGCATACCAATTTTTACCTTTCTACCTTGAAAATTGCGGAATGCTCCATACAAACTTCGACCCTCCATTTAAGGAAGTGGGGGGTTAGAAAGAGACAAAAAGTAGCCTATGTCACTTCCCATCCCTTCAACTATCTCCACTTAAAAAATCACGTCAATTCGTCGCTCCGTTTTGCCGTGAAAGACGGACAAACAAACACACACACACTTTCCCATTTATAATATTAGTATGGATATGCCATCACTGGTTTTTAAAATTGTACGTAACCCACCTGAATGGATCTGTCTGGCATATACTTTTTTAATGCTTTTTGCGCTCTCGTTTCACAAAATTTTCCAACCGCAACAATAGTTTGGACTTCATACAATTTAAGGACTTCGACGAAAATAGGATCACAAATATTATACAATGGTTCCATTTGAAATGTCTGAAAAAAAATGGTTTATAAGTATACATTTCATGAATAATGAAAAAATTATGCATTTTCACACAACTTTCTCTGGTTAGCATGACAAGGTACACTTGGACTCATTGGTGGATACAGGGGAGGGGGGAGGGGGTGAAGGAGGAGAAATTACATAATTCTGACTCAAGTTTTGGCGGCAAAAGGCAAGGTTACTTTAATTTGTAAGAAATCAAGGTAATAACAAAATGGACTTGTGATTATAAGCCTATCTCCGAATGGAACCTTGCATAGGCGTAGGTATAACTTTTCGATGGGGGGAGGGGGGTCCAGATTGAAACTTCAATTTGCCTAGTGTATACTGATACTTGGAAGGAAAAGTTCATTCTATCTAGTGTATGTTGATTTTTAATGGGGGGGTGTCTGGACCCCAAGCCTCTTGCCTACGCCAATGGAACCTTGTCAAAATGCCCTCCCCAAAATGATATCCTGGATCCGCCCCTGCCTGGACTACAAAGTTGCCACTATCACAAACAAGTAGTCTGACCTGCCCCCTTATAGCCGGTCCACACGACACCAACTTATGCCTGCGCAGCGTGGTTGCACAAACAAAGTTTGTGCAAAACGGAACGTGTAGCCGTCAAGTTTGCTGTCGGCGCGAACGTTTGTGCTTATTTGTATTTTGTAATGGTCCCAGTACACGTTGGCCGAGCGCAATCGCCCAGCGCGCTCGGCCAACGTGTACTGGGCCGTTTTGTGTGTATTTGGCGTTTGCCGCCAACACTCGCCGTCGACCCGATCAGTGTCGGTTTTTCGTGCACGCATCAAAGAGATTTGGCGCAAACAGCGTTCACACGTTGGCCGAGTGTTTAGTTCAGAGCTACGCGTCGAAGTAGACTGTAGTGTCGCGCTTACGAGTAATAGGAGTAATGAGGAGATATTTAGGTTCATTGACTTTTATCATATTGAATCCGTTATATGGAACACAAAACAATAAAAACCTGAGCCTCGGTGGCGCTGTGGACTCGGCACTTGTCTTCCAATCGGGAGGTCCGGGTTCGAGACCGCCATGTACCACTGTGTTTTTCGTTTCGAATTTCATATGTACATTTGTCTGACGCTCCTACGGTGAAGGAAAACATCGTGAGGCAACCTGCATACATCTGCGAAGAAACTCAAAGGTGTATGTGAAATCGACCAATCCGCTCTGGGCCAGCGTGGTTGACTAAGGCCTAATCACCCTAACATAGGGTAGGTAGCCCCTTGGTGGGGACGTATATGAACTGTGATGATGATGATGAAGTAACTTGTCTAAATACATTAAATAATTCATGTTTAGTTAGGCCGCGATCTCCCTAACGTCCATCTTCATCTAGCGACCAACGCAGAATGAAACACGGCCAACGTGTAAACGGTACCACGAAAATCTGCCGAGCGCACTCGCCGAGCGCGCTCGGCCAACGTGTACTGGTGCCTTAAGGGCCCACCATCCGCGCGAGCCCGAGCTAGTTTAGGTAAATTTCTCTAGTCTCTGTTTGTGTGCGTCGCTCACGCACACAAGCGCACTCGGTCGCGCAATCGGTACGGCCGCCTAGCAAAATATCGTAGATGTTAATTTTGAATTTAATAGGTGTTTATTATTTCCTGTGTTATACTATAGTAAATACAGGGATGTGTTAGATCAACTTTTATTTTTACAAGCTTTTATTTAGCTTGCACTGTATGTATGTATGTAGATTTGACCACTTCTCGGTTTTCGATTGGGCTGAAATTTTGCACATAATAATATGTATATCGTGACAATGCAATGTTATGATAACATGGAGCTGATCTGATGAAGGAACTGGACGGTGGCCATAGGAACTCCGTAATAAAACGACGCAACCCCATCGAGTTTGGGCTCGTTTGATTCATATTGACGAGTACTTCGGTCCTATTTGTTAACCAGGGTCTGATGCTGGAGCTGGGAGGTGGCCATAGGACCTCCGCAATAAAACGACATAACCCTATCGACTTTGGGCTCGTTTGATTCGTAATGACGAGTACTTTGGTCCTATATGGTAACCAGGGTCTGATGCTGGAACTGGAAGGTGGCCATAGGACCTCCGCAATAAAACGACATAATCCTATCGAGTTTGGGCTCGTTTGATTCGTAATGACGAGGACTTTGGTTCTATATGGTAACCAGGGTCTGATGCTGGAGCTGGAAGGTGGCCATAGGAACTCCGCAATAAAACGACACAACCCCATTGAGTTTGTGCTCATTTGATTCGTATTGACGAGTACTTTGGTCCTATATGGTAACCAGGGTCTGATGCTGGAGCTGGAATGTGGCCATAGGACCTCCGCAATAAAACGACATAACCCTATCGAGTTTGGGCTCGTTTGATTCGTAATGACGAGGACTTTGGTTCTATATGGTAACCAGGGTCTGATGCTGGAGCTGGAAGGTGGCCATAGGAACTCCGCAATAAAACGACACAACCCCATTGAGTTTGTGCTCATTTGATTCGTATTGACGAGTACTTTGGTCCTATATGGTAACCAGGGTCTGATGCTGGAGCTGGAATGTGGCCATAGGACCTCCGCAATAAAACGACATAACCCTATCGAGTTTGGGCTCGTTTGATTCGTAATGACGAGTACTTTGGTCCTATATGGTAACCAGGGTCTGATGCTGGAGCTGGAAGGTGGCCATAGGACCTCCGCAATAAAACTACATAATCCTATCGAGTTTGGGCTCGTTTGATTCGTAATGACGAGGATTTTGGTTCTATATGGTAACCAGGGACTGATGCTGGAGCTGGAAGGTGGCCATAGGAACTCCGCAATAAAACGACACAACCCCATTGAGTTTGTGCTCATTTGATTCGTATTGACGAGTACTTTGGTCCTATATGGTAATGGATCGGCTATTAGACAAAAGCACAAGCCAAAGACAACAAGGCTGATGTCTGACATGAGGATAACATATACATTAATTTTCACCATCTACAAGACCAAATGTTTTCAATAATCAAAGAGGAAATATCACTTTACGTAAAGAATTGAATTTTATTAACAAACATTAAAAAAATATTTGCAGAACTTTGAACATTAACACAGTTTTAAAATATAATATCTTCTTGCGACAATTTAAACAAATCCGTTCGAACATTACTTAACACAGTTTTAAAATATAATATCTTCTTGCGATAATTTAAAAAAAACTAATGGACCTTTTCATTTGCCTATTGTTCACATGGTAAGTACACACACAGACTTTACATGTTGACTCTGAGACCGCCCTTATGTCTCTCTCAAAAGCGACGGTTTTCGTAGTGCAAATGTAAAGCTTGTCTTTTTTTAAATCTTATTTTTAAAAAGAGGCTTTAGTGCACTCCGTGTGACTATGGCAGCCTCATAGGGAAATTTAATAAAACATTCAATGAGCGTCAGTTAGTTTAACCAACCAATGCTCATTGAAAGAGTGTTTTATGATGATAAATTCTTGTTTAGAATGGTTTGAGAGTGGTTGCTGCAAAATAAATTAATACCCCCATTATACAAATTTACTGACCTAAGATATACATCTGTAACATTGTTTATATGGGGTGATTCTAAGAGGCGGCGTTCTGGTACTCGATCCTTCCAGGGCAACGCAAATTCCCCTGATTAGGTGTTCGGTCGGGGATCTACGCGACAGAAGGCGTGTTCTTAGACTCTCTGCTTGCCTTGCTTCTTCGTGTAGCCTTTGTAGTCTGGCTGAGCCGCTCTCCGTTTGGCCATGGCGTGGTGTCTGCTCCTTGTTTTTCAGTAGGAAGTCAAGATTTTGACCTCGGCCCTCGTACACAATAATTTCGTGCTTATTGGCTGCCCTCGTGAGGAGAGTATAGTCTGGCACTTCGCCTCTCTCTAGGTCCGCCCTCATAACATCCACACTGATGACCTTTGGGCCACCCTCTAGCTTTCCCAGTAATTCCCCTGCCTTGGTAAATGGCGACTTGTTGTCCATGTCTCTGGATAAGAGAAGGATGGACTTGTTCCTGGAGCGCACGATTCTGCACTTGTTTCCGGCCAGCACCACCTCCGGCACTGCCTCATATGTCTTTTTTTTCGATAGTGGCTCTGGTGGTGCTGCCTTTCAATGACCGCCAAGCCTGGTGAAATAGCTATGTGTTTTCTGGCTCCAGCTACACAGAAACTAATTCCCAACCTTTCCCTCCCACTATCCATAAACAGCGCCACTCCTCTCGTTTTAATTCCGGGTGTGCCCCCCTCTCCGGCACCCAACCAGTTTTCCTGTGCCATCTCTTTTGTGGTCGTTGTGTCTTGCCTTGGTTGCATTACTCTATGAAGGTTTGACCTTTCCTCGGGTGCTGGTGGCGTGCAGTTTTTATTGCGACGGATGACCGTCTCTATTACTGTCTCAACAAACTGCACGACTGAGTTCTTTGATCTCTTGTCCACTAGCAGAGCGTGGATATTTTGTTTGGAGACCGTTGTCTGTATCCTCTGGCACAGATCATGGCGGGCACCAGCAAACCTGGGGCAGTCCAGTATCACGTGCCATACAGATTCAGACTCGGTTGGATCGCACTCACAACCTGGGCTATCTTTTAGCCTAAATCTATGGAGGTACTCTGCGAGGCCTCCGTGTCCCGTAAAGGCCTGCACCAGTAAAGGCGAAAGTTTTTCCCTTCTGACCCAGCTGTAGGCTTTTTTCTGGTCTGAAAAGAACCACTTAGTCGTTACCCCAGTGTTAGAGGTTTCGTACCGGTCCTGCCATATGCGGACTGATTCCTCCCAAATTTTCTTTTTGACATATGACACGGGGATATCTCCGTAGTCAAACGTCCCCCCATCTGCAAGAGCCGCCATCTTCGCCAGTTCGTCCGCTCTCTCGTTGCCCGCTGTTCCCACGTGTGCTTTAAGCCAGAATAGGTTAATCTCTCCACCTCTGCTTCTGATCTCCCTTATGTCTTCATGTATCCTCTGCACAAGCTGGTGGTCAGCTTTAGGGTTTGTTATGATGTCCAAAGAAGACATGGAGTCACTCAATATAGATGCCGTCCGCACTCCCTCCTCCCGGACCATCTTTATTGCCCTGTGCAAAGCATACAGTTCCGACTGAAAGACTGTGCATGCCGGATCGAGCGTGAATGTATAGTTTGCGGATTCTTTGCCCTCTGTCCTGCATGTGAAGGCAGCGCCTACTCCCCCCTCAATTTTGCTGCCATCTGTGTATATCTGGAAGTTTGAGATTTTGTGTTAAAAAACTACACCCCAAGCGGAGATGCCCCTCTCAAGCAAAATAACCACACTTGAAGACATGGGGGTTCGCCCGCCAACACGCATTGCGGTAAACCGGGACGAAGACAAACTAGTCAACGCCTATCTGGAATATGTTGAGATATTGCGTGCATCGCCGCAGGTAAAATATACTGCCTGCAGAGAAATACTAGAAGCATTCCAGAACGATGCTCGCATGTTGCTACGAGAACGGCTGGATACTGCGAAGGCAGTAGTCTATAATAACGACACTGGAACAGTGTTGGCGGGTGGCCCCAGAGTGGGAAATCACCGACACATGGCAGCATATAGTGGAACGACGGGTAAGGTTCTCGAGGATCGTGAACGGACATCAGAGAGGGGAGCCCCAGCATTCTATTCCCGCCGAGGACCCAATAGTCGTGGTTGCTAAGTGCACCTGTTTCCTGTTGGAGGGCAGGATCCTAGAGACCGCTAAGGCGGTGACGGGAACCGCTAAGGACCTTAGAACCTTGGGAAAAGATAAAAATTCGGTGGATAGACGGGGTTCCGGGATGTGGGAAGACCACCTGGCTCCTTAAAAACTTTCAGTTAAAGGAAGACACGATCCTCACCAGCACACTCGAGACGGCTAAAGAGCTGACGGCGGAAATAATGGGTCGTTTGGGCGCTGTCGCAAAGGGGAAAGTAAGAACCATTGCTTCGGTACTGATAAATGGAGCAAAGGAGTCTAAGCGTCTACTCGTGGACGAGGCTCTGATGGTTCATTTTGGAGCCATAATAATGGCAAGCAGGCTGTGCGGGGAAGAGAACTGGTGTTAATGAGTGATACAAACCAGATCCCCTTTATCGACAGAGACAACCTATTTGAAATGCAATACAAAGACCCAATTGCCGTAACGACAGTCTCAGAAAAGATACTCTGCACACACCGATGCCCGATGGATGTAGTATACGCCCTGAAGGTGTACGGGGGCATATACACGTCCAGGGATGCACTGAGATCCTTAACTTCCACCATGACATCAGAAGCAGTGTCCAGAAGGACTGACCCGGAAACGCTATTCTTGACCTTCACCCAAGAAGAAAAGGAAGCGTTCGAAACGAAAGGGTATGGTACTAGAGAGAATTCCAGACTGCTGACGATACATGAGGCTCAGGGGCTGACATACCGTAAGGTGATAGTGCTAAGAGGCAGAGAACCAAAAAACCCGGTCCATGACAGTGTCCCTCACGCTGTAGTGGCAATTTCCAGGCATACGGAGTCATGTATATACTTTTGTGGGGAGCATAAGGAGCATGACGCCATAAAACAACTAATTGCCCAGTCCAACTCAGCAACTGACGATGAAATAAAAAATTTTAATTTGCAGATGGCGTTCAAAGACCTAAATAACGCAGCGATCTAGGTGCTGCCCCATTAGCAGAAAAATGCATGCATAACGAGGAATCCCTGGATAGCGGATGAGCGGGTGCGCCGTGGATGGCGCTTCGATTGCACATTGCATCGGTGTCGTATTCCGCAGACTGTAAACAGTGCGAATACTGCTTATAGTGTGCGGAATGTGGCGCCTGCGGGGTTATTGTCTGGGAGAATCTATCGCAATCGCTTACACTTGACAGTCGCCGTCCATCCGTCGCGTCGTTGACGCGGGGCTCTGCGAAGACATACTTTTATAAAGTATGTCTGTCTTCGCAGAGCCCTGTGTTAACGGCGAAATCGTTATCAAATTGATGGCGATTGTGGTGGATTTTTCTTAGACAGTGACCCACATGGCATGGCGCCATCGATGGCGCGCCCCCTTGTCTGTTGTCCGAAAAATCCCTCATTAAATTTATATATAGTTTTATATTATAGTATAAATGTACGTATTTATGATATAGTTCACAACTGGTATGTATGTGTGTAATGTGCGGTCGGCGGCGCGTAGAGCCCATTATATTGCACTAAGAAAACCTGCACTATTACGAGCGATATAAGATCTATCTCATGGTCGATATGTGGGCTCTGAAGCGTTGCCGTTTGTACGTTTGTTTAGTATAATATGGTAGGGTATCATAATAGTTATATTGTAAAGTATATTTTAATTTATAAGCTGCGCAAATGTAGAAAAAAAAAAGTTACTAAGTGATAATTGTTATTTATAAGGAGTTTAAAAAGGAATTTTGTAAAAAAAATAATAATAATTTGAACAAGGGCATGGACTAAGAGTCTGTGGAGTAAACATAATAATAATAAAAAAAAAAAAAACATTGTTTATATCGTCTTCTTATCTTCTATTGTATTACATTTTTCACACAATGGAGTTGAAATAATATGTATTATCATGTGTTAAAATTTATTTAGTGGAATGTGACCCGAACATACTCTAAATGCAGAAATCAGCAATTCTCCGGAAAGGGTGCCGCAATCAAACCAGGGTGTTTTTTAACATTTTGTTACTAATGAAATAGTACCATAAGCCTTTAGTTTTTGATATTTGATCAAATAATATTTGTCACATACTCTGACACTGCCCTTGCCATAGACATCAACTCCGTAAAGCTTGATGTCGACTGTACCTATAACTGGCAGCATACAGCAGGTTGAAAACGGCCGTGGGTAGTGGAGTCGCAGTGTGGACCTTACCTAGCACCGGAGAACACCGAGGGGTTTTAGTGGGGAGGCCTGGCACTCTGCCGGGTGAACCGCTCGCCGTCTAGCCAACGGTGGGAATGGTGCGTGTTGACGACAGTTCGCAAGTGCCGGGGACCCAGAACTAAGCAGCGGACGTAGTCTAAGCTTATGCGGGCCAAGTCCCCATGAATGAACCATATGTGAAATAAATTCGGCCCCTTTTGATTGGTCCGCGGGCGGGATGTCCCCCCGCGAACCAAGGGATAGTGTATAAATATAGGGCCGAATACTGATAAATTGTAGTCAGTTGTAGTCGGTCAGTGGAAGTCGTCTTGCAAGAAGTAAATAAAGCTCCAAATATTATCACAAAGAAATCAGCGTTTTAACTCAAGTACCTACATACAGTCCACTCTCAACATCTTGATCCTACCGAGCCGGATCTAAACAAGTATAAGTGATGGTAGTTACACGGAGCCAGAGCGGGAAGGAAGATTTGGTGTGAGTATTCGACCACCCACCGCGATCGCCATCCGCATCGACGACTGTCGCCGCCCAAATGGAACCGGGCATCGAGGAAGGGATCTCAAGTCGCACTGAACGGCGACACCGAATGGAAGGGGTCTCAACTCGCGACGAAAAACTGTACCGAGAGGAAGGGATCTCAAGTCGCACTGAACGGCGACACCGACCGGAAGGGGTCTCAACTCGCCCCGAACAACCAAGAACGGAAGGGGTCTCAACTCGCCCCGAACAACTTCACCGACCGGAAGGGGTCTCAACTCGCCCCGAACAACCAAGAACGGAAGGGGTCTCAACTCGCCTCGAACAACTTCACCGACCGGAAGGGGGCTCAACTCGCCCCGAACAACTTCACCGACCGGAAGGGATGCCAACTCGCGAGGAGGAGAATGCGCGTCACGTTTATAAGACGACGCCGGCTAGGAAGATTGCTCGCTCCACGAGATCGACCGCCAGTGCCATCGCCCGCTTGCAATTCGAAGCCGAAGAAAGATTAGCGGCAGTACAACGCCAGGAAGCTGCAGAGGAAGTCGCGGTACTACGCCAGGAAGCTGCAGCACGACGCCAGGAAGCTGCAGCACGACGCCAGGAAGCTGCAGAGGAAGCAGAGGTACGACGCCAGGAAGCTGCGATACGAAGAAAGGATCTAGAAATTGAAGCAGAGCTTATCCGTAAAAAGCTAATCGCCGACCTAGCCGCCGCCGAAGATGGCAGTATGATGGAAGAAGAGACCGAACCGGCGGAAAACCACGAACGAGTTGAGGCATGGCTACAGGAGACTTCGAGGCAAGAGGAACAAGTGCATCAAGTGCTCGAACCGGAACCCGTACGCGCACCGGTGAGACGCGACATAGGGAGGTTGAAATCGCTACTCCAGTCGCGCACCGAACGAGACTACGGTGGCAAGAAACAACCACACCGCGTGATCGCGAGCACTCGAGAGGACGGGCTATTGAACATTTAGCCGGCACGCTCGACCACATGATGAGGTCGCGACCGCCGCCGCGTCAAGCCACCGACCTGCCAATATTCTCGGGATCACCGCTAGAGTGGCTGCAGTTTGCCGCAGCAATGCAAGAAACGACGGCCGTGTACCAGTTTTCGAAAGTGGAAAACCTTGCGCGCCTCCGTAACTGTCTGCGAGGCGAAGCCAAGGAGACTGTCGCGCCGTTACTGAGCACCGCAGCGCATCCTGACGTCATCATGAAGACGCTGCAGCAGTGTTTTGGCAGGCCTAAAATATTGATCGACGTCGCGTTCGAAGACCTGAAGAAACTACCGAAGCTCGGCTCGACTGCGATAGAACTCAACAGCTTCGCAGTTCGAGTACAGAATGTCGTAGCCGTGCTTAACAACGTAGAAAAGAACTATCTACACAATCCGCTGCTCGTGAGAGAAATCTTCGAGAAGCTTAGCCCGCATCTAAAGACGAAATGGTGCGACTACGCCGAAGAACACAATGAACCTGAGCCGGAAATAGTCAAGTTGACCATGTTCCTCATGCGAGAAGCTGATCGAGCGCTCAAGCACGGATACTCCGGTACGACTCACAAGCCGACGCCGCAACCACCGCAACGCCCCGCCTCTAAACCCGAACAGAGGAGGAGGGTGTACAACGTGGCAGAACCGTCGTCGTCGGACAAGACTGAGCCGGAACGCTGTGCACAGTACGACGACGCGCAACCGACGCCGCGACCGCCGCGACGCCCCGCCCCTATACCCGAACAGAGAAGGAGGGCGTACGACGTAGCAGAATTGTCGTCGTCGAACAAGACCGACCCGGAACGCTGTGCACAGTGCAACAACGCACACCGACTTGACACCTGCGACGAGTTTGAGAAGATGTGTTTGGACGAACGATGGAACGTCGCGAAGAAAGCTGGCTTGTGTTTCAAGTGCTTGAAGAGCAAGCACCGAAGAATAAATTGCCGCCAGAAACCATGTGGCGTGAATGGATGTCGTCGGTCGCACCACCGCTTCCTTCACGCCGAAGCACCTGCGGCCCGAACTAACCAGCCGGAGGAAGCAAGCGTCTCTTCAACCCGAACTGAGTGCACTGTGAAACTCAAGATTTGCCCAGTAACCGTATCGGGCAAGAACGGGGAGCGTAACACATACGCGCTCTTCGATGAATGGCCCCGCGACGCAACTACGCGTAAAAGGGATCGACGACCGACAACGTCAAATTGACAGCCGCGTCGTTTCACTACGCATCGCCGAGCGAAGCACGAGAAACTTCAAGGCGTGTTCGGCGCGAACAATGGCGGTCCTGAACCTCGCCACTCAATCAGTTGCAAAGGAAGAGGTGCAGTTTGATCACCTCACTGACCTGCAAGATCAGTTCGTGTACAAGAACGCGAAACCTCGCATTCTCATCGGATCCGATAATTGGCCGCTGATTGTTACCCGAAAACTGCGCGTGGGCAAACGAAACGAGCCCGCGGCATCCCGAACGGAACTCGGATGGGTGGTGCACGGAACGGCACCGACCAAAGTAATAATCAAGCGCCAAGATGAAGTGCTGCACGTGTGGACGCAAGACATCGAACGACAGGTCAGCGAGCACTTTCAATTAGAATCGCTGGGAATCTCGCTGAAGTCAGCGCACACGAGGACAGAGGACAAGCGAGCGTTGAGTATCTTTGAGTCCACCGTCAAACGAGTCGACGGAAGATACGAAGTAGGACTGCCGTGGAGAGAAGATGACGTCGAGTTGCCGCCTAGCTACAACGCGGCATTGAAAAGGCTACGGCACTTAGAGACGCAGCTAGAACGCGACCCGGACAGGAAAGCCGTATACTATAAACAGATGAAGAACCTCATCGAGAAGGGATACGCCAAGCCCTGCGACGGCACAGAATTGCAGAGTCCGATCGTATGGTTCCTACCGCATTTCGCCGTACGCAACCCGAACAAGCCCGGGAAGACCCGTCTAGTTTTCGACGCCGCTGCCAAGACGAATGGAGTATCATTGAACGATGCTCTTTTGGAGGGACCTGACCTTTTACAGTCCCTACCGAAAATACTGCTCCGATTCAGGGAAGGTAGCTTCGCAGTAACGGCGGACGTCGAAGAAATGTTTCTACGCATAAACATAAGAGAAGACCAGCCCGCGCAAATGTTCTTATGGCGCGAAAACTGCGAAGAACCGCCCGTCAAAATGAAGATGACGGCTATGATATTCGGTGCATCAAGCTCACCGTTTCTCGCGCACAGCGTTCGGAACGAGAACGCACGGCAATACGCCGAGACGCATCCAGATGCTCTGAAATCAATCACAGAAGCACACTATTTGGATGACTACGTCGAAAGCTTCGATCAACTAGAACAAGCAGCGAGAACGATCCAACAAGTCGACGAAGTGCACAAAGAAGCTGGCTTCAACCTGAAGGGGTGGAATAGTAACAGCGCGGAGCTCTTGAAGAACGTAGAGAGTGAACGCCGCGCGACCACTACGCTCCTTGGGAAGCCAGAAAAGGCACTGGGCCTCATGTGGGACGCGCAAGAGGACACATTAAGCTTTAACATCGCGTTGGCTGGCGTCCCAAACGAGGTGAAGACGCAACTTCGGCCGCCGACGAAGAGGGAAGCGCTCTCAACAGTCATGAGCATTTATGACCCTCTCGGGCTGTTGAGCTGTTACACTGCTACGGCGAAGATCGCGCAGCAGAAATTATGGCGGCTGAAGACGAACTGAGATGAGCCAGTCCCTCCCGAGATTGCGTCGATGTCCAAAGACTGGCTTACGAGCCTGGAAGCCGTCGGCAGACTGCGCTTGCCCCGGTCTTACAACGGGGGGAGAAGAGTAACGCGTCGCGAACTGCACATTTTCTGCGACGCGAGCGAAGACGCATACGCTGCGGCGGCATATTGGGTGCACAAAAATGAAGATGGCACCTCAGGAACGATCTTGGTGTCGGCCAAGGTGAAGGCCGCGCCGCCACAAAGGATTCCACGGCTGGAGATGCAGGCTGCGCTCATCGGAGCTAGACTCGCTCAAAGCGTCAAGACGGATCACTGCATTCCCGTGGACGAAGCCGTGTACTGGAGCGACTCACAAGCCGTGCCCCACTGGATGGAGAACGGGAGCAAGCGCGAGGAGTCGCCACACGTGGAGGTCGGCAAAAACGCTGACCGATCACTACTGGCGTCGATGGGTGCGGGAGTACCTCCCGAAACTTGTACCTCGCCCCAAAGTTGCGACGCCAGCAAAGTTCGACGACAGAGATGTGGTCCTGATCGCAGACCCTATGCTTCCCCGGAATGTCTGACCGCGGGGACGCATAGACAAGATTTTCCCGGGACCGGACGGCGTAAGAAGAATCGACCGCACTCTCCCCGGACCAGAGGGAGGGGACGCGCTGCACATCGGCCTGACATACCGCACACTCCCCGGACTAGAGGGAGGGGACGCGCTGCACATCGGTCTGAATTACCGCACTCTCCCCGGACTAGAGGGAGAGGACGCGCTGCACTGTCTTACAGCGAAGGCGAGTACGAGTTCTCGCCGGGGGGAGGATGTTGACGACAGTTCGCAAGTGCCGGGGACCCAGAACTAAGCAGCGGACGTAGTCTAAGCTTATGCGGGCCAAGTCCCCATGAATGAACCATATGTGAAATAAATTCGGCCCCTTTTGATTGGTCCGCGGGCGGGATGTCCCCCCGCGAACCAAGGGATAGTGTATAAATATAGGGCCGAATACTGATAAATTGTAGTCAGTTGTAGTCGGTCAGTGGAAGTCGTCTTGCAAGAAGTAAATAAAGCTCCAAATATTATCACAAAGAAATCAGCGTTTTAACTCAAGTACCTACATACAGTCCACTCTCAATAGCGCGGTTGCGCATTCCCCCCCAAAAAAAAATTCTCAACAAATTATTTTTTTTTTTGAGAAAACAGTAATAGACCTATTTACCCCAAAATCTCCTGGAGTTAAATTACATCCATTGCTTTTCATCCATTGCTGTGGTAAGTAATTATATACAAAACTTGTGTGAAAAAAGTTTTCAGGTGTTACACACAATTCTTTGAAGAGTCCCCAGAACCTTTTTCCACTTATCTGTAACAAGAAACACAATTAAACAAATCAATACTCAGGTCAGTGGCCAGTACCTACAACTTTGGAAGGAACATTGCAGAAATAATTTTTAACCAACTTCAAAAAAGGAGGATCTCAATTCGATGCCTATGTTTTTTTTTTGTGTATGTTACCCAAATAATTCCGCCAATTGTAGACTGATATTCGAAAAACTTATTCTATTGGATCTATCCAATACAAAATACTGTAGTATACTATATGTAAGTATACTGTAGTATACTCCTGGGGTGGTCCCATTGTCACCTAAGTCAGGATCTGATGATGGGAGCCCATGAAAATCGATCGAAACCCTTAAATTTTGTAGGTAAGTTTAACTTGTGTCATGTTTTTTCCGAAGCTATTCATGTATTTGCATCTGGTAGTAAATACAATAGGCAGATGTATCAAGTGAATTTAATACCAGCTCAAAAGATCTCATACACTCAAAGGATAACAATAAAAAAAAAGTTCAAAAAATAAAGGATGACTCAAGCTGGACCGTGCCGGGCCCGGCACGAGCGTTGGCCTTAAATAGTTCACTTGGTTACCGCTCGGTATAGTGTGAGTGTATCCATATAAAATGTATGTAACCGCCGCCCTGCCGACGCCCAGACCCGGCACAGATGAAGCCCGGCCCGGACCCAGAACGCTGTAGCGTGAGTCATTCTTAAAAACCGACTTCAAAATCACTGATAAGTTATAAATAGTATAAGGATAGGTGCAGACAACATAACATTTTTATTGTGAAGCCAAACGATGATCTCCTAGAAAGTCTTAAAATATAACACTGACTACAATATCCTGTATATGGCAAATTTATAGGCGTCCAAAAGAAAAATTTTGAAGCCTTATGCTATGGGGTATCCAAATCACCCCCATGTATGTTCAGCGATTTTTTGTAGTTGAGGATCTAGAATTATTTTGAGTTTTTTTTTGTAGTTTTCACCTTTTGTAGGGTTCCGTAGCCAAATGGCAAAAAACGGAACCCTTATAGATTCGTCATGTCTGTCTGTCTGTCTGTCCGTCCGTATGTCACAGCCACTTTTCTCCAAAACTATAAGAACTACACTGTTGTAACTTGGTAAGTAGATGTATTCTGTAAACCGCATTAAGATTTTCACACAAAAATAGAAAAAAGCAATAAATTTTGGGGGTTCCCCATACATAGAACTGAAACTCAAAAATTTTTTTTTCATCAAACCCATACATGTGGGGTATCTATGGATAGGTCTTCAAAAATCATATTGAGGTTTTTAATATGATTTTTTTGTAAACTAAAAAGTTGTAACTTCTAAAATAAGAGAATGATAAAACTAAAAAAAAACATATAATGTAAATTACCATGCAAACTTCTACCGAAAATTGGTTTGAACGAGATCTAGTAAGTAGTTTTTTAATACGTCATAAATCTTACGGAACCCTACATAGGCAAGTCATAATAGGCAGTCAAAATTTCATGTAAATGCCATGAACGCCTATGTAGAAATGTGATGTTGTCTGTACCTATTCTTAATTATTATTAACTTTTCAGTGTTTAAATAAAACTATACATTTCGGATTATAAATTTAGCTTGACACATTTTAACTTTTCAGTATTTTTGAAGTCAGTTTTTTTTGTGTAATTGATTCATCTGTATATTTATTACAAACTACTTTCAGGGTGTGCATTATTTCTGTTACACATTGTATAGTTTATCAGGAGGATAAATCAGATTGCACTAGTAATGCATTAAAGGATATGTATTAGTAATAAACGATTAATGAATGTATAACAATAACTGCTTTCAGATGTATGTACAAGACACATTTTGGTACATATTGTGATTGTGCTTCTATCAATCATGTAAGTTTTAATAATGGAAGTGCTATTGATTTAAACTAGTACAAAATTAAATCAGATTGCACTAGTAATGCATTAAAGGATATGCATTTTTAATAAATGATAATGAATGTATAACAATAACTGCTTTCAGATGACACAAGACACATTTTGGTACACATTGCACTTCTATTGATCTAAGTGCTAATAATGGAAGTGCTATTAATTTTAATTAGAACAAAATTAAAGATAGATAATTAGTTGATAAAACAAGAGCATGGGCACTGGACAGATACAGAATATAACCATCAGGTTTTCCACTTCTTAGTACTGTTTATTAAAGGACAATAGTAATACCTCTGATCTATTGCATTCAAAGCCCTTGACAGGTCGGGCTGGGAGTTCAGTGGGTGGTTTCTCTACAACCCCATTTATTTTAAGCCAGTCTTTTACTGAACTTATTTCTCCAAAAGGTACCTGCAAGTAGAACATGTCATAGATTTTACAATTGTAAGATTTCATGTTTATTGTGAACTCTAAATATGAAATGTTTTATTTATATAACGCCATTAAAATAAGAAATAGTAAAACATAATATTGATTGTAAAATGTATGTCTTACTCCAGTCTGGGACATTCCCCATGGGCCAGGATTCATTCCAAAGTACATTATTTGTTTTTCAGTATTACAGTATTTCCGAACATACATTTCAAAGGTACGCCTAGCATATTTTGTAGGATTATACATACATTTAACGCTTGATGGAAGTTCTAATTCTTCAAGGGAGTTGTTTAATTGGTCCATGATTTCAAGAAATTTTGTACTTATGTTGTCATGTGGGGAGAAATAGGAAGAGACTATTTGTGAAGGCTCCTCCATTATTGATTCGCTTTAATTAAGGAATAGAACCGTAGAGCCGGTCAGTTTACAGTATTTTTCAGGATGTCAAGAGTTAAACCTGCTGCATTCAATTGAATTTTTTTAATATCCAAGTTAGTAGGTTGAATTAAAATATTAAATTGAATTACTCACATTAAGTCTATAATAGTATAGATATAAATGAGATAGTGGGCAATCACGGAAATATATTTTGATTAAGAAAGAGAACGAAGCAAAGAATAGAATTTATTGATCGTAAAACTAGAACGTAAACAAACAAACAAACAAACAGCACAGACGAATGATTGATTTGTCGCAAAACATTTACTGATCTGTGGTCGCAAATTATACGGGTAGGTACCTCAGACTAAGTACATCAATGGACTCGCAATGTTTTAATATACAACGTGTCCCAAAATTCAACGATAAGCGGGCACCAGTAGGTAGGCCTGCTCATGACTCCTCAAGAAAAAAATAGAAAAAAAATATTTCTCAATTTTTTTGAATGTACAAAAAAAAATTGGAATCCTTTGATTGACACCTCTTAAGATATTTTTAAATACCATGACCACAATTTTTCAAATATTTCTGATTTTTTTTTGTATCAGCAACCTAAGCAGCACGGCTATCCACCACAATCCTTAAAAATCCATGAATGCCTGTAATTTTTACACAAAAATCAATCAAAATTATTGTTTTTCTAAAACTAATGAAAGATTTTTATTTTCAGTCCACTTTCACTCATCGTGGTGTAAAAAAAAGTATGGACACTACTATGGCAAGTTTTTTTAAATTTTTACGCATCTAATCAAGATTCCAAAATGGTATAATACTCTAGGAAAACTAGCCACAAAAAATATGCGTACTATTTTGAACAAGAACTACATAAAATATTGTTGTTGACAGTAATCACTTATAATATGTGCACAAATTAGTTTTATTGTTGCAAATTCTTGGATTTTTTTTGTACATTAAAAAAAAATTGAGAAATAATTTTTTTCTCGAGGAGTCATGAGCAGGCCTACCTAGTGGTGCCCGCTTATCGTTGAATTTTGGGACACGTTGTATATTGTCTCGAATTTTGCGTGCAGTCCAGTCCGTCATAACAAAGCACCGTGTTTGTTGTTGTGCTAAAATATCAGTCAGTGAGTATTATTTGTGAGTGCATTTTACAGTTCTATGTTTCTCATTGATTTTTTTAATGAATTATATAAATAAAAAAACACAATAAAGGTGGAATCTTGGATGCGGCGTCCCAAGTTTTTTCCGCCATCTTACAGCACCAACACAAATTCTGGCACCTTTTTTTCGTAGGTATTTCATGTCCTTTGGAATCCATAATCTAAGGTGGGTACCAATAACTAAAGAGAGAAATGCCGTGCAAATGCCACACGCCTCAGAAAAATGTATGGAGATGATATTAGGTGCGGAAAAAATAGCGTGTGGTTGTCGTAAGCTAATGTCATTTCCATACATTGTTTCTGCAGAGCGACTGCGGAAAAGTTAGCGTTTGGCATTTGTTGACCACAGAGTACTTTTTTATTGCTATGTGCTTTATTGCCGATTCGGATATTTTTGGTATTCGAATATTTTGGTATTCGTTAAAAAAAGAATCGAGTTAGGACTCGAGTCGGAAGACTCGGACAGGTATTCGAGTATTGGCAGGAGTATTCGAATACTTCAGTGGACTCGAGTACTTTTAGAATCGAACTTTGTAGATTGCTTTTGACGACAATTTCTAATATTTCATCACAAATCTTGTATGAACGATAGGGAAGTATATGTAAATAATAACAGATTATTTTGTAATCAGTCTTTGAATTATCCTTTGGTAATTATGGTATGGCATATTAAATTAAAGCTAGCAACTAATTTATCAATTGGAATTTTTAACTTTATAATTTAATTTTTAACTTTATTAAGTTCTATAGTTTTAGAGGCACGATTTACTTTACGCTTTGATAATCTCACTAAAGTTATTGAAACTAAAATAATTTTTGAAATTATATAAAAATAAAGCTTTGACAATGAATCTTACCTATTCTTACTTAAGAAAAAAATATTATGTTCAAAACGTAAACGTAAAAATCTTCAATAAAGGAGTGGGCATACAAAGACTGTACGGCGTACAGTCGAATTTTAATAGCAACCTTCTAACTTCACGCGTACAGTGTACGCGTGAAGTTAGAAGGTTGCTTACACGACTTAGTATTCGAATACTGTGAGTACTCGAAATCTGTATTCGAGTATTGTGGATCCGAATAAAAAAATTTATATACTCGAGTACGTGAGTACATGCGGGTATTCGAGTCAGTACTCGAGACAGTCTGACTCGGCACATCTCTACTTTATACATATTCTCTCTCATGCTATGGTTCCACCTGCGTAAATGGTGGCCACATCTGTGGAATTCAATTCGTTACAAAAGCTTTTAACGTCCAACGCCACTAATAATGCCACATAGAAATTAACAGTTACTCTGTTGGCTACATCTAGGTTACCGTGCGTTCCGAATTGCGATAAAAGCGATAATATCGCGAATCCGACCAAATTAAATCGTCACAAAATATAAGGGCTATTGAATCATTAGGTTATATTGTGACTTTGGTCGGATTCGCGATATTATCACTTTTATCGTTTTACGGAACGCAGGGTTAGTCTATTTTAAAAAGCTGACGTGATGTGATGTTGGCAAGATGTTTTTGTAACAAAAACCATTGCCATCAATAAAATTAACTTACATCTAGGACGCAGGCGGAGCCGTAGCATTAGCATCACAGATATTTTTAAATAATTCTCTGTTTTTGTGTCTCTGTTATTAAATAATAATTCAATATTTGTGTCAATGATTATCTCTATATAGTTTGTGCAATGATTTCTCATTGAATTGTGTAGCATGTTGAAAATTTTGAAAATAGTATGAAATGGCTGGTTCAAATAATATTGATAATATACGTAATTTTACCGGTAAAACCAATACACCAGTAGTTTTTAAGGGCTTCGTTCAAAATTGGCCGATGTGCCAGTGGTCTGTGGAAAAGTGGTGTTCAGTGTTTGGTAATATAGAAATACCATTCAGATGCCTAAAAAGAGGTTTTATTTCTGACGAGCCTTGTTGGGAGCGTAGATGCAACGTTAAATTCTCTACATTTAAAAAGTTTGTAGAATCACTAGAAAAATGTGATGAGTGGATGTATTTTGACTATAAATATGTTCATCAGTGGTTTGGTGCAGAATCTGAACTATTTAAGGTAAGAAGTTATTGAAATATACTTAGAATTTAATTTAACAAAGCTCATTGCACATAAAATCATTGTTGCTGTGCCTTGCTTGCTTATATTGGCTGTTTGCTTTTATTTTTGATGAACAAAACTCATGCTCATACCCTGCCCCCCTAGCACGACCACCAAAACACGATATAATAAAGCGGTTTATCACTGTCATAATACAATAGGTTTTCATCGTATTTTGATAGTTCAACGCGATAAATTGCTTTATTATATTGTGTTTTGATGGTCGTGCTACGAGAGCTGGGCTGCATTTGTTATATATTAGAATTTTATAAAGGGTAATAATAAAAAATATAATACTCATATAATTATTTCTAAAGCTGTTTTCATTATTATCTTGTTTATTTACTTAACTTAAACATATTTTTAAAGTCTAAATCATAATAGTTTCTAGAGTTATCAAAATATTGATTATAAAAACAATAACAGTATTTATTTTGTAAACAATACGTATACCCTTGAAAAGGTTAGAACCTAATAAGAGTAATAATGTTTAACATGTATAATTGTATGTCGTATCTGTGATTACCTATTGTAAATAAGTAATTAAGATATTTTAGTGTTATGCAAATCTCAAATTGATACCATTTGACACCACGTGGTTTTATTAAATCCTAATATATATGATGTTTTAAATACATCATGAATTGGTTCTTTCTCTGTACAGTTTCAATTGTAATTTCCACGTGGTTTCATTTCATAAAATACGATGCATAATTTATACACTCTAAATTGTGTATCGTATTTTTAAAATAATGTTTAGACTATTTAAAGAAAATAGGAAAACAAATTACATTATAATAATCATTTATTATTGAATAACAAGCCTATTTCCGGTGGAATGTTTACGGCGCGATCTTGTTCCCGCCATTTTCTGTTAATATATAAAGAGGCTACAGCTTTGCCATAGTCAGTTTTTTGCTGTGAACAGTTTTTAAGTAACATCGATCTTCGGGAACAAGTTTGTCTTGCTGCTAGGCTGCTACTATACCAAGCTAAGTATTCTGTCGAATATTCTATTTCCCTGTCTCATCAGCAACTTTTAATATTGTTTGTAAAAGTGTAACTCGTTAATTTCTTTATTTAATTACTAATAACTCGTTCTTTTGTTTTATTATGACTTATTACTTTTGTTTGCTATGTTTAATGGTTAATCATTTATTATTTTATTTCTATGTAATATGTACACCTTTGTAACTTTTATTTGAAAAGAGCAACCCCTGAGTTTCTCGCTAGCTCTTCTCGGGGAAGTCTGCATTCCGAGCTAGTAGTCGAGTCATTTTTAATAAAAATAATAATTCAATTTATATTTTCGTTTGTAATTGCATTACCTCATTAACTGGATTAGATTAAAATTGCATTGAAAGGCATTTACTACCTCAAAGGCTAGGGGTATTTCCTAACATCAGAAGTGGGATCACAACAATAACATATTTTCTTTTTTTCATATGGAGCATACAAATCTACATGGGCTGCTCACCACCATCAACGACTCATCATCTAGCAATTTCGGCGAGGTGACATGGCGCTTCTGGTGTCTGATCTAGCCACCATAATGTGCGGACATTGACATGTTTGGAGAAGAATTCGGTTGGCGTGATTAAGTTAAGTTTGCAAAAGCAGGTAAGGCCTTCAAAGGCTCTCCTTTATTTGGCCACCTTATAGCGATGTAGGTACTTAGAAAATCTTTCGAGATTAAATATTTTTTCTGTATTCAGTTAAGAAATAAATATCGGAAAAAATTTATAAATATGTGGGTAATTTGCTGAAACTCAAAATAGTAAGCCAGGGTAGCATCTTTTAATAGTAGTGTGAAGACATCAACTAAAGGCTATGATGTTTTTTGCCTTTGTTAATATTTCCACTTCCTTTCTTTTTCACTGAATGATTAGGCAACTTGCTTGTTAAAACGATTATTTGATGCCGAGGGAATATTTTATGTAGTGTTAAAAGCCTACTGATGGTGGTTCCTCTTGTCGATACAAAAATAGGTAATAATATAATTTATATAGGAATTTTCAAGTGCCTGAATTAAATTGAATAGCAACTACGGTGCTAGTCAAATCTGAATACGCAGCTAAAGTTTACAGCTTTCGTTACACCCCATGAATATTTTAAATAAATGAAAAATCTTGATTTTTATTATCTGTAACATTCCTTCTGTTTCAATCTCGAAAACCTAAATGATTTACTGATTCTATCTAAGAGATGAGATGTGAGGATTTAACATAGTTTGAACTAACATTATAAGTACAGTCAGCGGCACGTTGAGCTTTGCATTAGCATTACGAAAGCCGCTGCTATTACGAGCGACATAAGGGTGGTCTCAAGGTCAACATGTGGGGCCTAGCGTGTTGCTGTGTGTACCTTCTGCAGCTTAATAAATAATACGGGTTGTAAAATAACAAATAATAAAAGTACAATTTTAATTGAGTCTAACCGTCTTTGTGAGAGTTTAATTCCCCACCATTAATAATTTTGCTCAAACTCTTTTTTTTATTTCGAGATTTAACAATAGATAACCAAATGATTGCCACTATCCACTTTGCGATAACTTCAATCCTGAAAGTACCTTCTAGTATCATCAAATACACCTCAACCACTTTAGCTGTATTAATCACTAAACGAATCAATGTGTCAGTCTGGCCGAACGAATTATTTCTCTGAATACCACCATCCACTCGACTTACGACAGTTTGTAGTTTGTGTGGCAGAAGTCAAATGACGCTACCTACTATCGAAGATGCTATTTAGGTCTTTAAATTAAAAACAACTGGTGTATTAATTTTCACGTGTTATAATTTAATATTAATAATAAGAGTGAATTGTTGGTATTAAAGATTATCATAAAGTAGGTCCTGACAGTTTATTGTGACTGAGACTGTTACTGACTGTGCCTGTGGCTGTGCTTGTAGCTGTGCCTGTGGCTTTAACTGGAGACTGTGCCTGTGGCTGTGCCTGTGGCCTTTACTGGATACTGTGCCTGTAGCGGTGCCTGTGACTTCTACTGTGCCTGTGGCTGTGATTGAAGACTGCCTGTGGCTGTGATGATAATTAGATAGGTACATAGAAATACTTTATTTTGCATAAATAACAAATAATTGGACAATACATACAAAAATAACAAAATAGGCGGCCTTAACGCCGTGAGCGATTTCTGCCAGGCAACCTTTACATAGGATATCCCCTTCCCTTATTTGGTGATATCGGAGGTGAAAAAAAATCGATACTTTATGTGTATTGAAAGAGAGGTGGATGTATCAATATATCAGTTGAATTTATAAGAGAAATTGACAATTTCTGGTGTTTTTGGCTAGTCTAGACAGCTCACTCAATCGAAAACTTCTATTATCGAAGATCATGTGATAGTGTAGTGTCAGCATATTACCTACATAAATTTTTCAAATTAAAATGATTCTTATATCGTTTTGATATTGATTTCATATTTTATTTCATATTATTTGTATTTCAAATTTTGAAATATTTGTCATAATGATTTATGATTTTAATTCATTGAAGCATATTTTGTTTTGTTATTAATTTATAATAAAATTTAAATGGTTTTTGTGAATATTTCATATAATGAATGTTATTTGTGAATATTATATATAAATTTGAGATTGTAAATACCTAGTTATATTTTATTTTTTAATTTTTGTGAACGATCATCTTTGAATACTTTTTGCAAGTGATGTAAAATTTAATAACCATTTTTTGAGAGAATGAAGTAAATATACCTAAACCTATCTATGATCATATTTTTGTGAAATGTTAATGGAGACCTAAGTGTGGCGCTGTTTAAATGCCACTTTATTAATTTATATTTAGAGCCTCTAAGTAAAAAAAATGTATATAAAAAATAATTTGTTTATTAATAAATAACAGTAGTTTATCAAGATTGATTCTCTTTGTAGTTCAGATTTTGACCACATGTAAAAAGATGTTTGTCGATCTGTATAATAATGTCTAATTTTCAATTTTAATTTTTTATTGGTTTAGTGATATTGTGCACTGGAACCTATGTCCCTTTACTACCGAGGGACATAAGTGCCAATTTCGTGTTGCCAATGATGTGATTAAAAAAAATTATTAATTTTTCTCAACATTCCAAGTACATATGTGCCGGAATGACTATTATATGATAAAAAAAAAATTAAGACTTTTGAAATTTTGATTACCTACATCATATAGGTCAATATTTTTTTACAGTAAATATTATTAGTTTATGATTTGTTTGCAAGAACCCCCAAAAGCGTCACTTGGATTGTTGATTGTATGAAAAAAATGTACTTCGAGAACGAAATACACATCAGAATGGCCGTGTTATATATTAGAATTTTATAAAGGGTAATAATAAAAAATATAATACTCATATAATTATTTCTAAAGCTGTTTTCATTATTATCTTGTTTATTTACTTAACTTAAACATATTTTTAAAGTCTAAATCATAATAGTTTCTAGAGTTATCAAAATATTGATTATAAAAACAATAACAGTATTTATTTTGTAAACAATACGTATACCCTTGAAAAGGTTAGAACCTAATAAGAGTAATAATGTTTAACATGTATAATTGTATGTCGTATCTGTGATTACCTATTGTAAATAAGTAATTAAGATATTTTAGTGTTATGCAAATCTCAAATTGATACCATTTGACACCACGTGGTTTTATTAAATCCTAATATATATGATGTTTTAAATACATCATGAATTGGTTCTTTCTCTGTACAGTTTCAATTGTAATTTCCACGTGGTTTCATTTCATAAAATACGATGCATAATTTATACACTCTAAATTGTGTATCGTATTTTTAAAATAATGTTTAGACTATTTAAAGAAAATAGGAAAACAAATTACATTATAATAATCATTTATTATTGAATAACAAGCCTATTTCCGGTGGAATGTTTACGGCGCGATCTTGTTCCCGCCATTTTCTGTTAATATATAAAGAGGCTACAGCTTTGCCATAGTCAGTTTTTTGCTGTGAACAGTTTTTAAGTAACATCGATCTTCGGGAACAAGTTTGTCTTGCTGCTAGGCTGCTACTATACCAAGCTAAGTATTCTGTCGAATATTCTATTTCCCTGTCTCATCAGCAACTTTTAATATTGTTTGTAAAAGTGTAACTCGTTAATTTCTTTATTTAATTACTAATAACTCGTTCTTTTGTTTTATTATGACTTATTACTTTTGTTTGCTATGTTTAATGGTTAATCATTTATTATTTTATTTCTATGTAATATGTACACCTTTGTAACTTTTATTTGAAAAGAGCAACCCCTGAGTTTCTCGCTAGCTCTTCTCGGGGAAGTCTGCATTCCGAGCTAGTAGTCGAGTCATTTTTAATAAAAATAATAATTCAATTTATATTTTCGTTTGTAATTGCATTACCTCATTAACTGGATTAGATTAAAATTGCATTGAAAGGCATTTACTACCTCAAAGGCTAGGGGTATTTCCTAACACATTCGTAAACATAACCTAGAGTAAGTCAGTGGTGGGGGAAGAGTGGCCGGTCGGAGTGTTGGTTGTTTTTGGACATGGCACGGATCTTGTTTGCTATGTTTACATAAATATTTAATCTGTATTTTCATTTGTGCATCCGTTCGCTATAATCCATGGATTATATTTCTCTATTTCCTCTATGAAATCGAAAACTAAGGTGCCAGTAGCTAAAACCAACAGAATATGAATTCAATTAAATTGCGGCATAACCTGGCTTCAGCAGAGATAAGGGTAATATTACAATCTTACCACACTTGGCAACAAAAATTTACTTTTTGTCGAGAAAACAAAGCTCATCCCTGTTCTCCGAGATGCACAAATTGTGTGTGAATACAGAGGGAAAATCTGAATTTTCCATTTAAATTACCAAATTAAATCCATACAATTTTCCGCCAAATCCAATCGAGTGAAATTACACCTTCTACTGTTAGGTGGGCAAGATCGAGTGCACTCTGTAGTGTTCTCGGACACGTAACTTCAACACTCCTGAGTGCACCTGAAATGTTCTCAGACGGAGTGCACTTGGAGGACATTTTTTAACGCGGCTCTACAGGCCTATTACTGATGTCATGGTTTTCAAATGATATCATTATGACATCATAGTGCTGACAGCACTATTGATCTTAAGGGATCATGTTGGCGTTTATTTCATTGATATTTGTCTATTCATTCATGAGTTATAATGGTTTATGCATATCTGGTTCGCAACAGAGGGTAAAAAATTAAATGGACCCTAAAAATAAAAAATATATGTAAGGTGTTTTAATTTTTTTTATCATTAAAATGACCCCCATTTGCTCCCTGCCTTGTATGTGCACTTGATGCAAAAACACACTATGCTATGAATTTTTAAAAAAGTGAGTATGAAAAATAGTTATAATTAGTCAGTCACATTATAAAAAAATATCAGACATCTTTGTTGAAATCACAAAGAAACTTCTGGGATAGTGATTTAAAAATAAGCTGGGGGCTCCTAGTAAATCTACCTACACATGATGTCATGTACAATTTTAAATCAATAATAAGCTAGATAAGACTATCCTATTTACAGATTCTCTGAGCAGTCTTCAAGCTATCGATTCTGATCCCCTTTCTTCCGGTTCCAGACACCCTAACATTTTAAAAACCAAAGAACTGCTCTACCGTTGTCACATAGAAAATATTAATGTGACTTTGGCTTGGATCCCTAGTCATAGTGGCATTAGAGGTAATGAAATCGTGGACGCTTTTGCTAAAGATGCAGTAGACACAGGAAGTAAAGATTTTTATCACGTGTTCGCTTTCGACCTTTCTTTCCTTGCAAGGCAGGATTTACGAGACACATGGTCTAAACGATGGGATCAAAGTCGGAAAATAAAGGGTCGATACTATGGAGATATTCAACCGGTCATTCCACCTAAACCATGGTTTTTCCGATATCGCGACATTGAAAAGCACTGTTCTTCGATACTATGCAGACTTAGATTTGGTCATGCATGTACTCCGTTGCATCTAAATAAATTACATATTCGAGACTCGCCCATTTGTGATTGCGGTCTGGAGGAAGGTTCAACAGACCATATATTGTTTAACTGTCCTCAATATCCTGTGTCGTTGTATGAACTCCTCCCTAGCTATATCCCTAGACCAACTAATATTAAGAGTACTTATTTTTAATGATATCCGTGTCCTAAAATTGCTGTGTAAATATATATGTTCTAACCAAATTAAATATTAACTTATTGTACCATACTAACTTAACTGGTGGTTTATGTCTGTGTTGTGATTGTCTTTACAGGTAATAATACGACGTAACATTCTACTATATATGCACGCAAAGAATCACAAGACTGTCTATCCTGGCACTTGATATTGGCAGTAATGGTTGTAAGCACTCAAAACGACCAATTGCCATAAGCATAAAAGAAAGAAAGAAAGAATCATTAAAATTATTGATTCTGTGAAGAAAAGAAGAAATATGTGTCCAATATTTTTTAATAATATACATTATATTTCATTTCTTCTTCCCCATTATACAGAGTTTGTTATATCTGGTAATATCATATTTAGCTGTCCCAGAGCCCATCACTAAATGACTTCAATAATATTTTTCAATTTACTTTTTTATGCATGGTTGTGTAGAAATATAAAGAATAAATATATTTTTTTAGGAAGTGTCATGGAAAGAATTTGGTTATGCAGACAAAGGAGCATCAGATACTACTTTGTGGGTAGGCAGCAGAGGTGCACACACACCTGCTCATCAAGACACCTATGGATTTAACATTGTTGCACAACTGCATGGAAGGTATCATTTATTATTGTTTAATATCCAGAACAATGTAAAGAGTCCATCTTCCAGAACAATGTAAATCGAAATCGACCAATCCAACTAGTATATTCTGGCCCATCTTCACCAGTGTTTCAAGACGTAAGTCTTTATTTGTGCACGTTGCCAGTGATTGAATATGCAGATTTCGGTAAATATTGATGTTAAGCTCGAGACCTGTTAAATAGAGTGATATAATCGAAATGAGTTAAAAACAACAGCTTTTCACAGAACAAAATTATGTCAGCAGTTTCTTTGATCCATTTGATTCTTGATACAGTAACATGCCTTTACGTCATGTCGACCTTGAGACCGTTCTTATGTCGCTCAAAATAGTGATGACTTTCAAAATGCAAATATACTTGATGTGTCGCTGACTGTACAAGTCAAACCTACTGTTCACTTCGAGTTGGCTGCTACTTCTCGCCGTGCACGCCCGCACAGTACTCTTAACAATGCCCGTTTATTGGCAATTTTCTTCTGTGACGCCGCGCGCCGTTTGAGAGCATCCTACTCGAAGTAAAGGGTTAGTAAGTACACAGTTTAACAATGTATATGTTATGAAACGAACGCGTCTGCGCAGAGCAACGGTGGGGAGCTCACGGGGAGGCGGGCGGCGCGGGCCGTGGCCCCCAAACTTGAATTTGCGCACTCGAACTAACTCGAACGTTGAGGGCTGAATGCAAACGCCTGTGTGTGATTCGCGAGCGAGTTTTTATTGGTTTTCACAGAATCATTGATTACATTATTTATAATGGTGCACACTTGTTGTTTTGTGTAGGATAGTGAGTTTTTGATAACTACTAAGACATGAGTTCAATTTGATTTATCATGTCTTATAGCAGTTATCATAAAGTTATAGGGTTTAGTGTGATGATATATTGATAATAATATAGTTGATAGTTCATTCTCTACTATGAATAAACTCTATAATACATATATATCTATCTTCCCGTGGATGTCGCAAGAGACGACTAAGGGTGTTTAGTGCAAGTATGTACAAGTACATACCTATACAAGGTTATTTTTTAATTATCACAAAAAATTTGGGTGCTTGTTCAGACAAGCAAACTGAACAACTTTCACTATGGGACCATCTTTGAAATCGCAAAAAAAAATCAGCTGTTCCATACATTTAGGTTCAGTGAATGTTGAACATTTGTATGGAACAGCTGATTATTTTTTTGCGATTTCGAAGTTGGTCCCATAGTGAAAGTTGTTCAGTTTGCTTTGCTTGTCTGAACAAGCACACAAAATTTTTGTCATAACAAAAAAATATACTTGTATAGTTCATAGCTCAGTCTCAACTATGAATAAACTCTAAATTCATGTATCTATCTTCCTGTGGATGTTGGAAGAAACGACTATGGCAGTTTAGTGCAACTATGTAAGTACTTGATTCACAGTTCAATTTCAACTATGAGTACACTTTAGAACACATGTATCTATCGTTCCGTGGATGTCATAAGTGTCCATATACCGAGTTTAGGGCAATAGTTTCTTGTTTGTTTTGTGGCTATGTATTGCGACATTGCGTAAAAAAACACAAATGCTCGATTTTTAATATGTTTCATTGATAAATTGTGTATATCATTAAATGCTGACAAGGCGAACTGTGGTCTAATTCGGATTTATAAGCCGCAAACAATCAATCAACCAATACATTTGTATCCAAAGGTTCGCCGCATACCATACTTATCCAATTCAATTTTTTTTTTTTTTTTTTTTTTTATGGATGGCCCGGCAAATGGCCTCCTCCCGCCTGATGTTAAGCGGTGAAAGAGGCCCAAATGAGTTGACAGATAGAGTAGGGACGACATCCACTCTCCTACCTGCCCGCCCCTTGCCGGCCCAAAAGATGCTTTTTCACGCCTCTTTTGAAGGAACCCATGTTGTAGGATGGAGGAAACACGTGCGCAGGTAGAGAATTCCAAGTGTGGGATGAACGACAGAAGAAGGAATCTTGGAATTTCTTGGTACGGTGTGAAAAGGAGGACACAGTGTACGGATGACTCCGAAGGCCCTTACGCGTGTTTCTGTTAAGGAATGGAGAGGGAGGGATAAGGTTAAAGAGCTCCTCAGAGCATTCCCCATGGAACATTCGGTAAAAGGCGCTAAGAGAGGCGATGTCACGACGAAGTTGTAGAGGCTCGAGGGTGTTAGTTGCCTCTACATCGCCAATTATGCGAATAGCGCGACGCTGCAATCTGTCCAGAGCATCGAGGAGGTACTGAGCGGAGCCGTCCCAAAGGTGCGAGCAATATTCCACGCAAGACCTAACCTGAGTTTTATACAACAAGCATAGTTGGTCCGGCGCAAAATACCTACGCACCTTGTTCAGGACACCGAGTTTCCGTGAGGCAGTAGTTATAACGGATTCGATGTAGTCTCTGGGGTTCAGATCGCAGCGAATGTTCATTCCGAGCAAGGTGATGTTGCTCTGTGTGTGAAGGGTTGTGCCCTGAAGAGAAGGAAGGGGGAGGAAGGGCGACCTTTTCGCCGAGAACACGCACACCTGTGTTTTCTTAGCATTGAACTCAACAAGATTGTTGGAGCCCCATTCGGAGACGAGGTCCAGCGTCCTGTTGAGCTCAATGATAAGATTCTGCCTTTCCCTACCAATATCACCACGAGCAGCCCCCGAGGCTCCGTGATATCCCCCATGCACTGTACTGTCGTCTGCATAGCAATGTATAGCTCCCAAGGAAAGCATATCATTGATATGTAGAAGAAACAATGTGGGGGATAGAACGGAGCCTTGCGGAACTCCAGCGTTCACTGCCACGAACCGCGAAGCGCAGCCGTCAACGACAACGCGAATTCTACGCTCGTGGAGGAAGCTGGCAATCCACGTACAGAACTGCGCGGGTAATCCGTATGCCGGAAGCTTGGAAAGAAGAGCCTTGTGCCAGACTCTATCAAAAGCTTTGGCGATGTCGAGACTAATAGCCACCGATTCGCCGCGCTTATCGATAGATTCACCCCATTTGTGCAAAAGGAACGCTAGAAGGTCACCTGTTGACCGTTTAGGACGAAACCCATACTGTCGGTCATTCAGTAACGAGTGACCTTCCAGGTAACGGATCAGCTGTGTATTAAGGATCCTCTCCATGATTTTACACAAAATGGAAGTGACGGCTATAGGACGATAGTTAGCCGGATCAGAACGATCTCCCTTTTTGGGAACCGGCTGGACATTGGCCTCTTTCCAAGATTTCGGCACACAACCAGCAGAGAACGACAGACGGTATAGACGCGTAAGGACCGGAGTCAACTCCGCTGCACACTTCTTAAGAACAATCGCAGGAATGCCGTCTGGTCCACTTGCTTTTCGAGTATCGATCGACTGGAGCTCCGCCCGCACATCACGCTGTCTGATACGGATATCGGGCATGGTGCTGCCACAATGGGACAGTTTCGGAGGTTGTGTACCACAGTCATCGACACGGGAATGAGCCGCAAAGAGTTTTGCCAGGAGGTCGGCTTTCTCCTGCGGCTGATGAGCAAGTGAGCCATCGGCAAGTCTCAGCGGTGGCAGCGAGGGTTGGCAGAAGTTTGATTGCACAGCTTTGGCCAGGCGCCAAAAAGAACGGCTACCCGTAGGGTGCGATAGCAGTTCCTGGCCCACTTGTGCAATGCGCTGAGCATCCGCTCTAATGTAAGCCCTCTCTAAATTAGGTATATGGGTACATCTTGTTAATAAATTACATTTTAATCGCATTCAAATTATTTTTTTTTGACAACCCTTCCACATTTGCGATAGAGCGCGTAAGTTCCCACGCTGCTGGCGGTGTCGTCCAACATCAAACGCGTTTCCAAACTGTATACATTGTTAAACTGTGGTAAGTATGTCAATATATCACCAGATTCTATTTTATAATTTTATTTAAAAGGACTATTGATAAGTATACAGGATTACTTTTTTATCACCCCAGAAAAGTAAAGGGACGCCTCAGGACCATTATATTATATAAAATAGAAAAAAATGAAATAAACATCTAAAAAAACCTAAAAAATAATGCACCAATTTAGTGCAGGAGCGCGTTCAGAGCCTCTGAGTGTAGTTGTTTGGTTGTTTTTTTAATTCGCTCACAGGCATTGAACGCATTGCAGCAACAAAATCTCTTATCTCCCTCTTTCACATTAATTATTATTTCTCTCTCTTTCTAGCAGATGACATTATACTCGGCTTCGTCCTCGGGATTAGCAAATAATACTTGTAGTAACGCCTAGTGATACGCCAGTCACGCACTTTATTTGAGGGTATAAATAAAATTTAAAATGAGTCTCACGTCAACAAGGTGGACGACCTATCCGCTCGCTTCATTCGCTTTTTAGTGCTCGCCACGATCACACTCTCGCGTCTTAAAAGTTTTTACTTTAAGTGAGGTAGTACTTATTTATAATGCCTAAGCGGAAAAGTGAGGAGGATTGTCAAATCTGTTGTGTAAGTTTAAAAAACTCGAAGTGTTACGAAGATGCCGTACACGGAGTCGTTCCAGCTTGCTCGACAGGCGTTCCCGCTCGGAGTCTCAAGGTTAGTCATTATGTGAATAAGTGCATTTATTAGTGACTATGGCCGAAAATGCCATTTTCTATTTGCTGCCCGTACAATGCTCGTTTGATAACGGGCAGAAGTATGATAAGTCAGCCATCTTGTTATATTCTCATAAGTACTAGAGAAACTTAATTAGTTAATGACGAATTATACCTATAATGTTAATTTGTTACGTTTTTATTTTTTACTGGTTTACTCTGAAATGAAGTTTTATAATCCAATGAAATAGTTTTACGAAAACTGTTAAATAAGATTTATTTCAGTGGGCTTATTTATACCCCTTTTGTATGAATTTTTATGACACTATATCTCTAAGAAGAATAAATACAGTATATACATAGTGGTAATGGTTACCTATCCTGGTTTGCGTACTTCTCTTTGGAGCTGTACTACCTTATGGTAATGGTAACCTCTCCGGGTTTGCGTACTTCTCTTTGGAGCTGTTCTACCCTATAAATTAGTCTCGCGAACAGTACTTTGGTCTGTTTCATGACTAATGGAGATATCGGTGTATTCATAGTGACAATGGTTACATATCTGGGGTTTGCGTACTTCTCTTTGGAGCTGTACTACCCTATAAATTAGTCTCGCGAACAGTACTTTGGTCTGTTTCATGACTAATAGAGATATCGGTGGTTTTCAGAACAAGAACGTAATAACAACGTTTTAAACCTGCAGGCCTATTACGATCTCACGGTTTTCAAATAATATCATATGATATCATAGTGCAAAGCGAAAATTATGATTTTCGGTCAGATTTTTGATCATTCGTTCGTTATATGATATTGACATCATCGAAATTATGCCATAGTAATGATATCATTGGAGATCGGTAATACGAAATGAAGCATTTCATGATTTATTATGCCATGTCATACGATGAAAGATTTATAATTGGCCTACTGCTCGATGGGATTATTGGTTCTGATCCACGTTCGGAGATGCAGGTCGACCTCGACCCAGAACCCGCCGAAGTGGCTACGCTCTGTGCGAGCCCGCCGTTTATATCTTCTGTGCCGTCATGACGGTCACCCTTGTGGAGGTCGCCACCACCGCCACCACCGCCGCCGCCGGCGCGCCTGAGCAAGTGACGGATATCGACGAGCCTGGGTCAGCTAATGCGATGCTAAACACCACAATACTTGAAATATTGGGCGAGGATCCAACTATTTCGAATACTTTTGGAGCCGACATTCACAAAGACTTTGCAGTTAAGTTGGAACACACATTAATGTGAAATACCCTTCGCCGAGTAACTGCAAACTAATTAATGCTCCCGTAGGTACTGAATGCCGAAATTAAGGTGGCTATCTCCGATATAAACGCTAAACGTTATAAAAATATCGAAATTAGGCAAAAACAAGTTTCTACGGCTATTTCATGCTTGAACCAAGCTATTAATTCGCTGACCTCGAAAAATAACAGTGACCCAGAATTAATAAAAATGTTGATGGACACAGAACGTATTCTCTGTGACTTGCAGTACCGGATTCAGTCATACGACGGAATTTTATTCTGTCTTCCTTTAAAAAGGACATGAAAGACCAGCTTTAAAATACTTAACCATTTTTTATTCATTCATTAGGCGAAAACCTGTCAGAAATTATTAAGACTGCAAAGGCGATAAATAAATAGGGTGCAGAGTTAAAAACTTCATTGCATAAACCACAAAAAAAAAAAAGGCGCCTGCACCGACGCCTAGCACCTCCAGGAATGATTAAACTAGAAGGGCTCTTATCCTACTCGGAAGCAGCCAAATCGTCCGAAGACGAAGGAGCCCCCTGCCAGTAGAGGTCGGCCATCGAGCTCATCGAGACACTCGCAGCAGCCGCCCGCCGCCACGTGATCGCTGCAAAATCCAGTAAAATATGCAGGCACTTTGCCTCTTTTTATGACCAATGGTCTCTTATAACTAAGAATGCAGAAATTCTATCCTGCATCAAGGGACACGAAATCCCATTCACTAGTCCCGTTAACCAATTACCTGTTCCAAAGGTGAAACATTATTTAGCCACAGAAAGAGATGATTTCAATTAAGCTATTCATAACTAGTTAGCTAATGGTGCTATTTCAAAATGCCAACCTACTGAAGGGCAATTTTTATCAAGTATATTCTGGTACCTAAGCCAAATGGTAAACATGGTTTCATCCTGAATTAAAAAAAAAAAAAAAAACTAATAAATTTATAAAAGCAGATCATTTAAAAATTGAAAATTTACGCTCAGTGCTATAATTTACATAAACAAAAAATTGTTTCATGACAAAAATAGATTTAAAAGATGCCTTTTATTTAGTAAGTATTGACCCTAATTCAAGAAAATATTTAAGATTTCAAATTGAACAAGAACTATTTGGCTTGAGTACTGCACCATCAAGGCAATAAAACCAATTGTCCGATTACTCCGTTCTGCGGACCTAAAATCAACTAATTATTTAGATAATTATTGGCCAAATATACAAACCAAAAAATTAATTACCTCTCTTTGATTTTAATTAACGAGGCCAAAAGTTTAATGATACCTAGTAATATATGTACATTTTTAAGGTTTCGTTCTAATCTAGACTAAAAATTTCCAGATCACAAATCAGAAATTAAAAAAAAAAAATGGTTATCTCTTAAAAGATGTTGAATACGTCAATTCGCACAAATAGTCGAATTACTAGTCTCAGTTTGCCCGGCTGTAGAATACACTAGCCTTATACTAAAATATTCGAGCGCATTAAGTAATTAAACTTAAAATCATCATTAATGATAATTATGATAAATTTATAAATATCCCTAGGAATGACGCAATACAAATACCGTTTTGTAAAATCAAACATGATACACATGATCTGGAAATTTTCTCAGACGCCTCAAATACGGGGCTGTACGTGGCAAAGAGAAGGTTAGCGGGTTGTGGAGCATTCAGGAGAGAACACAACACATTAACTACCTAGAAATTCTAGCTGCTTTTCTAAGATTAAAAGTGTTCGCCAAAAATATAAGTAGTTGTCAAATTTCTCCGCATCGACAACACTACAGTAATCTCTTACATCAATACAATGGGGGGTATTCAGTTCCCCCACTTCACTGACATCACTCGTCAACTATGGCAGTGGTGTGAATGTCGCAATTTGTATGTTATGGCTTATTACATTAGCTCATCAGATAATATAACGGCAGATGCCGAATCAAGGCGGGTACATCCTGACATAGAATCGACGACACGTTTAGCGCAAAGGTCGAGTGATCACCTACTGTGCAACGGGTCGCGGGTTCGATTCCCGTACGGGACAAATGTTTTATGGCCTACAGAAATTTGTTCCGGTCTGGGCGTATGTGCATGTGATATTCTATGTTTGTAACTGCACCCACGACAATAATTGTGACTTGTATAATCCTTCAATTCCACAAATAATTTATTTCAACAAACTATTATGAAGAGGGAGCTCAATATGGCACGCTTAACTCCTATAGATCCGCGCTCGCCCTGCTTAGGGGAAAATAATTTACGAGAAGATGACAGAGTAAAAAGATATTTTAAAGGAATATTTCGGTTACGCCCTCCCTTGCCCAAATATGTGGGATACTTCAATAGTTATTAATTATGACAGCCAATTTTACGCCAATGAAACATTGTCTTTTGAAAAACTTTCGAAAAAACTCATCACTCTCATTGCGCTGTTGACAGCACACAAAGTACAAACCAGCTTGTCCTAGATTAATATTAAAAATATTAAAATCTTTCCTTCTCTTCATAAGTGCTAAAAAGCCTTATAATGCTGTCGGTTCCCAAACCTTAAGTCAGTGAATAAAGGACACACTGCGCGATAGCGTTTTTGATCTAAACATATTTACCGCGCACAGCACGCCGCTACATCCGCGGCTCATCACCTAGGTGTCTGCCTAGATCAAATAAGATGAACCGCTGGATGGAGCGGCTCTTCAAGCACATTCTATCGATTCTATAATAGAACCATAAGTAATGTCAATACTAATGGAAATAATTATTTTGCCAGAACAATTGTTAATAATACGAGTAATTCAAATGATGATTGATGTTTATTCTTATTAACATAAATTAATGAAAATTCAGGAATAAACAAAATATTTCACACTATTATCTCTAAAAGTCTACAAGTATTATTTGCTAATCCCGAGGACGAAGCCGAGTATAATTAATGATTAAACGAACTTACCTGTACGTGAAGTTCAATCATAATTATACGAAGGCTTCGTCCGAAGGGATTAGCAACCCTCCCTCCCAACTACAAGTCCCCTTTTTTGTGTGAAATATTCCGGATGCGGCTACTCTAAACTAAATGAAGCGAGCGGATAGGTCGCCCACCTTGTTGACGTGAGACTCATTTTAAATTTTATTTATACCCTCAAATAAAGTGCGTGACTGGCGTATCACTAGGCGTTACTACAAGTATTATTTGCTAATCCCTTCGGACGAAGCCTTCGTATAATTATGATTGAACTTCACGTACAGGTAAGTTCGTTTATTCATTAATTATAGATTATGTCCAATATCATGGCCCCCAATATCATCCAATCACGTAAGAGTATTTCAGTAATAACCGCCAGAGCGTTTTACAACCATCAAATTCAATGGTTGTTTGGTTGTAACTCGCTCTGACACTGAAGGTCTTGAACGGGCCGGTTGTTTCACCCGCGCGTCATGCTCGAAGGCATTGAACGGGGCTAGAGCGTTAAATTTTCCGGGGAGATAAAAAAGTAATCCTGTATAGTCAAAAAAGGTAATAACAATATAATATGAATGATGTTTTTTTAGAAAACGATGGATATTATTTCCACCTGAGACTGGGGGACTCAAACCAACTCGCGTGCCTTATGAAGAATCCAGTGTCTATAGTGAATTAAATTTCTATTGTCCGAGCAATACTGATGCGTTTAAAGGTTAGTTTTTATAATATTAAAGATAAATATTATTACTATTACATTAAATGTAATTAAAAAAATCTTGTAAATAGGTTTAGCAGGTGGTCGTATGATCGAACTGTCAGCTGGAGATGCTTTGCTGGTGCCTCGTGGATGGTGGCACTACGTTCAGAATCTGGACTCGCTGAACATAACATGTAATATTTGGATACCACATGTAATTATGAAATGATTCCTTTTATAAGTAGGTATACGAAGTACTTACTATTGAGTATTTTTGCTATTTGGAATATTTTTGCATTCTGATCACTATAAGGGTTACATTTAGTTTCATACAAATATGTGATATTTGTATGAAACTAAATGTAACCCTTATAGTGACTTATAGGCCAGGCAGTATCATAAACATAAACAGTATGTAGTACAATTATTTAATTTTAAGAACAGTTCTTGTTTGCAGGAAAATGACTGCACAACCCGTGTGTCTGAAGCATTGATCAAAATTTTTGTGGCACAAATATGTAAAGACTTGCCACAGGACACCGCCAAGCTGTTAGTGAATCCAAATGAAGTGAGTAGATAAAGTGTTACTGTTAGTCGCTGGCCAGACAGAAAAGACGTAAGACGTGGACGCATCGCGGACAGGGCGGCGTCCTTTCTATACGAGTAAGCGTCATGTCTGCGCCCCGTCTTTTCTGTCTGTGTTGTGTCGCGACGCTTCTATACATTTTGTATGAAAGTAAACTAAAAGGGCGCCGCGTCCGCGCCCCGTCCGCGACCCGTCCGCGACTTACGTCTTTTCTGTCTTGCCAGCGCCTTACTTATACAGTACTAAATCGTAAATGTTGTAATTGATAAACAGTTTTTGATGCGTATTGTATAAATATCTTTTTGTATTACTTTATAAATTGCATATTTTGTTTGTGGCCACCATCAGGCTCCCCATTTGAAGTTCTGAAACCATAATTCAATGCTGTTTGGCGGGTATAGATAAGAGTACTGGAGCGCGCTCAGTACTTTAGAGTGTAATTGTTCGGTTGTTATTTAACTTGCTTTTATATCTTTCTTTTACATGAATTTTTCATTTCACTCTCTTTTTAGCTGAAAACGCAATAATTTTTTTTAAAAAACGTCGCCCTACTCTAGGATTTTTCTCCTGTGTCGTGGGTGCAGTTACAAACATACCTACTCTCATATGCACATACGCCCAGACCGGAACAAATTTCTGTCGGCCATACAAAATATTTGTCCCGTGCGGGAATCGAACCCGCGACCTGATGCGCAGTAGGCGATCACTCGACCTCTGCGCTAACCGTGTCATCACAATCATGACCCAGAATCATCCAATTTACAGCCTAAAGTCTTGAACGGGCCAGTGGTTTCACCCAAACGTCATGCACGCTCCAATATATTGATATTTTACTGGAGGGAGACTCTGTACCAGGGTCGTATGCTTAGGTACCTCCGTCTTACCTATTTCTGCCGCAAAGCAGCAGTGCTTGCATTGCTGTGTTCCAGTTTGAAGGGTAAGATATGGCAGTGAAATTACTGGGTACTGTGACTTTACATCTGGTGTCACAAGTTGGCAACGTACACTGTGGTTCTTGTGGGGGTTGCAGTTTTACTGTGAACCTCACAAGAGCCACATGTATTATAGGTGACTGTTACCACTTACCATCAGGTGGGCAGTTTGCTCGTTTGCCAACTTTCTGCAATAAAAAAAAATATTGATGGTTATAGCGAGAATTTGTACTTTACGCGAAGGCTCTGAATATGAACCTGTTGTCGCCAGCTTATTAATAAACTCTGTTCCAGCGCCTTAGAAACCTTGCACGCGAACAGCAGAAAGACTCGGAGTGATCGAGCTTTAATAACAGTACATTTTCAGGATGACATATCTGACACACCTTTGGCCGTGTTGTTCTTACAACTTGAGACAGTGGCTAATATCTATCTGGACGAAAGACGTAAGGCGCGTCGAGTGAAGCGGCAACGGACGTGCGAAAACCAATCGGAAGACGTGACCGACTCTAAAGAGGCAGACGTGAAAACTCTTTTGGAGAACCGAATCAACAGTATGGAGGTAGTTCCGGCTATATCTAGCGAAGAACTAGTGCGTGTGATAAAGGGTAATATTGAGGAGTTTGCGAATACCACAGCGTCCTTTGATGAGGACGAAGTGGATGGCTCTACCACTAGCTTGTGCTTGACTAAAGCTGTGATCGATGCGTTTAGCCAAAGCAATGTGATTGAATTGGTGAAACAGAATTTATACACGCGGCTGAGTCCGTCTTATTAGTTGTAGCGGCTCTGGGTCCAATAAATACTAGTACTACTTAAAATCCTTCTGAAATTTGTACGGGATTATGTGATTATTAGGTAATTAAGTTTCATGATTATGTTGTATTCAAGGAACAATTTATTTATATTATAAAATTACTATCATAGAAAATGGTGCTTGGTTAAATTGCAATTGATGTTTTTAGAGGCGTAGTCATAATTATATCATAAGTCATGTTAGTCTTAGACATCAAAATTACTAGTTATTTCTGAAAATAGAATCTAGTCGTCAAATCTTTTGCACGCGCTTGAACACCTTTATACACTATCATCATTATTTTAAACAATCATTCAAACTGGGGCCCTGCCATGATCGCTTATAGCAAGGTGAAAACAATATCGAAACAGAGACACCGCTCTTGCTGCGTATAGCGCCATCCCGCTCTCAGCGCGGTTTTAATGTTGAGCGATCATGGTGAGGGGGTTGGTCAATTTTAAAAGAAGAACGTAAAATTGTTTTCACCGACTAATATACACCTTATTCCAGTAATATATGCAATAAAAATAAAGTTTACTGGTTCGCCATTCAATGGATAAACCTGTAGCTATAGATAGACTTCTTCATGGCCTCCCTTACCACAAATTTTGACCTTAGTGAAAATATCACGGTTTCAGAGATATATATTGTTTTTGAATTTTTCGAAAATTTCCAAGTGCGATTAGTTTTTTGTAGAAATTTTTTCATTTGTAGAAATGACACTATAAAACTAATCGTAAAATTCTTACAGATGAGGTAAGAATCTCAAATGGTGCCTTGATTATTGCCCTAAATTGATCTAGTAAAAAATTATTGCACCGAAATATAATACAGACTGGGTATAGTTCGCTTTTAATTGTGTTATAGTTCACTGTGGTAATCTGTGTATGGATCACTTGCATTTTGTCAAAAACGTGAGCAGTCAAATATGCAACTCGTTACATTGTATGTCAAAAACTCAACTCGTCGTATCGTGTTTGAATAGAACACTCAGATTGTTGTATGTACCTACATAAGTATTTGAATCAATTTGAAAATTTAAATGACGCCGAATTCGAACCAAACAAAAACCTTAAAACTCGGCATAGCAAAGTAGTCACATAAAAAAACTGTAAAAAAGTACGTCTTATTTCGTACTTGTAACTGCATCCATACACGGTGTTTCATAATAACCAATAAATAATTAATTCCTTATCGAAAATTAATTATTAAAATGTGTTTACACGTAATGTCATTCAACCCAAAATTTTCATGTATATCATAGTATCATGATAGGTGCATAAAGGCCGCGGCAACCTTCACTTGCACCCCCTATGTTTGACATCAGTCCGCTCAAGGCCATCGCCGCACGAATCAATTTTGGAACTACATCGGAAGTACTCCCTAAATGTTCACCAGCTGTCTAGAACAATTCAAACGCAGATGGAGACTCCGCACACTGTAACTTGAGCGTTATTCGGTGGCGCCTTTCGTGGACCATGAAAACAGAGGGCTTCTGCCTTGTTCGGCGCTACCGTCAAACTCAGACGTTGGATTCGGTCCACCACTAGAGCTACCCCATCTGTCGCGAGCACATTTGCGGCTTGATATGATTCGCCACGCGCTGTCACCAGTGTAAAATGGTTTAAAACACCTACTGAACACTGTTTTAACAGTTATCGAAAATATTACAGTATCTATTCCGAAGTTCACTTTTATTTTTTACCGCTTTGCCGCCCTTAAAGAGTTGCCGCTTTGGGCCCGGTCTCACATGACGCCTATGCTTAATTCGGCCTTGGGAACAGGCATCACGTTAACACGGTATGTTGAAGACTGCCTGCTCGAGCCGACATTTTTTATTTTATTAATTTTTTCAAGTACGTCTTATTCAATTTAATAATTTGTATTATGTTTGTATTTTGACAAAAACTGCATAAAAGGCGAACATGATTTAATCTGTCGAGTTGCTTACTTGTGACGGGCTGCGTTTTTGACTAGTTGAAAAATTGACGTGTTGCGTACTTGAAGATTTGTGAATTCTCTGGAAAATAGTTTTTGAGTTATTGTATTTTGGACGAGATACGTGTGATCCTTCTGTATCCTTAGTTAGTTGGTATTTGTTTTGATAATTTTCGTGCTTGCTCAACCGTTTCGTTGAACTAAATGTCCCTGCGCACCTCAATGTGATCGATTTTTGAATAATGTATTTTTGAAATATATAGAAATAAGACTCAATCGTACAAAATAGAAAATCATTCTGGGGTTTATAAAATATGTACCTTTTTAATAACTGTAATACTGACTCAATTTTGAATTATTAATTTTCATTTCACTTGGTTCTAGTTGGGAAAATCGCTATACGTGTAATGTGTAAGCAATAATCTCTAAGTTTTCAAGAATCACGCGTGCACTAATTTGATATTAGGATTTATATTAGTTTGGTAGCAGTATTCGATTACGATGCTACATACAAACAACTTTGAAAAATAAAGATTTTCCATTAATATTTCAAGGATAGATTGCCCTAATCTCTAATTTAGGAAGTCTGTTAACTCTCAAACATTTACCTAATCACACAAGCAAAAGATTTATAATATATCAGTGTTATAAATGTAATATTTATAAAATAAATATTGTAACCATTAACTTAATTTTTATTTAATTTCTTAATGTATGTCCGATAGTAAAAGTCGCAAAAGAGTATGACCATGAAGAGATTCTGTGGTATCAGTATATAGGCAGGCTGCCGCGGGAAGCCGCAGTCGCGAGCCACGACCAGCACCAGGAAATGAACGAACAGGATGCTGAACTGGAGCTGAAACAAAGTTATATTTGTATGCCATGCAGCATCATTCCATTCTATACAAGGCCAGAACGGTGTAATACTAATCGCATATACATTGGAAAGCACTTTTTACAAGTTTTCTAATCTACCGGCTGTAAGTGAACGCCGAAATAATATTTAAGGTTTATACCTTAACCTTACCTTACTTGGTGCTTGTCTTAAGTTTGGAAACCTCATACTCTTCGAGTAAATAGAGTTTTAAATGAAAGCAAAACCTTTCAAGTGACAACCATAATTCGGCTGACAATGGAATTAAGACAAAAAAATGTAAACACTGGATGAAGAAACAAAGTACGCTAATATAGGGCTGTCGGTACATAGATTTAAAAAAAAATTGTTTGGAAAAAAGTAGTTTGGTTAGCCTCAATATTTGTCCTACAGAATCTCCACTTCTAATGGATACATACCCTTAAATATTATTTCGGTGTACTAACTTATTTCGGTGTTCCGTTACATCCTGTATACAAGAGTAGTTCGTAAATACTTGGTAGTGAACTGATTAAGTAACTTCACAATTCCACAATATACAGTGCCAGTACCCATAGGAATTTCGTGTATAGACCGGAATATTCGACTGACTCAGAAAGCTTATAAGTTTCTTAGTTACCTCAAGAAGCTAACAAGCCTTAAACACTTATTATAAGCGAGGTCTTGGAGGAGCATACGTCTAGTAGTTTTTTAAATAATTTCAATGTCATCATCGTACCAGCCAAAACACGTCTGCAGGACATAGGCCTTCCCTAAAGATCTCCAAACCGATCGGTCCTTCGCTGCCGGTACCAGATCGTCAGTCCACCTTGGGGAGCTTAGCAACGCTGTTTTTCGGTGTTTGTGAGGCCGCAAATCGAGCACCTTTTTTTTCCCCAACGGCCATTACTGGCGAAGTTTCTCGAGCCTTTGGCTATGTTTGTGACTGATTCTCCTGCGGATCTTCATCCGATTACACATAGAAACTCCGAGCATAGCGCTCTCCGTTGTCATTTGGATGACAGAGCCTTTTTATAGTTCAAGGTCCGCTGTACGCGGCCACGTTCCAGCACAGCATTATTACTATTTATAGCAATAATACGATTTGTCTTAAGAATTAGGTAGAATGCAAGAATCATCCGCTTCCCCAGCCACCGGAATACCGCAGGTATACGGTTTGGGAGAACTGAAGATTATCTCTGCGTTTCCTCCACTGCGACCAGTCTCGAACGCCTGGGTTAACACTCAAATCGAATCGAATTCATCTGGCAGGGGTGTAAACAGGGGCGCTACTCTTCGTTATGCCTAGGGCGCTGGCAGAGTGTAAAACAGGCCTGTCTACAACATGAGACCAAAAGAAACTGATGCTTGCAGCTTCTGTGAATACCAATGCATCTCCTGTGATTTTGTGAACATCTCATTCACAAAAGAAACCAAAAACTGGGGAGACACATTCCCAGACGATATCAAAACAATCCAAGCTGGGAATATATTATCATTTTTAGACAGTGCCAATGTTTTTCGGATTAATAATTGTACTTACAATTTGAACTTCTGTGACGTGCCTTTTCCACCACAGAGACCGTTTGTATGATTCATCCCAAGTTGTTAGCAAATAATACATGTACATGATTATGTGCACAAAGGAATTTGCCGTGACGAGGAATGTGACGTGACCTCCTGTGAAAGGAATAATAGATATACTTAATATAATTACTTGAGTGTACCGCCGTTTTTCGTTTCACGAATTTCATATGTACAGTCGGCTGCAAAAGTAGATAACCCTTATAGTACCATGTCACACCAACTATTAACAATGCAATGTAGCTGTAACCATACTAAATGAAAGGAATTGTTGGTGTGACATGGTACTAAATCTGCTCAAAATGCTTATCTACTTTTGAAGCCGGCTGTACATTTATCTGACGCTCCTACGGTGAAGGAAAACATCGTGAGGTAACCTGCATACTCTGCGAAGAAATTCAATGGTGTATGTGAAGTCGACCAATCCGCACTGGGCCAGCGTGGTTCACTAAGGTCTAATCACCCTAAACATAGGGTAGGCTCCAGCCCCTCGGTGGGGACGTATATGAGCTGTGATGATGATTCCGCACTACGCGACGGAGCGCAGTGCAGTGTGTCTCTACACACAACAGAGGAGTTGATTGCAATGAGCAAAAATAAAGGGTTTTAATTATAATACACTATACAAAGAGATATTCTTGTCAAGCATACTGATATCGTATTATCTAAAAACTCTTAATACGTTTTTTTAAATACTAACCTGGTACCCATTTAACAATGCCCCACGCAACTGCCACCATTCCAAAGTGATGATATACATGAAGGAAGGTGATCTGGTTTTGTTTCTTCCGTAGGACAAAAAATATCTATAAATGAAGGCAAAAAAATATAATGCTTGATTAAAGAGTTAGAATTCTATATATAATTCCGACACAGTAGTTTTAAAAAGTCATAGATGTTTTAAAATGATTAAACATTTTTTTAAAAGTTTGACGTTAGACCGACTACGATTATGTTTTAATATGGTGTAATAAAAAATGAGAAAAGTTAATATATTAAAAAAGTAACATTATAAATCGTTTGTTTTTACTTTGATAGGTAGCTTAAAAATATCTAATTGAATGAATCAAATTACTGAATAGATTCTGCTGGTAGTATCTAGTTAGCTGGGGTGCTGTGGCATTTGGACCTCTGTTGTCTGAATGTTTGGCTCAAAGACATTTTGACAAAACCAGAGGAGATAAGCGTTGGTGGACTTGGGGTATCAGAATCAGATTTGCGCATAAAAAATTCTATAGGTTTTAGAGCTCAAGGCATCCTTATTTACAGCTCCAAAGCAAGGTAATTAGAATGTCAAAAAGTTTAAAAATATCTTGGCCGTGTGTTTACATCGGACCGATGCCGCCTGGAAGTGTCGAATCGGACAAGCGCAAAAAGCCACTCTAAAGTTACTATTTCTTGCCTATTCCTGCCGAAAGCAGCAGTGCTTGCATTGCTATGTTCCGGTTTTAAGGGTAAGGTGGTGAAATTACTGGGTACCGTGACTTTATATCTTATGTCACAAGTTGGCAACATATATACACTGTCGGGGTTGCATATATGCTGCGAATCTCACAAGAACTCGTATATTGTAATATCCAAATTACTCGTATATTGTAATATTTTGTAACCAGATGTGGATAAGTATGTTGATTTTTATCGTGGATAGCTATAATTGGGATGATGACTGAATTCTAATTTTTACATCTCGTCATTAAATATTAAATACCGTGAAAAAAGATGCAGTTCTGTGAAATTAGAATTAAAATCGGCTTAGAAATACATTACATACAAGCATTTTAAATTGTTAATTTGAAGGCGATTAGACAGAGAGATCCGACATCAACCGTGACGTCATTGGCCATATAAACTCCTTGTAAATTGCCGTTTTGCTAGAAAGAGATGGAGAAAATTTTTTAATACCTTATATCTTGGTTGTTTTTATAGTTATTCGAAAACCGATTTTTTCTTTCTGTTTATTATATGAATGAGCTTCTATGAAATTTTTTTAGTCATCTAGCCTATTGGCTTACAAAATGTAATTAATGTAGTATATTAGCAATTGTAAAATGCTGTTGTTATCATGGTGTTTGTTACCACTTACCATCAGGTGGGCAGTTTGTTTGCCAACTTAGTTGTTTAAAAAAAAATATTTTCACTCGAAAATCAATTTCAAAGACGTTCAAAGATGTTCTCAAATCATTTAAATCTCACTTGTTTGTGACATTTGAGTGTGGCTGACCCCAGCTGGGCCACAAAAAAAGAAACTGTGAATAATATATTGTTTGAGTATTATGCCGCTATAATGTCTAGAGTTTGTCGGCGAGTTTCAGAGTTTGTCGTTTGCGTGTCGGACAAGCCCGATGAGCACTGAAACTTGTCCGACAAACTTCAACAAACTGCCAACTATTTATTTTAGCAAACAGATTTTCGCTATGCTTTTTCGTTTTCGAGATCTGTGTGGCCCGGCTGAGCCACACATCTCTGAAACGCGCAAACGACAAACTCTGAAACTTGCCGACAAACTGACAAATTCTAGACATTATAGCGGCTTAGTCAAACAATGTATTTCTCACAGTATGTTTTTGTAGCCCAGCTGGGGTTAGCCACACGATATTTGGTGTGTTATCCTTCCGGGAATTTACGATTATGAGGATATCTGTAGGGCTAGAATTTGCGTCAAAGTATTTGTATTGTCATCGTTCATTTTTGTATGAGAATTTTAGTTCTTAATACGCCCTGTAGGGGCGCTGTAAAATTCTCATATTATTATTAATATTTCACGATAACGATATGAATACTTTGACGCAAATTTTTGCGCTAGCCCTACTGTAGGTATTCGTAAAATTTTTCACGTTTTATTGAGACCACGTAAATGTAGAGATCCCTCACTATGTACTAAGCTTGGTTTGTTTTATGAAAACTTTTTAATTAACGAAACGAAATCCTTATTGAAATCATGACATAGGTAAGTTGACTTAGGTAAGAAAAGTTTTATATAACTATTTGCCCTTCATACATTGACAGAACATGCATGAACATATTATCTAAAAGTGAAAGATCTCTACAATGAAACAGAAGCGTAGAATTACTAAGAAGTAGTAATTACTAATAATATATACTCGGCAATTACCGTGTCTAAGAGATCAAGCAGTTTGATGAGGAAGTACATGTAGCACACTCGCCAAGCGTACGCGACGCTCTCTGGCCCCTGGTTGACCGGCTGGCACACGAGGGAGTAGTGGCTCAGCCATCCCAATACCAAGCTCTTTGAAACGGAAAAATTCGAATTAGGTTTGCAATCTCTACTTTCGGTTAGATAAAACATTTGAATAGTGTATGAAATTGCGGATCAAAGTGCGAAAACGGTCACTTTCATCCGTGAAAAAAAACGGCTCTTTAGTCAACTGATCCCGCTCTAAACTTATCCCGCGGGATGAGTTGACTAAATAATTAATTTTATTATTTTTTATTTGTCAACTCATCCCACTTAAAAAAAATATATAATCTATTGTATTATTTGAAATATATGTACACACGCGAACAAAAATCCCCGCCGGACCACTTGTACCATTATACAGTACCATTGATGGTACAAATGGCACTGATTTATCCCATAAGTACCAGTGAAATAAATACAAGCGTGACACTCGACGTTACTTGAATAAAAAAAAAATGTGATGGTACAATGGGCACTGCTTTATATTAGTACCAGGAATAAGATAAGTGTCGGCTTCAAAAAGAGATACATAATAATTTAAACCAAAATAAAAAAAAATATTTATAAAAAGCAAACAAAATTAAGTATTTAGTACCAGGAATTAGATACGTGTGACACTTGGCTTCAAAATGTATGTAATGTGGCAATTTGTATTAGAAACTATCATCGCAATTCAGAACTCCCAATTTTGGTTATGCCTTTTATTAATGCAGTCAACCTGCATTAATAAAGGGCATAACCAAAATTGTATGTATTGATTTGATTTGACTCCAATATTATTATTGACTGTCGCGCCTTTCGCCGACTAACCATTTCTCGGTGACTTGATATTGTAGCGCTAAAACGTAGCCGCTACGTGATGAATATAAACCTTTGTTCTCCAGTCATGGATGGTTTAGTATATTTCTAATATTTATATATCATCATCAGTTCATATACGTCCCCACTGAGGGGCTCGAGCCTACCCTAAGCTAGGGCGACAAGGCCTTAGTCAACCACGCTGGCCAAGTGCGGGTTGGTCGACTTCACACAAAACCTGTAAAGAAATTCTTTCTACACAGATGTGTGAAGGTTTCCTCACGATGTTTTCCTTCACCGTAAAAGCGTCGAATAAACGTACATATCAATTCAAAATTTGAAAACACATTGGTACGTGGCGGGGTTCGAACCGGTACCTCCCGATTGAAAGGCGACAGCCTTACGCACTACGCCATCGACGCTTTTTTATTATTTATATATAATAATTATTATTAAGTATGTTTATCTGTCATCTAGTATCCATAACACAAGTGCGTAAGCTGCTTACTTTGGGCTACTTGGTAGGTGGGAGTGTGAGAAGTTATTTACTTATTTATTTTAGGATAGATGGATGGATGTCATGAAATTATTTTACACTTGTACTAGTGGGATAAATCGGTGCCATTTGTACCATCAATGGTACTATCTAATGGTACAAGTGGTCTAGCGGGATACTTTGGTACCATTTGTACAATCAATTGTACTAATGGGATAAATTTGTACCATTTGTACCATCAATGGTACTGTCTAATGGTACAGATGGTCCGGCGGGCAAAAATCTTTGGGGAAAAATGACACATTTCAGGCAAACTCTTTGAAATTCTGAGGCCGGTGGGATGTTTTAATAAGGAAGAGAAGAAATTGATATCTTTACTTAAGCCCTCTAAGAGTTGAGCAACATTTGGTTTATTTTTTATATGTCCGTTCCACGTTTCCACGACATTATTAGTTCTATGCATTTGTTGGAATGTACACCAAGTATTTGCAAGTGGTAAATTCTCCAGCCAAGTTTTGACGAAATAGTCATTGAATTGCGTGACATTTTTGCTATCGGGAGCTTCTTCCATCACATCGACTGAAGTAGAAGTAACAACCTGGGGCCCAATTCTACTAATAAGTTGCAGCCGAATCGAAAATGAACCGTTGCGGTCAACAATCATAGCGCGTATCTTGCCATGCAACTGTTCGATGACGTGATAATGTGGCGTTCTGATTAGTCGATCGCAACGGTTCAGTTTTAATTCGGCTGTAACTTATTAGGCCTCTGTTATTTTCACATTTGGGAAATTGCTTCAGATTGCTAATATCGCGGGAACTTCAAAATCTACTGTGATGTCACTTAGGTTCCACTCGGGTATTTGACTTCTTATTATTTGAAATAACAACTCGTAACATGGCATACATAGCTGGAACGATATTGAGGTATTCTTGATTGCTTCTGAGTTCAGCGTGAATGGTGTACAGCTGATAGAATGGCTTGGGGCAAAGTTTAAATGTACCATCCATGTAATAGTACATTATGGTACAAGTGTGTAATGTTGGTGATTACCGCTGAGGCGCATTGAGGCCCGAGCCGTCAGGCGAGGGTCTTAAGAAGCCGAGGACGGTAACCATCAATACACACGTGTATCATACAACGTTTTTCAACACACTTCTGAATAAAACAATACTTAAATAAAAAACCATTTTACATAGTAGATAAAAAGTATACTTAGAGAAACAATTAGTAAATGTGCAGTTAGTAAAATTATAATTAACTATTTTTGATGACATAGCGGTCTCATCAGATAGATTATTTATTGAAATACTTTCATGTTCTATTGTTATTTGTGATGGTTCATTATTCGTGTAGGTAGGTGAAATCCAATCATTGGACGTACTTGGTATTTCGCCAGTAGGATGCGTCTCAGAATCAAGTTTAATTCTTTTTGTGATTTTTGCACAAATTTCCTTCTTGTTTTGTATGGAATCTTCTACGCATGATTCTGCTACATTGCTAGATCGCCACCCGCCATGTCGCTTCAAAGTCATTATATCAGCTCCTGAATTTGCCAGCAATGTAGCTGAAGTTCTTCTGAAACTATGTCCAGTGTAGCTCTCAGCATCTACTAAACCCAAAAACTTAGCGATTTCTTTAGGCATAGAACCAAATTTGTTTATACCTATAGGCTGACAGGTACATTTACCATTCTGGTAATCTAGAAAGAAACGGTCATTTTTTGTTTTTGGCGAACGCAAACTTTCATACTTCTTAACAATATCATAGAATGGACCGTGTATGGTGAATGACCTAGGTATTTTATTTTTCGTGATAGGTAACTTCACTAAAAGCATCTGGCCATGGTTCTCTATATCTTTTACAGTTATATTTGTTAATTCTTGTATCCTACAGGCACCAGTTACACCAAATATTAAAGCAACCTGAAACAAAAGAAACAATAATTAAGGTCAACACACAACACAAGCTGCTATTAAATATTTAATTAAAATTCATTTAACTAACCTTTGTAGCCAAATATTGGTTATCTGGAGCATCTTTAATAAATTTTTCAATATCATCAGATGATAAAACCTTTGATTTTTTGCTTCTAAATCCATCAGATAGTCTCTTTAGATAAGCTGACAAATTCGAGTATGTTTTTAAGTCCACTCCATTCTTTGTTCGGACTGTACTTTTTAATATTGAGTAAATACACCACAAAGAGCTAGGTTTGTACTTAGAAGATAATTCTTTAAAGTACGCCATGAACACATTTTCTGAAAAAGACTGCGTATTCTTGTTGTTCTGCCATTGTATGAAATTTTGGTACGCTAATAGATATTTTTCCTTTGAGTTTTCTGGTAGTAAACTTTCCATAACGTTCTGGGCTTCACATATTATCTTATATCGGGCGGTGTACAACATAAATCATTTTCTTTATAAATTGTATTTGCAGACATCTTAATTAATAACTAACTAAATAACTTCAAAAGAGAAAACGAGACGAGTTGTGAAAAATGTTTCGTAATGGCGGGAAAAATTAATCAGTTTTCCTATGCGCGCGCATCGGCCATAGACTAATAAATTTCGTAATGGCGGGAAAAATTAATCAGTTTTCCTATGCGCGCGCATCGGCCATAGACTAAAAAATGAGGTTTCTTTTTTTTGGGCTTTTCGCGGATAGCATTTTAGCGCAAGTGTAAGCGTAACTCAACCAATAATATTTAAAAAAAACTATTACTCACTCGTGAATAATAGTAATGAAAAAGTCACAGTTTGATTATAGGTGTCATTATGTGCCTAATTGCCATGGGATTAGAGCCACTTTATGAGGAAGTGTGTTGAAAAATTGTTTACATATTCCCATGTAACTTTTCAATTCATCATCAGCAAATATCAGTATTCGGTTTAATGTAACCGACTGTTAAAATTATCGTAATGAATAATTTCAATCACAGACCAAACTAATAAAAATATTGACCACTACTGTGCTAGTAAAATATCAATATATTGTATTTGAATAAAAATATTAACTGATATTTTCAACCATTAAAATTATCTGATATTTTTATTTAACAATAACTAATATTTTTTTTACCATTAACGCCACCTCTCGTTTGTGGTTACGTTGAATGCGTTGTTGTTTTTGTAAATTGATTTTCTTATATCAAACACTTTTTGCTATGAGTGTACAAATCATAAAATGCATCAATGGGATCAGTAGCCCGATTCAAAACATTCATTAGGTCAACGGATCCCGCGGGATAAGTTCGAGCGGCCTCAGTTGCATAGCCGGATTTAGGGGAGGGCAACCGAAGTTACAGCCCCGGGGCCTCCACAAAAGAGGGGCCCCCACAATAGAGACTTCGAAAAAAAACACTAGTAAACAACTTTTCAATTCATTTTTTTCCTCGCGTTTTACCTTTACCTACAGTTCTTTGTACAAACATGATTACATTAAATATTAACAGAAATCATCGATCTATATTTGTTCACTCCAATCAGGCAATCAGTAAAATATCAAAATCTCAAATGGCCCTGGTAAGCACTTGTTCATTTTATTTGGAAAATAATTTGGTGCCAAGGGGCCTCCACGCCTTTGTTGCCCCGAGGCCTCCAGACCTTTAAATCCGGCCCTGCTCAGTTGACTAAAGAGCCAAAAAAACCTGACCTACGTTTATCGTTTATGTCGCATATTTCGCGATTTCCCGTTGACCAGATCAGAATCATGAAAGCCAATAAGATGTCTTACACAGCATATGTAATGGAAAAAAATGTGCAAATCGTAAATATGCTGTTAGGAACTTATTTCTTACATATTATTTAGTTAAGCTTGGACGGAACTTGCGGTTCGCGAGTCCACCTCGTATTAGCCGGGTTTTTATTGTTTGAAAATTCCCTACTTTAAAAATACAAGGGCTAAATCAACTCCGCTTCCTATCAGTCAAGTATGCACCTGTGTATTTAAATAGGTACCCACTATAAAAGAGCTAAGTATATGTTAATCGATTTTTCAGCATGCCTCAAATACCTACCCAAAAAGTCAACTCTCGGCCTATTATTAAATTGTCTAGGCTCCATATTGCAACAACGTTGAATAACCGACAAGAGGTTCTGTTTTTGAACTATTCGTTTTATTCTCGACGAAAATTTACTTAATAAACAACATTTGCAACTTACCTGATATACAACATAAGCACACCCAATAATTTGCACGAGGTTGTAGGCCGCAATCACTGGCCGCAGGTCGTAGGCTGGCCGGCAGTTCATGTGGCCGGGCAACCATCTGAACACGGCGGCCAGGTACAGAACCATGAGGCAAAGGCCGGGCCAAGGAGTGCGCATAAGATACCACTCCTGTGTCCGTGGATCTAGTAATTATTAGTACGTAAATTCACTTCGATGACAGTACGGTGTAGTCAGTGGTGACAGGTGACTTTTTTTTTCTCGCGGGGAAATGCGCAACCGCACCGTACCCACCGTTGGCTAGACGGCGAGCGTGTGTGGGGCTCACCCGGCAGAGTGCCAGGCCTACCCACTAAAACCCCTCGGTGTTCTCCCTGCCCTTTAGGGCGCGTGTGGTAGGGTCCACAATGCGACACCAATCTATCGCCAAGGGGGGATTGTCCGAGAACACCAGGACAGTCCCCAGACGGAGAAGCCTTACGGCGGCGTGCACGGGAGCCGTCCGTGCACGCAGGCTTCACGGCAGGGTCATCAAAAAGGCATTGCTTGAGCGAATGCCCGTCTTCTCCTGCCTATCCGTCTGCGGCGGAGGGGAGCGGCCTGAGGATCTACCTCCCGCTCCCTCTCCGCAGCCTCCTTCTGCGAGATGACATCTTCGCAGAAGGAGGCGACAGCCCCCCATTCCGCTTCGCCGCGGAGCATGGCCACGACCATGCTCGGCAGCGAAAGGTCTCCGCCCCCCAGCGCAGCGTTAAGTTCGCTGCGCTGGCGTCGCCACAGTGACAGGTGACTAGGGTTGCCAGATTTTTTTTCGGTCTATAAGGGACAAATCCTCAAATGGGTCAAAAATACGGGATTTTAGTTTTTTACCCGGGACAGACAAGAACTCTAATTAGTGACATTTTTTATTAACTTCTATTGTTGATATTTTTCCAAAGATCGACATATTTTTATTTGTTTTACCATACTTGTAAAAATCAATACAATTATAATCGTAATTAAAAACGGTAATCATCTCGCTTTTTATTCAATTAAGGGTACCTTTATTTACGCCTGCAAACAATATCGATCGATTTCTTAATGAAAACAGAGCACGGTTCAAATACGGGACAGAGTCAGTCCCGCCGGGACATTTCAAACTATGCTCAAAATACGGGACGTCCCGGGAAATACGGGACGTCTGGCAACGCTACAGGTGACTGTCCACGAATTTATCAGAATCATAAGTTCCTGGGCTCAAATTTTTCGTCAATACAAATATTTCTGTACCTTAAGAATATAAATATGTAAGTATAGATTTTATAATTTTCTAATATAGTTAGATATAAGCAATTAAATAATTTCCGAATTCGAAGAGTAAACAAGTACCTACCTACAACAGTAGGTAAACTTCTATTTACCTGCGATTTCTTCATTTAAATGATAATATAATGTTACAGCTCCTTTTAGAATTACAGACATGTTTAGTTTTGTTATCAAAACAATTTAGCCTCGGCACTTGCAAGGATAAACGTGTAAGGGAATAGGTGGGTACAGGTTAAATTCCTAAGTAGATTCATTGAACTTCATTAAAGCATTATGTTCAAAGATTTACATAAGTGACGCCACCAACCGCGTAATACTAAATACGGGATGATGTTTATGAAGGGTTTAGAGGTATATTATTAGTATCAGTCGTATAAGGGTCGTATTATTATCATAACATTAGGTATATTCGCAAAAAACCATGATGTACTTCAAATACAGTATAAACAGCTTAGCATAGCAGTTTTATAAAACCATAACAACAATAATATGGTTTCAATATTCATCTTAAAAAACCACATTATTAAAAACTATATTAACTTGGGACAGTTGTTCTCAACTGTCATTTAAATGATGCAATGACATGATTTATTAAAAATTAAATAATTCATAGAAATTAGAAGTAATACCTATTTACTTAAAAATAGGGATATAATGTTGAGAATACGTCAATTTGCAATTTTGCATTTACAGTGTAATGTTAATATGTTTTTAATAGAATGTGAATGACTTGCGATTATGGTGTTTCGAGGTTATGATGTTTTGCAAGGCCAGGTTTCAACGGCAACTATCTTTAAAATGTCCTCAATTTTCTAAATCATATGAACACTTTTGTACAGCTTCGCTTTCATAATCTATGTATTTAAAATCTTCCTATTATAACATGAGTGGCAAACGAAGAAACAACCCCTTTTTTTAACGGTGGGAAATGCATGACGCATACCCCGTGCTTGGGAAGGCGCAGAGTTACGAGTATGTCGGACTCTCCGTGGCCCCTGGGGACAAAGTGTCAGCCAGGAACCGCGGCCTACACCGATGCCCCTCACATACGCCTTGGCGCGAGCACGTCCATTACCGTCTGACAAGGTCATGGGAACTCGGTTGAACACATCCACGACCTCGTCAGCGTCTGCTCGCCTAGGGCCAGGCCCTCTCACCCCACCAAAAGGGGGAGGCCGGTGATCCCCCGGGGCATCCAGGGGATCAGCGACTGGCGGCAACCTGTGCAATGCAGGACCCGGGCTTCCCAATCCAGGGCCCCGCTGGTTGCCGTCAGCAGGAAGAAGGCGGGCGTAATTCCGCCTCCTTCGCCCCAGCCTTCTGCGGCGGCATGGATCGGCCAAGGGATCCTCCTCCCTGGCCCTCTCCGCCGACTCCTTCTGCGTCATCACGTCCTCACAGAAGAAGTTTAACGCATCCCACGTCCTCTCTCCCTCCAGCATTGCACGGACCACGTTCTGGAGGGAGAGGTCATCGCCGATGACGGCGGTCAGCTCACGGCGCTCCGAGGAGAAGGCGGGGCACACCGCTAAAGTGTCGCGCGGTGTCCTCTTGGGCGCCACAGTGGTGGCACTCGAGGGTCACTTCCCGTCCGATGCGGTGCAGATAGCGGGCAAAGCAACCATGGCCGCTAAGAATCTGCACCAAGTGGTACGAGAGCGACCCGTGGTGCCGGTTCGCCTATGTGGTGAGGAACGGGTGCATGGCCTCGACGGTCCTGGACAGGGATTCCGAGACCGAGGCCAAACCAGTTAGCTCCTCGAGCTCCTCAAACCACAGACGAAACACCTCCACTCTGGCCTCCTTATTTTTTATGTAACTAACTATTTACATCTTAAGGCTCAGTTACACAAGGAGAGTTTCTGGCACGCGAGCGGCGAAAAATCGCATGCGATCATCGCATGGTAAAACTTGCCATTCGATTATCGCCTCTAGACTGAACAAAAAAGTCGTGTTTTCGACTGGCGAAACTCGTAAGAGAAATTCGTATAGTTCGTTTACACAGGCTCGCGGCCTAGGAGATTTTAAGTAGCAATTATTGGGATGATGACTGAATTCTAATTTTCACGTCTCGTCATAAAATATTAAAATACCATAGAAAAAGATGCAATCTCGTGAAATTAGAATTAAAATCGGCTTAGAAATACATTGTTGAGTACGCCCATATAAACTCCATGTAAATTGCTGTTTTGCTAGAGAAAGATAGAGAAAAAATCGAAAACCGATTTTTTCTTTCTGTTTATTAAATGAATGAGCTTCTATGAAAGCAATAATTTTTTTTTATTCATCTAGCCTATTGCATTCGAGATGCAAAACTCATACAGTTTGTTTACACAGGCGAGCATATATTATTGCCTGCCGCCCTAGCACGTCCACCAAAACACGCTATGATAAAGCGGTTTATCGCAGTGAACTGTCAAAATACAATAGGGATTCGTCGTATTTTGACAGTTCACCGCGATAAATCGCTTTATCATAGCGTGTTTTGGTGGACGTGCTACGGGGGCTGGAAGAATCGCCGCTCGCGTGCGAGAAACTCTTCTTGTGTAACTGAGGCTTTATCCCTTAATAACCATCGAATCATCCTGTATAAATTATGCACTTGACAAAGTATGTACATGTTTGCATAATTACTTTGTTCAGGTTTTGAATGGTGTATCTACCTTAAGACTGAAGTCGTACCTAAAACGTTGGCAGCTTTGTTGCATTTCAGCAGTGTTATGTGAGAATTACTTATATGATCCTCTGTTTAGGAGATATATGATGGCGACAGATTTAGTCTCTTTCGATATATCCCCGCCATAGAGGAAATACCGAGATTGAAAAAATACCCCCCTTGGGGGGCCACCAAAGAAAACATGAGATCGAATGGCATTGCCATTAACTAAACCAAGCAAAGGATTTTTTTGGCTCCGTTGGGAATCAGAATAGGGTTTAAGAAAAAAATCTATCGCGTTCTCTAATAAAAACTCTATCACGATCGCCTTGAAATTACTAATCATTGCGGCGTCAATACAAAACTGTGTCGATTGTCTGATAAAATATAGTAATGGATGCACCTGTCTGTCAAAATTGAAAGCGATCGTGATGGATTTTTGTTACACAATCAAGGGGTCGAACGCAGCCCCCCAGGTCTGAATCGGGAGATTAATCAGCCTTAGACCATATAGGCGCTTTCTTTGTCATTTTTGCAAACCTGCTTTAATTTGATTTAAATTTAGGCATTTATTTATTTTCACCTTATAAGGGTACGTTTGAAATCGAGTAATATTTACTCGGGGCGGGGTAGAGTGAATTTCACCCGATAGCGTTCGAGAACCCCCGAGTGAAACCGAGGGTAACCGACCAATTACTCCGTATAGTACTCGTATTCCTTCAGACCTGCAATTCCTTCAGACCTGCAGACCTTTAACGCTCATTCTGAATGTGTTACGGATTTACGACTTAACATTAACAACCCTTTTTTATCATTGGTCCTTATCGAAATAAGAACAATATCAATACTCCCAATCCCAGCGATTGGATGACAGGATTTTTTTCTATCGGTTCAATTAGAATTAGGATATTGGGATGGATTAGGATATCTGATTGATATCAGATTACATGCAATGAAACATTTCAACATTAAATTAATACTGTTTTAATTTAACTTTTGACAATAGCTCAAAAGAGAAAGATCAAAGTTAATTAATGGTTGGATTTACATGTTAAATATCAAGTTCTATTTCTTGAAAGGAAATTCTGGATGCTTTTCGATTCCAGGAAAGAAGGTAAAATCGCAGATACGCCCTTCTTCCCCACGGTCCAGGGATGCCAGCTCGTTCATTTCAGCTTCCGTTAGCTCGAAATCCCACAGTGAAATGTTCTAAAACCAAAAAAAAACTGTATTGTTTTTCTATGCCTATTAGACCAGGGGTACAAGGGGCATTCCAGTTGAGGTCAAAATTCTCGTACCTCGGTCAAAGTACTTTAGCCTGGGCTTAGATCCCTGCCTGATGGAAGTATGGAGATCTCCACAGCGCTCAGACTCAGATGGATCCTCCCTAACTTGGGAGTATATGATTCGGCGGGCCGTCTGCTATGGTATGGCGTAATCCGTATGGTGCACTCTTGCGTAGAACAGAGGGATATTTGTGACCCAGGTCCGACGAGCTTATCGCACGGTCAACCACGGAGCGACTTGCATTCTTCAAATTCAAAAATCTTTATTCTACATAGGCCTTTACCGGCACTTATTGACGTCAAAACAAAGCAAAACATTCTAATTTAAAGGAAACATATTTAATCTTGTATGTGCATCCATTCTGAATATAGGTACCTATACAAGTACCTATACCTAATACAAGTAGAAATGAAAAAAAAAGGTTGAATTTACACCTGCAGGCGTAGCACGGGCTGCCAAGAAATTTGTGATAAGACTCAGTGACACGTACCCCTTGAGGAGCGTCAAGAAATTTTATCATGTCAGTCACACTAAGGCTGCGTTCCGAAAAGCAATAAGAGTCACTATTAGCGCGCTCAATCGCGTCCCGAAATGTTGTGAGCGCGCTAATGTTAGCCGGCATGAAGAGCCACATGACGTCATTGTTAACGTCATATAGAACTTAAGATGTTAATGCTCTGGAGTGAAATCACTTTATGTGAACTGTCAGTCTGACGTTCAATAATTGTGTTATCGGTTCAAAATGAATGTACCTGTTCTTCCGGACCGAAATCGTAAGCATGCTGATAGCATTTTCAGTGTTCTCTTTAATTTGGACAAGGCGATTATAATTGTTAACACTGTGAGCGCTGTTATCGGACCGCAGCTCCAATACGCGCCGCCGTGCTACTCTTTAAGACATAGATATTATGTCACTGAAATTGTGAGATAACACGTGACTCAAGTCCCGTCTTGGCAGCCCGTGCTACGCCTGCTGAGTGCCTAGTGCGAGTTTTATCGAGCTCTACTCGATCGTACGCATCGAACGCGTTAACGCGAATTTGTATGGAATTAGAGCAGCGCCATCTAGTAGCTGCTATGGAATGAGACAGCTTCATCTAGTGACTACTAGATGGCGCTGCCGCTGCTCTAATTCCATACAAATTCGCGTGCGTGCGATCGAGTAGAGCTCGATAAAACTCGCACTAGGCACACAGGCCAGTGTTCACCTTACCACCACCTAATATCGAGTCATGACGGCGATCACGGAAAATTAAGGGCGAAATAAACGGGTATTTCTAAAAATAATGTATTATTTAGGACCCAAACTATCTACCTACCTGCGGAGGGCTGGTCTTCTACCGACCAAGTGTCGCATTTGTTTGTAAGTAACTACCTATTCTTATATTATTTTTAACTTTTCAGTGTTTTTGGATAATAATAATGTTTACGGAACGCTAACACAATTATAAGCTAGATTTCCTTACAAATTCTTCTCTTAATTCTGTGCAAACTTACTTGTTTGATTCTTATTGGATTTGTGCTTTTAGGTATGGCAGCGAGTCCCCGTTGGAGGGTATAACGCAGCAGCACCTGCGCAGGAGTTCGCGCGTGGTTCTGCGCGGCGCGCAGCACGGCCGGCAGCTGCAGCAAGTCTGGGTATTCGCGTCTGTGGACATCAACGTGTAAAACATTGGCCTGACACAGTATAGATATATAGCGATCTTAGGTGGGTTTAGGCTAGATCTACCTACTAGAGCAGCGATATTCAATATATTATAGGGCCCAAAATCAGGGATTAGTCATGATGTCGCAGGCCGCAAGCAAAACTTATTTGAGTGTTAATAAAAATGTAATTTAAATGAACGATGTCTCGTATGTACTTTATTAATGCAAAAAGAAAAGGTCTCATTCGTTCGGACAACGTTCAATGCAACGCACTCCGGTAACGGTAGGGCTATCTACTATAAATAGATAGCCCTACCGGAGTGCGCTGCATTGAACATAGGTATACATATTTTTTTACGCACGACAGGGAAGCTCTCGTCCTTAATCTTACCTGATGGTATAAGTGACGATAAGGCTGAAGGTGGAAGCGAGCTTCACCTGTACTCCTCAATAACTGGCTGTCTTACCTCTAATTGTCGGAACACAACAATGCTATAAACATTGTTATTATGGCGACAAACTTGACAAAGACGGCGGTCGCTATAGCCAGGCGGGCTCAGGAGCCCTACCACCAACCAAACCGAGCAGAAAAATGTGTGCCCCCACGGGGAATTGAACCCCGGACCTCCCGATCAACACCCGGTGGCCTCAACCACTAGATCACGGAGGCGATTTTCCTCAGTGAGCCCACAGTTTCACTGATGGTTTTCAATTGTGTAACTCAAGAGGGGCCATGACCAACCACAAAAGCCCGGCGAGCCGCAAGTTGAGTATAGCTGTACTAGAGTACCTAATGCATTCTTCATCTACGAACTTACAGAATTGTGTATACTATTTAGACGTGTCTAATTAAAAACCAGAAAGTAGGCAAATTAACAATTTGCAAGTTTAAAAAATGTGTTGACTAAAGGCCTTACTAATAACCATTGTACTTATAAGCCTTGTATAGTTAAGTAGTGTTTTGTCTCTTTTGTTCGAATTCGAAATGTCATTTGAGTGAACGTGACAAAACACTGTTTAACTAAATCAGGCGTATACAATGGTTATTAGTAAGGCCTTAATTCTATAATTTAAATTCTTAACTGAATTTAAATGCGTTACTTATAGTATTTCAGTCCATTATTTCGGCAGTTCCCAGTAGTTTTAACGAGTAGTCTTACCAGTAGTACTACCTGGGAGTTTCCTTCCCAATAGACTTACTCGTACTCATAGGAAGACTTCACTAGTACTATCGTACGTAAAAAATAAAACATAGACCTCACAATTGACAGACAAATGGCAATTATTTGTTTATGTTACGTCATTATAAAAAAACTGCATGATAAAAGTAAGTCGTCTGCGCAGGTCCTCTATCTCACTTACCGGAACACAGCGATGCAAGCTGTTTACTTGTTTAAGATTAAACCAGCCCCCTTATTCACATCGAAACAGGGCTTCTCTATACCTGTCACTTTTTATTGCGGCGCATCAAAGCGAGACGGGACGCGACTTTGCGAACCGAATCCGAGATCCGCCATTCGTGGGCCTGGTGGTCCCTCCCTAGGTGAAGTCCCAGCTTGTTTATACTACTGGACTTGTTTTAGGGTATTAGTTCGGTGAATTGGGCTTTCTTGACCTCAAACATCCCCTCCATAGGGGGCGGAGAGGTTCCAGAGGGGAGGTTTGTCCGGATATTGTTAAACGCAGTGGAATAGGGGTACGGATTGAGTAGAAAAATCTATATCTAATTTGACCGTTAGTTATATTTTGATTTAAGGAGTGGTGGCTAGCAACGTCACAAGTAGGTAAAAATGTACCTTGCGTTTGACATCATGCGACGTTTCAAATCAAACATATTTTCGGAAGTTTATGATGGTGTAAAAAAATGAAAAATACGCATGCAAAATCTGATAGACACGAAAAAAAATTCGGCTTCCCTATAGCCGTTGCTGGATTAGAGGGGTTACTAATAATGTATGGGCAAAAAACTTTTCGCGAAATATCACATCGCAAACTTCACAAAGTAAAATGATGTCAAAATGATAATTTGACCAAGTGAATAAAATGCGAAATGTGCTAAAGATTCATTTGAGAAATGAAACTATAGGGCGATAAGTTTTTAAGGAAGTGAAATTTGACGAAAAAAATGTAGTACCTACACCGAATTGGAGTAATACGACAATCGACATATCAAATAGCTTAGCCTCTTGATTGGCAAAAAATTAACCCGTCAAAAAAGGAGTTCTATAAAAGCGAATCTTACAACGACCGCGTGCACTTTTGGCGACTGCGGCCCTTACCACCAGGCGGGATTGCCTGTTCACCAACTTTGCATGTAGAATAAAAAAACATACCCAGTTTTGGCGGACAAGGCATCGGCGAGTGCTTTGGAGCCTAGCGGAGAGTAGGCTACGACCGGTATCCCCAGGTTGGTGGCAGCGGCCGCCAGCCGCTTCTGCTGGCACAGCGCGTGCACCTCCACCTGCAGGCACGCCGGCTTGGCCGCGGCGGCCACGCGCGACAGCTGCTGCTCGTTCAGGTTGGACACGCCCACGTGGCGCACGCGACCCGACGCCTTCAGCTTCAGTATCGACTGCAATATTTATGGAACATTCGATATGGAACATTCGTATGGAACGACTGATTTTTTGCAGCTGAAAGGGACCGTAGTAGGTCTGAGTATCCATACTAATCCTTACATTTACATATTATAAAACAAAGTCCCCCGCCGCGTCTGTCTGTCTGTTTGTTCGCGATAAACTCAAAAACTACTGCACCGATTTTCAAGCGGTTTTCATCACTCGATAGCGTGATTCTCGAGGAAGGTTTTAGTATATAATTTGTTAAGTTTTTGTATTTATTTCTGTGTACATTAACGATATTTGTTGAGGATGTCGGTAAACAATAAATTAAGGCGAAACGTACCTAGTTCGCGGGCACAGCTAGTTCTTTAACCTAAATGATTAGGGTAGTCATTCTTCATCTTTATTGTTACCTATTTCCTATAAAGTAGGTAGTTACCTATATATTATTTTATATGGTACATTTGTCTGACGCTCCTTCGGTGTAGGAAAACATCGTGAGGCAACCTGCATAAGCAGTCCAATCCGCACTGGGCCAGAGTGGTTGACTAAGGCCTAAACACCCTAACTTAGGGTAGGCTCGAGCCCCTCGGTGGGGACGTATATGAGCTGTTGTCTATACTTTATATTATAAATATTAATATCAAAGATTTGATTGTTTGTTTGTTTGTATTGAATAGGCTTCGAAACTACTGAACCGATTTTGATGAAAGTTGGTATACCTAGGGATAGTTCAGACCAGGGGAAAGACATAGAATTTTCCTACGGGAAAAAAAATCCCACGGGAAAACAAAAATAATACGAGCGAAGTCGCGAGCGAAAAGCTAGTGTTATATATTTATCCAAAGACATTATAAGAGATAGACCGACAATACGCGCGGCCTCTAAGAAACCCCCTTCAACCACAACAGCGGTCAGGCGGCCGCTACTCATACTGTATTTGTACTGCATTCGACTGTCGAGCGCGCGTCAAGTTATAAAAATACTTAAACATGCCCAAATAACTTCGTTTTGTAGTGTAAAAAATGAACAGTAATAAAAACTAAATCACATTGTAACATTATTTATTACCGATGAGTCTTAATTATGCTTATTTATTTAGCTATTATCATATCAAAATTGGTTGAAGAGGACTTCATAGATTTCGTTTGCATTGTTGGTCTACTCTTATAATGTCTTTGTATTTATCTTTGATTTTATTACAGTAACTTTAGCTCTATCTTTGCCATTAGATTCTGGTACACACCTGTGACTATTCACGACGTCAATCCATTGTCTTTTAAGCACAATTTGAAAGAGCACTATGTCCCAGAGTTTGTCTTAGGCTGTCACATATTTTATTGATTTTATGTATTCAATGTGTTTATGTATCTACGAGTGTTTTTTGTAGTATCGTTTATGAAAATAGATTTATATAATTATTGATATATTGTATTTTTATAGAATTGTTAAGTTGGACTCGCACACCGCGGGCTCCTATACAATAATCTAAATACAAGTTCCTAACTTTGTACATATTTGCGGTTTTCTTATATACAGGTTACTTATTATAAGCAATCCTGTATATGAATATTATCATAAGATTACTTATCATAAGTAGGAGTCAAATTTTGTGTGCTTGTTCAGATAAGCAACTGTTCCATACATCTAGGTTCTGTATGGATATTGAACATTCGTATGGAACGGCTGTTTTTTTTCAGCTGAAAGAGACCGTAGGTCTGAGTATCCATACTAATTAATTAATATTATAAATGCGAAGTGTGTCAGTCTGTTACCTCTTCACGCTTAAACCGCGGGAACCGCCGAGACGAAATTTGGTATAGAGATAGTTTGAGTCGCGGGAAGGGACATAGTATAATTTTTATCGCAAAAATTTTCATGGTGAAAAGGGCGTGTGGAAATTTGTATGGGGAATCAATAGCCGCTGAACCGATTTAGATAAAAGTCCCGAGAAAAAGCCTCTTGACAGACAGACTGATACGAAGTGCCATGGTGCCGTGCCACACCACCTTAATAAACTATTTAAAAAAACTTTTTTAAATAATACAAGCTTTTTGTACTCGTTAATACGAATGAAACCCAAACTCGATGGGATTGTGTCGTTTTATTTCGGAGTTCCTATGGGCCACATTTCAGCTCCAGCGTTAGATCAGCTCCATGTTATCATAATATTGCATTGTCACGCGATATACATATGCATGCAATATTTCAGCTCAATCGGAAACCAGCCCCCGGAGCACGTCCACCAAAACACGATATGATAAAGCGATTTATCGCGGTGAACTGTCAAAATACGACGAAACCCTATTGTATTTTGACAGTTCACCGCGATAAACCGCTTTATCATATCGTGTTTTGGTGGACGTGCTAGGGGGGCAGGAAGTGGGTCACTAATAAGTTTTCATTGCAGACACCGAGACGGTAAAAATAAGACAACTCACTAATGCTAAAACGGCAAGATTGATTTACATTTGTTGTTTTCGCGGCTTCATGTCGTATGGGCTACTAAGTACTGTGGGGATTGGCTGCTAGTATAAAAAGTATTTTAAACTTAAAAAAAATCAGGGGCCTTACCATGATCGCAAGGTGCCGAAATAAAAAAAAATATAATACAGAAAACTATTTGACCTATGAACATGAAATTTGACAGGAAGGCATAGTTTATGGATAGGACAATGGGATGTTACGAAATTCAACCCTCGAGGAGGTGGAAAAGGGGTTGAAAGTTTGTATAGAAGTCAATCATATTTTAAACTAGAAGGGTAGAGGCATGCAATTTTATTTAAGCTGATAATTGTGAATTTAACAACAACGATAGAACACATTTACCTAAATACGTAACTTCCCCCTTAACTGAAGGGTAATTTTGTTTTTGAGTATCACAACGCGATGTTTTTCAGAAGCCTTTACGTTAAAGTTCGAATTGCTTTTACTACAGAAAAATAAAGTATTCCTAAGGGAAAAACGAAAATATCTTGAGCGAAGCTGCACGCGGAAAGCTATGTGTATTATAAAGTACGTTCTCATGTGTGTAGAAAACCTTCAATTGAAATTTATTTTCTATTCTACATAATAAGTAAGAGCACGTTAGAATGATTTAAATAACGCTTACTCAGTGAAGTTAGGCAGAGTTTTAGCTTTAACAATCACTTCTCCGGGTCTGCATATTTTATTCAATGGTTTCTCAGATAAGAATGTATTAGTGTCTAGAACCTCGTCTGATGCCTCGTCTCTTATAACCAAAGAATTTTTGACGTTTGCATTATTGTGCTTGTGAGCGCTCGTTTCTGCATTAGATGTATTTGCAAGGTTATCGGATTTATAAAGGACAGAAAGATAGTGTTTACAATTTTTCGACACGTCTACTTTAGTCTTTTTTATTTTCTTCGTAAAATTTCTCACTACTTTCAGAAGTGCATTACGTGGTTTCCCTCGATGCTTGTGACCGCTTTGCGAAGACATTGAAGATATAGAACCGTTTAAAAAAAGTGATCTGATTTCAAGACTATGGTTTGATCCAAATCCATTGATTGTCGGGACATTTGTTTTCCGTATCCGGGTCGCTTCACCTTTAGAATTATAAATAGTTCTCGGTGAATTTGATTTATTCGCATATTTTGTTTCATTTTTTCCAAAGCAACAATAAAACATATTTTTACAGCAGTACCTCACAGCTCGAAAGATTCAATTTATTGAGGAATAACAATTTTAGTTACCTCATACTCGTGAATTTTGCGGCTATTTAAAATATTCTATTTTGCACAAATAAATAATCACTTTTTAATAACGTGGAATTTCAATGTTTTTTACGCCTCACGTATTTTACGTCCGCTGCACTTCTAGTGATGCCTGCGATGCCTGGTACTGGCTGAGGAATCTAAATTATGTGATGGTTTTCCAATAACAGGGTTTTTATCAACATTGGCAGTAGATCAAATTCACCATCCACATAACAATATCTGTTTCTAGAGAAAAATCAAATCGTCGGAAACGACAGCATCGTTCAAAATACGTAATAGGGGGGTTCCCTATGGGCCTTCGAAAGCACATGAGCGTTTCGATGGTGAAACGCTTGAATTATTATTCACTATTGCCATTATTATTATTATGGTACAGTTATGATTATTTAAAACTTGAGTTTTGCCATTTATTAATCATTATATTAAACAAAACTGTCATTTATCCTCTCCATTTTGTTATTGGTATACCATAATATGTCATTGCATTATGTCATTACAAACAAATCGTGCCTATTTTTAAGGTCTTAGGCAACTCACAGCAGAAAACATATTTCTAAAAATGCAATTTACATTTTTTCCTATTACATTATACAGCTTTCGAGGTTTTTGAATTTTTGCATTTTTATGTAAAAGTATGATACTCAGCACAGAAGGGTCAACGTGTAGATAAGGGCAGATGTTAGCTCGATATTCAGAATCGAGAGGTATATTTTCATACGAGTCTATAGGGTTTTGGACATGAACGTTAACTTCCATCGTATCGTCTCCACCTGTGCAACATGGACACATTAAGATGGGCAACTTGTTCTGCCAAAAACTAGAATGTTTGTGCGCAGTTGATTTCCGGTGCAGTGTTTCTGAAGTGTTGACAATAGGCTCACTGCTAGAAGGTAATCTGACATTTCCTGTATTATTACTTTGATGCTTCATATCCTCAAATAACAGCATTTTTATATCTGTTGGTAAACGTGATAGATCTTTTACAATGGGCTTTCTAAGTTCAGCTCTTTCTAAGTTTAGTAAACGTGACGGATCTTTTGCGGTGGACTTTCTAAGTTCAGTTTCTAAGTGCAGCTTAAGTATTCTTAAGTTTTTAGATCGTTCGTAAAGATTTGAATAAGATTTCGTAAGTAAGGCTTTAGGCCGTGAAAAGTGGTTGTTATTGCTTTCTTTTTCACTATTCGCTGTTGGTGAATCGTGAGCTATATCGATCTTAGATATATTAGAGCCACACACATATTTATCACGGCTGCACACATTGTATACGGATTCACTCCTATACTCGGCGTTAGCAGTAATTTCGTTTATTGTACGAGATATTGGATTTTCGCTGTTTTTATGATTTAAAAAGTATAAATTACGCGTGATACCCATCTTTTATTAAAAAATAAAGTATACTGATAATGTTGTGGTCGAAATATTTTTGGATTTAATTGTGACGCAATGCATTTTGCAGTTGACATATTTGTCAAACATCAGATGGTATTCCTAAAATATTAAGGGCCGGGTCACATCTTAGCGCACATTGCGCACTTGCATTCAAGAAACAAAAAAAATGAAATATCTTCGTTAATAGTTAATCCGCGAAAAATTATTTTCATAAATCATAATAATTCTTTTGTATTAAAAATAAGTTGGTATGTTTGAGATTTTGCGCTATTTAATTAACACGATACATATGTTACATGCAGGCAACCTGCATACATCTGCGAAGAAATTCAATGATGTATGTGAAGTCGACCAATCCGCACTGGGCCAGCGTGGTTGACTGAGGCCTAATCACCCTAACATAGGGTAGGCTCGAACCCCTCGGTGGGGACGTATGTGAGCTGTGATGATGATATGGTACATGAGCATATATCTTCTTATGTTATTCCATCAATTTCTTTTCCGTATATGACGCTACCATTGAGTCACTAGCTACTTTTCTTTAATTTAGGGAGTTAGAGTTAGGTTTGATTAAGATGTCTGAAAAATCATAAAAGTTTTCCACTAGTTATTAAGAATTGTAACATCAAGTGCTCTTTGTTGTTTGAGCTGTAAATACGGCCTGCGACAGTTGTTAAAAAAATGTTTTGCATACATTGTAAATTTGTAACACTGCTAAAAGATTTTTAGATTTATAGTAAGTAGGTACCTTCCAAACGGCGAGAAGGTCCGTTGACATGTCAGCACGGATGGACCCATCAGGGTTCTTAGGGTGTAAGTCGCCGGGTACGTGTTCAAACGCGAAGGGCGTGTGCATCAGATACAAGTCCACGTAGTCCAGGCCTAGGTCACGGAGTGAAGCGTCGAAGTACTGCTGCACCAGCTCCGGATGATTTCCTGTAAGTAGGACTTAGGTATGTCAAGATAGTTTCTCGACAAAACCTGTTCTGTGGGCAATCCGCTTGAAAAAATGAACAGAAAAAAATGGTATTACCCGCGGAAAAATACCTAACTGGACTTTTGGACCATATTGTATCAAGTGGCATAAAATCAATCTGAAGTGCATAATAAAAAAGTACCTCCTGGAGGAAGTTTGGTGACAATGAAGAGTTCCTTTCTGCGGGCAGCGTCTCCGCCGATCCACCGCTTGAGGGCACGGCCCAGCGCCGCCTCGTTCTCGTATGCCCGCGCCGTGTCGAAGTGCCGGTAGCCGGCCGCCAGGGCCGCGTCGACGGCACTCTCCAGTACTTTGTCAGATGCCTACAATGTTTAATAGTACAACTTAAGAGGCTGACAACGCTGAGCTGAGCTCATCGAGTATAGCAAAACCTGTTTAGTAAACCGTAGTGAACAAAATGTTACTCTTGAAAATATTTTTGAGAATATCCATACCCCAAAACAAATTTGAATAAAAATTTCTAGTTAAAAAAAAATGCCAAAGTCACCCATCAAAAACAGCTTCCAGAAGAAAATTCGAGTTATTTAACAAAGGTTGTTTAGTGATTTTCAGGTAATTAACTTGTTACACTTAGGTAATTTGAAAATATCGTTACATTTAATTTGATAATATTGACAATATTTTAAAATAAGTTACTAGTAGTTTCTTTAAAAATATATATATTTTGAATTTTTCGCTCAATTTCAATGACGAACCGCGTCCGTAATCCAGTACAAATCATGTCTCAAGGTCGTAGGCGTTACTCAGCCTCTTAGGCGCACCAACCAAAGCCGACACGCCGCCACAGTACGCGTGACATGTAAAGAATCATGTCGCCCATGTTGGCAACATGCACCTGCGCGTGTCAGCCAACATGTTGGCAGAATTTCTTTTGCGATATGAAGTGAGCCGACGAAAAAACTAGTATTATAGCCGAAAATGATTGGCCACGGCAGCCACGACCACCACCACTCGTGACGGCCCATTGTTGGTGGACGTTGGTAGAACGGCCATGAACGGTCGCGCACATGGTGGGACCATGGTTCTATAGTTAACTTGCGAACCTAAAAAGGCTGCATCGGCAGAATCATAATATGATTATAATAGAATTCATTTTGGTGGTCATAAAATGGCCAATAATTTGGCAATTTGTATTATGAATGGAGTGCGACCCACCTTATGCTATTGTTCTATTTGACAGCTTTGTATGAATGTTTGTCAAATGGTCCTAATTGAAAAGCAATGCCTAATTCTTGGACCATTTTACCAACATGTTGGCTATTTTATGACTATCAAAATGAATCAAATCCTAATCTTATGATTTTGCCAATGCGGCCGTTTTAGGCCCGAGCGGCCACTGGTCGTGTTGTGGTCGTGGCCGCCTATTGCGAGAGATCCCTTAACATGTCAAGTTCTTAGTTGTTTTTTATTCATTCGTTGCCTGTGGTCCTACTGCCTATAAAAACTCAGCTACGAAATTGCATAAAAACTTTTTGGATATCTGTTGACGACAGTTCGCAAGTGCCGGGGACCCAGAACTAAGCAGCGGACGTAGTCTAAGCTTATGCGGGCCAAGTCCCCATGAATGAACCATATCATAAATAAATTCGGCCCGTTTTGATTGGTCCGCGGGCGGGATGTCCCCCCGCGGACCAACAGATAGTGTATAAATATAGGGCCGAATACTGATAAATTGTAGTCAGTTGTAGTCGGTCAGTGGAAGTCGTCTTGCAAGAAGAAAATAAAGCTCCAAATATTATCACAAAGAAACCAGCGTTTAACTCAAGTACCTAAATACAGTCCACTCTCAACAATATCCAAATATTTTTTTAAAGTTATGGACTATGATCCAAAAGTTGAAGATTAGCTCGATTTAGGTGCCCCGGAGTGTAGTTTGAGTAAAGCCAAGATTTAATGTCGTTTCTCTTAGTGCATCACCGTGTTTTGTCATGTCCCCACACTGTCGACTGTAACGTAATGGTGAGATAGATCACGGAATAGCTATTTCGATGATGATCCAAGGAGTAACATTTTCCTTAATAAGGCTGCTTTTGTCTACATAAGTATTATACTAATTCTGGCTGAACAGTAAAAAGCATAGAAACAGTATTTAATGAGTTCAGAGAATATTACACGGTTATTTTTTTATCACCCTGGAAAAATTAAGGGAAGCTTCACGACATGGTATTAGAATGATTTAAATATGAATAAAAAAATAACCCATTTACCTACTTAATTTTAAATTAATTTTCTAAAAAATCCCAAAAAAATGCTGCACTATACTCTAGCCAAATCCGATAAAGAATGTTTAATAACAAAACGTTGCCTAGCAACCACTGACAGGCATATAATAACAACCTTTTTCTATCAGACAACAGTATACAATTTTTATAAAAAATTTAGCAATGTGTTTATTGGTTAATTATAATGTTTTCTTTTTAAAAAATGAAAGTGCCATTTTGTAAACAATATACATAATACGACCAAATTATATTTTCACGTTTCGTTATTCCATTCAGTAAAATACTTTTTATTAAAGACGCGATATTATTAATATAATTTCATTAAATAATAATTAAACAGTTATTCATAAACTTGTTATTTAAAACAATGCAATTAATTCAAAATGCTATATTGCTTCGGAAACATAAGTAGGGTAAATAAAAAATAAAGTGTATGTTGTGTTAAATAGTGAAACGAAACGTAGGACTTCCAAACGCGTTCGGGTTATAGTGCAATAATCACGCGACCAATTTCAACATTAATCAGGGTAAAGGAACACGAAAGAAAGTGATTGCCAACTTCAGTTGGAAGGTTGGTATAATAAGTGCGAAAATGTTCATAATACCTGAGTTCTTTTTGGTTATAGGGCTATCTACTAAAAATAATTTATGCTTTGTTTATTTTTTCGTTTTGTTACTAAAATATTAACGGTTTGCGAGTGTTTCTAGTGATATATTGCATTAAAAATATATTACTTAAAGTATTATTAAATAATGTGCAGTAATCTAGTCAGAAATGCGACCTTTAGGAAAAAAAGTAACCTCAGTTGTGATGACCCTAAATTGGTTTGTTTACATTTATTCGTCATCGAATTTGGCTGGAGTATAGTTGAGAGCAGCATTCTAGATTAAAAAAAAAATATTTTTTTTTATTTATTATGTAATAATGGATGTGTCCTGAAGCGTCCCTAAAATTTTCCAGGGTGATAAAAAAATTACCGTGTATAATTGTAAATAAACCGTAATATTATCTGAATTACCTTTCATAATAAAACATTACACAGGTTCCAAACGTAATCTCTACTTCTGAAAAAAATAGAGTCGTTATAAATTTCCTTGCCCTTTAGTACGCCTTTATATCCACGGACTTGAAAAAAAGACGGACGGAGCGTTGTTGAATCAAGAGTGAAGCATGCAAATGACAGCACATATGTATGTGTGCGTGTCTTGTTTGTCGAAAAATGACAGCTTTATGCTCAGAAGAATAACTAAGCTTTATGCATGAATTTTTGTCTTCTCTGTCTTACCTGGTACATCTGTGTGAGTGTAAGTCGTGTACAAACCTGAGGTACAAACACATGAAATTGTCTTACCTTGCATGCTTCAAATTTGTTTAATGTCACAAGTTGTAGATAGTATTACCCATATTTTCCCTTTGTTTCAGTCTGGAGTGCCTTGGGAGTGCCTATTCTGATAAGTCGCAGTCGAAATTTTAAATATTCTAAAAAGCTGACGTGATGCTGGCAAAATGTTTTTGTAACAAAAACCGTGCAAAAACCATCAATAAAATTAACTTAACTTTACGTCCGTTTTTTTGTATCTATTTTCTCCTCTGTAATGTAAAATACGTCAAATCCCTCAAATCCAGTCCTCAATTCTCACTCACTGTCTTAAAACGACAATGACATTTTATCATGCACCGTATTTTTTAAATATTGTTTTAAAAAAACTGGTAAAAGTAAATTTCCCAGGCTCATTGAATTAATTAACTCTTCACAATGCGATTATGTCTGGATCTGGGCAGTCAAACGAGCCGCCGAGTGTTTGTAGCGTGGCATTGTTGTTGAGACAATGGTCTTTGGACAGCGATGTATGTCAGGCCTCCACTTCCCGCGGTCTCGGGGATTGCGAAGGGAACTCTTGCTCGCAATGCAGCGAATGCTCGTGTGTCAGTTATTTTTCCACGTTATGTGAGAAACCCTGCACAATCAACGACTCTACCTGTGACTCTACAATCAAACTTGACGTGTCTAAATGGAGGAGAATTAAAAATTTCTTTTATAATGATCTCAAATTGAAACTGAAGAAATTTATTCCTGGCAAATTGAAAAAGAGTTGACAATTTGACGATTGTACTATAATGTAAAGTACACTTGTAATTCAGTGTTTACAAATATAACATTTTGTGTCGTCGCCGTGAACTTATTACAGTGGTTTCATTAAATGAAATATATTTCGATGGTAAGTTTTATTGTGATCGACATATATTTGGTATTACTTATGATTTTGTCACTTGAAATCTATTATAAGTAATTCACCATCCATTATAAGAAAGTTTATTCGAAACGCTACTTATATGAGATGAATAGACGATCACTGAAAGTCATATCTAAAATAATACTTTTAAAATAATTAAGCAAATTTTGATTCGAGAATCACTAAATTGAGTCCATCTTAAGGTCTTTAATGTTTAGGGTAATAAAAGGTACATTTCAGTTTCTGCCTGTTACAGACAAAATCATAGGATAGATTGAACAAAGAGTGAGTTATTTTATAAGTAAAAAACTAAAGTAAGACTGACGCCAGTAGATTCCAGCGCCAGTGGCGAACTATGATACTGGTTGGTCCGATAATTGTGTAAATTGGTTCCACGTGGATCCCCTAGGGGATCGGGCTAGGGGATCCTGGTGGCCTAACTCAGGTGAAGAGGTTCCGAAGAGTGGTTTAGCAGGGGACACCAATGTATTTGCCATGGTGGACTGGAGTCCAGCTTGGCATACCCAAGTTGGGGGGTCTAGTAAGTTGTGTTATAACAGAAATTATCCCGTCAGTCCCGCCTTAAAACAGCGCACATTGCTGTCACTCAAAGAAAGTCGTACATAAATGGTTCAAGTTAGTATTCAGCACCAAACTGACCCAATGAAAATTTGCCTTAATTCTTTCTGATGTTATGGATAGACAGAGACTTGGATACAATAGTGAGAAAAGACTAGTAGGAGTTAGGACTCTACCTACATAACTAGTAGATTAAGCATGAATTCAAGGAAACACACGCATTGTGTATGATTTGTGTTACGCCATGCATCATAATAATACTTTGATATATTAATATTAAAATTTAGCTGTGTACATACTTAAAAGTTTCTAATCAGTCAGGTGTAAGCCGAAACCGAAACCCATAATTTTAAAAATGCAGGCTAGATATAAAAAAGATGACTTTTTGGCAAGTTTACGAAAATTAAAAAATTTAAAAGCAGTAGATTTAGGTATTACAGGAACACTTTCTGACAATAGAATATTTATCAGCGATCATCTGTCTGCCCGAAATAAATGGCTCTTACATCAAGCAAAGAAAAAAGCTAGTGAACTGAATTACGATTATTGCTGGGTACGAAACTGTACTATCATGGTTCGACGTAACGACAAGTCACCGGTTCTGCACATCAACTCGGAAGAATCTTTCAAAAAAATATGTTAAGTGATAGTTATTGGTTCTGTTTGAGCATAAATCATTTTCTGTATTATATTATTTAGCTTGTACTCTTATGGCTTTTTGGTAAGTAGTTCTTTACTTATCTTCCGAAGCGAAGTTAATGTTTATAAATATTTTACTATAATTATTCCGATACATTTATATAACAAAACCACAGTGAAAAAAAGGTTTGCCATCCGCGTCTGGTCGTCGTATCTATTGTTTTCGGTCTTATCGGTTTACTATTACGTTAATGTGAGTCTGCCGTTTGTTATGACAGTGGCGGTATACATCGGGTGCTTTGTACTACTTTATGTATGTGTTTATCATATAAAAACGTCAATGAACTTCTTGCATTCTCAATCGGCATTACGAATGAGCTATCTTAGTTTGTTGTATACGTTAGTAGTAAATTTTTAACGATTACCTGCATTAGAATTGTTTTATTTGCTAAGATGCTAATAGTGGTATATTTCACTAAAATCTACATAGTAACTTGTGGCCATGTATTTTGGAGGTTTTGTAGACATATTTTGCTTACTATTACAGCAAATTATTTCTGTTTAGTGTGTGCCTATACCAACCCGGTAAGTAGTCCAGTGCTTGTAGGTATTAGTCTCGTCATACCTCACTTAATATTGATAAAGTCTTATTTTACCTATCGGTCAATATTGGTACAGGATAATTACCGAAATATGTACATATTAGTAAGTTTTTAAAATTGCATTATGCATACAATTTTTGTCACTATAATTATATTTTTAATGTCGGTGTAAAAAATATTGCAATAAGTGTGGAATTGGAATTCTTTGTTGTTAATAAATTATTACTATTTTGTACGTTTTAAAATTCACCTTAAAAATATTTTACCAAAACGTACGTGGTTTGCGAACAAAAACTAGTATTTTTTTGAGAAACTTACTGAAATTCGACTATGATGTCGTATGTCTAAGTGAAACTTGGCTGTTACCGGGCATCAATGACGCAGAACTTTTTGACTCACGTTATGTAGTATACCGTTCTGACCGGGATTATGAGAGTCGTGGGTGTTCATTGGGCGGGGGTGTGCTCGTGGCCGTACGCTGCACATTTAATGTTGACAGGAGGTCTGCCCCATCTCTGCCGGTATTTCCTGATGCCGATATCACATGTGTTACGATTACTATGGGACATGGGTCAAGCTCGATTAAATTAAGAATTGTATGTTGTTATTGCCCACAGAGCCCAATGCAAGCCAACACCCAATCATCCCTGTTTGATTGTTTAGCAGACTTTAGCGTCGCTCATCCAGATGACATGTACCTTTTAATAGGGGACTTTAATATTAACGATATCACCTGGGTGCAGTCATCTACTGATAATAAATTATTAATAGAAAAATTTTCCGGCAGTATACTTTCGTCCCAGCTACTAGATTTTTTGAACTTTACTGGTTGGCATCAATTTAATTGTATTGTATCCCGAATAATAACAATAGGTATCTAGATTTAGCCTTATCCAACTGCAATTGTCGCGTAAGTAGGACGGAACCTTTGGCGTTGCCTGAAGATGGTCATCATCCAGCTTTTTGTCTTGAGACCTCCTTTATAGTATCCCCCCCAATCATGACACCAGCGTCCCGCACTGTTCGTCTATTTTATGCCGCAGATTATAATATTATTAGAAAAGAATTAGATAAGATCGATTGGAATAACTGTTTGGCTGGTGATGACATTGAAATTATTGTAGAAAAATTTTACACGATTTTTTATAATATTATTGATACTTATATCCCTTCAAAATCTGTCAAAGGTAGTCGCTTATACCCGGTTTGGTATACCCGTTTTTTAATAAGCTTAATAAAGAAAAAAATAAAAATTCATAAAAAATGGAAAACTTATCAAAGGTATTCTGACTATGCACAATTCTCTGTCCTACGTTCGCAAATAAAGGCAACTGAAACTGAATGTTACAACGATTTCGTACAGAGGACTGAACAAAATATTCAAAAGAGCTCAAAACAGTTTTGGTCATTCATCAAATCCAAACGATCTCATAACGACATTCCAGCCAATATTTGTTTTGATGGTGAAACTAGTAGGGACGGTCAAACCATTACTGACTATTTTAGTCGATTTTTTCAATCGGTTTTCGAGGGGGACATTGATGACGTTGAGCTGTCGTCTTCGGGTGAGAGTAGTTGTGATGTAAGTAGCATTGATTTTTCTGTCGAAACCGTTGAAGAATACTTGTCAAAACTTGATGTCTCCAAAGAATGCGGCCCTGATAATGTACACCCTGTTTTTCTTAAAGAGTGTCGTAAACAACTATCCTACCCAATTTATTTATTATTTAAAGTATCTTCTGCTACCGGGAATAAGTCCATTATTTGGAAACGTTCTATCATTGTACCGATCCATAAAAAAGGTGATAAACAAGATGTTAGAAATTATAGAGGTATTTCCAAACTGTCCATTATACCAAAATTATTCGAGAAAATCATTTATGACTCAATATCTCCCTTAGTTAGGCCCAACTTGCATTTTAACCAACACGGCTTCATTCATGGGCGTTCCACTGAGACTAATCTGTGCCACTTTTTAGATACTGTGTTGGTTAATATGGAAAAGGGTGCTCAGGTGGATACCATTTATACAGATTACTCTAAATGTTTTGATAAAATATGTCACACACTGTTAATAAAAAAATTAAAGATCTTCGGTATACACGGTGATTTACTACGTTGGCTTACTTCTTATCTCAAAAACAGAACTCAGGCAGTCACGGTTAAGGGATACACATCTAGTTTCATTCCAGTAACATCTGGTGTCCCCCAGGGATCTCATCTCGGTCCATTGTTATTTAATATTTTTGTCAATGACGTGATTGATTGTTTTATAAACTCTAACGCTCTTCTTTATGCAGACGACACAAAAATTTTTACACCTGTCAAAACTTTACAAGACTGCATTAATTTACAAGCTGATTTATATCGTTTGGATAGGTGTTGTGTGTTAAATAGGTTACATCTCAATGGGGTGCGATGTCAGAACACCTCCTCGTGGTGTACTCTGGGCAACCCGGCAGATTTTCTGCCGCGGGCTAAGAGTCTGACAGCTGCCCCGTGGAGGGGGCGTGGTGTGGCCGGGTTTAACCCGGCGGGCCACTTCACGTGGCCATGTGGGGCGTCACCTCCCCTTCTTTTTGAAGATGGGGTTGTGTGTCGCCTGGGGACCCGCTCGCGGGTCATGGCGCGTTGCGCCTTGTGCCGTTGCCCCTTTGATCGGGTTGGTGCGGGTCCTTGTTGAGCTTCGGCATGTCGTTGTTCCGAGTCGGTGCAAGCTCGTTGAGCTTCGGCGTGTCGTTGTTCCAAGGACTGAGGCTGACCCGATCAACGTGTGGCTTCGGCATACTTGTGCGGCCCCCATGAGGGGGGCGTGGGATGGCCGAGTGCTACTCGGCGGGCCACCTCGTGTGGCCACCGTGGCCGCTTTTTGCGGTGGGTCGGCGCTTCGGCGCCGCTGAGCTTCGGCTCGTGTGCGCGGCGGTGGATCCAGTGGGGTCTGCCGTCGGGCAAGCCCGTTACCCCGCACTGAGCGGGGCCGGGGGCCTGGCGCACTGAGCGTCGGGCCGCGTGGAAGAAAACCACAGTAAAAAATTACCACCCGGAGTATGCCCCGGGAACTCCTCTCCATCTCCATCTTGGAGAGGGCGTGAGGGGCCCGCCATTGGTGGGCAGGTGCCGCGGACGGGGTTATGGTCGGTCTGTAAGGGTTCCCACGACCTCGTTCGGCAGCGGCGCGTCCTTTGGACGTGGCTGCGCTAGGCGCCAAAGAGGGCATATCGAGGGGTTTAGTGGGTAGTCGCTCGCTGCGGAGTCCCACACACCCTTGCCCCTGCGGGGGCTTGGACGGTGCGCAAACGCATTCCCCTCGTAAAAAAAAAAAAAAAAAAAAAGGTTACATCTCAATGTCGAAAAGTGTCGGTCATTTCATTTAGTAGAAAAAAGCAACTTATAATGTATAATTACAGAATTAATGACAAGGTTTTGGAAAGAGTTACCGAGGTTAGAGATTTGGGAGTACAACTTGATTGTCAATTGATATTTGCATCACATATAGAACATGTAACTAGTAAGGCAAATAGAATGCTTGGTTTTGTCCTTCGCCAGACAAAAGATTTTAAAGATCCTCGTACACTGATATTGTTGTATAACTCCTTGGTTCGATCACATTTAGAATATGCCTCAGCTACGTGGAATCCGCAATATCATGTATATAAAGATATGATTAATCGTATACAGTCAAAATTTATAAAACATCTAAAATATAGATTTAAAAATTGTAATAACGAAATGCTTTCATCTATGCACACCCTCGAAGCTCGTAGAGAAACTCGGGATCTAGTGCTTCTTTATAAAATTATCAATAATATGATAGACTCACCGTATTTGCTTAGCAATATATATCTTAAATGTTCTAGTACTCAAACCAGATCATGTAATACTTTTGCTATTCCATTTTGCAATACTAACTATTCCAAAAACCGATACATAGTACGCGCTTGTTCGTCATATAACAAAAGGTTTTCAAATGTTGATATTTTCCACAGTAAACTGTTTACCTTCGTTTCGGAAATAAGGAAGAAATTTATCTAAATTACATATGAAACAACATTTTGCCTCATTATTGTTTGTTTGTCACAATTTAGAAAGAATGTGTTTGTACTTCAACGATTATGAAATAATATTAAGTGGAAACTGTTTTGGCATGATGTTTTAGTAGAATTGTGTAATATTTATGTAATATTGAATTGCTGTATGTTTCCCATAAATTATTAAAATAAAAAAATAAAAATAATACCATAAAATAGTTGAGAAGTGCTGATAACGGTACACAAGTAAGCAGAGCAAATCAAGGGATCACCTGGATTCGATCTGCTTACTGTGCACTAAGATTGTCTCCGCGCATTCTCTCGGTCTGTTATCAAAATTACAAGTGTTTAATTTTTTTTCGTTTACTTCTAATAACATATGTAACATATTGGTGTAGGTACACTAGGTACTATCCAACAGCATATTTTCTTGGGGTGGGGGTGAGGCAGACTGTGCCTTCGTACTTCAACTCAGCTCACAAGCTCACAAATTCTCGTCAGCCTGAGCCCCCTACAGGTTGGAGAATGCAGTAGCATGCTGCATGCCTTAATCCTAGTGCTAAAATGTTCGGTCAGAGCACCTATTAGGCAAGTGTGGAATCTGCTTGAGCTCAGTGTGAATTTGAGCGAATTCTTCATGGCCGTGAAGAGCTTGGCGTCCTTATCAAGTAGGGTATATTTATCGGTGTTCATCATCATCACTCATCACTTCAATGCATCCATCCCATTATTAAGAACGGATTTCTCCTTTGACGAAGAGAAACTGGCCTACTGCCTCACGCTGGCCAAACGGTTGCGGTAGGCTTCTTGTTTCGATTTTTCATCTCTTTGTAAAGGTCTAATTGCTATATCTCCATTCATGGGAACACGAGTATACGCCCATGTAAGTATACGTCTTTTTTTTTATTGCAGAAAGTTGGAAAACAAGCAAACTGCCCACCTGATGGCAAGTGGTAATTAATTAACAGTCACCTATAATACATGCGGCTCTTGTGAGATTCCCAGCAAAACTGCAACCCCCACAAGAACCACAGTGTACGTTGCCAACTTGTGACACCAGATGTAAAGTCACAGTACCCAGTAATTTCACTGCCATATCTTACCCTTCAAACCGGAACACAGCAATGCAAGCACTGCTGCTTTGCGGCAGAAATAGGTAAGACGGAGGTACCTAAGCAGACGACCCTGGTACAGAGTCTCCCTCCAGTAATCAGTTATCGCACGAACTACAGAACACATGAAAGCATGTGTTTGTTCTGTGGTGCGGACGATATAAAAAAAATGTTGAATTATATTAATTCGAATCATAATTATTTACATTATAAAAAAGTGGTCTCTATTAAATCTAAGCCTTTTGTAATGTTCACCGGATTCATGGATTGTTAGAGTCGTTGCAAAAAAAATATAATGACTTGATACAAAAAATAAAGTAGCCAAATTTCTTTAAATTTTATAAAAGGTTTACTATGTTAATAGTTGATTTGTTTACCAAGATATGTAAGCACCCGAGGCGCTAAAAAACATCTACTTCCGAGGTAAATAAATACTAGAGAGATTTTCTTCATTCATGCGAAGAAATTATAGAAGTTTGTTGTGTAAATGATGATTGAAAAAAATATATTAACAAGTAAGTAAGTAATTCGATGATAATATTGAAATTAGAACAACTGGAAAGTGATAAAGTTACGGATTTTCCTGGAATGAACATTAATATTATGTAGTTAGCGTGCAGAGTTTCGTTTAATTTTCAAATTTATTAACATTCCATGGGATATAAATTCGGTTTACATTGCATGTGATGGGCAAGTTTGTGGACACTGTCCGGGGGGTTATTGTCTAAGAAAAAATCTATCGCGAGCGCTTACAATTTGACAGTCTCAGTCCATCCATTTCTCCTTCATAAAAGGAAGTCGGTACAGAGTCTTATGTTCATGACGCAATGGCTGTCAAATTATAAGCGATCGTAATAGATTTTTTCTTAGACCAGATCATGAGTGATGAAAAAGATGAGCAGAAACTTCTGTTAAATTCCAAGTTAATGTTAAGAGTGGCATAAAGAAATTGTAAGTTTGTTAATTTAATAACGCAGTAACTGAAAACGATTGAGTTTTCTGTTAATTTAAAATTAATTTAAATAGCAAAAGTAATTTTTAGTTATAAGTAGTTGATTAGATAACAAATAGTCAAGCTTAAGCGCTAGCGAACATAAACAAAAACGCTACCGAGCAAGTCTACGAATTATATGCACAAGGACATACGATTGTCGGCGAATGATTGTTTCTTGTGTTCAGTTATGTACTTTCAATTTCTTTGATTCAACTTGCAACTCGTTCCATCGATATGTTTTTATTGTTTACAACTCACCTGCCACGTGCCGAAGCCGATCCGTGGCATCCGGTCGCCGCCTTCTAACACAAAGTATTGTTGATCTAACATCTTGGATTTAGTTATAGGTTTAAACTTGAAAACCCGTCAGCCAAACGATTAGCGTCTGATTGTGTCAGAATATGCCGGTGCACTGTGCACGTTGTGTTGTCGAATTGTGCCTTTCGTGCGCTGCGGCCTTGTCCGGTTGCTACCATCAAAAGATTAACCGTTAGATCATTTTTGGTACACGCTCCTTTAGGCTGTGATTTCATTTGCATCTACGCTTATTTTATATAGATGACCGTATGCAACTTTGTATGCAAACAAAGTATAACTAATATAATATAACTAATATAAATAATATAATATATATAACTAATAAAGTAAACAAATGTTTAGAACATTATCCGCAGTCCATTTGTGTGATACTTACAACTTACGCAATTTATTTTCAAAACGTAATTTTGTAGTAGACTTTCTGACATCAAGAGTCCATATTTCTTGAGCATGCACTCCGCATTCAAGGAAAGATCAATGTACGATATCAGATTTATGAGTAGGACATTTGAAGCAGAATGAAGGGATCTTTTACTTCAAGGAGTATAAAAATTAAAAATATTTTAAAGGATTGTTAAGCAAATATTTTTTATTACAGTATATAGTTACCTAACTTTACTAAAACTATTTTTTTTTAATTTCCACCACTTAAGCAATTTAGAAAAGAAAGAAAGAAAAAAAAATATTTTACAAAATACTTATAAAAACCGATTTCAAAACACTGAAAAAAGAATAGGTACAGACAACTTCTCACTTCTATATTGAAGTTGGTGCCAAACGATGACCTCCTAGAAAGTCTTAAAATTTGATGAGCTGATATTAAATTCAGATCCAAGGTCAAGTCAGGTCAGGTCAAGTCCAAAAGTTAAGGATCCTTCCATCTTCAGCTCGGTGTATGACTACCAGACGCAAATACGTGAAAAGCTTCGGAAAAAACACGAAACACGTTGGACGTTCCTATTAAATTTCATGGTTTCACTCGATTTAAATCCCATCATCAGATCCTAACTTCGGTGACCTTGAGACCACTTCAGGTGTATACTCTATCGAATACGAAAAGAATTTGGAAAATCGGTTCACAACTGGCGGAGTAATGAGTAATCGCGTAACACACACAAAAAAAAACATACACATCGAATTGAGAACCTCCTTATTTTTTGAAGTCGGTTAAAAAGTATTTATTTGGCGCTAACAAGATAGTGATAGTAACAACACTAGTAAAAAATAAATAAAAGAGTACTTAAAATGTTTCACCTCAGGCAGGATTTGAACTTAATTCCTCGGTAGCCTTAGTGGTCATAATTCATAGCGTCAACAAGGTAAGTTGAGGACGCAGAATCGATTTTTAGGGTTCCATACCTCAAAAGGAAAAAAACAGAACCCTTATAGGATCATTTTGTTGTCCGTCTGTCTGGCAAGACCATGACTGAAATTCACATTAAATACCTACTCGGGTCTTCATTGCAGTCCGTTTCAGCGGTGAAATCTAACTTGCAAGTCGTGCGATCAAAACTCAAAAGGTATGATTAGATCGCCTTTTGCGATTTCACAAAAGAATTAAAAACTATAGACCACCTACTTCCGGTTGACCTAGTATCATGAAATTTGGCATGGAGCTATGTCTCCATATGTCAGGATAAAAATCTGAAAATTGTAAAAATATGAAGTTAGGAACTTACGTATATACTCGTACTTGGGTAAGTTGTATTGTATGTAATAGGCTAGATGACTAAAAAATTTTTTTTGCTTAAATAGAAGCTCATTCATATACTTAGTAAACAGAAAGAAAAAATCGGTTTTCGAATAACTATAAAAACAACCAAGATATAAGGCATTAAAGATTTTTCTCCATCTCTTTCTAGCAAAACGGCAATTTACATGCAGTTTATATGGCCGTACAAGGGCCGTACTCAACAGTGACGTCACGGTTGATGTCGGATCTCTCTGTCTAATCGCCTTCAAATTGACAACTTAAAATGCTTGTATCTAATGTATTTCTAAGCCGATTTCAATTCTAATTTCACAGGACTGCATCTTTTTCCACGGTATTTTCATATTTAATGACGAGACGTAAAAATTAGAATTCAGTCATCATCCCAATTCTCGGTGCGCGAGTAAAACTCTGGGCCAACCGGCGGGCCTGTTGTTTTTGTACTGATTTTATTTATCGATTTATTTAGCATTTTTCAAGAAAATGCAGTCACAAATATGAAACAACAATAATATTTAGTATCATCATTTATAATGTTAATTTAATTATCGGTATCGTTATGTTATGAGCTATTGTGACCATTGAACCGAGCGCACGAAAACATTTAAACCGCAGAACGGAGGATTTATCTGGTCCGTGATTTAAACTGTTGTTATTATCACTGCGGTGAATCTGAAAGGTTTTTTACGGTTACAAACGTATTACAAACGGGGACTTGTCTGCTATCGTTGACAAAATGTGGACAATAAAGCGATGTGGCACTTGAGTTAAGTGTACGAGGCCAAACGAGGCGCAGTTCGCTATTCTAACGTTTTTGTTCAAAATTTTAGAGCTTTAAACAATTACTTTTGTAGTTGTGACGTTTTTACATAGGTAAGTACTAACTATTTACAAATTAATTCCTCATTATTGCAACCACGGCAACGGCTATGTCTAATTAAATTTTAATTCGTAAATAACTTTTCTGACTTACTTACATTGATATTCTAAAGTATATATGTCAATTAAATGCGAATAAAATCTAATCAAATTATTCAATTGTAAATATGTATTTGTACTGCAAAGTACGCAATGCAGCAGCTGGCAAGTAGGTAATCAGTCATTGACATAACTCGCTTTACTTAGATAATGCTTCATTTGTTAGGATGTGCACATGGCACAATAAAGTCTATTAGAGGTCTATATAGTTTGTAAATGTATGGATGAGCGTAATATGAACATTAAAAGAAGTACTTAAGTAAGATGATGAAATAGTGTTACTAAAGAAAATGCACGATGTTACTGATATCTAAAAAAAAGATCCCACGAAATTGAATTATTTGCATAAGCAATAAAAATAATCATATCGAGATAATAGAAAACTAACAATCACAAAAATGTTATTGAATTTGCACGTCGTTTAATAGGATATCAGATAACAAGCTCATTTGAACAGTAGGCTCACAATATAAGTTACAAATTAATTTCACCACATACCCTTAAAGTAATTTCATCCCTTTGTGTGCAAACAGTATCAATTTCCCATTCAATTTGCAAAACGTATGAATGAATTGCCGTCATAACACTCGTAAGCTTATTGGTGCGTGATTTCCATTGATGGCTGTGTAGATAACATCTAAATAAGGGTGCAGAGATACGTGTGTTAGGGGTCCCTTTGAATTTATTTTGTTGAGGCGTGGCCTACAACGAACCCACCTATTTTGCGGTTTGTGCTAGTAGCAATTTATTTGACTCGCGGCCGGTCTAGCGTTTGCGTCATAATGAATATTGCGCCAGCACATTCCAGTGGAAAGGGCAGTTCCGATTTTAGTATAGAGAGGATATTGAGTGACGAGCCTGTGAAAAAGGACCAAAGTGACGTTCCTGGGTGGCTGTGCTGCACCCGGTACCACCCGCCTCGCCTGCCACGTCAGTATTTACTTCTAATACCTACCTTTATATAGTATACCTAATTTAAACGTTTATCTCCTTTACTTACATCTACGCATGCCTAGTTTTCTTTTCTTTCCGTCTTAGTAGTATGCACCTACTAAATACTTAACTTAAAAGTACTTACTTCATGATAAAACTTTTAATGTAAAAGTCAATCAACAATGGAAGGCGCGATCCTCCTACACCATATTATAGAAATGCATATAGGTGCATTATAAGTATACAAGTAAAATAACGATACTTTTACATCAAGTGCATCTACGAATACAGCCATCATTTACAGACAACCTAGCTGATAATAAATTATGTAGGTATATCTTTTGCTAGAAAATTTTGCATAACAAATCATACAGATCAGGATAACATAAATAATGAAATAGCAAAAAAGAGAGCCTTATCGCCGTTGATAACTTTCGACAGCTTTATCCAGACTAGCTGCCTGTCTCTGGATGAAACTTATATTTTAGTTGACGACTGAGACAAATTGGCTTTTGCCTTAGGGGGCATGCGTAGTGTCGCACATATAATTAAATACATGAGTGTGGTTCGTGTGCTCCTTTTGCGAAGTCTGTTGAAATGTTGACACAGCACCTTAGATTAGACCATAGGTGTAAGCTCAACACTTACGAATCAAAGGAGAAAATAGGGAAATAATTGTAAAAATAAATGTTTTTATTCAAATAAATATTTATTTTTAACGACAAGTAATATTTAGGCATACAATTTTATATTCGCTTATGCTATCCAGAGCTTAGAAAAACAATAAACATATATCTTGAGTAGTAAAATACAAAGGTAGTTAATTAGTTTCTAGTTGATCGGTTTCATTGACCACAATGGAAAAAAAGAATTTAAGCCTATTTTAATTTAGTCTCGTGTATTATCTACCTTTTAAAATCAGTATACCTAATGCGTAGGGGTCGCGTTTTTGACTAGGAACTACATAGTGCGAAGAAAACAGAAATTAGAAACTTGGTAAAAACATTGTTAGTAAAAAACATGATGTCTATTAGATTTTTAATTTTATGTACAGTGTGGCCTGGATTGATTCACCGATTTGTTACTTATAAATTCGATGAAAGATTAAGAGGTAATTTAGGATAGTAAATTCATAAGCATGTTTTTTTCCCAAAGTAAAAAGTCATGAATATAATTTGCCGTTACCGTATCTATAAGGTGTTCCAAATAAAAATTTTCTATCGAGCAGGTTTTGATCTTTTGTATGAAATAGTTTTAAATTTTTATCGCGATTTAAGTGTTGGGGCCCTACTTACCATGATCGGTCGGTACTAAGGTTAAGACAATATTGAAACTTGCTGCGTAGGTATAGCGTCATCCCGCTCTCAGTACGGTTTTAATATTGGTTTGATCGATCAAGTTTAGAGGTTTAGTCTCATAATGATTGTTCAGTTTTGTTTAGTTTGAAGGTTTGAACAATCTTTTGGAATATCACCATACATTTTGAAACATTATAGGTATATACGTATAGGTAACAGCATAATTAGCTGTGTTTGGATTGAACAGGGACAGTGAGCGGGAGTCGGTCTCGGCGATCGGGCCGCCACGCGCGGGTGCCGTTCACGGCTGCGCAGGCGGCGGCCCTGGAGGCGGCGTATGCGCGCGCGCCGTACCTGGCGCCGCCGGCCCTGCGCGCACTCGCCGCGGCGCTGCAGCTTCGAGACGATCGCGTATGTATTATAATTAAACCTATTTTTTACATACGACAGGGAAGTTCTTGGCCTTCATGTCACCTGATGGTAAGTGACGATAAAAACTTCTGCTCCCATGCGGAATTGAAGACCTCCCGATCAACACCCGATGGTCTCAACCACTAGACTAGATCACGGAGGCGGTCAAAAATTATATTTTAATCAGAAGAGCTTTCCTCAAGCGAGTAATGCGTTTATGTAAGCTCCTTGCCTTGGGTAAGGCAAGAGTGTTTCGAGACTCTCACTATCACTACATAGTGACCTTGATTACCCACTAAACTCTGTATTGGGCAATTATGAGTAGGTATCAAGTTTGTGTAGAACGCTGTGCTCGCGTAGTTCTGCGCAGCCTGGCATTGCCTCTGCATGGAGGTAATCTATTAGTACCTACCTATAGTTTTCGCTAATCAACGCAGTCCTATTGTTCGCTGCATGTAAAGTCGGCCAAAAAATTGCTTAATCACCCATGGATGAAATTTAAGTTTCATGTCATAAAACAACGCAGTTGACTTTCCTTTGCAATAACATACTGACAGCTGGTAAAACTGTTTATAGGAAATTTTATCAAAATTGGTACACCATTTTCTTGGCCGACCGAATTATATTATGCCGAGTATGCACCTACATTCTTGATTCACAGCAAAGCTGCAAATTTTAATAAATCAGTTATCGTTTGGTTTGGTTAGGTTAGCTCATAAAAACTGCAGTTTTCAGCTTTTAGAGCCATAAACTGTCAAGAAAGGACGCTTGTCGATCATGATTTGTAATTTATCGTGTCGGTAAATGATAGTTTGGAGCTGAAAAACGGATACTAACATAGTGATTACGTTTACGTTGTAGGTACTATTGTGTAAACTGTTTTAATTGAAAACTATTTTTTCCAGATCAAAATATGGTTTCAAAATCGACGCGCACGGGAACGGAGAGAGAAAAGTTCGACCATTCTTCCTCCGCATGATATTACCTTACCAGCGACTGTAATTGACAATCAAGGAATGTTGGCGACTGCTGGCAGGACATGGATCACTCAGGAGGTGCACAACACAAACTATGAAATATCTAAGCCATTGCCCAAAAGTTATGTTAACAAAATTGACGCATTAACTAGAAATACAATGTCGACTTCAATACAACCTTCTCCTTTGGCTTCTGTATTAGATAACGTCGAAGAGAATAGTCCCCTTGATATAGAAACTATTGATGATTGACATTGAATGGAATTATACTACATTAACATTGATTTACTACCAAACGTAGATAGAGCACTTCATACAAAAACGCGCTTGAAATCTGTCACCTAATCGACTATACATTTGTACGCTGTTAAATAGGTAGTTGAATTTGCACACCCGAATTAAAATTACCATAAAGAAAGTACCGTATTTATCGAATTCAACCTTATTCTTTATTATTACGGCAACTATTTGAAGTACAACCGTGTGCAGTTACATCATTTCATACCTAGCCACATTAAATTTGACGTTTTAGTAATTGCTACAAGAAAATATCAACTTTATACACTCAAACATAATGCTCAAAATTGCTTATCGCGTTGTCGCTCCAACGCATGGAAAAGAACTGCACGAGGCCCGATTGGGCAGTTCTTCACCGGCCCACTTTTCGAACGTTCATGCGTTATCTACGTTTGGTAGTAAATCAATGTACATTAATAAGTTCATGCGTACTACAGATGGGATTTGGGACAAAATGTGTGAACAGAGACACTGCTATTGCAGCCTAGTCCTTCCCGCTCGAATCGTGGTTTTGATATATACCTACCGATATTGTTTTTATTTGTAATACTAACTTAGTATTACTAAGGATAGCTGTGATAATTTCGAATAAAGTCATAAGTATTTATAATAATGAAGACGTTTTCTTTTATGATATACGGTCTATCTTAACTGTCTCCTGAGACTGTTTTTTTATACAAAACACCGAATCATTACACAAAACCTGAGTACTCGTATTTCTATATAATGGAATGTTTTGTCTATGGTTTTGCTTAATGTATCAATATACTTATTATTGACTAGCTTTTCGCTCGCGACCTCGCCCGCGTTATTTTTGTTTTTCCGAGCGAAATTTTTTCCCGTAGGAAAATTACTCTATGTCCTTCCCCAGGTCTCGAACTATCCCTATACCAACTTTCATCAAAATCGGTTCAGTAGTTTCGAAGCCTAATCAATACAAACAAACAAACAAACCATCAAATCTTTCCTCTTTATAATATTAGCATAGAAGTATAGAAATAGAGATTTATTACACTATACAATCATTGAAATATTCCCAATTTTTTATGTATTATTTGGGCAGTAAACAGGTACCTATCAGGTTAGCAAATGAGCCTTTTGCATGCATTACCAAACGCATACAGCATTACTGGAAATGTGACGTATTCCTATGAAGACGTTATAAGTCGATGAGATCAAAAGCAACTGATTTTGTCATGTAATGGTGTGCCCTAAAATTAATGGTAAGTATTTCAAATTTTGAGTTATTAGACTTTTTAAACTTTTTAACAATTAGAACAATTTAGGGAAAATTTGTGTAAATTTTTTAAATTGCGGCAAGAAATTACACATTTAAAGACCATTATTATGAGAGGGCCAGTAATTTCAAGTTTGTTTAGACTAAATGATTGTTTATTATGATTAAACAGATTGTGTTCTATCGAAACACCCAAGCATCTGGAATAAAAATGGTAGTTTAGATTTTCCGTTTTAATGGTCAAATCTGGATGTTGTTAAATAAAAAAAATAACGAATAACTTAAAAAACGAACTTGAATAACTCAAAAACCTTTAATTTTAGGGCACAACATTACATGAGAAAATCAGTTGCTTTGACCTTATTGTCGTTTTAACAGGAATACGTCAGACACATTTCCAGTAACCTCGAAGTACATACACTCCTGGTATGTACTTACGTACACGACAACTAGTTAAGAGTTTACATATTGACTTATTGACGCTGCATTACTAAGGGCGGTTTTCATAGTGCTTTGCGTTTTGTTGACTGTACTCCGAGCATTACACCACACATAGCGCCGGAAGCTAGTTCTAGTTGTTTAGGGAACGTTATATTCTTATCATTTTCTGATTCGAAGAGTTATATGGAATAAACTAGAGAATTAGAGATTTCTCTTTTTATTATTTTAGAGGACTATATTAATATTTATAGGTACACTACGTATATCAACGACAATAAAACGACAATTTTTTTATGAGCATATTTATAAAAAAAAAAAAACAGTAATTACAGCACACAATTTTTTAAATTATTTTCTTAGTCCTTTAAACAAATTTAGTAGGTACCTAGATATAAGTACTCGTACTATAGGCACATTCTTCTTTATTTCATTTTATTGACAATGTTAATTTTAAAAAGTGTGATTCATACAGTGATATACTTTCTTAGTACGTACCTAACTTAGTCGATTTATCAATAAGCACTCAGAAAGGTCAAGCTCCCCCCAACGACAATTCTCGATCCTCAAGCCGTGGTTCCGCCATTGTACTAACTTAGAACCCCACGTCACAGCAATTACAACAGCGACTGACGCACAGATTAAGTCTGTGGACTGACGATCACTTTAATTTGTTAGTTATTGAGTATATTTTAATTATTTCTTACAGTTTTATGCGTAATCGCTTTATCATCGGTTCGCGAAATGCCGTCTGAGGAGTGTCCCACCTTAAGGTCGCAAAGGTTATAGCACTGGGTGCTATAACTGCGACGCGTTCATGTATACTGCCTTCATGCTGTCACTCAGGTCGCTGTCTTGCTTTTCATCGTCGGTACACTCTCCACTCGCTTTGCTTAGTATTTCGTAGTGAGCCGCATCTTCTTTGGGCGGGCTTGTTTCGTCCAAAATGTACCTTAAAGTAGAGAGCGAAGATTTTTAAATCATCTACTTCTTTAAAGAAATTGTTTTAACAAACTTGTTGCTAAATCCTTTGTTAGCGGTTACCCTTTAGAACTGAACCTGTAGAACTGAGTCAATTACAAAGAGGTCAAGTTACGTTTTTGCTCTAACATCATGGCAGGCGTTTTACAATGCCTAAAGGCCAAAATCTGGTAATGAGCCAAAACATTTCAGATGTAACCTGTCTAGCAAGCGTGTGTTTTCGGTACAGGCACAATGTCTCAGACGAATAAAGGATGTTAGGAAGCACGATCACAATGACGTATACTGAAATTTTTGTGGAAAGTTTAATATCCTGGGAGCAAAATACTTTGGAGCTTGCCGAAAGTAGCCATTGCTGCGCCGATCTTGCAGTTAATTTCGGAGTCGAAAGCCACCCCTGACTTACCGTACTTCCGAGATATTTAAACCTGACCACATATTTAAGAGCTTGACCGCCTATCTGTGTATGTATGTGCTGATTTTGTGCATTAATTACAGTCATTACTTTGGTTTTCTTGATGCTAATCGGAAGGTTAAATCTACGGTAGGTTGCGTCAAGTCTAGTGATGAGGTCCTGGGGTCCTTCGGGGTGAATCAGCCACAAAGCACAGATCGTCCGCGTACATAATCTCAGTAATTACGACACTTTAGTAAGAGCTTATAAATCTGGAGAGATCGAAGATGTTGGCCTCTCTGCGGTTACGGATGTGGATTCCCTCAGTATTAGGTATTGCGTACTCTTTGCGCTGCGAAATATGAGGGGAACAGGGTGGGTGCCAGTTACGGGCAATGTGACGACACATTAAATGTATTAACCGCCCTCTAGAGGACACAAAGCCATGGACTAACTAAATAATAAGATTTTTCAATGATGCCTGCTTGCACGCACCACCGCTAACCCATCAATTTTAAACTTTATCATTAATAAGAGTCACAGTGTCAAAATCTATCAATTCTTGGGCTTGACCGAAAACTTGATAATTAGGTATATTTTTCAATTTATAGATTAAATAACTTCACATTACAACCGCAAATTAAGTAAGTCACACATCTTTCGAACTTTTTTCCTTGGCAATCCAAAGGTCTCGTTATTGATATAAGTGCAATTAGTGGTTATTACGACAGTCTTCGCTATCACATTAACTAGGACATTTATTTATAGGATATATTAAATGCTTATTAAATGGTGTGGTTGTAATGTTTCAACAAAAAAACTACAGCGCCACAGTATTATAAAGGCTTCCCTTTCAGCGAAGAAATTCAAAGGTGTATGTGAGTGAAGTCGACTGGGCTAGCGTGGTTGACTAAGGCCTAAACACCCTAACGTAGGGTAGGCTCCAGCTCCTCGGTGGGGACGTATATGAGCTTTGATCATGAATCGTGAATAAAATGCATCAAAATATCGTTAAAATATCTTAGAAACGGCTCCTGAAGCTTTTTTGTGTGTCTTGGAAGCATTATTCCAATGCATTGCAGATAGAGAGAGAATATTATACAGCGCATTTTTTATTAATGAGATTAGCTCATATATTAGCTATTTTTGAAAACGTATAAAAATAATTAAATTTTACAATAGGAATATCTTTTTTTTTCATAGATCATCTATATTACTGACATTTGAGTTTTTCTTTTTATCTTTGGCTCTTTTATTTTGATTTGACCCGCAGGCTGATTATGTAACTGCGATTGCTAACAAGAGCTGTTAATTTTAAAAGAAACTACTTACATCCATTACTGCTACAATGTATACGCCGCCATAACAAAACTATTTACTAAACTAGTAATGGATATAACGTTTCATTCAAAAAAATATTTAACAAAAAATAAAAACAGACTTCAAAAACTGAAAAGTTAAAAATAATATTAGAATAGGTACAGAAAACATCACACTTCTATATTGAAGTCGGTGCCAAACGATGATTTCCTAAAAAGTGTTAAAATTTGTCACCGACTTCAACATAGAACTGTGATGTTGTCTGTACCTATTCTTATATTATTTTTAACTTTTCAGTGATTTTGAAGTCGGTTTTTATTATTTTTTAATTTTAACTTTTTGTGAATTAAATCTTTTTAGTGAAAGAAACCCTAATTTAATTAGGGTCTCCCTCGATTTTTATGTTATCTCATCATCAGATCCTAACTTTGGTGACCTTGGGACCACCCCAAGAGTATACCTACCTACTCTATCGAATACAAAAAGAATTTTGAAAATTGGTCCACAATTGGCGACGTAATCGCGTAAAAAAAAACATACGCATCGAATTGAGAACCTCCTCCTTTTTTGAAGTCGGTTTAAAATAACAGTTCTTAGTAGCAACCAACGATTGACAATCAGCCTACTGGTATATGTTTTATTGAAACACCCTGTATTTTTCAGTTTATTGATAAAAGAGAAAGGCAGTGTTCCAGATTTATCACGGTCGATTTTGCAAATGATCCGCAATAACGAATAATGATGTCTTATTATTAAACAAAGTTTGATTTATTTACAATTCCCTCATGTAGTGTGATCATTTAGTTTAAACTCCGGCGTTTTACTGAGTTTCCAACAATAACAAGCGGAGTAAAAGTGTATCCACCATTTGTGGTGCGATTTTCAAAATTCGTAATCGAAAGAGTATACTCCTGAGGTTGTCCTATTGTTAACAAGTCGTGATCCAATGACAGGATCCTATGAAAATCGAGAGAAACGTGTCCAACGTGTTTTATGTTTTTTTTTCAGAAGATATTCAGATATTTGCATCTGGTAGTCATCATATCATGTTACTAAGCTGATGATGGAAGTCTTCTGGTTGATTAGGAGTTCGGGAATAATTCTTTCAAAAGTGTTTAGAGCGAGGGACATTTTATTTTTAGTTATTCTGGTGTTTGCCTTGGCTCAAATTCCAACACGCATGTATTAAATTTACTAAGAAGATTGAAATAAAAACACCAAAAAGTCATAAATAATATAAGAATACATCATCATCATAGTGTTATATTGAAATTGGTGCCAAATTTTAACCATATAACGCCAATCAATGCATACCTATTATGCCATTCTGTAGCTCGATAAATAGGTTTTCATACCAAGGGTTGATTTATTTATTTATTCATTTGTCAGCTTACATGCACGTTACAAAAGATATTACAAATTACACAGAATCAGTACATGCACCCTGCAAGGGCACCGAGCACCAAGGGTTCACGGTCTATTATTAGGTCGTAATTTTTTAAGCGTATCTTACGGTACTTATTGTAGTTACCAAATACATTATAAGAGATATCTCTTATAATGTCTTTGGTAATTACTAAAAGGAATGACGGGATCTAAGCCGACCGATCGTTGACCGTCGAATGGCTTGGCTGCCCACCAGGGTTACGTAGTAACTATTATCTAATCTGTGACCAGGGGCCTTATTTTTTAATCATTCGTCTGGGATACAGAGTTCGTCTAGCTTTGTCTGTGCTTGATTTCGATTGATTTTCGTTTCTCTTGCGACGAAAGACAATAGAACATTACGACGACGCAGAAAAATATTATTATAGTGTTGTATGGAGTATGCTTGGCCTTTTTTCCTTTTTTGCATGCTTACTTACGATATCCAAAGGAACTGTTTGTGTACCTAACCATCCGCAAACGTGGCCTTTAGCAATTATTTTAATTAAATGTTTGAAAAATAGACAATGCGTATTTTAAATTTTATTATGATTTTAAGTATTTTTCAAAACATGCTCGTTCTTTAACGAGTTAAGTGCATTCATAATTTTTTTTTAAGTGAAGTTAATGTCATTAATGCCAAAGGTTTTTATTACAAAAACATTTTGCCAGCGTCACGTCAGCTTTTTATGATATAAAAACGAATAATTAAAAGAACGAGCACTTGAAGAACTTCCACCTGAAGCTAATTTCATTGCCACTGGCACTACAAAGCCTTCACCATGGAAATCTATAGCCTTCACAGACCACAGACAAAAAAACAACGTCAATTATGACATTACTATAAAGATGATTAGTTAAAAAAAAATTGATGGCAAAGACGTTCATCCTGATGAGCATTTTTTACCATTTAGCTATTAATTAAGCGAGTATTAAATTCAAAAAAATAGCATTCAGGATGTCCAAACCAAACCCCTCAATGGTGTCGTAATTGTCATTTCATAATGTTGTTGATTGTATTTACTAACAAGAAACTAGTTTTTAAGGCCGGTTTCAGTGCTAAGCCGACAGCTCATATACGTCCACACCAAGGGGCTCGAGCCTACCCTAAACTAGGGCGATTAGACGTTAGCCAGTCAACCATCACGCTGGCCAAGTGCGGGTTAGTCGACTCCACACACAACCTGTAAAGAAATTCTTTCTTCACAGATGTGTGCAGGTTTCCTCACGTGTCACGATGTTTTCCTTCACCGTAAAAGCGTCGAATAAACGTACGTATGCATTCAAAATTTGAAAACACATTGGTAAGTGGCGGGGTTCGAACCGCTTAGAAGGCGAAGGCCTTTACGCATTACGCCTTCGACGACGCTTGTAGTATTCAGTGCTATCCTGACCAACAAAACGACCGTCGTTCGTTGTCTATATATTTTGTCATCTACGAGATCGCTCGAAACGTACTTTTGACGACGATAATACGCAAAAACGTTTAGTCGGTTCACCGGTAGGTGCCACACGAACGAGTTCATATGTTTTCATAGCGCGTCGGTCAACTGACGATACGCATGCGGACGCGCTCGATCGACGCGATAGTCCACGTACCCAGCGCGTAGCGCCGTGCGCATTCATATGTTCAGTGTAGCACTGTAAGGTTTTATGAATTTTCATATAAATTACGATCGACGTACGTACCGAAGATCGGTCCAGCACTGTAACTGGCCTAAGAGTCGATAGATAGACCGTGTACCGGGAAGCTTCAAAGATGGTAGGGGCTGAGGGACAGTGTACCGACCGACCTTCAAGCTCCTATAGGCTCAACTATTGGATGGGGCGAAGGCTGTGGTCTACAATAACGACAACGGAACAGTGGTGGCGGGAAATCACCCGATTGACAAAAGACAAATGGCGGCGTACAGTGGCACCTCTGGTATGGTGCTGGTGGATCACGAAGCAACTGAGGAAACAGGAGCACTCACGTTCTGCACACCGATCGAAGACCCAATAGTGGTGATCGCCAAATGCACCCGCTTCATGCTGGAGGACCGGATTCTGGAATCAGCGAATACCGTGACCGGAACCTGGGTCTCAGAACCATGGGGTAAACTGGCGATAAGGTGGGTGAACGGAGTGCCAGGATGTGGGAAGACCACGTAGCTCCTCAAAAACTTGCAAATCAAGGAAGACATGATCATCACCAGCACACGCGAGACTGCAAAAGAACTGTCGGACGAAGTGACGAGTCGATTGGGGGCAGTCGCAAAAGGGAAAGTAAGAACCATTGCCTCGGTCCTTATAAATGGAGCGGGAGCATCAAAACGCCTTATGGTGGATGAAGCTCTCCTGGTCCACTTTGGAGCCATCATCATGGCATCAAGGTTGACCGGGGCAAAAGAATTGATACTTATGTCGGATACAAACCAAATTCCCTTTATCGACAGAGACAACCTATTCGAAATGCGTTACGGAAGTCCTACCGCCATAACCTCAGTTACTGAAAAGCTCCTCTGCACACACTGAAGTCCGATGGATGTGGTGTACGCCCTTCAAAATATCTACGAGGGTATTTATACATCTCGGCAAGTGCTAAGGTCCCTAACATGCAGAATGGCTTCGGAAGCGAGACAACAAAGATGCGACCCAAATACCCTCTTCCTCACCTTCACTCAAGAAGAGAAAGAAGAGCATAGGAGAAATCGGTTTGGCATCGGAGATAAGTCCAGAATACTGACGATCCACGAAGCACAGGGACTAACGTACGAACACGTCATAGTGCTCAGAGGAGCTGAAAGATACAACCCGGTCCACGATAGTGTCCCTCATGCGGTGGTCGCCATAACTAGGCACACGGTGTCCTGCACTTATTGCACGTCAACTGAAGGAGGACGACGCCATAAGACGCCTCATTGCCCCTTCCAACACGGCAACGGATGACGAGATCAAAGACCATAATGAAAAGATGGCGTTCAGAGCCCTTACACGGGCAGCAATCTAGGTGCAAGACCAGCCACCAATAAATATATCATCCCGAACCCTATCCGGAACTAGTCCTATCAGTAGATTGTAACATATGAATAGTATTATATAGTTAGTATAATAATGCACGTACGAAAATAATAATAATAATACACTTTATTACAAATAATTATTATTTTATTAATATTAGATTATCTTTATATAGGCAACTATAAAATTGTTAATGCGCAACTCACCCTAGATTAAGTGAAGAGTACTTAGTAGTAAGCGTTTTATAGATCACATAATATTGTACCCAAGAATTCAGAAGGCACGGACCACGAGTCTGTGGAGTTTAAAATAAACTAAAAAAAAAAAGGTCCTATAGGCAAAGAGACTGTATCGAATGGATTTTGCTTTAATTTCATTAGCTAGAGAGGTATAAATAATTACTCATAAGCTCCATACACCGTGTTTGGTCAATACCTTATCAAGCCGAAACATACCCATGTTAACATAGTCATAAAGTTGTAGATGGTAGCGGTGGACGGATTGAGTACCTACTGAGATTTATAGGAGAAATCGAATTTATTTATGGCTTACAAAACAAATTATAGTCACAAAATAGGTATATACTTTGTACAAAACGAAGGTCTAGACTATAACTTAACTCTTAACATGTAAGCACAGTATGAGTTGGATATAATTAATGTTAAGAGGGTTAATAATTTACATTAATTTATTTACATTTAGCTTATATTTAATGATAGTAGTTTTGAAAACCGTAACTAATTGAGTGTAATAAACAAGATGAATCTAATCGTGACTTGAAATAAATTTTTGATCGTGTACCTACCCACAAGCTTTAAAGAACGCCGCAGCGGACGGATTGTGCGTGAGCGCCGTAAGCCGCACGCAGCGCATGTGCGTGTTGCGCGCTAGGCGCTCTAGGACGCACAGCACGCGTTGTCCCAGTCCACGGCGGCGGCCTTCTGACTCCACCTGCACTTCGTAGCTGCAACAAATAAAAATATTTACTATTCACAATTTTTGTACAACTTAGCTGGAAAGCGAACTAACGGTCCGCCTGATCTGATGTTAAGTGGCGCAGCTTTTAGATGTTATGTGGCGCTTGCGCATTGCCGTCCAAAGCTTACAAGATGGCTAAAACGCCCCTTAATGATCTCAGGCGACTTGACTCAGTCGCTGGAAGACAATAAATGACGTTGTTTGTTATCACCATGTACTTGTACAATGTAAGCAATGCCCTAAATCGTATTCATATGACAGGTTACATAATACAGGGTGTCCCAGAAGCCGACGTCAAGCCGAAAGCAGGCGGTAGACTAACTCTCTTCTTTTTTTTATATTTTTCTGATAAATATATGTTATCAGAAAAAAAAAAATCTAAGTCACCTATTTAAAAAAAAATCTAAAATTTAAAAAAATCGATATAATTTACACCTGTGACGGTTTTTTCACTCTTGTTGCTACAAATCTTGACTTTTCTAAACATTTTCTTTTGTTTTGTAATCCTGAATAATGTTTCTGTATACTCTAATCTAAAATTTAAAGCCAGCTGCTCCAAATTAGAAGAATATGCCATTTTTATTTAAATAAAATATTCAAAATTAATTTTTCGCATAGCTTTAACAAGCTGTACTGAAAAAAAAATGTACTATGCGAGTTTGGCAAGTAACTACAAAAGTTGGCGCATTCAATAAGGATTCCAAAATGGTAAGATACTTGGTAGATAATTTCTACGATTGCAGACAATATTTTTTTTTCAAAAACAGGCAGTTTTGAACAAATTTTTCTTACGTACTTAAAATTTATTCTAATGTACCCATGGTTTGCTTTAAGGCTGTAACTTTAACATTCTAGTTTGAGTGAGACCGGGAGAGTCATTTTACGAAGTGTGAGAGAGACAGATAGTGACGCTAACGTGACAGAGACGGAGAGATTCGAAGTATGAGCGAGACAGATAGTGACGCTAACGTGACAGAGACGGCGAGTCTCACATCACTATCTGTGTCACTTCCACTTCGTAAAATAGTCATTTTACGAAGTGGAAGTGAGACAGATAGTGACGCCAATTATTCGCTAACGCACAAACAATACACATCAGTACGTTTCGCTCCTTCGCTTACTGCGCATCTTTTTGTATTCGTTCGTGCTGATTTCGTGCTTACCACTTTCTGCTTCGTTTATTGGACTTGATTGCTTGTGATTTGGATTCGGACTGTTTAGTTTCTCTACCGACGACCTTTGCTTTGCTCAGGACTACTTATCGTTGATTGTGTAATTGTGTAGTGCCACCATGTCTGCGTACACGACACAAGAATACGCCAACATGCATTTAATTTATAGGGAATGTAGATGCAATGCCAACGCTGCAACTAGACTTTATCGTGAGAGGTACCCAAATGCAGCTCGTTTTCCGGATCATCGAGTCTTTACAAATGTGCACCGATTACTCTTCTCAGAGGGCCGACTGCCGAACCAAGTACATAGTGAAAGAAGATTTCGTCCCCCTTACGAGGACGTTGTACTAGACATTGTCGAAGAAGATCGGAGTATTTCTGTACGTGGAATAGAGAGAAGCACAGGAGTACCCAAAAGTACAGCCCATCGGATTTTGCAAAGAAATCAGCTACACCCGTACCACGTACAGCGAGTACAAACTCTACTACCCCGGGACCATCGACCCCGTGTTGCTTTTTGTCAAACAATGATACAAAAACACAGAAGATCCGCGATTCTTCGAAAAAATTTTGTGGTCAGATGAGTCGACATTTAAAAAAGATGGTTACATGAACCTACACAACTTACACGAGTGGCATATCGAAAATCCTCATTCGATGAGGCAGGATAGATCACAATATCGATTTATAGTGAATATGTGAACCGGAATTTTAAATGGACAAATAATAGGTCCTTTTGAGCTGCCAGACGCCTTGACTGGTGAAGTTTATTTACATTTTTTACAAATGATTTACAGAATCTATTGGAAGATGTGCCACTTAACATTCTAAGAGATATGTGGTTTCAACAAGATGGTTGCCCAGCTCACTATGCCAGCTCAGTAAGAGAATATCTCGATGAGGAATACCCAGGCAGATGGATAGGACGATCTGGTACTATCTCGTGGCCAGCCCGTTCCCCAGATTTAAATCCATTAGATTTCTTTTACTGGGGAGCGGTGAAAGGAAAAGTTTACGCAAAGCCAATCGAAACTGTGACTGACCTACGGCAAAGAATAATAGAAGCAAATGATTTTGTTAATAATGGAAGATTCGCCCGCTTGATAGCCCGATTTTTTTAAGAAGATGTCGAGCCTGCATTAGAGCTGAAGGAAGACAGTTTGAACACCTGTTGTAAGTCTTGACATTTAAATAAATTATGTTAAACAATTTTTGTGTATTTAATTTATTTCACTATCTGTCTCTCTCACACTTCGTAAAATGACTCTCCAGGTCTCACTCAAACTAGAATGTTAAAGTTACGGCCTTGAAGCAAACCATGGGTACATTAGAATAAATTTTACGTACGTAAGAAAAATTTGTCCAAAACTGCCTGTTTTTGGAAAAAAAATATTGTCTGCAATCGTAGAAATTATCTACCAAGTATCATACCATTTTGGAATCCTTATTGAATGCGCCAACTTTTGCAGTTACTTGCCAAACTCGCATAGTACATTTTTTTTTCAGTACAGCTTGTTAAAGCTATGCGAAAAATTAATTTTGAATATTTAATTTAGATAAAAATGGCATATTCTTCTAATTTGGAGCAGCTGGCTTTAAATTTTAGATTAGAGTATACAGAAACATTATTCAGGATTACAAAACAAAAGAAAATGTTTAGAAAATTCAAGATTTGTAGCAACAAGAGTGAAAAAACCGGCACAGGGTGTAAATTATGTCGATTTTTTTAAATGCTAGATTTTTTTTTTAAATAGGTGACTTAGATTTTTTTTATATTTTTCTGATAACATATATGAGTTAGTCTATCACCTGCTTTCGGCTTGACGTCGGCTTCTGGGACATTCTGTATAACAGGGGGAGTATTATGACATCTTAATTCCAGGCAGTTTTCTGAATTGTTATAATGCCATTTCTTTCTCTTTGTATAATGAGTAAAAGAAAGGCACTAATAGCAATTCAGAAATGCAAGCAAGCTTAAAGCATGCAAGCAAGCATACAGCATGCAAGCAAGCATGCAGCATGCAAGCAAGCTTAAGAGGGGGTATAAAGCTAAATTGCTAATCGTAGATTTGATATCTACACTTGAAATTGAATAATGAACTACCCAATTTTTTTAAAATAGATGTGTAACTATATTTGTAAGTGAACGCACTGAGTGAAAACATAAAATTAAATTATTTTATCGATAGAAAAAAATCGCGAAGATACGTCTCATTTTCAAGCAAAATCGATTGCTTTTCAATGTGATGCATATAACTGCGTCAATTTTTTAATATATAATATAAAACTATATTACTTAGGGACTGTACTAGCGATTTGCAAAAATAATGTATATTGTACGAGTAATTAAAATAAAAGTAATTCGGCGCTTACAACGTTCTTATTCCGCGCAGAACGCTATCGTCTGTCGCACCTGACCCGAGGTAACAGGCATGTTTTATTTCATCAATCAGTCTTGATCGCTCCGTTGAGACGAGTAAACTGTGCTTCTGTGCTCCAGCCCGAGAAAATACATCGACCAAATTATGGCGAATGAAAAAACCAAAAAAAATTGTCTAAAAGATGTTAAGAAGTCAAAAATTCAACTTATGGCGTATTGTAGAAGGTATGTACCTATTACTTTACTTTTATTATGTTTACGTAATATTTTACGTTAATAAGTAGTTTCACCTTACAATATAGACCCATGCGCGTTGACTTTTAATAACACAATACAATGCACAAGCGCTGGTGCAACGTAGGCGCGGGTAGTGTATGTAAAACAAATTGATGCGTCTGACTACTCGCGTGCTGGACGTAGGTGACAGTATGTAAACTTTTTATAGTGCTAACATAAATTAAATCAATTTGACGCGAAACTTTGATTATATAAAGACGCGAAATTATCATATCATACTTCGTTAAGTAATTAAAAGTGTCATTACTGTAACAAATTTAAATTAAGCGACGACCGTTTGGCGCTGTGGTTAGAACGTGGACCTTTGGAGCCTTAGGCGCCAGCGGTCCCGGATTAGACTCCGGTCGGAGCAGATTTTTTGTGATAAATATGAATATATATGTATGTGCTCGAACCATGGACATGTATGTTTATTTATATTTACTTGTGCTTTATTAATTTTTATTTATTTATGTATGTTTATCCGTTATTTCTATGAAATCTACAAATTCTTAATGATACTTATTGGGTTATATAATTGGGGTGAATGGGAAAAAAATATTTATTTATTTATTATTGTTAATTATTTATAGTAATTTTGTATTTCAGAGCTGCTGCAACACGAAATATCACACAAGCTGACGAATACGATCCAGTCAAATCCATAAGCGGAAAGTTCTGATCAAATTTGTAAGTTTATTGCAATTGTTGAACTTAGGACATTAATAAATGTTGTGTAGATTTTTCTGGGGACTGAAATCTATTTACTGTCAAAATATATTTTGATGTGAAAATCTATTTCTAACCAAAATTGCTTCAAAATTTCGGTTAAAATTTGAGGCATTTCATTTCTTTAGACGTTCAAATTATTGTTTTTTTTTGTTATAAAATTATAGATAGAGTAATAGAGAGAGAGAGAGAGAGAGAGAATAAGACAGATAGAGATTAATATTATAGACGTAAATAGCACCATGATATAATAATGAATGAATTTACGTGAATTAAGTGAATAGGACGAAAAATTTATATTGTTTTTTTTTCAGATCATCTTCAACTTTAGATCTTCAACTTCTAATATTCCGACGTCTAAAATCTAAAAAAAATTTTGTACAAAATAAGTTAGTACCAATTTCTCTCCTAAAAATTTTGTTATTCCATACTGGGTTCAAGGATGATTTTAAATACAGTTTAATATTATCGAGGCAATCCAAAGACTGCGTAAACCTGCAAATTAAACAAGTATACTGCTAACTTGTGCAAAGCAAAATGTTGCTTACTTACACCCAATTTCCGAAAGGCTGATCAAATCATTATTCAACTAACATGCTGCAACATTTGACAGTAGTGTTTAAATCAGTTCGAGTTTCTGAAACGTAGGTTAGTGAAAATTTACTAATCTTTGATCGATTTGATTTGACATGAGAATTATTTTTAGAGATGGAACTATGAACGACACGAAATAAATGATTTCAGTAATATAACTGAAATCATTCATTTTGTGTTGTTCATAGTTAATTTTCAACTACCTACGCATAAACTCTAATTGTGTCGTCGCTACTTTTCTTCCTGTGGAAAGAAGAAAAGTAGCCACGACGACTAAGGGAGTTTAGTGCCATAAGATACATTTATATTTCATTCTATAGTTATTTTTTATTTCATTCTATAGTTCATTTCATAGTTCATTCTAAGCTATAAACAAACTCTAGAATACACGAGTCGTCACTACCTTTCTTGCCGTGTAAGAGACGACTAAGGGAGTTTAGTACAATTAAGTACATTTATAGTTCATAGTTCATTCTAAACTATGAACAAACTCTAGAATACTCGTAAATGTGTCGCCACTACCTTTGTTCCCGTGTATGTTGTAAGAGACGAATAAGGTAATTTAGTGCGATTAGGTATGCACAAGTACATATTATGTGTAGTTCATTATTGACTATGAACAAACTCTAGAATATATGAGACGCCACTACCTTTCTTTCTGTTTATGTCGTAAGAGACGACTATCTGTGTCATCCACACCCAGACTGGTGTGGCTGACCCCAGCTAGGCCACAAAAAACTGGAAAATAGATTGTTTGAGTATGCCGCTATAATGTCCAGAGATACGAGTAGGTACAGTATGTCTGAGCTTGTCGGCATCAGAGTTTGTCGCTTGCGCGTTTCAGAGATACGTGTGGCTCAGGTGGGCCAATGTTACCTGACCCTGAGTCACACGAATATCGAAAAAGGAAAAACATAGCATAGCAAAAATCTGTTTGCTGATATAGATAGGCGGCAGTTTGTCGGAGTTTGTCAGACAAGTAAGGAATTTCAACCCTGCATTACTTCAAGAAAAATATTTACAAAAATGCTTATATCTCGAAAACGGTGCAGCGAAGTTAAAAAATAATGAAATTTTTGACCCCTGTGCACTCCCACAGCCAATGAGGACACACATAATAGAGTTACAAAAATGGTCAAGTGTGGGTTTGACTTTTTTTCATTTAGGATGAACTGTACCCACTAACGTATAAAGAATGTTCCACGACCAAGTCACACAACATTAACTATAATAATAAAGAAATCGCAATAAGGAACCTTAGACTTGGCACGACTTTGTCTAGATTTCATTACTTTTTAGAGATAAACAAGCAGCTCCATGGAGACTTGGCTAGTTTTTTACAGAATGTTTTTGGTGGGATTTCACTTCTTTTTGTAGAAACGTGAGCTTATTGATTTATTTTATTAGATTTTCTTATTTGACATAGTTTTTTTTTTAGGGGTAGTTTTTTTAATATTACAAATCTTTCTTTTCTTTATTGGAAGCGGCCCACCACGTTGAATATTTTTTGTAAAGGCGGTATGTCGATATCTCTAATAGTTTGGTTGGGCTCTTGTGTTTTCTAATCAGGATCACCAGGTACACCAGATCTTCGATTATCCTAGTTTTTATAGTTTTCCCTTTATGTGGCCATTAAACCCTAACTCTGTACCATATTTCAGCTCTCTGAGTTTATGGGAAGTACAAGTTCAATTTTATGATCATGAGTGAGTGAGTGAGTGAGTGAGTGTCTGTCATAAATGCGAAACTTTGCTTTCGCTTAACTTCGGAACTAAATGACCTACAGACTTGAAATTTCGGATTTTTAAGTATGTGATTATAGCTTACTGGATGACGAAAATTTCTGCGTTCTGATCTTATCCAGAGGTTCTCAAATAGGGGCCTGAAAATGCGGCGAAATGGTTCCAGTATTTGCTTCGCGATGGTACGGCAGTGTTTGCTTCGCGCTCGACTTGGCGAGGGCACTGCCGTGCCCCCAGATTTAGGAAAAAAAAATAAAACGTATTGCGGTTTATATAGATTTTGTCGCCACTGAGAAGTTTTATTGCCCAGTGGAAAAGTTGAGATTGTAGGTGCATTCGCGAAAGTTTATGATCGGTTGCTTTTTGTCCTTATTGCTACACGATAGAGTCGAACAGTAGTCGAGCATAAACTTTCGCGACTGTACTGTAGCGACATCTAAGTGATTTTCTGATTTTAGTGCCATCATGATTATTACACTGGGCTAGATTTGTTTTGACTCCATATTAAAAGTTATATCTAATGATAAAATGGTGTCACCATATTCACACTCAATTTTAACACTAATTGTTTGATTTCAGTAACACCGAACGACGGTTTATCGGTTAATCGGGCAAACACGGCTTTCAAAAAACGGAAAGCTAAGGAAGCAAAAGACTAAAGTATCTATGATGCAAGTGAACGACTTATCATTCATAGCCAAGGTATAGACCGTATTCTGAAAAAAATAATAAATTTAACATACACACATTAATTATTGTAAATTAAGCGATTCTTACGGTTAACAATTTCAAAAATTGAAAGCGACATTATAAGAAAGGTAAATAAATATATTTGTCACTACCTTTTCGTATTATTTAAATCTGTAATCCAAGTATTTTTGGTGTTTGAAATATGTTTACGCCTATGCTTATCCGACGAGTGCTTAGCAGGTAAATGTAAATAAAGCACATATTATGTTAAATACCTATATTCTAAATAAATAATAATATTTATTACCTACCTTTTCGTTTTACTTATCACAAGTGAAAAGTATTTTATACTTATTCACAGTTCAAAGTACGGATAAATAGTCCGACTCGCACTTAGCCAATTTTATCTGCCTAAGGTAGGTTATACTGTGCGCGATCACACAAAACATGAAGAGGGAGCGAACTTATCGCTGCGATGGTCGAGACCGGAACGTGTGAGGCGCGCGGGTGAAATCTGATATTTTTCTAGCTTTATACCCGCTCTTAAAGCATGCAAGCAAGCAGCATACAGCATGCATGGCTTCTGTCACGGCTCCGGCGGTCCCACGCGACTTTATCGTCGCAAATGGTTTTCGGCCACCACCGCAGCTTCGCCTTGCTGGCCGGCTGCGCCGGCCAGCCTCAGCCGCGGCGGCGGTCGTTAAAACCACCTGCTCCTCAGCTCGCGGGCCGCCTCGCCCCTCCGCGCCTACGCGGGATTAAATAACACTCTAGGAGTAGGGCAGACAAGACTACGTGGTGTCGGTTTTACAGCGATATATTTCTGTCACTGAATTTGAAAACGTAACAGTTGTTAAGGTTCAAAAGACAACATTTCAATTCAATTTGTTGTTATTGATAGTAAGTCTAAGCTTTATGATGATAATAACATAACCAAAATTTTTTAAACATGTTTTAGGACTAACAAAATTATTCTAAACCATCATTCGGACTAACAATATTATACAATATAACACTTAGGACATGTGACTTTATAGCAAGTAAAATTAGGATATCTTATTATTATATTGAGAGCGTCGGTGGCGTTGTGGACTCGGCACTTGCCTTCCAATCGGGAGGTCGGGATTCGAGACCCGCCATGTACCAATGTGTTTTTCATTTCGAATTTCATATGTACATTTTTCTGACGCTTCTACGGTGAAGGAAAACATCGTGAGGCAACCTGCATACATCTGCGAAGAAATTCAATGATGTATGTGAAGTCGACCAATCCGCACTGGGCCAGCGTGGTTGACTAAGGCCTAATCACCCTAACATAGGGTAGGCTCGAACCCCTCGGTGGGGACGTATATGGGCTGTGATGATGATGATGATGATGATTATTATAGCATCTATAATATATGACACAAAAGCATTAGAACTAAAGACGATTAGGTAATATACAATTTCGTATACACGAACATTATGGAAAGTGATGATTATAGCAAGCGTTTTCGGGATTATGATTTTCGGACGATCGATATTCGGAGATAAAAGGGACTACCAAAGTCACGGTACCCAGTAATTTCACTGCCATATCATACCCTTCTTTAAGACAATTTTAGAATGAAAAGTTGAAGGAAAAAGAAAAAGGGGACGGCCGAGAAGAAATTTTTTCGATCAAGTGAAGGAAAAAGTGGGAGTCGTGACGTATCAAGAGGTCAAAAGCCAGGCGGAGGATAGAGAGAGGTGGCGATTGCTCCACCTACAAGAGCTCTTAAATATGAGAGAGAGAGATCATACCCTTCAAACAGAAACACAGCAATGCAAGCACTGCTACTTTGCGGCAGAAATAGGTAAGACGGAAGGTATCCATGCAGACGACCCTGGTACAGTCTCCCTCCTGGTCTCCAAAACATCTCCCAATTCTACCACAAATTCTACGAGTATAATATTAAAAACTATTATTAGTTTCAATGCTTTGAGAATACGTTTAATTCAGTATCAGTTCGAATCACTTTTTAGGCATTAAGTTTAATTAACAGATAATATTTCAATTTTCAAGTTACCATTCTCACGTGACATGGTAACTTGTAAATGATATCTACAACATGACCTTTCGTTCGTATGGTAGCAATGTCAATGAATCCTCTCAAAGTGAAGGCCAGTTTTTACACCAAATTATCTATCTGGTCGCACATTTTTCGATTGTAATTTAACTTCATTGTTGCCGACCGATAGCAGCCTACCTATCAACCTCCCAAAAACAATGACGAAATCGTGGACGGTGCGAGACACTTCATTGATAAAAATCGTGCTAAAAATCTACCGTAAATGTGTAGTCGACTATGCAGATAACTCATAATTTAATATTTGCCAATTAGGCTAGATGAATTAAAAAAATATTATTGCTTTAATAGAAGCTCATTCATATAATAAACAGAAAGAAAAAGTCGGTTTTCGAATAACTAAAAAAACAACCAAGATATAAGGTATTAAAGATTTTGCTCCATCTCTTTCTAGCAAAACGGCAATTTATATGGAGTTTATATGAGCGTACTCAACAATGACGTCACGTTTGATGTCGGATCTCTTTGTATAATCGCTTCCGAATTAACGGCTTAAAATGCTTGTGTCTAATGTATTTCTAAGTCGATTTTAATTCTAATTTCACACGATTGCATCTTTTTCTACGGTATTTTAATATTTCATGACGAGACGTGAAAATTAGAATTTAGTCATCATCCCAATTTCACTATTATCCGTTAGTTTTTCATGACTATTGTGCTCAACAACTTTACGACAACTTTACGTATAGTCTACTATTTATACTGTATATTCTATGTGCTAATTTACTATTATCTTTTCTGCGTTCTCTGCGTTTGTGGCCAACAAGTCACAGCCTTATCGGGATGGGAGATCTATTCACATTATAAGGTTCAAATATGGTTAATGTACAATTTTCAAGCTTATTATATTTATCTTTCCATTTATCAAATTTTGAAGATAGAACAACGACTGTGAGTAGGTACTGTTCTTTATGCACAAGTTTTAGGAGTATTAAAAGCATTTAAATACTCCTAAAACTTGTTTTTAGAATGTTTTGGTGTTATTGTTATTAACTTATCTCCGGTTTGCGCTCTAGTAATCAACTAAAAATAAATCCTAATCCACAACACCCTCTTTTCATAATCGCAATAAAGCATGTAAACCTACCTCGGCACGCAAGTACGGTGATTTCAAACTTCATCAGAATCTGTTTTAGGCAGTTTACCTATTGAAGCGTAATTAACAGACATCACAAACATGCGACACGATTTAAGCTTTTTTTTGTAGCCGATACTGATAATAAATGATAAGTATGACAACTTCGTAGAAATTGCTGTTGTTAACTCACAGCCAGAACGCGTGATAGAATCCGGATCAATCATATTACGTAACATAGTATATCAGCTCATATCAACGAGAGCATATACAATTAATTTAGAAAAATTAGTGGAGGGTAGTCATAATAAAATAATTTACGCCTTTGGAGGTTTGACGCGGAAGTGATAAAACTTCGCATATTTCAAACGCGTGAGTGTTTCCTTGAACTTGTAGGTCAGTCTCAAATGTTGCACAGGCGTTAAGATAATGACAATATTAATTTATTGTTGTCATTTAAATTATTGGGCTTTAAATGCGCTTTTACCTGATTTATTTATTCTTATGGGTCAAAGTTTGTGTACGCTTCGGTTAGAATTTAAGGAATTTATTTGCTAGTGTTACTTTGTGTTTACCACATTCTCTACCAGTCTCTATTTTAGAGCGATTTAAAGACACACGTACAGTAGGTACATTAATTTCAACATACATACAGGGTGTAAAAAGACCGGTACCGAAGCCGAATCCCACGTATTGCTCCTATCATCACTATAGTTTTTGTCTTCTAGATCATGGTTGTGAAACTAATAGTTGCCGAGATCAGGGATTGAAAACCGGTTCCAATTTCGGTTCCGGTTCTTCATTTAGGTTCTTGAAAAGGGTTCTCTTTTCGGTGCGGTTCCGGTTTCGGTTCCGGTTCCGGTAAAGTTCCAAAGTACCGGTTCTTAATACAGGTTCAAACTAATAATAAATAAAGGTTCTAATACCGGTTCCATATATTGCTTAAGAGGGGATGTGTTCGGCACGGCACGTCTCTTTAATATAAAAAACTAAAAAATTGCTAGTATATTTATTAGAGTGTCAGCTATGAGTGAAGGTTGTCTTTTAATAATAATAATAAACACTTTATTGTACAAAAATTGTATTACAATGGGATACAAATGTAAAAAATATATATATGTACAAATAGGCGGCCTTATTGCTAAAAAGCAATCTCTTCCAGGCAACCTTTTACTGGTTAAAGATTCAGTAACTTATAAAGAACGTAAGGATCTTGTTGGGTATTCTGTTGAACGTATATTATTTGTGAGGTGGCTGGTGCGGAAATAGATGGGTTTCTTGTCCTTTGTGTCTACCGACCGCCATCAGGAAATTTCAGCTCTTTTATTGGTGTCCTAGAGGACATATTGAACAAGGTATCAAACAATACTAAGCCACTTGTTATTTGCGGTGATTTCAATATAAATCTTCTCAGTGATTCTAATGAAAAAGATAGCTTGCTGACGTTGCTAAAGCGTTTTAACTTAGGTTGTCTCTTCTTCAACGAACCAACCAGAATAACCCCTAACTCTTCGACTTGCATTGATAATATTATTGTTAATTGTAGAATTAAAAGTAAGTCTCTGATAAGTGGGGTACCGTCTGATCACAAAGGTTTAAAAATAGAAATTGATGGTGATAGAACACAAAATGAAATTATTAGTTATAGGCCTTTGACAAAAAATAAGTTGAGTAAGTTTAGAGAAAATATTGCAACATCCCTAACGTCTGCTAATTTTAATTTTGATAACCCAAATGAGTCTTATAATACATTATTTATAGCAATAAAAAAGAATTTGATAGAACATTTAAGGTTAAACAAACAAAACTAAAGGGAAAAAATGTTTTTAACAAATGGGCAACAAAAGGTATCAGGAAAAGTAGAGAACACCTATATGATTTGTACGACAAAAAATCGTATATATTTAACTCTGAGTTTCAAGAATATGTCAGGCAATATTCATAAATTTTTAAGAATGTTTGCAGACAACTAAAATCAGATTACATTAGGGAGAAAATCATTAGAGCAAACAATAAAATTAAAACAACATGGTCAACAATCATCAAGGAAGAGACTGGCAAAATAAAAAAAAAGAGTCAAATATAACATTAAAAATAGACAACAGGTTAATTGAAAATAAAAAAAGAAGTAGCTAACATCTTTAATACTTTTTTCAAGATGATTCCTATTGATACCTACAACTAAGCACATAAATTCTTCTCCTGAACTTGCTGAAAGTATTTTAAGGGACAGTTTTGGTAACGTATTGACATGTTTTAAATTTAGGAATATTGATAAAATAGATATTATTAAAGCTTATAAAATGTTAAAAAAGAAGAAGACTGAAGATATTTGGAGGATATCCGTATCAGTGCTAGAACCTGTAATAGACCTTATAGCACCTGTACTAGCTATAATATTCAATCGATGTATAGAGGTGGGTGTTTTTCCTGATTTGATGAAAGAAAGTAGGGTAGCTCCAATATTTAAGTCAGGAGATACACACGATCCTTCTAACTATCACCCAATATCTGTGCTACCTGTATTAAGTAAAATATTTGAACGAATAATTTATTCTCAATTCAAAAAATCTATTTGGATTTACAAAAGGTCTATCAACTACGGATGCAGGGGCTAAATTAATAAATAATATTTTTTAAATTGGGAAAAAAGGTGTGACTCGGTAGGAATATTTTGTGACCTTTCCAAGGCGTTCGACTGCGTTGATCATGAGATTTTAATTCGAAAATTAAATTATTACGGTATTTGTGGTGTTGCTTTAGAAGTGATAAAATCGTATCTTTCGAATAGAATGCAAAAAATTGGGATAAAGGGGGTTCTCTCGGATGGTTCATTGGTTGAAATGGGAGTACCACAAGGATCGATTCTTGGGCCATTTTTATTCCTTGTTTATATAAATGACCTTCCTTTCATGGTGAAGGATATGTCGGATATCTTATTATTTGCAGACGATACTTCGTTGATTTTTTCTTTAGATAGATTAAGTGTCAAACATAGTGAAATGCATATAAATAACACTCTAAAAGAAGTCTCTCATTGGTTTTCGTCAAATAATTTGGTTTTTAACGCAAAGAAAATAAAATGTGTTAGATTCCTACCTCCAAATACAAAAAATAACCCCATAAATGTTGAACTGCACGGAAATAATTTAGAAATAGTTGATAATACTACTTTCTTGGGTATTTTTTTTTATGGGATAGGGGCAAACGAGCAAACGTATCACCTGATGGTAAGTGATTACCGTCGCCCATGGACACCCGCAACCCCAGAGGAGTTACAAGTGCGTTGCCGGCCTTTAAGGTAGGAATACGCTCTTTTCTTGAAAGTTTGAAGGTCGTATCGGTCCGGAAATACCGAAGGTGACAATTCATTCCAAAGTTTGACTGTACGAGGCAGGAAACTGCGAGAAAAACGCACAGTTGTGGACTGCCAACCATCTAAGTGATGGGCATGGATTTTTTGTCGCGTGGAACGATGGCGGAAAGAGGCGGCAGGTATGAGACCGAACAATTCCTCGGAGCATTCCCCGTAATATATGCGATAGAAGATGCATAGTGAGGCGACATCTCTACGCAGCGCCAAGGTATCAAGCCGATTAGAAATTTCCTGGCAGTTGACGATTCGAGTCGCTCTCCGCTGAATGCGGTCTAGTGGGAGAAGCTGGTATTGGGGTGCCCCTGTCCAAAGATGAGAACAGTATTCCATATGAGGCCGAACCTGCGTATAAATGTTGACTCCAAATTACAATGGAAGCCACATTTAGTAATTTTGGCAAATAAATTGAGTTCGGCTGCATATGCAGTAAAAATAATTAGGAACTTAACAAATGAGACGACTGCAAGATTGGTTTACTTTGCGTGTTGTCATAGTGCCATTTCATACGGTGTTTTACTGTGGGGATCTGCAGCTGACGTCGAAAAAATTTTATATTACAGAAACGAGTTGTTCGATTTATTTATAAAATTAAGCCTCGTGACTCCTTAAGAAATAAATTCAGAGAAATTGATATTCTGACATTTCTGTCTCTCTACATTTATGAAAATATAATGTATATCCGCAAAAATATACATACCTTTAAAAAGAATTGTGACGTTAGGGATTTGAATACTAGGAGCAAAAATAAATTAGTGGTCCCGGATCTACGACTTGCAAAGAGTAAAAATTCATTTATAGGGAATAGCGTGAGGTTATTACAATAAAATACCTGACGAACTCTTAATTATGAGGGATACACAATTTAAACAACAAATTAAAACAAAATTAATTGCTAAAGCATATTATAGGGTACAAGACTTCGTCCTTGGCAATGAATTTTACATGTTAATGCAGTTAATACAGGCGATAGTTTTAACTAGTAATAGTTTTTTTTTACTGAGGTAGTCGTTTTTTTTAACAAAGTTTCAAACTCATGTTCGTTTTTGTTTTTATGACGTCAATAAGTGCTTTTAAAGCCTACATTGAAAAAAATTATGACTATGACTATTGCTACAACCAGGTTACATTAACCTGATAGGTATTGGCGTGTGCTCTCAGCAAACAATTGCTAGGGTTAAGCAACATTGGTGCCTCCGTACCTCCGCGCCCTCGTGGACAGCTACCTGGAAGGCAGGTCAGTTCTCTACGAGGGGCCGGATGGTCGCGTCCATACGTGGGCAATGGCGGCAGGTGTACCCCAAGGTTCCGTACTAGATCCTCTACTATGGAACATGGGGTACAATTGGGTTCTGCCAGGCGGCCTCCTGCCACGAACGGAGGTCGTCTGCTCCGCCGAAGTCACGCTCGTCGCGGCGAGAGCTAAAACGGAGGAGGAGGCGGCCCACCTTGCGTCGGTCGGCACGTCTTTGGTTGTCCGACGCATCCGCCTCTTGGGTTTGGATGTGGCCCTTGAAAAAACGAGGGCCATGAGTTTCCATGCGAGGAGTTTTCACATGAGGCTCCGAGTCCGAGTGGAAGGGTTTAGCATACCAGTCGAGGCGCATCTCAAGTACCTCGTCCTGGTTCTGGACCCCCGATGGAGTTTCGAGGAGCATTTTATGCTCCTCGCTCCACGGCTGTGCGTCGCCGCAGCCGCACTTGGGCGGGTCCTCCCTAATGTGGGAGGCCCAGGATCGGCGTGTCGTCGGCTCTATCACGGGGTGATAAGGTCGATGGCTCTGCTGCGACGTCCGCAGTGGGTCATAGCAACCCGGGCCATGCGAGCTTATCGCACGGTCATCCACGGCGCGGCCTGCGTTCTTACGGACCAAACGCTGTGGGATGTCGATGCATGCATCCATTCGAAGGTGTATCGGCAGCTTCACATTCCGCATGGTGCAGGTACAGTAAGCTCCTTATCAAGCTATACTGATTGACCTTTGGACCGTTCTTATGCCGCTCGTAATAGTGGCGGTTTTCGTAGTGTAAATGTATAGCTTGAATGGGAGCTTACTGTACTGACCGGACATGGCTGCTTCGGTCACTACCTGCATCGGGTCGCCCGTCGGGAGGAAACATTGCAGTGTCATCACTGCGACGCTCCCGAGACTGCTAAGCATACTCTATTGGTGTGCCCGGATTGGCGCCGCCAGCGCATCGAACTCAACGCTGCGCTGGGAGGTGGAAACCTCTCGCTGCCGAGCATGGTTGTGGCCATGCTCCGCGGCGAGGCGGAATGGGGGGCTGTCGCCTCCTGCGAGGACGTCATCTCAAGCCGCTCCCATCTCTCGCAGACGGATAGGCAGGAGAAGGCGGGCATTCGCACAGGCGATGCCCGTCTAATGACCCTGAAGTGGAGGCCTGCGTGTGCGGTTGGTCCCGTGCACGACGCCGTAAGGCCCTCCGTCTGGGGTTTGCTCTAGTGTTCTCGGGCCGTAGCCCGCGTAGCCGGTCCGCGTGCGGGGCAGGGTAGGCTGAGTGGAAGGCGCGGGGGCAGAGGCTGAGGCACCCATTCATATAATATTCCTACACGGTAACGTTTTCATCTGCAATTGAAATGAACATAAAGTTGATGCTCCCCGCAAAATAGTAAATAATTAAAATTAAAGAAGTAGTCTATTTTGCTATAGTTGGTATAAAGTATTGTAGAGTCAGTAATGACCCAATAAAACTAACATATAAAATTAAAATAAACAGAATATTATATTACTTATATTATATATTATTAATTTCACTGACAGTTATAAGAATTAAAATCGCGAGGTTTTTACAATGTATAAGACGTAATAAAAAAAAATCTTTTTTATTCCCTCTCTCTCCCCACTCCCGTCGTCGGCCGCCGACGACGCACCTGCACCTCGGTATCGTTCCTATTGAAGTCCGACTAGTACGGACTTAATTTGTCAAGAACCGGTATAAAAGGGTTCTTAAAGGTTCTTGTTTGGGTTCCGGTTCCGGTTCTGGTTCTAGCACCGAAACCGTTAAATACCGGTTCTGTACCGGTATTCTAGGAACCTTTTCAATCCCTGGCCGAGATATTCAAGGTTAAAGTTACATTATTTTTCGAGATTTTTATACAAAACTGTTCGAAATGTATTTTGATGATTTTTGTCCAAAGAAACATCTACGAAAAAATCTGTATTTCTTAACAAAATTTATGACTGAAAAGGAATCTCTTGCACGGGAAACTCGTCTTGATTTACACGCACTAACACCGACGCGATATCCGGACGCGCAAGCCATAGGCGCGGGTACGAGTTACGTTGCGTAGTATTTGTCGTTTTTTTTGTCTAAAAATTAAATTCGTTTCACATCATTGATTTTTCGTTATATTGCTTTATTTAATGGTCTGAATGCGTAGATGCGGGCTTCGGTATACGTCTTTTTACACCCTGTATATTACGGGGTTTGCACAAAACCTACAATATAAGAATCATATTTTTGAAATATATTTTACGGAAAATTAACTTTAGAACTATCTAGAAAAGCCTAGCCTAAAAAAAATTAATTACTGCATCGCTTGAAGAATTAAAAACACGTGTTTTGCTTTGCCGAGTTACCAATAAACCTGTGCAAAAAACTAATTAAAGTTATGAATCATCCATAAACTACGTCACACAATTTCATGTTTTGTGACCCACCCGTTTTTGCAATTTTATTTTATAGTTTTTCTACTTAAAATTTCACATTTTAATATACATACGAGGGACAGCTGAAACGTTCTGAGCCTATGGTATTAAAAGGCTAGATAAAAATCTAAATTTATTTTTATTTTTCAATATAATCTCCCTCTACTTTAAGGCATTTCTCAAATCTTTTAAAAAGAGCTTTGTGCCACTAAAAATAAGATGAATCTTTGGAGTCAAAATGCTCGTTCACGGCACCTTTTTTCTTCATCGTCCCCAAATCTTCGTCCCCGGTCTTTTTTCAAATTTTTTATGAGGAAGAAGTCGCTGGGAGCCAGGTTTGAACTGTAGGGTGGGTGATTCACTTCATCAAAGTCAGTTTCTCGAAGGGCTTGCCTCGCAATTCGCGCCGTATGGACTGGCGCATTGTCTTGCAAAAACAAAATTCCTCTGCTGATTTTCTCTCTTCTTCTGCATAATATGCGTCATTTATTTTAGCTTTTTTTGAAGATAGTCGATGAGTAAAATTCCTTCCGAAACCCATAAAATAGGCCATGAGTTCCGAAGTCGACTTTTCGACCTTGAATATCTTTGGCGGCATCTCTCCCTTTTCAATCCACTGCATTGATTCTTGTTTTGATTCTAGATCATATTGTCGAACCGGAGGGAGACTCTGTACCAGGGTCGTGTGCATGAGTACCTCCGTCTTACCTATTCCTGCCGCAAAGCAGCAGTGCTTGCATTGCTGTGTTCCGGTTTGAAGGGTAAAATATGGCACTGAAATTACTGGGTACCGTGACTTTACATCTGATGTCACAAGTTGGCAGCGTACACTGTGGTTCTTGTGGGGGTTGCAGTTTTACTGCGAATCTCACGGGAGCTACATGTATTATAGGTGACTGTTAACACTTACCATCAGGTGGGCAGTTTGCTTGTTTGCCAACTTAGTAGCAATAATAAAAAAAACCTTTCATCCATGGTGACAATACGGTAACAAATTTCTTCCAAATTGTCCCTGTACAAGTCGATAAACTCCATAGAAGTTTCAACTCGACGACGCTGTTTATCGAGCGGCGTGAGCATTTGGAACCATACGTCCACTAATTTTATTCACGTGCAAATGATTGTGTAAGATATCTCCAATTCGTTCCTTACTGATGCCCAACTATACGATGGTCCTTAAATCCGGCAACCTGCTCTATTTCCGGGAGGGCGAAGAACTGTCCCAAGGTGGTGTCGGGTTTATAGTCCACAAGTCTCTCGTGAACAACGTGGTACAGATCGGAAGTGTGTCGAATAGGGTGGCGTACCTTATACTCAGAATCACCGAACGGTATTCCCTGAAGGTCATACAGGTCTACGCCCCGACCTCGACCCACCCCGACGAGGAAGTGGAAGCTATGTATGAGGATATTTCTCGGGCAATACATGCTTCCAAGACTCACTACACCGTTGTCATGGGAGACTTCAACGCAAGGCTAGGCAAGCGGGGCGATAATGAGTTGAAAGTGGGGCAATTTGGAGCTGGAATTCGGAATTTTCGAGGTCAAATGCTAGCCGACTACATGGAGAGAGAGGGACTCTATATGATGAACTCTTTCTTCAAAAAACGGCTGCATCGAAAATGGACCTGGAAAAGTCCGGATGGCGTGACAAAAAATGAGATTGACTTCATCATGTCGACTAAGACCCGCATATTCAATGACGTCTCAGTGATCAATTCGTTTAACACGGGGAGCGATCACCGAATGTTACGAGGCGCATTGAATCTTAACATAAAAGCGGAAAGGTATCGACTGGTGAAGTCTGCGCTCCGTCCCGAAGCCATCCAGATCCAAAACCCCGAGCGCTTTCAACTCGAATTACAAAATCGCTTCGATTGCCTGGAGGACTGCACGGATGTGGACACTTATAATGACAGGGTTGTGGAAGCTGTCCTTACGGTGGGTGCAAAGTTTTGCAAATCCAGCCGTACTACGCAACGAAGTAAGATCTCGGAGCCGACAGCTAAGCTGATGGAGGAAAGGCGTGGAATGGGTCGGCAGTCTTCTGAAGATGCTCGTCGGCGACTCAACAAACAGATCTCTAAGTGCCTGACTCGCGACATACCGATTTAATACGGAACGTATTAAAGAGGCCATTGAGCAGAACAAGGGCTCCAAAGTGTTCGCAAGAGATCTGTCACTCGGTCAGAGTCTGCTGACGAAGCTGAAGACAGAGGACAGCAGAGTCATTACATCCCGACCTGAGCTTATGGCCGAGATCGAACGCTTCTATGGACAGCTTTACGCAACATCACAGGCACCTGTTATTCCGGCTACAGACCCTAGAGCCAAATTGACCCGGCACTATACCGAAGATATCCCGGACGTCAGCCTGTACGAGATTAGTGTGGCTCTTAAACAGCTTAAAAACAACAAGGCACCGGGTGATGATGGAGTTACAGCCGAACTCCTAAAAGCGGGTGGACTACCAGTCCGGAAAGCGCTGCAGCGGCTATTCAACTCCGTCATACTCGAGGGCAAAACGCCTAAAGCATGGCACAGGGGCGTGGTGGCACTTTTCTTCAAAAAGGGCGACAGGGCCCAGTTGAAGAACTATAGACCCATCACGCTCCTGAGTCATGTTTATAAGCTATTCTCGAGGGTCATCACGAATCGTCTCGCACGCAGGTTCGACGACTTCCAGCCTCCCGAACAAGCCGGATTCCGAAAAGGCTATAGTACCATAGACCACATCCATACGCTGCGGCAGGTTATACAGAAGACCGAGGAGTATAATCTGCCACTATGCTTGGCGTTTGTGGACTATGAGAAAGCTTTTGATTCTGTCGAGACCTGGGCCGTACTTAGATCACTCCAGAGGTGCCAAATAGACTATCGGTACATCCAAGTGTTGCAGTCATTGTACGAAAACGCCACCATGTCAGTCCGCCTTCAGGACCAGAACTCGAAACCAGTACGACTTCAGCGTGGTGTGAGACAGGGTGACGTTATATCGCCAAAACTGTTCACAGCTGCGTTGGAGGGTGTATTTAAGCTTTTGGACTGGAGGGGACTCGGCATCAACATAAACGGCGAGTATATGACTCACCTTCGTTTTGCTGATGATATCGTAGTCATGGCTGAGACCGTGGAGGATCTAGGCACAATGCTCGAAGACCTCTGTAGAGTTTCCCAACAAGTGGGTCTTAAAATGAACATGGACAAGACTAAAATAATGTCGAATTACCGTGAAGTACCCACTCCTGTGAATGTTGGAGGCTCTACGCTGGAAGTTGTTGACGAATATGTTTACCTGGGGCAAATAGTCCAGCTCGGTAAGTCCAACTTCCAGAAAGAGGTAAATCGGCGAATCCAACTCGGCTGGGCAGCGTTCGGGAAGCTACGCAGCATATTCTCGGCCCATCTATCGCAGTGTCTCAAGACGAAAGTCTTCAATTCGTGCGTGTTGCCAGTGATGACATACGGAACTGAGACGTGGCCGCTTACAATGGGTCTTATCAGAAGGCTCAAAGTCACCCAAAGGGCAATGGAGCGGGCTATGCTCGGGGTTTCTCTACGTGATCACATCAGAAATGATGAGATCCGTAGAAGAACTAGAGTTACCGACATAGCCCAAAGAATTGCAAACCTCAAGTGGCAGTGGGCAGGACACATCGCTCGTAGGACTGACGGCCGTTGGGGCGGAAAGGTCCTCGAGTGGTGGCCGCGTACCGGGAGACGCAGTGTTGGTAGGCCCCCCACAAGGTGGACCGACGATCTGGTGAAGGTCGCGGGAAGCCGCTGGATGCGGGAGGCGCAGGACCGATCGGTATGGAGATCCTTGGGGGAGGCCTATGTCCAACAGTGGGCGTCTATTGGCTGATATGATGATGATGATGATGATGCCCAACTCTTCTGCTATCTGTCACATTTTTATTCGACGGTCCTCAAATACAATTTTCTTCACTTTGGAGATGTTTTCGTCTGTGACGGCGGTGTTTGGTTGCCCCGGGCGGGGGTCTTCTTTCAATGACTCTCGACCTTGCTGGAATAGTCTTGCCCAACGTTTGATTGTGGCAGACGATGCTCCAGATTATGGATAAACTGCAGACATTTTTTCAAAAAATAAAACCGACTTCAAAAACACCAAAAGTCATAAATAATTTCAGAATCTTGGGGCACGGCAGTGCCCCCGCCAAGTCGAGCGCGAGGCAAACACTGCCGTACCATCCTTTACTGGAACCATTTCGCCGCATTTTCCCCTATTTAAGAACCTCTTGGATAAGACCAGAACGCAGAAATTTTCGTCATCCAGTAAGCTATAATCACATACTTAAAATCCAAAATTTCAAGTCTGTAGGTCATTTAGTTCCAAAGTTAAGCGAAAGCAAAGTTTTGCATTTATGACACTCACTCACTCACTCATGATCATCAAAATAGAACTAGTACTTCCCATAAACTCAGAGAGCTGAAATTTGGTACAGAGTTAGAGTTTAATGGCCACATAAAGGGAAAACTATAAAAACTAGGATAATCGAAGATCTGGAGTACCTGGTGACCCTGATTAGAAAACACAAGAGCCTAACCAAACTATTAGAGATATCGACATACCACCTTTACAAAAAATATTCAACTTGGTGGGCCGCTTCCAATAAAGAAAAGAAAAAAAAGAAAGATTTGTAATAAAAAAACTACCCCTAAAAAGAAACCAAACTGTAAAATAAGAAAATCTAATAAAATAAATCAACAAGCTCAAGTTTTTACAAAAAGAAGTGAAATCCCACCAAAAACATTCTGTAAAAAACTAGCCAAGTCTCGATAGAGCTGCTTGTTTATCTCTAAAAAGCAATGAAATCTAGACAAAGTCGTGCCAAGTCTAAGGTTCCTTACTGCGATTTCTTTATTATTATAGTTAATGTTGTGTGACTTGGTCGTTGAACATTCTTTATACGTTAGTGGGTACAAGTCAATGGCCAAGTCACACAACATTAACTATAATAATAAAGAAATCGCAGTAAGGAACCTTAGACTTGGCACGACTTTGTCTAGATTTCATTACTTTTTAGAGATAAACAAGCAGCTCCATCGAGACTTGGCTAGTTTTTTACAGAATGTTTTTGGTGGGATACATACTTACAACATCAAAGTTTTATATTGAAGTTGGTGCCAAAGTAACTAAGTAAGTACGAGTATATTAATTGTTCTTTTCATTTTTTAAGTCTTTCCAGATGATCATTGCTTGGCAGCGACTTCAATATAAAACTGTGATGTTGTAAGCATGGACCCTACAGTGGTTGTAAGTATGTAGGTATTCTAAAATTATTTATGACTTTTTGGTGTTTTTGAAGTAGGATTTATTTTTTTGTAATTTTTTTTAAATCTTTTTAGTTTATAATACTTGCGTTTTAGAATTTGAGCCAAGGCAAACACCAGAAAAACTTGAAATAAAACGTCTTTCGCTCTAAACAGTACTGAAATAATTATTTCCGAACTCCTAACCTACCAGTAACCCTCCATCATTAGCTCAGTAACATGATTGATGACTATCAGATGCAAATATCTGAACATCTTCAGCAAAAACGTGAAACACGTTGGACGTGTCTATGAAATTCAAGGGTTTCCCTCGATTTTCATGGGATCCCATCATCAGATCTTGACATGGTGACAATGGGACCACCTCGGGAGTATACTCTTTCGATTACAAAAAGAATTTTGAAAATCGGTCCATAAATGGCAGAGTAATCGGTGAACATACGGTGACATGCCTATGAAATTCAAGGGTTTTTTCATGGGATCCCATCATCAGATCTTGACATGGTGACAATGGGACCACCTCGGGAGTATACTCTTTCGATTACAAAAAGAATTTTGAAAATCGGTCTACTAATGGAGGAGTAATAGGTGAAGATACATTAAAAAAAATTGATACAATCGAACATAGAACCTCCTCCTTTTTCGAAGTCTGTTAAAAACTCTCCTTCGCCGTTTTTCCCTTTTTTACGAGGAATTTTATGACGGCACGATGATGTTTCCATTTCGTGTAATGCAGCGATGATTCAAACATATTGATGGTTACAGATCGATTGCCCGGACTATAATGATCCTACCTAATTAGACAAAACTTTCCTTATATACTAATTAGTGACTAGGTACATACTACTAGTGACTATTTGCGCGAGTTTTTTTTTAATGTATGACCCGGCAAATGACCTCCTCCCGCCTGATGTTAAGCGGTGAAAGAGGCCCAAATGAGTTGACAGATAGAGTAGGGACGACATCCACTATCCTACCTGCCCACCCCTTGCCGGCCCAAAAGATGCTTTTTCACGCCTCTTTTGAAGGAACCCATGTTGTAGGATGGAGGAAACACGTGCGCAGGTAGAGAATTCCAAGTGTGGGATGAACGACAGGAATTTCTTGGTACGGTGTGAGAAGGAGGACACAGTGTACGGATGACTCCGAAGGCCCTTACGCGTGTTTCTGTTAAGAAATGGAGAGGGAGGGATAAGGTTAAAGAGCTCCTCAGAGCATTCCCCATGGAACATTCGGTAAAAGGCGCTAAGAGAGGCGATGTCACGACGAAGTTGTTGTGATTTAAGTACCTACATGTACCTTAGGCTCAGAACTTTTCAGCAGCCCCTCGTATTACATTTTGAAGTGTGTTACAAAGCTTAGGATCCCTCCCACTCTTCCCCCCCCCCCCCCCATGTGTGACGTAAGTTATGGATGGTCCCCAGGTTAGAAAATTTTCTAAGTATGACGTTACCCGACGTTCAAATCAATGTGTCGTTGCGAGTTGTTGATTACGTAAAAAAAGGAAAAAATGCGTGTGCTATATTTTTTTAAGTAGTAAATTAGTAATCTACCAGACCGGCATTTAAATTAAGCCGCCTCCTTATTGTAGCGGACCTATCAAGCCTTGCAGACAAACTAGTGGGATCTACTAAACGGGCTTCACTCCAACAGTATCCTGCTGACTATCGTCCGATTTGATCATGCCGGGCCGTTCGCATTGGCGTATCTAGTTTTTTTTCAGGGCCTGGCCCATGATTTGTGTAAAGTTATCAGTATTTTGGCGTCCATCATAGAATTTTAAATCGGCTTAACATCCTGGGGTGGGCACGGAGGCCCCCCTCTACGAGTATATACGCCTATGGCCGTTGGCCGCGACCTTATGGTGCCTTAATGGCTCTAGATCACGCTTAGGCCTACTGTACTCAAAGATGTAGCTTTATTGCTTCAAAATACGCCCTTCTAGTTAGCTTTCAAAAGTTCTCAGCCTACTAAACTCTGTTAACAAGTCGCATAGCATGTGTTGCCATCATTTATGTCAAAGCTGTAAGACGTTACGAGTGTTTTGACTTTTTATTTAATTCCAAGTCGCTAACATTGATTTACAGTAAATCAATGGTCGCTAAACATGCCGTAACCATAGCACATGTATATGTGTGAGAAAAAATGAACTATAGCTAATTGGATGGTGTATTTCACTTTTTCTACGAAATGAGTACAACTACTATTTAGAATAAAAATTTAATTCTCACACTAACACAAAAATACAAGATTAATTATTAAAAAAACTTTTTTAAATACAAGCTTTTATTACTCGTCAATACGAATCAAACGAGCCCAAATTCGATAGAGTTGCGTCGTTTTATTGCGGAGTTCTAATGGCCACCTTCCAGCTCCAGCATCAGATCAGCACTATATCATAATATTGAATTGTCACGCGATATATATATATATATATATATATATATATATGCGTGCAAAATTTCAGCTCAATCGGAAACCGGGAAGTGGGTCAAAATCAACTTGCAAGATTTCATTACAGACACCGGGACAGATGAAAGTAAATAAAAGCTCTTAAAATAGAACACAACTGCGAGAATACTTCGCAACCTTTTTCGATATTTATACAAGAAATATATCAGAAATTAACAGCGTAAAATACGACCACTCGATAAATACCCCGGCGTCGTATGACAGACAAGCATGGCTGACGCCATGAATCCTGCATGCATACATCAAATCAAATCAAATCATTTATTTGTCAGAACATAGGTAGGGTACAAAGTTGATATCACAAATTAAACAGTCTCACTATGTCTCGCCATAAAGGCATGCACAAATTAGAAGAAAAAGATAACATAATATTGCATTAAATTGGTTTAAATTGTACATTCATCATAAAATATAAAATCAAGAAATCATAATCATAATTCGTTATTTAGGAATATGTTAGTTAAATTTAACAAAATTAAATATTATAAAATTATTACACTCGAAGCAAATACTTATGTCATAAATTATAAAATTATTTATATGTCAAAGTCATTAAGAAAGTTATTTACAGAATAGTAACATTTTTGAACAAGTAATTGTTTTAATTTTTTCTTAAATTGTTGTAGTGGCAAATCTTTAATGGTATTTGGTATTTTGTTATACACACAAGGAGCCATATTCAGAACGCTTTTTCGCACCAAGGCGGATTTACATTTAAAGAGACATAGCTGTTTGACATACTGCTGTCTTACTGGTTGCTTTCTAGTATTCACCACACTTGGAAATAAATGTATATTTATCTTAACAAATACAGCTATCTCAAAGATACAAAGAGATGGTAATGTGAGAAGGCCCAGATTTGTAAAATAAGGAACACAGCTATCTCTAACTCCCAGATTGCACATACATCGTATACATCTCTTTTGTGTCCTAAACAGCATATCTTTATCGGTGGAATTACCCCAGAAAATTATGCCGTATCTCAGTACCGATTCTACTAAGCCATAATAAGCAACAAGTACCGTTTCTTTGTTAACCAATCTCGACAAGTTAAACAGCACATACGCACATTTATTTAATCGCTTGCACATTTCTTCTATATGTGGTTTCCATGTAAGCTTTTTGTCTATTTGAAGTCCTAAAAATTTGGTTGTGTCAATAGTACGTATTTCAGTGTCTTCATATAATATTTTCAGTGATCTTACTTGTAATTCTTTTGAAAAATGCATTATGTGTGTTTTCGTCATATTAATTTTTAGATTATTCTTTTCTAGCCAATGTATCAAATCACCTATAGCCGCTCCAATCCTGTTTTCATGCTCACTTATGTTATAAGAATTAACAATAATAGTACTATCATCAGCAAATAATACTGTGGGATGTTTCATATATTGGGGTAAATCGTTAATATACACTAAGAACAACAGTGGTCCAAGAACACTACCTTGGGGAACACCGTATTTTATTATTCTCTCATTTGATAAATGATGAATTTCTTTTTTCAATTTTGGACATATTCTAGAAATTTGTGTGATTTGCTTGCGTCCACACAAATATGATTTTAGTAGTTCTAAAATATTTCCTCTTATGCCTAGGGTTTGCAATTTAAAAATTAATGTATTGTGATCTACGTAATCAAAGGCCTTAGTCATATCGGCATATATTGCACAAACAAAATTTTTATTATCTACATTACTGTAAATTGCACTTATAAAGTCATATATGGCTAAATTAATCGATTTGTTTTTCCTGAAACCTTTTTGTTGATTGCACAGTATATTGATTTTTTCAAAATATGAGTAAAGTCTATCATATATTATTCTTTCGAAAATTTTAGAAAAGATCGAAGATAAAGCTATGGGCCTATAATTTTTCATATTATCTTTTTCACCTTTTTTAAACAGGGGTTTTACCACAACAGTTTTCATATCTTCGGGATAGACCCCGCTAGTTATACAAATATTGAAAATATGACTTAGGTGAGGTGCTATTATCCGAATAGAATGTTTTACCACCTTAGGTGATATACCATCAAAGCCTACACTGTTTTTATTTTTTAGAGCCATAGTAGCTTTTATTATATCCTCTGGTACTATAGGTAGCATAAAATAAGAATGCGTTTGGGAATTCAATTTGAAATATTCTTGTGTATGTCGTGTTGATGTTGTTTCAATTTGATCTACAAAGTAATTATTAAACGCATTTGCAATATCAATGGGTTTCGTCAAAATTTTATCATCTTTTTTGATGCTCAGAAGTTGTTCTTTAATGTCAGAAGATCGACTCGAAAGTGACGTTGCGGTTGCGTCTCCTCGGATGAAAATAAGTAAAAATCGAGCGAAGACGACGCTCGACGCCAGACGAATGATTCAAAATAGATTCTCAGGAGGCGTGCACCAAGCGATAATGCTACGTCTTCCGTAGACAGCAGGTCTGATATTAAGTATGTGGGTGTGAAGTGTGGTGTTGTTTGATTGGAAAGCGGGGGAAGGAGGTCATTCGCTTGTATGACCAGTAGGCGGAGCACGGGCTGCCAACTCTGGACTCGAGTCACGCATTATCCCATAATTTCAGTAACATAATCACTATATTGTCCTAGAGAGTAGCACGGCGGGGAGTATTTAGTGTGACTGACGTGATAAAAATTTCTTAACGCTCGTCAAGGGACATGTGTGACTGAGTTTTATCACAAATTTCTTGGTGTGCCTGAGCTCCGACTGCTGTGGTTGTAGCAAGGGCTTTAATACTTTGGAAGATGTAGCAGCAGTCGGAGAGCAATAAAACTCAGTCACAAGTGTCCCTTGACGAGCGTCAAGAAATTTTTATCACGTCAGTCACACTAAATACGCGCCGCCGTGTTACTCTTTAAGACATAGCAAAATGTCACTGAAATTGTGAGATAATGCGTGACTCAAGTCTAATCTTGGCAGCCCGTGCTCCGCCTGCAGGTGTTAACTACACCTGACGGTGACCAGCGGGACGCGGGCTTAGAAAGCTCGAGTCCTGTATTGCACAGGTCACTGTCAGTCGGCGATGCTCCAAATGCCCAGGATTGTTGGTCTCTCCATTTAAGGGAGATGGGTAGGGCTTGCCATAGGCAAGCAAACGCGGACGAGGTTATGGAAGTATCCGAAAGGGTTCCCATGGCCTTGTCTGGTGGCGACGCGGCCCCCGTGTCCTCCTCACCTGTTGATGGGAAGGATGCGGCGGTGATGGACGTACCCACACCATGGCTTATGTAACGGGAATCGTTGGGTTTTAATCGGTAGGCCGCGGTTTCTTTATGGCACTTTGTCCCCAGTGACCGCGGAGAGTCCGACATAACCTCGCGCTTTCCCAAACGCGAGGTGTGCATAAAGAATTTCCCAAAGTTAAAAAAAAGGGGACGATGACAAAATTAAAAGATGCATTAATTGCAGAAATAATTGCATTGAGCTTTTTAGGGAAACTTACTTTTCACAGAGAGACTCAGTAGGTACTTTAACTTAAGTGTCCTAACTATTTCTACAGCAAAGCACCGGTGCTTGCATCGCTGTTTTCCGGTTTAGAGGGTGAGAAAAACAGTGAAATTACTGAGTATGCCGTGTTCAGACAAAAGTAGTAAAAAATAATATAGATTATAAGGTAAATAAAACATTTTACTCAACCCAAAACAAAAACACTTATACTGGCACTATCACAGTTACTGTACTCCCGCTTCACTTGTAGAAAATATTGTCAATAACATCACAAAAATCTTCCGAACTGTCTAGAATAGTATCAAATTGCGCTTTCGACACGAATCTGAGTACTGGTCACTCAACTTTGACTGATGAAAGTCACTCAAAAGAATTCGATCTGAAAGTCTGAAACTGTTCGACACGAAACAATTAGCGAAAACACTGAGCACTGATGGTTAGAAAGCTGATCACTGGACACGCTTTAGGATCATTAAGTTTGACTGACGAAAGTTTATCGTCCTAGACGGCCGGCCGCGAGGCGTCACGTGTTATCGGGGGCCATATCATTGTGGAGGCGATATCAGAAGCGAGTGGAGTTGCCGCCGAGAGTATCGCGCAAACAGAGTCCGGCGTTCGGAAGATGCAGATGCGGCAGTGGCTGGTGCTGTGTGGCGTGCTGGCGGCGGCGCAGGCCGCGAGGATACTGGTCGTCCTGCCGACCAACACCAGGAGCCATTACGCGATGTATGGCAAACTCGTCGAAGCACTGGCTAAAAAACGCCACCAGTTGACTGTCATTAGCCATTTTCCAATGGTAAGCTACCATTTAATTTATTTACATTAGCTAGAGAAAGGAGCTTTTGACGTTTTTCAGTAGGTTGTAGTAACTATTTTTTATTTATTGATAAGTTTGCAATAGGTGATGTTAGTTTCCAATAAATGTTTTATAAACAAATAAACATATCAATTTATTTCAGTTAGTTTAAACAAAGTAGAAATAAATTTAAAGTAAAAGTATCATGTTTTAGTTTATTTTTTATTTATTTAAAGTAATTATAAAATATAAATAAAGAAATTTACAACATGGCAAATTATTGCCTTTACTAAACTTAACAGCGCTACTTATCTATACATTTTATTATTTATTGTCACTAATTTTCACTTTCATCAATTTATTTTTACTTCAGTCATATCACACATGGTCTGTCGTAATTTAGATGATAGTGAATTATTGAACTCTTGCCCCCATAGGACACACTAAACGACAAAGTCAGTGATAGTTAAATTGTTTATAGTTCACCGTATTAACATTTACGAATTTTTGGATTATTCCACGTAAATTCCACATTTTTGGGTACTAAAATCACCCGGCACCAAATCACCTGGGTGATCAAATTCCACAGTATTGTAATTTACTTATTTTGTTTCCTTAAATCTCCTGGGTGATCTAATCCCACATTAGTTTTATTGCGTCTCCTAAAATCACCTGCACGCGTAGCACAACGACCCCGAGATAAATATGTCTATCATTAACTGTCACATTCTCGGCACCAAACAATGGCTATCTCGTCAGAAGAATAACTAAAGGCGCCTCTTCACAATGGCCCATGACGGCCCATCAAATGATCGTCCATCATTGCCGCCATGATCGGGCAACTCTCCACACAATCGTGAACATTCATTTACTAACTGTTCACTATTATGATAAGACGTCTATCAAAAATATTTTACAAAAACTAAAAACCGACTTCAAAAACACTGAAAAGTTAAAAATAATATAAGAATAGGTACAAACAAGATCACACTTCTATATTGAAGTCGGTGCCAAACGATGATCTCCTCGAAAGTCTTAAAATTTGTCACCGACTTCAATATAGAAGTGTGATGTTGTTTGTACGTACCTATTCTTATATTATTTTTAACTTTTCAGTGTTTTTGAAGTCGGTTTTTATTTTTTGTAAAATATTTTTTATTTTTTAGTGAATGCAATCTTATTAGTGAAAGAATCCCTAATTTAAAAAATCGAGGAAAACGCTAATTTTAAGTAAATTAGCGTTTAAAAAAAGAAACATCATATGAGTAAAATTTATTTACCGAGAAGTCTACACTGTACTCGAGACAAATACGTACTGAGTAATCGGCGATTGTGTGGACGCGTATGCCATCATGGGCCATAATTCCTTTGATGTACCGACAATTTACCGATTGCTCACGATTACCGGTGATGATGGCCGCTCATAGACAATCATGCCCTCTACACAATCGTGATTGTGTATGCTTGCCCATTATGGGCCATTGTGAAGAGGCGCCTTGAAGCATATGCTTTAGTTGTTGTTCTGAGGCTATCTCATTCGCTACTGTCAAAGATGACATTTCGGTGTAGAGAAATTGGCCGAGAAAATACTCTCGCGATCCTTGTGCTACGCGTGCTGGTATGGTACAGGTAGGTAAAATTACCCGTACTTGCTTGTTGCCGAAAGCGACATTCCAATGATTTGTTTATTGCGTAAACGGTATTTTTAGTTCACCATATCCGTGTCGACCAACAAAACTGACCAAAAACTTTTTCTGCGGAACGACTGCGGAAAAATAAGCATACGTGGCTTTTGTCTCAGGGCGCTGGTGAAACAGAACCGCATCAACGTAGCCTTATCACTTACCAGAGTATCGTGCATATTTGTGTTTCATCATCATCACAGCTCATATACGTCCCCACCGAGGGGCACAAGCCTACCCTAATTAGTTAGGGCGATTAGGCCTTAGTCAAACCAAGCTGGCCCAGTGCGGATTGGTTGACTTCACATACACCTTTGAATTACTTCGCAGGTGTATGCAGATTTCCTCACGATGTTTTCCTTCACCATAGGAGCGTCAGATAAATGTGGGTACAATAAGCTCCTTGTCAAGCTATATTGTTTGACCTTTAGACCGTTCTTATGTCGCTCGTAATAGTGGCGGTTTTCCTAGTGTAAATGTAAAGCTTGAATGGGAGCTTACTGTACCTACATATGAAATTCGTGTAACGAAAAACACATTGGTACATGACAGGATCGATCGCGGGCCGAAACGAACCGGCGTGAAAGCGAAAAGTTTTATATGTTTCTGCCTTTGTTCACCGACAGCAAAATTTGAACATTTCTGGTACGGTAGGCAGACAAGGAGATCGCCCACTGATACATCCAGTTGACGATGACTACTTTTTTATCCTATTTTTCAGTAGGTTTACATAATTCAATCACTGCCATTTATTAGTTGTATATTTATTTGTATTATTTTGCTTTTGGTATAATTTTAATTAAGAATAAGCTGCGATTATAATTCAACTGTTGTTTTTTTAATATTCATTTTTATCTCAAATATATTTTTACTTTAAATACCTCAAATATACTTAGAATAAAATAGGTAAAAAAATACCGGGCTATTTTTCCAGCAGGAGCCAAATTTTGTGTGCTTGTTCAGACAAGCAAAATGAAGATCTTTTACTATGAGACTAATATCGAAATCGAAAAAAAAAATCAGCTGTTCCATACATTTAGGTTCAATGGGAACCTAAATGTATGGAACAGCTGATTTTTTTTTCGCGATTTCGAGTTTGCCCCCATAGTAAAAGTTGTTCATTTTGCTTGTCTAAACAAGCATACAAAATTTGGCTCCTGATGGAAAAATAATCCGGTATAACGAATAAAAATTAAAAACATGTGCGTCGAATGAAGAATAAAAAGTGCGGTTATACTACTAGTTACAAAGAATAATGAACTTATTTAGGTAGGTATTAAAAATTGATAAAAAATTTCATTTTGTTTTTTTAGTAAGCGTTCCGGTAAAATCTCCCACGTGTTTATACAATGTGTACAAACCTAGAATGCTTATGTAATATACTTGGCGCGTTTTCAAAAGAACGTAACGCAATATATCATAGTTTGCTGGTGCATTAAAAGTAAATTTATATTGACATATAAACAAATACATTATAACATTATTTATACAAACAAATTGTAATACAATTTAATTAAGTTTACGTCAATTCATGCACACACAAAAGGAATGAAATACTCATTGATACAGACAGCTCGTGAGTTGCCCCCTTCACCTCGCCGTCTGCAGCGTTATCGTGGCACACGATTTGATTCTCCGGACTCATAAAACACTTGTACCTATCATTCAATTATTTAACAACCAAGTTTACCACGAAACATAATTTGTTGCAGAAAAACGCGCCAGAAAACGTCGAAGAGATCAGTTTAGCGGGAACGATACCGGAAATAACAAATAATCTTACAAATCAACAATTCTCGTGGAAACCAGAAATGGTCCGGAATTTGGAGAGTATCATGCACGAATGTGTGCAGGCGTGCGAAGTTGTGTCGCGTTTGCCTATTGTTAAGGCTCTGATAAACTCGTCGGTCACATTTGATCTGGTTATTGTCGAGGTGTTCGGAAGCGAATGCTTTCTTCCGTTGGGGCAAAGGTTCCAAGCGCCCGTCGTCGGATTCCTGTCTAGTGTGCCGCTGCCGTGGTTCAACGAGCAGCTGGCGAACCCGGAAGCGACAGCGTACGTTCCATCCTACATGACGGGGTTCGGACAACACATGAACCTGTGGGAAAGATTTGTCAACACGTTGTCTGTTATTGGAGCCAAAGTTTTATACAAGTACAAGTCGCAAAAACCATCACAAGTATGTATTTGTAATGTTCAAATATTAGATTCGGATACGATCTTATACAGATCATTGCAAAGAACATTAACATTTTACTAGAAGTCAACATTAATGGCTCCAAGGAAAATAGTTAACAAATTGATGGATGACTTTTTGTTTTAGATTATTGCGGACCGACTATTTGGCCCTGGGTCGAAATTGGAAACATTGGCGCAAAATTACAGTTTGGTGATATCGAATAGCCACTTCAGTATAAACGAAGTCCGTCCTTTAGTTCCTTCTTTAGTCGAAGTTGGGGGATTGCATTTGGATGAAAATCAGAAACTATCGAAGGTGAGTTCGTGCGTTCCTTATTTAATATTCAGATTATGTAAACTGAAAATCATTCATATCGTCGGCGTTTCCATTAGACATTATCGGAATCGTCAAAACTGGTATTGTATCAATCACGTATCAGAGCACGAATGATGGACATGGCGAAAGGGAATTGCTTACCTATTCTTTTGAGTATCTCTCGTGCCCACTGATATAAATGTTATCTCCCGTCCACACGAAGCTGTAGTATGCATATAATTGTGTTAAAGTCACTGGGTCATCGTCGCTACGTCCAGATACCGTTGCTTTAGATCTGCCGATCGAACACAGGAATATCTGTTTAGATGTGATTATGAAATTTCCTGTTTACCTTTTGATAGTTAACGAGAAGATTCTTCACGCGCAATTAATAGTGAGTGTAAACATTACATTATCGTAAAATACTAAATAATAAATAAATCCAGTTACTTACTTACTATACTAATATTGGCTCAGTGAAACCTTTTTTTGGGAAAAAAATCATGAATGTTAATAATAAGTTAATAATATAGGAAACCCTAAGACATCCAAGGAAAGTCGCACATTTCTTTTCTTTTTGCATAAAAAAAGGAAGCAAAGGAAAAGGAACTACGAAAATTATGAAATTATACTTTATAATAAATATATATTTTTTATTACTCTAATGATTTCATAAATTTTTTCCATATTTAAATATTCACATTTAAAGACTTTAACGAAAATAATAATATTTGTGATTTACGAATCGGCTTTAGCTACGAATTCGAATTGATAGATAAATATTAATAAATTAAGCTTCATGTTGTTCATGTAGAGTAGGATATTATTTATTGACTCATCAATTATATAACATTACACGAATGTTACAAACCCACATGATTGTGAGCCCTCGATATCAGACGTCAAGAGGTTGGTTATGTATGATTAAACAATTCATTGCAATTAAACTGTCGTACGTTCTAAATAAAAAAACCGGCCAAGTGCGAGTCGGACTCGCCCATGAAGGGTTCCGTAGGATTTATGACGTATAAAAACTAGAATTACTTACTAGATATCGTTCAAACCAATTTTCGGTGGAAGTTTGCATGGTAATGTACATCATATATTTTTTTTGTTTTATCATTCTCTTATTTTAGAAGTTACAGGGGGGGGGGGGGGGGGGGACGACGACACACATTTTACCACTTTGGACGTGTCTCTCGCGCAAACTATTCAGTTTAGAAAAAAATGATATTAGAAACCTCAATATGATTTTTGAAGACCTATCCATAGATACCCCACACGTATGGATTTGATGAAAAAAAATAGAGTTTCAGTTCTATGTAGGGGGAAACCCCAAAATTTATTGCTTTTTTTTGTATTTTTGAAAATCTTAATGCGGTTCACAGAATACATCTACTTACCAAGTTTCAACAGTGTAGTTCTTATAGTTTCCGAGAAAAGCGGCTGTGACATACGGACGGACAGACAGACAGACAGACATGACGAATCTATAAGGGTTCCCTTTTTTGCCATTTGACTACGGAACCCTAAAAATTACTGTCGTAATCGCCAAGATTAGTTGCTTCACAATTATCGTATTCCTTTAAATATATTTGTGATTTCCTAATTGTGCCTTACATTTGTTATAATCCCTATCTTATAAGTCTTTATTACTTTCTACAATCTACAATATCAAAAAATATTTAATATTTTATTAATCATCATAAGGCTAATGCAGTCCACTCCTGGACATAGGCCTCTCTCAAGGCGCTCCACTAGACCGGTCCTCAGTTTTGCGCGTCTAGTCACTTTTCATTGGATAATAGTTCTTTTTTCTTATATAAAGTGCTCCAATTGGGAGAGTACATGATATGTTGTTATTAGTAATTCTAAAAAGTACTTTAGATATACACGAAATGTAAAATATACAGAATTTCATCTAGAACATACTATTGACAAAATTGATTGTGCCCGCTGTGTCGTGTGCGGTTTGACCCCATCGAGACCGTTAACCTATATTGATCGCACAATAGAGGTTTCGTCTATCGGACCGACCCCGGACCTCTTTACCCTACGTACCCTTTGGAACATCTGATAATGGCAGACGAATTATTGATTATTCCTAAATTACCCATAATATTCTCATTAGTTCGTCGTTTAAAGTAAACAAAGTCGACCTATTTTATGCAGGTAATAGTTGAGCCCGCGAACTATAATACGTTTCGCCAGTAAAATACTAATATCGCTATTACAAAATGGGGATTGTCCGCGAACTACGTTTTGCCATAATAATTGCCAAAGCAAATTCTGGTTCTGATATTTAAAATAGTTTACGACCTATTCTCAGACATACCGAATATATAGTAAAAAAATTATAGTAAAACTTTGGTTACAAACACTGTGACACGAGAAATGTATATACTTATTAAAAAAAGAAGATTAATCTATATACATAAAAGGAGATGTTCCCATCTATAGACGCACGCACAGTCGTAACCGCTAATGGTAGAAACGTGAAATTCGGACAGATGCTTTAATTCGAAATACGAACGCACACTAAGAAGGGATTAAAAAAGAATTTAACCCTAAAGGGATTAAATAGGGGTTGCAAGGTTGCAAGTTTGTATGGAAAAATCTTTAAATTAGCAACGATTTTGAAAAAAACTTGAGATTCATGCTCCTATTAAATATTTCATTGAACACGTGTTTCATGGTTTATTGGAATTCATCCACTTAGGTTGCAAAATAGGGGTTGAAAGTTTCTATGGAAAATATTTAAAATCTGCTCTTTTCTTTGCTTGCTTGCTAATTTCTTTGAAATTTATAATCCGGGCTCAAAAAGGCTAAGTACAAAATTATTTTTCCTACGGGATAATATAAATTCCTACGGGAAAACAATAATAACGCGGGCGAAGCCGCGAGCGGAAAGCTAGTACAATATAATAAAACAGTTACACCGCAACCTACCACAACACAAGCAATATCAAAGTGAAATTATTGAGGTGACTTTTGAAATATTCAAGACGTTAGAAATTGAATTGAAAAACGATTTTAAGGTACATACCTTGTTTAAAATGAAAACATGACCGCCAGCTATCGGTTTTGTTTGCCTGTGCCTTTGCGCTATTAAATTATGTATGTAATAGGCCGTACACCGTGAAAGCGATTATTATACTTATTTGTATTTTACTTTCTTTTTCTAGGATTTGAAATCCCTTCTGGACGCAGCGAACGAAGGAGTGATCTACTGGAGTTTCGGCTCCATGTCGAGGATAGAGACCATCCCGCGAGATAAGCTGACGCAGATATTCGCTGCCTTGTCCGAACTCAGCCAGACGGTGCTTGTGAAGATGGACCGGAGGCTGCTCGCTGCAAACCTTACCGTCCCCGATAATGTGTACGCCATGAACTGGATACCGCAGTATGCGACGTTGTGTAAGTCATACAAATATAACATTATTTAGTTTGGTCAAAAATTAATAGATTCAACGAGTATTTTGATTTTAATTGTGTTGGTTAGCTAGGCTACTAGCTTATATTATAAATTACTCCACTCTGCGCGAAAAGCGAACATCGGCCATAAAGTGAACTTTCTTTCTAAAATGTATTTGAAATATGTGCAATGAAAATGTATTTAAGTGAATGAATTCAAACACATGAAAGCTTAACAAAAACTTTAAATATACGTTTATGAATTTAAACATGGCTGGGCTGCAAATGAATAGGTACTAAAATTATGCTAAAGTATATGAATGTCACGAAAAGTCCAGATGATAATTCAGCAGTATGCATAAATAACATTTACATTCGAACATGATGACGTTATTTAAACAAGGTGTTTGGTCAATACCCTAATCGATTGTAAAATTTATTTTCTTAGTGCCCATATATTTTTTCACCGACCCAACTATTTGTATGAGGAATATTATATGACTATTTAACATAGGTAGGTTTCGGCTTGATAGGGTATTGACCAAAACACGGTGAATATCGCCATAGGCGTAAACCAACTACATTGTACAGTTATTGTTTATTGTCGCTTAAACTTAGAATAAGTATTTTTGGTTTTACACTTTTATTGTTATAAAATCACAGCTAGAAATACCACACCATTGCTATTACATAAGAGGAATCATGCAGACAAGTCCATTGCGATTAAAGCGGGTATAGATTGTATTAGCAGCATCCACATATCACACTATCACACGCAAAACACATTAAACATTTAATAACCGAGTTCACCGGCCGCTAATCTATGAAGCGGATAATACGAATTGCATTGTTAAAAATGCAATATTTGCATTTCAACACGTCACACGAACCAAAAGTATAACGCACACATCAAAAATTTTGCCGTTCCTGTATGTACCCTATGAACACCTACAAACAAAGAAGTCAACTTGCACGATGGCAACCCAAAGGAACCCGTCGACACAAGGATACTCACAGGATACACGCACAACCACAGACATTGTCTGGTTGTGACTTTCTGTGAGTCGAGTCTCCCGTGACCCTTGGGGGTCTATGACCGTTTAGTCAAAAGTGTCTATGACCGTTTATGACTTTTAAACTGCAACGTATAAGCCGACAAACGCTGTACCGTACTTTTCATGATTTGTGATTCGATTTTTTGTCTACTACTACAGGTCATCCGAACGTCAAACTGTTCATCTCTCACGGCGGGCTGCTGGGTACTCAGGAGGCGGTAGCGTGCGGGGTGCCCATGCTCACGGTGCCACTGTACGCCGACCAGGCGCTCAACGCGCGGGCCATGAAAGACCGGGGCGTTGCCAGGACCGTCACACTGAGAGATACCGACCGAAACACGTGGCGCGACGCACTTCACGATTTGCTCAGAACAAGCAAGTGCGTTATTTGTTTTGTTGTTTTCCCCAAGTTAATGTACCAATACAATCAATACCTAGTTGAGATAATGATTACGTAATAAATTTGCATGATAAGAAACAGATAAGTCCCGTCGCAATAGAGTAAGTCTGCGAAATAGCTTGTCTTAGGTACCTGCTAGCTTTCCGCCCGCAGCTTCACCCGCGTTATTTTCGTTTTTCCCGTGGGAATTCTTTATTTTACTGTAGTAAAAAAAATCAAACTACAAACTTTTCAGCTTACAAAACAAAAAGTCATGTTGAAATACGTTAAGCAGTTGTTAGTATGATACTCAAACAATAAACAAAATTTCAATCCAAATTTTACACATTTCTGAATGGGGAATTCTCAAACAGACGTGTTCACTTACATCTAATTACCAGCTTAGTACAAATGACATGTTTCTAGCTTCAAAAATGACGGACTACCATACAAACTCTGAACCCCATTATCACCTCCTTTGGGGTTGAATTGCGCAAAATCCTCTCTTCAATGACACCAACAGTATGAATTCAATATCTTCTCACAATTTCAAACTTTTATCATTAGTGGTTTAGGTTGGGTGTTAATATGTCGCAGTCAGGACATTGCCTTTTCAGACTGAAGTGTTCAGTCTTTTTATATACAACAAAGTTGGCAAACAAGCAGGCTTCCAACCTGATGGAAAGGGACTACAATTACCTATCGATTTTTTACTTATCGATGACTTACAATTACCTATCGATGTGGTTCCTGTGAGACTTGCAAATTTACAACCACTTCAAGGGCGCCAATGTCACAGTACGCAGTAATTTCACTGCCCGTCTTACCATTCAAACCGGAACACAGCAATAGACTCATTCAGCCGACTGCGATAGTCTCCCTCTGGTGAAATATTAGGTATTAACTTATGTTTTAATATCCGAGTTAGCAGTGTAAAAACAATTTATAAATTGTGCGCCAGTGCGTTAAAATAGGACCGTTTCATACCATAAATAATTCCATAATAGATTGGAAAGAGGTGTACAATCTTTATTACGAATTGGTTTCATTTTCCACGATACGTCTGTACTTGCAGTAATTATTGTACAACAAAAGAAAACAATATATTCATGTTACTATCTAATATTTATAGCCAATGCATGTGCTACTTTTTTGACGCTTGGTTGACGGCGAAGGTGCGGTGGTCTCAGAACAATACCTAACTAAAGCATATTCTTCTGAGGGTGATAGGAAAGCTGCTCCAAGGCTGACATAACATAGCGGTGCCGATCCGTTTGTGTGTTATTAATGGATTAAGATCATTAAGATATATCGATAATTTCATCGTATATAGATACAATAAGTATATTTTCTAATAAAATATTCTTGACATTATTCATATTTACTACAAAAAATTGTATAATACAAGATAATTACAAGAGTCGTTGACACTTTGTTGAAATTTGTGAAAGATAACATTAATGTTTATAAATTCCGCAATATATTAGAAATCATTAGTCCAGCGTTTATCATCGCGTGATAATTGTCGGGATCTTATGAACTTTGCTAGTTATCAAACAACTAAAACACCGACTTAAGCGAGCTTTATATATTATTATTATTATAGATATAGAAGGAGAAGTTCCCATCTATAGACGCACGCACAGCCGTAACCGCTAATGGTAGAAACGTGAAATTTGGACAGTTGTTTTAATTCAAAATGCGGACGCACAATAAGAAGGGATTAAAAAAAAATTTAAGCCTGAAAATGAAATAGGGGTTGCAAGTTTGTATGGATTTTTTTTAAATTAGCAACTTTTTTGATAAAACTTAAGATTCATGCTTTTAAAAACATTTCATTGAACACGTGTTTCGTGGTTTATTGGAATTCACCCCCTTAGGGTGCAAAATAGGGGTTGAAAGTGTCTATGGAAAATATGTAAAATCTGCTCCAATTTCTATGAAATTTATTATTCGAGCTCCTAAATATAAATAACAGTCGTCTATAAAATAGGCTACAAAATTATTTTACGGGAAAATATGAAATTCCCACGGGAAAACAATAATAACGAGGGCGAAGCCGCGAGCGGAAAGCTAGCTAATAAATAAAACGTTACCCAAAACTACATTTTCTCATATCGAATAATGAGTCATGGTCATGCAGAGTTGGGGCAAGCTCCTCCTCCCCGAGGAACTAGCATGCACCAAGCAGCTGGCTCAGAGGGAGGTTCTGCACCAGTGGGTCGTGACGCTTGCCCACCTAGCTGCCAATCATAGACGATAAGGCAGTTAGTCCAATGTTGGAGGAGTGGTTATGGCGTCGGCAACGCCGGGTCCGGCTCAGTAACATCTGCACTGCAGATGATAATCTGGTACGGCTGCCGCGGATTACTTGCACAGTGTCGCTCGTCGGGAAGCCACACGCACACCCTAGCGGTGTTCCCGGATTGATGGCGACCCCAGCGCGACGACCTAGTCCTCGCACTGCAGCTGGGTATCAATGATGGTTCTCCCTTACACAGTACACTGGCCAACGTCGTTCGCAAGATGTTGACCAGTGCGACGGCATGGGAAGCTGCCGCTTCCTTCTACGAAGTTGTAATTTCGCAGTAGGACGCGGAGGGTGCGGGAAGAGGACCCTCTTGCCGCCCCCCCTCCGATGTAGACGGTGGTTGGGTGGCAGAAGGCAAGCTTTCTTGTCCCGCCCCCGTGAGGGGGGTGGAGGCTTTAGTTCCCCCAGTTTGAGGAGCAACTAATGTCTGACGTAGTCTTCTTCTGGCCGGACTGTCTAGAGGGTGATCTATCGACTTAGGTCACCCAGATCCCAGATCACTCCACAATTGGAGTGATGGAACAACCCAGAAGTTTTTAATGAGTAAGCCCCGATTTGAGGGAAATTTCACATAACTGCAAGACGTAGCCCGATCTCTTGGGTAGATTTAACATTTTTTCATACAAAAAAAAAATTACTTTTCTAACAAAAAAGAGGCCCAGCAATTACTTTTTACGCACATCGGAATGTCTGCTAATTCTATGTTGATTCAACAAAAATATTTCATCCCATTCTCGACTGACGCCTATGTAGCATTCGACTATTTGCTTAGTGTTTTCTTATACAAATCGGAAAACATTAACTTTAAAATTTCTTCAATTTGATTTCAAAGCTTTAGTACAGAAGACTAAAAAAATACATAGTTTTGGGCTGTTGGGTAAACAACTGGGGGCAAATGTGCTTTGATCTGGTGTTTCAGATTGTCGTAACTTTCATAATCAATATTCGTCGTAAATCAAAATGTCTAAATAAAGGGATGCATAAAATAAAAATAATAGCTTTTCTTCCAATAGCTATCAGGATTTTTAAGGTTGAGTTAATCCTTGCAAATTCGAGACTAAAAGTTGAAACATTGTATGTATAGAATAAGTTCTTACGATTGTTACAATTAATCTAGGATAAAGTTTTAAGTCAGAGCAATAAGTTTATTTTACATTTCGAGCGTGTTAGTGTTGTCACCCATGTAGGTTTCTTAGAGCTCTTGGGACTATCCACCATTTTGAGAGTTGCTTCCGAAGCTAAGTAGGAAAGCAAAAAATTATCTGGTGCAGGTTCAGTCAGTTCAGTTTGAACCACAGAATAATATAGAAAAGAGGTCTTTGTTCTGTGGTTTGAACCTTGTAGTGATTAGTGTATAGTGGACGCAGTGTGCAAACTGCGTCTGTTATTCGTTTCGGACACAGAGAGTAGCATTTTAAGGGCGGGTTGGAAAAATCATTTCTGTCTGATGAGCAAAATACTGATAATATGAACGCAGTGATATTATTTAAAAATCTCAAATATCCTTTATTGTTACAGATACAAGCAAAACATGCTGAAATTGAGAGAAGTGTTCCTTGATCGACCGATGCCACCTCTGGAGACAGGCATATATTGGATCGAGTACGTCTTACGTCACAAAGGCGCGCCGCATTTGAGGTCGCCAGCCCTAGATCTTACAATACCCCAGTACCAGCTCCTCGACGTGGCCGCACTCAGTGTGGCTGTAGTAGTCATGACTACGTATATTCTCCACATACTGTTCCGATATCTTTGTACAAGATGCATCAAATGGTGGCCTAAAGAAAAACTAGTGTTTGAGAAACGTATTGTAAACTTTAATGTAATCCTCTGTTTATTTTGGAGGTACAAGCCTAAAGTAAACTAAGAAACTAGGTAAATAATAATTGTATTATATAGGTGTAAATAATTATGTGTAAGATATTTATGAAAAATTAAAAGAACAATTTAAAAATACTGTAGTATATTATTTAAGTAATTTGAAAAATTAATTGCCTAATATGTCAACATGAGGTTAATCTAATACAGTAACTCAGATATTAACTTTATTGTAAACTCAATTGTACATTATCATCACAGCTCATATACGTCCACACCGAGGGGCTCGAGCCAACCCTAAGTTAGGGTGTTTAGGCCTTAGTCAACTATGCTGGCCCAGTATAAATTGGTGGACTTCACATACACCTTTGAATGTCTTCACAGATGTATGCAGGTTGCCTCACGAAGTTTTCCTTCACTATAGGAGAATCGGTAAAATGTACATATGAAGTGCAAAAAACAAAAACTGGTACATGGCAGGATCAAAACCCGGACCTCCCGATTGTTGTAGTCTATGAATGCGAGTCTAGGACTGGATGAAGTATGGTCTGTGGTAGAACAGTATAAAAGGTTTCGAGAGTCAGCCCCGCTCTCTCTGTTCTCTGTTCTATTAGTGCATACAAACTAACGTAAGATTGATAATGTAATTGTGTAAATAATTGTATAATAAAATGTCTAAGTCGAGTAATCTAGTCGTGTCTTTTAAATCATAACGTGAACCCACGAAACACCGATTAGAAGTGCCCAGACCACAGCGCCACCGACGCTCAATCTCTATATATAATAAAATCGTGGGGGTAGAAAAATCTCTAATTGCGAAATATTAAGAAAAAAAAATACACAGGTCGCCTTAAATCATTAGCAGAACACGATGGAATAGTTAAAAAAAAATTGTTTGTTTGTCTGTTTGCCCGGAAAGATCTCCGAAACTACTGGACAGAGTTTGATATGGCTTACACCACAATGCTTTTCCGGAAGAACATTTAGGCATAATTTCATTTGTTTAAATTTTATTTTTAGTGAAAAAATAGGTACCATATAAAATTTTCGAACAATGCTTAATATGTAGAAAATCAACATGGCGCACGTGAAATTATTTTGACAAGTCTATCACATAGTGCAAAGGAAAATTTAATCTTCTGTTAATGGCCGTGCTCATCTGGATTTCGCCAACCAAGAAGTTTAGGAAGTTTAAATTGTCTTTTCTTATGTACCTAATTACCGTGGTGGTAAGGCAAAAGGATCAAGCCATACAACCAATGTATAAAACATTTTTTATGACAATATCACGTCACAAATATAACATTTGTAGGTTGGTTTAATTCTTGACCAGTTTTCACAAAATCGATAAATTTTTGAAATGTTGAAAAGTGAAGATACCTTTTTCAAGGTATTCTGAAAGGTGTTATATGTTTTTACACTATGACTAAGGAATCACACTCTTTCATCCAATTAAACCTATTTAAAGAAATTGATTAATATTGATAATTAAAAAAAAATATCAGACTGCATTGATTGGTTACGCGTAGAGGGAGTACGGGACTCTTGATCCTAATGTCTAAAATGACGGATCACATTTTTTTGGATCCAACCAAGGAACATGGATATCGAACGAAGGACCTAAAGAGTAGAACACATTGAACCTAGCCACGTTGACCTAATTCGACATGACTGCCGATAAAAATTATTTTCCAAACTCAGCAATGTGGATATCAAATGAAATGCCTTGATGAGTAGAGCACTATGAACCTGGCAACATTGACATAAATTCAACATGGCCTCCGCTCAAAAAAACGGATAAAACTTCGTTTCCAAACCCAGCAATATGGGTATCAAATCAAAGGCCTTGATGAATAAAGCACTATTAACCTAGCAACATTGACATAACAGGGTGTCCACTGCTAATGTTCAAAAAAATTCCCTGACTTTTCCCTGACTTTCCCTGACCATTTTTCAAAATTCCCTGACCAAATATATTAATTTTACAGAAAAATAAAATAGAATACTTTTTTTCGAAAATATTTAGTATTTTTTGTTGCAATTTTCAGACCAAATTGTATCTAAAACTAGCTTTACGCTTGCGACTTCGCCCGCGTTATTTTTGAATTCCCGTGGGAATTTGTTTTCCTGTAGGAAAATTACCCTATGGTCCCATAGTCTACTATCCCTTTTTTTTTTTTTTTGGGAGGGGGGAAAATGCATTTACGCATTCCTCGTGGTCGAGCCAAACCACGAGGATATGTGGGACTCCCCAAACCATACTCGGCCCGGGCCTACCCACTAAAAACCCCCCCAGCAGCTCCTCCGTCCGTCACAAGACAAGGGGAAGGGGACAACAGCCAGGCCTTATTCCCGCTGACCCCCTGCCTGTGACATGTCCGTAGCCGGACTCTCCTCCTGGCTCTGCTACTTTGTGGAGCGGTTCTGCGCCGCTCTACACCCCGGGATTGGTTTTTTATTGTGGTTGTCTTCCACGCGGCCCGACGCTCAGTGCGCCGGGCCCCCGGCCCGCTCAGTGCGGGTAACGGGTTGCCCGACGGCAGATCCCACTGGATCCACCGCCACGCGGGTGAGCCGAAGCTCGGGGAAACCCTCGGCAGGCGCAAAGCACCGTGGCGAGAAGTCGCCTCCACTCTGCTACCTTCAAGGTAGCCGCCCAAATCAGGCTTCCGGCGAAAGCCACACCTCTTCTTAGAATAAGAAGAGGGGACTTCGCCCTTCGCCGCATGAAGCGGGTGGCCACACGAAGTGGCCCGCCGGGTTAAACCTGGCCATCCCACACCCCCCCTCTATGGAGGGTCTTCTCGTCAGACTATTAGCCCGCGGCAGATAATCTGCCGGGTTGCCCAGGGTGCACCACAAGGAGGTTGTCTGACATCGCACCCCATGGTCTACTATCCCTAAACCAACTTTCTTCAAAATCGGTTCAGTAGTTTCGAAGCCTATTCAATACAAACAAACAAACAAACAATCAAATCTTTCCTCTTTATAATATTAGTATAGATTTCATTTTTTTAAGTACCTAATTACATAATTTATATTTTTAGGCACAGTATTTTTACACTGTAGAAAGTACACTAGCGAAAAAATAAACCGAGGCACCCTTCACCCTTGAGTTCAAATGCAATTTCCTTCAAGTGTTTGTACCTTTGTTAAATAAAAAATGCAAAAAGGCTCTTATTGAATACTAAGATACTCGTAATAAACACAATCGCTTTTCATTAATCTTTTGAGGGTTGACTTCTTCTTCAACCTATGTCCACCCACTGGTGGGTATAGGTCTCCTCCATTCTGCGCCATTCACTACGGGGTTGGGCTTTTCTTGTCCAGTTCTTGCCCGCTGTCTTTGTTATGTCGTCTGACCAACGAGCCGGCTGTCGACTATCGTTCCTTCGTCCTGTTCCGGGGAGCCACTCCCATTCGATGATCTTATTGCTCCACCGGTTGTCGGTCCTGCGGGCCACGTGCCCTGCCTATCGCCACTTTCTACACGAGCCACGTCAATCAGTTTGGTGTGCTTGCGTATCTCCGTATTCCAGATCCGTTCCCCCAGAGAAATCCCTTAGCCATTTTTCTTTGTGCTACCTGTAGGGCGTGTATATGTTGTCTAGTCAAGGTCCAGGTCTCAGCACCTATCACGAGCATTGCTCGAAAGCTCGGCGCTTAAGAGATACAGGCATTTCACTCCAGAAAATGTGGGACATTTTGCTAAACGCGCCCCAACCTAGTTTTATTCAGCGTTCTATTTCTTGTGTTTGCCCACTTTTTTCAAGGGTAAGTAGCTGCCCCAGATATATGTAGTAGTCAACCTGTTCAACCACGTTTCCTGCAATCATTATGGGTCCTATGTTCGGATCCCTGGCCATGATCTTCGTTTTTGAGGTATTCATGCGAAGGCCCACCGACAGCTGAAGATCTGCCGCCGCAGAAATGATAATGTCATCTGCGAATCGCAGATGAGTTAATTGCTCTCCATTTATGTTGATACTCCTACCAGACCAGTCAAGGACCTAAAATGTATCTTCTCAGCACGCCGTGTACAACTTAGGGGAGATTGTGTCGCCTTGTCGCACACCTCTTTTAATAGGAACACGTTTGGAAAGGTGGAGTTTCACTTGACTTTAATGACTTTTCTGCGTAGTTGCTTACTTTGTCTTTAAGTCTTCAGATTACGGTTATTTTTGTTCCTAAAAATAGATAATCCGCTCCAGGAAGCTATACTCAAGCTGTCGCATTACTTCAATGGAGCCTTACTCATCGTCGGGTTGCTCAAATGTTAAGGCGTTTTTCGATGCAGCGCGTCTATAGAAGACACCTAAAGACTGGAGCCTTCGATCGACGCGCAGAAACTGATAGGCCATGGGCTACATCCTCCGCAGATGATCGATACATGCATTTAAATGTCCCGAGGAATCAGCGTCAGAACGCAGTGCAGGTCCAACAACAGCTTCGTGACGAACGTGGAGTTGCCTGGCCAAAAGCGCGCGTACAGTCAAGAGAAGGTTAGCCAATCGCAATTTAACTGCCAAGCTAGCCTACTAACTAGCCAAGCAAAATTAACTGTAGCTTAACGCAGATCACGCTTTCAATTTGCTCGTGAGCATATAGAATGATGGACAATGGATCAATGGGCGCATGTTATTTTTTTCTGGCGAGGCAAGAGTGTCTTTACAGAAATAATCGAAGACAGAGACTGTACCGTTGCCCTAGAAAACGTTACGCTCAGTGCTGTATCGAAAAAAAAGTTACTTATGATGGCTCCATTATGGAGCCTCCATAATGGTGTGGGGCGGCATTTCCCTAACAGCATAAACAGAGATGGTTTATATCGAATCCAATGCTCTTTCACGCGGATTTGCTACAGAACGATAAATCCCTGATGTTCTTGAAGATCTCGTGGTACCTGAATCAGGATGTATTTAAGATGAGATGTTTCTAATGTGCATGATAATGCAAGACCCTATACGCAATATTATACTCAGGGACGTTGGCATTCGTGTCATGGATTGGCCAGCACGGAGCCCTGATTTGAACCCCATGGAATATCTTTGGGACGAATTAAAGCACAGGGCCTAAGATAGGGATCCGGCTTCTTCAAAACCTTATGGGCTCAGAATGGCGATAGATGAGGAATGGAACAACATTTTTTAAGATATCATTGTAAGATTGGTAAGATGAATAGGTTCACATATGCAAGCAGTTATCCAAGCTGAAGGCAGCAACACACATTACTTATACATTGATTTTTGTTTTTTGTTGTATCTTTATGTTTCAAATGACTTTTCACTCTAGAGCAGAATAATTGTCTTAACGCCATACAATTTACTTTCAATATAAAACCTATAAAATTAACAACATAAAGGTGCGTATAAACTATGCGCGGAAAACTCTCGAACATTGGCTCGCACAGCGACCGCGCGCTATGTGGCCGGGGTCGCCGCACGCGGCAGCTCGAGCATTGCCGCGGTCGAACGTGCCGCGCGACGAACCGCTTCTTGTCGGTTTTTGAGACGGCATCAAAGGAGTTCGAGTCGTCCGCTTGCACACAGTTGGGACGCTGTTGTGTTTCGGGGATTTGGCTCGCGCAGCGCATAGGTACTTACGTAAAACGGACGACTCATAGTTTTACAAGAATGAATCCGCCGCGGGCTGTTCGAGCTGGAGCACGCAGCTGCCGCGCGCTTGCCGCGCGCGGCAGTTGCGTTCTGCTAAATAATATCTAAAAATTGGCTCGCGCGGCAAATGAACGTCTACCTTGGTCGAACACTGGCTCGCGCGGCTGCCGCGCGTAGTTTATACGCACCTTAATTATGCCACTTATCAAAATTATGTTCATACATTTGTATAATGTGCAAACCTGGACATAAATAATTCGATAGTCAAGATTAGGAATCATTCTACAAAAAGCATGAAGAAAACATATTCCTCATTTGACAATCACTGGGAAATTTGGGGACCAAACAGTGTAAAATCCTAATTTTTCCCTGACTTTCCAGGTAGCCTCTCGATTTCCCTGACTTTCCCTGACTGCCTTGAGCTTCCCTGACTTTCCAGAATGTGGACACCCTGCATAAATTCAACATGGCCGCCGCTCAAAAAAGGTGGATAAAAGTTCGTTTCCAAACCTAGCAATATGGGTATCAAACGAAAGGTCTTGAAGAGTAGAGCATTAGGTACTTAGGAAAATCGACCTAATTTCAACATGTCCGCTGCTCAAAAAAAAGAATGGGTATCAAATGAAAGGTCTTGATGAGTAGAGCACTATGAACCTAGCAACATTGACATAGATTCAACATAACCGCTGCTCAAAAAAGATGGATAAAAGTTTGTTTCCAAACCTAGCAATATGGGTATCAAATGAAAGGCCTCAAAGAGTAGAGCATTATGAACCTAGGAAAATTGCCCTAAATTAAACATGACCGCCGCTCAAAAAAATTGATAAAAGTTCGTTTTCAAACCCAGCAACATGGGTATCAAATGTAAGGTCTTGAAGAGAAGAGCATTAGGTACCTAGGAAAATCGAGCAAAATTCAACATGGCCGCCGCTCAAAAAAAAAAGGATAAAAGTTTGTTTTCAAACCCAGCAATATGGGTGTCAAATGAAAGGCTTTGATGAGTAGAGCAGTATGAACCTAGCAACATTGACATAAATTTTACATAGCCGCTGCTCAAAAAAAGGTGGATAAAAGTTCGTTTCCAAACTTAGCAATATGGGTATCAAATGAAAGGCCTCAAAGAGTAGAGCATTATTAACTTAGGAAAATTGCCATAAATTCTACATGGCCGCCACTCAAAAAAATGGATAAAAATTCGTTTCCAAACCCAGCAATATGGGTATCAAATGAAAGGCCTTGATGAGTAGAGCACTATGAACGTAGCAGCACTGACATAAATTCAACATGGTCGCCGCTTAAAAAAGGTGGATAAAAGTTCGTTTCCAAACCTAGCAATATAGGTATTAAATGAAAGGCCTTCAAGAGTAGAGCACTATGAATCTAGGAAAATTGCCCTTTATTCAACATGGCCGCGGCGGCCAGAATGAAAGGCCTTCAAGAGTAGAGCAGTATGAACTTTAGAAAATCGCCCTAAATTTTTCATGGCCGTTGTTAAAAAAAACGGATAAAAGTTAGTTTCCAAGCCCAGCAATATGGGTATAAAAAGAAAGGCCTTGAAAAGAAGAGCACTTGGAATCTAGCAACATTGATGGAAATTCAACATAGCCGCCGCTCTAAATAGGCGGATAAAAGTTCGTTTCCAAACCCAGCAATATGGGTATCAAATGAAAGGCCTTGATGAGTAGAGTAGGTTCATAACCTAGCAATATTGGCGTAAATTCGACATGGCCACCGCTCAAAAAAGGTGGATTAGAGTTCGTTTCCAAATCCACAAATACAGGCATTACATGAAAGGCCTTAAAGAGTAGAGCACTATGAACCTAGGACAATTGCACAAAATTCAATATGGCCGCCGCTCAAAAAAAACGGATAAAAGTTCGTTACCAAACCCAGCAATATGGGTATCAAATGAAAGGCTTTGATCAGTAGAGCACTATGAACGTAGCAACATTGACGTAAATTCAACATGGCCGCCTCTCAAAAAGGGCGGATAAAAGTTCCTTTTCAAACCCAGCAATAAAGGTATTAAATGAAAGGCCCTGAAGAGTACCTAGAGCATTATGAACCTATGAAAATAATCCTAATTTTGAAATGGCCGCTGCTCAAGAAAGGCAGAATAAAATTGAATCATTATGGAATAAAATTGAGGAAAAAACTAAACACTGTGTTAAGCATTTTGATGGCGAAACGTAGTTCGCGGGCACAGCTAGTTGTAGATAAAGAAGCTTATATTAAACATGGATATAGAAATAAGTACAATGAAATGAAATGAAGCTAGTTATTACTGAATAACGGTTTCAAGAGTCCCTATGAGCCTCTTAAAAATAGATTGAATGAAAAAAAGCCAGTTATTAACAGAAATATCATGACAACAAACTACAAGTATGTTTCTGTCCACCAACATCTGTTCCAAATTATGTGAAAACCAGATGCGTCAAATTATTGTTTTTATGTGATGAGCGGCACATACCTTGTGTAAATAATATTAAACGGAAATAGTGCTTGATCGCAATAAAATTTGTTTTTAAAGTTTCACTATACAAAAAAGTTATGGGTTATAGCATCTTCTTAAAAGGTTTGTAAATTGTCCAGTAATGCCTATCTTGATAATTGATGGGCCCTCCGCTAGGTAGACTGACAAACTAGTGAAGGTCGCAGGAAGCTATTGAATGTGAGAAGTACAGGATAAGTTTAGAAATCCTGGGAATCCTATGTCTCATAGTGGATGTCTCATGGCTAAAATGATGAGAGTGATGAATGCCTGATTCTCACAAAAAATAGTATTACTGAAAAGTCCTAATATAGAAACCCTTTTAAGTGTAAAATAACTAATTACTGCCTTCTCTCAAAGTAATCATGATAGCATTATAGTGTATTCAGTTACAGCTTCTATCCAAAGGAAATCATATAGAAAATATGCTTGGACAATGCCCTGATGACTTGAAGACTAATAAAAAACTCACCAATACAGGACAGGTGCACCAAAGTCCATATCAAATCGGAAGTGTGAAAATGCTAGAAGGGTTCCAGACTTTGCCTTGGCAATTAAGTACCATGCTTTATCATCTGTCATCTCTTCTACTTTACGTTCCTTGTTCCAGCCCCATGCACATGTTTCGTATCTGTAAATAAAATATAAATATATTCAAATGTGTTCTCTCTTACTGCAGCACAATTTGTAATATTTCTTCGCCATGTACATATTTATAAACTAAATTTCGTTACAAATAAGTAAACTATGATTAAGATCATAGAGAACATAGTATGTAATCGTTTTTACTAAGCAAAAGTTACTAAATTGAATAAATAGTGAACAGTCTTTAAAGGATCACTTAAATAACTCTTAGTAAAAATGATTTGGACTTAAAAGCAAAGTGTTCAATCAATCATTTTATCTTGGTAATTTGTTTGAAGTCTACAAGATCAAAATTATGTGAACTCCCCATGGTGACAATGTTTTTCTGCTTAGTTTGGTCGGTGGTAGGGCTTCAGAGCCTATCTGGTTAGCTACCACCATCTACCCTAAGTTTGTTACCATTGTTAATAACATGGTTGTGTTCTAGCAATTAAAGGAAGATAATTTTTGAGTTGTTGATGAGTTCAGGTGAAGCTTGCTTCTATCTTTAGCTTTATCAACACTGACCATCAAGTGAAATGATAGAATGGTGTTTGTGAAAACATTTAAAATCAAATTAAGAAATGTCATGCATAAGAAAAACAGGTTAAATTATATTATTATTACTTTTGAAATTAAAGTTACCAGATACAAATTTTGAAGTATCTGCCAAATTCCTGATTTGCAAATAAAATTTGAGTCTAGGTACTTACAGAAGTTTGTAAGTGTTAAAACAAGTACATAACAGGGATTTTGATATATTTTTGTATTATTTTTTATAGAACAGGGTACATGAGAAAATGAAATATTTATTTATTGAAAATTCCTAATATTTTCGTATTTTATCCGCATTCCTGACACAGAATGAAAATCCTTGACATGTCAGGAAAATCTCTGATGTCTGGTAACCCTAGTTCAAAATAGATATTCACAAACTTTGCCATAATCCATTGTAAATGTGAAAGTAACTCTGTCTGTCTGTCTGTCGCGCTTTCACACCAAAACTACTGAACCGATTTAGATGAAATTTGGTATAGACATAGTTTGAGTCCCAGGAAAGGACATAAGATATCGGAGAAAAGGGGGGTGGAAGTTTGTATGGGGAATCAATAACCACTGAACTGATTTAGATGAAATTTGGTATGGAGATAGTTTGAGTTGTGGGGAAGGATAAAGAATAGTTTTTATCCCTGAAATCATTCCATAAGTATACACTTATGATAAAAGAGGAGGGGGGAGGGAGGATTTGTAAAGGCAATCAATAAAAAAGGATTTCCACCCGGACAAAGTCGCAGGCAAAAGCTAGTAATATACATAATATAGAAATATCAAATTGTTTAAATAAATTTAAAGTAAAAATGGATAATTACAGTTTCTTCATATTCCTTTCAGTTAGCCCAATAGCCCATTCAAGTACATCTTTATCAAGTTCAGTCACTCTTTGGATTAACATTTCCACTTCAAAATCTTTATTTTTGTATACCAACAGTTCACTACAGAGTGGCGCTAAATCTTTTAATTTATTGGCAGAAGTTACAAACGACATTCCATCAGCAATACGCCATTGTTCTAATTTTCTAGCCTGCCTCTTTTCCTTACTCTTATTTGTAGATGCTGCTGTTTTTTTCTGAAAAAGAAACAGCGAAATGCAACGATCACGTGGATAAGAAAATAAACCAACAACTTACATTGGATTAGAGAGCAATTAGAGCAAAATACAGTTCAGTTTCAGAATTTATTAATCTCTATAAACTGGAAAATACTTACCCCCATACTTTAGTTATTTCGGAAACTGTGTGTATAGATGCCAATCACTACTAAGTCTGTGGTGTATAGCAAGACGTGCCCAATCAATATCGCGGATTTGTAAGAAAGTCACAATAAGTTTAAATCAAAGAGTACGTAAACAATTCACTACGTTTTAGTACAAATGTTTTTCACTTTCGTAATCCAAATCTTTTGGCGGGAAATGTTTCCAGTTTTTTAATTGCCTATTAAGATGATCTCAACTTCTTAACAATATAAAAAATGATGTCACCCATTAATGCATGCATTAAAAATATAGTGTAATCAATTATTTTATAAATTAGAATGATTTTAAACGAAATTTTAAAAAATAATTATAAAGCAAGCATATCAAAAAAATTTGTTAATTGTCAATGTCAAAAAAGTCTATGATGACATGCACTGTGGTCTGAGATGCGCAAACATTACTAACATCCACAGACTAAGTAGGAGATACTACGTATCTAACATCACGATCAGTGGGCAAACGACGCACAGTGATTAAGAGTTCTTACAGATTAGCGACACTTTGCGGCGACAGCCGTCACGAGCAGTAGCGAGCAGTCGCCGATAGCTGTCGCGTGTTCGCCCGCGACCGCCGGCGACTACTCGCTACCGGCAGCGATATCAGTACAATAGTTCGGTTTCTAATGAATGTAGTATGGGCGTCAAGATAGATAGATAGATTCTTTATTGCACTCATCACAATTTAAAAACAGTAGGTACAATATGGTTCTTAATATCAACGAGGGCAAAGGCGGTCTTATCGCTAGAAGTGATCTCTTCCAGACAACCTTTGGTTAGGAAAATTGGTAAAAAATGAGTGTGCCAATAAAAAAAATGGAAATAAAAAAAATGATGTTGCAAGTAAGTAGGTACCCGCTACTGGCGCAGATCCAAAAGATGATGATGCAGCTTTCGTTTAAAAATCGCAAGTGATTTGGATTTCCGAATAACAGGCGGCAAATCATCCCATAACTGAGAAGCCTTGTTTGTAAATGAATCCCTGTAATATCCCGATCGCGTAAATGGCTGTTTGAGTACATTACCCGACTTGGACCTCAGTTCACGAGAATGGTCCGATCCCAACTGAGTCAAGGTTTCAAAAATGGATTTTGAGGAAGAAGTACTTCTTTTGCTATCACTCAAAAGACAAAAACGAAAAAGGAAACGTCGAACTATATTGCTGCACTAAATATTGACATACAGAGGACATGACAGTATTTTTTTTACTTTTGTTACGCGCCACACCGCCTCAGCCAAACGCAAGCTAGCCGAAGCCAGCCAATCAGAGCCAAGCACGTGCAGCCATGTGCCAGCCAGCCCAAGCCAGCCAATCAGAGCCAAGCACGTGCAGCCATGTGCCAGCCAGCCCAAGCCAGCCAATCAGAGCCAAGCCAAGCTAGCGCCTTACTACCGGAGAAACTATAAAATGCCGCGCCATCTCATATTTAGCTCACATCTCTGTTTTACTGTTTCTAAGACGGAACTCTGCCTGATTGTAAATCGAAATTAAATCAGTGTGATTCTGCAACGTCTACTTTTTATTATATCCCGTTACATATCAGAAGTGGGATAAATATAAAAAAAACCCTAAAACGTAGTTACGTCAATGCGTCGAGTGTAGGCCGCTTGGTCCGTCCGCACGAATGGGGCAAATCTCCGCGTGAAGATTCATCCGAGACAACTAGTGAAAACGAAGACAAAGTTTCGCCACCAGCCTCGCCTTCAGCTCGAAAAATCCTACGCAAGCTTTTGAAATCAGAGGTACAAAAGGCCATGAGTTCTTTAAATTACGAAATACCCTACGTCACTACAAGAAAAGAACCCCGTGCAGCCTTGCTAATCCCCGAGTTCGACCCGGATAGCGAAGAGTGTACTACTGCGACAGCGACAAAAAAAATTGATCAACTTGGCGAAATTCATATGGATGGTGCGAAAACACGAAGTCGTTTCATCTGCAAGATAGATTAAGGAGGTCAAGCAAGAAGATGGTACAACCGGCTGGATGAATACGATTAGGTACTCTTGGGAAGACTGGAAGCAAATTTTGATACGTGGATTTCCCAGACATCGCAAATATGGATTCGATGACCAAATATTATCAGGACAATGTCGGCATGTGTTTTCGGTGTAAGTTGTCAGACAGCGCAGTTGTCTCATGCATCATTCGCGGTCTACCACCACCAGCACAATCGAATGCGAGAGCATATCATTGCGAGCGACCCGAAGAATTATACGGAGGCTTCCTATGTGTGATGGATGACTACCAGCCATCGTCAATTTGGATTGGAACAAGCCCGTCAAGTAAAGATGTCGTCAGCCGACAAGGAAACAAAAAAAATGTCTGCCTCGTTAGCATGAAGCAGGGCGAAGTGCTGAGCAGAGCCACCAGCTGCACTACTACACCGCCTTCGGAGGTTCAGGTTAGCCCACATTATTCTATTGTACTACCTTTGTAGCCAAAATAATCTATTGCACACTAGCCAAGCCAATATTAGCACAATCGGGGCATCAAACATAGAGGAAATCAGTTCAGATCTATTGAATAAAAACCAATTATGATTATTTGATTGCTTTACTAATCAATTTCCCTGACTATTTTGCGAGTAAAACACAAGACTTAGGATGTACAGATTTATTAAACATAAAAATAAAGTTAACAAGTAAACAGCCTATATACCGTCAACCTTACAGCTTGTCGCACAGTCAGTAGTTAGATCCAATGTGTCTGAATTGCTAGACGCAGGTATAGTTCAAGAATCTGAATCATGTTTTGCTTCTCCCGTAATTCGTAAAAAAAAAGAAAGGCGATAGTAGACTTTGTGTTGACCCTTGCCTAATATCGATAATTAGGTCTTCAAATTAGCCGTTAATAATTTCTTTACGAGTCTTAATTTGGCACAAAGTTACCATCAGGTCAAAATCGACCCTGCAGATAACCACAAAACAGCCTTTATAACGCCACATTGGTATTTGAATATACGCGTGTTCCGTTTGGCTTAGATAACGCACCGTCTGTTGTTATACGAATAATGAATAAGGTTGTAGATTCAATACGAAATTCCAATCACAAAAGGCGGTAGTTCAAAAACCCACAATGACTTTCCCGATAAATATGAAATTTTAGCATTCTTAGACAATTTGTTGCTACCCTCTTTTGATGTTCAGTCAGGTTTAGATATTTTACAAAGAGTTCTTCATAAATGAAGATCGTAAAATTTAAAGTGAAATGTGAGTAAGTGTTCATTTTTATAAAACAAAATTACATACTTAGGACATGAGATATCTTCGAATGGCATTCAACCAGGTGAATCAAAATTGTTAGCAGTGTCACAGTTTCCCTAGTAGTGTTCATGAAATACGTCAATTTATAGGGCTATGTAGCTATTTCCGTAAATTTATTAAGATTTCGCAATTTAATTGCTCGCCCTTTAACAGATTTAACAAAGAAAAACGCAGTTATGGAAATGGGGCACTGAACAAGTCGATAGTTTTAAACAATTAAAACTGTGTTTGTGTACAAGGCCAATACTGGCTTTATATGACCCTGTATTACCAACTGAGATTCACACCGATGCATGCAAATCCGGTATCGCAGGTATTTTTTTTTACAAAAACAAACTGATAATTCCCTTAGGCCTGTCATGTATTTCAGTAGGGCAACGAGTAAAGAAGAAAGTATATACCACAGTTACGAGCTTGAAACGCTTGCCGTAGTAGAATCTATGTGTAGGTTTAGAGTGTATTATAGTAGGGATACATGTTAAAGTGGTAACTGACTGTACTGCCGTTCGCGCCACCCTTACTAAACGTGACATTATCCCACGTATTGCTAGGTGCTGGCTGTCAATACAAGATTTTGACATGAGTATATGGTGACAATATGGCCTGGGGAAAAAATTTAACACGTAGACGCGTTGAGTAGAAATCCCGTCGATGCTATTAATGTCAACCGCCTTGAAGTGTCAGACGGGTTCTATATAGTCCAGTACCAGGATGACAAGTTAAGGCGTATCATTGTTCAGCTTAAAGATGCTCAACTGCCCCTGATATAAACAACAACTATGTGCTCTCAGATGATAGACTCTATAGGAAGACATTATATGGTAATCGCCTCGTGGTGTCTGCATTGATCAGATAGACTAGTTCAGATGCACCACAATGATATGTCATGTAGGCTTTCAAAAATGTATTTCAAAAATGTATAGATTTAATAAAGAGGGAGTAAATGGTACATTGTTCCTTATTCCGAAACCCACAAAACCCATGGTCATGGTTCATGTCGATCATATGCCCCTTTTGTAGAACAGCAAAAGGTTATCAATATATGTTGGTTATTACAGACTAGCTTCTGCCCGCGACTTAGTCTGCGTGGACTTAAATTTTGAACAATTTTTAATTTTCCCTCGGGAACTACTTAAGGAATTGGGATAAAAGGTAGCCTATGTCACGTTCTTTTCCATGTCAAAGGCTACATGCATGCCAAATTTCATCCAAATCCGTTCAGCCGTTTTTGAGTGATTGAGTAACAAACATCCAAATATCCAAACATCCACACTTTCACGTTTATAATATTAGTAGGAAGTAGGATAATTTCTTTTAAATTTGTTATTGCTGAGCCCACCCACGGTCAATTCAGTAAAAAACAATAAGAACACTTTAAAAAATATTTAGTTTGTTTGGTTACCCTCATAAACTTGTCAGTGATCATGGCAAAGCTTTTACCAGCAGATATTTAAAAAAAATTCAACTGACAAGCAATTTAAATACATTTTGACATCTGTTGCATGTCCACGAGCCAATGGTTAAGTGGAACCGGATCTTACTGAATGCGTTACGTGCGATTGATCCTAGCCAGACTTCTAATAATTGGGCCAATAGCTTACCTGACATTATTTGGGGTGTTAATAATACTGTAAATGAAAGTACAACATAGTCGTATAGCCCTATGATTTGATCTTATGAAAGTAATAATGAATCTGTTGAAATCAGGCGTAATAATAGATCTAGTGCGCGATTAAAATTAGAAAGCCATAAGATGAAGCATAACTTCGATAAAAAAAAAGGAAAACTAGTCGAATTTACAGAAAGGGAGATTTAGTTCTTTGGCGGCAAGCACCCACAAGTAGTGTAACAAGAGTGAGCACTAAGCTTGATGATATTTACTCTGGCCCATATATCATTACTAAGGTGTGGGTAATGACATATACAGAATCCTCAGTATCAAGGGGTTCCGAGGCTACAAGGCCTTTACTAGCCTGGTTGCATCGGACCCTTGAGGCCCTATCACAGAATCACAGTACCCTATATCATACAGTGCCAGTAGCTCTGATGACCAGCTTGAAACCGAAGATCTCATTGACCTACTTGAAAGCTAACCACGTGTTTTTCCATTGCGGGAGCAATGATTGTTTCAGGACGGCCGACTGTTACGCTCCACACCGCCTCAGCCAATCGCAAGCTAGCCGAAGCCAGCCAATCAGAGCCAAGCACGTGCAGCCATGTGCCAGCCAGCCCAAGCCAGCCAATCAGAGCCAAGCACGTGCAGCCATGTGCCAGCCAGCCCAAGCCAGCCAATCAGAGCCAAGCCAAGCTAGCGCCTTACTACCGGAGAAACTATAAAATGCCGCGCCATCTCATATTTAGCTCACTTCTCTGTTTTACTGTTTCTAAGACGGAACTCTGCCTGATTGTAAATCGAAATTAAATCAGTGTGATTCTGCAACGTCTACTTTTTGTTATATCCCGTTACACTTTATATCAACTTTTACAACGAGATGAGAAGAAAATTTTTAATTACTTTAGAATGTCTATAGCGTCGTTTGACGAATTAATAAATATTTTAAGATATTCAGTTACTCGTCAAGTTACTGTATTCAAAAAATTATTAATAAATCAAGCAATTAATAAATCGATGTCCAAGTCCATCATTTTTGCAAAAAGAAAATTAAGTGATCTCAAAATCCATTTTTGAAACCTTAGCTCCGATATTACTACATTCATTAGAAACCGAACCACTGCACAGTGGGACATCCATAGGTCATAAATCTTAAAAACCTGCTTTCTTGTTTTACATTTTATTCCTTGTCGTTACATTGATAGTTGCGGTACCTTCTGAAACTATAAATAGGTCAGTAATTAGAGTGCGCCTTCATTATCTATTGTGCATTCAATGAGAGCGCATCGCCAATCGTAAATACTGTTATCAGTGAGTCATTAAAAAGCGTGACGTCATTTGTTGTCATTGCGGGACCTGTGAGTGCTGTGTGAGTTTTTTCTGAAATGGATATCCAAGAACAGGGTATGTAATAATTAATATTTTTATTTTAATTGTATCTTAGTATATATTTTCTTTAGTATGTCATTGCTACGAGGCGACTTTTCTTGGAGTATTATATTTTAATATTCAAAGTTTGAATAAACTTTTAAATATGTTCCCACTCGCTCCGACTATGGAGGTATATTGCACCATAATCTTTAGACTTATCTTAGGAAAATTAAAACTTGGCTGCCCTTATCTGCCCTTTTGGCGATGACAAGGGTGCTACGGTTGCCAGATTATCTCGTAGCATTTGCTACGAAATTAGTTTATTTAGTCTTAGTGCTTTGTGTAGGTTTTGTGACTGAATTTTAACCGTTTTTTTTTGTTTTAGGTAATTTATATATATGCTCGTTTTCAAGAATGCATATTCTTGAAATATGGCTAACTGTCAATACCGATAATGACTCGGAAAAGTGTCGTCAAGTCCTACAAAGTTTGTTGACTACTCTGAACGACGATGCTGAGAACATTGATATTCATTATTTAGAGAAAATTGTTAATAATTTATGTAAAGCTATTGCTCGATTCTGGAAAAAATGTAATAGGGATAAAACCAAGCTTTTATACACGGTTATTTTTTTATCACCCTGGTTATTTTAAGGGTGGCTTCAGGACACGGTAGAAGAATTATTTAACCATTAATAATAAAATTTACTCACCTGTTTAATTAGATATTTATTATCTAAAATATCCAAAAAATACTGCACTGGTATGGACACTGAGTGAAGTTGTAGGCAAAACATTGAATGAACGCGAACTGGCAACAACGTCGCCGATTCAAAGTCATCACTGAGTTGATCACAATTTCACCTTCCTACTTTACGGGCTTACTTAGGACCGGCAAAACAAAGTTTTTAAAGAAAACAAACAGTACTAGGTAGGTATTACGGTTATGGTAGGTTGTTTTGGCGTAGTTAAAAAATTGGAATCAACTTTAAATACTTACCTACCTAGGAAACAATTTAAATCAACTTTAGTTCTAATAACAAAAGAGTTCTAAATTTAAAGGAAGTCCTCTAACTCATACATAGTCGTGCTCGTTTAAAACTATACATGACCACAACAACATATCACTTTGGTTAGTGTTCAACGTCTCGAAATGCAGTTTTCGCTTCCAAGTCTTACGTTTGTGGGTTCACTTTCTTACACCAAACACTTAATTTCACTTCACAAGTAAAAGTCTACGGTCTACCGGAGTAAGGTCTGTGTATTCGCGAGATGTGTTAAATTGAAACTAAAATTCGAATGCGCCCGATTGCCGCGTGTCAGGCGCGGGCGCGACATCGCGATACGTTCACACGCGCCGGGCTCAAAGGCGAACTAAAGCCGGCGAGCCGGCCGGCTCGTGCCGACAAACGACAGCAAACAACAAAACGCCGCCCCGCGCTCGGCGCCGGCGCCGACTGTCTCTGTCTTTCACTATTGTAGTGTCTAGTGCAATAATAACTCTTATTTCAAACGAGTTGTAGATTGATCTTGCTTGAATTAATAACGCGACGTTGCCGCATTTTCCTAAGCCCGTAGTAGTAAATGCTTTATTCATTCATAATCTTACCTTATCTTGTAGTAAACAAGAACAATGTCTATAATTTAATATTATTGGCGGATAAAATTTAAAAAATATAACCACATGTTTTTTTTATTGATATGAGTCGTCTAGCGTCTACCGAGCTGCCTCTAAAATTTTCCAGTATGATAAAAAAATAACCGTGTATAAGGATTCCGATTGGTTTAATGTTATTAAAAAAAATTCAACTTGTGAAAAACAATAAGCAATGTACTCCGTCTGAAACGTCGCCGTGTCATTCACGTGGTCGTCCTCGAAAACCTTTTACGCAATGTAGTAAAAGGACTAAACGTCGGAGAGTAGCTGATTTGTCAAAGTCTGATGATTCTACTGTGAGTGCATTGCTTGATGTTTCAGACTGTTCATTCGATTCGTGTATATCTAGAGTTAGCACTGATGATGTCTTGTCACTTGTGACTGATGCTCAGTTGACAAAACATCAGTATTTATTAATTAAAAACTTTGTTAATAGTAAGATTTCTCCTAATGTATTACCATGTTACCAACAAATTACTAAAGCGAAACAGAGATGTTACCCTTCTAATATAACTGTTTCCGAGTCTTCAGCTGAAGTTGAATTACAAAGTCTTTTTGATCACACAGCTTCTCGAATCCTTGAATCTCAAAAAGAGGTCTTAGATCAGATTCCTGATGATTGTTTGTCTAATATCTCTTTACTTGGGAAATGGGGATTCGATGGCAGCACTGGACATAGTGAATACAAACAATTTTTTTCAGATTCAACTTTAGAAGATAGTAGTTTGTTTGTAACATCTTATGTACCCCTTCAAATTATTGTAAAATTAGCTGAAGATAATTGTAAAATTTTATGGAAAAATCCTCGACCCTCTTCCACTAGGTACTGCCGTCCTATTCGATTTCAATTTTTGAAAGAAAGCACAGCAGTGTCTTTGCAAGAGGAAGCTTATTTTAAGGATAAAATTGAAAGTTTGCAACCTACTTTTATTCAGATCGACAATCGTGAATTGGTCGTTTCTCATAAGTTGCAGCTTTCAATGGTAGATGGTAAAATTTGTAGTGCTTTAAGTGAAACATCTACAAGTAGATGTTATATATGTAATGCTACCCCTAAAGAGATGAATAAAATAGACGAATGTTTACAAAAACCTGTAATAGAGAGTAGATACCAATTTGGATTATCACCACTACATTCTTGGATACGTTTCTTCGAATATTTTATTCATCTTTCATATAGATTAGACATAAAAAAATGGCAAGTTAGGCTAGATAGTGATAAACAATTGTTATCAAATAAAAAACAATATGTACAGTCCCAGTTTAGGGAACGATTAGGTTTAATAGTTGACAAGCCGCGTAGTGGTGGAAGCGGGACGTCTAACGACGGAAACACGGCCAGGAAGTTTTTTTTGGAATCAGCTGTATCTGCTGAAATTACAGGTTTGAATAAGGATCTCATAGATCGTTGTTGTGTAATATTACAAACGTTATCTTCTGGACATAAAATTAATGAATGCAAGTTTAAAGACTATGCATTACAAACAGCATACAGCCTGGTCGAGGAATATCCGTGGTATAGTCTTCCTGCTTCTGTCCACAAGGTGCTCGTACATGGATCAGATATTATAAGTTATGCATTGTTATCTATAGGAGAACTTTCCGAAGAAGCTGCTGAAGCGACAAATAAGTATATCAAAATTTATAGACGAAGTCACACTCGAAAAATGTCACGTGAAGTTACCAATCAAGATTTAATACAACGACTATTATTACATTCAGATCCTTATATTACAAGTCTTCGGAAACTTCCCCCTAAAAAGAAAAATACTCTGTCACAAAGTGTAATAGAATTGTTACATGTTTAATATTGTTAGAATAAGAATAATTTATTTGTATTTTGTTAGTTGTTTTGTTTTTTTTGTATTTAATTAATTTTAATTTATTTATTTCTATTATTTTATTATAATTAAATAATGTTATCAATGTTTTGACTCTTATTTTATTTAAAATATATGTTTTACATTCCAATTTTTAAGTGTTTGTTCATGATAAATTTAGGTAAAAGTATGTTATTGTTTATATTTGTTTTTTACTGAAGTAAACGTTTTTTATTCCGTAAATACATGTACTTCTTTCATTTTAATGTTCCTAAAACACTTTTACAACTATAAGTCACTAAAATAATACAATGTATTGATAGTAACAGGACTTTAACTATTTATGACCGCCCTTGTATGGAGCGTGTCCCTCCGTGCACTGTACTAATACCGCTGCTGGTCGCGAGCAGTCGCCGGCGGTAGCTCGACAGCCGGCGGCAGTAGCGACACGACAGCTGTCGCCGCTGTGTCGCTAATCTGTAAGAACTCTTAGGAGGACAAAATTATTAATTACTGAAATCGTGAATTAAAGTTATATTTATAACATTAAATGGTATCGAAAAATCGTTTTCATATAATTTACATATCTTGGCGATTTATATTTTCAAAAGTGATGTAACACTTTTTATCTCACGCAACTTCTAGTTCTTGTAAAAGATAAGTAATTCAATTGATATTATATGTTTTTGTTTTTCATGATGATGTTACATAGGTATTACAGGATTTGAAAATATGAGCAAAATTTTTATAACTAATATTAAATAAATTAATATTTAAGTCCAACTTCCAGAAAGAGGTCAATCGACGAATCCAACTCGGTTGGGCAGCGTTCGGGAAGCTACGCAGCATATTCTCGTCCCATCTACCGCAGTGTCTTAAGATGAGTCTTCAATTCGTGCGTGTTGCCAGTGATGTCCTACTGTCCTACGGAACTGAGGCCCTAGATAAATGCTATACGCTATCTTTTCCGCAGTCGTTCCTCAGAAAAAACGTATGAAGATGACATTAGCTGCGGAAAAAATTGCGTGAGGCTGTCGTTTTCATTTAATTTACATATCTTGGCGATTTATATTTCATGTATGTACAAAAGTGATGTAACACTTTTTATCTCACACAACTTCTGGTTCTTGTAAAAGATTAAGTAATTCAATTGGCATTATGTTTTTGTTTTTCATGATGATGTTAGATATTACAGGATCTGAAAATATGAGCAAAAATTTTATAATTAATATTAAATTAATTAATATTTAAGTTCAACTTCCAGAAAGAGGTAAATCGACGAATCCAACTCGGCTGGGCAGCGTTCGGGAAGCTACGCTGGCGGCGGGCTCGCCCCCCTCCCCGCTTCAAGAAGTCCTTGTAGGAGGGCTTGGTTCTGTGGCGTTTCGTATCGTATCGCGTATCGACTTTTATTTGAACACATCACATTACTTATATACATTTTTAGACAATGACACGAACGAGACAACCATATTACTATTTCAGCCGACATAAATATTATACATATTGACGGTACACGAACATAAACATATCAATATCATTTAATATAATCATATTAAATGATATTGATATGATATACACATTAAAATAATCATATTTACAAACTAACAGTCTACCATCAACTAAAAATATTTACAGTAATCTACCGACAACCTAAAATGCTACGACTATAAATAAGAATTTGTGGCACGATCATTCGCAGTGCGTTCCCGTCGTCAGTTCTATGCCTACGAGTATGTTGACGCCACAGAGCTCCCCCTCAAGCGAAGCGTACGACGGGCTTGATAGTTCGGCCGTAACGTGATGTCCTCTGTAGGTCGTTGTTGATGGCGTTGCTAGATGGTGATTGGAGCTCCTCGGTGACTGTGTAGGCAGGCTTCAGACGGTCGATAAAAACATTTGCTTCTCTGCCTGGCAGCTGGATACGGAAAACGTTGTTGTTGCGTTAGAGTACGGGATATGGGCCTTCGTACTGAGGTTGCAGTGTTTTCCGTCCAACGTCAACACGAAGAAATACGCTGTTGCAGGTCTGAAGGTCCTTTTGCACGAAGAGTTTGTTGTTGTGACGGGTCGGCTCCGCAGGTTTGAACTCGTTGATGATGTTGTGCAGTTGTTTGACGTAGTTGAAATTCACATCTTGCTGTGACGTAATCGGGGTGGTGTTGAAAAAATCTCCTGGCAGTCTGATGGAGGTTCCGTATGTAAGCTGTGCTGCGCTCACACCAGTGTCGTTTCTTGTAGCAGCTCGTAGTCCCAATAGCACTGTAGGTAAAGTATCGAGCCACTTCGAGTACTTGCTGATGAGATTAGCAGTAAGTGCAGTTTTCAGGGTTCGATGCCAACGTTCCACCATGCCGTTGCTCTGTGGATGGTAAGCAGTTGTTCTTGTCTTCTCGATTCCAAGCAGCGTTGTTAGTGATGTGAACAACTGACTTTCAAACTGGCGGCCCTGGTCGGTAGTTATTGTTGTAGGACATCCGAATCTTGCGATCCATCCAGCGAATAGATGTTTTGCTGCACTCTCAGCGGTGATGTCGCGTAGTGGAATAGCTTCAGGCCAACGTGTTTTGCGATCGATGATGGTAAGCAAATATCTGTGACCATGATGTGAAGGTGGTAGTGGTCCAACGATATCTACATGAACGTGTTGAAATCGCTCTGCCGGTTGAAATTGGCCATAGTTGTTGCTTGTATGTTGCTGAATCTTGGCTTGTTGAAACGTCAAACACGATTTTGTCCAGTTGTTAACATCTTTGTTCATCGATGGCCAAAAATATTTTTCTGTCATCAGTTTGCGGGTAGTTCGAATTCCAGGATGACTCAAATTGTGTACGGCGTTGAATGCGATACGACGAAAGTCTTCAGGCAGATAGCGAATGTTATAGGTTGATGTTTCGCAGTAGATCTTGCAGTTTGTGTGTGGAATTTCGATCTTTTTGAGATGTACATTGCTCTGTTGTTGCAGTGAAGGTATGGTGCTATCTTTTTCTTGAGCCAACGCCAGTTGCGTGTAATCTAGAGAGCTTGGGCAGGTGATGGCTTCGATCCTTGAGAGCGAGTCAGCGACGATGTTGTCTTTTCCACTGATGTGCCGAACGAATGTCGTTCGTGATTCGCTGATAAAAAGTAGTTGGCGGGTACGTCTTGGAGTTTCTGAGTCTGAATTTTTATTTTTCAGTGCGAAGGTAATCGGCTTGTGATCGGTGAAAATAGTTATTTCTCTACCCTCGAATATTTTTCTAAAATGCTTCACCGTTATGTAGATGGCAAGTAGCTCTCGATCGTAGGTGGAGTACTTCTGTTGTGTATCAGAGAGTTTCTTAGAGAAATAGCCCAAGGGTTGCCACTTGTTGTCTTGGTATTGTTGAAGTACGGCTCCTGCACAGCTGTTAGAAGCGTCACACATTAATGCAATCGGCGCGTCGTGTGCGGGGTGTGCGAGTAGAGCAGCGTTCTGTAGGCTTACTTTACACGCTTCGAATGCTTCTATTGCTTCTTTTGTCCAAACAATCTTTGTTTTGTCTTTTCTCTTGCCGTCGTGAAGGTAAGGATTGAGTGGTGCTTGTATAGATGCAGCATGTAGAATGGCGTCTCTGTAGAAGTTCACAGTTCCAAGAAATCTTCGCAGTTCTTCGATAGTGTTAGGACGTGGGAAAGACTTGACTGCCTCGACCTTCTCTTCCGGGGTTTGATGCCGTATTGTGAGACAGTGTATCCCAGAAACTTCACTTCCTCTTGTGATACGAAATAATGACAAGTTTTCAATAATTTAAGAATGAGCAAGTCCTCATTTGACGAACGTTTCTAATAAACAAGTCACAAAAATAACTTACTGGCAAAAAAAACTTTCGGCCCTGCACTGCATCGCTTACGAAGAACAACTTGTCTTTACTTTAAGGTGTACCTAGCATGTATTAAATCATCTCTATTTACCTATATTTACTTCATTCTCAATGTAAAGGCGGCACCGGCCTTGAGACAGAGAAAATGTTCCTTTACTTGGGCGGTTATTCTACTAATCCCCATTGACAATCCCCATCAATGGGGGCAAAGGTTGGTTTGTTTGGTACAAAGTTCCTTTTATTCATTTATACACTCCTAGGTACCGAGCCACTTAGCACATTTAGATTATATTGTCCAACTTTTAACAATGTTTGGTTGTCGAAAAAGTTTTAAGGCAATTTTATAGCTGGCATATCCATAATTAGCACATCAGATTGAACAAAGGATTGAACATGAATATGTCAGCTACAGAAATAAAATAAAATAAAGATTTTGGTGTCCCACAACGCCCTTCTAGTCTCGAGCTCGTAAATAAACCTCTCCGTGTCAAAAGATATCACGATATAATTTGACATCCTTTTTTTTTAGGAGGGGAAATCCTACTTACGGATTTGACAAGGGGCCGACTGACGGGGCCACCCCAAGGATACGCCGGACTCGGGTAAAAACCCCATACCTGGCTAAAACCCCTCCAGATACTTCTACCTCCGTAGGGACACAATCGGGATCGACGTTAGCCATTCTCCGAATGTGCCCCCTGGAGGGTTGCCTGGCGCAAACGCCAGGACTTACCTCTACGGGGGGGTCAACAAGTATGCTAGAATTCGACCCCCCAGACGGCCAAGACAGGGGTGAAAAGTGTCTCCCGACCGGTAGTCAGCCAGCCGGGCCATTCCAATCCCCAGCTTGCTAGGGAAGTTGGTGGCGCGCGTCCAGGAACGCTCGCCTCCTCCTCCCCAACCACCTGCGCCGGAGCGGTGCAGCGAGAGGGTCATCCTCTCACGCCCGCTCCGCAGCCTCCTGCGAGATCACATCCGCCTAACTCATAGTGATCACTCGCTATCGCTTTCGTGACATTAGAATAATAGTTCAAATGTCATCTGTGACATTAAAACTATTGTTGTAATGTCACAATAACGATAGCGAGTGATCGCTTTGAGTTAGGCGGTACGGCCGCTGGACCGGTGAGACCGACACTTGAAACACTTTTACGTGCGACCACAAATTATATTGTGCGGTCGGCGGAGCGTCTCGACACTGCCCCTCTAGACAAATGCAACACGTTAACTTTTCCGCAGAAAAATGTATAGAGCTGACATTAAGGAATTAAGTAATTATTTGGTTTGACATAAATAATAATTAAAATGACTGTAATCAATTACCGAATTCTGTATAACTTGACATTGATTAAATATATAATATACATTTTTTTTTTTAAATTTCATTTTTCGGACATGAAATAAACTGTATAAATGGTAATTAAAATTACTACAATCAATTAGCGTATTCTATATTATTTGACTTCGAAGAAATATATTATAGTATTTTTTATTATTATTTTTCGGAGTTAATTATATAGGTACTTACATTTTTATTTTTTTGGACATTTTATTATAATGATACTTTACTGGACTTAATTTATTTAATTGTATTTGATTCATCATATTTACTACACTCTGACATATTTCATTTAATTAGAAATTAAAAAATCAAAATTACCATAATCAATTACCTTATTCTATTTAACTTGACATCAAATATATATATATATATACACGGTTATTTTTTTATCATACTGGAAAATTTTAGAGGCTGCTCGGTAGACGCTAGACGACTCATATCGATAAAAAAAACATGTGGTTATATTTTTTAAATTTTATCCGCCAATAATATTAAATTATAGACATTGTTCTTGTTTACTACAAGATAAGGTAAGATTATGAATGAATAAAGCATTTACTACTACGGGCTTAGGAAAATGCGGCAACGTCGCATTATTAATTCAAGCAAGATCAATCTACAACTCGTTTGAAATAAGAGTTATTATTGCACTAGACACTACAATAGTGAAAGACAGAGACAGTCGGCGCCGGCGCCGAGCGCCAGCGGCGGCGTTTTGTTGTTTTCTGTCGCTTGTCGGCTTTAGTTCGCCTTGGACCCCGGCGCGTGTGAACGTATCGCGATGTCGCGCCCGCGCCTGACGCGCGGCAATCGGGCGCATTCGGAATTTTAGTTTCAAGTTAACACATCTCGCGAATACACAGACCTTACTCCGGTAGACCGTAGACTTTTACTTGTGAAGTGAAATTAAGTGTTTGGTGTAAGAAAGTGAACCCACAAACGTAAGACTTGGAAGCGAAAACTGCATTTCGAGACGTTAAACACTAACCAAAGTGATAAGTTGTTATGGTCATGTATAGTTTTAAACGTGCACGACTATGTATGAGTTAGAGGACTTCCTTTAAATTTAGAACTCTTTTGTTATTAGAACTAAAGTTGATTTAAATTGTTTCCTAGGTAGGTAAGTATTTAAAGTTGATTCCAATTTTTTAACTACGCCAAAACAACCTACCATAACCGTAATACCTACCTAGTACTGTTTGTTTTCTTTAAAAACTTTGTTTTGCCGGTCCTAAGCCCGTAAAGTAGAAAGGTGAAATTGTGATCAACTCAGTGATGACTTTGAATCGGCGACGTTGTTGCCAGTTCGCGTTCATTCAATGTTTTGCCTACAACTTCACTCAGTGTCCATACCAGTGCAGTATTTTTTGGATATTTTAGATAATAAATATCTAATTAAACAGGTGAGTAAATTTTATTATTAATGGTTAAATAATTCTTCTACCGTGTCCTGAAGCCACCCTTAAAATAACCAGGGTGATAAAAAATAACCGTGTATATATATATATACACGGTTATTTTTTTATCACCCTGGAAAATTTTAGGGACGCTTCAGGACACATCCAATATATAAAAAATAAAAAAAATGAAATAAAAAAATAAAAAAAAATATAAAAAATCTCTAAAAATGCTGCTCTCAACTAGTGCAGCATTTTTTGTATTTTTTAAAAAATTAATATAAAATTAAGGAGGGGGGTTATTTTTTTTATTTATATTTAAATCATTCTAATACCATGTCGTGAAGCGTCCCTTAAATTTTCCAGGGTGATAAAAAAATAACCGTGTATATATATATATATAATTAATATGACAAAATGGTACTACTTAAAATGTTGACGCCTAATAACTCTGATATTTTATTTTATTAACGCCTAATTTTATTGACGAATTATAATGGAGTAATACTAATTTGTGAAAGCAGAAACAATGAAATTGTATGCAATTTAAATTTAATGCACCGAAAATTGTATAATGTCTGCCCTTCTCTATTCTAAATTGCAACACCTCAGCGAGGTACATATGTTTAAATACATCCAAAACATTTGTAATGCAAAATAAATAAATACGATTAGCTGCGGTAAAAATAGCGTGAGGTTGTCACAGGCTAATGTCATTTTTTTGGGACTTGGACGCCGCGATTTTGTCCTAAATGTACCAGCGGAGAGTGGCCTTTCGTGATGTGGAGGGTTTCAGTACAATCCCGACTAGTATTGTCGAACGCTGGCGCAAGTCTGCGCAATGTCGCGTTCGCCGGCGATGGCGTGGGCGCTTGGCAGAGCCGGTCGCTGGTCATAGGACTGTAGAGGCAATCCGGCCTGTCCTTAGACATTGGATGGAGAGACAGCACGGGGTGCTATCTTTCCGACTTACGCAGATCCTGTCGGGGCACGGGTGTTTCGGCAGGTATCTGCACCATATCGCTAGAAGAGAGAGCACCCCGAGGTGCCACGAGTGCGGGGCAGACGAAGACAATGCGCAGCACACACTCGAGCATTGCCCAACGTGGGCTGTTCAGCGGTCCGTCCTCGTCGTTAATATCGGACTAGACCTTTCACTGCCGGCTGTAGTTGAAAAAATGGTCAGCAGTGAGACGTGTTGGGCGGCGGTGGCCTCTTTCTGCGAGGAAGTTCTTGTGCAAAAGGAGAACGCAGAACGAATCCGCGAGGATGACCCTAACGCGGACTCGTCTCGCAGGCGGCGTCCAGGTCCAGGAGGAGGCGAATTTTCGCCCTCCACCAGCTACCGCAGGGGTCGCGGTGACGGAGTGGGGCTCCCTTCACCCGCAGTAATGACCGCAGTATTGATGATGATATGCTGAGGGAGTGTCTGAAGGCGTTCCGCAAACACTCCCTACCCTGAAGGGGGGCCCGGTTTGTCTGGGTAGCATCGCTCTCGACACACAAAGCGATTGCGAAAAGTTCCCTTTGTGTGTCGGGAATGCGATTTTGATGGAACCCCCAGTTTTTTTAGTGGGTAGGCCTCATTAGGGGAGAGTCCCACATAACCGCAGTCGGGCCCCACTCCCACTGCGGTAGATGTAACATCTTTTTAACTGGGTAAAAAAAAGGCTAATGTCATTTCCATACATTTTTTACTGCGGAACTCAGACTAAGTACACCAATGGATTCGCAATGTTAATGTCTCAAATGAATTTGCGTCCAGTTCAGTCCGCCATTACAAAGCACCGTGTTTGTTGTTGTGCTAAAATATCAGTCGGTGAGCATTATTTGTGAGTGCATTTTACAGTTATACGTTTTTTATTGATTTTTTTTTATGAATTCTATAAAGAAAAACATAAAAAGTGTGGAATCTTGGATGCGGCGTCCCTAGTTTTTTCTCCGCCATCTAGAGCACCAACCCAAATGTTGGCACGCTTTTTTCGTAGGTATTTCATGTCTATTGGTATCTATTGTCTAAGCTGCGGAACGACTACGGAAAAGTTAGCGTGTGGTGTTTGTCTAGGAGGCTGAACGCGCCTTTGTGCTCTATGTATGATTCGGAACGGAAGCAGAGCAGCAGTAACCACAAACCGCGAAATTTCAAATTTCGGCTACGTCACTGGACCAATCTAATAAAATCGATACCACACCGGCCGGCATTTTACGAGACAGGTTTTCGCGTTCCTGCATTCGAAATCCCTTTATTTAGTTAAATAGCAATTTTCACTTTTTCTTATTGGAAGTTTAAGCTGATAATAGTAAAATAAACGAACTATAACTAAAACCAGCCGAAATTAATTTTAAACTAGTGGTGGCCAGTTGCCAAGTCTACACGCCAGCTTTTTAAGATTGTCAGTGCGAATTTATTGAGTTGTAGAAATAGACCATACTAAATTTTCGGTTTTAGGTACACTACTGTCAACATGAACTACGTTCGACTTTCACAGACCGGGGATATTATGCCCACTTTAGGCTTAGGTACATGGCAGGTGAGAAACGCCGAATTATTTATTGAATGAAATTTATATCTGCTGTGCTTCTGTGACATACATCTATGTACAATATTTCACAGGCACCGCCTCAAGTGATAGAGGAAACAGTATATAACGCTTTAGACTTAGGGTACAGACATATTGATACTGCTTTCAACTATAATAACGAAGAAGCTATTGGCCATGCAATTAAGAAATGGATCACCGATGGAAAGGGAACAAGAAAGGATTTATTTATTACCACCAAGGTGATTATTATATCAATATATTTAAACAGTAAAAGCAAATGATTACAAAAATTAAACACAATATGATTTAATGTTATATGAAGAAAATATTGACTTAAACATAACAACCGAATATAATTTATACTCAATTTCTAAAACAACCAAACGCTATGTTGTGCGAACTGTTGCTATTAGTTTTCATGAGGCGTATACGTGTCACTAATACAATGTCTTTTTGCAGCTTCCCCATGTTGGTAACCGTTCGTCGGACGTATCCAAGTTCTTGAATTTACAGTTGTCCCGCTTGCAGTTGGATTATGTGGATCTGTACTTAATTCACGTTCCCTTTGGGTTCTCCTGTGATCCAGACACTCTTACACCCGTTGTGGATAAGAAGACGGGTGAATACGAATTGGACATGGAAACAAATCACTTTGCTACATGGAAGGTGAGTATGTAGTGAGGCTTAAATGTTCAAACCCTAGATTATTATTTAAGCCCTGAGAGCTGTGAGCAATGTATGGGAGTCACATAATAAGTAACACTAACAGAATTAGGATTCACATGATCAAATCATGACAATTTGCGTTTGCTAGATTTTTTAAATTCTGTTGCTTTGATTTGATTATTGTTGAATCCATTACAAACTGATTTTGTTTTTTATTTTATTCATTATTTTCCAATAATACTCTGCCTGCTTACAAGTCTCCCACACGGCTAGGGCTATCTTGCCATATCCTTGACCAGTGAGGGTTGGTGAGAACCGCCATAGCCTCAGGATGAGGATGGCTTGAATCCCATAGGGTTTTATTCATAGTCCCGTACAAACATGCGACATATAAATATTTGTATAGTGTAAAACACAGAACACAGGGTTAAATGTGAAACACCTGCAACCTCGCAGTATTACATAGCTAACATCATTAACGAGTTTTAAGATAATTCCATACCAAAAATCAATTTTCAAGCGATAAGTGTTTCATTTATAAATGACGAAAGACGACGCTACGCTAGCTTGCTGTCGAATAATATTAATAATAAAATAAAAATATTGTTAAAACTTCAAACAAGTACTTATGTACTAAATTAACTGCATATTTAAAGTGTGGCTGACCCCAGCCGGGCCACAAAAAAAAGTGTGAAAAATAGATTGTTTGAGTAGGTCGCTATAATGTCTAGAGTTTGTCAGAGTTTGTCGGCAAGTTTCAGAGTTTGTCGCTTGCGCGTTTCAGAGATCTGTGTGGCCCGGCTGGTAATACGTTACCCCAGCCGGGCCACACAGATCTCGAAAACGAAACGACCTAGTGAAAATCTGTTTGCTGATATAGATAGGCGGCAGTTTGTCGGATATGTTTGAGTTTTCATCGGGCTCGCGTTTAAGGGGGCTGTGTGGCCCGGCTGGGGTAACGTTACCCCAGCCGGGCCACACAGATCTCCAAAATCAAACGACATAGCGAAAATCTGTTTGCTGATATAGATAGGCGTCAGTTTGTCGGACAAGTTTCAGAGTTTGTCGATCCACTATTTCAGAGCTCACCTGCAGCAAAGTTGCTGCAACTGAGCTAGCTGGATCTCGAAAACAAAGCGACGTAGAGAAAAACTGTTTGCTGGAATAGTGAAGTGGTAGTTTGTCGGAGTTTGTCGAAAAAATTCCAGTTTGAGACATGCGCATTTCCGAGATATGTGTGGCCCGGCTGGAGAAACGTTACCCCAGCCGGGCCACCTGGATCTCGAAAACGAAACGACCTAGCAAAAATCTGCTTACTGACAAAGATAGGTGGTAGTTTGTCGATACATTCTTCAAAGATTCAGAGTTTGTCGACGCTTTTTTCCTACTAGTTTTATTTTTTCTACTAGTTTTATTTTAATGTTTACTTGCGTTGATATACGGAGTTGGTGGAAAGGACAACAACTTTTAACATGAAACAATGAATTCGTAATAAACTTTATATACATCTAACAAACAAAACCTCATAAAACTTTGCATGCACTTATTAAAATCGATTTTTTAAAGAAAGTTGTACGCGACTGTACATTACTTTATATAGATAGACAAGGAGACTAGACGCCAAATGTTGCTTAAATAATACATTTAAAAAATATCAACCACTCATCGAGGATTTACATAAATTTAAATATTAACGGTTACTGTTTCATCACTGAATTCAATTAACTATTTTACATTAACTTCTTATTGTAAGTAAGTACATAAAACATAAAAAATTACGAAAACTCGCACACTTGGGACTCCAGGCTCCTAGACTATTTACCCAAATAAAGAATTCTTTCGTTCTTTGGATTGAGGCGTCGACAAACTCTGAATCTTTGAAGAATGTATCGACAAACTACCACCTATCTTTGTCAGTAAGCAGATTTTTGCTAGGTCGTTTCGTTTTCGAGTTCCAGGTGGCCCGGCTGGGGTAACGTTTCTCCAGCCGGGCCACACATATCTCGGAAATGCGCATGTCTCAAACTGTGGAATTTGTTCGACAAACTCCGACAAACTACCGCTTCACTATTTCAGCAAACAGTTTTTCTCTACGTCACTTTGTTTTCGAGATCCAGCTAGCTTAGTTGCAGCAACTTTGCTGCAGGTGAGCTCTGAAATGGTGGATCGACAAACTCTGAAACTTGTCCGACAAACTCTGACAAACTGCCGCCTATCTATATCAGCAAACAGGTTTTCGCTATGTGGTTTGGTTTTGGAGATCTGTGTGGCCCAGCTGGGGTAACGTTACCCCAGCCGGGCCACACAGCCCCCTTAAACGCGAGCCCGATGAAAACTCAAACTTGTCCAACAAACTTCGACAAACTGCCGCCTATCCATATCAGCAAACAGATTTTCACTAGGTCGTTTCGTTTTCGAGATCTGTGTGGCCCGGCTGGGGTAACGTATCCCCAGCCGGGCCACACAGATCTCTGAAACGCGCAGGCGACAAACTCTGAAACTTGCCGACAAACTCTAGACATTATAGCGACCTACTCAAACAATCCATTTTCACACTTTTTTTTTGTGGCCCGGCTGGGGTCAGCCACACATATTTAAAACAACTGCTTGCAGGGCTTGCAGACAGTAGGTACACTGAATCTACAATTCCGTCCTACTTTACAAGTCATAGGACTGGCTTCATTACTGGAGGGAGACTCTGTACCAGGGTCGTCTGCTTAGGTACCTCCGTCTTACCTATTTCTGCCACAAAGCAGCAGTGCTTGCATTGCTGTGTTCCGGTTTGAAGGGTAAGATATGGCAGTGAAATTACATCTGGTGTCACAAGTTGGCAACGTACACTGTGGTTCTTGTGGGGGTTCAAGTTTTGTTGCGAATCTCACAAGAGCCACATGTATTATAGGTGACTGTCACCACTTACCATCAGGTGGGCTGTTTATGTAATGTAGTGAAACACAGCAAACCTTTTTTGTTTGCTGACGATTTATGCATACTTATTGCCGGTACGGATATATTAGATATAGGTCGTCTCGTGCAACAAAATGTCGATAGGTAATGTGATCAAATGGTCACATGATAATGGTCTTGTAATAAATGTTTCTAAGACTAAAATGATAATAATACGTTCACCCTATAGTAATATAAAATCTGTTCAGCCTACTATTATCCCTCACGATTATAACTGTATTCATGATAGTATAAGTAACTGTATGCCTATTGAAAAAGTATCTTCTTTAACCTATTTGGGTGTCATTGTGGATGAATCCTTCTCTTGGACAAAACACATTGTTTGTAATAAATTGCGTTTATTATTAGTTAAATTTAATCACCTAAAATATAAGGTCTCGTCTAATGTACTGAAGTGTTACAAACACTTCAGTACATTAGATGAGACCTAAGGCTCTAGTAGATTCTGTGGTGTCGTACGCTTTAGAAAGTTATGGCCTAACATTTAAAACATATATAGGTAAAATCTAAGCACTTCAAATAAGATTTTTAAAATTACTAGTAAATAACAAAACTAAAAACAAATGTAATGGCAATTATTATAATTTATTTAAATTTGCAGTTTTACCTGCTAATTTAAAACAGAAGTACCAGATATTAATTAATAACTATAACTTTCGTGAGCGTCTGACGCCGCTGAGTCACTGTCATGGCACAGAGCTTTGTCTAAAGCTGGCCATTCACGGACGTGCCGTTTGTCTCGGCGATAATGGATTACATCCAAATGGATGGATGTAATATTTTGAACACATTCACGGGCGCGCCACGTCGTGTAGTTTCTGCTTCTTTTTCGTTTTAAGTGGTCGTGTGTTTGTTTCTAATCATGAATTCGATTCTGAAGAGGAATTATTATTTTGCGCTGCAGCCTGTCTGCGTGTTAAGCAGAGAAAGCCAAAAAGAAAATGGTCAGAAGACTGGCTGAAAAAAATCTATCTAGGATTATTCGACATTTGAATCATGTATTGGTAAACACAAAATGTGGTGCGGTGGCTTTCCATCCGTTTGGATTTCCATCGAGCTGTGCCAACTATTTTTAGACGTTTCAGTTTTGACATTCATGGATCAATTTTGGCGCGGCGCTATTCCATTCGGCTTGTTGGAGCGATCGTGAATGGCCAGCTTTATAATAAATATGTGGTGCCTAGAATTACTAATATTTATGGAGATAGAACCTTGTCAAAACGCATACCTTACTTGTTGAATGCGTTGCCTTCAGATATCTTTAATATAAATGATCAAAAATTGTTTTCCCACAGATTGAAAAAATATTATTTATCTCAACTTCAGTGAATGAGTAATGTAGTGAACATGTAGTAACATAATTCTTTGTGTAAGCTATAATAAGTAACTATTTTGTTTACATTCTGAACGTGACTGTACTCGCAGTCAAACTTATTAATAAGTTTTGCGAGACTATTGTAAAACTGTTATAAATTGTAAGTGTAACAAATAAATAAATAAATAATAGTCTGACGAGAGGACCCCCATGGAGGGGAGGCGTGGGATGGCCGGGTTCAACCTGGCGGGCCACTTCGTGTGGCCACCCGCTTGATGCGGCGAAGGGCGAAGTCCCCTCTTCTTGTCTTAAGAAGAGAAGGCTTTCGCTGGAAGCCGATTTCGGCGTGTACCTTTGTTGGTGGCAGAGGTGAGGCGTTTTTTATCGCCATGGTGCTTTGCACCTTCTGGGGATTTTCCCTGAGCTTCGGCTCACTCGCGCGGCGGTGGATCCAGTGGGGTCTGCCGTCGGGCAACCCGTTACCCGCACTGAGCGTCGGACCGCGTGGAAGACAACCACAATAAAAAACCAACCGGGGTGTAGAGCGGCGCAATTCTGTGCCGCTCCACAAAGTAGCTGAGCCAGGTGGAGAGTCCGGCAACGGACATGTCACAGGCAGGGGGTCAGCGGGAATAAGGCCTGGCTGTTGTCCCCTTCCCCCTGTCTTGTGACGGACGGAGGAGCTGCTGAGGGGGTTTTTAGTGGGTAGGCCGGGGCCGTGTACGGTCTGGGGAGTCCCATATCCTCTTGGTTTGGCTCGACCACGAGGAATGCGTAAATGCATTTTCCCCCCTCCCAAAAAAAGGCAGTAGGTAAGTACACGGAGACTACAATCACTTCACACTTTACCAGGCTTAGGACTGGCTGCATACAAGTTATATAACAAGTTGAGGGTATACCAAGGGGTTACTTGGTGGCGGACTTTGTAATCTAGAATGGTGATTTTGGTGATTGTTTCGCTAGCGGTCTGGCGGGTAGATGGTTGGAGTGTACATGAATGCTACCACACACACACACACAAACATAGCCCAAATTCCAAACAGCACCTCTAAGTAATAAATCTATAATTTATAAAGCTCGATTTTTTGTTTACCATTTTATGCGTTTTCACTGCCTGCCACCCTTAGGTTGTGGCAGAATATCATTGCTTTGTACACATTTTTGATGTGTACAATAGCGATTACTGAGTCATGACCTTTTGCACTTCTGCAGCATACACACACTGCCACGGTATATGTAGGTATCTCTATTTATTGTTCTATTTTTATTTAAGTTGTGATTGTAACGCATGTGTGTGATGGAGAATTGCAATAAATGTCTATCTATCTATCTACATTAAACAATCCAAAACGAATACTATGGTAGGTTAGGTATCTAAACCACCAAAATATGAAAAAACCATTAACGGAATCTTTCTTTAAATTTTCTAAAGTTACACTGAGCTCGATATCACATATTGGTTGGTAGCTAGGTATTTTTTTTACACTGAGGTGCGTACTCTACTCTACTCTTTATTGCAAAAAAAAAACGATAAATCAATCGATAAGGCGCGGAAGATTTTGGCACACAAGGACGTGTAAAGCTGTGTATAAACTATGCGCGGCAGCGGCGCGAGCCAATGTTTGACCAGGGTAGACGACCATTTGACGCGCGAGCCAATATTTAGATAATTATTTAGCAAAGCGGTCTCAAAAACCGACAAGGAGCGGTTCGAGCGCGGCAATGTTCGCTGCCGTGTATAGCAACTCCGTCCACATAGCGCGCGGCTGCCCCGCGAGCCTTTGAGGGTTTGCCGCGCGTAAGTTATACGCAGCTTAAGGCGCATAATAAGGTCAAACATAAAAAATCACTGCAGAAAAAACAGGTTCTCTTCATAAATATTGAATAAAAAAATCTTTAAAAAAGATATGTTATTATTCAACGCATTCTTTAGAGGATGGTCTTTTTAATTTTTTGATAAATTAATTAAAACTTGGTTAAAATGTGACCCAAACATGCCTCGATTTTAAAACTATAAACCTAATCGCTTCGTAAATATTAGGTTAAATCACATACTTTCGATTTCAATAAATAAAGTGAACAATATTCTAGGGGATGGTCTTTTTAGATTTTTCTTATTCGCCTTTATTGATTTTTTATTTAAATAATTCATCTTACGCGTAAAGGTTTGCTTGAATATTCCCCTCACTCTCACTCACTCACTCCTATGTAATCAGTGCGGGACGATCGACGCAAGGTCATTGGGACCACTATGCGCCTTAACGCGCGCGCATCAAAGCCGCCGACTGACGGCCGTAGAAAAGTAGGTCAAGTTCAAAGGTGCTAGCGACGCCCCGCCCCTATACAGCGTAATTTGCACAAGTTTGTTTACGTAGTAGGGATGTTTACGAATTTTCAGGACTGCTTTCATTTTATGTAATTATTACGAAAAAATATATATTAAACATATTTATTAATTAATTTTAAATAAAAAATCACATTTAAAGTTTATTGTTTAAATGTTGTGCCTAAACGCTCCAAGCTGTTACGTGATTTTGATGACGTCACAAGTGTTGTCAAACTGTCGGTTAATGCGAAGATTTTTTTTTATGGGATAGGGCGCAAGCTTAGACAATTTAGTAAATTGTCTAAGGGCGCAAGCGAGCAGACGTATCACCTGATGGTAAGTAATTACCGTCGCCCATGGACACCCGCAACCCCAGAGGAGTTACAAGTGCGTTGCCGGCCTTTGAGGTGGGAATACGCTCTTGTTTTGAAAGTTTGAAGGTTGTATCGGTCCGGAAATACCGCAGGCGACAATTCGTTCCAAAGTTTGACTGTACGAGGCAGGAAACTTCGAGAGAAGCGCACAGTTGTGGACTGCCAACCATCTAAGTGATGGGCATGGATTTTTTGCCGCGTGGAACGATGGCGGAAAGAGGCGGCAGGTATAAGTCCGAACAAATCCTCGGAGCATTCCCCGTAATAAATACGATAGAAGATGCATAGCGAAGCGACATCTCTACGCAGCGCCAAGGTATCAAGCCGATTTGAAATTTCCTGGCAGTCGACGATTCGAGTCGCTCTCCGTTGAATGCGGTCCAGTGGGAGAAGTTGGTATTGGGGTGCCCCAGCCCAAAGATGAGAACAGTATTCCATATGAGGCCGAACCTCCGCCTTGTAAAGCTGAAGGCGGTGCGCCGGAGTGAAATACTGTCACGATCTGTTGAGCACACCAAGCTTCTTAGAAGCTAATTTAGCTTTACCCTCTAAGTGGCCACGGAACTGGACTTCGCTCGATATGTCGACACCAAGGATCCCAATATTGGCTGAGGCAGTTAGGGGAATGCCCTGAAAGCGAGGAGATACGACAAATGGTATTTTCTTTGCGGTGAACGCGCAAACCTGTGTCTTTAAGGGGTTGAAATGGACTAAATTAAGACGACCCCAGTTAGAAACTTTCTCTAATGAAGTTTCGATTTCAGACACAAGTTTATTCCGGCACTCAATGACGTTTTCCCGAGAAGAGTTCGCACGGCCGTTATAGAAGGTGTCTTTCGTGCTGTCGTCTGCATAACAATGAATGCTGCTGATTTGCAGCATATCATTGATATGCAGAAGGAATAGTGTAGGTGAAAGCACACATCCTTGGGGGACACCAGCATCTACAGACAGTGGGTCTGAGCATTCACCATCAATCAAGACCTCAATGCTTCTGTCTGCTAGAAAGCTAGTGACCCATCCACATAATTTCTCGGGAAGCCCGTATGAAGGAAGTTTTGAGAGGAGCGCTTTGTGCCATACCCGATCGAAGGCTTTCGCGATGTCCAAACTAACTGCCAGTGCCTCTTCGCTTCAATTGCCTCTGCCCAATGATGTGTCAAGTAAACTAGAAGATCACCAGCAGAGCGACCCCTACGAAAGCCGTATTGTTGGTCACTGAGCAGCTGGTGATCCTCTAGGTACCGGAGAAGCTGGCGGTTGATTAGCGATTCCATTATCTTTCAAAACAAAGGGGTTATAGCTATCGGCCTGTAGTTGGACGGATTCGAGCTGTCACCTTTCTTAGGGATCGGATGCACTAAAGCTGTCTTCCATGAGGTTGGGACTACGCCAGATGAATACGAGAGCCAAAATAGTCGCGTTAAAACCGGTGCCAACTCTGGAGCGCACGTCTTTAGCACGATAGGAGGGATACCATCAGGCCCACTCGACTTGTGGATATCTAGGGTGATTAGTGCTTGACGCACTGAGCTTTGGTGGAACCGAATATCCGGCATAAAGCTCGTGCACCGTGGTATGGTCGGTGGTTCCTGTCCCCCGTCATCCAAGGTCGAGTTGGATGCAAAGAGTTTCCCTAAAAGATCGGCTTTCTCTTTAGCATCATGGGCTAACGAAGTGTTATCCTTGTCCAGTGGTGGAAAAGATGGCATGCAGAAATTTCCCTGAATAGCTTTGGCGAGAGACCAGAACGCACGAGACCCCGAAGGAAGACGCTCTAGCCTCTCGCCAATTCTACTGATGTGCTCCGACTTCGCTCTTGCAATGTCCCTTTTGAAGGATCTGGAGGCATAGTTATACTGCTTTTTCAAAGTGCTGGTATTTCCATCCCGAGACGTCACCGCGTTTACCCAGGCTTGGTAGGTTTCCTGCTTCCAGCGAGAAGCCTTTTTGGAGGATTGACCAAACCAAGGTTGGAATCTGCCACCAATGGGGATAACTGAGGATGGAATGAAAATTTCCATACCTTGCAACACCACATCGGCAACAGACTCAGCGGCGGAGTTGGGATCATCCGGCATAAAGCTAACCTGCCTCCAAGGGTAGGACGCAAAAAAGGACCGCATCCCATCCCAGTCTGCTGACGTGTAGTGCCACACACGGCGACTACGTGCAACTCGAGGTCGTTGCAAGCACGTGAGTGGCACCGAACTCCTAATGAGGCAGTGATCTGAGGAGCCAAGAGGGGCGCCGACAGATATGAGGTAGCCGTCGGGATGAGAAGTCAGCAGAAGATCCAACAGTGAAGGTTCATGGGTCTCCACATCAGGAATTCGCGTGGGCGTAGTAACCAATTGTGTCAAGCCATATGCAAGAGCGAAGGCGTGAACAGATCTCCCCGCATGATCGGTCTTGCTTGAACCGAGCCATTCGGTGTGGTGAGCGTTAAAATCGCCAAGTATCACGATCTCTGCGAGTGGGATCTGCTGCTGCACAAAGTTTGCAGCCATTTGAACGTGCTCGATGAGTCGGTCGGTTTCGGTATCACCGCTATGGGACCTATAGAGGCACGAATAGACGCGGGGATGGTCGTCGCTGTCTACACGGAGCCATAAGATGGAGAGGTCCCTACTTTCAAGGTGACCGAGGCGCCGAGAACATATATCGTCTCTGACGTACACGCACACACCGGCCTTAGGTGCGAAGAGGTGTTCCAGTCCATACCCTGGGTAGGAAAGGTAAGAAGTGTCCGCCGGAGACGATATCTGTGTCTCGGTCAAAAAGAGCAAGGCCGGCTTTACTGTCTCGAGGTGGTGGTGGACAGCATTCAGGTTGGAGTGAAGTCCCCTGATATTACAGAAGTCCACAGTCAGTGTGGCAGGGGGTGCCGTGGGTTTGCTCTTGCCCCAGGTATGTTTGAGCGCGGTTTTGCCCCCCCCCCCCCCCCCCCCAGAATACGAGGGGCGGCCTAGGCGTCCACGCCCAAGTATATTGCGTCCTGAAAGTGGACGTCCAGAGAGGGATTCTCCAACGCTAGCGCAGTTGGTACCCTCCTGGGGTAAAAATCTGTTTAAGTGCGCCATCATAGAGGGGGTAGGGGGGTTGAGCCTCCGGTACCCTCACTCACTCGACGAAACACAACGCAAGCGTTATTTCACGCCGGTCTTCTGTGAGGCCGTGGTATCACTCCGGTCGAGCCGGCCCATTCGTGCCGAAGCATGGCATCTCCATAAGATTCCCGTGAAGATCTAAAATAAAAACAATTCCACTTTTTATAACATTTTGAAATAACCTAACCTAAACTCATAAAATTAAGATTTAATAAATCAATAGAATGGAATAATACGACATATTTTAGAATGTTTACTTGTTAATTATTATTCCTTTTAATCCAAAAAATGTTACTCACAAAGATGTTTTCACGTTCGTAGACTCTACTGCACAAAAATCTTTGTTCGTAGTTAATAAACTTGCCACCATCAGTCTATGTCTATTTTATCTATATTTTATAAATTATTACTCTTTCATTTTCTTTGATTAATCCTGGCTCCAATGTAATTTTCACTTACAAGCAGTTAAAAAATATTGTCAACAAACATGACAGTTTGACAATTTGTCTCGCTACAAACAAACATTACTAATATCACGATCAGCAAACGACGACACGTGGACCGAATTGAATACGGTGATATTTGTACTGTTTGCATGCAATCATTTAGGACTACGTGTGCACTCCTGTCAATTTCATTAATTAAATAGTCTTGTTTAATATAATATTGGTCACAATATTAGTTAAACATGCAGAGCAAAAACTTAATAGCTTTTAATAACTTAAATGAGTCCTACAATATTTACACTAACTCGCGCAAGCAGTAGTAATCATGGAGTCTGGCTACGCAACAGTGAAAGTAGAACTGCAAAGCGGCTCACAGATACGGTTCAACTATGAGCTGCAGCTCACGCATTTTAAAATGAGTTTGAGACACCCAAGCCTTGTTTATGTTAGCTATCTATACTGCGAGCTTGTAGGTGATTTACAAATAACCCTGTATATTTGTATATGAATAGTGTTTTCATTATTTAGCCTATTATTTAGTCAGCTTCTGTTACCACAGAAAATGGAAGAGTGTCAACAACAGGGTCTTACACGTAACTTGGGCTTATCGAACTTCAACGAGGGCCAAATATCCAAAATAATCAAAGCAGCCGCATTCAAGCCCCAAGTCCTTCAAGTTGAGTTGCACGCTTATTTTCAACAACAAAAATTGCGCCAGTTCTGTGCAGAAAACCAAATTGTTGTGACTGCGTATGCTCCTTTGGGCAGTCCAGGTGCTAAAGATCATTTTGTGACGAAGTATAATTACAGGTATTTATACGGGTGTAAGGCGAACCAACACAAAACAGCCGATTTTCTAGTAATCATGAAATTAAATCATATATATTTTATAATTTTCAGTCCGGATGCTTTTCCAGACTTGCTTGGATTGGACGAAGTCAAGGAAATTGCTGAGAAATACGTGAAAACAGCGGCACAAGTGTTGCTTCATTTCTTGGTTCAAGATAATGTTGTCGTAATACCAAAGAGCACAAGCGAAAATAGACTCAAGGTAGGTATTTTATTTGTTGTCTATGGTTGGAACTATCAGACAGAATGCGTTCACGCGTTCTGCATGCCCGTACAATAGATGTTGAATGCAGGAACGGTTTTTGTTTAATAGATCACAAAGAGAAATAAATATGATCATAAAGAATGGTAAGGAGTCCAATCTCCGTTTGTAAAAGTTGCCCCGAAAACAAAATTGAAGGCGCCGCAGAAGTACACGCGCTTTATCTTAGCAGCCTCTTTATAACCATAAAGCTAGAGTGGACGAGTCTCGGCCGGTGGGAATATTATGTATATTTCTTTTTTTAAATCCGGTAATCAGACCGGATACCGGATTCTTACCGGATATCCGTGTTGTATTGACTTAGAACTTTTAAAAGGGTTTGCTACGAGTATTTTAAAAACATCGATAACCAGTTAATTTTTTTAACTGGTTATCGATGTTTTCCATGGTATTGGTAACCCGCGCTTTCGGACGAATTTCCACAATATTTTTCAAAGCGTGGAAACAGAATTGACTAAACCGTCGTCATATGTTGCAGGAAAATATGGAAATATACGACTTTGAATTGACATCGGCAGAAATAGACCGTCTCAGGAAACTTGACAAGGGAGAAGATGGCAGAATCTTTAATTTCTTGTTTTGGAAAGGAGTGGAGAAGCACCCAGAGTATCCATTTAAATTACCAGCTGGTAATATTATCAATTAATGTCAATACATCATTAGTGGGTGTAGTTTCTAGTCAGTAAATATTTATGAAATTTGATCTCTAAACATTTCGCTTGTTATATATAGTGCTGTTAGAACTTGCACAACCTGTTGTTACGGAGAAAAAAAAAACATGTTCGTCCCGGTATTGAACCCAGGAGCTCGCATGTAGCTACCAGCAAAAAACCTATAAGGTGATCAAGTCATAAATGTCATCAAACTACCTCTCGTGCTATTCGATGGTACGAACTTAACGTTGCACAGTTCCGAAACTACGGCTTTAATGTATGAATCAGTGAAACTGATGCTACGTATGTGCTTTGAGTATTTGCTCTGGTGCCATTCCCTAATTGAATAAAATTCATTGTAATCACATTTTCGTATTTTTATTTATTTTTACAACCCATCATATAATGTCAAGATACTTGTCCAAGATGTGCAAGCACTGCGGTGCTCAAAAAATAAGTCTTGTCTCACAAAACGAGCGTTTATATTATTGCAAATTAACTTAATATCAACTGTAAACGCCGTAGGCACTGGCGTCGCAGTGAAAGCACACCTTTCAAGACAGATTTACGTTGGGTCCATAACAGACGTTAGAGCTGGCGCCAAAACCGTTGACTTTCGTTCTCAGCACTGTACTTACATGATGGCAGTATTGGGTCAACACTGCAAACATAAAAAGGCGGCATCGGCAGAATCATAATATGATTTATTTTGGTAGACATAAAATTGAAAACATGTTGGCAACTCGTATCAAAATCAATATATTATTTTTTTAAATATGACGATTTAAAAGAGCTTTCTCTTTTTAATCGTCAAAATTTTTACCTACCACCTATTCAGGACATCTTTTATCTGTAAGAAAAATGGGCGCAAGAAACTTATCAGCTTTATCATAAGCACTGACATTTGCAATGAAATATGTCGATACCGCGTTACTTGAGAGCGTCGGTGGCGCTGTGAACTCGGCACTTGCCTTCCAATCGGGAGGTCCGGGTTCGAGACAAATGTGTTTTTCGTTTTCGAATTTCATATGTACATTTGTCTGACGCTCCTACGGTGAAGGAAAACATCGTGAGGAAACCTGCATACATCTGCGAAGAAATTCAATGATGTATGTGAAGTCGACTAATCCGCACTGGGCCAGCGTGGTTGACTAAGGCCTAATCACCCTAATATAGTGTAGGCACGAGCCCCTCGATGGGGACGTATATGAGCTGTGATGATGATGTCGATACCGTAAATACAACACTTCTTTACAATATAATGAGTAATGATTACAAATTAACACCAGGCATTGGCATCATTCAAATAAGCATTTATTTTATAAAAACCTTTACTCATAAATGTCTTTTTAACTTATGATAAGGCAAAGCAGTAAAGACCTCATTCGCACGAGCGTTTAAAAGTGTTGCGTTAAATCTCAGTATTAGCGCTTTTATAACATTCACTATACCAGCTATACACAACCTGCGGCCCACGGCCCGCATGTGGCTCGCCGGTGCTTTGTGGTTGGCCCATCTTGAATTACAAAATTGTAAGCAATCAGAGAAACTGGTAGGCGCACCGAGGAAACATTAAAGGTTACAAGATACTTACTCGTATATAACCCATGAAGCAAATACAATTTGCTTCATGATATAACTCTACCGGGGTGCATTGCATTGAGCGTTGCCTGAGTGAGACCTTTTGTTTCTTTTCATTAATAAAGTACATACATTGTAATTTTGAATTAGTAAGTTTTTTTATTAGAAATAAAATTTGCTCGCGGCCTGCGAAACCATAACTGAAACCTGTTTGTGGCCCGTATGAAAAAAGGTCGAGTATTGCTGCACTATACGCTCAACATCCAGCGTTGATAAAACAATACTGCTCGATAAATAAGCGTCGAGTTTTAAAAGCACTGTTGTATGAACATAGGAATGCATTTATTCTATTTGACCGCTTTATAACGAACGTTAGAAAAGCGCTCGTGCGAACGAGCTCTAACACTTTGTGGAACTTTGTTGTAAAAAGTAACAACAAAGTTCTATACATTTCCCTATAAACGAGCCCCCCAGTTTTTCGAAGCCTGTATGTTGAAACGTATTATGAATGGATTGCAATTTATCTTATGCAATTATTGTAATTGACAGCTTTTTACGAATATTCGTAAAATTCATGATGTGATTTGCCAACACGCTGCAGCGTGTGTAATACATCATATTATAATTGGCTAGATGACAAAAAAAAAATTTGTGCTTAGAAGCTCATTCATATAATAAAGAGAAAGAAAAAAATCGGTTTTCGAATAACTATAAAAACAACCAAGATGTTAAAGATTTTTCACCATCTCTTTCTAGCAAAACGGCATTTTACATGGAGTTTATATGGCCGTACTCAACGATGACGTCACGGTTAATGTCGGATCTCTCTGTCTAATCGCTTCAAAATTAACAGCTTAAAATGCTTGTATCTTATGTATTTCTAAGCCGATTTTAATTCTAATTTCACATGATTGCATCTTTTTCTACGCTATTTTAATATTTTATGTCGAGATGTGAAAATTAAGAGTTCAGTCATCATCCCAATTCTGCCGATGCGACCTTATACGTCTGCTGATTCCGAAATAGACTGGAGCCAGAAACTTACCCAATGTAAATCAGTCTTTACATACAAGAATACTACAAGTTTATGAGAGCCTGTAGAGCATTTTCCTTTGCAGTCGATGTTGTAGTTCACCTCTTCTAATCATTGTGTGAATGACTTTGACTATAGCTCGCTCCGGGTATTTCTGTCGCAGAAAGTCTTGTATTATAGTCTGTTCGGAAACCTGTGAGCCAACAGCGAACCTGCGCTTTAATTGCTTTTCTATCCGTGACAGCATTTCATGGTCTTCCTCTGTAGTGAACCCTTCTGCTCCTGGAAGTGAACAAAGATCACAAAGTCATGACTTGGATGTTTCTTACTTTGTTGGCATTAAAATAAATTGTAATATTATATTAAAATAAAATATGGAACATTAACATTCAGATATCTTTAAAAATTACATTGTAAAATTATCCATAGTAAAAGTTTTTCAATTTGCTAGTCTAAACAAGCACACAAAATGTGGCTCCAGCTTAAAAAGTAATAGTTATATAAGTATAGTCAGTGTTAATTAATACAATACTAAGGCTATTCGTTTTGACTATTTACTATATACAAATTATTGAGTCCATTTATGCACGGCAAAGTACACACAAAACTGAAAGATCAATTGTTATCTAAAAATAAAGCCTACCAGCTAAGCTTCCCGTGGTGGCGGCATCAAGGGTGGACACTTGGAATAGCCGCAGCGCTTCTGTTACGTGGGCCTCTGTGGCGAATGGCTGCAGCTGCATTTTTGCTAAAGACTCTGATATACGGATAATGGCTTCAAGCTGCCTGGAATGGAAAAAAGGAATATACTTAAAAAAAGTTTCACTTTAAAAAAACAGTAGTTAATTCGCCAATGTTTGTTGGTCCTTGAAGTTTGATAAAAACAAATTTTATTACAAATGAGTTTTTTGATCAAACTTGAGTCACTCGATAAATGGCCTTATTCAATGTAATGAGATACCTGGAAAACCGTGGACTCAATTTGACAGATGCTATTCTCATTGTGCAAAAGAGCAATGGCCATTTTGAACCTAATTTTCTTGTAGAATGTCTAGAAATGACTTTGACAGTACGTGACCGCACAGTGATGGGTATGGCGAGCCTTGGGCCGCGCATGAGCACGTAGGGGTGTGTAATTAATATTTATAATATAAAATTTATAATACAAATAATATAATTTCAATTCATATAATAACTGACTTAATATAATAAACATAAACATTTGATATAATTTTAGATTTTCTAATTTCATGTGATATAATAAACATTAGATATAACAGTTTTTTGACATAATACCAGATGATCCAAAAAACATTTTATACACGGTTATTTTTTTTTCATACTGGAAAATTTTAGAGGCAGCTCGGTAGACGCTAGACGACTCATATCAATAAAAAAACATGTGGTTATATTTTTTAAATTTTATCCGCCAATAATATTAAATTATAGACATTGTTCTTGTTTACTACAAGATAAGGTAAGATTATGAATGAATAAAGCATTTACTACTACGGGCTTAGGAAAATGCGGCAACGTCGCATTATTAATTCAAGCAAGATCAATCTACAACTAGTTTGAAATAAGAGTTATTATTGCACTAGACACTACAATAGTGAAAGACAGAGACAGTCGGCGCCGGCGCCGAGCGCCGGCGGCGGCGTTTTGTTGTTTGCTGTCGCTTGTCGGCACGAGCCGGCCGGCTTTAGTTCGCCTTTGACCCCAGCGCGTTTGAACGTATCGCGATGTCGCGCCCGCGCCTGACGCGCGGCAATCGGGCGCATTCGGAATTTTAGTTTCAAGTTAACACATCTAGCGAATACACAGACCTTACTCCGGTAGACCGTAGACTTTTACTTGTGAAGTGAAATTAAGTGTTTGGTGTAAGAAAGTGAACCCACAAACGTAAGACTTGGAAGCGAAAACTGCATTTCGAGACGTTAAACACTAACCAAAGTGATATGTTGTTGTGGTCATGTATAGTTTTAAACGTGCACGACTATGTATGAGTTAGAGGACTTCCTTTAAATTTAGAACTCTTTTGTTATTAGAACTAAAGTTGATTTAAATTGTTTCCTAGGTAGGTAAGTATTTAAAGTTGATTCCAATTTTTTAACTACGCCAAAACAACCTACCATAACCGTAATACCTACTTAGTACTGTTTGTTTTCTTTAAAAACTTTGTTTTGCCGGTCCTAAGCCCGTAAAGTAGGAAGGTGAAATTGTGATCAACTCAGTGATGACTTTGAATCGGCGACGTTGTTGCCAGTTCGCGTTCATTCAATGTTTTGCCTACAACTTCACTCAGTGTCCATACCAGTGCAGTATTTTTTGGATATTTTTGATAATAAATATCTAATTAAACAGGTGAGTAAATTTTATTATTAATGGTTAAATAATTCTTCTACCGTGTCCTGAAGCCACCCTTAAAATAACCAGGGTGATAAAAAAATAACCGTGTATAACGCCTGTTGGTTTGCAGTGCATTTATTAACTTGCATGCAAGCAAGCAAGCATCCTGTAAGCAAACATACAGCATGTGGGCAAGCATGTAGCATCATCATTACAGCTCATATACGTCCCCACCGAGGGGCACGAGCCTACCCTAACTAGTTAGGGCGATTAAGGCCTTAGTCAAACCACGCTGGCCCAGTGCAGATTGGTTGACTTCAGATACACCTTTGAATTACTTCACAGGTGTATGCAGGTTTCCTCACGATGTTTTGCTTCACCGTAGGAGCGTCAGACAAATGCACATATGAAATTCGTGACACATTGGTACATGGCAGGATCGATCGCGGGCCTCTAGATTCTACTCGGGGCACAGTCCAGTGCCGAGGCCACAGCGCCACCGAAGCATGAAGCATGCAAGCAAGCAAATACCATGTGAGCAAACATGCAAGCAATCATGTAGCATGCAACATCTAAGAAAGCGCGCAACATAGAAGCAAGCATGCAGCGTGCAAGGAAACATGCAAAGTACAATCAAAGGTGCAGCGTGGAAGCAAGCAGCATGTAAGCAAGCATGCAGCATGCAAGGAAGCATGCACCATGCAGCGTGCATGCTTTCTGTCACGGGTCCGGCGCTGCGGTGCTCCGGCGGTGCCACGCGAGTTTATCGTCGGAGATGGTTTTCACTAAAAAACCTGAGCCCGCAGGCGCCTCGCCCCTGCGCGCCTACGTGGGTTTGAATTACACTCTAGGGGTAGGACAAATAAGACTACGTGGAAGTTGATTTGCAGCGATTCGTTTCTGCGAAGATGCGATGAATTACTTTGCTAAATATTATTTGAGATCAATTTATGGTCAAAATGATATTTTATATATTTTTTTAGTACCTAAACAATGTAAAAATTATATCAAATGAACATATAGAATATGAGTATTATATCAAATGAATAATATACCATATGTTGTTATAGGAAGTGGCGTTAGACCAAGTAAAAATTATATCTAATCAATGTTATTTCCTTTGAAATTAGATCATTTGTAATTATAAGAAATGAAACGCACCCATCACGTAGAACGCCGCAGCGGTGTGTACTGACCGCACAATGATGGGTATGGCGAGCCGCGGGCCGCGCTCGTGGCCGCGCATGAGCACCTAGCGCGCAGTACGCCGCAGCGCAGTGTACTGACCGCACAGTGATGGGTATGGCGAGCCGCGGGCCGCGCTCGTGGCCGCGCACGAACACGTAGCGCGCAGTACGCCGCAGCGCAGTGTACTGACCGCACAGTGATGGGTATAGCGAGCCGCGGGCCGCGCTCGTGGCCGCGCATGAGCACGTAGCGCGCAGTACGCCGCAGCGCAGTGTACTGACCGCACAGTGATGGGTATAGCGAGCCGCGGGCCGCGCTCGTGGCCGCGCACGAGCACGTAGCGCGCAGTACGCCGCAGCGCAGTGTACTGACCGCACAGTGATGGGTATAGCGAGCCGCGGGCCGCGCTCGTGGCCGCGCACGAGCACGTAGCGCGCAGTACGCCGCAGCGCAGTGTACTGACCGCACAGTGATGGGTATAGCGAGCCGCGGGCCGCGCTCGTGGCCGCGCACGAGCACGTAGCGCGCAGTACGCCGCAGCGCAGTGTACTGACCGCACAGTGATGGGTATAGCGAGCCGCGGGCCGCGCTCGTGGCCGCGCATGAGCACGTAGCGCGCAGTACGCCGCAGCGCAGTGTACTGACCGCACAGTGATGGGTATAGCGAGCCGCGGGCCGCGCTCGTGGCCGCGCACGAGCACGTAGCGCGCAGTACGCCGCAGCGCAGTGTACTGACCGCACAGTGATGGGTATAGCGAGCCGCGGGCCGCGCTCGTGGCCGCGCATGAGCACGTAGCGCGCAGTACGCCGCAGCGCAGTGTACTGACCGCACAGTGATGGGTATAGCGAGCCGCGGGCCGCGCTCGTGGCCGCGCACGAGCACGTAGCGCGCAGTACGCCGCAGCGCAGTGTACTGACCGCACAGTGATGGGTATAGCGAGCCGCGGGCCGCGCTCGTGGCCGCGCATGAGCACGTAGCGCGCAGTACGCCGCAGCGCAGTGTACTGACCGCACAGTGATGGGTATAGCGAGCCGCGGGCCGCGCTCGTGGCCGCGCACGAGCACGTAGCGCGCAGTACGCCGCAGCGCAGTGTACTGACCGCACAGTGATGGGTATAGCGAGCCGCGGGCCGCGCTCGTGGCCGCGCATGAGCACGTAGCGCGCAGTACGCCGCAGCGCAGTGTACTGACCGCACAGTGATGGGTATAGCGAGCCGCGGGCCGCGCTCGTGGCCGCGCATGAGCACGTAGCGCGCAGTACGCCGCAGCGCAGTGTACTGACCGCACAGTGATGGGTATAGCGAGCCGCGGGCCGCGCTCGTGGCCGCGCACGAGCACGTAGCGCGCAGTACGCCGCAGCGCAGTGTACTGACCGCACAGTGATGGGTATAGCGAGCCGCGGGCCGCGCTCGTGGCCGCGCATGAGCACGTAGCGCGCGCGCAGGCGCTGCGCGGCGGCGGCGTGGAGCCGCGGGCCGCAGCGCGCGCGGCAGTACGCCGCGTACCGCCGCAGCAGCGCCAGCGGCAGCTCGCCGCTCTCGATCGTGCGCTCCGCCGTGTCGCCGCCCATGTGCACCGAGATAATGTGCTTCGCCAGTGTCTAAAGCAAGCTTTCACTTAAGGTCGAGCTCAGATGGGCGCAGGCAGAAGAAAGCATAACTGTATGTTCGCAATGTATACAATTACTTTACTAAGCACGTAGTTATTGAACTAGGTGGACGCGCGTTTTCCTAACGAGCCTTAACAGTCTATACCAGTATCTATATCTATAATATATAAAGTAATTTTATAGTTGATAAGTTATATATATCTATATTATTTAAAAAAATGTATGTGAAATATAATATTGTAATGTTGGCATTTTAAAAGAGGAGACAAAAAAAAATACAAGACCTTCCGAGTTTCTTGCCTGTTCTTCTTGAGAAGGCTCTCCCAATTTCCGAACAGGTGTAGAGTCAATTTTTTTTTTTTTTTTAATTTTACTTGTATTTGCACACATCTTAATAATGGTTGGGGTGTGTGTACATACAAGGATTAAATAATTTAGTTAATTAGATTCTTGGTTGAAGATTTTTATGTTTTTATTTTGACGTCAATAAGTGCCTGTAAAGGTCTATATTGAATAAAGATTTTTGAGTTTGAGTTTTGAGTTTGAGTATATAGTTCTGCAATATTTATTTATTTTACTTAAAACGGTATTAAAGTAATAGTAGATGAAATGCTTTACACTTAAGTAGCGGTGTCTAAGCGATAATGGCTAGGCCCCAGGACAATTATTTCATCCTTTTACATTCAATTTGCTACTAAGCAACTCAATTTTAGGAAACTTTATTATAATAATTACAAACACAAAAACGTGATAAAACTTACAATATCCCTGTTCTGATCGTGTTCGTCTTTGACGATGAATATCATGTCGAATCTTGAGAGTATGGTTGGCATGAAATCAATGTTGTCGTCGGCTTTGGTGTCGTCCCAGCGGCCGAACACAGAGTTGGCGGCCGCCAAAACGGAGCATCTGGAGTTCAGTGTTGTAGTTATACCAGCCTGAAAGAAAATTGGAAAAATGACGACATCCAGGAATGTTTTCATAAGAGTTTTTAACTCGGTTATCAGCCTCAAAATGTATTTCTATGAATTAAATGGTTTGTTATTATATTTTGCAATTTATTGTATTATATCCATAAGTTTTAAACAGATAACGCTGACAACTCGGTCGTCTTGGTCATCCAGTAAACGGCGTTGTGTATCACTTTCTTTATTTGAACAGATTCTGTGTGTACATGTGTTGTGTCTAATAATCTAACCGAATGTAACCTTGGCGATGGAGATAGTTTGCTGTTCCATAGCCTCGTGAATAGCGACCCTATCGTCCTCTCGCATCTTGTCGAACTCGTCGATGCACACCACCCCACCGTCCGCTAGCACCATGGCGCCACCTTCCATCACGAAGTTCCGCTGCAATTCGATTTTAATTATTATTGTAATGCAAAAAGAACTCTTAGCGCCGGCTCTTCCAAAATGTTAGGCAGAGGTGTAAAACCATTTGATGGGGAATGGAAGGACTGCCATTACAGGGTCCGTCACTCGGACTGATACTAACATCACACTGCTTCTATTTTCAAAATAATAATAAATAATAGTTTGTTTCATTGTTTTGAAGTGGGCAAAAGAGCGGGCTCCCACAAAGCTCGCCTGACACAATTTTTTTTACAGAACCACATTCCTCGGTTCATTTCTTCAGAACAGTGGCCTCCCTACTCTCCAGACTTGAATCCAATGGACTTCTCGGTATGGTCCATTTTGGAGAATGTGTCCTGTCGTGTGAACAAAAAGATATGAAAGCGTGGACACGCTGAAGGCAGCGCTCTGTCATTTTCAAAATTTATGTATTAAAGTGAATAAATTCATATATGCTTTAAGAGAAGTACATAAGTAAAGTAGTTTCAGTACAATCAGCCCTAACTGCTTATAATGGCTATATAGACTCTGTATTGCGCTACGGTATCACATTGTGGGGTAATTCTGTAGACGTACAAGATATATTCTTAATACAAAAACGCTGTATAAGGGCTATGTTTAGTTTAAAAAGAATGATTTCATGTCGTCCATACTTTAAGAGTTTTGGCATTCTACCATTACCATGTTTGTACATATTTGAAATATGTGTATTTGTATTTAAACATAAAAATCTTTTCCAAACTAAGCAGGAAGCAACTATCAGAAAGGTTCGATTACAATATCATTTTAAGTTACATAAACCTCCTACACAGTTGTCCATAGTCTCACGGAATTCGTTTAATATGTGTATTAAAATTTTTAATAAATTACCAGATTCTTTCAAGGACGACAATCTTAAATTAAATAAGTTTAAAAGAAAAATTAAAGAATGGCTTTTAGACAAGTGCTTCTACAGTTTAAAAGAATATTTGCAATATTAGCTATTGAGCACATGATCTTTTACTTTTAAATTTTTATTATTTTAATTTTTGTACATATTATATTAAGTAGATATTACAATGTGAATACACCTGTTATGGTAAAATTTGGTGAATCTAATATTTTAGCTATGTTTTCTGCTCATTATGTACCCAAATTTATGTTCACAATAAAATTGTTTCATTGTTTTCGTCATCTTTTCAGCTGAGACACACACTGGGAATACTCGGGAACCTCCCCCAAGGATCTAAATGCTGAACAATCCACTTATATTGTTCACTTTTCCATGACTTTCACCAGATCGTCAGTCGACTAATGTTGCGTCTTCTGGTATTTATCATCATTTCTGATTGGACATTTTAGGCTAAATAATTTCTTGAATGTGGCCCAGTCACATTGGATTTGTGAATTGGCTATAGGCATTCAACCACATAGGCCGATTAATTACGGGAATGACAACAGGCAGTACAAATTATAACTCGCAACGAAAAATAACAGAATCAATTCAAATTCAGAGATAAACTGAATTGAATCTAAACGTATTATTTACATTGGCGTATCTAGTTTTTTTTTCAGCGGGGGCCTTTTGTTTGTTTGTTTATTTTGTGAACACGCTAATCTCAGGAATTACAGATTCTTTGTTATCTTATGTTTGTTTGCATTTATATTACTGAACTGAACAAACGAGAAAAAAATCTCAATAGTTCAGTCAACTGAACAAACGAGAAAAGAAAGCTCATTAGTCCAGTCAGCTGAACTGAACAACTGAACCAGTGGGAATAGATGGGGTCCCGCCGGTTTTGCAATGAGGTATCTATGCGCGGAGACAGAGGATCGGTACTCTTCCATAGATCGCGGACTACACTACACATAACTCAATATTAATTTATAAACCCAATTGATTCGTCTTTTATTGAGTATTATATTTTAATACAGGCCATTTGCTTTAAAGTCCCAATAATATAAGACCCTAACAGTACTTACACTTCCGGGGTCTCTAATAACAGAGGCAGTGAGACCTGCAGCACTGGAGCCTTTGCCTGAAGTGTATACGCCAATAGGCGCTACCTTTTCCACGAACTTTAAGAGCTGAGATTTCGCCGTACCCGGATCTCCCAGTAAAAGTATATTGATGTCGCCACGCCTAGTTAGGCCATCCGGTAATCGTTTTCGAGAGCCTGTAAATTATATTTATATTGTTTAAAATTTAATTTTGTTATAACAAAAATTTTTAATTTTATGAATTCTTCTTGATTTGTTTGATTTAGAATACAGGTGTTGTCACCGAAAGAGCAGAGTATTAGTAGGTAAATGAAATGGAAGATGAAATCCCTATTAATCTCAAAAACTGCATATTTTTCTGAGAACCTTTATGTTTCTCAAGAGATTTATTTCTGAATCTTTTGATTTCATTGAAATACAAACGTCTACTAAGATTTATTTTGATATATTAAATCTGTAAAGTAAAACAATATTACCGCCGAATAAAAGGGTCGCGATTGCTTTCTTCATGTCGACAGCGCCAAACACACTTGGGGCGATGGATTTTGCGATTCTCTCGTAAATGTCGGGTGAAGCCGCCAGTCTTCTGAATTGTTCCTCCTGATTGTGAAACAGCAACAATATAACATCCTACGGGATATGGTGCCACTAAAACTGAAGCAATTCTGGGATATACTAGTTACGACAGATAAATCAGTAAATAAGGTGAATCCCGAGAGATTCGAGACTCGAGCGGCGAGATTCGTTTCAGTTTTACAGCAGCTTCAGGGATTGTTGAGGGGACACGAAGTAGGTACTTTGTTAATTAACAGATGAAGCTCTGGAATTACGTTGACATAACAGCTGGCTGTGATGCCAGTATTATTATACTTTAAAGCTGTTGCTCTTCAGAATATGAGTAACCTTGTTTAACTAAGTTTCAGTGTATATGTTACCTCCTCTGCTGTGAAGGGGCGGAGACCTCCGGTGACACCTTCTTCCGCCGTTAATCCTACTGCACGCAAATACGATGACCGTACACCCACAGAACCCTTGTCACGGTTGTCTCTCTGTGGATAAATATTCCATAATTAGTTTTGGCAAACAAGCAAACTGCCCACCTAATGGTAAGTGGTAACAGTCACCTATTATACATGTAGCTCCTGTGAGATTCGAAGCAAAACTGCAACCGCCACAAGAACCACATGTTGCCAACATGTGACATCAGATGTAAAGTCTACTGTACCCAGTAATTATACTGCCATATCTTATCCTTCAAATCGGAACACAGCAATGAAAACACTCTGCTGCTTGCGTCAGAAATAAGTAAGACGGAGGTACCCTGGTACAGATTCTCCCTCCGGTGTCCGGCAAAAGTGGAGATCACAGTAATGTAAATATACTGAAGGAAGTCTTGTGACACAATCATCATCATCATCAACAGCTCATATACGTCCCCACCAAGGGGCTCGAGCCTACCCTAAACTAGGGCGATTAGGCCTTAGTCAACCACGCTGGCCAAGTGCGGGTTCGACTTCACAGCACAACCTGTAAAGAAATTATTTTTTCACAGGTGTGTGCAGGTTTCCTCACAATGTTTTCCTTGTGACACAATGCACCAACAAATTGAAGGAGGCGGAGCACAGATGGATGAAGGCTTCATAAGACCAAGATGGCTGATGGTAGTTGGCAGACGCTATCGTTTAGCGGTGAATGGCAATAAGCTGATGATGATGCTCACCCCTACTTTGGCGACTTTCTTGATAGAATAGATACCGAGCACGCAGACACGAGCGCCTGGAGCGGCGCGCTCGCACAGCACTCGTTCACAGTACACAGTCAGATGGCGAGGTAGTTCGCCTTGTGGGATACTCTCTGGTGCTTCTTGTAATTTCAACACCTAACCATGTACATAGTGGTTTTTAATAAAGACAAATTTTAAATGTAAATTAAACTATTTACGCAGAGCATAAATAGTATTGTTAATTATTGTATTGTAATATTATTGTAAATGTACAGTAAGCTCCTTATTTAGCTGTACTGTTTGACCTTTGAACCATTCTTACGTAGCTCGTAATAGTAGCGCTTTTGTAGTGTAAATGTATAGCTTGAATGGGAGCTTACTGTACAAGTCAGGTTATAAATAGGTATGTATTTTAAGTAGGTATAACAAAACCTTTCATACAACAAAAATCTTGGAAATTTTAAGCTTGGAAAGCCATCCAAACCCACTTGCAAGAGAACTTCTAAGTGGATGTAAAACAAGTAGGCTGAAGAGAAAGAATATTCTCAGCGACTAATGGATAATTAGGCAATGGCTTAATTACTCTGAAACGCCACAATACACATAACTCATCTGATAAAAGTCTAGCGACTGATGGCAGATGCAACTAGAGAAAAAAAAAAAAATTTTACTTAATAAACTCACAATAATTATTAGAGAAATGGGTTTTGTTTTAAACATTTTTTATCCAACTGTATATGATAAGCTGTTTCCATGAACTTGTATTTGTTTTTATTTGATGTGGTTATTTGCACATTTACAAAACATTTAGACTTTTAATGGCATAGAAATTTAATTATTAATTACCTGATAATCAATACATTTACATTTGTCTGGAATGATAAAATATGGATCTAATGGACATTTGGGGCGACCAGCTTGTTCTCTGAAATGAGATTAATTAAAATATTAGTATAAATATCAAATAGAGTGCAGTTTAAGAACTTTTAAGATACTGTGTATAAACATACGTGTTGCATTTTCTGGGCATTACATAACCTTCTAGGCCTGGCCGCACTGGTAAATTTGGAATAATGTTGCGACATGATCGGCACTGAATTGAAATTTTTGTGGCCTTGGCTTTGATACCTGAAGCTGATATCACAATCCCAGGAATTTTCACTAGTCGGGATACTGTTTCAGACTAAAAAGAAAGTATATTAATTAAAATAAAGTATTAGATACATCCTTGATGTTATAAGAAATTTATTGTGTATATAAAAATTGCAGGAAATCATTCTTACTTTCAGTTCTCGCAGATTCGCAGCATGAGCATCCGAGGAGAGAAGTACTTGTATATCCTCTACCTTTTCTTCACCTTCAGGTCTTGGGGCTGTTAGTTCATCAACCAACTAAAATATATATGGAACTTATAGAAATATACAGAATAGCTTATCCATATTGTGGAGGTTTGTAGTGTGTTGTCCTTACCAGCTCTGAGGTCTACTACTTTTGCCCTTTTACTATAATCTAAGCCAGTATAAGCTGTATATTATGAAAAAATTGGTATTGAGGTATATTACAGACCATATCCAAGATAAACAACAACATAATATTGTGTGCTAATTTGTGTAACTTTGTTGTAAGTCTAACTTTAATATTATTATCCTTTTGAGATAAATACCTCTTTTGCAGCTTCTTCTAATATTGGTAAATGTTCTGTTGGTTTCTTGTACAGTTTTTCTGCTAAGACTTCATCAAAACTAGACAAATCTTCAATGTTGATTTCAACCCAGTAATTGCCCAAATTATAGTTGCGTTTTAATGCATCTCTGTGAGACATTAGTACATTACAACATAACATTAGTGTTACATTACATAGTATTAAAATCTTTAAAGCACCTTACATTGTACTAAGGAAACTATATTGAAGCTAAAGTAAGACAGAACATTATAAAAACATGAAATATTTAAGTTAAGACATGTATGTTTAGAAAGCATTCAAATTTGACAAAAAATAGCATTTTCATCTTAACTTTTTGGAAAAAAAGGCAGCATAAATTGTTTGCATGCATTGTTCCTTAAAATACCTACTGATTACTAACTGAACTAAAATAAAACTTTTAACTTTATAGGTTGAAATGCATATAATTTTAAGCATATTAGAGAAAATTTAAAATTTACCTGTATTTATAGTTGAAATTTCCTGTGTGAAACTGGCGAATAAATTCTTTGAACTTTTTTTTGACGGCTTGCAAATTAACTTGATCTTGAGATTCATTTTCTTCTACACCAAAATTATCAGAAAAAAACACGCCCGGATCATCAAATCCTTCCATTTTGAATAATTTGCGAAAAAGAATACCCCTAATTACATTAAAAAAAGGAAAATGCCAAAAAATTTATAACACGCCGGTGTGTTGTACGAAATGATGCACAATTTGGCGCGTTTTTTGACATCACAATGACAATTGACAAGTGTCAATTTCAATAGTCAACTGACAGGCGCGTTCCATTTGAGCGCAGATTTGCAGCATTTCAACAATTTTAGCATCATCGCGTTTCATTAGCTTTTGACGCTAGCAGAGGCGCTGAACGCGCCTCAGCCCCCCTAGCACGTCCACCAAAACCCGATATGATAAAGCGGTTTATCGCGGTGAACTGTCAAAATACAATAGGGTTTCGTCGTATTTTGACAGTTCACCGCGATATGTCGCTTTATCATATCGTGTTTTGGTGGACGTGCTACGGGGGCAGGGCTAGCCCGGCTAGCATCGTATGTTAACCCTAATGCGTTCCATTTAAACAATATCTTGATTTTTAGGTTAGGCGCAAGCCAGACAGAGGCGGCGCGGCGCGCATCAGTCGCACCCGGTGGCGCACTCGCAGCGCGCTGCATGCGCGCCCGTGGGCGCGAACAGCGCTTGTATGCTACGGTGCGCCAGCGAGTGAGTACGTTGGTGCCATTAAAGAGTTTGATTTTGATCGAACAACATGTCTTCCTCTGACGACGAAGACATGTTAGCCCTGGTGCAACTCGCCAATTTGCAAAGGAGAAGAAGAAGGAGAAGAAACTTCCGGTCCCGCGCAAAACTCACTATAGACTGAGGTACGCGGCTGCGCGCCAGCAGTGCGACGGCCGGCGCGCCCGTCGTTGCAACCGTAGCGCGCCATCTGGAAGCTTGTCGAATGATCTTTCATACTAATTGTATGAAAACGGACGGGCACAAAACAGATAGAAACGGTGCGCCGATGGCGCGCCACAGGTGCGCCTCGCCCGCGCCTTTTCTATCTGGCCCACGCCTTAATAAGTTCCCTTTGTGAAAAATAGCGCGGCTAAAAATGTCAACATTTCTTAGAAGAAACGCAAAAAAGCCCCCTTAGCACGTCCACCAAAACACGATATGATAAAGCGGTTTAGCGCGGTGAACTGTCAAAATACAAGAGGATTTCGTCGTATTTTGACAGTTCACCGCGATAAATCGCTTTATCATATCGTGTTTTGGTGGACGTGCTACGGGGGCAGGGTTAACATTTGATGTTAGCGTGACAAAATGGTGACGCTTAAATGGAAAACGAGGTTCATTTTTCGAAAGGTTTTTACTCCATGCAGCCATTTTTATAAAAAATTTAACGTAACTAGATAGAATATAAAAAATATTTTTTTTGCATTAACCGAAAATATTGGTAAGAAAAAAGATATAAATTGAAATAATACATTTCAGTTGTTGGTGTCAAATTTTAACTAACTACATTAGTTAAATGGGTAGTTTTTACATTTTAAGGCTTTCCCTCATGGAAAAACTTTAATTTAGTACATTTTAATTTTTTAGTAAATGTGGTTCATGCGTATTAGAATCTGACTACAACGCAAACACCAGAATAAATTAAACTAAAACGCCTTTTTTTAAATAGTATTAACAGAATATTTTCCAAATTCCTAGAACCTAATTGTTTAGGGGTTTATCAACTCACTTGAATCACCTTTGGGAATAAGAACTACGCGTCAATAAGTTCCCATTATATTGAAAGAAATATTTCCTAACTTCTAATCCACCAGCAGGCATAGCACGGGCTGCCAAGACTGGACTCGAGTCACGCATTATCTCACAATTTCAGTGACATAATCTCTATCTCTTAAAGAGTAGCACGTGGCTCGTATTTAGTGTAACGGACGTGATAAAAATTTCTTGACGCTCGTAAAGGAACACGTGTGACTGAGTTTTATCACAAATTTCTTGCTCTCCGACTACTGTTACATCTTTCAAAGTATTAAGGCCCTTGCTACAACCACAGCAATCGGAGCACAGGCACGCCAAGTTTGTGATAAAACTCAGTCACGTACGTTTAAGACATAGAGATTATGCCACTTAAATTGTGAGATAATGCGTGACTCGAGTCCAGTCTTGGCAGCCCGTGCTACACCTGCAGAAACCTTCCATCATCAGCTCAGTGCCATTATTTATGATGACCGCCTCAGGCAAATACCCGAATATCTTCAGTTCGTTACCCTTGATTTTCCTGGGATCCCATCATCAGATCATGACTTAGTGACAATGGGATCACCTCAGTCAGGAGTAGCTATACTTTTTCGATTATAAAAAGATTTTTGAAAATCGACCCACAATAGGCGGAGTAATCGGTGAACATATATAAAAAAATTGATACATTTTAGAATAGCAGGATAGGTCATACGATCTATTCTTCTAAAAATTTCATTGCTATTTTTTATACTCCTAGGTGATAAGGGTTGTTACTGGCGAAACGTAGTTCGCGGTTTGGAGATCCTTGGAGGAGGCCCATGTCCAACAGTGGGCGTCTGTTGGATGATATGTTAAATGATGCAGACCAAGGAAGTTATATACACTCGGTTTAAGAAATAGAAAAATACTAAATACTTAGATATACAACTTCTTTGCTTCTGACTGCATCATTTCCATGACAACGAAATAAACAGTTTTGTTACTGTTTTCTTTCAGCTTTCAGTTTCGCAAATCAGGAATTATTATTTTCTGCATTCCTATTAAATAAACAATATTCACGGACAGAATAAAATAAATAAAAAATAAACTTAGTATGTGTTATTAGTCTTCGTAAACAAGATATCATAATGGGTGATGTAAGTACGAAATTCGATATAATTTTAGATAGATAGATAGATAGAACATTTATTTGATACATTAGGATAGGTACAGGCCTTACACTAAATTCAAATTATAAGTAGGTAATGTACCAAAAAGGTCTCCACTCAGCGTACGCCATGACACTCGTAACAATATAATTTTAGAACAAAAAGATGTTGTTTTCATTTCGTTTGATGGTCGAAAACAACAACTTGTGATAATCCAATGGCCCGTTCCGAATTGCGCTAAAAGCGATAATATCGCGAATCCGACCAAATTAAATCGTCACAAATTATACATTCGTTGCTTCGTCCTTTGAGATTAGGTAATAATTGTAGTAACACGTATCATGTCGCCTTTCATCCACTAAGTTAAAAGTAGGTATTCACACTTTTTTTTTTTTTTTTTTGGTGGTGGTACACAAACCTTCCTAGAGACACCAACCATATAGTCGCTCATTCGCGTTTTAGTGCTCTGCCGATCACCACGTATCCTACTTAATTTCTTAGAAAACGTTACTATGCCGAAACGAAGTCATAAGGAGGAAGATAGTGATTACTTACGCAAGAAAATAAGAAAGATAGAAATGATGTTAAAAAAGCGCGAAAAGCGTACGCGCAAACGAATAATTTCAAACAATAGTAGCTCGTCGTGCCCAGCCAGCCTCACCGGCGGTGGCACTTCTGACGCTATCAGGAAACGAAGGTACGCAGTTGTTAAATAATATTATACTTAGTTATTAAAAGTGGTTAACATTTGTATCACTTAATGTGATGTAATGTGTTCCTATATTTATATGGGATTATTTCATAACGAAAGACCACCACTGGTTTTTAATATTGTGTAGTGTACATCTATACGGGGATGTTACCGGCACAAAATATTATACCTGATAATATTAAAGTATCTGCCTGTTATCTATAACAGATAATCTTTAGTGATGTGTATATCTATATGGGATATTACCTACCGTCACAAATAATTACCACTGGTATCTTGTATGTAGTGTACATCTATGCGGGATGTTACCGTCACAATATTTTTTATGTACTGTGTACATTTTATATGTTATGTTAACTTCATGACTAATAAAGTATGTGCACATTTTAATGGAATGTTGCCTTTTAAAGTTTCATACGGCACTAAAGGGTTTATTCTCACAAACATTGGTCGTTGATATACAACCGCATTTAAAAAATTAAGCAGCTGTTATGGATATCTGACAAAGGTGTATTCTTCTGTGTCATATGTATTTTTGGACACACAGTTACCTGTATGCGACACAAACGTATTGCAGGTGAAAGTGAAGTGCAATCAGAGGTCGACAGTCTCGATTGTAGAAGAGATCAATTCAGATCCATCCACTTCTATGGCTGCAACTGCGCAACAACAGCTTTACAGCCTTTAGATTCTACCGAACTACCTGCACATGTGAGCAGTGAATTGGATGAAGAGATTTTAAGTCTTTTGGGTGAAACACCCTCCCAAAAAAAAAAAAAAAAAAAACTGCCCTCAAAAATCAAAAATAAACACACCAAAGATGAACCCCGAGATGAAGGCAGCCTTATCGGAAATGCCTGTTAAGAAAGATAAAGCATTAGAAAATAAACAAATACAGCAGGCAGTTGCTATATCTTGCATTGGTGACGCTCGGACCACATTATTTTCTTTAGAACATAAAGACCAGTGAGTCTAAAAACTGTTAATCGAGGCCAGCCGTTTAATGTGCGATGCACAACATACCGAGTCAAAAAACAAGACGCTTTTTTATTTGCTCAGCACTAAAAAATGACATAAAGGAGCAACTGTACAATGCTGAAATTGACAGTTTTCTATTTGGCGGAAAATTAGCCGACAATCTCAAAGCCGCAAAGGCGATATCGAAGTCTGGTGCTGAGATAAAGATTACTTCATCAACCAAGAAAACGCTTGCGACGACAAAACCAAAGCAACCTTTAAATCGTCATTTAAACCAGAAGCCTCCGCTACCGAGGTCCAGGCAGGTGGGAGCACCGCGGAGGACGGAGCTGGCCCCGCCGCAGGCACCGCGCCCGCCGCGACAACAGCAGCTGCCGCGACCGCGCCGCCTCGCTCGCAGCAGCACCTAGGCCCACGTTGCTGGATTCGGTATGTTCAGCAGGTCGTTTAAGTAATTTTTACGATAATTGGCTACTCTTAACTGATGACCCGGTTATATTATGATGGATAAGATCCCTTTTCCAGACCTATTCATAAATTATGGGAACCTAAACTGCCGACCTTGTCAACTTCTGAATCTTTACAATATAGAGTGGCCATTACTGAATTGATTGATTCAGGAGCTATTTCACCTTGTCAACCAAGTGAAATAAACAGTTCTTGTCCAGCTATTTTATTATTAAACAACCAATATGTAAAAACAGATTACAGAACTACAATGAAATTAGTTTCAAAAAACAGTGTCATGGCCACCATAGATTTAAAAGATGCATATTTTTAAATTTCAATCCACCCAGCTCATAAAAAATATTTTGGGTTTATATCGAAGATAAACTATACGAATTTAACGTTCTTCCCTTTGGCCTTAACACCGCACCATTTGTAGTAACAAAGTTGCTTAAGACGGTGATGTACTTACTTCGATCCTTAGGCCATATATATGTGTACCATTTTCTTAGACTATATTTGTGTCATTACTAGGGATTACCAAAAATGTCTAGCAAATATTGCTGAAACTAAAAATATTTTAGAGTCCTTTGGATTTATTATCAACATTGAACGACATGGTTAGCGCTGAGGTCGAGTGATCGCCTACTGCGCAACGGGTCGCGGGTTCGATTCCCGTACGGGACAAATATTTTGTATGGCCTACAGTAATTTGTTCCGGACTGGGCGTATCCGTATGTGCATGTGATATACTATGTTTGTAACTGCACCCACGACCCAGGAGAAAATCCTAGTGTGGGGCGACGATGATTCCTAACATGATATTATGTAGATTTATTGGTTTTATAATAAACACGAAAAAATTTCATATATGTTTATAGTACATAGGATAAAAGAAATATTATTAAAAAGGAATTGCTTTATTTTCAACATAAGACAAATTGTAAAATTCGACGTTTCGCTCGACTGCTGGGACTCCTCACCTCATCCTGCCCAGCAGTAAGTATGGTTGGTTGTATACCAAACAAATGGAGATATGCAAATACCTTGCTTTATGCAATAACAATAGCTACAACAATTGCAAACAGATTTTTCCTGGTGGAAAAATTCCATTGATAAAACTATTACAATATCGAAATTTTTTCGGATGCGAGCAAAAAAGGTTGGGGGTAGCATGCGGTGAGGAGACCGCTAGTGGACAATGGAGTATAGAGGAATAATCCAACCACATAAATTATTTAGAACTTTTGGCCGCTTGTCTAGGCTTTCAAATATTCGCAAAAGAAGAAATTGTCTAATATTATTGCGCATTGACAACACAACTGCTATTTCGTATATCAACCGCATGGGTGGAGTTCGATTTCCACACCTTACTGATATAACCAGGTAACTGTGGCAGTGGTGCGAATCTAGAGGTACATTTGTGTTTGCTTGTTACATAAGCTCTAAAGATAATATAATTAAATAGCAGATGTGGAGTCAAGAAAATCTCACCCTGATTCTGAATGGGAGCTAAAAAATCATGCATTTAATCAAATTCTAAAGGCGTTTTGCAAGCCTGACATTGATCTTTTTGCCTCTAGAGTCAATAAAAATGCAACTTGTATGTTTCTTGTAATAAATAAGGATCCAGATTAACATGTTCAGGGGCTATGGCGGTAAACGCTTTTACCTTGAATTGGAAACATCTTTCATTTTATGCATTTCCGCCTTTTGCTGTAATACTAAAAGTTTTACGAAAAATAATAACCGATCAAGCTGAGGGAATAGTATCGTTGTTCCCTTCTGGCCTACACAACCCTGGTTTCCTTTATTCCAAGAGCTTCTTTGTTCAAAGACTGTTCAATTACAGCCCTTCAGATAACGTTTTGTTGTCTGTTTCTAACAGCCTGCCCAAGCTCACATTGATAGTAGGGAACTTATCCGAAAGGCACTTCTGAAGAGGAGCGTACCACCGTCATCCTTAGACATCATGATGGCTTCCCTGTCAAAAATTCCATCAAAGAATATTATTCGCAATACATCGCTGGGTAAATTATTGTACAAAAAAAAAAAAAAGTTGACGTGTATGAAGCATCAACTTTCTCCGCAGGTTATTTATTTTCTTACACAAATATTTTATTCGGGTTTACAATATGGATGATTAAAATAATAGTCATCGCTCTGCTCTATCTTTGATTTTGGGATCGAGAGTAAGGTCGAATGACCGCATTACAAGACTGTTTAAGGGTTTTTCAGACTTCGTCCTCCAGCCCCTAAATATGTTACATTACCTGGAATCCTTCTCTAGTTTTAGATTACCTGTCAAAAGCTTATCTAAATACCACGTTGAGTTTAGAGCAATTGTCAAAGAAGATTGCAACACTTCTTGTACTCGTAACAGCACACAGAGTACAGACGATTGCAAAAATAAAATTAGATAACATAATTATTAGAGATCAAGTAATTATTATTAAAATTAAAGATTTGATTAAAACATCACGTCCATGATCAAATCAACCAAATTTGTGTATTCCATTTTACAAAGACCGCCCACTGATTTATTTATTTATTTAATCTTTATTGCACTTAAAAACAGTATAAAGGGTGGACTTAATGCAACAAGACATTCTTTACCAGTCAACCGAGCGGAAGGTAAAAAAAAAGACATTTTGATAAGTTTCAAAAGACCTCATTAGGTAGTATCTTCCAATACAATCCAGCAAGTGGATTAAGGACACCTTATTAACTAGCGGAATTTATATTTCAATATTTTCTGCCCACTCCGTCAGACATGCAGCTACCTCAACGGCGCATAGGCAGCAATACGCAGGACTGTAGGGGGGAGTGGCAGCCAATGTGTTTGCTAATTATTACTATAGAAATATTCAACCAGATGAATCTAATAGTTTTGCATTGGCTATCCTTAATAGCTAACATTATGCCAATAAATAATTGATATTATTTGTTGTTGCCTTGATTCCTTTATAGATTTGATTTTTTTGGTTACAGAATGAATATCATAATATATTTTAATTATTATTTGGTTTTAATATTTCACTTGCTTTCAAAATCTACAATTATTACCTAATCTCAAAGGACGAAGCAACGAATGTATAATTAGTGATTAAACGAACTTACCTGAAGTGAAGTTCTATCATAATTATACGAGTTGCTTCGTCCGAAGAGATTAGGTCCCTCCCTCCCAATATAAAGTGAAATATATAGGTTTTGCGGGACTTTCAACAAAATGAGCGACTAAATGGTTGGTGTCTCTAGGAAGGTTTGTGTACCACCATCAAAAAAAAAAAAAAAAGTGTGAATACCTACTTTTAACTTAGTGGATGAAAGGCGACATGATACGTGTTACTACAATTATTACCTAATCTCTTCGGACGAAGCAACTCGTATAATTATGATAGAACTTCACTTCAGGTAAGTTCGTTTAATCACTAAATATAAGGGCTACTGAATCAGTAGGTTATGTTGTGACTTTGGTCGGATTCGCGATATTATCACTTTTATCGTTTTACGGAACGCAGGGCAAGTATCGTCACGTAGTACGTCAACAATTTTTGATGTCCAACATGCAACTTGGTGCTTCAGCTAGGTAGTATCTCGTCAAACATGTATGTTGTTCAAATACGCAACTCATCATAGGCTCGTCAGATATCTATAAAGTTGACGCTAAATGTAAACCTAAAAGCTTAAGCTCCATAGAGCAAAGATGGCAGCCGCCTTTGCTTTATCGAGCTTATAGATAGGTATTTATTATAAATGCGTGAGTTTGTTTATTTGCTATGCTTTCACGCTTACACCGCTAAACTAATTTTAATTATATTTGCTATAGGGATAGCTTAAGCCCTTTGGGAATAACACATGCTACTTTTTATTTCGAATTTTAATGAGTTCCCTAGGGACGCAGTCAAAGTCGCGGGCAGCAGCTAGTTCCTAATAAAATAAACTGAGAACAAGTGCGATATTGTTCGTTTGATCTGTCGAGTTGTGAGTGTAACTGGTTGAGTTTTTGTCGAGTTGCAAATATTGTATTGGTGATTTGAACCAAGGATGATATAAAGATGATATTACTCTTCGTCTATGTTTGGACGTACTGACGACGTCCATTCGAGTAAACGTACTTGAATGGAAATGAAGGTGTCAAGTACTTGCCTACTAGAGCCACAGCCAGTCAGCTCTACCTACATCTCTTGATCAGTATTCAGCAGGGCAGAGCGAGATTATCATTCGTGGCGCTTTTTGATTAATCGATGTTTTACTTAGCACATTGTTTCATTAACACTAAACACCTAAATGTTTTAAAATCTATAACATGGGTGATCTATTTTTATCCGCCATTTTTCAAGCCTCCTTCATTTGATACCCATATTATTGGGGTCGAAAACCAAATTTTATGATATGTGGAATAAATCGTCCCTGGCGCTAGTTCTTGGCTTGACCCAAAAAAAAAACAAAATAGACTAAATTAGAGGAGGATGCCCTATCATCTAGCAAATGAAAACTCGAAGTCTTTATGCTGTCCAGCACGCGTAGCACAAGGACCCCGAGATAAATCAAGATAAATATGTATGTCTATCATTAACTGTCACTTTCTCGACACCAAACAATAGCTATCTCGTTCGCTACTATCAAAAGTGACATTTCAGTGTAGAGAAGGCCGAGAAAATACTCTCGCGATCCTTGTGCTACGCGTGCAGGGGCCGAGATCTCGATGGAATGGATGGGTAGAAATATGAGCACATAGCGCTGCCAAACACTGTTTGGGTCACGTTAAAAACCGTCTTTATTATGCAAACTCAACATTTGTTGCTTTTACTACTTTTTTATTGTCATTTTTTAACTTGTTGTCTCTTTGTGTGATGGCCGCCTATCCACCGCACGCCGTTCGCTCGAGCTTGATCTCAAACGGAAATGATCTCGTTGTCGTTGACGTCCCGCCCCTAGATTGTGTACCTACCTAACTCAAAATCTATCGCGATTGCTTTATTTTTATACAATCACAGTACATCCATCGCTGCTTTATAAATGGAAATCGGCGCAGTCGTGAGTTGACGGCGCAATGCGTGTCAAATTAAAGGCAATCATTATAGATTTTTTTTATACAATAAACCCCACGGTGTTGGCGGCGGTGGAGAAACGGCCTAACTCATTTACTTACTTCGACTACAGCGCCTACAGCAGGTATTGATTTTAAGCAATGCTAGAACCAAAAAAAAATGAAAACCGCTACTTGATGGCATCTACGGTGTTTTATGTATTCTGTACCGATGGTAAATAGAAAGTAGGTACTTATATATGTTTAGAGCAGTCGTATTCCTGAGTAATAAAAATAATTGTTTCATATACATACAGAAGGAAGATGTGGATACCCGTCTAGAGTTTATGAGCGAGTATATCCTTAAATCGCTCAAGCAAAAAGCGGAAAAATGGTCAAAATTTATCACGGGAGACGAAAGAGTAAGTATCAGGTTAAGCACAATTTGTTTAGTCTTTCTATGATTATTTTTATTTACCCATTGTTAGCACGTTGTACGAATTGTGACTATATACACTTCTTTTGTAGATAGAATTTAATCTATTAAAAATCACACTTAGTGTTCGGACCGCTTCCACCATCAAAAGGCTATAGATATCTACTGACGATGATCGACAAGTGTACCTACTGAGTGGCCAGAAGCAGTACCACTCGTAGATATAACAGCCGAGAACACAGCACAAACGTTGTACGAAACTTGGATCACACGCTTTGGCTGTCCGCTTCGTATAACGACTGATTACCCGAACTACCCGGTGATTTTTAGGGTTCCGTAGCCAAATGGCAAAAAACGGAACCCTTATAGATTCGTCATGTCTGTCTGTCTGTCCGTCCGTATGTCACAGTTACTTTTCTCCGAAACTATAAGAACTAAACTGTTGAAACTTGATAAGTAGATGTATTCTGTGAACCGCATTAAGATTTTCACACAAAAATAGAAAAAAGCAATAAATTTTGGGGGTTCCCCATACATAGAACTGAAACTCAAATTTTTTTTTCATCAAACCCATACGTGTGGGGTATCTATGGATAGGTCTTCAAAAATCATATTAAAGTTTCTAATATCATTTTTTTCTAAACTGAATAGTTTGCGCGAGAGACACGTCCAAAGTGGTAAAATGTGTGTCTCCCCCCTGTAACTTCTAAAATAAGAGAATGATAAAACTAAAAAAAATATATGATGTAAATCACCATGCAAATTTCCACCGAAAATTGGTTTGAACGAGATCTAGTAAGTAGTTTTTTTAATACGTCATAAATCCTACAGAACCCTCCATGGGCGAGTCCGACTCGCGCTTGGCCGGTTTTTTTCGTACCTACAACGTCGGGTGAAAACCCGGCAGACACAAACAGACCATCAATACTATGGCCAACTTCTCACGGCCCAAACAACAACACTATGATAATAATTGAGAAGCAAGGCGAGGCTTTGTCCGCGTCGTTCGATATAATATATCAAACGCTTCGAAGGGTATAGCATCGTAGTCTTATTAATAAGTTTCCGTCATTTGGAGTTTTGATCGCCTCTGCAACATATTAATGTGCGTTGTTGTTGATGTTATACTCGTCGCACGTCGCTCGTCGTACGATAGATTGCTCAGGCGTCTCTGACCACAACTCTGTTTTTATTGCATATCAATGAATCTGCTAATATCCGGTTCCGTAGAGTATGTAGATGATTTCGCAATAACTGAGAAATATCCATCTGATGTAAATGCCAGCAGAGAAGAGATCCCAGGCTCTCCAGGCTGTCTCTGATTCGAGTGAGGCTGTTCTAGTCGGGTTCAATGTGTTTATTTACGTTCCTCACCTATAGCCGAGAGTCTAAAAATAATTGGTCTCACAATTTCGTCCAAAACTAAAAGTATAGCGAAAATATTGGCTTGAATTGGTGAAATAGTTAGAAATATAGAGCGAAGTATTGTCACAAAAAGCTTTGCACAATCCTTTTTATTTATGTACGGCTAAAGTGTGAAATGAGCTTCGGTCCTGTGTATTTCCCAAGCAATAGATATAATGTATTTAAACTAAAAAAAAACTTTGTCCATGCAAATTGTGCATTATAGTAACTTTAGCGATATAAGAAGTTCTTAGTGATTTCTATCCGAAAATTTGATGTAAAGTTGTGTTATTTTATCCCCAGCATATATTGTTCCGGTTTTTCGATATGCCGAAATATGATATCATCGTGTTTCGCATGAACACAACCGGACTGCTCACGTGTTCAACGACTTTCCCCCCAATAAGTAGGGGGAAGATGATTTATTTCCTAAGAAATTCGGATGAAAAAATCACTCAAGCTAATTTTCGTAAGGTACATACGAACATAATTTATAGTTTAAGACAATTTTAGTGAAGAATAAATCAGGCATTTTTTATATTAAGCTCCTTTCAAAAAAGGATGAGGTTCTATATTCAGTAATAACTACGCCAATTGTGAAACGATTTTTAAATTTCTTTTTGTAAGTATTCGAAAAAGTATATACGCTGGAGGTAATCTCTTTATCACCAAGTCAAGATCTGGTGATGGGATCTCAGGAAAATCGAAGGAAACCTTTAAATTCCATAACCACGTCCAACGTGTTTCTTGTTTCTACTGAAGCTATTTAAGTATTGCATCTGGTAGTTATCATCTCAAGGATTCTTCCGTCATGCTGAGCTGATGATGGAAAGATCGTTAGTTCTTTCGTTACCGAAGCGACTTAAAAGAATACAACAAAGGGTCTATACGTGCCTTTGTTTAAAAAAAACACTCACTAACTAAAAGTTAAGGATCCTTTCATCATTAGCTAGGTTCATGCAGGGCTGTAGCTAGAGTCGAATTTGAGGTAGGGCAGCATTGGTTACAGGTAGGGCGGAAGTAAAAAAAATATCATAATTGACCTGCCCTCGAAGCACGAGCTCCTAAATTAATCACCATTTATATGTATATGTAAATGTACATCACTGACCTAAAGGTCAGCGATGTAGAGGTATGAGGAATACCTTAGCTAACATTACCAACATGTGTTGACCAACCTGTTGCCATGGAACTAAGAGTAGCGATTGTATTTTGTGCTTCCACCTGTTTTGAGCAGTGAGGATCTTCGTGGTCTATTTGCTCTGCAACTCTTCGTTTTTTTTTCAAAAAAGCCCGTATATATCATCGCAAAATCAATGAATCTTCAATTTATAGCAATAAAAATAACAATTGTATCGATTTTCGACTAATCGACTAAAACACACTTTACCGCACACTTCACTTAACCAAACTACAAACAATCATAATCAATCTCTAGTTTATGTTTATTTTAGTTTAAAAGGGGATTCGCCGTACTATAGATTGCAATATAGCCCATATTGCAATCGATGGCCTACGAGGAATCCCCTCTGCATCACAGATATTCAAATTAAATAGACCCAGCGATGTGATGGCGCTTCAAATGCCATCTATAAACGAAATTTTATAATATGAAATGAATGTCACAAATTGTGGTATGTTCGGAAAAGTTTAGATACCTATCGCTACAATTTTTTTATCTCAAACTATGAATAAACAATTTAATTATAATAATTTATGTTAGTTTTTGGTATTTTTAAGGTAGGGCATTGTGATTTCAAGGTAGGGCATTGCCCCACAATGTCCCTCCTCTAGCTAACGCCATGGGTTCATAACTACCTACTAACTATGCAAATACCTGAATAGCTTCGGAAAATACACGAAACACTTCTACGTATGTATACGTTGGGTGTACCTTTTAAAATTTCAGAGTATTCCTTGATTTTAGGGATCCCATCATTATGTCCTGATTTTGATGTCAATTTAACTATCTCAGGAGTATATACTCCATCGAATACAAAAATCTTTCCACAATTGGTGGAGTAATTGCGTAACATACACAAAAAAACATACGCATCGAATTGAGAAACTCCTGCTTTTTTGAAGTCGGTTTAAAATAATATCTAAAAGTATAAGGTTTGGCACCTACTTCAAACAGCTCTTCCAGACAAGATGCCTTTCGATAATGGCTATCGCAATCGCTAAAGGGAACGTATGGGATTTCACATAAGCTCTCGCTTAGCTTTCAAGCGCAATTGTCAAATCTCGTACATTGTCCATATCATGATATCCATAGCGATTATAAGACATTTACGTTTATTTTTGTCTTTTGAATTAAACACCGAAGTAATTAAGTTTCGTTTTGCTTTTGGAACGTTTTACTTTTCGCTTTATGACTTTTTGAAATGGGATTGGTTTTTCCAATCTTAAAATAATAAGCGTATTTCCACCTACGCCGCACATCAATGGCATGGCTGCAGTATGCCAAATCTATACTTACTTAATATTATAAAGCTGAAGAGTTTGTTTGATTGTTTGTTTGTTTGGCTGAACGCGCTAATCTCAGGAACTGATTCAATTTGAAAAATTATTTTTGTGTTGGATAGTCCATTTATCGAGGAAGGCTATAGGCTATACCGGGTGTAACTGAACACCTCAATAACATTTTTTTTATTTTTTTTATTATTACTATTTTAACACACCACAGACTCGTGGTCCGTGCTCTTTTCATGGAATCTTCTCATTGTGATCTATTTTATTATAATTAATAATTATAATAAAATAGATCACATATTTATAATTAATAATAACATTTAAGGGGCATATAAGTTAGATACTAAATGGACCTTCGGTGCTTGTCTGAGACCTGGAACCCCAATACTTTCAGAGTTATTTGATTTTAAACTGCAAGAAAAAACTTTCAAGTGACAACCATAATCAACTCTTAATACAAAAGAAATTGAAACACAAAATGACACGTGACAGAGGTGAATGTAGTATTCCTCATACGCTTACGTAGGGCTGTCGGCACTTAATACCAAAAAATAATTTGTTTAGTTTGTATGACGTGAGCGTAGTATTCTTCGTACGCTTACGTAGGGCTGTCGGCACTTAATATCAAAAAATAATTTATTTAGTTTGTATGGGAAAAAAAAGTAAGTTTGTTAGCCCTAATATTTTTCCTACAGAATCTCTACTTCTGATGGATACATACCCTTAAATGTTATTGGGGTGTTCAGTTACACCCTGTATAACATCACGCTATGACTAATGAATCAATGCATCAATGAAAAATGTTGCACAAAACAGGAACGAAACGTATTTCGCGGGCACAACTAGTATAATAATCGACAGCCTGTTTTTCCACTCGATCCAATGACGGCACTACATTCATATATTTTTGCTGTGCCGTCGCTGGGGCCGACGCCGTGCTGTGCCGTGCCGTGCCATTGCTGTGGAAAATCGCCCAATAAATCGTAAAGACTGTAAAACTTCGATAGATTGTAGTTATTGGACAAATATTAACACGTTAACCGCCATGTCGGACAATGGTGACCGCCAGCAAATTTACCATTCAGGCCACGTCGGACAATGGTGTCCGACATGACAACCCTTACTTCAACTTACTCTTGCAGGCCGGCGGTCACATTTTCGCTAGATTTAAGCGTTTGGAGTGACCCGCGTGGCCCTGTAGAGTAGTAAAACTAAGGTGTCAACCTAACTTTTGTTAGTATTTTGAAAATTATAAACAGTAAATTAAATTATTCGATTAAAAAATGTAATTTTTGTAATCATTTTGTTTATTTAAAATAAAGACAGTTTTGAATGGCGAACTAAGAAATAATAAATTTTAAATGAACATAGAAATAAACACTAATATAAACATATGTGAAATCGTAATTCAGCGATGTTGAATGTTGAAGCAAGTCAGACATAAGTGCGGTTCTCCGGGGCAATTAAGACAGTAAGTCATGACTTTTTTTGTCCTATTGCATGCTATTACCCTGCCATAAGATTGGACGTTTTTCTTATAGCAACTAAGACAATTCCTTCGCGACTGTTTAGCCTTTCCTTCTTTTGAAAGCAGCTGATGCTTTAGTCGCGACGCTCGTGATGTATTGGGTTGATTTTCTTTATTTTTAGTAGTCGTCAGATAGTTGACGAGTGCACTTCTGAACTGCACAATGCTTATATTTTTTTTTGTAGTTTGTTTGTATAAAACCAAAGCGTTTACAACAGCTGTATTCAAAAGCAATTCAATCGCCAACTTACGATACCACTTGATCGTCTTTCTAAGAGGAGATGAGTATGCTGACATCTGGTCTGACAAGTCCACTGCTGCTTTAGCTTCGTTATAATCAAGTATTATCTTTGGTTTTCTTTTTTTGACACCGGTTAACACCGGTTGACACGCGGTTAAGTGCATCTAATTGGTCACAGGTGGCTCACGTGATAAAAAGGGCGGAGCGTCAAAAATATGAAGTGTCCGACGAAGTGACCCGCGTGGCGCAATTGAAATAATTATTCCGTTCGGGCCACGACGGACACATGTGACCGCCAGTAGTAAATAAGTCCTTATATACAAGCTAACATAGTGTATATAAGACTATTACCTATTTCTAGCCATCTTTTGACGAAATAAACAAAAAAACCGGGATATCAATTTCAGAAATTTTTAGAATTTCCCTTTGGCAGTTAACGTGTTAAACATTGCAATTTTGAATTGTTTTCTATCGATTAGTGTCATTTTCCCAAAGAATGACCTTTTTGTAAATTGTTAACAATAAATTCTTTGTTTCTGCAGATTACAACAATAGGTGAGATGTCCGGCAACGTTCTAATGGACCTCAGCGTCATGGCGGACGAGGTGATCGGGCCTCTGCTCTGCAACCCAGAGAACCAGCGCGGCTGGCCAAAAATCGTTCGCAACGATATGTTACGTCACGTGAACGATCTCAGAAACTTGATGCATCAGGTATATATAATACGGTACCTCAATGCTATGAGCAATTGATCCACGTTTTTCGTTTTACTATACTTACGTATAGTCAAGTATTAAGAAATACCTTTTTTTTTTATTGCTGAAAGTTGGCAAACAAGCAAACTGCCCACCTGATGGTAAGTGGTAACAGTCACATATAATACACGTGGCTCCTGTGAGATTCACAGCAAAACTGCAACCCCCACAAGAACCACAGTGTACGTTGCCAACTTGTGACACAAGATGTAAAGTCACGGTATCCAGTAATTTCACTGCCATATCTTACCCTTCAAACCGGAACACAGCAATGCAAGCACTACTGCTTTGCGGCAAAAATAGGTAAGACGGAGGTACCTAAGCAGACGACCCCTGGTACAGAGTCTCCCTCCAGTAAACCTGGCTACATTATTTTCTCCACAGATGCGTATCGAATTTGTAGAATATTTTTGTTCGGGAATGTGCACACCAAACGAATAAGAACAGCCCCCTAACCATGATCGCTCAAGATAATATTAAAATCGAGCGGCATGGCGCTATACGCAGCAAGAGCCGTTGTTTCTGTTTCAATATTGTTTTAACCTTGCTATAAGCGATCATGGTAAGGCCTCTGAACAGATAATATAATAGCTACTAGCCTAGCTGCAAAAACACCCGAAAAATACCCGCCTCGCTGGGTATTTAAGTCATATAATATTTATTCATTTGTATTTAAGAATGGAATAAAATTGATAATGTTATAATTGATATATTCATTGTTATTGTTATACATGTATGTACATATATTAATGTACACGATTAGTTAATTTTACTGGGTGGTGTGACATAAATGTATTATTTTAGCTTAAAGGCGAAATGACTAGTCAAGTGATGCTTCCGATGCCAGCTGGGGTAGAAAATATCTATCACGCAGAAGCCAGACTGAAGGAAAGGTAATGTATTGTACTAGTTACAAGCAGATAACTTTTGCTATCGTCGGTTGCGAACTTGCAAAATAGAGGTGTGTCATATTGTGAGATTTCCAAACCTACTTCAAAAGATTTTAAAGGGCACGGAAGTGCCTTCACCAGGTCAAACAAGAAAGTACAGCCGTACCATCATTTTCTAGAATCCACTCAGAATATTTTCGACTTCCCTGTAAATTCGCTGTGGTCAAACCTAGGAGCCTGAATTTTCAGTGATGAACAGGGTATAACATAACTAGATGTACTCGTATTCCTAGAATTGCATTCAATTTTTACCTTTAGTTTAAGAACTTATAAAAAGTTAAAGTTCCTAAATTTTGTCTCCCACTCGCTCACCGATTTTCAAAACTCTAGGCGAGAGAGACCGAACAGATGCGCCGCAGCAACACACGGCATTCGTAGGACACAATTCTACCGCGCTTTATCTTGACATGTAGAAACGAGTTGTTGTTCGTAAAGTTGTTAAATTTGTTTTTGAAGTTAATTCTGGTTTTGTATATCCAAGGGTTGTGAATTGGAACTGTGCCAACTGCCGAGAGGATGTGAACACAGCTCCTCTTGTACATTTTGCGTTTTGCTAATTTTGCGTGTGGTGCTCATTCTGCGTGTTGCACATTCTGCGTATTGTACATTTTGCGTTTTGCTCATTTTGCGTGTCGTGCACATTTTGCGTATTGTACATTATGCTCCGAAGGGGTTGTGTGGTTGTGCCGCGCAATGCTGCCGGGCGTACTCTATACGTCAAGACAAAGTGCGGCAGAAATTGTGTCCGCATTCGTAGTAGTAGTATTCGTAGTAAAATTACAATTTAGTGTTTAGCTTTTAAAGTAAGGAAAAATTAAAACATTCTGCAATAGTATAGGTATTATGGATTGCAAAGTTAACTGTGAAGTTTGTATGAACTATGACGACAAATGGTATTATTGTTGTTTGTGTTGTGAGCGTCGGTGGCGCTGTGGACTCGGCACTTGCCTTCCAATCGGGGAGTCGGGGTTCGAGACCCGCCATGTACCAATGTGTTTTTCGTTTCGAATTTCATATGTACATTTATCTGACGCTCCTACGGTGAAGGAAAACATCGTGAGGCAACCTGCATACATCTGCGAAGAAATTCAATGATGTATGTGAAGTCGACCAATCCGCACTGGGTCAGCGTGGTGACTAAGGCCTAATCACCCTAACATAGGGTAGGCTCGAACCCCTCGGTAGGGATGTATATGAGCTGTGATGATGATGATGATGATTGTGGTGTGTTTTATATGTTGTGGGTCAAGTCAACGCCACTTGTTTGTTAGACAGCCTAAGCCTACTCCCTTGTCAGATATGTAGGTTGGTAATATGATTATGGGGACATGTCACATAAAATTAGATCCCAAACTAAGCATATGCCGATTTTTTTTACTTTTCTTTTTAATTCGCGCACCCCTATTTTTTTATTACTTGCTGTGCCCACGAACTACGTTTCGCCTTCTAAAAGACTTCAACGCGTTCTTGTTGGTTATATCTTCTATATTTTTCCCATTTCAGCATTGCATGCAGCATGCATTTTTCAGCTCGGGTGTGAGATTTTTAAAACCAAAATAGATGATGACATGACATGAAACATGTTTTTCTATCTTATAGTTTCTCAGTTTGCGGCTTACTATAAAACGGACTGCATTTATACACGGTTATTTTTTTATCACCCTGGAAAATTTAAGGGACGCTTCACGACATGGTATTAGAATGATTTAAATATAAATAATAAAAATAACCCCCCTCCTTAATTTTATATTAATTTTTTAAAAAATACAAAAAATGCTGCACTAGTTGAGAGCAGCATTTTTAGAGATTTTTTTATTTTTTTAAATATTTTTTTTAATTTTTTTAATTCATTTTTTTTATTTTTTATATAATATTGGATGTGTCCTGAAGCATCCCTAAAATTTTCCAGGGTGATAAAAAAATAACCGTGTATAACTAATCTATCTAACTTATATACAGAAATCTTTTAATTCTGCTAAAATAACAATTATTGGTGTGAAATCTACGCAGACGGAACCACGGCACAAGTTTGTGGATTGATAAATAAATTGAAATTAATCTATAAGCTGCATTGGCTTTTATCCTTTCTGTATGTTGTTATGTTTGGAGATGGAGTCAGGTCCAGTCAGTCAGACAAGTTAGTCAGTCAAAACTCTACAACCCGAACGACTTAACTGTGCACCTCGTTGGTATGCTAATGGAATAAAACTAGCACTCGAGAAATACATACTGTTCTGCTTTCAGCTCGGTGTAATAATTTACTGTTATAACGATACCAGTTAAAAAGAAATACGAAATAAATTCTTTTGCAAATGCGCGAGGTGCACAGTTAAGTCGTACTTATTTTAACTCATATTTTATCACTTTTTTTTGCAGTGACGGAGAAGACGTGGACCTGTTTTTGAAAACTAATGTCGAAGGAGCTATAATAAAGTGGGCGCAACAAGTACATGACTTATTGCAAGAGGATTCGTATATAGGTATTACGGTTGATTATAATTATCATCCTTACTTACTTATATTATAAAAAACGTGAAAGTTTGGGAGTATGGATGTATGTTTGTTACTCTTTAACGCCAAAATTACTCAATAGATTTGGATGAAATTTTATAGGTAGACGGATTGGGATAGGGATTAACATATAGGCTACTTATTATCCCGGAAACGTAAGTAGTTCCCGCGGGAAAGTAGATTTACATATTTTTCTTTGAAATTTTAAGGCGAAAAATAGTTCGCGGGCACAGCTAGTAAACAAAACGAAAAAAACCCTTTTGTTACAATTACTCCTGGATGTTACCCTTAAAATGGCAGATCTTGCTTTGTTATATTTTTTTGTTTTAATTACGCTATCCTTTTAAAGTCGTTTGTCAATATAGTAATGTAATGAAAATGTCAAACGTATACACGCTATCGATTTACCCGTAGAATGTCCCATTCCCAGAATGTCACAGTGTTTTATAACGTCTCATGCGCAAAAAGGTATATTCGCAAAACGTCCCATTCGCACATTGTCCTATTCGCAAAAGGTCCAATTCGCACAATGTCCCATACCTATAACTATAACATGCCATACCTATAACAAACACTCCATCTTCGTCTATGCATAATCAATAAGGATGTAAAAGCATGCTTAGTAATGAAATATAATGTCGGGTTTCTCATTTATATCAATTACTATCTGCATGTGCCCGCGAACTACGTTTCGTCTTATAAAAGACTTCAACGCCCTCTTAGTTATATTCCCTATATTTTTCCCGTTTTAGCAACATTTTTTATTGATTCTCCTCTCCTATTGGTCGTAGCGTGATATAACATAGCCTAAAACCTTCCTCGATAAATGGACTATCCAACACAAAAATAATTATTCAATTAACAAACAGTCACACAAACTATTCAACTTTATAATTTTAGTATATAGATGAAAGTCATAATACATAAAAAATCCTAATACTTACACTTCTTAGCTTATCTAAATGTTGGGCATGTAGACGCTAGATTGACAGAATATAACAAAAAATACTTAATAGCGGGCTTAATCATACAAATATTATAACGTACCTAAACAAAAACAAGATAAGTTATTAAAAAAACACAAATACAAGTTTTCAGTATTCGTCAATACGAATCAAATGAGCCCAAAATCGATGGGGTTATGTCGTTTTATTGCGAAGTTCCTATTGCCACTTACAGACACCGGGAGGTGAAAGTAAATAAAAACTTGTAAAAACGTAATTTACAACATCAAGAAATTTTAAGGTTTTTATCATATGATTTAACAAGCTGCAAAAATAGAACATTACGATAAAAGTGCGCTATGGTGGTTATAACTCACGAGGCGGAATTTCAGCCAGAGCCGAAGGCGTAATCGCACAGATTACTAAATAGTTACTACGTAGGGTAAGTAATAGTGCCGAGTGTGTATAACCAATATACGCACGTATATCGTATGACGTTTTCCAACATATTTGTGAGGAAAAATATTTAAGAAACTAAATTTTTGGATTAAATAACAAAAATTATTGTTAATTTGTAGACAAAACTAAATAATGGTATAAAATAATCGTTTGAAAAAATGATGTAGTTCGTTGATGTCTCTTATATTACCTTTAGCTTTTAAAAAAATAGTACAAGTCATCTGAAAGAATACTACCTATCTAATTAAACAAGATATATTTATGTAGTATATGTATGAATATTTATTATTTATACATATATGTATATTTAATTTAGATATACATATGTGTGTATTTGTGTAAGTCTCTAGTGACTTGAACACTCAGACCCTGCAATTTTTAACCTTTCGCACTGCTACTTAGGTTGGCTGCAAGAGATCTCTTATAAGTCCGCCCTTGTACATTAACTTTTCTTTGTATTAATATCTGTTTTCTGGTGTACAATAAAGTATTATAATACACTACTGCCGCGGCCGGCAAGTGCAGCATTGCCGGACTTTGTGATGCGTGCCTCGGCTATATTGTTTAGTGCGAGCACACACGACCGACTATCGGTGACCGATTTTTTGTACGGTAATCTATACATTTACGAAAGTTTCATTTTTCCTCGATAATCGGGTCTTAACTACTAAATAATAAATACATACTTGCTGTCACTATTCTTGAAATGCATTATTTTATTTAACTGACACTTGTGTTTGATTCCTAGTTCTATGGACACAGAACGATCTTCTCTAAGACTGACCAATCAGGAACAAGCTTCGGACAGTTGACAATTTAAGGCGCGACAGATTGTGATTTAACAGTTTCATTTCGATAGATTATAATCTATTGAAAAATAATGCGTTAAATTGTAAGCAGTATGTTACGATTCACAATCTTTCGATAGTTTACAATCTGGCGAGATAGATTATAATTTATTTATTTATTCTTTATGTACATATTATTAGTACAAAGGCGGACTTAATGCCTGTGGCATTTTCTTCCAGTCAACTTTAGGGTGGTGCAGAAAAGGGTAATGCGGTAGATGTACCGAGAAATGGAACAGCTAATTGAGAATATGATATTACATGCATATAACATAAAATTCTACTTCACAAATAAAATAATTAAAATAAACTAATATATATCTAAAATGCCTACGACCAACGAGATAATTGCAATGTTTTGATTGCCAATGCCACAGAATAGATAATAGTACTACGTACAGAACGGCCACTCACCTCCCCGCACTCATTTCAAATACCTCGTCCTACCCGGCACTTCGCTGTAGACATCACTGACACGTAAACAAGGGCGCGCGCGATCGCTCGCACGAGTGGACGCGAGCGCCGGCCGATAACAGAGACAGCGCTATGCGGGTGAAAGAGAAGGCAGTCGCTGCACTTCCCGCGTCATTTCGATTGATAACCGCTCACTCAGCCCTACTAGATTCCACGCACACATTTGCGCGTGTACGAACGTCGTTTGTTTAAGTAGTAGTAATAGGTAATTGATTTGCGAACGTTGTATGGAGTGTCAGGGGTATGCCAATGCCTAAAAAAAAATTAGTTCTGTTGTTCAAAATGCCTTCGCAATTTATTTTTGAAGCTAAGCTTGCTTGGGGCGTTTCTTACCTCTAGAGGGAGGGCGTTCCATAAAAGAATAGATTGGAAAAAAAGGATGAGTGAACAATATCAGAGCGACGAGGAGGAAATATAATCTAACGGTATTTGCAATTTTACGGTGACAGATACACGTTAATTTGTCGATGTGTGTGTGTTCCTTTATAGTGAGGTAATATTTTCATAGTGTGCGTATCTGTAATTGAATACTACATTTTTGTAGTGTGCCATGCGTGTTTACCTCGCCTCCCGCAAAATGTGGCAGAAAAATGTAAACTGCGATTTGTTTCGTACCATATCCATAGGCTAAATGATCTAAGGTTGTAACGTATAGGGCTCCGTTTATGTTTAATTTTCATCGTCAAAAATTCGGTCACCCGATAGTCGGTCGTGTGTGTTTGCCCTTAATAAATTGTCTCTGTTGACCCTTGAATTGCTTTTTCGGGTTGCATTTTTCCATAGTTTTGCTACAGACTGTTACGACTACGATTATATCGCTACGAAAGTTTGTAGTAGCTTTCCGTAGCGTTACGTGTCGTAGCTTTTTTTCAGTATATAATAGTCACAAGAGACCAAAATAATGTGTTGAACTTGAGGGCGAGAGCTATTGTTTGAGTAGCGAGGGACAGGCTCGTATTAATAGTCACATCTCAAGCCAGAGGTCAATCTTGAGTAGCAGTTTTGACGTTTAATGTATCGCACATTTGTCAAAACCAACAGCTCAAGATTGACCTCGCACTTGAGATATGACTATTTATACAAGCCTTAAAGTACCTACGCCGCTCGAGGTAAAGTAATTTTAATATCGTCTGGCACAGTCTGCTTTTCATCCCCTTCTATAAGAAAAATAAATAAGAGATACTTTTAGTAGCAAAGAATTTTTTTTATATTTACATAACCAAATTACAAATTTATGTTAATATTAGAAACAATTTCGCAATTTTGGAAGTTATGTTGGGAACAAAATGTATTGGGTATTCGTAATAACTTCAGGCTCTGGTTGATGATCATGTTGACGTTGACGTTACCATTGAGGTAACGTTTCACGATGTTTAGAAGTGGATAGGCGCGGTGACAAAGGTTGAATCGGCGGATCAACTGAGGAAGGCCGTAGTTTAATAGTTTCAGCTACGCGCTTGCTAATTTTTGCCTTATTTTCAATTGAGCCCTCGATATATCCTTCCGCGACGCCACTGGATTTCCATTCGCTATGGTGCTTCAGGGTGGTAAAATCTGCTCTTAAATCCGCTAAAAGAGTCACAGAAGAAGTTATTTTTAAAGGCGTAGTTTCGGAGTGTACGTACGGTGTCGCTATCAGCTGCTTAGATCATTTAATACGTCACGCTCTACTTGACTGCCCATGCTATGCGTTTTAATGAGAATAATTATTTTTTAAAATATCTTTAACTTAAAAAAATAAAAATGACTTAATTTATTTTCATTTGCATATTTGTGACCAACTACTTTCAGGGTGTGCGTTATTTCTGTTACACGTTGTATATTCGTCTAAAGTCCAAATTGTATGTTTATAGCTTTCAAGAAATCAAAGTTTCCGATGCCGATTGCGGACATAGAATTCTATGCGGCTCGCCTGAAAAATCTGGAGGGTATATATTCGCAGTTGCGCGACCCGCGAGTGAAACGCATGGCTCACTATCTAGAGGACACCCGAAGCGTCTACCTTGGCTGTTTCAAGACCATGCTCACCAACATTGTCGCTGGTCAGTTTTTTTAATTAGAAGTAAGTAGGTAAATAAAAGAACGAAGTAAAATAACATAATTGTCTCTAGATTCAAATTTCCAGAGAAAAATACTTAACTCCTTGCTTGTGGAAGAAAAGACCAAGCAAGAAATAAGGATGCTCTAATTTTTATTTTTTATTAATCGCCATTCATTGCAATATTGCTATTTTATATAATAATATTATGATTAATGATGATTATACCCCTGTACTAGTTAGTGATAAAATTTCAGTGAATATGAATGTATAAAAATATTGAATTATCAGTTCTAACTCCACTACGTATCCTCTTTTCATACACTTACAGCCATTGTGGAATGCCGCGACATCTACGTGTACCAACGACCCTTGCAGATACATTTCGAGACGTTTGAAGGCACTGATTTTGCGGACGCCAAACATCTTATCAGGCCCATGTTCCATTGCATCGGACTGTTGTGGGGCAACTCTAGATATTATTGCAGTGTCGAAAAACTTATACGTAAGTTTTTAAATCGGTTAATGTAAAAAAAAATATTGAATATAACTTTTTATTTAAAACTTTAAACCATTATTTTATGAAGGAATAATTGAGATTAAGGTTTTTGTTATTATTATAAGCACACTATTTTTATACTGTCCTATTGGGGAGGAAAAGATACTAATATTCGTAGAACTTCACAACACATACTTATAGTGTATGAGCGTCGGTACACATACATTAAAAGCAATTTTCCGCTAGAGTTTACACATGTATGTCCGCTGTATGTGACCATTTATGATGTAATATAAAAACTGTTTGGTATTTCTGAATCTAGGAAATTCCAGCTGCGAAATCCTAAACACATAAGTATGCGTGATACGCGATACATTACCTATATTTAAATGGTTATGGTTACTTACTGGCTTAAAAGCTTAAAAAGTCAAAGATGCATTTTAAACATTATTACAAAAGGAAAATTATTTATTTTTACATTGGTGATATAAGTATTAATATCTAACTTGCCTTTTTCAACACATTTTCAGCCTTACTTCGAGAAGTGTGTAACTTAGTCATACAACAATGCACCAACTCTATTGATCCATCGTCCATTTTCCAAGGAGACGCTGATGAAAATTTGATGAAACTGCGAAAAGCCATCAGCATTTTGAAGCATTTCATGTAAGACTAGCTGTGCCCGCGAACAACGTTTCGCCATTATAGTTTAACGCAATAATAAATATTGAGGTCAATAATCAAGATAAAAACTATCCTATCTTTTAAGTTGAACCAATAAATTACATAATGAAAGCCAATTTTAATTAAAATCTTTTGAGTAGTTTCGAAGTTTACCCCGGTCAAACATCGTGACATGAGATTTTTATATGTGTACGATTGAACCGATAACAACTCCATTGTTAATAGGTATAAAAATACATAAGAGTTGAGGATATTTACATAGTAAAGTTAAGTGAGCTGGTATTAAAATTCACTAAAAAGGTTCAAATAAAAAAATTGTAACCGACTTCAAAACCAAACAAGTCAAAAATAATTAAAGAATACAAGCAACATTACATTTTTAATTTTAAAGTCTGTGCCAACTTTGAACTCAAGACCATCGAACATCAGCACCAAGATACTATTTTAGTTTCATTATTTTTGCCTTTTTTGTTTTTTTTTTCATGTCTATTTTTTTACAGAGGAACCGATTCTACTCTCGATTCTGAACAAATTAATTGCAGGTTCTGCACAATTTCATTCACACACTCTCGTAAAGATAAAGCTATAAAAACAAGGTGTAAAAGAGTTTCCAATAGCTTATCTCTTAATGAGGTCTATTCTAGACGAACCGCGGCTCTACCGCCTATATCAAAGCGATCACTCGCTATTGCTTTCGTGTCATTAGAACCATAGTTTTAATGTCACAGGTGTCATTAGAACTATTGTTCTAATGTCACGAAAGCGATAGCGAGTGCTCGCTATGAGATAGGCGGTAGGGCCGCGGTTTGTCTAGAATAGACCTCATTAAGAGATAAGCTATTGGAAACGTACAATAGATAATTAGCTAAAACGTGTTATGAATGACTTACATTATTTCAGTGCGACATACGAGATGAACCGCGACAAGGTGCACACGTTCTTCCCGGCTGGCGTGATGCCGGTGCGGTGGTCCTTCGATTTCGACCGAGTGTTTATGCGCTTCAACGAATACATGAAGAGGCTCGCCATGATCGAGGGTATACTGGAGGCGACCGTTGAGATATTGAAGCTGGAGAAGGTGGAGTTCTGCGGGCTGAGAGGGAAGACTCTTAGTAGCGAGTGTATGAAGGTGAATTATAATGTTAACGCAATTATGTCCTTTCCTCCAAAAAATATTGACATGTTAATGTTCTAGCTAGACTATAGAGGTTAAATCAAATGTATCGTAATAACGAAGTATGCGACGCCGCTAAATGCTGTAAGAGTGAAAAGCATTTAAATGTTTCTGTTAGTATTGATAAAAAACTGTCACCTGTGGTTTCATCTTACAAGAAGCTAAACATTCACCAATCACACTGCACTGCAATCAACAAAAAAATCTATCTGTTATAAGTACATTGTGTAGATTTCTGGAAGATTATCTAGATTTGAATTTATTTTTAAAAGGTTTTGATATTTTAATTTGGTCACATCCAGGTAAATAACAATATTTTGTTGGGTTTTAGGTTTTAGATGATTATACGTTAAAATATCAGCACTTGGGTAATATCACCTACGACCCAGCAGATCCTGAAGATAAGAGCTTTATACCAGATTACGAGAAGCACATGAAGGTTTTGGAAGACATTGATCGTCGTCTGGCATCGTTGTTTTCCCAGGGCTTGGACGAATGCCATAACCTGGACCATTTCTTTAAGGTGATTAACATTAAGGCATTCACTCCAAATTCTACGTTGAAAATGTCAAAATGAGGATTTTGAAATAAATGTTTAGTGTTTCTCTGCGCCCTATTGTGTTTAGACATGTGCTCGTCACTTAATTAATATGCTTGACAAAAACGCCTAAATGTGTATTTCTTTCAGTTCTTTCAAATTATCGGGGACTTATTTCATAGGCCGATTATTAAAAATGAATTGAAACCAAAACTAACGAAACTGACTGACTTTATGCATTCCAACTTGGATGCTGTTAAGGAAATATACGATGAAGAGATTGCGGTAATACTGTCTGCATTTTATAGAAAGAAATATGGATAATATTTAGATATACAGTTTGTACTTTTGATATCTTTCCTATATTTACAGAAACTGATTAAAAGTCCAGAGCGCCCAATGGTAGATCCGTACTTGCCTCCAACTGCTGGAATGATTTGGTGGATTTACAAACTTAAGCGTCGACTGCAAGCTCCTATGGAGGAATTTATACTATTCGAGGACCCGTAAGATCAGAATGCTTAAATGTGCTAGTTGTACCTGTTTTTTCCAAATGAAATTATAATCTACCATTCTGATTTGTTTCCAAATAGGATCATAGGAACGGAAAACGCGACATACATGAAGCAAAAGCACAACGAAATGTTGAGTTACTTAAATGTGCAAGAGGATCGAAATTTCAAGCAATGGTGCGCTACCGTATCTGGTATATGCAAGTTACACCTCGCTAAAAATCTTATCTACAGAGAACCGCCATTTGTGAGGAACAACTTTAGTCCTGAAGTTAGTTTTTTTGAATTCATTCATTTAACATAGACTTTTTTTTATAAGTCTATGTTCATTGTGCTCATTTTGTTTTTAGTTGGGTATGTTGCTTCGTGAAATACGTTATATGAAGTATTTGGACAAACAAGGCATACCTCCAGAAGGATTAGAGCTATATGCCCGGAATGAAAAATTACAGGTTAGTTCACAGGTTATTCTAGCAGAAGGGAAACAAATATTTGTAAACAAACATCTCATTAATACATGCAATTGTGTGTTGACGTTGATTGTGTAAGTTGTAGAAAAAATTCACAATTTGTTTGTTTCTTGTCTGAAATAAAACCAGAAATGTACAAAATATCATCAATATAATGTTTTCTTCAATTAGTACGATATGAACCGCCTGAATCGAGCAATAGCGTGGTACAACGAGATCCGTGAGGGAAGTCACGAAACTGAAGTAGCTCTAATAGAGAAGGAAATATCTGCCATCGACACCCTTCTTGGACGCGGCGTAGAAGAGCTAACTTGGAATGATGATTGTAAGTTGTTTGTTGCTATTGTTTAAAACCTTTAAAAAGTTGAAAACTTACTGTGTTTCCGATATAGACTCTACCGCAATAACTTAGCTCACAACGATTTTTCTTGTTGCGAACCAACTGTACCTCCTCCAACCACATATTTCATCACTATTATAGCATCAGTAATAGTTTGATAACCGTCTAAACAAATAAAAAATTTCACTGGTTAGTTGCTGACTGGATGGCCGAGGTGTACGCGGCGATCAACGCTCTCCAGGAGCGCGTGCTTACCGCCCAGAATAATGTGAAGCGCGGCCTGGCCAATATAGCCAGCTGGGGGGACAAGCCGTTGCACAACCGCAAGGAAAACCTCGACAAGATGGAGCTGCTTGCCGTTTCTGAACGGCATCCTCGTTTCGTACGAAGGTATTATGCCCACCTACAAAATACATAGTAATAAGTGTATCGCGGCTGAGGTCGCCAGGGCTATTACAGTTGGGGAAATGCTGTCAGTGCTATTATGTTGGCGGTGCGGCGTGGATTTTGGGTCGGCAACGCGCAAGTTACAAAATATCTAATTCAATTGGGTAACCGTCTGGAACGGAGCTAGGCACATTTTGCTGCGACGTAGAGTTCATTTGGATAGTGTTCACTACTCGCATGGTCACGTTAAAGTTTAGCACTTTAACGTGACCATGCGAGTAGTGAATGCGAATTATAAAGGATAGTTTCCCTTATAATTCAAGAGCCTTTTTCCTTTCCTTTATAATTTCATCCAATTGAAAGAGCTCAGAAATACAAGCCTCGTTAAGTTTTCCAAAGAGGGATGGCACTGCAACTAAATTTATTATTAAACCCTATTCAATCATTCAATCATGGACTCGGCATTAGATTGGACTCTTATAATAGATACGTATGGAAAACAGTGCAAATTTTCCAAACGACGACGTAGTGGTTTGGTCCAGACTGGACATATTACTTTACTTTCTGTTATTAACTCATTTCAGAGTTCAATGAGTTGGGGAAATAATATATACTTAAAATTAACACATACCTAGTATTAGCTTATTAATGAGTTATCTCATTTAAAATCTCTATTTTGTTAATGTATATAAGATAGATAGAAGTTGGCACAACAAGTACTCCGGTAAATCCTTATCTAGCATTACCCGTAACACATTTTCATGGCAAAAAGATCTAGGATAGTCTCGAAGCTCCGTAAGTTCACCACTTAAGCGCGAAACAGTAGCTGCACCAATCGTATCAAATATGGTTAGCCTAGCAAGAGGCAGCTAGGGTAGTGGAGATGGGGTGAATAATGTTAATGCATCGTAAGTTAGCTAAGGGTTGTAAATCCCATTGTTGCGGCGAAAGCAAATACGGGGGAGGAGGCGGCCCACCTTGCGTCGGTCGGCGCTTCACTCGTCGTCCGACGCATCCGCCTCCTAGGCCTGGACGTGGCCCTCGACAAAACGAGGGCCATGATGTTCCACGCCTCCCGTCGCAGGATCCCACCGGGGCTGCGTGTCCGAGTGGAGGGGGTCCGCATACCGGTCGAGGCACACTTCAAGTACCTCGGCCTGGTTTTGGATCCCCGATGGAACTTCGAGGAGCATTTTAAGCTCCTCATTCCACGGCTGTGTGCCGCCGCAGCCGCACTCGGACGGGTCCTTCCTAACGTGGGAGGGCCAGGATCGACGTGCCGGCGACTGTATCATGGGGTAATACGGTCAATGGCACTCTACGGAGCCCCGGTATGGGCAGAGTGCCTCTCCCCCCGAACGGTGGCCCTCTTGCGACGTCCGCAGAGGGTCATAGCAACCCGGGCCGTGCGAGCTTATCGCACGGTCAGCCACGGCGCGGCCTGCGTACTTGCGGGCCAAACGCCGTGGGATGTCGATGCACGCGTCCAGTCGGAGGTGTATCGGCATCGGGTTGCCGTCCGAGAACGGGGGGGACGATCTGCCCCACAGGAGGTGGAGGTGGTTCGTACACAGGCGCAGAGGGAGGCTCTGCGCCGGTGGGGTGAGGCACTCGTCTTCCCAGCTGCCCGCCACCGGACGATCGAAGCGATCCATCCGGTGTTGGAGGAGTGGGTTGGGCGCCGGCAAGGCAGCCTCTCATTCCGCATGGTGCAGGTACTGACCGGACATGGTTGTTTCGGTCACTACCTGCACCGAGTTGCACGTCGGGAGGAAACGCCGCAGTGTCATCACTGTGACGCTCCCGACGACACGGCCGAGCACACCCTGTTGGTGTGCCCGGCCTGGCGACGCCAGCGCAGCGAATTAAACGTTGCGCTGGGAGGCGGCGACCTTTCGCTGCCGAGCATGGTCGTGGCCATGCTCCGCGGCGAAGCGGAATGGGGGGCTGTCGCCTCCTTCTGCGAAAATGTCATCTCGCAGAAGGAGGCTGCGGAGAGGGAGCGGGAGGTAGATCCTCAGGCCGCTCCCATCCGCCGCAGACGGATAGGCAGGAGAAGGCGGGCATTCGCTCAAGCAGTACCTGTCCGATGACCCTGCCGCCGTAAGGCCCTCCGTCTGGGGATTGCCCTGGTGTTCTCGGGCAATCCCCCCTTGGCGAGAGCCCGACCGGGTGGTCGGGATTGCCCGGGCGCGTAGGTAGTGGAGTCGCAGTGTGGACCTTACCTAGCGCGCCCATAAGAGCAGGAAGAACACCGAGTGGTTTTAGTGGGTAGGCCTGGCACTCTGCCGGGTGAGCCCCACACACGCTCACCGTCTAGCCAACGGTGGGTACGGTGCGGTTGCGCATTTCCCCACGATAAAAAAAAAAGGGTCGTAAAACCCAAACGCTGCTCGTGGCTCATTTGTCTGTAACGCGATGGACCCGGTAAGCACATGGTGAATCCGAATAGTAATGTTTAGCTATCGTGTCATCTCTCCATTACTTCATAAAATTGCATTAAGTTTAATTGAGCAGGTTTTAATCAACGTTATGATAACTGCAAATAATTATTTTAATTTGAATAATATTTCCTTTAACGTTAAAATCACCCACAGGCGACACAAAATTCTGGAGAGCCATGCTGAGTTCGTTGATACTTTAGCTCGAAACTACAAATTATTTTTTAATCTGAGGGAAGAAGAAGAGGTGAGTTTCTAAGAAATTTCTTGTTTAGATTGGTTGAACGCATGACACAGGTTTTGAAAAATCTTATGCGTATGAAAAAGCACCAAAAATTAAAAACTTATTAAAATTACGCTTTAAAAATATAAAACAAGGAAATGACATTCTATATTAAGCTGTGGTCATATGACATTTAACCCCACTTACTACTTGGAATGTATGTTTTTGTTACTTTTTGATTTTACTTTTACTTTGTTTTGTGATAAAACATACTGACTGACTATGACTATGTATCTATGGGTATGTTTATCCATCTATTTCCTCTATACTGCTCGAAATTTTAGTACTTCTTTTCCTTAACCATAGTCGGCTAATAACGCACCAATAGGCGAATACAGAACTATCTTGGTGTCAGGATTCTATCAGCGGGCGTGCAGTTCGTGCATCGATGCGAAGGTATAGGCTCGCTTTCATGAAAAGCCACAGTATAAGCATCAATTAGGCATCAGAGTAGTCGTAATGGTATTAAATAAGCAAAGAATTTAAGATTTAGGTATAAATTTTTAATAAAGTTGTGTGTATGTTTATCTATTTTACTATTATTTTATTTTTGTAGGAATACTAAGTGATTATGCTTAATAATTTTATCCTTAAGATAACACTAGTTTTTAAAGAAAATAAAATAAATGAGTGACTTTACAACCTCAAAATTATTTATTAAATGAATATTGTTATTCACTAGGCCAATATTGAAATTATGAATGTTAAAAATATATTATCGCCCAGGCTGAGGAGGAAGAAGAAGTATTAGAAGAAGTTGATGAATCAACTCTTGATGACGATGAAAAAGCTGCTCGTGCAATTAAACTACAAGAGATAGCAGAAAGGCGTGAGAAAAGGAGAATAGCGAAAGAAATTCGAGAGCAGGAACGGGCGGTTGCGGCTCAAATCAAGTTCGAGCGAAGAGAAGTAAGACGCATTAAAAGAGAAGCTAAGGAAGCCGAAAGATTGGACCGTCAAACCAAAAGAGAAGCAGGTTCGTAAAATATTTTGACCGCACAATAACTTGTATCTAGTTATTAAATGATGGACGTATGAATAATTAATGTATTGTTAATAAAAGGTGGCTTTATTGTCATAGCAACAATTTCTACCAGGCAATCTAATAAATAGCTACGTTACTAATAGTTTAAATTAAGAATAGGTGCCAATTTGAAACTTTATATACAGAGATATATAAATAAATAAAATATATAAAAGGCTTTCTTCAGCATTATTATTTTCAATCATGATTATTTTCGGAGTGCATGCATTTAACATAGATATTCATAAAATCTTTAAAACGGATCTAGCTTTGTGCGTTATTGTGCATATTATTACATTGCAATGCGTACTTAAGCTTATATTCAGGAGATATATTTTTGACGGCGCATAGAAAAAAAACATAGGCGGCGCATAGGAAAATCTTTTCTTTAACGTTGATCGACTATTTTACTAATACTGAGTATCTCCGGTAAATTTGGCTCCATCACTTTATTTATTATAAAAAAATCCGTTCGTGTCATGCCAGTAGTGGGACGTAGTATATATTTCAAGTATTTATAATAATTAAAAAGGTCAATCTTCTGTTTTTGAAGTTTTAATGAAGTTATAAAGTAGCGTTTGTTATCAATATGATTAAGGCGAAGAAATAGAATCACCTGCCGAGGAGGATGAGGAAGTCACAGATCCGGATGAATTAGCTGATATAGAAGAAGAAAAACGGGAAAAAGAGGAAGAAGAATTTCGAGCCGCGAGATGGCCAGCATATGTGCAATATGTGGACTCATTAGTAAGTAAAAATGTGTTTTTAACATATCTTTTTTTACTCTCATGTCATAATAAGTACCAATCAATCTCACACTATTTCTTTATATTTAAAAAAGCAAATATCAGCATTAAAAGCATAATTTGCGCAGGTATCCAAACAAATAATGAAAGCAATTCAGGCTAGTTTAAATTTATTCGAAAAACAAACTGATCTCGAAAAGGGTCCAAGAGTAGCATTTATGGAAGTAATAGCTGAACTTAGAGATCCAGGTAAGTGATTGGTATAGGTTAGCTGATATTAATAGAAGCTTATGAAATATTTTTAATATTAAAATACTTGAATCACCCTGCTTTGCATTAATATCTTTTTATAATATTATAAAATATATTATTATTTATTTGTCTAATGATTATTAACGCAATACTTACATCAAATCGCATTTTTAGATATATATTTTACACCGTCTTTAGACATTGACGATCAAGATGGATTGTACGACGTTCTTAGAGAAATGATGAAAGATATGTTCCTTCAAGCAACCCTTTTTCCTCGAATAGATCCACTTATACCAATTGCTTCTTATGAAGGTACAATTTTTTTTTCTGGAGAAGGTTAACCAAGTACCATTAACATTTTTTTGTCTATTAATTTCTGTTACGTTTTAGATGATATCGAGAATGAAGAGGGCTTAATAGATCTTTATCATGAAATATTGAAAAGAATTGAAAACAGCATCAATGACGTCGTTCAGTATGCTTCTGTGAGTATTAAGGCGATAGGTATATCGAGGGAAAATATTAGTTCTTTTTGATGCAATGCAATCTGTAAGATTTTTCAGTGACCTATATCTCACTGTAAAATCTTACAGATCATACAATTTATAACGAAACAATTTTAATTCCAATTTAGTGAATTAATAATACACTCGGATAGACTCGGGTCTTAACTAATTACCTTACTGTTTCCCGAAGTATCGACCGACCCGATTCTATTCTATTTAAAATGTGTACAATTAGAGGAAGTTTAAAAACTTTGAAATCAATACATGTTACCAGTTTTAATAGAAAAATAGTAAGATAATATTTTATCGAAATTACTTACAGAAATATGAAAAATACACTCCCCTTTGGATGGAAGATAGACAAGAAATTTTGTCCTCATTCTTAAAGTATGGTCGTGTGATTCCTCCTGAGGAATTTGATAAATATAGATATGAGAACGGCTGTGACCCACCAGAAGCTAAACCAAAACTTGAACAATTTCAACAAGAGGTATAACTATTAAAATATATATTATAGATTAAACACTACCATGTCGTCGCCAGAAGCATGTTCTTATTAATATAATTATGGAATTGTTGTAGATAGACAAATACAATGCCATGTATGATGAAGTAGCAGCACTGCCAGGAGAGTATTTATGCAATGGTTGGTTACGACTTGATCTAAAAAGACTGAATCAGGCTATAATGAATATTATTTGCAAATGGAGCAATCTGTATAAGGAGAATTTAAAAGATCACGTGCAAACTAGGTAAGTATATAGTTTTCTTATATGCCTAATGGCCGTTTTCACCAAACTCTTCTTAGCTTAGGTGACTCTTAGGTGGCATGCTGTCACATTTTTTCCATTAAAGACTAAAAGTGACAGCATATGTCTTAGGGGCTTGCTAAGCTAAGTTATGGTTGGTGAAATCGGCCATAAGAGTTTTATATTGTTTGTCTTGTTATATTTTTATTTGCTTTTCAAACAACATTCATATCTAAATATGAAAAATTCTATCTGAGGCTGGATTCGAACCCGCGTTTTCATCGTACTGTGTTATCATCGTACACAGCGTGACTGCATAGCCCGCTGCGGACTTATCTAACCCGAGAAAAATCTTTCTACCTTCGTGTAATCCGAAAAGTGTAGTTTTATTTTTAAATGTGTAGTACTCGTGCAAATAAAAGACAGTATTAACTTTATACCTTGTTAAACTCAAGTAGACCCTACCCTATTTACTGATAATCCAATCTAACTACGTGTAAACACAAAAAAGAATCAACAACCAATTTAGAAATGGTTACAGAATTCATGAAAATTGATTAAGAATAAAGCAACTTATAAATACTCGTATTTTGTCTTTAACAATGTTAAATTTTCAAACAACATTAGAATCAATAGAAAAAAGAAACACTTTTAGGGCAAAGTTCCCAAAAATCCTTTCTTAGCTGACATCTCTTAATTATAATCTACCTATGTGCTGAGATTAATTTCATCAAGGTGCAGTAGTTAGTAGTGGTAGTAGTATAAGCTAGTACTCTTTGAGATTTCATGATTAGTTAATGAATGAATTCCTTTCATCTTTTTTAGTTTGAACGACCTTGAGAAATTTATATTATATGCCACAAAGGAGTTATCCGTTGAGTTGAGGGAAGATGATTATGAGGGGCTTCTACAGGTGATGAGAGTGCTAAATGAAGTGAAGGCCAAACAAGACGCTGGTACAGACCAAATGTTTGAACCGCTCAGAGATATCATCGACATTCTCAAGGAATATGGTGTTGATTTCCCCGAAGAAACATATGAACAGGTATGGCTTATACTGTGCCACAAACTGGGTACTGTGTTTGAAATATTAAATCGCTATTATATTAGCATGAATAAGTATGTTTTTATTACTGTATCATTTTCTTATTCTTGCTGACTCCTCGGACAACGCAGGGTAAAAGTCTTCAATATTCTGTTCATACTTTGGTAAGTTACTTAAAATTTAAGAATGTGTTTGCATTCTTTGAAAAGGTCATAATTTTTATTCAGTTCCCTTAAATTTAAAGTTTCTCGGAATTTACCCAACTATTAACTTGTTATTGTATAGCTGGATGTGCTGCCCGAGAGGTGGAGAACTGTGGTGAAGCTTGCAACAGTCATGAAGAACACAGTGGCCCCGTTACAAGCGGCACAGGCTGCTCTTATAGCCAAGAGGGTCGCGCTTATCAACCTCAGACTCACCATGTATAGGGAGCAGTTCAAGCTTAAAGAGGTAAATTTTACTCTCACATAAAATAGAATCTGATATACTGGAGGTCCCACGACGATGCCACTTTGAGGGAAAGTACCTTAACTACCGTAGATAGAAAATTTCACTGTAATTTCAACACAATTCTAACTGTTTTCATAGCTTTTTAAATACCCCTCCCGTCTGAACCAGGAATCGAATCCTGGTTCATCCGCAAAACAAAAAAAATAACATTGTGTATTTTCATAATATCGATACGAGTCGATCAAAAGAAATAAATATCTGGAATAAATATATCTATCTCTAAAACTTACCCAGATATCATCCCAAGTAACATTTTAGGTTCTAGAATGGTTTTGAAAAGGTTCTAGAACCTATATATGGACATCTGCTACTAAGTCTTAATAGACTCAATAATGTTATATTAACCTTATAATAACCCCCTGAGTGCAAAAAGGGCCCACGTTTTAGAACCTTTCTGAGAGCTACAGCAAAACCTATAGTTTAAATCACAATACCTTTATTTAAGGTTAATATAACCTTCTAAAATGTTGTTGGATGTATCTTTATGATAACTTAAAACCGTTTTTAGACATGAATAAATGCTTTTCCGAGACTCCCAGGTTTTAAAATGTTTCTATTTAAGATTGTTTACACAGAAACAAGTGAATTTCAAATCTTTAGTTATAATGGCGATTCCTTGTTTTAAAATGGCGAGATAAGGTAAGTGTTGTATTCATAAAAATAATAAGTAGCTTGCTGACGTCAGGAAAAATTTAAAAATACTGCAACTGGCACTTTATTGTAAAACTTCATGGTAATAGAGCTGTATAAGAGGTGGGCCCTTCGTAATTTAAAATTCTGAAGATATTTTAATGAAATAAAAATTATAAAATACGATGTTTGGTGATAAATCGCATTAGAAATGAAACTTCTATCCATATAAAACATACATTTTAAATATATAGCACACATTACTTAATTTTGCCTCATTTAATTTATCAAAATATTGCTTTTTTTCCGATAGATTTTTTATTTCAATAAAAAATATGGCTGCCGTTAGGAAATTACTAGAAAGAATTTAAATTAACCTTTTCAGAACTGTAACAGCTAAAAGCTAATTATGTTTGCCAAAATAAGATCTAAAGATTATCTGGCGGAGCTAGTTAAAACTACTAGGCTATTTTTGCAGTCGCATAAAACTCGCGGAGATAGCTGAAATTTTTTGAGGATATTTCTTAAGTTTTAAAATATTCTCGTAGGACTTAAATCATGCCGTAAGCTTATACAATAGCATTATTGGTTTGGGTTTTAACCACATAATCCTAATTTGTTTGTCTAGATAACTCTAATATAGCCTAAAGGTTATATTATCGGTCAAGCGCCCTCTTTATTGGACCTTCTGTTGACAAATCGCCCTGACGGATATCAGGTGGTGGTTCGAGCTCCACTAGGATCTTCGGATCACTGCCTGGTATCCGTCTCAGTGCCTCAGGCGTCACGACCGTCGCCTGTGGTTGCAGCACGCCGTCTGTGGCACTATGCGTCAGCAGATTGGGACGGTATGCGGGATTATTACGCATCTGTTCCTTGGTGGCAGCGCTGTTTCAATAGGATGGATCCGGACTCCTGCGCTACCTCTGTTGCTGACGAGATCATACTAGGAATGGAATATTATATTCCGCATTCCAATCTCGTCAGTAGAGGCAGACGTAACCTCTGGTTCAATCGCGAGTGCGCCTCTGCTGTTGAAAACAAACAGCTGGCTTACCGCGCTTGGATCAGAGGCCGAGCATCTAAGGATCCCAATACAAGCCTACTGAAAACAGCCTACAATAATGCCACCAAGTTATGTAAGAGGGCTTACATTAGAGCGGATGCTCAGCGCATTGCACAAGTGGGCCAGGAACTGCTATCGCACCCTACGGGTAGCCGTTCTTTTTGGCGCCTGGCCAAAGCTGTGCAATCAAACTTCTGCCAACCCTCGCTGCCACCGCTGAGACTTGCCGATGGCTCACTTGCTCATCAGCCGCAGGAGAAAGCCGACCTCCTGGCAAAACTCTTTGCGGCTCATTCCCGTGTCGATGACTGTGGTACACAACCTCCGAAACTGTCCCATTGTGGCAGCACCATGCCCGATATCCGTATCAGACAGCGTGATGTGCGGGCGGAGCTCCAGTCGATCGATACTCGAAAAGCGAGTGGACCAGACGGCATTCCTGCGATTGTTCTTAAGAAGTGTGCAGCGGAGTTGACTCCGGTCCTTACGCGTCTATACCGTCTGTCGTTCTCTGCTGGTTGTGTGCCGAAATCTTGGAAAGAGGCCAATGTCCAGCCGGTTCCCAAAAAGGGAGATCGTTCTGATCCGGCTAACTATCGCCCTATAGCCGTCACTTCCATTTTGTGTAAAATCATGGAGAGGATCCTTAATACACAGCTGATCCGTTACCTGGAAGGTCACTCGTTACTTAATGACCGACAGTATGGGTTTCGTCCTAAACGGTCAACAGGTGACCTTCTAGCGTTCCTTTTGCACAAATGGGGTGAATCTATCGATAAGCGCGGCGAATCGGTGGCTATTAGTCTCGACATCGCCAAAGCTTTTGATAGAGTCTGGCACAAGGCTCTTCTTTCCAAGCTTCCGGCATACGGATTACCCGCGCAGTTCTGTACGTGGATTGCCAGCTTCCTCCACGAGCGTAGAATTCGCGTTGTCGTTGACGGCTGCGCTTCGCGGTTCGTGGCAGTGAACGCTGGTGTTCCGCAAGGCTCCGTTCTATCCCCCACATTGTTTCTTCTGCATATCAATGATATGCTTTCCTTGGGAGCTATACATTGCTATGCAGACGACAGTACAGTGCATGGGGGATATCACGGAGCCTCGGGGGCTGCTCGTGGTGATATTGGTAGGGAAAGGCAGAATCTTATCATTGAGCTCAACAGGACGCTGGACCTCGTCTCCGAATGGGGCTCCAACAATCTTGTTGAGTTCAATGCTAAGAAAACACAGGTGTGCGTGTTCTCGGCGAAAAGGTCACCTTTCCTCCCCCTTCCTTCTCTTCAGGGCACAACCCTTCACACACAGAGCAACATCACCTTGCTCGGAATGAACATTCGCTGCGATCTGAACCCCAGAGACTACATCGAATCCGTCATAACTACTGCCTCACGGAAACTCGGTGTCCTGAACAAGGTGCGTAGGTATTTTGCGCCGGACCAACTATGCTTGTTGTATAAAACTCAGGTTAGGTCTTGCGTGGAATATTGCTCGCACCTTTGGGACGGCTCCGCTCAGTACCTCCTCGATGCTCTGGACAGATTGCAGCGTCGCGCTATTCGCATAATTGGCGATGTAGAGGCAACTAACACCCTCGAGCCTCTACACCTTCGTCGTGACATCGCCTCTCTTAGCGCCTTTTACCGAATGTTCCATGGGGAATGCTCTGAGGAGCTCTTTAACCTTATCCCTCCCTCTCCATTCCTTAACAGAAACACGCGTAAGGGCCTTCGGAGTCATCCGTACACTCTGTCCTCCTTTTCACACCGTACCAAGAAATTCCAAGATTCCTTCTTCTGTCGTTCATCCCACACTTGGAATTCTCTACCTGCGCACGTGTTTCCTCCATCCTACAACATGGGTTCCTTCAAAAGAGGCGTGAAAAAGCATCTTTTGGGCCGGCAAGGGGCGGGCAGGTAGGAGAGTGGATGTCGTCCCTACTCTATCTGTCAACTCATTTGGGCCTCTTTCACCGCTTAACATCAGGCGGGAGGAGGTCATTTGCCGGGCCATCCATAAAAAAAAAAAAAAAAAAAAAAAAAAAAAAAGGTTACATGTAGGTTTCAGAAATGACTTACAGGTGATTTTAAAATTCCATAACTTTATAGCTGTATATAAGTTAAAAAATTAACCTTTAGATCTCACTTTAGTATTATGCTAACTTTTCTAGAACTGAATCAGGAGTCTACGACAACTTTAAGATCTTAGGACTATATGCTCCTAAAACCTAAGTAAAAATAACGTTAATATAAACTCTTGTCAGCGGTTCCAAGGTTGTAAAAATAGTCAATTAGTGTTAGGACTTATTAATCTTTCTGAAATACTAAATACGACCAGATAGCAAAACGTTAACCTTTTTATGACTCTTTTAAAACCTTGAGGTTAAGTTTACAACCGAGTCCCGAAAAAAATGTTACTTGGGATTGGCAAGTCTGGCAAGTTTGAATCAAACTTTCTAGTTTCCCATTGACAAACTTGCATGATTTTTGTTTTTTTCGGCAGTATACAATGTTGCAGCTCGTCACTTTACGTATTACACAATCGGATTGACTCGGCACTTGCCTTCCAATCGGGGGGGTCGGGATTCGAGACCCGCCATGTACCAATGTGTTTTTCGTTTCGAATTTCATATGTACATTTGTCTGACGCTCCTACGGTGAAGGAAAACATCGTGAGGCAACCTGCTTACATCTGCGAAGAAATTCAATGATGTATGTGAAGTCGACCAATCCGCACTGGGCCAGCGTGGTTGACTAAGGCCTAATCACCCTAACATAGGGTAGGCTCGAGCCCCTCGGTGGGGACGTATATGGGCTGTGATGATGATGATACAATGTCGCAATGTAGTACATACAATATTGCGTTATTGAAAAAACAAACATCATGCAAGCTTGTTGATGGGAAACTAGAAAGTTTGATTCAAACTTGCCTCAAGTTTGGCAAGTTTGCATGCAATCGTTTTCAACTGACAGCTGTCAACTTATAAAAACTAGTTCTATTTCACATTTCTATTGAACCATGTTTCAACTTTCTATACATTTCAGCCTCGGTCTTCTCTTATGAAATACTTTCAATTTCATAAGAGAAGACCGAGCATTGATTTACTACCAAACGTAGATAACGCATGAACGTTCGAAAAGTGGGCCGGTGAAGAACTGCCCAATCGGGCCTCGTGCAGTTCTTTTCCATGCGTTGGATAAGCAATTTTGAGTATTATGTTTGAGAGTATAAAGTTGATATTTTCTTGTAGCAATTACTAAAACGTCAAATTTAATGTGGCTAGGTGTGAAATGATGTAACTGCACACGGTTGTACTTCAAATAGTTGCCGTAATAATAATGAATAAGGTTGAATTCGATAAATACGGTACTTTTTTTATGGTCATTTTAATTCGGGTGTGCATATTCAACTACCTATTTAACAGCGTACAAATATATAGTCGATTAGGTGACAGATTTCAAGCGCGTTTTTGTATGAAGTGCTCTATCTACGTTTGGTACTAAATCAATGAGACCGAGGCTAAAGCTGAATTGCTGATTACTTATTTTTTCTTTACCTAATCAATGTTTTTGTTTGTACTTTCCTTGTAGTCGTAATGAAAAGCACAGTGTTTATCTCGGGATAAAGACTTATTTGTCCCTCGAGCTATTGGCCAAATCCCGTCTCGGGACTAAAAAAGTAACTTTCGCCCCTAGTGTAACAATATATTATTATTTTAGCAAAAAAAAAAAAAAAAAGGTCTATATATTTTTTTGATGTGTTTGTGTCGATTGCTTGTAATCGTATCTAATTTATCGTAAATTGTTAATAAACTATATTTAAAACCTTACATTAAAAAAAACGGAAAAATTTATCGAGTATTTTTCATGCAGTTTTTTGTTTCCTTACCTACTTACATTTGTGGTTTTCGTCAAATTTTTGAGAGACATAATCAGTATATCTGAGAGTTATTAGATTGGCTTTATCATAAAAGTGTATTAAGTATGTTAATTTTCTACATTTAGGGAGTTCGGTTTTCGGTTCAGACACAATTATTAAGGTACCTAATTAAAAAGTACCTATATACTAGAAAGCAAAAAAAAACATTTGTTTGAACTTTGTTAGATTTTTTTATTGTCATCAAGCTCTAGGTTTAATGTATATTGAGATTTGTTCCCTGTAATCGACTTATCTCTTGGTATTTTAGACATACAGGATGGTTATTTTTTAAAAATTATATCGAATTGGATTCCCGGATCAGCTCCCGGTGTAGCATGATGCGATTGATTGACAGACGAAACACGATATGATAAAGCAAAACTGTCAAAATACAATATGTTTTTATCATTTTTCGACTGTTTTCGCTAAAACCGCTTTATCATATCGTGTTTTGGTGGTTATGCTACGCGGGCAGACTGCAGTAAAATTTTTCATCTGCGGTATTTTAAGTTACTTTTTCTCCAGGTGGCAGGCATCGCTGTGGGACGCCCAGTATAATAGCAATTTTATTTTGATTTATAGCATGAATAGAGAAGAAGACATAAATTTCGACATGTATACCTACTCGTATAGGTTATTAAAAAATATTGGACAAGTAGGTACTTTTTTTTCTTTTACACCATCAAAAACTTTCAATGACATATTTACCTATGTATTGATTGGAAATATCGCTTGACGTCTTACGTAGGCAAATTTTTTACTTGTGACATAGCGAACCCTTAACTTTAAATCGTATTATATCAGTAGGATTTAAATATTTCAACAAAGCAAAAATATTTGTCTGATATTTTTTATCATCTCGCTGACGGACTATATACATTTTTGATTTTTCATACTTGGTTACCTCAGTTATATAAATATTTCAAACTTACAAAAAAATGTTTTGTTTAGGGATCCGTTCCGTCCGTACCTCTTTGATGTGCCCGGCTTGATTGGCGACGCCAGCGCAGCGAACTCAACGCTGCGCTGGGAGATGGAAACCTCTCGCTGCCGAGCATGGTCGTGGATATGCTTCGCGACTAGGCGGAATGAGAGGCTGTCGCATCCTTCTGTGAGAACGTCATCTCACAGAAGGAGGCCGCGGAGACGGAGCCGCCCCCATTCGCCATAGACGGACAGGCAGGCGAAAGCGGGTATTCGCACAAGCGATGCCCGTCTAATGACCCTGCCGTGGAGGCCTGCGTGCGCGGTTGGCCCCGTGCACGCCGCCGTAAGGCCCTCCGTCTGGGGATTGCCCTGGTGTTCTCGCGATAGTTCTAGCAATCCCCCCTTGGCCATAGTCCGACCAGTTGGTCGGGCTTGCCCGGGGCGCGTGGGTAGTGGAGTCGCAGTGTGGACCTTACCTAGTGCGCCCATAAGGGCAGGGAGAACACCGGGGGGTTTTATTGGGTAGGCCTGGTACTCTGCGGGAGAGCCCCATCACGCACGCTCGCCGTCTAGCCAACGGCGGGTACGGTGGGGCTACGCATTTCCCCCCGAGAAAAAAAAGGGATCCGTACTTCTAAAGGGGAAAACGCAACCCTTATAGCATTACTTCGTTGTCCATCTTTCAAGATTCTTTTTCTGACAATCGCTTAGCGATATCACATTGAAATGGCCACGTGGCCACGCGTTGCTTTGGGTACGTAGTTATAGTTACATTTTATCATTGTCATTCTAAACCCCTAATGTAATCAAATTAATATTCACAAATAAAGATAAAAACGTTTTCATATAACACGATACAAAACCTAGACCAAACCGATAAATTAACTCACACCGCCATTTGTTTGAAACTTTAGGAACTAACAAATAATTATAAAGAATTTAGTTTGCAATAAATAAATATTGAGACCAATCTATCAAGTTGGAGCAAATTACGTACATTAAGCTGAATTTCATAAAAATAGGTGAAGTACCTAGTTTCTGACTGAGTTTATCCCGGACAAACATCGTGACGCGTGATTTTTATATTAAATAGAAGTTATGAGGCTCTACGATCTCTTTCAGCCATAGATAAGTTTGTACGGAATCCTCGGTGCGCGAGTACAATTCGCACTTGGTTGGTTTTCTTTTAATTTTCCCACTATTCTAAATTTTGTTTTAGAATGTAAAAACACAGTGGTGTCTACATTACATATAAGGGATGATGATGTGTAGGGTCAATGAGGCCTGACAGGTCCTGACTTCGATCGTACTTAATATGTCTTAAGTTATGATTTAAAGAATTTCTGTATAACTTTACCGAATGTACCATAATCAGACTCACAGAGTTCAGCAACTCTCAAAGTTACTTTTATAATATTGTATCCTTTACCTTACCAGATGTTTTTGGAATCGTGTCAAGAGCCATATAGAGAAATAGACAAAGTACATCAAGAGTTACTTCATTTTGAAGATATAGTGGACACGCTGAAGAAATCTTGCAGCCTCTTTGATATACAACCACCGGACGAGAAAAATCTTAAACAATGCCGCAGGGAATTGAAACTTATTAAGGTTATTGTTTGTTTTCTTTCAGAGTTGCTTTTGATTAAAAGTAATGAAGTAGGTTACATATTATTTTTATACATATTTTTGTTGATGGTATATGTACTCAAAAACAATTAATACTAAATAAACATTTAACTTTTAAACGTTAAACTATGAATGATATTTACAGCAACTTTGGGACTATTATTATTTAGTTATGGGAACAATAGAGTTTTGGAAGAAATCTCCTTGGAAAAAGATAGATGCTGATGGCATGGATCAGGAGTGTAAGAGGTTTACAAAAGATTTGAGGCAGCTTGACAAAGACATGCGAGTTTGGTACGTTATTATAAAAAAAACGTTTAATAGAAAAATATCAAGTTTGATTTGAATATTTAAAGTCGGATTAGGAGTATAGAGATAGGCCAGCGAAGGATATCATTAATCTCATTGGTTACATTGACTGGTCACGCCAGGTACTCGTAGATATGTTAAAAACTTATATGTCAGGGTGATAATATTAAGGCACTACTAGTAAGTCAACACGGCTTATCTTAATAACATAAAAATAATTTTGATTTTACAAGGATATTTTAAAATTTTTATGCGTACATATAATCACTGTGTTATTTTAGGGAGCCATATATTGTCATTGAAGGGACGATTAAGAATTTGATGACATCGCTTAGAGCTGTTACTGATCTGCAAAATCCAGCAATAAAAGATAGACATTGGGTTGAGTTGATGATGGCTACAAAAGTAAATAATATTATTTTAATTCTTTAGACGTAGAATTAATTTGAAAGATTTTTTGAGATTATCATTAAACTTGGTTTATATTGGATTCATTTATAACACCTCTTAATGTAATCAAGTCTGACTTATACCGCCAGGCTTTCAGTAGATAATTTCATATTTTTATCATACATTTATCATCTAATAACATAATAACGCATCAAATGCAGCTGAAAACATTTCTTGCTTTACAATCCTAGCACTAGCAAAATAGTCACTATTACGACTAACAGCAATATTAAAACGGACCAAAGATCAAACTTTTAAGTCTGACACGTTGTTGTGTCGTCTGTGTTAGTTACATATTATGTACTTAACTAACATAGACGAGGTATGTTATGTAAGGCTTTATAAGTTTTAAAAGTAATTAATTTTTGATGCATTTTTTCATATAGAAAGCACTTCACGCGCACCTCATATCCATCAAACCACATATCGATAATACCACGTCAATCATACCAAAACCTTCCATCTCAAGTAGAATATCGCTAGAAGAGATATTAAGGGATTTCCAGACGTTAGAAGAGCTAGCCATCAATACTTTGAAGATATCAAAAGTGAACAATGATAACGCACAAAATATTGGAAAAGACGACTTTGCAGTTGTTCACGATTTTCGTAGACCGAAGTTACAAGAAAACCAAGGGTGTAGTAATACATTTAGACAACTGAACAAGTCATACACCCCGCAGGAAATGAAAGAAAAGGGGATGGAACTAAAGTCTATTAGAAAAGGAACACAACTAAAATGTCATGATCACTTTGTCATTTTATCAGAATTCACCATGTAAATATTTATGTATATAATCATCGTTAACTGTTATATAAATCATTAGCTATTCTCATCATTTAATAGATTTAATTTCATGTAAAAGTAATAAGACAAGATTGTTTAACAATTATGTAAGGAGTGGTATCTAAATTAATTTTTCATCCTCTTGAAAATAATGATTAACACCCATTAACTACATAGATACACAGTTAAACACTCCCGAAATCTCTATAGGTTAAGTTCCATATTGACGATGATACAACTCTTGCTGATCTCTTAGCACTCAACTTGCATAAATATGAAGAAGAGGTTAAAACTATTGTTGACAAATCAGTTAAGGAAGCTGCTATGGAGAAGACACTTAAGTATGTAGTTCATGTATTTTATATAATAAAATCTAGCAAACATGTAACTGTAGAGGTAAAAAGGAAAATAAATTCAACAGAGAGTTGGAATCTGTTTGGGCACTTATGGAGTTTGACTATGTTCCCCATGACCGCACTGGTGTTAAATTACCTAAAGCTAGTGAAGAATTGGTGGAAACATTAGAGGATAATCAGGTAACTACAAGAATTTAGTTTTTTTTGTGAATAAGTAAGACTCCTATGTGCACGCACACGCTAATTTTTAGACTCATGTTCATTTTAGAATCAAGTCCAAAACATGATGTCATCAAAGTTCATTGGGTACTATGAAGCAGAAGTGACGGAGTGGCAAAAGAAACTGGGTACTGCTGATGCTGTGATAGCACTTTGGTTTGAAGTGCAGCGCAAATGGCAGTACCTAGAAAGCATATTTGTGGGCTCTGATGATATTAGGTCACAGCTTCCAGAAGACTCTAAAAGATTCGACACAATAGACAGAACGTTTAAGGTGATTCATTGTAAAATTTTATTTTATAATTTTTGGTTTCGAATTATTTTAGAGCAAAATTCTCACTTTGTTCCCCAGGAATTGCTAAGAGAAATAGGTACTACTCCCAACGTGGTTCAGGCCACCAATAGGCCGGGATTGCTTGATAAACTAGAGGAGTTAATGGCCTCGCTGAATCTATGTGAAAAAGCATTAAACGATTATTTGGAAACTAAACGATTGGCATATCCACGTTTCTACTTTGTTTCTTCCGCTGATTTACTAGGTAATTACAGGTTTTTAATTATTGATAATATATTTTTAGAAAGCCTTGCAATATTTACAAAAGTTTTTTTTAATTTGAAACTAAAATTATACATTTTGCAATGGCGCATTCATATTTAAGAGGAAACACGAACGTCAAGAGAATCAAAAATAGGTTTTTGTAAAATATATTGCTGTCGCGCTGTGTGCCCGAACAACCGAACTGAGAGCGATAGAGACATCTGCAGCTCGGACTGAAAATACCTATGAAAAGGTCACAAAATAAACGTTTCGTAGTCCCCTGTTTTCTCCTCTAAAACTGGACCATTTAATTACTTTTTCCATTAAAATTTAAAGAAAGGCATTGGCTTTTTTTTATGTTTTGTATTTTCTTATGTTCTCGTCGAATTTGTTTACTGAATGTTTGAATATTACAGAAAATCATGACATTTTTTTAGGTTTTTGACGGCTTAAATCTCTTTTAGTAAATTACTCAATACAAAAAGGAAAACATACGAACATGCTAATAGTGGCTATTGATATTTTTGTAAAAAATGGAGCAACTATTACCATTATCCAGAAAGGAAACAGGGTACTACGTTTGTATGGAAAAACTGCCTCTACGATTTCCTCTCTATATCACCGAAGAGTGACTAATAGCATCGTTTATAAGAAATCTGTTTAAAATGAAAATTAGTTCTGAATAATTATATATTTATTTCATTTTAGATATCTTATCAAATGGCAATAACCCTCCAGCTGTCTGTCGTCACTTGACCAAGTTGTATGATAATCTCGCAAAATTGGTTTTTCCTAAACCTGGCAGTAAGCATGCGTTTGAAATGATATCCAAAGAGAATGAGGAACATGTACCTTTTAAAGCCCCGTGCTGCGATTGCTCTGGAAAGGTAAAACAAATATTTATAATCTGGCCTCTTAAAAATTAATTACCTACTGTTTTACTTAATATGTCTATCTGTGCGGTAGGTGGAGGTATGGCTCAATAGAGTTACTGATTGTATGCGATACACTCTTCGTGACATTTTTGAGCACAGCGTAAAGTCATACGAGGAAAAATCTAGAGATGAATGGGTTTTTGATTGGCCCGCTCAGCCAGCGTTGGTAGGCACTCAAATTTGGTGGACCACGGAAACTAACCAGGCTTTCGAAAAATTAGAAGAAGGTGATATAATATTCGATAAATTAATCCTTGATTTTGCGTAAACTGCTACATCAATATTATTTCTTAAATTGCAAATCATTTTTATGATTTCACGTAAATTCATCATATAATATTTTTTGTTTATTTTTTCAGGTTACGAAAACGCTCTTAAAGATTATCAGAAAAAACAAATTGCCCAATTAAATGCTTTAATCGTTCTCTTGCTTGGAGATCTATCAGTAGGTGATCGCCAAAAAATAATGACTATTTGCACAATAGATGTTCATTCGCGAGACGTTGTCGCAAAACTCATCACTTCTAAAGTGGAAAGTTCTAATGCTTTCCAATGGCAAAGTCAGTTGAGGTAAGTAGTGGTAACTTAAAAGATAAGCACAGTGGAGGCAAGTAGTGATAAATTGAGATGATCATATTGTTATTGTTACAAAAATGGTATTTTTATTACAGGCACCGCTGGGATAATAACTTAAATAATTGCTTCGCCAATATCTGTGACGCTCAATTTTTATATGATTACGAATACTTGGGTAATACTCCTAGGCTTGTTATTACACCTCTAACAGATCGTTGTTATATCACATTGACTCAGGTATAAATATATTTAATTTTATGTTATGTGTGAATTTAAATCGCATCTTAACGAAGTGTTTTATTCAAGAGTCTTCATTTAATCATGGGAGGCGCTCCAGCTGGGCCAGCTGGTACGGGGAAAACTGAGACCACTAAAGATTTAGGGCGAGCCCTTGGCATCATGGTATATGTTTTCAACTGCTCTGAGCAAATGGACTATAAATCTTGCGGCAACATATATAAAGGTGTTTTTGGAAATTGTTTTTATTTATCTAAGCATTATTTATGTCAAATAACAATGTTACAATTAATATTTTACATATTTTCATAGGTTTATCTCAGACCGGTGCTTGGGGATGTTTCGATGAATTCAACAGAATCTCTGTGGAAGTGCTGTCAGTAGTGTCGGTACAAGTAAAAAGCGTCTTAGACGCCATCAAAGCTAAGAAGAAGAAGTTCGATTTCATGGGCGAATACATTACTCTTATACCTACTATAGGAATGTTTATCACAATGAATCCCGGATACGCTGGAAGAACTGAGCTTCCTGAAAATTTAAAAGCTTTATTCAGGTTGGATTTGCTTTAAATAATTTCTAACACTGGTGTTTCACCTCATTTAAGACGAAAAAATTTTAATATTACTTTGATTGTTTCTTTATATAGGCCATGTGCTATGGTAGTACCTGATTTCGAGCTGATTTGTGAAATCATGTTAGTTGCTGAAGGCTTTCAGGAAGCACGTCTGTTAGCACGAAAGTTTATTACACTTTACACATTATGTAAGGAGCTACTGTCCAAACAAGACCACTACGATTGGGGATTAAGGGCAATAAAGTCTGTGTTGGTAGTAGCTGGCTCCCTTAAGGTTAGTAAGTTATCATTAGCCAATTTGTAAAATTACAACGCAGGTTTTTTTTTAATATAAATTGTGTATTTATACAGCGTGGTGACCGGCAAAGACCGGAAGATCAGGTTTTGATGAGAGCTTTACGAGACTTCAACATTCCTAAAATAGTAACTGACGATACTCCTGTATTCATGGGTTTGATTGGAGACTTATTCCCAGCACTTGATGTACCAAGGAAAAGAGATTTAGAGTTTGAAAAAATGTTAGTAGAAGGAGCTCTTTCAATGAAGTTACAACCTGAGCCAGGATTCATTTTGAAGGTTAGCAACTATATTTAGGTATTTATTAAATAGGACACCACGTGTACTTAAAACTATAAGTACTTGCTTTTATTCCAGATGGTTCAATTGGTTGAGTTATTTGCTGTCCGACACTCAGTCTTTATCGATGGTTTTGCTGGTACTGGAAAATCGATGGTGTGGCAGTGTCTTCACAAGACCTATCAAATGATGAAACTCAAGCCATATTATAACGACTTAGATCCAAAAGCTGTAACAAACGACGAGCTATTTGGCATCATTAATCCTGCTACGAGAGAATGGAAGGATGGACTGTTCTCTACAATCATGAGAGATATGGCTAATATGCCCGGTGACGGACCGAAATGGATTGTACTAGATGGAGATATCGACCCTATGTGGATTGAAAGTTTAAACACGTTAATGGACGACAATAAGGTATTTTAATATTCGACAAAATTTTAATATTGTTTTCAATATCTGTGAAAAAAAATACATGTTCTCTCGTTGATCTATGAAAATCGTAAATAGGTCCAGCAGTATTCTTCAAAAGGATGACATTTTCTTGGAGTTTGATGTAAACCCGTTATTTTTTTGACTAGACGTAGTAACTATTGTCTAATCTGTGACAATACTTTCATTAGGAATGATTTAATACGTATTTATGCCGTTTCGAAAATTCCTCACTTATAGTTGTAGTTTCAAATTGTTTTTTTCTTCTGCTTTTCACGTTACGTTAAAACTACTGAACATTTTTCAAAAAAATTTTTAATGGATTCTTTTGCTTCTTCAAAAAACATTTAAATTCAGGCGAAGCTACTGCCAGAAAGTTGTTTTAATACGTATAATTACATACATAAATGTGTTGGAGGTCTCGATATTTTGTTAACAGGTGCTAACTTTGGCGAGTAATGAACGAATAGCGTTGACAAAATCAATGCGATTACTGTTTGAGATCTCTAACTTGCGGACTGCTACTCCAGCTACTGTATCGCGTGCCGGTATTCTGTATATCAATCCACAGGATTTGGGATGGAATCCGTAAGATTTATATTCGATATCTATACATCATCATCACCATCATACGTCTCCATCGAGGGGCACGAGCCTACCCTGACCAGTTATAGTACGGCGATTAGGCCTTAGTCAAACCACGCTGGCCCAGGGCGGATTGGTTGACTTCACATACACCTTTGAATTATTTGCAGGTGAATGCAGGTTTCGTCACGATGTTTTCCTTCACCGTAGGAGCGTCAGATAAATGTACATAATATATGAAATTCGTGAAACGAAACACACATTGGTACGTGGCAGGATCGATCGCGGGCCTCCCGATTCTACTCGGAACACAGTCCAGTGCCGAGGCGCCACCGACGCTCTTCCGATATCTATACAAGGTGACACAAAAGTAATATCATATTGTGGATTTGCTTTACCATTTTGTTAGGGGCGGAACAAGTCAGCTCTGTTTTTATAAAATGTTTATTTGAAGATGTGATAATGATAATTATGTAGAAAAAAAAATATATCGCTGTAATGACAACCTTCCAAATAGATTGACAATTATTGTATTGTCCAGTAAATGACTTAGATACTGACTTTAACATGGATGAAATGAAAGTTTATGAATAATTTTAATTTCTGTTGTTTTCAAACAATTAAGTATGTCTATAAAAGAAGAAAGTGACTGACTGACATATCAACCGCACAGCCCAAACTACTGGGTCTAGAGATTCCAAATTTGGCAAGTAGGTTCCGTGTAGGGGTGCACTAAGAAAGTATTTTTCAAAATTCACCCCCTAAGGGGCTTGTAACGGGGCCCCAAAGTATGTATGGAAATTAAATAAAGAATTTTCAAAAAATATGTTTTATAGTAAGTGGCTATAGTGTCTTATAGTACATGTGGTTCCTGTAAGATTTGCACAATATGTAAGGGACCAAAATGTACGTTGCCAACTTGTGACGTAAGATATCCAGGTACAGTACCCAGTAATTTCACTGCCTGTCTTACCCTTGGTGTCAATGTCACTATTAGGTATATTGGTGTTAATTTGCGTGTCGTTCGTTCTTTCGATATATAACAAATCGGTAACTTTATCGGTCACTGCCATGCAGTTTTTTGCAATTTATATAACACAATGATATTGCGTCACTAAGCGCGTTCTATTGTCTTCACAGCGGCAGCGTTCTAAAGAGCTCTTTCCCCGAATCCCAACCTCTCCTTTCCTTTGAAGAACTACACGTGCTGGCCTGCGCTATCAAACGTCTTACTGTGACTACCATTCCAACGCGATCTAAGAAATTTGGTAGCTCATTTCTTTGTCATACAATCAAAAACCCTGCCAGCACACGTGGCACGTAGGCAAATATTTTTGCTTTCCCGCAAATGAAAGAGTTTTATAAAATATTACAAAAAAGTTTAATCAATAATATATAGTGGTTACGGTGAATATTACCTATTTATTAAAACTTGGCTCGTTTGTTGAGCTCATTTTTGAAGCGTTGGTCGCAAAACATGTGGCAAATTTAAATCTTATATTAAGCTTGTATCTTATCTGTTAAGCTTGGTTCATGGTTTATTGTGATAAAGTCGAAATACAAAAGTCTCAAAGAGGAACAAAGCTCAATTGTTTAAAACGATGGATCACTTGACTGAGACATTGGTGATTGATTGGTCCACGTTTTTCGGATGTTTATTGTTCCATGACTTGTTATATACATATTCTTTAGACGCTGCAACAAAAACTGGTTGCAAAAATTATGGCATTTTCACATTATGATATCATTTTTGTGCCACTTTGTAAAGCAACGTCTCTTGTTGAAAGTTAGCTACAAACAGTAAGTACAGGAGAGCTATTTTTGAATTATGTATGCGACTTCTAAATCACCGATGTGACTAATAATCACCGATTTTCAATAATTTTTATTTTTGAATATCACCTATGGGACTACCTTAGTCACAGATGTGATTTCATTACGAGTGCCCTCACCCACTCGTAAACAAGTCATAACTGTGGAAACTTTATCTGTGTTTTGTTTAGAGAACATAAGTATGACAAGTTTGAAGTGTATGTGTGTTGATTTTGAGTTGGATTTAAAATTTTTAAAATTTCTCAAATAAGTAAAAAAATAAGTTTGAAATCTTTTAAATTTGTGTCACAAACAAACTTAGACCACTATTTTCTTATATTTTGGCCTAGTTGCAATGACTTTTTAGCCCTATAATAACCGGTATATACCGAAAACGGCTATATTCTGCGTGGAACCGAACCCTTGTATGTGTGTACTTTATCTATGTTGGCAGCTCTGCGTTCGACTTTCAAAAATAGGATGTTTAGGAATTCGTGACCTCAAAGTCACCGCTGACTATTTAGTCAGCGGTGATTTCTAAATCGCATACGTAATTCAAAAATAGGTCTCCAGGGCTTTAATTTGAAATTGTATAGATATATTGCGCGTCAAGCTTACAAGTCCAATTCCTGTACAAGTAAAATATATTGAAATCAATATTTACAGATTTGTGGCCTCGTGGATTGAAACAACCCGTGATGATGAATCTGAAAAGGCTATGTTAACGGTGTTTTTCGACAAATATATTCCATCTCTTTTGGAGTCGTGTAAAAAATATAAGCGCATTACTCCACTAACGGAGCTGCAGCAAATTCAGCTCACATGTTATTTATTAGAATGTTTCCTAAATAAGTCATTATTGCCTAGTGAATGTCCTAAAGAATGGTATGCTTATAGAATATTACAAATATTAATTCATTGCAATTTTAATGTTCTTTTTAATACTCTATTCTTTTTATTAGGTACGAAACCTACTTTGTTTTTTGCCTAGTATGGGGTTTTGGATCAGCACTTTTCCAAGACCAGCTAGTTGACTGGAGAAATGAGTTCAGTAAATGGTTTTGTAATGAATTTAAGCAAATCAAGTTTCCATCTAGTGGCAATATATTTAGTTTTTTCATTGATCCTGAAACTAAAAAGTTTTTACCTTGGTCGGAGAAAGTAGAATCCTTCGAGTTAGATCCTGATATTCCACTTCAGGTAACAATATTTAAAAGTAATACATTTACATAATTATATTAATTTTATTCTATTTGATGTAAGTATTTTGACGACTTGTTTTTATTTTAGTCGTGTTTAGTATCTACCTCGGAGACAACTAGAATCAGATTCTTTATGGATTTGTTAATTGCCAAACAAAAACCCATAATGTTAGTAGGGAGCGCTGGAAGCGGTAAAACAGTCAGTGTCGCAGCTAAGTTAAACTCTCTTCCAGAATCATATGCCATAACCAATGTACCGCTAAACTTTTACACCACATCTGGTGAGCAATTGACATTCTTATTTTTATTATGAACACATATGATCTTGGCACCAACCTGTTTAATAAATTATACATATAATGTTATATTTATAGAAATGATCCAGAAAGTTTTAGAAAAGCCGTTAGAGAAAAAATCAGGTCGTAATTTTGGACCTCCAGGCAGTAAATTTATGATTTATTTCGTTGACGACATGAATATGCCTGAGGTTGATACCTACGGCACAGTGCAGCCCCATACCCTCGTAAGGCAATTTATGGATTACAAACACTGGTAAATGTTGATTTTAATTTTATAAAAATAGTTGTGAACCCTAGATATCCACATATAGTTATAACTAATATTTATTTATTCACACTTATAGGTATGATAGACAAAAATTAAGTTTGAAAGACATTTCCAACTGTATGTTTGTGTCATGCATGAATCCTACTGCTGGTTCATTCACCATTGATTCGAGACTACAAAGGCATTTCTGTACATTTGCCGTAAGGTAAAAGTTATTTCTTAGAAATTATAATACTACTAAGAAAAAATACTTAAAAAATACTCCAATAAAATAATAACTTTATTTACCTTTATTGATTTAGTTTTCCAGGCTTGGACGCTTGCTTTCACATTTATAAACAAATTCTTTCCCAACATTTGGCAAATCCACTGAATAAATTTGGACCATCTGTGCAAAAGTATGCTGAAAATCTAGTTAATGCTGCTCTAGCACTTCACAACAAGTTAGCAAGCACCTTTCTTCCCACTGCAATAAAGTTTCATTATATTTTTAATTTGAGGGATCTATCCAATATATTTCAGGTACACTATCGTTATTTTGCCAGTTTTAATAATTTATGGTTACGTATTAAGATAATTTCCATACATGTTCTATTTTATATACTAATATCATATAATAAATCAGGGTATGCTGTTCACGACTGGAGATGCCATAAAAATCCAATCCGAGCTAATAAGATTATGGATGCATGAAGCTACTCGTGTATATTCTGATAAGCTCGTAGACTCTTCTGACATTGAAAACTTCCAAAAGTTGATTGTTGAAGTCATTAAAAAGAACTGTGAGGTAAATTCTTGTGATTACAGAGTTATATTTTGTAATATTACAAAAATATCTCGACGTAATAATTTAGCGATTAAAAAACAATCAATTAATATCAATTTTCATGTAAATTTAAAATAAAATATGTTTTAGGATTACGATGAAAATGTAGTTTTTGAAAAACCTTTAATTTATTGTCATTTCGCGGAAGGAGTCGGTGACCCTAAATACTTTCCAATAAGAGATTGGAATCAAATAAAAAAGCTGTTAGATGAATCATTATCATCCTATAATGATTTAGTTGCCACTATGAACTTGGTATTGTTTGAGGATGCTATGTATCACATTTGTAGGTGAGTCTGCATTTTTTTTTGGAATGTGTGTGTGGTTACCCGTTATGGCACATTTTTATTGTAATTACATCTTGTAAGCTACCTAGATTTCACATAAAGACGTAGCTCAGAGCTCTACATAATATTTATTTTATTTGTATTGAAACTTGTTTTTTCAGACTTTATTTTGCATGTCTCAGCAAATGAAAAATAACATGATATGACATGTATTAATTGGTTGATAATTGGTGTAATTTTCACTACAAAATTAAATTTACTTTGTTTAATTCTAGAATTAATCGAATATTGGAAGCTCCTCGAGGCAATGCATTATTGATTGGAGTAGGTGGTTCTGGAAAACAGTCACTGTCACGGTTGTCTGCTTTTATTTCATCACTAGAAGTGTTCCAAATACAACTGAAAAAAGGATATAGTATCAATGACCTCAAGCTGGATTTAGGTTGATAACGTTCCTGTCTTCATTAACTATTTTTTATGTTATTTTGCGTTGTATTATTCACTGTAATACCCACTTAAATTCTAAAGTTGATAGTGCGTATTTATTTTAGCTGGTTTGTACATTAAGGCTGGCCTAAAGAATATCGGCAATGTATTTTTGATGACTGATGCACAAGTGGCCGATGAGCGGTTTCTTGTGTTGATCAATGACTTGCTCGCATCTGGTGAGATACCTGAGCTATTTGCTGACGATGAAATTGAGAATATTATCAATGGAGTTCGAGGAGAGGTAAATACTCGGCTGTATATTGACTACGTGCAATATAGTGACGAGCGATTAGAATTTACATGACGTTTACTTTAACGTTCGATAGTTTTGACAAATCTTGGGCTCATTATTTCAATAATGAGATCATAAGACCTAACTACGTCTAAAATATTCTTGTATTATAGACAAAAGCAACTGGAGTTCCTGATACTCGTGAAAATTGCTGGAGATTTTTTATCAATCGTGTGCGAACTATGTTGAAAGTAAGTAAAGTCACATCAAAACTTGGTATTATCCGTATATGTATACTGCAAAATACTCTATTGAATTATTTCAGGTAGTTTTATGTTTCTCCCCGGTAGGAGCAACGTTGCGTGTACGAGCTCGTAAGTTTCCGTCAATAGTTAATTGTACAGCAATCAACTGGTTCCACGAATGGCCACAGGAAGCATTACGTTCTGTTTCAAAACGATTCATAGCCGAAGTTGAATCACTGCCGGTTTGTTTAACTTTAGGTGTTTGTAACATCTGGCCTATATGTATGCTTTAATTTATTTATTTTTATTATATTTATAAACTTGCAGCCACATCTTGTTGATGCTGTAGCAGTTTTTATGTCACATGTGCATCAAAGTGTTAATCAGATGTCTGCTGTCTATTTTCAAAATGAGCGTCGATACAATTACACAACTCCAAAGACTTTCCTTGAGCAAATCACGCTCTATGGAAAATTGTTGAATGAGAAGACGAGTAATTTAAAAATGATGGTTTCACGGTTAGAGAATGGATTGGAAAAATTAGCCTCTTGCGCTGCTGATGTCGCTATTTTAAAGGTTTGTTATTACTTATACCTAAATTATAATGCAAATTAATTCATAATAATAATAAAATAAAACATGAAAAATTTTAAAGGTCACGTTAGCTGAACAAGAAATTGAATTAAAAGTAAAAAACAAAGCAGCTGAAGAACTTATCGAAGTAGTAGGCGCTGAGAGTGAGAAAGTATCGAAAGAAAAAGCGTTTGGTAATTTTGTTGTCACTTATACGTAGAAGTAACTTACCAATAGCCTTAACGGTTTTATTAACAGGCATACATTTTTGTCATTTGTTCTATAGCTGCCGAGGAGGAAAAGAAAGTCAAGGTCATCGAAGAGGACGTGACGATAAAAGCTAAAATTTGTGCCGACGATCTTGCGAAGGCTGAGCCAGCTTTAATCGCTGCTCAAGAAGCTTTAAATACACTAAACAAAAATAACTTAACTGAACTAAAATCTTTTGGTTCTCCACCTGATGCAGTGGTCAATGTCACTGCTGCTGTGTTAGTGTTGTTTTCTAAAAAAGGAAAAATTCCAAAGGATAGATCTTGGAAAGCGTGCAAGGTTTGTTTTATAAAATCCATTAAAGAAATAAATCGTAATATGAAAATTAATTCTGCGAGGATGTTAAGTACCTATTAAGAAAGTTTACTTGCAAATCATATTTTATACATATAAAATTAAATTGCGTAATATTTTCAGTTGATGATGGCTAAGGTTGATCAATTTTTATATGATTTGGTGTACTACGACAAAGAAAACATTCATCCAGATGTTGTTAAGGTAGAGTTTTCCTATTCTCATAGTTTCTAATAGTATTATGACACACTTATGCAGACTTTATTATTATTATCCTGTCAAGAACTGTCACTAGGTATCGTTTTAGACGTAGTGTTTTCATTGATAATGTTTTACAGGCAGTTCAACCTTACATCAAAAACCCGGAGTTCAACGCTGAGTTTATAATGTCCAAATCGGCCGCAGCTGCGGGCTTGTGCGCATGGGTTATCAATATAGTGAAATTCTACGACGTGTACGCTGTGGTGGAGCCCAAACGGCGTGCACTCAATGCTGCCAATGCAGAGCTGCAGGCAGCTCGAGACAAGCTAGCTTTTCTTACGGAGCAAATCAAGGTTAGTGTTAATTAAAATATCGTCAAAGCTTCTTCTATTTGTATGGATGATTAGAACATTTGTCTCATACCTATCCGGAGACGTGGCGGTTGTTTATTCTTATATAGTAATGCCACACGGACGGAGAGTATCTTGAATGCCTTATATAGGGTAAATTTTGAGGTACCGGCAACCTCACAGGATTAGATAGCAAGCATCATTAACTACAACGTTTGTTCTGCGACTTTTGATAATTGGTTAGATTTTACTTTCATACAAAAATAAATATTCATTTAATATACCTCTAGAATGTTTTTAACTCTACGCGCACAGCGCGCGAACGTAGCGTTGTCTTCCGTCGTCGTCGTTTATAAATGAAACATACGGTACGCGTACACCAAAACCGAGTCATCGGCCGATTTCGGGTCGGAGTTGTTCGGACGACTGTCTCGGATGTTCGTCTGTATACACTACTCGAACTACATCGAACGTTGCCGGTCATTAGTTGATTGTGCAGATTAATAAAGAACTGTTTTAAAATGGAGGATTTCGAAAAAATGTACCTATCTTCTAAAAAAATTGTACCGCCATTTAGGTTATTCGTCGACGTCAACGTCGTTGTGTGGGTTAATGATATATTTATGCACAGAAAACAACTGGGTGAATTGTTCAATATCCATTATTAAGACTGTCATATTGAAAACAACAGATCAAAGACAAAAACACTATAAATCAAACTATAAACACACTTATTTGCGCTGTAGTAGCCGACGCACTGGCAAGAAATCCCAACAAATTCGGACTCGACAGATGATCGGCCGTCATCGGGCGTCTTCGGACGATGGCGGTTGTAGTAGTGTACGCGCTCCCCTTAGAGTATAAATATGCATACATACTTATACATACTCTAAGGCGCTCCCTTTCTTTTACATACGTTTGATTTGATCGGCCGAGTTTGGCCGATGACGCCCGAGCATAGTTCGGCCGATAACGGATTAGGCGTACGCGAGCCGATAGACTTATCAATGTCACGACAGTGCAATAAAAAGTTGAAAATTGATTTTTGTTCAATGTATTGAGTTATCTTAAAACTCGTAAAACAAACGTTGTAGTTAATGTTATAGCTCTCTAATCATGCGAGGTTGCCGGTACCTCAAAATTTACCCTGTATAGAAAATTCGAGTTAGCGTATCACTGGTCATTTTCCTAATTTGTGAGTTTCCACTTACTTATTCGTCATTTGCGATAGGTTGACATTTTTTCTAGTTTGTCAGTTTCCTCATTCGCTAGTTTTTGTAGGCTGGCAATTTCGTAAATTCGTCAGTTTCTTTGTGTGCTAGTTTACTTATTCTTTAATTTGTATAGGTTATCCTCATTACTGGTTTAAAAGTTTGGGTTGTTTGGCTGGGATCTTAAGGTTGACTAACTAAAGTACCTATACGGATAACGAAACTAACTTGTTGAAAACATGACAAAGTACCAAAAATGACAACCTGCAATAACTGATGAATAAGGCAACTTAGGAACAAGGAAATTGACTTACTAAATTAACAGAAAACTTCGTGCAACTGGCAAGTAATGTAGGTAATTGGCGAATAAAGAAATTGTCGAATAAGTAAACTGGCGAAATAGCGTAACTGATATTAAGTCATTTATTAACAAATAAATTACTACATGGCAAACAGTTTGGCTTCACCAAAGGAAAATCCACTACTGACGCCGGAATAGCACTTCTTAAACATATTTTTGATGCTTGGGATGCCCTCCCAAGCAGGATGTAATTGGAGTTTTTTGCGATCTCTCCAAAGCGTTTGACTGTGTAAGTCATGAAACGCTTATTCATAAACTTAAACATTATGGTTTTTCAAATGAAGCAGTAAGTCTTATTAAATCATATTTATCTGACAGATTGCAGAGAGTTGTCGTTAATAAATCGGAGTCTGCCAGTGCACCTATTCTTATGGGGGTACCCCAGGGATCAATATTGGGTCCATTACTCTTTTTAATTTACATCAATGACCTGCCTTATTACATTAAAGACTTATGTGAGACTGTATTATTTGCAGATGACACATCATTATTGTTTAAGGTTGACCGAGGGAAACAATGCTCTGACGATGTAAATGATGCTCTCTCTATAGTTCTGTTCTGGTTTACAACTAATAATTTGTCATTGAATTCTAAGAAAACGAAATGCATTAAATTCTCTTTGCCAAATGTAAGGCAGATTGATACCCACTTAAATATGAATAAGGATGTAGTTGACCTTGTAAATAACACGAAATTTTTAGGCATTACTTTAGATTCACGGTTACAATGGGACCCACATATTGAATCCTTGGCTGGCAAACTAAGTTCGGCGGCGTACGCAGTAAAGAAAATCAGGCTTTTAACTAATGTTGAAACGGCGAGATTAATCTATTTTAGTTATTTTCATAGTATTATGTCATATGGATTATTATTATGGGGTTCGGCGGCTCATATTGAAAGAATTTTTGTGTTACAGAAGAGAGCAATTCGCGCCATTTATAATTTACGGGCTAGGGACTCACTTAGAGAATTGTTCAAAGAAATTAATATCTTAACTTTAGCCGGTCAGTATATTTATGACAATTTAGTTTATGTACACAAGCATTATGCTACATTCGTTAAAAATAGTGATTACCATAATATAAACACAAGAAATAAAAATAAGCTTGCCGTTGCAACTTACAGGCTTCATAAAACTAGTGGTTCATTTCTAGGGAGGTCTGTAGCATTTTATAATAAGCTTCCACAAAGTATCACCGATTTACCAATTCATAAATTTAAAGTTCACGTTAAAAAGACTCTCATGAACAAAGGTTATTACAAAGTGAATGATTATTTAAGTGACCACACGATATGGAATTAGCTAGACTAGTTATCAGATGTCATGTTTGGTAACAACATAATTTATTGTATAATGCTTAGTGTTAAGCTTATCATGTTTTTCTGACATTTTAAGTGTATGTAAGCATACTTACTGAATGTATTTTATAACTTTCAATGACTATGTAACAGAACCAATATTGTAAATGGCGATTTAAAAGAGGAGATAAAAAATTTGACCTTTCGAGTTTCTTGCCTGTTCTTCTCGAGAAGGCCTCCCAATTTCCGAACAGGTGTAGAATCAACTTTTTTTTTTTTTCATTCCTACTTGTATTTGCAGACATCCTGATTATATTCAGGATGTATGCACATACAAGGTTAATATGTTTCCTTTAAATTAGAATGTGTTGCTTTGTTTTGACGTCAATAAGTGCCTGTAAAGGCCTATGTTGAATAAAGATTTTTGAATTGAATTGAATTTGAATTGAATTGACAATTAAGGAAAATGAACAGTGATACGATAACTCAAAAATTCTACTTTCTTGTAAAGAGATTTTATTTTGAGTTTGAAAACAATTCACAACGGCAATTTAAGTTTTTCAAATAATCTCTAGTCTAACCCTAAAGGAACCATTCAAATATTGTAGAAAATTATCATCCTGTATTTATACTGATAGTGTTTTTATACTGACCGTTAGAGATATATTTAGAAATCGATCATATGAAAAAATAATTTTCAATACCCATTACCTCTAAAGATGAAGACCATTAACCGCGTACTCGCTTTGAATGTTTCCAAACCATTAGGCTTTCCAAACCACTAAGTCGTATCTTAATTTCTTCTTGACATTTGTGCTAGCTTTATTGTGAATATGATTCTTTTACAAATTCTATACACGATAACTGTAAATTATTGCTTTGTAGGAATTAGAAGAGAAATTGGAAGTCTTGTTGAAGGCGTTCCAAGAAGCAGTAAACGAAAAGATTAAGTGCCAAGCTGAAGCAGATGCAACCAACGCAACTATTGATTTGGCCAACAGACTTGTTAATGGATTGGCCTCTGAGAAAATCAGGTTTACAACAATTTGTGGAGATATAAATTTAAATTTCGACTTAAAGTCTGCGAATTTAAACTTATGCTCTAGCAATCAAACTGACCAATAAGGTGTTCTCAAAAGGTTCTCACCTTAACATATTGCGAACATATTGCAGGTAATACCTGCAATATGTTCCCTTGCAATATGCGGTGTTTTGAAAAGTTTTGATGATATTCAAAGAAGTTCTTCTGACCATCAATCTGAAGAAACTTTCACTATTGGACCAACAAATAAGCAAATCGAGAAAATATTAGCTATAATATAGCATAGCTATTTCATACAAAGTTCAAAACATACTCGATCGAAATGTACGAGTATGAAGCGTCTGATTTCTTTCATGATTTCAGAGTTTTATTTATTTACCAGCTGTGCCCGCGAACTACGTTTCGCCATATATTTTTTCCCGTTTTTGCAACATTTTTCATTGATGCTCCTATAAGTCGTAGCGTGATGCTATATAGCCTAAACCCTTCCTCGATAAATGGACTATCCAATACAACAAGAATTTTTCAATTTGAATTTCTGAGATTAGCGAGTCAAACCAAACAAACAAACGCTTCAGCTTTATAATATTAGTAAGTAAGTATAGATGTATAGTACTGTCGCATGATACATATTAAAATATTCACAAAGCAATTACACAATAATTACAATTCTGATATGTATCACAATATCGGCATACATAGTAGGTACTCAATAAACAATGATTAAGTATGTTTAGTGAAAACAAACACACAACTGACACAACTTTAAAACAGTTATAGAGGTAACGAGCACCTTTTCCCTGTAAATATATCGATATTACATAACATCAACAAATAATGTTTACAAAGGTAGGTTTACAAAGTAGTTAGTATGAATTTTTGCCATTGTTTTGTTATATATTATTACCTATACCTATGTACTTTGCTATATATTGTTATGTAAGAATTATCTCAACTCAGCAGTATCTTGTATAACAGTTATCTGTGAGCTATGCGGTGCCCTTGCAGGGTGCATGTACTGATTCTGTAAAATTAGTAACGTGCATGTAAGCTGGCAAATGAATAAAGGTGGTAAGGCCTCTGAATATGTTTTTGAGGTTCGGCAATGTTAAGTCTGATCCGGATTTTTTTGTGAATCAATTTATTGAAACTATCAACAGATGGTCCGCAACGGTGGTGAATTTAAAAGAATCCGGTAACATGCTGCCAGGAGACGTGCTATTAGTGACCGCGTTCATTTCATACGTGGGTTGCTTTATGCGCCTCTACAGACAGCAACTTATGAACGAAGACTGGGTACCAATGCTCTCTAAAACTAATGTAAGTTTATTTTTTATTGACATTTTTACGCATGCATTTTTTCTTAATCATTAAAAAATCATGATGATAAACTCTACATCTACTCAGTAAGAATCTGATCAGTGATTGGGAAATTAGCATGGCACACAATGAAAGAGGTGAAGTTACCTTAAATATGTGGAAAATTGGGTACTTATGGCAGAAAGGTGTTGAATGGTGAAAGTATGTGTGAATTCCTATAAATGTTATTTAGTTAAGCAATTTTATTGTATAAAATATATATCATATAATTTGGTAAAGTAGGAGGTATTAATAAGTAGTAGTAACAATGTGTAGACTCAAGTCAAAAAATATTTAGTTCTTTTTCGTCGTATTTTTTTTATTCTTTTATGTCTAAAAAGGTATGGTATGTGGACGAAATAATGATATAATGAGGACACAACACCATCTGTTGACGACAAATCCAATCTTGTTTTACTTTTTCTTTAAGTTTTATCCATTTAAAGTTATGATGTTACTTGCTTCGAAAATGAAATTCTTGAGCTCAAAGTCAAGGTGACCGTACTTCTGAAAAGACCAGGTCGAAATTTGTCAAAACTGCGTATTACCAGCAGAATTGAAGGTAGTGTTTTACCAAAACCTGACCTAAAACTATTCCTTCCGGAAGAACTTTTGGCAGCACAAATCAAGAGGCAACTCAAAACAAAAATATTAATATTTCCTACATACAAGAACAGAATCCAACCGGTTATTATTGTTAGAACAATAAAAAAGCTTACCTCTTAAGAAAGAAAGTCATATAACTGTCGCTGAATATTAGAATATGGTCAGCATGAAAGTTTATTTTTACAAGCTTTTATTTACTTTCCGTTCCGGTGTCTGTAATGAAATCCTTTTAAATTAGACCCACTTCCCGGATTCCGATTGAGCAAATATTTTGAATGCATATGTGTTGATATTAGATCTGGAACTGGAAGGTGGCCGTTGGAAGAAACTCCGCAATAAAACGACACAACCCCATCGAGTTTGGTCTCGTTTGCGTTCGTATTGACGAGGACTAAAAGCTTGTAAAAAATGTTTTTATAATAAATTTTTTATAGACTTGCCAAGCCATTTTTCAATATTCTTTTCGACTATTGTATTTCCTTTTTTAGTCTACAATATTCTTTCGGTAACTAGTAAAATGTGACATAATTTCTCCATATAAGCTTCTTTTCGTCAGATTTCATAAACCGACTAGACCTTAAATACCGTCACTTATGCTTAGTTGATAACTTTCACTGATTCTACAAAATGTCACAAATGTTTTTTTTTACCTTTCACGGTGGCTGACCTTATTTTTCATTCTAATTTTCATTGTTCAATGAAAATTTATTACTTATACAGCCCAAAATCGAAACAACTGAAGATTTGGATCCTCTTTCTATGCTGACGGATGATGCACAAGTAGCCGTATGGAACAACGAAGGACTTCCTACTGACACTATGAGCACCGAAAATGCTACAATTCTCACTAATTCAGCCCGTTGGCCTCTTATGATCGACCCGCAGTTGTAAGCATTGTACCATTTTAATAACAGTGATTTGAGCAGTGTTTCATAAAATCATAACTGTGGTATTTTTCTACACGAGAGACAAAATTACATTGTGAATTGTTACAGGCAAGGTATTAAATGGATAAAATCAAAATACGGCGACGCTCTCGTGGTGATACGACTTACACAGCGGAATTACCTTGACCGCATTGAAAGAGCTGTCAGTAATGGTAATGTGGTATTGCTTGAAAACATCGGTGAAAGTGTTGATGCTGTACTAGACCCTTTGTTGGGCCGCGTGCTTATCCGGAAAGGCAAAGTGCTCAAGGTGTTTATTTAGAGTTAAAAAAAATATTTTAATTCATTCATTTTATAAACATGTATTTTTCTATTTGCTGTTATTTAAATTATCACCGTCACCTCTAATCAAATCACAAGTAATCAGAAGTTAACGATTCCTCAACTACAGTAACAATGCTATTTTTTTGTTTTGATTGTAGCACCTAATATGTATTTACGTCTGTAATATTGTATTAAAGTAAATGGCGTGTAATTTTTTGTTATGTCTAGATTGGCGATCGAGAAATAGATTATAATCCCAGTTTCCGTCTTATATTACAAACAAAACTGGCAAATCCGCACTACCAACCAGAAATGCAAGCACAATGCACTCTAATCAATTTCACTGTTACGAGAGATGGGTAATTTTCATTTGTAACACTTACCTAATTAAGTATCGCTTTAGTGACAGAGTGAAATATAAAACCATCGGTATATAAAATCTTGAGTGATATTTATTTTATATTCGACTAGTTTTCCGTTCGTAGCTTCGCCCACGTTATTTTCCTTTTTTAACCCGTTGGGGTCTATATTTACCACTGGCTTTTATGATGCCCGTAGTAAAAACAAAAAACCTAAACTTTTAAAACAAGTCCAGTTGAAATACGTGGTGGAATTCTCAAAATCCTAAAACAAGTGTTTACTTATTAATCAGTCTAAACACCAACGTTTATACTTTTAACTTAAAAAAAACTCCATGCAAATTTTCAACCCAAATTAGTGAATATTAGCGGTAATAATGATACCTTCTGCCCCCCTAGACAAATGCCACACGCTAACTTTTCCGCAGTCGTTGCGCTGAAAAAAATGTATGGAGATGACATTAGCTGCGGTAAAAATAGCGTGAAATTGTCGCAAGCTAATGTCATTTCCATACATTTTTTCTGCGCAACGAATGCAGAAAAGTTAGCGTGTGGTATTTGTCTGGGGGGCAGGTCAAATTTTATATAGGTATGTCTAGCTTAAATATTTTATTTAAGCTCTGCGATAATGAAGTAATCAGACAGTCAGTCAGGACATGTATATTTTAGCAGATGTGAGCGTTATATACCTATGTTATAAGGTACCTGATGGCCAAATTTTATATATCTAGCTTTCTTATTTAATGCTCGGTGATTGATCGGTGAATCAGTCAGTATGTCAGTCAGGTTTCTTAAACTTTAATTTACATACCTATTAGGTTTGTTACCCGGAAATGAAGGACGAATACAATGTTATTCTTTTTTCCGAGATGAAAATCTATGTCTCTTTAAAAAATGTTATAACTTACAGCTTGGAGGAGCAACTGTTAGGTGAAGTTGTAAAATCTGAAAGACCCGACTTAGAAAGCCTACGATCAGGACTTACGAAACAGCAAAACGACTTTAAAATTACCCTTAAAACTCTAGAAGATGATCTGTTAAAACGCTTATCTTCTGCTGGACCCGACATTCTCAGTGATTCCGCATTAGTTATTAACTTGGAAACAACGAAAAAGACAGCTGCAGACATTGAAATTAAAGTAGAAGAAGGTAAAGTAACAGCAGTCAAAATTGATGAAGCAAGAGAGAGATACAGGTACATAAGAGTCGTGCAAATATTTAAAACAAATATATTTTTTCTAATTCTTCAAAATTTTCCAACAGGTACTTCTACACAAATATATGAGAGCTTTTATAGATTATTTTTTAATGCTTATCGTGCTAATATGAATATTTACTCAAGCATTTGTTGCTAGTTTCATTAATATTTGTCTTGTTACTTTTTTTAGACGAGCGGCTACCCGAGCCTCACTCTTATATTTTATTCTGAATGACATATATCGTATCAATCCGATGTATCAGTTTTCACTCAAAGCGTATAGCGTAGTATTCAAAGAGGCCCTGGCAAAAGCAGAAGCAGCCGAAGATCTCGAGGGTAGAGTTCGGAATTTGCTAGACAGCATTACGTTCGATGTATTCGTCTATACTAGCAGAGGACTCTTTGAAAGAGACAAGTTGGTGTTTCTGTTTCTCATTACTGTCCAAGTAAGTAACCAAAACGAAAGTTAGTAATGACCCCTTTTGATATGTTGCTTCATATTTTACATAGTCTCTTATTTTTTTGTACATACGACTGAAAAACTCTTGGCCTTCATTTCGCCTGATGTAACGACGATGCCGAAGGCGGAAGCTAGCTTCACCTGGACTCCTCGACAGCTGAGGAACTGGCTAATTCTCAAATTAACTAACGAAATTGTCGAAGAAGAGGAATAAGAAGTCCTACCACCAAACATCCATTTTGCTCTCAAATCTAGGATTACAATTTATTATCATTCCTTGTAGGTGCTTCAAGTTGAAGGCAAAGTAGATCCTCGTGAGCTAGATTTCTTACTGAAGTATGCAGTGGCGCCAGAGGTCTCACCGTACAGTTGGCTCTCTAACAACTCCTGGGGTGGTATTGTAGCTCTTTCGAAAATGGACGCCTTCGAGAATCTTGACAAAGATATTGAAGGCGCCACCAAGAGGTATCATAGTATTTTTATACTTACTGAAAGTAAATAGATTTTGACATGAAGATATTGTCATGAATATTATTGTATTTGTCTTTGAGAGCATTAATTTAGATTTGGTATAAACAACGAATATTGATATGTTTGCTAGCTGTAGTTAGTCAATGCATGACAAAATTTAAAAATGGTATCAGAGCCTGATAAATAAAAATTATCAATTAAAGGTGGCAAAAGTACACCGATGGCGAAGCTCCAGAAAGAGATAAACTGCCTGGTGAATGGAAAAACAAGACACCACTTCAACGACTGTGTATTATGCGTGCACTTCGTCCTGATCGTATGTCATATGCTTCTGGGTAAGTAGCATTTAAAATATTTCGGATACACGCACAACTTACACTTTAATATTTCAAGCTATAAAATAGAATACAGTGATATGTATCCCAACCTGGCTGTAGTTATCACAACAAATAACTATTTTGAAAATATTACGTTTTTAGTCACCACAATATTACGTTACAGAAATCTCCAACGATCTCATAGAGATTTCCACTTTGACTGCTGAAAACCGAAATGTCCCTAGATAGTTTTCGCTATTGTTATAACTACTTTGTTTTCTAGTGCTTTTTGCGAAGAAAATCTGGGCACGAAATATGTGGAGGCCAGAACTCCGCCACTTGAGAAGTCATTCCAGGAAAGCACTGCTACAACCCCTATGTTTTTTATCTTATCCCCTGGAGTGGACCCCCTGAAGGTGTGTATGAGAAACGAAAAAATAGATTTATTGTTACCTTGCAAGTTAGTTAACATAGAAAGTATCTAAAAAGCGATTTGAATGCTCAATACCACCATAGAGAAATTATGCCTTCAATTTCAAATTCAATGTTCCGCGTTATTATTTAAGAATAATTCTAATTATTTATTATGCAATCATCATGAACGAATAAGGCATCTAAAATAGATTTCATAAAAATGTTTACAGGATCTAGAAAAGTTAGGACGAAAGCTAGGTTTCACTACTGACAAGAAGAACTTCCACATTGTTTCCCTGGGCCAGGGTCAGGAAGTAGTTGCCGAGGAAGCAATGAGCATTGCTGCTCAGAATGGCGACTGGGTCATTTTGCAGAACATTCATCTGGTCGCCAAGTGGTTATCTACGCTAGAGAAAAGAATGGAAGAAAGTTTTGAAAATCCATTGCCGAATTATAGGTGATGTTTAAATATATTTCAATCGACACGATGTTTGTTTTTTTTTCGATTACTTAAATAATCTTAGTAAAAAAATATGTGAAAATGATTTCACAGGTTGTTTTTAAGTGCTGAGCCTGCGCCGTCGGCGGATTACCACATTATCCCACAAGGCATTTTAGAATCTGCTATCAAAATCACAAACGAACCACCAATTGGAATGTGGGCCAACTTGCATAAGGTATTATACCTACTTAGAGCATGTTTAGAACCAAGTGCGTCGGACCTTTTTTTTTTTTTCGAGGGGAATGCGTGACCGCACCGTACTCGCCGTTGGCTAGACGACGAGCGTGTGTGGGGCTCTCTCCCGGCAGAGAGCCGGGCCTACCCACTAAACCCCCCGGTGTTCTCCCTGCCCTTATGGGCGCGCGTGGTAGGGTCCACACTGCGCTAGAAGCGGGCTAGCCCGGGCGCGTCCACTACCGACGCGCCCGGGCTAGCCCGACCTAACTGGTCGGGCTATCGCCAAGGGGGATTGCCCGAGAACACTAGAGCAATCCCCAGACGGAGGGCCTTACGGCGACGTGCACGGGGCCAACCGTGCACGCAGGCCTCCACGGAAGTGCGTCGGACCTACGAACTGAGTGCACAGCCCAACTGGTTGTGCTGTGCACATTCTTCAGCTGAAGTTGTGTTATCGGTATTTGAAAAACAATGTCATTAATTAAATTGTGAACAATTGAAGTGGGTTGTTTGTTACATGGTGTGTAATATACCTAACCATTGCATAACTGGTTGTGCGATGCAGTTGGTCCGGGGATGTGTACATTCTTCAGCTGAAGTTGTGTTATCGGTATTTGAAAAATAATGTCATTAATTAAATTGTGAACAATTGAAGTGGGTTGTTTGTTGCATGGTGTGTAATGTACCTAACCATTGCATAACTGGTTGTGCGATGTAGTTGGTCCGGGGATGTGTACATTCTTCAGCTGAAGTTGTGTTATCGGTATTTGAAAAATAATGTCATTAATTAAATTGTGAACAATTGAAGTGGGTTGTTTGTTGCATGGTGTGTAGTGTAATGTACCTAACCATTGCATAACTGGTTGTGCGATGCAGTTGGTCCGGGGATCTGACGCGGAACCAAGTATGGTTTTTGAAGTATGTACCTATTATAAAAGACAATTAGTTGTATTCAATGTACCTACTTTAAAATTATAATTTAAAGTAGGTACATTGTAATTATTGTATATATAGTTATAATTATTTGTCTAATTTAAATTTATTTCTTAGTCATTAGATAACTTCAGTCAGGAGACTTTAGAAATGTGCAGTAAAGAAGCGGAATTCAAGTCAGTTTTATTTGCATTATGCTATTTCCACGCAGTAGTGGCTGAGAGGCGAAAATTTGGTCCGCAAGGATGGAACAGGTATTCGCATCCAACAATATCTCGAATTGTAGACAATTTTAATGTTTACTTATGTGATAGTATCACAGCATAATTTGATGGCTGATTTCAATTATTAATATTCTCACAATTTTATTTTTTTATTTCAACAAAATGTTACGTGTCAGTTGTTTATAGTTAGTCATAAATTATGCTGTTATTTCTATACTAATATTATAAAGAGAAAAGATTTGTCTTTTTGTGTGTTTGCATTGAATAGGCTCCGAAACTACTGGACCGATTTTAAACATTCTTTCACCATTAGAATGATACATTATCCCTGATTAACATAGGCTACAAAATTAATTTCCTACCGGAAAAATATAAATTTCCCACGAGACACAAGTAACGCGGACGAAGCCGCGAACGGTAGGCTATTTTTCCTGCGGGTAAATATAAAATTCCCACGGGAAAACAAAAATGATGCTGGCGAAGCCGCGACCGGAATGCTAGTATATACTATATAATGAGGGAAGATGACACAACATCAAGCTTAAACTATGACTAACTTGACAGCAGTAAGTTAGGCAATGCTTTAAATAAAAAAAGTTGCTAATGTACTTAGGGTTTATCCATTCAACTTTGGCGACTTGACGATCTGCGTTTATGTGCTATACAATTACCTGGAAGCCAATCCACGTGTGCCTTGGGAAGATTTGCGATATTTGTTTGGCGAAATTATGTACGGAGGGCATATCACAGACGATTGGGATCGACGACTATGCCGAACTTTCCTGCTGGAGTACATGCAACCTGAGTTGGTTAGTTCTTTAACACGCAACGTAACCATAGAAATATATTCAACTTTAAAAATTGAAAGGGAATACCTTCGCACCAGGAGCGTCGGTGGCGCTGTGGTCTCGGCACTTGCCTTCCAATCGGGAGGTCCGGGGTTCAAGACCACCACGTATCAATGTGTTTTTCGTTTTCGAATTTCATGTATACATTTATCTTACGCTCCTACGGTGAAGGAAAACGTCGTGAGGCAACCTGCGCATACACCTGCGAAGAAATTCAAAGGTGTATGTGAAGTCGACCAATCCGCACTGGGCCAGCGTGGTTGACTGAGGCCTATCCATACCCCAACTCAGGGTAGGCTCGAGCTCCTCAGTAGGGACGTATATGAGCTGTTATGATGATGATGAATATGACCATCGCAACATAACATAAACATAACTTTAGACACATCACTAACTTGTAAGTGCTACAAAAAAGAAATCATTAGTTGCTTTTACGTATCAGTGCCTGTCTATTTAATTGTCGAATAAGGGAATAGAAGCAGTAGGTGTTTTCAGAACTTTATTTATATATACATAGCATCTAACTATGTACAGTAAGCTCCCATTCAAGCTTTACATTTACACTACGAAAAACACCATTATTACGAGCGACATAAGAACGGTCCAAAGGTCAAACAGTATAGCTTGACAAGGAGTTTACTGTACCTATCTAATTTAATAACTTAATCATTGATTTACTACGAAGCGGTTGGTAGTAAATCAATAAACTTAATAAAAAAAGATACACTGGAACATAGAACCTCTTCCTTTTTTGAAGTCGGTTAAAAATATAATAATTAATTTCAATAGGTGGATGGTGAATGTCAGCTGGCCCCAGGGTTCATATCGCCTCCAAACTCTGATTATGCCAGCTACCACCAGTATATCGATGACTATTTACCCGAAGAAACGCCATACTTATACGGATTGCATCCTAATGCTGAAATCGGTTATTTAACAACAGTGTCGGAACGTCTGTTTAAGGTTATTTGAAGAATTTTGTGTACATAAATGATATAAATAAACATTAGTCATATCACAATAAACTAATCATATTTTTAGGTCGTGTTTGAAATGCAACCCAGAGATACAGGAGCTCAAGCCGGTGGAGGTGCTACTAAGGAAGAAATGGTAATTTATAAATAAGCATATATATAAACTGGTTAATTTATAAATAAGCATTTACACTGTTACTGAATAGGAGCTGTACCAAAAACTATGCTTTTAGGTTCGATATATTTTGGACGATATTCTAGACAGAGTTCCAGAGCCTTTCAACCTGCAAGAACTTATGGGGAAGGTTGAAGAGTTAACACCGTACACGATAGTAGCACTTCAGGAGTGCGAACGTATGAATAGGCTTATGGGTGAAATTCGTAGATCCTTAAAAGAGTTGGAGCTAGGTTTAAAGGTAAGACGTAGCGACCAGCCACCAATAAAGATATCATCCCGAACCCCATCCGGAAGTAGTCCTATCAGTAGATGTAATATAAGAATAGTATTATATAGTTAGTATAATAAGGCACGTATGTACGATCATAGTAATATATAGATTATTTTTATGGGGACCTTTCATTAGGCATAATGTTGTTTGTCATAAAGACGCTTGGCATAAATCACTAAGCATAATAATCGAAAAGCATAACATTAACGTCACATAATTATTTCATTGCATAATTTGTATAAGGCACAATTATCCAAAGGCATAATTTTATGAAGCATAATTAATGAAATCCCTAATTTCTTATGACATAATATTGGTAGTCCTAAAATGTTTTGCCATAATTTTAAGTGTCATAATTAATGATAGCTCTAATATTTTGGGGCATTTATTTATAATTAGAAATGATGTTATTTTAAAGGATATAATGTTTACTCTGTTTTACTTAACTTTTTATAATAACTCCATATATTATTTTATTCAAATATGATACTCGAATCTTCTATATTTTCATTTGATATAATTTTTGCATAGTATATATATTGATTTTTTTATTTGAAAAAGTAATTCATTCATGCTACTAGTGACAGAAACGAATCGCTGCAAAACCGACTCCACGTAGTCTTTTTTGTCCTACCCCTAGAGTGTTATTCAAACCCGCGTAGGCGCGGAGGGGCGAGGCGGCCCGCGAGCTGAGGAGCAGGTGGTTTTAACGCCCGTCGCCGCGGCTGAGGATGGCCGGCGAAGCCGGCCAGCAATCCGAAGCTGCGGTGGTGAGCGAAAACCAATCTGCGACAATAAGCTCGCGTGGGACCGCCGGAGCCCCGCAGCGTCGGAGCCGTGACAGAAACCATGCATGTGCATGCTTGCTTGCGTGGTACATGCTTGCTTGCATTGTGCATACTTGCTTGCATGTTGCATGTTTGCTTGCATGTTGTATGCTTGCTTGCATGTTGTATGCATGCTTGCATGCATACTGCATGATACATTGCTGCATGCTTGCTTGCATGTTGCATGCATGCTTGCATGCATACTGCATGATACATTGCTGCATGCTTGCGCGCAAGTTTATGCCTAGAGAAATTCTGCGTAATCGTATTGTTCGTTGTGATTAATATGCTAAACATTATTTATGCTTTGAAAAATTATGCGTCAGGTTGTTCTGTGTTTCGAGTTTATGGGTTTTAATACTTATGACAAATGATTTTCTGCCACACAATATTATGCTTATTACCATTCTGCTTCCTGATTATTATGCGTCTTAACGATTATTTCAATCGAAATTATGGAATATGATTTTATGACAATAATTTTTATGCCTAGAAATAGAGAGCCTATTTTTATATAAGCAACTAATATACATTAAAATATAAAATTGTAAATGCGCAACTTACCCTAGATTAAGTGAAGAGTAGTAGTAAGCGTTTTAGAAAAATATACATATATAGATCACACAATATTGTTCCCAAGAATTCCAAAGGCACGAACTACGAGTCTGAGGAGTTTTAAATAAACTAAAAAAAAAGGTAAGACGTAAGGGCTTGAATGTGGGCAATTTTAGAAATCCATTGCTGTTAGTTTGAGAGGCATTATACACGGTTATTTTTTTATCACCCTGGAAAATTTTAGGGACGCTTCAGGACACATCCAATATTATATAAAAAATAAAAAAAATGAAATAAAAAGTTTAAAAAAATTATAAGAAAAAATAAAAAAATGTCTAAAAATGCTGCTCTCAACTAGTACAGCATTTTTTGTATTTTTTAAAAAAATAATATAAAATTAAGGAGGGGGGTTATTTTTTTTATTTATATTTAAATCATTCTAATACCATGTCGTGAAGCGTCCCTTAAATTTTCCAGGGTGATAAAAAAATAACCGTGTATAGAGAAGATATATTTTTTTTATTCGAATTAAATAATTACAGGGCGAGCTAACGATAAGTAGTGACATGGAGAAATTGATGGAATCTTTGTTCATGGACAAAGTGCCGGACTCGTGGACTAAACTTGCATACCCAAGTTTGCTTGGGCTCGCAGCTTGGTTCTCAGACCTCTGCTTAAGGCTCACTGAACTTGAAAACTGGTCTGGAGACTTTAATGTAAGCATCATTAAAATAATTTTTTGCTTTTCATCCATAACAGATTTTTTTATCACACGAATCTCATCATAAACACAAATAAGTCATCTGAAATGCATTTAGCCAGATCACAAGTCAGAAACTCATAATTTTCATCAGATAATCCCCCGATAGACATGCAGGGGGGTTAGACAAGTGATAATCGTTTCAAAGCAAAACGACAATTAAATTCGTCATCGTCTCAGAGATAACGAAAACAAATTCCTAGTCGACCTAATAATTAGCGATCGCTATGTCGAATTGTTCTTTCTGAAAGAAAACAACATATTGGTTAAAACTAAGAATTGGAAAAGAAACGGCAAAATATATGATTAAAATTAATTTTCACTTCATTTTAATGAAAAATGGGTTATTTTGAGTACTATTATGAAAGTTACGAAAAAACAACGAATCAATTTGTCTGCCAACTTACATATCAATCACTTTGATCAATTCGCCACGTTGACATATGTCAATCCCATACATTTTGTTCTTATCGAACTTCGTTATCGTTTTTAAATTGTCACTTTGTCTAGGCCCCCTGTTCTACAGAATGCGGATGTTCGTTACAAATTCATTTAAAAGTTGCATCTCTTAAATTTATTTGTAACGAATGCGAATGTTCCGCATCTCACACAGATTGATATAAATAAGAGAACCTAACCTACCTCCAAGTTAATTTCTATATATTTTTATGTAGCTATTTTTAACTAACAAACTAATCACATCAACATAACAGCCCTCCTAGACAGACGCATTTCGATAATCGCACTAGCTGAGAGGAAATTATGTGGAATTTGACATAAGCTCTCACTTAGCCTCCGAGCGCAATCGTCAAATATTATCCATCGTCCATTTAGCGCTTACGATACCGATTATCGAAAGACATCTTGTCTAGGGGGCAGGTTCGAGCTTTGTTCGAGGTGAAATTTCTTCTCAATGTAGGTACCTTACTCATTTATTAATTTTTCAATTTATTTATGAAATTTTTGAAGAAAAATGCAGTCATATGTAAAGGTACCAATAAAATATATTTAACTATAGTTTCGCATATGGCGACATTGGCGACAAGCTTGTGTAAATCGTTTCGGGTGTCTGCCAACTAGCGTGTTTCTCGAACTACGTTTCTGATATGAGTTGCTTATTGTTTTTTTTCTGTTACGTCTAAAATTATTCATCAACTGGATATTCATGTATGACAGATATTAGAGACTGATAACTTATTTCAGTTGCCACCGGCAGTATGGTTGGCTGGATTCTTCAACCCACAATCATTTTTGACGGCAATCATGCAACAAACGGCGCGTAAGAACGAATGGCCGCTCGACAAGATGTGTCTGAATTGTGATGTGACTAAGAAAAGTCGTCAGGACTTCAAGTGAGTATATTTTCTAAGCCTAAAGGAGAGTTCAAACATAGCTACTGGCATTTGCGCGCGGCTGCCGCTCGTAGCTCGCTGCGATCTGTTAGGTTGAAGTCAAATTGTATCCAACGAATGCCACGCGGCATTTTGCGATTATCGAAGTGCTGCTGTCGCGCACTTTGCACGCTCAGCAGGCCTATTCGCTAACTACGGTTGGTAACTAGAACTGTCATTTTTGAAAGACACTTTATATCCATTACTGGTTTAGTGATCTTATGTGTAACGGCTTGTGCTTACCCGTGGTACTACCGTTGGTACTACTGGTAGTACCACGGGTAATTTGTTTTGCCCGTGGTACTACTCACGTGTCTGGTAGTACCACGGGAGATTTGTTTTACCCCTGATACTACTCATTATTTTTTGACAATAAAAGGACACCATATGGATAATTATCATTTTAATACGTATTTTTATAATGAAAAAAAACTCAGGAATACCATTAATAATTAATACATTTGCCATTTTTACTATTTTAATACATTTGCTCAAAGTGTTTATCATGCAGAATCTTATTCTTTTCGGCACTAGTGCTTTTTATTTTCCTTCTACATACATGGTTATTTTGAAATTAGTACAAAAATGTTGTGTGCTTGTTCAGATAAGCAAACTTAACAATTTTTACTGTGAGACCAACTTTAAAATCGCAAAAAAAATAAGCTTTTCCATACAAATGTTCAACATTCACTGAACATAGATGTATGGAACAGCTGATTTAATATTAGACTTATACAAATAAAACTGATAAAAAATTAAATTAAATTAAAAGTAGCAAATAAAAAAAATGCGTTAAAGTTGCTTTTAAAAAAGCTTTATTATGGCGTTCCTTAGTTTCTTTAAAATTACCTATACAGGGTATAAGTGACGGTGTCCCTTTTCTTTTAACAGTGAGTTCAGACCATGATTCTAATTTGAAAATCACTGAAAATTTCTCCCAGAAAATTTATTTTTTCTTCTTCGATTTATTAATTTTGTTTTCTTAATTTTGTGGTGTAATATAACTAAGTTAACGTTAACAAATCATATTCTGTCAAAAAATCATAATAAATACACAAAAAATAATTTTTGCAATGTAAATCGTATAATATTTCCATCATACTGCACGCGGATTCAGTTGTTTGGGTCATCCAACGTCAACGCACCGGTGGTGTGAGCGGAACAAAAATGATGCCGGCGCGTCATACATTGCGTAACATGAATAAAAATAAAAAATGAAAACCCCTTTTTTTCGCTTTAAAAGCTTTTCCGGGAAAAATAAACAAATATTAACATTGGTCTGAACTCACTGTTAAAAGAAAAGGGACACCGTCCCTTATACCTGGTATAATTATTAAAAATGATAATTACCCACATGGTGTTCTTTTATTGTCAAAAAATAATGAGTAGTACCAGGGGTAAAACAAATCTCCCGTGGTACTACCAGACACGTAAGTAGTACCACGGGCAAAAAAAATTACCCGTGGTACTACCAGTAGTACCAACGGTAGTACCACGGGTAAGCACTGGTTACGGCAGCGTTCATGATAGCCGTAATGGATGTTAAGTTCCTTTCAAAAATGACTGTTCTAGTTAGCAACCGAAGTTACAGGATAGGTAGGCCTGCTGTTTCGTCACGTCCTTAGGCCCAACGCACACCGCTCGAAGCGCGGCGAAGCGCATTACGATCAATAATTGCATTACTAGCACGCATGCTCTTGTGGGCGCTCGAATACCCGCGCGCGTATTCGTGTAATGCAATTATTGACCGTTTGTCCAAGACGTTAGGGTTTTTATTTAATTGTTGTCTTGAAATGCGCTCCGCCGCGCTTCCAGAGCGATGTGCGCTGGGCCTTAGGCGTCACCTCCGCGGGCGAGTATATCAGTTCAGTTATACAAGCAGATTCGATTATCGCTAGGCTCAGTTACACAAGGAGAGTATCTCGCACGCGAGCGGCGAAAAATCGTATGCGATTATCGCATTTAAAAACTGGCCATTCAATTATCGCCTCTAAACTGAACAAATAAGTCGTGTTATCGACTGGCGAAACTCGTAAGAGAAACTCGTATAGTTTGTTTACACATGCTCGCGGACTAGGAGAGTTTAATTGTATTTGAGAGGCAAAACTCGTATAGATTGTTTACACTAGGCGAGCATATTATTGCCTAGAAGATATCGCCACTTGCGTGCGAGAAACTCTCCTTGTGTAACTGAGGTTTAACAGAACTACAATCTCATCAGGATTTACTTTAGTGAGCCCTTATATGGCTCGCTAGACTGAACTCAGTTTGGAATATTCTATTGCGCGCAGCAATATAAATACCAAACAGCAGTAGTCTCGTTATCCTGAGGACGTTGTTGATTGCACAGTAAGTGCGAACGCACAGGACCTACTATCGGTGACCGATTTTTTGGCGCTAGAAAATGAAACATATGGAGTTCTACGTTGAAACGCACATGAACTGCAAAAAGTCGGCCACCGACAGTGATAAACGGATGCGTTGAGGCGGTCGGGCCTACAAAAAAGTCTTTCGTGTGTGTTTGCCATAATACGCGACAGCTCATGAGTGCGGGCGACATATGCGGTGCGAAGGGAGGCCACACTCAGCCCGCTTTCGTCGTCATATATTGCTCACAGTACATCCATGACTCAATTAGTCTCAAATTCTTAATTATCTCAGTGTTACGAATTACGCGAACGGTATTTGACCCACTGCGCCTCATGTCGAGCGGTCGCGTACTGTGTACATCTGTGCAACAAACCGTCAGTGACCTGTCGCGATATACAACGATACGCTGCTGGTGGAATTATCGTGGAGAATATGGGAGAATAACCACCGATGAAGGGTGGACTCGTCACTTAAACTAGCCTGTAGAAGTGGCACCTTATTTGATGGCCATGGTGGTAGGCTTCCGCTAAATAAATGCCTCTTCAGTATTAACCTGACAATGTTTATTGCTATTTAATAGATACAGAGTTTCTGCGTTTTATAAGAATTTAAAACTAATGAATAGGTTCTTAACTGTGTATTTGTGACACTTTTTATAGATTTATCATGATAACTTAATTCAACTGTCACAGTGCTCCACCACGGGAGGGCGCCAATATCCACGGGCTGTACATGGAAGGTGCTAGATGGGATACCACAGTGGGTGGCATTGTGGAATCGCGCATGATGGAGCTGTTCCCCATGATGCCGGTCATCTTCATCAAGGCCGTCACTCAAGACAAGCAGGACACGCGCAATGTATACGAGTGTCCAGTGTATAAAATTCGGTAAAAACAGATTTTTTAGCATTCTTTGATTAGAATAGAACCGCCTCTGGCTCCTTGACTATATCTTCTAGCTCTAATCCTGCTTTGATCCCTAGACAACCACTAGTCCAGGGTTCAATTCCACTCGTACGCTTAGTTATGTTGGTTGTAGTGTTTCATGACCTCCCCTGGCTAAGCTACCGCTAACGTAGCTAGTTTTGTTGCCATGATAATAATGTGCTAAAGATATTGTTGTCAATTAGATGTAACTTGTTATCGTAGTGTTCTAACTTTTACCTAAATTGTCTGAATATTTAATGGAATGGACGACAGAGTGAGAAGAATGATCGACTTTGAAATATAATTGTAGCTCATTGAATGTTGTAGCTACTCTAATCTTAGGACATGTCAGATATTATGGTAAATGATGATAATGGCAAACGCACACGACTAACTTTCTGTAGGTCCGATAATCGGTCCGATTTTTCCTCCGACTTTTATGACGACCGACGCAACGCACACGTTTGTCACTTTGATGCTGGCTGTCGGCAGAAGCGCATGTCATGGATTTAATGGATTTGACAGGTGTTTCGTACATCCATCGCCGAGCAATAACACGTCCTTTCTTATGAAGCAACAGCAAGTGTAAACAGCCAACTGACGGTCGATGAGTAGGCAGTGTGCGTTAAACTAACGTTCCATTTTTCATCAATAATCGGTCGGCCGGGATTCGCCGATTTTGTTCTGGCCGACTTTTCGTAGTTTATGTGCTTTGCGACGTAGAACTCCCATGTATTTCATTTTGCACCGCCAAAAATCGATTACCGAATAGTCGGCCGTGTGTCTTCGCAGTAATGCTCAAGTCAAATAAAGCGAGCATTATCGAATATTTTCAGACATAGGGGAAACACACAAATATTTTTAAGAGTAATTTACAGCAACAGATTTTCAATACCTATGTTTTTTTTTGCAGTATGCGGGGGCCCACATTTGTCTGGACTTTTAATCTTAAGACCAAAGATAAACCTACGCGCTGGACTCTGGCAGGTGTGGCGTTGTTGTTGGGTATTTAGGTAGCTGTTGTTTCTAAAAGTGCTGTAGGTACATGTTTATTTCCTGTTTAGGTTAATTAATGTTTTAGAGTATCATAATGAATTAAATTAAAACAAGCATTAATTTTATCTTTTATTACAAAATCGTCTACATATTCATTTTAGTGCTGTAAATATGGGGCAGAATTCGTTCATATATTTCGTGCATCATCTTTGAGTTACGTTATATAGGAAGACTACTTATATTAATAAAATTTTAAAAATTGACGAAAATAAAGGTTAATTTTCTTTTTACTTCTTGTGTTATCATGACTAAAATAGTTATATATTTAAAAAAATAAATATTCTTATACCGCAAACTGATGGACGGCTTCAGTCAGTCTAATATCGTTAAAGTACAACAATTTCATATTACTAGGAATCTTTTTCAATGCACAAACGATTTTCAATCTGGCAGTGAGTATTAAATTTTCCGTGTTTCTTCCTTTCATAATGTTTTCTATCACAATTTCACTCATTTTCTTTCTCTGTTAATTACAATAAATTAGACCTTCACTGTTATACGAAAATAAACTATCAACATTATGTTACTTAAAAAGGTGCTTTTGTTTTTTTTTATGTAATTCTACTATATCATATCGAGTGGGATGTTCAGTTTTTGATGTATTATGATCACTTTTAGCCACTTCGAACACTTTTTGCATTGAGCGCTGTATTAGGAGTGGCGTTATCGTTATCTGACGGAGGTTCAGAGCCTTTAACCGTGAATGTTACGTAGTACCTTTTGTTTTTATCCAGTCTCTCAGCTGGCAAGGCAATCAACTGTTTCTCAGTCCCGTGAGACACCTCCAATGTTACGTGGGCTTTCCCACCGCCCGTCGGAGGTTTTGAGTTGATTTTCGGCAGAAATCCTTTAGATTTAGCGCTTGATCCTGCCGTCATAGGTTTCGGCATAGTGTGATGGTCCCATTTGTAAGGTACTGAAATGAAATATTATTGAACATTTCGTAAAGGTGGGTCCAGTTTATAACAATGTTGACATGTTTATAACATAGATTTAAATCGAACATATTTATTTATTAGCGTAAACAACATGTAACGCATATCGTCCACACTGATAAAACAGACAACGCGTTATGGTCATATGGCGTGGTAGCTAGGACACAAATTTCGCAATGTGATCTTTCTGTAATTGGCACAACACGTCGTGATCACAAAGGGTTATACATTTTTTTTTCTCCCAATGAGCATTTTCGGTCTTTGAGCGTAATACATACCATTAGTAATTGGTATAATATTATATACTTATTGCAACTCGCCTTGGAAAAGTTTTTATTTACTTAGTTGTTAAATATGGTATTATTATAGATGTTTGTCGACTTTGTAACTAAGTATGTTATATGACTAGGTAGACATCTGATAAGAGACAATATTCTCTACGCAAAAACTAACGTCAAAACTACAGCGTCTCGACCAATGCCACAGACATGTAAGACTTTGTGTGCCCTCGAGCACACACAAGTTCTCTACTCATGTGCCTCGAGTCCTCGAAAAAGAGAGTGTTTCTCCTCCTTTGAAACTGTTTCATCCTCCAGCGTTATCGGCACCAGCCGTCCGTCACCCAAAATTTGTGTGCGGTATTCCAAGCTCCAAAACTCAAAAACAAAAAGGAGAACGAAATGTTAGTAACTTTGAACGTTTTGCGTTCTTTTGAGTTCAGAAAAATCGACACGCCCTTTTTTATATATTTATGAAGTGAATGCATATATAATTATAGAACCCGTGGACTAATTCCCTTACCTACTGACTACTGTAACTCTCTCACAAGAGCCACATGTATTATAGGTACCACTTACCATCAGGTGGGCAGTTTGCTTGTTTGCCAACTTAGTTGCAATAAAAAAGATGTTATATATACATATAACATTTAAATAGAGTTCTTAACATGTCCAGATGCTATCCAGATAGGAATCTGTCCCTGTGAGTGACTGCCTATCTGTCCATATGAAATTCGATTCTGTCCCGTTGCTAATTTATATAATTGTGTTTCTGTCCAAATGATACTCTGTCCTACTACGCCTATGCCTTTTAGTGATCGATAACCCATTTATGTTCATTGTGATACTTACTGTATGCAGAACAAGGTATTCCAGTATAAGCGTGAACAGCATGAAAGCATCGGTGTGTTTTGCTGGTACAGAGACATGGGTTGTCTGGAATGGCGCTCATTTTGTAGAGCTCGCTTTCTCCATAATCGAATTCAATTGGTTTCTCTGGCAAATTATCTAAATTTTTTTTGCCGCTCTTTTGCAGCCGTCTTAAACTATCGTACAAAAATTTTTCAAAGCTACTAAATGAAAAATCTGGATTATTGTAAGGGCCAAGACCAACATTAGCGAGGCTGGATTTATTGTAGTCGTCAATTGCCCGCTTGACTAAAACAGCTTCATTAGTTTTGCTTGTTCTTATTTGTAATCGCTTTAATTCAAATAAATGCTGGAAAATCTTGCGTTCGCAATAATACCTGTGGATAAACATTTTTGATTGAATATTGCTTTTATGTTGATAACAAGTAATTATTACGATTTTTGAACAATTATTTTTTTCTTACCGTCTCATGTTAGTTTGTATTTTTTGGGTGACACTTTTCATATCAACTGCTCTCTTATCTCCAGGCTTACGCACAGGTATTCTACTGTCTGATTTGCCTGAGTATCTTCCGCTAGCATTTCTTTGCTGATAATATGCAGCTAGGCGAGGACTCATAATGCGACGTTGTAAAGCTCTTGGACTAGGTTCAAAGCCAGAGTCCATTAATCCACTAGATTCATATCCCCTCTCAGAGTTTTCGCTTTTTGATCTTACTGTAGTTCGGCTTTTAGTGCGACCCTTTTTACGAAATTTTTTTCTTCGACCATTTGCTTCTGATTGACTATAGATTTCATTGTCACTAACACTTGGTACACGACCAATGCTTTTTGTCAAGAGCTCTCCATCAAAAATATCTTTAGCGCTATTTAATGCTTCGTCACTTGTTTTAATAGACTTTTTCAATATACTTGTTGTACCTTCAGGTGCACTTACAATCTCAGATAATACTTTATAGCTTTCTGTCTCATATATGCTACTTTTTCTGCTGTTCAATTGACTGTCTTTGGAAGACTTTAACGAGCGCTTTGGAGACTCTGTTAACGGTAAATTTATATCGTAGTCATCTGCAACATTTTCCATAATTACTTGCTGAACGGCACGCTGAGATGTCAGAACATTATTTCCATCAATGATAGTAACGATTCCTTTATCCACACTTTGACTGATTTCAGTGCTACTGCCGGTAGTTGAACCGTACTGTTTTCTTTTTTCTTCTGAGCTAAATGCGTTACTTTCACTGCTATCTTTTTGATCTTGTTTTTTGACTTCTTCTTCTTTGGCAGTATTAATTTGAGATGGGTCGATGTATTCTCCCATAAAATGATCTGAATGTGTTTCAGATTCTTTATTTTCAATAATTACATCTTTATTTGCAAAAGAAACCATAGGTGATCCACCTTTTTCAAGAGCTTCCGCCTTTTCAGCAGTTGAAACCTCAACACTTTTATTTGACTCCTCGGGTGTATCAGTATTTGTCTCATTTGGACCTGACAATACTTGAAATGATCTTTTACGTTTGATTTCAGGTGGAGGTGATGAAACTATTTCAGTTGACTTTACATCGTCTTTAGGCAAATCCAAATCTTTCTTGTTATTGCCAGATTCCTGTAGAGGATCAGACTTTTGTTCACTTTTTACAGAGTTTTCATTTTTGTTGTCTGAAGTGGATGGTAAGATCTCTTTTTGATTTGACTTTGTTTCATTTATTTCTTCTTCGACAACTAGTTGTTGTTCATTTGCTGTTTGTTCCATGATAGTTTTAACACTGACTTCACTTTCTTTATTACTTTCTGGCTTATAATCTTCGAGTTGCTTATTTTCAGTAATATCTTTATGATTAACAGACAAGTTAGATGTTTCGATTGATACATTATTTGAGGAATCAACAGTTACCGTTAATTCTGAACTTCCCTGTTGACTTGATTCTCTTTCCATATGTATTTGTGCTTCAGTTATGATCATATTTGTTTTGACGGAGACTGTATCTGTCTCTGTCTCGCTTTGAGTCTTGCTTTTTGTAATTTGATGTTCGTGTGCTGTCGACTCATTTTTTTCATGACTATTGTTAGCTCCTTCTGAGACTAATTGACTTTCATTGATTTCAAGACATTGAGCCGTGTCAATATTTTTATACTTAACAATATTGACACATTGCTTTTCATCATCATTCTCTATGTGAATAGAAGTTTTTTTACCTTTTCTTTTTGTACTTCGGCGTTCTGTCGATTCAGAACTACTACTTTCGGACTGTGAACTTGATTTTCGTTTATTGCGTTTGCGATGACGTTTGTTTTTCTTATTTTCGGAATAGCTTTCACTTCCGGATGAACTCTCTGTGCCAGATCGAATACGACGATGATGTTTTGCACTTGTACTACTTCCCCTGGGTTCGCTTTTAGATCTACTTTTTCTTGAATATCTTTTACAATTTTTCGTACATTTGCTGTCATGGTACCCTTCAAAATCACTGTCGTAACCATCACTGAAGCTTTTTTGACTTTCCATCAGTTTTTTTCTACGTCCATGTCGTCGATCAGAATACCTTTTATCAGTTCTTTTTTTTAATTTCCTTCTATCTGCCGACGTTGAAGATGAGTCACTATCAGCTTTATCTTTAATAAGGCGTCGATCTGTTAGTGGGCTTGAAACCTCTACTACTTCACGTTTTTCAATCCTTATCCTGTCCCTCACATCGATTTTAGTACTGGTAACCCTTCTAGTTGGCAAAGCTGTAATAGGAGCACCATCAATGATTATTTGGGTATTAGCCAGTTTGCTCGCTGGCAATCCTCCATGCATTTGCAAATATTTTGCAGTAGACCTATGGCCACGTGTAGTAGCACAGTCTAACGGAGTTAATGGCTCATTTTTTGAAGACCTTGCAACTAAATTTACCTCTGCTCCACGATCGAGTAATAATCGACATAGGTCAGCATTATCAGTAGCAGCTGCTATATGTAATGGTGTACGACCCTCATGATTTGTGGCGTTAACTTGAGATGGTCTACCATCTAGTAACCACTTAACCAGTTCTCTTCGTCCCGAACCAACAGCTTCGTGTAATGGTAAGTCACCTTTTGAATTGCGTAACCAGAGATTTGCTCCTCTTGCTCCTGAAACACGGAATAAAATAACCATAAAGTGATGCATGTATACTTATGAGAAAATCACTATACTCCAATGAAAATGCCGAAAACTGCAAGTAGGTAATCTAAATTTTAAAGTACGATCTTGCTTGTCTGTACCAAGTAAAACATACTACCTAAAATCCGTACGGTCTCTATTTGACCCTTGGCAGCAGCGGTGTGTGCTGGACTGCGTCCCCGACGATCTTGGCGATGTGAATCAGCTCCGTGCTGCAGAAGGGCGACTGTAGCGTCTGCGTGGCCGAGCGCCGCCGCATAGTGCAGTGGCGTGCATCCGTGAGAATCGGCCACATCTACACGAGCTCCGCAAAGTCCCACCAGGGTCTCCAGGACTTCGGTGTGCCCTCGTGCAGATGCACAGTGAAGCGCCGTGAGGCCATCTCTGTATATATATTTTGTATAAAACTTAATATCTGTTCAAATTCAAAACGTAAAAGTTTCAGAGTGTTAGTTTGATAGCCCCAACCCAGTCAAAAAGATTTTAATTTACTGCAGCGGGAGTGTGGCCCATCTGCAGTTATGTAGGACTCACCCCGTTAATCGATGTATATTGTATACCCACTAAAAATATTCAGGGAATCTGTCAATCGCATCGCATTCTCGCTCGACACACAAGGGAACTTCTCGCAATCGCTTTGTGTGTCGAGAGCGATGCTGCCCGACTATACCGCCCATCACCACTCCAGGATAGGAAGTGTCTGCGAAACGCCTTCAGACACCCCCTCAGCTTGGAGGTTAGGCGCATAACACATTGCACCGGACACCGCTGCGGTGTACGGAGGAACGAAAACCGCATGCGGCTGCGGCGGCACGGAACCGTGCCACCGTACGGTTTGCTCCGTATCACCGTCCGGAGCTGCGGTGCACGACGCCCCGCATCTCCGCATTATCTATGTCGAGATCTATTACGCGTATGCACGTCCTTTCTACGCAAAAATCTGTACGATACTGCGGCTCAGTGTGACATATCCCGCGGACCGCACCGCATCACCGTCCGGGAGTGCGGTGCCGTCGCGCGCGCCGCACAACCGCACGGGCATGCGGTGTGAGTGTGTTATACCCTGCGGTTTTTGTATACAAATTAAGATTCTTCAGTCAAAATTAAAAACCGCAGCGCCGCACACCGGAGCGGTGTCCGGTGCAATGTGTTATGCGCCTTATTAGTGCGAGTAAAGGTAGCCCCACTCCGTCACCGCATCTCTTCCGGCAGCTGGTGAAGAGCGTAAGTTCGCTTCATACATCCCTTGTCTGCTCATTATACAAGCGCATTTAAGCGATGAGTGCTGTGCTCTACCACTCTTAGCTCTAGAAAAGAATGTATATAAAAATGAGGGACAAATAACAATATTTATAAAGCAGTCTCACCGATCGGCGTCGTCGATTTTGGCTCCAGCTTGGTGAAGGGCAAGCACGGCAGCGGCGGAGCCAGCGGACGCGGCCCAAAGCAACGGCGTGCGTCCATCGGCGTCTCTCACATCTACCTTGGCCCCGCCTTCTTTCACCAGCGCTCTCAGAACTTCTAGCGCAGCGCCACGGCTCTGACATAATATATTGAGAAATCGTGTAAATGTTTGTCATTATAAATACTTTCAGCAAGATGCTTTAGAAAAAAAACCGGCCAAGTGCGAGTCGGACTCGCGCACGAAGGGTTCCGTACCATTGACTAGATAAATTAACAATGGAGTTTAAAAATATGGTCTCCCATACATTCCACCTTCAAATGTAAGTTGGTACGCACAAAATTGAGTGATTTACCATGTTATTTTAATATCATGGACTTCTTATAGGTTTTCCTATAATCTATAAGTAGAAAATTAATTTCTGTATTTTTTTCAAAATTTTAGGTTCAGTAGTTTCGGAGATAAGGGGGGGGGAGGATGTTCAATTTTCGTCTATTTTCTTGAATAACTTGGTAATTATTTATTTTAAAATTACAAAAAAAAATTAAGATCTCCAAAACAAGACCTATCATTTGATATGTCACACGAAGCAGTTTTCAAATTTTTTTTAAAATTTTCCACTTTCCCCCCAAAAATGACCTCCCATATACAGATTTCATATATTCACGTCACACCTTTGCGTTTGGGTCACAGAAATTGATATGTGTACCAAATTTCAACTTAATCGGTCTAGTAGATTCGGAGATAATTGACTGTGACCGTCAGACAGACAGACACGAGTGATCCTATAAGGGTTCCGTTTCTTTATTCGGATGTACGGAACCCTAAAAACAATTGACGCTATTCCTTGCCAATGATTGGGCGGCAGCGACTGGCGGGGCTTACGGCGTCAGATCGCTTGATCACGTCCCTTTGCTGCTTCGAGTAAGCGATCTAGTCAATGTCGCCACCGCCCCACCGGTTGCTGCCTTCTGACGATCAGAGGCCCAAATCTTCTAATAACTTACAGCCGAATCTAAACTGAACAGTTACGATCGACCAATCGAAGCGCTTATATTGCCATACAATTGTTCGATGACGTGATAATGTGGCGTTCTGATTGGTCGATCGCAACGGATCAGTTTCGATTCGGCTGTAACTTATTAGTAGAATTGGGCCTCAGTTGATGCTATACTGCGGCGTTGCCGATCCGTTCCGCCGTTGCAATAACAATTTTTTCGACGGTCATGATACTATAGGAACAAATACAGTGATACAACGCAATGCACCGCTTATTTTTCAACGTCGGTGACTATGCTCTCCAACGTATTTTACCCCTTACAACATATCCCCACCTCCCCCTTCTCTTCCTGCTTCGTCTGTCTCACACTTTATGCGTTCCATCCACTTACCGTCATGTTATAACGCACGGTAGGACCGCGCATGAGGTCGATTGAGTAATTACCTGATGGTCGGTGGCAGCAGGTGCGCCACACATCTGGGCGGCGTAGTGGAGGGGGTACCCGCCGTGCTGGTCCGGCGTCGCCGCGTCTGCACCCGCTGCCAGCACGGCCCGCAAGGCGCCGACCTCGCCGCACACTGCACACATATCGTACACACACAGTACCACATCTGCACTACGGTAATTTACACATGTAAATCAAATTTTCTGCTATTTTGAACCGACTTTAAAGGTCCGAGGTCCTTAATTCGCAATTATTCCGCCAATTGTGGGGCCGATTTTCAAATTCTTTTTGTATTCGATACAGTATAATCCTGCGGTGGGGTCCCATTGTCACCAAAGGCAGGATCTGATGATGGAATCCCAAGAAAATCGAGGGAAACCCTTTAAATTTTGGGGGATTACTCTCTGTCACACCAGTGTTTCAAGTTTTTACCGAAGCTATTCAGGTATTTATTTGTCGCATTCCGAGTTACTCCGGTGAGCTGGTATTAAATTCACTAAAAAGATAAAAATATAATTTTTACAGCAAATGAAAATCGACTTCAAAAAACACTTAAAATTTAAAAATAATATAAGAATACAGACAACATTACATTCTACTCGTATATTGAAGTCGGTGCCAAACGACGATCTCCTACACTAGAAAGTCTTAAAATTTAACACCGACCGTCAATATAAATAATTATGTAAGTAATGCTGTCTGTATTCTTAAAGTATTTTTAACTTTTATATTTTTAGTTCTGCACGGTTAGCATATAAATAATTTAATCCCTTTTTTATCGGTTGTGCGAGTGAAAAAAGAGTACCTACACCTATGGTGTCTCTGTGCAGACACTTGTGCACTATTGAGATATGGGCCGCCGTGAGTCATGACTGAAAATGGGTTTTCTACCTCAACCAAAAAGCCTAACCGCTGTAAATGGGCGTTCTCTAAAGAGATTTGGACGATATCCTACCACGCCGACCCAGTGCTGGTTGGCGTGGAACACCAGAGGGGCGCACCCTCGAGCTGGTTAAATAGGCTTGGATTCCGTAGATATTATTACGTATCCTTTATTACATAGTCGAATATCAGTTGTGATTGACACTTTTGGTATGACACCAAACTGCTGACACTTCAGGCTCCAATAGTATCAGTTGTTAATTTAAGGTCTTTAAATGGCAGCTACCACCTCATATTCGTTGTAAAATATTGAAAGTCCGCTCTACACAATTGTCTGAGTTCCAGATACACTAGGCTACCGGCCGGTTCAAGGGCTCGACCTTGCGAAGCGCTCAATACCAACCGGACGCTGACACCCCCGGCCGGCCACCACCTCATTATGCCTCAGGCCATAAGTCATTATCATACTGCGGTATTGTATGGTTACCTACGTTTATACATATACAATGTCTAAAATTAAACATTAACAGTAAGTGTTGTTCAGTTAATGGACTCCATGTATCCATCTTGACGTTGTTAGATTTTGATATGTTGATATTGTTAGATTTAACTTTTTTATGATGAGACAAAGTTTGTGCGTAAGAATTGCGTAGCCGATCGATTTCGATCGTAAGCAAATTAGACAATTATATAGAAAAAAATGTGAAATTTGTAATACATCAGATGTCGCTCCTCAATCCATAATGTGTACCATTAAAATATACATATTTCAATTTCATTTGAAATAAAAACAAGTGTAGATAACCTAGAGCTATTTTTTTCAAAATAGCAACCTCCTACTAACTTCTGTCACTCTAGTTTATTAAAATGCGCATTCCTTTTTATTTACGTGTTAACATGAAACCTAAATTTTCTTAACAAAAAAAATAAAACGGACTTCAAAAACACCAAAAAGTCATAGATACTCTGATACACATGAAAATTTTGGGTTGAATGACATTACGTGTAAACACATTTTAATAATTAGTTTTAGATAACGCATTGATTATTTATTATGAAACACCGTGATACACTAGGCGGCTTTATTATGCCCTCGCCTTCGGCTCGGGGACTGTAATTCCACCTAGTGCTTATAACCATATAACCATAATGCACTTATATCGTAATGTAGGTATGTCTTTTTGGTCTATTATTATAATGTCTATTATGACTTTTTGGCGTTTTTGAAGTCAGTTTAAATCTCAGAAGAATAACTAAAGCATTAGTGATTGCTGTAGTGATTGTTCTGAGGTTTAAATTTTTGTAAAAAAATTACTTCAATCTCTTTAGTAAATTTAATACATGCGTAGAATTTGAGACAAGGCCAACATCAGAATAACTTAATATAAAACGTCTTTCGCTCGCTCTAAACACTCAGTATTGAAAGAATTATTCCTGAACTCACTAACCCACTAGAAACCTTCCATCATCAGCTCAGTTACATGATATAATTTATCGTTTTATCATATCGTGTTTCGGTGTTCATGCTACGGGGGTCGGAGATGCATTTTAGAATCATTAGAAATGAATCTCGTATTCGAACACGAATACAAATCACGAATTATTATTTTCTACTGTTCCCAATTTTAAAAATTTTTGAATCACTCGATATCAGTATTGTCATTAAATTCTACATTAGAAACCGAGTCGGGGATGGTTTATGCCTTGGGGAGAGCGCTGTCGCCTGTCGCGACGCCATCAGTAGGTAGGTTACGCAACTTTCCACTTCGTAGAAAATATATTAGTCAGCTTGATAAAAATGCTACCACGAAATGGTTGTTGGTAATAGAAGTTAGTTCGCGCTAAGATGTAGGGTAGGATTTTGTTGTGTTTTCCATCTCTTCGCAGAGCTATCACTACCACAGCTCAAATATGTCCCCACCGAGGAACTCAAGGCTACAAAGGCTCAAAATTCTTCTGTGTCACACAGCAGGCGTAGCCATGAAGCTTCATGGGCGTAGCACGGGCTGTTTCCTCGTGGACCTAAATATTTCTCCTACTAGTGGGACCACGAGGAAGATTAGTTCCTCGTGGTCCTGCTGCAGATAATAATGTCCTACTGCGAAGTTAAATTATTTAATGATAAATTTTCATGTTCCTTTATGTCAAGTTCGATGTATGATCTAAAAAAACAAAAGTATTTTATTCGGCATGTAACTTTTCTAGAAAATGACCAATGCTTCCCGAAAGCGTGCATACGACCCGCGGCCCTACCGGCTAACTCATAGCGATGTGCGATGGCGGTAGCGAGGTACTCGCTATCGTTTTAATTTCACGGAATTTATAAGATGTCTCCATAAAGGCAAGTTAAAACGATAGCGAGTATGCCAACGTAATGTTTGCGCATTTCGGACCACGGGAAGAGCAACAGACCCGCGGTTTTACCGCCTAACTCATAGCAATGCACTAGCTATCATTCTAATCTCTCAAGTGGTATGAAATCACAAGATCACGTCATAAACGAGAGCTAAAACGATAACGAGTAAGTTTCATCAGTTTTATATCCTCTCCTATAACTCACTCGCTATAGTTTTAGCTCTCGTTTATGATGTCATCTTGTAATTTTGTACCGCTTGTGACATTATTACGATAGAGTGCAAATTCCTTAAAATTAAAACGGTAGCGAGTACCTCGCTACTGGCATCGTACATTGCTATGAGTTAGGCGGTAGGACTGCGGGTCCCTTTCTGACCCGTGGAACACCAAAGTGGTTCACCTAGGTGTTCCACGGTTAATTTTCTGTACCCCTGGTTCACCTAGGTGTTCTACGGTAGACTTTTTTTGTAGGTACCCTTGGTTGATCTAGTTCTACGGCTAACTTTCTGCACCTCTAAATATTAAAATCTATTGGATTATTTCTACGCAGCCAAAAATGCCGATTGAATACGTTACTTTCATGACATGTCAGGTTTTCTCTCTCTTTCGAATTTTTGCGAATGCTTACACATATTGGTATTTCGAAGGTTTGGTTATTAAAAAATATGAAACTAGGAATCTTAAATGAAAGCCTCAAAAGCGAATTATTGCGTTGACGGCAGTTCTACCATTACTTCCGGAAGAATTTATTTTCGATGGCTGGAAATAGGTATACATATACTTTCTGAATGTGACCAGTACAATATTTCAATGTCAAAATTTATAAATTATACTCGGTTATTTTTTATTATCCTGAAAATTTTAGGGACACTTCAGGACACATCCATTATTATATAAAAAATAAAAAAAATAGATAAGGAATAAAAAAAATCTCTAAAAATGCTGCTCTCAACTAGTGCAGCATTTTTTGGATTTTTTAGAAAATTAATATGAAATTAAGTATTAGAGTTTTTTTTAATTCATATTTAAATCATTCTAATACCATGTCGTGAAGCGTCCCTTAAATTTTCCAGGGTGATAAAAAAATAACCGTGTATAAATTGTTTTTGGTTTAAAAATGATATAATGACTTAGAGCATTAATAAAAACATTGTGTATTTGGACTTAATGTGTTTCACCGTACCAATAATGCCACCGAGGGGTTCAATGCCAAATTAAACCGTGCGCTAAACAAAAACACAGTGACATTATTAAGACTATTAATTTTTTTAGAAAAAACCCTATCAATTGCACATGCTGCTAAATTCCTATTAAAAAAAGATAACTATATTCTCAACATACAAATGCAATTAGTTAATAAGGAAATCACTATAGAGAGTGCATGTATTCGTCTCTGGAGTAAAGTCTGTTTTCTGTCTCTTATTAAATTGTTACATTACCAAAACAGTTTTCTTTCGTGTCTTGTCCTAAAAATCTTTAATTTTATCAATTTTAACATTTAGTTTTTGAATTATTTAGGATGACCTGTATTTCACCAGATAGGTGAACTACGGATACATTATTTTCAATTGCAGAACACCTAGGTGAACCAGGGGTACAGAAAGTTAACCGTGGAACACCTAGGTGAACCACTTTGGTGTGCCACGGGTCAGAAAGGCGCGGGTCGTATGCACGCTATTGGTAAGCATTGGTCATTTTCTAGAAAAGTTACATGGCGAATAAAATACTATTGTTTTTTTATATCATACTTGACATAAAGGAACATGAAAATTTATCATTTAATAATTTAACTTCGCAGTAGGACTACGACAAACTAGGCATCCTCGTGGACCGGACCTACTAGTAGGACATTATTATCTGCAGTAGGAGAAATTAGTAGGACCACGAGGAAACAGCCGTTGCACGGACTGCCAAGACTGGATTCGAGTCACGCATTATCTTTTGCTCTCCAACTGCTACTACATCTTCTAAACTATTAAAGCCCTTGCTACAACTACAGCAGTCGGCGAACAGGCACGCCAAGAAATCTGTGATAAAACTCAGTCACACGTGTTCCTTGACGAGCGTCAAGAAAATTTATCACGCCAGTCACACTAAATACGCGCCAACGTGCTACTCTTTAAGACATAGAGGTTATGTCACTGAAATTGTGAGATAATGCGTGACTCGAGACCAGTCTTGGCAGCCCGTGCTACGCCTGCAGGTGTGACTATGTAGTGTGACAGAGAGTAAGCACTCCCCTAAGCTAGGGTGTTTAGGCCCTAGTCAAGCACACCAGCCAAATGCGGATTGGTCGACTTCACATACACCTTTGAATGTCTTCGCAGATGTATGCAGGTTGCCTCACGGTGTTTTCCTTCATTGTAGGAGCGTCGGACATATGACAAATGAAATTCGAAAAACTAAAAACACATTGAATGGCGGGATCGAATCCCAGACCTCCGGATTAGAAGACCGCCCAAGTAACAATTTAAGTTATAGAAAGGTCACAGATAGGTTTTATAACCTTTTTATGGATTTCCTCAAAAAAATACGAAAGGTCAAAATAAACTCCGCATAAACTCTTAATGACCAAAAAGGCCCTCCATAATAACCTAGTGCAGACCTTATTTTTACTGACTAGACAAATTACCTAAGGGCATGCTTGATAACCTAGATATAATCGTAAATTAACAATTTCATAACCTGGTAAAATTCAGTATTACCTAATTATAACCTTTATGAAGTTTTAGCTTAGTCATGGACTAGTCATAATCAGTTTTTATCGCAGCAGTCACTTTCCAGAATTAGGTTACTGTCAAGTACCGGCAAAAGCTTCTCTAGTAGCATTTTACGTTGGCTTTTTTTTGGGCCATGTGCACTTCGTTAGTTGGTCAACGGTTAGATTTAACCATCTTTTTGAGGTAGGGCCTACTACAAAGGGCCAAGGTAGAATTTCCTACTGTAGGGCTATTGGCTGTTTTGCATTGTAGGGCCTTTTAAAACCATATTGACAGTTAGCCAACAGTTAGCCATTGGTTATTGATCACGTTTATAAATAAAATAGCCGCCTGCCCCTGCACATTATAAACAGTGTACTAAGTCCCCAAAAACTGAACTGACCCCACTTTGGCACGAGTAACTGAGTGTATATCAATAAAACACCTACAGTTCAGTACAAAAAAATATATCAAAACTTTAAAGCCTATTTATTTGCATCAACTGCACACGACGTAACCGCGTTGTAGGCCCTGTACAACGCCATCTACAAAATTTGTAAGCATGCTCAAGTCTTAAGCATCTGTTAAATAGATTTGTTAAGGTCGAAGTAATTAAAGTACTCAGCCTGGGATATCATCATAGCCCGTGGATGGGCTTGCCTTGAGGCTTCTGATTGTACTTTCTATTTCTTCATCATTTGTATCGGCTAAAAAGAATGAACTATTTTGTGATACAATTGGTAAAAATTCTTAAGGAAAGAGTGGAACATAATTAAATAACAGGACTTAACAAACGTAAAACTACCATTTTTGGGATGATTCACTGTACTATGTTTTTCGAATTTCTTTTATAATGTTCACTTTTTGCTATTTTTTGTTAAGGCAGTTGACAAGTTAGGTATATGGAATGCCCACTTACGAATATACAGGATATTCGTAAGTGGGCATTCCATTTACCTAACTATAAAGTTACGGTGATGATTGAGTAGTTTCTTTATGTATTTAAAGGTTATAATCATTAATAAAAGTTTACAAATTATGCTATAAAGCTATCTTTTACGCCTTAAAGTGATTTTCCTAACCATAATAATATGTAGCCACAAAATGCTATTTAGTTATTAAACAGTTTTTGAGATAGCTAATAAGGTATTAGTAAAGTATAGGTTATGAAAGAGTCACTTTTGAGATTTAAACAATGCGTTTTTCGTCATATTTAGGCATTTGATTATCCTAAAAACAACCCAATTATAACCTTTTCGGAACTTAGAAGACTTATAGGACTTATAGCTCTGGAAAGCAATCTATGATTGCGTTATATTAATCTCTTGCAAAGGGCTTTTAGGTTAAAACAAAAACCATATGGTTCTAAGACCAAGGAGCTCTAAAATTAACTAACATAGAACTTACAAGATATACAAACTTAATATAACTTATTTATGACAAAAAGGCATTTCTCATAACTATCATAAATGATAAATGCTACTTGAGCGGTGCCGAGTCCAAGCGCCACGTGCACCGAGCCGACCGAACTCTTACGACATCTACCAGAAGAAAAAGAGCGGCCACCGTCAAAATTTCGATGCAGGTCACAATAGGCTAGCTAAACTACTACTTTTTATTAAATAAAATACGTACTTTAACTTTTTAAAAGGAAGGAAACTTAAGGTCAGGTCCAGCCGTTTCTATATGCGGTTCCTTGATAAGCAACGGAAGCACCGCTGACCTCCAACCCAAGTCATATGTCGCAAAGACTTTCATTTGCATATGCGCAACTTCATAGCGTTGTACTTAACAAAACAACGCAACCATGTACAAAGTGAAAAACGGCGACTTATAAGTTTTTTGATTCTTCGTTTCGATGACATTTTTGTAGGTACTTCTATTCTTTTTTTTTCGAGGGGAATGCGTGACCGCACCGTACTCGCCGTTGGCTAGACTACGAGCGTGTGTGGGGCTCTCCCGGCAGAGTGCCGGGCCTACCCACTAAACCCCCCGGTGTTCTCCCTGCCCTTATGGGCGCGCGTGATAGGGTCCACACTGCGACTACCACTATCGAGGGTACTTCTATCCTAATTTTTAACTAAATATTGAAACACACTCAAAAAAACACGTGTGTATTCATAAATGTTATCGATAGGAACCTACATATTTTCAACTTTAATTTCATCCATTTTTTATTTTTAACAAAAACTAGGCACAAGAACAAAATGTATGGGATTGACATATATGCCATCGCTAAATAACGTGGCGAATCGATCAAAGTCATCGATATGTAACTTGGTAGACAAGTTGATTCGCAACGAATCGATGAAGCAGCGAATTGTTTTTTCGTAACTTTCATATACTACCCGTAACAACTCATTTTTCATTATTAAAAGGAAATAAAAATATTAATTTTAATCATTTGCTACCATTTGTCGCGGTCGTCCGTAGGCCGCAATATCATCAGACATAGCTTTCCGCTCGCGGCTTCGCCCGCGTTATTATTGTTTTCCCGTGGGAATTTTATATTTTCCTATATAGTAGCTTATATATAGACGACTGTTATTTATATATAAGAGCTCGAATAATAAATTTAATTGAAATTGGAGTAGATTTTAAATATTTTCCATAGAAACTTTCAACCCCTATTTTGCACCCTAAGGGGGTGAATTCCAATACACCATGAATTACGTGTTCAATGAAATGTTTTTAAGAGCATGAAACTCAAGTTTTATCAAAATCGTTGTTAATTAAAAAAATCCATACAAACTTGCAACCTATTTCATCCCTTCAGGGTTAAAATTTTTTATACCCCTTCTTAGTGTACGTCCACATTTTGAATTAAAACAACTGTCGAAATTTCACGTTTCTGCCATTAGCGGTTACGGCTGAGCGTGCGTCTATAGATGGGAACATCTCCTTTTATATACTACTACAGATGATGGGTCTCATAATTGTTTGTCATCCATGTTGTTGAGAAATCATTCAGATTTAGTGAGAATGATACATCGGCAATGATTGACGCTGGCGGTAACTAATTGGTCGCGTGCGGGCCCGCAGTCAGTCGTTGATGCACTGATAACCGCGAAGGCAACACTACACCCAACTACGCCGCGCCGTGACACCAGTTAGATAACGCCACCAGACCGCGCTCCGACCGCACCCATCAGCCATCAAAAGGGGGATTCATTTATCCCTGCTCTTTGTTCCAACTATTTTGGTGTGAAAATCTTGATATAGGTCTCAAAATGAACTTATTATTTACTTATTATGATTTAAATTACTTTACCACTAAACCAATTTAGTTTTGTTCTTCTTGTCGGTGGTTCGGAGGAACCTAAAGATTCCACCTTATATTAGGTTCTTTCTTATGGATCGTAAAAGAGAAAGGGGACTACCTACTTTATCAATTTTACACTAATAATTATCGCAAGATAGCTTAACGATGGTTCGGGGACCAAATGTATGTTAACTATACTAAGGCAAGAAGGGGATGAAACATCACCGTAAAAAGTCTATCTTCATCACAAATCATACTTCAATGCTTGGGTAAGATCCATTCTGGGTGTGCTGTGATTAAGATATTATATTATTGACATTTATTATTTATCGACAACATAGGTAATAATAAAATCGTATTTGTATAGAGATTAATGCTAGAAAGGAACTCTATTTGGTATTTCCAAAAAATCGGTACTTTGTTACTCTGTTGACGTGAATTCGTATAGCGAAAAGGGACCACGGAAAAATGCCGATAGCCGAGCAACATCTACATAATATCGATGGTCTAGGTTCTGTTGTTTAGCCATTAGGGGCTTCTTTTGTGTTGAGTCCAAAGCAGCCAGTTGGTATTTAGCAGCGTCATCCCTAAGGTGGCGGCATCACTCCATGCAAGGTCAGACCTGCGCTATACATAACATTGTAACAGCTGTCACTGAAACGAAGGGGAAAAGCAAAGACCTATCTGGACATCCAGATACAATATCCTGGCAATACATCAGGATAAGATGAGGAGGAGACTGGCGTTTAATTACCTACTAGACTCAGATAGGCCAGGGCAAGAAAGCATCAACTTACCGGTAGCCCAGTGCACCACAGTGTGCTGCTCGTCGTCTTGTGCGTTGACATCGGCGCCTGCTGCGAGCAGCGTCTGCGCCAGCGGCACGTTCCCGTGAACCACCGCCAGGTGCAGCGGCGTCAGTCCATCCGCGTCGCGGGCGCTGGCCAGGGCCGGCGCCGCCATCAGCACGCGGTCGGCGCAGTTGGCGCGCGCGGCCTGCGAGGCGCCCGCGCCGCTCGACGCGCAGTAGTGGAGGGCGCACCGCTGCCCACGATCACGGACGCCGACTGAAGATGGCTAATCGAACCAAATGAATATTTGGTCAATGACGCTTAAATAGTATAGTTTGGAGGAAACTTTACTAAAATTCTGAAAGTCGACCTTAGTATTAATTTTAAATAAAAATGTCGTATTTCTTTAGTGGTAATAGCAGTAATACAGGGTAAATTTTGAGGTACCGGCAACTTCACAGGATTAGATAGCTAACATCATTAACTACAACGTTTGTTTTAAGAGTTTTAAGATAACTCAATACATTGAACAAAAATCAATTTTCAGCTTTTTATTGCACTGTCGTCACATTGATAAAATCTATGTTTTTCATTTATAAACGACGACGGAAGACAACACCACGCTCGCGTGCTGTGCGCGTAGAGTTACAAACATTCTAGAGGTATATTAAACGAATATTTATTTTTGGATGAAACTAAAATCTAACGAATTATCAAAAGTCGTAGAACAAACGTTGTAGTTAATGATGCTTACTATCTAATCATGCGAGGTTGCCGGTACCTCAAAATTTACCCTGTATAGGTAGAATAGTGTACTGTAGTATAGAGTAGTAGTAATATGTAGGTAGAATCGCTTGCACTGCGATTTAAGTAGAATAAACTTTTTATGTAAAGTTTCTTGTAGACAACTAAAGCATCCTAATCTAAGTTTCTTAAGCTTAATAAACTATTAGTTTCTGCAGTACTTCAATTCAAATTATACTTATAATATAACGCGATTACATATCAAAATCTTTGTATTCGATTTTCACTAAAAATATGTTGTCGCGCTTGAGGAGCTAATGAGCTAATTTTGTCCTCACAGTCTTCGATGTGCATTCATATAATTTACCCAACATTCTTAAATATGCTGATGGCTGGCAGATGTAATATTGTCATAGTGATGTATTGTCCCAACATAACAGTCATTATTCACACATTTATAAGGACGGTCCGGTTATAATAACGCCACGCCATGGCACCCGATTATTCATCTATTGATTGGAGTAGGGAACTTCAACTATAGCTCCCCTTTTCGTTTTCAGGCACACTTGTGAAGGGATGTTTAAAAGGTTCAGGAATAGATTTGATTCGCTTAACTTAACGTCATATGTTTGACGAATCAAATCTATTCCTGAAATCTGAATCAAATCTATTTACTTGATTGCCTGGCTTTCTCGTAGCCTCTAACACAAAATAACAATTTAAGGTGCCTATAGTAGGGTCTATCACAGAAAACTGCTCCAGACGAAACTGTTTTTTTAAATGAATATTATATAAAACAATTGAGATTTCATAATCTAATTTTATATAACCCTTTTAAGATTATCGGAAAGTTACTTTTATTTTTATATTAAAAACATTTTGCTCGGCGAATTGGGTTGGACTTAATCGTGCACTTTCATTTTAACAAATATTAAAGTACCTACCTACCTGCCTAATTTAAGCAAAGAGGATGTTTCATATTCACTTTTATTTCGTGTTTATTTAAGTATTTCAGCTTACGCGTGAGTTATTTTTTACAAATCCCTCTTATATCCTCTCACTTACACTAGGCTGATTAAAGCGGGATGGTCGATCCAATGTCATTGGCTCTACTTTCAAAACTTCTTAAGAAAGTAAATTAACGCAAAAAAATTTTTATTAGCATGTTTTATTAGATAACGAGTCAGTGTGTGCTCTGTTGTATGTTAGTTGTGATTGTGATGATAATATTGACGGAAGCGTTACGGTGCAGTTTGCCAGGCCGTATTGTTTACAAGGCGAGTGTTACAACAGCGCGTCGTTCGTAACATCGCGTGTCCGGAGCTCGCTCGAAATAAGCTTTTGTGATTTTCATTTCATATCCTCGAACACCATTAACAGCCATGCTATGGAGGTGTTGGGGATTTAGAAGTTTTCACTCGTTTCAAATTGTGAACATGCATATTCCAAGTTGTGGTTAAACTTTAAGAAATGGATGGCAGATATGTGATCTGTGATCATAATAAATATTCCTGCTTGAAATTCCCTGAATGAAATGTAAGCTTTATTGAATGCAAACGTTTCTATGAGAATGCTTCGCTAGGCGGACTCACATCCTTGTTGAGAATTTCGACGACAGCCTTGTAGTCAGCTTGCTGGCATGCGTACATGAGAGGCGAGCAACCCTGCGGAAGCTGAGTGTTGGCATCGCCGGCTTTCTTGGAGCCCTCCACCTTTTCTCGCTTGATCTTAGAGCTTTTGTCGACGAGGTCGCCCCTGTGTCTGTTTTTTGGTTTCTTAAGTATGCTCGGGATGGGCTCACCCCGGCCGCTGATGGCGCGCTTGTCCATAACAAATAGAGTTGAAGTTACTGAGTGCGAAGCGCCCTTGCGAGTTTGGGCGGGCGAGCGGGCGCGGAGGGCGCGAGCCTCCGACTGGCCGCGGGAGCTGCCCGCTCGGACAAAGGTGGCGTTGGGCGGTGGGGCCAAAACACACGCCCACCCTAAAACTAATCTATTACCTACCCGATTACACAAAAGCAGGTCACCGTCAACTCCAGTCCCATTGTGAATGCCAATAAATGTGTTATTGAATGATGTTAAAAAAAACTTTAAATTTAGTTTCATTGTTTAATAGAGTTACATGGCATCTTACGTTATCTGTCTAAGAAAGAATAATCACACGGAAATTTAATAATCATATAGAAGCTTGAAATTGTATTATTACCTTTATTATTTTAACCATCTGCATAGTAAGGATTAATAGAAAACAATTCTGAGATTAGAAAATATAGGGAAAAGTAAAGGACACGGAAAAAAAACGAGAAAATTATATTTAGTCTCTAAAAAGACAACGAACCGGCAAATTGCGTATCTGAATCGCACCCCGAGGGTGGTACATATAATTTACCTCGTAAACCAGGTAAATAAACTAAGATAAACTTATATTTTTTTATTCAACATACGCGATATAATACCCTACTATTTAGGCAATTTAGTTGACTTTTAGGTAGAACAACCTTAACTATCTATAAATGGTTACTTTCATTTAGTATTTTTAATATTTTTTGGACTTCCGTATCTAAAAAAAAGGAAAAAACAGAGCCCTTATCTTATCTGTCTGCCTGTTAAGTAAGACCCTTCTCCTCAGGAACGCTTAGAGATATCAAACTGCAATTTATATCAAACTAGCTTTTGCCCGCGACTTCGTCCGCGTGGAAATCCTTTTTTATTGATTCCCTTTTCAAATCCCCCAAAATAAAGGAATAAATTAGAAAACCCCGTTTTGTTCCAACACCGTTAAAGTGCTAGCAGCCTACTGTTGAATCTGAATGATTTTGTTTGGTATCTAGGTGTATACGAGTAAAATTGATGATCACTTTCAGAAATATGTATATATCTTTACTTTAGCTATATTTCACAATAACTTTTGTAGATTCAAAAACAAATTGCTAAACATTTGCTTCGTTTAGTTAGATTTAATATTTCCCCTTCACAAACATAAATGAAATTCATTTAAAACTGGCCGAAATTTTGGAAATTTTTGCCTCGACAATTATTCAGTAAGTATCGCTTAAATAATAGAATTAGGTTAAATTATTTCCTTTCATAGTGAATGTTACGTACGCCTTAATTGTCATATACACGGTGTTTCATAATAACCAATAAATAATCAAGGCGCTATCTAAAACTAATTATTAAATTGTGTTTACCTGTAATGTCATTCAACCCAACATTTTCATGTAAATCATTGACATGATGATGATACTATGATTTTCATGAAAATTTTGGGTTAAATGACATTACGGGTAATAGTACATTGTTACCCAAGGGGTGAAAGTAACTTATTTAGTCCCGAGGCGGTGTTTGGCGCCCGAGCGTAGCGAGGGCACCAATAGTTCGAGGGACTAAATAAGTCTTTAACCCGAGGTAAACACTGTGCTTTTCATTACGAATACAAGGAAAGTAAAAATAAAACAATGAATTACGTAAAGAAAAAACGTGTAAATTGTATTTTACATAAATCAACAACTTCTGCTTTAGCCCACTTTCATTTATAAAATCAGGCGTTAACTCCATACCTGAATCAGATGAACTCATTGTGTTAACTATTAACACAATGTTATACAAATATAATTAACAGTTAGTACAAATCTCTGCTATGCGGAAGTATTAACAAAACTCTAAAAATGGAAAAAACAAATGAAGATCGCATTGCCGCTTTCCCGCTTATTTTGTTTTTTTTCTGTGGCTGGCCAGCTATTCAGTCAGTATTTTTCATTTAGTAAATATTTTGCCCAAATCTATGTTATTTCAAAGAACTACTTGAAAATAAATTATAATAAAGTCATTTAAAAATATATATTCTTTAAATACTTAACATTATGTTATTTCAATTTTACACCGCGCTGTAATTGAGTGGCTGTATAGAAAGTCGGAACATGGTTGAATAAAAATGTGACAAAAGAACTAGTTTCTTTTTAAATTTTGACAGCAGCTGTCAGTTGAAAATGATTCTCCCTAGGGCTGAAAAGTATTACTTTCAACCCGCTCCTCAGGCAACTTCAGACCTACTTTCAGAGTATAAGTAATGAAAACACAATTTAATAATTAGTTTTAGATAACGCATTGATTATTTATTGGTTATTATGAAACACCGTGTATATAAGACTATTATTTGTTGTTTTTTCTTATAAAATTGTGTAATATAATTCTATGATGTGGCTGTGCTAAATAAATAAATAAATATGTTCAGCAACTTTATAACAAACGCAGCCATAATAACCAAAGTAACTTTATAATTAGTGTGACTAAACATTCTTAAATCCAAAAAAAAATCATGTGTACAAATACGCTTTGTTTCACTGTAAATAAGGAAAGTGAACCATTTTTTAATTGTACTGGGTGATCTCACTCGCTTTTTTTTCGTTTTTCCGTGGAAATTCTATATCCCCCTTAGTAAGAACAATTCAGACTACAGCACTAGCTTTCAAAGAAAACCGCGTTAACCATATATTAAATAAAATAATGAAATTTAAAAAAAAACAAATTTAAAATGAGATTATGAGAAAGGGTTCATTAAAGTAGCATTATCGATAAAAGTTGACAAACGTTTTCCTATATCAAGCGGTTTCAACCACAGAATGGGGATATACTAATTCTATTACTGTAGGCGCGTTCCAGATAAGTATTTTAGCCATAAATATCAACATTTTTAGCATCTCTGCGTTTCATTAGCGGTGATGCTAGTTTTTCTTGCTGGTTGTCATGCGTTTCATTTAAACATTTTTAACACGAAATACTAGCATCAAATACCCATGCTAATAGATGGGTCCTCTGCTCAGAAGAATAGTGATTGTTCTGAGGTCCTCTGATACCACTTTTTGACAGCTTTCAAATTTGACATTAGGAATCTTTTTTTCATGAATCAAAAAGGATTTTCAGCTTTCATTGAAATTCTGATTTATATTATTAGAAATTTTAAGTGACTGGACTAAGTGAGGTGTCAAGATTCAGCACAAAAAATCAGTACCTTCCGTTTCATTTGTAACAATTAGCGCGGCTAAAAATGTCAACATTTCTTATAAGAAACGCAAAACGAGGCTAACATCAGATGTTAGCACATTTTTAATATTAAATATTAAAATTTTTAATTACAACCTTCAAAATAAAAAAAACTTAAAGTAGCCAATAAAAATGTATGTCAGTGTAAAACATGTTAGTTACATTGTATTTTCAAATTATTGAAAAAAATAAGTAAATTGTTTATTAATTCTTTGAATATCAACTTATTATTAATAACCTCCATAATGTTATTTTATTTTCCACGTGAAATTTTTAGATGAGGCTATACTAGGCAGATCAAATTACATCACGTACCTAGGTCAATTTATAGTACATTATGGTACAAGTTTTTTATTTAAGTATTGTTTTATTCAGAAGTGTGTTGAAAAACGTTGTATGATACACGTGTGTATTGATGGTTACCGTCCTCGGCTTCTTAAGACCCTCGCCTGACGGCTCGGGCCTCAATGCGCCTCAGCGGTAATCACCAACATTCCGTCCTCGGCTTCTTAAGACCCTCGCCTGACGGCTCGGGCCTCAATGCGCCTCAGCGGTAATCACCAACATTACACATGTTGGTGATTACCGCTGAGGCGCATTGAGGCCCGAGCCGTCAGGCGAGGGTCTTAAGAAGCCGAGGACGGTAACCATCAATACACACGTGTATCATACAACGTTTTTCAACACACTTCTGAATAAAACAATACTTAAATAAAAAAACCATCTTACATAGTAGATAAAAAGTTTACTTAGAGAAACAATTAGTAAATGTGCAGTTAGTAAAATTATAATTAACTATTTTTGATGACATAGCGGTCTCATCAGATAGATTATTTATTGAAATACTTTCATGTTCTATTGTTATTTGTGATGGTTCATTATTCGTGTAGGTAGGTAAAATCCAATCATTGCACGTACTTGGTATTTCGCCAGTAGGATGCGTCTCAGAATCAAGTTTAATTCTATTTGTGATTTTTGCACAAATTTCCTTCTTGTTTTGTATGGAATCTTCTACGTATGATTCTGCTACATTGCTAGATCGCCACCCGCCATGTCGCTTCAAAGTCATTATATCAGCTCCTGAATTTGCCAGCAATGTAGCTGAAGTTCTTCTGAAACTATGTCCAGTGTAGCTCTCAGCATCTACTAAACCCAAAAACTTTGCCATTTCTTTAGGCATAGAACCAAATTTGTTTATACCTATAGGCTGACAGGTACATTTACCATTCTGGTAATTTAGAAAGAAACGGTCATTTTTTGTTTTTGGCGAACGCAAACTTTCATACTTCTTAACAATATCATAGAATGGACCGTGTATGGTGAATGACCTAGGTATTTTATTTTTCGTGATAGGTATCTTCACTAAAAGCATCTGGCCATGGTTCTCTATATCTTTTACAGTTATATTTGTTAATTCTTGTATCCTACAGGCACCAGTTACACCAAATTTTAAAGCAACCTGAAACAAAAGAAACAATAATTAAGGTCAACACACAACACAAGCTGCTATTAAATATTTAATTAAAATTAATTTAACTAACCTTTGTAGCCAAATATTGCTTATCTGGAGCATCTTTAATAAATTTTTCAATATCATCAGATGATAAAACCTTTGATTTTTTGCTTCTAAATCCATCAGATAGTCTCTTTAGATAAGCTGACAAATTCGAGTATGTTTTTAAGTCCACTCCATTCTTTGTTCGGACTGTACTTTTTAACATTGAGTAAATACACCACAAAGAGCTAGGTTTGTACTTAGAAGATAATTCTTTAAAGTACGCCATGAACACATTTTCTGAAAAAGACTGCGTATTCTTGTTGTTCTGCCATTGTATGAAATTTTGGTACGCTAATAGATATTTTTCCTTTGAGTTTTCTGGTAGTAAACTTTCCATAACGTTCTGGGCTTCACATCTTATATCGGGCGGTGTACAACATAAATCATTTTCTTCATAAATTGTATTTGCAGACATCTTAATTAATAACTAACTAAATAACTTCAAAAGAGAAAACGAGACGAGTTGTGAAAAATGTTTCGTAATGGCGGGAAAAATTAATCAGTTTTCCTATGCGCGCGCATCGGCCATAGACTAATAAATTTCGTAATGGCGGGAAAAATTAATCAGTTTTCCTATGCGCGCGCATCGGCCATAGACTAAAAAATGAGGTTTCTTTTTTTTGAGCTTTTCGCGGATAGCATTTTAGCGCAAGTGTAAGCGTAACTCAACCAATAATATTTAAAAAAAACTATTACTCACACGTGAATAATAGTAATGAAAAAGTCACAGTTTGATTATAGGTGTCATTATGTGCCTAATTGCCATGGGATTAGAGCCACTTTATGAGGAAGTGTGTTGAAAAAATAATTACACTTAAATGCATCAATATGTAATTTGCTGACTCGACTCACGTTGTCATGGTAAGACCATTCGTATATCAAATGACACCAACACAATTTGTAAATCTCACAAAAATGCTTTTGGTTATACGGTTATAAATTATAATAAAAGGTTGACATTTGAATTTCAAATGTATATTTCATAAAATCGTTGAGGTGAAACGTAATTGAAATTCAAAACATCGCAAATGGTAAGTAATTTTTCGCGTGTGTTATGTATCCCAGCCCCGTGACGTCACACAAAATGTGCTGACATGCCTCAACTGCAGCGAGCGTCGGATCGTCGACGGCAGATAGGATTTAACATCAGTACTGTACGGACCTTTTATTGTATTTTCAGTTTATTAAATTCACAGTTTTTATTTTTAAAAAGTAATTTCATTCCCTGAAAAACTTAATTGGCGCAGTCTTGTGGATCGACGAAAATAAAAAGCTCCTTTCAAACTTCAAAGTTGCGAACTCTCTATTTCATATTATTATAAACAACTATTTTGTGATTTTATAAGGTTAAAAAATAAAATAAATTTAAATATATTAATTAGAAGCAAACGTTTAAAATATACTATAAATTAATAAATATTTTTCTGCAAAATGGAAATTAATGTTTTTAAAACTGCTATAAGTTTTGTACCAGAGTTTGACGGTAACCCTAATCAATTACATAAATTTATTTCGACATCAGAAGCTATCTTATCTCAATATTATAATGAACAGCAGCCGAATATATTTCAAAATAAATGATTTTATTTAGTTTATTGGGAAAACTTAAAGGTGGAGCCGAAGAAGTTATTAACATTAATGGTTGTTTCTCTTGGCAAGAAATCAAAAGAGTATTACTTCAACATTTTTCTGACCAACGAGATGAAAATGCTTTGACTAGAGACTTAGTTAACCTCAGGCAAGATAATAATAATCCCCAGGAATTTTATGATAAATGCATGCATATGTTAAACACAATTATTAATTATGTTAATTTACACGAGGTGGATGAAATTGTCAAAAGATGTAAACGCGAATTTTTTACGTCGCAAACCCTAAAAACATTTTTAGCAGGGTTGAGAGAACCGTTGGGCTCTACAATTAGAGCAATGAGACCAACTGATTTACCTACAGCTATGGAAATGATAACTGAAGAGCAAAACATTATGTACTTATAAAATAATAATAAATCTAATTATAACCACTACGTAAACTTTAACAAACGCCAACAATTACATCCACATCATACTAAACCTAATAATTTTGTTAAACCTGATTTCCAGCAAAATAACCCATTTTCTAATAATTTTAACCGCCAGTTTAATCCTTTTTATAATCGACGAAATAACAATAATTTTAATTTTGGTCAAAATCGCCAAATTCCATCTTTTAATACAAATAATAATCCTTTTAATTACCAACGCCCACAATGGTCACAATTTAATAAAACATTTTCTCAAAATAAACCTATTTTTCCTCAAAATAATAACATACAAAATACACAAAATAATTCGTCATCTCAACCTATGAGTGGTCTTTTTATATAGATCGAGAGATATACCATTAAGGCCTTCAAATAATAATCACTTCCAAACAGTACGTCACAACCCTAATTTTGTTTTCGAAGAGTTGCATTCCGAAGAAACTGATAACGCAGAGCAGCATCCGCCCGCACCGAAGCTTATTATGACTAACGATAAGCAACATAAACGAGGGTGCCTTTACTTCTAACATTATCGAGGACGTTTCCAACCAAAATTTTTATCAGGTCATGAACCAAATGTCTCCAACATAACAGAAGTAACATATTAAGCGACAACTTCCATATATACAAATAAAAAATCCCACAAAAACGATATCATTGTCAGCCTAGCGTCACCGCTTCCAGCCCAAACATTAAACAATAATATAAACAACTCCAAGTGCATAGACTCATCTAATAAGATTATAAACGGTCACTTAAACAATCAAGATTCTTTTGATAAAAATATAGAGTCAACTTGTATTCAAAATTACGAAGTTAAACATAATGAACTAACCTCTGCTTTTAAAAATAAAAAAAAAATCAAACGAAAACTATGTTAAAACATAATGAGTCGAGAACTTGCCAAGTATTGTAACTTGCCGAGTGAAATACTCAGTCTTATTCTAAAAATCCTTTAGCGGTCCGTCATAAAACAAAACCGCGAGTTAGTACTCGTAGAGTCAAGAAAGACTTAAGTATTAAAGTTTTAGATTATAAAAACATAACTTGTCATAAGACGAATGTCCGAAAACCTTTGATTAAAAAACACAATTTCAGGATGCTATTCAACGCAGTTTCCGTTGCCCGTCCTGGCATAAGCCAATAACCTGAACCCCTTAACCAATAATCTTGGTATTTTACTATTTAGGTTAGGTCATTGTAAGTTAGAACACAGTAAGCATACATTTATACATTATTATGATTTAAATATTTTTAGCGATTACTTAAGTAGTATAGAAGCCCATATTATAGGGACGTTGTTACGTTATCTAAGCGCAGTCGACCCAAACACCGTCGGAGACTCCGTTGTGATTCAGCAAACATTATTAGGTAAGTTACAATTAATCCATACAAAGTATAGTTCGTTAAGTTATCATTCTAGAGATAAGCGAGCTCTGATTAACGCTCTCGGTTCATTGATTAAAAGTATTACCGGAAATTTAGACCACGAAGATGCAGTTAACTATAATAATGCCATATCTGTGTTGCAGAAAAATCAAAAACATATTACTGACAAATTAAACTTGGGCATTAGTTTGAATTATAATATTTTAGGGTCATTCAAGTCTACAATATCGACCATTGCTTCCAATCAATATAAAATTTATCGCAAAATTAATGAAATTATGACTGAAGTTAATATGACAAATTACAGATTATCCGACTATATAAAAATAAATAGTTTATTCACATTAATAAACAATAATCTTGATACACTCAGTGACTCATTAATATCACTAGAGAATTCAATCGCTTTTTCAAAATTACATATTACTCACCACAGTATTTTATCTCCACATAATATCCAATATATGTATAGCATATTAAAATAAATGTATAAATCACAAGAACTTTTATTTGATGATCATACAAATTATAGAGACTATTACGACGTAATTGAAAGTGGTTCATATTATTCTGACAATACAATATTATTTGTTTTGAAGTTCCCCGTCATGTATATTAATATGTATACTTATTATCCTACTCCTACATATAATAATACCTTATTAATCCCTTCCAAACCTTATTTGGCCATGAATGAAGATAACTACTTGTACATGGACAAAGAATGTAATAAGTTTCAAGACATATATTAATGCCGAAAAGTGAGCTTTATGGAAGTACAGCGACACGACGATTGTATTTACTCCTTGATCCTGAAACAAACAATAACAAATAAATGCACATATATACAATATACATCTACAATCGAAATATTGATAAAATTGACGACTATCATTACTTACTTACCTGCCCAGTGATAACGAAAATAAGCTTAAAATGTACTGAAGAAAGTTTCAAGTCTATACATGGTACTTACCTTATACAGATCCCAAAAGGTTGTAAATTAATAACGCAGACGAATGTTATCCAGAACACTGAAAACAAAATCCGTGGATATACAGTGAAATTACTCTCATTTGAACTTACAAATATTACAATTAAAAATACAAGGGAGCCGTTGAAACTGAACGATATATCTATGAATAAACTCTACAAGTTGAAAAATATATTAGAAAAAGAAAAGCCGATAATTTTGGAAACTACAACTTCAAAGGAACATTACTTTTGGACAACACTGTTATATATTATATTGGTTGCTATAGCTGCATACTTTGGATATAAGAAGTTTGTTAAGAAGAGGAATATCACTCCACAACCCGAAGTTGTAGAGATGACATCGAGTCCGCCCTTTTTTACAAGAAAAAAGGGCTCCTATCTTGGCGGGGAGGTGTTATGTATCCCAGCCCCGTGACGTCACACAAAATGTGCTGACATGCCTCAACTGCAGCGAGCATCGGATCGTCGACGGCAGATAGGATTTAACATCAGTACTGTACGGACCTTTTATTGTATTTTCAGTTTATTAAATTCACAATTTTTATTTTTAAAAAGTATTTTCATTCGCTGAAAAACTTAATTCGTGAGACACAATTTGTCTTATTAACTTTTAAAGTGAAACGTTTTTTTTTTGTTATTAAAACAATTAAACATCGCGACCAAGAAAACTCGGAGGAGTTCTCAATTTCTGGCCAAGCGGCTCTATTTTACCAGGATGCGCAAGACCCCATGCAGAGTTACCTAGACGCTTTCAGGAAATTCGTTTTGGCTTCCAAATTGAGTCGGACACGAGCATTAACGATAAATAAATTCTCGTACATCAGACATCAACACCGAATAACAATCCTTCATTATTTAAGAAGAGCCAGCAATAGAGAAGCGCCCGGTGGAAGCTCGAATAATTGATATATCAGAATCTTGAATAGACAACAAAAACAAAGATGTGATATTAGCTGCTCAATGTGTGATCAATGAAGACGATGATACCACTGGATGAAGCAGAAGAAGTGGTGAATAAGATATAAAAAAAATTGTGTGGTTATAGCTACAATTTTTAGATGATTTAAGTACTTAGAAGGAAGTCCATCACATAATCTTATAAACTGTAGCTATGAGATTGTTTTTAGTTTTTGTATTTCATCCATTATTGAATCATCGCCGTCGGCTTTCTTTTGGTTCCTACATCAAACTCTCAAGTGGATTTTATTCACATTAATTCTTTGTCTATGTGAAAACCACAGCGAGAAATCGCATCATTGCTCATATTATCTTCGAATTATGTAATGTACACATGACATTGTGTTAATAGTACATTATGGTACAAATGTGTAATGTTGGTGATTACCGCTGAGGCGCATTGAGGCCCGAGCCGTCAGGCGAGGGTCTTAAGAAGCCGAGGACGGTAACCATCAATACACACGTGTATCATACAACGTTTTTCAACACACTTCTGAATAAAACAATACTTAAATAAAAAACCATTTTACATAGTAGATAAAAAGTTTACTTAGAGAAACAATTAGTAAATGTGCAGTTAGTAAAATTATAATTAACTATTTTTGATGACATAGCGGTCTCATCAGATAGATTATTTATTGAAATACTTTCATGTTCTATTGTTATTTGTGATGGTTCATTATTCGTGTAGGTAGGTGAAATCCAATCATTGCACGTACTTGGTATTTCGCCAGTAGGATGCGTCTCAGAATCAAGTTTAATTCTTTTTGTGATTTTTGCACAAATTTCCTTCTTGTTTTGTATGGAATCTTCTACGTATGATTCTGCTACATTGCTAGATCGCCACCCGCCATGTCGCTTCAAAGTCATTATATCAGCTCCTGAATTTGCCAGCAATGTAGCTGAAGTTCTTCTGAAACTATGCCCAGTGTAGCTCTCAGCATCTACTAAACCCAAAAACTTAGCGATTTCTTTAGGCATAGAACCAAATTTGTTTATACCTATAGGCTGACAGGTACATTTACCATTCTGGTAATTTAGAAAGAAACGGTCATTTTTTGTTTTTGGCGAACGCAAACTTTCATACTTCTTAACAATATCATAGAATGGACCGTGTATGGTGAATGACCTAGGTATTTTATTTTTCGTGATAGGTATCTTCACTAAAAGCATCTGGCCATGGTTCTCTATATCTTTTACAGTTATATTTGTTAATTCTTGTATCCTACAGGCACCAGTTACACCAAATTTTAAAGCAACCTGAAACAAAAGAAACAATAATTAAGGTCAACACACAACACAAGCTGCTATTAAATATTTAATTAAAATTAATTTAACTAACCTTTGTAGCCAAATATTGCTTATCTGGAGCATCTTTAATAAATTTTTCAATATCATCAGATGATAAAACCTTTGATTTTTTGCTTCTAAATCCATCAGATAGTCTCTTTAGATAAGCTGACAAATTCGAGTATGTTTTTAAGTCCACTCCATTCTTTGTTCGGACTGTACTTTTTAACATTGAGTAAATACACCACAAAGAGCTAGGTTTGTACTTAGAAGATAATTCTTTAAAGTACGCCATGAACACATTTTCTGAAAAAGACTGCGTATTCTTGTTGTTCTGCCATTGTATGAAATTTTGGTACGCTAATAGATATTTTTCCTTTGAGTTTTCTGGTAGTAAACTTTCCATAACGTTCTGGGCTTCACATCTTATATCGGGCGGTGTACAACATAAATCATTTTCTTCATAAATTGTATTTGCAGACATCTTAATTAATAACTAACTAAATAACTTCAAAAGAGAAAACGAGACGAGTTGTGAAAAATGTTTCGTAATGGCGGGAAAAATTAATCAGTTTTCCTATGCGCGCGCATCGGCCATAGACTAATAAATTTCGTAATGGCGGGAAAAATTAATCAGTTTTCCTATGCGCGCGCATCGGCCATAGACTAAAAAATGAGGTTTCTTTTTTTTGGGCTTTTCGCGGATAGCATTTTAGCGCAAGTGTAAGCGTAACTCAACCAATAATATTAAAAAAAAACTATTACTCACTCGTGAATAATAGTAATGAAAAAGTCACAGTTTGATTATAGGTGTCATTATGTGCCTAATTGCCATGGGATTAGAGCCACTTTATGAGGAAGTGTGTTGAAAATAATATAATTAGTGTTTAACAAAATTGCGTGTTGTTTTAGATTACGTAAATAAATAAATAAAGTAGTTGAAATAGTTGTTTCTTTCCGAGCAACTAATTTATCATCCAAATTTTTCCTATTTTCTTAGATTTTGTTACTTTAGATTTTCTCTATTAGTTTTCATTTTTTACCACCCATGTATTAAAACGAATAATACATTCTTATTAAATGGAATACTCTACAACGATTAGTCACAGCAATGAAGTACCTACTTGCAGCGATCACGAAATGTCAAAAGGCAGCTTAAACCTTAGATATTTCGATTGCTCAAGGCGAACTCTATAGAGTCGTTGCCGAGAAATATCGTAGACGTAACATTTATGTGGGCCAAGTTTGTGGAGTCGTGTGTGATTATAGCGCCTATTATGTGGCAAGGGTTGGGGAGCCGTGGAGTGGGTGACGTCAGGCTGCCAGCGGCACCCGTCTGATTGTATCACACTAACATAATTTACATCGCAATCCACAGATGAGCCAGCGGTAGTTTGTATCGCGGTGAAAGTTTTCAAGGACCCGTCGCTCGTGAGTAACTAACTGCAAAAGAAAAGCCAAATGTGAAAGTTTTATGGTTTTGCTTTAGAGATGGTACGCTTTGTTTTAATACAACTACAGGTGGCCGATTTTTAACAAGTTGGCTTTTTAGAAAATAACTATTTAAATCAGGTTGAAATTGAATCTTTACGGGAATCATGATGTGCCTCTATTCGACGGTATTAGGTATTTTCAAAAATGCTATCTGTTTTGCACTGCTCTATATCCCCGACCCAATCCGAATGATAGAGAGAATTGCAAATCCTATAAACAATTGATTATTCACATATTCATGTTACACAACTGATTATACCTTCCTAATTTCTTATTGTTTAAATATTATTTCAGACAATAACCTTTTCGCTTCCTAAAACCTTTACGAAAATAAAAAAAAACTTTTTTTTTAAATTCAGTACACTTTAATCTAAGGTTTGGTAGGTAAGCTAGGTTATCAACGAAAGGTACGTTTTCTGTACTACTCGAGAATATTTTAAACCCAAAAATCTACCTGGATTTACATCTACATTTTCAAAATTTATGAAAACTGGACTTTATTTGCGGTGGGAAAAATATATATCTTTGAATGAAACTTTACAGCTACCTACCTACATAATCCTCTTGAACACGGACAATTGCGACACAGATAATAATGATTTACATTGAACTTGAATGAGTGAACGTAAAAAAGAGATACTGTCTCAGACCGCGAATATACTACAGCAATTCATGTAGCAGCAGGCGTAGCACGGGCTGCCAAGACTGGACTCGAGTCACGTCACTCATTAACTCACAATTTCAGTGACATAATTTTATCACAAATTTTTTGGCGAGCCTGTGCGCTGACTGCTGTAGTTGTAGCAAGGGCTTTATTACTTTAGAAGATGTAGCAGGAGTCGTAGACCAAAAAATGTGTGATAAATCTCAGTCACACGTGTCCCTTGACGAGCGTCAAAAAATTTTTATCACGTCAGTCCCACTTAATACGCGCCACCGTGCTACTCTTTAAGACATAGAGATTGTCACTGAAATTGTGAGATAATGCGTGACTCGAGTCCAGTCTTGGCAGCCCGTGCTACGCCCGCTGCTTAACATTCACGCAAATGCGTCCTAAAGACGAGTTATTTGTGTTGAGTGTGCTTCGTGGAAAAATTCCATCTTCTCCCGTACGACACGCACAAATAAAGAAAGTGAAAAATAATGTTACTAATTAATTTGTAAATTACGGCTAGCACTGTTTACAAATTGCGTGACTGCCGGGCTTGGCCGTCCGCTGTATTAGAAAATCCCTTTTCCGAAACTCTCACAGATCTAAGGCAATATAGCTGACCCACTGACCTCGGTTGGTAACGGCAATAATGTTTGTGTTATTCTGTTTTAGCTACTTTAAGACCCAATCATGATGGCTAATATAAAATCTTTTTCTTTTTTTCTTTTTTAAAAACTTCGCCCCACACTAGGATTTTCTCCTGTGTCGTGGGTGCAGTTACAAACATAGAATATCACAGGCACATACACCCAGACCGGAACAAATTTCTGTAGGCCATACAAAACATTTGTCCCGTACGGGAATCGAACCCGCGACCCGTTGCGCAGTAGGTGATCACTCGACCTCTGCGCTAAACGTGTCGTCAAATATAAAATGTTGATTTGTTTTTATATAAAGAGCTATCAGTTAAATAAATTGTGTCCGGTCTTCCCCAACCTGTATTCACATAAGTAAATGTGGTCGTGGTCATTTTACAATTTTGTAAAAAGTTTTTTTTTAAGTGAACCTTTTCACATCGCCTCAAATTTTCACGTCCGTCTATCGCATGTCGCATTACACAAAAACATAAGATCTTTAATTTAATTACCTACTTCATATAAGGTTAGGATTAGTCTATGTTTTAGATCTTCGACTTTAAATCTCTGCGGCAGTGGTGTGGCAATCCTGGTGTAGAGCGTTATTTTTTTCATAAATTTATTTTAATTCTTTAGTTTTGTATGACTTTTTGTTTTTTATTAAGATAAGATTAAAAACGCAATTTTATTACCTACCCTTAATGGAATAATTTTTGAATAATTTCAGTTAAATGCCTACGATCCGAAAATAGTTTCACTTGTATCGTGGTTTCATGAAACCACACAACGTTTTTTATTTCATCGTTTTTTATTACAAACAAGCAGACTGCCCACCTGCCCCCTAACCATGATCGCTCAAAACAATATTAAAACCGCACTGAGAGCGGGATGGCGCTATACGCAGCAAGAGCGGTGTCTCTGTTTCAATATCGTTTTAACGTTGCTATAAGCGATCATGGTAAGGCCCCTGATAGCAAGCGGCTTCAATCAATCGCCTATAGCACATGTGTTTCCTTACAAATCCCCACCCTACATGAGATGTCAACAACACAGTACCCATTAATTTCACTGCCTGTCTTACTCTTCAAACCGGAACACAGCCATGCTGCTTGCATTGGTTAGCAGCAGAAATAGATAAAATATCTCGTAGTGCTCTGGTGTAAATTCAACTTAATACGTAATAGGTTTCTGCTGTTTGTCCGGGATAAAATCCGAAACTACATAACCTATTTCGCTAAAATTTGACTTGCTCTATGTAATTTGAAAGAAAGAAAAAAATATATATTTGGCGCTAACCTATAACAATGGTAATAGAACAAATCCATAGTCAAACAAAATAATATTTAAAAAAAATAAAAAACGACTTCAAAAACACTGAAAAGTTAAAAATAATTTATGAATAGGTAATACCGTGAAGGATTTAGGTTTATACCTGGATTCCAGTTTTAGTTGGCGACCACAAACTGCCAACATTTGCCAAAAAATTACAGGGATTTTACGGACTCTTTATCGCCTGAAGAACTTTCTACCTTCAGAGACTAAGAAAATGCTTGTATAGACTTTGATATTTCCCATAATTGACTATGGTGATGTGTGCTATCTCGACCTGAATGCAGATCTACTCAATAAACTTGACCGACTTCTAAATAACTGCATTCGATTCGTTTATAATTTAAAAAAGTTTGATCATGTTTCTGAACATCGGCTGCGTTTGAAATGGTTGTCTATACGGCAACGTCGGCACATGAGAACTTTGACTACACTCCATTCATTACTTAATAGTCCCAACAAGCCCAGTTATCTTAACAATAGTTTTGAGTTCCTATGTTCCTCACATGATAGATCCCTTCGTTCTACCTTTAATGGTCTCCTCAAATGCCCCGCCCACAAATCTGATATCATACACTCTTCTTTCTTAATCCAGTCAATCATGTTATGGAATGTTCTCCCACTTGACGTCAGAAAGTCATCAAGCAAACTAAGTTTTAAAAAGAAATTACGAAAGCTGTACCATGAGAATCTTTTTACTCCTGTTGATTAAGGATATGCATATTATCTTCGAAATATCATTTCGAATGTCATTTTCGTTTTATAGTTTTGTAAATTAATAGTAGGCACATATATATTAGTTTATTTTATTTATAATATTTATGTATTAGTATATTATGTATATAGCATTATATATATACCATTATCCAGTTGTTTTTACCATTAAAGTACTACATCTACTTCCTTTTCTCTGCACCACCCAAAGGTTGACTGGCAGATAATGCCTTTGGCATTAAGTCCGCCTCTGTACACAAATTGTACTGGAAGTTTAAATAAAATAAAAATAAAAATAGGATACAGACAACATCACACTTCTATGTTGAAGTCGGTGCCTATGTGCGGATGATCTCCTAGATAGAAAGTTTAAATATGGCACCGACTTCAATATAGAAATGTAATGTTGTCTGTACCTATTCTTATAACATTTTTAACTTTTCAGTGTTTTTGAAGTCGGTTTATATTTTTTGTGAGATATTTTTTATTTTTATCTTTTCAGTGAATTTAAAATCTAGGTCCAAGTTCAGGTTAGGTCGGGTCAAGTCCAAAAGTTAAGGATCCATCCAACATCAGCTCGGTTTATGACTACCAGACGCAAAACTGGACTGATATTCTTGTTTTTATTAAATGTGGAATTAATTATTGCGTTTTTGATAAAAATAACCTAAAGAGATATGTTAAACATGATATTTTTAATCGCGGAAACTAGTATGCATGAAACGGAAAGCTTCGACCTGGAACCTTACTAGACCGATTTGAAAAATTCTTTCACTAATAGAATGCTACAATATCACTAAGTAACATAAGCTATAAAATATTTTCCTACGGGAAAATATGGAATGCCCAAGGGAAAAACGAAGAAAACGCGGGCGAAGCTGCGAGCGGAAAGCTAGTAGACTATAAATAGAAGATAGAAGTTGGGCTGACCGAGTTAAACTATCTGTCCCAATTAATCATATTTGTCAACGATTCCAGTGCAGCAACTCCAACCATCACATCCTCTGTTTTAAATCAATTTTAATATATTAGCCTACTGATATTAAGCGAGTGGCGGGACCAATGAAAGCTCGCCGGCTTTAAAATAAATTATAAAGCGCGTAATTTATGTGCAAAGTAGGGCGAGTATCGACCTACTTCCACTCACGATATTTATTTTAGCCGTGATCAACCTATCCAGGTTTCACGCGTCAATGTGAAGAAATCATGATTCTTTAATTTTTTGTTAAAAATATACCATAAAAAGAGTAATTTGAAAACTTGGGTATGTTTATTTTCTAGAAAAAGGAGATAAGTAAATATTAATAATAAAAAAGATTGAAAAAAAATTTTTTTTTCCAAAAAATTTAACCGACTTCAATAACACCAAAAAGTCATAAATAAAATAAGAATACATACAACTTTACATTTTTATATTGAAATCGGTGCCAAGCAATGATCACCTGGAGTCACCAAGTAAAAAAAATATAACAACAAATAAATGTAGTTACTAATTAGTTATAATTTAAATTACAAGAAGAGCTGATCCCATTCATATTACAAGCCGAATTATTGAAAGCGATTAAATAAGAAAAGAGAGGGAAAGCACCAGGAGAAGATAATATTCCAAATGAACTTTTACTAGGAACATCTCATAGTATCGTGAACACTATTATTGACATGTTTAATAAAATGTTAATATCCGAACACATTCCACATCAATGGATAATATCAACAATAATATTACTACACAAGAAAGGGAGTACAGATGATGTTTCGAACTATAGACCTATTTTACTAATGTCAACCTGCTCAGATCAATCACTACAGTATTCTTCTGAGGTTACCTGGCATTTACCTATAGATTATAATAAAGCTTTCGACTCACTCAAATATGAGAAAATATGGGAAGCTCTTACATCCCAAGGAATTCACAATAAATACATCCGCTTATTTAGAATCATATACATAAACATGAAATCTAAAATACGCACAGAAAAAGTAGGACAAAATCTTGCCATTAAACGACGAGTTAGACAGGGAGACCCATTACTGCTTAAGCTATTCTCTGCAACCTTAGAACATGTATTTCGACAACTAGAGTAGAGCGAATATGGCATAAAGGTTAATGGAAGTTACCTATTGACACGCATAACGTTTTTCGTCATAAACTAAAAATGCATAATGTTAATTGCCATAATCGTCACTTGCCATAAGTCTTTATATCATAACTTCATAACGCATAATATTATAAGGCCGAAATATGTAAAGCATAACCATGAAAAGGCACAATTTGAATAAGCATAAGTAACAAAATACATAATTTATGTTGACCATAATATTTCAAAGGCATAATATTCAAAAGACATACATTTGAATAGCATAACTGACAAAATCCATAAATTCATAGCGAACTCATTCACCATAATTTCATAAAGCAAACGCTTGCTATACATAACAGATTAAATTTATTGTCTTAGTTTTAAATTATTTACTATTGTTTTTTTTAACCTTATTTATTAAGAAACAGTTTAAAAATACTACATAAAAATGCTCTAATTTACGATTAATGTTAAAAAATCACGTAAGAATATAAATATATTATATCATTTTGTATACATGCAGACATGCAGCATGCATGCAGCGGGCATGCAGCATGCATGCAAGCATGCAGTCATGCAGCAGGTATGCAGCATGCATGCAGACATGCAGAATACATGCAGGCACGCAAGCTGGCATGCAAGCAGGCATGCAGCATGCAAGACTTCTGCCAAAGCTCCGGCACTGCGGGGTTCTGGCGGTCCCACGCATGCTAATCGTCGCAGATGGCTTTCGCTCACCACCGCAGCCTCGGCTTGATGGCCGGCTTCGCCGGCCAGCCTCAGCCGCGGCGGCTCGCTTATAGCCACCTGCTCCTCAGCATGCGGGCCGCCTCACCCCTCCGTGCCTTCGCGGTTCTGAATAACACTCTAGGGGTAGGGCAGACAAGACTACGTGGAGTCGGGGTTGACTGAGTCGGTTTTAAATAGCACTAGTTTTTTTAATAATTAGTACTCCTTGTATTGAGAAAAATACATTCCGGATTATGTCAAAGAAGATTTATGGATACCTATTTACAGTTATTATTCTTTATAAAACTATGTCTTTAATGAGTTATGCACAGTTAAATTATGTCAAACAAAATTATGGATAATAACAGTTATGCGTAGTAAAATTATGCGTTTTAAAGTATGCTTAATAAAATTATGGCAAAACAAATTATACCTTTCAAAGATTATGAATTTTAATATTATGCCTTTCGACAATTCTGCATTATAATGGTCATGCCTATTGATATGTTATGCCAAATATTATTATGCTTTTTGATTTTTATGCCATATGATGTATGCCAATCGAAATTATGACAACTAACAGTATGCGTTTCAAAGTGTCACCGTTAATGGAGTACTACTGAACCATTTTAGATTCGCAGATGACCTTATACTTATAAGCGACTAACTTTCTGCTCGCGACTTCGCCGCGTTATTTTTGTTTATCCGTGGGAATTTTCTTCCCGTAGGAAAATTACCCTATATCCTTCCCCTGGTCTCGAACTATCCCTATACCAACTTTCATCAAAATCGGTTCAGTGGTTTCGAACCCTATTCAATACAAACAAACAAACAATCAAATCAAGTATAGATGATCCAGCAACTCTACAGGATATGTTTAATCAACTGATACAGGAAAGCGAAAAAGTTGGACTATCAATAAACACGGATAAAACGAATCTCATGACAATTTACATAAAAACACCTATAAGACTTAATGATGTTACCGAATTCGAATACACCAATGAATACACATATTTAGGCCAAATAAGACCTTACAACAAAGGAAATCAACAAAATAATAAATATAGGTGCTGGGAAAAAATATTGGGCGTTGAAAGAAATCATGAAAACCTCTGATATAGGACTCAAAGAGAAAAAGAAAATGACACATGTATCTTACCGAGCATGACCTATGGGTGTCAACAAACATGGAGTTGCACAAAAATGAACATAAAATCAATAGAAACATGTCAACACAGAATGGAAAGAAGTATACTTAACATTAAATTAAAAAACAAAGTGCGACTAGCAGATTTTAGAAAACAAACGAATATAATATATGTAAAATGGGTTCAATTTGACAGGTCTAAAAATAAAACTGTCACCTTTTAATCCTTTAGAGAAAAACAGAGATGGCGATAGTTTTAATCCTGTCAAATTAGTTAAGTTTAAGTTTGTTGTGTAACTTAACATTATTGTATTAAACACAAAGTGGAAATGGGCTAATAAGGAGCAAAACCGATAAATGAGCCAAAGAAGTAACAGAATAGTGTCCTAGATTTAACAAAAGGAGAAAAGGCAGACAATATCGTAGATGGGATGATGACATTAAAAACGTGGCAGGAACGATTTGGACGAGGAAGGCAAAAGATCCTTCCGTTCCTGTCACGTTTTTAATGTCATCATCCCATCTACGATATATGGAAAAAAATTGGTTGTTAATAAATGCTATTTTTGTTTTTTATTTATAACTAGCTTCTGCCCGCGACTTCGTCTGCGCGGTCTTCAGAATTGTGTCTAAAGCTTCGCTCGTTAACAATTTTTTATCATCCCAAGGGAACTATTTGAGAGATCATTAAGGATTATAAAGAACGTCCTTTTCCATAGCATAGGTGACATGCATACCAAATTTCAAAGCTGTCTACCCGCGGCTTAGCTTGTAAACGATTTTCAATTTTCCCTCGGGAACTACTTAAGGAATCGGGATAAAAGGTAGCCTATGTTCTTTTCCATGTCAAAGGCGACATGCATGCCAAATTTCATCCAAATTCGCTCAGCCGTTTTTGCGTGATTGAGTAACAAACATCCAAACATCCACACTTTCACATTTATAATCTTAGTAGGATTTGGCACTAACTTTAATATTAAAATGTGAAGTTGAATGTATTCCTATAATATTTATGACTTTTTGAAGTCTGTTTAATTTTTAGTACAAAATATGTTCATCTAAAGCTTTTGAAAATTCCATTTTACTTTCACTTCCTTCCCACCTTAGATACTCTTAATCTTATCTTACTTTCAATTCCACCTTAATTTTCATTGTGCAAGAAGTATCGAAAAATCAAGACTCAATGATTGGAGTCCTCCTGCTGTTCAAGGAAATGATCTCTCTGGACTAAACATATTTTATTTCAAAATATTATTAAACCATATTATGAGTATTTTGGTTAGAAGGGAAAAATAAACACCGTATGCAGATCGCTTGAAAAACAGACTAGTATATATGTCAGCACAGACTCATCGTAAATAAACAAGAAGCAGTGACATCTCAAATATAATCATAGGTCTTACTGATATTATCTATCAGTAGCCTTCCATCCAGAAGTTGAAACTTGTTTGACTCTTAATAAAGACACCGTCTCTACATTCAATATATTCACCGATTGCAGATGGTCATAAAATAAGTAACAAAAAAAATAGTATAAAACCACACATAAAATCTATCTACTAATAAAATCAAAAGCTTACCTAATTACCAGATTATAGCCAGGCAATTACGTACTTTCTCATACTAGATTTTCTGTGACGATAAGAACCTTAGAGATTTTATTTGAGCACTAGGCTTGGGCAATTCGTCAAGGTTAGCCAAATCGCGAGCAGGTGGTCACTTGGTCAGAAGCGTGCCAGATGTGGGTCAGCGATCAATCGCCATAGTGTTGCGCTAACCGCGCATTGGCCTGATTATTACGGAATTTCCATTATACCATCAAACTGCCCCACTTATTCTACTAACTATAGTCACATAATACATTATAATTTATAAGCTTCATAATGACTCTTACCGAAATATTCTGTTTTTTCCAATCTTAAAACGCTTCCTAATATATTTATCCCACTTAAAACATGCTTAAGCAACTTGAGTTCTTTGTAATTTTTTATTTAATAAAATTAATATTGTCATCGTTTCTATTGTAAACGAAACAACAATAATGTAATGTAATTGATATGTATAATTCTATTGAAGGAAACAATTAATAATCATTAGTTTTGTAACTTCTGTAACTGATGACGAAATATTCGCACGTTGATTGTGTTGATAATGTCAACAGGAGATTATCGGCGCAACAGAATTGTAAAACCTAACAGAACCGGACGAAGACTATATACTAGGGTCGTATGCTTGGGTACCTCTGTCATACCTATTTCCGTCGCAAAGCAGCAGTGCTTGCATTGCTGTGTTCCGGTTTGAAGGGTAAGGTATGGCAGTTAAAATACTGGGTACCGTGCACGTGACTTTACATCTTATGTCACAAGTTTGCAACGTACACTGTTAGACTACTACCTAACCTACCTAACCTAACCAGTACACTAACTTACTAACTAAACCCTATACAATTTACACAACGCTTAAAAACAGCAATATTTACAGGCTTAGTCAAATCAGCTAGCATCTGGTCAGAGGGTAAGTACCTGACGACTACAGTGCCTTCCTCAACCAATTCCCTAACGAAGTGATGCCTAATATCTATATGCTTCGTTCTTGCGTGAAACCTAGCGTTGACACACAACTTCTGTGCCGACCCGTGGTATAAATTGAGGGGTCATTTGAACCACCAGGAGACCTATTTAGAAAGGCATTAAATAATAAGATTCAGCACTATGCCGTCACTTGTAAGCTGTCGAACTGAGTGCAGGTGAGAATTCAAAAGTACAGGTAGAGGGAGTACATTTTGGTCATATATTTTTGTACGGCATTCTTCTTATTCATTCATCGATAGATCCATGAAAAACAATAAGAAAACACGTAGTGCCGTACAAAAATAGTGCACCACAAAGTCGGGATTTTTGTTTCCGGCGATTTTCAGGGTAAATTTGGTCATTTGATTCTGTACGGCATCGGTTCCATACAGTTTCAATATCTCTTCTAATCCATAATTCCGCAACGCCGTACAAAAATGATGCGACAAGGGGGAAAAATCGAGGGTTGCAACCCCCTCCCCTTCCGTGGTCCGGGGGGTGATTTGAAAAAGTACGGCATCGGTTCCAAAGCATTATGTAGTACTCAAAATTACTATTAAAAATAATGCCGTCAAAAAATTATTGTTCATTTGAATGTATATTAATAATTATATCTTAATTTCATAGTATATTTTTGATTTATAAAGCTGTAACATCATTTGATCCTGTACGGCAACTTTTTTTAGCATGATACTGCTTAATACAAGTGTTATATAATATTGCCGTTCAAAAAAAATGTTCTAAAAAAATAATAGAGAAAAGCAAAAAATTGAATTTTTCAAATTATAGTCAAAGTTTCAATAATCATAGATTAATGAAATATAGCAATGTTCTACATATCATCGTTGTTTTAAATAGTATTTAGAAACCTTCCCCAGAACCTTCTGCCTTATTTTTTCCCGGAGTAGCACAAATAGCATGAATAGGTCTATTGCACATTCTATCTATACGAATGAGTACCTGTTGTCTCCTCGGAACAAACACAGCACACGAGTGCAGAACTTAATGATTTCTCACGTTCTCATACGAAACTCAGATCATTTAACGCTTGATCATTTGCCTCAGAAGGAAGATCTTCAACATTCGCAGGCTTTTCAAAACTTTCGATGGCAGGGCTTTGTTCATGTGGAACCTGTACAGGTTGATTTTGTGTCTCAGCTGGATCTACTATTACAGATTTTAAAGCAATGGGTATACCTACTTGGTGATTATTTAATTATATTTTTTAGTTTCTCTTCGCTTTCCAGGTTGTGAGTATCATCGAAAGGCAAAGATATACCAAATTTTATTTTAAATCCAAAAAGAGCTTCATGCACAATTTTTAAGGTCGGCCAGTACATTTTAAGATTGCTTACAACTTGGTTTGAAAATTCTCTACCGTTGTCTGATTGTAGGATGGCCGGTGCACCAATCAGTGTAAAAATATCGCTACTTCCTCCGCGCGTTTTGTTTTCAAGGCTCTTTATATGAGAAACTTCGTGAGATGATCCTGATAGACCATTATAAAGGACAATGCCCAAATTAGTATGGGGCTCTGCCCCAGAAACGCCCAAGGTACAGGTTTATGCCACTTGATAACTTAAAATTGTGCTTTAATAATAACTGCATTTTTTATGTTATATAAAGCAGAAATTTAAAAGTAATTGACTAACAAGCATCATTATTTCTTAGTGCGATATATACAAACATCATTATTTCTTAGTGCGATATGTATATGCTCGCACGGCCCGTGTTGCTATGACCCTCTGCGGACGTCGCCAGAGGGCCACCGTTCGGGGGGAAAGGCGCCCATACCGGGGCTCCGTAGAGTGCGTACCGACCGTATCACCCCATGATAAAGTCGCACGCAGCACGCCGATCCTGGTCCTCCAACATTAGGGAGGACCCATCTGAGTGCGGCTGCAGCGGCACATAGCCGTGGAATGACCCCCAAAAATATTTTCTCACCTAAGGCACTGTACCCGCTTTCTGGGTAAATCCGTCCCAAAACTAAAAACTCGACAGCATTGTTGTAAATATCCATAAAATATATTTTTTATAAGCCCGACATTTTCGATCGGTGACTCGGGAGACACTAGTTTGGCTTATTGACTACTAAATGTGAGCTTAACGCGTAATTTGTAGCGTATTAGTCATACAACGATAAGAATCTCTCTGCTAGCTAACGACCATTGCGACGTTGGAAATCAATATAGTCTAGCCCACGCAATGAACAGCTCAAAGTAGTAAATGTCTGGCTTTTAATTATATTAATTTATTAGATTAAATTTATATTGTAATAAAGAGAAAAAGGATTTTTTCTGCAATGAATAAACTCAAAAAATACTGAACCTATTTTTTTTAAAATCACTAATAGTGTATATACTTACCATTCGTAGTACCATAGTGTAAATGCCATATCGTAATATTTTATGTGTATCCTGCTCCTACATTTCGAATATTGTAAATAGCTCTTCGTACAAAATGAGAAGGTCTCTGAATGCGTGCGGTCAATGGTGTAACACACGCAGTTTAAAACCAAACCCGATAATTACATAAATTCAATTGATGCCTTACTCTAGCACACAGGGCAAAAAGCTTAAAAAAATCGATTGGAGAAAAGTCATTGCTACAGTAAGTTATCATACTACTAGCTGTGTTAGCGAACTACTTTTTGCTTAGATTAAGCTCAACGCTGCAGTTTCGTTATTTTTTGGATGGGGATCTCTCAGCTTCCTGAGGAAATTCCAAAAATCTTTCCTAAGTAGGCGCCAATGAACCTTTGTACCGAATATCATGCTTCTAGCTCCAGTAGATTGGACTCCACGTTGCTACTTCAATCGGCACTCACCAACACCAAAGCCTTTTTATAAATACAAATGCAAATTATGCCGAAGAAAACCATTTTTGAATAAAATCAACAGCCTACTATTTTCGCACTTCCAAGTCCACAAATGAAGGGGTTCCATACAAACAAGAGGAACACCTCCTGACTTACCCCTAAGGGGATTAAAAATATCTCAAATCCTAATATTCACATAATTTAACAGAAACTTTAAAAAATACGCCAATCCCTATTTCACTCCTAGAAGTGCAAATTTTAAGAAAACGTTAAAACACGTGTTTACTAATTCATTTCTTATTTATTATTATTTACCTTGAAACAAAGCTATCGAAGTTTTCAAACAAACTTTCAACCCCCTGCAAGGAAAAAAACTTATAGCATAAAACGGAAATCTGTAGGTTAGGTTAGAAATTGTGACCACACACAGTCGTTCCGCAGAAAAAATGTATGGAAGTGACATTAGCCGCGGAAAAAATAGCGTCAGGTTGTCTGTCATAGGCTAATTTCATTTCCATACATTTTTTCTGCGGACCAACCACGGAAAAATAAGCGCGTGGTTTTTGTCTAAGGAGGCAGGTTAGCTATGGACGTTTTTCATGACATAGTCTGTCGAAAAAAAATGTGCACTCGTGATAAAATCACAAGTGTTTTTCGGGAATGCAATTCTATGTAAAAATGCTATTAGAAGGCATAGTACTAGCCCTTGCATGAACAGCCGATCGAAACTAAAATATTGGTTACGAAAAAAGAATTAAAAATGTACTAAAATGGAAATAAACTGTGATTATACCATAACTCAAAAAAAATATGTTATGAAAATGGAGAACTAACGTGTTGTTTGATAGTGGTTAAGAAACAGTGACGAAAATTCCCTTTTTGGAATGAATTTTTCCCTCGTGGCCGAAGGAAAATTATGTTTAGCTAGAATTATTGTCCTTAATACAAAGATCCATTGCTTGTAATTTCAAAAATAAGCAAGTTCAATATATACAATCTTTGTGCTCCTATTTTACACCCTTATTTTAATTGTGCGTTGGTAGATCAGGCAGTCACGGTTTCCTTTTTTACATTTACAGATTTTCTTCGTTTAACCGTGGAAATTCTACCTTCTCCCGCAGTAAAAACATTTCAGACTATAAAGCAGAAACTTTCAAATAAAATCTCTTTAGTACCTGCCTTAAATAGATTTTATAATCAAACAAAAAACAGATTTTCAACTCTTCAGGGGTGGAATTTTTAAATTATTAAAACGTGTTAATTTATTTTATTATTGGTTTATGTACAAAGATTCATTCTAGTAGCTGCAAGGATCAAAGTTCCAAATTCCAAACTTTTATCATCTATTATTAACATATTAGGTATACATGCGACTTCGTCCGCGAAAATGATACATAATTTTTATAAAAGAATTGTTGATTTTCTCTAGGTAGCAGATGCTAGTAAAAATAGGAGAAAATTATTGATAAGCGATGAATGATTAGGTACTAATTTGCCTTAATTTTAATATTATGCTAGTAAGTAGGTACTACATAAATATTTATAAATAACTTGACTTACCTATTATCACCATTTCTCACTGTCTTTAAAACACCGCATTTTATGCAATATATGAGATATAAGCTGTCTCAAACCTAAATTCTAACCTCACAAGTTTTCACAATTCACAAATAAAATCATCGTACAAACTATAACATGTAAATTATACGGAAATATATGTATCGCTATTCACTTGTCAATATTAATAAAAACAGGAGTGTGATCAGATGATCAGTCATATAATGTGAAATATTGTATGTAAACGTTTGTGACAGCTTTCTTCACGCGTTGCCATGGTTACTTATTGGACGCTTCCGTTGCCATGGAATTTTACCCCACCCCAACCCTGAAATATCTTTCGGTCCCCCAAGCGATCACCGATTATATACTTTTTAAGACACTTGCTCGTAAAGTGGATCTAATTACACCGGCTTTAGCTCCATAAAGCAGCTCATAAAACAAGTGTGTGTTATAGCCGAGGCACGCATCACAGAGGTGACAGAGGTCGGCAATGCTGCACTTGCCAGCCGCGGCAGTAATGTATTATATTTTTTAAAAGCTAGAGGTAATATAAAAGACATCAACAAACTATATAATTTTTCAAATGCTTATTTTCATACCATTTTTCAAATTCAAATTTAAGAATCTTTATTCAACAAAAGCCTTCACAGGCACTTATTGACGTCAAAACAAAGCAAAACAATCTAATTTAAAGAAAACATATTAACCTTGTATGTGCATACATCCTGAATATACTCAAGATGTCTGCAAATACAAGTAAGAATGAAAAAAAAGGGTTGACTCTACACCTGTTCGGAAACTGGGAGAGCTTTCTCGAGAAGAACAGGCAAGAAACTCAATTGGAAGCTGACCTCAAAGCAAAAGCTCAACTTCCATTGCAAGATTAGTTAAGTCACTTCACATTATATAAGATAAAGACTATATTAACATATCAGTCAAAAAAAAAGTGTAGAGTTGACCTCATTTCCAAATAGTTTTATTATCCAAATAATCTCTATCTCCATCTCTACGGTGTATACCGTGGCCCAAAATAACGTCGACAAAATTAAAAAAGAAAAATTATAGGAATGGAACACGGCACGATGTTGTTTTGTTTTTCTTATATTTTCATACATGTTAGTAACGTTTCGCAGTGGATCGTTTATTTAAAAATATTTCATTATTATTATCATTTGCCATGTCTTCGCAACGCAAGTCAATAATTTCCGTACACGAAGACGGAAAACGACAGTGTGAGATTGTTCGAGTCCTTAGTGTTAGCCGTCAAGTAGTGTCAAAGACTATTAAGCGATTTAATGAGCTCGAGCATGATGCAGACCGCCCATGAAGAGAAAGAAAGAGGACTATTAGGACTCCCAGGCTCCGCAACATTATCAAGAAACGGCTTAGTCGCAATCCGACTGGAGACGTCCTGAAGAGGCCGCAGTTATTCCTCACCGCCAAAAACCGCATTCAGTAATGGTTTGGGGTGGTATTTGCTCTACTGGTAAAACTCCCCTTATATTTATAGCAAAAGGTGTCGTGGCGGTTTATATGAACCGTTATGCATACAATAGGTTACACGACATAAGAACAAAACGGATTAATAACTTTAAGGAGTAACATAGGCTGTTCACGAAGTATCGTCTTATCTATACGCATTGAGAGCCATAGTCAATGGAACGGGTCTTACGGCCCGCTTTACTCTCTGCACGGAAGCCGAGAAATTCTCAGTACTAACGACAGGAAACCTAGACACATCTAGGAGTCATTACACCTGTCCCTTCCGTTAGGGGCCGTGAGAGCTGCCTTTCTATAATCAACACAACCAGGGGGGGTTCACCCCCTCACAGACCTCCAACCTCCCCTATAGTCTGCCCATGCCTCGCAACTTATTTACGGTCTTACTACCGCTTTAACTGCGTCATCACTGACACTCCTGATCTCTCTCACACAACTAGGCGGTTTCATCGCCTGCATCACCAGATGCCTCACGTGGTCCAACCACGACTGCCCTTGACGCATCGTGCACGCCCCCAGGCTGCCCTTGACGCATCAGCGTACGCCCCCAGGCTACCCTTGACGCATCGTGTACGCCCCCAGGCTCCCTTGACGCATCTCGTACGCCCCCAGGCTGCCCTTGACGCATCAGTGTACGCCCCCAGGCTACCCTTGACGCATCTCGTACGCCCCCAGGACAAGAGATCAGGAGAGGCTCGGGCTCTCCGGCCACTGTTGGACACACAGAACATAGAAACCTCTTCCAGTGTTCTGTGGTTGAACATATCAGATCGACCATACTTCATGAACTTGCACAATTCTTAACTAAGCCATCAGGCACTTACCATAATATATCCTTATATTATTTATAACCACGCCACCTGGCCAGTTCACACTCTCACCTGCTGTACCTGTCTTCGCTCCAAGTCTCGTCTTTCTCACCTGATCACTATAATGTTCAGAACCGAATTGAACAAGTCACAAGAGAAAGCCACATGTCTGCCTTATAGGCAAAGCAGGATAACATTATTAAAATACCGACACAGTACAATAATACCATTATTACCACTGAGTCGACACAACGCTATTTATACTGACAAGGGAATTGGGAATGCTGCTGGTAGTATCGGTAACATTAATAATTCACATAATTAGATTCATAATTTATTTATTACCCAATAACAATATTAGAACTATAATCATTGTATCAATTTACTCACTTCGTTTCTTACCGGAAGTAGTCAGAGTATTCGCGGAACTCCGCGACAAAAGGTGTCAAAATATATCAGGAAATCTAAAAAAGAGACATTCTTGAAGCCTTAGTTCTTCCCTGGAGTCAGCAACGTTTTGGTAACCAACATTGGATATTTCAGCAGGACTCTGCTCCATCTCACAGGGCCCTTAGTGTGCAGCAGTGGTGCAAAGACAATTTTCCTGGATTCATAAGCTCGAAAGAATAGCCACCCTATTCGCCTGATTTAAATCCAATGGATTATAGTTTGTGGTCAATTTTAGAGATTAGGGCCTGTGCCACTAAACATAGAAGTGTTGACGCTCTGAAAGCAACCCTTACTAAAGAGTGGGCAAAAATAACGTTGGAGGAGCTGCGGCATGTCGTGGATAATTTTAGCAAACGTTTGCGTGTGTGTATGAAAGCCAAAGGAGGATATTTTGAAGATAGTTATTGTTTTTTTATAGTTTAATGACTGGCGTTCTTATTTTAAATTTCATTTTGTAATAATCTTGAAAGTATTAAAAATTATTCCAAAAAATCTTTGTCAACGTTTTTTTGGGCTAGCCTGTATAATAAAATCGTAGGGGTACAAAAATCTGTAATTGCGAAATATTAAGAAAAAAAAACACATGTCGCCTTAAAATCATTAGAAGAACACGATAGAATAGTTTTAAAAAAATTGTTTGTTTGTTTATTTGTTTGTTTGTCTGTTTGTCCGGAAAGATCTCCGAAACTACTGGACAGAATTTGATATGGCTTACACCACAATGCTTAGAATTTTCCGGAAGAACATTTAGCCATAATTTCATTTGTTTAAATTCACTTTTTATTTTTAGTGAAAAAATACCATATAAAATTTTCGATGTTATGTAGACAATCAACGTGAAATTATTTTGTCAAGTCTGTTACATAATGCAAAAAATATTTAATCTTTTCTGTTATTGGCTGTTCCTATCTGGATTTCGCCAACCAAGAAGTTTAAATTGTCTTTTTCTTATGTAGTACCGTGGTGGTAAGGCAAAGGGATCAAGCCATACAACCAATGTAGGTGTATAAAGCTTTTTTTGACAATATCACGTCACAAGTAGGTTGGTTTAATTCTTGACCAATTTTCACAAAATCGGTACAATTTTTGAAATATTTGAAATGTTGAAAAGTGAAGATACCCTTTTCAAGGTATTTTGAAAGGTGTTATATGTTTTTACATTATGACTAAAGAATTAAACTCTTTCATCCATTTAAAACTATTAAAAGTAATTGATTAATATTGATAATTTAAAAAATGTCTGACTGCAATGATTCTGGGTTACGCGTAGAGGGAGTACTCCCGTACTCCCTCTACGCGTAACCTTGATCCTCTTGATCCTAATGTCTAAAATGACGGATCACATTTTTTTGGATCCACCCAAGGAACGTGGATATCGAACGAAGAATCTAAAGAGTAGAACACGTTGAACCTAGCCACGTTGACCTAATTCGACATGACTGCCGATAAAGTTTGTTTCCAAACCCAGCAATATGGATATCAAATGAAAGGCCTTGATGAGTAGAGCACTATGAACCTGGTAACATTGACGTAAATTCAACATAGCTGCCGCTCAAAAAAGGTGGAAAGTTCGTTTCCAAACCTAGCAATATAGGTATCAAATGAAAGGCCTTGAAGCGTAGAGCATTATGAACCTAGGAAAATCGCCTTAAATCAACATGGCCACCGCTAAAAAAACGGATAAAAGTTCGTTTCCAAACCCAGCAATATGGGTATCAAATGAAAGGCCTTGATGAGTAGAGCACTATGAACCTAGCAACATTGACATAAATTCAACATAGCCGCTGCTCAAAAATCGTGGATAAAAGTGCGTTTCCAAACCTAGCAATATGGGTCTCAAATAAAAGGCCTTGAAGAGTAGAGTATTAGGTACCTAGAAAAATAGACCTAAATTCAACATGGCCACCGCTCAAAAAAAAGGATAAAACTTCGTTTTCAAACCCAGCAATATGGGTATCAAATGAAAGGCCTTGATGAGTAGAGCACTATGAACCTAGCAACATTGACACAAATTCAACATAGCCGCTGCTCAAGAAAGGTGGATAAAAGTTCGTTTCCAAACCTAGCAATATGGGTATCAAATAAAAGGCCTTCAAGAGCAGAGCACTATGAACTTTAGATAATCGCCCTAAATTCATCATGGCCGTTGTTAAAAAAAACGGATAAATTTTCGTTTCCAAACCCAGCAATATGGGTATAAAATGAAAGGCCTTAAAAAGTAGAGCACTAGGAATCTAGTAACATTGATGGAAATTCAACATAGCCGCCGCTCTAAAAAGGTAAATAAAAGTTCGTTTCCAAACCCAGCAATATGGGTATCAAATGAAAAGCCTTAATGAGTAGAGTACTATGAACCTAGCAATATTGACGTAAATTCGACATGGGCACCGCTCAAAAAAGGTGGATTAAAGTTCTTTTCTAAACCTTCCAATACGGGCATTACATGAAAGGCCTTAAAGAGTAGAACACTATGAACCTAGGAAAATCGCACAAAATTCAATATGGCCGCCACTAAAAAAAACGGTTAAAAGTTCGTTTCCAAACCCAGCAATATGGGTATCAAACGAAAGGCTTTGAGCAGTAGAGCACTATGAACGTAGCAACATTGATGTAAATTCTACATAGCCGCCGCTCAAAAAAGGCAGATAAAAGTTCCTTTTCAAACCAAGCAATATGGGTATTAAATGAAAGGCTCTGAAGATTACCTAGAGCATTACGAACCTACGAAAATTGTCCTAATTTCGAAATGGCCGCTGCTCAAGAAAGGCAGAATAAAGAATCATTATGGAATAAAATGGAGGAAAAAACCAAACACTGTTTTAAGCATTTTGATGGCGAAACGTAGTTCGCGGGCACAGCTAGTCATTAATAATACCAATCTCTTTAAACCTATCTCTGAACTTAGCTTATAAATTGCTCTCACTGAATGTTTCTTTGAAACAAAACGCAGTAATTGTTTAATATTAGAATTAAGAGTTCTAATCCAAACTTTTTTGTCCGTCATGTACTTAATCAGACACTTTATAATATGTTTTTTTAATAAGTACATCTTTGATTGCAACTTTAAATTTGTTTAAGCTATGTTCTTGTATACAACTTGAGATTTTATTGTAGAAACGTATACACAGGCCTCTAAAAGAATTATTGATTTTTTGGAGCCTGGTATTTGGTAAAGCTAACATATTCTTTTGTCTAGTATTAACTGAATGAATATCATTATTTTTCAAACAAATGAATATTAATACGAACATATATTAGATTCTCATAAATATATTGCGTCCTAATTCCAATTTCTTTAAACTTTTCTCACAAAGAATCTCTCATTTTAAGGTTATAGATAGCTCGAATAGCCCTTTTCTGCAGCACAAAAACGATCTGAATGTGTCGGCAGCATTTCCCCACAACAAAATACCATAAGACATCACACTATGTTCAGTACTCGGCCATGATGGTGTTAAACAGAAACACTTTGCTTAAACCCACTAGCCACCACCATGAGGAGTACATACGACCGCGTTTCGCGGCTGTGTTAGGAGGCACGTGAAAGTTGCCTAACAATACCTAACTTGTTAATTAAGTCCTACGTACTCACAATACAGCTTCTTCTTCCGTAGATACCGTGGCGTACAAAACAGGGGCCCCTGATCGCCTCCAGGCGAGCCATTCACGATCCACGACTTGGACGTGGCTGGACTGTTCTTCTGGAGTAGTCACAATCACAACTCATGAACTCATGCACACTAGAATTTCCACTAAACAAGGGATCCTATATAGACCACCAAGACAATAAATAATTACAGATACCGGGTCGCTAATCAGCGAACAAAACCACGGTCAACAATACGGGCGCTCAATCCTGACGACGATTTGCAACTACTTGCTTGTCCCTCACCGCACACATCGCGGCCGCCCGAGCGGTGTCACAATCCAGCGCAGCCACTATGAAAGTAAGAAAAGTATACAAGTCTTGCTGTATCAACATCAGTCAGCTGACGTATTTTCCATACAGCGTGAGCTGCAGAACTAAGTTTTTTTGACAATTTATCGATATGTGGGCCTCATTGCAGCTTAGAATCAAGTGTGACCCCAAGAAATACTGTGGTGTCCACAAGGTCAACACCTACATCCTTTATTTTTACAGTGGTGTAAACCTCTTTTACATTGGGTAAAACAAATTTTTTACATTTTGTTTTCCCTTCAATTGACAGGTTGTTCACATTAAACCAATGAACAATTCGTGAGATAGAATTATTTACATCGTCATTAATTTGCAATTCTCTTTGAAGTTTAAATAAAAGTGAATTATCATCTGCAAATAATACCATCTCATGGCTGTCCTGTACAAAATCAGAGAGATTTTTTTTTATGGGATGGGGGGCAAACGAGCAAACGTATCACCTGATGGTAAGTGATTACCGTCGCCCATGGACATTTTTCTATTTCTTATATATTGACATATATAAGAGATAGAAAAGGACCAAGAATCGAACCCTGCGGCACTCCCATTTTAACTGCGGAACCTTGAGACCTTTTCCCGTCGACGTCTACTTTCTGAATCCTCCCACTTAGATAAGAGATTAGAAGATCCAGTGCAGTATCGCGAAACCCATACTGGTGTAATTTTCTGATCAAGGTTTCGTGATAAACGCAATCAAATACCTTAGACAAATCACAAAAATGCCTAACGCATCGTGTGAATCTTCCCAGGCTTCAAATATAATGTTGTATTAACTCAACACCAGTATCGGTTGTTAAGCGACCCCTCCTAAAACCGAATTGTTTACAGTGTAGAAGATTATTCCTATTAAAATAACTTTGCATTTGCTCCAATATTTTTTTTTTTTAATTTTGATAAAAGTTTGTAGCACAGAGATAGGTCTAAAATTACTGGGGTCTGATGTGCTACCAGATTTATGTAAAGGAATAATTTTACTCAGCTTCATTAGATCAGGAAAAACGCCACAGTTAATGCAATGATTGAAAATCAAGTATTGGAGCTATTGTTTCAATAACGGATTTAGTAACATCAACAGAATTGCCCCACAGACCTGCAGTTTTTTTCTTATTCAAAGTTTTAAATGACTTTGTTATATCAATTCCACTAATGTGTACTTGAATTTATGATCACAAACTTTAACATGATCTTTCATTATAGATTCAGCAATAGCGGGTGAGGAATCCAATGGCTTGTGATTGAGACTGGAATGGCAGTAAAGAACTTTTCAAATTCTGCAGCTACCTTGTGTCAACTGTTACTTTCTTACCATCAATATTCAAACAATATTGATTATTAGTAGTTTTCGCTTTTCCAGTTTCATTATTTATAATATTCCATGTCATTTTAATTTTATTATTACTGTTTTTGAATTGTGAAGTCAACCCATCCGCACTGGGCCAGCGTGGTTGACTAAGGCCTAAACACCCTAACTTAGGGGAGGCTCGTGCTGGGGTGCGATGTCAGACAACCTCCTTGTGGTGCACCCTGGGCAACCCGGCAGATTTTCTGCCGCGGGCTAATAGTCTGACGAGTGGACCCCCACGGAGGGGGGGCGTAGGATGGCCGGGTTCAGCCCGGCGGGCCACTTCATGTGGCCACCCGCTTCATGCGGAGAAGGGCGAAGTCCCCTCTTCTTGTGGTAAGAAGAGGTGTGGCTTTCGCCGGAAGCCGGCTCCTGGCGGCTGCCTTTGTGGTAGCAGAGCAGAGGCGAGTTTCTCGCCATGGCGCTCAGTGCCTGTTGGGGATTTCCCCGAGCTTCGGCTCACCCGCGCGGCGGTGGATTCAGTGGGATCTGCCGTCGGGAAGTCCGTTACCCGCACTGAGCGGGCCGGGGGCCCGGCGCACTGAGCGTCGGGTCACGTGGAAGACAACCACAATAAAAAACCAATCCGGGGTGTAGAGCAGCGCAATTCTGCGCCGCTCCACAAAGCAGCAGAGCCCGACGGGGAGACCGGCAACGGACATGTCACGGGCAGGGGGTTAGCGGGAACAAGGCCTGGCTGTACTCCCCTTTCCCTTGTCTTGTGACGGTTGGAGAGCTGCTGGGGGGGTTTTTAGTGGGTAGGCCCGGGCCGAGTACGGTCTGGGGAGTCCCACATAACCTCGTGGTTTGGCTCGACCACGAGGAATGCGTAAATGCATTTTCCCCACTCCCAAAAAAAAAAAGGGGGAGGCTCGCGCTCCTCGGTGGGGACTGAGTTGTCATGATGAAGCTTAATTTTTGATTATTTGTTACTACTGAAGACTGAGTATTTGTGAATTTAAAAATTTGCTCTTCTACGTGATATTGCTGATAAAAAAGTTATTTAAATTACGCATAATTGTTGTAATTTTGAATACAAATATGTGATTATATTTATTATGTATATAAAACGATACTTGTTAGGTACTAACGTTATTAATATTTCGTATAAACTCTTCATTAAAATCGTGTTGTTGTAATTAACATAGTACTCTATATATGTAACCCTTTACATAGGATAAGATCACCGGATCTAGGACCAAACTGCTAATTTACCTGTTAGGATGACATAATAAATTCTGAGTTACTGAATCACTTTCATGGGTTCAAGAATCTTAAAACACTATATCTTCCAAACGAGACTCCTTATTCGATTGTTTCACTTATTAATTTACTCGTCTTATCAACCGCTATAATTTGTTTTATTGAAATAATTTCAATAAGGCAAAATAAAAATTCTCCACGAAGGTGACGATGAGAATCGTGTTGATGAGAATTAGCCAAAGAATGGATGAATCGAGTCTGTACTCTGTACCACTACCTTTTCTTTCATCAAGTTGCTTTAATAACTTGTACACTTGATCCTTCGGTATATTAATAGAAGATAATTCTATTAGTGTGTTTATTGAGGACAAAGTGGTGGGATCAATGAAATTATTTGATTGAGACACAAAAACAGAGTTAAAATAGTCATTGAAAAAATCACTTATCGTTTGGCCATCACTGAAGAAATTACCGGAATAAGACATATGCTCAGGAATGCTATTAGCAGGGAACTTTGATTTTATAAAAGACCAGAGATAAGTCAGGCAACTAAATATTTTATCTTCAGCTTGACAAATATAACTGTTCTAAAATAACTTATAGCCATGGACTTTAATTATTAAGTCCATGCGTATAGCACTCTGACTCCCATTTTCTTTTCCATGAACCGAAGATATTTAAATTCCGCCTCGTCTAATGGATTTTGATAAATTTTCCACCAACGATACGATCCAAGTCTTGTTGAACTAAACTATACTAGGCTAGATGAACAACATTCTCGGGATATGATATTGTCAATAGTGGACTTATATAGACATAAAGTTTCAATTGCATTGCTCTTATACCTTGGGTTTTATTGATTTCTAAAAAACACCGATTTCGTCACAGTCTCACTGATGAAGTGATGATCATCAAAATTCTTAGGGTAGTCTTCCTGATGCCTTAAAAAGCTGAAGTTTGGTGTGTAAGCATTACTACTTAACAAAAAAAATTAAAACTTGGAACTTACCTCTCCGACCCCAAAACTAGGGGATTTTTTGAGACTTCCGCAAAATTTTGTGCTAGAGGTCTGAAAATTGATATAGGGACTGCTTGTTTAAAATAATAAAATACATATTTCAGGATTTTAAGGAAATCTTGAAATCCTGAAATATGGAATTTTAATTAGGGAATGGAATCAAGCGCGCGCAAAACGCCTAAGATAAAGCAAATGCAGCACGGCGAGAGTTTGCCGTCAATTAAAGACAATATCAAAAAAATGTCATAAGCAAGCAACTTCCAAAAAGAAGTAAAATCCCACCAAAAACATTTTCATGTAACATGTTGCCAAGACGAGACGAGAGCATAATATGGCTTGCATTGCTCCATCAAAAAGTTATCAGCTCTTATGTAGAGCCAAGCTTCTAACTCTACATGCCTACTACAGCTACTAACTACAAACGTATGCATTGACTGAGTTGGTCGGAAAAATCTAACCATTATCGAGCCTACAAAAGTTGGTGGTTTGTGTTCGCCGTAAAGAAGATAATTATTTACTTTGTGCGCTGCAAAGCTAAGTTTATTTGTCCCACTGTTCTATGAATATAATATTATTATGTACCTAATTAATAAATATAATAAAAAATCTAGGTAGGTATTTATTGATATTAATGCTATTTACTAATTCAACTACATCCGTATTCTTATCAATCTGCTTTACATTTGGCTATGAGAATTTTATGTATATTTTAAAATTGTTTCTATGCCAGTACAAAACTTACAGCCATAGCACACATGTTACTTTTCGTAGCGTCGATTAGCACCTTTGCGATTGCATTAATGCTGCATCGACTTGCTGCGTTCGGTGATCGGTCACACCACTCACGCGTTTGCAGGGATTATATAGACGGTCATACGTCCCGGGTACTATACACGGTTATTTTTTTATCACCCTGGAAAATTTTAGGGACGCTTCAGGACACATCCATTATTATATAAAAAAAAATAAAAAATGAAATAATTTTTTTTCAAATTATTTTTTTTATTTTATAAAAAATAAAAAAAATCTCTAAAAACGCTCGTCTCAACTAGTGCAGCATTTTTTTTTAATTAAAATAAAATTAAGTGAGTTATTTTTTTTTTATTTATATTTAAATCATTCTAATACCATGTCATGCATGAGGCGTCCCTTAAATTTTCCAGGGTGATAAAAAATAACCGTGTATATGGTACCCAGACCGCCGCGCGGCGCGTACTAAAAAAATCACGAAAAAAAAAATACTTTCTTAATCGCTCTATGCCTTTGACCTAGTCTCTCGGAATCGTGCGAATAGAGATTCTTTCTATGCTGCATCGCGATTTCGCGACTTCCTGCGTTCGGACGCGGTATCGGAGTCGCGCGTTAACTATTCAAAATCGTACGCACGTACTGACTCTTAGTTATACCTAATGTAAATCATATGAATTGGGTTTTTACAAAGAGTATTTTGTTTTCAAGGCTAAATCTTAAAGCGAAAGTTTCTTCTCGTATTTTATCTGAAATGTTATTAGTTGTTTATTTATATTATATTTATGTGAAATGACCATTAAATCTTACCTACTTAAATTACTATACATGAATACCTAGTCCTTGAACAAAAAATAGTATAAAAATTATGCAAAATATTGTTTGGACATCACTAGATAAATTGAAAACTAGATCTTTCCTCTCTCAAAGGGTCGGCATAGCGATCCAGCGAGGAAACACAGCCAGCTTTCAAAGACCATAGCAACTGCTCACGACCTCTATAAATGAGGCCCCCTTCTCTATCCCACTATAGCTTCACTTTATTTTTTTTTATAAAAACGTCGCCCCACAATACATACGCCCAGACCGGAACAAATTTCTGTAGGCCATACAAAATATTTGTCTCGTACGGGAATCGAACCCACGACCAGTTGCGCAGTAGGCATTTTAATTGTTATTCTTCTTTACTTTCTTTTTGTTTATTTTAATTATTCTATGTTTATAAATATGTAATTAGTTACTGAACATAATAATGAATAATGTAATGTTTAAAACCTGAATAAAATATGCCAGATTAAAGTAAGTTTTAACTATTTATTTTATAACACCTTCGTACATTTTCCACTGACACTACTCTTTGAGCCTGGTTGGCATAAGCCGAATTTCCCAGTTAGTTCGTCCCCAAACCGGGTCTCTAGATTGAGCCTCACGCATTCTATTCCCAAGTTCACAGCATTGACACCTACGGCCGCGGACACAGGGAACAAGTGGCTGCACGAGGCTATGGAACCGAGCCTCTCGCATTTCCCGTTGAACATCACAGCGCCGTCGACGTCACAGGGGTTCTTAGTGCAGACCGGGATGACCGTGTCACTCGGCAGAGTCAAGTATTCACCCACGGGACAAGGCCCGCGCTGGTAGGCCGGCCAACACGAGTCCGATCCTGGATGGTATAGGTGTGCTGAAAAGGAAATAAGTCAATTGATTTATAATACTATTACGATATTTTTTAATGTATTCTTAATAGACTATGTATACAAAGATGGACTTTATTACTTGGATACGAGTTCGACACATTTGGACAAAAACGCAAAAGGCCAATAGACGCATTTAGCCAGATACGCAAATGGCCAAATACGTGTTTGGCCAAATACGCAAATGTCCAAAACTGAAATACGCGATTGACCATTGACCAAAAGTGAGAATCAATGGCCACTTTATTTCAAATTTTTAAGAACATTGTCTGTTCGACGATATTTGTCAGTGTCAATGAAAACGTCATTTTAATAAATTGTTAGAATTATTTTTTGGATAATGGATTCAGAAGAAGAAGACCCAATTTCTATCACAAATCAAAGAAATGGAGTTTCTTTAATGTATAAGGATATCGTTATAATATTAATGTAATAAACAAAAACTCCACCAACTGGAGATGTGTTAACAGAAGGAAGTTCAACTGTAACGCGTCGATGACTGTTGATTCCTGCTCTGAGAAAGTACTACGATTAAGTTAACATTGTTGCGAAAGTAACCCGAATGCGAATAAAATAATGATCGAAATTAATAATCTCAAAAAAGAAGTATGTGATGATCTTTCATCTGTATCAAAATTGTTGGAAAAACGTTTCGAGGATTTAGAAAAAAGAGGTTTGAAAGATTTGCCAATTGTTAAACAAAAACAGGATACTCTATATCGTGCAAGGAAGCGACTTTTGAAGTTAGATAACGCAATTGATAATAAAATACCAGAAGTATTGTCGAAACAGTTTTTAGTGTGTGATGATGGTCAAGATATAATAGGTTGGGGAAAAAGTTTCTTCGCATTTTTTAAGAAAATTCAAAACATTTTTTAATATAGTTTATTTACATTTAACTAAAGTATGTAGGTACCATTTTGTTCGATAACTTTTTGCCATCTTGTAGGTAGGGACATGATCCCATTGCTATAGAATTTTTGGGACTTCTGGTCAAAATACCGCGACAAGTGGTTTTGGCAGTCCTCTCGTGATGTTAACCTGACACTGCCTAAAGAATTCTGAAGAGACCGAAACAGGTGGAAATCTGAAGGTGCAAGGTCGGGACTATACGGCGGATGCATTAACACCTCCCAGCCAAACTCTCTTAATTTTTGCTGAGTGGCTAAAGATGTGTGAGGTCTAGCGTTATCATGATGAAAAACCACACCCCTTCTGTTGATTAATTCCGGCCGCTTTCTCTCAACTTCTTGCTTTAATCTCATCAGTTGTTCGCAGTAGAGTTCAGAATCGATGGTCCTGCCTGGTGGTAACAGCTCATAATGAATAATGCCCTTCCAATCCCACCACACACACAGCATCACCTTGTTGCGAGTTAACCCGGGTTTCGCCACAGTCTGTGAAGCCTGACCGGCCTTTGACCACGACCTTTTTCGCACGTTCTTGTCGTACGTGATCCACTTTTCATCACCAGTTATCAGCTTCTTCAAAAATGGTTCGGTTTCATTACGTCGTAATAAAGAATCACAAATGAGTACACGGTTCATTAGGTTTCTTTCAGTGAGCTCGTGAGGTACCCAAATGTCGAGCTTTTTTGTGTACCCAGTTTTTTTCAAATGCGCCAAAACTGTTTTATGGTCAATTCCCAGTTCTTCAGCTACGTCGTAACTACTGACATGCCGATCTTGCTCCACTTTTTCAAAAATGGCATCCATTTTATCTGTAATAGGGCGACCAGAGCGACGTGCATCTTTGACATCAAAATTTCCGGATTGAAAACGCTTAAACCAAATTTGTGCTACTCTCACAGACACTGCACTAGGTCCATAAACATCGCAAATTTTTTTCGCGGCTTGCGTTGCATTTTTACCTTTTTTGTAGTAAAATTTTAAAATGTATCGAATTTCTTGATTAGATTCACTCATCTTGGCGGTACGAAAAACAAATGAAAATCACACATTTTCCTAATTTGAATTTGGAATTATGTTCTTTAAAATTTAAACTTTCAATGATACCAAAACCAGCCAGATACAAATAGTATAGCCAAAGAGATTTTATTACAAGTTTATACATACTATAATGCGAAAAGACTTTTTCCCCAACCTAATAGATAGAATTTTGATATTTAGTTCAAATGTTTCCCAGACATTTATTAATATTTTTAGTAGCGACACTTTTTTGGAGATGGTACATTTATGACAGCTCCATCTCCTTTTGCTCAGTTGTATGCCATATCAATCGATTTGGCATCTGACAAAGATGTTACGAATACAACAGTTCCCATTGTTTTTGGGTTATTGCCTAATAAAAAACTGGAAACATATGTAAGATTTTTCACACTTTTAAAAAATATGCTGGGAATTGCAACTGATAATTACTAAGCAGATTACGAGCAAGCGGCACTAAGGGCAATACAAACCGTATTCCCAGCGGCGAAAATATCGGGCTGTTTTTATCATTTTTCTAACGCTATATGGAAAAATGGCAAGAAACAAGGATGCGCCAAAAAAAAAGAATGCAGAAGAATTATTCGTTTTACTGCGAACTTACCATTACTCCCAGCAAACCAAATTAGGCAATGCTGGAAATCAATTTTGAGTATAACTCCCATAAATGATACTACTAAAAAATTTAAGAATTATATTAAGAAAAAACAATGGCTTGACAAATATCCGTTAGAAATGCTTAGCGTCGCATATCAACGTCACCGTACCAATAACCCATCAGAAGGTTGGAACCGACCGACGTCTCAATACTCGTATCGGCAGAAATCTGCAACTTTACGAATTTATACAAAAAATAAGAAAAGAATCATTAATTTATGACAGGAAAATTGTTAATTATTTGTCCAAAGTGGGCACAAAAAGTTTCCGTAGAAAAATGGAAATAGGTTTCGATAAAATCTAGAAGAAATATTTAAAAAAACTACTAACTAAAAAAATCACATCATTCAATTTCATAAGAAAGTTAACTTTGTTACTTTTGCTGAAAAATAGAAATTAATATTTTTTTTAGAATAGTTTATTTTATTTAAAAGAAATAGATATTTTTAAGCACAAGGTAAATGTGCCACAATATTATTCCTTTATTTATGTCAGTAAGAAGAATTCAAGTTTTGTGTTAACATTTTATTTAGTAGGTATAAGGTTATTTTGATACGAAATACACGTTGATGTGTTTAATAAATAAATTACTCATTTTCTTTTTTTTTCTCTCTAATTTGTAAAGGAAATTTTGACTTTAATGATATCTTTCACTTTCATTTTATTCAGTTTTGTGACAATACCATGAATTTATGTCCATTGACATCGCAGAAGTGACTGATACTAGCAAATTCGGTCTCATTACAAAACGTGGTCTCATCATCACAGCTCATATACGTCCCCACCGAGGGGCACGAGCCTACCCTAACTAGTTAGGGCGATTAGGCCTCAGTCAAACCACGCTGGCCCAGTGCGGATTGGTGACAGGTTTCCTCACGATGTTTTCCTTACCCGTAGGAGCGTCAGATAAATGTACGTATGAAATTCGTGAAACCAAAAACACATTGGTACATGGCAGGATTGATCGCGGGCCTCCCGATTCTACTCGGAGCACAGTCCAGTTGTTGCTGATGTGGATCGCCGGTGTGAGGAAAAGGGTGAAAAGAAGTGCGAAAACTGGATATTTTAACGATTCTCGGGAGCTAACGTGCAGTTACAACTGGAGCGTACTTGGTACTGATTAATTATTTTTCTACCGACAATTGGCCGAGCAAAGTGACCGCACGATAGCTAGCGGGAAATATTTTAATTCGAATTTCAACGGCTCAATACAATAGCAAATAAGGCAGGTAAATATCAGGTAAGTAAATAGGTTCATATGATAAGGTAACAAGAAGTTTACAAATCTTAATAAGTTAGTTATTTTGTTACGTAATTAATTATTATGGAAACAATCCACTGAACGCCTGTCTGTTATTGACTATGATTTTTATTACAGATTTGCCCTAAACAAATAGCCAGGCGTTCAATATATTTAATTTATAATTTATTTTGCAGCAGTGTGGCCATCATCAACATCCTCCCCCCTAGTGTTGCGAGAGCGACACTCATCAACGAAGGTAAGTGGGGCCACACGTGTAGCTGGTCGCTTAAGTACACCTGACTTGGTTTTAATGTCAACTACTCTTACCCTGTTATCTAATCCAGGGTACACACGTTCTACGATACCCTTTGGCCAAGTATTCCGAGGTAAAGACGGGTCGACAATAATAACAAGGTCTCCCACCTTTAGCCGTTGCCCCTCACTGGTCCACTTACTGCGAGGAATCAGTACTGGTAAGACCTCCTTCATCCACCTATTCCAAAACAGATCTATCAGACGCTGCGCAATCCGCCATTGACGTCGCAGATACAGATCATCGTCATCGAAAACGCCAATTGGGGGTAGAGGAAAGGAGGCGGTGCCGCCAGCACTGGAAGAGCACAACAGAAAATGATTTGGGGTCAGTGCCTCTTCAACCGAAGGGTCCACAGAGACGTGAGTGAGAGGTCTACTGTTTACCATATTTTCCACTTCTGCAAGAACAGTGGTAAGTACCTCTTCTTTGGGAGCCCTATCTTTAAGAACGACCTTCAGAGCGGTTTTAACGCTTCGAACGAGCCGTTCCCATGCTCCTCCCATGTGTGGACTCGCAGGAGGAATAAATCGCCAGTCCACTCCGTGATTGAGAGCTTCGGTAACAAGAGTGTCCTTGTTTAAGTCTCTAATGGACTGTTTAAGCTCGGTGCATGCTCCTCTCATGTTGGTACCGTTATCCGACATGAGAATTCGTGGCCATCCACGCTTAGCTGCCATCCTCCGAAGGGCCATTATCAGGGAATCTGCTGTTAGACTAGGTACAATTTCAATGTGGATAGCACGTACAGTTAAACACGTGAACAGTACACGATACCTTTTCGGTCTCTGTCTGGCCACTGATACCTCCATGGAGCCGAACAAATCTAGCCCACACACCGTAAATGGCCTTTGATGATGCATAAGACGTCCCTCAGGGAGATCACCAAGGCGTGGTGGCTCAGGCTTGGCCTTTTTAATACGACAGACAAGGCACTGTGACGACACGGTACGCACTGTGGGTCTCAGATTGACAATCCAGTATTTTTGTCTCAGTTCGTTGACCACCATTTCATTGTTCGCATGAGCGGCCTTTATATGGTAATACCGAACAAGTAACCGGGCTACGTGACAACGACCATCCAATATTATTGGGCATTTTACCTGGTCGTCTACTCCGGATACTGCGTTTATTCGACCACCGGCACACAAAAGACCGTCACTATTAAAAAATGGGGTCAACGTACGTATCCTACTATTACGGTTAATTTCCTTATTTAATTTTAATAAACGTATTTCGCTATTAAAGGAGAGTGACTGCGCGTGACGTAATAGCAACACTTCCGCTCTTCTCATAAGTGTGAAATCTATTTGTTGGGATGTATTTCCCTTACATTTTTCGATAAACAATAGCACGGCAGCAGTACTACGCAACAGACGCAACCAGCTAGAAAACCGAGTTGGTTCGGGAACAGGTAAGTAACAAACATCGTCACTACTGTTAACTGTGTGTAATAAACCGTGTTCATCATTTTCTGTTTCAGGTATAGATTCCGGTTCCTGAGGCCATTGTTCATGAGAGGAGCGAAGAAACGAGGGTCCGGTAAACCACTCGCAGAGAGTGTGTAGCGCGCCGCAATCAGCACGGAGTTTCGTAGCGAGATCGGCTATGTTCAGCTCGGAGGGCACGTAGTGCCAGTCACTTACGCTACTCAGCTGATCGATTTCCCCGAGCCTATTAGCAACGAATACTTTATGATTTTTTGTGTCGTTTCTAATCCAGTTTAAAACGGTTGTGGAATCAGTCCAGTAATAAATATCAGTATATTTTAATCTATGTTCTTTTTTAATTGTATCCGCTAACCTACACCCTAATAACGCTGCCTGTAACTCTAATTTAGGTATAGTAATAGTAAGTTTAATCGGCGCGACGCGGCTTTTACTAGCAATGAATGAAATGCATATTTCATTGTTTACTTTTCTTCGCCAGTACGCGACGGCTGCGTAAGCGCAGGGCGAGGCGTCACAAAAAATATGTAGCTCTAAGGTTGTCTTACTCGCACTCACGGGATCAGCGGGGCCAGGCGGCGCCGCGACTGTCTCGCTCACCGACATCGAGATAGTCTCAGCCGTTGGAGCAAAGTACCATCTATGAATACGAATTTTAGCAATATTTTTTAATTCGACTAACCATTGACGAAACGACGTATACAAGTTGTCAGGTATTTCTTGATTCCAGCCTAATTTAGTTTTCCAGGTCTGTTGGAGGTAAATTTTTGACTGGATGGTAAATGGGGCAAGAAATCCATGCACATCAAAAATCGACATAATTATAGATAACATCTCACGTTTGGTAGGCTTACGGGTTAAATTTAAAACTTCGGTAGGAATACGTTTCAATGAAACATCAAAAGCAAATGTGTCACTACATGGATACCACAATAAACCTAAGGTACGTTCGGGTTGATTTTCTAAATCGAACCTTACGGCCTTTTCACTTACGACCTGTTTTGGAATGTGTTTTAAAACGTTGGAAGAATTACTCATCCAATTTCGCATTTCAAAACCTCCCTGGTTATGAATGAACGATACATCGCGTATCATGTTTATGGCGGTGACGTCATCACCCAAACTATCAATATAGTCATCCATGTACTGATTCCTTTTTATGGCATTAACTGCACCAGGGAAGGCATTTTCGAAACGCTCGGTATTTTTATTCTGGCAAATGTATTGTGCTATAAATGGAGAACAATTGGCGCCGAAAATAAGTGAGGTCATTACATATTTTTGCACACTTGTGTCTTTAGAATCTCGCCAAAGAAACCTAAAGGCGTGACAGTCTTCATCCCTAATTTTTATTCGCAAAAACATATCTTTAATGTCCCCAATAATACCTACAGGTTGCTCCCTAAACCTAAACATTATACCTAACAATGATTGTAATCTGGGCCCTGCAGTAAAAAATCATTTAACGAATATCCACTAGACTTTGCAGCGGCATCGTAAACCAATCTTAATTTTTGCTTGTTTGGGTTGTCAACCCCAAAATGTGGCAAATACCACGTATTTTGCGTGGAGGTCGCGAGTTCGATTTCCGTTACTGGCCGAGCGTAATTATTTAAAAATAAATGTTCGATTCTGTCACGGTAACGAACGGCGTATCCTTCGTTACCTGTTATTTTACGTTCGACTGAAATTAAACGTTTGTACGCTGTAGAATAAGAATCAGGCATTTCGAAATCGACATACTTCCAGGGTAACCCCACGCTCCAAGTACCGTTATTTAATTGGGAAGTTTTATTTAAAATATCAACAGCGCGCAACTCATCAGGGTTACGGCGCGGCTTACTACAAATCGTCGTTATAGTGCGAAAATTCACTAAGTGACATTTTTGGTCAAATTGAGTTAAGGTTGCTAAAGTATCTTTTAAGGTATTATCTACCTTACTATCGAAGATATAGAAGTGTTTCTATATTATTTTTTTAAATATTAGTTTGTGAATAAATGACTAAGTTCACATTTTATCACCAAGCCAAGTACGAAAATTAACTATGTCCCTTAGTTAGTTCTTATTTCATTCATGAGCAGCAATTCTTTTCTTTGAACAGCCGAATGAAATCACTAAGAGCATTTAAGTGACTTTCACTGACAAAACTCGCAACGCATTTGATTCTTTTTAGAATAATAAAATCACTAACGGCACTTAGTTAATTTTCGTTCACCATGTGCACGGCACCATATCTACTTTACGGCTTTTAAGTAATTCTAGCACAGAATCTAGTTGTAACTATCCCAATAAATATAAATATGAAAAAGTCATTAATGTATCTTGAAAAGTATTATAATAAAAACCAATACACTATTTCATTCTAACATGTTCTTTGCATGATAAGACACCGTAAACAACAACTGACAACATGTGGGTATGATGATCTTTATGAAAAAATAGTATAATATACTTTTTAATTTCAGATAGATCACCATGCCCACAAAGACCTTTGCTTCGAAAATTGTGATAATGAGCCACCATTGGGCACTTAACTGTCAGAAAAGTTACTATCACACTATCAAGACGTAATTCTTACACAAAGTTTGATAGTCTCATATCCGCCACACGTTCAAACACCACAAATCCCTACAGAAGCACTTTTTGAAAGCTTAAATTCAAAACATTACGTAGACTTAGAACCAGTGCCGCTAACGGACTTCTCTAAATTTACAACCAATTTAGATGAAAAATTATTCAGTACCTTCTTCAGTAATACAAACAGCATGTCGATTCTGTAAAATTCGAACAATAGCTCGCACCTCACTTCGATAGTCACGCTCACTTCGCATAAGATGCAAGATACCCTTACATAGTCATTATCACGAGTTAGTAGCGATAAAATTCTAATAAATACCTCAGAACTAGTTTTTATCACCTTCAGAAATAATTTTAAATGTATTTTTAAACTATGATAATAAACTTTGCCTGTTTTCACTCACAAAATAGCAACGTTTTATTTGACACTTTGTTTCGAGTTCATGTGCGAAGTGAGCTTCGAAGTGAGCTTCGAAGTGATGAAGGAATTCCCTTTACGGAATGTCACTTCATACGTCATCCCATATTTATAATGTCAAAATCTCACGGTCACTCTAGTTCCACTCGCTGCCACGCTCGCAAGTGTAGCGCTATAGCACAGATTACTTTCAAATCTACATTCGAATTTTGAGAATGCCAATCTAAGAACTCACTGCGGAATCAGATTCGAAGTTTAAAGTGAGGTTTTACAGAATCACACTACTGAAGTGTTTGATAATTTGGATGGACCTAAATCGGCCTGTCTACCGATGTGATAATCACTTGTATTAGATCTATCTATACCTTTTGTGAATTCAAATGACTTAAACGAACCATGTCTATATCCCCAAATTCGACTTTTGAAGAACCATCGAGCACTGATGATTTTCGTTCATCTAAGACATTATGGATACCAGATACTGATGAGGAATATATTGTAGTCCCAAAAAGCAAAGCCAAAGCTATCTTCATTTAACGTACCTAATTCTGATGCTACATCTGTTAGCAGCACAACAGAAATAGTAAGTGCTACAAACTCGTCTCAAACAGCAAGTCCTCCCTTATTAGAATGCCCTGTTAGTCAGAGCCTAACTTCTCCATTAGAACAACTAAAACAGATTGTATCTAGCTCAGTATTACAAACTAATACAACAAACGAAGAAAGGGAAAACCCTGAAGATACAAAAAGCTTTCTGCACTACATTCAGAATTCGCACTTAAGAAATAAGAAAAGAAGAGATGCAAGGATTGTAATACCTGAAGATATTCCAAAAGCGTACACATCTCTCTTCATCATTTCAGCTAAGAAACGCCCACTATTGCACATAGGTCATTAGGCCTCCCCCAGGGATTTCCAAACTCCCGCATTCAGCGGCGTCCCGCGACCTCCACCAGATCGTCGGTCCACCTTGTGGGGTGCCTACCAACTCTGCGTCTCCCGGTACGTGGCCGCCACTCGAGGACGTTCCGCCCCAACGGCCGTCAGTCCTGCGAGCTATGTGTCCTGCCCACTGCCACTTAAGGTTTGCAATTCTTTGAGCTATGTCGGTGACTCTAGTTCTTCTACGGATAACTTCATTTCTGATACGTTTGCTTTGAGAAACCCTGAGCATAGCCCTCTCCATTACCCTTTGAGTGACATTAAGCCTTCTGATGAGACCCATTGTAAACGGCCACGTCTCAGTTCCGTACGTCATCACTGGCAACACGCACGAATTGAAAACTTTCGTCTTAAGACACTGCGGTAGATTGGCCGAGAATATGCTGCGTAGCTTCCCGAACGCTGCCCAGTCAAGTTGAATTCGTCGATTTACCTCTTTCTGGAAATTGGACTTACCGCGCTGGACTATTTGCCCCAGGTAAACATATTCGTCAACAACTTCCAGCGTAGAGCGTCCAACGTTCACAGAAGTGGGTACTACATGGGAATTCATCGTGATTTTGGTCTTGTCCATGTTCATTTTAAGACCCACTTGTTGGAAAACTCTACAGAGGTCTTCGAGCATTGTGCCTAGATCTTTCACGGTCTCAGCCATGACTACGGTATTATCGGCAAAGCGAAGGTGAGTCATGTACTCGCCGTTTATGTTGATGCCGCGTCCTCTCCTTACCAATCTCTCTTACCAATAACTAATGCGAAAAAATTAAGTGATGGAGCTTTGCGATAAAGAGATTTTTCCTGAAGAATATCACGCATGGATTGAGTCACTACCAGTGAAGTGAATAGTTTGTAGAAAGATTTCTAGAGCCCGACATTTTAGAACAGTCAAATGGTGAAGATGTTGATTAAGCTAATCGACATCTGAGTTTCGTTATAAATTAAAATTTGGTAGAACAATATTATTTATCATATTACAAAAATGCTGTTTTATTTTTCAAGTTAATGTCAAAATTCACTAACTTCTGCACCAAATTAAAATTTAAGGTGAAAATTACTCAACTACTACAAAAATGTCACTAAATGCATAATCTTGCAATTTATCCGGTACGCGAAAATGCACTAACTTGCTTTTTCTTATGTATATCCGAATTTAAAATATAAATTACCAAAATCATATAAAATTTCTATAATGTGAGGCATTCTTAATATCTTGTTCATAGAACATATTTTTGTTGCGGTGACGGTTATTAAGATATTTAAGTACAAATAGTAAAAAAATGTTTAAACGCGATTATCTCAACACTATCTTTTTGTAGTTAGTGAATTTTCGCACTACAACGACGAAATACCTATTGACTCTAAAGAAAAGTACTGAGAAACAATTTTATTTAGTTGTGTATCGCTATCTAAACTACACTCAGAAATAATAGGGGTGCTAGTTGAAGGCGACAGCGCGACAGTTTGGATGTTATTTAAATTCAAAACAGCATCCGTGTGACCTCCATCATACTTATTTAAATAAAAATCGGTACAGTTAGTTAATGATACTAACGCGACACTATTCAACCTGCCGTGAATACTCCATCCCAATAGAGACTTGGTGATGTATGGACCACACTGCTGCTCACCAATACTAATACATTCCATTGGGGCCATTAAATGATAGTTATCTTGGCCTATTAAAATTTTTGGTTTTTCATTGCAATTACACAAACCTAGATGCTTATACTTAGAATATAAATTAGTATTAGAAATATTTTGAACAGGTAAATCTAACTGCGACATTTTACGAGCACTTAATTTATAAATATCACCATTACTGTTCAGTACATCAAAAGATACAATTTCAGATTCACATACCAGTTCGTTGTCCCATGCACTGCGCGCGCGCATGGTGATAAGCTTACCGCGCAAGCCCAGCTGATCAGCAATGTCAGACGCGACCAAGGTCACGGTCGCCCCGTCGTCTAGCAATGCGTGCGTGTGTACACTCGCACCGCCAGGGGCGCGCACCGTCAGTGGCACAATCTTCAGGAGCACCGACGGGCACGGAGATTCCATCATATGGTTAACGTTCTCGCCAGCAGGGCGGTCTTCTGTGTCGTCTCCTTTAGGTGTTGGCTTGGGCCAGTGTAAAAGACGGTGATGCGGCTGCTCACAGCCCTCGATATCACAGTTAGCGGCAGCGCAGTCAGACGGCTCATTGTGTCGTTTTCCGAGACACTTGTAGCACAATTTATTTATGCGTACATACCGCCACCGGTCTTTGCGCATAGCGCGTTGGAATCTTGTGCACTTTTCTAATGCATGTAATGCTCGACGACAAAAACTACACTTGGCCGACGACACAGTCGTTGTTGTAGTATTAGTGTGATCGTTTTCATCACTACACAATAGTACTGTCTGATTCTGTTTGTTGTGATTATAATATTTTAATTCTTTTCTTTTATAATCATTTTGGTTCTGTACATAGCTCACTCCAGACGAGGCTATTTTTATTGCTTCTTCATGCAAAAAATTAGACAGCATTTCTAGTTTAGGTAAGTTTCTGTTACCTTGGTAATTGTGTAGGTAATCTGCCCACTTGGTGATCAGAGCGGTAGGTAATTTTGATATCACAATAGATACCTGCTCTGGGCTGCGTAAATAATCATCTTCGTTTATACAACGGATAGCTGCCATACAATTTTTAATTTTTATAGCGAAGTTCACTATCTCTCCGTGATAACTATGTGGTAGTGGTTGCATCTTCTTGAGTTGTGACGATATCTTGCGCATTATGTTCTCAGGTCTGCCAAATCTAAGCTCGAGGGTGCTCATAATTTCTTGAGGCGAGGAAGCGGTAATTAGCAGTGAGGAAGTCGCTTCTTTGGCATCACCACGGAGGCACTTCCGTAGCCGCCACAGGTTTTCTGTGTCGGAATAATTACACAGCCGCGTTGACTCCTTAAATGCTTCTTTAAATTGCAACCACTCCATGGGATCCCCAAAGAATAATGGTAGGTCTTTAGATGTGGCTAACCTTGTCAGCAGCTGCTGATCAGCATTCTGCGGTCTTGATGACGCGACGTTGATCGCCTCGCGTAGGGCATCTGCCAGCCTTGCTACGTCACTATTTTCTCTTGGTGGATAGATAGAAGCAGCTGGCTCCCGGTCCCCATACTCCTCATGCTTGCTCACAGGGTTAGCATTGCAGTTGGAGGCATGCGACGTCTCTAACCAGTGTCTGACCTTGGCGTTGGAGGATCGCGAAGAAACTGACGACTGTCGGGATCCTTGTAGGTCAGCTATATCAGCAGCTAATTTCTTTTCTAGCAGCTCCTTTTCAATGCGTATTTTAATCTGTGCAGCTGCGGCTTCAGCTTGTGCTGCTTGCGCTTTGGCTTCTGCTTGAGCAGCTTCCAGCTCCAGTTGAGCTTTAGCTTGTGCTGCTTCATACTCCAGGCGTTTCCTTCGTGCAAGTGAAGATGAAGAAGTTTTCAATGATTCATCTTTCTTGCTCACTTTCACCTTGGTGAAGGTTTCTTGGTGAACATCCGTTTCACTTTTCACCTCTCTTTGTGCAGACGCTTGAAGTCGTCTCGTTGCGCTACGTGTCGAAACACATGGCGTGCGGGACAATGCAAACGCCATTCCTGCCTACAGGTTTCGTTCCTCTTGATGATCCTGCTCGAAGTGACCAGTTTGTTGCTGATGTGGATCGCCGGTGTGAGGAAAAGGGTGAAAAGAAGTGCGAAAACTGGATATTTTAACGATTCTCGGGAGCTAACGTGCAGTTACAACTGGAGCGTACTTGGTACTGATTAATTATTTTTCTACCGACAATTGGCCGAGCAAAGTGACCGCACGATAGCTAGCGGGAAATATTTTAATTCGAATTTCAACGGCTCAATACAATAGCAAATAAGGCAGGTAAATATCAGGTAAGTAAATAGGTTCATATGATAAGGTAACAAGAAGTTTACAAATCTTAATAAGTTAGTTATTTTGTTACGTAATTAATTATTATGGAAACAATCCACTGAACGCCTGTCTGTTATTGACTATGATTTTTATTACAGATTTGCCCTAAACAAATAGCCAGGCGTTCAATATATTTAATTTATAATTTATTTTGCAGCAGTGTGGCCATCATCAACACCAGTGTTGATATACTTCATTACCTCAGAGTAAGTTTAACCTTATTTTAACACGGTTTAAGTTTAACGCATTAATCTTTTGCGTTTTTGGCCTTTTGCTTATTTGGTTATAAAGGCTAAATGGTCTTTTGCGTTTTTGGCCTCTTGCTGATTTGGTCATTTGCGAAAATATTTTTTTTAATACGCAAAAGGCCAAATGGTCATTTGCGTTTTTGGCCAAATGCGTCGAACCCAAAAAAAAACAAAAAAACATCGTGTGGTTTTATGAAAACACGATACAAGTGAAAATTTTTTAAATACTGGCGCGTTTTTTTTTAATTTGGCAATTTGGCAAAAAAAGAAACTTTTTTTGGATCGTAGGCATCTAACTGAAAACTTTCAAAAAATTATTCGATTTAGGGTATTAAAATCGTGTTTTTATACTCGTAATCTTAAAATTAAAACTTTTTCTCCTCTAATTGAGTTGAGAAAAAATATTGAATTTCAATAAGTAATTGTAATAATTGCAATGTATGTTACCTATTAATAAGGTTTTCTTTCCCAAAAAAGCACTATGTATCACTTGGAAGAAAGTGCGATTCCTACCTCGGGTGATGTATTGAAGTCGCATTCTCCTCTCAGTGAACAATGTACTTACTATTTTACCGCCTGTGCGGAAGGTACAGCCGACTTCAAAAATAGATAAGCATTTTTAGCAGATTTAGTACCACGTCACACCAACTATTCCTTTTATTTAGTGTGGTTACACCTATATTGCATTGTTAATAGTTGGTGTGACATGGTATTAAAATGTTTATCTACTTTTGAAGCCGGCTGTACATCCTATATCAATACTGGTGCGTTTTTCTTTAATTTGGCAAAGGATTTGGTTTTTCTTCTTTTGGTTCTTTATACAAAAGTAATGACAATATTTCAGCGCATGTTTGAGAAAAATACATTAATTTAGAGAGATCATTTACTGACCTGGCCTACAGTCACAAATCCAGTCATCCTTCTGATCTCCAGGATAATACAACTCATTGACTGGGCACATTGAAGGCAAAAACACTGGCTGTCGATTCTGGAAATTACAACAAACATTTTTTTTAAATACTTGCGACAAAGTTCCTAGTCACTTGCAAAAACTTCGATTTCTCAAAGTAAGTATACCTAATACATAGTAATATATTTAAAATTACAAAAAGATAAGTACATGAAAGTATAAAAAATATAATTTCAAAGTTTTTTAAGCTACCTTAAACTTTTGCTCGCCTTTTTAAATAATAATTAGTCATTTAAACAAAAATTGGTAGTTAAATCTATGTTTCGACGTTAAAAAAATATCTTAGAAATATGAACTCAAAGGAAAAAGATGCGGTCTGGATTGAATGTTACAGTTTGAAAAAAAAAACTATTTCAAGATCTTTGTCTGTAAAGCCTCCATCAAGGTGGTTTAAGATTGTTATATGTAGTTTATGCCTTTAGCAGATATGTACACTACCATGGACTTATTAACACTTTGAATCCTCTCGCTTTGATTGAGTTTTCCCTAACTGGCCAAACTTTTTTCTAACATAAATAAGTATAAATATTGATGATGAGTATTTGATACTCGCTGTGCCCGCGAACTACGTTTCGCCATATATTTTTCCCGTTATTGCTACATTTTTCATTGATGCTGAGCTCCATAAATCATAGCGTGATGTTAAATAGCCTTAAGCCTTCCTCGATAAATGGACTATCCAACACAAAAAAAAAATTCAATTTGAATCAGTAGTTCCTGAGATCAGCGCGTTCAACCAAAGAAATGTATTTGGTCTTTTTGTGGTTGAACGTACACGGTACGACGATTTTGTAAAGCAACAGTAGCCACGTGTCCAGTTTCTAAAAAAAGAAGCAATCATCCGCTTCGACTTCGAGCACTTTTCACACGCGCCACCTTGGTTGGTTTCGGCTTAACTCGAAAGACCCATACGCTCGTTTGCTGCTTTGTTATGGGATTGTGGCATTGAGAACCTCCTCCTTTTTTTCAAGTCGGTTAAAAAAGGAGGAGGTTCTCAATTCGATGCGTATGTTTTTTTTTGTGTGTATGTTACGCGATTACTCCGCCAATTCTGGACCGATTTTCAAAATTATTTTTGTATTCGATAAAGTAATAGTCCTGGGGTGGTCCCAAGGTCACCAAAGTTAGGATCTGATGATGGGATCCCATGAAAATCGAGCGAAACCTTAATATAATACCAGCTCACCTTCGGTAAGCAGGTATTAAATTAGGGTTTCACAATTCACTAAAAATATTTTAAAAAATTAATTTGGGCCGAAGAACCGACAATTTCTCTCACACATTTATTCACACGTCAACTGCTACGTATATTTTCGAAATTGCCATATTTATAATAAATAACCGACATCTATATCAAAAGACTAGTGACGATAGTCGATATCCTTATAGAGATTCCACCAAATTAAAAGCTGTAGAAGTGCTCTTCATAATAGAAACAGTTATGCTATGGCCATAAAATTGCATAACCAACCTCATTCCTAAGATTTTAAGAAAATTACCGCAACGGCTATTTACAACTAAACTTAAGGCCTGGCTATAAGAAAATTGTCTCTACACCGTTGATGAATTTATACAATTAAAAAATGTTTCATTGTTATTATATTAAATATTTTACTAGATATTTAATTTTAGTTTTTTTTTTTTTATTTTACTAGATTTAAATCAATCCAGCATTAATTAGTTCATAGTTTTAACTGTGTTTTACATTTAACAATGTTTAACATATGATTTATAACATTTGCATGCCCTGTCTCTCTATCTTTAAGTATGCAACATAAAATATCTTACAGAGCTCAATACATAATGTTTTCATTTAAACCAATATTTTAAAAAATTATTCTACAAAAAATAAAAACCCACTTCAAAAACACTGAAAAAATAAAAATAATATAAGAATAGGTACAGACAACATCACAGTATATTGAAGCTAGTTAAATTAAGCTTTCGCTCGATTTTCATAGGATCCCATCATCAGATCCTAACTTTGGTGACTTTGGGACTACCCTTGGAGTAAACTCTATCGAATACAACAAGAATTTTGAAAATTGGTCCACAATTGGCGGCGTAATCGCGTAACATACACACAAAAAAAATCAAAAACATAAGCATCGAATTGAGAACCTCCTCCTTTTTGAAGTCGGTTAAAAAATATAGCAAAGTAATCAGCGGATTTAAATATCTCAACCTTACATAATCTAATAAAGTCAGATAAATTAGATGAAACTTTCAAACGTTAAAGTTGCGAATATTCCTTTGCCTAATGGTTACGTAGTGGAGAGCGGTCATTTTCGCAGAAAAACGATTAAAAAACGAATTACAAACAACAATATTACAAGAACGACTAAGTAATTTGTCAGTTTGTTTAGTTTTTAAGGATATCAATTCCTATGCACTTATGCATAGGAATTGATATCCTTAAAAAAATTGACTATGAGGATATAATAGAAGATTTTGTTCAACAGAAATCCCGGAAGAAATCATTATTGTAATTGTAATGAAGAACCAGCAGTATTCTAATATCATTAATGACATTGATTATAGTATATACCTAGCTATTTGGTAAATGATCATAGTAGAAAAATGTTAGTATAATTCGCTTTCTTTACTTTCCAAAAGGGCCCCAAATTCATGTGTGCCCAAGGGCCCCAGCATAGCTTAAGACGGCCCTGGGTGTAGCTAGGACACATTGAGCAATTGGGTATAAATCACTGATATTTACTTAATCAAACTATTGAATTTTTTCTATTATAATCGCTTTATTCGTTCTAGTGAGATATTTAAGTCACAAAATCAACATAACGTTCAAGTATTTTTTATTTTTACATTAGAAACAAAATTCTTTTAGACTAGTGAGTACATAAATACAGGTACATTCAAACATATCATATACAACAAATGTACACGAGGGCACACGAGAGAATGTCAGCATAGGTGATATGAAACCACCACCTGCAATTTAACCTCCTGCTCAAGGAACAACATCAAGGTTGTACCCATAGGCGTAGGTATAACTGTTCGATGTGGGGGGTCCAGATTAAAACTTCAATTTGCCTAGTGTATTCTATCTAGTGTATGTTGGTTTTCAATGGGAGGGGTGTCCGGACCCCAAGCCCCCCCCCCCCCCCTTACCGACGAGTGACCGAGGTACAACCACGTACAACACTCCTTCAATGCTGTAGAAAACGGTTGATTTCAAATATTTTTTAGATTAGGTACATATCTCGTAACTTTATCATTGTTTAAAAATTTGTAAATCAAAGATTTGATCGCATATAAAAGTTAAGCGACTTTTATAAAACATACAAAACTTTATATATTTTTTTTATATATTATAGAGCTTTATATATTGTAGATTCCTTTTTCCGGCAAAAAAAGTTTCTACATCGATAACACCAAACACCGGCTTATTGACGGTAAGAATATAATAGCGCAGAAATATATTTAAACGAGCCAATAGGCAAACGAAAAACACATTGGTACATGGCAGTCTCGAACCCCGGACCTCCCGATTGGAAGGCAAGTGCCGAGTCCACAGCGATCCAGATGCTGTTTGGTAATCTTTTGAAATTATAAAAAAAAGTTGATCAAATATTACCCGAAAAAATAATAACATGTAATTCTAAGTCGTAGCGCTGTGGCCTTCTCCACAAAGCCACCGACACTCTTGTGCATGATACTAACCTTAAAAAAAATTGTGGTATAATCTAAGAGCCTTTTTTTTTGTTTTTTTTTTTAGGAAGGGAAATCCTTCTAACGGATTCGACAAGGAGCCGACTGACGGGGCCACCCCAAGGATATGCCGGACTCGGGTAGAAGACCCCATACTCGGCTAAAACCCCTCCAGATACTTCTACCTCCGTAGGGACACAATCGGGATCGGCGTTAGCCATTCCCCGATTGCGCCCCCTGGAGGGTTGCCTGGCGCAAGCGCCAGGACTTCCTCTACGGGGGGGTCGACAAGTATCTCCAAATTCTAAATACAATATACTCGGGTCTATTTCGCGGTAGTGATACCTCAGTTTACAAACCAGTGTCGTACAATCCGTCATCTAGAGTCACTAAGCAAATACGTGCTGTCATAAAAGATCATGAAAATCTTTTCGCGGATAATGTGTTCCAACGCCTTTTCAGACCCAAGAGCGTTCAACCTCCAAAGATTTATGGTCTGCCTAAGGTACATAAGACAAATGTACCAGGCCACTACGCCCTACGCCCAATAGTGAGTCAAATTGACTCTCCCACCTATGATTTAGCGAAACATATTGCCTCTGTACTGCAGCCATTAGTAGGAAGGACGGCATCATTCGTGAGGGACTCTCGCCATTTTGTCGACATCATCAGGAGTCTTAAAGTCGAACCGGACGAAGTGATGGTGAGTTTTGATGTTGAGTCACTTTTCACAAATGTTCCAATTAAAGACTGCCTTGATGTCATCGAGACAATGCTAAGGGAGAATGGTCACTCTAGTGAATACATTGTTCTACTACAGCAATGCTTGGATGGCAAGCACTGAGGGAAACGGCCCGAGGCGATGCTCGTATTGAGCACCGCCCGGAACCGCTCCTCCAGAGGGCCCAGTGCCAGGCACAGGACCCTAACTGGCACCCCGTCGGGTCCCGGCGCCTTCCCCTTCCCCTTGCGCCGGAACCGCTCCCTCACCGCGTCGAACTCGAGGTCCGACACGGGAGGGCCCGCTTCCTCCACTTCGAGGGAGGCGCTGGGGGCTCGAAGGGTCCAGGGTTGGGGAAGAACGACCCTAGAACCCTCTGCACGAGCCCCTCGTCCAATTGGTGTATCGGGGGAGCACCGTTTTGGTACTTCCCCCTCACCAGTCGGTACGGCCGTCCCCAGGGGTCGGAGTCGAGGAGCTCTATAAAAGAGTTCCACGACTCCGTTTTGGCCCTCGAGATCTTCGTCTTGAGGGCCTTGTTCGCCTCCCTGTACGCCCGACGCAAGGTTTCCTCTTCGTCGGGCGTCTTCCTGGTGGCGCGTCTTCTGCACCGCAGGTAGGCGCGCTTCGCCCTGCAACTGGTGGCGCGCAGATCCGCTATGGTCTGCGACCACCAGTAAACCTGCCGCTTGCGGGCGGCAGGTTTCGCCCGCGGCATAATGTAAGAGCCCTAAATAAATTACAAATGCAATATTAATTGTATCTGTTTGTCAATTTGTTACATTTTCAAGCTAAAACCGCCTTTAATCTTACAGGAATAAAACCTAAGGCGAAACGTAGTTCGCGGTCAGAGCTATTTATAATAATAAATTTATATAAATACTCCTTAGCATCTGTTTTATCGACTATTATGTTTTTGCCTCTCAAATCATTTGCTCAATTGGAAGTATGTGCTAACGGAAACCCAATCATCAAACAAGGAAGTTATCTTGCATCTTTACAGTTTTTGCTATACCTATTTACTTGGTTTTTGTCAGACAAAACAATCAACTCACGTTACGTTCTTTTCATAATTATTTATTTTTATTAATTTGGATGTAAGTATCTTAGATTAGGTAGATAATTTTAATAAGTAAGATAACACGACAATCTTGACCCCTTTATCAACCGCAGACTGTATCACAATAGTTTGTTGCCCGATGTGCGTGTACTAACTAAAATCTCTAGGAGAAAAATTAGCTATCAATCAAGCAACCATTAAGCAAAAAATATATAAGTACCTACCTATTAAGCAACCCACATTTACGTCTTTTGGAACCATTTAACTCTCAAAATTGTAAATTATATAGATCTTTTGATTTTTATTAATTATTCTCTAATATATAAATCTCGTGTCCCAGTGTATGTTATCGAATTCCTCCGAAACGGCTGGACCGAATTTTATGAAAATTTTATATCTGAGAATAGGTTGTAGGCTATACCCCTAGGTGATATGGGTGGCCCTCACCAAAATTTTTTTTTTACAATTATTATGGTGAAACGCAGTTCGCGGGCACTACTAGTATATTTAAAATATAATTTGTTTTGTAACTGATCAAATATTTACCGAACTATGTACATCGTACGAGTATTATATTGTGCACACTAACTGGAGTCTTGGCTTTAATGTTAATTAAACGAAAACAAGTTTGTTTACTGAGTAAGTCAACCGTCAACCAAGGATGGAAAATCCAGTTCAAAGTATTAATTTGCTCATTAACTACTTAAACACAAAAATAGCGTTAACGGTATAATACACGAGTTATTTTATATCTATATTATTACTGTAAGTCATTATTACTGTAAGTATGAAATAAAATACCCTTATTTTACGTGAAGATACATATCAAATGAGCACTCACATCTTTATTCTTCAAATTCTGGTTCTCCTCAACTTCGGGGAATCCTATTGACCCTGCTGTGTCATTATTTTTCGCGGTCAGCTGACCGCATATCACAAAAACAAGGAAACCACAAATTAAATAATACATTGCTATTACTGTAAGTATATAATATTTTACCGAATAAACATTTATGTTTATTTGTCGTGGTAGCCCTACCACAAAATGCAAAAGTAACAATTTTATTATTTTACAATGACTTTTGAATTAAATTAATTTAAACATAAGATGCGTCCGTGTGGACACGTTTCTTGTGGGCTACTACAAAGCGCCCCCTCCAATTAAACCAATGATAGCCACGGACGTCATCTCTGCATTCAAAACAAGTTTTAAAAGTCTCGTGGGTACTACGAGTAAGTTTGCGTAAACTGTATTTTTTTCCTCCATGCGTGGGGGTCGTCCATTATTCACGTGAGTCGTTTTTAGCGATTTTCCGACCCCTGGATGTCGTGAAATTTGCCTCAACCCTTGCCAACCAACTTTCGCGTAATATTGAGGATGAGCCTCTAATATTACGAGAAAGTTTACACTATCTCATTAGTTGGTAGTGTAAGTGCGTTGGCTTTATTTAAAAAAAATGCTGTAGGCACATGTTTTATAAAAAAAATAACCCAATTTTCTCGCAATTTTATACTGTTTCTTGCGAAAAAATATGCGATATTCACCGAGACCCCGTCTCTCCCCAAAGTAATATTAGATGTGATTCGGCCCCACTCCTCCCCCCCCCCTCCCCCGCCCCTGAACGCCTCATGCACGTAATTAATGGACGCACTTTAATTATATCCTAGTTAGGCTTTTACTCTGTATAAGCCTAACTGACTGATAAAGTGGATAATGGCACCTTAAGTCCACCCCATGCCAGCGCTGGTGTTCGTTAGAGGTATAACCTATCTCCACTACTTTTTAACATAGTCTACACTTTACTACTTTATCCAATCCTCCAGAGCTATGCGCGCACTGGATTACCGGTGTACCTATAAGAGGGAAAGAATATCTGTAGATACCCTTCGATTCGTCAACGATACAAGTCTAATTAGGCCTACCACCACTGAAAAAAGTCGTACAGCTTTAAAATCAATAAAATAGGAAGATATTTTGATACTTAGTTGAAGGCTGCACAGTAGGTAATTTGCTGCTGTTGAATTGAAACACATTACAACATTACAGTGATTATGCTCCACAGTGTATTATTGTATTTTACAGCAAGCACACATACTGCTCTGGAGAGCTATTTTTGAATTACGTATGCGACTTCGAAATCACCGATGTGACTAATAATCACCGATTTTCAATAATTCTTATTTTTGAATATCACTTGTGACTACCTGAGTCACGGATGTGATTTCATTACGAGTGCCCTCACCCACTCGTAAACAAGTCATAACTGTGGAAACGTTATCTGTGTTTTGTTTAGAGAACATATTGACAAGTTTGAAGTTGATGTGTGTTGATTTTGAGTTGGATTTAAAATTTTTAAAATTTGTCAAATAAGTAAATATACACGGTTATTTTTTATCACCCTGGAAAATTTAAGGGACGCTTCACGACATGGTATTAGAATGATTCAAATATAAATTTAAAAAAATTACTCATTTTTTAATTTTTTTTTATACAAAAAATGCTGCACTAGTTGAGAGCAGCATTATTAGAGATTTTTTGTTTTTGTATATATTTTTTTATTTTTTATTTCCTTTTTTTTATATAATATTGGATGTGTCCTGAAGCGTCCCTAACATTTTCCAGGGTGATAAAAAATTAACCGTGTATAAGTTTAAAATCTTTTAAATTTGTGTCACAAACAAACTTAGACCAGTATTTTCTTATATTTTGGCCTAGTTGCAATGAATTTTTAGCCGTATAATAACCGGTATATACCGAAAACGGCTACATTCTGCGTGAAAGCGAACCCTTACGTATGTGTGTACTTTATCTATGTTGGCAGCTCTGCGTTCGACTTTCAAAAATAGGATATTTAGGAATTCGTGACTTCAAAGTCATCGCTGACTATTTAGTCAGCGGTGATTTCTAAATCGCATACGTAATTCAAAAATAGGTCTCCAGCTCTTCATTACCAACCGACAGCTGCGATGTTAAAGATGACATCGATGATGACGTCGAAAATTTGAATTCTTAATTGAGGCTTTATTTTTTATTCGCCAGCGTTTGGTGTCTACTGATTTTAGTTTTGTTTTCGATGAAAATCAAAATAATATTGGTTTTAGTTGTAATATTTTATGGATTTTCATCGCAAAAAATAAGAAAATCAATAGAAATCGAGCACAGACGAATGATTCACACAGTTGAAGAACATTTCGACCATTAAAGAATGATGATATTACTGGGATACCGCACCTAATACATCATGTACTCGTTATATGCAAATAATTAAATTAATTGTAACAGTATTTCTTCGCATTATTAAGAATACTCCTTCGCATCATTCACAAATTTTGGACCTTTGTACCGGGATATTCAAAGAAAAGAGACCAGAAGAATTATAGCGGTAAGACGTGCCAACCAGCTCCCGTAGCATGACCACCAAAACACGATATGATAATAGTACATTATGATACGAGCGCGCTATGTCGGTTATTGCGTCGCGAGCCGCAGGCGAGCGCGACAAGAAAGCAGAGTACGTAATAACCAATGCGCGCGTGTATCATACGACGTTTTTCAACACACTTGTGAGGAAAATAAAAGATCTTGTGGTATTAATATTTTTCTGAAAATGACAGCGCTTTTTTATCAATCTTCCACTGCATGAAAGTATCGTATGCCGCCAAGTATTTATCCTTTGACTTTGGCGGCAACAAACTATTACTCGCGCTTTGGGCCTCCATAATTAATAATAATATGGCGGAGCTAATAATATGGATTCTTCTTCACTTGGATATTTGTAGATAATCAATTATCAATTACAACAAAAAGGCAAAAAAAATTTTGATCCCCTTTTATGGCAATTTGTAAGGCAAAAATTTCAATAGCGGGAAAATGTCGCGCGCCTTTTTTTCGCGCGCTGCCCGGGCATGGCTAAACTCTTCATACAGCCAACAAAAAAGGGCCAAACAGCCAAAATTTAAAACTAAATAAACCGAATATTTTAGTTAAAAAAAACAAGTTTGTGTGAATTTTTAATAATAAATTTTAGTTATAGTTATTAATTATTGTTTTTTTTTAATGTCGTTGTTAATTTAATATTTAAGTAACCAGTAGTAGGCTGTTCATTTGTTTCCCATAGGCAGCCGCATAAAGTCGTGTTAAAAAAAGTGTATTAAGCTACAAATTTAAAAATGCGTACTGGACATACATTTACTTTGCAATCTTGAACAAATTCGAATTTGTCGTGTGTTAAGATTACCGCACTTGTGCGATTATGTAAAGTGAAAAGCACTCGTGTTTAATATACTGAATAACGGGTCTAAATGCAAGGTAATAAGACCCACTTTACGAGTAAGTGTGTTGAAAAACAATTTATCGAACTGCACAGTGAAAATACGATAAAAACCTATTGCACTTTGACAGTTTTCCGCGATAAACCGCTTTATTATATTTATATCATGTTTTATTGGTCATGCTAGAGGGGATTCCCAAAACCTTTACATCGCCTGTGCTAATATCGACGAATCGTAAGTACCTCAGTTATTTTAGATACTTAACACAAAGACTGGTCCCGTGCATCTAATTTGATGATAACCCCCAATTCTCCATGTAAATCTCCCATTCAAATAGGACAGTGAAATTGTTGCTCTTACTCGTAAACGAGGTGTTGAAAAATATGTCGAGTATTTATTGCACAACCTTCTACTATATCTAATGCAGAAACTTACCTTTGTGATGTTTGACCATAATTATACGAGACGTTGCATCCGAAGAGATTTATATATTAACCAGGTAGTCCACTTTCCAATGTACCGGGCACCAAGCACAATTTTAGAGCGAAGACATAAAAATAAAAAGATAGGTAGGTAGTTTTACTATTATTCACCCGCTTGCGCGATGTTACGCCGTTTGACTCATTCCTTTAGAGCAAAATTTCTCAAAAACATTGGGTATTTATTTGCAACACAGCAAATAATGGGTAGGGAGGGAGTATAAATCTCTTCGGATGCAACGTCTCGTATAATTATGGTCAAACATCACAAAGGTAAGTTTGTTTAACCATTAATTATACCACGACGTTGCATCCTCGAGATTTATATATTAACCAGGTAGGATGTTTAGAGTATTTTGAGAAATTTTTGATTAGAAGAGAGAGAAAAAAGAAAGTTTGTCGTTAATTCGGTATATGTTGACTTTTTTTTATAATTTATAACAAAATCTAAATCAGTGAATAAGAGTTTTATTACGCATGATAGACTCTTGATAGAATCTTGATAAGAATTTCCAAGGCATAGAAAATCACCTAAATAATTTATAATAGTAAACTAGACTTTTAAGATAAGATAATATGGGTTTCAAAAGCTTAGTGAAAATGTATGAAGCTGAAGCAAGTGCAAAGGGAAGACATTGAAATTCTTAAGTTATTTGCTTAAATTTAAATCTAAGATAATGTTTCGACGATTAATGCGTAGTGGCTAAAAAATAGACATCTATATTGATAGTTCATAACAAGAGTTTCATAGGTGGTGTAACTGGTTGGGGTATTATGGGTGTGATTCCTTTACCAATACCTTGACCTTAGGAAAATCAATCCCTAGTTATAATCGAAGTATATCATTTCTTCTGCTTTTCATTTTATTCAAGAAAAATTACGAAATAGTTTCGTTGGAATATATCAAGTGCACGCGACCTTCGAGGTTTTGTTTCCAGTTCGAGATCAAGGCTCAGGGCACGCAATACATATTTAGCTATAAATAATAAGGATTCTCCGAATGATTCATCAATTTGTTATAATAATTTAAGTACTTACGCTAATTACCAAGGTACCTTAGGTATATCTTAATTACTTGAATTTTCTTTTTGATTTAGAACAGATTTTATTAAGTTTTTTGGTAGGTAGGATTTTTTTTTGAAACACATTATATTCCCAAAATCCGTCTTTTAAATTATAAGTTATTTCATAAAATTTAATTTAATTAAGTTATTTCATAAAAAAACCTGATAGTAAGCGGCAAAGACATTATGTCTTTGGTAAGCGGCATCTTGGTGGATTAATGAACAATATTTACAGATTTCATGTTATAAATATTCTAGATTTTCACCATAGAAAGTTTCAGATCACTCCTTGGCAAATAACTCACAAAGGCTATTTTCTTTGAATTAATGGTAGTAGTTGTACACAAAATAGGTGCTCTCTCCTCCATAAGTTATTTTTATAATCCAACAAATAACAAAATATAACAATTTATTAAAAAATATGTTTGTAAAACCCAGTGTGAGAGCCCCGGGCCATATGATCATAGACATGTTACATATATTTAACCCAACACTACTATGAATCTCCAGGGCAGTTCCCTTAAGGCATGGCTGTCTGGTTTTTCAGTGGAGGAACTAAGAAACAACTAGTATAACAAGGAAGAATTCTGTGGAATTACATATCTAAAACATATAAAATCTAAAGAATTGGAGTACAGTATCATTGACCCGTGATCGCAAGAAATTAAAGTCGAAGGTACGATCTACTAACCACCGTTACGGGGAAGGCTAATCTTAAAAAAAGAAACAAAACATTTTCATTTGGTGTATTCCATTACCCAGATTTGTACGCAATTTTTAGCTATATTAGTTTGATACCGAGATTGATAAAAAATCCCGAACCATTCTGCCCTTTGATTGTATAGATTTCTGTATCTATTATAATATACCTGATTCTCTTTAATTTAACTTACAACTCTAAGGATATGATTGTATCTGGCTATTATTATGATGGCTGGCTTATGATTGTATTGTTCTCTTATGCTTATGCATAAGGAAACTGTATGTAAACATATAAAGCTTATTATTTCAATAAGTCAAGGATTAAATTTGTTTTCTTTTCCCAAATTTTGACAATTAGCAAGAAAAGAACATTACAGGTGGGAAATATTATGTTAGTTAGTTTATATATAAATTGATCTAATTCATCATTGCATCATCTTACTGCTCTCATTTAGTTTATGTAACTTCTTAATTTCATAACGTAATGTCAGAATATTTGACTGTGAAAAACGTGAACTTATAGGTAAACATGTTTGAGATTCGGTTTCTTAAAAAGAAATTTGTAATCCGTTTTACCCGTTACAACTCATAAGAGAACTGGATCGATTGTATATTTTTTTCAGGTGTGAATAAAATATTTTCATTTAAGTACCAAAATAATAATAATAATAATATATATATATTTTTCTATTATGTTTTGATCGGCTCCTTTGGTCGAGACTTCGTTGTCTGATATCGATCTACTACAGGTGCTTTCCTCGCAGACTAATGGTACGAGTGACTCCTCGCCTAACCACGTCTCTGCGTGCGTGGCATTTGACGCGGTGGAGCTTTGCAGTTTCCCTGCTGGCTGACTGAAGGCCTATTAGAAGAAGAAGTACTCGCCGCTGGAACTTTCTTGATTTGGAGTCGATATTTCTGCCAACTTCGATGCTTTAATTTTATTAGTGAGATTCCCGCCAAAGAGATATGAATCACTTCGTACACGTGCAATATCTTTTTAAACTTATAATCTAATGAATACATTATTAATTTCCTTCGATTAAGCGTGTTTTTATAATGAAGGTCCAATATAAGCTGATTTCTTTGAGTAACACAGCAGTGATTTCAGGATTTGATTTGGGTGTTTTAACTAATTGAAAGTTTTCAGGTATGAAGATGTTGCCCTCTAACTCTTTCTTTTAATCCTTATTTAAGCCTCCGCACAATATATGACCCCAACGTTCAGAGATTTCATCCTGGATTTTTGTTCCGAAAAGCTCGTGTTTCCCTTTTGAGGTCCCTAAGACCTCTAAAATATTCTCAAATAAATTGGTTGCTGGAGGGTTAACATCATTTACACGTACCTGAGAGCTAGTGGATGGTATGGGACACTTGGCTGATGCTTCTGATGTCATCACCTGTACATTACTAGGTTGTCACTCATTACAAGTTTCAGTCACATGAACCACTGACTGAACATATGGGATGTATGATAACACACTGAAGCCAATTCATCCTCTCCATAGATTTTTATTTTATTTTATTTAACAAAATGTACTATTATAAACATAAACACAAAACTACGAAGTAGTTTGTCTGCGAGTAACATTAGTAATATTCTGCGAGGCGAGTCATATTCTGCGAGGCTATCCTCAGCCTGTGTACTAATATATATGACCAAAAAACATGACTACAATCGCATCGTAGTACCATTCTCTATATTGTGGTAGTACTGTGCGCGACTATGATCGCATCATAGTACAAAGGCACACTGTTCTATTAAAAAATAAAGAAATAATAACATTCCGTTGAATAAATAAGCTAGATCATGCTCACACCATGACAGGAAGTGCTGTGGTCGAGACCGTAATCGCGTCACGGTACTAATAAATATGACCAAAAACATGACTACAATCGCGTCGTAGTACTGTGCGTGACTATAATCGCGTCATAGTTCCAAGGCACACTGTTCTATAAAATATAAAGAAATAATAACATTCTTTCAAAAAATAAGTTAGGTCATGATCGCATCATGACAGGAAGTGCTGTGATCGAGACCGTAATCGCGTCACGGTACTAATAAATATGACCAAAAACCATGACTACAATCGCATTGTAGTACTGTGTGTGTCTATAATCGCATCATAGTTCCAAGGCACACAGTTCTATAAAATATAAAGAAATAATAACATTCTGTTGAAAAAATATGCTATGTCATTATCGCATCATGACACGAAGTGTTGTGATCGAGACCGTGATCGCGTCACGGTACCAATAAATCTGACCAAAAAACATGACTACAATCGCATCGTAGTACTGTGCGTGACTATAATCGCATCATAGTTCCAAGGCACACTGTTCTATAAATATAAAGAAATAATAACACTTAAACACGTGTACAAGGCGTGTTTCAAAGTGCCGATTCACGGTTCTTTAGTAATTATGAATTATTGCTTAAATAGACGTTTATTTGGTACAAAAAATACAACACAAAAAATGTAACAAAAAAATATAAATATATATTCAGATAGATTTTAGGCCAAATAGGCCCCGCATGCAGAGGCACAGAGTGCTTTGACGCTGGTATTCTGCGGATACCATTTTATTTAACACTGTATACAGAATATTTTCTAATTAAACAGTAACGTTAGGCAATGCGCAAATAGCAAGGCTCTTTTTGTTGCTCAATAAATTTCAAAATGAAATTAATTAGTGAGCTAAATATAATCTACTGATTCGAACAAACACGAAATAAAGTTTTGCTTGAAACGAACGAAATGCAAAGATGAGAACGTGTCGAAAAAATAGTACAATGAAATAAACAATAAACACTTTAATTTAAACTTACATAGGTACTTCCAGCACCATCAAAATGCTCGCAGCGCGGCGGCGGTGACGCAAACGTTTCTCTAGTTTACGAATCTTTTCCTTAATATATTGCTTAGAATACTTACGTTTTCATTTACACATATTGATATCTATAACAACTACACAACACACTAAAAATAAAGTTATAAAATAATAAAACTTTGATCTTTAAATTCCGATGCTGTGATGCCCGCACAAAGAAAGCGAATGAGTCAAACGGCGTAACATCGCGCAAGCGGGTGAATAATAGTAAAACTACCTACCTATCTTTTTATTTTTATGTCTTCGCTCTAAAATTGTGCTTGGTGCCCGGTACATTGGAAAGTGGACTACCTGGTTAATATATAAATCTCGAGGATGCAACGTCGTGGTATAATTGCAGACAGTTGAGCACCGTCTTAGGATTGCCCGCCATTCGGTGTTCTACAGGTTACACTTCGATGAATGTGCTCAGGAATTACACAACCTGCAGGCCTATTCGCTAACTACGGTTGGTAACTAGAACTGTCATTTTTGAAAAACACTTTATATCCTTTACTGGTTTAGTGATCTTACGTGTTACAGCAGCGTTCATGATAGCAGTAATGGATGTTAAGTTCCTTTCAAAAATGACAGTTCTAGTTAGCAACCGAAGTTACAGAATAGGCCTGCTGATCCCCCAGGGCCTAGACGCACGGCTGGATATTTGGTGGCAGTGCCAACTGCACGGACAAGCCACTTTGCTTCTTCTTTCGTTGTGCACACTGCGACCGAATGGAAAAATTGCCGGCATCTGTATAAGTATCATCAATAGTTCTTTATATCATCCTTGATAGTACATTACTGCCGCGGTCTATAATGACTACTTTGCTGGTTGCGCTGATGATGGCCGACAGCGCAGCGTAGCGCAGCTCCAGGCGCACAAATGGCGGAATAATCGGTGAACATAGGTACATAAAAAAATGATACAGTTGATCGTACTCGTAGAACCCCACGCTTCTTTGAAGTCGGTTAAAAAAATTTGACGAATGAACGCCAGAAGGCTCGAATGAAAAGGGATCCTAATCGTAACGCTTTAGAAATGGAGAAATATGAGAAAGCCTTCGATTCTGTAGAGACTGAGCCTTCCATCGATTAGTCCAAAAAATGCTACTACTACTAAATAATACTATGTCAGTGTTGCAGTGACTACCTTCCCTTCACTTGATGACTGAAAACTAAAGAATAAGTAATACTCAACGACCACTGCATTTCACAACAAGAGGGTCTTTTAAAATCAACAAGAACCATTACAGATATATATTAAAAGTATTTTTTTATTAAAATAAACTTATAACACATTTTTGTATAATAATCACGAGAGGCTTGTCACGAGATTTACATTAAGTAGACATACAATAATACAATACCTATTTAACTTGATCTTGATATTCTAAAAAATATACATATTCGTGTCTGTTACGAATGTCTCTATGGACTTATGTATTTTGAAAGAAAACGAAGTTTTCGTTCGTGATTTTAACACCAAATAAGTGGACATATTTGGAATTGTACAATTTCGGAATGCTTAGATTTTATTTTTAAATACAGAGAATAAAAAAAGTCATTTTTTGTCAATGGTGGACATATTGGTGTTTGATATTTATCAACTCATATTATGTTTTTATAAATCTCGTGACAAGCTTTTATATTATCAACCGTACTACTGCCACTAAAAAGTTGCATTAGTTCGGTTAACCGGACTAACAACCGAACTACTGCCACTAGAGGTAAAAAATTGTGTCATAAGTTAATTTTTTCTTTTCAAAACAAAAAGTTTGTTTTCAGAATGTTTTTTTACTTTTAATTTAATTTATAGTTTTATGACTGCGGCCATCTCGGATAATTTATTTTTTACTTGTAAGTATGTACCTCAGTACCTACAAATCAAGCTTTTTTATTTGAAACCCATATTGGGGAGAGGAGAGTTGTACAAAATTTAATCCGCTAATTTGTGTTGTGATTTTTTTTCATAGTACCTATACTGTGTTTTATAAGGCAAGCCCTTTCAGTTGACACCCATATTGCGGGGTTGTAAAAAAGTTGTTGATTTGATGGTTGTACTATCTGTATTCCATTGCCATTTTATTGCAGCGGCCATTTTGAATTTACAGTTTCTAAGAAATTATGCAAAAAAAATGCATTGTCATCGGAACTAAAGGTCAGCGGACACTAGCAAGTGGGTCAAAAACTTGCAAGATTTCAAATTTTGTCTAAATCCTATTTCGTACCGAGACTGTGAAGGTTGGGGCTTTAGCACACTGGGAGTACCTACACCTTTCAGAATCAGAACAATTGGGATGATGACTGAATATTAAAATACCGTAGAAAAAGATGCAAACATGTGAAATTAGAATTAAAATCGGCTTAGAAATACATTAGATACAAGCATGTTAAGCTGTTAATTTGGAAGCGATTAGACAGAGAGATCCGACATCAACCGTGACGTCATCGTTGAGTACGGCCATATAAACTCCATGAAAATTGCCGTTTTGCTAGAAAGAGATGGAGAAAAATCTTTAATACCTTATATCTTGTTTGTTTTTATAGTTATTCGAAAACCGATTTTTTTTTCTGTTTATTATTTGAATGAGCTACTTTAAAGAAATAAATTTTCATTCATCTAACCTATTGACGAATCCATTTCGATTGGCGGCGACGTATTTATAGCCCATCTGTGCCATAGTAGGCGCATTCCATTTGAGTGCAGATGCGCAGCATTTTCATCAAAGTTCACGAGGTAGTCCAAAGATTTACGAGCCTTGCGAAAACGCATTGCGAGGTCGAGGTGGGCTGCCGTCGCGTGTCTACCTGATGACTTAGCGTTGATTTGGTACTTTTGGTAGTGTATGGTATGTATGGGATGGGTGTATGGAAGCTACCGTAGATCCCATAAATCTTACCATATTATTTTGTTAACGACGATATCCAAATCCGACTTGGCTGTATATTTTTTTATTCGTTTGTTTTAAAAACTTTACTGTTTACGTCAACTTCATTGAAACGAAATTTTTAGTCAGCGAAATGTCAAAATGGGAGTGAAAACTAAGAAAACAATGTGAAAATCTAATTATTTGCGGAATAAAAATGAAAGCGATGTCCGTAAAAGCTATTTAATATCTCTATCGAAATGTTTACCAAGAAATCTCACCAAGATGTTAAGAAATCATCAGTTAAAATACAGGATTCCAAAAAAGATTCTGCGACTCGTTTAAAACATCTCAAAATCGTTTTAGGTAAACATAATCTTGTATAATATTTGTTAAAAACTTTTATCAAAGTCCATAAATATTGATTTCATGTGTACTTTGCTTTTACGCTAGATAAGACGCTTCTTTTAACATCATGCTAATTAGCTAAAAATAACTGTATCTTACAGTGCATGGCGTTTGTGTGTTTAGAATATTGAACTTTTAACTATTTGAAATTAATTGTTTACTTTTACTTTATTTTTTAATTGTTTATTTTTACTATATTCTATTTAATTACCTTGATCATAAAAAATATATTACTTTCATAATTATTAAATACCTTTCAGAGCACTTTGATGCCGATGAAGCGAAGACTTATTTTGAAAACAACTTCAGTCATGTTTACTTTATATTATATGATAATTTTATTCAAGCGGAAAACAATTTAAAACAAAGAGGTATGTATGTCTTTGTAAGTTTTAGTCATAGAATAATGTAAAAGAAACTTTGTGCCTCCTTGTGGTGAATCATTCATGGTTTATGGTTTCTGAGTGTAGATTACTATCAAAACTATTTTTAATACTACATGTATTTTCTTTATAATACATATTTTGCAATATTTATGAATGTTACTGATTTATTAAAATCTAAAATGTTTAGATTAGTTGAGTAACTTTTCTAAATTATTTACAAAATTTTTAGGCAAGAACCCAATTATTTGTTATGTTTTTCCACATAGTTTTGATACTTGTACTCAGAATAAGGTCTGTACCCTCAAGGATGGATTTTGCTTGCACCAGACCAAGAATCTATTATACCAACATTTTACTACTAGAAACAGTGTGCTAACATTAATAAATTTGATGCTTACTGTTAAGAGAGCTTTGAATAAACTTCGAAAAAGGAGGAGATTCTCAATTCACCATGTCAGGATTTGATGATGGAAGCCTGGTTAAATCAAGGGAAACTTAATTTTTATTGACATGTACCACATTTTATCTATAAGTTTTTGCATCTGGTACTCATCATCTCATGATACTGGGCTGGTGATAGAAGGTTCCTTTAGTATTAGGAATTTAATATTATACACATGTATATACCCATGCTTTGTATCTTGCTTCGGTGAACTGGTATTAAATTCACTAAAGAAATTAAAATAAAAATATTATACATAAAAAATTAAAATGACCAAAAACATCAAAAAGTCAATTATTATATAAGAATACACACATCACATTTTAAAACATATTGATGATGGTGACAAGAATGTTCTCCTGGAAAGTCTTAAAATACATTAGTTAATATTTGGTACCAACTTCTTAAAATATAGTGTATTCTTGACTTCTTGAATTTTTTGTAATTTTGAAGTCTGTTTTCATTCTGTTAAATCTCATTCTGTTCACCTGAATTATACCGGGTGTAACTGAACACCCCAATAACATTTAAGGGGCATATAAGTTAGATACTAAATGAACCTTCGGTGCTTGTCTGAGACCTGGAACCCCAATACTTTCAGAGTTATATGAGTTTAAACTGAAAGCAAAAACTTTCAAGTGACAACCATAATCAGCTCTTAACACAAAATAAATTTAAACACAAAATGACACGTGACAGACGTGAGCGTATTATTCCTCCTACGCTTACATAGGGCTGTCGGGACTTAATACCAAAAAATAATTTATTTAGTTTGTATGACGTGAGCGTAGTATTCCTTGTACGCTTACGTAGGGTTGTCAGCACTTAATACCAAAAAATAATTTATTTAGTTTGTATAGGAAAAAAAGTAGGTTTGTTAGCCCTAATATTCTTCCTACAGAATCTCTACTTCTGATGGATACATACCCTTAAATGTTATTGGGGTGATCAGTTACACCCTGTATACAATGTGACAAACTGTTAAGCCAAATGTATTGTGACAACATGAATGTGCTATTTGTAATAATATTGGTACAGCATTACATAAAGTGATTTTTTCTACAAAATAAGTAGACAATATTGTTTACTTCATAATATGATAATATAGATGGAAACTATTAATGACAATAATTTTAATCATTGATATTCGAAGAGGTAATAACATTGTCATAGTTTTAAAAGGAAGCATGTGCTCATGACTGGTTAAATGGATAAATTTGAAAACTGATATGACAAACCTTTTCATTCCATCATTGTACATGACATTATGTATGTATGTGCTTTGACAATATTTGAACCAGTTGTTTAATTACAATGAAATTTAAAATATCCCAATGTGACCGGTAAATAAATACTTCTCAAATGTACTACACTCAGGGCCGCGCCGACCCCCAGCAGCGCCTGTGTGCAAAGCCTATGAAGCGCCTATTTTTTGTTGTTGTGGAGGATCTTCTTCCTGCGCTCGCTTCGTCATCTGGCGCCCCTAGCGTCTTGGCGCCTGTGTGCGCCGCACACTTCGCACATAGGGGCGGCGCGGCCCTGACTACACTACATAAAAAAAATATACTATAAATTTGATGCATAGTGGTCATAGCATTAGCATAAATCTTTATTATGGTTAGAATCTATGCACATAGAACGATAAATGGATTAATATCTTAGACATTATGTTCTAATATATTATGTATAAGTAGTGAGTATCTATAAATAAAGGTATAGAATAAGGATTATTGAGTTTTAGATTGAATGCTATGGCTACTATGCTGATCATAGCATTGTGTAGCTTGCAAGGTATAAATTAAATTCCTGCTTTACCAGAGGGAGAATTTGCCCCATAGTCGCTGCATTAGTACCTCTATCTTGCCTATTTCCGCTGCCAACAGCGGTGCTTGCAATACTTGTTTCCGGTTTGAAGAGTAAGACAGTAAAATTACTGGGTACTCTGACTTGCTTGACATCTTATGTCACAAGTTGGCAATGTATGTCGGCGTTCTTGTGGGATTTGTAGATTTGCAAGTCTTATGGGTGCCACAAGTACTATAGGCCACATACAATCAGGTCGGCATACTGCTTGTTTGCCAACTTAGTTGTACAAAACACCTGCCCATGATATGATATGATATTTTTATTGTGTTCAATTTTTCAGTCTATAATATTCGTAAAAGTTGTTTATTATACAATATTTTACTGATGATAATCTTTTTTGTTTTGTCAAACAGAACTACCATTCCATCTTGGTGAGTTACATGAATTGTTCAGTCATGTTATCATCAATATACCATCAACTTGAAACTAGCTTTAGATTGTAATGTGCTAGATGCTAATTTATTGCATTTTGCCTGCTTATCCTCTAGCTGAAGATGTATTAACTATGCACTTTTAATAGAATTACATTAAACTAATCATGATTTACCTGTCCTATATTAATATAATATAAGGTGAAATTAAGAATACCTCATTCTTGATTTATTGCTTTATTATTACACTCATACATTCTTGTATTCATTTAGCTATGTCATTTGTATTTAGGTTTTAATAGACAATTTATAGTTGATACTAATAAGCTCACAATAATATCTATCTACAGGCTGATTGGAAGATGGGTGCAAAGCTTTAAGGCGAAGTATAGACAATTTAGTACCATTTAAGCCATGGTTGTCTGACGAAGTCTATTTTTTTTAACTGATTGTTTCGTTTTTTTGCAAATTTTCCCAAAATTTAGAGTATTCTGTTAATTTTTGGACAAATAAAGTGATAAATGTATTCTTTTTTATTTTATTAAAGTAATGTGTAAGCAATCTAGCAAAACATGTTCGAAGCATCTGTATTATTAGATTTTTTTTACAGACGTTTGAAGTTCATGAAACAAAATTTAAAATTTAAGAATACCGTTTTTGAACTCATTAAAAAAACGGAAATTGTTTTTTTTGTTCAAACTTTTCTGAAAACATGCTTGATTATCGCTCTTTCTTTTGAGGTATCATTTACACAGATATCTTACTAGGTATTGAAATTAGGACCTAAAAACCAATTTAAGGGAGAAAATTTAGAATTTGAGGTAGAATAAGTAAAGCAACATTTTGAAATTGTTTATTGTTCATGATCAAAATTGCTGCCGCGAGTCCTCATACAGGCACGGGCCCGGTTTCTCACCTCCGTTGTTGTTATTTTAACTTCATCTCCTGCTTCATTGTTTCGAATGCTGAATTAATTCTGTCTATCAATTCTTGTCTAGTGTTTATTTCTACACCAGTTCCTTAGCCCAACCCCACACGAAAAAATCCAACGGTGTTAGATCTGGTGACCAAGCGGGCCAATGAATGGGTCTATCTCTGCTGATCCAGCTGTCAGGAAAGCAATTGTTTAAATGTTCCCTTACACTTAACATCCAGTGGGCTGGACAGCCGTCTTGCTGGAAGATGACTTCTCGATCTGTGTCGAATATTGGGGCACCTAGTTCCTCTGCAAGCACTGGTAAATCGTTTTGTAGAAATTGCAAGTAATTTTCACCATTCAATCTTGTCGGTCCATTCATGGAGGTTGTGAAAGTTTGTAATGCCCTCCTTACTAAATTTGCTTTCATCTGTCCAAAGGATTGACTTCAGGAACCACGCAACTTCAATGTCTCTGTTGAGGAGTAAACGGCAGAACTGAATTCGTCTTTGAGGATCTTGTTCTTCCAGACCTTGCACACCCATGCCATGGAAGGGATACTTTTTATTATGGTACATTGTATGCCACACCTTCCATTGAGAAATTCACAAACACCTTCCGTTGTGCCAAACTTCCATTGCCGTCAGCTCTGCCATACATAAAAACAATATCCGCATATTCCTAATTCGAAAAATTTGCTATAGTTCCTTACAATGAAAAAACGGAGAAGGAGCGCATTAAATGTCAACTCAACACAATCAAAAATACGATAGTTCAAAGTCAACACGGTGAACCAAAAATATCCAATACCTACTAACGCAATCAACACACGATAACGTCAACTCACAAGGGCAGTAGTTACTTGACTGAATTAAAGATGTAATGGCTCTGTTCAACACAGACTGACTGACCCTTGCTAAAGAAACACGACTTTGTTAACGCGACACGACTTATCACAATTGTCTATTCACTGAACGGACTACCTGAAAATTCCATCACCACACCGCGCGCGGCGGCCATTGTTCCCCTCAATTTGGTTCTTGCACGTGCGTTATCATTTCGAACACAATGAATTTTTTGAGAAAAAATGTTGCTTTAATTAATCTGCCTCAAAATTCAAATTTACTCCCTCAAATTGGTTTTTAGGTCCTAATTTCAATACCTAGTAAGATATTCGCGTAAATGATACCTCAAAAGAAAGAACGATAATCAAGCATGTTTTCAGAAAGGTTTGAACAAAAAAACAATCTTCGTCTTTTTTAAATGAGTTCAAAAACGGTATTAAATTTTAAATTTTGTTTCATGAACTTCAAACGTCTGTAAAAAAAAATCTAATAACACAGATGATTCGAACATGTTTTGCTAGTTTGCTTACACATTACTTGAATGAAATGAAATAAAAAAGAATACATTTATCACTTAATTTGTTCATAAATTAGCAGTAAACTCTAAATTTTGGAAATATTCGCAAAAAAAGAACGAAAAAAATCAGTTTAAAAAAATTGGCCAACTTCGTCTAAGACAACCATGGCTTAAATGGTTCTAAATTGTTTATACTTACTTGGCCTTAAAGCTTTGCACCCATCTTCCAATCAGCCTGTATAATTTATCACTGAAAGGATTATTGTTTTTAAGTATGTATTAACTGACTGTTGATAAAAATTTATAAAATAAATCATGAAATTTTATTATATCAATAATATATTTCTGCTATTTTTCTTTATATTTTCTTTGACCAAATTCTTACTTATGTTCATTAAGCACACATTATTGCAATGAACTTTTGTATTTTTGATCTTGAATATTATTTTCCAATAATAAAAGATAATACTTTAAAATACATTGTTTTCTTATGACTGAAAATACATGATATCATTCATACATTTATTTTCAACATTTGATGGGTTTAATTCCCAGCTCTTGTAGGTAAACAGTATTTAACAAATCTTTGAATATATTTATTTTCAAAAATAAAAGTATGTGTTTTTGCTTTGAGTAAAATGTCCATTATTAGCAGAAGTAATTAATAGTTTCATTAATCTTTCTAAATTTGCTCTCGCATATCTGACCTCCATTGTCATTCCTACATCACACTTCTCATTACACTAATTTAATATGTATATTTGAAACTCTTCATTATTGGTAATATTAACATCAATATTTTTCTGTTATTTATTCATAAAAATATGTACTTACAAATCTTTCAGATAATCTCCATGACCATATATTATAATATGGTATCACCAACATACAATTTTTATACTGGTTGGATTCACTATTTTGGTGCTTCATTGTCTTATTGATATGCATACGTGATATTTATGCAGATATCTAACATGTACCTTGTTATAGTTTTAGATAAAAGAAACCTTAGATTGATGAGAGACTAATTTAACAGAGTCTGCTACATTGCATACTTTATTATTAATTTATATAACTAAGGAAACTATGACAGAGCATTACTATAATGTGGCTTATTTTAACATTATAATTTGATGAACTATTTTGTAATAGTTATTCCAGCTGGAATGGTATAATGTGGGGTTGAAATAAAATTGCTTTCTGAATCACACTAACCTTTATTCATTACCAAAATTGTTAATGACTCATTGTGTTACATTATTATTTCAGTGCATAAAGCAGGCAAAGAAGAACTAGAAGGGGCATTGTCGCTTCTAGAGAAAGTGCTCTGTCTCCTCCCAGAATTATTAGGAAAAAGATGGCAATTACATTCATTGACAAGAATATTTTCTAAACTGCTCCATACTTGGAACTCACAAAAATTAAGAGCCGAGTCTTTAAGGTTATTCGAAACATACAACATTCATTTTTGATATACTTCTATGTATAAAAAATATTTTACTTGTTTATGTTAATAGATACAATATTTAATATAACTTTTATTTCAGGTATTTCCTACTTTGGTATCAAGCTTTAGGAGATAATGCGCCAGGTGAAGTTCATAAAATGTTTGCTTCCTTGGTCCCTGGGCTGCCAGAAACCTTTATTCAGCCCAGTGGATCACCAACCAAGAACAAACCATTCAATATTACTGCAAATGCCGGCCATGACTCTGGTGACTTCAGCATGGAAGAGATAATGCAACATCCCAATTTCGCATCAGTGTCCGACAATAGTAAAAAAGTTGTTGTTGAACAAACATCCACTGGAATAATTGGAAAGATAGCAAATGCATCTGCATCAATTTTCCACGATACAAATGCATTAAATCCTGTTCAAACTGTCGAAATTCAACCACTTTTACCAGCAAGCTCAAATGAGAGGGTAGTTGATAATGAAACAAAATACTTCTTTGAGATTCTTCTCGAAGGCATGGCAACATCAGTCACAAAGATACATTGGAGAGACCGCTCCCACGCCAAAGCTATGAGATGTTTTGCATTCTTACTAGAAAAGTTTAAGTTGTATTATTTACCTATAATTTGTCCTCAATTTAATAATAAGAATTCTCTATATAAACCTAATCTCGGTTAGTATTCGTATCTTTATTTAAATACTTTAGTATAAATATGTCATTTCTAAATTTTAATAATTGTTCTAGAATTACCTGTACAGCATAATATATTAGAAGATGATTTTGTATTATGTCGAGTGATACTTATAAAATGGGTGGCTAGTTTTGCGCATTTTATGAAGAAGCCAGGAAGTGATGGCGGCCAGCCGTCTTCGATGACCAGCACGAGCTCACACGCGCAACACTCCAACACACCCACCCCCGCTACCTCGCTGCATCATGAGGAGGAGACCTCGTTCACTGTAGGCCACCCGTCCGACTCTAGTAGGGCATCATCACACGACTCTGCGTCAAACACACCACACCCTAGCTTGGAATCAGGTACCTACTCTTATTTGTTGTAATATTATTTTTAGGCTTACAAAAGTTACAACATTTGTATTGATATTACCTTGGACTGGACCAACGTCTTAACTTGTATTTATAAAAGGCTATGGTGAGTGAATGACTGAGGTATCAACGTAGAGCCCAAACTCCAGTAGTTTGGGCTCTACGTTGATAGCTAGCTAGCAGCATAAAATTCGGTTTGGAGATTTTTGAAAATTGCCTCAAGAAGAAGTTGAGAAATCCCCGAAAAATAGGGAAACTACAATGTTGAGCTTTATTAAAGCAAGATCATAGTTCGCGGGCACAGCTAGTACTTATATTTATATTATTAATTTATTATTAGTCTTGACATTTAACTATGTTTGTACTATAATAAGTCACACATTTTTAGGGTTCTACCTCGAAGGAAAAAGCGAAATACTTATAGGATCACTTTGTAGTCCGTCTGTCAGTCTGTCTCGGGAACGCGTAGAGATATCAAAACTGAAATGTATATCAAATTCTCAGGTTTAAAATCAAACTTGCAAGTTAACGCGATCAAAGATATCGCCATTTATATGGCATATTTTGCAAATTTTGCGATTTCACAAGGGAATCAAAACCTATAAGGTACTTGCCGTTAACATAGAATTACGAAATTTAGTAGGAAGCAAGGTGTTATTAGCACATGTTTAGGAAATAATCTGAGAAGCTATGAATATGTACATAGTTAGGAAGTTATACCGGGTGTAACTGAACACCCCAATAACATTTAAGAGGCATATAAGTTAGATACTAAATAGACCTTCGGTGCTTGTCTGAGACCTGGAACCCCAATTCAGAGTTTGAAAGCAAAAACTTTCAGGTGACAACCATAATCAGCTCTTAACACAAAAGAAATTTAAACACAAAATGACACGTGACAGACGTAAGCGTAGTATTCCTCGTACGCTTACGTAGGGCTGTCGGCACTCAATACCAAAAAATAATTTATTTAGTTTGTATGACGTGAGCGTAGTATTTCTCGTACGCTTACGTAGGGCTGTCGGCGCTTAAAACCAAAAATAATTTATTTAGTATGTATGGGAAAAAAGTAGGTTTGTTAGCCCTAATATTTTTCCTACAGAATCTCTATTTCTGATGGATACATACCCTTAAATGTTATTGGGGTGTTCAGTTACACCCTGTATACTCAGATAACTTTGTATGGAACCGTCGGCGCGGGAGTCCAACCCGCACTAGGCCGATTTTATACATTTTTCTTATTATCATTTTTTTTTCAATGCTCCATTCTCAAAATCTTTAAGGCTACATGGCATACGAGGAGTTGAATTCCGAGCTCGTGGTACGTGACGTGCTGTGCTGCTCGTCGCGGGAGCACGTCGACTTCACAATCGAGGTGCTGCGGCAGGCGTTCTTGCTGCCGTTCTCGCAGGCCGCCGCCGTGCGCCGCGTCATCACACTCTACAAGGACTGGATTCAGATGAACGTGAGTTGATGTAATGTACCGCAGACTTAAAAAGGCCGCATCGCCGAATCATAATACGAATCATATTATGAATGGAGTGCCATTCATCATAAGCAATTATTCTATTGGACAGCTTTGTATGAATATTCGTAAAATGGTCCACAAATTAGGCATTGCTAGTGTCAATTGGGACCATTTTACTATTCATACAAAGCAGTCAAATAGAATTTGCTTATGATGAGTTGCACTCAATTCATAATATGATTCGTATTATGATTCGGCGATGCGGCTTTTTTAGGTCCGCTGTTTGTGTGGAGCTCCCGTGGAGCTCAGCATCACGAAACACGTACATTTACTTGCTTACTCATGTTTTGTGCTCTAAACAATGTTTTTCAAACTATAGTAGTGGAAATATGTATATCAGTTTAATAATTTTTAGGTAGCCGAAATCCCCCCGTTTCTCATGGAAAGTGCCTTCGAACCACAAGGCGCTGAGCCTTTGGCGCCGCCTCGACGATTGCGAAATGACTCTTATTTGGGCGCCATTGGCAGGGACAACATCATGGTTCGAGCTGGTCTACAGGTATTTCTATATATCTCACTTCTTTTTCACCCTGGGCAGGATTCGAACCTGCGTCTTCAACATACAGTGTTGACGCTATGAAAACTGTATTGATCTCTTTTTACTTTGTTAAGCCAAAGTAGCGTATAATTTTTTTTCTTGTATTGATTTATTTGTTTGTTAAGATGGTGATATCGAGGCAGGCAAGCTCGCAAGCCCTACCATCGAGCAAACCACTGCCCCCATTGCGAATCAAACTTTAGTACTCCTGGTCATCGGTCAATACTGGGTGGCCTCGCGACTAGTCTTCAGTGACAGTTAAATCTAAATACTGATTTGACTTAACTTACTTGTGCATGCACGGTGACGTACACGCGTCATCTTATTAGAAAGTGTTCATTCGTGGGATTATAGCGTTGGTTGACTGATATATCGACGGCAGTGACTCACTATGTTTGCATACTGTTTTGTTGACTTTAGTTTTAGTAGGTATATCGTAAATTCATCATCATCATCATCATCACAGCTCATATACGTCCCCACCGAGGGGCTCGAGCCTACCCTATGTTAGGGTGATTAGGCCTTAGTCAACCACGCTGGCCCAGTGCGGATTGGTCGACTTCACATACACCTTTGAATTTCTTCGCAGATGTATGCAGGTTGCCTCACGATGTTTTCCTTCACCGTAGGAGCGTCAGACAAATGTACATATGAAATTCGAAACGAAAAACACAGTGGTACATGGCGGTCTCGAACCCGGACCTCCCGATTGGAAGACAAGTGCCGAGTCCACAGCGCCACCGACGCTCCTTATCGTAAATTGTATAATTTTAATATGGTGTTAAGGGGACGTTCAAGAATAACGTAACGTATTTTTTAAAGATTTTTGATCCTCCCTTCCCCCTTCCCTTCCCCCTGTAACGCGCTCTAACATTTTTCTGTACCCCCCTGCCCCACCCTAAACGTTACGTAATACATACCAGTGACTATTTACCTAAAAGTCGTAATTATGTTACGAAAAGTGTTGCCAACTTGGAGGAACAAAATAAAAATGACGTACAATACAATCGAGGGATTCCCCGTAAAGCTGCGTATAAATTACGCGCGGCAAACCCTCAAACATTGCAACTTCGGCTGCTCGAGCTGCCGCGCACGGCAATGTTCGAGGGTTTGCCGCGCGTAATTTATACGCAGCTTTACACATAAACGAAAATGGTTGCCAACTTGGGAGATTCAAATTCTTAATTTTATTTATTTAAATAAAAAAAGCAATGTTATGTAACACGTAGTTCAAACCTCCCTCCCACCCCTGCAACGCATCGTCCCCCCCCCCCCAAATTGCGTTACGCAATACTTGAACGCCCCCTAATCTTTATTCCTTTTAAGTGTTGACACGATTAACTGTTTACATATTATTGCATGTTAACGTTTGTTTGTTATATAATATATACACGGTGTTTCAAAATAACCAATAAATAATCAATTCGTTATCGAAAACTCATTATTAAAATGTCCCATCTCTAGCTGTTTATACGTAATATCATTCAACCCAAAATTGACATGTATGTAAATCATAGTCAATTTTGAGTTGAATGACATTAAGTATAAACAGCTAGAGATGGGACATTTTAATAATGAGTTTTCAATAAAGAATTGATTAATTATTGCTTACGAGTGGCCCCGGCAGACGTTGTCCTGCCCGGCGATTACAGCGCCACCTACTGGGTCCAAATACTTAAACCTTCCCTGTACCTATTCAAACATACACAGAAAATTTCGTAAGAATCTGTCGACCCGTTTCAGAGTTTTTGCGAGACAAACACACAGCATTTCATTTTTATATATAAGACTAGTGGGCCCCGCGGACGTTGTCCCGCCCCATTACAGCGCCACCTACCGGGTCCAACTGTATGTTTAAACCTTCCTTGGACCTATCACACGGAAAATTTCGTAAGAATCGGTTGAGCCGTTTCAGAGTTTTTGCGAGACAAACACACAGCGTTTCATTTTTATATATAAGAAGAAGACTAGTGGGCCCGGCGGACGTTGTCCCGCCCGATTACAGCGCCACCTACCGGGTCCAACTGTACGTTGGACCTATTCAAATACCTTCCTTGGACCTATTCAAATACACACCGAAAATTTCGTAAGAATCTGTCGAGCCTTTTTATAGTTTTTGCGAGACAAACACACAGCGTTTCATTTTTATATATAAAGAAGAAGAAGATTATGAAACACCGTGTATACGCTTTTACTTTTGTTGCACTAGAACGTACTACAAGTGTTCATGACGCAAGCGGCTAACGTGTTCCTGGCGTCGCCGTCGCCGGTGGCGCCCCCCGGAGCTCTCAGCCAGCAGCAGCTGATGGACGAACAGACGGACACCTGCAAGCGCGTGCTCAACATCTACCGATACATGGTCATGCATGTGGCCATGGACGCTGCGTCCTGGTCAGTAGCATACTTGTTGTAAATAACGTGGCAAAACTAATTGATTTTCACACATCTACTAACTGGTTTTTTGACAGTTTTCGAAGATATAGTTCAATGTTTACGCAGGGTTATTTTGTATGTACATGTTACAGCCATTTTTTTCTCATATAAACCTTATTTATTAGAAAAATCTAATAATTTTTGTTAATGAATTTGAAATTCGCGCGAAAAAGCTCGATCACGTGACATTTGTTAGCTGTGACGTCGTCGTCGTATCGTGACAACTGTCAAATAGCCAATTGTGTACCAAAATTCATATTTTTAATGATTATGGATTTAATGATGACTTCTTAATGCGTTTTTCTTTTTCACCAAAACTAAAAGGTGTATATTTATCGTGTATTTATCGTGTTCATTTATTATTAATTTATCAAAAGTTATTTGTAATGGTTGCGTGTGTTATAGTAACCCAAATCATCAAACGAAAGTAACCCGTTACTTTAATCATAAAGTCAATTAGGTAGTTTTAATTATTTTTTAAATGACTTTTTTACAGGGAACAACTATTATTGGTTTTACTACAAATTACATCTTTGGTGCTAACAAAGGTACCGCCTAAGAGAAAACAGGAAACATTGGGTAATTAATGTCATTTGTTTATTTAACAATTTTAGCACGCATATTTAAATACACACAAACAATACAGAAGACAAAATGAAAATTTCATCCAGTAGACCCACGAGATTAAAAATTTACATGAATATATAGTATAAATGTGTGTGTGTATAGTAGAAAACGAATAAATAATATAATTTAATATATATAATATTTTTATTATAATTTCAGGCGGATTTCTTGCACCTGCATTGTTTCAAACATTAATAGTGACATGGATAAAAGCAAATCTGAATGTTGCTGTGAAACCAGAATTGTGGCAAAACTTTATGGACCTACTGTCTCGGCTAACGCACTGGGAAGACCTTATCAAGGAATGGGCGGTAAGTATATTTTAATACTTTACTAGCCGTGCTCGGAACTAAGTTTCGCCATAATAATTTTCAAAAAATAACCTTATCACTTAGGGGTATAAAAAATAGTTTACGACCTATTCTCAGACCTACCAAAGTACTAGGTTACAAACACTGTAACACGAGAATTTTATATATTAAGAAAAAGAGACTAGCTGTGTCCGCGAACTACGTTTTGCCATAATAATTACTTAAGGGTATAAAAAATAGTTTACGACCTATTCTCAGTCCTACCAAAGTGCTGGGTTACAAACACTGTAACACGAGAATTTTATATATTAAGAAAAAGAGACTAGCTGTGTCCGCGAACTACGTTTCGCCATAATAATTACTTAGGGGTATAAAAAATAGTTTACGACCTATTCTCAGACCTACCGAACATACATTTACTTATATATTTTAGACATTAAGCAGTAAGATGTTGACTAATGTATCAATGTAATTTTGTAAGTTATCAAATGTATCAATGTAATTTTGTAAATCTATTATTGTAATTAATTTGTAAAATATTAGCACGTCGTTCAGCGACAATAATAATTGACTGATCAAAATGATACGGCCCGATCGCGCGCCAACACGGTCCAACATCGTCCAACATGCACGAACTGTCTCTACACGTGGAAGGTTGGACCACAGACGTATTAAGAGGAGCAGACTTAACATAATTTTACTCACACATCTATACAAATATAAATGAATCGCCGAAATGTATGTACTAAATGTGTGTAAACTTCAGAACGACTGCACCGAATTGAATAATTATCTTTTCGTTGTGTTCGTCATTGTCAGAAGGTTTGTATAAATGAAAATGTTTGTAATATAAAAATAAAATAATTTCAAAATTTTCATATAAAAAGTGGGATGGTTGAGTAACTTTTTTAGCACATTCGTGCGAAGCTGGGCCGGGCAGCTAGTTTGTCATAAATAATGTATATCGTTTTTACTTTGCACTCCAAAGTGACATGATATATCGCTATTTCTGTTTTTCGTCTATGGCGATACAAACGCACACATAAACATTTCCGAAGCCGTGGCAGACGCCACGCGGACGGCATGTTTAGCTTTGTCAAAATAAGAGACAAATGGCGTCGTGACATTGTGTTATAATGTTTTGTTTCGTGATTATAAATAAAAATAACCGCTAATCGGACAAGAACAATGCTAAAGTGCTGTGCCCCGAAGTGTTCTAACGCATCGTAATATAATAAACTCCAGAAATTACAATAAAATAAAATTAATATTGTTCGTGTGCGAGTAATGTTTACACGCGGTAAAGTTGCCACGCTTTTCGAACGATACGTTTAGTCCGCTTCCCTTTATACGTCTGCGGGTTGGACGAGCAGTTGGAATGTCGGACGCGATAGTTCAGAGCCGGCTTATTGCGATTCGCGCAGAAAACGATGGAGACACTGACGCGAGTGCTGGCGCGGCACGTGTACTCGCTGGACCTGTCGGAGTCCATGGCGGCGGCGGAGGGGCGCGGGCGCGCGCGTCGGCCGCCGCCCGCGCCCGCGCCGCCGCCGCTGTCGCTGCCGAGGCCCGCCGCGGTGCAGCCCGCCGCGGCGCCCATGGACGCGCGCACGCCCGGTGAGTGCCCACCACCCATGGTAACAGAGGAGAACATGCAATATATAACTACTATTTAATACTTAATCTACCGTATTAGTTCAGTTCCTACACTCGAAAACTCGGCACTTTCAAAAAAAAGTTACTACCATGTCGACACTAACTCTTGGTAGGTGCCTGGAGTCTGCTTTTGTAAAACTAACTTCCATTTTACAAGCTGTTATTTACTTTCACCTGTCGCGGCGTCTGTAATGAAATCTTGCACGTTAAAGGACATCAGGCAAAGTTCTTTGAAAAAAAAAACAAGAATGTATAGCAATTCTATTGTTTTCAAGATATAGGCTTTTAATTAGTCATTCATAAAAAATATTTCGTATTTTACAAAGGTATGTATCTTGAGAGTTATTTACGTTTAAAACTTTTCTTTTTTGGTAACCCCGATACTTTAAAACAATCAAGTGGCTATTCGAACCCGAACCCTATAGAACTCTATTTCTATTCGGACCTGATAGAAGCGTTATCGAAAAATAAAACTATGTTTCATGCTCCGCTCGCAAAAAACAATTATTAAATAAAATCCACCTCGTCGCCATTTTTTCTCGCCCGGGTCCGAACAGCAATATCGACTTCTAAAGGGTCGCAGGTCCGTATAGTTCGGAAATGCTATGCGGACCATAGTGAATTGTTTTCGAAAAAACTTTTTGGGATACTTAAGATCAAACTGAAAACTGTAGGTTAGGTAACATTAGATATTGTGAGCATGAGACTGAAATGAAACTGCATGTTTCATGCTCCGGGTTCGTATAGCAATCGACTTCTATAGGGACCCGGGTCCGAATAGATACAGCATTTTTCAATAATTTATTTTAGCGAAATGAAGGAGGTAAAATATACGAGTAAATAATGTCTCCTAGAAACACTTTGTATTACATTAATCATAAAACAGCAGCAAATTTATATTTTTATGGCCGCTGCTACTGCTAGTGCTAATGTTTGCGAATAGCCAATCATAAAAACGAATTCAAGCGGGTCCATCTCCGTCAGGTAAGGACTGCACAGGTTTGCTAGTGGGCGGGTGGTGGTAAAAAATGTTCAGGAGCCTTCACAATTAGTACTAGCTAGTATTGGCGTTCATAAAGTCTTTCTGCACAAGTTAACTTTCTCCGCTGAGAAGGTAGGATGACAGCACTATCTCATACCCTTCGGTATAGAAATAATTATGTGGCGTAATTAATCAATTACCGGGTAGTTAATATACACACGATAACAGGTGAGTGCATGATAAGAACATTAGGTTATAGTCACTACTAAGCCTTCACTCCGCCCGCCCGCTTGGTGGACTAGCGCCCCCGCCCCTGCGCCCCACAACCTGTTCCCGATGTCCCCACTAAAATCAATTATTAACAATACTAAAATGAGCTTTACCTTTAAATAAGTACTGGTTATTTTTGCGTGCATTTTCCTTTTTTTTTATTTCACATTAAAAATTAGATAAATATTTACACTTTTAAGTATCAATAAACCCTACCGGGTTTGTCTTGACACTCACATACGTACTAATGTCTCCACAAACAATCGTATACACCATGTACTAGGTAGTAGCAAATTCTTATGGTAGTAGGTAGGTACATAAAGGCAGTAAAAGTAAACATTGTTTAGCACTCTCAATCAATCTCAACATACAGTCCATCAAAAAGTCAGATGTTTGCCAATACGTTTGCGTAATATTTCTGCTTTAGGTCTTAATTTCGCTGTTTCGCTCTTTACGAGTTGTTTCTTATTCCGACTTTCGTTTTTATGAATGAAATTAGATTATCCACGCGTACTATTTTTGAGGGATAATTAATAATAACAATATTTTTAACATAGTTCGACTATTTTAAGAATTCTGATTCGCTCCTGTAAATTTGGCTCCTAGTGGTAAGGTAACCCTGTATAGAGGGGGGCCGAGTGGGCCGTGCCCACTCCACTATGGTCTTGTGCCCAGCCCAGGAGATGTTAAGCTACCGATTCAAAATTCTACGACGGACGCCAAAATACTGATAACTTCACACAAAAATCATGGACAAGGCCCTCCCCGAAAAAAAACCTAAATACGCCAATATGATCTGTAGAACTCTTCGCCTGAGGCCATAAGGCGAGCACCCTCACAAAATTTATTTAATAGAAAATTGACGCAGAAGAATCCTTTGCTCTTTTGTTGAACAAATAATAGGGAAGATGCAAATGTAATATTTATAAGCGATTTGTGATTTGAAATGTAAAACCAGAATGATGGCAACGTTTTTATTTTAGTTAATACTATTTTTCATAAATAATTGCGAAATAAAAATACGCGAAACGGAATGCATCTTAATCTACCAATCAACGACTAGTGACGTCACTCGTGTTTTATGTCTCATCAGATGTAAAGGTAAACATTTTTTTACGGAAATTATTAACATTTTTCTCTAAAAAAATGGTTGTTGGTTTTATACAAATTTTAATAGACTCCAGCCAGAAACCTACCAAGAGTTAGTGTCGCATGGTAGTAACTTTTTTTGTTGAAAGTGCCCAGTCTTCTATTGTAGATAGAAATGAAAGGAACTAAACTATTACGATAGGTTAAATATTAAATCACAGTTTAGCTTTCGTGTTTCATGTAGTGCAAAAAGTACTAAAAGAAGGTTATCGTTTACCGCCATTTTTTTTTCAACTTTCGATTAGAAGGTTCAGTTAAAAAGAATTTAACTTTCTTTGAAGTTGATAGACACGTTGGTACAAAACATGAATCCACACGCCTTTTTTCAGAGCAATAATAACATTGTTTTGACTATAAGATGTTGATGGATAGTTCATTTAAAATAACTAATTCGAAACTAATGGAAACATTCCCAGTGATATTTGAATTGAATGTTAGCGATGAATGAGTGACAGACAGGAGTGACGTCATCAGAACTGTAAACCCGTTTTGGCGCGAAATTTGAAACTGTTAGTTTCAGACTGCATTTTATTGCAATAAATCTTATTCTTTTAATTTTTGTGATCTATTCTACATGGGATTCTTTACAATAAACGCAAAGAAAAATATTGCATGTTCTTTATTGCATGCGTATTAAATGATGTCTTTGTAATAACAGGTAAATCGCCAAAAGTCGGCCATGAGACGCATCACCACCGCAAAGAAGCACGAAAACTAGCACGTTGCCGCAGCGATCCGCACCTCCATAAGCGTGCGCAGTCGCCTACCACCGGTGAACATATTTCTTAAAATGATACAATATAAAATTATTATTTTTAGAAGTATAGTATCCTCAAAATTATCTAAATACTAGATTTGCTCGCGACATTTACAAATGTTTAACATCCGCTGAACCTAAATGTATTGAACAGCTAGATTTTCTCGCGATTTCAAGATTGGTTCCATAGTTAAAGGTGTTCAGTTTGCTTGTCTGAACAAGCACACACGATTTGGCACCTGTTTGAAAAGTTACCCTGTTTATAGATTATTTTGCAAATAAAATAGATAAATATTTAATATAATTAGCAGAATAAAGAACACATACTTATACTTAACAGATGAAACCAAAGACACTCGAAGCAAACCAGTAAGGTGGTATTCACTGGATTCGCTGCGGCAAACTGCGGCTCATCATGAAGAAAGGGACTCCGCTAGCGGTGCGTATTGAAGTTTAAATCAATATTAAACATTAATTTTTGCTCAGTTCTCGTCGAGGAGAATATTACAAATAATTAGTTCTACAAAACAGATAGCAACAGACTAGCAATGGTATAGCTATACTAATATCATTGTTGGCGGAAAGTTACGTTAGTTGCTTAAGTGAGTGCTTCACAATTTAATTCATGTACTAATTAGGGTAATTGAAATAATACCAATTGAGATACTTTACATAGGTGTATATGGCAGAACATGGTACCTGCGAGTATTACTTCGGAACTGGTGCATATACTGTGCAGTTGCTGTGGCTTTCTTTAAAATGGTGCATACTAAATGCGCTAGCGCTGTAATGTCACTTCATAGTCATTCCATTTGTATGAGCGTATGAACAAAATTACTACGTTTTTGTTATTTGTTCATTAATGTACATACAGGATGTATGTGACAGTTAATGTGGGAAAACAACAAATATGTAGTTTATTTTTATTATATTTCTGACGTTTTATTATAATAATAAATACCCAATTTTATAAGACAACGGTGTCGCCGCCGCTGCTTTCTCTGTCCGAACAGGTTCAATGGGCGCAGGATTGTCATCTTTGTCATAAAGCCATTACAAAATGTTCCCTTTGTGTATAGAGAATGCGATTTAACGGATTTTTACTAGATTCGTCTAGATTGGTTAGGCGGGCTCCAATGCCTGTGCTTTAGGTATAAAATCTTTTGATTGTCATTACTGTAAACATCCTTTTAGAGACAAACTGAAATATTGAAATTTCTCATTCCTTAGTATCTCGATCACCGTCACCAGCACCATCTAGTGGCGTCGAAAGCAGTTCCATAAAGGATTCCCCACTGCAAATTGATCTCGGATCAGACGGTGGTAATGTTGGTAAGTTCTTAATGAAAAATTATATTCTACATTCATCTTTAAAATTTTCATTTTAACTGACTTCATTAATGAAAGCGAAAATCACGATACTAGTCAGACTATAAAGCAAGGTTTAGACGGAGCCAGTGTCGGCTGCCAGTGACACTGGCAGCCTGCGCTGGCTTGCTAATGGCCTCGTATGAACAGTTTTTCAAGACAAGCCAGCGCTGGCTGCCAGCACTAGCGGGAATACAACGCCGGCCTATTTTTCAAGCCAATGACCTCCGCCCGCATATCCCGCAACCCCCGCGCCAGCGTGAGGACGCGTGTAGACGCATCGGGCCAGTCGCTGGCGCTTCTAAACGTATGCACACCACAAGACTAATCCAGGAATGAAATGAATCCATTGGCCTCATCTAAACAACACGGGCCAAGCCAGCGCAGGCTTGTCTGAGGACTGGCGCCAGCGAGCGTTACTGGCTTCGTGTAAGCCTTGCATTACGGCGGCGTGCACTTCTGACCGCTCCGTAGAATGGTCGGAGTCGGAGTCTCTGGGCGGGGCGAGCGGCGGCGGGGGTGGGGGTGTTTGCGGGGTGATCGCGGGCGCGGGCGGGCGGGACGCGGCCGCGGTGGGCGTAGTGCTAGGCGGCACGGCTCGCGGCTGGCTGCCCGACGTGGCGGCCGTGCTGTGGCGGCGCATGCTGGCCGCGCTCGGCGACCCCAACCACCTGAGGGACCCGCACGCGCACGCGCACCTCTACAACTACCTCATACACCTCAACTCGACACTGCTCAAGGTCAGTGCTCTGTTCGACGTTGAACGTTTAGCGGGTTGACGCTTGTTTTTAACCGACTTCAAGAAAAAGGAGATTCTCAGTTCGACCTGTAGATGTATATGTATGTTTGTCCGCACGCGATTATCTCGCTTTTGGCTGAATCGATTTCGATGTCGTTTGTTGTAAAAGTATTTGTTACATTTAGGGAAAGGTTTTAGTATTTTAAATTGACTAAAAAGATTGAAAAAAATTTAACTAAAATTGAAGTTGGTGCCAAGCTTAGAGCATAAGGTGCCAAGCAAGTCTTAAAAAATATAAGAACAATTAATGTAAGTACTTAGTGAAAATTTGGCAATAAAACTGTGATGTTGTTTGTATTCTTAAATTATTTACGACTTTTTGGTGTTTTTGAAGTCGGTTTTATTTTTGTAAAAAAAAAATTGTCGTATAATACCAATACGTGAAGTACCAGATATTTTGATGGTTTGTTGTGTTCTGTAGCGCTCATTTGGTTTTTGAGATCTCGACCCCTGCCCCCGTAGCATGACCACCGAAACAAGATATTAAAAAATGATAAAACGATAACTCAGTATGAACTGACAAAATACATTAGATATAATGGCTACATTGAAATTTTATCGACATTAATATATAAATAATGCCCAAAATAACAATACCAATATCCAAAACACACTCAAAACATTGAGATAACTAAAAATCCAACTTTTTTAACAGCTTATATGGATATAGCGATTTTATCATATCGTGTTTCGGTGGTCATGCTAGGGGGGCTGGGGTCATCTAGAGACTTTGTCTTTTCACTAGAACTAAATATGAACTTTATTTGGAAATTTCCCGACTCCTTGTGTCATGCCACAGAGGATCAACAACCGTAATTTATCATATTCTGAAATCTGAATGATAACGACCTCATCGGACGATACCAACGCGTAGCATTGACGACTACAATGAATCATGTCAATAACGTAAAAACTCTTTATTTGCTGTCTCAATAGTAGGCTGCGATTGGAATCTCTTTTTAACTCTATTGCTTTGGCCCCACCTGCGCCTATCGTCCCGAAGCTTCGTGATATGACGTGAAAGTAGTTTGACTGAAATTGGCTTCTGAATAGATTCCAATTAAAAAATAATAAATTCCAAGAAAAAAATGAAATTAATTTAATTACAATCACCCGTTCCAATCATTATTCTAAACAGGATGTGATATACAACACAAATGTAATAAAAGTTCATTTTTAAGGCGGAGTTTCACGGCGTGCGTTATTGCACGCAGCTGTTCAGGCCATTCACTACGTCATGCCCTACTCGATCACCCCGTTTACAGTGGGGATAATTAAGATTTTAAAATATTGCGGTTACTACTGATTTTTAAAAATGCCAGAAATTGATTAATTTGCATATTTGTAACAAACTATTTTCAGGTTGTATGTTATTTCTGCTGCACTTTGAAATATAAACTGTTGTCGTTGTAAATAAACCCGACGCAGACGCATGTCAACCGGCTACTATTACACTGGTAATCATGAATGTCAATAGATAAGATTAGGTTAAGCCACTGCATTTGTACTGTCTATTTTGGACTGTAAGATGTTAAGAGTTTGTGAATAACGTTAAAAGGTATGTCCCATTCATAGTCAGTTCCCTCGTTTCCACTTAGGCAGCAAACATTTTTTCACGCTAACATCATTTGTTAAATGCTTGTTAACCATGGTTTGCGTTTCTTTTGAGTGATGTTAATATTTTTAACCGCGCTATTAAGAACCCTATGTAATAACACCGATATTTTTAAATGGTTAAGAGCTGGACACAAGACCGTTAATCCGTTAATAACTCTTTACGAAGCTGAAACATGTCGATTTTCCTTACAAATCTTTACTGTAACTATATTGGCTGCAATACTCTGTAAGGTAGAGGTTCTTAAATTTTGTTTATCATTTTTATAGAAAATACAAAGTTACAAAATATATAAAATAATATGTTAACAGCAAACGTGCGTGATGGGGATAACGCTTTACAAAGCCGAAACATGACGATTCTCTTTACAAATCTCTTCTGTAACTACGAGTTTATTGGCTGCGATATTCTGTAAAGTTGATGATCTTACCCTACGACAACTGTGTCGTTACCGCATTATTTCTTCGAGCGTTCATACTACCACACCTTGGTGGTGTGGTAGTATGAACGCTTTGGTTTCGATATTGAAACCGAAGCAACCTTCGCCATAGTTGGACCTTGGATAGGTGACCAACGCTTTGTAAACTCAATTGAGTGTGAGCAAAATGGCGCTTTTGCAGTATTTAGCGCCATCTCGCTCATATGACTTCAGCTTAATATTTAATTGCATTATAATTATCACAAGTAGATTCGTGGCCATGATGGAAAATAAACAACTATCTCTACTCGCAATCCTTTTTTGTTTCTGAGTGTTAGTAACAAGCTAAGAATAAGCTCAGTAACGTTTACGCCCACGCCCTTAAACTTAATTCATCATCATCACAGCTCATATACGTCCCTACCGAGGGGTTCGAGCCTACCTTATGTTAGGGTGAGTAGGCCTTAGTCAACCACGCTGGCCCAGTGCTTAAACTTAATTATGCCTTTTAAATTTTTCTCGCTGTTAATGTTAAGGTTTATCTTGTTTTCTTTTTTGTTTTTATTTCGCCTTATGACGCAGCGACGTCATGTGTGTATGAACAATCAGCACATACGTAACTATTCTGCCGATAAGTGGGCATCTGTTAATTTTTATCTCAAATACGGCATGCTGGAGAAACTTATCGGCTTATATCGGAACCTGTTCTGTTTATGAACCAGATAGATTTCACAATAATCACAGTTCAATTACTTGTCTGTTCTTTTATTTAATAATGTTCATTGTTTTCGTAAATGGGCGTTATTCTAATGGGTTTTATGTTATATCCGTGCTCGATATAGTTCGGAGTTCATAGTTGTTTTGTCGCGCGACTAGTGAACAGCAAAATTTTGTGTGAATCCAAATGCTGCTCGGTGTTGCTGAGACTCTTCGAACTGATTTCTAACAACAAGCCGTTCAAAGATTGCTCATGCGAAAGAAGAGCAGGAAAAAGGAGGCTCTTGAGGAGGCTCCGAAAGGTAGTGTTTGTGAATACGATTTTTCACTATCAATTCGTAATAATGAGGTTTAACAAAGATGATTGCATCCTCAAAGAATATTTTGAATTTTAAATTATTATTTTTGTTAAATTATTATTGCGTTATTATTATTTTGTTGCGTTATCCTTTTTGTACCCCACTCAGAAGCGAATGAATGATTTCTTTTTTTCATTATTTTCGTTCTTTTGTATATACTCGTACTCTCTGTCTGTGTCGAGGCTGCAAATCACTCTCGGGCTGTGCAGAGTGAATCGAGGATGAGAACCATTGCTACCGTGGACTGAAACGGTACAGCTGATGGCAATAGACGTGGTACAACCAGTTGAACCAAGTGGTTGTTCCACGGGGCAGCGATGGAGACCGCGTTGAGCTTGTCGGCGATTACTCTGAAATAAGTGCAGCCTATTGTCCGCTTTAGACCCCTTCCCACATAATTCAGATATCCTAGCACCTGTTACTAAAATAATGTATATAAACGCACACACACGCGCGCACACACTCACACACATACAGTCAGCTAGTTTACAATAAATATACCGACTTTATATGTAGAATTTATAATGACTAGGAAGTGCACCTGCACATCACGAAAGACCTCAGCCAAATAAACTGGAACAGTGTGTTTTTCTTGCATGTAGGTATTATTATGCCTTGTTAATTTGCAGTTGCGTCTGTAGCGACAGAACATGTACTTTGATCCCGAGACTAATCTAGAACAACACACGCGCGTGTATATACAGTGCATCATAAAAAAAGAGAAATCTTAACAGACGATGCACTTAGTAATAACACCGTCACACTGGCTGTTTAATTTCTATCCACCGAAGAGCCAAATTTCCATAGACCTGTCCCCTTAGACAAAAGCCACACGCTAAGTTTTCCGCAGTCGTTCCGCAGAAAAAATGTATGGAAATGACATTAGCTTACTACAACGTCGCGCTATTTTTTCCGCAGCGAATGTAATCTCCATACATTTTTACTGCGGAACGACTGCGGAAAACTTAGCGTGTGGCTTTTGTCTAGGGGGGCAGGTCGCTGTAAAATTGTCCTTGTAACCTTCCATCATCAGCTCAGTAACATATGATGTCTACCAGATGCAAATACTGCGAATATCTTCAGAAAAAAAACATGAAACAAGTTGGACATGTGTTGTAATAATATTATTTGTAAAAGAAAACTTATAAATGCGTGTGTACAAGAATATATTTGGTAACCAAGTCAATAAACTTAAATGTCTATAATGACACAGAACATCATAAGCAATTTAGATTAACATGTAGTTTTACATATATGCCAGTATACAACATACGCCCCCTTAATCTAAATTCGCAATAGCAATAAACAAGGTAACAATAGGCACATTCGCAATAAAAAGAAACAACATAATATCATAGACAAATTAAAATAAAACTAAACATAAATTAGACTACAATACAACAAAACTTAAAAGTTACAATTGCAGTTCATATCAATTTACGTGATGCCCATGCTATCAAGGCAGGATTTATGTTTGATGCGCCCTAAAGGTTTGGTCAATATGTCAGCAGGTAATTTATCAGTTGATAAGAAATGTAAAGTTACCGTTCCAAGTTACCTTTTCGCGAATGAAGTGAAACTTAACATCAATATGTTTTGTACGATTGTGGTGGACAGGATTGGCGGCCAACGTAAGTGCACTTTGACTGTCAGAATACAAAACAACTTCGTGAAGCTCACCTGAAAGTTCAGCGTATAAACGCCTCAGAAAACAAGCCTCCTTGACAGCGCTGGCAAGGGCCATGTATTCTGCTTCAGCAGAAGATAGAGCTACGGTCGGCTGCTTACGCGCTTCCCATGTAACTGGTCCCCCCGCGATACTAAAATAATATCCTGTATATGACCGTCTATCTTCGGTACAATTTGCCCAGTCAGCATCAGAATAGCCACGAAGTATGCTATCCGTATTCTTTCTGTAAGTTATACCTAAGTCTTTAGTTACTATCAAATACTTTAGGCATTGTTTAGCACATTTCCAATGACTTTCGTCATACTTGGTGTTAAACTGACTTAAGTAACTCACCGTAAATGCAATATCTGGCCTAGTGCTTACAGCAAGAAACATCAGACATCCTATCAACTCCTGGTAAGGACAGTGGTAAGAGTATTCTTCCTTTGATTTCTCTAATCTTTTACTGAGCGGCACAGATACACTTTTCACATCACTCATATTAAATCGTTGTGCTATTTTCTCGATGTATGTCTTCTGATAAATTTTTAGGCAATTGTTTTCATATTTTACATTCATACCTAAGCAAAATTCAATTTTCCTAAATATTTAATAGAGAAGCATTTTTGTATGTCACTTTTGAAATTGTCAAAGGTGACGTCCTCTTTATATAGACAAATGATGTCATCGACATACACGGCCAACAAAAGAGTTTCATTAACATTTATTGATTTTCTAAATATACATGCCTCCGAAGGAGACTGTGTAAAACCAATAGCTGACAATGTTTGTTTTAATTTAATGTTCCAAGACCTCGGCGCCTGCTTGAGGCCATAAATGGAACGTTTTAATAAACAAACTTTGTCACAATGCAATTCATCAATGAACCCTTCTGGTTGTAACATGTAGACTTCCTCATCCAAGTCTCCATTAAGGAAAGCCGTATCGACATCCATATGGCGAATTTTGTAGCCTTCTTGGACAGCGAATGCTAACAGTGTTCGTAGAGAAGAGTTACGTACAACAGGCGCATAAGTTTCGAAATAATCTACCCCATACACTTGCGTAAAACCTTTGGCCACTAAGCGCGCCTTATATTTTAAAATATTACCTGAAGCATCTCTTTTTATTTTATATACCCATTTGGATTTTATACACGATTTATTTTTAGGTTTATCAACTAATGTCCACGTACTTTTCTTTGTTAACGCATTATATTCGTCCCGCATAGCAGAGATCCAATAATGTTTATCCTCACTATTTATAGCGTCATAATAACATTTTGGCTCTTCATCTAAAAAATTAGACACCAAAATATTATAAGAGAAGAAATCAGGAGGCTTACGATCTCTTTTCGGGTAGCGATTTATAGCGTTATTTATGTTGTCATGAGATGGTTCAGTTGAAGAAACAACATCTTCCTGACTACGTCCACTGGTGTCTTCTGTTAAAGAATTTTCACTGCTATCCTCAGTTACTTCAACACCAGATGAATCCATTAAAATATTACTATTTATCAAAGGAGTACATTGTTCGGACATGAGAGTTTCAGATAAAGCATTTAAATTTTGATTATCGAATGCTTTTAAATCAGTAAAAATATTTTCAAAAAATGTAGCGTCTCTCTCTTTAATTAATTTTCTCGGGTATCGCGTATCCCTAAAAAATAGCTCCTTGGATCGTCAGAATAACCCACAAAAATAAATTCTGCGGCTTTCAAATCTAACTTAGAGCGTTGACATGAAGGGATATGCACAAGAGCCCTACACCCGAACACTTTTAAGTGAGTAATATTAGGTTTCTCACTGCACCATTTTTCATATGGAGTTTCATTGACTAGAGCACGGTGTGGAGACCTATTTTTGATGTACACCGCAGTTTCCACAGCGTCCTGCCAGTATGATTTAGAAAGATTGCTCTGAGCTAACATAGCACGAGCTTTTTCTACAATACACCTTATACTTCGCTCGCTAACTCCATTCTGTTGCGGGCTATAAGGTACTGTTGTCTCGTGTTTAATACCACAATTTCTAAGATAATTGGACATTTGTTTGTTAATGAACTCAGTCCCATTATCTGTACGCAAACATTTCATTTTTGTATCTGATTGTCGTTCAACAAAAGAATGAAATGTTTTAAAAATCTCAAAAACGTCAGACTTTAAAGCAAAACAATATATAAACATCATACGTGTAAAGTCATCAATAAATAAAATAAAATAATTATTGCTCTTAAAAGATGTAGTAGAAAATGGTCCACAAACGTCAGCGTGAATTAGTTCTAAGGGAGAACTTGCACGTTTGTATTTAACTTTAAAAAAGGTTTTCTGGCTTGCTTACCTTCTATACATGGTATACAGCGATCCTTATCTACATCAGCATAAGTCATACCAGTTGCTTGGCCTCTTAAGTTTGTCCATCCCGATACGACAGAGGTGACCCAGACGCCTATGCCAAAGTTGATATTCAGTCAACTCAAAGTGCACTTTACGTTCCGTATTGTCAACCACATCTAATGCTGCAAATGTTTGTGCTTTGTTTGGATTTAAGTTCAAACTATACAAACCACCACTATAAGTACCCTGTAAAATAGAATTGCCAGTAAAAGTTACATCTATATTATTATAAAAATTACAACCACGCTTATCAAAAATAACTGTGAAGTCTTTGTCAACAGCTCTCTTAACAGAAATTAGGTTACAATGTAAATCTGGTACAAAAACAACATCTTTTATTTTGCTAATGTTTGGAATACCTGTTACAACTATATCACCTGTCCCAACAGCTGGCAATTTGTCTCCATTCGCAATAGTGACAGAACCGGCATCATGAATCAACGGCTTATAGTTTTCAAAAAATTCCAAACATGGACTCATATGACTAGTTGCTCCAGAATCAATATACCATCGTTGACATTTCTTATCATTATTTTCGGCAACAAATGCAGTGAGCAACGTGGAATCTTCTTGAGTACCTTTTTCCACTATACTGCCAATATTGGCTTTCTTCTTTCCCTTTTTGTGTGGGCATTGAGGACTCTTATGTCCTGGCTCGTGACATTTATAACAAACAATAGGCTTTTTAGTTTTGTTTTTTGATGTCCTCGAAGTTAATGCTAAGACGTCATTTTGAGGAACGTCTTTGGCCATTTCGTTTAATAATTTAGATTTTACTAAATCACTTGTTACCATTACATTGGAATTTTCAAGTGCCATTATTAGAGGTTCGTATTTGACTGACAGGCCTCCTAACAAAATAGCGGCGACAGACTCGTCGTCTATGACTTTACCAATGTCTGCTAAATCTTGTACTGTACACATAATAGCATTTATATATGACTCAATATTTACAAAGTCATTCAGAGCATACCTGTATAAGCGGCGTTCGAGTGATAGCCTGCGGCCCATCCCTTTGTCTTCGTAAGCATTTGCTAGTGCGTCCCAAGCTTGTTTTGCTGATTTTGCTGATCTAACATGAGTAATGGCTGAACCATCTAACGTGAGCGAAATCTTAGACAAGGCCTTCTGATCCTTTCTAATTCTCACATCTTCAGAGGTAGGATCACCATCAGCGTAACCTTCAATGGACTTCCACAATTCTTCATGAATAAGCAGAGCTCGAATTTTAAATTTCCAGATGCTGTACCCATCTCGACTAGACAATAATTTAATGCCACTGAATTGATTACTCATTATACTAGAACTTCGTGCTGATAACGAATGTTGTAATAATATTATTTGTAAAAGAAAACTTATAAATGCGTGTGTACAAGAATATATTTGGTAACCAAGTCAATAAACTTAAATGTCTATAGTGACACAGAACATCATAAGCAATTTAGATTAACATGTAGTTTTACATATATGCCAGTATACAACATCATGCCCATAAAATTATGGGATTCCCCTCGATTTTCCAGAGATCCCGTCATCAGATCATGACTTAGAGACAGTGGGCTACCGTAGGAGTATACCCTATCAAACAAAAAGAATTTCGAAAATTGACCCACAATTGGGATGATGACTGAATTCAAATTTTTACGTCTCGTCATTAAATATTAAAATACCGTGGAAAAAGATGCAGTCCTGTGAAATTAGAATTAAAATCTACTTAGAAATACATTAGATACAAGCATTTTACGTTGTTAATTTGAAGGCGATTAGACAGAAAGATCCGACATCAACCGTGACGTCATTGTTGAGTGCGGCCATATAAACTCCTTGTAACTTGTAAATTGCCGTTTTGCTAGAAAAAGATGGAGAAAAATCTTTAATACCTTATATCTTGGTTGGTTCTATAGTTATTCGAAAACCGATTTTTTCTTTCTGTTTATTATATGAATGAGCTTCCATTAAAGCAAAAAAAAAATTTTTGTCATCTAGCCTATTGACGGAGTAATCGATGAACATACATAAAAAATAAACTTAGTCGAACATAGAACTTCCTTCTTTTTATTAAGTCAGTTAAATATAGTTTTAATCCCTGAAATAGTCATTCCATATCTTTTTTTTTACGGTATTGAAATTGAATATATCGTTGTCGCTTCGCCAGATGCACGAAAGAAATGATTAATATTAACTACAAATTATATATTATTTTTTCTTTAAGTCTATAGGAATTTTTGTATATATTAGGCTTTGCGTCAGATTGTGAACTAACCTATCCATCAGAAAAACGTAAATAGTAATTTTCTGAACAGCACGCGTAGCACAAGGACCCCGAGATATATATAAAATAAAATATATGTCTATCACTAACTGTCTCTCTCTCGACACCAAACAATAGCTATCTCATTCGCTACTGTCAAAAGTGACATTTCGGTGTAGAGAAATAGGCCGAGAAAATACTCTCGCGATCCTTGTGTTACGCGAGCAGGTTTTAAATAATCAGAAAATATACACACACGTGTAGGTAGTTGGAAAAAACCGTCAATTAACCATACGTAGTCATCCTCACATTTTTGTAGTGAAATTGTGCAAAATGTTCGATATTTTGTTAAATAGTAAAATCAAAACGGCAGTGAACGAAAGCGATTTATTTGAACAAAGTGAGGCAAGAAAATTTATTTTTTAATTTGTATTCGTAACAGAATTTTCACTACAGTGTTGCTAGCAGATAAGACGTTTTCGGCACGCATACAAGTGTTATTTTCGTCCTTAATAAATATAGAATAAAAAAAAAGTGTTATTTTCTGTTCTTACGCCATGATCATATAAATGTTTCCATTTCCACACTGAAACAGTTTTAAATTACAATACAAACTATTAATCGTACCAGTATTATTGTTCTTTACTACTTAAAATGTTAACTGTTTTAAAACGTCTATCGCATTGCTTAACTTGTGAAATTCTACAGCAAAATCTACTGCACGATATGGAAAAACTGCACAAGAAGCAATCCGTGTTGCCATTAAAATGAATGTGATCGCTTTCAGATAAGCGCAAACCAAACTCTGAATGGGAACACGGAGATTCACGTCCCGTTCAACTTGTTCGCGGGATGGTGCCTGGAAGCCGAAGCCTTACCGCCTTCTCACAGGTATTTATTTATACTTCATCTTGAACATTATAATGCTAAGTGAGTTAGCAATGATAGTTTATTATAAAAAAAATAACTAACTGACTATCAGTTCAGTCATTTACGAGACTTTTGTACTTTTCTGCAGTAAAGCTACGTACGAATAATCACTCCAACAAAATAGTAAAACAACAAGTGAAATATCAGTAGTCTTTTCTTAGAACCTATATGTAAGTAATAGTTTAAAATGTATCTCGATAGTATTTTTTGTTTAATCACATTAGCCACTGAGCCGCGGATACACATTTGCACAGTGCTAATTATAAGCTGTTTGAAATGCCCAAGAATCTATCTATCCCTATAGGGCAGGCAAACTCCTTGCTTTACGGCTCCTGTGCGAGTCAACTCAGGCGCAGGGACCCGGCGCGCCGTCCTCATGCAACAACCGGCTGCATTTGGAGCACCTCAACTTGTACCAACGAGCTTTGCATCACGGTAAACATTATGCCGCATAATTATTACTATCTTCAATTTAATAATAACTAGCTGTGCCCCCGAATTATGAAGGCGAACCCCTTAAAAGCTCAAAGAAAGAACTGTGAATCTACTTTCCCGCGGGAACTACTTACTTTTCCGGGATAATAAGTAGCCTGTATGTTAATCCCTGACGTAATCCGTCAAAATTAACCTACAAAATTTCATCCAAATCAATTCAGTAGTTTTTGCGTGAAAGTGTAACAAACATTCATACATGCATCCATACTCACAAACTTTCGCGTTTATAATATTAGTATAAATAATAAAATCGTCGTAATTAATAATAAGCATGTCAGAATAATCAAATTACAATGAGAACAAGTGATATTATTCAATTGTTTAATTTATGTTTTTAATTCGTTAGTTTGATTTAAATAAATATCACGCATATGAAATCTCATCCAATTTTCTCGCACCATAACTAGCAGCACAGTGGATTTTATCTTAAATATTCAAATATTTCATGCACTTTTTCATACATACCCTTATACATTGAAATACTGCCACACTATTGGCTGAACTCAATGCCTACAGGTGAAAATGCTATAATGGTAATAGTGATTCATTATAGTATAATGCAATTACAATTTTTTTTAGTCTCACTTCGAATTCACGAAGTAATAAATAAATCTTCCCCTACGCCAGGCTTAACAGGCGAAGACCGTTCAGTGGTGGACGTACTGGTAGAGTACGCGGCACCGAGATACTTATCCTTGGCACTGGATGGATACTCACTGCTTCTGTTGGACTTTGTACACGCATCCACCGTCGTCCTCAACTCTTCAGATATGGGCACATCGGTAAGTTGACTAATATGCCACACTGAGAATTTCGGAATAAGTAATTTATTATTTTTCGATGTCGATATAAAATTACAATCTAATAGAAATTTATACTGGAGTCTGGACTCATAATCAGGCAAAAGTTTGTGATCATAAAAATTGTGTTTAGTGATGTGATTCTTTAAAAAAATTAATTTAATAGTCTTTGACATTACTTTGTTTACAATTTACCATCAAATATATGGAATATACATATACCTATAACGATAACCCATCATAACACATTGAAAAACCTTTAACAAATTGTGAAAAAAAATATACAAGTTATCATCTCTTTATTGCAAATCCTAGCTGGCCTATTATGGATCTTTCATCGTATGATATGGTATGATTTTAAGATATAGAAGTCATGAAATGCTTTATTTGGTATTACCGATTTCCAATGATATCATCACTATGGTATAATTTCAACGATGTCATTATGATGTAATGAACGAATGATCAAAAATCTGACCAAAAATCTTATTTTTCGTTTTGCACTAAGATGTCATAATGATATCATTTGAAAACCATGAGATCGGTAATAGGCCCACTGATTCTTGTATGTATGGTAGACATGTGCGATGATGTCACAGTCGTGTAAGCTTTTTAACTTTGCGGTTTTCAAATTCTAATGATTTTCGAACCTCAATGAGTTGTTTCGTTAGCTAATTGTTTTGTTGGTTCCAGTGTCCACGCACAGCAGCGGTGTCGTTCCTCGGCTCGCTGCTCTCGTTGCCTGACGAGCTGATGAACGCGCCAATGCTGCAGCCGTACCCACATCAGTACAATACCGTCTCGTGCCCGGACTTAAAGGTGAGCGGAATCGGTAAGGTACATTGCCGGGGAAATTAAAACACGTTATCGTAAGCGTAGAATGGTTTGCTGTGTAAACTGACTTTTTGCTTAAATCGTATTTGTAACCTGTTGTCAACATTGTTTTTACATAATATTTGAAAAAAAATTGCCTAGGCAAATATTTAATTTTGACTTTAACTCAGAGCAAGTCGGCAAGTTATCACTAAGATTTTTTAATTCTTCGTACTAATCCAAGTTCAAAATTTAAAAAAATACGTATTTATGACTTTCGGTAAAATAAATGTCGTGCTTTCGAATAATCGGAATTTTGTTTCATAGGAATAAGAAAGCGGACTGAGTATAAAAAAATTAAATCTATAGTATGGACTATATTTGAAGTACCTAGTAGAGAAATATCAATATAATTATTTCTTTGTCGAAATAACAAAAAAAATACTGAGATAAAACGATTTAAAGTTATGGAGTGGGGGTACGCTACGTCACAAAATTTACCTACGTATGACGTTATGTGATGTTTCAAATCAATATGTCGTCGAAAGTTCTTAACTATGTAAAAAAAAGAAAACAAAAACGTTTTTAATAACCTACATGTTCTTCTTTCCTATTTCGTCCGGTCAAATTAGCCCGGACATATAAGGATATTGCATAACATGCTGAAAATTTGCATAAACTTTAGGGATACCCTTATCATGAAATTGTGAAAGTCCCCATCGCGTTCCTGTGTGAAAAAAAAAAATTTTTTTCAATGTGTGCGAAGATGGTTTCTTTAGATTTTTAGCGAAACGGTAAATTTTGTAATATAAATAGCTGAAAAAATTGAAGATGATGTAATTATCTACAGAAATTGTTTTTATACCTTTTCCCCAAGATTTACCGTTTCTGAGAACAAGCCATTGTACGAATTGGATTGTTGGGGACTTTTCACAATTTCATTATGACGATATACCTAATGTTCATTATTATTATAATTGTTGTTGTACGGGCTTTTTTGCCTACCAAATGCCTTTCGTTCATGCAAATTTTCAACTTGTTGGAAATTTGCGCTAGCGTGGATTAATTCTATTTCGACCGTACATATTGTTATTGTAATATTTTTCTTTCTTAAATCGGTATACAACAATTATTTCGTAACATTTGTCCGTTGGCGACAGGAGCACGTGCTCAACATCGTGGTCCGCGTGTGCCGTCGAGAGGGCTCCGCCGCGGCGCGGTGCGCGGGCGCGTGCGCGCTCACCGCGCACGTGTGCTACGTGCTGGCCGCGCGTGCGCACTGCCCCCGCCTCCCCTCATACGTCACCTGCCTGCTGCAGATGCTGATGGTGAGGCTATTTTCTGACGCGCCAGCTCAGCCTGCGTCGTGACGCGTTAATCAACGCGATTGTTTTGACGTTGCACATTGTGTTGTTTTTGATACGGCAGGAAAGCTCTTGGCCCTCATCTCACCTGGTAAGTGACGATAAGGCCGAAGGGCGAAGCGAGCTTCACCTATAGTCCTCGAAAACTGAGAAACTGGCTATCTTACCATACCATAGACAAGGACGGATTTACCATTGGGCCAAGTGGACCCGGGTCCATAGCGGCAAATTTTTAGGGGCGGCAAAGCGGTAAAAATGTGATACACAATAAAATTTGTGATCAATATCTCCAATTTGATACCCCCAACCAACATTATTGTATTGACACTTTTTTTCCACTGTTCCTGTTTGTAGTTTCACTCTTGTGTAAAATTGTGTAAAAATGTATTTCTTTAAAGATATGTTTGTAACTCGAACTGCAAATAATATTTTATTTTATTAGATCAAACCTTTCATCTCCTGCCCTTGCAGGACCCGATTGGTTTGAAGATCCCTTAGGGAGACCTATGTCCAACGGTGGGTGTCGCTTAGCTGAAATGATGATACTTTTCTCGAAACATGTATTAATGGGTCAAAATTAAGATCTTATTCGAGATTATCGTTCCAGATGAAGAATAAAAACATAGCCAAAGTGGTGAGCGACTGCGTGCTGGTGCTCGCCGATTACACAGATAGAATAGTTGAAATGTATCCAGGGCTAGCTGGTAAGAAGAGTTTAATATTTTTAGTAAGAGTTTCAATCCTTTCAAGCTAATATAATAATCGACGCGAATATTTGTAAGCATGTTTCTAAAAAGAAGAATTACTGTTATTCTTATTTTTATATGCATAAAAAAATAGTTTCATCAGTTGTAATATTTCAGAAGAATGAAATATTTCCTGCGAAGCCACGTTAATAATTTTCGATTATTATACGAATTAATTTTGATGAGATGAATACGTAAAAAATAGATATATACTCTGTAAATACAGATGTCGCTTTCAATATTTCGTGTGTCATCTGTCAAAGGTTAAAATCATTAACATCTGTAAAGGGTTAGATGGAAAAAATTGCTCATAGGAACAAGTTCACCTTTTGAAATACACTTGCACACATACACTTTTACACACAAGTATATTTTGGGGCTTGTAAAGGTGAACGCACATATCCAGTACGCGCCGCATTAATATAACGTCATCAGCATGCGTCCTTCTCTCCCTCGTCAAAACCGGATACTTGCCACATTTTTGAAATTCTGCGCGTACGGTGCGGGTTAAATGCGCGAGGTTTCATATAATTTCTTACAACGAATTCCAAAATGCGGCGCGTATGATGCTGATTAGTGTGTATTCAGTCTTAATAAACAATTTTTAGTATGTTTTTACTTGTAGTTTACACGGCAATTTGACATATTAAATACTCAAAAGCAACCAAAGTATAGTCTAAACTTTGATTGTTAGTTCGACGAAATTCTGACTGTCGGCTGTCATTTCTTCACACTTCTGACATCAATATCAATCGGTGGCCTCCAAATTTCTTTAGATGGAAATCCAATTACTTTCAATCTACTTTTTATTGCGAACCAGGTAAAATAATAAGGTGGATCTGCGCGTGCCTGGCGCAGCTATCGAGCAGCAGCTCTAGGGACTCGGTACGGCCCCTGGCCGGCTCGCTGCTGCTGTGCCTCGCCGAGTTCGCGGTCCGCTGCGGGCCCGCTCGCCTCATGGACGACAAGGAGGGGGAGCAAACGCTGCTACTCATTATATTCAAAGTAAGTTTTTACCCCAGATTACAGTTCAATTCTAGATTTACTTCGATACTTCATGATTTATAATCAGAAATAACTTTGCTCTCTTGTTCAACGTCCGGCTTGGGAGCGTAAACAAAATGTGATTGGTATATTTTGTGACCTATCAAAGGCTTTTGACTGTGTTGATCACCAGCATTATGGCGTCTCTCAAGAAGCAATTAGACTTATAGTCTTTGTTGTTCAGAATGTTGCTATTAACAAACTGAGTTTGCTTGAGGCACGCCCAAAGTTAAAGGTGCACAAACCTTTAACTTTGGGCGTGCCTCAAGGGTCGATACCGAACGAACCTTTGCATTTCTTAGTGTATATTAATGACCTCCCACACTTTACTAACAACCTGTGCGATACAGTACTATTTTCAGATTATACTTCTTTAGAGGGTAGACCGATTATTACAATGTATAGAAATGTTATTGTGTGTAACTATATGTAAGCAAATATTATTGTGTATGGTAGTGAGATAATTTATTGTAAATGTCAATACTTACTTCTGATATAAGGTTTCTTACTCTCATTTTTCAGTAGGTACAAAAATTAACGATTCAAAAAAACATGTTTAACAAGTCATCAGTGTGAGCATGGGACTCTCGATAAACCAAATTAGGCAGTTAAACTCGATATAATTGACATTATTCGACATTTTATCGATCGAACGATAAAACCGACATACTATATCGTCTTTATCGATAAAGCTCGATAAACTTAAAATGGAAATTTTTTGATATTATTATTTGTTATAGATAAATATCGTTTATTTTGATGAGATTTTTATTGTGTCTTTCATTGTCATCGATAAACTTTTGTTAACAAAGTTTTGGGTTTAAAAATGGATTTCGGCTTTATTATTTTAATTAAAAATGAAAACAGTTCATTAGATATTCGAATAATCTTTTTGAAGTGGAATATTCATCTTTCCATAACCTCTTCCGTACTTATAAGGACTTTTCGCTTAACTTGGATTCGGAATCTAGAATAAATATTGAAAATATATCTTTTACAAATATAATATTATATAAAATATATATAAAATTCAATAGGTACCTACATAATTAGTATATTTGGGGCGCGTTCCAGATAAGCACAGATTTGCAACATTTCTAACATTTTTAGCATCAACGCGTTTCATTAGCTTTGTTAGCTCGTGTAAGCTTTTATTAGCTAGTGTTAGCTTTTCGTGCTTACTTCGTGTGCTACATATAATAATTACTGCCACGATAAGTAAGCTTCTAATACCCAGGCTATAAAATGGTTTCTGGAATACCACTTTTTAGCAGTTTTTAAATTGGACATTTGAAAACTTTTCTCATGAATCAAAAGCTTTTTCAGAGGATTCAAAAATTAATTGAAAGAAAATTATATAGTTTTAGCAGATTCTGATTTGTGCAATTTGTAATTTGGAGTTACTGGACTAAGTAATATTCATTACAAAAAATCAGTTCCTACCGTTTCTTTCGTCAAGTAGTGCGGTAAAATATGTTAATATTTCTTTAAAGAATCAAAAGTTCATAATAATCGGTCAAGCCGCTTCGGTCAAGTTCGATAACAAACACTGTGACACGAGATTTTTATATATTAGACTAGCTGACCGTATGCAACTTTGTTTGCATTATAACTAACTTTTCCCGTAGAAAATCTTTTCCCGTCACATTTTTCCTTCCCCTGGTCACGAACTACCCATATACCAACTTTCATCAAAATCGGTTCAGTAGTTTCGAACCCTATTCAATACAAACAAACAAACAATCAAATCTTTCCTCTTTATAATATTAGTATAGATATTGTATTCATAACTGGTTGCGATTCATTTCTTATAATCACTCAGGATAGAATATTTAAAATAAAAAGAAAATATTTAAAGAGAAGTTATTTATACAAAAATGTAGTTATAAAAATGTCTTAAAGGTAATGAACACGACAATTTTACATTCAACGCACAAATTTTACATTCTGCTGATGTTGTCACTATGATATTGTACATAAATGTTTTGTATGTATGTAACTATCATTCAACGTTACAAGATAATCTCTATATTTACATAACAACAAAGCACTCCTTGACAATTTACATGTGTATGCTAATTATTGTCCGGGATGGTCGACGTGCTCCTGCGGCTGGAAACCCCTCTCGTCAGCGGTGAATGTGACCGTGTAGATGAGGCCATCGGGGGCCGTGTATTTGTACGTGCCCTGCACAGATATAGCTTTGTGGTCCTCGCTCACCTGCTTCAGAGTGCCTTGCTCTTGTCTCGACGTGCCGTCACTCGTTTCGTACCTGTACGAATATTGCTCAAGTCAATATACACCGTGTGTGTTTAATGCTCTATCGAGCCGAAACCTAGCCATGTTAACATATTCATATAAGAGTTATAGCGTCATTCAAAATTCGAAGCTGCAGAAATATTTTTTAAATCCCACATACATATAATTGGGCTGTGAAAAAAAATGTATGGGGAAATAGAAAATAGATTTTATACCATTCCCCCTCCAAAAAGCTTATTTTATTCACTGAAAACAATGAATAAAAAGCACTTTTAATCACTATTTTGGTGTTTGAATTTAGAACACACCAATATATTCGACCTCCATCTCAATGCCGTACAACCTACTTGCACAAAAAATACTCGATATCAAATGTCTATTTTCGCTTAAATCTTTCTTTTTCTCGTAATCATGGTATAAAGTATAGTATGCAACTCTTGAATAAAAGGATTTATACCGAGGGTCATGAATGACTCGCGTCGCTCAGGATTCTAACACTTGAGTCACTCGCTACGGTCGTGATTCAGTCGTTAGAATCCTTCACTTGCTCGTGATTCATCTATGGCCTTCGCTTTAAATACGTTCTTTATTCACTAGTTGCATAATATACTATTACAATTTCGAATTTTCAATGACGCCATATCTTTTATATGACTATATTAACATGGCTAGGTTCCGGCTTTATAAGGGTATAAATATATACCGCATACAAATATTTTAAAAAAATCGACCGAAGGGAGTTTACGAAATTATAAAACTTGGTACACATCCATAATCATGTTGGAATATCTTTGATCATGGCGCCAGCATGGTGTGCTGAACTGCTGAGCACATGGGTTCGAATTCTGCCTGAGGCTAAGTTTTTTAAATGTGATTAATATTTTTTTGTAAATTCTAAAACATAATTTATTTAATGTTCGTAATGAATAAAATACAAAGTTTGTTATACAATATTGAAATATGTGAGTATGTGTCGTATTTGTGATTTTGTTATGATCTGCCAACAAACTGTCTTGCAGTTTGGCGGAAAAAAAAGTAAAGTTCTGAAAAAAAAAATGTTCTATTATACTTACTGAAATTGGTAGCCTTCGGGGTTGATGTCCGACTCCTGTTTTAAAATGTAAACTGGATTTGGATCATGCGCTGCTTGAGGAGCGGCGATAGCGGCAGCTGCTATAACAAGTACGCACAGCACCTAAAACGTACAATGCTTACAATAAAAATGGTAATCATAAAATGGAGGAATTGTATTTCGAGCTCAAAATGAAGGACACAATCCAATAAATATATTTTCAACAACAAATCTTATTAATAAAATCAGTACAAGGAAATTTTTATCTCGTACTGGATTCCGACCTGGGTCTTCAACATACCGTGTTGACCTTATTACCATTGAGTCTCATTACCATGGCCATCGAAGACTTACCCAACCCGAGCGATATTTCGACTATATCGCTGCTATTTCTTTTTTTTTTTGTCGGTACGGTGACAGATTTAAAATACACGAGTCGCTGCTCTCTTTCTTCCCGTGTGTGGATGTCGTAAGAGCCGACTAAGAGAGCTTACCGTGATTTTACCGTGATTCTCACGGATTCCTAAAAGTTCGGTTTTGAATTTTTCCTCGAGCTGTAGTCGTCACAGCTCCGTCAATCAGAACACTGGACATGTCGAGCTTCACCATTTTTTTACAGAAACGTCGCATGACTTGTCTCCCTTTTTAACCCCAAAAACTCTAAACAAAACCCTTCAGCAACCCATCTGAACAAGGGATGCGTGTGTGGACAATTCCTCCTCGCCAAGGGAGAGGCCAGTGCCCAGCAGTGGAACATGGGTTGTACTGAGTGAGTTGTGCCGTTGCAATTCTCTGGCTCACAGACGAATGGGTTATCCCATCCGGACCAATCGTAAAATTCATGGTTGAAATCAATTTGTCCCGTAGTGGTAATAACACTTAATAAGGAAACAGAAAGGGACAAGGGCAACACAAAAGAACCCATAGAGCACAAGGTCTTCTTTTATGTGTCGAGAATGCGATTGGAATTACACGGAACCCCCCAGTATTTTTTTAGGTATGCCTCAATTAGCGAGGCCAGTCCCAAGTAACCACAGACGGGAACCACTATCACCTGGTTAGATTTAAAATCTTTTTTCTAAGTTAAAAAAATGGCCCGCAAGGTCTCCCCGATATAAGTAGACCTTATCCTTTTGTTTAAAAAAGCTAACTTACAAGTTTTATATTTGTGAATTTGCGTTTTGTTAAAAAGTGCTCAATAGTTCCCTACTCACATATTTATTAATTATACAATATACTCACATTTTTGTTCATTTTGGATGATATTTGAAACGATGCTACGGTAATCCACAAATGCGATGCGGTGGCTGTACGCGGGCCCTGACTATACAGATCTTCGGACACGTTTGATTTAAATAGGCAATGTAATCGATGATGAACACACTATATTTCGACGCAACCAAGTGCTAATGAAAGGAGCGACGAGTGTCCCAGAAAAAATACTTTGCACCTTTTGTTGCATTAACAATTAGAAATGGTTCTGCGCTTGTGTTTAGAAGTTAACATTAATAAGTTAATAAATAATACAAATAAAGTATACAAAGAGATTTTAGTTCTATTTCATTGTCTTTGGTTTACTATAATTGACGCTATTGGCTGATTTTCTCTTATTTATTTTAAAGTAAAATTTCCAAATCATTACAACTATTTATTCTTGTAATGACCATTTCGGACATAAATCGAAGTGGTAACTATGAAATATTCATCGATAAAATACCTACCGCAATGTACTAAGATAAGTTAAACACATGAAATATATCTGAAAACCCAGGTACCAGTATCCTGCAAAAAAGAAACAGCGCTTCGGAAAGTAAATTGGCTTGTTTTAACTTCGAAGAGCAAGCGTTATCTGTTACAATCTATGTATCTTATTTAAAAAAAAACCGAAATGAGCGTCGATGGCGTAGTGCGTAAGGCCGTCGCCTTCCAATCGGGAGGTAGCGGTTCAAACCCCACCACGTACCAATGTGTTTTCAAATTATGAATTCATATGTACGTTTATTCGACTCTTTTACGGTGAAGGAAAACATCGTGAGGAAACCTGCACACACCTGTGAAGAAATAATTTCTTTACAGGTTGTGTGTGAAGTCGACCAACCCGCACTTGGCCAGCGTGGTTGAAAAAGGCCTGATCGCCCTAGTTTAGGGTAGGCTCGACGTATATGAGCTGTTGATGATGATGATGACAAAAATTACGTTCTAAATTTTTAATATTCTAATAGAAAACAGACTATCATTGCTTCGTGCTGCATATACAGCGCTTTACGATGCCGAAGGTAGCCGATTATTTCTTTCCAAAGCTCGATAAACATTTTTTAGGGAGATTTAACTCCTCTTTCCCTGAATAGTGATAAAAAGAGTTAGAATGTACTAACAAGCAATATTGTTACAGGTATTATATGCTGTGATGAAAGGAACTAATGGATCTGAAATTGATGGATTATCGTTACCGGTGGACGAGGACTTTGACCCCAATATTCAATTAGATAACTTGGGACCGAAAACGTCTCCTACATCAACGATAGACGTGAAGTTGTGGGCTCAAACGGTACGTGCTTATGACAAAATTTAATATACTCTTAATAATGGTGGCTATCCTCCAGACTCTGCCACAGTGGATTTTCAAACAAAAAGTGCTCTTATTGGCATAGCATAGCCGACCTGCCAGCTGACACGCCGTGCTTATGTACTTGCTTATTCTCCCATCATGATCCTGGCTACGAAGAACGTCTTTGAATTCTAGCAATCGATAAGGAATGCGCATAGAATGTGTATTACCTTTATTTTTATTGATCACTTCATCATACATGAAAAACCTTAACAAATTGTATGTGTATTATAATGACGGACGTGTACGATGACGTCACATTCTAAGTTAGATCTCTGTCTAGTCGGCGTTTACAATCTTCTTAACTTTGCGCTTTTTAAGTTATTTTATTTAAAATATAACTTCACTGAGTTGTTTGTGTAATGAAATAGCTTTTGTGAATATAGTAATAAAAAGGAATGCAATACCAATTGTAGCGCCTAGCGCACACCACACGATAACTACAACAATAAAGGCATCAATTTTACTTGTTAATTTGCGTTAAAAGTCATTTCGAATCACCGTAAGCTTGCTCACAGCATCCAACCTAACGCTATCGATGAGATTATTCGCCATCATGTGTTTACAGCGACCATGCCTCGGATCGTAATTGTTGTGAGTGTTCTGTCATACGACTGTCAAGTATCAATGTCAGCAACTGAAAACTATAACATTTGTTGTGAGGGAAGTGGAAAATAATTTTTCTGTTGTCTACTTAAGTGCCCATAAAAAATAGTTAGATGCAAAAATGACCTGCTATTGCAGAAAATTAATTGTCAAGCTAATGGACATCAACGTCTTAAGAAACGTCGGCGTCGTAAGCCCGCAAACTATCGTTCCGAATGGCCAACTGTCATTAGTCGATGTTATTCATTCGGAATGCATTGCAACACGTTACCGTTTCCATATGTTTTGACATATGACAGCTGTCAAGGTGTTGTCAAAATGTATGGGAGCGGAAACGTTTCTGAATTTGGTTAAAGCGTTGCAATTATTGCGATTTCCCCTCTGATTGCGTTACAAAAAAGGACCGTCGGTGACGCTGTGGCCTCGGCACTGGACTGTGCTCCGAGTAGACGCGGGAGGCCCGCGATTGATCCTGCCGCGTACCAATGTGTTTTTGCAATTCACGAATTTCATATGTACATTTAGCTGACGCTCCTACGGTGAAGGAAAACATCGTGAGGAAACCTGCATACACCTGCGAAGTAATTCAAAGGTGTATGTGAAGTCAACCAATCCGCACTGGGCCAGCGTGGTTTGACCAAGGCCTAATCGCCCTAAAATAACTTTAGTCTATTAAAGATAAGAAGCTTCCCCTGACAGGTCGATCTTTTCCGTTTCATGCACACTAGTTTCCGGGATTAAAAATATTATGTTTTAAAAATATAATATCTTCGGTTATTTTTATCAACAATGCAACAATTAATTCCACATTAAATAGAAAAAATAATATCAGTCCACTTAAATATAATTATTTAAAATTCTGATAAAATATTTGTTTAATTAAGTATTTATTTGAATCGTGAATCGGAACTTATACTAATACCACACCCCGGACACTATACAACGTTCGCAAATCAATTACCTATTACTACTACTTAAGCAAATGACGTTTGTACACGCGCAAATGTGTGCGTGGAATCTGGTAGGGCTGAGTGCGCGGTTATCAATGGAAATGACGCGAGGAGTGCAGCGACTGCCTTCTCTTTTACACGCATAGCGCTATCTCTGTTCTCGGCCGGCGCTCGCGTCTACTCGGTAAACGTGAAGTGTCGCCGCGCCCGAGCAAACGCGCGCGCCCTTGTTTATGTGTCAGTGATGTCTACTACGAAGTGCGACGTGGGGTGAGGTATTTGAAATGAGTGCGGGGAGGTGAGTGGCCGTTCTGTACGGAGTACTATTATATCTTCTGTGGTAAAAGGTAATTGATTTGCGAACGTTGTATGGAGTGTGCGGGGTGTGCTGATATTCTTGTTTTTATTTAATGTGGAATTAATTATTGCATTTTTGATAAAAATAACCCTAAAGAGGTAAATTATATTTTTAGAACATAATATTTTTCATCACGCAAACTAGTATGCGTGAAACGGAAAAATTCGACCTGTCAAGGGAACTTTCTTATCTTGAATGTACTACGGTTAGGGTAGGCTCCTGCCCCTCGGCGGGGACGTATATGCCTCTGGTTACACCGTCAGTATTTCATCAGTTCGATCCAACAGTCTGGCATCAGTATTTCATCGGTCTCCGCCTGGACTAGCGAAAATTCATCAGTATTGCGTCAGTCACTGAGTTGCACGATCAGTCTAGCGTCAATCATACCAGACTGATGGATCGGACTGATGAAATGCTGATGGTGTAACCTCGCTCTATGAGCTGTGACGATGATGTGTTACAAATTAATAATAATAATAATAATAATTTATTGCACAACGTAATGACATAGTACCTACTTACACAAAACAAGGAAGAATAAAAATATAAAACAACTATAGTACAATAAACAAGATCAACAGGCCTATTATGGATCTTTCATCGTATGACATGGTATAAATGTTGAGATTAGGAAGTCATGAAATGCTTCATTTGGTATAACTGATCTTAAATGATATCATCATTATGGTATAATTTCAATGATGTCATCATGATAGAAGAAGCAAATAAACAAAAATTTTTTAACGAGTCTAATTTTTCGTTTTGCACTATGATTTCATCATGACATCATTTGAAAACTATGATATCGGTAATAGGCCTACAAGTCTGAATTTGCAGGTAGGTACAAAATACAATACCCCTTACCTCCCGTCCTAGTGATTCACTGTGTGACAGCAAGGTAATGATTGGGGAATAAGCGACACTAATCGAAGTCCGGCGCGCAGATATGCACCCAGCTGGTGCTGTTCCTGGGCCACTGGCCGCTGTGGAGCGGGTGCCAGCTGTCGTCGAGCGTGTGCGAGCACCACGACGGCCCTGCGCCGGGCGGCAACGAGCTGGGACCCGCCGTGCTGGCCGCGCCGCACCTGCAGCTGATGCGGCTCAGCGGCGCCACGCTCGCCTCCTTCGTGGAGCTGCCCGCGCTGGACCTGCCGGCCGGCGCGGCCGCCACCACGCCAGGTAACCGTGCCTTCGCGCGCTAGAATAGAATAGAATAATTTTATTTGCTAGAATATGCTACAATAATAGTTGGTAGTATACATTCTGTTGCTCCGACATATCCTATTGACAACGATGTGCAAGTATTTCGTCAACTATTTTAAGATATTATAATTATTTCGTTGCACTGGCATTCTGAAAGACGTTATACGTTTATCAATAACTGATACCAAGGATGATATAAAGAAAGGATTGTCAATGTCTAACATTTCTAAAATTAGTTATAACCACGAGCAATAGATGGAGCGAGCTGTATCAAATCCAAAATTTGTCGATATTTCTAAAAGCAACAAAGCACACACGCTCCTAGGGTGCACAGCAGTGATTACATAGATTTATGTAGTTATACAAGAGCACGATAGATGGCGCTATATACATTTTTGACACTTTCTGCCAGACATTCCCTCTCATTCGAGAACAAGGTGGAGTAATTTTCGCCTGACAGGAGTGAATTTCTCGTGGACCCCAGAAAGCGTTAAATACCTGGTATTGACAGATGATTGTTCTGTGATTAGTGGCTTTCGTTTTATGTAGAAGTTAAAGTTTGCAAATAGTAAGTAAAGCTTTGCGCAGAACAGTTGTAAAATAAAGCAAGTTCGCGTTGCAAAACACAAAAACTCTTTTCTTTATTTTTGAGCTACTAAAAAATTTAGGAGTGGCAAAAAATAAACCCTTTTTTAACCGACTTCTAAAAAAACCGTATCGGGCCACGCGCAGTGTAGGGTTCCGTAGTTGCAAATGCCAACTTTGAGTTCACACTCACATCACACCTCACAACACGTTGCTATTAAATTAGTATTATTATTATGATTAAAGCTCCAATGATTTTATATTTACTTAACTTCACCTGGTTCGTAAATTTATATTCAGTACTAATTTTTCGACTATAACTTTTTAGTTTGTACTTAATACTCAACTCTGATAGTTTTCCTTTAAACTTCGTTATACAAGTGATTTTTTAGTTATAAAAATCAACTGTTTCATACAAATGTTCAACATTCACTGAACCTAAATGTATGAAACAGCAGATTTTTTTTGCGATTTCGAAGTTGGTCCCATAGTGAAAGTTGTTCAGTTTGCTTGTCTGAACAAGCACACATTTTTGTCATAACTAAAAAATAACCTTGTATACATATACTACTGTTGTAATTTTTTTCACGTGTCCATTCCATATAAACGGTAATTTTTTTATCGCCCTGGAAAATTTAAGGGACGCTTAACGACATGGTATTAGAATGATTTTAATTACCTATGAATAAAAAAATAACTCCCATACTTAATTTTATATTAATTTCCCAAAAAAATTCAAAGAATGCTGGGGCCGTACTCTTAAAATCGAACTTACGATATATCGGCGCTTCATCGTGTCGTTTGCTCCTCTAACTCGCATATTTTGTTTCGCTTCTGTCGCTCGACGGAACGACCGAACGAACGATTGACATAAGCGAGCGTCATAACCCTACTCTTAAAATCGAAGGTTCGTCTATCTAGTGACAACGTTGATACATTTGACAGACGAACATTCGCAAAATTTACGAACATTTCAACGACACCTATTGAGGTATCGTTGAAATTATCGTAAAGCGAAAGAAGCAGCGTAATTTATTTAATGTTGAATTTCACTCCTATCATTAAAATATCTCTGTCTCTATTGGAATTTTTGCAATTATTGTTCATAATATTTAGGATTTACGGTAATAATATAATAAGTACCTAATCAAATAGTACTAATTATTTAATAAATTAATAATTTCTAATAAATTATGGATTTTTAATTTTATTGATTTAAATGCTTTAAAATAAGAAAATAAGAAACTGCAAGTACAGTCCGAAGTTTTTTCTAATATTTTTAAATAAAATGAGTAATTTCTCGAAAGTATCTTTAAATTTTATCTTTTATAAAGAAAAAAAGCTTTTATTTATTAAAAGCGTTGGAGCCATTTTAATGGTATGTATTTTGCTTTCAGACATTCGTTATATAATTAAACTAGCTGTTGCCCGCGGCTTTGCTCGCGTGGAAGGTGATAATATTTACAGATTTAAAAACTGTATGTATGAATAATTTATTCATGTTTTTAAACGTATTTATTTATTATTAATCAATAGTCCATTAAATAAGGACTTTCATACAAACTTTCAACACTTATTTTACCCCCTTAGGAGTAAAATTTACATAAATGCTGATATACGCTGATATAAACGTTGTATATAAATACAACATTCACAGCTTTTTTGTTATTAGACAATCTATGTACTTATATAAAAGGAGATGTTCCCATCTATAGACGCACGCACAGCCGTAACCGCTAATGGTAGAAACGTGAAATTTGGACAGTGGTTTTAATTCAAAATGCGGACGCGCACTAAGAAGGGATTTAAAAAAAAATTACCCTGAAGGGATGAAAAAGGGGTTGCATGTTTGTATGGAAAAATATTTAAATTAGCAACGATTTTGATAAAACTTGAGATTCATGCTCTTAAAAATATTCATTCATTCATTGAACACGTGTTTCATGGTTTATTGGAATTACCCCTATTTTGCAAAATAGGGGTTGAAATATTCTATGAAAAATATTTAAAATCTGCTTCAAGTTCTATGAAATTTATTATTCGGGCTTAAATAGGCTACAAAATTATTTTTCCTACGGGAAAATTTAAATTCCCACGGGAAAACAATAATATCGCGGGCGAAGCCGCGAGCGGAAAGCTAGTACTTTATAGGCACGCGCCGCCCGCCGGACTCCGGCCGGTACCGCCGAAACTGCATTGTCCGCAACGTCCCTACATTTTAAATCTGTAATATCTTCGAAAATATTGATTTATATCACATGCTGTAAAGGGCCAAATTGATCTATATTAAATGCACATTGGTGTCGATTCTGGCATGATTCTCTAAACCTAAAACTAAATTTGACAACAGTCTATCCTTGTCATATTCTATACAAAATGACAAGGAGAGACTGTTGTCAAATTTAGTTTTAGGTTTAGAGAATCATGCCAGAATCGATACCATTGTATTTAAGGTACTTAATTGGATAAGGATTAATACTGTATTGCTTAAAATCGCTTCGTAAATAAGCCATTATTTCTCGTAAAAAGTAAAGGATAAAAAAGGGTTATTGTGGGTTATCCCTAAGAGATAGATATATACCATCGCGGACTTTTTTAAGGTGTACAATACTGTAGTAAATTATTTTGATTTATCTCGTAGAGTTCAGCCAGCGTTTGCAATCTAAGCACAAAAAAAGTGTTTATTTACGACATCATATTAGAAACCTCTAAAATTATCAGGGTTTCTCTACTATACTATGCATGTATTATACATATAAGCCTTCCTCTTGAATCACTCTATCTATTAAAACAAACCGTATCAAAATCCGTTGCGTAGTTTTAAAGATCTAAGCATTTATATTATGTAGTGATGGATCCGACGACGACAACGAAAAATAATAATAAAAGTAGGTCGCTTCTAAAAATAACCGATCGGCACATAAATCCGAACGCATTCCAAAAAAAGACTAGAAGCCTTGCAACTCAGCACTTAAAAGTTTAGGTACCTGCCGTGCATAGAATCAAGATAGAATTAAAATGTATCGGAGCATCAGGTATAACGAAGTTAATTTCTCCGCGTGTATTTTTTCTTTTTTTTACAGCTTAAAATACACTTTTTGTTACTTCTTTTAATATTTGTGTTCATGACATATCATTTACAATTCCTATAATATACACAGAAAGAATTAAAAAAGAAATAATTATTGAATGTAACATTATCCATTAAATTAAGCGCCATCTAGTAAAAAAGTATTATAACAATCTAAGCACCGCACTGACCGCACCGTGCTTAATTGTATTCGCCATCTAGCGCGAAACCGTAGAAACCGTGTAATAGGATTAAACTTTTCGATAAATATAAAAATTGTTCTGGCGGAATATTGTAGAATTATTTGTAATTTACTATTATTAAAACAACTTTTTATTAATTTTCAGGCATGATTCAGTATAAATTATCAAGAAAATTTAAGTTAGCAACCTTATAGGTCAGCGCCATCTAGATATAAGGCGGGAATAGGACCTTTCTTATAGTTGTATGAGATTGGCAGTCTATATTATTCTTCGTCTATGCTGATACTTAGTAGTAATGCTAGCTATGGGCCAAACGACTTAAAATAGTACATTACAGCCCTGGTCTATAATGACTACTTTGCTGGTCGCGCTGATGATGGCCGACAATACAGCGTACCGCAGCTCCAAGCCGACACAGCGCGGTCAGCGTGCAGCACTTGATGGACGAGCTTTACAGTGAGGACAGCAAGGGCTGCAATGATGGCCAAGCTGGAATGCGTAGACTAGAGCGTAGCTAGGCTAGCTCGAGGCAATCATAGCGTGACCAGCGAAGCAGTCATTGTGGGCCAAGGCTTGTATAGTGCTTTACTCTAAAATGCAAGTACCTAATCTAAATAAAACCAGCAAGTAATTTAAATAAAAACTTTGCCGGCCGCTCCTTGAAACAGAACGGCAAGGTCGACTTTGCTCAAACAAGGTTGTCAATGACCACATTACATGCATTTTTGAGTAATAGTATATCATGCAACTAGTGAATAAAGGACGGATTTAAAGCGAGGGCCATAGATGAATCACGAGCAAGTGAAGGATTCTAACGACTGAATCACGACCGCAGGGAGTGATTCAAGTATTACGTAATGCATATGCATATCATCCGCGCAAACGCTATCAGTCTGTTGAGAACAAATGCTGAGTACGGACGGTAAGAAGACAGAAGATTAACAAATTTATGTGTATTCGTTCTATGTGTTCATTGAAAACAACCCAACAATTAATGGATCCACACGTAACTTGTGAAGCTCGCAGCATGCACCTGAAATGCGCAATTCGCGCGCATAAGGCGTCCACGCTATGGACATTTTGTTACATCGCATAAGTGTGTACCGGCTTTATTGAATCTTTCTTGCTGTAATATAAGTAACGATACCTTATTGTTTTCCATCGTTTTCTTGAGCGAATTGAACCAAACCGTGGGCACGACTCGACTCCGCCATATATAGAGCGTTCTCGTTATTCGTAGGGCTGTCGACCTCGGACCGTCAAGTGCGCGTTATACTGCGAGACATCGCGGGCAAGGCGTGCTGGGACGCGTCCGCCTTGTATTACGACCCGGCGTCTGCGGAAACTCAACCGCTGGAACCTCTTCCGCTGCCCGAATGGTATTTTTTATATTTATTTTACTCTCAACTGACCACTACTAACTCATACATGCACACAGTACTACGCAAGATTTGATGCCGTCGCACACGCATCGTGAAATAAGTCACATATTGACATTTTTGTTAAACAAAATATTGCGCACGACGCGAAACTGTTGCAGTGTCATGATCAAAAAATTATTGCGTGCATTTATAAAACTTGATGCAGTTTACACGTCAAATTGGCGGTGAAATTAAAGTCATGAAATTAATTTCATACCTCTAATTCCGATAATTAAATAAGGCTTGAAAGTTTAATTTTGTCGACCAATCCGTACTGGGCCTGCGTGCATGACTGACTAAGGCCTAATCACCCTAACATAGGGTAGGGCGAGCCCCTCGGTGGGGACGTATATGATGAAACTTTAATTTGCATTCTGAAACTAATAATAAACTTACATAGTCCCTAAGGTGCATTTAATTTACGTTAATTATTGTACTGTATCCTCTTCCTCTATGTTTGTACTCCTATTGTTGTTGCTAATATGATAATAGACATGTTTTTTTATTATTTCTTTCAGTGATGAAAGTCCAAGAGACACTACGCTGTCGTCTTTACCACCGCCGTTGCCTCCAGACTTACTCCCAGACTACAAAAATTCTCCACCGGACAAGCATCAATTGGATCATGTAAGTTTTCAATGTTTATTTATACCCTTTTACAAATTTTAGTATAATTTTAAAATATCTTTGAATTTATATCTGAGTAAATGCGAGAATTTATCAGGTTAGATATGGAATGTTGTATAGTAATGGTCAATTAGAAACTAAGGGGCCGTTCGGAAACCCGTGAAGTTTTCACTCGGTAGAAAAGAAAAGGATAGATATATTGCGAGAAAGAAAAGTCTTAACTGGTTTTCAAACGCTAGCGAGTGATTTTCGCACTTCACGAGTTTTCAAACGGGTTCTGTCAGTTAAAAACGAAAAGAAGAGTTCTTGTGTTTTGCAACGCAAACTTGCTTTATTTTACAACTACACAAAGCTTTACTTAACATTGGTAAACTCTGACTTCGACCTAAAAACGAAATCAGTAGCCACAGATCACAGAACAGTCAACTGTCAATGTCAAGTAAAATTTAACGCTGACTGGGAACCGGGAGAAATTCACTCCTGTCAGGCGAAATTTACCCTGCGTTTACATTCACAAAAGCGTTCAGAAATACGAGCGGAGTAATTGGTCGGTTACCCTCGGTTTCACTCGGGTGGTTCTCGAACGCTATCGGGTGAAATTCACTCTACCCCGAGTAAGTATTACTCGTTTTCAAACGTACCCTAAATGGATTTATTTGTCTCTTTTTTAGTCTAATTCTTTAATTGTATTTCTGTAGTTTTATAAAATCTTGTAAACGAAACATCAATCAATGAATGGTGATTTAAAAGAAGTTAAAAAATCAGGAGAATAAAACACACGATTAAAATATTGACGCTGTTTGTTTCTTATAAAGTCTACAGTAATTTTCATCTAGTAGAACTCTGCATTAAGCTCAAACATAAATATTCGTGAACTGGCCTCGCCTTAAGTTGGACGGACATATTTTCCGCGAGTGAGGACGTGGGCTAAATCATTGTTAACTGTGCGATTGTTAGGTCTTGGCGTACATCGGTCACACGTCCCCCGAGGTGGTGGGCGATCGCAAGCTGGACGGAGTGGGGCCGTCGCCGCTACCCCCCGGCGCTGAGGACGAGCTGGTGGCGGCTCTCGTTGCCCATAGGAATGCGGAGAGGGCCTACTTGGCTAGCATTGACAGGTAAATAGTACATTACTGCAGAGGCCGGGAAGTTAGGGATCGCCGGACGAGTAATGCTTTGACAATAATTACGAGTCCGGCAAACCCATTCCCGTCGAGGTATGTATAGTGCTTTTCTCAATAATTGCGAGGAAATAATGAAAGACGTAATACTGGAATTAATTGTGAAATACAGTGTAATAATAATACCATATCAAATAGAAACCTTTCATATTAAAATTATGTTTAATGTTGTCTATTTATTCAAATATTTATAATTGCCGTGATCTTCGTATAATTTAGCTTTATGATCTGAAAATAAGACAATAGTAGGTACCTAATAATAATACGATCTTGTTCGACGATTGCGTGCCCAACGGGTCCATAATGATCTTATTTTTTTGTGAACCACCTATTTTACACGTCATTATGGTATGCAATAAAGATTTTGAATTGAATTAAATTGGAAACAAATGAGTATAATATGAATAAAAAAACGAATAAAGCAATTAATGAATTATAGTAGCCTAGCATTTAGTAATACTAATACTTTTTAATTTTCAATTAGTGCAAAGCAAACGCTCATACAGCCCAATCATATTTTACGCAAAAAATGTAATACTGCAGATTATGGCTTTTTTCTCTCGCAACAAAAATGAAGTATATTTAAATTAAGACACCGATAAATCCAGTGACGTGACCATCTTTTGTGTTATGCATCATGGGAGATAAATTATAGTCCTCTCTTTTTCCCTTTTGGGCACGTGAACAGCGAGGACGAACCCGAGCCGGCGGAGTGGACCGGCCCGGTGTGCGGCGGTCCGTTCGCGCAGTGCCGTCGCCTCCTCACACAACTGGGAACGCTTGCGCCGGCGCGGCGTGCGCACGCGCAGCTACTGCGCCGCTCCGAGCGACTGCTGCGCGAGCTGCGCAACTTGGACGCGCTGAGGTAGGGATTGCGACATTTATTTATACTATCTATACTAATATTATAAAGCTGAAGAGTTTGTTTGCTTAAACGCGCTAATCTCAGGAACTACTGGTTCAAATTGATTTTTTTTTTGTGTTGGATAGTCCATTTATCGAGGAAGGCTTTAGGCTATACCGGGTTATTTATCCATCAGGAGCCAAAATTTGTATGTTTGTTTAGACAAGTAAAATGAACAATTTTTACTATGGGACCAAACTCGTAATAGCGAAAAAAAATCAGCTGTTCCATACATTTAGGTTCAGTGGATGTTGAACATTTCGAGATTGGTCTCATAGTAAAAGATCGTCATTTTGCTTGTCTGAACAAGCATACAAAATTTGGCTCCTGCTGGAAAAATAACCCGGTGTAACATCACGATGTTGTTATTTTCGGACATCCACGCGAACGAAGTCGCGGGCACAGCTAGTATATGTATACAGGATGGATTTTTGAGATGGGATTTAAAGGGCAGGTACATGAACCGTTAAAGTTACCCGTTATAGTTGCCTAACAATGTTTTCTTGTAACTATAACGGTTCATGTACCTGCCCTTTAAATCCCATCTCAAAAATCCATCCTGTATATGTTGTTACTTTAAATGTTGTCTATGTTTTTGTTGCGTGTGTAAATTACCATCTGTTCATATGATGTATTTGTTCTTTGTCTTGGGTCAATAAATGTTTCTCTATCTCTTGTAAGCAAATAAAATAGTTTAAATTAGATTAACTATTTAGAAAGTTTTGTAGTGTGGATGACGATATTTTTTTTGTACAGAATCAGTTGCTCTATATTGCATTAAATAGTAAATAAATACGGAAAAGAAGAAATAAGTAACTCAATGGCTAATTTTACTAGCCTCGTCTTAGCTTAGGACAATATTAAGTGGCATGCTGTCACATTCTTTTCATTAAAGAAATGAAGTGAAAGCATACTACATAGGATTGTCCACAACTCAGACAAGACTAGTGAACTTGGCCGTAAGACATAGCCTGAGTGCCTAGTGCAAGTTTTATCGAGCTCTACTCGATCGTACGCATCGAACGCTTAAACGCGAATTTGTATGGAATTAGAGCAGCCTCATCTAGTAGCTGTTATGGAATGAGACAGCTTCATCTAGTGACTACTAGATGGCACTGCTCTACGCGCGTTTCGCGTTTACGCGATCGATGCGTGTGATCGAGTAAAGCTCGATAAAACACACTTCGCACACCGAATTGTAAAATTTCAGGTCGTTACATTAAATATATGAAAAAATGGATAAATTTTAGAATTGTCGGTTTTTTGTAGTAACTTGTAAGCAACATACTTTGCTTGCAAGTGTCATTTAAGAAAAAGTCTCAACAAGCAGAAAAAATATATTTATTCATAATATACTTGTGATTATTTAACAAATTTAAGATAATTATAACAAAAAAAAATATTATTTTTACATACAGGTGCAGGGAAACGCATAAAGTAGCTGTGATATACGTGGCGAAAGGTCAGGAGACACGCAACGAAATCCTGTCAAACCGTTGCGGCAGCCCCGCTTACGAATCGTTCTTGGCGGCGTTGGCTTGGGAGGTTAGATATTATTCATCGGAGTTACAAAATTGACTAAATAAAATCTAATATCTGAAACCGCTAACAGTAGGCTTCCCTATGTGAAGATGACATCCCTCAGAAGAAAGCTTTGTGGATTTGACACCACCACTAGAATAAAATCCTCTGCCGCTAGAGTAGGAGGAGGTAGATCTTCTTAGACCATCTCCATTACACTGTTAAATCGCGAAACGTCTCTGTGAAAAGCATTGGTGAACCTAAAATATATAAAATACTGTTTTCTCTTACAAACGTGTCTCAATGTATCGATGCAGTTTAAATTGTACAATCTGCTTGTAAAGACTTATTGTAAGGTGTGAAGCAGTCATTAGTTAGAGTGACAGTACAGTTTATCGGATTTTATCGCAGATGCGTCTTGCTCGATTATCAGTACAGAATGAAGTATACAGTTCGGTCGTAAAGATTTATCGTGAGGTGTGCAGCGGCCATAAGAGAAACTTTACAGCTTGTCAAATTTTTAACATGTGTGTCGCTCGATTTATCAGTGCAATTTAAACTGCACATTCTATGATCGTACTGTAGATAAAATAAATTTGTAAAATCGCTTAACAAACAGGTGGAACTCGAGAGTCACGTGGGCTTCGCTGGAGGCTTACGCGGAGGTGGAGGGGGAGGCGTCAGCGCCCCGTACATCGCTACCCTTACCGTGGAGGCACTATTCCACGTGGCCACACGCATGCCCGCCGACACGCCCGACGCCATACTTAACAAGGTGCGTGTGCGCATTTTTATTTTAAACTGATTTTTATACAGGATGGATTTTTGAGATGGGATTTAAAGGGCAGGTACATTAACCGTTATAGTTACAAGAAAACATTGTTAGGCAACCACCCATAACTTTTTATGATATTCTGATCTGCATTCACAGATTTTGGAAAAAGTTACAGTCAAAAAAAATGCTGAGATAGCAAAAAAAAAAATTTTATGCCTATCGATCCTATTTCATGTAGGGATCAAAAGACTATGGGACCATTTAAGGTATGAGTACTAGAAATGACAGAAATCGCCAAAAACTTTTCCCATACTTTTGTTAGGAAAATCCTCGGATCCTATTTCTTAAGGTGGATCTCTCTATGAATCCTATTTCTTACTTTTAAGGGAAATTGTAATTTAAATAAATATTAAATTAAATCATTTAATTTTTTCGTGAGCGCGCTCACGGTAGCTTTGACTTAAGGGTATTACGTCGCCCAGTGACCTTCAGCATTTGCCCGCTGGTAAAAGTATTCCCACGTTAACGCCATCTCTTTCTAGACAACTGCACTAAGCTCAAGATAAAATAAGACTACAGACACGCCGCCCAGTCAGTGTTATTTTGCCTACTTTAATCGCTCTCTGAGCGACATATATTTTCTCATCACTACATAGTATAAAACAAAGTCGCTTTCCGCTGTCTGTCCCTATGTATGTTAAGATCTTTAAAACTACGCAACGGATTTTGATGTGGTTTATATTTTTATTTTTTTTAAACTTTTATTTACTTTCACCTAAGTATGTCGATGTTTGTCATCAAATCTTGCAAATTAAATTTGATCCACTTCCCGGTTACCGATTGATCTAAAATTTAGCATACAAGTGTAAATCGCGTGACAATACAATATTATGATGACATTGGTGCTGATCTGATGATGGAGCTGGAAGGTGGCCATAGAAACTTCGCAATGAAATTACACATCCTAATCGAGTTTGGGCTCGTTTGATTCGTCTTGACGAGTACTTTGGTGCTACATGGTAACCAGGGTCTGATGATGGAGCTGGAATGTGGCCATAGAAACTCAGTTAAGCAACGACGCAACCCCATCGAGCCTCGGCTCGTTTGATTCGTCTTGACGAGTACTTTGGTGCTAGAGGTTAACCAGGGTCTAATGATGGAACTGGAATATGGCCATAGGAACTCATTAATTAATCGACATAGCCACATCGAGTATGGGCTCGTTTGATTCGTCTTGATGAGTACTTTAGTGCTAGATGGTAACCAGGGTATAGGGGATATTTTTAAATATTTATTTAATTGTAAATGTGTGTCCATCTCCATCGTCGTAAAGAATCTCGCGACCGCTCGCGACGCACGCATAATAGTCCTTAACACCTCACCTTAGCGATCGGGCTCGCAATGCATCGGAATCTATCGGAATACCTCGGAGGTGCTCGGAGCGATCACAACCTCCCGCGCACCGCAGCTAGTTGACACTCTTGTTTTCTTTTGAATTCGCATGAATTACATCTCTATTGGGTTAAGTGCTCGTAGGTCTAAGCATACGTCTCTAGCGTCCTCCACTTTCATAAATGCTTTCGTACACGCTCGTCGGTTACGGGTACTCTTGACCTGACCTTTTGGTGCAGGTCCAAGATGTCTCCTATTTGGTCCAGGTAAGTTCGTCTCGACTTGTCCACGTGCATTTGCCTCGTATATTTTTTTGTAAGTCGTCTTCCATTCATCCTTTCTATATGGCCAAACCATATTAGCATTCCTTTTTCAATTTTTGTCACTACGTCTTCTTTCATACCACACATTTCCCTTATCACACTATTACGAAACTTATATATCAGAGTCACTCCAGCCATTCCTCTCAAAGCTCTCATTTCCACTGCATTAATCCTACTTTCATCCTACTTTTGCCACACCCAACATTCACTACCATACATAAGCGTAGCGACCAAAACGCATCTATGAACAGCCAGTCGTGCCTTTTTTGACAACATTTGGCTGTTCACAAAGTTTTTGCAAGCCCTATTTACTTTATTACCTTGTCGCGAAGCGGAAGGCTTCGTGCAAAAAAAAAGGGAGGAAGCTAAAAGAAAAACAAGGTTAAAAGTTAATGCCGTATAATTAAAAAATAAATGCAAAGGTAGGGTGATAAGGAGGGCACGACCGAACTTAATTATCTAACTTAACTAAGATCTAGCTATGTACAACAATATTTATATAAAAATCTAGCCTGGCCAGGGTAGGACGCGGGGGCGAGTAGCAGCTCAGCCGGATAGCCGGAGCAGGAACAGGCACGGCAGCACAGCTCTCCGGATAGGCAGCTCAGAGGATAGGTAGGCAGCATAGGAGCGCCCCAACGATGCTCCGTAGGCAGACGGCAGCAGGGACCCGTAGAAGGCGCGACGGAGTGGTCAGGTGGGCAGCAGGCACACGCAGCAGCAGGCGCGGTGGAGACGCGTGAAGGAACCGGCATGAAGTGATATGATCACGAAGGCCTGGTGGTGGTGGTTATGTTCCAAGCCGGTGTAAGGAGCTTAGCTACTCCTTAGCCGTTTGCGTTCAATACCAGAGCTGGTAGTAGACTGGCTTCCTAATGACCCTGGTCCGCTTTTATACTGGCCATAACAATAGACAACTACATAAATGTCAAACGAAAGATTTTTGAAAAATAATTAATTATATGACATTTGTCAGTCACGTAGGCATTGAGCTACAATATTGAGATCAAATGTTGGACGCTAACAATTATAATAAGAAAATATAGAAAAACACAATAAAGGACTAATAACAGCTATTACAAATATTTATCGCTTGTGAATAATAGCGTTATACAAAGTGAAGTTCAAATAATCAGTTAGTGCTTTACAAACATTCGTGAATTAATAAGTGTTACAAGAATTTGTGCATATTTACAAGATCGATATGTGAAAAGACAACTCTTCTTCCAGATATGTTTAGGACTTCTGTTTGTGATTGTACTTCTTTTTCGATAATAAGGCCAGGCAAAGAATCTTCATTTGTTGAAACTAAAAAATAGCATGTTCATGATTACTAGGCAGTTAAATATATCTTAATTTTAAATTTGTAGTTAGATTATAACACAAATATAAATAAAAATCTATATTCTGACAAATCACAGAGTATGATGACCATTGATTTACTACCAAACGTAGATAGAGCGCTTCATACAAAAACGCGCTTGAAATCTGTCACCTAATCAACTATACATTTGTACTCGCTGATATAAACTTGAATATGCACGCCCGAATAAAAATTACCATAAAGAAAGTATCGTATTTATCGAATTCAACCTTATTCTGCATTATTACGGTAACTATTTTAAGTACAACCGTGGAAAGTTACATCATTTCATACCTAGCCACAGATCTAACAACGTTTTAGTAATTGCTACAAGAAAATATCAACTTTATACTCACAAACATAATGATTGAAATTGCTTATCGCGTTGTCGCTCCAACGCATGAATGAGATAACACATCGGGATACGACGCCCGTGCGAGCGAGACGATTGTGATGTACTGACACTGACACGAAGTGACGTTTATGATTAAAATAATTTTTTTTGATTGGTTTTTACGTATAAATCGAATATTTGAATACATGATAAGATGTGTAATGAGTTTACCCTCGCAAAATATGTAATCCCGACTTTTTTCTGCCGTTTCTGGCTATCGTTACCACAACTTTTGAATGCGCACTTCGGCATGTTTACGTGCCGACAGCTAATCACTCACTATGGAAAGGAACTGCACGAATCGCGATTGAGCAGTTCTTCACCGGCCTACTATTCGATCGTTCATGCGTTATCTACGTTTGGTAGTAAATCAATGATGATGACGCTAAAACATACCCTCATATTTTGTACTGGTCCCTCGTCAATAGCGACAGAACGTAGTTCGTTTGATTCTGGCGAAATTCCTTTTACTTTCGTCGTAGGCAGTTCCTTATGTACTGTTTGGGAGTTTTGTAGATTTTTTGATTGCCTAAAAACAGAAAACTTTATAAGCACATTTATTAGCACAGTCAAGTGTAATATCAATTTAATAATTTTTAAATAATTATAGTGGCTTCATTATTAAATAGCCGTTTCATAGAAGTTTGGGCACTATACAGATTACATATATTTATTTACACTCTTTTTTCTTCAAAGAACGTTTGTTCTCACAAGAATCTCACAGTTGGATTTTCTCCTGTGTCGTGGCTGCAGCTACAAACATTGAATCTCACATGCACATACATACGCCCAGACCGGAACAAAATTTTGTAGGTCGTACAAAATCTTTGTCCCGTACGGGAATCGAACCCGCGACTCGTTGCGCAGTAGGCGATCACTCGACCGCTGCGCTAACCATGCCGCCTCGACTATATGTACGACGAGCTATGCCCGCGACCTTCGTTTCGCTTTACGATAGTTTCTTTTGTTTTATTCTAGTTTTCCCGTCTAATTTTTCCCGTGGGAAAAAAAGGATCCTATGTCCGTCTCCTGGTTCTAAGCTACCTCCCCACCAATTTTCAGTCAAATCCTAGTTTCCCATTTTCCCGTGGGAATTTTTACTGTAGGAAAAGTAGACTATGTGTTATCTTATATAATTAACTATCTATTGATGAAAGTCCCGTCAAAATCGGTCTGGCCGTCCCGGAGACGTATGTTCCCGTTGTCTGTCTGTCTGTATGTTCCCGCTAATCTCCGTAACGGCTGGACCAATTTTGACGGGATTTTCACTAATAGATAATAATAATAATATATTAATTTATTTGTCTTTCCATACATTATATTGTTGCTTAAGTACTACTTATAAGTATTTTACAAAGACAAAACGGCTTACGACTCAGTGGTCACCGACTAGCGACAACCTCTGTTATTCTATCGCAACCTTTAACCATTTAATATTCATAGCTATAGCATAAGGAGTAGAAACAAGAAACAGCAAAACTAACATAAAATAGTAGATTGCACAACAAGGGCACAAAATGAACCATCAAAGCAAATAAATAAATTATCGCAAGTTATTCTGTTAGACAATTAGACAGTAAAACGGGAAAACTAGAATAAAACAAAAGAACCTATCGTGAGGCGAAACGGAATTCGCGGGCACAGCTAGTGTATTATAAAATTTATTATGCTGATCGTCAGAAGGCAAATCATCATAGTCATCTTGTTCTCGGTGAGCCTTTTCAAATGAGTCCAAACACAAAAGTTCTACGTAATATTAGACTCACCAACAGTTATTACATTATAACAATTACTTACAGACAAAAAACTGATATACATAGTTATAATATATAGATAAGTACATCATATGTATGTAATATTAATTATTAATACATAACACAACAATTATTTAAAAAAACGTTGCCTCATAATAGAATTTTCTCCTGTGTCGTGGGTGCAGTTACAAACATTGAATTGAATCTCACATGCACATACGCCCAAGCCGGAACAAATTTTTGTAGGTCATACAAAATCTTTGTCCCGTACGGGAATCGAACCCGCGACCGGTTCCGCAGTAGGCGATCACGCGACCGCTGCGCTAACCGTGTCGTCATACTGTAGCCACGTATAACGTAGCATGTGTTACATACATAAATATTTTTTTAGTAGGTAATGGAGTCTTTGGTGGTTATTTCTATTAGATTATGAATATACATACATTGAGAAAAAAGAAAACCATAAAAGCAAAAAAATATATAGGTAGGTATGTGAAAACTAGTGTAAGAATAAAAATAATTAACTACATTGCTAGTCGTTAATATGCTTGAGATCCTATACCTACCTTTGGAGCTGATCATCAAGAAGGCGAAACCAGTACAGTCATCTTGACCTCGGCGAGCTCTTTTAAATGAGTCCAAACACGACAGTTCTACGTAATACAGTGGTTGAGATCCTGTATCTATCTTCGGAGCTGATCACCAGGAAAGCAAAACCAGTACAGTCATCTTGGTCTCGGTGAGCTCTTTTAAATGAGTCCAAACACGACAGTTCTACGTAATACAGTGGTTGAGATCCTGTACCTACCTTTGGATCTGATCATCAGAAGACAAAATCATCATAGCTATCTTGATCTAAGTCAGCCCCCGTATTATGAATTCTTATTTCCATTCGGTTTACGGGCAACAAAAACTGTGTGTAAGTTATGAACTTTATTAGCAAGGTATTAGAGTTCATTACGAAATAAAAAATTGCCAGTCATTAAACTGCATGGAGATAATACTTCACAATACGGGGCCTGCTCTTTCAAATGAGGCCAAACACGATAATTTTACGTAATACAGTGGTTGAGATCCTTACCATAACTTCAGGGCTCATTATGATAAATATTTGAAAGAGAAATAAATTTTAACCTTTTCATAATATCTAAATGTAACTTCTTACCAATAATTTTGGAGCTCGACCACGAGCCTCTAGGCTTTTACTTTTATGCTTAGGCATTATTACCTAATCTGAACTAATTTCACTCTATGACAACTACTTATAACAAATACTAAATAAAAACTTATTAAATACATTTACAAGCTAATTATTGTCCTTAATATTACTTATTTTAATTATTAACACTATCTACAATCCGATTTAATTTAAAAGTCATTCAAAATTTGTCACTTTTCGTAATGATGTCGCACAAAAAAAACGCACGTACAGTCCACCCGTTACGAGAGTCAAGAACGCACTAGATTCTCGTATCGAGTATTGCTGTCCGGGCGTTGCGGAGGTGCCTGGCGCGGGGTTCTTATAGTATTTTAGGTTTTTCTTTATTATTTAAAAGAACTTTGAAGTTATTTAAAATTTGATCAATACGATTTATAAACGACATCGTTACCTTTTTATTGATGCAAAATACATGCATTAGTAATAAGCCGTTACTGAGAGAATTTGTAAATAAGTTTAAAATTGGCGACTTTTCTAATTTTTTTTAAAACAACTGGGTATAAGTAACTAAAATTTTAATCAATACGATCTATACTTCGTGACCTTGCGTATAACATATATTTTTTTTATAACTCTTGCTCAATAGGGTTCTTCTACAATCTTCTTCAAACATGCAGTATTTTTTAAGTTTATGCGAGGTAATCCCCTTAAGTTATCGCCATCTTATAATAATTTTAAACGTTACAGTGATATTGCTGTAACGTGTAATTGCTGTAATATCGCTGACATGACAGATCTTTAACACTCATTACCCTCAACGCAATACAAATTCGAACCGGCACTGACAGGTAACCGGCAAATCGGACCGCAGTTATTGTCGAAGGAAGTCATAACTAACTTTTAGTCATTTGTCGTACTTAAAGAATGTAACTTTTTCCAGACTCCATCATGTTTATATGTTTTCATTATCTCATTTTAACCACATTAAAATTTGTGAACGCTAATTATTCTTTCGGATATTATTCTGCCATTGTTCTTTGCAAGATATGCAACAAAACAGAAAGGTGGACATACCTTCGTGAATAATCCGCGAGAATGTAATTTAATAATTTTATTTAAATATGATTGTTTGAGAATAAAAATAAGTTGGTATCTCGTAGGCTTTGCATAATTAAATTAACACGTTGTGTGTAAGATTTGATGACTGATCGATGCATCCGATATTACAAAGGATGATGATAGCCACTATATGCAAGTACTGTGGCCCCCAGACCCGCCACCTGGGCAACGACGAGGTGCACGTGGTGTGGAGCGAGCACTGGCGGCCGTACAAGCGCGACACTCTGCCCACGCAGTTCTGCGACGTGCTGATTGTACTGTACCCTTTGCCGGGAGGCTTGTTGCGCTGCACCGTCACCAGGAAACCGGATGTGAGTATAGTAGTGTCGTTTGTAGCTTATTTGTGTATTCTTTGTGTACGTAATATACATCATGAGGCATTTTCTTCCTGTCAACCTTAGGGTGGTGCAAAATGGGGAGATGCGGTAGAAGTATTGAGCAATGGAATAGCTGTAAAATAATTTTGTAGCCTATTATAATATAGAAGACTGTTATTTATATTTAGGAGCTCGAATAATAAATTTCATAGAAATTGGAGCAGATTTTAAATATGTTTCCATAGGAACTTTCAACCCCTATTTTTCAGGGTGCAAAATAAGGGTTGCAAGTTTCTAAAAGGGTCTAGTTTCAGCGGAGAAAACAGGGGAGTACGAAATGTATATTTTGTGTACTTTTAATAGGTATTTTCGGTCCTAATTGCATTTGTCTCTATCGCGCTCAGACCGATTGTTTGGGCATACAGACATTTTACAAATACCTATTTCTGATTTCTCTCGACCTTAGTGTTTCCTCTTTATTAAAAAAGTCTAGGACGTGTATGAGGGTGCAAATTCAATTCGATTTTTTTTACGAAAAAATGTGTTTTGTACCGTGTACTTTGAAATTTTCATACTCTTAAAGTAGCCATGAGCTTAAAAAATACAGAATCCCTAGGTTCATTACACAGAAGCTTAAGAGTTATTATTATGACAAAAATATTTTTTTTAAATTTTAATACTATTTGCTATTTAAGTAGTCATGAAATTAATAATATTTTGAATGTCTAAGCTTATTTTATTTTTTTTATTTATTTATATTTATTTCTCCACACTTAAGTATACGCAAATATAAACATAAACATAGCAATTGGAAACAGTATATGTGGAGACTGGTCCCTGCACTAGGTAAACCCTGTACTGCAGGTAACCAGGACCACTCTCACCAACAACCAACGGATCAGCAATGTTAACATCAATAATTAACTAGGTACAATAATATGTATGAGACTATTACAACAGTAGATTGTAATTATGATACGCCTTTTTGGAATCTAGAATAGCTAAGCAAGTTTTTAAGATAATGGGCACAGTAAGTGTCTTACAATTTTTTCACACTGTAGCTGATCAAACATGAAAGAAAATTTATTTTATTTTGTTTTAATTTTTTTTAAACACTACGCTAGTTTGTTAATTTAAGTGTTTGTTTTTGATAGCTGAACTATCGCTTGTTAAATGAAATAAAACGAAATCGGAAAATCTCTTCATTTGTAGAAACGGCACTATAAAAATGTGAAAATTTTCGAAAAATACAAAAACATAAAATATCTCTGAAACTTGAGCACGCGGTTAAAAAGCAACTTTGCAGTCATGTATAACAAATACCTATTTTTTATATTGAATAAAACCATGTTTTTATTCAATATGAACATTCAGTTCCATCAAGAAGTCACACCAATAAGTATAAATGTTAACTATTTTTTATATGTAAGTATTGTAAGGATGTCCCTAAAACAATGGATAAACCTTTAACTATAAAAGGACTTCATCATGACCTCACTTACCACAAATTGTGATATTTTCCCTAAGGTCAAAATTTGTGGTAAGGGAGGTCATGATGAAGTCCTTTTATAGTTAAAGGTTTATCCATTGTTTTAGGGACATCCTTACAATACTTACATATAAAAAATAGTTATTTGTTATACATGAGTGCAAAGTTGCTTTTTAACCGCGTGCTCAACTTTGATGACTGAGCAAGCGAAGGATTCAAAAATTAGAATCCTGAACGTTAGCGAGGGAATCAAAAGAGCACAAGGTACAAAAAATGCACTCGAGTGCAACATGTAACTTTTCATTCCCCCTCAGCGAGGAAATAAACAAAAGTACACCAAGGAGGTTCAGAGTCTGAGTTTTCAACAAATTTCAAAAAAGTTGTTTAGTAAATAGGTTTAATGATGTTTTGAAATCACATACCTAGTGCACGCGATGTTCTAAATTCAAATTAACTTTAACCTCAAGCTGATAAAAATGGCTTTGGCGGTCAGATATTGAATAGCAAAAATACTCTTTCCGAGATGGGGGTATGAAAAAACTATTTTCTGTTAAGAAATCGTGAATTCGTTAGCAGCATTGAACTCATGAAAACGTCCTTAATTTTAAACGGCATTATGTCAAATTCCTTAATATATGATTGCGTTATATGTTTTTGCTTTTGTCTCAAAGTATATGTTTACACATATTTTACTCGTGTTTTACGAGTGAGTGTATGTCGCGTCGGTGGTCAGGTGATGCCGTTCGGTCCCGTGTGGGAGTCGAGCGTGGTGCGCGTGGAGTGCGCGGCGGGCGTGGTGCGCGCGCTGGCGTGGGGCGGCGGGCGGGCCGTGCGCGCCACGCTGCCGCTCTACCAGCACGCGTACGCGGAGCGCGCGCGCACGCTGGACGCGCTCGTGGCGCACCACACGCTGCCCACCACGCAGGAGGCGTTCCTCGAGCGGCTGCGCGACCCGGCGCCGCCGACGCGCGCCGACGCCGCCGACGGTGCCGACGGCGACGGTGACGGTGAGTGACGACGCCGACAGCGACGCCGACACCGACACTGACGGTGATTGACGCCGACATAGACGGTGATTGACGCCGACATTGACGGTGAGTGACGCCGACATCGACGGTGAGTGACGCCGACACCGACACTGACGGTGAGTGACGCCGATAGCGACGGTCGGTGACGCCGACACTGAAGGCGAGTGACGCCGACACCGACGGTGAGTGACGCCGACGCCGACGGTGAGTGACACCGATAACGACGGTGAGTGACGCCGACGCCGACGGTGAGTGACACCGATAGCGACGGTGAGTGACGCCGACGCCGACGGTGAGTAACGCCGACTCCGACGGTGAGTGACACCGATAGCGACGGTGAGTGACGCCGACGCCGACGGTGAGTGACATCGACACCGATAGCGACGGTGAGTGACGCCGACGGTGAGTGACACCGATAGCAACGGTGAGTGACGCCGACGCCGACGGTGAGTGACACCGATAGCGACGGTGAGTGACGCCGACGCCGACGGTGAGTGACGCCACCACCGACGACAGTGAGTAACGCCAACACAGTGACGCCGACGGTAAGTAACGACGATACCGACGGTAAGTAAAGCCGACACCAACACCGACACTAACGGTGAGTGACGCCGACGCCGACGGTGAGTGACGCCGACACCGACACTGAAGGTTAGTGACGCCAACACTGACAGTGACGGTGATTGACGTTGATTGCGACGGTAAGTGACGCCGACGACAACACCGACACTGACGGTGATTGACGCCGACACCGACGGAAAGTGACGACGATACCGACAGTAAGAGACATCGACGCCGACATCGACACCGACACTGAAGGTGAGTGACGCCGACACCGACGGTGAGTGCCACGGAAACCGCGCAGGGGCACGCGGACCCCGTTCCAGTAGGTGTGTTCCGAATGAGCTTATAACGATGAGAGCAGTGTGAACGCTCACAACTGTTCTAATTTGAATGGGATGTCGCGCTAACATCAACAAAAACGATAGTTTGCGCTTACGACGCTAACGTTTCCTTAGACATGACGTTCATTAGCTTGACAATTAATTTTTTGCAAAAACAGTATAATTTTTGCATCTGACCATTTTTAATGGGCACTTAGACAACAGAAAAATTAGTCCAATATTGTATTATTTTCGATATCCCTCACGATAAATGTTGTAGTTTTCAAACGCTTTTGACACTTGACAGTCGTGTGACAGAACACTCACAACGATTACGATCCGAGGCATGGTCGCCGTAAACGCAAGATGGCATGAAAGAATGTAATGACATCATCGACGACGGCAGGTTGGATGCTGTGAGCACACTCACGGTGATTCGAAACGACTTTTAGCGTGCTGACATCGATATTATCGCCATTCGGAACGCAACAAGTGAGTGACGCCCGCTCAGTATCCCAAATGACGGTAAATGTTGCAATAAAGTACCCCGTACCAGTGTTTGCTAATGTAGCAAACAATACATCACGCACGTACATCGCTATACCGACATACCTGTAATACCCAAAATAGGTTTGAACTTTTGTTGATTTTTGCCACCATTTCTCTGACACTCAGCATAAAAATATCTAAATCGTACTGTGCAATACGATTACTTGATTGCGGATTGATAACTTAATTTACGATGCGGTAACGTGGTCGTGCTCGCTTCCCAACAGATCAGTCCAGCGGTGGCCTAGCGGCGGCGTTGCTGGACCACGGCGCCAGTTCGTGGGGCGGCGTGGTCCCGGGGAGCAGTGCGGAGTCCCACACGGTTTCCCCGCGGCCGATCAAACGCCTCGGGCCGTTCAAGAGGCCCCTCGTCAACCATCCCGGCCCTCTATCGGCCCCTATCACAATCAATTCCCCCGCACCCCAACCGGCCCCACGCAAAAATCGGTGAGTGAGAGGAAACTGTAAAAAAAAATCTGAATATTTTAAAACGAATAAGAAGTCGTCCGCCGTTGTTTATTTATCACTCCTAAATAATGAAACAGGGAATTGCTACTATAATGATAAACTATAAGTCGAGACCAGATAAAAATTTGGTATGTGTTGTAAAATGTCAAGAAATTTTTTCCATTGAAAATATCCATGGGTTTATCTTGGTTTTTATTATGATTTTGTTTATTTCGATGAGCTCCTTGCACACAATAAGTCACAACAAGTCGCACAACTATAAATAGTCACAATGCATTTTATTTCATCAATTTACTCGACCGTTCACTGGGTCATATGAACGGAGTAGTTTTTTTTTAACTTTCTGATTATACATTGTCAAATGACTTTAAATTAAATTACATTGTAATGGTCACTCAACAATATAAAAAGAGACGCCAGATTTTTTGACTGCACAAATCTGTGATTATAACCTACCCATTGTGTACTTACGACCGGTTGCAATATCCTATCTATCTGTGGATTTGCTTACTGGAGGTAGAATTTTGACGTATTTTGTATGGAGCTAATGTCAAATGCCTATCGCTAGTAACAAAATCCACAGATAGATAGAATATAGAAACCGTTCGTTAATGTGTAATTGCTTTTCTTCTCGATTTAACGATCATACAAAAAAAGTTGAAATGTTTTTAGTTGGGACATAGGCGCCATTTTAGATGGACAAATTGAATACTAAAGGGTTCTGTATAACCAAATTACTAACATCTAATCTTTTCACATTCTTCCACATTTAATAGCAGATTTGTGCTCTGAAAAAATCCTAAGGTCAGATGCTTTGTAAAGTGAATCATTGATTGATTTTGTTACTATTATCTAATGTACAAAAAATGTTCTTTACGCAAAATATAAGTGACAATATTTCGTCCACTATGAGTTAATTAAGGATTTTTACTTAAAAACATTTATCATGTACTTAAATATGTATTAAAGATAAGTGGAAAATCTATAGATTTCGTGCATTTATAATATTGATGGTATGGTAGAAATTGTTAAGGATTTAATAGTAATCACAATCGCGACTTGATAACAAAACAAGTTCATATCAGACATCAACATAGCGTTAACGTGTTTGTAAATATGTAAACTAGACATAAAATTTTAACTGTTGTAGTTCTGGTTATTTTTTCATTTTGTTAAATATTTATTGCACAATTTTTAAAATATTTTTTTGATGCTTTGTGCTGATATAATCATAGATTAACTTACTAAATACTACATACTTGTATTTTGTATATTCTACTACTTATCAAAACAAAAATTCATGAAGTAGTAAATGAAAATATCAAACTATCGCAATTGATTTTAAAATGTTAAATGTATAAAAAAAAGAATGTCACTGCGTGTTCCAAAAATAATCATTGATGCCTACTAATATTTATATCTAAGTCGATGTCTCCTAAAACTAGTTTGATAGCTATTTCTTGTTATCTCGAATTATTAATTAGGAATATTAATTTTCTCATTTCGTTATAGTCTATTTTGTACTTCTTGCTTTCGTGTGAGGTGCCCGTAATAACGACGGTGGCGCCCCCATTATTTTGATTTCTATTCGGTTCGGTAAGCACTTTTTATCATGTAAATACAGCATAAAGGAACATACTTGATTGTGTAGCCTGCATAGTTCATAAAACTATGCACTACCATAAAAATTAGTCTCCAAATACATGAAATCACAATAGTGCATGTATTTTGACGCTACCAGTATAATAATTCATCTAAAAAATTCTGTTTCATAAGGTTATTATTCATTGTCAAAAATATAATTATATCAGCTTATTTCTGAATCAGTGCGCAAAATTAACGTGTATGTGGTTCATTCAAAATAAATAGACACGTATTTATTTGTTTTGCGGTTTCAACAAAAATGTCAAAATAGCTTCACTCGTCATTATTTACAGCATTGCAATAGTCATAGTAACCCCATTTGCGCTTGGCCAAAATTATACTTATATCTTTCGTTTTAATAAATTGTGATATTATGTTTGAGTACTTGATTGCGGCGCGGCTTGGTAACATGTAATGCCGACGCCACATTGAGCTTTTATTCAGACTCTTCGTTTAACGCTGTATCGCTCTGAACGTTTGCTTGCCAAACTTTGAAGGTCAATGTGGCGCTGGCAGTCGTATTACTATATGTACTTATGATTTGTAAGTTATTGACGGGTATCGCCTCTATAACTGGAATGAGATATTACATCACATACATGAGTAGAAAACAAACAAAAATAACAGTCAGTTTATATAACGTTTATATAACTATGTAAAGATATTTAATTAGATTTTGTATAAGATTGGTGCTTTAAAACGAAATTTCTTGTAATTACATTCCATAAAAGTATTTTACTCGTGAAGTTATATATAGCTTATCTAGATAATAGGTTTGGTTTAAAAGCTATGATGAAAATCGAAAATGCATTTATGTCACTGTTCGATAAATCATTCCATTAATATTGATTTCAATGAATCTGTATTGTTTCTCAGTATAATTTGTTAGCTATAATAATTTATTAACTACGCCTAATGTATATTTTATCATATTGTTTCACTTTTAATTTCAAACAGTATTTTATAGATGTTAAGACTGACACAAGTTTATACATATAAAATCACTAAGTATTAAATTATAATGCATAATTATTTTGATGTGGTGGTTAACTAATGTTTTAGTTAATTTATTAATATATTATTGTTAAAATAATAGCTTCACAGTTTTACTTGTCGCTTTTATATTGGTAATAATAAGTAATCTGGGTATTGACCCACGGGACATTATGTGTAATGTAACCAAATCTTTATAAAATATATTTTAAAAATAAAGTTTTATTAAACTTACACAAAACGTTTTATTTTGATGCTATTACCACAGCTTACTCTAGAACACATGTATATAGGCCATTCTCAACTATGAATACACTGTGTATTCATAGTTGAGAATGGCCTATATAAATTATACTTTCAAAAATGACTACGGTTGGTAACTAGAACTTAGTTACCAACCGTAGTTAGCGGATAGGCCTGCTGAGCGTTGATTCACGTTAGGCACGTTATTCCAGAAATATCGTTGAATTTTAGATCATACATAAAGAAATAGATACGATCGAACATAACACCTTTTTAAATTGGTCAAAAAATCGTTTGATTATAGTCCTACCCTATTTCGTGTGGCTGACCCCAGCTGGGCCACAAAAAAAAACTTTGAAAAATAGATTGTTCTATGTTATCGGGGTCGGTTTCCGCACTTAGTCCTTAAGGTGGACCATTGTACGTGAGGGCGGCCGTCACTCCAGCCAGCCCACCTCCCTCCAGAAGCGTATGAGATCTCCGAGTCTGTCCAGAGATTCTGTAACAGAATTAGGAGATCCAAGGGTGTTTTTTCGTATTTCGGTGACACCTGTGCACTCAAGGAGCACATGTGACACCGTTTCCTCGGCCCCTAAGCATGCTCTGCATAGGGGGCTATCTGTTATGCCTATGGTGTGGAAGTGTTTGTTTAGTGAGCAGTGTCCAGTGATGGTTCCCGTCACCAGCCGCAGACTGTTCCTGTCCAGACGCAATATGCGTTTGGTCAGTTTGTTGTTTAGGATTGGCATGGCTTCCTTTGACTGTCTGCACCCTGGAGTCGAGAACCAGTGGTCTTGTGCTTGTGTGCGGGTGAGCTCTTGCAGCCATCCGCGAATCTGGCTGAAGGGAATTGGTACGATGGGCTCTGGTCCGAAAGCCGTTATGTCGGATCCCCTCCTAGCCAGCTCGTCGGCCGCGTCGTTGCCCAGTGATCCGCTGTGTCCTTTTATCCATTGTAGTGTCACTGTGTTTCGGTTGGAAGTCACAATTCGTTCTAGCACATTGTGACATTCCAATACAAGTTCCGAAGTGACATAGCTTTTGTTTAGGGATTTGAGTACCGAAGCACTATCAAAGACTACGCGGATGTGAGAATCCATAATTCCTTTAGATTCTATGGCGAGGGCCGCCAGGATGATACCTACGCATTCCGCTTGGAATACGGTGTTGAATCTACCTAGCGGTTTGGATATCTTAATGTTAAGCTCATTTGCGTATACGCCTGCCCCGGTTCCTGAGTTGGTCTTGGAGCCATCAGTGTATATTCTGAGCTCTTTTGGGCCTGAGTAATCGTGTGATTCCTCTTCGAGCTGTATATTATAGTGCTTCTGGAAATTGAATCTCTTCAGAATCCTATCATTGGGTGATGTCATCATCGGGTGATGTTTGGTCGCTTGTTCTTTTATGCGTATGTGTTTGATTCTGGGGTCCTTTCCCAGTGTGCCAGCATTGTGGAGTCTGAACGCCGCTAGTGCTGCCTCCTCTTTAACAACTAGGTGCAAAGGTGGCAGCCCCAACATAGCTTGCAATGCGGCTGTGGGTGCGGTTCTCATACTACTAGTGATAGCCACGCAGGCATTTCGCTGTAGTTTTTCTAGTGCTCTTTGGCCGTTTGCCTGGTCTGTCCTGGGCCACCAGACTAGGGAGCCATATGTTATAATTGGTCGAATAACCGTAGTGTATAGCCAGTAGGTGGCTTTGGGACTAATGCCCCAGTTTTTTCCAAGCAGTCGCTTGCATTGCCACAGTGATATACTAGCTTTTGTGGTGATGTAGTCAGTGTGTTTAGCCCAGTTCAGTTGTTTGTCCAAATAGATGCCCAGGTATTTGGTCTCCGATGTTAGGCTTAGGGTGGATCCGTAGAATTTTGGTAATTGCAGATTTGCTAGTTTCCTCTTTTTGGTGAAGAGAACTAGCTCTGTTTTTGTGGGGTTAACTGTTAGTTTGTGCTCCTTGCACCAGTCCTCTACTATTTTCAAGGCTTGGCGCATGAGGTTACACAGTGTGTTTTCGTGAGTGCCATTTATTATAATGGTTATTTATTTATTTATTTTGCTAGCATACATGCACGTTACAGTTGATATTTTCAATTACATAGATTCAGTACATGCACCCTGCAAGGGCACCGCGTAGCTCACAGACAACTGTAATACACAAGATATTCCTAAGTCGACACAATCATAAGTACATACCTACAATGTATAACAAAACAAAGCACATAATATAAAAGTACATACCTAATAAAAAGCATAATAAAAGGAAAAACAATGGTAAAAATTTCACCACAGCAGTCAGAATGTCAGTATTTTACAACCAGATTTAACCTTGGTCATATTAAGTATATTAGGATTCTATTATTAGATAAAATTCATATTTATGTAACTAAATATATTTATTTTAATGAAATTTCAATCAAGACTGTACTTTAAATATTATATAAATATAAAAAAAAATAATTTTGATTACAATTATATTTGAATTAATAATATTAGATTAAATTTGATATATTAATTTTAATAAATAAATTTTATATACCTAACTTAATCTATGCATTGGAATCACATTAAAACAATTTAAAATAAAAATATTAATTTAATTAAAATAATTCTATTTGAATATGACTAGAGTTTACAAGTAGGTATATTAGAATTTAATTATTAAGTTAAACTAAATTTAATTAGATTTATCATTGTATTGGCATTCCGTAGCATTATAAAAAGAAAAAAAAATATGAATATAAGATATGTTTATTAATTTTATATGATATGTTTAGAGATTAATGTTTTAAGCAATAAAACTGGATTGGTCAATCAGCAATTTTTCTTTAATTCTTTTCGTTGAGGTACTCATTCAGAGAATAGTAACATTTTTTAATTAGATAATTTTTAAGATTTTTTCTAAACATATTTACGTTTGTTTCGTTAGCTATATCAATTGGAATTTTATTATAAATTTTAACACACATTGCAGGAGGGCCGGCTTTAACAATATGTAATTTAGTGTCGGGTGCGGCTAGTTTCGTTTGTGGGCGTAATTTCTGAGGGCGGGTATATATAGGAAACATGTTTGAATTATGTTTAACAAATGTAGCAATTTCTAAAATGTAAATGCATGTGAGAGTTAGTATTTTTTCTTGAACGAAGTACAGCTTGTCACTTGTTTTATGTTCATTAGAATTCGTAGGCATTTTTTTGAAGTATGAACAGTTTTATTGCGTCCACGCTGTTTCCCCAAAGTACTATGCCATACTGGAGCCATGAATGTGCGTAGGCATAGTAAGCGCATTTAGCCATTTTTTTATTAGTGGCCCTTTTTAATTGGTAGAGTGCGTAAGTAAATCTGGACAATTTAGAAGATATATTTTTTATGTGATCTTTCCAGTTGATGTTGGAGTCTATCACTATACCCAGAAGCGGGTGTGAATCTACATTTTCAATTTTTATTTTATCATATTCATAATAAATTATTAAAGGACGCTTTTGATATGGCCTAAATTGCAAAATTTTGAAAAATTTATTTTTAGATTATGATCCTTGAGCCAGTTTGATATATTTGTTAAGGTGTCGTCCATTACGTTACAAACATTTATATATTATTATAACAAGGGATTACTACAGATAAATCATCCGCAAATAGGGTGCAATGATTTTCTATTATTTTAGGAAGATCGTTTATATAAATTAAAAATAATATGCAGCCCAATACACTGCCTTGGGGATACTGATTTTGATACATGTGTGAAGTTTGACCTGATTTGTTGTATGTTTCCTGTTGTTGAATCATGGTGGTCTATTTCGACACATTGCATTCGGTTGTTAAAGTATGACTCAAACCACTTATGGGCGGGGCCTCTCACTCCTACATCCTGTAATTTTTGTAGCATACGGTGAAGAAGCCTTTGTCGTTTAGACGGTCTAGAAGACTGTTCACAACGAGGTTCCACAGTAGAGGCGAGAGGACGCCTCCTTGTGGGCATCCTTTCGCCACGATGGCTCTCGTGGTGTCATTCACCGTGACTTGTATGGCCCTCTGCTTGAGCATATTGGTGATCCAACCGCACAAGGTTGGGGCCACACCATGTCTTTTAAGGGCTATGTCGATGCTGTGAAACATTGTTTTATCGAAAGCGCCCTCAATATCGATGAAGGCAGCTAGTGCAGAGCCTTTGTGTTCTATGGCGCATTCAATTCTGGAAATCACGCTGTGTAAAGCGGATTCTGTTGATTTTCCTATGGAGTACGCGTGCTGTTGTTTGTGAATATACCGCGATAATGTCGAGTTTGTCAGCAAGTTTCAGAGTTTGTCGTTTGATAATCTGTTTTCTGATATAGATAGGTGGTAGTTTGCCAATACTTCATTCAAAGATTCAGAGTTTGTAAACGCCCCAATCCAGAGAATGAAAGAATTTTTTATTTGCGTACATAGTCCAGGAGCTAGAAATCCTGAATGCACGAGGTTTCGTTATTTTTTTATATTTTGTGTACTTTCTTACAATAAGAAGTTGATTTTAAATAGTCATTTGAATTCAATGTTGAAACTGGTATAACCGTTTTAATTTGTTTTTATGAAAATCCTCGATGAATGATTGATATACCAGGTTATTTTTCAAGCAGGAGCCAAAAGCAATAGCGCAGAAGTTGAGTGATCGCCTACTGCGCATCGGGTCGCAGGTTCGATTCCCGTATGGGACAAATGTTTTGTATGGCCTACAGAAAGTTCCAGTCTGGGTGTATGTGCATGCTATGTTTGTAACTGCACCCATGACACAGGAGAAAAATCCTAGTGTAGGGCGGTATTAAAAAAAAACAAAATATAGTAGCAAAATAAGAGCACATGTATATTATTATTATGTACTTTTAATTATACACAGATATTTTTTTTTTACTTATCCTTCGGTAACTTATACATTCCACCTTGGTATACTAATTGATGTGTTCGTACTTTAGTATCTAAAAATTGTCTTAATTCCTTCAGACTGCACTCAGCACCAGGGGCTTGTGATGCAAACATTTTCAGCATCTGATGTATACGGTCCAAGGGCAATGAATCTAAGTTGGTTAGCATACCCACAATATAGGACCAAAACACTTGCAATTCACCTTCGCGTTGATCATGAGCAGATGCCATAACACTTTCAGTTTCATCATCTTCACATATCATTTCTTGTACTTGATTAGATGCCACATTAGATTCAGTAGCATTTGAGCCATCGATAAGAACAAAAGTATCGGCACATTTTTCAGATATCAAACCCAGAGACTGCCAATATGTAATTTTCCTTCGGAGTACAGTAACAGGCACTTTCATCACTTGATGAAGCTCTTCGAGTGACCATTCAGATTTATTTTGAAAATGCATTATCAATGTCGCATTAAAAGGAGAAACAATCAAATCAAATTTTTTATCGGGTAAGTCTATTTCAATATTAACATATCCTAAATGTGGCTTCCAACTAAGTGTTCTATTTCCTTTCAATGCTTCATATGACTTGGTATAAGCTTCCAAATGTTGTTTTATTTCTTCAGGTAATTCTAAATTTTCATCTTTAAATGGAGGCCAGAACTGGGCAGAAAGAATCAAAGCATTACAAGTAAAATTATCATTGGTTGCTTCAAGATTTTTATCTTGTTGGATTAGAGCATTAATCCTTTTAGAATCTGAGATGTCTTTTAACATGACTTCACAGAAATGTAGCTGTGACTCACCAAATTTTAATTTGAGAAGTTCTAAATATCTGATTTCTTTATCAGTGTTAATGGTACTTTGTGCTAATAACCTGTCTGCTAATAAGGTTCTGTACTCATTTACAAACAATTCTTTACTGCCATAAACATTAACCAACATTGATATAATATCATTTGCTTTCCTTTCATTAGAATCAACTTTTGGATCAGCATCTACTGGATCAGGATTCCATTCCTCCCAAGCCTCATCTTTTTCATTTTCCAAATCAGCTTCTGCTGCAAATTTAGTCAACTCTTCTGCAAGCTCACTCCCTGCTCCATCTTCTGTAAGACTGCTAACCACACTTCGTACTGTATCTTCTCTATTTCTTAAATAACTACGAACAGGCTTAGTCACAGTTTCAAGAATTACACCAGATGGATCAAGGTGCCTTAATGCCCTTATTGTTGAAACATAGGCAGTCAAAATATCAGTTGTATTAACACCTGAATGTAATAATCGTGTTTCCAGAGCATTCTGTAATTTTTTACAAAGAGTTGATCTTAAATCTGTTTTATCCAAACAAAGTTTAATATCGTCTACAGCAGGCTGGGAATCAGGATATTCAATGATAATATTAAAAAGCTGATCAATACGAAGTTTTGTATAAGTGTGATATAAGTAATAACTTAGTTTCTTTTTGAACTGTGATATTGCACTTTGAATATTATGATCATCTGGTGGAGGTTTTGAAGAACCTGCACAATAAATCCTAGTCAGCCAGGACATAACAGTAGTGTCCAGCCAGTTTTCTAAAAAGCGTATATGTGACACATCAAATGTCCCATCACATAATTTCTGTATGTGATTTTCAATTCTCAGTTGAATAAAATTTGTCAATACTTGACCAGTAAGTCTTTCTAGTAATTGTAGATCCATCAATTTTCTATTTGTTTCATGAAAAACTTTCACAATATAAGCACAGTTACAATCAGAATAGTCATTACAGCATCCTGCACAGACAATGTCTCCCATGTCAGAATGTTCATTTTCATTGTCAAATACGTTAAAAGATATTTTATAAAAGTGATTAATGATAACATGATAGTCGAGAGGAAGCTGCGACAGCAGGGTAGCACGAATAAGCTGCTTGAAACCCAATATGACATCTTTCTCTCCAAATATAGGTTTATTATCACAACAACTGCTATTTAATATTGACAGTCTTGAAAGCATTTCAGAAAAATTTGAAACAGACTCGTATAACTCGTTAACAGCAGACTTGAACAATTGAAATCCTTTAGCTTCTTCATCAACCTTCGAAAATTTTGACCAAAAGGAGGGCGCAACATGCTGCCTTAGATATTTTTCGATGTGAACCAAAATAAGATCACGAACTCTATGTTGTATTCCCATTCCAAAAATTATTTGATGAATTTCATCGTACTCTGATCTACTACAATCACTAAATATCGTATCATTGAGTATTGGAAATGCATAGTTTATTTTGTTCCAGTAAAGTTGTAGTTCACTTGTAGTGTGTGCCATTATAGGTACCAATTTACTTCAGTCAAGAGATGAATATTTTCAATTAAATTTTTTAGAAAAAAATACATACTGTTTAAAAATTGTTTAAAAACACAGACTTTTTTTTTTTTTTTATATATAATATGGGCTCTGTCTTTGTCGTGTCTTTGTAGACAATTCCGCCAACGTCGAGTTCGAAAAAGACACGTTTATTTACTAGGTATGTAAGTGTTTTGTTTTGGGTGTCGGTAAAGGAAACGACTTGACCAGTTGTGTTACCTGGGGACAATGCAAATTATTTTGTTAGTATAGCTATACATCACATTTGGTGGGTATTTTTGTTTGTTATTAGTTAGTGTTAGTAAATTACCAGGAAGTAACCATGTGTATTTAAACCTCTACATATTTAAATAAAATGTTTAGATATATATATTTTTTATTACCCCTCGTTATAGATACTCAATTCAGTGTTGCCAGGTGGCCGTTTGAATTTCCCCCCGATCTCACTCAAAATCCCCCCGAAAATTACCATTTTTGACAAAAAACCCTCCAAGTACTACTTACTAAAAGAAATACAATTGGGATATGAAAATCAAATGTAAATTTATTTACGAAATTTTGTTTATTATACACGGTTATTTTTTTATCACCCTGGAAAATTTTAGGGACGCTTCAGGACACATCCAATATTATATAAAAAATAAAAAAAATGAAATAAAAAAATAAAAAAATATATAAAAAAAATAAAAAAATCTCTAAAAATGCTGCTCTCAACTAGTGCAGCATTTTTTGTATTTTTTAAAAAATTTATATAAAATTAAGGAGGGGGGTTATTTTTTTTATTTATATTTAAATCATTCTAATACCATGTCGTGAAGCGTCCCTTAAATTTTCCAGGGTGATAAAAAAATAACCGTGTATATCCGCCATAGCTTCCAATATTAAATCATATACATTCTTGTCTGTGTTGGTTTAAGAATCAGATACATACATTTTTTCCCAGGAAAACCTATTTAGCATTCGAGTGTGTGTAAGTGTGTTCTCATTCATTTCGGTATGTTCTCACATATTTTGATTTACTGGATTTTGATGTAGTTGATATTAAATTGCACGGTAAACAGGTACTTATATTATAGCTGGCGGCCAAATTTAGACTACCTGCGAATACAATAAATCATTCAAACAGAATGAGTAGGTAAACCAGTGAGCAAGTTATGAGTAAGCAGAGAGAAAGAAAATAATACTGTCTTGAGACGAAACAGTTAGGAACCACACTTTGTTGCTTTTTACCCCTTTGAAATCCCTTCATGTTCCCTTACCGACGTCAATTCTATTCCAGCCCTTATAGCCGAAAATAGTATTGATATTTATAAAATTATTTTATCCTTTTTATGTGTAAATAATATTAAATTGTAAGCTTGTATATATTTTAGTTATTCAGTTCCCTAACGTGATCTTTATCATGATCCTAGATTCTATTCCCATTTCGCGTACCTTATTATTCCAAACGTTTCCCATGTCATGGCCATAATGCAGAAATTGTGCGGAGCCACAAAAAAAAATACTTTGTAAAAACCTATTGAAGAAATCGATTTTTTTATGGTATTGTTGTCAGACCAAAGACATTAAACTAGTACCATTATACTGGTACTAGTAAAATGTCTTTGCGTCAGACAGAGTGATCAGGCTTGTACAGCCAAATCATTAAACAAAACTAAATGAATGATCATGTAGTTGAGGGTGGTTGAGATAAGGTAATAGTGATTTTTAGGCTTGGAAAAAAGTCTCCCAAATTCCTTTAACATTAATATTTACCTCCGAAAATCCCCCCAACGGACATAACCCCCAAAATTCCCTCCGATGTTGAAAAAAACCCCCGAATTTGCAGGGAATCCCCCCCATCTGGCAACACTGACTCAATTTATAATTTTTTTTTTTATAATATTTTTGGCTTGGCTTCTAGGCTTTTGAGCCATTTCTTCATTCTTCTTTTCAGATGCTTGTTAATGTTAATTATAAACTCCCAAAAGTCATTTTAAAGGTACAATTCCGAGACGGGCCGCAGACTGCAACCGCAGGCGACACTGTGGCTACCGGCTGCGGTTACCGCAATGCTGCCTGCGGCCGCTATTCCAACCGCGGCTGCATGCCATGGCTGCACAATGCACAGAACCGTAGCTCAGTTATTCCGGTACCGTCGTGCGAGACAGAATGTTGGAACAGAACGCTACCGATAGTGTACTAATGTGTAAAAAGTTGACATTATTCAATTCAATATTGTTTTAAGTTAATACGTGTGTGTGAAGTCTCTGCGGTTCGCGACACGACTGGCGCTGCAGTCTGCGGTCACTGCGCGCCGCGGCCGCTCGCTGCACGTCGCGTCTGCACGCAGCAGTGTTGCCGCACTCGGAATCAATTTCATAGATGTTGATAGAAACAAGTGATGGCGCTTGCAGTTTGCGGTTGCAGTTGCGGTCTGCGGCCCGTCTTGGAATTGTACCTTAATGTATTTAAATAACGCACAGACTTATTAGAGATACTACAAATAACGGCTGGTAAGTTTCTTGATGTTTTATTTTATAATTTATTTTTTTTATAATATTTTTGGCTTGGCTTCTAGGCCTTTGAGCCATTTCTTCATTCTTCTTTTCAGATGCTTGTTAATGTTAATTATAAACTCCCAAAAGTCATTTTAATGTATTTAAATAACGGCTGGTAAGTTTCTTGATGTTTTAGTAAGTCTGACAAGCGGCGGGAGGAACTATTTTCACTGAATGCCACACCCCGGACACTCCATACAACGTTCGCAAATCAATTACCTATTACTAGAGATGAGAGTAACGACTGTTTCCAAATAACGAATAACAGTGTTGTGTTATTTCCATATAGCTGCTATTGTAAACTGCTGTTCGTTATCCTGTTATACTGCTGTTTTGCACAATGAACAACAGTGTATTCACACTGTTACCAACATCGAAATAGTTCCAAATAGGAGCGATCGGGGTCTCTTATTCTCGGCATTTTTAATATTTAAAAATACTTAACACTAACTATAAAACAATTATTATATACACTTACGCTAACTTCTAATTACGCACTTACACACTGAAATAATTAAATCGCAACAAAAAATAATCACAGTTTCTCTAATTCGATCTGTTGCTGAACTGAACAGACAGAACAAAATTGAACGAACAATAAAATTTTAAACAGCAATCTCATTCAAAACAGCAGTATAACGAATAATTATTATTCACCTGTTATTTCAAATTGTCGCGATCATCAAACATTTAAAAGTGACCTTTACGTCAATGTGAGAAAGCACAAAAATTTGTGGTTTGCGATTATCGTGTCGTGACTCGTGCAGTTTATATTGCTATCTCCCGTACACACCTATTGCGCTCTCGCTCTTTGCTTCACTCTCGCGTTACGTTATCGGCAACAGCGCGGTGGGTTGAACGTCAGTCATTGCGCTACAACGCTACAACATCAACAGCAGTTTATAATGATAGCAGGATAATCCGTTGCTCAATAATGTGTTATTCGTTACGTTCATATAATGCATTATATTATCTGCTATCGTAATAACGACCATCTCTACCTATTACTACTACATAAACAAATGACGTTCGTACACGCGCAAATGTGTGCGTGGAATCTAGTAGGGCTGAGTGCGCGGTTATCAATCGAAATGACGCGGGAAGTGCAGCGACTGCCTTCTCTTTCACCCGCATAGCGCTGTCTCTGTTATCGCCCGGCGTTCGCGTCTACTCGTCCGAGCGATCGCGCGCGCCCTTGTTTACGTGTCAGTGATGTCTACAGCGAAGTGCCGGGTAGGACGAGGTGTGGACGAGGTATTTGAAATGAGTGCGGGGAGGTGAGTGGCCGTTCTGTACGTAGTACTATTATCTATTCTGTGCTGAATGCGTGCTGAATGCATAGATATAGAATGAAATAGATGGGCTATAAAAGCCGTCAAACATGAGGAAAAGAGATAAACTTATACACATTGCCAAAGGAAAGAAGAAGATGCCATCATTTTTGTTTGTCCTTGTCACCGTATATAGGTGAAACTGGTAGTGGGGATTGTTTATCACCAGCGTCTGGTGCTAAACAAATACGTGGAAGAATTTTGTTGTGTGAATTATAGCTTACTGTGTAATTATTTAACACTTTAATTAGTGTAATTGTGAACTATTTGAACATTTAAATCATGGTGCACTGCTCCGTTTTAGGTTGTAATAGTGATAGTGCTAGAAAACAGGAAAATATAACCTTTTACAGGTAAGACCTAAATTGTGTCAATAAAAAGCTCCAAAACTATTTTTTAAATTATAAATACAAGTTATATTGCAATATTTTATCATTCTACTATGGTTCTCAATCATATTATGGGATTAAACATGAAATTTCAAACAAAGTAGTAAGGTTACTGTTAACCTAACAAGCTAGGAATGTCGCCATACAATATGGCCACGTATACAGCCAACGCCTATAACATTTTGCCGGGTTATAATGATACCAGCCCCCCTAGACAAGATGCCTTTCGATAATCGCAAACGCAATCGCTAAATGGATAATGTATGAGATTTGACAATTGCACTCGAAAGCTAAACGAGGGCTTATGTCAAATCGCATACATTTTCCTTCTAGCGATTGCGTTTGCGATTATCGAAAGGCATCTTGTCTAGGGGGTCAGTTACGCTACGACTATTTTTCCTTGATTCGTAGGTAATTTGTTACGTGAAAGGGAACTCACATATTAGTTTCTGTGTTACATTAATATTGACATATTTAAGTATAAAATTTTGAGCATTTTAGATAACAAAGTTAATTCTTTTGAAGTGAGACTTTCCATTTGCTTGTTTGTCTGTATTTAACAGATTTCCTTCGGAGATAACTACTCGAAACCAGTTGGGTTAAAGCTACTGGTCGATTGAATTGGCAGCCAACCAAGCATACCCGAATGTGTTCTAAGCATTTTGAACAACAGTGGATTCAGAAAAACAAAAAAGGCACTTTTCTTAGGAGTGGTGCTATTCCTAAACTTTTTTTACAGATCAGTAACTTATACATATTATATCTACAAGGTACATACCCTATCAAGCCAAAACCTAAATTTATTTTTCACAAACCCAACTATTTTTATGGGGGATTTCGAATTTTATTTTACAGTTTTGGATTAACATGGGTAGGGTAGGTACCAAATCCTTTTCTACTATTTTGATATCATCATCATCATCACCACAGCTCATATACGTCCCCACCGAGGGGTTCGAGCCTACCCTATGTTAGGGTGATTAGGCCTTAGTCAACCACGCTGGCCCAGTGCGGATTGGTCGACTTCACATACATCATTGAATTTCTTCGCAGATGTATGCAGGTTGCCTCACGATGTTTTCCTTCACCGTAGGAGCGTCGGATAAATGTACATATGAAATTCGAAACGAAAAACACATTGGTACATGGCGGGTCTCGAACCCTGACCACCCGATTGGAAGGCAAGTGCCGAGTCCACAGCGCCACCGACGCTCCGACCAAACAAATTATTAATGGCCAAACATATTATTAATGGTTTGATTTTGGTCATTTTCTATTAATATAACAAGTCTGACCATTAGTACAGATACAGTTTAAAAATTTATTAATTAATATTTTTACTGTTGTAAAATTAGAACCTGCTTTTATTTTTAACCTGTATACATATTGTTTCAGGACGCATCGGTGTTGGATTTCGGTTCAAATTTGAATACGCCCCGAAAGAGAAAAATGCGGCTTCAAATGCTGGGTTTGAAACAATCAGCGAGAAATTAAATAGACAATGTTTATTTTATATTATACATTTTCTAAATCTTCACAAATAATTAGTAAATGTGTAAATATTGGATTTTAAATAAACTGCAGAGATAAAGAAAAAACAATGATATTTTGATATGGCCAAACATATTATTAATGGTTTGATTTTGGTCATTTTCTATTAATATAACAAGTCTGACCATTAGTACAGATACAGTTTAAAAATTTATTAATTAATATTTTTAATGTTGTAAAATTAGAACCTGCTTTTATTTTTAACCTGTATACATATTGTTTCAGGACGCATCGGTGTTGGATTTCGGTTCAAATTTGAATACGCCCCGAAAGAGAAAAATGCGGCTTCAAATGCTGGGTTTGAAACAATCAGCGAGAAATTAAATAGACAATGTTTATTTTATATTATACATTTTCTAAATCTTCACAAATATTTAGTAAATGTGTAAATATTGGATTTTAAATAAACTGCAGAGATAAAGAAAAAACAATGATTATTGCCCGCTGTATTCTTAATCGAGCGACGATCTTCGCAAGGTACCTAGCTGGCAAAAGCTGGAAGCGAGTGGTCGCGGATCGTGCTCAGTGGCGAGCACTTGGAGAGGCCTATGTCCAGCAGTGGACGCGTGTGGATGATGATGATGATTCCTAATATTTTTTCTTATATTTGTAAAAAATGTTTACATAATAGCTTAAATAAATAATAGTAAAATGTTTTAAAACGAAATATACTCGAGTAAATCCGAAAAGTGTAGTTTTATTTAAAAGTGTAAATAACTTTAGACTGCGGCGAAGGTTGAATGAAGAATTCAATAAAAAAAAATCGCAACTTCCTCCCACTTTTATTTTTTGAGACATATTATTGAGCGAGGGGCGCTCATTAAAATGTTTCAAAAAAAATACGTAGATCAATCAACCCTACTTTATGTTTATAGTGGTAAAAGCCACTATAAACATAATGTAGGGTATAACTTAAAGCAACACTGGTATACCCATCTACTTTAGGCAGGTATGACGTCATCTATGTCTGTCCCTTACGGGTATACGGTCACGTCCTATCTATTCATTCTTTATCTAAGGCTGAATGCTATAATTTTTTTTTATAATATTTTTGGCTTGGCTTCTAGGCCTTTGAGCCATTTCGTCATTCTTTTCAGATGCTTGTTAATGTTAAAAACTCCCAAAAGTCATTTTAATGTTTTTAAATAACGGCTGGTAAGTTTCTTGATGTTTTAGTAAGTCTGACAAGCGGCGGGAGGAACTATTTTCACTGAATGCACTTATATCACTAATTTCACTTGCTAAAATTAAACGGTCCACTGCATAGATCGGACAGTCAAATATCAAATGGCTGACATCGCAGAACTCAGAATCACAATGTAAACACTGGGCATCGGCAGTTTGATTAATCTTTAATCTCGCTAAATGAGCAGGTGTTTTCGAGTGGCCAAATCTCAGTCTATTGATAACAGAGGCGCGTTCAGGGCCTTCGCGCGAAGTACAACTTTTCGCTCTAACCCCGTTCAATGCCATAGGCGCGTTCAGGGCCTTCGCGCGAAGTACAACTTTTCGCTCTAACCCCGTTCAATGCCTTCGAGCGTGACAACCGGGTGAAACAACCGCCCGTTCAAGACCTTTGAGTGTCGGCGCGAGTTACAACCGAACAACCATCGAATTTGATGGTTGTAAAACGCTCTGACGTTTATGACTGAAATACTCTTACGTGATTGGATGATATTGGCGGCCATATTCTATAATGTCATCTACTAGAAAGAGTGAGAAATAAAAAATCATGTGAAAGAGGGAGATAAAAGATTTGGTTGCTGCAATCCGTTCAACGCCTTTGAGCGAGTTAAAAAACAACCGGACAACTACACCCAGAGGCGCTGAACGCGCCTCATCGAGCGTGACAACCGGGTGAAACAACCGGCCGTTCAAGACCTTTGAGTGTCGGCGCGAGTTACAACCGAACAACCATCGAATTTGATGGTTGTAAAACGCTCTGACGTTTATGACTGAAATACTCTTACGTGATTGGATGATATTGGCGGCCATGTTCTATAATGTCATCTACTAGAAAGAGAGAGAAATAAAAAATCATGTGAAAGAGGGAGATAAAAGATTTGGTTGCTGCAATCCGTTCAACGCCTTTGAGCGAGTTAAAAAACAACCGGACAACTACACCCAGAGGCGCTGAACGCGCCTCAGATATAAACTCCCGGCTTGCTGTCTTCAACTTGTGATACCAAGGTTTGTTAGGTATCATAACCTGTATACTACCATACCACTTTCCTTTTAATTCATGATCTTTGTTCCAAAATTCCAACCATAAGCTCTGAACATCTTTATTGATAACTGAGTAACAGTCTGTGAATTGTATGCCAGTTACATCTTTAACATCTAACTGATTAATCCCCTCAAATGCAGTTTCCAGATATTCCTCTATGTGAAGGAATCCACATAAAATAAACTCCAATTCCTTTTTGTGAATAATGAAATAGCAACTCTTTAATGTTATGTACAATATAATTAGTTTTAAAGTGTACCTTATTACTCTCTAAACATTTAATTAAACTTAATGAATCAGTTAAAATCAAAAAATTGCTGTATCTACATATAGTACTAATTCTTTTAATTGCTTCAAAGACTGCATATGCCTCAGCAGAAAAAATGCTACAATTACTATGAAGAACAAAACTTTGAGAGAACTTTATTTGTGGATCATATACGGCACTTCTTACATAGCTATCTCCTTTACTCCCATCTGTATAAAATTTATAATAGTTTTTATAACTATCCAAAAATGCCATCAGATCTTCATTATTACATACATTATAATTTATGATGTTTGTATTGAATAGCAAACTATTGTAGGACTTCTGGTATATTGGCCAATTATTGTTTTCATGTATCATTGAAAATTTATTTTGCATTTCCAGAAATACAAAAGGAAGTGAAGGGGATTTATTGTGTAGCAAATCATCGACTGCTATGAATGGAAATTTGGTTAACATGGGGTAAGGAATAATTTTTTAATTACCTGTTTATTATTAGAAGCAAGTAATTTAACACAAAATCTTTCTGCAAGTACTAGCCTTCTAAGTATAAGAGGCATAATAACTGTCTCTACCTCCATCGCTCGTATAGGAGTAGAGCAAAATGCACCTGATATTATTCTCAAAGCTTTATTCTGAATCAAATCTAACTTATGTACATGCTTACTATCTAAATATGCTATTGAGCTATAATCAAAATGGCTCCTTACTATAGCCTTGTATAAAATAGATAGAGTAACAGGATCAGCACCCCATGAAACTCCAGCTAGACATTTAATAACATTCAACCCTTTCGTAGAATTTCTAATTAAATGTTTAATGTGTTCCTCAAATGTCAATTTATTGTCAATAACAATACCTAAAAATTTATGTTGATTGACAGTAGGTATTACTTCATTGTTGTATTTAACATTACATAATGAAGTATCTTTTGAGAGAATTAATACATTGCTTTTTGTGGAGTTAACTTTTAATTTTAATTTATTTTTATAATAGATTTGTAAAGCTTCCAATGATAATGTTAGTGTTTTCCGATGGTAGGTGGATATTATGATTTAAATAAATACTCTTATAATACATTTAGTTTTCCTTTTATTCGAAACATACAAACAAACCACAAATTAATAAGAGAAGCAAAATCACAGACGAGAGAACAATCAGCACTACATCCACAGACCAGCAATTATGTATCTATGATGATGACCGCATACTATTATAGACTACAGATTAACAGAGCAAAACGAGTATAAAATCACATAATCAACACACCTCCATGATTTTATACGACACAAAAAAAACAATGATTACATACATAACTGATACAAACTATAACATACAACATCTATAAGATTCTTTATATTATTCCCAACAGATATCTAAATTTTTGAAACTTAACTTTGCACAAGGACTTTGTGAGTATATCAGCTATTTGGTTATCAGTATTAATCTTAACAACTTTAATTAAACCTTTCTTTTCATAATCGTACACAAAATGATAGCTGACATCTATGTGTTTTGAATTTTTGCAGAATTTACCATTTTGAGCAAGAGCGATGGCACCACTATTATCTTCGAATATCTTAACACAATCACTAATATTTACATCAAGATCACTTAAAACTCCTTTAATTGGTAACACTTCCTCCACACATTCTGCAAGCGCATAATATTCTGCATGTGTCGATGCTCTGGATACTATTCTTTGTTTCTGAGATCTCCATAGTACTATATTTCCAAACACACGTATCAATATTCCAGTAGTAGACTTACGGTCAATTGTATCAGATGCCCAATCTGCATCTACATAAGCATCCATAATATTAGTATAATTTGCAGTATAATTCAGTACTAGTTTTCTGGTATTGTATAAATATTTCAATATTCTTAGTGCATATTTATAATGACTATTGTTGCAACAATTTTGAAATCAACTTAGATAGTTCACTGCAAAAGTGACATCTGGACGAGTACCATTGGCAATGTACAGTAATGATCCTATTATGCTTCTATATTTTGTATTTTCATTTGTGCTTTCTGAAGCTTCTAATTTTAGATTTGTCATATTTCTTTGAGTATCATAGTTCTTTGAGTCAATTACATTAAATTTTTCAGCAACACTCACAATGTAATTTTCTTGGCTTAAATACATTACATTTTCCTCTAAGTTATATTGAACATCAATTCCTAAATACTGTTTTATACGTCCTAAATCCTTCATATGAAATTTATTATTTAACATTTGTTTTACACTCTCTATAGAATTAAGCTTTTCAGCAAAAATTAACAGGTCATCGACATAAAGTATAATATATATTTTGTTATTATTGATATATCCAGTATATAAGCAGTAATCAAATTTAGACCTTTCAAAATTAATTGACATCATAAAATTGTGAAAACACTCGTACCAATCTCGTGGACTCTCTCTCAAACCATAAATTGATTTTTTTAAAAGACAAACTTTATTTTGCTCTATTACATAACCGTCAGGTGGGTATAAGAAAACTTCTGATTTTATAGTACCATTTAAAAAAGCAGTTTCTACGTCCATCTGTTCAATTTGCCATTTGTAAACACAAGCAGCCGACAATAGCACTTTCAGTGTAGTTAATTTTGCAACAGGTGAGTAAATTTCTTCATTATTGTTATATGACTGTTGAAAACCCTTAGCAACAACCCTAGCTTTATATTTTCCATTAGACTTTATTTTATATAGCCACTTTACTTCAATAATTTTCTTGTCATCTGGTTTATCTGTAATTATCCATGTCTCATTATCTTCTATGCATTTTATTTCATTTTCCATTGCTTGTATCCATTCTTTTGATTCTACACTATTCACAGCTTCTTCATAAGTATTAGGAACATTTACATCACAATAGTTTGCATACATAACATAATCATTATATTTACTGGGTTGTTTCCTTGTTCTTTCAGGCATCTCTCTTTTTCTTGTTTCTAGACCTTCCACTGATTCTTTATTTTGTGATATATCCACCTCCATATTTGTTTCGTCTTTTTTTGACTGTATTTCTTCTGTTTGTTCTTCTTCTCTATCATTTATTTCTTCATTACTGCTGGAGAATCTACCAATAGACTGACTTTCATTTTCGTTTAGAAATCTCACATGTCTACTTATTATAATCTTATCATTTACCAATATTCTGTATCCCATATCTGTATACCCAACTAGTACACCTTTGACAGCTTTTGCATTTAGTTTTGACGATCTACACTCATCTGGTATTCTTACAAATGCAGTACTACCATAAATTTTCATATGTGAGACGTTAGGTTTATTACCAAAAAATACTTCATATGGTGTTTGTTTTAAATTTGTATTTACTAGCAGTCTATTTCCTATGTAATTAGCAGCTTTCACACACTCAGGCCAATAGCGCTTATATAATTTAGCTTCCTGTAACAAGCATCTTGCACGATCCATGATGGTTCTATTATACCTTTCGGCGACTCCATTTAGTTCATGTGTATACGGTGGTGCTGGATTCAAATATATTCCTTTATCTTTACATAGCCTGAAGAAGTCATTATTAATATATTCTTTTCCGTTATCACATCGAATCTCCTTAATATGTTTTCCTGTTTGATTCTGTACATAATTCAAATATTTAACAAAACAATCGAAAACTTGACTCTTCTTTTCAATACAAAATATATAGGCAATTTTACTGTAATCATCTATAAAACTAACCATATATCTCTCACCACAATAGCCTGTAGGATTTAATGGGCCGTGCACATCAGTATGGATTAATTCTAAAATATCATTAGTATGGCGCCTGTTATTTGCAAAAGGTAAGTTGCACATTTTATTTGATAAACATATTTCACACTGTACATAATCACTCTCTAATTTACTAGGTAAACCCTGCAAAGATTCATTTCTACACATTAGCTCTAATTTTTTAAAATTTGTATGACCTAAAATTTTATGCCATTTTGCCTTATTACTTATTTGAGAAACATTTGTGTATGATTGTACATTGTTACTGTATACTAAACCAGTTAATAAAAATAATTTGTTTTTCATGTAAGCTGTTGCAACGTGAACCTTATTTGAATTATATATTTTAGCTATATTATTTTTAAAAACAATACAATTATTCTGTTTTATAATGCAAGAGACACTCAACAAATTTTGTTTCATTGTGGGAACATAATATACATTATTAATTACAACTCTTTCTTTTTTTCCATATATATTGAAAAACATAATAACTGTTCCTATTTTATTAGCTTTAAGTGAAAAACCGTCACCTACTTTAACATCAATTGGGTTTTTTAATTTTTCACAATGAGAAAAATAAGAGTCATTATTAATGATGTGGTCAGAACATCCACTGTCCACTAACCAAGTCACCTGATTTTTATATGTATGGTAGTCCCCTCGCTGCTGTAACTCCGAAGCCATTACCTCGACATTGAATGACATGTTTCTATCTATTTGTGACACTCCAGCTATTCTTCGAGGTGTCCTAGGTCCCCATCTCCTCGCAGAGCCTCTTCCTCTATATCCACGACCTCGAACTATTCCTCCTCTATTGATATTTTGACAAAATTTTATTATGTGGCCAATCTGTCCACATCCAAAACATTTTCTATCATTACTAGACTGTGTATTAAACGTTTCTAGTTTGCCATTACATTTTTCTTTTTTCTTAAATTCTAACATTAACTTTGATTTAATATAATCAACAGATTTATCTTTATTCGGCAAAGCATCTACGATATCGATCAAGTGTGCACTACTCTCAGGTAGAGATAATAGTAAATAGTTCAACTTCTCCTCATCGGTAATCACTTCACCACAATTTCTCAATTCATTCACATATTGTTTGAATATGTTAAAAAATTCCGCTGGATTAGCGTCTTCCGCCATCTTTAATTCAAGCAATTTTCTTTTACACACTAGTTTGTTAGCACAGCTTTGACTTTCATATATATTGTCCAATTTTTCTATCATTTGTCTGGCAGTTGCCTCAGAAATAATTAATTCCAGTTGAACGTCATTGACGCTATTAACAATATAATTTTTTGCCCTTATTTCCATGCGGCTCCAATCCGCTGTAGATGTACTATCAGTTTTTTTTTGTGGTGATAACCTCGAGACAATTTTTCATTTCTAAATATAATTTTAATCTAAACTTCCATTTCGTGTAATTTGTCCCATCAAAAATTTGTAAAGGAAAGTCTTTAGCGTCCGCCATTTTATATACTTATTGTTGAAAAAGGAAAACTCACAATTTCTTCTTAAGGTGCGTCCCCACTAGGGCCGCGCGGCTTACGAGGCCTAGCCGCGAGGCTGAGCCTCGTGAGTGTGGATGTAAAGCGAGGCCCAAGTCGCGCGGCCCAGCACAGCCGCGCGGCCGGTCAGTGTGACTATCTCAAAAACGGCAAACCTGCCCGACTTGTTTAAAATCTACCAAACGCGACTCACGATAATGCCAAAAATATGCCATCTTCTCTCAGAACAATAACTAAAGCGTAAAAATATAATTTGTGAAGTAAACTCGAGGATCACGCACACTGTGACGGGCCGCAGCGGGGCGGATCGAGCCGCAGAGCACGCAACCACTATTAGCGGCGGAAAATGCGGCCCGCTGCGCCCCGGCATAGTACTCGATAGCTCATATAAAATACATACGAGCGATTCGAACTGATTTTTGCGCTGCGACCCGACCCGTTGCGCCCCCTCACAGTATACGCTAACTTTTAAACGTTCTTGTTACAAAACCTCTGGTCTAAACCTGCGGTCCTACCGCTTAACTCATAGCGATTAACGATGGCGATAGCGAGTGACTCGCTATCGTTTTAATTTTACGAGTTTGCTATGATAAGCGGCGGCCCTACCGCCTAATTCCCTCGTTATAATTTTAGCTCTCTAATATTGTGATTTCGTACCGCCTATCATAGCTTTTGAAATTGAAACGATAGCGAGTAACTCGCTATCGCCATCGTTAATCACTATTAGTTAGGTGGTAGGGCCGCTGGTCTAAAGTTAGTCTTGGTTTAAACCTAGTGCGCTTTCACTTGTGTTGATACTCGTAGATTGAGACAACGTCAACTTGGTCCTAGTTTCAACCAGGACTAAGTTCAGACCATGTTTGTTTTCTAATAAGACGAAAGAAGTTTAAACGTATACACTTTGTGATATTTTAAAGAAATAGACAAAATTATGACTTCTGTAAAAGGCTGTAACTTGTAAAAAGCATTGACTGAAGTATTACGGAACCAAAATGCGTACCAAGACGACTTGACAAGTTATAATATTCGACATTTAACGCTTTAAAAGTCGGCTACATAAAGGTAACCAATAGGTAGGTACTGTATTCCGTAAGTCAACTTTAAATTGAACTTACCATTCTGCCAGCTGTTCGCCGATATTCTGCTATTATACAAGGTTATTTTTTAGTTATGATAAACATTTTGTGTGCTTGTTCAGACAAGCAAACTGAATAACTTTCACTATGGGACCAACTTCGAAATCGCAAAAAAATCAGGTTTCCATACATTTAGGTTCAGTGAATGTTGAACATTTGTATGGAACAGCTGATTTTTTTGCGATTTCGAAGTTGGTCCCATAGTGAAAGTTGTTCAGTTTGCTTGTCTGAACAAGCACACTAAATTTTTGTCATAACTAAAAAATAAACTTGTATAAAATTTATGTTATAATTCATTATTATCTATACATCTATACAAATAAATAAAATTGAAGTGTCTGTTTGTAATATCAAAATAACAAGTTTTTACTAAATGGGTATGAATGTATATCGGGTACCAATAACAAACACCATTTTAAAAATTTTTGTCTGTCTATCTGTCTGTCTGTTTGTTCCCGCTAATCTCCGGAACGGCTGGACCGATTTTGACGGGACTTTCACTAATAGATAGCTAATTATATTAGGTATAACATAGGCTCCTTTTTTATTAACTTCAACAAAAGTTACTATTCCGTGCGGACGAATTCGGGGGCACAGCTAGTTACAAATAAATGTGAACATTATTGCTACCGCCACTATTATACGACTACTGTCATCTCCTCGCGATAGAACAAATAACAAATAATTGGACAATAAATACAAAAATAACAAAAGGCGGGCTTATCAGATTTCTACCAGGCAGCCTTTATAATGATATCCATACTAGGTTGGTGGTTAATAAAAGAAAAAAAATCATTAATGAAATACAAATATTTTAAATAAAATAAAATAGAAACAAATTAAAGAAAATTAATAAAAAAAGTACAACAAACAAAATTATAATAATAACTCCATACTGTAAGTACCTACATAAATTCTAAAGGGCCGTTATGACAGGGGGTGTGTATGGAAGGGGGTGTCAGAGCTGAAGAAATGTTGCTTTACGCTTTTATTAAAAGATGTAAGACTTACCATCAGGTGGACAGTTTGCTTGTTTGCCAACTTAGTTGCATTGCAATAAAGAAAAAACTACAATGTACAGTTTTACTAACATTTTACTAGTCCATACATTTTGTGGTTAGGTATGAATGAATTAAAAAAATTAATATTACAAAAACTATGCATCGCCGAGAGGGGAAAGGGGTATCGGGGGGTAGTCCTCCTCTTTCTGCACATCTTTTTCACCTCCCCCTGCAAAATTTTAGACATTGACAACGACAGAAAATCACATGACAGACACCTACGGCAGCCATTCTATTAAAACATGATATTATAGCTCCAATTTGTAAATAAAATCATTCCTATTCTTCACAATGAACACGTATTTTATTACTCAAACAATCGTCTACCAGATGACGATGAACGATAAATTAAAAAAAATAAAGAAATATTTTTAAATAAAAAATTTTAATGGAAACAAAAATTGAAAAACTACATTCATTAAACAATTTTTCGCACTGTATATTTAGCCGTGTCTCTTGTTCTGTATAGAAAAACATCGAAACTTTCCACAAAACAACAGATAATTTTCACAAAGTGTGTATGGGAATTTTCTAATATTATCTGTTAGTTTCGTTTTTTACACAAAACAGATGCAGTAGTTACCGCTTTATTTATGAATAGTAGAATTTCAAAACATTTCTAGCACAACAACCTAACTGAAATAAAACTACATTTCTACTAAAATGGAAATAATTCTTCAAAATCTGGCCACACTGGGCCGCGCAGCTCTCTAGTGAGAATGCGATAAAAATATACACAAAAAGCTGGTGAGGCCGAGCCTCGCGGCTCCCGCGGCCGCGCGGCTCGTAGTGGGGACGCACCTTTAAGGTGCGTCCCCACTAGGGCCGCGCGGCTTACGAGGCCTAGCCGCGAGGCTGAGCCTCGTGAGTGTGGATGTTAAGGTGCGTCCCCACTACGAGCCGCGCGGCCGCGGGAGCCGCGAGGCTCGGCCTAACGAGCTTTTTGTCTATATTTGTACGCATTCTCACGATAGAGCTGCGCGGCCCAGTGTGGCCAGATTTTGAAGAATTATTTCCATTTTAGTAGAAATGTAGTTTTATTTCAGTTAGGTTGTTGTGCTAGAAATGTTTTGAAATTCTACTATTCATAAATAAAGCGGTAACTACTGCATCTGTTTTGTGTATAAAAACGAAACTAACAGATAATATTAGAAAATTCCCATACACACTTTGTGAAAATTATCTGTTGTTTTGTGGAAAGTTTCGATGTTTTTCTATACAGAACAAGAGACACGGCTAAATATACAGTGCGAAAAATTGTTTAATGAATGTAGTTTTTCAATTTTGGTTTCCTTTAAAAATTTTTATTTAAAAATATTTTTTAAATTTATCATTCATCGCCATCTGGTAGACGATTGTTTGAGTAATAAAATACGTGTTCATTGTGAAGAATAGGAATGATTTTATTTACAAATTGGAGCTATAATATCATGTTTTAATAGAATGGCTGCCGTAGGTGTCTGTCATGTGATTTTCTGTCGTTGTCAATGTCTAAAATTTTGCAGGGGGGAGGTTAAAAAGATGTGCAGAAAGAGGAGGACTACCCCCCGATACCCCTTTCCCCTCTTGGCGATGCATAGTTTTTGTAATATTAATTTTTTGAATTCATTCATACCTAACCTCAAAATGTATGGACTAGTAAAATGTTAGTAAAACTGTACATTGTAGTTTTTTCTTTATTGCAATGCAACTAAGTTGGCAAACAAGCAAACTGTCCACCTGATGGTAAGTCTTACATCTTTTACCCCCTTCCATACACACCCCCTGTCATAACGGCCCTTTAGAATTTATGTAGGTACTTACAGTATGGAGTTATTATTATAATTTTGTTTGTTGTACTTTTTTTATTAATTTACTCGCTATCGTTTCAATTTCAAAAGCTATGATAGGCGGTACGAAATCACAATATTAGAGAGCTAAAATTATAACGAGGGAATTAGGCGGTAGGGCCGCCGCTTATCATAGCAAACTCGTAAAATTAAAACGATAGCCAGTCACTCGCTATCGCCATCGTTAATCGCTATGAGTTAAGCGGTAGGACCGCAGGTTTAGACCAGAGGTTTTGTAACAAGATCGTTTAAAAGTTAGCGTATACTGTGAGGGGGCGCAACGGGTCGGGTCGCAGCGCAAAAATCAGTTCGAATCGCTCGTATGTATTTTATATGAGCTATCGAGTACTATGCCGGGGCGCAGCGGGCCGCATATTCCGCCGCTAATAGTGGTTGCGTGCTATGCGGCTAGATCCGTCGTTGCGGCCCGTCACAGTGTGCGTGATCCTCGAGTTTACTTCACAAATTATATTTTTATGCTTTAGTTATTGCTCTGAGAGAAGATGGCATATTTTTGGCATTATCGTGAGTCGCGTTTGGTACATTTTAAACAAGTTGGGCAGGTTTGCCGTTTTTGAGATAGTCACACTGACCGGCCGCGCGGCTGTGCTGGGCCGCGCGACTTGGGCCTCGCTTTACATCCACACTCACGAGGCTCAGCCTCGCGGCTAGGCCTCGTAAGCCGCGTGGCCCTAGTGGGGACGCACCTTAAAGCGAGGCCCAAGTCACGCGGCCCAGCACAGCCACGCGGCCGGTCAGTGTGACTATCTCAAAAACGGCAAACCTGCCCGACTTGTTTAAAATCTACCAAACGCGACTCACGATAATGCCAAAAATATGCCATCTTCTCTCAGAACAATAACTAAAGCGTAAAAATATAATTTGTGAAGTAAACTCGAGGATCACGCACACTGTGACGGGCCGCAGCGGGGCGGATCGAGCCGCATAGCACGCAACCACTATTAGCGGCGGAATATGCGGCCCGCTGCGCCCCGGCATAGTACTCGATAGCTCATATAAAATACATACGAGCGATTCGAACTGATTTTTGCGCTGCGACCCAACCCGTTGCGCCCCCTCACAGTATACGCTAACTTTTAAACGATCTTGTTACAAAACCTCTGGTCTAAACCTGCGGTCCTACCGCTTAACTCATAGCGATTAACGATGGCGATAGCGAGTGACTCGCTATCGTTTTAATTTTACGAGTTTGCTATGATAAGCGGCGGCCCTACCGCCTAATTCCCTCGTTATAATTTTAGCTCTCTAATATTGTGATTTCGTACCGCCTATCATAGCTTTTGAAATTGAAACGATAGCGAGTAACTCGCTATCGCCATCGTTAATCACTATTAGTTAGGTGGTAGGGCCGCTCGCTGGTCTAAAGTTAGTCTTGGTTTAAACCTAGTGCGCTTTCACTTGTGTTGATACTCGTAGATTGAGACAACGTCAACTTGGTCCTAGTTTCAACCAGGACTAAGTTCAGACCATGTTTGTTTTCTAATAAGACGAAAGAAGTTGAAACGTATACACTTTGTGATATTTTAAAGAAATAGACAAAATTATGACTTCTTTAAAAGGCTGTAACTTGTAACAAGCATTGACTGAAGTATTACGGACCAAGCGTAAATGCGTACCAAGACGACTTGACAAGTTATAATATTCGACATTTAACGCTTTAAAAGTCGGCTACATAAAGGTAACCAAAAGTAGGTAGGTACTGTATTCCGTAAGTCAACTTTAAATTGAACTTACCATCCTGCCAGCTGTTCGCCGATATTCTGCTATTATACAAGGTTATTTTTTAGTTATGATAAAAATTTTGTGTGCTTGTTCAGACAAGCAAACTGAACAACTTTCACTATGGGACCAACTTCGAAATCGCAAAAAAGTCAGCTGTTCCATACATTTAGGTTCAATGAATGTTGAACATTTGTATGGAACAGCTGATTTTTTTTGCGATTTCGAAGTTGGTCCCATAGTGAAAGTTGTTCAGTTTGCTTGTCTGAACAAGCACACAAAATTTTTGTCATAGCTAAAAAATAAACTTGTATAAAATTTATGTTATGATTCATTATTATCTATACATAGAATGTATATCGGGTACCAATAACAAACACCATTTTAAAATTTTTTGTCTGTCTATTTGTCTGTCTGTTTGTTCCCGCTAATTTCACTAATAGATAGCTAATTATATTAGGTATAACATAGGCTCCTTTTTTATTAACTTCAACAAAAGTTACTATTCCGTGCGGACGAAGTCGCGGGCACAGCTAGTTACAAATAAATGTGAACATTGGGGGTGATTCTGAAGCGACCACCTAAAACTATAACTAAATAAAATTAGAGATAGAAATGTCAATCACCGTTTGGTATTCAGAACTCACAAGTTAACTCTAAAATTAAGAGTGACGTTACTAAACTACTCAATTTAGTGTTAGATGTTATTTTCGTATTCTGACATGCTTCCTAAATGTAATTTTTTCTATAATTTTAAATATGTCAAACTAATTTTAGGAGGTGAACTTTTAGGTGCCGTCTAAATTTATGTTGTTACTTTTTAACGATTTTCTAACATTACCGAAGTCAATTTTTTTTGTGCATCTTGCCAAATGGATAATGAATTGGTTGTTATGGCATTTATAAGGAAAGGCTTTTATAGCATCAAAAAAAAAATATAGCATCAATTGCCAAGTCGTGAGTTGTAATTTGTTTGTTCCCAAGTAGTCTAATAGTACTGACATTTAGATGATAGGTAGGTTATGTATGTATGTATTTACTCTTACAACAGAAATTAATATTCTATCTGCAGATAGAAGTATGCCTATCTAAAATTTGTTGCCTAGCAATTACTATTATTTGCAATAAATAACAGCGGTTATTGTGAAAAGAAAACAAAAATTACTAATGAAACAAAATACGCAATTTTAAAATTCAGAGGAAGTCACGAAGTACCTATCTATACAACTACAGACTACCACGTAATTTTTTTTATTTCAAGGCATAGGCGCGAAGCCATCACAATCGCAGGATAAATGTCGAATAATTTTTCTTTTGTAATAAAATGAATGATAAATAATAAAATTTCTTTTCTGTTATTTACAAATACGATCAAATCTTAAATTAATAATTTCTGATAGTAAAATTAGTAGAATATAGCTGTTTTTAATGTTTCTAAATTATCCCGTTTTTCTACAGCACTAGGTGTATTTATAATCTGTGTATTCAATTTAAGAAATTGTCAAATACAGTTTAAATTAAGAGAGTCCGGCGTTTCAGAATACGAATTACCTAAAACTAATTTAAAATTATATGTTTAATTTTAGTTTTAGTTTTAGTGCAGGTAACTTCAGAATTACCCCCATTATTGCTACCGCCACTATTATACGACTACTGTCATCTCCTCGCGATTGTACAAATAACAAATAATTGGACAATAAATACAAAAATAACAAAAGGCGGGCTTATCAGGTTTCTGCCAGGCAGCCTTTATATATGATATCCATACTAGGTTGGTGGTTAATAAAATAAAATAAATCATTAATGAAATACAAATATTTTAAATAAAATAAAATAGAAACAAATTAAAGAAATTTAATAAAAAAAGTACAACAAACAAAATTATAATAATAACTCCATACTGTAAGTACCTACATAAATTCTAAAGGGCCGTTATGACAGGGGGTGTGTATGAAAGGGGGTGTCAGAGCTGAAGGAAATGTTGCTTTACGCTTTTATTAAAAGATGTAAGACTTACCATCAGGTGGACAGTTTGCTTGTTTGCCAACTTAGTTGCATTGCAATAAAGAAAAAACTACAATGTACAGTTTTACTAACATTTTACTAGTCCATACATTTTGTGGTTAGGTATGAATAAATTCAAAAAATTAATATTACAAAAACTATGCATCGCCGAGAGGGGAAAGGGGTATCGGGGGGTAGTCCTCCTCTTTCTGCACATCTTTTTCACCTCCCCCCTGCAAAATTTTAGACATTGACAACGACAGAAAATCACATGACAGACACCTACGGCAGCCATTCTATTAAAACATGATATTATAGCTCCAATTTGTAAATAAAATCATTCCTATTCTTCACAATGAACACGTATTTTATTACTCAAACAATCGTCTACCAGATGACGATGAATGATAAATAAAAAAAAATTAAGAAATATTTTAAAATAAAAAATTTTAATGGAAACAAAAATTGAAAATCTACATTCATTAAACAATTTTTCGCACTGTATATTTAGCCGTGTCTCTTGTTCTGTATAGAAAAACATCGAAACTTTCCACAAAACAACAGATAATTTTCACAAAGTGTGTATGGGAATTTTCTAATATTATCTGTTAGTTTCATTTTTTACACAAAACAGATGCAGTAGTTACCGCTTTATTTATGAATAGTAGAATTTCAAAACATTTCTAGCACAACAACCTAACTGAAATAAAACTACATTTCTACTAAAATGGAAATAATTCTTCAAAATCTGGCCACACTGGGCCGCGCAGCTCTATAGTGAGAATGCGATAAAAATATACACAGAAGCTGGTGAGGCCGAGCCTCGCGGCTCACGCGGCCGCGCGGCTCGTAGTGGGGACGCACCTTTAAAGGTGCGTCCCCACTAGGGCCGCGCGGCTTACGAGGCCTAGCCGCGAGGCTGAGCCTCGTGAGTGTGGATGTAAAGCGAGGCCCAAGTCGCGCGGCCCAGCACAGCCGCGCGGCCGGTCAGTGTGACTATCTCCAAAACGGCAAATCTGCCCGACTTGTTTAAAATCTACCAAACGCGACTCACGATAATGCCAAAAATATGCCATCTTCTCTCAGAATAATAACTAAAGCATAAAAATATAATTTGTGAAGTAAACTCGAGGATCACGCACACTGTGACGGGCCGCAGCGGGGCGGATCGAGCCGCATAGCACGCAACGCAACCACTATTAGCGGCGGAATATGCGGCCCGCTGCGCTTCGGCATAGTACTCGATAGCTCATATAAAATACATACGAGCGATTCGAACTGATTTTTGCGCTGCGGCCCGACCCGTTGCGCCCCCTCACAGTATACGCTAACTTTTAAACGATCTTGTTACAAAACCTCTGGTCTAAACCTGCGGTCCTACCGCTTAACGATTAACGATGGCGATAGCGAGTGACTCGCTATCGTTTTAATTTTACGAGTTTGCTATGATAAGTGGCGGCCTAATTCCCTCGTTATAATTTTAGCTCTCTAATATTGTGATTTCGTACCGCCTATCATAGCTTTTGAAATTGAAACGATAGCGAGTAACTCGCTATCGCCATCGTTAATCACTATTAGTTAGGTGGTAGGGCCGCTGGTCTAAAGTTCATCATCATCATCACAGCCCATATACGTCCCCACCGAGGGGCTCGAGCCTACCCTATATTAGGGTGATTAGGCCTTAGTCAACCACGCTGGCCCAGTGCGGATTGGTCGACTTCACATACATCATTGAATTTCTTCGCAGATGTATGCAGGTCTAAAGTTAGTCTTTGTTTAAACCTAGTGCGCTTTCACTTGTGTTGATATTCGTAGATTGAGACAACGTCAACTTGGTCCTAGTTTCAACCAGGACTAAGTTCAGACCATGTTTGTTTTCTAATAAGACGAAAGAAGTTTAAACGTATACACTTTGTGATATTTTAAAGAAATAGACAAAATTATGACTTCTGTAAAAGGCTGTAACTTGTAACAAGCATTGACTGAAGTATTACGGAACCAAAAGTCGTACCAAGACGACTTGACAAGTTATAATATTCGACATTTAACGCTTTAAAAGTCGGCTACATAAAGGTAACCAAAAGTAGATAGGTACTGTATTCCGTAAGTCAACTTTAAATTGAACTTACCATTCTGCCAGCTGTTCGCCGATATTCTGCTATTATACAAGGTTATTTTTTAGTTATGATTAAAAATTTTGTGTGCTTGTTCAGACAAGCAAACTGAACAACTTTCACTATGGGACCAACTTCGAAATCGCAAAAAAAATCAGCTGTTCCATACATTTAGGTTCAGTGAATGTTGAACATTTGTATGGAACAGCTGATTTTTTTGCGATTTCGAAGTTGGTCCCATAGTGAAAGTTGTTCAGTTTGCTTGTCTGAACAAGCACACAAAATTTTTGTCATAACTTAAAAATAAACTTGTATAAAATTTATGTTATGATTCATTATTATCTATACTATATGAACAACTTTCACTATGGGACCAACTTCGAAATCGCAAAAAAAATCAGCTGTTCCATACATTTAGGTTCAGTGAATGTTGAACATTTGTATGGAACAGCTGATTTTTTTGCGATTTCGAAGTTAGTGAAAGTTGTTCAGTTTGCTTGTCTGAACAAGCACACAAATTTTTTGTCATAACTTAAAAATAAACTTGTATAAAATTTATGTTATGATTCATATCTATACATCTATACAAATAAATAAAATTGAAGTGTCTGTTTGTAATATCAAAATAACAAGTTTTTACTAAATGGGTATGAATGTATATCGGGTACCATTTTAAAAATTTTTGTCTGTCTATCTGTCTGTCTGTTTGTTCCCGCTAATCTCCGGAACGGCTGGACCGATTTTGACGGGACTTTCACTAATAGATAGCTAATTATGTTAGGTATAACATAGGCTACTTTTTATCAACTTCAACAAAAGTTACTATTCCGTGCGGACGAAGTCGCGGGCACAGCTAGTTACAAATAAATGTGAATATTATTGCTACCGCCACTATTATACGACTACTGTCATCTCCTCGCGATAGAACAAATAACAAATAATTGGACAATAAATACAAAAATAACAAAAGGTTGGCTTATCAGATTTCTGCCAGGCAGCCTTTATATATGATATCCATTATATATCATATATAAAGGCTTGGTTGGTGGTTAATAAAAGAAAAAAAAATCATTAATGAAATACAAATATTTTAAACAAAATAAAATAGAAACAAATTAAAAAAAATTAATAAAAAAAGTACTACAAACAAAATTATAATAATAACTCCATACTGTAAGTACCTACATAAATTCTAAAGGGCCGTTATGACAGGGGGTGTGTATGGAAGGGGGTGTCAGAGCTGAAGGAAATGTTGCTTTACGCTTTTATTAAAAGATGTAAGACTTACCATCAGGTGGACAGTTTGCTTGTTTGCCAACTTAGTTGCATTGCAATAAAGAAAAAACTACAATGTACAGTTTTACTAACATTTTACTAGTCCATACATTTTGTGGTTAGGTATGAATGAATTCAAAAAATTAATATTACAAAACTATGCATCGCCGAGAGGGGAAAGGGGTATCGGGGGGTAGTCCTCCTCTTTCTGCACATCTTTTTCACCTCCCCCCTGCAAAATTTTAGACATTGACAACGACAGAAAATCACATGACAGACACCTACGGCAGCCATTCTATTAAAACATGATATTATAGCTCCAATTTGTAAATAAAATCATTCCTATTCTTCACAATGAACACGTATTTTATTACTCAAACAATCGTCTACCAGATGACGATGAATGATAAATTAAAAAAAATAAAGAAATATTTTTAAATAAAATTTTTTAATGGAAACAAAAATTTAAAAACTACATTCATCAAACAATTTTTCGCACTGTATAATAGGTTGGGGAAAAAGTTTCTTCGCATTTTTTAAGAAAATTCAAAACATTTTTTAATATAGTTTATTTACATTTAACTAAAGTATGTAGGTACCATTTTGTTCGATAACTTTTTGCCATCTTGTAGGTAGGGACATGATCCCATTGCTATAGAAATTTTGGGACTTCTGGTCAAAATACCGCGACAAGTAGTTTTGGCAGTCCTCTCGTGATGTTAACCTGACACTGCCTAAAGAATTCTGAAGAGACCGAAACATGTGGAAATCTGAAGGTGCAAGGTCAGGACTATACGGCGGATGCATTAACACCTCCCAGCCAAACTCTCTTAATTTTTGCTGAGTGGCTAAAGATGTGTGAGGTCTAGCGTTATCATGATGAAAAACCACACCCCTTCTGTTGATTAATTCCGGCCGCTTTCTCTCAACTTCTTGCTTTAATCTCATCAGTTGTTCGCAGTAGAGTTCAGAATCGATGGTCCTGCCTGGTGGTAACAGCTCATAATGAATAATGCCCTTCCAATCCCACCACACACACAGCATCACCTTGTTGCGAGTTAACCCGGGTTTCGCCACAGTCTGTGAAGCCTGACCGGCCTTTGACCACGACCTTTTTCGCACGTTCTTGTCGTACGTGATCCACTTTTCATCACCAGTTATCAGCTTCTTCAAAAAATGGTTCGGTTGCATTACGTCGTAATAAAGAATCACAAATGAGTACACGGTTCATTAGGTTTCTTTCAGTGAGCTCGTGAGGTACCCAAATGTCGAGCTTTTTTGTGTACCCAGTTTTTTTCAAATGCGCCAAAACTGTTTTGTGGTCAATTCCCAGTTCTTCAGCTACGTCGTAACTACTGACATGCCGATCTTGCTCCACTTTTTCAAAAATGGCATCCATTTTATCTGTAATAGGGCGACCAGAGCGACGTGCATCTTTGACATCAAAATTTCCGGATTGAAAACGCTTAAACCAAATTTGTGCTACTCTCACAGACACTGCACTAGGTCCATAAACATCGCAAATTTTTTTCGCGGCTTGCGTTGCATTTTTACCTTTTTTGTAGTAAAATTTTAAAATGTATCGAATTTCTTCATTAGATTCACTCATCTTGGCGGTACGAAAAACAAATGAAAATCACACATTTTCCTAATTTGAATTTGGAATTATGTTCTTTAAAATTTAAACTTTCAATGATACCAAAACCAGCCAGATACAAATAGTATAGCCAAAGAGATTTTATTACAAGTTTATACATACTATAATGCGAAAAGACTTTTTCCCCAACCTAATATTTAGCCGTGTCTCTTGTTCTGTATAGAAAAATATCGAAACTTTCCACAAAACAACAGATAATTTTCACAAAGTGTGTATGGGAATTTTCTAATATTATCTGTTAGTTTCGTTTTTTACACAAAACAGATGCAGTAGTTACCGCTTTATTTATGAATAGTAGAATTTCAAAACATTTCTAGCACAACAACCTAACTTAAATAAAACTACATTTCTGCTAAAATGGAAATAATTCTTCAAAATCTGGCCACACTGGGCCGCGCAGCTCTATAGTGAGAATGCGATAAAAATATACACAAAAAGCTCGTGAGGCCGAGCCTCGCGGCTCCCGCGGCCGCGCGGCTCGTAGTGGGGACGCACCTTAAGATCAACTTTCTTATGATCTTCTTCAAATGAACCACGGACATCTGCTACCATGTTAGTGTTTTCCGATGGTAGGTGGATATTATGATTTAAATAAATACTCTTATAATACATTTAGTTTTCCTTTTAATCGAAACATACAAACAAACCACAAATTAATACGAGAAGCAAAATCACAGACGAGAGAACAATCAGCACTACATCCACAGACCAGCAATTATGTATCTATGATGATGACCGCATACTATTATAGACTACAGATTAACAGAGCAAAACGAGTATAAAATCACATAATCAACAGATAAATTGACATTTTGAATAGCACAATCTAAACTATGATGTATACTTGTTGTATTTTAATAAAACATTTTATAATTTGTTGAAATCGACTTTTATTTATTTCACAGGGACCAGAGAGAGAGACAATCTTTTTTAATACAAGGACCGGAACCACTTACCATATAAGGGGTTTTTGATTGGGTAATTTATAGACTTGTTTTCACAAACCCTATCAATACGGTAAGCATTTCATCGACTTACTGCACCGAAAGGCTAACTAAAATAATACAGTTAATTAGGGTAAGCACTTACCGCATCCGAAAACCCCATTGAGGCTAACCCTATCAATAGGGTTTTAACGCGCACAAGCAATTCAAGTTTTTACGTCAAATGCATTAGACTTATTGTTGCATAACCGTTTACGTGTGTAGTTATCGACAGCCGCAAACTATCGCCCCATAAAATAATAAGGAATAATAAGTTATTCGCACTAAAGTTAATTTTCGTGTGACTCGTCAATCAGTTTACGTTAAGATGTCGCCAAGCTGCGCGCCAGTCGCGGTGCAGCTTGTTTGTTTTTACAAACTTGTATTTAGCCTGCACTGTATGTATGTATGTGTATATGTATGTATGTTTGTATGTTCGGGTCAATTTTTTTAAATAGAATCGTTTCCGTCCGGAACCAAATACACGAATAGACAGCTTTTGTTGCGTATTAAATGTTTGTGAATAGCAAAATTTGTGACAAAATTTGGAACTTTTTACAACAAAGTTCCACATAGTGTTAGTTACACTTGCCTTTTTATAAGTTTAAAGCGCATGTAAAAAAGACTCTAATGAGTAAAGGATAATAAAAAGTGAACGATTATTTAAATGATGCCAATGCCTGGTGTTTAATATGAAGTTATTATTTTATTCGTTATAATGTCAATAATCGTGTTGTTGTTATAGCTATTGATGTTAACAGATATTGTTGTCGGAAAAGAACTGACACTGATTTTGAATTATATAGACTAAGTTATCATATGTTTGGTAACAACTAACAACATACCTAATTTATTGTATTATGATTAGTGTAAAGTCTATAACTTATTTTTTGACGTTTTAAGTGTATGTAAGCATACCGATTGTATTTTTTTAACTTTCAATGACTATGTAACAAAACCAAAATTGTAAATGGCGATTTAAAAGAGGAGATAAAAAAATTTGACCTTTCGAGTTTCTTGCCTGTTCTTCTCGAGAAGGCTCTCCCAATTTCTGAACAGGTGTAGATTCAACTTTTTTTTAAATTGCTACTTGTATTTGCAGACATCTTGAGTAGGTATATTCAGGATGTATGCACATACAAGGTTAAATATGTTTTCTTTAAATTGGAATGTTTTGCTTTGTTTTGACGTCAATAAGTGCCTGTAAAAGCCTAGGTTGAATAAAGATTTTTGAATTTGAATTAGTGCGTGTTGTCTTTCTTAAGGACTTATTCGTCAACTGGCGAGTGCGAAACTCGCGAGCGCGCGCCAGTTGGCACCTTCCGATTTTTTTTTTTTTTTTTGTCGTCAACTCGCGCGCGCATCTAAAGTACAGTCAAATAAAAAAGATTGAAACCAAAAACTATAAAAACTAGCTATTGCCCGCAGCTTTACCTGGGTTTGGAAGGTTGGTAACTGAGTTTTTTTGTTTTGTTTTCTGGGTTGGAATTGAATTTTAATATCTGTTATGTTTACGATTTTTCGGAATATGTACAATCGTATTTGGTTTTCATTTTCGGACCAAAACGTTGCTCTGCCCAGATTAGCATGCTTAAGCGTGCTTTGGTTTTTATAATAAAAATTAAGCCTTTAATACTGCCGCCTGTAGAGAAAATATGGAAATAAAACAGTTAATCTTTAACTATGGACTTGGGGTCTCTAAGGCCCCTTGTCTACAAATATAAGGACAATCATATTTTTATTTCCTTCTACTTTTAATCAATTTTTCTTTAAAAATGTTCAATATAATTAGCTGTGCAGCCAGCAGTGCGTCAGAAAATATCGATAAAGCAATTGTATTACGATTGCTTTTGTTAAATAGGTGTCATTTTTCTATTTTTTTACCTACGAGCTTTCTTTTATGTTTAATTTACTTATTAGAATTTATAATTGAGGAAAAAGTAGTTTTTCTTGTTAGATGAGACTTATTCCTATAATTATTATCACATAAGTTCTTTATTTCGTTATACTAAGTAAAATTTATTAACATTTTATTTAATTTGTATTGGTTTAGTTTGATTTGAACCTATTTATTACGGTTAAGACATAAATTTTAGCCTAATATCTAAAAAACCTGTAAACTGCGTAACGAAGAACAGGGGCCTCAATGACCCCGTCCATAGAAGTGTAAGGAAAAAATGACGTCCAAAATTAAAGGCGAAACAATGAAAAATATTTGAATTAGGAAGTTTTTAGTGATATTAATGTATTGTAGGGGTAAATTGATGATTTTACTTAGTTAAAATAAGTATTATACTTACGTCTTCTAATGTGAAACGTATACTTAATTTTAAAACTTAACAAAAACTAAAATTTTCACATAAAATATCGAGAAGAAATTGCACTCGTGCCAGCGATAGCAATGGCGGGTGCTACCTGGCTAAATGCTACAAAAACTAATTATTACTTAAAAATTCTTTAACAAAAAAAATACATAGCAACCATTTATATAACTCAACTTTAAATCTGTTAAATGTTAAATTTTTTCTGGTAACTTATTATACAGTGTGTCCCCGGATAAGGTACACAAACGAAAATGGGTGAAACTAGACTACAATTGATCGATAAAAAAATAATTTTTTTTGAAAAAAAAATTGTATTTAATATTGATTTTTATTTTTTTATTCTCTTTTGAAGACCTTTTGTGTTTGTAAAATTGTAACATTGTAACCACTGCGTGGATTTTGTTCAAATAAAAACAATAATGATGCCAAAAGATTAACACTGTATGGTAAATAAAAAAAAGTCCATAAAAGCAGTCAATAGGGAGAAAAACATTTTTTTAACTAATTTTGAACATAAAAGTGTTAAATTTTGAGTAAATGTTTATCTTTACCAAATAATGCCCCCTATAACAAATTCTTTTTATTACCTCTTATTAATCCAGATCTTATAACCTTTTCAACAAAAAAAAACAACATTCTGTATCTAATACATGTTTAGCTACGAGTCTTTAATTGAGGGGCCTGCTAACGCGCCGTCCCCTGGCGCCCGCGCCGCTGCCTTTTTGTCAACCGCTGAGGTAGCTTTTCTTAAATTGGAATTTAGCTAAACACATTTAAGCATTTTTTAAACTTAAGCTAAGCTTTTTCATTGTAAAATTGATTAAAACAAGAAAAACAAATCACAATAAGTATTTATTACAAAAAATCTAAAAAAACATTTTTTATTAACTGCTTTATTTGGTAAAAATAAACATTTACTAGAAAATTTACTGGAGGGAGACTCTGTACCAGGGTCGTCTGCTTAGGTACCTCCGTCTTACCTATTTCTGCCGCAAACAGCAGTGCTCGCATTGCTGTGTTCCGGTTTGAAGGGTAAGATATGGCAGTGAAATTATTGGGTACTGTGACTTCTTGTGTCACAAGTTGGCAACGTACACTGTTGTTCTTGTGGAGGTTGCAGTTTTGCTGCGAATCTCACAAGAGCCACATGTATTATAGGTGACTGTTACCACTTACCATCAGGTGGGCAGTTTGCTTGTTTGCCAACTTTATGCAATAAAAAAAAATTTACAATTTTATGTTCAAAATTAGGGAAAGAAAATGTTTTTCTCCCTATTGACTGCTTTTATGTACTTTTTTTATTTACCATACAGTCCCCGTTTTCCATTTAAGCGTCACCATTTTGTCACGCTAACATCAAATGCTAACCACGTTTTGCGTTTCTTATGAGAAATGTTAAAATTTTTAACCGCGCTATGTTTCACAAAGGAAAGCTAACCTAAAAATCAAGATATTGTTTAAATGGAACGCATTACGTCAACATACGATGCTAGCCCTGCTAGCGTCAAAAGCTAATGAAACGCGATGATGCTAAAAATGTTGAAAATGCTGCGAATCTGCGGTCAAATGGAACGCACCTATAGTTAATCTTTTGGCATCATTATTGTTTTTATTTGAACAAAATCCACGCAGTGGTTACAATGTTACAATTTTACAAACACAAAAGGTCTTAAAAACAGGATAAAAAAATCAATATTAAATACAATTTAATTTTAATATTTTTCTTCTCTTTTTTTATCGATAAATTGTAGTCTAGTTTCACCCATTTTCGTTTGTGCACCTTATTCGGGGACACACTGTATATAGAGATACACATACAACAACAGTTAATTATGAATTTTGTAGAATTTGGTCGAACACCAGGGTCAAGTCTATTTATATATCTTGTATATTTATTTGGAAATAATTCTTTAGTACTTTTAAAGAGACTTCTATTTTGTTTTACAAATTTTGCAATTTCAAATATATAGGAAGGGGTAGTAAATTAAGTTTCTTAAAAAGTATTCATAGTGAAATTCACTCACATTGCTTAGTTTTGGACAGTTAATATAATAGGTAATAAGCCAAATTCTTGAGTCATTGTGATATTGTTGATAATTATTAAGGAAATATGCAGTTTTTTGTCATGTTGATTTATATATTTATCTCAAAACTATGTTTTGTTTTATTTTAAACTTACATCGTATAAAGTATCTTAAACATTAAAAAATGTACCTACTTTAAATTTACTTAAACATTTTTGTAGCTGACTGTACATAAATATGTCAGATTCCACCATCGAGAGAGTTGACGACCAAAAAATTAGGTAAAATCGGAAGGTGCCAACTGGCGAGCGCTCGCGAGTTTTGCGCTCGCCAGTTGACGAATAAGTCTTTTTAAGTTATTAGGAATTTGCTGCGGTAACATAGGATTTCCCAGATCTCGAAATCGGCCTTAAATCGGCTGAACGTAGAAGTTTGAAAAAAAAACGATAATAGACCTTAATTTCTTCAAATTAGTTCAAGCATTAGTTTTTGATTTGCTTGATGAATAACTATGTAATGGCAAATGTTGCTATTCACAAACATTCAATACGCAACAAGAGCTGTCTATTCGTTATTTTAATGCCCTAAAAAGAGGAAAATAAAATAAAATATAAAAGCTTGCCGCAAGATTTTTTTAATAAAACAAATATTTTTCTTAGAGTTACCAATATCAAGATCAACTTAAATAGGTAAGTATTGTAAGTATTATTCTTTATCTACAATCGCGACAAGATTTATAGCTGTATTATAGATTCCATGTTTATAATAATTTAACATAAAACTTAAAAACAGATATCAGTGTCAATCTAATAAATAAGAAAACACTGCCGTCCGCCGCCCTCACCGTCGGCGTCGTTCGAATCAATCCAATGTTAGTAAAAATCGCGAAAATGTGCGGAAATAAGATAGGAGACAATAGGGTAACCTTATTAGTTGGTAAGCACTTAAAATTAAAGGGTAAGCTTATTCAAAAAAGTTTCCACAAGGAAAGTCTAACCCTATCAATGGGGTAACCCTATCGTTCGGTAACCTTTTGATAGGGTTTCCCTAACAATCGGCTTAATCAAATAAAGGGGTTTTCCGGTCCTTGTTTTAATACACACTCTTAAATCTAAGGCAAATGTACTTAGAATCATACAGCCAGCCCCCCTAGCACGTCCACCAAAACACGATATGATAAAGCGGTTTATCGCGGTGAACTGTCAAAATACAATAGGATTTCGTCGTATTTTGACAGTTCAGCGCGATATATCGCTTTATCATATCGTGTTTTGGTGGACGTGCTACGGGGGCATATTCAATACACAACATCTCCCCTCTTTTCAGTATTTCTATATAAACATAACATACAATTTTGAAGACAAGTTTGTTACAGAACAATAACACAAACTCAAAACAGAACATAGCTCTTACAAGTTTATACTTACAAAACATATTAATTTTTAACACAATATTAATGAATTGATTAAGTCATTAATTAGTTACAATATTATATATTCAGAATTCAAAACATTATATACCTACTAATATTATATACTAACAATAATCAGCTAAATGCTGTGGTCTTTTAATTTCTCTACCACTTCTTGTTGTATATTTATTATTTGTTTCTATGGTTTCAGAATTATTTTGAACATTTGAATTATTTGACTGTCGACAACTTAAATTATTTGAAACAATCACATTTTTCTCAAAGTTATTATTATTATGAATTACACTATTATCCTGACTTTCCTCATAAATCCTATTTCTATTATAATACTTTCCGTTTGGTATCAAATCTCTTCTGTTTCTTACAATTAATCCTCCTTCTTCAGTTTTTACAATATAAGACCTTGGAGCTTGTCCTTGTCCTACAACTATACCACTCTTATGTGGGCCTGAACTATTCTCATCTTTAATTTTAACAACTTTCCCACTATCTATCTCTGGTAATTTTCTAGTATATTTATTATAATATTTCTCTTGAACAATTTGTTTCCTTTGCAATTCCTGTCTATAGTTACTATTATAATTTTTTAATTTATTACTTTCAAATTTAGGTAGTGTACTAGTTACAATTCTATTAAACAATAACTCAGCAGGAGATTTTCCTTGATCTGATACTGGAGTATTTCTATAAATCAATAAACCCATATAAATGTCTTTGTTTTCATCAATTAACTTTTTCAAAATCCTTTTAACCGTTTGTATGTGCCTTTCTGCTAAGCCGTTACTTTGATGGTGTTTGGGACTTGTTATTTTATGTATAAAACACCACTTATTTACAAAATTCTTAAATTCAAAGCTAGAAAATTGAGAACCGGAATCACTGTATAATATTTTAGGAATACCATGTCTCGCAAATATTTCTTTCAAACTATTAATTGTACATTTTGCTGTTAGATCATACAATTTTTTAATCTCAACATATTTACTGTAAGAATCAACCACTAGTATGTAAGGGTTTCCTCTTAAAAAAAATATATCACAAGCTAATACTTGCCAAGCCTTATCAGGGATTTCTTTGCATATCATAGGTTCACTTCTATTTTTACACTGATATTTTTTACAAGTATCACAATTCAAAATTAAATCTTCAATTTCTTTGTTCATATTTGGCCAATAAACTGACTCTCGAGCAAGCGCTTTACACTTTACTATACCTAAGTGTGCATAATGTATTCTTAACAACATATCTGATCTTAATGTTTTGGGTATTACAATTTGTGTTCCCTTTAAAATGATACCATTGCATTCACTTAAGTCCTCTTTATAAGAAAAATAGACCTTTGCCGCTGTGTCTACTTCAAATTTATTATTTGGCCAACCGTTTTGAATGTAATATAATACTGATTTTAATTCTGTATCCTTTTTAGTTTCTTCTATAATTAATTTCAATTTATGATCACTCACATCAAACTTAGTAAAAATCATTCCTACATAAGCTTCAATATCTTTTTCATACTCATTACAAATATTATTACTTAGATAAGACCTACTTAAATGATCAGCTATTAGTAATTCCTTTCCTGGTTTGTACACAACTTTAAAATCATATGAATGTAAAGATAATTTTATTCTTTGCAACCTAGGGGGACACTTATTCATAGGTTTCATAAATATGGAAACAAGAGGTTTATGATCAGATTCAACTGTAAAAGTTTGACCATACAAATATTGATAAATTTTTTTACACCCAAATAATATAGCTAGGCTTTCCTTCTCGATTTGACTATATATTTGTTCTGTTTGTGTCAATGACCTAGAAGCATATGCAATTGGTTTATTTTCCTGCAATAATACAGCACCTAAGCCATCCTTAGAAGCATCTACGCTAAGTACAATAGGTTTGTTCACATCAAAATATGATAACACAGGAGGTTCACTTAATACTTGTTTCAACTTATTGTAAGTATTTTGATGTTCTTTATTCCAAATAAAAGATACATCTTTTTTTAGTAACTGTCTTAATGGTGATGTAAAATTAGAATAATTATTTATAAATTTTGAAACATAATTGGTCATACCTAGAAATCTCATTAACTCTTTCTTATCCTGAGGTTCTTTTAATTTTTTAATAGTCTCAATTCTATCTGAATCAACTTCTATACCTTTTCCTGATATTATATGTCCTAAATATTTAACTTTATCTACTTTTATTTGACATTTTTCTTTATTAAGTTTTATGTTGAAGTCTCTAGCTCTATCCAGTACTCTTTTTAATATTATATCATGATTTTCAGCTGTGTCTGAATACAATAAAATATCATCGATAAAAATTACAACTCCATCTATGTCTGAAAATATTTGAGTGAATAATTTATGAAAAACTTCAGCACTTGAGTTTAAACCATAAGGTAAACGGTTAAACATATACCTTCCGTAAGGTGTGTTAAACGTTGTGAGCTCTCTTGACTCAGGATTTAGAACCACGTGCCAGAATCCTTTATGGGCATCTAATGTACTGAACACTTTAGAACCTTTCAATTTATAAGTTATTTCCTCTAATTTTGGTAGCATATAATGTTCTCTTAGGATCTGTTTATTTAAATGTTGAGGGTCGAGACATACCCTAATATCACCATTTGGCTTTGCCGCTATAACCAATGAGTTTACATACTCAGTAGGCTCTACAACTTTACTAATAATACCATTATTTTCCATTACATCAAGCTCATTTTTTAACTTAGGCATTAATTTAAATGGGACATGTCGACACGGTTCAATTTTACCTACAGCATCATTTTTTAATTTTATTTTATATTCATGATTTTTTATCTTGCCAAATCCAATAAATAAATCTTTATACTGTGATAAAATATTATTTTCTAAATTAATCTTTGAAATTTTACTTATCAAATTTAATTCTATTATTGTTGGCAACCCTAAAACTGATTCACAATCATTTTCACAAATCTGAAATTCAATATCAACAATTCTGTTACCAATTTGACATTTCTCAATCATTTTACCAATCGTTTTAATTATAGAACCATCATAATTAGTTAATCTCAATTTAGATTGTAATATATTATTAATTTTTAATTTTTTACAGAGCTTTGCCGATATAACATTGCACTGAGCACCAGTGTCAAGTTTTACTACAATAGTTTTATCTATATTAACAAATTTTACATCTTCGTTCCACATATATTTTTGGGAAACGCTATCGATTTTTACAAGACCCATGGACATTTTATTTAAATTTAAACACTCATAATTTTCTACACAATCAACATTTACATTTTTGATATCTTTTTGTTTGGTTTTGCACATAGATTGAAAATGACCATACCTGTTACATTTAGTGCATTTCTTGCTGTACGCCGGGCACTTCATTTTGGGATGCTGACCTCCACACCTTGAACATATGAATGTACCTGTTCGATATTCATTTTGATTTTTATTGTTAGTGCTCCTACCTGGCTCAACTTTCTTTGACAAACTTTTCTTCTTATAGACTGGATGAACTCCAACTGACTCTGATGTCTGAAATCTTTGTGTTTGCTCACTTATTATCTCAGCCGATTTACATATCATTATACATTTTTCCATTGTTAATTCTGTTTCTCTTAATAATCTATCCCGGAGTCTGCTATCCACTATCCCTGCTACGATTCGATCTCTAATAAGCCTATTCTTTAGTTCTCCAAAATTACAATCCGAAGCCAACTTTTTTAATTCAGTTACATACGTGTCAATTTTCTCTCCCTCCAACTGATTTCGCGAAAAAAATATATGAGAATTAAAACATTCATTTTGTATTGGAATGAAATATTTGTTAAATTGCTCAATTACTTTTTCATATTTATTTTCTTCTCCTTTATTGAAATTAAATGTGTTATATATCTCCACACATTGTTCACCCATGCAGTGTAGCAAAACAGCAACTTGTGTTTCTTCTTCTTTATTAATTCCGCCTGAAGCCTTGTGATAAATTTGGAATAATTGCAGCCATTTTTTATAGCCTTCAGCCGACAACACTGTTAGAGGTTGTGGGGGTTTCAATCCAACAACACCACACTTTTCCATTTTGTTTTTCTTTGCACGACAGGTTTCTTTACCATATTTTGTTATTTCCACGCAGCGCCATGTTGTATTTTAATAAAACATTTTATAATTTGTTGAAATCGACTTTTATTTATTTCACAGGGACCAGAGAGAGAGACAATCTTTTTTAATACACACTCTTAAATCTAAGGCAAATGTACTTAGAATCATACAGCCATATTCAATACACAACAATACTGTACAGTACTAAATCATCTGCAAATTGTAGAATATTTACATCATTACTATTCACATTGTGGTGGGAGTTTGTAAATGAATACTACTGAAGAACCGTATAAAACTCTGTATTAAATCATATAAGAACGCAAGATACATACAACTCAAAATTCGACAAAATTCACAATCAACAAAACGTTGCCTAGTTACCCTCTCATAGAGTCATCTATTCTCTACGTAAGAACAAATCCGTAACATAGCTCGGGGCCACAGTTAACCGGAAGGTTAAATTAAACAAATAAAATAACAATAACTGATATGAAAAACTAAAAGTACGATAACAATTATTTACATAAATCTCACAGGAAGTTTAACAGACCTGCCACATCTAGTCCTAACGTCATGAGTCTTAGTTAGGTCAGAATCCGGACTTTCTAGCTTAGTCAAGTCAGAATCGGGACTTTCTATTGGATTCTCAGTCAAAGTATCGATACATGATCGCACCTCTAACGGAAACAACCGTTGTAAGGGTCTCACTCTTTGGCCAGTTGCAGTTCGAACTCTTGCTACCCTACAATGACCATCGGCTCCTGTAAATAACTCTGTCACTATCGCTAAAGGCCATCGTAAACGTTTTTCATTTTCCATCTCTAATAAAACGATATCTCCTATTTTAATCTCATCAGCACGATGTTGTTTGCCCCTATGAACAAGGTTACTGGTATATTCACTTCGAAACCGCTGCCTGAAGTCTTCACGCAACTTTTGGCAATAACGCGCTCTTATATTTAGTGACTTGCCGTCAATCTCATCAATATCGGGGATATTATGCTGCACTATTGGCTGAATAAACATTGACGGGGTGAGCGGTGTTAATTCGTCCTTATTATGGCAAATGTATGTCAGTGGCCTGCTGTTGATCGTGGCTTCACAATCACACAACACTGTCTGGAGTTCCACCAGTGTTAGCGAAGCTCTCCCTAAGACTCGTCTCAACATCTCTTTTGTAGTTCTAACCATCCTTTCGTAGAACCCTCCCCACCAGGGCGCACCGGGAGGTATGAAGTTCCACTTAATCCGCACTATTGACGAAAAACAGAGTACTTGATTCCAGTCAACGGTCTTTAAACTGTTATGAAATCCTATAAAATTCGTACCGTTGTCGCTGAATACCTCTTTTACTCGTCCTCTTCTAGCTATAAAGCGACGTAAAGACATTATAAAATCATTTGTAGACAAAGATTCCGTGACTTCTAGATGCACCGCACGGTAAGTGGCACATGTAAATAGCACAATCCAACATTTTGTACCATTTCTTAATGAGAGGGGACCAGCCAAATCTATGCCACTGACCTCAAATGCCGTACTAGCATCTATTCGTCCCTTTGGTAGACTCGCTTGAGGTGTGTGCGGAGCCTTAGCCTTAAACCTTCTACACAAGACACACTCTCTAACAACCCTTTTAACAAGTCTTCTAATTCCAGTTATCCAGAACGTTTCTCTTAGGTTGGCCATTAATGTTAGTGTTCCAGCATGTTGTAATGTCTTATGTCTGTCTTCGACTAACCTTTTAACTAAGACTACATTTGACGATAAAACTATAGGTGCTTTGAAATCGTATTGTTCACTGGATAAGTCTAACTTGGTTTTTAAACGAATAATGCCAGACTCATCTTGAAAGGTTTGAATAGTATTACTATTTTTGCAATGTGTAGATTGGATTAATTTTATCAAACATTTCTCTGCATATTCGACTTCCTCACATGTTAATTCTGGGCTCTTCCTATCGGCCTTTGGTCTAAGTCTCATTATCCATGCTACCATTCTAATTGTTTTGATGTAAGAAGAAAAATATAAACTAATTCTGCTTAAGAAATTGTTTTCTTCACATATTGTAGCTGTATGCACCGAACTTTTCTTTCTTTCTTCCCTTATTTGCTCAGTATCTACTGTGAAATCTGTTATGGGCCATTCTTTCGAATCAAGCGCTAGCCATAATGGACCTTTCCACCAATGACTTTCCAATAGGCTTTTAACATCAGTGCCTCTCGATGGCAAGTCGGCTGGATTATGTATACCAGGTACATGCAACCACTCATCCGATAATGATGCACTTCTGATTTCTTTCACCCGGTTAGAGACAAAGATATTCCATTCTCCCTCACCTTTTATCCAGCTAAGTGCTACACTTGAATCCGTCCAATAGTATACTTGGCATTCAGATAATTTTAGTGACTGTATTACAGTCTTCGCGAGTCTCACTGCTAGCGTTGCTGCAATCAACTCCAGACGTGGAATTGTAATTTTTTTAATTGGTGCCACGCGGGACTTTGCCATTACTAGATTTACATCGACATCACCTTCGAATTCAGACCGTAAATATATGCACGTTGCGTATGCGTATAAACTGGCGTCGCAAAACACATGAAGACTGTTTTTAGATAAATCTATATTAAACTTTGTTAGCCTTCTCGGTATTGTAATATTAGGCAGTAAATGTATTTGTTTTGCCCAATTCTCAAACTCTTTCCGAAGATTTTCTGGCAACTCGTCATCCCATTTCAAATTTTTAGACCATGATTTTTGCAAAATTACCTTAGGTACAATAGTAGTTGGTGAATATAAACCTATCGGGTCAAAAATTTTTTGAGCTAATGATAAGAGACTTCTTTTAGTAAATTTTATGTCTATCATAGAAATTGTTGACATATTGCAGTAAAGGTTATCACTAATTGTGTTCCATATCATACCTAAAACAGAGATAGTTTCTAAAGTTTCGTCTACTCTCTTCGGTGCTGTGGCCCAACACCTAAGATCAAACATGCCCCTATTCATGACATCTTTTGCTTCTGCAATAAATTTAGTCATTTCCTGTTCTGTGTTAACACTTGTTACACAATTGTCTACGTAAAAACTATTTTTTAATTTCATTGCAGTATCTTTCAGATGAATCGGGCAGTTATCTAGGAGATAGGATATGGTACCAGCGAGATGAAATGGACTTGACGTCACCCCAAAAACTACTCGTCTATGTCTGTATATGATAAAACCTTTACCTTTGTCATTTATGTCTCTCCACCAAATGAATTTGAGAAAATCTCTGTCTTCAGGTGCCACCGATATCTGAAGAAATGCTTTGGCTACATCAGCTGTAAGACCAAATGTGTATTTTCTAAAACTTATTAATAAGTTGGGTATAAGCTCTATTAAATTAGTGCCTTTCTCCAGACACGAGTTCAAAGATACACCATGGACGTCTCTAGCGGATGCGTCAAACACTGGTCTAATTTTTGTGGTCTGACTGGACTCTTTAATAACGGGATGATGGGGTAGGAAGAAACCACATGTAGCGTCCTGAATTGGTGAAATCTCGATGAAATTCAGGCTCTGCCACTCCTTGAAAACACCATCATAGTCTGACGTCTTACCTAGAGACTCCAGTCGAGAACTGGTGGAAAGCAATCGTTTTTTGGCAACTTCAAAATTAGGTAATGGACGTGGCATATTCTCGCGCCAGGGCAACCTAACCTCGTACCTATGCTCATTATTAATGCGAAGGCTTCTATTAAAATTTTCTAGAGTTATTCTATTTTTTTCGGATTGTAAAAGCTTCTCAACAGGATCTTTAATACCTATGGTTTCTAAGCTCCATAAATCTTTTAAATCTATATTAGATAATGAATGAAGAGCTGTCATTCTTACCATGGAAGTGCATACACCTGTTAATGGTCCTTGTACTGTCCAGCCCATTTTTGTTTTTATTGCGGTCAAAGTATTATCTAGTTGCACCAAGTCACCTGTGAACAAAGTTCCTGAATAGTCTGCTCCTATTAACAAAGATATATAGTCGGGAGTGTCAATTGTCTCTGTCAAAGTAATATTTTTACCTAATAACATATTAACTAACTTATCAGATTTTACTTTGGGTAATATTCCACAAATATTTTCTTGCTCTAAGACAGACATATTCGTAATAAAGTCACTACATTTACTTTTGATACAAATATTGTAAACATTGATTTCTTCCTTTTTTGTTTCATAACCACCAAATAAACAATGACTTACGATCTCCTTGCTAACCGGTTTCAAATCTAATTTTTGAACTAAGTCATTTGCCACATATGACCTTTGTGCTCCACTATCTATTAATACTCGTACAGTTGCCTGTTTACCGCCATTAACTACTGTGACAGCCAAGGTTTGCAAAATAGTAGTTGTTTTGAGTTGACACAGCATCTGACCTGATAATTTCTCCAATTCATTATGTCCCTTTTCCTCTTTAGACTCTTTATCTAGTTCAGGACATAAGAGGGTCACGTGTCTTTTCTTGCATACGAGGCATTTTGGAAAACTTCTGCATTTCTTACTGGGGTGACCAAGTTTTAAACAGATGAGACATGCTCTTTTATTCTTGACATGTTCTCTTCTTTCTGTAAGAGACATTTTTGCGGCTTTATTGCATTCTGCACTTACGTGTGTATCTCGTTCGCACCATAGGCACACCATTGCTCTCAGTACTTCTCCCTTCTTGGTCCGATCAGTAGTGTTTTTACCATTCTTTGATTCTGTCACGAAACACGCTGTCGGAAGCCTGACGTCGTTGCGTGGAAATCCCGATCTGGCCATCAAGATCCTCTCTTCGGATTCAACCTCGTCTTTCAGAAACTGCATCAACTTTGTCAAGTCATCTCCTTTAGTGTCACATCTGTAGCGTATTCTGTTCCATGTACGCAAAATTTCCTCCGGTAATGCTGACTCGATCATAGGGTATTTATCATTTGCAACACCTAAGGTTTCTAGAGCCTGCAGATGGCTTTGCAAATTGTCATAAAGATTGTTTATTTCCCCGTGTTCCCCTTTGTTTTGAAGAAGTACTAAATTGAGTATACCCCGCACATAAGTTTCTATTAAAATATCATCCCTGGCAAATCTAGCCTTCAATGCTTCCAGCGCCTTCAAATAATTCTCGCCACTTGGCGGATAACTTTCAATAAGTTGACGAGCACTAGAATTTGGTGTCATTGATTGTAAGAAATATTGAAACTTATCTAGATTATCGATCTCATTATCGTTATGTATTTTTTGGAACTGGCCCCACCACAGTAACCAATTCTTTACGTTGCCATCGAATTTTACTAGTTCTAGATTTGGTACGTGTAGTCGTCGTTTGTTCTTGTTGTCGTTTTGGTTGTCGCATCTATTAGATTGGACCGCCTCGGCAGACAACAATGACGCTTCACTATTAAATTTATTCAAATTTGTAGCCGAGAATTTTTTGTGGATGTTTTGTATTTTAAACCATTTTTTGCGATAAGTCATCGCCCTATCTTGATCGGTTTGAAATGACTCTTCATCAAAATGGTCATCATTACACCACATGTCACGAATTGCATTTTCGATTTCGAAAAGAGACGTTGAAATATCCGAAAGTATCGCAAATATATCTGGTAACTGATCAAACATTTCAGAATTATACATACTTTCGAACTCGTCTGCTTGCATGGTAAATTCTCGACGAAGTTGGGTTCTCTTGCGTTTTAACGGCTCCATTATTCAGTTTTTCTTGGTTCGTTATTAATCAAATAATGTCACGGTCGCCACAATGTGGTGGGAGTTTGTAAATGAATACTACTGAAGAACCGTATAAAACTCTGTATTAAATCATATAAGAACGCAAGATACATACAACTCAAAATTCGACAAAATTCACAATCAACAAAACGTTGCCTAGTTACCCTCTCATAGAGTCATCTATTCTCTACGTAAGAACAAATCCGTAACACACATATTTACAAATTTCACTAGTATATAAATTATATAACAATGGGGACAGAATGGATCCTTGCATTGTGCCTTTTGTGACAATTCTAGGGCCGTGCAATATGTTATTAAATTTAACATATAAAGTTCTATTTGTTAGAAAATTGTAAATCCATTTACAAAGCATACCTGGAATACATAATTGCGATAAGACTTGTATTAATATATGAGGCTGTAAATTATCAAATGCCCCTTGAATATCTAAAAATACACATACAGAACTTTGACCATTGCACTTTGCATTTTTCAGATCCTGTATAAGCGATGAAAAGCTTTCAGCACAACTCCGACCTCGTCTGAAGCCATATTGGATATTTGGGATAATGTTTTTTGATTCCACATAGTAATCAAGTCGAACCTTAACCATATTCTCAAAAAATTTTCCAAGACATGATGATAATGAGATAGGTCTATAAGAATCGGCACTATTAGGTGGTTTATTAGGCTTAAGAATAGGAATTACACACTGAGTTTTCCATGAGGCAAGAATTACTTGTTTTAACCAGATTTTTTTCCAACCATTTCTCTTTTTTGTAGCTATAGTTTTCTTCTTGACAGCATCTAGTCTTTTATATGCAATAAAGTTTTCAATAGTAGGATCACGACGGTACAATTTTAATGCTTCATATGACTTTATTACACAATCTCGACATTTATCATTCCACCATGGTGTAGGTGGCCTGGTTTTATAAGCCGAAGATCTAATCAATTTTGGGATACACTTTAATTTAAGGGAATCAAGAATTTCGCAAAATAAGACATAGGATTCTATAGGCTTAACAGGATTAATATTTATGTTATTAAAACATGTTTTAGAAAGCTCATTATATTTATTCCAATCTGCTCTATTATATAAATTTTTTTCTACTGCAGTATTAATTTGATAACGACATACTGAAAGCGTAATGTCAGTCATTGTTGGGAAATGATAACTACCCATGTTATCATCGTGAACTGTCCAAGTACAAAAAGGTGCAATAATTGGACTAACAAAACTTACGTCAACAGCAGAAGCCTGACGATTTGGATATTTTAAGGTAGTGAAGTTGCCTTCATTTAAAATACATAAATCTAACTCGTCTAATAGATCATACACCAGATGTCCTCGACTTTTGGATGATGAGCACCCAAATGCTTTATGATGTGCATTAAATTTAAAATCACCAGATATGAAAGCAGGTTTTGGAATATTATTAATTAAATTGCGCAGCTTATTAATCCTAAAACGCCCACCAGAGGGCGGGCAATATACACATAAAATAGACAAGTCTCCTGATGAGGTCGATATACTTATACCTATTGATTGTATGTCTTCATAAAAATTCAAAGAAAGAGTTTTATGTTTTAAATATGGCCTAATAAGAATGGCAACGCCTCCATGTTCATTTTTTGCATTTTTAAAGTAAATGTTGAAGTTAGGTATATAAAATGGTTTATTATCTTTTAGCCAAGTTTCATTGAGCAAACAGATATCAATATTGTTATTTTGTAGAAATTGAATAAGTAATGGTTTTTTATTGTAAACACTTTGAGCGTTAAACTGAGCAATTCTTAAGTTTTCAATATTATTGATTGTATTATTATCCATTATCAAGACAAATTTTTAAAAAGTAAATCTTTTATTGACGAAGTAGTAACTGGTACATCATTAACCTTATTATTAGCTAAATGTATTAATGTGCGAACTATAGCTGCTGTTGAGTTATCGTCTGTAGCTAATATGTTTTTAATTTCTACAGTGGAGAGAGATTTTTGTGTGACAGTTTTATTTACAAATGTTGTGGGAGATTTACATTCTCAGAGTTTTTATTTACAAGAGCTGGAAAGTCTACTGAGTAGTTTTGTTTTATTTTAGAGTTTGCAGCAGTTGCATAAGTGACTCTTTCTTTCTTTTCATTTATTTTCTTTAATTTAAATGGACAGGATTTGGATATGGCCAAGTGAGGGCCACTGCAATTAGCACAGCAGAGATCATTTGGCCTATCACATTCCTTAAAACTATGGTCTCCTGCGCAAAGGCTGCATCTTTGTTTACCATTACACACTTTGGCCGAGTGGTTAAATTTTTGACATTTATAGCATTGCTGCAGAGGAGCGATATATTCAAATACTCTGTATGAGAAAAGATCATATTGTACACTGTCTGGCAATACATTTGACAAAAAAGTGATGCTGACTGTAGCGGAACCATTTCATTGGAAACTTTCTTCATGAATCTTCTGATTGTAATAATCTCATATTGTGACGAAAGTTTGGAATACAGGTCTTTGTTTGAGATATTTATTGGGACGTAACGTATTACACCCGTTTTTTCTATGTGAGCAGCCGGTATGTAAGCTTTCATATTATATTTTTCCAAAAAAGCAGTATTTGTTATGAAATTATTTGCCGTGTTATATTGTTTAAAGGCCACAGCAATTTTATTGGCATTTACTCTATTAATGGCCACAACACCCTTAATAGCCGACGAAAAAATATGGTTTAAATAAATAGGGCTCTTGTTGCCCAGTCTCTCCTTTCCAGTGCTTTCAACAAAAACTTTAAAATCCACTTGTAAAGAATTTTCGGGATAGAGTCTTTTATAGTTCGGTTTAAAATAGGGTAAATAAAAACTTTCCTCACCGCCGCCGCCTCCATCCTGGTAAAGTTCATCTTCCGAAGGCCTAGGTCGCTTGCCCGAGCTAGCACCCTGGATTTTAGAAGTGGCCAGGGGAGTTACACCCCCGGCCTCTTCGGAAAACATATTTTGTTTTTCAAGTATATCTCTATTTGTTATTTAAAAACTCAATCTCAAAATGATTTGGCTTAGAATTAAAAAATTTCAACAGAGCGAAGAATTTCCCTCAGATTCTTTCAAATTCCCGCCAAAGAAAAAAATTATAAAAAATTGTGACTAAGAGAGATCACAGAACACATACCCAGAGATACACATTCATAGACTCACGCCAAGAACACGCGAGAAGCGTGAATGTGATGGATGGGTTTCTCGGCTTCTCGTTCTCGGACTCGCCTGTTCTCCGATCGGTGTCGGTTTTTTTGCCCGCTTCAAAGGGTTTCTCGGGCGAGAAAAGAGAACACTATCACATTCTCGTTTGTTCTCAGTGCGACTGCGACCGTGGCGTAGATCGCATGTTATCTCGTGCCAATTATTCTATAAAAAAAAATACTTTGTGGTGTCTTGATGCATATCAGTATCATTAATAACTTCACAGTTATTGTATACTCTTTCATATAACATACCCTGCCTTCCAGATAAAGCACTGCTACTTTCTGAGGCTAACATCTAATAGCCTCGTTTTGCGTTTCTTATAAGAAATGTTGACATTTTTAGCCGCGCTAATTGTTACAAATGAAACGCAAGGTACTGATTTTTCGTGCTGAATTTTGACACCTCACCTACTTAGTCCAGCCACTTAAAATTTTTAATAATATAAATCAGAATTGGCTAATATGTACTATAAATATCTTTCAATATTTTTTTGAAATCCGCTGAAAATCCTTTTTGATTCATGAAAAAAAGATTCCAAATGTCAAATTTGAAAGCTGTCAAAAAGTGGTATCAGAGGACCCATCTATTAACATGGGTATTTGATGCTAGCATTTCGTGTTAAAAATGCTTAAATGAAACGCATGACAACCAGCAAGAAAAACTAGAGATGCTAAAAATGTTGGTATTTATGGCTAAAAATGCTTATCTGGAACGGGCCGAATGTCTCTCATCTCAGATGAGAGACATAGGCTCGTATTAATAATTGCATCTCAAGAATGAGCTCGATCTTAAGATACTGTTTTTGACAGATGTTCCATACATTAAACGTCAAAACTGCAGCTTAAGATCGCTCTTAACTTTGAGACGCGTTTATTAATACGAGCCATAATACTACGCCTAGGGATATGGTACGCAACAATTGCTTAGTTAGCAAAAACTATTGTTTAGTTTGGACATGATTGAATTTCTTCGCAGATGTATGCAGGTTGCCTCACGATGTTTTCACCGTAGGAGCGTCAGACAAATGTACATATGAAATTCGAAACGAAAAACACATTGGTACATAGCGGGTATCGAACCCCGACCCCCCGATTGGAAGGCAAGTGCTGAGTCCACAGCACCACCGACGCTCGTTACATTCGTTAATACATAGTTGTTACATTTGCTAGGTAAAAATTTTTTGTTAGTATTAAGTTATAATGGTATTCCAAATAAATAAATAAATCACAGTATACAATTTTTTTTTTCCATATTTTGCGGGAGGCGAGGTAAACACGGATGGCACGCTACGAAAATCTAGCATTCAATTACGAATACGCACACTATGAAAATATTACCTCACTATAAAGAAACACACACACATCGACAAATTAACGTGTATCTACGCAATCGCCCGCAAATCATGCCCGTGTACTGTGTTGAGCTACCAACGTATTTTTCTATCGTAACGGCATAAAAATTACTTAAAAATTGTTGAGCAATTTATAATAAGCGTCAATGATGCTGAATCAAGTAGCTGAAATGAATCATATATGGGTGTTAAATAGGTACTATTTGTAAACTGATTTTTTATTACAATGAATAAAAAAAAATATTTTTTAAATGTAATTTGATTCTTAACAACTAAGTATATGCACCAAGTGACTTAAATCTTAGTTTTCAACATTAAATCACCATGTTCAACTTAACTACAAAGGGACATTGTATCAGTATTGCAACATTTGCGACTTGAAAAAATGCTTATATGGAATGCCTAATAACCCTGCGTTCCGTAAAACGATAAAAGTGATAATATCGCGAATCCGACCAAAGTCACAACATAACCTGTTGATTCAATAGCCCATATATTTTGTGACGATTTAATTTGGTCGGATTCGCGATATTATCGCAATTCGGAACACACCATAAGATAACTTCAAACGTTTTTAAATATTTTTTGTTTAGGGGAAGGCAAAGAAAACTAAAATCTATGCAGCCTAGTCATTGGTAATTTGTTTAATTTCTTTATTAAATTTTTTCATTATCTAGCTATACCCGCAAACTATGTTCCGCCAGTAAAAATTCAAATATTGCTATTAAAAATGGAGATTGGTGGTAGAAGGGTGATTATTTAAGGTTAAAGGTATTTTTTGATGCCAAATCATAAAAAAATTGTCCAAAAAATCTGCACAGCCACCCTTAAATACACCTAAAATTTCATAAAATCGGTTAAGCCGTTTATGAGTTCGTTAACAAACACTGTGACATGAGATTTTTATAATTAGATTACTATAATTAGTAAATATATTATAATCTCAGCATTCAGAACTCAATTGATTTTCAATCATTCCCAGTTAAACATCCTAATACTATTACTATGAAAAAAGAAAAAACAAAATATTCACATATTTAGTGGCAGCAGTTACTATTTCTCTGACAAAGTATACAATTTTTGAAAGGTTTGAATTAATGTATAAACAGCTTATATTACTTTCCATGATACAACGAAAAAATGTTACATACACTAGATAGTACAAAATCACTTATGTATTAATTTCAAAGATTGTACAAAATTTTTCAAATATTTCTTGCAAAAGCTTTATAAACATTAAATAAAACCACCCACCAGCATTTAGATTTTGTTATACCTGAAGGTTGTCTAGTAGAAATCTTAATCGCTTACAAAGTGCAATTTATATAATTTTTATTTTGGGAAACAAAGTATTTTGCGAAACATTCATAGGTATGTAAATTTTTAAAATTGAAAATAGTGAAATTAGAAATCAATGTTTTTATTAACATTACCTTTAGAGAATAAAGAGTTCTAGGTATTATATACTCAATACAAATAAAACCTATAATACAAATCTTTAATAGGTGGACAAAGGTATATACGAGTTAATGCAAGTTCACAACAATGATAGTCAGTACTTCTGTTGATGTAGCTCAGCTCTTTTGTAATTTTGTACTCATCATCACTATTTTCTAGCTCAACAATTCTACAATCTTTATGAATGTTGTATTTATATAGGAATTGTAGGTTCATAATAACAAGAAAGAAATACACATTATTTTGAAGATATAAATCACATTTACTATTGAATAGGCTCTGGTTGTTGTGTTAACAGCAAACCAAATCTTTTTTTGATAGTGATTCTTTGCCTTGAATATTTGTCTTCAGGTGAGAAACGAGCTGGAATAAAATTTCATATGTAAGTAATCAACAACTATCTCAAGCAATTTTTTAAAGATACATTTTGCTAATTGCTTTAAATTATTAGCTTTGGGTTAAGTATTTTTATGTTAATTACAAATAAGTTTGTGTATTCAATAATAAGAGGTTATCTAGACTTAATGTGATATTTATATTGAAAGAAAATCACACATGTCATGGTTTGCTTTATGTGAATTTTCTAATTAAGATTTAGTGGGTGTAACTTGATAAAGCAGTTGTAAATTTTAAAATTTGTTCATTTAGTTATATACTTGTATAAAATCATAGGTTGAGGATTTTGCATACAGGATGATATTTGGATGTCGAAGACATAGAGCTGCAAATGCATGGTGGCTTGTGAAATAATGTGCTAGATCATACCAGAATCACATTTTAACTCTCCAGATTGAACAGAGTAGCTGTGCACATACTGTAGAACCACAGACAGGATGGAGCACACAGGAGACCGGACATGCTAAGCATTGTAACTTACAATATTTTTGCCTGTCCCGTGAGTGCCACCTCCCGCATCCCTCACATGTGCACTTGAGCATACCTACTTTTTCTTCAAAAGGATATTTTCAAAACTTTCCATCCTGTTCTGTACTGAGTAAAAAACACTTTCCGTATGCAACCTTTACACTGCTAAATGGCCTAATTTTCAGGATTGTGATGATAGAGCTAGTCAAACAGATTCTAATCAAAATATTGGAATTATTATAATACCTGGGTGAGCCGATAGCGTAGGTTTTCCCGTGGGATCAACAGTCTGAAAATGTAAATATTTTTATGGTAATGTTATAAAATTATAGTATTATTCGGACGAAAGGGTAATTTAGAAAAATATGTACTGATAAGGTATACTGTCTGTCACCATTTTCGTTGAAATAGTATCTTAAGTACATGGTTATTGGTTCCCTTAGAACTTTTAAGGGCAGATCAAAATTATAAAATTTTACTCAAAATCTTTGATAATCAAAAAGTATGAAGCGCAAACAAAAAGTAAAAACAAGGTTATGTTCACAGACTACATAGAGATACTACGTATGTTATGTTTATAACATAGATATAGAATGAAATAGATGGGCTATAAAAGCCGTCAAACATGAGGAAAAGAGATAAACTTATACACATTGCCAAAGGAAAGAAGAAGATGGCATCATTTTTTTTTGTCCTTGTTACCGTATATAGGTGAAACTGGTAGTGGGGATTGTTTATCACCAGCGTCTGGTGCTAAACAAATACGTGGAAGAAATTTGTTCTGTGAATTATAGCTTACTGTGTAATTATTTAACACTTTAATTAGTGTAATTGTGAACTATTTGAACATTTAAATCATGGTGCACTGCTCCGTTTTAGTTTGTAATAGTGATAGTGCTAGAAAACAGGAAAATATAACCTTTTACAGGTAAGACCTAAATTGTGTCAATAAAAAGCGCCAAAACTATTTTTTAAATTATAGATACAAGTTATATTGCAATATTTTATCCTTCTACTATGGTTCTCAATCATATTATGGGATTAAACATGAAATTTCAAACTAAGTAGTAAGGTTATTGTTAACCTAACAAGCTAGGAATGTCGCCATACAATATGGCCACGTATACAGCCAACGCGTATAACATTTTGCCGGGTTATAATGATACCAGTTACGCTACGACAATTTTTCCTTGATTCGTAGGTAATTTGTTACGTGAAAGGGAACTCACATATTACATATTAGTTTCTGTGTTACATTAATATTGACATATTTAAGTATAAAATTTTGAGCATTTTAAATAACAAAGGTAATTCTTTTGAAGTAAGACTTTCCATTTGCTTGTTTGTCTGTATTTAACAGATTTCCTTCGGGGAACCTCCTTTTATTTTTAACCTGTATACATATTGTTTCAGGACGCATCGGTGTTGAATTTCGGTTCAAATTTGAATACGCCCCGAAAGAGAAAAATGCGGCTTCAAATGCTGGGTTTGAAACAATCAGCGAGGTCATCAAATAAAAAACTACGGCCAGTGCGTCAACCGCTTAGACGATTGGGAAAAAAAGTAGTCTAATTTTAGAAAATGTTTATTTAAAATTTAATATTATACATTTTCTAAATCTTCACAAATATTTAGTAAATGTGTAAATATTGGATTTTAAATAAACTGCAGAGATAAAGAAAAAACAATGATTATTGCCCGCTGTATTCTTAATCGAGCGACGATCTTCGCAAGGTACCTAGCTGGCAAAAGCTGGAAGCGAATGGTCGCGGATCGTGCTCAGTGGCGAGCACTTGGAGAGGCCTATGTCTAGCAGTGGACGCGTGTGGATGATGATTCCTAATATTTTTTCTTATATTTGTAAAGATGTTTACATAATAGCTTAAATAAATAATAGTAAAATGTTTTAAAACGAAATATACTCGAGTAAATCCGAAAAGTGTAGTTTTATTTAAAAGTGTAAATAACTTTAGACTGCGGCGAAGGTTGAATGAAGAATTCAATAAAAAAATCGCAACTTCCTCCCACTTTTATTTTTTGAGACATATTATTGAGCGAGGGGCGCTCATTAAAATGTCTCAAAAAAAATACGTAGATCAATCAACCCTACTTTATGTTTATAGTGGTAAAAGCCACTATAAAAATAAAGTAGGGTAAAACTTAAAGCAACACTGGTATACCCATCTACTTTAGGCAGGTATGATGTCATATATGTCTGTCCCTTACGGGTATACGGTCACGTCCTATCTATTCATTCTTTATCTAAGGTTTATAATAACACATATTAATGGCCGGTATACACTTTGTTTAGTCAAGTGCTTAGTGCTTAGTACACTGTTTAGTGTTAAGTGATTAGTAGGTGCAGTCCCTACACTGTTTAGTAAACGGTGCTTAGTTTATTTGTTAATTATATGGACTAAGCACTAAACAGATCTGTCCAGACGTGTTTAGTGAGTGTTTAGCTGCAAGTGAGGGGTGAAGGCGGGAGCGCGGGAGGGGCGACTCGCAGAAAAAATAGAACGCGTTCCTATTCACTAAACACTTAACACTAAACAGAAGCTGTCCCAACGTGTTTTTTACTAAGCACTAAACACTAAACAAGCCACTCGCACTAAACACTAAACAGTGTGTGTACCGGCCATAATGTCGCATTTACACATGCGTGTTCGCCATTCGACGAAACATTCGTGTTGTGGCGTTAACCATGGAATTATTACTCAAACAGGAATGAGCTCTTCAAAATATTGTTGTTCAAATTTGGACTTTATTTCTATATAAATAAAGACTAAACACTTGAAAGTACAAAAGTGTGATAAAAATGATTTTGCTTTATTTTTTAACAATTTTTTAAACATGTTAAAAAATTCTAAGTTGGCTGTTGATACGTAGTTATTATTAAGAGTGAATAAAGATTACTTTGGTTAACAGAGTACAAAAAATATCAATACAGTTGAATTTTCGTCGGGGCTGGTAAGACCTCGGTGGCCGAGTGGTCAAGGTGTCAACACGGTATGTTGAAGACGCGGGTTCGATCCCTTCCCGAGATTAAATTTTTCTTTATTGATTTATTCATCTTTCTTTTATTTTCAAAAAATTGACTACAGACGAAACCTTACACTTCATTGAACTTTCTCAAAAGGGGCCTATAATTTGGAACCCTAAGAATAAAAAGTCATATTTTGGTCAAATTATTTTCGTAGTTATAGGGTATATGCTGGCTAAGCACAGCGTTGATGCCGCTAATACTTCGACGTCCTCCATTGCTAAAAGCTCGAAAGCAACTGAACGCATTGCGAGAGTGTAAATACCTCGACGAGCTCTCGCGCTCTTCCGCGAGACACGAGCCGAGCCTCGAGGCGCGAGTGTAAATCAGGTATTAGAATAAATTAAAAAGAAGTTTGTTTTGTTCACAGACGTGTGCGGCTGTATGGACTTAGTTTCCTTTGCCTTTCCTAAAAGGAAGAACTAAACAAAAAAACGTGTGGTTTTGTTATTGTTTATTTTAAATATTTCTTCGAAATATTTATGTCGGCTTTTAAATAAGAAAATACCAATTGTAATGGCTAGTTTACCCCCTCGCAAAATCTCTGGATCAAGTCGAAGTGCAAAACAAGATGCTTCCCATATTCAAGTTCTTTTACAAATGGGATTTCCAAGACACCGGGCGTAATATATTTTGTTATAGTAAATTACTAAATAATTCTTATTATTTCATATTTCCTAATTTGAATGTTTACAGATTGAAGGCTTTAGCTGCAACAGGTAATCGTGGAGTCCAGCTGGCATCAGATTGGCTGATGACGCATGTAAACGATACCCATCTAGATGCTAATGAGCCTCGGGAATATATCTTCTATGCTAGTCCCACAGGACCATTGTTGCAGCAGCTGATTGAGTTTTGGGACAAGTCTAAAAAAGAAACTGGTTGGAATGGAGCCCACAATTTTCCACCACATATTACATTAGTTTCTTTTTTCAAAGTAATTACATTTTTTTTATTGTTTCATACCAAAACCATGCTTATACCTAGTACTAGTATTAATAATTTTATTTTATACTAGGCCCCGGATGAAGCATCTCTACAGATTGCCAAAGCTGTGAAACATGTAGTAGAAATGGTTGGGAATCCACCAAATTGTCCATTAAAAGTTGAACCATACATATCACACAATTTCATGGGCTTGTTTGTATCAGATGAACATGCTGATTATTTAAAAAGGATAGCTGTTCAATATGTAAAACAGGTGTCATCAGCATGTATGTATTATTATTTATCTTATTTTTAACAATATAAAGTATGGCTTGCGTAGCACACAAATAGAATTAACACCTAAATGTCTAAGCAATCATTCTGTCTCTCATTTGTTTGACAGACAAAAATAGGTTTTGGGTATGTTCATTAGTGTTAAACATATTTTGTAAAATGATATGCAAGAAGACATAAGTAAAATTTTAAGTATTTAATAGTCAGCTGATATGTATTTATTATATCTCAAAGGCTTGGTATATATATCGATAATACATTAATAATTTGTGTGAATATATGGAAGGCTTTATATCTTTTACAATGTAGCACTGATTAATAATATTAAGGACATAATCTTTTGTATGTAAAAATTATACTACTTATACAGTAGCTTCAATTAGATATCATGCAATTCCTTAGAGCTATTATTAATTTTAAACAGTGGGTGTAGCTGTGGATACTTATGAGCACTTGGATACCTTGGGGACATGCTTCCCTTGGTGTGCGATGCCACAAGAGAAACCTATCAAATGTAAGAGTATTATTTGTTTGCCAACATATTATTATTGTGTAAATATCTTTATTTTATTTTTATCAAATTTGTAATTTATTTGTAGGCTTTAGTAGAAGATTCGAAGATTGATGTGCATGCTCATGGTCTTTGTCAGAGGTAATTTGCTACTTGTTGTCATCACGTTTAAATTGATTCATGGTAAATCTCTATAAAGTGTCAGCATATCACTATTCATTTACAATTTGCACACTTAATAAGACCTATTCTTCTTCTATTATGGCAATGTGTTATCTTTCCGACAACAATTCTGCCAGCCTAGCGACTTAACTTAGCATGTGTTTAAAGAAAAATATGTTCAAACCGACAGAGAAATAATCCACTTGTGTGATAGATAAGTTAATCGCAACCTGAAATACAAACAAAGATGACGTCACAGTTGGATATTATTACATTTAATAAATTTAATAAGTACATATAAAACATCACATGAACACAAAGTTAATAAATATGCAAAGTTAATAGGTAGGGGAATTTTTATATTAGTCAGTGAATCATAAGTATCAAAATTACTTTTATATCTACTACATTCAAAGAAAATATGGTCTAAGGTGCCTTCCGCTAGACCACATTCACAAAGGGAGTTATCACGAACTTTAATTTTATGGAGGAAGACAGGAGTACAGCAGTGACCCATGCGTAGCCTGCAAAGTACGGTTATTATATTTTTGGGGAGTTTTTTGTATTTAAAAAACCAAGGCCTAGACATGATAAGTGGTTGGATATTATAATAAAAACCCCCTTTGGATTTGCTGGATACATCCCACATTTGTTGCCAATCTGAATTTAAAGTTGGTTTAGAAACGTTTATGAGGTCTTCATTCTTTAACTGTCTTTAGATGTATGTTTGACTGCTAGTCCAGTATACCAAGTACAACCCTCCGGTCCGATAAAAGGAAATTGAGTATTTTCTTTTTTGAGAATTCTCAGTAGTAATTCTGATTCAGGAAAAGGTGCCCAAAAAGTGCCAATATGCTTGTCCTCTACTATATGGGAAAGATTGGCGAAGAATGGGTGTTTAATACATCTCTTTTTTCAAAAATTTGTGTGCATTGATATTTATTTATTATGTTATATGCATATAAAAATTTATCGCCGTTTGTTAGTTTCACTAGAACTGAAAAATGGCTTGAACAATTCTTACGAAACTTTCTGTGCTTGTTTGAAATGGTCCAGGGAAGGTTTATACATACAATTGGATCCAGTAGATAGCACTGTGATTAAGCAGGATAATGTCTGTAGGGGCCACTAGTATTATACATATGTTTTATATTTATCCATTAAAAAATTTTAAGTAGTCATCTCATACTCTCCCTCTGAAGAGTTCATTGTTCAATTTCCTAATTGGTTTTTAGGGTCCCTCTAAAATATTTATTTAATTTATCAGTATTATTTTCCTCATAATTATTTTATTTAGGTACCATTTTATTTCTGGTTGAAAATGCAGTCGCAAATCAATCAGAATATCGTTTATGACATTTATTTACAAAAAATTTGAAGTGTTGCATATCGTGCTGTTCAGTATGCTACCGGTCCTATGTTGGGCTGAAAACCACATTGCCTTACCTCAAGCAAACATGCCGTAGCATACTTCTGTCTGCGACTTCTGGACAACAGCGACGAGAGGAGCGCTCCCCCTTCTGTAGACCATGTCGTTCAAAGTCCAGCAATGGAGCCTTGTTGGGAACACTTACACTGACAACCACACACACTTTCATATACAGGCTTCTTTAGGCTACCAAGAAACACCTGAGTCAAACTGAGCACTACAGCCACGTAAGCTGCGACGGGAACACCCGAAACCTTAGTGCACTCTGTCACCGACCGTTTCACTAGCCAGCCTATGGCGCATTGGTAAGGAGCGCGATCGCAGGCCTACGCGCACACCCTTTCGTTTCCGACATGTGCGAAATACATATTTGACTACCTTCATGACCGACTTTTGGATAACATGCATGTAATTTTTATTTTATTTATTTTGCGGGTATGGCGACTGAGCAGATAATGCCGCAAGCCACTCGGCCATTGTACCAAGTTCACCCACCCCTTTTTTTCTCGGGGTGCAATCGCACACCGTACCCGCCGTTGGCTAGAAGGCGGGCGTGTGTGGGGCTGGCCCAGCAAAGTGCCAGCCCGAACCCACTAAAACCCCTCGATGTTCTCCCTACCCTTGAAGGCGCGCATGGTAGGGTCCACACTGCGATTACCACTAACCCCTTGGCTTTCTTAACACTTTAACAGCCGATCACGTACTGGGTACGGGTGGGTGTGATCGTCTCTGGCCGCTATTCACGTCCTCAGTACGGCATTGACTTTCTTAGCGTTTGTTTTAAAATTACGTACGTGGTACGTGATTTGCGTGTAACCCCGGTGTACAGTAACACTTTAGCTACTTATACATGTATGATTCACGGATGGGAGGTGCGGGGTGTAGGCAGGGCAAGCGATCTAAGAGCCGCGCGGCGCAGTGCTCCCACGCCGCCAACCCGAGAATGTACATGTTATTTTTTTTTTCAATTGAAGTTGAAGGTTTTCAAACAGACCAATTTTCATTTGAAATTCTGAAATAAAAATAAATCATTTACATATGTTTTTTATTCCTATCCTAAAAATTTATAAGACTATTGTATAAATAAATAAAAAATAGTTGTATCACAAATAGTTTTGAATTTATAAGTCTTACAATATCGACAAAAAACGCCGGCGTACCAGGAAAGGCGCGCTTTAGAACAGTCGGCTGTTAAAGTGTTAATGTTGTTACATAATCAATGTAAATTTCTTCAATTTCAAAAATTTCATAGTTTCTACATTTTGTAATTTCGGCTTCATTCTTTATTTTTAAATTATAGTCCTTTTTTCATCTCATGCACGCCAACACGACATACTTAACCGTTGACCTTGAGACCACCCTATGACGCTCGTAATAGTGGCGGTTTTTGTAGTGCAACTGAAAAGCTTTATGTGTTGCTGACTGTACATTTAATATTATTTTCTTTACTCAGATAAGATAGGCCGCGCACTTTTCAATCCACTCGATTGAAAGGTTCGCAGTCTAGCCAAAAAAAAACAATATGCTCAAAAATATTTCTATTTTTCGACGTAACCTCTGGATGGGAAAGGCTTTGGAATAGGAACCGCAGTTCCGAGCGCCACCTTGAAATTAATAATTATTTTAAGTGGTACAGTGGAACCACAAATATCGTAGTTCCTATCTCTATTTCGTATGTCAGGAAAGTACAGTCAATCAAAGTAAAACGACTGCTGTTATAAAATGATAATATACACCGTGAATTTTGAATTACCCAAGAAACTTAAATATCGTTTAAATAAAAATAGTGGGAACAGAGATAAAGAGAAAACGAGCTACACCCCCATACATAAATATTGATTTATTACGTTTACAAAATATCCTATAAACGGCGCACATTTGTATACGACATCGTTTCGTAGTACGTAAAGTTCGTCACGAACTCTTAAAAAATGGCAACAGCGATTGCGCGGCGAATGATTACCAATTTCATACTTTTTGCGGGCTTAAGACCGGCAAAATCCCCTTATTGCAATAAATTAATCATACTCGCACTGTCCGATAGTTCGACTCAGATAGTGAGAAAGTATAAGCATGAAATGGACTGTATAATGAAAAACGACGATGAACAAATAATTGCTATGTGTAATACGATGATCGATTCTTGTGCTCTGAGGAGGACAGAAAGAAGTCACCATTAACCTGATGCTACATCAGCCCGCAGCAACCACTACCTCGTTTGTTCCTGGTATTGCAATCCTTGTTTGTAAGCAAAGCCTAGCAATCACTTGTAGAACGAGATCGTTAAGTGGGGTTCAACAATATCACGCAACATAGAGTCAGTGGATTAGTCCACTACCCTCCAAATAAACGCAAGAATCGGACACGCACTAAAGCGCATATTCTCTATTTTAATATTCAAAAGCCATAGTGCAAAATCAATCACGTACTTCGCGCCCGCGGCGCCGCAATGCCTGCCAGCTAATTTATGTTGCGCGTGCTCACTACGGCTTTTCGCAAAATACTAAGGTCACGACTGACGGCCAATTGAAAGGGGTGAAGTATGGAATGGACGGATCAAAGCGTTGTTGCCAGCCAACTTTGTTGCTGCCGACAAAGATGCCAATAGCTATCTGTCTGCCTAAAGAAATTAATCGGTCTCATTCCTCTAAGGAATTGCACTATTATTGAGACAACTTGGAGACAAATTTCAAAATAATTATTGAAAAAATGTATGTTTTTTTAAGAAATATATCCTAAATCGTTGCTTGAATGCGCTAGTAAATTTTCTCAGGTAGGTACCTAATTCAATATTCACGGTGTATATTTATTTAAAAAATCACTGTTTTATTAGAATTAGACCTTAATAAATAAACGCGTTTTTCCGCAAGTAAAAGTAACCTGACCCCCTAGACAAGATGCCTTTCGATAATCGCAAACGCAATCGCTAGAAGGAAAATGAATGCGATTTGACATAAGCCCTCGTTTAGCTTTCGAGTGCAATTGTCAAATCATTATCATTATCCATTTAGCGATTGCGTTTGCGATTATCGAAAGGCATCTTGTCTAGGGGGGCAGGTGACGCACGTAGCGAAAACTAGAAAATTCAAGTTCGCTGTCCGTGTCCGTTTCGTGTCCGTTCATAAGATTATACCTGTATCTGCAATCTCCCTGACATACGATCAATCTACAGTCCGATATTTTGCCGATATTTTGTTTAGTCGTAGACGTGAACCGACCAGAGCAAGATATTCAAAGCTTCTTCGTTCATATTCGAATTCTACAAGCCATTTTACGGTGATATATGATTGACATAATTCTTTTAATGTTTGTTGTCTTTAGATCTTCTTCAGTGTTAGTCTTTTTCTAATTTTATATTTCCTAAAAACGCTGCACTTAATGTTACCTAATTCACTCTTAATTGACAATCGTAAATATTACAGTAACAAAATTTCATACTGTAACTACCATAGTGTGTCTACGAAATGACTGTAGTAGTGTAATAAAAATAAATTATAAATATGAATGTCGATCTCGCACCCATTCATAACTAGAATATAATGTAGCGCTTGCGACTCATAACGGACTTGAACTTTTCAATCCAGCTTTGTAAGTTGAAGTTGAAATTAATTAATTAAGAATTGCGAAGTGGCAGTGGGTGGGTAGGGCACATTACTCGTAGGACGATTGGCTTGGAGATCCTCGGGGCAGACCTACACAGTCCATTATAAAAGTAATGCGCATGATTTAATTGTGACGCGACTATCCATCGTAGCCCGCTTGGACAGGTTGAAAATTGTGGTGTGGTGTGAGGTCTGCCCGTTCAAACGCGCCCGGTTTCAGTTCGCTCTGAGCAATGAGAGCGGAAGGACATGTGTTCGCTTGAAGTGTGTTTTTTGCCCACGCTGTTTCTTTGTAGCAGAAATAATCTCAAGTCTCGCGAAAATGATGGACTTTTTAAACTTTGCCGTAACCGGAGATGAATCCTGGATGTTCGAGTACAACCGAGAATCGAAAAAGCAGAGCTCCGAGTGGCACACAAAATCTTCTCCCCGCCCCTAAAAAGCGAGCATGAACCAGTCTCGCATTGAAACCATACTCATTGTCTTCTTTGACGTTCGAGGAATCATCCATTTTGATTTAATATCGCAAGGACAAACTGTTAACGCAGCCTTTTACTAGGAAGTGTTTAGGAAGCGGTCAAACTCCACAACGACAATGCCCCTAGCCACACGACCTTCATCGTTACCAACTTCCGGGCCCGAAGCAGCACCCTACTGGTCCAACAGCCTCCTTACAGTCCCGATTTAGTTCCCTGTGACATTTTTTGTTCCCCCTACTGAAGAGAGAGCTGAAAGGAAAGCATTGGGAGTCCATGGACGACATCTAAATGCATATTACGTTTTTTTATTGCTGTGGGTGGCAGACGAACCAGTGGCCCATCTGACGGTAAGTGGTATCCACCGCTCATGGACATCTACAGTGCCAGGGGCATAGCTTGGTTTATGCCTAACTGGAGAGAAGTTGGATATATCGTAGCGCTTAGGAAACACCGCAGCTGGAAGTTCGTTCCAGAGTCTGCACGTACGTGGAACTAATGAACGCTGAAACCGAACTGTGCTAGACCAGATCGGTTCTAGGTGGTGGACTCTGCTGCGGTAGCGGTTGGTGCGATGGTAAAATGTGTCGAAGGTACCACTGCAAACAGTTCCTCGAGAGCCGATAGAGCACGCGGAGAGAAACAAAGTGTCTCCTTTGTTCCAGCGTCTTCATTGAGGCCGTGATATTGGGATCGCAGACGATGCGGAAAACACCCTTTTGCAGGGAGTCAAGAGAGTCGAGCTGATATTTGGGAACTCCTGCCCAGAAGTGCGAGCAGTACTCCATATGCGGCCGAATTTATGCATTATAAAGCATTAGCCGCTGGCTAGGAATAAAGTAATGCTTTGCTTGCACTTTAGCAGAATTTTCCACACCGAGGATCCCAATACCATCGGACATACGAAGAGTTACTCCCTAGAACTGAGGCACTACAATAAATGAGTCCTACTTCGCAGTGAACGCGCACATTGTGGGATTAAACTTAACTAAGTTCTTTGCATCCTATTCGGAGACCCGCTCTAAAGAGTCTTCGACTTCAAGGCATTCATGTGGAGTAGTTTCAGCGTGCCTTCCAGGCGTAGCAGAGACATCTCCGCAAGTGCATTCATGCAGGAGGGAATTATTTCGAAGAATGTTAAGCATTTGTACCGAAAGGATAAAAAAATATAATTTTTACCAGAAAATGCGCATTACTTTCACAATGGACCCTGTATGTATGTCCAGCAGTAGGCGTTTCTTGCTAAAATAATGATGATAAATAAAGCAGTAAATGCAGGAACCCACGACTCACATTCAAAATAAAATAAAACAGCCGTAAACTTGGAGCCGCACGTCAAGTCGTTGCACATCACGCTCGCGTATCACTTCGACGTGGCATCGTACGACGCTCTGAAGAGCCTCGTGGACGAGATGCAACCAGTCGACCAAGCGAGCTGGGAGCTGCGGCTGTATTCTAGAGACCCGCGGCTCGCGAATCACCAGGTATTTGATTTAGAAGAGATATTGGATAGAAGGGTTGGCATGACCGTCTTGTAAGTAAGTGCCTTTATACAACACCTGTTTGGAAAATACCAGTAGGTAGATAGAAATATTTTATAAAAACTATTGCTGAGCTTGTTGAAATTCATTGTTAACGTGTTCGAGGGCGTTGCCAGTTGCGTGGCAAAAGAGCAACTGGCAGCCGGGGTGGCTGCCAGTTGCTCTTTTGCCACCACGACCTTCCTCAAGCACTGTGCCAGTAGCACAGCCAATAATCTCTCCTTACATTGTCTCAAAACAACATTAATCTCCCTAGCAAAAAGCTAGCCTTAAATTGAGTTTCAATAACTATAACAATTTTAATATAACCTTCAATTAATAGGCGCATAACACATTGCACCGGACACCGCTCCGGTGTGCGGCGCTGCGGTTTTTAATTTTGACTGAAGAATTTTAATTTGTATACAAAAACCGCAGGGTATAACACACTCACACCGCATGCCCGTGCGGTTGTGCGGCGCGCGCGACGGCACCGCAATCCCGGACGGTGATGCGGTGCGGTCCGCGGGGTATGCCACACTGCCGCAGTATCGTACGGATTTTTGCGTAGAAAGGACGTGCATACGCGTAATAGATCTCGACATAGATAATGCGGTGATGCGGGGTGGCGTGCACCGCAGCTCCGGACGGTGATACGGAGCAAACCGTACGGTGGCACGGTTCCGTGCCGCCGCAGCCGCATGCGGTTTTCGTCCCTCCGTACACCGCAGCGGGATGCGGTGGCAATGTGTTAAGCGCCATAGAGATTTTGTTTCTTATTCTCTTCGTAGGTGTAGTGTAAAGCACTATGTATTACACGGAAGGAAGTGCGCGATACTTTTTTTATACTATGTACCCGGCGCCGTTCGCCGCGCCAACTAGTGAATAACCGTCATTATAGGTACCTTTCATTATTTTTGTTTCACACTGGCAGCCATGCCGTCGATGATGCCGGCTCCGAATGCAGCTCGCCGTAAAAGAGCCCCTTGACAATATTAAGTTGTATTCAATAGTGAAAATCGACTGAGTTCTGAAAAGTCCTGCAAAGGAATGGAGGGCATAGACAAATTCACTTTCTGTTATGTCTATGTATATGAAAGCAAAACGTGTATCAGACTAGACTTGCGATAGATATTATTTCTGTCATAAGCGTAATGTTTAGTTTACATAATAGAAAATTCAATAGAAAGCCTGACCACAATCAGGTAAAACAGATTTCTGAGACCTTAATCTGTAAACATAACGCTTTTACAGCATACCTCTATTAGCGTTATATTACTTCAACTGTGGTTATATTTTGAAGCCATCGTGGTCACAATTTATTGTGAAATAATATATACCTATAAGTTTATAATGAAACAGTTTCAATGGGCATACGGAATGAGTATAAAAAAAACAAAATTCTATTAAATCCGTCAGTTACATAGTGAAAAGTACTGAGCTTAAGCTAATTAATGGCAGAGGGTAGGGGCTCACTATACGTAGAAGTTGTTGAACATTTACTCTCAAATCTATACAGGGTACATTTTGAGGTACCGGCAACCTCGCAGGATTAGATAGCTAACATCATTAACTACAACGCCTGCCCCTATTAACACTGTCGGAAATGCAAAACAGCAACTTTACAGGAGAGCGATTTAAAGTTGCAATTGCTCACATTTTTTATATCATAGACTATGATATACATGAAAATTTTGGGTTGAATGACATTACGTGTAAACACATTTTAATAATTAGTTTTAGATAACGCACTGATTATTTATTAGTTATTATGAAACACCGTGTATATGACAGACATCACACACATGCACATTACATTTTTTCGGCTTTTGAAGGCCAATAATAAATTGTGTGTAACACCGCGTTTACACATTCGCGCGAATCGCGAGGCGAATAGCGAGGCGAATAACGAACTAGCTGTTTACACATGCGTGTTCGTTATTCGCCTCGCTATTCGCCTAGCAATTCGCCTCGAGATTCGCGCGAAATAGCGCGTTTACACATTCGCGCGAATCGCGAGGCGAATAACGAACACGCATGTGTAAACAGTAAGTTCGCTATTCGCCTCGCGATTCGTGAGTTCGCGTCGGGAGCGGTTTTTTGGACGCGAATCAAAGAGTCACTTCTATACACTTCTATATTGAAGTCGGTGCCAAACGATATCTCCTCGAAAGTCTTAAAATTTGTCACAAAGGCGAGGCGAATAACGAACACGCATGTGTAAACAGTAAGTTCGCTATTCGCCTCGCGATTCGTGAGTTCGCGTCGGGAGCGGTTTTTTGGACGCGAATCAAAGGGCACGAATGGCGAACACGAACTTACTGTTTACACATTCGCATGCATTTAGTTGACTGCTAGCGCCCGACCCAACCGAACGTGTAGACAAATTAGAGTGGAGTAAAGTGCGAATTTTAGAATTCCTAGAACTTTATTATAGAGAAGAGCTCATTTGGAACCCAAAACATCGCAATCATAATTACACATAAAAAATATTTTACAAAAAATAAAAACCGACTTCAAAAACACTGAAAAGTTAAAAATAATATAAGAAATAGGTACAGACAACATCACACTTCTATATTGAAGTCGGTGCCAAACGATATCTCCTCGAAAGTCTTAAAATTTGTCACCGACTTCAATATAGAAGTGTGATGTTGTCTGTACCTATTCTTATATTATTTTAAACTTTTCAGCGTTTTTGGAAGTCGGTTTTTATTTTTTGTAAAATATTTTTTATTTTTAACTTTTTAGTGAATGAAATCTTTTTAGTAAAAACAAAAAACCCTAATTTAATACCAGCTCATCAGTGAGCTCCCCAGTAACATGATCTGATAGAATTTCAAAATTAGATGTATTTGTTATAGCATCTTTTTTCTTTTGCTAGCAAGTATTATCGGTGTTGTTCTCATATCATGTTGTGGGGTTGGAAATGGTACCGATGTTTTAATAGTGCCAGTATATGAATTATGATAGTTGTTTTTTGATTGTATTATAATAGTACTAGGTGAATTTGTTACAGCATCTTACGGCACCAGTACGGTTATGTAGGTTATATTAGCGTATGTTACCCTAATAACCTATATAAAACCTGTATCAAACTTAAAAACCTGTAGTTTGTACTACATAGAAATGAAGTTTATGACAAGTAATTATAATTATCTTATATATAAAAATGAAACGCTGTGTGTTTGTCTCGCAAAAACTCTGAAACGGCTCAACCGATTCTTACGAAATTTTCTGTGTGTATTTGGATAGATCCAAGGAAGGTTTAAACGTATAGTTGGACCCGGTAGGTGGCGCTGTAATCGGGCGGGACAACGTCCGGCGGGCCCACTAGTAGTCAATAAAAATTACTATGATCATGAAAACGTTTTCCTTTAAATAACTAACATTGCCATACATGTTACTACCGATATTAAAGTCTTTCATAAAACAACTAATAATGTCTCATACGGCACTACCGACATTTGAACCATTCAGAAAAAACATTAAATAATGTCGGAATTGGTACTACCGACATTTAATTCATTTACAAGAATGTTAAACAATGTCGGATATGGTACTACCGACTATACAGCCTTTAAAAAATTCGCTTAATAATGTTGGATGTGGTACATCCTATAATTTTAAATTACGTGTTGGGAAATTTCCAGGCAAGATGTAAATGGCTATCAAATTAAATATTAACAATTTACCGTGGTAAAAAAGAAGTTCCAAAGCGACATCTGTTCAATCCGCTAACATAGTCATAACTAGGAGATCGCGCACGCTCCCCGTCTCCCGCGGCCTGCTAAGAACGTTGGATGTTACAATGCGACGTTGTTGACTGACTATCTAGGTAAAATCCGACGTTTTTAATGTATTTATTTTAAAAACTATGGATGAAATCTATTTTTTTTCTCAACAAATGATGGATAGCCAAGGCACGTTTAAAGAAAAAAACCAAAAACAGCAATTTTGCAGATCCGACACTGTTAAAAGGGGCAGGCGGTTTGTTTTACGAGTTTGAAGATAACTCAATACATTGAACAAAAATCAATTTTCAACTTTTTATTGCACTGTCGTGACATTGATAAGTCTATGTTTCATTTATAAACGACGACGGAAGACAACGCTAATTATGCTCGCGCGCTGTTCGCGTAGAGTTACAAACATTCTAGATGTATATTAAATGAATATTTATTTTTGTATGAAAGTAAAATCTAACGAATTATCAAAAGTCGTAGAACAAACGTAGTTAATGATGCTTGCTATCTAATCCTGCGAGGTTGCCGGTACCTCAAAATTTATCCTGTATATTATCGAAAGTTTTTAATTGTGTGAAAAAAGAAAATAGATTTTTTATTATAACTACTTTATGTGAAAACCTTCATGTCGTACATAAAAAAGTTAGTCTTGATCCTTGATTGATAAATCCATGCTTGATCCCTATTGCTGACAGGTGTACAAAGTGACGCAAGGCTACGAGCCGAGGGCGAGCGACGAACTAGAGTTGGTGCTTGGCGATTATATCTACGTAGAGGAGGAGGAGTTGAACAATTCGTCCGATGGATGGGTGCGAGGCACGTCATGGCTCACAGGTAACATGAATTTTAAGGGGTTTTATGCCACGTGGAAAGCATTTACGCAATGTATCGTTCGTAATCGTTGCCGAATTCGGAGTGTCATTCCACCAGAGGGGCCTGTAGGATACGCGGCTAGGATACTACCGCGATCAGCGAAGACTAGGAGGTAGCATCGTATCGCGTTGCAGGATCGTAATAAAGAGTTAAAGCCAGACTAGCAGCCTGTATTATGTAACTGTGTTTGTAACTAGAATTGGGATGATGACTGAATTCAAATTTTTACGTCTCGTCATTAAATATTAAAATACCGTAGAAAAAGAAGCAGTCCTGTGAAATTAGAATTAAAATCGGCATAGAAATACCTTAGATACAAGCATTTTAAGTTGTTAATTTGAAGGCGATTAGACAGAGAGATCCGACATCAACTGTGACGTCATTGTTGAGTACGGCCATATAAACTCCTTGTAAATTGCCGTTTTGCTAGAAAGAGATGGAGAAAAATCTTAAATACCTTATATCTCGGTTGTTTTTATAGTTATTCGAAAACCGATTTTTTCTTTATGTTTATTATATGAATGAGCTTCTATTAAAGCAAAACATTTTTTTAGTCATCTAGCCAATTGCCAAAAAAAGGAATGGATTTGATATTTTGAATTTATATGGATAGTTACTATGCCAAAACGATTTTTTTGCGTTAAGGGCCCGGTCTTGTAATAATCGGTGTTCTAGCAGAATTTTCAGTGAAGTGATATATTTTTTTAGTTATTAAAAATGCAATTAAGTAAATACTTTTTACGTTAATTTAGAGCGTAGGACTTGAAGTTTCCATAACACATTTTACTATTTACTTAAATACTATTTTTAATGTCTTTTTAAGGCTTTAAACATACCCATATTTTCATTCCACGCGTTTAAGGACATATTCATGCACTCGTCATGTAAAAAATATGATCAAAACATATTAATAAATATATTAATACATAAAAACATATGAAATATATTCAGTATACATTTATTCGCAAATCTTCAACAATGATATTTACTGGTTACTTTTTTTCGAAACGTTTTAGTTTCCTTATTTAAGTTCAAATTTTATGAATTTCACCACTTTTAAAATATCACTTTTCTATAAGAAATCAAAATTTAAGCGTAATTTTAGCGTAATCAAAATTTAACCACTTAAAAACGAGCTATTATTAAAGCAAATAATAAAAAACCGTATTTATAACATCATTATAGGTAAATTTTATACTTTATTAATTAATTACTAATTTATCAAAACTTATCGACAGTTTACGCGTCGAAATTTCGCTCAGCTCTGCTACGAATTCGCAGCGTAAACTCTCGATAAGTTTTCATTCTATAAAATTTACCTATAATGATTTTCTAAATACAGTTTTTTTATTATTTGCCTTAATAATAGCTCGTTTTAAGTGGTTAAAGTTTGATTACGCTAAAGGATGATTTCTTGTATAAAAAGTGATATTTTAAAAGTGGTAAAGTTCATAAAATTTAAAATATTTAAACCACCTTAAATAAGGAAACTGCAATATTTCGAAAAAAGTAACCAGTAAATATCATTGTTGAAGATTTGAGAATAAATGTATACTGAATATATTTCATGTTTTGGTCATATTTTTTACGTGACGAGTGCATGAACATGTCCTTAAACGCGTGGAATGTAAATATGGGTATGTTTAAAGCCTTAAAAAACATAAAAATAGCATTTAAGTAAAGTTTTTAAGTGGCGTTTTTTTTATAAAAAAAAAAACTCCGATTATTACAAGACCGGGCCCTTAAGTATCATCTGTATATAAATATAGGTAATGCTAGACCGGAAGTGGGTCTAAAAATCTATAATACAGAAAAATTAAAAAATTGTTGGCACCCCTTTTGTGTATATTTCTAATTTCCAGACAGAGTCAAAATTTTTTCTTCTTCCAAATATATAATTAATTTTAATTGGGGTGTATGCACATTAAGGATTAATATTTTTTCTTAAATCTAGACAGGTATATGTTTTATATATATTGGTTCTTCTTTTATTCTTTATAGCTTTCCACTCGCGACTTCGCCCGCGTTATTTTTGTTTTCCCGTGGGATTTTTTTTTTCGTAGGAAAATTACCCTATGTCCTTCCCCTGGTCTCGAACTATCCCTATACCAACTTTCATCAAAATCGATTCAGTAGTTTCGAAGCCTATTCAATACAAACAAACAATGAAATCTTTCCTCTTTATAATATTAGTAAGTATAGATTATGCCATACACCTTAAAGGTTACGTCGGCTAATATATTGGTTCCTATTAATTTGAATTTTGTAAAAGCCTATAAAAAGGCTTTTGTTGAATGAAATTTTTGTGTTTGAGGATAATGTAAAAATGTCCTCCTAACCGATGTTCGATCACGGCGGCCAATCTCAACAGAGACTAGGTACCTATCTGTAGGGTTACTACTGAACCGAATGCGATCGATCGGCATTGAGATTGTGATTTTTCGTACGCTAATTTTTGCGCATTGGCTCCAAATTGACCCCGTATTGTGCGGATTTTGGGTGAACCAAACTCAGTATTATTAAATTTTCTCAAAATTCGGATCCAATTTGGCGCTAATGTTGTTACTCAAGCGTATGAAAAATCACAAACCTAATGACGATCCATCGGAGATGGTTTAAGAGTAACCCTACGGGATGGCCGCGTGCACGCCGCCGTAATGCCCCCCGTCTGGGGATTGCCCTGGTGTTCTCGGGCAATCCCCCCTTGGCGATAGCCTGACAAGTTGGTCGGGCTTGCCCGAGCGCGTTGGTAGTGGTGTCGCAGTGTGCACCTTACCATGCGCGCCCATAAGGGCAGGGAGAACACCGGGGGGTTTTAGTGGGTAGGCCTGGCACTCTGCCGGGAGAGCCCCACCACACACGCTCGCCGTCTAGCCAACGGCGGGTACGGTGCGGTTAGGCATTTCCACCGAAAAAAAGGTACCTATCTGCGGCCTGCGCGGGAGATAATACAGGAGCGCGTTCAGAGCCTTCGCGCGAAGTACAACTTTTCGCTGTAACCCCGTTCAATGCCTTCGAGCGTAACGCACGGGTGAAACAACCGGCCTCTTCAAGACCTTGTCAGAGCGAGTTACAACGCTCATTTGAACATAGAGCCTCATGGTAAATCCTATAATGGCAATGCCAGCTGATGCCATGCATGAAACTTTGGAGTTCAGGAAGAATTACAAAGATACGATTCCTAACAGGGAAGAATGGGATAAGCAAATCCCTGAGCCCTTTAGGAAAGCCAACCAGATTTGGTACACTGACGGCTCCAGAAAAGAAGGCCGTTCAGGTGCAGGTGTCTACGGAGGTAGCACGAAATCCAGGAGGACCACGAGCCTGGGTGCACATGCCACCGTTTTTCAGGCAGAAATGTATGCCATCATCGACTGCATTCACGCAAACCGGTCGAGCGAGGGTAAAAACATTCTTATTCTATCGGACAGCCAGTCTGCCTTAAAGGCCCTGGCTGGGCTGGCTGCCGTGGAGTTCAAGTCCTAAATCACCTTAGAGTGTTCGAAGGCCTTGAATGATTTGGTGACCAGGAACTCGGTTATGATTGGCTGGGTTACAGGTCACTCCAACATCCGAGGCAATGAAATTGCCGTCGAACTAGCGAGGGCTGGCTCCGAAAACGTTCTTATAGGACCAGAACCAGCATGTGGCATTTCGAGGCTGACAAAAAAGAGAGCCCTTAGGGATTGGGTACAAACACAAGCCCGTCTCCAGTGGGCTCAGAGTAGTGAATAAAGATTAATAATGCAAAAGCCCTGCTTTTGCAATCAAAAATGCTCATTAGGGAATTTTCACCCAGGGTCGCAATGCGAAACCTTCAACTGAGCAGAGGCCAACTAAAGGTTCTCACTAGAGCCTTGACTGGCCACTGTAAACTCAACAAACATCTGCACAGAATGGGATTAGCAAATGCCCACGTGCGGATTCTGTGGTGAGGATGACGAGACACCATCTCACATCCTCTGTGAATGCTATGCTCTCATCCACACAAGGAGCCGAGCTCTGGGCGGACCTAGTTTGCTACCTCATGAAGCAAAGGCTCTGTCTCTAAAAAAGGTCATCGGCTATCTTAACGCTACAGACCTATTTGGAGACCTTTGAGAAGGGGTCAGGCACAATAGATCTGTACAGGTCGCAGTGGCTTGCTGAGGATCGCCACTCGTCGCCCACAGCCATCCCCAAAAGTATATGTACATATAGAAGGGTCTTGCCAGCCAATAACAACGCCGGGGCGGATAGTGGATGACATGGGGGGCGGAGGTGGGGTTAAAGTCACAAGTCCAATTTGCATTCTAAGAAGGTTCCTACTCGGAGCTAGGGTTAAAATCATAATAAATAAAAATATATTTATACAATTCTCCCTCTAAAATAGCTTATTTTATTCACTGAACACTTTTAATCACTATTTTGGTGTTTGAATTTAGAACACGCCGATATATTTGACCTGCATCTTAACGCTGTACTCTCTACTGGCACAAAAAATACTCGATATTAAATGTCTATTTTCGCTCAAATCTTTCTTTTTCTCGTAGTCATGGTATAAAGTGTAGTATGCAACTCTTGAATAAAACGGATTTATACCGAGGGCCATGAATGACTCGCGTTGCTCAGGATTCTAACACTTGAGTCACTCGCTACGCTCGTGATTCAATCATCATGAATCACTCCCTACGGTCGTGATTCTGTCGTTAGAATCCTTCACTTGTTCGTGATTCATCTATGGCCCTCGCTTTAAATCCGTCCTTTATTCACTAGTTGCATAATATATTATTATTAATACCTTGAATGTTTACAAAATAAAGCAACCGTAAAGCGCTTTGTGCCGCTAAAAGTTGAGTCGGAATTAAGAAAGACCTCCATGCCCCCCGCCCCCTGGATCCGCCAATCACGCCGAGCGCACTTTCTTTGTGCCGCCAAGTTCCTAACATACGACAACAAAACATTGGATGTGCAGTGCACAGTCCAATGATAGCAATTGGGATATCGAATGAAGTTATGTAACGATAAGCCGTGCGCGTACGCTTCTAGTGTACAACTGAATTTGCTTTATCACTGGCTCACGTTATCAACACGCCTCCAGAAATGAAGTGTTTGCGATTGTTGAACTCGACTGCTAGAGGTTAGTGACGTACCTATATAATCTAGTCGAATGACAGGCCACGGCATAAACTGACTATGATTCCATTAGAAGAGACAATGATTGTTATGGGCTGCGTTCCTCCAGATTTTGCGGTCATGTAAGTGAGAATCTACGTGGAAATAAATGCGTAATCTTAATCGTTATTTACTGTATGCATAAAGATAGTGATGAATTGATGATGTGTTTTTCGAACTATTCTACTATTCTAAAAATAACACGAAATAGCACTTAGAATTTTGTTTAGGTTACAGATATTATAATACCACTGTCATTAGTCCAATAATAACACGACTGTTATTAGTTCATGTCCACAATTTTACAAATGCGATAGTGTTATTAATCTGGACTCTGCATCTTGTTACCAGCTCCAAAATATTTGCATGCAAAATAGGGCCCAGCATCAAGCATTTTTATTTCCGGTTTAGTTTTATGTTAAACTCGCTTATGAAGGCGTAAAGCCAAAGATGTTATAAAAAACCGTCTAACTGCGACATGAACTCGCACACCGAGGGTTCCATACAAAATTCTATAATTTTACTATGTATTTATGGTTCTAGGTCCAAATTTCATGGTTCTAGGTCAAACGCAAGTATCCTATAAATTTTGATTCGAGTTTTTTGCGGCATAAACAGCCATCTTTTTTTACGTTTACTTAAGGCGCATAGTGGTCCTAATGACCTTGCTCGATCGTCCCGCACTGATTACATAGGAGTGAGAGAGTGAGAATCAGGGGAATATTTGAGCAAACCTTTACGCGTAAGATGAATTATTTCAATGAAAAATTAATAAAGGCGAATAAGAAAAATCTAAAAAGACCATCCGCTAAAATATTGTTCACTTTATTTTTGGAAATCGAAAGTATATGACTTAACCTAATATTTACGACGCGATTAGGTTTAAAGTTTTAAAATCGAGGCATGCTTGGGCCACATTTTAACCAAGTTTTAATTAATTTATCAAAAAATTAAAAAGACCATCCTCTTAAGAATGCGTTGAATAATAACATATCTTTTTTAAAGATTTTTTTATTCAATATTTATGAAGAGAACCGGTTTTTTCTGCAGTGATTTGTTTATGATTGACCCTACTATGAGCCTTAAAAGTTTGATTTTTTGACAGCTTAAAGTGACTGTAGATCTGACTAGGTTTTTAATTCAACTTAATACCTCCACGCGTTCCCGAGATAAAAGGTCTTGACAGACAGACGAACGGACGGACGACAAAGTGATCCTATAAGGGTTCTGATTTTTCCTTTTGAGGTTTCGGAACCCTAAATAGGTGAAAATAGTAACTTCCGAGAAGAGCATTCCAGGGGCGGATTGTGAATTTGTGCGGCCCTGGACTATACTATTCAACTAATTGTCATTTTGTCAAGAAATTGTTTTCTATAGTGATGTAGATGTACGGTGTAGAATTTAATGGAGAATTTAAAAAATATATATTCAATAAGAGTCCGTCTTTATGTAGGTACAAAACATACAAAGTCTACGACATAATTTTTTTAAAGAGGGCTGGGGCCCTTTGTGTCCACGGGGCCCTGGGCTGAAGCCCAAAAAGCCCTTAGGTAGATCCGCCCCTGAGAGCAACGAGACTTAGAAAAAGAACTCGAGCGCGCCCATCACTCAGGAAGTGGAAATTCAGTCTAGAATTTTTTAAATATTTTTTTTGCGCTTAACCTCGGCGTATCAAATGAAATGTGTCAAACTGTCAACATGATACGAAATGGAAACGTTAAATTTTAGCTGTTCATGCTATACTGGCAGAGTTTAATATAAATTTCAGCCGATCGCACTAAGTCATGCGTTTTACAACTGAAAAAGTGAATAGGTAGGTATATGGATATGGGTGCTCTTTGGCTCGCCTAAAATTACAAGACCTCATAACAATTTTTGGCCGAACCGTATTGATATCTAAACTTAATCTACAATTGTTGTTAATACGCTAAAGTATTGCAAACCCTAATATTGTTAATTAAAGTCACTTGTTTGAATCGTTGGATACATAAATTGATTAAAAATATTATTGACGTGGAGCCCGGTGGCGCATGGCGATGGCGTAGTGGTTCGAACGCTTTATAGTTTCGATATTGAAAACAAAGCAACTTTCGCCATGGTTGGGCTCTGGATGGGAAACCAAAATTGTGTGATCTCGAGTTTCTCGTTAAGTTACGTTTAGCTTTTGTTCTCGGCTGCTATTGCAACCGTTTCCACCCATCACCAATTCGCATGTGTTTTTTCCATGTAGGAAGGCCTACGTCCAGTAGTGGCACGATATAGGCTGTGATGACAATTATCGACATACTAATTATTTTATTCAAAATTTAGTGACAGAAACGAATCGTTTGTCTTGTCCACGTATTCTTTGTCTTGGTTCTCTATTATGATAACTAGAGCCCTAACTTGATGTCACATACTATCACGTGGCCTAAAATTGAAATCCCTAAGTATAAAATTCCAATTGAAATCCCTAAGTATAAAATTCCCTAAGTTTGTTTATTATAAATATTAAAATCAATAATAATTAAAATTATTTTCTATAATAGTTATAATAAGACATAAATTAAAACTATGTTAGTAATTTTTAATTACCTATCTCATTATAAAACTATACAAATAAATAAAATTGAAGTGTCTGTTTGTAATGTCAAAATAACAAGTTTTTACTAAATGGGTATGATTATCGGGTACCAATAACAAAAACACAATTTAAATTCTTTTTGTCTGTCTATTATAGCTATCTATTAGTGAAAGTCCCGTCAAAATCGGTCCAGTCGTTCCGGAGCTTAGCGGGAACAAACAGACAGACAAACATTTTTTTAATTGTGTTTTTGTTATGGGTACCCGATATACATTCATACCCATTTAGTAAAAAAATGTTATTTTGACACTTCAATTTTATTTATTTGTTGCAAACAGACACTTCAATTTTATTCGAAATAACACATTATATAATGCAACACTTAAGACATGACTTTTACAACATAAAACATTAGGAGATCTAATTATTATTGCAGTCTATAAATATGACAAAGTTTTAGGAGTAAAACATTAAAAGATTAGGCAAAACATTATGGTTACTGATGTTTATAGCAAATGTGTTATGGATAGTGACATTCGGACAATCAATTTAAGGAAAAGAAAGGGAGTACCCTTTGTCTGCCCTACCCCTAAAGTTTAATACAAACCCGCGTAGGTGCGTATATAGGGGCGAGGCGGCCTGCGACGAACTGAGGTGGCTGTGAGCGAGCCGCCGCGGCTGAGGCTGCAGGCCAATTATTATGGATCTTTCATCGTATGACATGGTATAAATTTGAGGAAAAGATAAAAAAAAAGAAGTCATGAAATGCTGCATGTCGTATTACCGAACTCCAGTGATAATCATCACTATGGCATAATTTCAATGATATCATTATTAAACATTGAACAAATGATCAAAAATCTGACCGGAATTCGTATTTTTCGTTTTGCACTATGATATCATATGATATCATTTGCAAAACCATGAGATTTGTAATAGGCGCTCTGGTTGGCGAAGCCGGCCAACGAGCCGAAGCTGCGGTGCCGGTGGTAACACTGGTAACGCGGATGCCATCTGCGACGATTAGCCCGCGTGGGTCCACCGGCGCTAGTTAGTTTTAAGACCTCTGTACGTGTTTTTGTGAAAATTAGTAAATATGGTAATTACATATCTACTTATATCTTGTGTTTGTAGTTTATGTTTGAATGTCATGTACACATTACTCTCACCGCAAATAATATTATATTATTGAGAATAGTAGATGAATTATTGAATTATCTTTTATAACTCACGCTAGCAATTATTGTAAATGAATATGAGGTAGGTACCAAAATTGTTATTATATTATAAAGTAAAAGGGAGCTACATCTGCCAACAAACTGTTATACAGTTTGGCAGAGTAAAGCGATTGTTGTTACATGGTTATTTATCTGAATAAACTATTATTATTATTATATCAAAGATAAAAAATGTATAGTATTGTTTATTGGTCGAAAAGGAAAGTTTACAAGACATTTTTTTAAGACGTAACGTATAAAAATCGAATCATCATTAATTTATTAAAAGGAAATATTAAATCAAGTCAAGAAAAATATTTTTAAGCTATGATGTAATACATAGAATGACAACAAGAACAGAGTTACTGCGTTTTAAAAAATGGGATAACACTTATTTCTTTATGTTGATGTCCATAAAAGAAAAGATTGATGTGTCCATAAAATTTTGAATTTTTAGAAAAAAAAATTGGAATAGGGCCCAACATTACTGAAAAATTATACCTTTTGATTGATGTCTCAGTTTCGAATATAATTTAATTTTTTGATTTTTCTATAATTCATGCTTAGAAAAAAACATTACTTTCTACAGTACCTAAACATAGATAAAAAAAATTGGACGTCTTATTTAAATAAAGAATATTTTTATTTTTCATGTTTTATGATAAAGAATACGTTTTATAATTCTGAATAAAAATATGCATTCTTGCTTGCGGGCTTTACAGCTCCGGCATCAATATCTCATGGTCGTCGGAAGATAATACTGTCACGCCGTTTATGTTTGATCCACATGTTTGGCACTTACCACAAACTAACGCGAGAGTTGGCTTTGGAGACCCATACACACACATGCAAGTCAGCCAGTTTGTTCTAGAACTTCTAGAGAGGTAAAAATCGACTATAAGAAGTCTATTTAAATTAAGAAAACATAAAGTTTTAATTTTCTTTACTGGTTTATATTATACGTAGCCAATGGCGTCTGGACGCATCTTCTTTGTATCCAAACGATCCCTAACCACCATTAGTGCACAAAAAAACCGAGTGCATAGAAACATGTAAACGCGTCGCAAGCGTCCGTATCAAATTCCCTTCGATTTGTGCCAAAAATCGCCGTTCGATCGATTCGACTCTAAATGATTGCAAACCTTCGCAAATCATGGCCAACACTATCCACAATTTTATATTTGTAAGGGCTTGTTGGGGTTAGGCAAGCGTGTGGACTGTGGATTCGGCATGAAAAAAAAGCTTTGTTTTCAGGGGTGAGCGGCTACCTGCCCGCAGTGTACACGCAGCGTACTGCCGAGTCGGACGCGTGGACGCTGCACCGCGCCATGTCGCTAACAAACAGTAAGAGATACCCACTCAATATTTGCCTATTGGTGTGACAGTGTTATAAGTATTTATTGATTGTGTCGATTTTCAAGGGCAATCGTGATTGCTATGGAAATAATTTTTGTATAAAACAAGGGATTTACAATTTTTTTGTTCACAAAGCGTTTCCGTTGAGTGCAAAAAATGCCCTTAAAGTTTATGTGATGCAGTGTCTTTTTGGGATATCATTTTCTTTGGATCTGTTTGCATATTTTGTTTAGTTAAGATAAAATTAATGTATGTGACTTCGAAGTAATGTTTTCTAAGGAAAAGCGTGTTCATTTTTCTCGGGATAGTCTTATTATAGTTCGAGTTTAGTCGAACCTTTACAATAATACAACAGAGTATTGTGTCAAAGTATCACGTATATGAAAACGGCGATATTTAATTTAATAACTCTTATTTATATTACTTTTTATAAAACTTTATACCTGTCCCTTTCTTTAACACTTTCTCATGGTCGTATTTAAACAACGCCGTATCGCTTCGTCTATGAGTCCGATTGTGGAATATAGGAACGGGAAGTCACTGATGCTATGTACATTTAAACAATCGATTGTTCAAGTATGTAATAAAAAAATTGCTACTTAAAATACACAAAAGTTTACGTATACATACGTGTATCTACCTACGTACTTACATTATAGTTATAATTGAGACCGAATTCTCAATACACTATCGAGGAAGCATAGAACGACTTTGCCGACTTTTAACGTGACACGGGTACAACCCTCGTGTAGTTAACCTAGGAAAGTTAACCTTGTTTCATTGTGACGCTACACTAGTTTTTTGATTCGCGTAGATAAATGTTACCCAGTCTACCTGATGTTAGGAGAAATTAACATTGAACTCTTAATGATGATGTTGACTTTGTATACATTGGCGCCGCCGCTCCCTTTCCCAAATATTGTTGTCCGTGCAGCCATTGTTTTCACTGTGAGAGCTCTTGTTTATGCTATGGGCAGACGCCGAGCCTACGTTAGGGTTTTTTTTACACACGCTACTCTGTACTCGACAAGATTTGTTCGCACGTTGGCAAGCCAATGTTTATAAGACTAGCTTTCCGCTCGCGACTTTGCCCGCGTTATTTTTGTTTTCCCGTGGGAATTTATATATTTTCCCGTAGGAAAATTACCCTATGTCCTTCCCCTGATCTCGAACTATCCCTATACCAATTTTCACCAAAATCGGTTTAGTAGTTTCGAAGCCTATTAAATACAAACAAACAATCAAATCTTTCCTCTTTATAATATTACTAGCTTTCCGCTCGCGACTTCGCCCGCGTTATTTTTGTTTTCCCGTGGGTTTTTTTTCACGTAGGAAAATTACCCTATGTCCTTTCCCTGGTCCCGAACTATCCCTATACCAACTTTCATCAAAATCGGTTCAGTAGTTTCGAACCCTATTCAATACAAACAAACAATTCTTTTCTCTTCATAATATTAGTTATAGATATAGTATACATAGAAGTGCTAGCGTAGACTAGATTAGCGCCGGTGTGCCAGTGTATACGGTTCGTGTGTAGAAACGAATTTTTGCTTAGTTTCGGCGGCTTTTCTTAGCGTGTATAAAAGCCCTAACACTCGTATCTATAGTCAAGTCAAAGCAATTACTTGAGTAAAAGCCGTTACTTAAGTTGTGATTTTTATACAATAAACGAGAATTTGAATATAGTGAAGAAAGTTATGCTTATCACCCAGTGCAGGTTGGTGCATTTTAATAATGATTGCAAATACACTTGGGAGCAACGCCTTAACTAGCCTCTTGAAAGGCGAAGGAGCTCGAGATACTAAATTTTTGGTCAACCATCTCGTGACGGACCATTGCGAAAACGTAATCGCCATTACCACAGGCCGGATGCGCGAACTACTGCGCCACCGAACGCAATAATAAGACATTGTTTTTATTATCGCAGTACTTATTGTATAGAAAAATCACAACTTAAGTAACGACTTATACTCAAGTAATTACTTTGACTTGACTATAGATACGAGTGTAATAAGAGTTATTGGTGCTCTTGATCGACGTAGATAGCAGCAACAAGTCGGAGTCCGACTCGAACACTGACGGCGAGCTGCCGAGCTACCCCCACGACGACGCGGCCTCACTGGGCCTCGAGAAATCGGAGGAAACGTACAAGGAATGGGAGAACTATTGGACGTATGTGCGGCTCAACAAAGCGGATGGGATAATGAATGTTACTTCCGGTAAGTCGTTATTTTTATCACATCAGAATACTATTATTGAGTTTCGTTGCAATGTCAGAAAACATCAGAAATTATTCCGGTGAACCGGATGGTAACAGAAGTGATAAGTGCATTCGGATATCACCATTATTGCTCAATCATAGAGGACCTATTTCGCGTTTATCGCTGTAGCGAGTAGGCTGACCTGGGTGCCCCCAACCTTTTTTTACGAAGTGAAGAACGCTCCTCGCTCGCACAGAGCTGGCTATATCCCCTAAACTGCCTACAAGTACATCTATTCCTTAGTCGGAGCGATTTCCTTAATTGGCTTCGGAATACCCAATTCTTGTGATCAGCTTTGGACAACCAAGGTACGTTTGTGAAGGACTTGTATATGAAAGTAATCTCCAGTCCACATTCTACAACTAGCCGCCCTAGGAACATGGACGGTTATAGGCGGGCTGCATAGATCCCTAAGAGAAATGACCATAGGCAAACATACATACGCGTTTACTGCGGAAAAGCTCGTGTGGTGTCATGGGTTAATGTCACATACACACGTTTTTTTTTCTGAATCAGCTTGTGGCTTTTGTCTAATAGGTACCTCCACGACCTCCACCCCATTACAGGGCAGCTCTTGGCCTTCTTCTCCCCTGATGGTAAGTGATGATAAGGCCGAAGGTGGAAGCGAGCTTCACCTGGACCCTGGACTCATCAACAACGACACTGGCTATCTTACCTCTAAAATGCCACAACAATGTGTTTAACATTGTTATCATGGCGACAAACTTAGGTGAGACGGTGGTAGCTAGCCAGGCGGGTCCTCCAAATTAATGCCGGATGGTCTCAACCACAGACCACAGTCAGTTTAGGTTAGTTTTGATAGCTGGATGCTGTCGCTACGCTTGGCCTGGGGTTTTGCGTCGCAAATGCCAGTTTGGTACGCGTCCATTAGCTACGTTAGCCACTACCATGACACGAGCGATTAAAGAATGATAAAGTTATGCAAATTCATTATTCTTAATTGCTAAGACGAATAAATTAATACAGTTGAACGACTAAATCTGCAAATTGTACCCTAAGAGGACTATTTCAACTGGTTGAACAAATACCGTGGTGTATCATTTGTACAACCAGTTGAAGTACTTCGTTGTTCTACTTTTTTTGAGAGAATCGTACGTATAATACTAAACTCCATTTTAGATACAATGTGCAGTACAGTAAAAATAACAAAATTGTTTTCTGTCTGAAACAGACAAATAAAGATAAGACTGATTATGACTGTTATGAATTATGATTGATTGTTCAAATAAATTTCTTATTGTAGCTATGTGAACGTAATAACTGAGGCTGACAACTTTGAGCTGAGCTCATCAAGCCCCACTTAAAACATTTTATAGCAAAACCTGTTTATTATACCGTAGTAAAAAATATATGTTATACTTGAACATTTTTTTGAGAATATCCATGTCCCCAAAACAAATTATAATCAAAATTTCTCGTTAAAAAAAACCCAAAGACACCCACCAAAAACAGCTTCCAGAAGAAAATCCGAATTATTTAACAAAGGTTATTGGATGATTTTTAGGGAACTAACTCGTTACACTTAATTTTGATAATATTGGAGTTTCATATCTTCAAATAAGTTACGTGTCTTTAAAAAAAAATATTTTGATTTTGTCGCTCAATTTCAATAACGCACCGCGCCCGTAATCCAGTACAAATCATGTCTCAAGGTCGTTGGTGTTACTCAGGCTCTTAAATGTCCTGCCGAAACGAAATTATTTCAACGTGCTTATGAGAAAAATACGATATTGCTTGCACATGTGCAAGCAATTTATTACAAATGTGCAAGTAACCCTGCTCCCTTAAATCTGAAGCGGTTTTTTGAATTTTCCCCGCGAACTATGTTTCACCTTAAAAGTTAATGAAAAAACCGTAAATCTATTCATTTTGATTTTTCTTGTAATTTTTTTCTTTCTTTCTTTAAATCTACTTTCCCGCGGGAACTACTTACTTTTCCGGGGTAATAAGTAGCCTATATGTTAATCCCTGTCGTAATCCATCTACCTACAAAATTTCATCCAAATCCATTCAGTAGTCTGCGTGAAAGAGTAACAAACATCCATACATCCATCCATACTCAAACTTTCGCGTTTATAATAATTGAATTAGTAAGGATATAACCTTGTAGAAGGACATGGAAATATTGCTGCAATATTGAATACATACGAAAGAAAGTATCATATAAAAACCTCATTAAGGTGAAATGTAGAACGCAGAAACGGCTATTATTTTAAGTCATTTGATAAGGCCATATTATGTGGGACTTAAGATATTTGATATGTCTAGATAGAGAGATATTAAGGATCAATGCCATGTGTTATTCAGCCTCGAAGCGAGAAAAATGTTAATGCAATTCATTGTTTCATTGTTTTCTTATTTTCCTCATTATACGATGAACATGAGCGTCTACCGTTTGAACTTGTATTTTGCCAGTAATCGTGCAATAAATAATTAATGTCTACTGTTTTTCACAATGAATTTCATAATTTTATCTATCGTAATTTATATGATTTCTAATGATTTGCTAAATTATTGTTAGCATTTTAACATAATTTAAAAACCTTACATTCTTTTAATTACCTAGCCTTTTTTATGAAACCTTGTTTGTTATGCACGTAATATAAAATATCATTTATTTTGTACAGGCAATGACATCGATTGGAAATCGAACCACGCAGCAGTGGAGAGCAATGGATTGGTGAGTATAATCAAATAATAAAAATATATTTTATTAAATAATTAATTTCAATTTCAAAGTGTCAAAATGCGTTTTAGTTTTTGTAGTGTTCCGTACCTCAAAAGAAAAAACGGAACACTAATAGGATCACTATGTTGTCCGTCTGTCTGTCAAGACCCTTTATCTCGGGAACGCGTAGAGATATCAAACTGAAAATATAAGTATTAAATACTTGGGTCTACGCTTTCCATTAGCTGTGAAAAAAATCATACGTTCGAAATACTATCCCCTAGTTTCTGAAAGGCTGATCAAAATATTGTTCAACTAACATCCATGTCATCTTAACAGCAATGTCAAATCAATTTGAGTTTCCGAAACGTTGGTTAGCCAAAATTTACTTATCTCTAAAAATTTGATTTCTCGTGAGAAATAGTTTTAGACACGGTCATATTGCTGAAATCATATATTTTGTTTTATTCATATGTATTTTGGAAACCCAAAATGGGTCTTTCCATAATAATATTGCAATAAATTTGACAGCTGTGTCAACTAACACAGCGATAAGTTGATTTAGCTTTCAGCAACTCAATTCATAGTTAGCATTAGATTGACAGCTTGTTAGTTAATTTTATCGTTGAACAGCCTTTCAGAAACTGGGTGTATGTGGTATATTTTCGCAAATTTTGCTATTTCACAAGGGAATCAAAATCTAAGTATAGGGTAGGTCCCGATGATCTAGAATCATGACATTTGTCAAAAAGCAGGGTCTCGTAGCAAATGTTAATGAAAAAACAAAAAACCGTAAAAATGTATGTAACATAGTTAAGAACTTATAGTTATGATTTTACTTAGCCGGATTTTTTATTTGACTCACACCGATAAAACCCTTCAGCCATATTGGTTTGGTAACTGATTGTTTGATAACTGGATACATAAAAATAATTTTTTTCACTGTTTCATAACTATTCATCGGAGAAGAAAATTATTTCCATTTTAGTAATTTTTTGTAACTATTAGTAATGAAAACCCCTTCAGCCATATTGGTAACTGATTGTTTGATTACTGGTTACAATCTCGGTGGACTGGAAAAAATCTCTTTCAGAGATCTTTTAGAGGTCCATATTTTTATATATTAAAATTTATTGTCTTTTGTGTTTTAAACGATGCAAATACGATGCAGGTGGAGCCGTAGTATAAGTATAGGCGGATACTAGGTTTTATATACTCGTAAATGCCATGTATGTGTAAATACTCGTATAAAATATCATAACTCATGCATAATTTAATACACGATACCTATTTATCTGTCGTTTGAAGGGTATTTATTTTTGTTATTGTTGACAGACGGTAGGCACCAGTCAATAATCCCAATTTATTGGTACGATAAGTGACGTGATAAGAATGACAATAGTATTTATACTTACTTGAACATGGTCTAATTTTTCTCATGGTGGGGCTTCATTTTATTATCGTGACGATTTGTGTAAAAACTGATTTTTAGGGTAACGTAAGTCAAAAGGAAAAAACAATCCTTATATAGGGTACTTCCCGTTAACCTAGATTTGGCAAGACGCAATGTCTAACATACAGCACATATTAAGGGGAAAATCTGAAAAAAGTAAAAATGTAAGTAGTTAGGAACTAAAATAAGTTTCTACGGAACCCTCGATGCGCAAGTCCAACTCCCACTTGGTCGGTTTTTGAAGCGATATTACGTATTCGTGCCATGTCGTGTCGAGCTGTTTGGTCTGCAGGCGGAGCACGGGCTCCCAGGACTGGACTTGAGTCACGCATTAACTAAAGTGACATAATCTCTGTCTTAAAGAGTAGCACGGCGGCGCGTATTTAGCGAGACTGACGTGATGAAAATTTCTTGACGCTCGCCAACCAAGAAATTTGCTACTACATCTTCCAAATCATTAAAGCCCTTGCTACAACCACAGCAGTCAGAACAGAGTACAGGCACGCCAAGAAATTTGTGATAAAACTCAGTCACACTTGTCCCTTGACGAGCGTCAAGAAATTTTTATCACGTCAGTCACACTAAATACGCGCAGCCACGCTTCTCTTTAAGACAAAGAGATTATGTTACAGAATTTGTGAGATAATGTGTTGTGACTCAAGTCCAGTCTGTCCAGTCTTGGCAGCCCGTGCTCCGCCTGCAGATGTGTCCTGAAAACTGTGACGTTCCTGCTATCGCACTAGAGTGTGCGCAGCATTTTATATCTATAGACAAACGAAAAGCTTACAGATTTCTAACATAAATTGGCAAATCTTGAGTGGTCTAGCCTCTGTTTAAGCCGATGCAGCCAGATATAGTTTCAACTATTTTAACACTTGTGTGAAGACTGTGTGGTGGTACAGGCATTTGTGTATGTGTTTAAAGTTTAACACATTTGCACTTTTTTACCGGAGTGAGACTCTGTACCAGGGTCGCCTGCTTGGGTCTTACCTATTTCTGTCGCAAAGCAGCAGTATTTGCATTCCTGTGTTCCGGTTTGTTTGAAGGGTAAGATATGGCAGTGAAATCACTGGGTACCGTGACTTTACATCTTATCTCACACGTAGGCAACCTACACCATGATTCGTGTGGGGGTTTCAGATTTGCTGCGAATTTCACAAGAGCCACATGTATTATAGGTGACTGTTACCACTTACCATCAGGTGGGCCGTAAATTTGTTTGCCGGCATCGTAGTATAAAAAAAAACCTAATAGCTGGTAGTTTATTATGCTCCCTTGCTATTTGTATCTAAATTAAATTAACACACTTGCGATATCAAGAGTAAAATGCCACGTTTCATAATATTTTTTTTCAAAAGGTTAGGCCATTTACGCTCAGCTTCTAAGATAACAAAATATATTGCTCGTTCACTGTAACTCTTTGCAGGACAAGAAGAAGCAACGCTGGGTGTTCGCGATGCGTCACGGGGAGCGCGTGGATCTGACGTACGGCCACTGGGTGCAGCACTGTTTCGACGACGACGGCGTCTACATACGAAAAGATCTCAACTTGCCGCTTACGCTTGGCGCCAGGTGCGTACGTTTTGCACGTCGCTTTTGTTTACAGTAAGCATTTATTGGACTTCGTTTCATTACCGGACCTCTATTAGACTCGGGCACCGACCGACTCCATTTCTATGTGGTCGATATACCATTCCTTACATGAGGCGTTTTCAAAAATCTTTATCACAGAATAGATAATAGTACTACGTACAGAACGGCCACTCACCTCCTCGCACTCATTTCAAATACCTCACCCCACCCGGCACTTCGTTGTAGACATCACTGACACATAAACAAGGGCGCGCGCGATCGCTCGGGCATGGCGACACTTCACGTTCATCGAGTAGACGCGAGCGCCGGCCGATAACAGAGATAGCGCTATGCGGGTAAAAGAGAAGGCAGTTGCTGCACTTCTCGCGTCATTTCGATTGATAACCACGCACTCAGCCCTACTAGATTCCACGCATACATTTACGCGTGTACAAACGTCATTTGCTTTAGTAGTAGTAATAGGTTGATTTGCGAACGTTGTATGGAGTGTCCGGGGTGTGTCTTTATTCAACATAAGCCAACAAGCAATTATTGACGTCAAGTGAATGAAATTCTATTTATAAAATAGTAAATGCAAATACAAATAAGTTCATCTTTCTTGATGCGTGCTACTAGGAAATGAAGCTCGCTACCTCGGTACGTTTCTCCAAAAACTTAACACAGGATTCTTCTGTGTTAGACTAAATAGACATTTACTAAAACGCGCGCGCGTCGCCATAGCGAGCCGCTCGGCCGCGGGAGCCGCGAGGCTAGACCTCGCAAGCCGCGCGGCCTAGTGGGGACGCGCCTTAAGATTTTGTTACTAGCGATAGGTATTTTACATTAGCTCCATACAAAATACGTCAAAATTCTATCTTCAGTCAACAAATCCAGAGATGGATAGGATATTAAATCCGTAAAGTCGAATCAGCGAGACATCATGAACCCAATCTTCACTTTTCATTGGAAGTGATAGGAATTAATCGCTTAACAGTCTTGATTTAAATATAAATATAATTATTTTTAAATACGTTTTATACTGACTACCTTGTTTATCTTTGCTTACGACCTCAGGTCCACACTATCTGTGTAACAAAACAAAGCAACGCGAGTGCTCTGTTTGGGAAGAGTGTGGATGGGTTGGTGGTGCTGGTGATCGCTTTCCATCATATTATATCTCGCCTTACAAACGTCGCGCTAACAAAGATGGCAAATAAACAAAACTGATGGTGACCAGCCCTCCTAGACAAATGCCACACGCTAACTTTTCCGCAGTCGTTCCGCAGAAAAAAAGTATAGAGATGACATTAGCTGCGGAAAAAATAGCGTGAGGTTGTCCCCCGTAGGCCAATGTCATTTCCATACATTTTTTCTGCGGAGCGACTGCGGAGAAGTTAGCGTGTGGCATCAGTCTAGGGGAGCAGCACACATGAATCCTACGCCCGCGCCTCTCATCTGCGAGTCACTCGCACTCCAAAAAATCCAAAACCCGATCTCATGGTTCTTTTTAATAGTCGTGAAATAAGTACATGCATGACAATATTATTTCGGTGAGAATGCCAACATGTGATGCGTTCTATGGTCAGGGCGGGCGGCAAGGACTCGTACGCGCTGGACACTCCGCTGACCCGCCTGGGCCGGTTCCAAGCGGAGCTGGTCGGCGAGGGGCTGCGGCTGGCGGGCGTCTCCGTCAGCCACGTGTACGCGTCCGCGGCGTTGCGCTGCGTCGAGACGGCGCACGAGTTTCTCAAAGGTACCATATATCTTCTATACAGGGTGTAACTGAACACCCCAATAACATTTAAGGGTATGTATCCATCAGAAGTAGAGATTCTGTAGGTAAAATATTAGGGCTAACAAACCTACTTTTTTTTCCTATACAAACTAAATAAATTATTTTTTGGTATTAAGTGCCGACAACCCTACGTAAGCGTACAAGGAATACTACGCTTACGTCATACAAACTAAATAAATTATTTTTTGGTATTAAGTCCCGACAGCCCTACGTAAGCGTAGGAGGAATACTACGCTCACGTCTGTCACGTGTCATTTTGTGTTTAAATTTATTTTGTGTTAAGAGCTGATTATGGTTGTCGCTTGGAAAGTTTTTGCTTTCAGTTTAAACTCAAATAACTCTGAAAATATTGGGGTTCCAGGTCTCAGACAAGCACCGAAGGTTCATTTAGTATCTAACTTATATGCCCCTTAAATGTTATTGGGGTGTTCAGTTACACCCGGTATATACAAGGTGTTAAAAAAATACCCCTAAATCCGAAAGGGTGTTGTAGGGTCCCTTATATAGAGTTCATTTCCCAATATATGACGACCGCAGCTTGATATTATTACTTACCGAAAAAACTATTTTTTTTTTGATAAAAATTAAAATTCTCGACATTGAAGCGCAGCTCTTTTAGAAGTTCATACCAGGAGTAATAACCTCCTACTCCTGGTAGCTAGTACTGGGCAGGACTTACATACTTACCTTATTTAACTAATAATAAACCTTAATTCTAGTGCTTATTTTCTTGTGTTGGAATAAAGAATTCAAAATAGAATCAATAAAAGATAAAATTTTATTGAAGTAACGACCTAAGTAGGTAGGTATCTCTACCTCATTGCAAACGTACGTACACATAAATAAATTATTGTCTAATCTGCGTAAAAGGAGGTACAGCTTACCAGTTGTTGTTTCATGCAGCTTGCAGAACACTTGTGGAGAGATCTCACATAATCAACACAGCTAACTGAATACACAGCAACGCCGGGTCGGGACACGGCTTGGTTCGCATTTCGCAACTAAACTAGGGCTCGCAGGAGTTCACTCCAGGCGTAAAATCAGCCAGCGTCTATCAAGCCTCAAACTTCAAACACTTGTGGGGGAGTCACAGTCACACAAACAGCTTATAGCAGCGGTTCAAAATGCAGTCCTCCTTGCTGAATAAGTACACTACACAGCGACGCCCGTCGGGATCAGGAACGGCTTGGGTCGCATTTCGCGCCATCGTTGGTGTAATCGACGCGAACACCCGCGACACGTAAAATGCCGTACGACGCCTACGGCGGACTGAGGAACTATTGGCTAATAAATAGGTACCTATTAGCCGACAAAAGGGGACACGGCGCGCCACGCGGCTATGTCAAACAAAATGCCGCAGGCATTCCCAGAACAAACCGTGCGGCACGTGTTCACGAAATGTATGAAGTCTTGGTAGTTGGTAATACTGGGATTGTCAACCTTTAACGAGTTGAATCTATTATTGTCGAGTTACCTGGCAACAATGCCTAAATTCAACATGGCCGCCCCTCAAAATATGTGAGATAGAATTTTAATGTTTTTTGAACCTATTTGTTTCCAAACATGCACCGTTTTGCAGGCCTACAAGCCGGTCCTTCGGTGAAGGTAAGAGTGGAGCCGGGCTTGTTCGAGTTCAAGATGTGGCACATGGCGAAGGGCATGGCACCGTTCATGACGCCCCACGAGCTGCACGCCGCGGGCTTCAACGTTGACTTGGAGTGAGTATCTTTTATTATCAAGACACCAGCTGACCCGGCAACGCCTCTGGCTCAGTAGTTATAGTATGTGCTTTGATTAACGGATTGCGGGTCAATGTCTTACTAACATCTTAGTGGAAAAGAGGGCATGGGGGTAGAAGTTTTCTGTTCGATTTCGTTGGTGGTAGGGCTTCCACCGTCTTACCTAAGTTTTTCGCCATTATAATGTTAATAGCATTGTTGTGTTCCGACAATTAGAGGCCAGATAGCTAGATCCTCAGCTGTTGAGGAGTCCAGAAGTCCTTTATACATACCACCCATTACTAATTTAATGAGTAAGTCTGTTGGTGTTGAGTGTGAAAAAAAAAATATGGGGAAGTAGAAAATTTATTTTCCCAAGCTCGAGGTATGCGTATCGCATTTCTCAACGTAAAAAAAGGGTATGATGTACCAAACATCTTGCATAAAGTGTTTTAAAAAACAGCAGGCCTGGGAACCTATCACTTGTCCGAAATTTGCTTGTTCGAATTTCATTTGATCGAAAACGGTTCACCGACGTCTTTTTTGCCATATTTTTAGATCATCGAAATATCATTTGACATGGTGTTATTTTACCGAACAACTTTTCACCGATTTTCAAAATATTTCTTTTACTATTGGTCGAACTTTCTTTTGAACTTTTTTCATTTGCCATATACTTTCACTTCACCAAAACAACATTTTACCGAATATTATTTGGCTACAAATGTTATATTATGTTGTGTATCTACTTAATCTCTGTGCTATTACACCAAAGGTAACGAATGAGCCAGGTTATGCAAAAAGTGCAAGGGGTGCTGGGGGCACAGCCCCCCTGCTCGGGGGGGTCGTCGATGAAAAGATGTTACAGGATAAAACATGATAATAGCTACAGTCTGATTTTTAATTCGACGGAATTCTGACAGATGTCATCCATAGCCAAATCAGATATAAATAACCTTTTCTGCTTAGATTTTTTAAAATATTTAATAACAAAAAATATGAAACAGAATTAGATCAAGTAATGACATTGTAAATAGTGTTTGTTTTGTGTACTCAATGCACACTAGCCAGAATGTAAATTTTTAAGTGCTAAATGGAAAAACAGAGTAATACAACATATTTCTCAAATAAAAATATTTATTAATTATCATCACTTATATCATCATTGTCGTCATCATCATCAACTCGGATTATAAAAGAATCACACACTACAGCAGATCATTCAGAGGGCACATTTTATCCTCTTCTTTCATAATATGGTTTATGAATTCTTGCCATTTGTCAGCTGTGATATTATATGCCCTCTATCTAATATTGTTTCACTTTGCGCAACTCGGACAGCGGTGCAAGATGCGGCGTAAATAGTTTTTAATTTTAGATTTGACATTTTGTTATTTTGGCTCATAAAAGAAGCAAAAATTTTACAAACGAAGAGGTTTTCTAAAAAAGGTTGGCAACCGATGGATTATTGAACAGGGATCCCAGTAATAGAAAAATAATTTCCTTGACAATTATTGTAACTTAAATAATTTGATATTAAACAATGTAATTACCATTTTAAAATTATCAGTAATTTTTTAAGTATTAGTTTTTCTAATTGAAACCTTAAATTCCATAAAGGTTTATTTTTTAATTTGCATTTAAGCTCTCCCTTTTTAGGAAGAGTTTGTCATTGTAGGCAACACTTCTGAAATGTCAGAATTCCGTCGAATTAAAAATCAGACTGTAGGTTAGGTTAGGTTAGACATTGTGACCACGCACAGCGGAGCGAGCAAAGCATCAAACTGCATGTTGCATGCTTGCTTGCTTCTTTGTTAGCATGTTCGGTAACACAATACTTCGAGCAAATGTTATTTCGGTTAAGCATAACTTCGGTAAAAAAAAATTCGACCAAATGAAATGTTGGAGTAACGAAAAAAATTGAATTGATAATAGGTCAAATGATACAGCGGCAAACGTAATTTCGACGAAGTAAAAAAAAACGAAACGAATAGTCGAAAAGTTTTTGGTTAAATGAAATTCGGTCAAAAAATGTTCGATCTTATGATAGGTAACCGCAGGCCTATTATGAATCTTTCATCGTATGACATGGTACAAATTTTGTAATAAGGAAGTCATGAAATGCTTCATTTGGTTTTACTGATCTAGAATGTTATCATCACTATGGCATAATTTCAATGTCATAATGATATAATGAACGAATGATCAAAAATGTAACTGATAATCTTATTTTCTGTTTTGCACTATGATATCATCATGATATCATTTGAAAACCATGAGATCGGTAATTTAAGAAAAGGAAGCTATGAAATTCTGCATTTTGTATTACCGATCTCGAATGATATTATCGTATGGCATAATTTCAATAATGTTGTAGCGGGTTGTGAGTTCAGGAATAAATATTTACACAATATACTTATACAAAATGTTTTTAATTATGTACGCACATACATATATTCACAATTGACACTATCGCTACGTTAATAAAAAGAAGGTTAGGATGAGATATTGACCAGATGAATAACGAATAATTCGTAATCAACAATAAAAAAATATGAATTAAGAATGCAGAGAGTTCAATCACCCAACTATCTGACACAAAAATTGGCGCGATCGTCTTTGCCGTGGGCGGGAACGACGCCATGTTCTACCGCTGTCGCGCATGCGCGATGCGTTTCGCGCTATCTATATTATAAATGGTTTGCGACATCGTTTGTCTGTTTATTTAATATACTTAATATAAGAAATTTTTACAATCTAGAGATACCTAACCTACTTAAAGTAATAAAATAATGCAAAACTTAAAAGCTATTTACAAACACAAATTATTATAAATAACTAAATCTTTTTACAACTACACTAGTACGTTACAATGTCATCATCAAATAATGAACAAATGATCAAAAATCTGACCGGAAGTCGTATTTTTCGTTTTGCACTATGATATCATATGATATCATTTGCAAAACCATGAGATCGGTAATAGGCCCTCTGAATGGGCAGTCGATGTTAGGGAATAGTGTGGCTACGTTTAAGTGGCTAACGTAGCCTGCCAAGGATTTTGTGTACTGTATAAATTAGAAGATTGATCGAGTCGAAAAAAATTTAATTATAATTGTATGAAAAAGACACTGAGACAGTTTTAGAATTAGTGTTATTGCCCATATTTTAGAGTTCTTTCGTGTTGGACTCGGATTTTGTGGTGAACCTTACAGTTACGGAAAACAAGTTCCTCGTAACCTATATATTATGCTTGCAACAGAATTTTACTTCCCCGAAAACTTCACGCTGACAGCACAAGCTCACTGTAGCTTAATATTTGAAAGACTTAGACTCGGCTATATTAAATTGTTTACTTGTGTTTGCGAGTGTTTATTCATTTCGTTTCACTCATATCACTGATTTGTTATTCACAGTTATAAACCGCAAGTGGAACTTGACATCAGTACGCCCGAGACAGTGGAGGAATTTTATGAGCGGAATAAGATAATAATGTACTCTGTCATTAAGGAGACAGAGGCAGAAGGTGGGTAGTTAATCAACAGCACAGAATATATAATAGTACTACGTACAGAACGGCCACTCACCTCCCCGCATTCATTTCAAATACCTCATCCCACGCCGCACTTCGTTGTAGACATCACTGACACATAAATAAGGGCGCGCGCGATCGCTCGGGCGAGTAGACGCGAGCGCCGGCCGATAACAGAGACAGCGCTATGCGGGTAAAAGAGAAGGCAGTCGTTGCACTTCCCGCGTCATTTCGATTGATAACCGCGCACTCAGCCCTACTAGATTCCACGCACACGTTTGCACATGTACAAACATAATTTGCTTAAGTAGTAGTAATAGGTAATTGATTTGCGAAGTTGTATGGAGTGTCCGGGGTGTGTTAACAGTAAGAATGCGTAGTGAATAGTGGTTGTATCGAAAAGTGCTTACGGCTGCGTTCAAACGATGGATATTTAACCATCAAAATCTGATGCATACTTGACAAACCAATGATAATTTCAATTGTTTCACAGCAAGTGGGTGCCAGGTATAGATGACCGCAAATATCTTGAACAATTTCACAGATAAAAATACATGCGCAGTAAAAGCTTTTGTACTAAATAATGCAACTGCGCATGTATTTCTTATCTGTGAAATTGTTGAAGTTGTTTGCCGGCACCTGTAAAGTGGGGGACAAGAAGTCGATAGAACTGCTCACTCTTTCAATTAACAGTAAAGGAAGTTAAAATAATATGTGGTTTCAACGGAATATGCATTAAAAGTCTGATTTACGCCGAGGCAACAACATGTGACAGTGGCTTCATGCTACATATTGTAGCGTGGGTTATTTGGTGGTATGCTACAAATAGAAACATTTTGCGGCATTTGCGACATGCGGCAGCCTATTTTACACGGGACAAAATCGTGCCTAGATAATTTTCAAAGCATTTTACTGTAAAATATTAATTTGGGGTGTATTTGGTCTACCTACATACTTGATTGATCGAAGGGATTACGAGTAGTTACCGTAGAATATGGATGATCAAGTAAGTTTAGCAGGAGCTTATTTAGTACTAAACCTTGCAGTTAGACAACGAAAGAAGGATGAAGTGTAAATATATTCATTACACCACTCCATGGCCGATAATTCGCACATTCCAAAACAAATACAAGCAAATAATAACCTGCAAACTGTTTTATCGCACCAAAAATGTCGCATGGAATCCATCGTGTCTGGATACAAGCTGCGACAATCTGCCACATGACGCAAAGTGCTGCCATGCCGTACGATTCTTACCGCAATTTGCGACATTTTCAATTATTGTAGCATGCGGCCTTGTGGCATATCGCAATGCCGCACACTGTTGCCCCGGCGTAAAACAGCCTTAAGTTTATTTTTGACTAGCTCACCCGGTGAACTTCGTATGCTAAATGCTGACAGATGCTAAATCTCAGTAAACAATTGTGTACCGTAATTTGCCATAAAACATACCATTAGTATTGTGTACTATTTTTAGCTTTTTTTAGGATTTCCCTATTATTTTTCTTTTTAAACCACTCTTAAATTAAAGCGAACAAAAGAAAAATAAAATTATTAAAATCCGTCAACCCGTTTTAGAGACTAACGCAGGATTAGATAGCTTACATCATAAACTACAACGTTTGTTCTATGACTTTTCATAATTCGTTAGATTTTATTTTCATGCAAAAATAAATATTAATTTAAATACCTCTAGAATGTTTGTAGCTTTACGCGCACAGCACGCGAGCGTAGCATCGTCTTCCGTCGTCGTTTATAAATGAAACACTTATCAATGTCACGACAGTGCAATAAAAACTTGAAAATTGATATTTGTTCAATTTATTTAGTTATCTTAAAACTCATAAAACAAACGTTGTAGTTAATGATGTTAGCTATCTAATCCTGCAAGGTTACAGGTGTTTTACAATTAATCCTGTATATGATAAATATCAAGAAATACCTGTTACGAAAGCAAAATGCGTAAGTAAATAACAATAATTTCGTTGGTCACATTCAACGATTTGTCATGTATTCAAAACGAGATGTTTGAGTCTGAACGCAGCCTAACGATATTATTTTCATCGACCTAACGTCGATAATTCTTTTGGCAGGTGGCAATGTGATATTCGTGGGACACGCGTCGACGTTGGATATGACGGCGTTCGCCGTGACAAAGTTGGAGGATGAGACACCTTCAGTGCCTTACCAGGTCAGCCCGCAGTTGCTGAGGGTCCCGTACTGCGCGCTGGCCGCACTGCGAGGTCCGCCCTGGAGGTTGGCCCCGCCGCCCTGCCCGCCCGCCATTAACTCTGCCTCTGCTAGGTTCGACTGGCGTATACTCGATCCTTGCTCATAAGGCCCACCATCTTTCCGTATGACTCAATTGGACTACAGACTAAGGCGTTGTTGCTTTGATGAAATCAAGTTTAAAACAATCCATTACACCGTATACGACCTTTAATCTCGCTTGTAAACGATTGGCGATGGCCGCCTGGCGCTTTGAGGTAACTTTAAGACGCGCTCCAATAATCATCATATTTTTCGTTTGTGGCCTGTAAACATACCACAGACAAAAAATATGATGAAAGCATTGTGTCACGTTGCTAATATCTTTATGTACCTATTTCAAATCTTCTCATACTAACAATGTCTGATAGCCAATAATATGAATTCAGAAGTGAGTAATGGTGCGAGTTTTCTTCTATCCTTTTTAATTTTCTTATCTATTAAAGATAATTAAACAAATGTAGCTTCGTTAGTAGCCAATTACTGTTGTATGGAAAAGAGACTTTATTATTTTTATTGAATATCATAGCTAAAGTTTTATTATTACATTTAACTAATGCAACTGTTCCTGACTAGTAATAATAATTCTTCCGTCCTTTCTCATCTCTTAGATAGAGGAACGGTAGACTAGACTAGGATTTCTGTCATCACCTAATTTTACTATCAATGAGCTAGTACTTCAGACTATAAAATCTTTAACTTGTATTAAACTATTTTGTATTTTATTCTATGTTTATTCAAAAATACTCTTCTCACCTCTTCAGCACGAAAAAGACCTTTCGCTACCGAAGGTCTGCGAAAGTGAGCAAAAGTGATTTTAAATTCGAACGCCGAAAAAAGGCTGAGCTATTTTCTTAATTGTTATATAGTCCCTTTCTCGCTGGTCTAGGTGAAAAGTTGTATATTTCACAGGAGAAGAAATTGTTGTCTTGTACTTTACAAACCACTCAAAAGGAATGATTCACGCCAAGCTCTTCATGGGTATGGATAATTGGCTCAAGTTTACACTGAGCTCAAGCAGATCCCAGACTTGCCTACTGTTAGGTGCTCTAACCGGACACTTCGGCACTAGGATCATGCTAACCAGGATGGGACACACCAGTTCCAAAATCTGTAGGGCCTGCAAGGCGGTAGAGGAAAGCATGGAACACCTGCTGTGCCACTGCGATGCCCTAACCTGCAGGAGATTAAGGCTGACGGGAATTGGATACCCAAAACCGGAAGACTACAGGGCCATACCACCGAAGGACATCGATGGCTGTACGGACTAAAACTTGGGGAAGCACAAAAGATCCATGGTGGATCGAAGTGCGAAGGCTCAATTTAATTGGGCCGCCCCCACCCGAAGATGAGATAAGATTACAAACCACTCAATGGGCTCTGTACTCTATTATTGATTACTTCGCTCGTGATTTTAATTCAACTTGATTTGGCTTTCTTTGAACCAATGACTATCTGTTTTTGTAAAATAAAAAGAATAATTTAGCTCATGAAATTATCTTCGTTGTTATGAAATGTTGTCAAAAGCGTTGCAATGTTTTGAATAGGTAAATATCAAAAATGAATTTTTTTTAGATAGGTTCAGAGAATCTTGTTTAACATTTAAATAAAATCATTGTGTATACTTTTTTATATTAAAAGTACTCTAATTCCGCCGATTTACCGAATCTAGGCCCTGCGTATTGTTGGTGATGACGATATTTTGCTTGACAATGACTTGGTTGTGTCGATTCATTGTAAAATGTTTTACGGTAAGTTAGAACGTATAAAATGCCTATGTGATCATTTAGATAAGCCATTTTGTGACCATTATACTTATCACAAGGAACTATTGAAAAGTTATAGCTACTTTCATATTCATAGTAACGTTGTAAGAAAAAATAAATAGTCTTGGATGATAATGACTTGTATATGATAATTACAAACCAATGTTGATCTGCATTTATGATAGTACCTGAATGTTGACTTTCAAATAAATATTTCTTAAGTATTTTGTGTTTACTTACAAACGCTACATTTAATCCCCACTCATAATAAAAAAATAAAATAACAATAAATAGGTAATAACAATAATAAATAGTCGTTGGCGAAGGCAAGCTGGTCAAACGCAATCGACGTATTTTCTCATAGAAAAGCGTTAAACTCGGTCCCCCATACATAGTTGATCTCGATACCTGTATAGGGCAAACCAACCACCCATGGCCCTACTCAACCAATCCTGGTTATACGGGGCTTCGTTCCAAAACATCACCCGGAGTGAGTAGGTGGTGGGGGGAGAGTGGCCGGTTAGGGTGGTCGGAGTGTTGGTTGTTTTAGAACGGCAAGAGTGTTGTCTGCTTTGTTTACATAACCAAATATACAAAAATAAGAAAATATATAATTCATCGGCGCGTCCGTTTGCTTTAATGCATGGATTACATTCGTCTGTTTCATCTACGAAAATGCTAAAACCAACAGAATATGAATTCTGTTAAATCGCGGCCTAACCTAGCTTCAGCGGAAATGAAGGCCAATTTTACAATCGTGTCACTTACGATACCTATAGTTTTTGGAATTTAAAATTAACTTATTGTCGACGTTACGAAGTGCATTCTCGCTCTCCGAGATGCACAAATTGTGTGTGAATATGAAATCTTTGTAATCACAATCACACACAACTTTAAAATCCACACAATTTCCCGCCAAATCCAATCGAGTGAAATTACACCTTGCTATATTATGCGGGTGAGATTCTACTCGATCGAGTGCACTCCGTAGCGTTTTAGGACACGCCACTCCAACACTCTCGAGTGCACCCGAAATGTTTTAGGACATACTTCGAGTGACCGAGTGCACTCGGGTGGTGTTTTGGAACGTAGCCCGGGCTGATTCATCGGGAGATGCGCGCGGTAATTTCAATTTCAATTTGATTTATGATGTCATAGCAGTTATCATAAAGTAATTATAGGGTTTAGTGTGATGAGAATATACTATATAGTTCATTCTCTACTAGGAATAAACTATAATACATATATCTATCTTCCCGTGGATGTCGTAAGAGACGACTAAGGGAGTTTAGTGCAATTATGTACTTACACATTATAGTTGATAGCTGTTGGGGACAGGTTCCGTTCTATCCAATGATTCGTTTATTTATATTATATGACAATTTATTTCGTTAAACTTGTGTACATAAATATTCGTATAGGTAATCTCTATCTGATTGACGCGTATCGTCTTGTTCGCAATCAAATCGCAAGTCTTCCGGTTCTTTCTTAACGCTTCTTTTTTACTCCAACCACGTTTTCCCAGACGGCGTATAGATGGCGTTAGCTACAGCATCGACAATAGCTTATAGGCCCTACTCACGATGCAATCTAACTTGCGATCTGTTGCTGCAACATGTTGCAAGCGCGGTTGCACGTGCTCTACTCACCTATGCAACTTCGCTTGCAATTTCATTTTGCGAACAAACGCCTTAACGTCACAACGTGTACACGCCTACGTACCGAATCGTATTATAATGCTACCAACGCTATCTAGATTTCAAAAACCAGCCAAGTGCGAGTCGAACTCGCGCACTAAGGGTTCCATACAATTACCTATACAAAAAACGGCGAAAAATCAAAATTGTTGTATGGGAGCTTAAATATTTTCTCCCTTAAATATTGATTTTATTTTAATTTTATTATTTATTTTTAAAGTAAATATACAACTAAATATTCGGTGAATATTTCAAGCGTCTACCTATTGCCGTTATTAATATTGAGCAAAAAACGGCAAAAAAATCACATTTGTTGTATGGCGGCCCCCTTAAATATTTGCGACGACAGAAATACATTATCTGTGAAAATTTCAACTGTCTAGCTAGGTTCATGAGATACAGCCTAGTGACAAACAAGCGGACGAACGGACAGACAGACGGACAACGGAGTCTTACTAAAAGGGTCCCGTTTTTACTCTTTGGTTACGGAACCCTAAAAAGTAGCATTTGCATTAGCTCTTGCTTATACACTTTAAACACCTGCGAGGAGAAGAAAGAAAAAACAGTTTTAGGTAAAAAATGGTAACAGCTACAAAATAAAATATCGCAAAACAACATTATGTTTCATTTGGAACCAGAAGATTTCTCAATTTTTTCTCTGCGGATCATTTTCATTACTATGAATTCTAAACGCTACCTACACCACAGAGGTGTGGCTGACTAAGCGGCACACGTGCGACTGAGCCAAGTTGCATGCAACCGCGCTATTCACGTCGCAATATGTTGCAGCAATCAGTCGGTCGCTAGCGCGGGCGATGCGACCTGCGATAAATTGCATGCAACCTGCAACCTTCCTATTCACGTCGCAATCTGTTGCATTGCAACAGATCGCAGCAACAAATTGCTAGCGAAATTGCATCGTGAGTAGGGCCTATTACTATCAACTCTGAATAAACTTTAGAATAGGTACATGTATCTATCTTCCCGTGGATGTCGCAAGAGATGATTTGACTAAGGCAGTTTAGTGCAATTATGTACATAAAATAGTTCATAGCCCATTCTCAACTATGAAAAAGCTCTAAAAGACAATTTGCGTTTTTGGTCAAATGCGTCGAACCCATTGACGTATATAACCTAGACTCGCTGTTGCGAAGAAAGAACAATGGCAGGTCTCCATAGAAGAAAATGTCTGGGATCAAATTGTAGCGTCCCGTAATGAAAAATATATTAAAAGATTCGGCGTTAATTTTAGAATCTATATGTAAAATAATTTTTATTCAATAAAGCCGGAAAAAAGAGATATTGGTATTTAATATTTTTTAGGTTATGCACCGCATTATTCACCTGTGAGCTCTTTTATAACGTAGGTAGGTACAGTGTTTTGTTATTTTATCTATGGCTATGGTATTTTATCTAAATACATTTATATTTTCTAATTAATTACGGGAATAAACAAATTAAAAAAACGGAATGGCTATTCGGACCGGGACCCCTAAAGAAGTCGATTGCTATTCGGACCCGATAGAAGCGTTATGAAAAATAACTTATAGGCGTATTCTACACGTTCAATATTTATCACGATATTTATCGTGATAAATATTGACAACGGAATCGTTTATATGAAGTTGGCGGAACGCGGTCCATCAAGTTCATATACTACATACACTATGAATAAATGTCGCGATCCTGGATCGTGATCCAAATATCGTGAAAAATATTGATCACAGAATAAATACGGATCACAGAATTTCTACATATTTTGAAATCCAACTCCTTAATATTTATGGCGATATTTATTGATTGTGTAGCCTTGTCATCAATATTTATCGCGATCCCGCGTTTTCCATTTAATCGTCACCATTTTTTCACGTTAATATCAAATGTTTACCATGTTTTGCTTTTCTTCTAAGAAATGTGAACATTTTTTAGTCGCGCTATTTTTCACAAAGAGAACCTAACCTCAAAATGGAATGCATTACGTTAACATACGATGCTAGCCCTGCTAGCGTCAAAATCTAATAAAACGCGATGATGCTAAAAATGTTGATAATGCTGCAAATCTGCGCTTAGATGGAACATGGCTTACGTATATTTTCCGTATCTACACATCCACAGATTAGAGAGATACTGACAGTGATTATGTACTCCGTGATACTGACGCGACCCGTATTGAACGTGTAGGTTCGTCAGAGATACATCAATAAATATTGATACGGAATGTGATAAATATTGAACGTCTAGCATACGCCATACATTGTGCGCCATTTAATTAGTAGTTAACATTTGATATACTTTTATGAAAACAAAAGGAACTCCGGCTTGTACAAAAATAAGTGTATATTTCAAAAACCTTAGAAAATTATTTTAATTTCCTTGCTATATAGGAGATTTATGGACGCTAGAATAAAATCCAGACATTTTTCTGCCATTGTTCTTTTGTGCCCCAACGCGGGACGGCGCCGAGTGAGGTGTGGTGACGTTCGGAGCGGGGTATAGTGCAAAGAATAATCTTGTGTTCACGCCGATGCGTCGAAAATGATTTTTACCTATTTTTCTGAGGTTGCCTCTGAGAGATTACATAACATTTAATATTTCTTGGAAAATTAGCTTTGAATGTATAAAACTTTATAAACTATTTTAGATATTTATTTATTTTATTTATTTATTAATGCTTTATGTACCTTGTGTACAAAGGCGGACTTAATGCCTAAGGCATTTTCTACCAGTCAACTTTTCAAATGATAATTTATTTATAACAATATCTTAAAATAAAAGAAACAAAAATGTTGTTATTTGTGTTTCATTTATATTATTCGCAACTTATTAAAATGCGTAACAAAAAATATTTTTAATACCTTGTTAAATAGAATAACACATAAAACTGACAAATTAATTAAAAAGTAGTTAAAATTAACCAAACTATATTAGTTATGTTAAGAAGTATAGGTATTAAAATAACTTACCTATGAAAACTTATGCCTGCAGCAACATTTGCTCTTCCCGAATAATTTTTGCATTTTACCATAATACAAGAAGGCATTTTATATTTAGAACTATCGATGCAATATCAATCATAATGAGTTATTATTATACCATCACTTTTACAACTTTTGGCACATCTGTTTTTTATTGTTAAATTTAATCTATGTCAGCGACTCGGTAGCGTCTTCGCTCCAACAAAATATAACATAAGAGTAAAAAAGACGACAATACTAAGGTGGCGGCCGTGGCGGCCGAGCGTATTACGCAGTTTCGGAAACATATTTTTTGTTTTCATCAAGAAATATATGATTACTCACCTTAAAAATATGTCAATTACTTAACAAATATCCACAGGTACACAAATATGGAGTTTTATGGTATCACTATAACTGTAAATCTCTGTTTTACCGACACAATATCCACGGCACATCAACTGCTTCTCTCATTCACCCGCGACCGACTAAGCGAACTGGTGCCGATTGGCTCCAGTTGACTGCTGAATTTCACTGTACCGGACAGCGCGTCTAGGTTATATACGTCAATGGTCGAACCCATCTATTTTCATGTGGCTGTCGAAAGAGACTACTACGGGATTTTAATGCAATTATGTACATAAATAGTTCATAGCTCATTCTCAGCTATGAATAAACTGCAGATTACATGTATCAATCTTCCCGTGAATGTCAAAAGAGACGACTTAGGGTGTTTAGTGCAAGTATGTACATACCTACCTTTACACGGTGTTTCAAAATAACCAATAAATAATCAATTCTTTATCGAAAACTAATTATTAAAATGCGTTTACCAACCCAACATTTTCATGTAAATCATAGACATGATGATGATACTATGATTTACATGAAAATTTCGAGTTGAATGACATTACGTGTAAATACATTTTAATAATGAGTTTTCGATAAAGAATTGATAATTTATTGGTTACTAGCTGAGCCCGCGAACTACGTTTCGCCTTAATTTATTTTTTCCCGACATCTTCAACAAATATCGTTAATGTACACAGAAATAAATACAAAAACTTAACAAATTATATATTAAAACCTTCCTCGAGAATCACGCTATCGATTGGTGAAAACCGCTTAAAAATCGGTGCAGTAGTTTTTGAGTTTATCGCGAACCAACAGACAGACGCGGCGGGGGACTTTGTTTTATAATATGTAAGGGTTTTGAAACACCGTGTATAGTTCATAGCTCAGTCTCACTCAATTATGAATAAACTCTAGAATACATGTATCTATCTGCCTATGGATGTTGGAAGAGACGACTATGGCAGTAGTGCAACTATGTAAGTTCATTCAAATTCAATATCCTTTATTCAATTGGTATTTTACAATCACTTTTGAACGTCAAAGAAGCTACGCCATTGTAGTTTATTCTCAACTATGAGTACACTTTAGAACACATTGGATGTTTTAAGAGTTCACAAAGGGAGCTTAAAGGTGCGTCCCCACTAGGGCCGCGCGGCTTACGAGGCCTAGCCGCGAGGCTGAGCCTCGTGAGTGTGGATGTAAAGCGAGGCCCAAGTCGCGTGGCCCAGCACAGCCGCGCGGCCGGTCAGTGTGACTATCTCAAAAACGGCAAACCTGCCCGACTTGTTTAAAATCTACCAAACGCGACTCACGATAATGCCAAAAATATGCCATCTTCTCTTAGAACAATAAGCGTAAAAATATAATTTGTGAAGTAAACTCGAGGATCACGCACACTGTGACGGGCCGCAGCGGGGCGGATCGAGCCGCATAGCACGCAACCACTATTAGCGGCGGAATATGCGGCCCGCTGCGCCCCGGCATACCTAGTACTCGATAGCTCATATAAAATACATACGAGCGATTCGAACTGATTTTTGCGCTGCGACCCGACCCGTTGCGCCCCCTCACAGTATACGCTAACTTTTAAACGATCTTGTTACAAAACCTCTGGTCTAAACCTGCGGTCCTACCGCTTAACTCATAGCGATTAACGATGGCGATAGCGAGTGACTCGCTATCGTTTTAATTTTACGAGTTTGCTATGATAAGCGGCGGCCCTACCGCCTAATTCCCTCGTTATAATTTTAGCTCTCTAATATTGTGATTTCGTACCGCCTATCATAGCTTTTGAAATTGAAACGATAGCGAGTAACTCGCTATCGCCATCGTTAATCACTATTAGTTAGGTGGTAGGGCCGCTGGTCTAAAGTTAGTCTTGGTTTAAACCTAGTGCGCTTTCACTTGTGTTGATACTCGTAGATTGAGACAACGTCAACTTGGTCCTAGTTTCAACCAGGACTTAGTTCAGACCATGTTTGTTTTCTAATAAGACGAAAGAAGTTTAAACGTATACCCTTTGTGATATTTTAAAGAAATAGACAAAATTATGACTTCTGTAAAAGGCTGTAACTTGTAACAAGCATTGACTGAAGTATTACGGAACCAAAATGCGTACCAAGACGACTTGACAAGTTATAATATTCGACATTTAACGCTTTAAAAGTCGGTTACATAAAGGTAACCAAAAGTAGGTACCTAGGTACTGTATTCCATAAGTCAACTTTAAATTGAACTTACCATTCTGCCAGCTGTTCGCCGATATTCTGCTATTGTACAAGGTTATTTTTTAGTTATGATAAAAATTTTGTGTGCTTGTTCAGACAAGCAAACTGAACAACTTTCACTATGGGACCAATTTCGAAATCGCAAAAAAATCTGCTGTTCCATACATTTAGGTTCAGTGAATGTTGAACATTTGTATGGAACAGCTGATTTTTTTTGCGATTTCGAAGTTGGTCCCATAGTGAAAGTTGTTCAGTTTGCTTGTCTGAACAAGCACACAAAATTTTTGTCATAACTATAAAATAAACTTGTATAAAATTTATGTTATGATTCATTATTATCTATACATCTATACAAATACATAAAATTGAAGTGTCTGTTTGTAATATCAAAATAACAAGTTTTTACTAAATGGTTATGGATGTATATCGGGTACCAATAACAAACACCATTTTTTGTCTGTCTATCTGTCTGTCTGTTTGTTCCCGCTAATCTCCGGAACGGCTGGACCGATTTTGACGGGACTTTCACTAATAAATAGCTAATTATATTAGGTATAACATAGGCTCTTTTTCTTTTTTATTAACTTCAACAAAAGTTACTATTCCGTGCGGACGAAGTCGCGGGCACAGCTAGTTACAAATAAATGTGAACATTATTGCTACCGCCACTATTATACGACTACTGTCATCTCCTCGCGATAGAACAAATAACAAATAATTGGACAATAAATACAAAAATAACAAAAGGCGGGCTTATCAGATTTCTGCCAGGCAGCCTTTATACATGATATCCATACTAGGTTGGTGGTTAATAAAAGAAAAAAAATCATTAATGAAATACAAATATTTTAAACAAAATAAAATAGAAACAAATTAAAGAAAATTAATAAAAAAAGTACAACAAACAAAATTATAATAATAACTCCATACTGTAAGTACCTACATAAATCCTAAAGGGCCGTTATGACAGGGGGTGTGTATGGAAGGGGGTGTCAGAGCTGAAGGAAATGTTGCTTTACGCTTTTATTAAAAGATGTAAGACTTACCATCAGGTGGACAGTTTGCTTGTTTGCCAACTTAGTTGCATTGCAATAAAGAAAAAACTACAATGTACAGTTTTACTAACATTTTACTAGTCCATACATTTTGTGGTTAGGTATGAATGAATTCAAAAAATTAATATTACAAAAACTATGCATCGCCGAGAGGGGAAAGGGGTATCGGGGGGTAGTCCTCCTCTTTCTGCACATCTTTTCACCTTCCCCCCTGCAAAATTTTAGACATTCACAACGACAGAAAATCACATGACAGACACCTACGGCAGCCATTCTATTAAAACATGATATTATAGCTCCAATTTGTAAATAAAATCATTCCTATTCTTCACAATGAACACGTATTTTATTACTCAAACAATCGTCTACCAGATGACGATGAATGATAAATAAAAAAAAAAATTAAATAAAAAAATTTAATGGAAACAAAAATTGAAAAACTACATTCATTAACAATTTTTCGCTCTGTATATTTAGCCGTGTCTCTTGTTCAGTATAGAAAAACATCGAAACTTTCCACAAAACAACAGATAATTTTCACAAAGTGTGTATGGGAATTTTCTAATATTATCTGTTAGTTTCGTTTTTTACACAAAACAGGTGCAGTAGTTACCGCTTTATTTATGAATAGTAGAATTTCAACACATTTCTAGCACAACAACCTAACTAAAATAAAACTACATTTCTACTAAAATGGAAATAATTCTTCAAAATCTGGCCACACTGGGCCGCGCAGCTCTATAGTGAGAATGCGATAAAAATATACACAAAAAGCTGGTGAGGCCGAGCCTCGCGGCTCCCGCGGCCGCGCGGCTCGTAGTGGGGACGCACCTTAAGGCAATAGTTTCTTGTTTGTTTTGTGGCTATGCATTGCGTTGCGACATTGCGTAAAAATAATAGACATGAATATCTGGGACATGAAAGGACTACAACTTTTAACATGAAAGCAATGAATTCGTAATAAACTCTATGGATGTTTTATACAAAAATTATTCTTTTCAGCATATACACGGTGTTTCATAATAACCAATAAATAATCAATGCGTTATCTAAAACTAATTATTAAATTGTGTTTATCCGTAATCATTCAACCCAAAATTTCTAAATCATAGACATAACATGTCTATGATATGCATGCAAATTTTGGGTTGAATGGCATTACGTGTAAACACATTTTAATAATTAGTTTTAGATAACGCATTGATTTATTTATTAGTTATTATGAAACGCCGTGTATAACAAACAAAACCTCATAAAACTTACTTTTTTAAAGAAAGTTGTACGTGACTGTACATTACTTCATATAGATAGACAAGGAGACCAGATGCCAAATGTTGCTTAAATAATACATCAAAAAAATATCAATCACTCATCGAGGATTTACATAAATTTAAATATTAACGGTTACTGTTTCATCACTGAATTCAATTAACTATTTTACATTAACTTCTTATTGTAAGTAAGTACATAAAAATAACGAAACCTCGCACATTTGGGACTCCATGCTCCTAGACTATTTACCCATATAAAGAATTCTTTCGTTCTTTGGATTGAGGCGTCGACAAACTCTTAATCTTTGAAGAATGTATCGACAAACTACCACCTATCTTTGTCAGTAAGCAGATTTTTGCTAGGTCGTTTCGTTTTCGAGATCCAGGAACTTACTTTTTTAAAGAAAGTTGTACGTGACTGTACATTACTTCATATAGATAGACAAGGAGACCAGATGCCAAATGTTGCTTAAATAATACATTTGAAAAATATCAATCACTCATCGAGGATTTACATAAATTTAAATATTAACGGTTACTGTTTCATCACTGAATTCAATTAACTATTTTACATTAACTTCTTATTGTAAGTAAGTACATAAAAAATAACGAAACCTCGCACATTTGGGACTCCATGCTCCTAGACTATTTACCCATATAAAGAATTCTTTCGATCTTTGCATTGAGGCGTCGACAAACTCGGAATCTTCGAAGAATGTATCGACAAACTACCACCTATCTTTGTCAGTAAGCAGATTTTTGCTAGGTCGTTTCGTTTTCGAGATCCAGGTGGCCCGGCTGGGGTAACGTTTCTCCAGCCGGGCCACACATATCTCGGAAATGCGCATGTCTCAAACTGTGGAATTTGTTCGACAAACTACCGCTTCACTATTCCAGCAAACAGTTTTTCTCTACGTCGCTTTGTTTTCGAGATCCAGCTAGCTCAGTTGCAGCAACTTTGCTGCAGGTGAGCTCTGAAATGGTGGATTCACAAACTCTGAAACTTGTCCGACAAACTCTGACAAACTGCCGCCTATCTATATCAGCAAACAGATTTTCGCTATGTCGTTTGGTTTTGGAGATCTGTGTGGCCCGGCTGGGGTAACGTTACCCCAGCCGGGCCACACAGCCCTAAGGGGGCTGTGTAGCCCTAACGCGAGCCCGATGAAAACTCAAACTTGTCCGACAAACTTCGACAAACTGCCGCCTATCTATATCTGCAAACAGATTTTCACTAGGGCGTTTCGTTTTCGAGATCTGTGTGGCCCGGCTGGGGTGACGTATCCCCAGCCGGGCCACACAGATCTCTGAAACGCGCAAGCGACAAACTCTGAAACTTTTTTTGTGGCCCGGCTGGGATCAGCCACACGCATACCATACTTATCCAATTCAAATTAGGTATATGGGTACATCTTGTAAATAAATTACATTATAATCGCATTTAAATTACCTATTTTTCTTTTTTGACAACCCTTCCACATTTGCGACAGAGCGCATAAGTTCCCACGCTGCTGGCGGTGTCGTCCAACATCAAACGCGTTTCTAAACTGTATACATTGTTAAACTGTGCCTGGACGCAGTGCATCCTGCTGCCCCCGTAGCATGACCACCAAAACACAATATGATAATTCATCAGGTCATCGCGATAAACCGCTTCATCATTTCGTGTTTTGGTGGTCTTGTGGTTAGCAAACGAAGCTAAACCCCCCCCCGCTTCCCTTCAGCATAATTCATATTTCCTATCTACGTAGGTCGCGGAAAGTGAGTGAGTTTCCAAATCCCTTTGGGGAGGACTATCTTCAACAGTGGGGTTCCTGTGGCTGAAATGTTGATGATCGTGACTGCTCATTATTATTATAAACATGTAGAGAATTGAGATCTGATTTCAAGAGATATAATATTTTTTGTCATGTAATGCCTTGCTGTAACTAGGTTATCAAAATAAACCTATTTTTACGCACAGCACATCAGCACATACAGTGGCAGTGTCCCAAAAAATAGAGCAAGCAGAACTCCAGAGATAGAGCACCTCTTGGGCTATCCGAATCACCCCATGTATGTTCCGCGATTTTTTGTAGTTTTCGAGTTATGAATTTTTTACTGAATTTTTGAGAATTTACGACATGAATAACTTAAAAAATTTCAAAGAAAAAAATACAAGACTTTTGAGATATTGTTTTTACAACTTTAAATATGCAGTTAATCTGGTGAAGAAAGTGTTAGGTTAGTCTGAAATTATAGCATTATTATTGGACAGCGCGCGAGCGTAGCGTCGTCTATCGTCGTCGTTTATAAATGAAACATAGACTTATCAATGTCACGACAGTGCACTAAAAACTTGAAAATTGATTTTTGTTCAATTTATTGAGTTATCTCAAAACTCGTAAAACACACGTTGTAGTTAATGATGTTAGCTATCACGGATCGGTTGGGAATATTACGAGGTTGCAGGTGTTTTACAATTAAACCTGTATACATTGCACTGAGTACCACCCACTTATTGGAAATAGAAACGTATAATATGCATAGAAGTAAAATAAATGGAATATTGTAACAATGACTAGAAAATATATTGCAATATAAAATTATGTTACATTTTCAGATATATAACAAATGCATTAGAATCTAGTAGATGTTTAACAATTTCAGCATTATGCTCGTGTATTTCTCACAAGTATTTAGAACGACAGACAACTTCAAAGTATTTTTTTCTAGTTTTTTGTTATCTGCTGTTTCTCAAAATTTTACGAGTATGTGCTCATAAAAGAAATGAAGGTATTTACACAATGATATGAAAATATTTTCTGAGCATTCTTATTGGCACTTATACTCTTTTTAACAATTTCAAAAATATTAATCTATCCTGCTACAATAGAGATCAAATCAAGTTATTCTTCGTAATCTCCGTGTGATAATAAGTATTTTTATTGAGTATGTGTACTAGACGAATTCTTCCTTAAAATAATTTTTTCTTCAAGAAATTCTTCAACAAATTGTTTGATTATTTGTCTGTCTTCAACAGTTACATCTTCAAGTTTTGTTTTACCGTCATAGATTTTTCGGTCTAGCAGTCTCACTATAACTTCTTCCACTATGGCATCAATGTCTTCATTCGTAAAACTTTTTGTTTCTGCATCTTCAATCATAGATTCAAGAGATTCTGTTTTATTTTCTTGATCTGTAGGTTCATTAACATAGCCACTTAAAGTCTTTTCTTTATCCAATAAAACTTCTTGGGGAATATCCCCTCGAACTTCAGTTATATTTTCTTCAATTTTGTCACTAGATACATGAATATCAGAGTCCTCATTTGCAATATGTTTGTGTCGTTTCATAATCTCCTTAAGTTTTTCCTTAGCTGAAGCTACAACTTCTTTCCTTGTTTCATATTTAATTTTAGCTATCGCTTTCTTTTTTCTTTCTTGTCTCAACATTTTTAGTTCTTCTGTATCTTTCTTAGTCATAGGGATTATCTCTTCCTCATTCATACCTATTTTGCTTATCTCTTCTTGATCTTGAATGGAATTATCATTTATAGTGTCATCTTTAGATTCAAAGCTTATTATATCTTCCATAACTTTTTCGCTCATAACTTGTCGTTCTTTGTCAAATGATAATTCATTTTCATGTTCTTCTTCAGAAGTTTCATAATTACCAAGATTTATTTCAGACTCTTCGTTAGAGACTTGACTTGATCCACTAATTTCCTGAATACTTTCAATAGATTTACCCCGAGGATATTCTCTGAAATCTTTTCTTTCGAGGATAAAAAGCGCAGGTCTTGTTTTTATTCGAATAGGCGGCATTAATTTATAATTCATCGTTACTTGTGAGAATGTATCAATGCTATCTAAAATTATATGTGTTTGAGCAAAACTTTTCAGATTTGGGGAATACTTGCTTTTTGCTTCTATAAGAAGATGTGTAAAATCTTGTAACTGATCTATTTTTAACGACTCATTTTTACTATAAATCCAATTATCATTTAATTGGGTAAATCTAGTTACCCCTGTCTGAGCTGCAAGGTTGCTGATGTGAACATGAACAAACGGTTCATTATTTAAAATCTTGTGAAACCTGCAACAATAATACAATATATTTTAAAGATATAGCCCAGAGCACATCTATTTGAAATAAGGCTGGACTGGACGCTAGCATTCGCCGATCACTAACGTTCAGTCTGTCGCCACCTAATGATTGTATACTGACTTTGTGATTGCGACTCCTCCTGGATAATTTGTCATGGCCACCAAAACAAACGACAAAGACATTATAATATTTCCTACTATGATTATAATTATACCCCAGAAGAGAAGCTCAAAAAGCGGCGCTTTCGTTCGTCTTATATATCTGAAAATATAATGGGAAATTTTAATCCTGCAACTATAATATAAAAAAAATGTACATACATATCCATTCCATATAGCTAAAGCTTAGCTATTGTTCTATTGATTTAAAAGGAGAAGTATTTTATGCAGTAGATTTTTTTTTATTTCATTAGCGAAGAATTGTAAACTTACACATAGGAGCAGGCTGAGGCGGATGCAATGTTGAATAATGGGAATACATATATGATAAATCTCAACTCTTTATGCGGCAAAAAAGAGTAAAGTACGATGTAAACTAGGGCAGGCAATACTAGAGGCACCAAACGCCGATCCAGATAAACTCCAACAGGTATCAAAAGAAGACTGGGACCCAGACCACGCGGTAACGCAGAGTAGAAATACCATAAGAATGGTGAAGTCTGTGTGAGTATGTTAAGAAATAATTTAAAAAAATCGTACATGGTGAATCTCACTGCCTTGATGAACAAAATGTATAACTCATTCCTTCGGCTGGAGACTGTCAACCAGCGTTGTTTGACATCACGGGAAACAAATTCAAATTCTGGTGGCCATGTTGTTAGTAACGGCGAAGAGACCGAAAGGTGTTGACACAACATCCACTCAAACGGAAACGAGCGACATTATAAGGCATAGGGTAGGTTATTTTCGTCGGTATATCTCGTCTAAGGACTGCTATGACAAGTCCACGAGGCTTTGTCCTGGAGCTTTCACCGTGGAACGTTGTCTTAACCAAGTTACAGCATCTGCAGATCTCAACAGATATCTCTGTAGACAGGTATATGCAGGTGACGAAACGATTTTGATATAGGCATTTTCGAGGGTTCGTATTGAGGCAATGGTTTCCGTCGGTGAGTGTCACCACTTATCTCTGTGAACCCTATTAAATTCAATGCCATGCGGCAGTTTCCTTGTAATCAATAAATATTTTTTCCCTGTAGATCTGGTGGTTCTAATCAGCGGATTGAGGGTGCGTCCGTAACCTTGATCGATTTTCACCTTCTTCTAAGTTAACTCTGAAGGGAAATTTAAAAGGCACCAAGTTGTTACTAGCTACAAGCGTCGGTGGCTAGTACGGTCGCGGTACTGAACCGGGCAAGCGCGAGACGTAGTCGCTTTCAAACTTGACAGTTTAAATGCATCCATTGCAGCTTTATATCAGATAGTTGGCTCTGTCTTGTATTGATGACGCCAATAATTGTAATAAGATGTCTCTTTCACTGTAGGAGTGTCGGGATAAATGTACATATGAAATTCAAAAACACATCGGTACATGGCAAGATCGAACCCTAGACCTCCCTAATAGAAGAGCAGTGCAGAGTCCATAGCGCCACTGACACTCTCAACTATATGTATAAAGATTATTTTAAAGTTTTCAATTTCTAGCTGTCTTCAGAATGGTACTAGCCCCAGGTGCTACAAACTGTCCACCCCTGTATAGGAATTAGAATTTGAACATCCATCCAATGAGCGTTAGTTAACAAAAAGATGTTTTACCAGGGTGTCCACTGCTAATGTTCAAAAAAATTCGCTGACTTGTCCCTGACTTTCCCTGACCATTTTTCAAAATTCCCTGACCAACTAGTATATTAATTTTACAGAAAAATAAAATACAATACTTTTTTTCGAAAATATTAAGTATTTTTTGTTGCAATTTTCAGACCAAATTGTATCTAAAATTTCATTTTTTTAAGGTCTTACATAATTTATATTTTAAGGCACAGTATTTTTACACTGTAGAAAGTGCACTGACGAAAAAATAAACCGAGCCAGCCTTAAGTTCAAGTGCAATTTCCTTCAAGTGTTTGTACCTTTGTTAAATAAAAAATATATTGGCAAAAAGGCTCTTATTGAATACTAAGATACTCGTAATAAACACAATCGCTTGTCATTAATCTTTTGACGGTTGACTTCTTCTTCAACCTTTTTTTTTTATAGGAGGGAAAATACATTTACGGTATTCAACAAGGGGCCGACTGACTAGGACACCCCAAGGATATGCAGGACTCGGGTAGAAGACCCAATACCGGCTAAAAACCCTCCAGATACTTCTACCTCCGTAGAGACAATCGGGATCGGCGTTAGCCATTCTCCGATTGTGCCCCCTGGAGGGTTGCCTGGCGCATGCGCCAGGACTTACCTTTACAAGTATCTGGAAATTCGACCCCCAGGCGGCCAAGCTAGGGGTGAAAAGTGTCTCTCGACCGGTAGTCAGCCGGCCGAGCCGTTTCAGTCCCCAGCTTGCTAGGGGAGCTGGTGGCGCGCGTCCAGGAACGCACGCCTTCTCCTCCTCAACCGCCTGCGGACTTCTTCTTCAACCTATGTCAACCCACTGCTGGGTATAGGTCTCCTCCATTCTGCGCCATTCAGTACGATGTTGGGCTTTTCTTGTCCAGTTCTTGCCCGCTGTCTTTGTTATGTCGTCTGACCAACGAGCCGGCTGTCGACCAACAATCCTTCGTCCTGTTCTGGGTCGAACTGACTCCCATTTGATGATCTTATTGCTCCACCGGTTGTCAGTCCAGCGTGCCACGTGCCCTGCCCATCGCCATTTTCTACACGCAACGACATAAGCTACGTCGATCAATTTGGTGCGCTTGCGTCCGTATTCCGGATCCGTTCCCCCAGAGAAACCCCAAGCATGGCTCGCTCCATTTTTCTTTGTGCTACCTGTAGGGCGTGTATATGATGTCCAGTCAGGGTCCAGAACGCAGCCCCATACACGAGCACCGGTAGGACGCATTGCTCGAAAGCTCGGCGCTTAAGAGATACAGGCATCTCACTCCAGAAAATGTGGGACATTTTGCTAAACGCGCCCCAACCTAGTTTAATTCGGCGTTCTATTTATTGTGTTTGCCAACTTTTTTTAAAAGTAAGTAGCTGCCCCAGATATATCTAGTAGGCAACCTGCTCAACCACGTTTCCCGCAAACAAAAAACCCCCCGTTTGTTACATTACATATACTCTCTCAAATAATGTAGGTAACTACTAGGACTAAAACTGTCCATCTAGTTACATCAATGTAACTAAGAATGTAACTACTGGGAACAGAGCATAATTATGGGGTTTATGTTCAGATCCCTGGCCATAATTTTCGTTTATGAGGTATATTCATGCGAAGGCCCACCGACAGCTTAAGATCTGCAGCCGTCTTAGTGGAAATGATAATGTCATCTGCAAATCGCAGATGAGTTATGTGTTCTTAGTAAGGTAGTGGAGTTTCACTTGACTAACGACTTTTCTGCGTAGTTGCTTACTTTGTCATTAGTCTTCAGATTACGGTTGTTTTTGTTGTTAAAAATAGATAATCCGCTCCAGGAAGATATACTCAAGCTGACGCATTCACGCACGTCATAACCAGTTTGACAAAATTAAACCATTTGCGGATTTGAGAAAAATAGGGTAACATTAAAATATTTTGTTATAGAATCATCTTTTATTATTTTGTACTTTGGCAATGTTCATCAATATAATATTATTCTTCCCTATTCTTTAGTTTTCTTTGGATAGCTCCCACGGAGTTTTTTCTTGCAAATCCTGGATCACGGGTAATATCTCCGTATCCTCCCCATATTCATTTTGGCTCGATTCATCAATGTTGAAGTCTTCAACCCACTCAACGTCGAGTACCTGTCCCGTTACACCGTCATGTAACTGTTGAAGGACTTCTATTCCTCGCCGTCCCAAGATTCGAGCACTACTAGCACTACGACGAAAGGCCGCAGGACCTCCACTGTCCATTAGGTACTTGCAAAATATTTTGTACATTTTGGAGTAACTGGTATCACAAGAATGACGTCAAATGACGAGACGCGGCAGCTGCGTTCTGCTAAATTGTGATCTAAAAATTAGCGCTCGCGCGGCAAATGAACGTCGGTCGAACATTCGCTCGCGCGGCTGCCGCACGTAGTTTAACAATACCACTTTTTCCAACATTGTGTTCATATATTTGAAGGAAATTGCATTTGAACTCAAGGGTAAAGGGTGGCCCGGCTGATTTGTCTGCCAAAATTATGTTATAATGTGCAAACCTGGACAAAAATAATTTGATAGTCTAAATTAAGAATCATTCTACCAAAATCATGAAGTAAACATATTTCTCATTTGACAATCACTGGGAAATTTGGGGACCAAACAGTGTAAAATCCAAATTTTTCCCTGACTTTCCAGGTAGCCCCTCGATTTCACTGACTTTCCCTGACTGCTTTGAGCTTCCCTGACATTTCCCTGACTTTCCCTGACTTTCCAGAATGTGGACACCCTGTTTACGCTATTCTGTAATATTGTATCATATTCCACTAAAAATCATATACATCTTCTTTTACACAATGGCGTAAAAAAAATAAAAAGGATACACCCCAGTGAGAGCTTTTATTCAAGATGGTGTTGTACCAAAATACCTCTGCCTCTGGCCACAATAATCTCTGCCAGAATATTGAGTCAACTATGACAGTAAGGCTTATTAATCCCAAGCCAGCTGGTAAAACGATTTTAAGCAACCTAAAACAAAAAAAAAACTATTAACAAGAAAATAATTATAATTATATAATATACTTTATTGCGCACAAAATAAATATAAACATGGTTAAACATAACATAAACATTTTTCAAACATAAAGGAAAAAATTCGGGCAGATCTGGCAGTTCGATAATCTGCTTAACCAGGTGATCAGCAAGTATAAAAATAGACGCACATCATACGGCTCAATAATCTGCTAAGCTAGCACATCGGCAAATAGCCTGCGGGTTGGGAAGTAGACTGGCGTCAGCATCCATGGAGAGTCAAACAAACCGTTGAACTGTGCCAAATGAAAAAGCCATACACAAGCCCATTAACAGGCTTGAGCTCACTGAATGTGGAGTTCCAAAGGTTACTTTTAACTTTATTTCTTACTTCATTTTACTTTCACCATTTTCACTTCAAATAAATTAATTATTATCAATGTATTTATAACTTTAAATTGCTATGTAAGACCAGATGCAAAATTTTATATGATGTGTGTGATGGTAGTGCAGTCTCATTTGCGCTCAGCTAATGATTGCTAAAGTTAGGCAATGTCAGTTGCAGTAAGTTTATGATGGATGAGCTAAAATTTGTTACATTTCAAGTTTCACTGTGCTTCAGAAGGCATATTAACTCCTGCTCCTGATCTCATTCAGATCATATTGGTTAACCATCCCACTGGACTAATGAAATGTGCGGGTAAATTATTAGAGAGTGCACCTGTGTTTACATTAACTAAAATAACTCCAGAGCTCTATTTTTTAATAAATGACAAATAGCTTGTCTCTGTTGTTGTAATTGCTGGCCATGAATTGCTTAGGAGGATTGTTATTATTATGATTATATCCAGCATTTTTCTAAGACATTACAAAAAGTGCATATGGGTATCACACCATGTTATGCTGCATTAAAAAAAATCCAAATATAATTAAAATTAATTTATTCACAGTTACCCATTCCGTGGTCATTCAAAACAAAAGAATATGATACATAAATAATACAAGGTAATAAGAGTCATTTTTAAAGGAGTTTCGCAGCGCTGTGAGCCTAGACAAAAGCCACACGCTTATTTTTCTGCGGTCAATCTGCAGAAAAATGTATGAAGATGACATGAGCTGTGGAAAAAATAGTGTGAGGTTGTCACATTCTAATGTAATTTCCTTACATTTTCTCTATGAACGACTGCCGAAAAATAAGTGTATTTTTTTTTTCTAAGCCCTCTGCCCCGCTGAGTAGAGGAGGAACAGTAGACAGCCCATGCTATGCATTTGTAATGAGCATGAGCAAATAAGTAGGTTAATATTGATTAAAAAATAATGAAAATGGTTGAAATTGATTAATTTGCATATTTCTACTATAAACTACTTTCAGCCTGTGAATTATTTCTGTAATGTTGTATATTGACAAATTTTTTTACTGTCATGTACAGTTTTCTTCACTTACCAACAATAAGTAACATTTAACAGATTTAACAATTATGTTGTTTAAAAATTAATATGTACAAAGATTGGTGTCTGGTTGATTGATTACTACAATTATGTACTACAGGGTTAATTTTGAGGTACCGGCAACCTCGCAGGACTAGATAGCAAGCGTCATTAACTACAACGTTTGTTCTACGACTTTTGATAATTCGTTAGATTTTACTTTCATACAAAAATAAATATTAATGTAATATACCTCTAGAATGTTGGTAACTACTGAAACATAGACTTATCAATGTCACAACAGTGCAATAAAAAGTTGAAAATTTATTTTTGTTCAATGTATTGGAGTTCTCTTAAAACTCGTAAAACAAACGTTGTAGTTAATGATGTTAGCTATCTAGTCCTGCGAGGTTGCCGGTACCTCAAAATTTACCCTGTATAATGAAACTAGATAATTAATAAAAATATTTAAAATGAGTTATTAAAAGTAAAATAAACTCTATTTTGGCCTAGTAAAGTACTAAAAAAGATAATTACATTTGTTATTTCATTCAGGCTGGTAAATGCTTGGTGGTAAAATTGGACAAAGCATCATCATGGTATGTTGAAGACACGGATTCAAATCCCACCTGTGTTGAAAATTTTTCTTGTATTGATTTATTTATTTATCAACTTTTAGCATTTTTAAAGAAAATGCCAAGTCACAGAAATAAATAATTATAATAACATACATTAATTAATGAACCCTGTAATGTAATGCAGAAAAGATATTATATACTTACATTGTGATGTTAAGCTTCTTGAAATACAAATCCATTAACAAAAACAATCCAAAAAGCATTGCAAGTTCAGATCTAAATACAATTATTGCTGCACCAGCAGATATTATGAACTGTTTGTGTTTGCCACATAGCCATCCTTCAAAAGCCAAAAGTACTGTAACATTTAATATGAAAATCAGTTATGAACTATCATCAGATGTTTTCAACACACACTAATTATGATAAAAGTTGTGATTCAGGCTGGCTTACCTAAAGGTAGCACCATAATGTTTGGCAAGGGACGACTCATGTAAAACATAAAATGGTACTGCGTAACAGTCATAATTGTGAACCACCAAGAAAATGTACTGCCAAATTGTTTTTGTAAGCTTGATCGCAGGCGGCTCCATGTTATTATTACTGATAGTGCCAGTGAAAGACGAACTGTAATGTCATTTTTTTTCAACCTTACCACAGAGCTCAACTTCTAATACATTACATTATTATTGCTGTCATAACTTACCAATATACTGAGTATAAAATTTACTTATTCCAATAAGACTGAACACTCCTACTATAGGAGCTGAAAATGCAGAAATGATCAAAGGACCAACAAATGAACGTGGAACCACGCCTGGGAACTCATTATGGTCGTACTGTAAAGAAATGAATAGACCATTCGTATTTATTCATACAATGCAACTTTGTAATCCAAAATTAGATTTTTCACCCACCTGTGACAGATTGTGTCTGTGATATAAAATATCGTGAAAAGCTTGGATATTGAAACTTTCCTCTACTTTTGTGAAAGGGCATAATAAAACATGTAAGCTAGCAATGATATAAAGTAGTTGTACCATGTTGTATTTTAAATATAACATTTATTTCCAAACATTTCATTACTAACTATCGGACTACTTTCGGACGATTTTTTCAAACAAACAGCTGATTTCACAGACGAAAGATTATGTCGAAAAGAGTATATAATTGGGCTTGAAAAACTTATCGAGCGTGAAAAGCTCGATTATTCCAGAACAAAAATCGATTTATCATAGCGATTTTGATATTAACAAGAAAAGAAAAATTAATAATAAAGCGAACTCTACCGCTTATTTTATATCTTTAACTTTTTATCGCGTCCGGGGATTTATAAATTATTATCATAAACTTTTTCGTAGCAGTAAAACAATCGTTAGGAATCGCTTTTAATTACTAAACTAAAGTTGGGCCATTTTAATAGGCCACATTTGACAGTTTATTAAAGCTATTCACTAGTAGCCTTGTAATGGCGATCATACAATGTTATTTATTTTTCGAATGATAAAATCGTACTTGCTTTAATTGCCACATATTAAATTGATTATCGAAATGAAATTGAAGACTTTTTTTAACACTTATCCTTTATAAAAAGCTTTCCTAAATTAAATAAATAATTTAAATCAACGGAAACTTGATGTCATCACAAGGTTATAGGCGAATGCCAATTTTTTTTATGCTAGGGATTTTCCCTACGCAATTAAACCAATTGTTTGAATTATTCGTGTCATTTCTCGGGTAACATTTGAGTAACTAAGTGGAATATACACTGTAATTTATTATTTAATCTAAAATTTAAAGAGTTTCTTCAGCAGACAATCAAAAATAATAACTTTTACACTATGGGATCTTTAGATTCTCGATTTTCGTTCAATGTGATAGTCTGAATAACCTATTGAAATAGAGTAGTAACAAAACACGGTCTATACAATAAAACTAAACAATAATAATATATTAAAGTAGGTACCCAAATACCACTCCTACTCGCTATTTTTGGTTTTTCACCATGAATGAACTGTCATTTAGAAAAAAACTTTATATCCATTTTTTTTAAAACGTAGCTCCACACTAGGATTTTAGCTACCTATATACTAGTTTAATGATTAGTTATGTTATGGCGGCCTTCATGGATATATGTGTATTTCAAAATTACTGTTCAAAATTAACGACTAAAGTTAGCAAATAGGCTATAGGTACATACCTATCGTATATTAATAAAATAGGTAAGTTTGAGTTGATTATTTGCCTCCATAAAATAAGCCAGCCTCTTTTAAAGAAATATTTTTTTTTCTTATAGCGAATTCTTCCCCTTAAATAATACCTATACAAGTGGCTATTATGAATTGCAGCAGTATCAAAATTATCCACAATTATGATTTTTTTTTCTCTGGCTCTGTCCCTTTTTTGGGTGAATATTAAATTAAGCCTGACTGTCCATATTTCTCCTTTACGATTTGAGTAAGAGTCTTCTTTCCTATTCCAAATGTTTCGGCAACACGATCTCTCACATGCGTTACAAGCAAAAGAGTACCCACAACAAATTGCAGCATGCACTTGCTTTAGTATTGCCATATAAAATAATGTGGAATAAACAAGGAGTTTCTTTGTCTTAAAATATTCTCACTCTTCCTCTTTTGGCATCTTTATTAAGGATCTTCTACTCCAAATTAAAATTAATGTCTCTCTTACAAAAGATTTTTCCAAACGTATGGAAAATGAAAATAACTTCATGTCTAATATTAGTCTAATTGTAAGATGGTGCGAGTACAACCAAATTCCTCTTAAATAAGTATCAAGTAATAACAAAAAATTGAACACCCCATTTTGACTACGCCATTCACGGCCCTATACTTAAGCGAGTTAACGTTATTCTTGATTTGGGGGTACACTTCGATTCTCTCCTTCTTTTGATTTCATTATGATTTGTTGAGTTCATTTTGTTTGTCACATTTAGAAATAAAAATCTTTTTTGCAAAAAAAATCCTTATTCCTACTTCTGTGTGCACATAGTTTCTGGGGTACAAATAACGAAGTACCTACCATTTGTACATATACACATAGTATTGACTTTTTTATTAATTTCACATTACAATAAAAATATATCATGCATTAACCATTGCAACATTTGAGCACTGCCAGCTAAATATCACAAAAAAATAGGAGTATCATATGTGAAAGTACCTAGAAATTATAAAATAAAATTTTTATACAGTCGATGTTTATTTTCGCATAATAACTGCAATTGATTCACAAATGTATGGAGATCGTATCGATTCATTCAATTAATCGATAAACGATCAGAAGGTCACTTCACTTTGACCTTGTCGGTCGGAACTGTCAAATGTGGCCTATTAAAGTGGCCCGACTATAAACCATGTGGCAACTGTATAAGTGGATAAAATTTAATATACACGGTAAATTTTTTTCACCCTGGAAAATTTTAGGGGTAGCTCAGTAGACGCTAGACAACTCATATCATTAAAAAAAATGTGGCTACATTTTTATTTTTATCCGCCAATAACATTGCATTATAGACATTGTTCTTGTTTACTACAAGATAAGGTAAGATAATGAATGAATTAAGCTTACTACTACGGGTTTAGGAAAATGCGGCAACGTCGCATTATTAATTCAAGCAAGATCAATCTACAACTCGTTTGAAATAAGAGCTAATATTGCACTAGACACTACAATAGTGAAAGACAGAGATAAACGGCGCTGGCGCCGAGCGCCGGCGCCGCTGGTAATTGTCAATCTTCTTTTATTCTATAAATTTACTGGCATAAAATATTGTCTTTTGAGGTTTATCTTAAAGCTCTATCCGTACACATCTGTGCTGGCCGGCACGTGACGATCAGTAACGTATCCATCCTTGTCAGTGAAAAATGATAATTGTAGCATATATTTTGTACGACGCCATCCGTACTCGTCAGTGTCAGCGGCGTTCAGTAATATTCAGTGCTGCGCCGATGCTTGCCGTGATCCGACGCGAATTTCTCGGAGAGATAGAGATATTTTCAATGACGGCACGGACAATTTTCAAGCATTTTAGGATTGACGACGAAACATTTATAATAATAATAATAATAATCTTTATTCATTTTATACATATTAACAAACATTTTAGTTGTCGATGCCACTTTTAGACAAACGCCTGTGCCAGGTGGCAACGCTCTTCCGTAGCTTTACTTCATCAAATTAATAAAGTTGCAATATAAGAAGACAATAACAAAAAAAATGAATAGGAAGTTACATAAACAAGTCTAGCTAATATAACCAAAATAATAACAATTTTTTTTTTCTTATTCTATTTCTATTAGTGTCTGTGTGTGTGTATGTGCGTGCGAGAGTGTGTGTTTGTGGTGTATGTGAGTATGTGTGTGTATGTGCGTGCGAGAGTGTGTGTTTGTGGTGTATGTGAGTATGTGTGTGCGTGTGTATGTGTGTGATACATGTGCGTGGTGTACGGATGTGAATATGTGACAACACTTGCATTATAACTGGCGTTGCAGTAGAGCCTCAGTTTCCTCATAACCTAAGGGTTGAAGTAGATTGACAATTGATTTCTTACATACATGAAATGTTTTACTGTATATCTCTGTATAACAATTAATTATGTTATATAGATGGATTGATCTTTGACTATATTGTTTTTTTAGCAAATATTGTCCTAGTTGTAGTATTTGATTTAAGAATATTTTTTTTGTTTCTCTTTAGTTTCATGCATGGGTCATAAATTGTGTTTTTGTGTTTTTTTAATACAGTTTATAAAATGTATAATTTTCTTACGGACAGTACTTGACTGGTTGAATATTCAACCAGATTCAAAGATCAATCCATCTATATAACATAATTAATTGTTATACAGAGATATACAGTAAAACATTTCATGTATGTAAGAAATCAATTGTCAATCTACTTCAACCCTTAGGTTATGAGGAAACTGAGGCTCTACTGCAACGCCAGTTATAATGCAAGTGTTGTCACATATTCACATCCGTACACCACGCACATGTATCACACACATACACACGCACACACATACTCACATACACCACAAACACACACTCTCGCACGCACATACACACACATACTCACATACACCACAAACACACACTCTCGCACGCACATACACACACACAGACACTAATAGAAATAGAATAAGAAAAAAAAATTGTTATTATTTTGGTTATATTAGCTAGACTTGTTTATATCTTTTGCGTCACTATTATCTTTTGCGTCACATTGAATAGTTTAGCTGATCTTAATAACTTATTTTTCAGTAAAGTTGATTTTGTCTCCACTATAATTGGTGAATTTTTGTCGCTAGTTTTCTTTGGACGCACTCTGTAGATGTCATAGATATCCGATTTGCTGACGCTGCAATTTACAGTATTAGACAGACATATCACCATGTCAACTAGATCGTCTTTGCTTTCTTCAACTTTTTTGGGAACGTTTTTGATTTCAAAACAGCTTTTACGGCGCTCGATTTGAATATCCTCAATTTTACTCTCCAATGCAGCAATGTAGCTCCGATCATGTTTAGCTTGGGCTTCGAGTTCGTGTCGCAAGAAAAGAAACCGAGTTCTCTATATTAGCATTCGATTGTTGTATCTCTTTAAGAGAGGTATTCAATTGTTTAAATTCGTTCGCTTGTGTAGCAGAAAAGGAAGCCAGCAATTTACGCATTTCAAGTCTAAAATCGTTTATGTCAGTGGATTCAGAATCCTCCATTTCAGATCTGCATCTCTTATTCGGCGGGCCAGTTTGGTGGCGTGCGCGTTAAGTCAGATTCTGACACTGATCTGTTAAAAATCGTATCCGCGTGTACCAGGTTTTCATAATTGCTAGGAGGCGTCTGTGTAGTGGCAATAGACGCGCGCTGCTTGGGTGTTGAGCGAGCTGCCATGTTAAGTTCCCTAATGAGCGCGGTAATTGGGTGTAATTGTTTAGTAGGTATTGTATCGCGGCGCCGCGAGATATGTTGTAGCGCCAATTGCAGGACTAGGAGGTGTGGCGTCGTGCGTAACCCGTTATGTCAGCGCAGGATTGGTTAACAGTATACTTGCGTTGTGACAGCGTCGCACGACGAGGTATCAGGGAGCCAGCAACCATCACCTTCACGCGTTTATGCACTCCTATTATTTCACACGTATTTATACAATTGGTTTGATCACATAATGTTTTCTACTACCTTAAACATAGAAAATTCATGGACACCAACTTTAAAATTGCCTTACACAGGACTTATGTTATCATGTTCATGTAATAATATAGCAATTTCCGCTAACTGGTTTCTAGTAAATCGAAGCATTTTTGAAATAACAAACTCAGAGATGCTTGTTCAACTGCATCTGCTACGTTCACAGCGCGCGTCGGCACTGAATGCCACTGATGTGTGCGTATAGCACTTCACGGTATTGATCGGCACGGCACTGATCGTCACGTGTCGGCACTGATGTGTGCGGATAGACCTTAAGTTTCATATGTTTTGAAGTTTCTACAAGAAGTTGTTTTCTTTTTATAAATGTGGTGATTAGCGTCTAATACAATTAGTGATGACTTAAATTGTATGCCAGTGATAGCTGCCAGTGTGATGATGTACTAAATGCACAAACCACCATTTACAATTATTAGGCTTTTATTAAATAAAATTTTAATTGAAATAAATCAATAATTATACCTAGACTATGTTTGAATTTACTTATTCTTTAGCTTAGCTTATCAGTCTATTATACACACCATGTTTTTGTGATTGTCGCTAGCACTATAATCACTATCATATCATAATTTAGAAATGTATAGCATATTGTCCTAAAATATAAACTATATTTTAATAAATAAGTAAACTCGTTCAAAAGTCTCATATTTACACAATTCTAAAAAATCTGTCGTCGTCAAAAGGCTATGTCTATTCGGACCAGCGGCCCTACCACCTAATGGCCGGTACACACTTTGTTTAGTGTTTAGTGCGAGTGGCTTGTTTAGTGTTAAGTGTTTAGTAAAAAACACGTCCGGACAGCTTCTGTTTAGTATTAAGTGTTTAGTGTTTAGCGAATAGGAACGTGTTCTATTTTTTCTGCGAGTCGCCCCTCCCGCTCTCCCGCCTTCACCCCTCACTTGCAGCTAAACACTCACTAAACACGTCTGGATAGATCTGTTTAGTGTTTAGTCCATATAATGAACAAATACACTAAACACCGTTCACTAAACAGTGTTGGGACAGCACCTACTAATCACTTAACACTAAACAGTCTACTAAACACTAAGCACTTAACTAAACAAAGTGTATACCGGCCATAACTCATAACATTAGAACTAATGTCGGGCCACTTTAATAGGCCACATTTCATAGTTCTGACCCACAAGGTCAAAGTGAAGTGACTTTTTGATCGTTTATCGATTAATTGAATGAATCGATACGATCTCCATACATTTGTAAATCAATTGCAGTTATTATGCGAAAATATACATCGGCTGTATAAAAATGACTATTATAGACATTTCATTTGTTATTTTCTAGGTACTTTTACCTAGTCTACTATGATTATCCTATTTTTTGCTACATTTTGCTGGCAGTGCTGCAAATGTTGCAATGGTTTATGCATGTTATATTTTTATTGTAATGTTATATTAATAAAAATGACAATACAATGTGTATACTTCGTTATTTATACCCGAGAAACTATGTGCACACAAAAGTAGAAATGAGAAGCAGAATAAGGATTTTTTCTGCAAACAAGATTATTATCTCTAAATGTGAGAAACAAAATGAACTCAACAAATCATAATGGAATCGAAAGGAAATATGAGAATTGAAGAGAGAAGTGTACCCCTAAATAAATCACGTTAACTCGCGTAAGTGTAGGGTATGAAGTGACGTTGGTTTGACTCCAGAGAATAAAATACGGAGATTCGTCACTCACAGTTTATTCCTTCTGATCACACATACACGTTGAACAGATAGACAAATACAGAAGGAGAACGTTAGCACAGTAATAACACAGAAGACTATACAATACTATATACGCAGAAACAATAGGTAATCAGAGGCGCATACGACATGCATTCGGTACGGAGCAATCGAAACGACTGGCCAGCCGGGCGCTTGCGACTGAGAGGTGTACAAGCCCCGCTCGATGACTCACAGCCAGCGGCCGGCGTATGCGCACAAATATCTATATAAGAAACGGATACGTTTGTCCGGTTTACATACAAATTTTTATTATATTTTTGCGTTTACATTTTATTTCTTTATATATCAATATATATGTATGTAGTATAAAATACTGTTTTATCTTAGAATATATAATTTTAGATATAACTATTTAATTAAATACAAACAATTAATATTTTATCAATTATAATAATTTGTTCAGATATAATAATAATAAATTAATATTTTACTATATTTATGTAGTCACACTACAGGTATATTCGTAGTCAAAATGGGGTGTTTAATTTTTACAAATTTTATTACTTGATACATATTTAAAAGGCATTTGGTTGTACTCGCACCATCTTACAATCAGACTAATGTCCTCCTGGAAAGATATGAAGTCATTTTCATTTAACATCATACTACGGTTGGATTTTTTTTTTATAAGAGACATTCATTTTTAATTTGGAGTATAATATCGTTAATTAAGATCCCAAGCAAAAGAGAAAGAGTGAGAATATTTTTATTTTGTTATGACAGGGAAATTCGTTATTTTACTTTACCTTATTTTATATGGCAATACTAAAGCTAGTGCATTGTGCAGTTTCTTGTGGGTAGATTTGTTATTAATTAGGTCGATAGCACACAACTACGTACAGTCACAGATTACAAATACAGTTGTATGTTGTGAAGTGACTCTATTTACTATTCTTTTTTGACCCGGCTTTCTCATTAAATTCAAATTTTAACGTAAATCCGTAAACGGTGGCCCTCTTTTGCCTGTAACGCATGTGAGAGATCGTGTTGCTGAATTATTGTTCTAATGTCACGAAAGTGATAACGAGTGATCGCTGAGATACGCGGTTCCGAATAGTAATCGACTCCGACAGGGACCCGGGTCCGAATAGCTACTCCGTTGACAAAATGTAAATTAAGCTAAAATTCTCTTTGTTACAAGTTCCAGGCCAAAAAATCAAAATTAAAAATATAGAAGCAGTTTTGTTACTCCACCTCTAAAATTTGTGTGTAGTTTGCGTGATTCGGAAATCTACAATATCATCATTAATATTAGAATTTATATACAATTGCAATATTATATACCTATTTAGTTTCAATGAAACATAATGAAATGAATGTTATATTTCTATATGTTATTGTCACACTTAACTTTATTATAATAAATAAGTGGATATTTCTAACTACATGGCAATTCGACAAATCTCTGAAAAGTCAAAACGAAGTTTTGACAACAATCGTCAACAATGGTGGAAACGGATTCTGTGACTGACAATTTTTGGGCAGTGTTCGTTTCTGAAACGAAAAATACTAATAATGTTCAATTACTCATTTAATTTAGTAATTGCGACAATATTGCAATAATATTTCGCTTATACTGGACATAAATCTATAAGAATGTGTGATGTTTGTTCAGAATTCTCACAGCTTTTAGTGAATTGTATGTTACATTGTTTCAAAATTCATGGATGCATTTCGGTTTATCTTTTCAATATTACTTACAACTGATAATTTTAGTTGACGGTAAGACATATCTGTAGGTTAATAATATGTGCGCGGTTTATTTCTAGGTGAAGCCAGGCTTACAGATGATGTATCTCAATACCCCACAATTAGCCAATCTGAACTGGAAATAGTGTTAAACTACATTTTATCTTGGCCCCAAAGGTAAATAATCCTTATTCAATAATAAAACTTCCTCACAACACTATACTGACATCCTTGCAAGTCTATTTTTGGGAATTTGGACTATTTCTTGACTTACACCTTACCTCAACCTATAAACAGTCCACTGCTGTGCAGAAGTTTTTCTTTAGACACGGAGGAATTGTCCTACTACATCATGCTAACCTGATGGGTCACTGTAGGCTTTTGGAGAGAGGTATACTAAGATAAATTCCTTTAGTCAGCTCTTACAACATCTAGGGAAAGAAAGAGAGTGTGCACATGTGTGCTATGCCTGTTGCATTGCAAAAAGTTGTACTTGTTTACAAAGCTATGTTAATGGTAAATAAGTGTTAACAATGATTTGAATGTACATTAATGGCAGTCAATTTTATATAGTTGTAAAATTGTCTTTAATATATAGCTATAAATGGAAATAAATGAATTCAGGTTTTCAAAAATAAGATTGATTTATTTCAGACAATGCATGTGCTGTTATAGGGATGTCAAGAACTTTGAAAGGTTTTATTTGGTAGTGCAGAGTATTTTATGTTTGTCAGTATGTCAACTTAAACAGTTAAAAGATGAATTAATAGAAGCTGCAAAATCACCACCTGATAAAAAAGGAGATAACACAAAACATGATGATACCACATCATGTGATGCCAATGATAAAAAAGATGAGCCAAAAGAAACTACATCAGAAGAGGAAAATTCAGCAGCACCAGAACAAAATCATACAATTGATGAGAAAGAAAAGGCTTCATCCTCTATTGATGACTCTGAAATTTGGCCTATACAGCAGAAAGAGAAACTAATGCACATTGTATCAAAAATATTTTTATTAAATTTCCCTCTCTATTTGGCCTGCAAACATTCAGCTTTATGTCGTTTAGATGATCTTTCCGCTCAAGAAATATCCAATCTCAGTTCTTACTGTGACTTACATGATACAGAAATCCCAGCATACCTATTAAGAAATGTAAGCCTTTTCTGTAAATTGGGTGGTGTATGTGCAATGACATCAGTATTTGAGCATGCTATGCCAAACACTCTCCCACTGTCTACAGCACATGCCATAGTTGCAGCAGTGGGTAATCTAAAACTTTGGTTGAACTTTAGGGCTGTTGCGCAACTGTTTATGCCGTTAAGATGTAAAATCCTTAAGTACATGTGCAATTTAGAGGACAAAGATCTGAGAGTCCCAGCGGTTAAATCAATGGCAGGTTAGTTAAACAAGAATTTTATTTAATTATGAAAATTTGAAATTGAAGTCACAGTCATTTAATTTAATTAATTCTTAGTAAACTTATATTTTTAAATTTCCACAGATTTCATGTGGGGTGCTGCTAAGGAACCTCTGGATGCACCATTGTCGTTTGATGCCGATGGCCTTGCATTAGCATTCAAATATTTCAATAGTAGCACACTCACAATGAGATTAGCTGGAGTTGCCCAAATAAATGCTAGCATTGCTGCCCATAATGAGTTGTGTGCAGGCGAACCAACAGCAGAAGCAGAGATCGCTGGCCAACAACTGGCTACCTGGCTTACAAATAACAACATTATTGAACACTTATTTGGACCCAATCTGCATGTAGAGGTATGCACATTCCTTGTTATTTTATACAATTGTCATGCCCTTATTTTTATAGCATTTTAAATGCCAAAGTAGAAACCTTGCCTGTCTTTTTGTTACTTTTTTATGGTGAAACTGCTGAACTGATATTTTTTTTGGCACATTGTAGGCTATTTTTTATTTATTTATTTCAATCTTCATTGCACTAATACATATAAAGCACAAAGGATGTGAAGAGAGTCGCTACCTTTATATTTAATGAATAAATCATACAATAAGCCAAGTAAATAGGTTTTGTAGACTTCTCTAGTGAGGTTTGGTCTTCCAGTGAAGAATCCACCTCAGATTACATAATAACAATAATTTTTTTTGGCAGTATCCTGTATGTAACGACTGTTGATGTATGTTGCTATATGGTTTTTATACTTTGTTGGCTTATGCTCAATTTCCTCTTTGACTCTCCTAACTTGTAGGTGTTCAACTGTTTATGCAATTCACTGTTTTTAAAAAGATACTGAAATTGACATGCCTGAGTACCTGTCATCCAGTGTTGATACTAAGACATAAGCCTCCTTATTTGACAGGTTATAAAGCAATCACACATGATCCTGAAATTCCTGGCAGTCGAAGGTCGAGTAACAGCAGAACATGTTGAGCTGGTGTGGGCTGCTGCACAGCTAAAGCACTGCGGTAGACAGGTGTATGACCTTCTTCCGGGATTTATTAGAGCACTTGCACCCAAGCCCTGCTCGCACCTCTATGGCCTTCTTTGTGCGCTTCCACCAAGAGAACATACTGAGCAGGTAAGACATGTAACAATTCAATGTTTTTGGTGAAATAGTAATTTTTTGTTAATTTTGGCTAAAGTATTAATAATGTTGAAGTTGGTAATATGTTTTTTCACATTTCATTTCTTTTTATATTTAGATGTTGATCTGATTTATGACCTACATTCTCATCCAATGAGAATATAAAATTTAAAACAGATATTAAGCTATATACAGAATTAGCTGTGCCCGCGAACTACCTCTCGCTCCTGATGTTTAGGATGGGCTGAGTATTTCTCAGCTTCCTGTTGGAGTTTTGACAAATGCTTCCTCAGTGGGCGTCTACATAATCAAACGAACCGCTGTACCAAATTTCATGCCCATACCTCCATTAAATTAAGGCTCTACGTTTATACCTAAATACAGATCACTTTTTTCTTCATTCTACTTTAAATGGATTGGTAATTCACTTCCACATAGCCGCTTACGGTCATAGACGGACCGTATTTATACCAAATGCACCTCGTCACAGAGCTTGTACTTGGCGTCTGCGCTGATGCGTGCGATGTGGTCGCGGGGCGGCGGCGGCGGGGGTGGAGGGGGCGGCGGCGGGGGCGTTGGGGGCGGGGCGCTGGCAGCAGGCGCTGCGCTGGCGGCCGCCGCGTCGCCGGCGGGCGAGCCCCTGCGGCCCGCGCCCGCATGCAAGCCCCACCACAACTCCTCCTCCGAGGCCAGCGTCAGCATGGACCAGACCAACTCCGATGACGATCCTGTGTGTATATACGACGAAGATGCCAAATTATATTTATTTAAGAAACATTCATATTAGATCTTAGACATTTCTGTGCTAGTCTAAGCCTCGGGTAACTAATACATTAACATTGAACTTCAGACGAAAATTAATTCTAATGTGACATGGTACTTTTTTCTCTTACGACGATATAAGGTTGTCGATTTGGCAATAGTAGATTGTTCACCCAGGTAGAAAGTAATCGATTACTAGCGACGGAGTAGTTTGTGTAATCGGACTTTCTCCCTAGTGCTACATATTGCCTTATAAGTTTATACTACACTTCATCGGTACAGGAGTCATTCAGTCAGGAAAATTAGTCTTCTCTACAACTAAAATTAGCCGAAGGAAAAGTTATAGGGGGTACGTATTACAATACCGAAATTTAAAAGACCGAATTTTAAAATACCTATGGATGAAATCCCGTAAAATTAAACGCCGAATTGTTTACCCGAAAGTTTTAAATCCCGAAAGTTCATTTGCCCGTAAGGTTAAAATCTCGAAGATCCATATCCCGAAGTGTAAAATCCCGAAGATCCATATCCCGAAGTTCAAAATCCCGAAATTACATCCCATAGCCTAAAATCTACTAAAGAGCGGGGGGACGGGGGGTTTGGGGGGCTAAGCCCCCCGCAATGACAAAAGAAAATAGGTGACGAAATTGCCTACTGTAGGTTAGGTTAGGTTCAGAACATGTTCCGGGAGCTGGTGGAGCTTATGAGCTCGCCTTCAGTTTTTGGCACTCTGCTCAGAACCGTTGAGGCTATGCATATGCACCCCTCCCTGACCACATGGGCGAACAGGCGCCGTGGGTCGATCTCTTACCACCTGGTGCAGATTCTTAGTGGCCATGCTTGTTTTGGCCGCTATCTGCACCGAATTGGGAGAGAGCCGACGCGCGAGTGCCATCACTGTGGCGCCGCCGAGGATACCGCGCAGCACACCTTAGAGGTGTGCCCCGCCTTCGCTTCGGAGCGCCGGGAGTTGGTCACCGTTATCGGTGAAAATCTCCAGAACATGGTCTGTCACTTGTGCCATGCTGGAGGGGGAGAACACATGGGATGCGGTGGGTTCCTTCTGTGTATCTGTCATGACGCAGAAGGAAACCGCGGAAAGGGCCAGGGAGGTTGACCCCCAGGCCGCTCCGTGCCGCCGCAGGCGGACGGGACGAAGGAGGCGGCAATTTGCCAACCTTCCTCCTGATGGCAACCAGCGGGGTTCTGGGTTGAGAAGCCCGAACCCTGCATTGCACCGGTTGCCGCTAGTCGCTGATCCCCTGGATGCCCCGGGGTATCACCGGCCTCCTTTAGGAGGGGTGAGAGGGGCTCGCCCTAGGCGAGCAGACGCCGACGAGGTCGTGGATGTGTTCACACGAGTTCCCATTACCTTGTCAGGCAGCGACGCGTCCCTTCTCGGCGTGTCTTCTTCAGATGATGAGGACACGGCGATGATGGACGTGCTCGCGCCAAGGCGTATGTGAGGGGTATCGGTGGGTTTTAGTCGGTAGGCCGCGGTTCCTGGCTGGCACTCTGCCCCCAGGGGCCGCGGAGAGTCCGACATAACCCCGCGCCTTCCCAAGCGCGGGGTATGCGTAATGCATTTCCCACCGTTAAAAAAATAAAAATAAAAAGTTCAGAACATGACTATGCGTAGCGGAGCGTTATACTGTTCTAACATACGGGAACCTATACCACTGTATAGGTGTGTTTTGTTAGGACGTGATATTATTACGTATTTCTGTTAAAATGTCGAATTCTAGTAGTGAAAGTGATATTCAGATGAGACCCATACAAATGTAATAATATTGTCATACTAATATAATTCTGTAAACAATTTCAATCAAACAAGTCTTTAAATGTTCCTTATAGGTGTAGTATAAAGCACTATGTAGGACTTGGGAGAAAGTTCGTTTCCTTCCGCAGAAGGAAAGTGATAATCACCAATCGGTCACTTTCATCCCGCGGTGAACAATCTACAATTATTTAGTATGCCAACACCATTCCAATCAATACAATTTATGTGTATGTGGGGATAAGATTGAGTCTCCAATTAAAATGTATACAAAACAATAACCAATTTTTATGTTTATTTTATTCAACTTAGTGTGAAGAGCTAAGCACATCCGGTGAAGAGGCGGGGCCTACACCTCGCAAGCAAAGTAAACATCAACGGGAGCTTACAGGTACAGTCTTGTTGCTGCGGCACATATTATTGCTATGAAATAAACACTTATTAAAGTTTTTTTTAATTTCACAGCTGAACAGGAATGGCTTCGCGAGGGGGAGGAGCTTACTAAAAAGGAATGTGCCACCCTAAAATCGTGTCAAAAGTGGGTGAATTATTGAAACATGCTACTTTATCAGCATTTCAAATGACTTAAGAGGACTGTGAAGTGCCAATTCATGGCTCAAGTATGCACTTTCAAAAATGCAGTTTGTTGCACACCGCTTAGAGTTGAAAGTCCGAGGCAAGTGCCATCATTTCTTATTGAAATATTGTTTCGGGCGATAACTGTTTTACCCCCCTAAACCTTTACGAAATTAGACACTTTTGATCTCATTAAATTGAGTATACCTTAATCTATGTTTGTACGTTTTGCTATTTTTGTAATTCTGTATAATTTAGTCAAAAAAGGAAAAATGCTCAAGGTAGTTTTTAGGTCTAAAATATGGATATTAAGATGCTAATAATGTATATTCTTAGCAATATTACTTCAAAATCAAAACGTACAAACCTAGATTTTCATTATATCTACAACATTTCCAAAAATTATGAAAATTGGACTATGTAAAGAGGGAGAAAAGCGTTATCACTTTTTGTATGAAAATTTACAGCTTCACAATCCTCTTAAGTTGTTACATTTGCTTGGGTGATTTGAAATGGATTTTGAAAATCGATTAGCTGATTTCCAATAGAGGAATTTAGTATTTACTACATATTCTCAAATTTAGAATGACACTAAGCACAGAATAAATTATAGTACTACATACAAAATTTGCACTCCCTTGATCTTGAAAAAAGCAGACATTTTAAATAACTAAATATTGCGCGTCCAACCAAAATTGCACCTTAAGGCATACATCGAAAATAAATCAAACAATGGGAGGCGTGGGCTATACGTAAACGCAGGGCTCCCCCTTATTCGCGTTGCTAGTCTTAATTTCTATGACATTAAAGTCGTGAATGCGCTGCGTCCGCATGCAATCAAATCGTTTAGAAATACCGACCTAAGCGACAAAATACAAATTACTTTATGAAAAAAAAAACTGATTATAACAAGAAATGTTTCTCTACGATTGGGAATACTAATGATGTCTACTTATTAAAGGAATTTCTTAATAAATGTCTAAAATCGTATACTGGTAATCCAAAATTTTCTTATATTTAAGAGGTATTTTCGAAAATAAAATGTATCAAGGCAAAATCTCTAAATTGCGTTTCTGGTTTTTGTCGTGTCTAGATTAAGATATGAAGAAACATACCTATCCACTTACAGGTCTAATATTTTCGATGTATCACCTTAATGTAACGCGTTAGCGTAGTTTATTCGTCCTGAAATGTCACGTCGCTACGAGCTCTAGTAAAGGTGTGGTCCGCATGAGAATAATTTTGATTATAGCGTTCACAACGCTCACGCCCGGTCCGCATTCGTTAGCCCGCTTAAATCGACAAATGACAGTTTGTGACAGATTATCACGCGGACCGACTTTTAGCGCGCTAACGAAACTGCCAGCTAACCTCAAATTTCAGTTTTCCAGAAAAATACTCTGCGAATATCATTATATCAGTACATAAATTGTTTTAGGCAGTAGAATATTATTACTCTACTTTCTCAGTAGATACTTTGTTTTTAGTGAATATTGTATATCGGTTTTATTATTCAAACATTCTTTTTTTTCTAGATCTAGGTACTCTTATGGACCATGGGGGGCATCACAAATTATCTAACGAACTCTGTTTACACACAACAACACAAATTGATTACCGTTGCAATCTCTGTTTTGTTGTTGTGGATTACGAGAAAGCTCCACTACTCTGTTATTTTCGTCATCCCTCACAGTAAGCGGAACCAGTTCAACCAAATCCATTTTTCTTAACTTTTTATAAATAATTTATTGTCTCAAAAGTTCGAAATACTTTTGCATTCGCGGTTTAATTTGACACTTTTGACAGTTCGCTCACAACGATAACGCTCTGGGGCATGGTCGATGTTAGCGCAAAATGGCGGCTTCAATGACGTCATCTATAACGTCATGACAGATGTCGTGAACGCGCTAACGTTCATGCGGACCGGCTGTTATCGCGATAATATCGATATCATCGTCATGCGGACCGCAACTTAATTAGGTTGTTGCTGATGGTAAAAAAATACCTCTATTAAGATAAATAATTCTATAACTTATATTTGTCATATTTTAATGTAATGTGTAACATTTTTTTTTCATCTCTGAAATGATGCTTCATAAAGAACAATGGCCACTTTCCATACATTGGAAAACCTGAAAATGAAGTATCATGTCTAAAGATAAATTGTATGAAAACAAGTACCTCTATGATAAAGAAATTATGTTGTAAAGACAGTTTTCTTAATAGAGGCCTTTTTTTTTTTTTTTGAGGCGGGGGAATCTCTTTACGATTCAACAAGGGGCTGAAAGCTGACAAAGCCGCCCCAAGGATATGCCATTGGACTCGGGTTACCTGGGTAACCCCATACCTGGCTAAACCACCCTCCAGAGCAACTTCTACCTCCGTAGAGACACACTCGGGATCGGCGTTAGCCATTCCCCGAGTGTTCTAGGAATTTCGTAATACACGTACATTCATTTTGAGGTTATACCTTGTATTTTGATTAATTTATTGATAAATTGGAAGTATTTTTTGTGAACAATGTTTTTTTGTGTTAAACAATTTCACACAAAAACAATTACACACAAAACTACTAATACCATTAATTTTATTGTTACGCAGATTAATTGATAGGTAATAAAAACAAAAATCCAGTGGGTAGTAAATAAATGTTTCTTTATTCATCATCATCTCTCAAGACAACTTCATCAAGTAATGCAGCTGGAGTACAGACATTCTCTTCATATCAAGCCCACGCTAGGTAACACACCATAACATGGGCACGACAGCCTACGGTTCGGCGACCAACCAAAACATCAGTATTCCAATATAGATAATTATACTTTTCTTGACATTCCCCCTTCCCCCTTCCCCCCGGACAACGAAAGCGTTTGGACGTGTTCACTGCGCCCGTCAAAAATTACTTAAAATAATATTTATCTTACATAAAAGTGATTATTTAAGTTCAATAATTTGCTGCAAGCACCAGGCGCGCATAAGCATCAAGACGACTGTTCAACTACGACTGTTCAAGCGAGACAGAAACATTGCTCGCACTCTCGCACGTTCGCGGCTAGACCAACGTAACAAGACCTCCCTGTGCGACCGATCAACGTGCTTCGAGAGCTCAAGGTAAACTAGTCATTTAGCTAATAGTGATAGCGACTACGTAAACTTCGAACTCAAGAAAAATGCAACGTATCCAAAGAAGCCCACCTTGTACCAAAGAGTCGCTGCACACTCAATCTGATTCTGATGTCTCTAAACTAGAAGAACAGGGATCATCGGTATCCTTTGTGAGCCAGCGGCAGAAGAGACGTAGGGACTCTTCCGATGAACACATGATTTCATTTAAAGATGAGATCAGGCAAATGCTGTCGGACATGAAGGATAGTCAAAATGTGATCCTGAATAAACTTGTATCAGATATCGCAGAAATAAAAACACAAAATTCAAAAATCCAGCAAACCAATTTAGAAATCGAAAAGTCCATGGAATTCATCTCAGCTCAACATGATAACATTAACAAAAGAATAGATACTCTGGAAAAAGAACGCATGCAGCATGTACTACAAATTTCGGACCTTGAAAAAAGACTAGAGGACATACAAAGAAGTCTAAAATCTACAACCATTGAAATTAGGAATTTACCTATACATAATAAAAATGATGTGAAGCCAAACTTGAGGAAGATAGTAATGGATACGTGTACGGCTCTGAATGTCAAAGTACAGGATAACGATATTAAGACAGTCTTTGATATTAAAGGCAAAACCGGGAAATCTACTATAGTAGTAGACTTCACAAGAACTACCACTAAGCTGGATCTAGTTAAAATGGCCAAAGAGTTCAACAAAAAACATCCCAACCAACGGCTTGATACCACCCATTTGGGATTTGGGGGTGCACCCACTCCTGTGTATATCTCCGAGGCCCTCACTGCTAAAGGTCGAAGACTATTTTTCCTGGCACGCGACTTCGCTTCTACCAATGAGTATAAATACTGTTGGACGACGAATGGAAGAGTATTTATGCGTAAGGCTGACAATTTACCTCACGTTGAAATTAAAAATGAAGCAGACCTCTCTAAACTGCGTAATGCACAATGACTATCCCTTCTGTATGGATTGAACTGGGCTATGAAAAATGCCACTGTTGTTTATGTACTATTTAATTTATTTACTACAATTTGTTTTATCTTACTTTTAGAAATAATACACCACTTATCATTTATCACACTCACACACCCAACTATACACTTGCAAACACTCAATCAATCTGTCTTTATCTACATGTCCTTACTTATATTAACTTGCTACAGCCAATCACTGAGGCGTTCACGGTTGACTTACATTAGATATGGCTAACAATAATAATATTTCAATAACTACGGGAGAACTTGATGAAATGGCAGTTGGTAAATCCTATTTATGTCAACCGGAGGAATGTAAAGAGATAATTGCTCAAAATGCGTTTACGAAGTCAATAAAAATTTTGACTCAAAATATTAGGAGCATTAATCGAAATATTGATAACTTTAGGGTACTACTTGCTAGAATTGATGTTACGTGTGACATATACATCCTTACAGAAACATGGAATAGCAAGAACATATCATATCCCAGCCTAACGAATTACGATACACACTATACAAAAAACAACAAAAACCAAAATGATGGTCTTGTGGTATATTCAAGAAATGGTCTGGACTTAACAATAGATGAACCGTCTTCTGAAGATGCTACTATCCTTTGTATAAAATTAAACATGAATACTCTTATCATAGCCGTTTATAGATCTCCATCGTACCGCAATGCATTGGGGTTTATAAATTCGTTGAACAAGCTACTAACACAATATAATTTTTATCACAATATTATAATTATAGGCGATATTAACATCGATATCAAAATTAATAACAAAGATTGTAACTCAGCTGAATATTTAAATCTGCTTAGCACTCATGGTATTTTAAAATCCCATGCATATCCTACGAGAGGCGAGAACTGCCTAGACCACTCAATGGTCAAGACAAAGAAACCAAATATCACTCTCGTATTAAAATCTCCTTTGACTGATCACTCTGCGGTTCTTATATGTTTGAGCGCTAATAGTAAATTTACCTATAAACAAATCACTACTCAAAACAAAATAGACTACGAATCATTATCAAATGATTTAAAAAACGCTAATTTCGATCCCATTTTAAAATCTAATAATGCTAACTTAGCTACCGAGCAATTAGTAAATATACTTTCTTCTTACCTTATGAGAAATACAACCAAGGTCATGATTCCTAAAAAATTCCAATGCCTTAAGCCATGGATAACTCCAGGACTCGTCCGTTGTATACAAAATCGGGACCGCATGCACCTTAAGTGTAAGTCTAACCCTAACAATGAAATATTGATCATCACATACAAACGCTACAAGAACTACTGCAACGACCTATTAAAGCGGCTGAAGCGAAATTATGAACAAGCTGAACTTACGAAACACTCAAAAAATCCAAAAATGCTTTGGAGAACTGTTAAAAATATTGTACATATTAACAAACAAAAATCCTTGCCAAGTGAACTATTGAGAATAGCTGATACCCCGCAAAAGTCTACTGACAATGTAAACAACTATTTCTCCCAAGTTGGTAAAAATTTAGCAGAAAAAATATATTTAAACCCTCAGATGCACTCAGAAGATCAATTTAACTACTTCGAAATGCCTAACCCACCTAACTCCATTGCTCTATTCTTGACCACTGAAAACGAAGTATCGGCGATTATCCAGAACCTCAAAAACGACAGTGCTACTGGTTGGGACGGAATATCTAACATCCTCCTCAAACGAGCGATCAATTATGTTGTTCCATCCATCACGCATATTATTAACCTATGCTTTGACACAGGAGTCTTTCCAGATATACTCAAAATCTCAATCATTCACCCGATATACAAAGCGGGAAGAAAAGATTGCATACATAATTACCGCCCCATATCAGTTTTACCCGCTTTGTCGAAAATAGTGGAAAAGATTATGAATAAAAGATTGTTAAACTTTCTTGAAAATGAAGGACTCCTGTCTCAAAATCAGTACGGATTCAGAGCTGGTAAGTCAACTACTGAGGCCGTAACTCAGATGACAAATTTTATTGCCCAGCACCTAGATAACAAAGATAAATGCATTGGCGTATTCTTGGACCTCGCAAAGGCATTTGATACGGTCTCCATTCAACTCCTTCTACACAAAATGGAAAAAATCGGCATTCGAGGCAAGGTCCTTCAACTGTTCACGAGTTATCTCTCCCACAGAGTTCAAAAAGTCAAAATTGGTGACCAGATTTCTAATGATGCAGAAGTAACGTACGGCGTGCCACAGGGAAGTGTAATTGGCCCCACCCTGTTCCTTATTTACATTAACTCTCTTTGCAATCTGAAACTAGATAACTGTAGAATATTCACTTTCGCTGATGATACCGCAATGATTTTTCATGGTAAAACATGGCACGATGCTAAAGATAAAGCGGAAGAAGGACTCCGCACTGCTAACCGATGGCTACAAAGAAATATATTGACGTTAAATGAAGCAAAAACTAAATTTATAACGATCACAATATCTAAAAGAACACTACCTGATAAAAATTTTAAGATAAAATTGCATACGTGTCAGGACTACATCCACGCTTGCCAGTGTATCGAGTTGGAAAGATTAAGTACTATAAAATATCTTGGCGTGCTCCTAGACCAATCTCTGACGTGGAAACCTCACATCGAACTGATTTCCGAGCGAACACGGAAATTAATATACATATTTAAAACACTGAGAGTCGTAGCAGATGCAAAAGTTATCAGGACCGTGTATTATGCCCTGGTGCAATCGATAATAACATATTGTCTAATGGCATGGGGTGGTGCTAACAAAACGAACATGTTGTTGGTTGAACGAGCTCAGCGAGCTCTCTTAAAAGTTATGTCATTCAAACCATATAAATTTCCTACGCGTGAGTTATATTCGCAATGCGATGTGCTTAGTGTACGACAACTATTTGTTCTGCAAACTATCCTAGATCAGCACAAAAAACTCACTTTTACTGAGTCACAGACCACAACGCGGAGAAACAAGAATGTATGTCCTATGTTGAGTTTTAATACAGTCTTTAGTCATAGATTCCAGTCTTTTATTGGTCCATTTTTATACAACAAAGTCAACAAAATTATACATATTTACGAACTGAATAAATACAATTGCAAAAATAAATTAACTATATGGCTAAAGTCGCAATCATACGATGAAGTTGAAAATCTCTTTAAAATTGTAAAATAAGTAAATTTAATATTAACTCAAAACTGTCATATTACAAATTGATTTGCATATTAGATGTAAAATAACATATAACACACACACGCACAGAGACACACACACACACACACACACACACACACACACACAAACTCACACATTAAATAACTAGATTAAATAGTTAAGAGGTAATTTTTAAAAATATGTAGGTCATTTCTATTCCAATGAATCTAATTCGTATTATTTACATAATATGAATAGTAGGGGCAGTAACATAAAATAAAACATACCATCAGAAATACATAATGTTGACTAATTTGACATAAGACACTAGGAAGGAACTGGTACCTATAGTACAGGCTCGGCCTAGTTTAGGTACTAGTACATTGTATACTGCCTAATATTAACAAATAAATAAAAAGTTCATAGTCTTAGTGGTTAATGCACCGCTCACCGACTGCACCGACACATACTATTATGACCTGTTCGACACGCGACTTAACATTCGTTTTCCTACAACGCGCAAGCCGTTGCACTGTTGGTCAGTCGCACGAGTGGTATCTGTTCGGTGTTGACGGTAGCAAGCAAACTTCGCTTAAAACAATAACACAGTCTAAGTTCTAACCCCCTTACTTTGTTCTTTATTGTGACAAATTTGTATATATCGCGTCTCACTTTACTTTAAGATGTGAAAGTAGGTATGTATACTAGTTGTAACTCATGTTATTATCAATAAAGTATTTGTATTTGTATTTGTATTTGACATGTGCCTTAAAGAAGATAACGGGAAAGTAGTGTAGGATAAGTTCAGGGGAAAGTAGGGTCACTATAAACAGATATCACGGAAATAATAGCACAGTAAGTAGGATCACAAGTAGGTAGTATCACAACAAAACGTAAACATGAAAATAGCAGACAGCAATTTGACAGATCGGCTGACGCTGAATGTCACCGATAATACGTCAAAAACGTTCCGTTACTAGCATGTGAAATGTTGTTGTTGTTAATAAAAGAAAGAATAATTTTCAAAAAATATATCAATTAGTTGAATTATTTTAATCTAAGAATAAAAAAGGTTTTAATATAATTTATAATAATCTTATCTTTATCTTATCTTATTATCTTATCTTTTTTCTTAAATATCTTCTTTCGTAGATGATTTAAAAGTATAGCTGTTAGCGGAATCAATACACTATAAAATCAGCTTGATAATAAAATAAGTTTCATTTCTAGACATCATCAGGTCCAAAGTGGCCAATGTTCTTTAGTAGCAGAATAAATCCTTGAGCATACAAATAATTTTATGAGATATTCTAAAAGAACGCATCTAATATTAACAGCATTAAAATTAATATTTTAAGTAAATTAATAATGCCTTTTGCATTCACTTGGTAACATAAAATCATAATTTGATTTCGTTTTTGTGCTGAGACATCCGCAAGTAATTGCAAAACCAAACATGTAAGTAAATAATCAGAAACCGCGCGGAACGTTGCTCTACACTGTGTGTGCTCGCGTTAATCCCAAGAGAGCAGCCCTACTACTTTTACACTCTCCTTATGCATGGAGCGGTAAGTGCTTAACTTGTACAGCCAGCTTCAAAAGTAGATAAACATATTAGTACCATGTCACGCCAACTATTAGCAATTCAATATAGGTCTATCTAACCATACTAAATAAAAGGAATAGTTGGTGTGACATGGTACTAAATCTCCTAATAAAGCTTATCTACTTTTGAAGCTGGCTGTACCTAAGCACATAGTAACAGAGGCATGCCAGGAGGAGTATAAAGTTCTGTGTTTTGTGTCATGAATGCTTATAGTACATGTGCCAGCGTTCCCTTTATTCCCATGGATGTCGTAAGAGCCGATTAACGGAGCTCACTGCAATAACACCTCTGGGAAGAGATGGAGCACAGGAAACAAAACCCAACACCAATCTGTTTGGCGTAGCGTATGTAGTAGCTGAATTCCTCCTGGTTTAAATAGAGACCTGTGCCCTGCAGTGGGACCAAATGAGAGATCGTGTCCACTGCCCCTCCCTCGGAAAGGTGGGGCAATTAAATAAAGCTTGTAGGTACAGCTTGGCAAAACAAAGTTTGGAAGAAATAAAGATTGGAAAATTAAGTAACAACAGTATCATTAAAACACTATCTAGCTGAGAATCTAGTTTTGCTATGGGAATTGCTTTCTAGTTCCAGCTGTCACCGCTCCAAACTCTATATTGTCCAACTGTAAACAATGTATCCAGGCGAAGCAAGCGCGCCGGTAGCAGCGGCAGTGCGAGCAGTGGCGCCGAAGAGCTGCTGCGCCCGCGCAAGAAGAAGCTGTACAAGAAACGACACAAGCCCGGCAAGACCAGGCATTTCCGTGAGTGCATGGTCTCCATACATTTCACGCATTATAAAAATAAATTGAAACTGCAAAAATATCGAGAATTAGTCTAACCCGTGCTCTTATTGTTTTCTTAGTTTTTATATTAAATATTTTTAACTAGAAATATACATCATCTTCCTATTACTTAAAGAAGTTATGCTCTCAGACACTCCATCTTTCAGTATTTAACCTCTTCTCCCAATTTAAATATATGATAAAGCTGAGATTATATGATTGGCCTACTAGAAACGATAATAGTAAATAGCTTACATAATGATTAAAAACTGTATTAACAGTGCAACTGTTTTTGTTCATATCTTTTGAAAAATAATGACTCTTGCTCTCAATGGCGTCTGTTTTGTTGTTCAGTCGCTAGTCAGTTGAAGGCCGCTGATCTCGCAGAGTCTGTGTCAGAAGTCGAGGAAGAATCTTCGGGCAGTGACACGGCACACTGCCAGCTCTTATGCGATAATGTGGACGCCAGGTAAGTAATTAATATTAAATCGCACCGAATTATGTCATTTAACTGAACTGAAGAAAGAATGAATTCTTTTTGTGTATGAAGTGAATTTGCTTTTGTTATATCAATAGCCACCCCCAATATGCTCTTTAGAGAAGTGAATTATGTTCATTGGCGTATCTAGAGTTTTTTTTTCAGGAGAGGGCTGGCCCGTAATTTTGTGTGTGAACTTGTCAGTATTTTGGCGTCTATCATAGAATTTTGCTAACTAAGCGGTAGCTTAACATTCTGGGGTGGGTGGGCACTAGACCATATTGGGGTGGACACGGCACACCCGGCCCCCCTCTATACGGGATGGATTTTTGAGATGGGATTTAAAGGGCAGGTACATTAACCGTTATAGTTACAAGAAAACATTGTTAGGCAACCATCCATAACTTTTTAAGATATTCTGATCTGCATTCACAGATTTTGGAAAAAAGTTACAGTCAACAAAAAAAATTCAGAGACAGCAAAAAAATTTTTTTTATGTTTATCGATCCTATTTCATCTAGGGATCAAAAAACTCTATGGGACCATTTAAGGTATGAGTACTAGAAACGACAGAAATCGCCAAAAACATTTCCCATTAATTTTGTACGGAAAATCCTCGGATCCTATTTCTTAAGGTGATCTCTCTATGAATCCTATTTCTTACATTTAAGGGAAACTGTAATTTAAATAAATACTAACTTAAATCATTTAAACATGTATTTTTAAACAAACGCAAAAATATCTAATCTATCTATGAAATAAATTGCTCAAAATGTCCGCCGTCTTCACGAATACATAAGTTTACTCGCTTTTGTACTGAGGACGTAGCAGCTAATAATTTTCTTGGATGGATGTTATTTAAAGTCGTTATTTATTGTTAATTTATTATTAAGTCTTAATTTAAAGCATCTTTCAGTTCCTGAACACTGTCGTATTTTTTTTGTAGATTTCGTTTTTTAGGTAGCCCCATAAAAAAATCTAGTGGCGTTAGATCGGGGCTGCAAGGTGGCCACTTTATTGGACCATGTGTCCCTATCCACTCTGTCCTGAATTGTCTGATCAAATTGGAACGCGTACGGCGGCTGTTATGTGGTGGAGCGCCATCTTGTTTAAAATAAACTTAACAGTTTTCCTTAAATATCTCAGCATTTTTTTGTTGACTGTAACTTTTTTCCAAAATCTGTGAATGCAGATCAGAATATCATAAAAAGTTATGGATGGTTGCCTAACAATGTTTTCTTGTAACTATAACGGTTAATGTACCTGCCCTTTAAATCCCATCTCAAAAATCCATCCTGTATACGCCTATGATTATGCCGTATCAAACAAGTAACAATAGTAGATATTAAAACATTAAATGCTTACAGATGATTTTGAATTTAGATTCCCAAACTTAATGGTGAATATTGTCAGAAGACGTATAACAGTGTTATCTCGTATGCCAAGGATGATGGAGCTGCGGCTAATGGAGAGCTACAAAAGGCGGGGCGTAGACGGGGACGAGGAGGAAGGCAGCGCATCGTCGGCGATGTCGCCCCACTCGCACCCGCACCTAGCCGACCTCGACGAGGACGACTCCGCCTGTGAGGAGGAACTGGCTAGGCTTGCGGCTCAGGTAAGTCCCATCTAAAACGCTGTATCCTAGCTGCTACACACTTCACGATAAATCGTTATGATTGAATTGGACAAATCAAACTTTGCACTGATAAACTGAGATATGTTTCTATGGAAAACAGCACTGTTCGGAATGCATGTGCATGATAAACCGTACCAGACATTATGGGTATGTGTGGAACCCCTTTTTTTTACGAGGGGAATGCGTTTGCGCACCGTCCAAGCCCCCGCAGGGGCAAGGGTGTGTGGGACTCCGCAGCGAGCGACTACCCACTAAACCCCTCGATATGCCCTCTTTGGCGCCTGGCGCAGCCACGTCCAAAGGACGCGCCGCTGCCGAACGAGGTCGTGGGTACCCTTACGGACCGACCATAACCCCGTCCGTGGTACCTGCCCACCAATGGCGGGCCCCTCACGCTCTCTCCAAGATGGAGATGGAGAGGAGTTCCCGGGGCATACTCCGGGTGGTAATTTTTTACTGTGGTTTTCTTCCACGCGGCCCGACGTTCAGTGCGCCAGGCCCCCGGCCTCGCTCAGTACGGGGTTACGGGCTTGCCCGACGGCAGACCTCACTGGATCCACCGCCGCGCACACGAGCCGAAGCTCAGCGGCGCCAAAGCGCCGACCCACCGCAAAAAGCGGCCACGGTGGCCACACGAGGTAGCCCGCCGAGAAGCACTCTGCCATCCCACGCCCCCCTCATGGGGGCCGCACAAGTGTGCCGAAGCCACACGGTGATCGGGTCAGCCTCAGTCCTTGGAACAACGACACGCCGGAGCTCTACGAGTCTCCCAGCCTCGGAACAACGACATGCCGAAGCTCAACAAGGACCCGCACCAACCCGACCAAAGGGGCAACGGCACAAGGCGCAACGCGCCATGACCCGCGAGCGGGTCCCCAGGCGACACACAACCCCATCTTCAAAAAGAAGGGGAGGTGACGCCCCACATGGCCACGTGAAGTGGCCCGCTGGGTTAAACCCGGCCACACCACGCCCTCTCCACGGGGCAGCTGTCAGACTCTTAGCCTGCGGCAGAAAATCTGCCAGGTTGCCCAGGGTGCACCACGAGGAGGTGTTCTGACATCGCACCCCATGTGTGCGCAACCCCTGCTAAAGACCAAAAAACCAAATGCAATTTGATACTTCTAATTGATTATGGTGCTTGGCTGCTGTGACTAAGATTCAGTTTCGATGACTATTTTCATTCATTCATTTTCTGCTTAATGGTCAATCTTTGTGTCATTTAAAGGTGCGTTCCGAATGAGCTTTTAGCGATGATAGCAGTGTGAGCGCTCACAACTGTTCCGAATGGATATTGCGCTAACATCGACAAATAACAGTTGGCCATTCACTGACGTTTCCTAAGACGTTGACGTCCATTAGCTTGACAATCAATTTTCAGTAATAGCACGTTATTTTTGCATCTAACCATTTTTTTAATGGGCACATAGGTAAACAACAGAAAAATAAGTCCACTACTGTATTATTTTCCTCACACCTCACAGTAAATGTTGTAGTTTTCAATCGCTGACATTGACAATTGACAGTCGTGTGACAATACTCACAACTAGGGTTACCATATGCCAGGCTTTCGCCTGAATTGTCAGGCATGATGCACGCGAGTTCACGTGACATTAATTTTAACTCAAAAAAACTTATTACAAAAAATTGCGTCGTCAGAGAAATATCATTGATGTTTTAAATTAGAAATTTCATTCAGTGATATTTTTTTCCTTTGTACTGTGTTTTTGTTTTTTTATCCTTATAACCCGGACCCTTGACTTCGTAAGTCAAGCATAGATTTCTTCAGAGATGGTAACCCTACTCACAACGATTACGATCCGAGGCATGGTCGCCGTAAACGCAAGATGGCTAATGTAATGACGTCATCGATGACGTAACGTTGGACGCTGTCGGCACGCTCACGGTTATTTTAAACGACTTTTGCCGTGCTGACATCGATATCATCGCCACTCGGAACGCATCTTAAGAGGAAACACCAAGGTCGAGAGAATTCAAAAATAGGTATTTGTAAAATGTATTGCTGTCGCGCTGTGTGTCCGAACAACTGAACCGAGCGCGATAGGGACAACTGCAGCTGGGAATACCTATGAAAAGTACACAAAATATACGTTTCGAAGTCCCCTGTTTTCCCCGTGAAAAATTACTTTTTGCGTTAAAAATTAAAGTAAAGCTTTTTCTGTGTTTTGCTTTTTTCATATAATCTTCTTCAATTTGTTTGCTGGACATTAGAATACAGCAGAAAATTAGGTCCTTTTTTTAAAGCTTTTGAAGGTTTAAAATCTCTTTTAATAATTAACTTAATAAAAAAAGGAAAACATAGGAATATGCTTATAGTGGCCATTGATTTTATTGGAAAAAATAGAGCAACTAGTGCAATTATCCAGGAAGGAAACAGGGGACTACGTTTGTATGGAAAAACGGACTGTACGATTTCCCCTTAAATGGGTTCCGCTCTCGCTGCAGGCGCAGTGCCTGTCGGAGTACCAGCCAGCACGAGGCGGGGTGCCCCCGCTGGGGGCGGTGCCGCCGTGTGACGTGGACGCCGTGTGCCGCCCCGGCAACACGCTGCTCTGGGACCTGCTGCAGGACGGCAACATTGTAAGTAGCTAGCGTTGACACCACTCCTCTACACGTTTACAGTACTTGGACTACGTTGTTGGGGTCAATCAAGACATCAATTTGTGTTAAAACCGTTTGTCTATATGTAATAACGTATTGAGCACAGTTGTCTGTATGTGGTAACATACTCAACACCATGATGTCTATATGTGGTAACATGTTTTCACAATCTGTCTATATGTGGTAACATGTCTACACAGTTTGTCTATATGTGGTAACATACTCAACACAGTTTTCTATATCTAGTAAGATACTCAACACAGCTTGTCTATATGTTACCACATACTCAACAAAGGATTTTAAGATCTTTTCACATAAGAGATGATCGTCATAGAAAGAGTCTCAAATATGTGTAATTCTACACTTATTGATGGTTGCTAGCTTATTAGTTTGTAGCACCTTATGAGTTGAAGAGAAATCGATATTTTGAAGTGGATAAAGGAGCTAAAGTCGGAGCACTAGTGTTTGTTGCGTTCTTAGCAAAGTATAGTATAGGATAGACAATGCGATCAGTCACTTCATTTATTTACTCCATTCCATTTGTTAATCATTTTAATGATACTGAAATATTTAAGCAACCAATAGTTGCTAGCCAAACGTGAGAAAAACGTGAATTATAAAAACGGTTTTGGCTACTACGAGACAATGCCAATCTTTGTGAACCATTAAATCTCATTTTATGGTACTATTGGCTATCCTAGTTTTTGTTGCTTTTGGGTAGGCAGTATTGCAGTGTCACCCACATTATGTATATTGTAATTTTTACATGAGATGAGGGTAGTTTGGCGTACAACACAATTTTACTGCCATAGGAACAACTTGGTGAGGGATTGGCGTTAGAAGCCGAGAAGGCGCTGTGCGCGCTACTCTGCTTCAGCACAGACAAGTTTATAAGAATAAAATTTATCGAGGGATGCTTAGAAAATCTTGCAAACCACAGGTATTATACATTTATCTGCATAATTTTTCTTTAAGGCGCATAACACATTGCACAGGACACCGCTCCGGTTTTTAATTTTTGACTGAAGAATCTTAATTTGTATACAAAAACCGCAGGGTATAACACTCACACCGCATGTCCGTGCGGTTGTGCGACGAGCGCGACGGCACCGCACTCCCGGTCGGTGATGCGGTGCGGTCCTCGGGGCATGCCACACTGTGCCGCAGTATCGTACGGATTTTTGCGTAGAAAGAACGTGCATACGCGTAATAGATCTCGACATAGATAATGCGGTGATGCGGTGCGTCGTGCATCGCAGATCCGGACGGAGATACGGAGCAAACCGTACGGTGGCACGGTTCCGTGTTCCCGCAGCCGCATGCGGATTTCGTGCCTCCGTACACCGCAGCGGGATGCGGCGGCAATGTGTTAAGCGCCTAACTGTATTTGTAACTAAAATCACAGTGACAATGTTTGATTTTAGATCGGTGGCGGTGTCGTTACGGTTACTACCGAAACTTTTCTCGTCGTTTCAACAGCTTCGAGGCATGGATATGCATCAGGTTTGTAATGCAGATCCTATGCAATAAAACTGACTGCTTTCTTTACGGTAACCATGGAGCAGCAACAAAAACAGGATACAAAAAGCGAGGGAAGTAGGTGATAAGAGCCTTAACCTTACTTATTATATGATAGAGTGATATTCCCTTGTCGCATGCGATTTAAGGGAGGGCATGCATGCAATACATTTCTCGACTTGATGATATGAAAGAGGGAGAAGAAAGGATTAACTTGTTTCTTTTTACTTCCCTTTTCAAGGAATTAAACTTAACGTTTTCGAGTGTATGCTTCATATCTAAGAAATAAAGTAATTTCATCTCATTTCTTGTCAAATTTTGTCCACGTCCCGTGCCGGAGCTATGAGAGAATGTTCAAGGTTTATATATGATGATGATATTAAAGCAACAGTTTAGTGATTTAAGATAACATTTGCCTTTGCCTCAGGACAAACTTGTTTTTCAAACAGGTGGTGATGTGGGCGGAGCGCGAGCGTGGAATGATGAGGCTGTTTCTAGCAGACCTTCGGCATTACACGCAGCAACCGCGCGCATCCGGCGAGCATGCGCATTACGCGCACGTCACGGAGCTCACGGTGCGGCTGCACTTTCTCACCGCGATATTTTCGCCGGTCGGATCTCCGCAGCACTTCAGGTAGCTGATAATGTGTTTTACTACAATTTCTACATATTTCATACATTACAATAACATTATTTTTTTTTAAATAAATTAATGTGATAAACTACGTAATGAAATAACCTGCCCCGTATCGTACCCGATGCAAAGGTGCCCCATTATGCTAGCAGCATTACCACGCCGAATTTTCGTCGCTTTCCTTTGGTTTGAAATATGTCATTACTTCCCAGAATTCGGTCCTTATAAGCAACACCATTGTTTGGAGTAAAATACAGGTTGTGTTTTTTCTATATCCAACAGGTTTCGATTACCGGCTAGGAACATAAATTTTTCTGAAAAATATTTTTTTTTATATCTGTAATAGTTTCGGATTGGGCCATCCAGGCACACTTGAAAAAAAATGTTGTATACTTTATTGAATAAAGAAAATTTAAATAACATTTTTTTTTCTTTAACTCCGCTTGGAGGTGGTAAAAGACTTAGTACAGTCGTCTTATTTTTTGATTTTGTAGATTTTAAGTATAAATTAATACAATAAAGTCTATATATTATATCCAACCTGCATAAATTAGCTTGCTATCTTCTGCACATACGTATTTTGCCAATGCGGCAGTATTGGTTAAATGCCATTGCGATCAATAATCGAGATTTGTGAAAGTTTTTCTTTTACAAACAGACTCACAGTAGAGCAAGTGGAGGAACTGTGGCAGTGCCTGGTGGTCCGTGGGGGGGCGGAGTGTGCAGATTGCCTGTACTCCTGGCTACTCTCCCACACAAAGTCGCCCGAACAACACGCTCTAGGCTTGGATGCGTTGAGATTTCTCTACATTGAAAAAATGCCAACCCTCGATCCTGAGGTAATGTACCAAATATACTCTTTTTTGTTGTTGATATGTTTGGACATGAGTGTATTAGTTGTTTTTATTTATTCCAAGATTAATTTGAATGTATACTTAAAGTGAATACTTCTATTGACAGACCATAAGCATCATGGGGCTCAGCTTATATCAGCAGCTGTGTAACTTAGCTCGCATGGCTCTTGGCACCGGGGATTCGCGGGACACTGCACATCCACACACGCTTGCCATGGATCATCTGTGGAAAATCGCGCTTCGGGCTAATAGTACAGGTTAATATTCGTTCGTATATCATTTATCTGATTAATAATAATAATAATAATTTTTTATTGGCAAAACCCAATGATACATAAGTTGCAATACATAGTATCAAAACCTCTTCAAAGCGATTGTAGTTAAAACTTCTGCACCCGAACTAGTATGACATGTATTTGTTTGGTGTTCTGTCAAAAAATAACATAAAAGAATAGAAGGGAACATATATCCGATTATTTACTGTTTGGGATATAAAAGATCTAAATACAAAATATTCAGCAATGTATGAACTTATCATTTTACTTCGCAGACGTGTCGATGAGCGCTATTCAGTACTTGAACAGTTACTATATGGGCCAACAATTGCAACAAGAAGACGACTTTGTCTCCAAGTGCATGTTCCATTTGTCCTCCGCTGCCGAGCGGCTCATATCAAAGAACCAAAGTGATGAATCCACGGACAAAGCGAACGCGACGGAAGAGGAAAAGAAAGATGCGGAGAAAGTTATAGATAAACAAAACATATACCAGCACATGACAGAGGACGCCGCGCTACAATGTGTCCAAAGGGCACTTTTACTGCTAAAAACACACCTGGATACATTTAAAAGAAGGTAACTTGTTTTCAATTTCATAATTAGTTGCGATTTATTCAATTAATAGCCGATTTTGATCTACAGTGGGAATGGTAAAAACAATTTTGATGTATCTGGAGAAGCATTTATCCTAAAAAAACTGCATTAGCTTAAAAATCCAATGGGAAAACGAACGAGCGCATGACAACATTGGAAAAGTTGGAGAAGCAGGCAGGCCAGCTTTCGACTGCGATAATTATTTTTGTGAAGATATTTTTATACCGTTACAATACATCTGCAAAGTGATCACATGTGCTCAAATAATTATACTAACACGTCAAGTGTTTTCTTTGGGAAAATAAGTTGATTTTGTCTCAAATTATTATACTTGAAACATATTTAGTGTCTTTCGTCGTGCGAAACATCGCTGGACGTCTTTCTGTCTTGCCATAAACTCCTAAATTGTAGTTTTTTCAGTGTTTGGTTGTTGGTGTTGTACTGACTGAATTAACTGAATCGCGCCCAACGTGGGTCTTCAACCCACAACTCTGAGATTAGGAGTTTCATGCTCTCTCGACTGACTCAAGCCATGCATTTTTGTTACCATTTCAGATAATTTCTATATTGTTCAATGCTAAGCTCCCTTAGACCTACGCACTTTTACTCAAAACATTACGCCTACGTACTGGGGTACTTGCCATTTTGTTTCCTTAACTATTGTAGTTTCATACTTAACTGTGGAGAAGCAGCCAGGTCAGCTTTCGACTGCGATAAGTCAAATGTTTTCCTTGGGAAAATAAGTTGACTTTGTCTCAAATTATCATACTTGAAACATATTTAGTGTCTTTCGTCGTGCGAAACATCGCTGGATGTCTTTCTATCTTGCCATAAACTCCTATATTGTAATTTTTTCAGTGTTTGGTTGTTGGTGTTGTACCGACTGAATTGAACGCCCAACGTGGGTCTTCAACTCACGACTCTGAGATTAGGAGTTTCATGCTCTCTCGACTGACTCAAGCCATGCGTTTCTGTTACCATTTCAGTTTAATTATATTTTGTTCAATGCTCAGCTCCCACAGACCTACGCACTTTTACTCAAAACATTACACCTACGTACTGGGGTACTTTGCCATTTTGTTTCCTTAACTATTGTAGTTTCATACTTAACTGTGAAGCAGGCAGGCCAGCTTTCGACTGCGATAATTATTTTTGTGACGATATTTTGGCAGACCAGCTTTCGACTGCGATACATTTTTTTGTGAAGATATTTTTATACCGTTACAATACATCTGCAAAGTGATCACATGTGCTCAAATAATTATACTAACACGTCAAGTGTTTTCTTTGGGAAAATAAGTTGATTTTGTCTCAAATTATTATACTTGAAACATATTTAGTGTCTTTCGTCGTGCGAAACATCGCTGGACGTCTTTCTGTCTTGCCATAAACTCCTAAATTGTAGTTTTTTCAGTGTTTGGTTGTTGGTGTTGTACCGACTGAATTAACTGAATCGCGCCCAACGTGGGTCTTCAACCCACAACTCTGAGATTAGGAGTTTCATGCTCTCTCGACTGACTCAAGCCATGCATTTCTGTTACCATTTCAGTTTAATTATATTTTGTTCAATGCTCAGCTCCCACAGACCTACACACTTTTACTCAAAACATTACGCCTACGTACTGGGATACTTTGCTATTTTGTTTCCTTAACTATTGTAGTTTCATACAGTACTACAATTTCGAGAAAAACTGTAACATGATCTTGATATTTTTATATAATATTTTTATACAATAGCAATCAAAGAATAGCTTAGGCACAGCGTAAATGTTGACATTTTTATTGAAATCAGTGATTATGGTCCCGTGATGATATGCTGCGTCGGGAGCGTTTGCCTAGCGTCTTATTTATATTATATTTTAAGGCAGCATTTGCAGCTATGTGCTGCAAGTGCTGACTTACAATCAAGAACTAGCGAAGAAGTCTAGAATTGAATAACAAGCATAGCAAGTGATTTTAATAAAAAATTTCTTTTGTGTGATATTATATACTACTCGACTAACGAAAAAGGTAAGATTTATGCGTAGGTAAATGGAAATATTTTCTGCGGCGCCGAGTGATAGGCATACCAACTGATTATGAAAAATCGAAATCTAATTAGTCCGTCCGTTAGATAAAATAAAAAAATATTTATAAATATATATACACGTATTTTTTGCTTTGTCATCATCATCATCATCATCACCATATCAGCCAATAAACGCCCACTGTTGGACATAGGGCTCCCCCAAGGATTTCCATACCGATCGGTCCTGCGCCTCCCGCATCCAGCGGCTTCCCGCGACCTTCACAAGATCGTCGGTCCACCTTGTGGGGGGCCTACCAACACTGCGTCTCCCGGTACGCGGCCGCCACTCGAGGACCTTTCCGCCCCAACGGCCGTCAGTCCTACGAGCGATGTGTCCTGTCCACTGCCACTTAAGGTTTGCAATTCTTTGGGCTATGTCGGTAACCCTAGTTCTTCTACGGATCTCATCATTTCTGATGTGATCACGAAGAGAAACCCCGAGCATAGCCCGCTCCATTGACCTTTGGGTGACTTTGAGCCTTCTGATAAGACCCATTGTAAGCGGCCACGTCTCAGTTCCGTATGTCATCACTGGCAACACGGAATTGAAGACTTTCGTCTTGAGACACTGCGGTAGATGGGCCGAGAATATGCTGCGTAGCTTCCCGAACGCTGCCCAGCCGAGTTGGATTCGCCAATTTACCTCTTTCTGGAAGTTGGACTTACCTAACTGGACTATTTGCCCCATGTAAACATATTCGTCAACAACTTTCAACGTAGAGCCTCCAACATTCACAGGAGTGGGTACTACACGGGAATTCGACATTATTTTAGTCTTGTCCATGTTCATTTTAAGACCCACTTGTTGGGAAACTCTACAGAGGTCTTCGAGCATTCCATTCGAGGTTCCTCCACGGTCTCAGCCATGACTACGATATCATCAGCAAAACGAAGGTGAGTCATATACTCGCCGTTTATGTTGATGCCGAGTCCCCTCCAGTCCAAAAGCTTAAATACATCCTCCAACGCAGCTGTGAACAGTTTCGGCGATATAACGCCCCCCCCCTTTTTTTTTTTTTTTCGAGGGGAATGCGTGACGGCACCATACTCGCCGTTGGCTAGACGACGAGCGTGTGTGGGGCTCTCCCGGCAGAGTGCCAGGCCTACCCACTAAACCCCCCGGTGTTCTTCCTGCCCTTATGGACGCGCGTGGTAGGGTCCACACTGCGACTACCACTACCAACGCGCCCGGGCTAGCCCGACCTGGCTGGTCGGGCTATCGCCAAGGGGAGATTGCCCGAGAACACCAGGGCAATCCCCAGACAGAGGGCCTTACGGCGGAGTACACGGGGCCAACCGTGCACGCAGGCCTCAACGGCAGGGTCATTAGACGGGCATTGCTTGGCGAATGCCCGCCTTCGCCTGCCTGTGATATAACGCACCCTGTCTCACACCACGCTGAAGTCGAACTGGTTTCGAGTTTTGGTCCTGAAGGCGGACTGACATGGTGGCGTTTTCGTACAATGACTGCAACACTTGGATGTACCGATAGTCTATTTGGCACCTCTGGAGTGATCTAAGTTCGGCCCAGGTCTCGACAGAATCAAAAGCTTTCTCATAGTCCACAAACGCCGAGCATAGTGGCAGATTATACTCCTCGGTCTTCTGTATAACCTGCCGCAGCGTATGGATGTGGTCTATGGTACTATAGCCTTTTCGGAATCCAGCTTGTTCGGGAGGCTGGAAGTTGTCGAACCTGTGTGCGAGACGATTCGTGATGACCCTCGAGAATAGCTTATAAACATGACTCAGGAGCGTGATGGGTCTATAGTTCTTCAACTGGGCCCTGTCGCCCTTTTTGAAGAAAAGTGCCACCTCGCCCCTGTGCTATGCTTTAGGCGTTTTGTCCTCGAGTATGACGGAGTTGAAAAGCCGCTGCAGCGCTTTCCGGACTGGTAGTCCACCCGCTTATAGGAGTTCGGCTGTAACACCATCATCACCCGGTGCCTTGTTGTTTTTAAGCTGTTTGAGAGCCACACTAATCTCGTACAGGCTGACGTCCGGGATATCTTCGGTGTAGTGCCGGGTCAATTTGGCTCTAGGGTCTGTAGCCGGAATAACAGGTGCCTGTGATGTTGTGTAAAGCTGTCCATAGAAGCGTTCGATCTCGGCCATAAGCTCAGGACGGGATGTAATTTTTGCTTTGTCAAAATAACAAAATCTACTGAGATAAAACGATTTAAAATTAAGATGTGAGGTCTCACTACGTCACAAGCAAGTAGAAAATTTACCTGAGTTTGACGTCATGCGATGTCTCGAATCAATATATCGCCGAAAGTTTCTTATTGTGTAAAAAAGAAAAATAGGTGTCCAATATTTTTTCATAATCTAAAAAATAAGTCTTCTTCCTTATTAGAAAAGGCAAGTGTTTGAAATTCGAATCAATTCTGCTCCCTGTAAAATCGCAACAAAAAACTGGGATTAGACTCAACTCCCCGTACTTAGGCAGCAAGAGGGCCCTTTAGTGTACTGGAGAGGAGAACGCTCCTTTTTTGGCAGGAAGTGAATCTAGGTGATAACGTTGTGCTGTCGTCACAGCCCTGCGAGCATGGACTTGTCGATCGACATAATATCGATCGACAAAAGCATCTGTCCTTTTCACTCCTTAGGAATATCTGTCAAATTTATCGATTTTTTAGAGTATGTCGATCTTAGCTGTAAAATTTTGTTTATCGAGAGTTATTATTTCATTCTCACACCGCAGGCACACCCCGGACACTCCATACAACGTTCGCAAATCGATTACCTATCACTACTATTTAAGCAAATGACGATTGTAAACGCGCAAATGCGTGCGTGGAATCTAGTAGGGCTGAGTGCACGATTATCTATCGAAATGACGCGAGAAGTGCACCGACTGCCTTCCCTTTTTATCCGCATAGCGCTGTCTCTGTTATCGGCCGGCGCTCGCGTCTACTCGGTGAACGTGAAGTGTCGCCGCGCCCGAGCGAACGCGCGCGCCCTTGTTTAGTGTCAGTGATGTCTACTACAAAGTGCGGGGTGGGGTGAGGTATTGAAAATGAGTGCGGAGAGGTGAGTGGCCGTTCTGTACGTAGTACTATTATATCTCCTGTGCCGCAGGTACGCGTACCACCTGCGGCGGTGGGCGTTGGCGGAGAGCGGCGCGTGGGAGGGATGCGGCGGCGCGGGCTGCGTGCGGCTCACGCTGCAGCCCGCCGGCGCCGGCCCGCGCGCCTCCGTCTCGCTGCACCACCACGACCTGGTGGCGCACCTGCGCGCGCACGTGCACGTCTGGTGGGAGACGCAGGTCAGTGCGGCCCTGGGCCATTATTGTGGCTCATACATGTTTGGTGGGAGATGTGCCCTGTGCCTGTGTAGCGGTACGTGCACGACTGGTGGGAGACGCAGGTCAGTGAGGCCCTGTGCCTGTGTGGCGGCACGTGCAAGTTAGGTGGGAGACGCAGGTTGGTGCGGCCCTGTGTCTGTGTGGCGATACGGACACGTCTGGTGGGAGTCGTAGGTCATTGCGGCCCTGTGCCTGTGCTGTGGCATTTGCACGTCTGATGGGAGACGCAGGTCAGTGCGGCCCTGTGTCTATGTGGCGGTACGGACACGTCTGGTGGGAGATGCAGGTCAGTGCGGCCCTGTGCCATTGTCGTGGCACCTGTACGTTTGGTGGGAGACGCAGGTCGGTGTGGCCCTGTGCCTGTGTGGCGGCACGTGCACGTTTGGTGGGAGAGCAGGTCAGTGCGGCACTGTGCCTGTGTGGCGGCATGTTCACGTCTGGTGGGAGACGCAGGTCATTGCGGCCCTGTGCCTGTGAGTGTATGGTAGCACGTACACGTCTGGTGGGAGACGCAGGTCATTGCGGCCCTGTGCCTGTGAGTGTGTGGTAGCACGTACACGTCTGGTGGGAGATGCAGGTCGGTGTGGCCCTGTGCCTGTGTGGCGGCACGTGCACGTTTGGTGGGAGACGCAGGTCAATGCGGCCCTGTGCCTGTGTGGCGGCACGGACACGTCTGGTGGGAGACGCAGGTCAGTGCGGCTCTGTGCTTGTGTGTGTGTCGTGGCATGTTCATGTTTGGTGGAAGACGCAGGTCTATGCGACCCTGTGCCTCTGCGTTTATCGTGGCATTACCACTTCTGCACTGACGTGCAGGAAGCTGATACTCGCACGATTCGCAAAAAATTTTTGCAACCGAACGATTTTTTCTCGAGTGATTACTGCTCGAGAAAAAATCGTTCGGTTGCAAAGTTCAGCTAATCAAAACACAGGGCATTAGCCTTCTGCACGTGTGTCTGTATGTCGTGTCACTTTTGAAGATGCAGGTTAGTGAGGGCTCTATACGTGTATACGCTCAAGTTGGTGACCGACCCATGGTACAACTATTATGTCCATGTAGGAGGGCTTGGTTCTGTGGCGTTTGTTGCAAATAAGACTTCAGAGAATAATCGACATTTATTTGGACACACCACATTTCTTATATACATTTTTAGACAATGACACGAATGAGACAAACATATTGTTATTTCAGCCAACATAAATATTACACATATTGACGGTACACAAACATAAAAAAATATCAGATACCTTACATTAACACTCGTATTTACAAACTAACAGTCCACCATCAACTAAAAATATTTACAGTAATCTATCTACCTACAACCTAAAATGCTACGACTACTAGAATCTGTGGCGCGATCACTCGCAGTGCGTTCCCGTCGTCGGTACTATGCGTACGTGTATGTTGACGCCACAGTCCAACTGGTTGTACAATGGGGGAGTAAATATACCGATTGTACAACCAGTTGTACCAAGGGGAAGTACGTTTAACCCTGATCCAATCATGGAAAACAAATTATCGGTGGCACAACTGGTTGTATTTACGATATGTAAATTTATCCTTTTACCAACTAACTAGGTATAACGAGCAAAGAGGTTATTCATGATGTTGATTTAAATTATTTTACACTAGCTGTACCCGCGACTTCGTCCGCGTGGAATAGTAACGGCTGGACCGATCTTGATAAAAAGTAGCCTATGTTATACCTTATATAATAGGGTAGTTGACTCATATCAAAATTTATTAGAATATTGTTTATTTCTAACAGTATTTGGCATAAGGTTCCACAATATACCGATTTTAATAAATAACAATGAATGATTACTGTAAAATTTTAATTTGAAAATGCTAGAAATAATCTTTTTTTATCTCACGCCGTAAACGCTTTGATATCCTGTGGTCAGGGTCGTGACGTCACACATATAGTAAACAAAGAAATGTCAAATTTGATTTCAACAACTCGTCGATTTGCACTATTCTTTCCTAAAACTGGCAAAAAACCGTCCAAGTCTCCGTTATTATATTTGTAAATATCGTAAATTATTTGTATTAATAGCAAAATCACCCATTGATGATGGATTTGTGAGAGCAGATAGTACAAATCTTCCGAAAATAGACAGATTGATGGTCAGGAGATTCTTTGTGTATCGCTCTAAACAGTATAAGTACAGTTTCAATACTGTTATAATGAAGAACGGTTACAAGTGTACTTGTCAAGATTGTCACGCGGCAGAAGAGAGTTGCAAACATGCATTTTTGGTGTGGTTGCACCATTTGAATTGAATGCTATTGGATAGAATTCTATCTCTCAAAAGTCAAATAAACACTAAAAATATTTACTTCAAGAGAAATGTTGAAAAGAAAACATCAGGATCATGTGTCAAATATCAGTGTAGTACTGCAAGAATTTGTAAATGAACATAAAAAGAGAAAGATTGGCAGTTGTTCATTTGAAGAAAATTACTGGAAGGAAAAATATATATACATTCACAGACACAGATTGTGGCATATTTCTTAAAAAATAAAAGACCCCTTCAACGAAGAAAGAATAAAGTGCATAGAAAACTAAACCACGAATCATCAATACAGAAGTGCTCTTTAGTTCGAGCTTCGTTATAAACAATAACAGCTTCCATATGCTATAAAGTCAGCCAGTGCATAACACATGATGGTTCTTTTGTTGGGAAGATTTTTGGTGGGAAATCTTGCAGACACCTACGAATATAATGAAATGTGGATAAAAGTTGAAAGATGAAGATTTGGGTTGAAATTTGCAAAATGTGACCTTATTTCTGATTAATACCCTGTAATAGTCTATTCAACAAACGGTATCCATAAAATTAGATTAATACAAAATTGTCATGCTCTTTTACTGAAGATAATGTTAATTATCAAAGACGGAAAACTGTGAACAGTATGCTTAACTGAAGTATAGATGCAGATGTTTTGTGCTAAAGCAAACAAAACTTATATACTTTTGTGTTGCTAGCAGTATGTCATTTTGAAAACACTCAAAAGGTGACAATATTAGCTATAATAGGTATTTGTTCTAACAATCTGAATGTCAAAAAACTTATTGATCAAATAGTGTCATTTTGGAAACTATACTACATTTTTCCTAAATTATATGAAAGTGTTACTTCATAATAAATCACTTTACTATTATTTTGACTTTTATTACCTGCGACCTTAAGGCAATATACACGGTTATTTTTTTATCACCCTGGTTATTTTAAGGGTGGCTTCAGCCCCCCTAGCACGTCCACCAAAACACGATATGATAAAGCGGTTTATCACGGTGAACTGTCAAAATACAATGGGGTTTCGTCGTATTTTGACAGTTCACCGCGATAAATCGCTTTATCATATCGTGTTTTGGTGGACGTGCTACGGGGGCAGGACACGGTAGAAGAATTATTTAACCATTAATAATAAAATTTACTCACCTGTTTAATTAGATATTTATTATCTAAAATATCCAAAAAAATACTGCACTGGTATGGACACTGAGTGAAGTTGTAGGCAAAACATTGAATGAACGCGAACTGGCAACAACGTCGCCGATTCAAAGTCATCACTGAGTTGATCACAATTTCACCTTCCTACTTTACGGGCTTACTTAGGACCGGCAAAACAAAGTTTTTAAAGAAAACAAACAGTACTAGGTGGGTATTACGGTTATGGTAGGTTGTTTTGGCGTAGTTAAAAATTGGAATCAACTTTAAATACTTACCTACCTAGGAAACAATTTAAATCAACTTTAGTTCTAATAACAAAAGAGTTCTAAATTTAAAGGAAGTCCTCTAACTCATACATAGTCGTGCACGTTTAAAACTATACATGACCACAACAACATATCACTTTGGTTAGTGTTTAACGTCTCGAAATGCAGTTTTCGCTTCCAAGTCTTACGTTTGTGGGTTCACTTTCTTACACCAAACACTTAATTTCACTTCACAAGTAAAAGTCTACGGTCTACCGGAGTAAGGTCTGTGTATTCGCGAGATGTGTTAACTTGAAACTAAAATTCCGAATGCGCCCGATTGCCGCGCGTCAGGCGCGGGCGCGACATCGCGATACGTTCACACGCGCTGGGGTCAAAGGCGAACTAAAGCCGGCCGGCTCGTGCCGACAAGCGACAGCAAACAACAAAACACCGCCGCCGGCGCTCGGCGCCGGCGGCGACTGTCTCTGTCTTTCACTATTGTAGTGTCTAGTGCAATAATAACTCTTATTTCAAACGAGTTGTAGATTGATCTTGCTTGAATTAATAATGCGACGTTGCCGCATTTTCCTAAGCCCGTACTAGTAAATGCTTTATTCATTCATAATCTTACCTTATCTTGTAGTAAACAAGAACAATGTCTATAATTTAATATTATTGGCGGATAAAATTAAAAAAAATATAACCACATGTTTTTTTTATTGATATGAGTCGTCTAGCGTCTACCGAGCTGCCTCTAAAATTTTCCAGTATGATAAAAAAATAACAGTGTATACAAATTAATAAATTTGATCTAACTCTATTCAACCTATTTGTACTTTTGGAACATATACTATATTTGAGTAACAATGATAAAAATGAGCAACAAACCTATAAAATGTTATAAATCTTTTAAGGTGTAACAGAAAAATAAAACACATGCATTTCAAATTAAAATATTTTGATTCAACTTAAACCTTTACAAGTCATTATTGTCAAATAAACATAGATTTTTTTTGTGAAGAACATAATGACTTATGTAGTACAAAAATTTATTATGTCATCTTTAGATGTTAGTTATGTATAAAGTAAAGAAAAAAAATGTCTTTATATTATTTATTTAATAAGAAGGGTCTTGTAAATTAAGAAGAGCACAGGCTGACAACACAGCAATCACATTTAATATATTTGTATACGGCTTTAAAATGGATAACTTGCATATTCTTGCGTAAGCTGTTCTGAAATTTACCAGCCATGGTGGCCAGCAGGTTTAATCAGTGAAGATATAACATCTTTCAGTTTTACCAAACTGGACCTATTTACTTCTATGGTGCTTTGGTATAATGAATACTTGAGTTATTTTGTTGACATAATGTTGTTCTAGTTGACGGGTCACATTTTGATGTTGTGGCTGAGCATGCACTGCTTTGTATTATGTTGCACAACTATTACTGCCTTATCAATCTCGTTGTCAAGAGGAGAACAGGTTAGTACACAATAGTTCTCATTAAGTAACCACTGAAAGCAACAAATTTTAATTAGGTACTCAGTAAATTCAAGTAAAAGTTGTTTAGATAAATATATTAATTATGAAACTTTGATATTTTTGTTTGTATTACATACTTTTTAATTAATATTCAATTACATAATTATTCAATTGGACATAAGTACATATTCTTTTCTTTGAAACATCATCTAGTGTCAGTGTATAACTTACATTAAATCAAAAAGGCGTAAATGGTCAAGTTTTCTCTCAGTTTTCTGGTCAAGTTAAAATTTGGTTGGTCGGCTGCAGTCAGTTTTTATTCTAACTGAAAGATAAAAATTTAATTAATTTACATACAGATTTGATTTTACATACAACCTAAAAACTTCTATTTTGTTTAAGTTGAAACTGAAGTACCTACACAGATTGAGTTATTCAGTTATAGTACTTACATTAATGTGATTTTCGCAAAAATACATTTAAGTTTCAGTAGATAGTTACAGGATTTCTCTAAGCGAGTGTTAACCAAATATTTCGCATGTCTATATCACTAGGTACGTCTAATCCACAGATTTCCTGGAGTCTTATATTCCTGTTCTATTGTCCCGTTCCATATACAGTTTTACTATATTTTGTGATATTTAATAGAAAGCATTGTTTTTGTGAGGTTATTTCGCCCCCGTGCTTTGTTTACTATAAGACTGACGTCATTGCCACAGATAATGAACAGACTATCATGGCTGACCGTGTTTTCGGTCCAAAATTGAAAATCTTAATTTAAAATAGATTTTTTGCACTTTTTAGCCATCGAAAAAAATAATATTCATGTGCTATGGTCTAATACAACAATTATGAACATTTTAAGCCCTACTTTAAAAAAGGGTCAACTAGCCTATTAGCTATCTATTAGTGAAAGTCCCGTAAAAATCGGTTCAGCCGTTCCGGAGATTAGCGGGAACAAACAGACAGAATTTTTTTTAAATTGTGTTTTTGTTATTGGTACTCGATATACATTTATACCCATTTAGTAAAAACTTGTTATTTTGATATTACAAACAGACACTTCAATTTTATTTATTTGTATAGATTTATTTTGACACTTGTCACATATTTGTCATTAGAAAAGATAAGATGAATACAATATGTAATGATTACATTACACACATACAAATACAGTTACTAGATGGACAAATTACTACTGCATGGTCATGTGATTGACAAATTGAGATAAACGTTCCTATGCTCATTACTGTTATTTTTGCTTAGTCCTCCCCCCTCCTTTCTTCCAATTAAAAGACTCTATACAGGGCGTCCCAAGACTATGGGTCATGAAGGGAAAGTACCTTAAATATCGTTGATAGGATATTTTGCTGGAAGAAGACATTATGTTATTTTTAAAAGTTAGAAATACTGCATTCAAAGATTTTCTAAAAATTACTTGCTTCATCTGGGAATCGAACCGACTTAAATATGAAAAAAATCACCCGTATTTTTATGATGCCAATCGAAAGAATGGACAAAAAATAATAAATCCTCTTAAGTAAAATAGTATCTTAAAAGAAAGGAATAATTAATAAGGTTTTATTAATCGTTTTAATCAAATTAAAAACATACTTGAAACCGCCGAAGTCAATCGTGTATTTTTTGTAAATTAATTAATTAAATGCTCAAAATGTGATCCTTCTTGTCTTATGCAAATCGTCAATCTTTTAACAAGTTCACTGCCTGTTGATTTTTTTATCATATTATGGTGAATACTCGACATGATATGGCTCAATTCTGTTTGTAATTCGCCCACGTTGTCGTATTGCTTTTTGTATAGCAAATTTTTCACGTATCCCCATAAGTTATGTAGTAACTATTATCTAATCTGTGCCAAAAGTAATCTAAATTAACACAATAACACGCGTGCAAGTGAATGAAGACTAAACAGATAAAAATCCGAAACACAAACCCTCTCAAATTGTACCATTTTCAAATTTAAGAACAACATTCTTTTTCTTTTTTTTTGCCATCTGTCTAGCTTAAAGGGGATGCATTTGAAATTTGAATCAAACATTTTACGTTATTCCTTTCTTTTAAGATACAATGTTTCTTAAGAGGACTTATTGTTTTTTGTCCATTCTTTCGATTGGCATCATAAAAATACGGGTGTTTTTTTTTACACATTTAAGCCGGTTCGATTTCCAGACGAAGCAGATAATTTTTAGAAAATCTTTGAATGCAGTATTACTAACTTTTAAAAATAACATAAAGTCTTCTTTCAGCAAAATATCCTATCTACGATATTTAAGGTACTTTCCCTTCATGTCCCATAGTCTTGGGACTGTAGTGCTTTTCCTTGCTAAATTGTAGAAATATAGGGAAATCTTAAAGTTGAAAGAAAAAAAAAAAACAAACTTATTCCTTTAGTCAGATACAAAATGAAAGGCTTTATTCTGGTAGGTACATAACTCACTTATGCATATGTCACTAAAGTAAATAAAATCCCTTAATGCAAAGCACTTAACTTAATGTTTAATTAATACAATCCAAGGGTCCAGGGTTCAGGTCCCTGTTCGGGCGCCAAATTGTAGTGCTTTTCCTTGCTAAATTGTAGAAATATAGGGAAATCTTAAAGTTGAAAGAAAAAAAAAAACAAACTTATTCCTTTAGTCAGATACAAAATGAAAGGCTTTATTCTGGTAGGTACATAACTCACTTATGCATATGTCACTAAAGTAAATAAAATCCCTTAATGCAAAGCACTTAACTTAATGTTTAATTAATACAAGCCAAGGGCAGGATGGTTCAGGTTTGTTTGATCAATCTCGGTAAGTTCTTGCTAAATTAACTGGGTACAAAAGTCATAATACAACCGGGGTAATAAAATACACAAACAAATAGTTTTCTTTCTTTTTCTAAAAAATCAGATTAGGTACCTTCGATTGTAACTTCTTGCGATCACGGGTCAGAGATAGGATATTCCTGTTTTATATTAATATATTTAGCTCCACAGAATTCCTCCTTGATAATAGGTTAGTTCATCTGGCTCTAAAGTCAAGCAGCGGAGCCCTACGGCCTCCGGGAACTGCCCTGGAGATTCATAGCACAGTGTTAGGTTAAAAATATAATTAAATATGCCTATGATCTTGAGGTCAGTGGGTCTAACACTGAGTTCTGAAGGAATCCCAGTCAATACATCTGAATTTCATGTAATAAACATTGCAAGTTAATTCCAAACATAATTTTCAATGAATTGTCAGTTTCTTATTGGGTAGTTAATAAAAAGGACATATGGAGGGGAGAGCACCTATTTTGTGTATAATTACTGCTATTAATAAAAAGAAAACAGCTTAATTTGTGAGTCATTTGCCAAAGAAGGATGTGAAACTTAATATTGTGAAAATTTAGAATTTAACAGGAAATTCGCAAGTGTTACTCAATATATGCCTTAATCCCACTAAGATGCCGCTTACTATCAGGTTTTTTTAATGAAATAGGGGATGAAAAAGGCGAATTTTGGAAATGTAATATGTTTGATTTAATAATCAATTTACCCACAAATAAAAATAAAATTAATAAAATCTGCTTTAAATCATGAAATATAATAAGTTAATTAGATACCTTATTGTGGGCGGAGTATTATCTATTGATAGAATTTATTTATTCAACTAATTCAATGAATCGCGCGCCGGCGATTATAAATATGATTGAGCTTTTACTCTTCAAGCTGAAAACAAAAATAACTGACTTTGTCAAATTCACTGTTTTTGCTTTTCAAATTAAATTCACACGGAAAACGAGAGAAATACCTATGGATTTTCTTCGCAGAAATGAATATAATACTTTATGATCTTCGAATCAATAACAAATTCCTTCGGTCGATGTCTCACAGACCACTCATCACATAGACGATAGACGCGTTCTAAAAACCAACGCTCCACCTGCGCACAGATTTGCGTTTATGTGGAAGCGACGGAGCCGAGGTCCGTTTGCTGAATGTTAAGCGCCGTATTGGCGACGGAACCTCTCCTAAAACCAAATTCATTTCATAACACTCGTAAGACTCTTAACTTGCTTCAAGATGTGTCAAGTCAACATACGGATCTTTCGAAATTCTACAATATGCAATAAGTATTTCCAGCTAAAGTTATAAGTTTGGTTGAAAAACAAAACGTAATGAAAAATTAACCATAAACAAATTGTGAATGCTTTCCAAATTCTATTCGACGAAACCATAATTATATGATCTGTGGCTTTAAGTGTATTTTATTATGATATGTCTCTAAAAATGATCAAAACAAACGGTCTAAATGTCAAATTCCGAATTTTGAGAAAATCAACCCACCTAAAGGTAAGCACGGGATTTTGGGCGAAAAAAAACTATCTTTGTAAATAAGGCCAGGATAAACGCGAGATTTATTTTGTTTATGCAAAAATAGTATAAATACTAAGTTTAAAAGAATAGGTCATAATTACCTGAGCTACACATCAATCAACAAGTCAATCCGGAAGAAAATTTGCAACATGGAGAAAATTGAGTTTCGCGCAGTCATCAAGTTCCTTACCAAACAAGGAAAACCTCCCCAGACTATTTTGGAAGAGATGTCTTCTGTTTACGGGGACTCTTGCCCTGGTAAAACCATGGTTTACAAGTGGCACAACCTGTTTAAGCAAGGCAGGGATTGGATTGAAGATGATCCGAGGCCAGGGCGGCCTGTCGAGGCAACCACGGCAGAAAACGTCGAAAAACTTGAAAAAATCATATTGGAAGATGCCCGTTTAAAGAAGAAACAGCTTGCAGAAATGATTGGAGTATCAGCTACAACCATTTTGAACATCCTACACGACCATCTTGGCATGTCAAAGGTGTGTGCAAGATGGGTGCCGAGATTGCTCACGCCACACCAGAAGCAGCGGCGAGTTGAGTGTTGTCGCGAGTTTTTAAAGCTCTGTGGTGAACAAAAGGATGAAGTTTTGAACCGAAGTGACTGGAGATGAAACTTGGGTTCATCATTATGAGCCTGATTCCAAACAAGATTCCATGCAGTGGCACAAAAAGGGCACACCACCTCCCAAGAAATTCAATGTGTCTCCGTCGGCTGGAAAACTCATGGCTACTGTTTTCTGGGATACAGAGGGAATCCTTCTTATTGATTATAAAGAGAAGGGTGTCTCTATCACTGGAGAGTACTACGCTGCACTATTAGAACGTCTGCGAGATGCTGTGAGAGAAAAAAGACGGGGAAAATTGACTAAAGGTGTGCTCCTTTTGCACGACAATGCACCCGTGCACAAGGCGCAAGTTGCGATGGCTGCTGTTCAAAGAGTGGGCTTCGAAATCTTGGAACATCCTCCCTATAGCCCAGATTTAGCCCCAAGTGATTATTATTTGTTCCCAAAAATGAAAAAAGAGCTTCGAGGGAAGAAATTTTCCAGCGATGAAGAAGTGAAGAGCGCAATTTCGGCCTATTTTGACGACAAATAGAAATCATTTTTTTTCGAAGGTATTAATAAATTAATTGATAGGTCTAATAAATGTATTAGAGTTAAGGGGGAATGCATTGAGAAGGAAAAATAATTTTGTGTTTTATTTCTTACTTTTTACCCTCCATTCCGCGAACTTTTTGACCCACCCTCGTACAAACATGAACAGTGAAAAAAAAATGTTTTTTAAACCGTTTTCAAAAATGCTGAAATGATAAAATAAATATAAAAATAGGTACAGACAACATCACACTTCTATATTGTAGTCGGTGCCAAACGATGATCTCCTAGAGAGTCGTAAAATTTGGCACCGACTTCAATATAAAAGTATGTTGTCTGTACCTATAACTCGAGAGCAAATTATTTTTACCTCGGGCGATATACGTTCGAATTCTAGAATCCTTTGCTTCGCACGTGGTTCAAAGTAGCGCCCTCGCCGTAAATATACTACTTTGCTCTCTTATCATACAATCTATTATATATTCCAATTTTCAGTTTTTTCTCTACCGCTTTGTCGCCCCTAAAAATTTGCCGCTATGGGCCTGGGCCCACATGGCCCCTATGCTAAATGTGGCCTTGCAAGGTATAGTAATATGACATGATAGTGTCAAAAAATGATTACCGGATTAGTTGGACGATAGATCATTTTACTTCCCCGTGATACAACGGTTGGACAAACGAGTAGGACATTTTTCACAGTTGTACATTACGGATCGTAAAAGTTAATAATAAAATATAGAATGTTCAACCAGTTGTACAATCGGTATATTTACTTCCTCATTGTACAACCAGTTGAACAAAGCAGTTGTACCACGGGTCGGTCACGGTTTAAATCCCTAGAACAGTTATTAAAAATATTTGTGTATTTTATGTGTAGAACTCTGGCTACGTATTTGATATTAGAGATGTTTTTAGATACAAGGCGAGGACGGTGTGACTGCGCTATCAACGGATGGTCCTCTGCGGATGATAACTCAAGGTCAAGAGCTTACAATCGACTACGACGAAAGGACGTTGTACGATATGGGGTTTAAGGACAATCAGGTTAGAAAGACTATTCAATATTACACTCGTATACATTTAGTTTTTCACTTGTCTTGAAACTTTAATCAAGTATTGACAGCTTAGCATTACGAAAATATGGAGATTTTATGCCGTGTGTAATGTGTTACGTAAAATAAAGCTTGAAGAACCGCTTCCTCAGCCTCTAGTACAGGCACATAAAAATTGATTAAAATATCTTTGGTTTTTTTTTTAAACTGCCCCACATTAGGATTTTCTCCTGTGTCGTGGGTGCAGTTACAAACATAGAATATCACATGCACATACGCACAGACCGAAACAAATTTCTGTAGGCCATACAAAATATTTGTCCCGTACGGGAATCGAACCCGCGACCCGTTGCGCAGTAGGCGATCACTCGATCTCTGCGCGGATAGTATTTATTTTTTCACTGAACAAACGAGAAAAGAAACTTCACTTGTTCAGGCAACTGAAGAATCAACAAAAATATCATTCACAGTTCAGTGAACTGAATTGGTCAACTGAACTAGTGGGAATTTACAGTAGATTTGGTGCCTAATTTTAGTAAGAACTAACAAAATCAGATTTAGTTAAAACATGTTTTTCATAATAATGTTTCATGGGTATCTTTTTTATTTTCTATCATTGTATTTCGATTCTGTGTTCAATGAATCAATAGTGACCAATATTCAATGATAACAATTAAGAGAGACTTAATAATATTCGTCACTACTGATTAATTAAGACATGCAATAGTATATGTAATAGTGAATAAAGGACGGATTTAAAGGATTTAAAGGGATTTAAAGGGCCATAGGTGAATCACGAGCAAGTGAAGGATTCTAACGAATGAATCACGACCGTAGGTAGTTACTCATGATGATTGAATCACGAGCGTAGCGAGTGATTCAAATGTTAGAATCCTGAGTGACGCGAGTCATTTATAGATAAATCCGTTTTATTCAAGAGTTGCATACTATACTTTATACCATGACTACGAGAAAAAGAAAGATTAAACCGAAAATAGACATTTAATATCGAGTAGTTTGTAAAGCATTTAGATGGAGGTCAAATATATCGTTGTGTTCTAAATTCAAACACAAAAATAGTGACAAAAAATGCTTTTTATTCACTGTTTCCAGTGAATAAAATAAGCTTTATAGAGGGGGAATGGTATAAAAATAAGTTATATGTTAAGACTAGCGGGTTTAAAAATTTGGCATTCACTGAGCTGTTACCATTTTATACAGCACTTAAAAAGTATTTAACAAAAATGACAAGATGAGCAATGATTAATATTACAGTAAATTTTTGAAAGCGCTCCTAGGAATGGAAATGTTTTAGTTCCAAAACGAAGTTTTTGTCACTACCTACATATTTTATATGGCAACGTACACGTGTGCGTCCGTCTGTCTGTCTGTGCGGCGGCAGCTGGTGTTCGTGTCGGTGGGCGTGGGGGGCCGCGGCGCGTGGGCGGAGTGGCCGTCCGCGCAGCCGGCGCCCGCGCGCGCCAGGCTGCCCACGCTGCTGCTGCTCGAGCCCACCTGCTTCAACCAGCTGTTCACGCTCATGCAGGCACTCGCGCAGATGAAGGAGCCCGGCCCGAACGCGGTCAGTGCTGCCCCACCACCATCATCATCATCATCATCATCTCTGTCACAATATACTACTCGCTTTGCATGCTCCTTTTCAATGAAGGGGATATTAGCCTAATAGGCCTCCACACACGCTTGATCAGGGTTTCCCAACCAGTGAGGCGCGCCCCACTTGGGGGGCGTAGAATGAACCAAGGGGGGGCGCAGCGAGCGCCTCCAGAATTAAACTACCTATACGAGGTACCTATGCGAGGTCAGCGATACGTTGCAAACATCTTTTGAATAAAACTAAGCACGCCAATATTTTCATCGTTTGCTTAATTGTCTTGACTCCCCATTTCGGCCCCCAGGGGGGCGTAGTATTTTAGAATAATGTTGGGTGAGGCGCATATGGTTAAAGATTGGGAACCCCTGTGCTAGATGATGTTTCCTTGACTTCCATTCTTATCAATCCATGTTGATATTAAGTTTAAAATTAGGAATTTTACTATATGCCATTTTTATAGCATACCAGGATTGTAAATTTTGTTTGCAACCACACGTATAATATCTGAATCGATTTTTGTGAAAATGAGCACACAAATAGGCTATAGGCTTTTTGGACACTGCAAAATATTGCTGAATCTTCCACAGAGAAGTGTGGTTTTGACCATAATCTAAGATGGTATATATTTACTCTTTAAATTCTTTGATGGGACCTAAATTATATTGCTTGGAGCACACATCGGCTAAAGGCTCATTCTACTCCTTGGCCATATGCATAAAAATATTACACTTTATATATGGAAAGTTGGAACTTCTATAATATGGGATTCTCCTTGTTAGTCGGGTCTATGATATATTTATATTAAACATGGGCAGGAGCAGTCATTACTATATTTTTGTCTATCCTATGATTACTCTAATAATACTTTTGTTATCAATCTGTAGAATGTCATGAATGACCGTCATGCAATATGTGTATAATTTTTACACGAAGGTGCAATTTTTTATTCAAATTATTATTAGTTTTATGCGTTTTTTAAATTTCGAGAGAAATGTAGTATTATTGTTGATCATAGAGAAATGAAAAATTTACAGAACTACTGTGGGCTGTGATTTGCATTAAACATAGATTATACTGATTTATTTTGTATTTTAGGAGCCTGTAGCGTATACAAAAGCGCAACTTTTATCGCGTCGGGTTTGGGATATTCTTCAAGCAGTTCCCTTGAGCCCGACTCTCCTTGAGGCGTTCCAAAATCCGACCGAGAGTAAACTGCCGGAACTCCTCGACCCAACTAGTCCACAAAAACTAATGTATTCTCTACATATCATAGACAAGCTAAGTTCGAATAACACTGCAAACGTAAAAGAGCCGCCTAAAATTATAAATAAGAGTGAAGAGGAAAAAGACTGCGCTGATAACTGGAATGATGTATTCATAAAGAAAGGTGGATTGAGGTTACTTTATGATATAATGATGTCGGGTGAGTTAACAATTTATAAATGAATTATGTTTGTACTAAAAGTTGAAGTTATAATAGATTTTTTGGATAAATAAAAAATAGTCGACTTTTTAAAAATTAATATAGAACGTTGTTGGGATTAGGATTTGTTCTTTTTTTAACATTTTAGTCTGAAATTATCTTCGAATTTAAATTAAAATTTAAATGATTTCGATTTCGATATTTTTAATTTAATATATCTAGTGGCTGATCTAACAACTAGAATTAACTGACACCTGCATGTCTGACTTTCCGTTGATCGTTTCATGTCCCATTTCAAGGTGTCCTTCAACGAAACGACGACAGCGAGTGGCGACAAGATTGCTTGGCGCTTCTACTACAGCTGCTTTGTCGTATTGGGACCTTGCCGTCCGCGGACCCGGCGCAAACACCAAAACTACACCCGGTATATTTTTTAAGTCGTCAAACATCGCAGAATTGAAAATTGAATGCTGATAAATACTAATATGCAATATTTTACTTTTTTTACAGTCTTTACTTTCATTGATGACGGTGGAGGAAACTACAGATAGGCTAATATCAATACTCTGCGAGGCTGCTGTCTTGAAGGAGCCTGCAACTTACAAGACTGGCTTTTGGGGACGTGCTCAGGTAAAGTCGTTATACTTCACGAATGTTATCATTGAATGACTTTGTGAAATACTAGGTAAAGAAAGTAAAACATAAATATAAGTTACTTTTAATGAAATACAGCATTTTAAGTCAATTTGCCAATATTATGCCGTTTTGCACGCAAGTTCCAAGTGTATTCTTTTAAAAGGGCCTCGGCTTAATTTTGATTAGTTATTTGTAATGGCCGGTATACACTTTGTTTAGTTAAGTGCTTAGTGTTTAGTAAAAAAAAAAAAAAAAAAAAATGTTTATTTCAATTCCTCAATCATTTGACAACATTGAATTTGGATAGCTCCTTTTAAGTTTAAGAAAAACTTGTGTTAGGAGCTACCGCTCTTCCTAATACAATAGTTCAATAATACAGGATTGAGTACATAATAGGTAGCTATTCTAATATTAAGGTAAAATTTATCTAGCTTATAAGTATATATGTATTTGTGTGTATGTGTGTGTGTGTACGCATGTGTGTGGTGTGTTTGTGTGTGTGTGTGTGGTGTGTTTGTGTGTGAATGTTAGGTTATAGGCATTTAGGTTATAACTTCCAGAAGGGATTCAGTGTGCTCGTATGTTAACAGTATTAACCAGTCTTGTACGACTTTTTTACAGTCATGCAGATTCATTTGGTAAATATTAAGTTTATCGTTTATAAGATTGTATAACCGTGCTGATTGTGCGTTATATTGTCGCCTGGCAAAAACAGTTCTTACTGGTTTGTAATAGGCTACCACACCTTTCCTTCGTCGATTTATTGAAGCAGGATGAAATCCAATGGCTTTGTGTACCCTTAGCACTACATTCAGTATGTATAATTTACGCACTGTTAGAAGGTCTGCATATTGATATAGCTCCACTGTTGAAAATCTGCGTGGCTTAAAGTACATTATTTTCAACAAATATCTCTGAGCTCTTTCTAATTCCAACATTTTTGTTTTAATAGCGCCACCCCACACTGGTATGCAATATTTTAAGACTGACTGAGTAAGAGAAATGTATATTTTATTCAAAAGAGCTTTATTAGTAACATGTCTTAAGATTTTAAAGATCCAAATAAACTTACGTAGTCTGTTCGAGATTTGCTCCAAATGAGGGTGCCACGATAGCCTTTCGTCAACTATAACACCTAAATATTTAGTATTACAGACCTTATTTATTGTAGGACAGTTACAGTCAGAATTTCGACTATTACAATTGTGTAACTGAACTGAGAAGTCAGTGCTCGGTTGGGTTCGCTTGTCGATAGTGAAACAAATGTAATTAGTCTTATTTACATTTAAAGTAAGTAGATTTAGATTAAGCCACGCCGCTACTAGTCTCAAGCCATTTTCTAAAGATTGACGTACAGCTTCCCATGAGCTTCCGGAGAATACAATGGCTGTATCATCGGCATAGCAAAATATATGGCCGTTTTCAATTGGAAGGTTGCACAAACTATTGATATATATTAAAAAGAGAGTTGGCCCAAGGACACTTCCTTGAGGGACTCCATAGCTCACATCTACTTCCTCGCTCACATATTGTCCGATTTTAACTTTTTGAATCCTACCAGAGAGATAGCTTTCGAAAAGTGTCAGTGTATTCGAATAGTAGACTGTTTAGTGTTAAGTGATTAGTAGGTGCTGTCCATACACTGTTTAGTAAACGGTGTTTAGTTTATTTGTTCATTATATGGACTAAACACTAAACAGATCTGTCCAGACGTGTTTATGGCCGGTACACACATTGTTTAGTGTTTAGTGCGAGTGGCTTGTTTAGTGTTAAGTGTTTAGTAAAAAACACGTTCGGACAGCTTCTGTTTAGTGTTAAGTGTTTAGTGTTTAGTGTTTAGCGAATAGGAACGCGTTCTATTTTTTCTGCGAGTCGCCCCTCCCGCTCTCCCGCCTTCACCCCTCACTTAACACTAAACACTCACTAAACACGTCTGGACAGATCTGTTTAGTGTTTAGTCCATATAATGAACAAATAAACTAAACACCGTTTACTAAACAGTGTATGGACAGCACCTACTAATCACTTAACACTAAACAGTCTACTAAACACTAAACACTAAGCACTTAACTAAACAAAGTGTATACCGGCCATTAGTGAGTGTTTAGTGTTAAGTGAGGGGTGAAGGCGGGAGAGCGGGAGGGGCGACTCGCAGAAAAAATAGAACGCGTTCCTATTCGCTAAACACTAAACACTTAACACTAAACAGAAGCTGTCCGAACGTGTTTTTTACTAAACACTTAACACTGTCGCGTGAGGGGTTTATATTTCAGAGAAACCACAACTCGTGAACAAAAAAACTATTTATTGCCGAAACTAGGGTCGGTCAAAAGAAATGGGTTCTGGGTTCGGTAGTGTGGTTAGTCCTGCTTTTCGTGGCGGTATGTACTCCCCTGTGGATGACACGAAGAGCCGCTCGTGAAGGTCAGTCACTGAGGTCCGGCGTCTCTGGCAATGAGCAGGTTTGTCGGCGGTTGTAACTCGTATCTTTGAACCCTGGAACGCACCATGAAAGAAGGGTCAGGTGCGAACTACCTTCCGGGTGACTACCCACGGCACCGATATAGAAGGGAAAGTACCAAGGGTCGTTGTGTCGTGGATAGTCACGTACGATCAGATACGGAGACAAGAAATTAACAGACAGCGCAAACACAAATTAACATAAACATCGGTTTAACACAATAATAGCAATTACATTATCTTTGGAAAACCAACGGTCAAATTTAATTTGGAAACACATAACGCCATACCAAAATTGGTGTAATAACCCTAGCATAGAATAAGTTTCCCATAATTTTAATATAATAATTTTACAATACAATAATATTTCCCTATAATGGCAAGAGCCATGGGGCAACCAACAAGGTACCTACTAACAATTATAAAAGGAATAAATGACCGTTACTTTTCCAAAACAAAACATGGCTAGTTACCAACGTATACTACGCAATAATAAAATGCAACCACTTACCCAGTTTGGGGTTTCACAATTACACTAATATTTATTTTCACTTAGGTCGAAACTATTTAAATTTTCAATTTGGATTGAGCTTCAATCAAACTTGAGCGACGATGCGCAACGATTACGGCGATTACAAACAATAGGTACCGAGGTATAAGTAAACAAGCACGTCAGGTAGTGAGTCGTCTCGAGGTATGCGCCGCCGGTCAGGCAACGGGCCCTATAAGCTGATTGTGACGTCAACGATTATTTTTTACAAATGTACCTTCCTTTCGCATAATAAAAAAAACGAGCATCGTAATCAGCGCTCGATTAAAATAAAAATAAAAATGTAGGTACAACGTTACAACACTAAATAAGCCACTCGCACTAAACACTAAACAAAGTGTGTACCGGCCATAACACCCACATAGCTTATATCAATACTAATCAAAGTAAACCGTCACGCGCCATGGCCCGCTAACCGATAATAGAGATAGCGCTATGCGGGTAAAAGAGAAGGCAGTCGCCGCACTTCCCGTGCAATTTCGATTGATAGCCAAGCCCCGCACTCAGTTGTACAAAAAATGACGTCCTACAAAATTTGCGCGAGTACTAACGTCATTTTCATAAGGAGTAGGTAATAGGTAATTGATTTCGTGGTGGTCGGCAGGTGGTGCAGCACGCGATGAGGATGTGCGTATGGTGGGCGCGCGGCGGCGGCGACGCGGTGGCGCTGGCGTGGTCGCTGCGGCGGGCGGCGCCGCGGCTGCTGCTCGACGACGCCGACCCGGCTGTGAGCATGTCCCCGTAGCACCCCCCACCCCCACCCCCCACCTATACCGGGTTATTTTGCCGGCAGGAGCCAAATTTTGTATGCTTGTTTAGACAAGCAAAACGAACAACTTTTACTATGGGACCAAACTCGAAATCGCGAAAAAATTAATCAGCTGTTCCATACATTTAGGTTCAGTGGATGTTGAACATTTGTATGGAGCAGCTGTTTTTTTTTTTTCGCGATTTCGAGATTGGTTCCACAGTAACAGATCTTCATTTTGCTTGTCTGAACAAGCACACAAAATTTGGCTTCTGCTGGAAATATAACCCGTTATACCATTTGTAATCGCCGGCTCGAGCGGCCGTGTCCTGTTTATCTTTCTGACTTTTATCAGGAATACTTTTATATATAATTGTAATAAGTTGAATATTCAATTAATAAAGCTTTTTATGCAATAATGAACAATGTATAGTCGACCAAAGAAGTGGTTTACCACCATAAGGCGGGAATTCAGTTTTGCATTATTGTTAATTTTCTTTTGCAATACCATACCGACAGTTACTATGGATGTTTTGTTTTCACGCGAAGTTTGGTCAAAAGTGGTGAATACAGACGCGGGTAAAATACGGCAAATACAAATTTAACCGGAGACTCTGTACCGGGGTCGTCTGCTTGGGTATCTCCGTCTTGCCTATTTCTGCCGGCAAGCAGCAGTGCTTGCATTGCTGTGTTTCGATTTGAAGGGTAACATATGCCAGTGAAATCACTGGGTACCGTGACTTTACATCTGATGTCATTAGTTGTCAACGTACAGTGTGGTTCTTTTGGGGATTGCAGTTTTGCTGCGAATTTCACAAGAGCCAAATAAATTATAGGCAGGTACCGGAAAACCCATTCATTTGCTTAAGCCCTTCAAAAGGGTAACCATTCATATGGTAACCCAGTAGGCTCGGTAAGCCGTTCAACAGGTTTCCCATCAATAACGATAATCCGTAAAATAGAGGTGACCACCACTTAACAATAAATTTAAGCGGTAAATTATTAATGTGGGTGGAACCTAATCTTAAAGGTTTTCAGGGTTTATGCGCTCAACGCTTACTGTTCGGGTTAGGGTAATCCTTTCCCTCACGCACACCGAACGATTGAAATAGCACTACTTCAGTTCAGTCGCGACCTTGGGCAATATATGCGGTGCAAATATTGCCCAAGGTCTACAAAAGACGTCTACACGCGATATACGTAAGGTCTAAAATAACTTGGCAGGGGGTTTGAAAACCCAGCGTTATAAAATACCCGATCAAAACCCTAAGGTTACCGGCTATAACGGTAACCGGGTCCAGTCCCTGATTATAGGGGACAGTTATCACTTACCATCAGGTGGGCAGTTTGCTTGTTTGTCGCCTGAAGGCGCGTTCGGGTAGCCTGTGGTGGCGTTTTTAGCATTATCAAAATTGGCGTTGATGTGAAGCGCTCGGTTAGAAGGTTATGAATTTTTTCCCTTTTTTGCTTTACACCCTAACCAAACGCTACATTATCAATATGTCAATGTCATAAGCTATTATAACCTAAATTTATTTTCAGTTTCCAGATTCTGTATGTATTATGACGTTATAAGCTCGCTTCATGACTAACGATCCTTGATTTTCATAAATAATGAAAATAAAATTTATTTCGTTAAAACTAATTCAATCGTGTCAAAAATTTTTCGTTTAGTAAACGTCAAAACTCTTAAATGTCAAAAACTTCTACTTTTGACCCTCTTCGAGAGCTGGTGCGAAATTGGAAGTTCACAATGCCATTTTTGACATTTTGTCAGCTATCAGAACAGTTGACGTAAACAGATAAAAATGCAACTTTTGTTCACATTTCTTCTAACCGAACGCTCCTTGTGTCAATTTTGTCATTTTTAACATTTATTTTTGCCATCTCGATGCTATCCGAACGCGCCTTTTGTTGTAAAAAAAAATACGATGTCAGGTGCGTCGCGAGGCGGGCAGCGCGCTGTACCGCCTGTGCGGCGGCGGCGGTGGCGGCGGTGGCGGGGGCGGCGGCGGCGAGGTGGCCGCGCTGGCGCCGCTGCTGCAGCTGCTGCTGGAGCACCTGCCGCGCGCCGCCGACATGCGCCCGCACGCCGCGCCGCCGCTGCACCACCACCACGAGGTGAGACACCACTCGTATGGTCCCCCCCCACCCCCACCCCCACATCGTAACGCGTCGCAACATTCTTAGGGTTCCGTAGCCAAATGGCAAAAAACGGAACCCTTATGGATTCGTCATGTCTGTCTGTCGGTCTGTCCGTCCGTATGTCACAGACACTTTTTTCCGAAACTATAAAAACTATACTGTTGTGAAACTTGGTAAGTAGATGTTATTCTGTGAACCGCATTAAGATTTTCACACAAAAATAGAATAAAAATAATAAATTTTGGGGGTTCCCCATACTTAGAACTGAAACTCAAAAATAACTCATATCTATGGATAGGTCATGATATTGAGGTTTCTGATATTATTTTTTTCTAAACTGAATAGTTTGCGCGAGAGACACTTCTAAAGTGATAAAATGTGTGTCGTCGTCCCCCCTCCTGTAACTTCTAAAATAAGAGAATGATAAAACTAAAAAAAATAGATGATGTACATTACCCTGCAAACTTCCACCGAAAATTGGTGTGAACGAGATCTAGTAAGTAGTTTTTTTTCAATACGTCATAAATCGCAATTTACCTTTCATTCAATCAACCCACTATTACTAAAACTATTTCACTATTATTAAAACATCGATCAAAGTTACAACGAACTACAACAACTTTTATATTATGTTACTTGCTGCTACGAAACCTTTCATGGGTGAGTCCGACTCGCACTTGACCGGTTTTTGAACATCTTACGCACCTCCGCTCAAATAGTGTATTAACTCAAAATTTTTGAGAAACGGTTTTTTTACAGCTTTCGAACCATAATTGTCCAAACTTTAATCTGTAATAGTGTCATATCAGTAGTTTTAGAGTATTAAGATAAATGACGGCAGTGTCATTGTATTATCTAGCGAGTCCGCGATTGGCCGACGCACAGACAGTGTCGTATGACAGCTTGCGCCAGGTGGTTGTGTATTCAGTGCGAAAATTTGTGTACTTTGTCGACTTATGCCACTATTTTGGAACAAGTAAAGTAAGCATTTCTGTTTATGTTTAAGAAATAATGTGTTTTGTTTTGTAGACTTATGACACTATATTCGAACAAGGTAAGTGCAAGTTCTAGTTTACTTACAAAGTCGAAGTAATGTATCGAAAGATTTTGAACGTACATTATGTATTGTCAAATGTTTGCAACAAATGACCTGTTTGAGCGCTAAGTCTAGAATGATTCAAGTCATGACTTTATTAGAGCGCCTTTTGCCATGAGTTTTGTTTCGCTAAATTCTAACTCCGGACAAAGGTTTTTTGTCTGATTCTGTCAGTCATATTTCCAATTCACCTGTAGAATGTAATAATGAGGTCAAGGAACGAAATAAGACATGTCAATGGGTACGTTGCTATTTTTGGAGTAGCTTATATTGTGTTTTTACAATAAATGTTTAGTTACATGCTCGTAAGATTTTAAACCTGCGCATACCGTGCAGTTAAATGGATATGTAACTTTATATTTTTTTAGGATTATGCTGAACTACTGTCTACCAGAAGTTACATCCGCGTGGAAATCAGTTATAGTTGTAAATTGTTTATTCCGCGGGAAGTACTTATTTTATCACGATAAAAAGTAGCCGTAATGTCCGTCTCTAGGACAAATTTCACCTATGTACCAAATTTCATCCAAATTGGTTCATCCTCTAAAGAGGTGATTGAGCAAACAAGCAAACTTTCGCAGTTTTAATATTAGTAGGATAACAAAGTACATTTTTACTGTTACGGAAAAGTCAGAAAATGACTACTGTAAAGAAAATCGGGCTAGTACCTTGGGGAATGATTGCCTGTCTGATTTTGCCGTTTGCAATGATTCGGAAGAATGTCTTTACAATGTCATAAAACTAAATAATGCTGAAAACGTTTTAACTTTGCGAGAGTAATCGACAGAGTGTAAGAATATAGGTGACTCTGTCAAGGATCCCAATTAAAGTATTCGTCGTAAAATCCATGAATAGAATTGTTCCAACTAATAATCGCTCATCATCGTCGTCTTCGATTTGCTCGACATCGTCCTCTTCCAGTTCTTCGTCTTGATCCTCTGATAACAATAGTGAAAAATCGTAATCAATTTACAGAAGCCGCAGCCACACAAAAAGGCGAATATTCCCGAAGCTAAGTCAGTTTAAATATCAATAAATTGGCAATCAAAGAAAATAAGAAGACTGATTGTTTTTTAACAGTCATTAAACTGTTAAAAAACAGTCACATTCCTAGCTTTTATTCAAATTTTTATAATAACTTATAGACTTACTTCTATTTTGGACTTTGTCTGTATTCTAATGTTGCATTATTGTGTCATCATCTTCAAATTTCTTTTTATACTACTATTTAGTTAACTATTTACGAAAATTTTATTTTTCTTTATTTTTTATCGTCGATTATGTAACGCATCATTAGTCATTGATTCGGTAATACAACATTGGCTTCTGAATTATTTCTTAGGGGTTTTTTTATTTTTGTTATAAATAATTCGTATTTTTTGTTAGTAAGGCCTTGTTGGCTGTTGTTTATGATTTTTCATTTTAAGTTTTAATGATTTCGAGCGTGCCATAAGTAAAAGAAAAAATTAGATTATGATTAAATGGATGCGTAAATTCAAACTACAAAGATTTGGAATACTATTTAATAAATAAGTAGGCAGTAGTTTATTGAAAAAGTGATTTTTCAGATTTATTGGATTTGATTATTGTCTACTAGATAATCAGTGGAAACCATCATGTTATTTGAAGCTAATTAATGGCTATTGTTTCTTAAGTCTTGATTTATACACATTAAGGCAATTTTTTCATGAAATCTAAAATATTTTTTTCAAATGTCTCTTAATAATAACAAAATTTCCCAAAACTTCTTAAACCTTATACTGTCATAACTCAGAATCCTAGATTTTATTTTTCATATTTTCAAGATACTAAATATACAATTTTGAAGGAATTGGAAAGCTTTAAAACATCCTACAAGGGTTCTTAGCAATTCGGATTGGTTTTTAAGTTATTAACCGAATAGTGAAAAAAATTGACAAGTCCAACTTCTTTTGTCTGTTTCTCAACAATGTGATTTTATAAGTTAATACACTATTTGAGCGGAGGTGCGTTTATGATGCAAATCTCACTTTTTGGAGGACATTAAATACAGTATAGAAAAAAAAAGCCAAAGGCTTTAATGACTTGCTTTACGTAAGGTTTGCATGATATGTAATTTGGCGTTGTCGAGCAAGTGGTGTGATAAATATAATTAATTGATTGTGCACTTTATAGCACACGAAACATGCATAAACAGGACATAACAATATAAGAGACACAGCAACAATAGGCGGTGTTATTGCGAAGGTTACAATTTCTACCAGGCAACCTATTTTTATGGCGGATGAATCTCTTTACGGTGCCAAGGAACTGAAACTGACAAGGCAGTCCCCTGGATATTATTAGGACTCGGGTAAAAAAACTCCACACCCGGCTAAACCACCCTCCGGTAACTCTTCGCCCCCGGTGAAGGCACGCTCGGGATCGGAGTAGCCATTACCCGAACGCACCCCCTGGGAACAGGCCCAGCGGTCTAAACGAGCTGGAACTGGACTTGCAGTATTTAGCCTACGTTTAGGCTGTCTACATAAAATATTTCGTACCGGCAGTCGACCCCGATCGAACAAAAATAACACAAAATTCTTCACACACAGCACTACTCGATAGATAGGAACATAAAACACAACACGCAGAAATGAGACAAGCAATTATATTAACTATCACAAGTAATTACAATGACAATAAAAGAAATTAAATTATCTAAGCATCCAACAAGCAGCGGTGGTTAGCGAAAAGCAAGTGAGTTTAAAAGCGATTCCTTCAACGGATATCGCTTATTTATGACGCGTCGTGAGAAGGATAGTCTAAGCTAGCGCGTGGTGCGTGCGATAGTAACATGCATACACGCACGCGCCCGGTTCGTGCCGTCGAATGCAGTGAGCCGTTGGTCTAAGGCGCATAAGCGGAGCGATTTTGCAGTTTATTAGTTGGTGGCTTAAATGATGTTCTAAAAACGGGATGGTCGCCACAGACTCACTAAGGTTGGTCACCAGGTTACCAGCTTAAATAAGTGCGTGCGCGGTCCTATAGTGGCACTACACGTTCACCGAGTGGATGCGAGCGCCGGCCAATAGTGGAGATAGCGCTGTGCGGGTAAATGAGAGGGCAGTCGCCGCACTTCCCGCGCCATTTCGATTGATAAACACTCACGCAGCCATATTAAATTTTACGCGTGTGCAAACCGCATTTGCTTAAGCAGTACTAATAAGTTATTGATTTACGTATGTTGTATAGTGTCCGGGGTGTAACCATATCTTAAATTACCGAAGCTGTACAGTAAGCTCCTTGTCAAATTATATTGTTTGACCTTTGGACCGTTCTTATGACGCTCGTAATAGTGGTGGTTTTCGTAGTGTAAATGTAAAGCTTGAATGGGAGCTTACTGTACCATAAAAATCTATTCAAGACCTGATTGGACAGACATGCAGAAATTCCTCGAAATACAGCCCGGCCAGTTGCAGTACTGGCTGAGCCAACGCCAACGGAGGAGCACCTCGGACATAAGGTGCATAACTTAACCGTCAGGTTTTTCTGCACAGGCTGTGCACCATCATGCAGAGGAAGGCAAGGAACCATACGGACCAGCCTGTCGAGACTACTTTTGGTTAGTCTGTCGACTAATTGACGGCCTGCCCGACGACTTCTTCAAAGGTGATTATTTGGCTATCAAGCAAAACTCCCAAGCTATTAATATATAAATAAACTATGAATCAAAATTTTAAATGTGAATCAATCACTCAATATAAATCACATTTGCTAAAGAACTAACACTGTTTCAAATATTTCTTATCACAAACATTGAGTTGTCATCATTTCGAGGGAATCATTTTTGGACTAGCTTTAAATTATATGTAGAAATCTTATACTGGCAGGAAAAGTTGAAGGGTATAATCGAATTCACATTTGTGTGGTTGTGATGGAATTTTTGAATTCACGAATTCAGAGATTCCATCACAACTACACAAATAAGTTCATCACAACTACACAAATAAGTTTTCAATATTTCTCCTCGATTAGGAGGGACTCGTGCACAGCGATGGGGCTTTAAGTTGAGTAAAGATTGAAATACTTCCTTGACACGTCAACAGAGGGCGCGACATCGGAGGACAGCGGCGCCCCAGACCTGAACGAGCTGTGCGAACAGATCAGCTTGTCGCTGGAGAAGCGCGAGATCATCGAGAAGCGGTCCGAACCGTGCACGCCCGACGACGGGCTGTACGGCCAGCTTAGCCTGCTCACGCACCTGCTCAAGCACCCGCTCCGCTTCAAGACCTCCCACCAGGGCACCAGGACCTTGGAGATGGTGAGTTTCATTTGTTTTCCATCCAATCATTCTCATTCTTGAACTCGAGCTACCAATAAAGCCCAAGGAATTGCAAACCTTAAGTGGCAGAGCACCCGCTCCGCTTCAAGACCTCCCACCAGGGCACCAGGACCTTGGAGATGGTGAGCTTCGTTTGTTTTACATCCATTCATTCTCATTCTTCAACTAGAGCTACCTATAAAGCTCAAGGAATTGCAAACCTTAAGTGGCAGAGCACTCGCTCCGCTTCAAGACCTCCCACCAGGTCACCAGGACCTTGGAGATGGTGAGCTTCGTTTATTTTCCATCCAATCATTTTTCATTCTTCAACTAGAGCTAACGATAAAGCCCATGAAATTGCAAACCTTAAGTGGCAGAGCACCCGCTCCGCTTCAAGACCTCCCACCAGATCACCAGGTCCTTGGAGATGGTGAGCTTTGGTTGTTTTCCATCCACTCATTCTTCCTTCTTCAACTAGAGCTATTGATAGGAGGGAGCCCAAGGAATTGCAAACCTTAAGTGGCAGAGGGCAGGACATATCGCTCGCAGGACGGGTGGCCGTTGGGGCGAAAAGGTTCTCGAGTGGTAATCGCGTAACGGGAGACGCGGTGTTGGTAGGCTCCCCGGGAGATGCAGGACTGATCAGATTGGAGATCCTCGGGGGATTCCTATGTCCAACAGTGGGCATCTTTAGGCTGAAATGATTCTTCATCCAACCATCCATTTTTAACCGCTTCTATGAGTTTGTCGTTGAGACCGCCCGGTATTGGTCTGGAGGTCCCTGGTCCCCCGGGGCTCAATTCCCTGTGAGGACAAGTTTTTCTGCTTGGTTTAGATGGTCGTAGGATTTTTGAGCGCGCCTGACTAGCTTCCGCCGTCTTACCTAAGTTTGTCGCCGTAATAAATTAAGAGGTAAAATAGCCAATGCCTCAGTTAGTCCAGGTGAAGCTCGCTTCCATCTTCGGCCTTATCGTCACTTATCATCAATGAAATGTAGGCCAAGAGCTTCATTGTTCAACTTCTTTATTCAATTAGAGGTTTGTCTTGGTATTGAAATACATTGAAGGTGATGTTTTGAAGGACTCAAAATCATTGCGAATATTTTTTATAGGTTTTCGGATTTCTGTTCGACGTTCCGAATCCAGAGCAACGTAACCTGCCCAAGTGCAAGTCTCAGAAATCCCGCGCGGCCGCGTACGATCTCTTAGTGGAGCTTGTTCGAGGCGCCCCCGATAACTACATGGTACTACACCACAAGTTAATGGAGCATCACAAGCCAGGTTTGTTTATTTTAGTTGTGTTGAACAATATAATATCCTACTAATAGAATAATATATAAGTGTTAAAAACATTTTTTACAAACTAAACTGACGGTAATAAGTAGAGGAAAACAAAAATGGTCAAAAACATGTTATGTGATAAGATCTAATTTCTTTTGTTTGATCAATTTATCTTTAGTAATAAGTTACATGCGGAACGTCGTTAATGTTGATAGCTGTCATGTCACGTAATGTCGAAATGGCCGTTTTGTTGGCCAAAAATTTACTACAGCAAGCGTAGCTTTTATTGCAAATTGACCATATTATAACGTTTGTCCTCTGTAGGTCCCCAAGCTTCTTACCCTTGGGACTACTGGCCGGCGGAGGAGTCGCGGTCCGAGTGCGGCTACGTGGGTCTGACCAATTTGGGTGCCACGTGTTACATGGCATCGTGTATGCAGCATCTGTACATGATGCCCCAAGCGCGGGCTGCGTTGCTTGCAGCAGATCCGTCTGCGTCGCGACACGCCGCTACACTGCATGAGATGCAGCGTATGTTCGCCTACCTTATGGTGAGTTTGGCTACCCTGTTATGTGGCAATTACGAAAACGCCATTTAAAGCGGCGCATGTGGTAGGCAATTCTGCGATAGCTACAATGAATACCCATGAAAGGTATGATTCGTATCATATGGTGAAAAGGTCAATTAATTAATTAATTTTATTTGGTTAGCTACACTGGCTTAACCCACTTACATAACTAACACAGTTTAAATGAAATCATCATTAGACTAAAGACTATGCTCTTTAACTCTTACCGACTCTTGTCGGTGGAGTATACGTCATCTATCTTTATTTTCAGCCAGTGCCTTGACCTCCGCATACGACAAGACGTTCACCTTGAATTAAATAAATAAATAATATTTGACTCTACCACTCGTTCGGAATGTTTAGCTCCCTGAGAAGAGCGAGCCAGAAGACGGACAGAGAAATTACTAGATCTTATGTCACAAGTTTGAAACATACACTGCGATTCATGTAGGGATTGCATATGTCTGATTGAATCTTATGGGAGCTACATGTAGTTACAAATAGGTGAATAAATTAAACTAAATTGTATAAAAAATACGTCTGTTGCAACCCTGTTTTATGCCATATGCATGGGATTGTGACTAGCAGCCCTGCTCTTCTCCAGCTATATGATTTTAGTATGAGATGCAGTGTATGTTTGCCTACCTTATATTAATTGTGACAGCCGTGTTCTACGACAATTGACAACATTTCAAATTCATATCCGCTACATTTTTTAGCTTACATGAAAGAATGTGAAAAATAAAGAAACCCGTGTTTTTTTATTTTTCCATTCTTTTTTGTTTTACCTATACAAATATTTTTTTTAAAACTGGTTTATTCCACAAATGTAGAAATGGGCATAATGCTGTTCATTGTGTTTGCAAAAAAAAATTCACAGTTTTACGTCAGATGTGTTGTAGGCGCGTTCCAGATAAGCACGGACTTGCAACATTTTCTTTTGTTTTTATCACCAACACGTTTCATTAACTTTTGGTGTTCATTTTTCATACTGATTTCGCGTGTTCCACTTAAACATTATTGCCACGAAAAATCAGCATCAAATACCAAGATAGGTCCTCTAATACCACTTTTTGACAGTTTTCTTTGACATATGAAAAGTTGTCATTAATTATAAAGGTTTTTAAAAATAAATTGAAAGAAATTTAAATACATAGTTTTAGAGGATTCTGATTTGTACACTTTGTAATTTTAAGTTCTGGAATAGGTGAGGTGTCAAAAATCAGCACAATAAATCAATTCCTACTGTTTCATTTGTAACGAGTTAGCAAGTTAAAATTTGTTAAAAGAACCACAAAATGCCGTTAAAATCAGATGTTAGCACCATAAAGTTGTAATGCTTATCAGGAACACACTGTGAATGCCATTTGAATATTATATTATTATAAAAAAATATCCAAATAACGGTTATTGTGATAACAAAAATGAAATTTTGTCAATTGTATGCAGTATAAGGCAATTCAAATGAATACCCTAGTGTTTACTAAATAATAAATGTTTACTCCTAGAAGTAAACCAGTAAATGAAAAATATGACTCCACCTAGTCGAAAATTGGGTTTATTATATCTAAAAGAACATGAGCCAAAAAATTATTCTTTATTTGATAGGAAAGCGAACGCAAAGCGTACAATCCCCGCAGCTTCTGCAAGGTATATCAGATGGACCACCAGCCGCTGAACACTGGAGAGCAGAAGGACATGGCCGAGTTCTTCATCGACCTAGTCTCAAAATTGGAGGAGATGACGCCCGAACTTAAGAAATTAGTCAAGACTCTTTTTTGTGGCATTTTGAGCAACAATGTTGTGTCGTTGGTAAGAATGGGCTTATAGAAATTGAATCTGAGCACAAACATTATTATGACGTTTGCCCTCATTTGTATTTATTTGAGTTATAATGTCTGTGCTCAACTTCTAATTAATAAAAATTCACCTATTATAATTACTTACACAATTTGAAAATTATTTTCGGATTTTCGTTCTTATAATAAATAGTTCCAAAATGCTTTTGTTATAAAATAAGCATCCAAAAATCATTTCATGTTTGTACTTCGATAACATTAGCACTACTTTATACTGCAGTAAGCAAGTAATGGTACCAGTAATGAATTGTTCTTTTCACACACATTTTTAAATTTAGGACTGCCCGCACGTATCGCGGACTTTGGAAGAGTTCTATACCGTCCGCTGCCAGGTGGCTGACATGCGCAACCTCCACCAGAGCCTCGACGAGGTTACCGTTAAGGACACGCTAGAGGGGGATAACTGCTACACATGTTCGCAGTGCGCCGCTAAAGTACGGGCTGAGAAACGGTACGTTCGAAATTGTCGCTTATTACTTGGAGTGAATTTTATCCCAAAAGTAGGATAGTAAAAATATTTCCATATTTCTGTGATTTGTGAGATTTACGTGTAGAACTTTGTGTTGATACGAGTTTCTCATTGCTACCCACAGCTTTTAATTATTCTGTTCCAGTGTCAATTAGGATGTTTTAATGGTTTCATTATAATAGGCTAGATGACTAAAAAATTTTTTTTGCTTTAATAGAATTCATATAATAAACAGAAAGAAAAAATCGGTTTTCGAATAACTATAAAAACAACCAAGATATAAGTTATTAAAGATTTTTCTCCATCTCTTTCTAGCAAAACGGCATTTTACATGGAGTTTATATGGCCGTACTCAACGATGACGTCACGGTTGATGTCGGATCTCTCTGTCTAATCGCTTCAAAATTAACAGCTTAAAATGCTTGTATCTTATGTATTTCTAAGCCGATTTTAATTCTAATTTCACATGATTGCATCTTTTTCTACGCTATTTTAATATTTTATGTCGAGATGTGAAAATTAGAATTCAGTCATCATCCCAATTACCAATTTATTGAGCCCTCGTAATCATAATTGATCATCCAATATTTAGTCTGTGCGGAATGAGAACCGACGCCAGGATTGAGGCCATTGCCATTCTTATTGTTTTTGTTTAGAAAAAATAAAACAGGCACTTGTGCCATCGTTTTTCAGAGCAGGATTAGAAAAACAATGAATATAAAGTTCTTAACGCTAGTTTACTTTTCAACAGGCACATGTACTATTATGATTTGTTTATAATTCCTTTTAATCTATGATTCACGACATTTTGGACAACAGGATTAGAAAAAAAGGAACATCATATAGTAAATAGATAGTCTAGAAGTGTATTTTCCCGTCGCAGGGCGTGTTTCAAGAAGCTTCCTCGAATATTGTGCTTCAATACGATGCGGTATACATTCAACATGCTGACCATGCTCAAAGAGAAGGTGAACACTCACTTCTCGTTTCCTATGAGGCTCGACATGTCTGGGTACGTCGAGAAACATCTGATGCCAGCTCAGTATCAGGGTAAGTGGATTAATGAATAATCTACGTATGGTGATATATTGACTTAAGAGCATTAGAACGAGATAGATAAATTGTGGGTATTAAAATTAGTATAATTGGTAGCTGTGAAATACAGTTCTTGATTTGTATATTTTGGTAGTCTATGATTATTACATACAAAATGTTAATGAAGATACGCAAAACCTGTATTTTTTTATATGCTCAGAATTGATAGAAGAATCGTGTTCATGATAATAAAAAATATTTTACAAAAAATAAAACCGACTTTAAAAATACTGAAAAGTTAAAAATAATGAATGAATAGGTACAAACCCTCCACCACCCATGGCCCTATTCAACCAATCCTGGTTATACGGGCCGAATCATCGGGAGATGCGCGCGGAACCTGCGAATCAACATCACGCTTCTATATTAAAGTCTGTGCCACACGATGATCTCCTAGAAAGTCTTAAAATTTGGCACCTTACCGAAGGTGAGCTGGTATTAAATTCAGTTCCAAGGTCAGGTCAGGTCAAGACAAATTCAAATTCAAAAATCTTTATTCAACATAGCCCTTTACAGGCACTTATTGACGTCAAAACAAAGCAAAACATTCTAATTTAAAGGAAACATATTTACCCTTGTATGTGCATACATTCTAAAAATACTCAAGATGTCTGCAAATACAAGTAGGAATGAAAAAAAAAGTTGAATCTACACCTGTTCGGAAATTGGGAGACTCGAAAGGTCTAAATTTTTTTTATCTCCTCTTTTAAATCGCTATTTACAATCTTGGTTTTGTTACATAGTCATTACAAGTTTAAAAAATACAATCTGTTTGCGCCTGTAGATACAAATATAACCAATATGGAGTTATCGCTGTTGTTGCTTAAGGTGTAGACCCTAATCCTACTTCCCGTCCCTCTCTTTGCCTTTACGTCTGAGCGAGACGCAAGAAAACGCAACAGTAGCTGTCAATAGGCTACCAAACTATCGACAATCATCTTTTCGCAACTCACGGCGGACGCGCCTCTCGTGTATAATTCGGTTACTGTGCATAAATCTACGAAAGTGCCCTATATTTGTGTTGTGTGATCCCCGGGGATGAAGAGCTGAACGCCCAGACCAGCAGGTTAGTCTCGCTCTTCAGTTTTTTTCCTATTTCCTTTGTATAACTACACTCTGATAGCAACCCCTCTTGCGCAACTCCATTTTTTGGTCCCATCCGAGCCGAATATTTAAGTTAATTTCGGTAATTAACAAGAAATGGCAAATAAAAATATTATTATTATTATTATTAAAATTATATTATCGATCGTTAAAAGTGTAGTTTACAATATTAGTTTCGTTTTTTTCGCCCGCAACACATTTAGGTTTCAATTTGTAGGTTTGTTTTGGTTAGTTAACTTATTAATTCTGGCATTCTCGCTCACCCCGCATTATACTTAACTTATTTATTTCCCGCTAGTTATCTCTCGCGTATATTCGTCTAGTTTCGTATCATATTTTTTTCCTTATTACAAAGTTAACTAGCAATTATTATTTGCACATCAGTAGCTTACAGCAAGTAGGTCATAGTCGCACCATCGCTCAATTTCGTAATTAAATCCCATTTATACTACAAAATAGTTTTACTCTCGCTTACTAAATACTTATTTCATCGTATTTCACTCGTTCATAATCCAGTATAGGTTTTTTAGCAAGCGAGCCATAGCACATTCTTTCGATTTACCCGCAACATTTCGATATTTAGCACCGCGCGCTAAAGTTATTGTTGGCTACGTGCGACGTACTTAGTCGATTTTGAAATAGATCGGATTGAATTGGAGTGTCATTTTGGTCGATTTAAATTCTCGCAATTATTTCATAATTGATCTCGCACATATACACCGTTAGTTGATTACTCGATTGTTTACTTACATACATACATATTTATTTAAGTTACGTATATAGATAGATATTTTACAAATCTACTTGAACCTATCTATACCTATATTTGCTTTACTCAGATTAGTAAAAATGCCGCGCCAGTCTCCAACTGAAACAGAGACTCAGTTGAAGGTGTTAGAATCGCTTCGATCTACATACTTTGAATGCCTGGATAATATTTACAACTTAGGTCTGAAGGCTCATGATAGTACATCCATTGAATCCTTTATAGCTAAGGCTCAAACTTTAGATGAATTACGCAAAAGTTTTCAAAATACTTTATAACAGATTAATGTGTTACAATTACAACTGGATCCCGACTTCTCGCCTAACTTTCAGTCATGGTCTGCATTTGAAGACATTTATTGCATAATAAAGCGTAGATGTCAGCAGTTGTACCCGAGTAGTGCCTCTGGTTCGATACCTGTGTCTGATTCGCATCGTTCGCTTCCTAAGTTGCCTCCATTGACTATTCCCGAGTTTGATGGGGACATAAAAAATTGGTCTCTGTTCTATACAATATTTTATAATACAGTCCATTCTAACAATAGCTTAAGTAGTTCAGAGAAGTTATATTACCTCATTGGTCGACTTACAGGTAAAGCTAAATTAGTATTTTCGGGATTGACTCCGACTGGCGACAACTACGAAATAATATTTAATTCTCTCGTTTCTAAGTACGAAGACAAACGCTCGCTCGCATCGTCGTATTTAGAACAAATTTTCGACTTCAAACCCATGTCTTCGCCATCAGCTGTGAATCTTGAACGATTCTTAGACAGTTTCGCTTCCCCAGTAGATGCACTTAGGAATTTAAAGTTTAGTGACCTCGCAGACTATATTGTTTTGTTTACCGCACTCCGCAAGTTAGATTCGGATACCGCTCGCGCCTTCGAGATGGAACAACGTAGCTCGGAGGTACCTACCTTTTCGAATTTAGTCGAATTCGTTAAAAATTGCATCAAGGTATTGCAACGCACGCCGACCTTAAGTTCAGAGCACCCTAAAAAACAAGATCGTCGCCCTGATCATAATAAATCTAAGTTCACACAAGCTTACGTAACCGCAAATAGTAATCCTGTCTCGCATAAAAACTGTATTTGTTGTAGTTCACCTACTCATAACTTGTATATTTGTTCGAAATTCCTCGCTCTATCGCCTCGTGAACGTTATGATTTTGTAAAAACTAACGATCATTGCATTAATTGTTTAGGTAGCAAACATAAATTGATTAATTGTCAATCGTCTTCGTCTTGTAAAAAATTTTATAAGAGGCATCACACTCTTCTACATTTTAACTCTTCGCCCTTGTCGTCGCCACCCGCACAGGTTAGTAATTCCCGCGCAAACTCAGCGACACTTACGACCCCTAGCCCCAGCGCCGCCGCACCCGCTGCCGGCCCTGCCGCTGACATCGCTCTGTGCACTCTCGCCGCCTCGCCGCGCGCGCATCCCACTAACGACTTGCCACCGCACGCTCATCAGCCATCTACAACCGTCTTGCTAGCTACAGCTCGCGTTATCGTGCGCGACGCGCAGGGAAGTGAGCATTATGTGAGATGTTTGTTAGACAGCGCATCACAGAGCAACTTTATTACTAACACTTGTTTATGTCGCCTTGGTTTAAAACCGAATCGCACTCGTTCTTTTGTAAAGGGCATTGGGGGTTCATTAAAATGCATAGATGGTTCCGCACAATTGAAATTTTATTCTCGTTTTAACAGCAACATCTCATTCGCTATAAATACTCTCGTAGTGGATAAGGTAACAGAAAAATTGCCTACTAGTCTGGTTGATATTTCGCTTCTTTCAGAATTCGTAGATTTACCCCTCGCTGACGATACTTACGATGTACCTGGAGACATCGACGTGTTGATTGGAGCCTCGCTCTTCCCTCATTTGTTACTCCACAATAAAATTCGCTCTCGCTTCGCAGGTTGTCCATGCGCTTTGGAAACCGCTCTGGGCTACATACTCGTCGGTGACGCACCCGTGTTTAATACTTGCGCCGCTACTACGTGCTGTTGTTGTGTCGATACACATCTTAATCTCGATAACCTCGTTCATAAATTTTTCGAACTAGAAGAAATAAGCACCCCTCGTGTTCTTCGCAGTGAAGACAAAGAATGCGAAGAATTTTATCGTCGTACCACAACCCGTGATCCCAATGGTAGGTATGTCGTTGCTTTGCCATTCAAGGGAGATGTCAATTTGCTCGGTGATTCATTCTCCTTAGCCAAACGTCGCTTCGAGTGTCTGGAAAGGAAACTTCTGGCTTCACCCCCGATGAAGCAGGCCTACGATGATAACATCAGAGACTTGCTGAATAATGGTTATCTCTCGCTGGTTCCTCCGACCACTGACGCTCGCTCCGCTCCTTGCTTCTGCATGCCCCATCATGGTGTGTTGAAACAAGATAGTTTGACCACCAAACTTCGCATCGTAACTGACGCTAGCGCAAAATCTAGTACCTCTGTTTCGTTAAACGATCTACTTCACACCGGTGAAAATCTACAGGGTGATTTATTTTCTATTTTGATCAATTTCCGATTGTTTGCTGTTGCTTTCTCCGCCGACATTCGTCAAATGTTTCTCGCTATAGGTATGAGAGAAAGCGATAGAAGATTCACACGCATCCTTTATAGATTTTCTCCGGAGGAGCAATTACAGATATACGAATATAATAGGGTTTGTTTTGGAGTTCGCTCTAGCCCTTATCATGCTCTTCGCACATTGAAACAGTTAGCTTCCGATGAAGGAGACGCATACCCGCAGGCTAAGCAGATCATCGACAGTGGTTACATTTATATGGACGATATAGTTCATAGTTTACCTTCTGAGGAGGTAAATGACATTGCTAATTCGCTTATTTCGCTATTTAAGCTCGCACAATTCGATCTCGTTAAATGGATGAGCAATTCACAAGCAGTTCTCGACTCCATTCCTCAATCGCATCGCCTCTCGTCCATCAAGGAATTTGATAGCACAGGCACTCACAACATTTTAGGCTTGTCTTGGTCCCCGCACTCCGACGCATTTTTGTTAAAAATATCTAGTTTTTCTAATCGCTGCACTAAACGTCACATTCTCTCGTGTATCGCTAGATTATGGGATGTCATGGGTTTGATCGGTCCTGTAATCCTATACGCAAAATTGATGATGAAATCACTTTGGTTGTTAAAATGTGATTGGGATGATCTGCCTCCAGAGTCAATCATTACTCAGTGGTCTCAATTCAATGATGAACTCTCTGAACTCAAACGCATTACCATTCCTCGTCATGTCGGCATCGTCAAAGGCAGCATCGTCACAGTAGTCGGATTTGCGGATGCTAGTGAGCAGGCCTACGGAGCTGTAGTATACTTGCACGTTCAGAGTGGTGACAAAGTTCAGGTCTCCTTACTTTGTTCAAAGTCTAAGGTAGCTCCCATGAAGACCATCTCTGTCGCTCGTTTGGAACTATGCGCAGCCCTTTTGCTCGCCAAACTCATTCGCGTGATTTTGGATACATGTAGCACTCGCATCTCTATCAACTCATATTTTGCATTCTCGGACTCGACCATCGCTCTTTGCTGGATCAAATCATCACCACATCGTTGGCACACCTTTGTCACAAATAGAGTTTCTAAAATCCAATCATTGATTTCACTTGATAATTGTTATCACATTCCCGGATTAGACAACCCCGCTGATTGTTTGTCGCGTGGACTTAGGCCCAGTCAAATAGTCAATCACCCACTTTGGTTCAGTGGGCCGCACTGGCTCTCATCGAATGTCGCAGATTGGCCTATTTCTACATTTGTCACTTCTCGCGTCGCGGACGTTCCTGAAGAAAGGTCGAATGTCTTAGTTTCTGTCGCAACGGAAGAGTCGTTACTTCTCGTTTTGTCTCGTCGCCTTTCTTCATGGACTAGACTCTTACGAACCGTCGTCTTCGTTTATCGTTTTCTCCGAATTTTACCACTTCGTAAATATATTTTAGCCTCGGATTATGACTTCGCTGAAAATAAAATTTTGTCGCATTTACAACGCTCGCACTTCGCATTGGATATACGCAACATAGAGTTAGGTAGAAATTGTAGCACTGCATTTCAACGCTTGAAACCATTTATGGACAACAACTTGGTTCGTGTTGGAGGTCGACTTCAACACTCGCATCTCGCTTATGATAGCAAACATCCTCTTGTTTTACCTCGCAAAGATCACATCGTGGACCTTCTCGTTGATTATTATCACATTGTTCATTGTCACGCAGGTCCAGATCTGTTGATGTCTATAATTCGACAGAAATATTGGATTCTCTCCGCTCGTCGAATCATTCGCTCTCGTGTCCATAAATGCTTGTCATGCTTTCGTTTACGCCCTCGTAATGACTTCCCTGAGATGTCATCGCATCGCGCTTGTAGAGTTACTGAAAGTCTCAAGCCCTTTACTCACACTGGTCTCGACTTCGCGGGCCCCTTGCAAGCCACTCCGATTCGCAAGCGCGGCTCTCGTTCCGTTAAAGTTTATATTTGTATATTCGTATGCCTGACAACTCGTGCAGTTCAGGTAGAATTGGTTTCGGAACTCAGCACTAACAGTTTCTTAGCTGCCTTTACTCGTTTCTTGTCTCGTAGAGGTCCCGTCGCCAAACTATACTCCGACAACGGAACGAATTTCGTTGGTGCAAAACGTCGATTGAGCGAAACGCATAACTTATTCTTGTCGCATAACTTTCAATTAGATTTTAATCATGTTCTGTCACAAAATCGCATAGAATGGATATTGAACGCACCCGCAGCTCCCCATTTTGGTGGCAATTGGGAAGCTAACGTTAAGAGCTTGAAAACTCACTTGTTTCCAGTCATAGGAGGCCAATTACTCTCTTTCGAAGAGCTGAATACGGTTCTCGCTCAAATTGAGGCCGTTATGAATACTCGCCCTCTTTGTAGGACATTATCGAATGATCCTTCTGAGTCGCTCGCTCTTACACCCGCGCATTTTTTAAACTTGACTCCCCTCAAATACTTTCCCGCGTCCAATGTAACTGAGGACAACGTTAATCTTATCTCTCGCTTAGATCTTATTCACAAACTCATTGATTCATTTTGGCGTCGATGGCGTAGTGAATACTTGCACACTCTACAACTTCGACAGAAATGGAACACTCCCCGCAATCCGATACGCGTCGGTACAGTCGTCGTAGTTAACACAGATAACGTTCCGCCCTTGCATTGGCCGCTGGGTATTGTTGAGGAGACCTATCCTGGCAAGGACGGTGTCGTGAGGACGGTTAAGGTCCGCACCGCTAGCGGTACCTACACTAGGCCGGTCGTGCGACTTTGCCCTCTTCCAAATTACTGTTAGATTACGTATTAGTTGCATTTTAAAAATAGTTTAATAGTTTTAGTTTATTTCACTAGATTAATCTCGTTAGCTTATCAAGCAATATAATATAACTTAGTTATACCGCATTTTTTTGTTTAGTCTGTTTCGTATAAATTATCGCATATCGTTTATTTTCACATGAATTATGTTTCGTGTTGCGTTCATTTGTTGAAGGGAATCCTTCAAGCGGGGGAGGATGTTTGCGCCTGTAGATACAAATATAACCAATATGGAGTTATCGCTGTTGTTGCTTAAGGTGTAGACCCTAATCCTACTTCCCGTCCCTCTTTGCCTTTACGTCTGAGCGAGACGCAAGAAAACGCAACAGTAGCTGTCAATAGGCTACCAAACTATCGACAATCATCTTTTCGCAACTCACGGCGGACGCGCCTCTCGTGTATAATTCGGTTACTGTGCATAAATCTACGAAAGTGCCCTATATTTGTGTTGTGTGATCCCCGGGGATGAAGAGCTGAACGCCCAGACCAGCAGGTTAGTCTCGCTCTTCAGTTTTTTTCCTATTTCCTTTGTATAACTACACTCTGATAGCAACCCCTCTTGCGCAACTCCACAATCTGTATGTTTATATATACTTAAAATGTAAAAAAAATTATTATAAACATATACAATAAATTGTTATTACTAAACATATGGTAAGTTGGTCTAATTCAAAATCGATTATTTGCATTATAACGAATAATAACCACATTAAATCCAAGCATTGGCATCATTTAAATAATCCTTGACTTTATAATATCCTTTACTCATTAAGTCTTTTTTACATGCGCTTTAAACTTATGAAAGGGCAAAGTCAGTTACACTTTGTGGAATTTTGGTTGTAAAAAGTTATACATTTCCCCATAAATGAGCCTCTAGTTTTCTGGAGCCTGTACGTTGGAACGGCAAGTTTATTTTTATTTCTTGTGTTTAGCTGGTGAGCTTGGAAATTGGTTTCAAATGTATTATTATTTTTATAGATATAAATAAAATTTTCATAAATGTATTGTCCTGCTAAAGTCAATATATTAATTTCTCTAAATAAATCTCTTAGAGAATCACTTGTTCGTAAATTATAAATAGCGCGAACTGCTCTTTTTTGAAGTACGAAAATACTTTCTATACTAACAGCCGATCCCCACAGTAGAAGTCCATGCGACATGACACTGTGAAAATAACTAAAGTAAATCAATCTTGCTGTTTCAACGTTAGTAAGTTGTCTTATTTTTTTACTGCATATGCCGCTGAACTAAGTCTGTTTGCCAAGGACTCGATATGTGGGTCCTATTGCAAACGTGAATCTAGTGTTATGCCCAAAAAATTGGTATAATCAATGAATTCAATAATTTGATTATTCATTTCCACAATGGTATACGCTAAAGTTAAGGATCCTTTCACCATCAGCTAGGTTCAGGACTACCAGACGCAAATACGTGAATAACGTCGGAAAAAACATGAAACACGTTCGACGTACTATAAAATTTAAGGGTTTAACTCGATTTTCATGGGATCCTATCATTCGATCCTGACTTTGGTGACTTTGGGACCACCCCAAGAGTATACTCTATTGAATACAAAAAGAATTTTGAAAATCGGTCCACAATTGGCGGAGTAATCGCGTAACATACACACAAAACACGTTAGACACATCTTTCAATTTGAGGTTTTTCCTCGATTTTTATGGGATCCCATCATCAGACCCTGACTTTGATGACCTTGGGACCACCCCAGGAGTACACTCTATCGAATACAAAAATAATTTTGGATATCGGTCCACAATTGGCGGCGTAATCGCGTAACACACACAAAAATACATACGCATCGAATTAAGAACCTCCTCCTCTTTTGAAGTCAGTTAACAAAGAATCAATTTGGTGGTTCTGTGTCGAAACAATGTTTCATCCTCCCGCTGCCCTAGAGTGACAGAAGAAACCGCAGCATCAATAATTGTTAATCGCACGTAATGAAAATCTGAACTCGTTAGTAGAAAGTAATATTTATATTTTGTGTAAATAAGTTGGTTTTGTGATAATTAATTGTAAATTTCAAGTGTGGCTCAAATCTTTGAAACACGTCAATTACTTACGCGATATTTTCCTCGCGGTAATAGTTATTTTTCACATAATATGCCAGTCGAGTCCAAAGGATGAAAAAAATGTGATGGATACATTTGAATCTCATTTTATTTGGTATCTAAAACGTTATAACTATATAGTAGTTTAGTCGATGATGGAGCTAGTGGTCAATGCAATTGCAGAGCACGGCACGCGCGGCGCGACGACTAAGTAGTATTATCTTACTTTTTTGTCGGCACGCAGCCATATTGCAAATTTTCAAGAAGTATATCATAACAAAAATATAGAAATATCTTCGTAAATAATCACAAAAATTCAATTTAACTATTATAGTATTTATTGATAAAAAATAAGTTAGGGTGTCTGAGGTTTTGCGTACATTGATTAATACATTGTATTAGGCAAATAAGTAAGATAAGTTGCAATGATAAAAATCTTTGCTTCGCAGAAGAGAAAAGTAAATCGGTGGACTTGAAGAAAGAGGGCGACTGCAGTCCAAGCGCTGAATCTGACGAAACATTGGAGTTTGAAGAACATTACGAGTCAGTCTTATTTATTGTGTAGTTAGTTTGGATAACCTATGATTGCTTTCTGCATTTTATAGTTGTACTTGCTGTGCCCATGAACTATATTTTGCTTCAATAAGGCTCAACACTATTGTCTGCTATTTTTTGGATGTGGATTTCTCAGCCTCCTGAGGGAGTTTTGAAAAATCCTTCCTTAGTTGGCGTCTACATAAGCCAACGAACCCTTGTACCGAATATCGTTCTTCTAGCTGCAGTAGTTTTGCCTCCACGTTAATACCTTAGTCAGTCACTCACCAAGCCTTTTATAAACACAGAAAATGTTATATTCAATCTGTAAACTTATGGTACCGTATTGAAGTGCAGTGTCTAAGGGACGTGCTATGCGTTTGCTCAGGTACGAGTTAATAGGCGTGACGGTGCACACGGGCACCGCGGACGGCGGCCACTACTACTCGTTCATCCGCGACCGCGAGCACGACCACCACGACCGCTGGCTGCTGTTCAACGACGCCGAGGTCAAGCCGTTCGACCCCGCGCACATCGCGGCCGAGTGCTTCGGCGGGGAGATGACGGTCAGTGCCCCACTAGCCACAGTCACCCGACGACGCCGAGGTCGAGCCGTTCGACCCCGCGCACATCGCGGCCGAGTGCTTCGGCGGGGAGATGACGGTCAGTGCCCCACTAGCCTCAGTCACCCGACGACGCCGAGGTCGAGCCGTTCGACCCCGCGCACATCGCGGCCGAGTGCTTCGGCGGGGAGATGACGGTCAGTGCCCCACTAGCCACAGTCACCCGACGACGCCGAGGTCGAGCCGTTCGACCCCGCGCACATCGCGGCCGAGTGCTTCGGCGGGGAGATGACGGTCAGTGCCCCACTAGCCTCAGTCGCCCGACGACGCCGAGGTCGAGCCGTTCGACCCCGCGCACATCGCGGCCGAGTGCTTCGGCGGGGAGATGACGGTCAGTGCCCCACTAGCCACAGTCACCCGACGACGCCGAGGTCGAGCCGTTCGACCCCGCGCACATCGCGGCCGAGTGCTTCGGCGGGGAGATGACGGTCAGTGCCCCACTAGCCACAGTCACCCGACGACGCCGAGGTCGAGCCGTTCGACCCCGCGCACATCGCGGCCGAGTGCTTCGGCGGGGAGATGACGGTCAGTGCCCCACTAGCCACAGTCACCCGACGACGCCGAGGTCGAGCCGTTCGACCCCGCGCACATCGCGGCCGAGTGCTTCGGCGGGGAGATGACGGTCAGTGCCCCACTAGCCTCAGTCACCCGACGACGCCGAGGTCGAGCCGTTCGACCCCGCGCACATCGCGGCCGAGTGCTTCGGCGGGGAGATGACGGTCAGTGCCCCACTAGCCACAGTCACCCGACGACGCCGAGGTCGAGCCGTTCGACCCCGCGCACATCGCGGCCGAGTGCTTCGGCGGGGAGATGACGGTCAGTGCCCCACTAGCCACAGTCACCCGACGACGCCGAGGTCGAGCCGTTCGACCCCGCGCACATCGCGGCCGAGTGCTTCGGCGGGGAGATGACGGTCAGTGCCACACTAGCCACAGTCACCCGACGACCGCTAGCTGCTGTTTAACGACGCCGAATGTATAATATAATAAGATAAATTAAAAATTTGTACTAATAACTGCGTCTCAGTCCTCGACTAATGTAATTATTAACATGGTTTCTTAAATGTACGTTACGATTAAAATGTTATTATTTTCGAATAGGTTAAATAGGCGTTGAGTAATGTGTACACTTTTTTATTTGATAATGTGTTATTAGTTGTAATTTTTATATTGGTACACAGAGTAAGACCTACGACTCGGTGACGGACAAGTTCATGGACTTCTCGTTCGAGAAGACGAACAGCGCGTACATGCTGTTCTACGAGCTCAGCCCGCCGCGGGCGCAGCGGGGGTCAGACTGCGGCCAACAGGAGGAAGCTCAGGTAACATTATGCATAAACATTGTATTTTAATTACAAATGTATAAACATTGTATTTTAATTATAAATGTATAAACATTGTATTTAAAATACAAATGTGGCAGTTTTTTACATTATCACTGGTTGTATGAAATAAGTGTATGATGTTACTTCTCTTTCGATGTTTTTTATAAAAAGTGATTATTCACGCCATACCACATGGTTAAGATGGAGAATCCTAACAGGAGAACGCTGCGACAATAGTATGCCAATAGTACTGAAGGGCAGAGTCTACAAAACGGCTATGAGACCCCCCATGCTATATGGCGCTGAATGCTGGGCGATGAAAAAGACTCATAAAAACAAACTGCACGTCAATGAAGTGAAAATGTTGCAATGGTCGGCTGGCGTAACGAGGCTTGATAAGGTACTATCGAGGACATTGGCACCTTATCAGTCCTACGTCGAAAGTCGCTTGCACCCTGCACGATGACAATCGCGTCAGACCACGCCCCGCTCCATTCATTCACCAATAGTAAAGCGTCAAGCAGACTGACACTAAGAGCGATTGTAATGAAACCAGATGTCTGTCTATGATTGGCTGTAGTAAATCGTGGTGGTATGGGTCGTGTGGGCGTGTCCGATGCGATCCGCTTTCAAACGAATATTTCTACAAAGTGGTAAGGCACGAGAGACCTCGATAGTACGCAACGAATATATCAGAGGCTCCTTCAAAGTTGCACATATAGACGATAAGATGTCAGAGAGACGTATGCGCTGTTTCGGACATGTGATGAGAAGAGACGAAGAGTAAAGAAGGCCTTAGCGATCCCGGGAAAGAGAACAGGCAGAGGGCGCCCCCTAATTACGTGGTCGACAACCGTATCCAAAGACCTGGAACGAGCTCAGCTGGACACACAGACAACCCAGGATAGACTATCCTGGCGCCTAAAGACGAGGAGAGCCAACCCCGAATGAAGGGATAGCGCAAGGAAGAAGAAGAAGATTCACGGAAATATAATCGACATTGTCATTTTAAATGATTTATCTGACAATGTCGATATATTGGCGTTAATAATCACTTTTATAACTGTAAAATTGGTTTACTGTAAAATCCATTTCTTTCACTTTATACAGTTTAATAATCTATGAAATAATACTCGATTCCCTACACAGTCGTCTACTGCCGAGGAGTCAAGCTTGAGCTCGTCGACCGACAGACGGAACAGTGAACAACCCGCAGTTACGCTGCCGCCGGACCTTCTCAAGTGGATATGGGACGATAATATGCAGTTTCTGCACGACAAAAACATTTTCCAGCACGCGTATTTTACGTGAGTGTTTATAATTTGTGAAAAGGTATACAGTATACAGATATATTCTAAAGATTTCGCGTCAATGCCTTTTTTATTTGTTCACAACAGTAGTAAATTAGTATTATTCAGAAACAGTAATAAATCGATTCTTTATGCATGATTTTTCTATATTATGAATAAATAGTCTTTCGTTTTTGTAGGCTCTTTGGTAACAACAAAAAATATTTTAAAAAACTGCTTAGTTACTTTGAGTTAACCTAGTCCTTACTCCTGTGTGGAACGATTTGGAAGACTTTAAAGAAAAAACAAAAAATGCCAAATAATTGATAATGTGATAAAATAAGTAACAAATAACGATACAACTAATTAAATCTGATGAAATTGAAAAAATCACCAATGACTAGGCAGCTTGGACCTTTGTTTCCTTTGTCTTCCCCTAATCAGGGAGAATGAAAAGAAAAAAAAACTATCCCCTAGGAATAAAAATGTTATTTTAGCCCAATGAACAATGACGGACTTTTTGAGCAAGAGAAGTGAAAAAGTTTTTTGATTTTAAATTGACTGCAAATATAATTTTCGCAGGTTCATGGGCCAAATGTGTAGCTCGGTGCCGCAGTCACTGCTGACGCTACGGCCCGAGATCACCGAAGTGGCTGCGCGGCTCTCTACATCATTTTTTATTGAAACGTTCATTCACGCGAAGGAAAAGGTAGTCAGACTCGCTTTTTTTATATACAACATGGGTATCTTTTAGCCTTTTTCTCACTTGATGGTAAGTGATGATAAGGCTAAAGGTGGAAGCGAGTTTTACCGGGACTCCTCAACAACTGAGGAACTGGTTATCTTATCTCTATTTGTTGGATCACGACAGTGCTATCAACATAACCTCGGATAAATTCGGGTGGAGACGATTTTTAAAAGTATATTAAACTAATTACCATTTTTTAATAAATTGGTTTTTGTTTACAGCCAACAATGGTGTCTTGGGTGGAGCTAGTGACGAAGCAGTTTAATGCTTCGGCGGCGGCATCAGAATGGTTTCTTGGTCACATGGCTGATGATACGTGGTGGCCAATGCAGGTATGGCTCGCGATACCTCGATAGTGATATGATCTTTGATTTACTACAAATACTTTGATTATTTATTATATCAATATGAATCTAAATCTGTCACCGAGTTGACACTTGGACATAAAATACCAGCTTTAGGCGATGCTTATAGACGTTGTTCACTTAAGTTTATTTAAATATTTTTTGTCCTCTTACAGGTGTTAATAAAATGTCCCAATCAAATGGTGCGGCAGATGTTTCAGAGGCTATGTATGCACGTTATACAAAGGTTGAGGTAAGTCGACTCACTAAACTAGCGCTTTTATTATATTCTGTATTAGCAGCATGTTAATTGATGATATTTTTTTCCAGATCTAGTCATTGTTCGTTATATCTACAGGGTGTGGAAGAAGGTGAAGATAATGGCAAATTGGGCGAAGCAAGTTGTGTTACTAGGTTTATAAGGATGTTGTTATCATTGGTATGATTGAACATAATTTTAAAGTTTAATTTGAAGAGCTTTTTATAAATCATATACATATTCTAAAATTTTGTTGCGAGAGCTTTATGTTTTGCGGTTTTTAAGTAATAGTTTTTTCTATCATTCATTCTTGCAGATGGAGAATGGCGCTCGGTCACATTTGAGGCACTTGACAGAATACTTTAGTCTGCTATACGAATTTAGTAAAATGGGAGAGGAAGAAGGAAAATTCATGCTAAGAGTCAACGCTATATCTAGTATGGTCAGCTTCTACCTCGGACAGAATTCGGCAACAGTGAGTAACTATCCTTTGTGCAATAATAATAAAAGAACACCGATCGTAAATTCTTTCGTTAAAGACATTCTGTAGGTTTGTTTCTATGTCACTGATAACAGATGTTTATGTTTAAATCAAAACATTTTGCGTCTAACTCTTATAGTTAGTCCTTTAGTTCCAGAAACATGGCGATAATAATTGAAATAAGAATAAATAAATTAGATTTGAATAATTAGATGCAATACATGTTCAAGTATACGAAGTTACGCATATCTCGTAACACCCGCGAAGCGCCCATATATAATCACTTTCACTATATTTTTGTGCACTACAGTTACGGTTACTCCCCGTCACAGTTAAAGCCAAAAAGGCTTTTGTAGCATTGTTTGTTTTATCAATATGTCTTTTTTTATGATTTGAACAATAAAAAAAAACAAGCGTCTATAGACTTCGTACAAGTATAGCGATGTAAAAATCGTAACGAGTAAAAATGACTAATGAGTTTCCAAATGAATATCCAGATGGAGTCGCCGACAGAAGAAGCGAGTGGCAGCGGCAGCGCTACCGTGGAGACTGCGGGGGACAAGCTCCGGCCAGGGGCGCTGGACAAGATGGTGGCGCTGGTGGGGGGGCTGGTGGAGAGGTCGCGCGACGCCGCCGGACAGCTGTCGCTGGACGAGCCCGACGCGAAGGCGTTGCTGCATGCTAAGGTAGTTCTTAAGTATTTTATACGTACGGAGAAAGGATATATTTTTCCAGATACATTAAATCAATTACCTAGAGATATATTAGAATATTATATTATTAGAAAAAATACTTCGAAAAAGATAAAAGAGCATTTTTACATAAGCGAAAATTTTGTAAGGAAATCTTAAGTAGGGTCACTGTCTTCAGACAGAGTACTAAAGGGTTATATTTGTTACACCGTCAATGTATATTTATTGTTAAGCTATATATTAATTAATAATATAATAGCAAACGCTCTATACCTATTATAGCACATAGGAAAAACTATACATTATTTTTTAATTATGACAAAAATTTTGTGTGCTTGTTCAGACAAGCAAACTGAACAACTTTCACTATGGCACCAACTTTGAAATCGCAAAAAAATCAGCTGTTCCATACGTTTAGGTTCAGTGAATGTTGAACATTTGTATGGAACAGCTGATTTTTTTTTTGCCATTTCGAAGTTGGTCCCATAGTGAAAGTTGTTCAGTTTGCTTGTCTGAACAAGCACACAAAATTTTTGTCATAACTAAAAAATAAACTTGTATAAGCGTTCTTTTGTAGTACAACTCGCTGTTACATATAACAAACTAGCTTAAGTAACTGCTAAATAGGTAAAAAATTATATTACACATTGTGATGTTGGATAATAAATGAAAAAGAAATACTGGACTAGCTTTCCGCTCGCGACTACGACTGCGTCATTTTTTTTTCCCGTAGGAAAATTACCCTATGTCCTTATCCTGGTCTTGAACTATCCCTATACCAACTTTCATCAAAATCGGTTCAGTAGTTTCGAAGCCTTATTCAATACAAACAATCAAATTTTTCCTCTTTATAATATTAGTATAGATGTTTTAAGGAAATTGATTAGTACGAAGTCATATGTTCTTACTCACTTATAAAGTCGTTACTTAGACTAAGGGCCCATTGTTTGCTGCCGTCGGTCGCTGCGACCGAGTGCGTGACCGTTCATTTGGTTCTATAGTTAACCTGGTCCCACGCGCCCACTGGTCGTGCTCGTGCTCGCCTAGTACGCGAGGTCCGTTAAATGTGAAAAATGGCTCGAAGGACCAAGTTTACTAGTATGTTCAACTAATTTAAATATGTTTGATAAAAGTTTCTTGGATTGAATGGTTAATGTGTCTGAAGTTCATTCGAATCTGTTCCGCCGTTAAGTTTAGCAACAATCATTCAAAATCTCATATAATATCCAGAGTATCCTGTATATACTCTGGATATTTTTTTAAGTGTGCCTGGATGGCAAAATTCGAAACTATTACAGTTAGTGAAAAATACTCAAAGAGATCTCGGGACCGATTTTGATTTGATAAAGAACTAAAACTGGATCATTACATTTTTTAAACAAATATTTTCCTAACCGGGAATCAAATCCACTGGATTGAAAAAAAAACACATCCTATATTATTACACCAACTAAAATAGTGTCGCTTATAAAGCCCAAAATCTGGGAAATAATGACATATTGCAAACTAAAGGAAAGGGCTATTTTTTACAAAATACTATGTGCGACCAGTTTTTATACAGCCAGACATGGAAAATTCGAATCTAACACGCTGTGCTGCTACACTAACAAGTTGCTTTGTATATACAACGCGCTTGTACATAGCAATCGACGCATTTTTATTATTACTCGTAAAGCTGACTGGTGTTCTTCTATTTACTTCTAATGCCTACTTATAAGCTTGTATCTTTACAGGGGTTTCCGTTCTTATACCAGCAAACGCGTGACTGCTTGAACCTGCAACAGACCCGATCGTTAATATTCGCATTGTGCCGGTGGAACGAGCCACTGGCGCAGAAGATCGTCAATATGATATTTCAGGCGATTGCGAAACACTCTGATGTAAGTTTGCATTGAAATCAAATTTAAATCAATATTATAAGTTCTTGTATAGTTGTTATTACGTTTGAAATTCGTATCGATGGATGTTGTCATTGAATTCTATTTTATTGCCCTTGTAAGAACTACTTATAATACTACATTATATTGCACTGGTTGTTGGATTGTGAGATTTATTGGATAAAAATAATATTGTACTATTGAAATTTATTCTCTATATCCGTCTAATGTTATATGGGACAACGTTTGGTACCCATTGCCATAAAGTTTGCACTGAAATGATATTATGTTGCATATTGTCACAAATGTTTTGGCCAAGAAACAAATACGGCCTTACAAATAAAAACTTATACCGAGGATAATCCTCGGAATAATTTATTCTGTGTTTTGTCTTGTTTTAGCACATGTCAGATGTAATATGTCAAAATAAGACAAAACACGGAATAACTATTCCGAGGTTATTCCCAGGAATAAGTTTTTTATTTGTAAGGCCGGTAGTGTTTTCAATGACTTGTGCTAATTCAGTAAACTATTAGGCAATCCACAAATCTTGGATACCCGCGTGGCTTGTGGTCGGACGAGATTTTCGATTATTCGTTCATTATATCATGATGACATTAAAATTGTACCATAGTGATGATAACATTGGAGATCGTTAATAAATACCAAATAAAGCATTTACTGACTTCCTTATCTCAAAATTTATACCATGTCATACGATTGAAGATCCATAAAGGTCTATCCACACACATCCGGGCCGTGCCCGGGACTTGACCGGGCCGTGTCCGTGGCAAGACCGGAGATCCGTGCCACGTCAGGGCCACCAACTTCAATCTGTACCTCTTAAGCACCATTTACGGAAACCAATATGCATTATGACTTTCTTTAAAACTGCAGAGATGCATATCGCTTCTATTAATAACTTGCCATTCATTTTATTTAAGTCGTCGTAAGCTCCGTCGTCGGCCCGGACGCGGACGTGTGTGAACGAGTTCATATAAAAAGTACGCAATGATATTTTTTCAAGCCACTGACGGAAGACGTCCCGTCCACGTCCCGGGCATGGCCCGGAAATGTGTGGATTGAGCTTTATAGGCCTGCAGGTTCACCTTCAATATAGCGACTAACATGGAGTTTGAGTTGGTTTCCAATCCGTGTCGCGGTGTGCCGCAGAGCTGCGGGCCGTTCTTCAAGCTGCTGACGCTGGTGGTGGAGGGCAGCGGCGGCGGCGGCGGCGCGCCCGGCGGGCTGCCGTGCTTCACGCAGCTGGTGCTGGCGCGGCTGTGGGACGTGGCCGACCTCTGCCCGCACGCCGCGCTCGAGTGGCTGGCGCTGCAGGTATACATCGCATCGCGCCAAACTACCGGTCCGCTCTGAACGTAGCAACGATTCGTCGCATTGTCCAAATATACAACAGTATATTATGCAACTAGTGATTAAAGGACGGATTTAAAGCGAGGGTCGTAGATGAATCGCGAGCAAGTGAAGGATTCTAATGGTATAAATTATATTCTCTGTCTACTTAAGATCAAATCCGAATACATAAAATCTATACAAAATACACTGACTGCTGCACACGTTCGTTTTTATTCCGAACGGAACACATTCCGTAGAAATCCTGAATAAGAAAAACAAGCGTCTGCGCTAGGTTCACGGAATTCTGTGTCTGTATTCCGTGGTCGGAAATCGGATGCGGAAAACGTATGTGTGCGGCTAGTCTTAACCCCGGCTATTGTTCCCTAGTTTATGTAGTGTCATGTAGCATTAACAGGAAATATTAAGGTCAACAGCATTCAAAAATAGGTGTTTGTAATAAATTGATGCCTTACAGCCCTTAACTACTAATCTAAGTTAAGGGCTGTAAGGCATCAATTGCAGCCCGAGATAATTATATTTCGAGGGTGCAATTGGTGCTTACACCCGAGCTAACTACTCTGCTTTACATCTCGATTGTGAGGTAAGTAGGTCCTTATTACCCCCAAATGGGCTTGTAGGTGACCAATAAGCGCTCTAGGGTAATAATGTAGCTTGGAAAGCCCTGGGGCGGTAAGTAATAAAAAAAACACTTCACTATTTCAAAAAGTTCGCGTACATCTAACCATCATACTGGCAATAAATTACTCACAGCTTCAGGGCTTTTCTAGCTACATTATTACCCTAGAGCGCTAATTGGTCACCTACAAGGGCTACAAGCCCCATTTGGGGGTGATAAGGACCTACTTACCGAACATGAGAGATGTAATAGTAGATTAGTAGCTAAGGGCTGTAAGGCATCAATTGCAGCCCGAGATAATTATATTTCGAGGGTGCAATTGGTGCTTACACCCGAGCTAACTACTCTGCTTTACATCTCGATTGTGAGTTAAGTAGGTCCTTATTACCCCCAAATGGGCTTGTAGGTGACTAATAAGCGCTCTAGGGTAATAATGTATATTGGAAAGCTCTGGGGCGGTAAGTAATAAAAAAAACACCACTATTTCAAAAAGTTCGCGTACATCTAACCATCATACTGGCAATAAATTACTCACAGCCTCAGGGCTTTTCTAGCTACATAATTACCCTAGAGCGCTAATTGGTCACCTACAAGGGCTACAAGCCCCATTTGGGGGTAATAAGGACCTACTTACCGAACATGAGAGATGTAATAGTAGATTAGTAGCTAAGGGCTGTAAGGCATCAATTGCAGCCCGAGATAATTATAAAGAATATAGGCGCACGAGCGCAGCGAGGGCGCCTAAATTTCGAGGGTTCTTTGTTCTATTTCGAGAGTGCAATTGGTGCTTACACCCGAGCTAACTACTCTGCTTTACATCTCGATTGTGAGGTAAGTAGGTCCTCATTACCCCCAAATAGGGCTTGTAGGTGACCAATAAGCGCTCTAGGGTAATAATGTAGCTTGGAAAGCCCTAGGGCGGTAAGTAATTAAAAAAACTACACTATTTCAAAAAGTTCGCGTACATCTAACTATTATACTGGCAATAAATTACTTACAGCCCTAGGGCTTTTCTAGCTACATTATTACCCTAGAGTGCTAATTGGTCACCTACAAGCCCCATTTGGGGGTAATAAGGACCTACTTACCGAACGTAAGAGATGTAATAGTACATTGTTACCCTAGGGGTCGAGGAACTAAATAAGTCTTTAACCCGAGGTAAACACTGTGCTTTTCATTACGAATACAAGGAAAGTAAAAAAAAAACAATGAATTAGCTATAGAAAAAGCGTGTAAATTTTATTTTACATAAATTAACAACTTCTGATTTAGCCTGTTTTTTCTTACAAAATCAGGCGTTAACTCCATTCCTGAATCAGACGAACTCATTGTGTTAATTATTAACACAATGTGATACAAATATAATTAACAGTTAATACAAATCTCTGCTATATCGAAGTATTAACAAAACTCTACAAATGGAAAAAACAAATGAAGATCGCATTGCCGCTTTCCTGCTTATTTTGTTTGTTTTTTTCTGTGGCCGGCCAGCTATTCAGCCAATATTTTTCATTTTCATAATTTTAAAAATGGTAAATATTATGCTCAAATCTATGTTATTTTAAAGCAATAGTTGAAAATAAATTATAATAAAGTCATTTAAAAAATATATTCTTTAAATACTTAATATTCCCTGCGTTCCAGATAAAGCACTGCTACTTTCTGAGGCTAACATCAGATGATAGCCTCGTTTTGCGTTTCTTATAAGAAATGTTGACATTTTTAGCCGCGCTAATTGTTACAAATGAAACGGAAGGTACTGATTTTTTGTGCTGAATTTTGACACCTCACCTACTTAGTCCAGCCACTTAAAATTTTTAATAATATAAATCAGAATTGGCTAATACTATAAATATCTTTCAATATTTTTTTAAAACCGCTGAAAATCCTTTTTGATTCATGAAAAAAAGATTCCAAATGTCAAATTTGAAAGCTGTCAAAAAGTGGTATCAGAGGACCCATCTATTTATTGTATTTGATGCTAGCATTTCGTGTTAAAAATGCTTAAATGAAACGCATGACAACCAGCAAGAAAAACTAGCATCACCGGCTAATGAAACGCAGAGATGCTAAAAATGTTGGTATTTATGGCAAAAAATGCTTATCTGGAACGGGCCGATTATGTTATTTCAATTTTACACCGCGCTGTAATTGAGTGGCTGTATAGAAAGTCGGAACATGGTTCTATAATAATAAAATTTGACAGCAGCTGTCAGTTGAAAGTGATTCTCCCTAGGGCTGAAAAGTACTACTTTCAACCCGCTCCTCAGGTAAGTTCAGACCTACTTTCAGAGTATGAGTAATGAAATAGTACATTGTTACCCTAGGGGTGAAAGTAACTTATTTAGTCCCGAGACGGGGTTTGGCGCTCGAGCGTAGAGAGGGCGCCTATAGTTCGAGGGACTAAATAAGTCTTTAACCCGAGGTAAACACTGTGCTTTTCATTACGAATACAAGGAAAGTAAAAATAAAAACATGAATCAGCAAAGGAAAATATTATGAGTGAAATAAATTTTATTAAATCAACAACTTCTGCTTTTGCCTCTTCTCTTATGTATGAAATCTCTACGGAAGAATAAACAATAAAAACTCGAAAAAACAAATGAAGATCGGATTGCCGCTATCCCGCTTATTTTGTTTTTTTTTTTCTGTGGCCGGCCAGCTATTCGGCCATTATTTTTTTCATTTTCATCATTGAAGAAATGGTTAATATTTTCCGCAAATCTATGTTATTTTAAAAAAATAGTTAAAAGTAAATTATAATAAAGTCATTTAAAAAATATATTCTTTAAATACTTAACATTATATTATTTCAATTTTACGCTTACACCGTGCTGTAATTGAGTGGTTGTATAGAAAGTCGGAACATGGTTCAATAAAAATGTGAAAATAGAACTTGTTTCTTTTTAAAATTTGACAGCAGCTGTCAGTTGAAAGTGATTCTCCCTAGGGCTGAAAAGTATTACTTTCAACCCGCTACGCAGGCAACTTCAGACCTACTTTCAGAGTATGAGTAATGAAAAATATATTGCTCTTCCGGCTGTGCCCGAACAAATGAACTGAGCGCGATGAACAACTGCATCTCGGACCGAAGATACCTATGAAAGTACACAAAATAGATGTTTCGTAGTGCCCTGTTTTCTCCTCTAAAACTAGGCCGATTTAATTGCCTCTTGTATTAAAAATCAAAGGCCGGCTTTGGCTGTATTTCTATATTTTGTTTTTTTAATATCTTAATTTTCTAATTTGTTTGCTGAATGTACGATTTTCTATTAAGGCACTGCGCCGCTGCGGCGCACGGCATTGCTATGTTGACTTAGCTTCTCTATATAATTATGTTAATGGTAGTGACAGCGGTCAGTGCAACTCACGGACACGCTCTACATGAATAGGCTAGATGAGAAAAATTTTTTTTTGCTTTAATAGAAGCTCATTTATATAATAAACATAAAGAAAAAAACGGTTTTCGAAAAACTATAAAAACAACCAAGATATAAGGTATTAATGTTTTCTTTCCATCTTTTTCTAGCAAAACGGCAATTTACAAGGAGTTTATATGGCCGTACTCAACGATGACGTCACGGTTGATGTCGGATCTCTCTGTCTGATCGCCTTCAAATTAACAACTTAAAATGCTTGTATCTAATGTATTTTTAAGCCGATTTTAATTCTAATTTCACAGGATTGCATCTTTTTCCGTATTTTAATATTTAATGACGAGACGTAAAAATTAGAATTCAGTCATCATCCCAATTGACGTTATTGATACACGCTAGCAGCTACGCAGCTAACGTGCACAGCACACGGTTGTTGTATAGGATGTGCACGCAGAGGCTATGCACGTTAGCAGTGTGGGTTCATTGGTCTACCTACATATGCCTATCTTTCTACAGCAGCACTTGCGTGGTCAACTGCGTGGATGAGTCCATGTATGTGTTCGTGACGCTATTAAGCTCCGCGTGCGTGTATAGTGTCGACGATTTTAGTTAGTAGTAGAAACGTCAATCCAGAGCGGTCGATAGACACATGCAGCTAACGTGAGCGTGGACACCGTGCCCTGCGCGCGCCGCAGTGGAGTGCGCCTTATATTTTTTTCTGGTGGAATAGAAAATAGCAGACACATTATCTTTGTTGTAAAAAAAATGAGTTTTTTTTGGTCAACGTTTTGTAGATGTTTCGGTCTCGTATAAAATAGTGGTTTCCAACTCGCGCACTGTCGAAACGTCCGCGATCGGCAAACCGCATCGAAGTGGTAATCGTGCGGTGCGTGCGGGCAGGTGCCGCGCAACAAGGCGGCGCACGCGTGGGCGCTGCGCACCGCCGACCGGTGGGTGGAGCAGCAGCTGCTGGCGGCGGGCGCGGCGCGCGTGCGGGCCGCCGCCGCGCTGCTGCTGGTGGCGCTGGTGCCCTCGCAGCACTTCCGCGCCGGGTACGCGCGCCGCCCGCCGCCGCCCGCCGCCGCACCCGCCGCGCCCGCCGCGCCCGCCGCGCCGCCCGCCGCCGCGCCCGCCGCGCCCGCCGCTCCCGCCGCAGCCACGGCCACCGCCACGGCCACCGCCGGCGCGCCCGGCAAGCTGCCCGACACCGCGCACCACGCGCTGCACCAGGTACTTCCACAGACACCGCGCACCGTACACTGTGGTAGTTTTCCAATTACAGCACCAGAGCGCATTATGCGGCATAATGCTTAACGTTGAATGTTCCAACTACAGCAACACTTCGCACAATCGAGCACTCTCAAAAGCAATGTTTTCGTGTGATGCGTGCAATCGATACCAACTCAGTGACAGAAAATTAACAAGTGTTTTTTCTTTAAGTTGGCATTGATCGAAATGTTTTATTTATATATAATCGTTAGTAATATTATTTATTGTTGAAAAATTTTTAACGCTTTCGTTTCATTGTAGTTTTTTTGAAATAATCAAAGTTAATTCAAACTGTGTTAAAAAATAAATATAAGTATGGATGAAGGTACAAAAATTACTCAAAACAAAAAAATGGTAATGAAATAATCAAAATCCAAATTACTTAAAATAACCGTAAATAGTTTTCAACCAATTATTATGTATACCACATTATTTACACATTAATGAGGTTATTGCTAACTCTATGAATATTTCTTTTTTTCAACACTGAACTTAGCGCACTCTGCTGGTGCATTTGAAAACTAATTCACGTTCCAATTAAGCATCAGCATAATTCGGCATTGTGCGCCACTGAGTCGCATTATGCTCTGTAATTGGAAAACCTGTATCAGGTACTGCTGCTAGCGACACCGCGCATCACGCGCTGCACCAGGTATAGTTGCCGGCACCTAACTTGGCAAGATTTTAGCGTCGATTTTTCGATTTTGCGCATGTACCCTTGTGTGCAACAATAGTGCAAATCACTAGCGAAGTAGTCTAGAATTGAATCACGAGCGTAGCGAGTGATTCAAATATAGACTACTGAACACAGTGAGTGATTTAAGGGCGCGAGACATAAAAAAATTTGCTCTCGTGTTGAACATACAGCTTTTCACCTCTACCAGCGACAAAAGTATAGGTAAGAAAACCACTAAGACAATATTTAATTTTTATTATTATTTATAACTAAAAACCCTCACAAAAAATAACAATAATTATAAAAAATTCAAAGAAAAATTACTGCAATTATGCAAGTTAAAAGTAAGTTTTTTTCGAAACTGTGATTGTCGCATTATTTACTTGCGTATTATGTAATATTTCCGTCTCTACGTTTCTGCATTGCGGAGGGTTTGCAGAAGGGCCAAAAGCGATTTTGCTGCGAGTTTTGAAGCACCAAAAGCACCCTTTTCGTGCTGGAGAGGTGAAAAAATTGTTACTGCTTTTCATTTAATTTTCATTCTGGCCAATAATATTTCAGTATTATTACTATTCATAGTGTCCACCATTCGAACCAATATTAGTAATAATATCCCCTGTTCTTGTCAACTTACGTGCAGTTGGCACGTAAGTACTACTACTGCTGCTCAACACCGCGCCACAGAATATATAATAGTACTCCATACAGAACGGCCACTCACCTCCCCGCACTCATTTCAAATACCTCCCCACCCCGCACTTCGTTGTAGACATCACTGACACATAAACGAGGGCGCGCGCGATCGCTCAGGCGAGTAGACGCGAGCGCCGGCCGATAACAAAGATAGCGCTATGTGGGTAAAAGAGAAGGCAGTCGCTGTACTTCCCGCGCCAATTCGATTGATCGATTCGATTGCCCTCAGCACTACTAGATTCCACGCACACATTTGCTCGTGTACAAACGTCATGTAGTACGTGCTTAAGTAGTAGTAATAAGGTAATTGATTTGCGAACGTTGTATGGAGTGTCCGGCGTGTGACCGCGCACCACACGCTGTATCATGTACTGCTAGCGACACCGCGCATCACGCACTGCACCAGGTACAGATCGCTGCCCATAAGTTGAACCAAAATGGCTGCCGCCTGCGGATGGGCAATTGTTAAAATAAATGTTATGTAAATATTTGCCTACTAAATTTAAATTCATATTGCTAAATCTGCCTCATTGCTACGATTTTTGGATCTCAAACGAAGTGCGACAACGAAGTACATTTCAGTGACATAATCTCTATGTCTTAAAAAGTAGTACCGCAATGCGTATTTAGGTTGCGGTCCGAAACAGATAACAGCTCTCACAGTCCAAATTAAAAAGCACACTCAAAGTGCTAACAGCGCTATCAGCATGCTTACGATTTCGGTCCGGAGTTTTAGCGTATAAATTTGTCAAACCAAATGTAGAGTTAAAATTTGGTTAGGGTAGGTAGATCATTTTGCTCTCGATTGCTTCTCAGTACTTTTGTTTTGTGGATTTTTAATTGCAACATTGTTTCCTCACTGCTCATCCAGAACAGGTACATTCATTTTGAATCGAAAACAATTATCAAACGTCAGACTGACGATTCATTTATAGTAGTTTCACTCCAGAGCATTAGCGCCGTAAGTTCGATATGACGTAAACAATGATGTCATGTGGCTTTCCATGCCGGCTAACGTTAGCGCGCTCACATTTAGGGACGCGCTTGAGCGGACTTATAATGACTTTCATTGATTTTCGGACCGCAGCCTTAGTGTGACTGACGTGATAAAAATTTCTTGACGCTCGTCAAGGGATACTTGTGACTGAGTTTTCTGCTACTGTACTGTACAGTGCACTAACCGGTTTCTACACGAAGTGTTTTCTCCAACCATCTGCCTCGCGCGCAGTATCGGGTACTTTCTCCGACGCCGCACACCATGTGTGGTACCAGGTACTTCTCTAGACACCTTGTACCACACACTGCACCAGATACTGCTGCCAACACTGCGAACTACATACTGCACCAGGTACTGACAAGATGAAATATTCGTAAATTAATCGGCACCATTCTTTTTCAAGGTTTACACAATGCTGTTGGGAAAGTTAAAAGCTGCGCGTAAATACACGGACATCGGCGTGCACGGGACCATGAAATTGACCGCCTACTTCGGAGTTATGTCTTACTGCGTAGTCAGCAGAGTGGAAAAACTCATGGTGAGTTGTACATAAGGAAATAGATGATTCCGTTTACTTTTTTCTGACACAAGTCAGTGACATCAAAGATGACCTTGACCGTCAACCATAACATTAAAATGACATGCTTAGTTCACTGATTACAATAACATTAATGTTTTAAGCTTGTTCACGATATGACTTTCAGTCTATCTCATACCATTCAGATTAGAAATGCTCAACTAAATAATCCAAAAGATATACTACTCGCTCGCATGAGCTTTAATTTAGTTCTAGCGAAATAATCTTACTTTTACCTGAATTTTGTAAATAGTCACTATGTCTGCGACTTTTCCACTTATCAGTTATATTTTATGATGAGTGAATTTTATATTGTTGTTCGTGTTATTATATTTATTTATATTTATTTTATGATTCCATTTTTTAAAATTTATATCTATAGATTATAAAACACCATTTTGGTAATCATTGTATTTTGGCATATGTGGTTTTATAACTCCAAAACACATCACCTTATATTTCAAAATAAAGGTGTTTTGTTTTTCGACAGTTCGGTCAATATTTCAATGATCTGTGGGACCTGTATCATCCGGGGATATCGGAGCCGTCCATCGCAGTGCATCCAAACAAGCAGGCATTGCTAACATTCTGGCACACGGTCTCCGTTGACTGTCCGGAGAATGTGCAGCTAGCTGTCTCCAACCCGAGGCTACTGAAGCATATAGCATTCAATTATATTCTGTGAGTGTACATCTACATTATCTACGTTTCAGTGAATGCAACTTTAGCCACGCTTGTCTTTTAAGTATTGATTTGGAGGTCTGGGGTGCGACTCCCCCTAGGGATAGAAGTTTATCTGCTTGGATTGGTTGGTAGTAGTGCTTGCGAGCCCGCATGGCTAGCTACCGCCATGTTACCTAAGTTTGTCGCCATAATAACAAACATTTGATGTGTTCCAATAATAAGAGGTGAGATAATAGTCCAGGTGAAGCTGGCTTCCATCAGAGTGCTTAGTGCGAGTTTTGCCGAGATTCACTGATCACACCTCGTGAACATGAATTTGTATGGGATTGAGGCAGCGCCATCTAGTAGCTACTGTGGGATTTAGGCGGTGTCATCTAATCTATGGTGCGTTCCGAATTGCGATAAAAGCAATAATATCGCTAATCCGACCAAATTAAATCGTCACAAAATATAAGGGCTATTGAATCAGTAGGTTATGTTGTGACTTTGGTCGGATTCGCGATATTATCACTTTTATCGCTTTACGGAACGCAGGGCTAGTAGCAATGTCGTGGCCAAATCGTAAAATTTTCCCTTTTCAGGCTAACCTTTTAACTATGGTTGTATTTCATGAAATGGCCAATATCGTCTGGCCACATCGTGATGTCGTGTGACCGGATCAATGAATTAATCAAACGTTTAACGATATGGATATCATTAAACGTTGACGTTTAAATGATATTGCCAGTTTTAGTTGGCCATTCCATTAAATGACCGACCACATCATTAAATGGCCAATTTTTCGATATGGCCACGACAGCAATACAAACTCACGTTTATGCGTTCGATGCGAGTGATCGAGTGAAACTCGATAAAACTCACACAATAAGCACTCAGGTGGGATGAAAGCCAATTTAAGAGCTTCCCCATTGTGTGTTCAGATTTAAAATAAGAAAGTTCATTGGTCTTAAAAATGGTACGTGACCGGTGAGCGTGTGTGTCGCAGCGCGGACCACGAGGACGGCGAGGTGGTGGCGTACAACCGCGCCATGCTGCCGCCGTACTACGCGCTGCTGCGGCTGTGCTGCCGCCGCTCCAGCTCGTTCGCGCGCTCGCTGGCGCAGCACCAGAACATCCACTGGGCGTTCCGCAACATCGCGCCGCACGCGCACCTCTACCCCGGCGCGGCCGACGAGCTGCTCAGGTACTTATTTATTGCCGCGTTTACTCAAAATGACACTGGAATTTGTCAACCATCTGTTTTTTTTTGCAGTAATTTTATCAAACGACAGCAGCCACGTATGCGCATATTGACGATTATTCGTAAGATTAGATTGTACGAGAGATTAGAAGAAAATAACATCACTCATCGAAAGTAACGTTTATACTGCATAGGAGAGTCTTGATCACTTTATAGGTATTGCACGGGTCTTACGTCCCTGCTGGTCACCCAACTGTTCATCTCATTGTCTTCTACTCTTAACTTGACTCGTCACTATTTACTTCACATTTTACACAGCATTTGATTAGCGTCATATATCCCGATGATTTTTATGAATTTCAAGACAAATGCTCGAAATTTATTTCCTCAATGTATTAACCAGAATTTTCTTTTACACATAATTTCTCTTTCAGTCATAATTTTACATACATTCTTTTTATAATAGATAGAATATTCTATTTAAAATTATGTGATTAAAAATCATAATATGTATCGAGGTTCGAACCACGGACCTCAGCCCCTCTAGCATGAATTCTAAAACACGATATGATAAACGTATTTTGACAGTTCACCGTTATAAACCGTTTTATCATATCATGTTTTGGTGGTCATGCTATCGGAACTGGCAGTATAGCTCTCTGAGTCCGCCATAGTGCTCAATGCGCCATCGGCTCGCTTGCGTGACCCTTCAAAATGTTGAATCTCATATTGATGTGACGTGAACTGTAAATCGCTAGCGACCCGCCACAGTATAGATTACTTACGCTAAACTTCTAGTCCGCTCTGAACACAGCACGATTCGCGTTGCACTGTTGTAATATAGGTACAGTTAAATTATAATAGGCTAGATGACTAAAAAAATTTTTTGCTTTAATAGAAGCTCATTCATATAATAAACAGAAAGAAAAAATCGGTTTTCGAATAACCATAAAAACAACCAAGATATAAGGTATTAAAGATTTTTCTCCATCTCTTTCTAGCAAAACGGCAATTTGCATGGAGTTTATATGGCCGTACTCAACAACGACGTCACGGTTGATGTCGGATCTCTCTGTCTAATCGCCTTCAAATTAACAACTTAAAATGCTTGCATGTAATGTATTTGTAAGCCGATTTTAATTCTAATTTCACAGGCCGGCATCTTTTTCCGCGGTATTTTAATATTTAATGACGAGACGTAAAAATTAGAATTCAGTCATCATCCCAATTTATCTGTCTTTATAAGTTATAAGTGAACGATGAATGTCACATCACTAAATAAGTTTTAGCACGATAAGAATAAACATAGTATATTTTATGTGCGTGAGAAAGAGGCGTGACTAGAAGTTTAGCGCGATCTGCACCTTGGCCACGGAAGATATAATAGTACTCTGTACAGAACGGCCACTCATCACCCCGCACCCATTCCAAATACCTCTCCTCGCCCCGCACTTCGTTGTAGACATCACTGACACATAAACAAGGGCGCGCGCGTTCGCTCGGGCGCGGCGAGACTTCACGTTCACCGAGTAGACGCGAGCGCCGGCCGATAACAGAGACAGCGCTATGAGGGTAAAAGAGAAGGTAGTAGCTGCGCTTCTCGCGTCGTTTCGATTGACAACCACGCACTCAGCCCTACTAGATTCCACGCACACATTTGCGAGTGTACAAACGTCATTTGCTTAAGTAGTAGCACAGAAGATATAATAGTACTCCGTGCAGAACGGCCACTCACCTCCCCGCACTCATTTCAAATACCTCACCCCACCCCGCACGTCGTTGTAGACATCACTGACTCATAAACATGGGCAAGGACTTCACGTTCACCGAGTAGACGCGAGCGCCGGCCGATAACAGAGATAACGCTGTACGGGTAAAAGAGAAGGCAGTCCCTGCATTTCTCGCGTCAATCAGCCCTACTAGATTCCACGCACACACTTGCGCGTGTACAAACGTCATTTGCTTAAGTAGTAGTAATAGGTAATTGATTTTCGAACGTTGTATGGAGTGTCCGGGGTGTGGTAGTAGTAAGTAATTGATTTGCGAACGTTGTATGGAGAGTCCGGGGTGTGCCTTCGGTACGGTTGCAGGCTAGCCCGTTTGCTGGCGGCGCGCGGGGCGCCGGCTGCGGCGGGGGCGGGGGCCGGAGTGGGCGCGGGCAGCAGCAGCAGCAGCGCCAGCAGCGCCAGCGGCGGCGAGGGCGCCGACGTGCGGGAGGCGGCCGCCTTCCGCCGCAGCACGCTCGCCGCCTACTTACAGGGTGAGGGAGGTGAATATACCTGCCCACTAACGTTTTGCGACCGCCTCGCGAGCGGACGTCGTCGTTTGTACAACGATATACCTACAGTGTTATTTCTGATGATTATTTGTATAAATTGCTTTATTGCACCGTTGCTTTGATAGCTCTAATAGGGATAAGGGAAAATCTATAATTCTGTCTGTGTGATCTACATAAAAAATATGAGATACGTATTTTTCGCTATTCGAAAAAAACTCTAGATGAAGTGAATTGCTTAACTAGTTTTCTGTGCGACATTACAACTCAATGTGTTGTCGCAAGTTTTTTATTAGGTTAGAAAAAAAAACTTGAAGGACGTAAACTAAAAGTGCGTTGCCACCAAAATCTTTTGTTGACAACACGTGTTAAAACCTTAGATCATTTAACCTATGGATGCGGTACGCAACAAATCGCAGTATAGATTTTTCTGCCACTTTTCGCGGGAGGCGAGGTAAACACGTCACGCACACTACGAAAATGTGTACGAACACACACTATGAAAATATTACCCTACAATGAAGAAACACACACACATCGACAAATTAACGTGTATCTACGCAATCCCCACCACAAAGAATTAATGTCCCTAGTGATGTGTGTGACACAAAGAATGAGTAACTATTTGGGTCGTCGTGAGTGAATGATTGAAATGTTACAATAAATTGTATTTTAATTACTAGGGTATAGTAATTAAAATACAATTTATTGTACGGCTAGAGTTGATAAAAATACAATGAAGACAGGGTTTCTTAAATTAGTACAAAGCGAGGCCTGCTTATTATTATTAAAATGCTTTAATTAGTTTTTTGTGTCAAATACAGCCATTTCACTTGCTATTTAGCTGATCGACTGAAATAAATAATTATTTTCAGTCATAGGCGTAGGTAAAATGTTTTGATGGGGAGGGAGGGGGGGACGAATTTATATTTTCAGTTAAAGAAAGACAGAAGACAGTAAGCCCTCCGATGCGTAATCATAATTTTTATCAGCTCTCGGGGATGCTATGTTTGATGACTATCGATCTAAGATGGCCGCTGCCACAAAATGGTGGATTACGTATTTTTTCACAACTCTCTTAATATGGGTATCAAATGAAAGGGCTTGACTAGTAGAATACCACACACTATGATAAATGTAACTGGTTTATGTACATTAAAATACATCAAGTAATTAGTCATGGTCAAAGTAAAATAAAGGTACCATGAAAAGTCAGTAAACAAATAACAGAACGACACTCCGGAGTGCGATCAAAATAATGACTAGTGTGACTTGACTTGCGCCACGCTTCTATCTGAACCTGTCGAAACAAGTTAGCGCGGGGTGCAGTGGGAGGGTGGGGGGATACCGTGAATGTCTTAGATGTTTTACGTGAGAATTGTTACTACCAAGAACTAATTTCTGATTTTATTATATATCTACCTATATAGTTATAAAAATAGACATGTTTAATAGGTAGGCACTTTTTCGTTTAGCTTTGCTCGTATGGTAGAAATTTCTATCTCGTGCAAGTAAAAAGCACGAGATAGCAACTTACTGTCATACAAATAAAATAATTATTTTAGAAAACCTTTCATTTGTGATAGGGCTCAACGTGTTATAACCATTGATTTACTACCAAACGTAGATAGAGCACTTCATACAAAAACGCGCTTGAAATCTGTCACCTAATCGACTATACATTTGTACGCTGTTAAATAGGTAGTTGAATATGCAGACCCAAATTAAAATTACCATAAAGAAAGTACCGTATTTATCGAATTCAACCTTATTCTTTATTATTACTATTTGAAGTACAACCGTGCGCTGTTACATCATTTCATACCTAGCCACATTAAATTTGACGTTTAAGTAATTGCTACAAGAAAATATCAACTTTATACTCTCAAACATAATGCTCAAAATTGCTTATCGCGTTGTCGCTCCAACGCATGGAAAAGAACTGCACGAGGCAGTTCTTCACTGGCCCACTTTTCGAACGTTCATGCGTTATCTACGTTTGGTAGTAAATCAATGGTTATAACGCTTGGGACGATATCGGGCATTTTCCTTTAAGTTGCACCAAAAAATGTGAGTTAAAGTAAACATAAAATTCCTTGCTACACGTATGTGGCGTTAATTCTACCATTTTAGCTTAGTACCATGTAAGTTTTTATTTACATATAGTAAGACATGTTATATGTTATTCATTTGTCATAAAATGACGTTGAAAGTGTTTTTGTTCACATTGCCCGTACAAACTTCAAAGCCACTAAAATAAGAAGAAAAAGCTTTATTGTGTGATTTTAATAATGATGTTGCATTATTAAAATTTTCTCTGACGACGACGATGACGACAATCACTTGCTTTGTGCTCTTTACTGATGTCCCCAACAACTTGCTGCATAAAGCAGGTGGCATGAAATCGCAATGCAACGCGGAAACGAAACGAAAACGCGGTTAATGGTGACCGCAAACAATAGTTTTTCTATTTTGTATGCTGGCTGGCAGTCAACGTGTAAAATTAAATAGAAGTACAGTTGAATAAAATATACTTGAAAGTTTATGAACATTTTGCATCTTTTCAGGCTGAAAAGATTCAAACAAAAAACTAAAAGTACAAAAAAATAACTCATTTTTTTGTACTTATGACCTCAACTACAACATAAAATTTAGAGGACGTTCTTGCAGAAATTTTAAGAAAAGACGGTGTTACAATATGTAATTTTTCTATCTGGAGTAAACACGAGTGATGATGCCGTCTGGGCCTCTAGGGGTTAACTTACATTGCATTTTGTAAAATACCAATATAGATTATTTAATAGGCTTAAAATCAAGTGAGTCGCAGTCGAAAAATTGTTTAGAGTAAGTATATTGTATGGCCGACTTAAGTGTACGGCCATTAAATAAAGAAAAAAAAGTATATCGTATAGAATAGTACATTATAATACATGTGAGTAATGTTGAAAATTACGTTCGAGGCTGACATTGGGCACGAGCGCAGCGAGTGCTTTTAACTGCTCACGAGTGTTATACGACGTTTTTCAACACCATTGCGAGTAATTAATACAAACTTTGGTTCCTATTTTTTTCATATAAATAAAAGCGTGACTTTTCTTTACGAAACTATTAACTTTTGTTTACCAAACTGTGCGGTAATTCGAAAAAAATGTAATGGATATTCTAAGTTGGTAATATGATACATTTTGAAACTAAAATCGGTGTAGTTACATACCAATTACGAGCAACGGTGTTGAAAAAAGATTTTTTAAACTAGAAAGCAAAGTTGAGCAATATAATAATATATATTTTCTTGATATTTTTTGTTCTATTATATTACACGTGAATTTCTATTTTAATCTTATATCTGGTTAAACAAACTCCGGAGTGAATGAATGATAAATAAAAATATGAATCAGCATCATTCACTCACGTTGTCCCAGCACTAAGCAATAATGCCCGTGTCACAGATAATATAATTCCCGTGTATTGTGTTGAGCTACCATCGTACCATTGTATTTTTCTATCGTAACGGCATAAAAAATACTTCAAAATTGTAAACAAATGAAACACGGTAATGTATATTTTATAATTAAATGTGATAGGAAACGCCATAATCTCGAAGATTTGAGTAGCTGGATCACTTTTTGCAAGAGGAAACTGCACAATTAACCATTTTTTGGAGCTCTTAGTGCGACACGAAAACGACACCAAATGCCAGCGGTCGCGCGTCAACTAGTTTTATATAACGTGTATGGTCATATGGTCAGCGTAAATTGGCAGAGGGGTTCGCCCAGCCTTGCCGTCTCCCGTATGAATGCTCTAAGGTTAAAACACAATAGTTGGCAATTTTTATTCGGTGGAGTCTCTGCTATAGATTAACTTTTGGTAACAACATATGTTGACAGCACAAAAGTTGACAACTTCTATTTACCAGAAATGACTTAACTCCATACCAAATTAAGAAGTCGATCAACTTACTATATTCTAGCACTTTTCACCAAGTTATACAGAGCTAGCATGCTAAAAGATGCTATCTTAATACCACATTGTTGGGGAATGAATACGCTTAGTAGTGGATATATTGTTGTTGAGGTTATACTGACGATGGAATTTTGAAATATGGTTAATATTGTAAACAATAATCAGTACTCGCATTTAGTTACTTTATATATAACAAACGTATATGTATTATTAAAAGAAATGTCTTGTTTTTAGGTTTAAATGGCAGAACATGCTGGACAACATTAATATCAGCCTTCTGTACACTAGTCGAGAATGAGGACGATAGATTGTATGTGGTTTACAATGGTGGCCTACAGATTACTTTTGAAGTGAGTATACGCAATATACGTATTATTATTTTTTATAGCGTGCGTGTTATTTTTAATAATTGCTTTTTGATTATCTAACAGATAGATTTAATTATAATAAGATATATCTGTGAATAAAATTTCCTTGGAACTTGTAGATACGATTTTTGGGTAAGGAGATAAAATAGTAGTAGTAGATAAAATAGTAACGGGATAGCATAGTCTTCCGCGCACGCATACCGTTATAGTGGTAGCACAGGTATGAAACATTGACTTGGCTGAACGTCAAAAAAGTGTCAGCGTACCCCTGCCAATAGAATTTGACCACATGTGTTTTTCTTATTTTAGGGCGAAACTAGCTTTTTTATTGTTTATTTAATAGACAAAGATTTATGTTAAAAAAAACGAGTGAAATATTAGGATTGGTGTTACCTTACGGGGTATAGTGGCTATCGCAGTGATTGGTTTTATGGTCGGTTAATTTACGCAACAATTTTGACATCCTACACGTGTGCTCATCAGCTTAGACTGATTTCTTTGTATGACATTCGATATGATTGTGTATATCAAATATCGACGTTTATTGCACAGGTGCTAAAAAAATCGACTAGCAAAAAAGTCTCGAAAATTACCTTCGAGTTAGTCACGCACATGTCATAGACGAGTACCGAAAGCCGCAAAAAGTGTGACTTTCGTGACCGTTTGGCAACTGCTCGGCAGTACACACCCTTGCTATGTCAGGCCTCTGACACTCGATGTACTTGTGCGCGTTACTAGCCTACTCTGGCCCGCACCGACGGCGCGGCGGGCGGTGCGAAATTAGTAGGCTGCCAATAACCGTCGGATGCGCGGGCACGCACTGTTACATTATTTGTGTTACGAATGTTACGATCGATTAATTTTCATACGAACTAATTAAGTAATATTATGCTTATTGAACGTTAGTTTTATACAAGAAAATTATGAAATAAATTTCGGACTTATCAGAATCTCGAATATTTGCAATATTTTGTATGGCCTACAGGAATTTGTTCCGGTCTAGTCTGGGCGTATGTGCATGTGATATTCTAACTGGACCCACGATACAGAAGAAAATCCTAGTGTAGGTGGGGCGACGTTTTTTTTAAACAAAATCGTTAAAATATTTTTACCGTAAGGTGCAACCCTTGTCCGATTGCGTTCGCTCTGACGCCACGTAGTCTCGCGCAGCTGCGAAGCAATGCTGATTTTACACTCAAAACTGTAGGTGCATTTTTGTACGCGGCAGAAAAAGTAGGCTATTAGGAGGATTGTGAAGCTGTAAATTTTCATACAAAAAGCGATAACGCCTTTCTCCCACTTAACATAGTCCAATTTTCATAATTTTTGAAAATGTTGTAGATATAATGAAGATCTAGGTTTGTACGTTTTGATTTTGAAGTAATATTACTCAGAATATAAATTATGAGCATCTAAATATCCATATTTTAGACCTAAAAACTACCTCGTACATTTTTATCTTTTTTGACTATATTACACTGAATTACAAAAAAAGTAAAACGTACAAACATAGATTAAAGTATCTAATGAGACCAAAAGTGTCTAATTTAATGAAGGTTTAGGGGGGTAAAACAGTTATCGCCCGAAACCATATTTTAATAAGAAATGTAGGCATTTGCCTCGGACTTTCAACTCTAAGCGATGTGCAACAAGCTGCATTTTTGAAAGTGCATATTCGAGCCATGAATTGGAACTTCACAGTCCTCTTAACGCGTTAGGTATTTGAACATTTTCTTCGGTGTGATTAGATAATAGATATAGTTACGCGGTAACTATTTAGTAATCTGTGGCGTTTCGCGGCAGGCGCTGCAGAGCCTGCACGCGATGTACACGGAGGGCGGCGGCGGCGGGGGCGCTGGGGGCGGGGGCGGCGGCGGGGCCAGCGTCCGCGGCGAGCTGTGCGGCGCGCTGCGCTGGGCGGGCGCGCTGTGCCGCACGCTGCGCACGCGCCGCGACGCCAAGGAGGCGCGCGCGCTGCTGCTCGCCTGCAAGGACTGGCCCGAGTGCGCGCGCCGGCTGGTCGCCATGCTGCCGCACCACCACCGCTTCGATCACCTGCGAGTGCCCGCGCTAGGTACGTATGCCGCACGCCACTGAGCAACGCGCGTACGTACTATCGAGGTCTCTCTTGACTTACCACTTTGTAGAAATATTCGTTTGAAAGCGGATCGCATCGGACAAGCCCACACGACCCATACCTATCCCTGATTGGCTACGTATTTTTACTACGATTTACTACGGCCAATCATAGACAGACATCTGGTTTCATTGAAATCGCTCTTAGTGTCAGTCTGCTTTACGCTTTGCTATTGGTAAATGAATGAAGCGGGGCGTGGTCTGACGCGATTGTCATCGTGCAGTGTGCAAGCGACTTTCGACGTAGGACTGGTGAGGTGCCAGTGTCCTCGATAGTCCATTACAACAATATACAGTGTGTTTCTGCATAAAGTGCACATACGAGGCAGGGGGTGAAAGGGGGTCATTTTAGCAATAAAAAAATCAGAAAAAAATCCCATTTTTTTTTGTATTTTAATTTTTTTACCCTCCGTTGCGAACCTGACGTCCATAAACCGTTATAACTCTTGAATGAATAGACAAATATCAATGAAATAAACGCTAACGTGATCCTTAAAGATTAATAGTGCTGTCAAAACACAAATTTTGTCAATTATTATCACACACAATTAAGAAAAAAGCGTAGTTTTTTTATTAAATCTAATTTTTATACAAAATATACCCATATTGTTTTCTAGTGCTTATTTCAATCAGCATCATTTCAGCTATCAAACATAAATCGCATCTCTAGGTCATTGTAACAATAGCTATGATCATTCGAATCGAGGTGTTAGAGACCGCAGTACCATTAACTTCGCAATTTTTTCTACCTGAGTCATGTCATTGGACACTTATTATTATTAGTTTCAACTTAATTAAAGCCTTGGAATAATAATACTACAGTTACATGTAGATTATTCTCGACTGTGTTATATAATAATTTTGCATTCGTGACTAGGGACACACAATAGTACATTGTTACCCTAGGGATGAAAGTAATTTATTTAGTCTCGAGACGGGGTTTGGCGCCCGAGCGTAGAGAGGATCTCTACGATTCGACAAGGGACTAAAAAGCTGACAAGGTCGCCTCTTGGATATGCCATTGGATTCGGGCATAAGCCCCATACCTGGCTAAACAACTCTCCAGTAACTTCCACCCCCATGGAGGCACGTTCGGTATCGGACGCTAGTCCGATACCGAACGTGCCTCCATACTCCGAACGCATACTCCGAACGCATACTCCGAACGCATACTCCGAACGCATACTCCGAACGCACCCCTTGAGGGGCTCGAGTCTACCCTAAGTTAGGGCCTTAACCACGCTGGTCCAGTGCGGATTGGTCGACTTCACATACACCATTGAATTTCTTCGCAGATGTGTGCAGGTTGCCTCACGATGTTTTCCTTCACCGTAGGAGCGTCGGACAAATGTACACATGAAATTCGTGAAACCAATGTATTTTACATTGGTACGGATTGCGGCACATAAGTTAAACTAAAATGGCTGCCGTCTGCGTAGGAGTAATAGGCTAGATGACAATTTTTTTTTTCGCTTTAATAAAAGCTTATTCGTATAATAAACAAAGAAAAAAATCGGTTTTCGAATAACTATAAAAATAACCAAGATATAAGGTATTAAAGATTTTTCTCCATCTCTTTCTAGCAAAACGGCAATTTACAAGGAGTTTATATGGCCGTACTGAACTATGACGTCACGGTTCATGTCGGATCTCTCTGTCTAATCGCCTTCAAATTAAAAACTTAAAATGCTTGTATCTAATGTATTTCTTAGGCGATTTTAATTCTAATTTCACAGGACTGCATCTTTTTCCACGGTATTTTAATATTTAATGACGAGACGTAAAAATTAAAATTCAGTTATCATCCCAATTGTAAGCCCTCGCGTGTCGCAGTTCATTTGAGATCCAAAAATCATAGCAATGAGGCAGATAGCAATAGCCATTTAAATTTCGTAGGCAAATATTCACATAACATTTATTTTTACCATTGCACCTCGGCGAACGGCAGCCATTTTAGTTCAACTTATACGTCGCGAATATTACATTGCGGTCTCGAACCCCGGATCTCCCGATTGGAAGGCAAATGCCGCCGACGCTCCCGTGTTAAGCTGCGTGTTTATACGCAGGTTTATCGTTTCGGTCTAATCGCTTGCGCCTGCCTACAGGTGTGCTGCGCGAGCTGGTGATGATCGGCGGCGGCGCGGCGCTGGGCGCGCTCGTGCCGCTGGCGGCGGCGGCGCGCGGCGACCAGCGCGCCCGCCCGCACGCGCACCTTCACGCCTGCCCCGCGCGAGCCCCCCACCCCCACTCCCACCCCCACCCGCACGGGCACGGGCACGGGCACGCGCACGCGCACTCGCCCGCCGCCGCGCAGAGGCCCTACCACAAGTTCATCGGTGAGCGCGTACACACTTCGTCTATGGGCGCGTTCCAGATAAGCATTTTTAGCCATAAATATCTACATTTTTAGCATTTCTGCGTTTCATTAGCGGTGATGCTAGTTTTTCTTGCTGGTTCTCGTGCGTTTCATTTAAGCATTTTTAACACGAAATGCTAGCATCAAATACCCATGCTAGTAGATGGGTCCTCTGATACCACTTTTTCTCAGCTTTCAAATTTGACATTTGGACTCTTCCTTTTTCATGAATCAAAGAGGATTTTTAGCGGATTTAAAAAATTCATTGAAAGATTTTTATAGTATTAGCCAAACATGCGCTCTCGTCGAACTCTGACGCGTGAATGCAGGCGGGCTGCCCGGCGCGACCATTCACGTTCAGACTTGTCTGTGCCCGCGCAGACAAAATGCAATTCTCCGGGCAGGCCGCGGGCACGGGCCGACGGGCTTGCCCGTGCCCGTTGCCTAGCATTCACGAGCAGACATGGGACAGACTTGCCCGCTTTTTTCCCCGCTTAATAACTTGTGTCTTGTGTGTCGTCCGGCAGACGTGTGTTGCCGCGTGGCGCGCAGCCAGCGCTGCATGTCCGAGCAGCTGGTGCTGCTGTCGGCGCTGTGCGCGCTCGAGGCGGTGCCGCTGCGGTTCAACTACTTCGCCGCCTTCTGGCGGGACGTGGCCGCTTCGCCGGTCAGTATCCTATCCACCCATCGCTCGCACCGTTTTTAGGGTTCCGTAGTAAACAAGGAACCCTTATAGTTTCGCCATGTCTGTCTGTCTGTCAGTCCGCGGTTTTACTCAGAGACTATTAGTACTAGAAAGCTGTAATTTTGTATAGGTATGTATATTATTCATGCCAAAAAAGTGGTGGAAAAAACATTGAGAATTTTTTTTAAGGGTAGCTCCCCTACAAGTATAGTGGGAGTAAATTTTTTTTCTCAACTAACCCATCGTGAGGGGTATTGTTGAATAGGTCTTTAAAAAATAATGTAAAGTTCAGAACACCATTTTTCGATTTAGGGATCCGTTTCTGAAATATTTGGTTTTAAAGTGAAAATTTTTGTCAGAGGTAAGTGTCCCCCCCCCTCTATCTGCTAAACGGTTATACAGGTTGTCCCAAAAAATAGTGTCAAGCGAAAGTCCAGAGTTAGAGCACCTCTTGGAGTACCCGAATCACCCCCATGTATGTTCCGCGATTATTCGTAGTTTTAGAGTAATAATTTTTTTTCTGACTTTTTGAAAATTTCGATCTAAAGAACTTAAAAATTTTTAATAAAAAAAAGTTGAACATATTTTAATGTTTTTTTTATGCCACTGAATTATCTTTAGTGCTTCTTTTATGTCTAAAATAATCAGCTTCGTAACTTTAGTGGAAATTTTGAAAACAGTAGTGTAAAGTCAAAATTTGAATGTTAGTGAATAATTACTTAAAAATTCATCTTTAAATTAAAAATCTAAACAGGCGAATTCATGGTTTCTAAGTATGTCTAAAAACTTCTCTAGACTCTCTGCTTTCATAATAATTTAAAAAAAAAAGTACTTAATAGGGCTACTTTGGCTTAAATCGGCCATCAAAGACAGCAAGGTGAAAATTTCATAAAACTCGACTTCTGAATATTTTTTTTTTAAATTCCAATTATTTATTAATAAACCAAAAATGATTGTAGAAAAGCTAAAAATTTATTATTTGAAGGTCAAAAATAACTGTTCCTGCTGCCATCTTTAATAACCTTTGAAGGTTTATTATAACTTAATAAATGAAACAAAACATTATTTTCAAAGTATTTATTATTCGATCGCTTAAAGAAAGTTTTCAAAATGACGACCTTCGTGCTCAATACATATTTCTGCATCGTCTAAAAAAGTTTTCTTTTAAATTTATAAATGCAATTCTGTTGTTTTTTATTGTTTCTTCCGCTTGTCTTAATTTTGTTCTTAACACTGTGACGTTTGTAATGTCCTTGGCGTATACTAATTCCTTGTAGTATCCCCAGACGAAAAAATCTATGGGGTTCAAGTCGGGGGACCGTGGCGGCCACGCAATGGGCCCTCCACGACCGATCTATCTGCCTGGAAATGTTTCAGACAAATGTTGTCTAACATTTCTAGCAAAATGGCATGGAGCGCCGTCGTTTTGAAAAATCATATTTCTCCGCGTTAATAGGTCTACATCTTCTAATAAGACGCCGAGATCACGTCGTAGAAATTGCAAGTAGGCCTCGCTGTTCAGTCGGTCCGGTAGTTCGAACGGACCAATCAGCTGTCCGTTTAGGATGCCTGACCACAAATTGATACTAAATTGTTCTTGAAAATTAGATTCCCTTGTGAGGTGTGGATTTTCAATACTCCACGAATGGTAGTTATGCGCATTAAACACCCCACATCGCTTAAAATGTGGTTCATCAGTCCATAGAATATTTTTAAAGAAATTTTCGTTTTCAGCTTGTCTCCGTAACATTTCCTGACAAAATGCCACCCTTCTCGGGTAGTCTGCGGGCTTGAGCTGCTGAACTTTCTGGATGTGATATGGGTGAAAACGCTCTTGATGAAGTATTCGATGTGCTTGTGATTTCGGAATTCCGATTCGACGTTCTATTGTTCTTACACTAACTGATGGATCTCTCACCACTTCTTCGACCACTGATTGGACAGTATCTGGGTCACTCATTTCAGATGGGCGCCCCGATCTTCTACCTGGTAGGAGTCCTTCCATGTAAGAGTTATGTACTCTTAAAATCATGCGATGATCAGGCCAAGTTTCAGGCTGAGGTCCACCTCCATTTTGTACTTGCTGCCGGAACAACCTGGCTGCTTCAGAAGCATTTCCTCTTGCATATCCATAAAAGTAATGCATAAGAGCATATTCTTGCGATGAAAAAGACATCACAAAATGAAGAGCTTGAAAAGTCCGTTAAGAATGCCAAATTTGTCAAAATCCCGTATTCACACAAAACCAAATCGTAATCGCACTCAAGGTCCGTAAAGAAAGCAAAGTTCGTCAAATAATCACAAATGAGCGTATCGTACGTAAGGCGCAAACAAAAGCAGGCAAACGACTGGCGCCAGAACACAATAGGCGCTCGGACTACACCCCCCGCCTCATCCCCTTGTCACAAAGAATAGCATTCCTCAGTTAAAGTTATCTATTTCGCCAATGAGAGTGAGAGAGATAGCAATAATGCGGTCTCTTTCATATCCTCTCACTCGGGCAATTTTTTAGCAGGTAAGTACTGCGTTACATCCAACACTACAACCGATGTGATCCGCGAGAAAAATATTTAAATATGGGTTTCATGTAGTTAATTTTTGCTAAATTGTAATTAATCTGAACCTTAGAAATTATAAAAAGACCAGATATTTTTTTTTATCATCTGATAGGAATTTGGTAAATTTTATTAAATTTTCACCTCGCTGTCTTTGATGGCAGATTTAAGCCAAAGTAGCCCTATTAAGTACTTCTTTTTTTAAATGATTATGAAAGCAGAGAGTCTAGAGAAGTTTTTACACATACTTAGAAACCATGAATTCGCCTGTTTAGATTTTTAATTTAAAGATGAATTTTTAAGTAATTGTTCACTAACATTAAAATTTTGACTTTACACTACTGTTTTCTAAATTTCCACTAAAGTTACGAAGCTGATTATTTTAGACATAAAAGAAGCACTAAAGATGATTCAGTGGCAAAAAGAAAAACATTAAAATATGTTCTACTTTTTTTTATTTAAAATTTTTAAGTTCTTTAGATCAACATTTTCAAAAAGTCAGAAAAAAAATTATTACTCGAAAACTACGAATAATTGCGGAACATACATGGGTGTGATTCGGGTACTCCAAGAGGTGCTCTAACTCTGGACTTACGCTTGACACTATTTTTTGGGACACTCTGTATATGGACACGTGATAAAATTACAACAGTAGTATTATAACGAAGTTTAAAGGAAAACTATCAGAGTTGAGTACTAAGTACAAACTAAAAAGTTATAGAAGACCAACTTATTAAAATGTACTCGGAAAAGTAAAATTTCATTGAAAATCTACTCGACTCTCGAGATACAGGCTAGTACCTAGTTCGTGGTTGGGTGGCTGGCTAGTGGTAGGACAAGTTAATTTAAGTAAATTTCACTTTTGTGATTCTAGCATAAGAGACGAGACAATAAAGTTTATTATTATTATAATTAGTACTGAATATAAATTTACGAACCACGTGAAGTTAAGGAAATATAAAATCATTGCAGCTTTAATAATAATAATGCCTAATTTAATAGCAACGTATTTAGTAATCTGTGGCAACGTGTTGTGAGGTGTGAGTGTAAACTCAAAGTTAGCATTTGCAACTACGGAACCCTACACTGCGCGTGGCCCGACACGCACTTGGCCGGTTTTTTATACAGCAAAGTTGGCGGACAAGCAGTCTGCCCACCTCATGGTGAGTGGCCGCACAGACGCCTAATAGTACATGTGGATACTGTAAGATGTTCTGAAAATCATAAGCGACCTCAGTAACGCGCAGGAACATAATGATAATGTTATTAAGCTGCAATCAACGTAAATACGTAAACGGTCATACTCGAAATATTGAAGTTGAAATAAGTACTTTAAAATGTTCAAAAAATGTAAAGTCCAGTTTTGAATTAAAGATGTCATATGTACGGTTACTGTCCATACATTTAGAGAGAGTTGGTTAAATTAAAATCACTGGTAAGCTACGACAATGTTTATTATAAGAAATGGTAAAAAAGGCTACTAAACTATAATGATATGAATGAGCTCACACGAAAGAATGTTAATATGGTAATGGTGTGGTAAGAACACGCGCGAATGGTGTAATGGTTGGTTGTGTACTACTGATAAACATGTGCTTAGATACATCGAATGTCAATGTGCATGAAATGCTGACGGGGCGCATGTTACCGTGGCCGCGGCCGCGGCATTATATTGCACAATGTACGTAAACCGTACATCATAACTCTTATTTTGATGACGCCCAGGTTTAGGTAAGGTTTTTTTAAAGTAACGAAGACTCATTAAAAAAATTACTTATATCTTTAAACGTGTTCTGTACAAAACGTAACATTGCTTCGAAAGAGTAAATCAGTCTGATATTGTTTCATTTATTTGCTCATTATTTGTTTTAGGCGGACGCTAAACTAGAGGAGATGCTACTGGAGTGCAGCGTAGTGTCGGAGTACATGGATGCAGTGCTGCTCGACGAGCGGGAGTCTTTAGAGGACCCTGCTATATACCAGTTCATGCTGCACTATTATCCAAAGGTGTGCGAGTTTGTTTAGTCATTAGATTTTATAGGTCTGTCTGAAATATCAGTGGGCTTACTCTCTAACCAATTCCGATCGATCAACATTGTGATTTTTCGTACGCTTAATTAGCAACACTAGCGCAAAATAGTTTTTTTTTATTGCAAATAAGTTGGCAAACAAGCAAACTGCCCACCTGTGTGCGGAGTGCGAGTTTTATCGAGCTTTACTCGATCACACGCATCGAACGCGTAAATGCAAATTTGTATGGAATTAGAGCAGTGCCATCTAGTAGTCACTAGATGAAGCTGTCTCACTCCATAGCAGCTACTATACTCGCGAGCAACCAAATCGACTCAACCTTTCACTGCGCGCACACACATCAATTTTACAAAAACTACACGGGGTATTTTTGACAACAATTATATGTCATTTGAAAGTTTAAGATATCAGCTTTAATTTGGTGTTATTATTATTGACATCCAATCATTATTTTTTAAATTAATAATGTCTGAACGTAATTGTGGGAGAAGGGGAAATTTAGTACAAAGGGTTGTGGTCGGGGGGTTTACAAATTAAACAAAAAATGTCGAAAACACATTAAAAATGTATTAAATCAATATTTGGTATTGCCCCCCCTAGCTCTAATTACACCTTGCAGTCTGTTTTTCATTAACCTAATTAACTTTTTGACGGTCTCTTGAGGAATGCCGTCCCACTCCTCTAATAACGCTAACTTCAGGACTTCTACGCTCGAAGGGACTGGATTTCTGGTCCGTACTCTTTTTTTGAGCTCATCCCATAAGTGCTCAATGAGATTCAAGTCTGGACTGAGCGCAGGCCAGTCCATTGTGCGTATTTCGACTTCTTGAAGAAACTGCCTAGCGATACGTAATGTGTGACAACGGGCGTTATCGTGCATGAACACAAAGTCTTCCCCAGTAAACCCTGCGTAGGGAACAACATGGTCCAGCAGTATGTCGGTGATATACCGATCAGCCGTTACTCCGCCCCCTCGATCTCCCCCAGGCACGAAAGGAAGCTTGGTTTTTCCTTCTCAGGAGATTCCAGGCACATCATGAAAGAACCTCCGTCATATGCAACTGTTTCAGCGAAACAGCACTGTGAAAATCGTTCACCCGGATGCCTGTAGACCCGGTCTTCTGTCGCTCCCATGTAGACACATTATACACTCGTCGGTGAACAGGACCAACCGACATGTAGGATCGGTCGGAGGCCTTTTTGGAGTTAGGTTAGCTTCCTTCAAGCGTATTCTTACTGTCCATTCGCTGACAGCCACCCTTCGTACACGTCTCAGTTCTTGCTGTACATTAACACCCGTTAAATGGCGATGGCGCAACGAGGTTGAGGCTATGAAACTGTCGTACCTTTGGAAAGTGCACCGGTAGCGGCTGGTCCTTGGTCTCCAATCAAAGGCACCAGTCAACAGTCTGGCTCAAGTGAAGCTGGGCAGTGACTGCTCGCTGACTTAGCCCTTGTTGCAACTGGGCAACAGCTTGAGCGGCTTCTTCAGGTGTGGTGTCCATATTTTCGTAAAAACAATGAATGTAATTTACAGGGATGTGTACCGGTCAACTTGTGATATGCAAATGTAAGGGTAGCGGGCTACGGGGGGCTTTTATAGCGGGGTAAGTAGCGCAAGTCGTGGGCAGCTTATAGAGCAAGTTTACTGTATCGCCCTATTAAACAGCGTAAATAAATAAGGGCTTATTTTTTATATAAGGCATTGATGCTCATTGAAAGCTTAAATTTTAAGCTTTCAAATGACACATTGTTGTCATAAATACCGTGTGTAGTTTTTGTAAAATTGATGTATGTGAGCGCAGTGAATGGTTGAGTCGATTTGGTTGCTCGCGAGTGTAGATGGCGCTGCTCTAATTCCATACAAATTCGCGTTAACGCGTTCGATGCGTGTGATCGAGTAAAGCTCGATAAAACTCGCACTTCGCACACTGATGGTAATTGGTAACAGTCACCTATAATATACGTGGTACCTGTGGGATTCGCAGTGAAACTGCAACCCCCACAAGAACCACACTGTACGTTGCCAACTTGTGACATCAGATGTAAAGTCACGGTACACTGCCATATCGTACCTTTCAAACCGGAACACAGCAATGCAAGCACTGCTGCTTTGTGGCAGAAATAGGTAGAGGTACCCAAGCAGACGATTCTGTACAGCGTCTCCCTCCGGTCTCCGGTGTGTTGGTTCCCTACCTTGAGAAAATTTTAAAATATTGTCTTTGGTGCACTCAAAACCCGCGCAATACGGGTTCAATTAGGCGCCAATGTTTTTATTTTATTTTATAGAAAGGTTTACAGCCACAATTAACAATATATAAATTCACTTATTCTACTATACGCCAAAAAACAAATCTCCACATATAGACAAAAAACTACAAAAATTTAGATTCTGACCACACAATATAAACTACAAACTACACATCAACAACACAAATTTTTAAAATTCAAAGAACACATTAACATGCTTTGCTACATATCAGCATCACCACTACTCGGTCGGTCGATTTGCAACCAGTCGTCTCCAATGTGGCGATATAAGCGTACGAAAAATCACAATCTCGATGTCGATCGATCGGGGTAATTGGTTCAAGAGTGAGCGTACTGACCGTAGTGTGTGTGCGCGCAGATCGGCGGCGGGGGCGGGTGGGGCGCGGCGGAGGCGCTGGCGGAGGAGGTGCGGGCGGGCGCGGCGGGCGCGGCGAGCGCGGCGAGTGCGGCGAGCGCGGCGAGCGCGGCGGCGGGCGCGGCGCGGGCGCTCGCGCTGATGGCGGCGCGCCGCCCGCCGCCGCCGCCGCACGTGGCGCGCGCCATCCGCGCCGCCGCGGTCGCCCTGCAGCGCGCAGGTAAAGGCGGCTACTACACAGACGTACAAAGGGTAGCAGACTTAACATCATTTTCACTTGTCTCGCTCGCAAAGTTCGTCTTTATGTCGTTCATAGGCTGCATAAAATGGCTTTTACATCTCATGTTCGGTAAGTAGGTCCTTGTTACCCCCGAATGGGGCTTGTAGGTGACCAATTAGCGCTCTAGGGTAATAATGTAGCTAGAAAAGCCCTAGGGCTGTAAGTAATTTATTGCCAGTATCATGGTTAGATGTACGCGAACTTTTTGAAAAAGTGAAGTGTTTTTTTAATTACTTACCGCTCTAGGGCTTTCCAAGCTACATTATTACCCTAGAGCGCTTATTGGTCACCTACAAGCCCTATTTGGGGGTAATAAGGACCTACTTACCTCACAATCGAGATGTAAAGCAGAGTAGTTAGCTTGGGTTGCAATTGATGCCTCACAGCCCTTGGCTACTAATCTACTATTTATGTTGTAGAGTAACTTAAATAAAAACTTTGCTGGCCGGTCCTTGAAACAGAACGGCAAGGTCGACTTTGCTTAGACAAGGTGGTCAAAATAAGGACCACATTACATGCATTTTTGAGTAATAATACATTACTGCAGAGGCCGGGCAATCCCATTCCCGCCGAGGTAATAGTGCTTTTCTCAATAATTGCGAGGAAATAATTAAAGACGTAATACTGGAATTAATTATGAAATTCAGTGTAATAATAATACCATATAAATAAAAACCTTTCATTAAAATAATTATTGTTTAATGTTGTCTATTTATTCAAATATTTATAATTGCCGTGATCTTAGTATAATTTAGCTTTATGATCTGTAAATAAGACAATAGTAGGTACCTAATAATAATAAGCTTCCTCTCTCTTGTTAAACGATTGCATGCCCAACGGGTCCATAATGATCTTATTTTTTGTGAATCATTTATTATACACATTATGGTATGCATAAAAGATTTTGAATTGAATTGAATTGGAAACAAATGAGTATAATATGAGTAAAAAAACAAATCAAGCAATTAATTAATTAATTCTAGTACATAGCCTAGCATTTATTTTAATTTTCAATTAGTGCAAAGGAAACAAAGCGCATACAGCCCAATCATATTTTGCGCAAAAAATGTAATACCGCTGATTAACACCTTTTTCTCTCGCAACGAAAATAAAGCATATTTTCGTGTGATTTCATACCAACATTTTAATAAAATTGTTGTCATATTCAAAATGCTTACAACGTGTCTCATAATAACTCCCTAACCGAAAAGAATGTGTCAATTTTAATAACTTGTCATATCAATCGAATTTAATTGTCAAATTTTTGAAAATTCAGTTTTAGAACAGTTTTAGGTTGGCACTTTTGATAGTTTAAATAAAATTATATACTTATTATAATTTTTATGGGGAGATATAAGACACGTTGTATATGCTCGAAGAGTGCATTTTTATAATGTGGGAGCAATTGGCTGTATGACAAGTTACATGATTCAAGTTATAGATAAATTAAAAAACATTGGAGCAGCGGCCAAAAATGAATTTTCATACTAACTTTCTTCGCCTAGGCCGGGAAAGTAATGCATGAGCCAAGAATTGCAAACTTCGTGTCTTCTTTTTAGTACAATAATGCCTACATTTCCGAGCATGTGCATGGGCGTGTGTTCAACAGTGGAGGAGGAGCACTCGGACGGCGAGTCGCCGCCGCAGGCGGGCACGTCCGGCGCGGCGGCGGCGGCGGCGGCGGCGGCGGCGGGCCGGTGCCGCACGCCGTCCGGCAGCGAGCCGGAGCCGGACGTGGAGCCGGACGGCGAGCCGGAGCCGGAGCCGGACGCGGAGCCGGAGCCGGACGCGGAGCCGGACTCGCCGGAGTCGCTGCCGCCGGACGAGGACGAGGAGCCGGCCGGCCGCTCGCCGTCGGCGCGCGCGACTCTCGCTCAAGCCGCCCGCGCCCTCCTCGCCGCAACGCACCACGTCGCGGACGCGTAACTACCCTTTACCTACACCTACTCTAGTGACCCCCCCCCCCCCCCCACCCCAATCCTTACATTAGAGTCCCACCTTTAATGTCTGTCGAATACGGAAGAGGACAATTTTTCTAGAACGTCCGACGTGTAGGATATTATTAAAAATATTGGACTCGTATTTTTTAACACTATCACAAACTTTAGACTATACAGGTTACTTTTTAAACAGCAGCCAAACTGTATGTGCGCTTGTTCAGACAAGCAAACTGAACATTTTTTACTTCGGGATCAATCTTGAAGTCGCGAAAAAAATCGGCAGTTCAATACATTTAGATTGAGTGGATGTTAGACATTAGTATGGAACAGCTGATTTTTGGTCCAATAAGATTGGTCCCATAGTAAAAGTAGTTGAGTTTGCTTGTCTGAACAAACGCACAAAATTTGGCCCTGCTTAAAATTCAACCTTGCATCTCGATTACAAATGTCGCATGACGTTAGACGTAGACAAATTTTCTGCTTACTTGTGACGTAGCGAGCTCCCACTTCACTATGACTTCAGTTATTTTTTTTTTCGTATTTTGACATAGCAAAATAATACGTGTCAGATATTTTTTTATCATCCAAATGACGGACTAATCAGGTTTCGATTCTCCATATTGAATCCGCACCTCTATTGACATCCATCCCGATAGAACTTGACACTTTATTTAATATGTGACATGACATATTGTAATGACATCGATATTGTTTGATAGTTTCATTGTTGATTATGTATATTGTAGCGTATCAAAGATTTATCATTTGCAAAAGCTACTAACAATAGATTATCCAGAAAGTTGGACTGAATGCGCTCGTTTCATTTCAGAACATAAATTTACATTATATACGCGACACACGAACGCGAGAACTTTGTGGTGCCGTTTTGCTTAACTATATCCAACGTCAACTACCCACATCATGTACATTGTTGATGAGAAAATAATACCTGCCTGGATATTAGTTTCTTGAAACGAATCACCGGGTATCACAACCTAAACCATCTATACTATATTAAGTGATATATCGATTTAGACAAATGCGTTGAGTCAATTTTCAAAACGCGTTGCCAGTAATTACTTTTTGACATAAGTTAAGCTTGGTGCTAACCACGCGAGTAAGTGTCTCGTTGCGAGGAATTTACTTAAATGTTAAGTATTCTAGTTAATGTATGTAAATTTTTTTTTACAACACTCGACTATATTAAACCAATTGTTGTGTTGTGTTTCGAAGTCTCTTGTTTTAGTGGAGACTAAATGCGTATCTGCTCCGTTTCGCGAATACAACAAAATATACAGTTTTCACTTCCATTACTTGAGCATAATTTATTCACTTAATTACTTGTCTTGTGTGCACTAAGCTTAACGCGTAACAGTTGTTATATTTTACAACTGGTTAAGACGGCAATACGAGGATAAACTCTATTTTATTACTCTTTCATTTGATACTCTTATGATTACGCAATCTCACTTTTACATTTAAACCAACAAAATAATGTTTAATTCCTTAATCTACAATACTCTTAATATTAACATTTTTATAAGAGCGCTTTATTTGTACTATAACTAAATTATAAATTAGCAGAACAGAACTATTTAAATGTGGTTATTCATTTATGAAGAACGCTTCACCCATTCAACTTATATTTTGATATCAGTTTTTTTTTCATTTTTGTATTGACGTCTTCACCAGTATTACAAAAAAAAAAATATGCTGTACCTGTCTCCTTTGCGAGGGTAGTTGGTCGATAATACATATAAGTCATCTATCTATTTACAAGGTTTGTTTACTAAACCAACTCATAAATAATAACAGCAGTAAAATTTCGGTAAAGGTGCGAATAAATAACCATCGCCCCTTCGCATCTCAAATGTGCGCATGCGTTTTACCAAGATCTGAGATCAGATTTCACTATTCCTTTTATGGTCATAATGTTTTGACTAATAAGATGATCACTTTTTAAATCGCCCCAATGAAAATGCTAAACAAAAAGTCACACTACATTAACATCATGTGGTCAATTAATAATTATTATGAATTTGTGGTACAATGAATGGAAGCGAGACGAGAATCCTAGTCGCGTAATTAACAGCGCATATAATAAACTCTGTAATACTCTGAAAAATAATTGTGTATTATCTTGAAAACATCGCAATGATCGTCAATGAAGTAATCATTCTACATAGACATAAAATACACGTCGAATACATAGAACAGGTGCATGTTTATGGAGCTTATATTTTTTTGGGTGACACACTTAATGTATCCAAATCTATAAAAATATTGAATCGACAGTTTATAAAATATCTGTAACGGTCCATCCAATATATCCAATCTAAACACACTTGATTGACGTATTGAATACTCTAATGTCACATGAAAATTGCGACAAAGGCTGCAACATACAGACACACCGATAACGATACTGCGTAAGTGATGGGGGATTGTTATTAGCACAACTTGTCTAGACGTTATTTCTATTCTATATCTCGATTAGCTCAATACTGTAATGAAACTATGTATTTGTTTCCCGTTTACGTATGTGTCTATTAAGTCATTAATATATAAATGTGTTGAAGTGCAAATGATTAAGAAATGTTTACTGATGTTTTTGGTCTTTTAACTTGTAAGTTTTTTATTATGTAAAATATTATTTTAGATTTTAGTGTTGCATAAGTTCGTTCGGTATATTAATTTTAAGGTGTGAAAAGTATTGGAAGGTATATTTATTTGTCTAGTATATGCTAACGTTTCTACTAGAATGTTACACTGTATTATGATTAAAAACTTTTTATGCGTAAATTAATGATACATCGATGTTTAGCTTACATTCCAAGTCTGCATGGGACTTTTCAAAAGTCTTGACACTTTGTATTATAAAGACACCACTTTGATCGTCTTAGTTTTGTAATCATCACAAATTAAGAGTTACTACCTGCGCTCGTTCAAGTCGGACGCACACATTAAGGTATTCATTCATATTCTTTATACATATTTAAATGTATAGACATCTATGAATTGAGATTTTGATAATAAACATTTATAGTGGTACCGCTTACAGCAACTATTTCACTGTATGCACTCTGAAATTGGTTACAATAACATTTGCTATGCTTCCTTCTTAACGAGCGCAATTAATTTTAAAATAAACTGTGTGTATGAAAGACATCGATGCGAGTGATATGTTAATGAGTGGTACGTGAAGATCGTCGATAGTGCATGTTGTTTACGGCAACATATGGAGTGATTATGTTTAAATGTGTCGGTGTAGTCATTATATTGTCGCCGCGAGAAAATGATGCGGCTCACATATTTTCAAGTCATTAATATGATTCATATACAACCGTTCGATATTTAGTTTATCATCTGACTATGTCAATGTCAAAAATCCGTAAATGACATCCACTCAATGATTTCGACAATGTGAATATATGCTGTACTTTTATATCGTTTTATAATTTTATAGTTAGGTATGTAGTATGTAGATATTTTTGAGACCCAGATGTAATTCAGAGGTAGTTGTTATTTTAATAAACACTTTGTAAGATACACGTTCGGTTTTATTGAAGTGTTCTTAGTGAGAATATTTTTTTAAATTTCTTTTTGCAATGTCAATCCTAACGGCTTCTAATTTATGAACTTATGCATGGTGATGCTGCATGGCTCATTCACAGGAGCTGATGAAATTTTAAAGGCGGAAATGAAACGCATGGATAGCTCAATTTTATATGACATTGATGTAAAAAAATTCACGTCAGCGTCTTTTAACTTCAAGCTCTTGGATGTTATATACCCTAAGCATGAGTGACTTTATATCGGAGCAAAGGCATTAATTTATAAAGTATTATTACAAGTGTCAATGTCATATTTAAAGGTAACCATGCTAAATCTTATTTAAGTCTTAAGCTTGCCGCTAATTGCTATTTATTGGCGCGGTGAATTTTGTCGCAAAGTAGACTGAGCTAGTACACATTAGGAGCTTTGATAACGCGCGCTTTAGTGACCATCTTATTCCATTGAACCCATAACATTTGCGCGCTTCTAGTTAAACCTGCGGTAGATGCGCATTATCCAATTTGCGTGCAGTATCTGTGCTGCCAGACGCTCGACAAACGCAATGTCGAACCTCCAATGTATACTGGCCCCTAGCGACTGTCACCGCGACAAAAAGTCACAATCAGCGGTGTCGTGCGTTGTATGAAGTTGTGTATGCTCGTATATTTAACTTTCAAGCTTATATTTTATATCGGATCGACAATGCCGCCAACATTGGAACTTTGTCGACATTGTGAAATATTTCTGTCTTTGCTGAACTATTTATAGGAAAAGAATCTCTTATATTTACCTTATAGATTTAAAATAGTTAAAAATAAATTGACATTTTAACAGTAATTCATATGGTTTGCCTAATTATTTATGTGTAATTTTGTATATGACTTCAAAAATAGATATCTATCAAAGTAAGGGATAGGGTATTTTTTTAATAATTGTAACCACATTTGACTCAGTCTTTCACCAATGCATTCATCGGGCTGAATAGAGTTTTGCTTTTCATATTGTTTTGGTTATCATACGTGTAGTGACTGTCGTAATTATTCACTTCACGTTAATGAGTAAAATGTATTTTTTATTTTATTTACTTTGTCAAAATTTTTATTACGTTTAGGCTGTGAAAGGTTTGTTAGTTTAGTGTACTTTATATAACTCGTTTAGTTTGACCTCAATGAAAATGGCCATGTGGCATATTAAAAACCACGAAACAGCAGTATGAGCAGACTGATAATGTTGCACCAGTTTCAGTCGGTTGTACGAGCGTTTTTCGCATGTTTGATAATAGTCTACCTTATGGGGTAATGTTTATTAAGTCAAAATTTTGAAGATGCTTTTAAAACGTCTTTGTTCTTGTGAATCTTCTCATTAAATCCTCTTTCGCTAACTGTGTCCGAGTCTGAGCTTATGTATGAAATACTAACATAAGTAAACACACCCGTCCAAGGCGCGTACTTCATTTATTTGCGTATCATTGAACATTAGGCCAGTATAACTTAGATTGATGTACTTCTAACATTACATCAATTGTTAATATCGCCATGCTTGTGAATTAAATTTTATCACGAAATTGTCCTCGTAAGGTAATGACCAAAAGCATACATAGATTACGATAAACTTTAAAGAATAATACAGCTTTTAGTGTCGATTCTTAACTAAGAACATTAAATAAGGTATCATAATGGCTCACTGCCCAAATGTAATAATAATTTAATAAACAAATAGATAAATAGACTTAAGGCAATATATATCGCGATACGTAGACAAACATTCAGCTGGAGAAATAAAATTAAATTATAAGTAATTTTATATATGTTTACAATTTTCATAACCGTAGTATATGATGATTCACAATGTCTTGTAAAGCTCCAAGTATGTAATTTTAGATCCTAGTAGTAACAACAGATACAACACATTTTGTCTGTCGGTTAATTGTAATAATGTTTGGCGCTAAAGCATTAATCAGTTAAATCTTTGTAATTTACATTTTGCGATGATTAAACTTTATCTAGGTATATATAGCTGTCGTCAGAACTTTCTCTAAGATTCAATTTATTGAGCAATAGATGCACTTTTTTATTTAAACAAAAAAAGCAATAATGTTCAACTAAATACGAATTATATATTGCGGTAATGAAGTCTCAATTATTCATAATTTATACGTACTTTATTCAATGTATGTTTGTTATGGCTCCTGTTTTAATGATTAAGATGATTATATCGATTAAATTCGTTGTGCGGTGAGACAACAGTCACTGGGGAATTGTGAAAGGGTTATTATAATTGTGGTGCTATCAATCAGATAAGAGTGACTGGATCATAGTGTATTTAGTTTGTCCTGATTTTAGAGCTTATTAATATATATTTAACCTAATATAACAGCTGTAATTATCTGTATTAATTTCAAGATTGTTTTATGTTCAATTCAACGGCGGCGTCATTTGGCTGTATAGCTCTGCCACTATACCGCTAGTTTTACATCTTGGCTTTTTGAGAAGTTCTTGTGTAATATTATTTAAAAAATTGTGTTGCTGGAACTTAAGTTTCAGTTGAAGTATAACTGTGTTATTGAAGATAATTCGTGAAAATTACTGAAAATACTGTAAATCGGACTGGAAAGCCAAAGTAAACAGTATTTTATACTTGTTAGTTTTATTTACATCCATATTAATATCATATATACTTGAGGGGGGGGGGGGGTATAGCACATTTTTAAATTTATATGTATTTGATGTATTATCAATAGTAATAAAAATATGACAGTCACATAGATGGGTTGGTTTGTGCTTTGATAACAGATGGCCTGTTTTGATTGTGCTATCAAATAATGTATATCTTATGAACGAGTCATTAAAACTCCTTTACTTTATTTAACGCAAAGGGTTTGCTTGGGTACCTATTTCTGCCGCAAAGCAGCAGTGCTTCCATTGCTGTGTTCCGGTTTGAAGGGTAAAATATAATGGCAGTAAAATTACTGGGGGGATTTGGGTACCGTGACTTACAACTGATGTTACATGTTGGCAACATACACGACATACACTGTGGTTCTTGTGGGGGTTGCAGTTTTGCTGCAAATCTCACAAGAGCCACATGTATCATAGGTGGCTGTTACCACTTACCATCAGGTGGGCAGTTTGCTTGTTTGCCAACTTACTTGCAATAAATATTTAAAAAATGGCTTAAACAGCAGAAGCAGCAATGTAAAAAATATTAAGGAAATGAATTAGGTTTATGGTACTGTTAAAAAATCTACTTAGCTTCAACCATTGGATTTTTAGTTGACACAGACACCTGCAGGAATAATTACTAGGATTGTAGATGATTGTAGATGATTTTGGTTGTACTAGTATAAAAGTAAATGATACTATTGTCTATCATACCTAATGCTATTGATAAAAGAACGAAATAGCTAATGGTTTAGGAATTATTTATTATTTTTCAATGTTTTTATTCTTAATCTGATTTCTGCTGGAAATTTATCAATCTCATTGGATACACAATCCAAACAATATAATTTTGTGTAAAATATGCTGCATTCCTTGCTAATACAGACGGTCTTGTTGCATAGTGCGCAATCTCCACCTAAAACTAATATTTCGCCCTTTCCTGGGGGACTAAAAGGATCCTTCATAATATAACTGGAATACTTCAAAGCGATATTTCGGGAAAATGGTGGAGATATTCCTTTGTAATGGGCTTTTTCACAGAGGTTGCATGATGTACACTTGAAGTCATATACAAGTTGTACAGGTTCATCTTTAGCATTAGTTGCTTCCATTTCTCACTGGAATCAAAGTAAATTATATATTGTTAATACTTTTTTGGAAACATTATTAAGTATTTATCCTACAAAACACATTTAATAGTTGATTATATTGGAAACCTCTTATACAACAATAATAGTTAATCAAAATGGTTTTTATGGTCAATGAAATATTTACTTATAACTTAGTTAAATATGCAAATGAAAGACAAAACTTTACAAATATCCATTTTAATGAAATTACATGTACTATCTTTTTATTCAGTTTTAATATTTTTTTCTTTTGGAGCCTCGAGAGGCCACCAATTTGGCCTCACAATTTCAATATTATATGTGTTTATACTTAAAACTTTAGCTTCAAATGCTTCTTTGATCCTAACTAAACCTATTCCACGCCCATTAAATATTCCTTTTAATTTTCCTAGACTAGATTTTGAGTTATCTCCATAAATCATAGTATCTTTAACTAAACATTCATTTGGTGTTTTGTGAAACTTTAATGGCATTATCCTCTTTCGAACAACACCAGTGTGATGAACCCTTGCTGTTAATTCTTGTCCAATATAACAGCCTTTGTGAAAGCTAACTCCGTGCAAGTAATCACAATTCACTTCTAGTGGAAAACATGATCCTGGTGGAAGATCTTCTGCACCTTCACTGACACCCAATCTGTATCTAAGCTCTATGTATCCATCTTCATTACTAGCAATACAATTGTTTATATTTTCTATCAGCTGGTTACCTTCCAAGTTTATTGGAGATATTATTCTGAACCCAAGTTCGCTTAGCCTAGGATCCTTGAACATTTTGACATCCCTTCTCAAATTTGTTGCAAAATTGGTCACGCTACCTTCAGGTGCTTTGAAAATCCATAACTTAAAGTGCTGGCTTACATCTTCAATATCAATGGCCCTTCTTAATTTATAAATCTTCAAATGCTTTAGGAGCATATCAAGAACTTTATTGTCACATTCTAATAAAAAGCTGTCATCTATTTCCCATTTATGTATCAATGTATCATACAAGACCCTACCTTTATTGTTTAAAAACATTGCATAAATCGATTTTGCACCCTCTTCGAAATGGCGCATATCATTTGTGACTAACCCTTGCAGGAATGAAGATGCATCGTTTCCTTTGATTTTAATCAATTTTTTACTTTCCAAAGGGTACAATATATTATTCGGCGATTTGGTGTGTAAGAATTTTAAACCTGGTCGTGTGACAAGTCGGCTAAATAAACATTTATTTACCTGATTAAACCAAACCATTATAACTTGTTATCAGACTTTTCTTTGAACATAACATAAATGCGCAAAGACTGTAATCATTTTATTTTTTATACGGTTTAATTTTTTCAATTCAATGCATTTTCTAGCCAAGCAAAAAACAGCTGATGAAGATTGAAGTGTCAATGTCAGGCTCACAAATTATCCTTGCGTTCCGAATTGCGATAAAAGCATAGATATAGAATGAAATAGATGGGCTATAAAAGCCGTCAAACATGAGGAAAAGAGATAAACTTATACACATTGCCAAAGGAAAGAAGAAGATGGCATCATTTTTTTTGTCCTTGTCACCGTATATAGGTGAAACTGGTAGTGGGGATTGTTTATCACCAGCGTCTGGTGCTAAACAAATACGTGGAAGAAATTTGTTGTGTGAATTATAGCTTACTGTGTAATTATTTAACAATTTAATTAGTGTAATTGTGAACTATTTGAACATTTAAATCATGGTGCACTGTTCCGTTTTTGGTTGTAATAGTGATAGTGCTAGAAAACAGGAAAATATAACCTTTCACAGGTAAGACCTAAATTGTGTCAATAAAAAGCGCCAAAACTATTTTTTAAATTATAAATACAAGTTATATTGCAATATTTTATCCTTCTACTATGGTTCTTAATCATATTATGGGATTAAACATGAAATTTCAAACTAAGTAGTAAGGTTACTGTTAACCTAACAAGCTAGGAATGTCGCCATACAATATGGCCACGTATACAGCCAACGCGTATAACATTTAGCCGGGTTATAATGATACCAGTTACGCTACGATTATTTTTCCTTGATTCGTAGGTAATTTGTTACGTGAAAGGGAACTCACATATTAGTTTCTGTGTTACATTAATATTGACATATTTAAGTATACAATTTTGAGCATTTTAGATAACAAAGGTAATTCTTTTGAAGTGAGACTTTCCATTTGCTTATTTGTCTGTATTTAACAGATTTCCTTCGGAGATAACTACTCGAAAACAGTTGGGTTCAAGCTACTGGTCGATTGAATTGGCAGCCAACCAAGCATACCCGAATGTGTTCTAAGCATTTTGAACAACAGTGGATTCAGAAAAACAAAAAAGGCACTTTTCTTAGGAGTGGTGCTATTCCTAAACTTTTTTTACAGGTCAGTAACTTATACATATTATATCTACAAGGTACATACCCTATCAAGCCAAAACCTAAATTTATTTTTCACAAACCCAACTATTTTTATGGGGGATTTCGAAATTTATTTTACAGTTTTGGATTAACATGGGTAGGGTAGGTACCAAATCCTTTTCTACTATTTTGATATGGCCAAACATATTATTAATGGTTTGATTTTGGTCATTTTCTATTAATATAACAAGTCTGACCATTAGTACAGATACAGTTTAAAAATTTATTAATTAATATGTTTAATGTTGTAAAATTAGAACCTGCTTTTATTTTTAACCTGTATACATATTGTTTCAGAACGCATCGGTGTTGGATTTCGGTTCAAATTTGAATACGCCCCGAAAGAGAAAAATGCGGCTTCAAATGCTGGGTTTGATTGAAACAATCAGCGAGGTCATCAAATAAAAAAGTAGTCACACTTGAAAATGTGTAAAGTGATTTGAAGTGTAAGTTAATGATGCAAAATTAGTAGTTGGACATTTTAGATACTGTAGGAGGAACCAATAGAGATTTTCTGAAAAGATTTTTAGGAGTTGACAAAAGAAAGTATTCTGAATCTTTAATGAAATTCGCGCTGTGCTTACACTTTTTAAGTTCAAAGGCATATGAGTTTGTACGTAAGCAATTTAATACTTGTTTACCACACCCAAAAACAGCTGGTGAGTGGCGAGGAGTAGACAGCCTCTAGAAAATGTTTGTGATTTATTAGCAATTTTGTGCCATAGCTAGTAATCTGGCTTAATCCAAATGAAATAAGTCATATCTCTACTTTGTCTGAATATTTAACAAGAACACATAGGATGTAGATATAGCTCTATGCACCGAACAAGTGTTTCTAATTAATTATATAGGTACTTGACAGAACATAATCTTCCTCAGAGATCTACAAATTGGTCTTGTCCTGCGCTATTTCCAAGTTGCCGCCAGCGGGAGCGAGGTTGGGGGTGGTAACACGGGCAACTAAGAATAACCAGCTATCTACATCGACATCTTGCGTTCTTTGCCAGATCTTTTTAGCACATTGTGAGCAAGCTTACCAACTTTGGGCTTTTAGCACCATATTGAGTGCGGTATCAGTAGTTCAGTTCTTGAACTTACCCAGCCCAAGTGAATTTTTACCTGTATTATAGTGAATTTTATCTCTGCAAGCCGAAGTCCTTTATTCGATGACAATAACGGTGCTATTGAAATCTAATTTTAGAAAATGTTTATTTAAAATTTAATATTATACATTTTCTCATCATCATCATCATCATCATATCAGCCAATAGACGCCCACTGTTGGACATAGGCCTCCCCCAAGGATCTCCATACCGATCGGTCCTGCGCCGATTTTCTAAATCTTCACAAATATTTAGTAAATGTATAAATATTGGATTTTAAATAAACTGCAGAGATAAAGAAAAAACAATGATTATTGCCCGCTGTATTCTTAATCGAGCGACGATCTTCGCAAGGTACCTAGCTGGCAAAAGCTGGAAGCGATTGGTCGCGGATCGTGCTCAGTGGCGAGCACTTGAAGAGGCCTATGTCCAGCAGTGGACGCGTGTGGATGATGATGATGATTCCTAATATTTTTTCTTATATTTGTAAAGATGTTTACATAATAGCTTAAATAAATAATTAAGTAAAATATTTTAAAACGAAATATACTCGAGTAAATCCGAAAAGTGTAGTTTTATTTAAAAGTGTAAATAACTTTAGACTGCGGCGAAGGTTGAATGAAGAATTCAATAAAAAATAATCGCAACTTCCTCCCACTTTTATTTTTTGAGACATATTATTGAGCGAGGGGCGCTCATTAAAATGTCTCAAAAAAAAATACGTAGATTAATCAACCCTACTTTATGTTTATAGTGGTAAAAGCCACTATAAACATAAAGTAGGGTAAAACATAAAGCAACACTGGTATACCCATCTACTTTAGGCAGGTATGACGTCATCTATGTCTGTCCTTTACGGGTATACGGTCACGTCCTATCTATTCATTCTTTATCTAAGGATAAAAGCGATAATATCGCGAATCCGACCAAATTAACCCTGCGTTCCGTAAAACGATAAAAGTGATAATATCGCGAATCCGACCAAAGTCACAACAACCTACTGATTCAGTAGCCCTTATATTTTGTGACGATTTAATTTGGTCGGATTCGCGATATTATCGCTTTTATCGCAATTCGGAACGCACCATAAATCGTCACAAAATATAAGGGCTATTGAATCAGTAGGTTATGTTGTGACTTTTTTAGTCGGATTCGCGATATTATCACTTTTATCGTTTTACGGAACGCAGGGTATCAAATTATATTACTGTCAGGCTCAGCTGAGGCGCGTTCAGCTCCTCTGGGTGTAGTTGTCCGGTTGTTTTTTAACTCGCTCAAAGGCGTTGAACGGATTGCAGAGGCGCGTTCAGGGCCTTCGCGCGAAGTACAACTTTTCGCTCTAACCCCGTTCAATGCCTTCGAGCGTGACAACCGGGTGAAACAACCGGCCCGTTCAAGACCTTTGAGTGTCGGCGCGAGTTACAACCGAACAACCATCGAATTTGATGGTTGTAAAACGCTCTGACGTTTATGACTGAAATACTCTTACGTGATTGGATGATATTGGCGGCCATATTTTATAATGTCATCTACTAGAAAGAGAGAGAAATAAAAAATCATGTGAAAGAGGGAGATATAAGATTTGGTTGCTGCAATCCGTTCAACGCCTTTGGGCGAGTTAAAAAACAACCGGACAACTACACCCAGAGGCGCTAAACGCGCCTCAGCAACCAAATCTTTTATCTCCCTCTTTCACATGATGTTTTATTTCTCTCTCTTTCTAGTAGATGACATTATAGAATATGGCCGCCAATATCATCCAATCACGTAAGAGTATTTCAGTCATAAACGTCAGAGCGTTTTACAACCATCAAATTCGATGGTTGTTCGGTTGTAACTCGCGCCGACACTCAAAGGTCTTGAACGGACCGGTTGTTTCACCCGGTTGTCACGCTCGAAGGCATTGAACGGGGTTAGAGCGAAAAGTTGTACTTCGCGCGAAGGCGCTGAACGCGCCTCTGTTAAGTTTTTCTTTCTTTGAGGAAGGGCAAAGGAACAAAATCCATACAGCCTAGTCATGACCAGAAAATGAGCGTAAAGTGTCGATCGAATTTGACAAATGGTCAGTAGGTATTTTTTTAGTGAAGTGATTAGTAGGTGCTGTCCTTCACTGTTTAGTAAACCGTGTTTAGTAGCAAGTGAGGTTTCCCGATATCCTAAGGCACCATTTGCACCCGCAACTCCGTTCACGGTTGAAAATATTTTTTTAAAATAATAACTAGTACCATTAGTCGGGGACTGAGTCGCAGTTATTAGCGCCCACTTCGAACAATACTACATTTTGTATCTTAAAAACTATAATTACCTACACTAAGATTGTGTATGTAGGTATGTGCGTGTGTGTGGGATGTGTGTGTATGCGCGTGTATGTGTGTGTTCGCATGTATGTTAATATGAACAAGTTCTATATCTTAGATAAAGAATGAATAGATAGGACGTGACCGTATACCCGTAAGGGACAGACATAGATGACGTCATACCTGCCTAAAGTAGATGGGTATACCAGTGTTGCTTTAAGTTTTACCCTACTTTATTTTTATAGTGGCTTTTACCACTATAAACATAAAGTAGGGTTGATTGATCTACGTATTTTTTTTTAGACATTTTAATGAGCGCCCCTCGCTCAATAATATGTCTCAAAAAATAAAAGTGGGAGGAAGTTGCGATTTTTTTTATTGAATTCTTCATTCAACCTTCGCCGCAGTCTAAAGTTATTTACACTTTTAAATAAAACTACACTTTTCGGATTTACTCGAGTATATTTCGTTTTAAAACATTTTACTATTATTTATTTAAGCTATTATGTAAACATCTTTACAAATATAAGAAAAAATATTAGGAATCATCATCCACACGCGTCCACTGCTAGACATAGGCCTCTCCAAGTGCTCGCCACTGAGCACGATCCGCGACCATTCGCTTCCAGCTTTTGCCAGCTATGTACCTTGCGAAGATCGTCGCTCGATTAAGAATACAGCGGGCAATAATCATTGTTTTTTCTTTATCTCTGCAGTTTATTTAAAATCCAATATTTATACATTTACTAAATATTTGTGAAGATTTAGAAAATGTATAATATTAAATTTTAAATAAACATTTTCTAAAATTAGACTACTTTTTTCCCAGTCGTCTAAGCGGTTGACGCACTGGCCGTAGTTTTTTATTTGATGACCTCGCTGATTGTTTCAAACCCAGCATTTGAAGCCGCATTTTTCTCTTTCGGGGCGTATTCAAATTTGAACCGAAATCCAACACCGATGCGTCCTGAAACAATATGTATACAGGTTAAAAATAAAAGGAGGTTCCCCGAAGGAAATCTGTTAAATACAGACAAACAAGCAAATGGAAAGTCTCACTTCAAAAGAATTACCTTTGTTATCTAAAATGCTCAAAATTTTACACTTAAATATGTCAATATTAATGTAACACAGAAACTAATATGTGAGTTCCCTTTCACGTAACAAATTACCTACGAATCAAGGAAAAATAGTCGTAGCGTAACTGGTATCATTATAACCCGGCAAAATGTTATACGCGTTGGCTGTATACGTGGCCATATTGTATGGCGACATTCCTAGCTTGTTAGGTTAACAATAACCTTACTACTTAGTTTGAAATTTCATGTTTAATCCCATAATATGATTGAGAACCATAGAGAAGGATAAAATATTGCAATATAACTTGTATCTATAATTTAAAAAATAGTTTTGGCGCTTTTTATTGACACAATTTAGGTCTTACCTGTAAAAGGTTATATTTTCCTGTTTTCTAGCACTATCACTATTACAAACTAAAACGGAGCAGTGCACCATGATTTAAATGTTCAAATAGTTCACAATTACACTAATTAAAGTGTTTAATAATTACACAGTAAGCTATAATTCACAGAACAAATTTCTTCCACGTATTTGTTTAGCACCAGACGCTGGTGATAAACAATCCCCACTACCAGTTTCACCTATATACGGTAACAAGGACAAAAAAAAATGATGCCATCTTCTTCTTTCCTTTGGCAATGTGTATAAGTTTATCTCTTTTCCTCATGTTTGACGGCTTTTATAGCCCATCTATTTCATTCTATATCTATGTTCTATATACACCATGGCACAGATTACATAATACTAGACCATGGTATCCAAAACTGCCAATTTCTTCAATTAATTTTCAATTTAATCCCGAAATAATTATTATTCATTGGGGTTTGGCACTTTGTGGCAGTGTTGCCAAATTCAGAGGATTTCCCTAAATCCTAGGGGTTTTTGCAGGTCTTTGAGGTTTTTTGGAGGTTTTGATATCACGAAATTTATCTAGGGGATTTTCTGAAGGTTTTCTACTATTCTAACCAAATGGCAAATTCCTTTTTATATCAGACAAGACCGACAATTTATTCACCAAATAGAATGAATGGGACACTAAAACTTACGAGTATTAGCTGGCAACACATTATGTTACCATTGAACTGTCTTGTTTATCATAATTCCGGCTAAAAGACTGTTTTCCACAGCCTCACACAGACATTTATAACGATAAATCCGAATCGACAGACACACGGCTATGTATGTGAAATAAATTAAAATAGGTAATTTGAAGAAAACTTCTAAGTTTTTTATTGTCAATATTAGAAAGCTTATGTATATGACATGGCCAAAATAGTCAGAGGTTTTTTATCAACCAAACTGGAGAAACTAGGGGTTTTTTAAATGTATTTGGGGGGGAAGGTGGAAAAAATCTGGCAACACTGCTTTGTGGTAACTTGAAGTGCTAAGCCGCGTTTAGAGCCTTGGGGTGTAGTTGTTCGGTTCTTTTGTAACTCGCTCTGAAGTATTGAGCGCGTTGCAGCAATAATATTTATTGTCTCCCTCCTACATATGAGTTTTATTCCCTTTCTCTCTCTAGCAGATGACGTGATAGATAAAGGCCCCAATATCATTCAATCAGGAAATAATTTTTCAGTAATAAACGTCAGAGCGTTTTACAACCATCAAATTCGACGATTGTTCGGTTGTGACGCGCTCTGCCACTCTAGGGTCTCGAACGGGCCGATTGTTTCACCCGAGCGTCACGATCTAAGGTATTGAACGGGGTTAGAACGAAAAGTTGTACTTCGCGCGAAAGCTCTGGACGCGCCTCTGTTATTTGGACGGTCGACAACAAGTCAGCCCCCTAGACAAAAACCACACGCTAAGTTTTCCGCAGGAAAAATGTATGTAAGTAGATGACATTCGCTACGGAAAAATTTGCATGATGATGCAATATATACCTACAAAAAATAGCGTGAATAGTCACTAGCTAACGTCATTTCCATAATTTTTTTCTGCTGATCGACTGTGGAAAACTTAGCGTGTGGCTTTTGTCTAAGGGGTCAGAGGCCCTAGACAAATGCCACACGCAAACTTTTCCGCAGTCGTTTCGCAGAAAATATGTATGAAAATTACATTAGCTTACGACAACTTCACGCTATTTTTTCCGCAGCTAATGTCATCTCCATACATTTTTTCTGAGGAACGACTGCGGAAAAGTTAGCGTGTGGTATTTGTCTAGGGGGGCTGGTCACCCAAGACTGCCCAAACATTTTCAGTCAATATTCAACTTTGTTGTTCTTAGGTAAGATTTAAAATGTATTGAAGAAATTTAACAGCTTTGGGTAACTTGAAGTGCCGGCAACTGTACCTTTTCCATTTTACCGCGCGCTTACTAGGGGCGCTTATGGTAATGTTTCCATACGGGCGCTTTACGGGCCAGAGATGTCTCTGCACTCAGTCAGCCGCGTGGCGGAAAGGTGCGGCAAGAGGATCCTCTTCCCGCACCCGCTCCACTCCTTTTGCGATTTAACATCTTCCCAGAAAAAAGCGACTGCCCTCCGTACCGTCACGCTGGTCACCTCTTTTCAGTCGCCAGGTTGGACACCACGAGGGTGTGTTCGGCGATGTCGTGGGGAGTACTTCAGTGATGACTACACTGCACTGGGACCGGGAGGCACGGTCCGAAACGGCCGTGTACAGAACCTGCACCATCCGAAAGGTGAGGTTGCCCTGCCGGCACCTAACCTACACCTCCAGCACTGGACGAACGGTCGTGATCCTCCATCCCACCCCATGGTATATAGCCTCCTAGTTATTTTAAGTAGACACTAATATGTGCTATGAGTGACCAGTGGGTGAACCGGTCGAGACCCCTATTATGAGTAGATACAAAACTCTTCAGAAGTTGTGTAATTGTGGTACCTATAATACACAAGTTGCTTGGGGAAGGCCTGTGCCAATAGTAGACGTACTCTTAGCTGAAATGATAACACATGGTTTCGTTATGATAGGGACTGAAGTAGAATAGTGATGCTGTACAGTCCCCTGGGGGACTGAGCTAGGGGGTTCTAGTGTAATTCTAGTAGTAATACCCCGATTTGTCGAAGTCGGGAGTGTTTATTCTTTCATGGCAAAAAATACAAAAAATAAAACAGACCTTAAAACACCAAAAAAAAAAAAATTAAAAATAATAATTATACTTAAGAATAAAATATCACAGTTTTATATTGAAGTTGTTTTTTGTAAAAAAGACAATTTAGTAAAAATACATGGGCCAAGGCAAATACCAGAATAACTTAAAAAAACGTCTCTCGCTCTAAGCAGTGTTGAAAGAATTATTTCTGAGCTCCTAATCTACCAGAACAGAAACCTTCCATCATCAGCTCAATAACATGGTATGTGACTTCCAGATTCAAATACCTGAAAATCTCAAGAAAAAACATGAAACATGTTGGACGTGTCTATGAATTTTGTTTTAAAAAAACGTCGGCCCACATTTGGATTTTTCTCCTATGTCGTAGGTGCAGTTACAAACATAGAATATCACATGCACATACGCCCAGCTGTAGGCCATACAAAATATTTGTCCCGTATGGGAATCGAACCCGCGACCCGTGGCGCAGTAGGCGATCACTCGACCTATGCGCTAACCTTGTCGTCATTTTTAAAAGCTAGAGGTATTATTTAAGAAATTCCCTCGGTTTACCTGCGATTCCATCATATCGGGACATGCATGGTGACAATGGGAACACCTAGGCAGTGTACTCTTTCGATTACAAAATATTTTTGAAAATCGGCCCACAAATGGCGGAGTAATCGGTGAATGACATTGATGTACCATAAATTAAACTACGAAATGTTTATTGTGTAATTTTTATTCATGTTTTTTGCGTGGTTTTTTGTATATTTTTATTTTTAAAGTTAATAAGGTAACGTTGCTTAGTGATCAACAATGCTAAATTGTCATCAAATAATATTGCCAAGCAATTATGATTTCAACGTCAATGACAGCTTATTAATAAAATATATCCATAATAATAATATTGATTTATGTAGGTACTTAGACATTATCTTATTACTAGTTTTTTTTAAATGCATTAAATGTTGTATTAGAGGTATAGATATTAATTTTAAAATCATAATGAATATAAGCACAAACGCCAAAAAATAACGACAACAATCAATATAACACATTTACTATGAAAGTTATTAATTATATAAGGTATAATAATAATATAATAGTACATTACGATATTAGTGCGTTAAGATGGTTATAATTCTGATTATTTTCTGCCGTGGCTGTGTGAAAATGTTGGCAAAGACGCTAGAGCATACAGCCAAGTTTTTAAATTACCGAATAAAATGTTTTTATTTTATTTTAAATAAACTCAATCTGTGAATGCACACTGTTGCTTTCCCGCCATTTAAACAGCGCGCTAGCGCTGCCTACTGACTGGCGCCGCGCGGCGATTAGTTCGAAATTTGAATAGCAACAGCGCGCTGAGGCCCAATTCAGCTAATAAACTACAGCCGAATCGAAACTGAACCGTTGCGTTTGACCAATCGGAGCGCTTATATTGCCTTTCAACTGCTCGATGACGTGATAATGTGGCGTTCTGATTGGTCGATCGCAACGGTTCAGTTTCGATTCGGCTGTAGCTTATTAGCTGAATTGGGCCTCTGCTCACTAGCTGGAGTCGTGCGGCGGCGATTAGTTCCATATTTGAAATGGCAAATAATACTGTTATGGAATTTGTATGGACTATAACCTTTGGTAACAAACGCGTTTTTTATGACCCGCTTTACATATTTCAAACCGGTGGAATTACATCAGCTTTACGAGCAAGGGTGTTAAAAAGTACGCTTACAGTTTTTTCAACACTCTTGCTCGTAAAGTGGATCTAATTACACTGGCTTTAGATACCTATAGAAGCTCATAAAACGAGTGTGTTATAGTCGAGGCACGCATCACAGAGCGGCAGTAATGTAGGTACTATATTTTTAAAAGCTAGAGGTAATATAAGAGACATCAAGGAACTACATGATTTTTCCAAATTATTTTCATACTATTATTTAGTTTGTCTACAAATTAACAATATTTTGTGTTATTTAATAAAAAAAATCAGTTTCTTAAGAATTTTTCCTTACAAGTGAGTTGAAAAACGTCGTACGATATACACACTTGGCTGTATTACGCCCTCACCTTCGGCTCGGACTGAAATATCGCCCCGTGAGTTATAATCAACATACCGCATTATATCGTAATGCACTATTATCTTATTGATCAGCTGGCCATTTTCAATCCTAAGCGAGTGCGATAAGCAAAACATATACACACAATGCATTTTGCAACGCTTAGATAAAGCAAGACTTAAGAAGTTTGCATAGAGCGCTTTAGAGATTGTATACACACTCAAATGCTCCTGCAAAATAAATACGGGCGAGCTGTCGCAGTAGCAGTATTTACGCTCGTGTGCATATATTGGGCGTAATGGAACACCGAAATAATATTTAAGGCTATGTATCTATCAGATGTGGAGATTCTGTATGAAAAATGTTGAGGATAATCAAGCTCCTTTTTTCGTTCATACAAACTCAATAAATTATTTACTTATATCATTGATAAAATTATTTATTTATCGGCCTTACTCATAATAGCTGGTGAAGTTAAGTGTTTTGTTCCTGTCACTCATATGAAAAATTACAAAGATAAAACATATTAAAAGAGCGTTATAGCTATCGCAGGTTTATTGTACGATTAGGAATAAGATTACACTGTCGATAGCTGTACTTCAGCGTACCTTTTGTTTCGTTTCGCCATTCAGTGTTTACATTTCCTTTGTGTTAATTGCATAGTCAGCTGAACTATAGTTATCACTGAAAAGTTTTTGCTTTTAGTTTGAAGTCGATTAACTCGGAAAGTATTAGGTTTCTACAGCTAAGACAAGCACCTAGAGCCCATTTAATATTTAACCAATCCTTTAGCTATGTCACTTAAATATTATTTTGGCGCAGATACCCCTGTAGGTATATACCTATTCTAAGTTACATAGGTATATGTACATTGAAGCGATAGAATGTATCAGAATTAAAGATATAATTTATCACTAGACTTCTTAGTAGATTGATCCAATACTGCTCACTCCGGCTCTATTACTGCTTACAAATCGAGTCTAATGTAGCATTTTGAGAGCGTTTTCCGCGCTCGTTTGAACTGTATCGCATCGCAGGTGTGTTTATGTTTCGATATTTTCATTTTCTTCGTGTCAGTCATTTATGACATGTTTATAACACCGTAAGTAGGCGTTCGTGAAAAGATCCGTATAAAATGCACCGTGTGCATTAGTCTTATATTATTTATTTAGTATTAAAGGTACACCAGCAGAACACTTATTACCATATTCCTATTGTACATAGTGTGTAGGACTTGTTCACATAAGTGTCTCATTGTAGGGTACACAAAATTTTCTAAATTGTAACATTGTATGATTTTTACAAATAATTAAAAAAGTATATAAAAATTCACACATCATTATAGATCAACTGAACAGCTCAAGTAGTCTGCCAGTACACGCTGAAACGCTTTATATGATTGGTGGTATATGTCAAGATCTGTCAGAATCTTGCACATATACTATTTTAGGATGAACACACGCGTGGAAGGGAACCTACATTTGTACGCAAACTGATGTATACGCAACAAACTTGTCAGTGGGTGACGGGGCAGGATAAGGCACAGTTAAATTAATAATACTGAAGCAAGTCACCACAGCTGGAGCGACCCTGCACAATCTTTTGTAGAAGGAGAAGGTCGTTAATAACACGTCTGTTCTTAAGAGATGTCATTTCAAAATGTGCAAAGCGAACACAATAAGGGCTCCTTCTAGAGACATTTTGCGTCTTTATAGCCATTGAGCGTTTGGGTCCCATAAAAGTATTGCTTTTTATCACCTCAGTAACGTCATAATAGTCAGAAAATGATGTAGATCAATAAACGGGGGATTGAGGCGCGATTAACTTACACCTTCAGAATCTGAGCCAACTCGACTCGCTCGCGATTCACCTCGGTTTACGGACCAGGCTGAGTGAAGATGACAGTCCAATTGCAGCTTGATACCCTCTTGAGGGCTACCTATGTCCCAGGTGATGAGATGTTGAAAGCGAGAACAAGACACATTATTTAATTATTTAGATTATACTGTCGAGCCGTGAGTCTCACGGGCTAGTTGAGCGGTCTCGCGGCGTCATTTCTATTAAGTCTGCGTCCGGGTCTCTCTTGATGGGCGTGGCCATGAGCGAGGTGGGCGCGGAGTCGTCGGGCGCGGTGGCCAGCTCTGTGGTGGTGGTACGCTCGGAGTGCTCGGATCGCTCGGCCCGCTCGCCTCGCTCGTCTGGCGCGCCCCGAGACGGGGTCGCCGGCGAGCGCCGCCCGCTGCGACGCGAGCTCCGATTCGATTTCCGTAAGTGTGGCGTTAGTTTCTGCCATAAACACGACTTGGTCAAATGTTGTTGCTGTGAATTACTCACTACGAGCTGTTATATAGAACTTAGCATTTTATTTAAAAATGCTAAATAAATTCAAAAATGAATAAATTCAATAAGGAAAGAATTTCGTCTCGGGCGGGATTTCATACGATACGAAGTTATTAATAGTGAATTAAGACTACCTACTTTGGCTTAACAAAATCAATAAGGAGAATTTCGTCGGGGCGGGTACGAGATCGGTGGCCTAGTTGGTCAAGGCGTCAGTCAACACGGTATGTTGTAGACGCGGGTTCAAATCCCGCCCGATGAATTTTTTTCTTTATTGGTTTTATTTATTTTTCACTGTGAGCTGTATCGCAACGGGATATTGTGGACTAAGTATAAAAAATCGACATCTAAGTAGTCCGCCTAGACAAAAGCCAAAAGACGCTTATTGTTCCACAGAATAAAAATGTATGGATGTAAATGTATGGTGTAATGATTAGCTGCGGAAAAAATAGCGTAACGTTGTCACATATAATGTCATTCCCATACTTTTCATACATTCCTCTGCGGAACGACTGCGGAAAAATAAGCGTGTGGCTTTTACATATAAATACTGGTACCCATGCAATTTTTAATAGCTGCAAGTTTTCTTATCAAAAAAAAATAAAAGGTGGTAGCTACCCCGTGCGGGTCGTTGACGAGGTAGACGGCGGTGTTCCGCACGAGGAAGTCTGGCGCGGCGAGGCAGCGCGCCAGCAGCAGCGCGGCGGCGCAGGCCCACGCGGCCCACGCGGCCGCGCTGGCGGCGCGCGCGCTCGACGCCCGCCCGCCCCACCCCCACCACGCGGCCCAGTTGCGCTCCAGCAACGGGCCCGCTGACGAGCACCTGCACACAGTATCCATACAATATAAAGAACGATACAGTAGAGGAGCGTTCAGAGCCTTCGAAGTACAACTTTTCGCTCTAACCCCGTTCAATGCCTTCGAGCGTGACAACCGGGTGAAACAACCGGCCCGTTCAAGACCTTTGAGTGTCGACGCGAGTTACAACCGAACAACCATCGAATTTGATGGTTGTAAAACGCTCTGACGTTTATGACTGAAATACTCTACGTGATTGGATGATATTGGCGGCCAATTTCTATAGTGTCATCTACTAGAAAGAGAGAGAAATAAAAAATAATGTGAAAGAGGGAGATAAAAGATTTGGTTGCTGCAATCCGTTCAACGCCTTTGTGCGAGTTAAAAAACAACCGGACAACTACACCCAGAGGCGCTGAACGCGCCTCAGCTTGACTCCATGGGATGAATCGGCGCACATACAAACGTCGTTTACACGGCCGCCAAGCATGCTCTGAACGGCATAGCAACGCAGTGTCGGTACACGCCGCGCCGCTCACGAGCGGCGTGTACGTATACGTTCACCGATTTTTCTGTAAGTACCAACCCGTTTTTTTTTTTTTTTTACGAGGTCGAATGCTGTTGCGCACCGTACCTGCCGATGGCTAGTCGACAGGCGTGTGTGGGACTCGCCCAGCTCATTGCGGGGCATACCCACTAAACCAACCTCGATGTTCTTCTTGTCCATAGTTGGGTGATTCGGGGTCTGGGTAACCCCAATTCTCCGAACCACCCCGGGACAGCCCAGCCAGCTACGGGCCGGGTCTTTACGCCTGTGGGGTTATTACCCCGAACATGGGGGTAATACCCAGACGGGGGGGCCTATAATCACGCGCATCAGGAGCCACCCTAGCGCGCAGGCCACACCAAGGGCGGTCATGGGAGGTGGGCTGCGAAAGCCCGCCTTCTACCGCCCAACCGTCTGCGTCGGAGAGGAGCAGCATTTGGGTCACATTCCGTAAGTACCAACCCTAGCGCTCAGTTCAGCTTTAGGTATAAATTTCAAAGACACGCCTGAGTCGGGCTACTGTATCGTTCTCTATATTGTGTCCATAGTGGCGGCGCTAGGCGTCGGCGACGTCGGCCACCGCCGACGGCCTCGCGCCGGAGGGGGCCTCGCAAAAAATTTTTACAAGTTTCGTCAAGTTTCAAAATTATTTCCTCAAAATCAATAGCAGCTACATATTTTACATGTAGGTACCTAAGGTACGTAAGTACTAACATATAGGTAATCTATTTCTCCATAAAAACCGAAAGAGAAACGTGAATACTTTCCTAGTTTTAAACCTGCGCTAGTGAGAACATAGAATTTTTATCGAGAACATAGACATTTTTTGCCTTTCGATCAATGCCTTCGAGTATGTTTTGTATGCGTCAAAATTCGTAACAATTAAGTATTAAGAAGGGCCGAAGGGCCGAGGCCTCGCGAACTTGATGTCGCCGACGTCCACATGTGGTCTAGCACCGCTACTTGACTCTCTCTAATCTGTGCACAGTATACAACTCGGATTGCACGTAAGGAGGCTGCTCCTGTTGTTTGACCGCCTTCTTGGCTTTGTGGTTGAGATTGCCCGATATGGAAGGTCCCATTCGTTGTCCGTGATCCTACTGCGTAGTCCTACTGGTAGTACCACGGGCAATTTATTTTGTCCGTGGTTCTATCAGTAGGACCATGGGCAAGTAGCATTACCTGTAGTTCAACTGGTAGACCACGGGCATTTTTCTTGCCTGTGGTTCTATCAATAGGACTAAGGACAAGTATCATTGCCCATAGGTCTACTAGGAGTAATAAGAGTAGGTACTTTTTTCCTGGTTCTACTGCACAAAAATTAAAGAGTTCATAATTCGTGGTTTTATTCCCCGTGAGGACTGACCTACTTCTGCTTGGTTTGGTTGGTGATAGGGCTTCTGAGCCCACCTGGCCAATCTAACCTACGTTCCTTTTTTATTTCAAATTAGTTGGCAAACAAGCAAACGCCCACCTAAAGGTAAGTGGTAACAGTCACCTATAATACACGTGGTTCCTGTGGGATTCGCAGCAAAATTGCAAGCCCCGCAAGAACTACACTGTAGGTTGCACTTGTGACATCAGATGTCAAGTCACGGTACCCAGTAATTTCACTACCATAAAATCCTCAGAACAACAACGTATTCTTCTGAGATAAAATCTACTATATAAATGTCTTTATTTGACATAAAAACACATGTCGAGGTACTTGATCTATGACTCCCACACTGGGCTATTCCTGCCTTGTGAGAATCAAATTAAAAACAAAATAATACAATTCAATTTAAATCAAAGCGCACGAGTATTTATGAATGCGTGTGTGTGTGTGTGCGGGTGTGTGCGTACTGCACATTTCCTCCTTCCTCATTTCCGCATTCGAGCTCGATTTTCTTCCCATCCGCGAACTCTACAGTGCGAAACATCCAAAAAAGCTAACCTAACCGTGGTGCTGCCGGTGGCGTTGAACCTGACAGTGTAACCGGAGCAGCTGGTGGCGCTGCTTCGGGGGCGGTACGGCCGACCATGTTGACCTCGGTACTTGCATAGCTATAACTTTATGCAAGGGAGCTTCACCTTGCCTCAACAAAAGAGGAATCGGGCTATTTTACCCAATTATCACAGCGTAACAATGTTAATAACATTGTTACCATGATCAGATGGAGACAAACTTGATGTTGGTTGTTAGCTAGGCTGGTTCAGAATCTTTATCACCTACCTGAGCTCCCAGATCAGAGTCAGATTCACTCATCAACTAGATCCTTTTCATCGTCGCAGCTGCAATATACCCACATGGGCATGAGCCTTCACTTACAAAGGGAATCGGTACCTTCTCCCGACATGCTAACTCAGTGCTGATTGGAGGGGAGCCCAAAGCGTCGTTTGTTGGTTGATTGCAATGATGCGGTTGTGTTCTCGAAATGTATTCAAATTGTCTGAACTAACGTGGTAGAGTTGGTGTAGTTGGTGAAGGCGGCGCAGAAGTCCTGCAGGCCGCTGTTGGTGCGCGCGAAGCTGTGGCCCATCAGTCCCACCAGCACGATGGCCGATAGCAGCGCGGGGGTCAGGATCCGCCACGGCTGCTTCAATCTGCATAAGTCGTTCGTAACAATTGGTAGTTATAGCTACAAAGAACATAATTTTTCCGTTATATTAGTATTAAAAAAAATAATTATTTAAAGTTTCTCATTCTAATGAATGAGCAGATAAGCTATTAAAAGTAGTTTCGAGATCTTCTTCTTCTTCTTTTATATATAAAAATGAAACGCTGTGGGTTAGTCTCGCAAAAACTCTGAAACGGCTCTACAGATTCTTACGAAATTTTCTGTATGTATTTGAATAGGTCCAAGGAAGGTTTAAACGTAAAGTTGGACCCGGTAAGTGGCGCTGGAATCGGGCAGGACAACGTCTGCCGGGCCCACTAGTTATAAATAAAGACGAGATTATAAGAGTTACTCGCGCGGGAGATATTTAGTATCGCGTGGAAGTATCTGCGCAAGACAAGTGCTCTTTAGTTCTTTCATTCACATCCATAATCCGTTGGAACGGTTAGCCGACACAACCCGAGCCAGATCAGGAGTAGATCCTCTGTTTGATATGTCCTCTTCGGAGGAACGAAGCGTGGTGAACTCAAGAATATTTCTTAGATTTTTTCATATTTCGCTGTTTCAACGTTCATTAACTTTGGTGATCGTAACAACGAGATCATTATACACGGTTATTTTTTTATCACCCTGGAAAATTTTAGGGACGCTTCAGGACACATTCAATATTATAAAAAAAAAAGTTTAAAAAAATCAAAAAAGAAATAAAAAATCTCAAAAAATGCTGTTGCAGCATTTTTTGGATGTTTTAGAAAATTATTATAAAATTAACTAAGTGAGTATTTTTTTTATTCATATTTAAAACATTCTAATACCACAGATAACATAGCTAATACCATGTCGTGAAGCCTCCCTTAAAATTTCCAGGGTGATAAAAAAATAACCGTGTAGGTATATCACTGCGTTACCGCAAGCTACTCAAACGCCATAACTGCTCTAGCTCTCGAAGGAATGGAACCTCTATGATGCGAGCGAGCTGGTGATGTAGCAGAAGAACAAATATAGCATAGCATAAAAACATTGAAATATTTGCGAATTTAAATAATCGAGATGTGTACCACTCACCCAGATCTAGGACGGCCACCTCCCGGGCACATGGTGAAGAGTGTGAGCCACACGATCGCGCAGACTGCAGACATGATGGGCATATACTCCGCGAACTGGCAATCGGAGTCGCGTGCGAACAGGCTCCGGGATGTGTCCAACACCCACCGGTGGCTCCAGTTCCCTGTGATCCCACGCATCTAAAAGTCAGTATGGTAGGTACGTACTCGTACCTAGGAACGTTTGGTATTTTGCTACATACTAACTTCTGAGAAACATTTTTGAGTAGTAAAACGCAGAAATGACGAACGAAATATTTTTATAAATTCAGCTTGGACGGTTCATGAACGTTACGATAAGCAATTACGATATCCTATGGATTCCTTACCACCAGGGTTATGAGTTTTTATCCTGTGTTACGAACTCTGTTTAATAAATTTGTGTTCTTTAGCCTTCTAAATACAGTTAGAAAAAGGCTCCCACAGCTAATATTTTACGACCTGTGGGACGAACAACAACACCCTGTGTGTGCTCAACCCCACGTCGTTAGCACAAGATTACCAACCATCCCCACTAATGATCAAGCACAAGCAACCCTACTCGCCAGCTTAGAGCCAATTCTATTAATAAGCCACAACTGAATCAAAATTCAATTGTTTCCGTTCAGTTGCGCTGTACCAATCAGTTCGCCACTTGAAAGACAATCTTTTGTAGATTGTTTTTAAGTGTTCGATCGTCTCCGATCGATCGAATGTAACATCATTTCATCAGTTTCGGTCAGGTTGTGGTTTTTTACAGAATTTGCCCTTGAGATCACGATTTATTGAGGTGTGGTCTCTTGTGGGCTCGGGGGTGTATTAAGACGTCTTAATTCCAGGCAGTTTTCTGAATTGTAATATTGTTGTAATGCCATTTCTTTCTCTTTGTATAATGAGTAAAAGAGAGGCACTAATAGCAATTCAGAAAACTGGCTGGAATTAAGATGTAAAGTACGAGTATGTACTTTTCAGAACTAAGAATGTCAATGCTGTTGGATATTGTCCTCTACATCAATTCTGAATGATAAATGTATGATATAATGAAAATTCGACAAAAATAAATACATTAAGTTAGGTGATATAAACAAGCTTCTAATATGATTGAATTTTCTAAAAATTAATCGCTAAATGGATATTTTTTCAATGAAGTTATGTTTAGTTATTCAGTAAATTCACAAATTTTTCACATAAATATCTATTCTTGTGGACTTAAGGCACGATTAAGGAAAGTTTTGCTTATGACGTAACAATATGGTAAAGTGAGTATAAATTATTTATTTATTATTTTCACGTTAAAACCAAATAGATGTTTAATAAAATTAATGAAAATCACAACATGGCACTCAACAAAAATGTTAGTTAATTTGGAATAGTGTTAGTTGAACTCTTCTACGAAACACACGAAAATAATGCAAAAAAATAACAAACTCCTTATAATAAGCCGTTTGCGAACATTCAATATTTTTACGTATAACTCTGTTATTGTTGGATCACCGGGCGCTTGTCGAACGAGACCTAAGAGAAATTAATGGTTTTAAATTATTTTACAGTGCTGTTACAATTCTGTAATAATTATGAAATTAACGCACATCTGATGTCTTACCAGTTAAGATTGTAGTGTTTTGCATATCCGTTGTTTCCGTAACGTACATTTCGTCTGTAGTTGCATTCTCGGTTACTTCACGTTTCTCAACAGTTTTTGTGTCGTTCTGAGATGCTTCAGCTGTAGTATCTGTTACTGCTTCAACGGCATCATCGTTCCCCACCTCTTTGAAGTAAGATTCATTGTCACCCAGCTGGGTGGCTATATGTATCTCTGAGCGAGGCACCATGCGGAAGCTCAGGTTCCTTGGATACAGAATGCAGTTGTTGTCGACTAGCTGCATTGCACTCTGCAGAAGAATGTAGTTGGCGATGCCAAATATGGCTGCCATTGCGTACAATATAAGATGCCATACTGAAAATAAAAGTAATTCAAGATGTTGAATAAATACAACGCAAACAATGATATGAAGAGTGTCGGTGGGACTCAGTACAGGAGACCTATTTTTGAATTACGTATGCGATTTAGAAATCACCGCTGACTAAATAGTCAGCGATGACTTTGAAGTCACGAATTCCTAAACATCCTATTTTTGAAAGTCGAACGCAGAGCTGCCAACATAGATAAAGTACACACATACGTAAGGGTTCGGTTCCACGCAGAATATAGCCATTTTCGGTATATACCGGTTATTATACGGCTAAAAATTTATTGCAACTAGGCCAAAATATAAGAAAATAATGGTCTAAGTTTATTTGTGACACAAATTTAAAAGATTTTAAACTTATACACGGTTATTTTTTTATCACCCTGGAAAATGTTAGGGACGCTTCAGGACACATCCAATATTATATATAAAAAAAATGAAATAAAAAATAAATAAAATATCTCTAAAATGCTGCTCTCAACTAGTGCAGTATTTTTTGTATTTAAAAAAAAAAAAAATTAAGTAAGTGAGTTATTTTTTTTTATTTATATATAAATCATTCTAATATCATGTTGTGAAACGTCCCTTAAATTTTCCAGTGTGATAAAAAAATAACCGTGCATATTTACTTATTTGAGAAATTTAAAAAAATTTAAATCCAACTTAAAATCAACACATAAACTTCAAACTTGTCAATGTTCTCAAACAAAACACAGATAACGTTTCCACAGTTATGACTTGTTTGACAACCACAATAAAAAACCAACCGGGGTGTAGAGCGGCGCAATTTTGTGCCGCTCCACAAAGTAGCTGAGCCAGATGGAGAGTCCGGCAACGGACATGTCACAGGCAGGGGGTCAGTGGGAATAAGGCCTGGCTGTTGTCCCCTTCCCCCCTGTCTTGTGACGGACGGAGGAGCTGCTGGGGGGTTTTTAGTGGGTAGGCCCGGGCCGTGTACGGTCTGGGGAGTCCCACATATCCTCGTGGTTTGGCTCGACCACGAGGAATGCGTAAACGCATTTTCCCCCCTCCCAAAAAAAAAAAAAAAAAAAAAAGTTATGACTTGTTTACGAGTGGGTGAGGGCACTCGTAATGAAATCACATCCGTGACTAAGGTAGTCACATAAGTGATATTCAAAAATAAGAATTATTGAAAATCGGTGATTATTAGTCACATCGGTGATTTCGAAGTCGCATACGTAATTCAAAAATAGCTCTCCTGGCCTTCTAATCGGAAGGTCCAGGGGTCAATTCTGCCACGTAACAATGTGTTTTTCGTTTTTCGAATTTCATATGTACATTTGTCCGACGCTCTTACGGTGAAGAAAAACATCGTGAGGCAAACAGGCAACCTGCATACATTTGCGAAGAAATTCAAAGGTCTATGTGAAGTCGACCAATTCGCACTGGGCCAGCGTGGTTGACAACCACCCTAACTTAGGGTAGGCTCGAGTCCCTCCAGGTGGTTGGGTAGCAGGAGGCGCGTAAGCAAACTGGGGATGAAATGGCCCGGCCGGCCGACAACCGGTTGGGAAACACTTTTCTACCCCTGGACTGCCCGTCTGTGGGTCGAATTATGGCACTTGTCGACCCCCCCGTTGAGGTAAGACCTGGCGCTTGGGTCAGCTAAGCTGGCTCGCCTTCGGGCCTACTCTCCAGGGGGCGCACTCGGGGAATGGCTAACGCCGATCCCGAATGTGTCTTAACGGAGGTAGAAGTTGCTGGAGGGTGGTTTAGTCAGGTATGGGGTTTACACCCGAGACCAATGGCATATCCTTGGGGCGGCCTTGTCGCTTTCAGCCCCTTGTTGAAACGTAAAGAGATTCCCCCGCCTAAAAAAAAGGCTCGAGTCCCTCGGTGGGGACGTAAATGAGCTGTGATGATGAAATAATGATATGATGTAAAATACTTTTAGCTAGAACCCTCTTTTATAAGTAGATGTTTTCCAGAATAGCCAGAAATATATGGCCTCATTTTGATATATAAATATCATGAATGATTCATTATGAGTAGCTTCTATTCCTGTATTTTAGAACCACACAATGAAATCTAACAACATTAGTCAGACATTTTTATTTATTAAAAAAAATATGTTTGTGACTGCATCTTCTTTAAAAATGTCAATGAATAAGATTAGAATTCGAATAAGGATTCGAATCTGCGTCTTCGAAATATATTGTTCTCTTATACATAAACACGTTACGACGCCGCATCGTGTAACGACACGATGTCAGTTTACGATGCAACATCATGTACTTAGTAACAATCAACGACACGTATCGTAAAAAGCCACGAAGTCCACGATACGACATCACAATGCGCCACGATGCACGAAACGCCGACGTCAATACAGTGCTGCGTTAATGTCGCTGGTAGTCCCGAAACATGGATTTCCTTGTTTTGTTCCATAGTACGGGACACTCCTAGATCAAGGCTCTTAAATTATCAACCTCAATAGCCTCTGTCATATTTAAATATTGGAGAATAAATGCGGCACCGGCGAAGAAAAGCACCGTGACTTTCTACGATACGTCACCGTACCGTGCATCGGAGCGCAATATGATGTTGTGTCGTGAACGTCGTAGATTTCCACGATACGACGTCGCATAGTGAACGACGCGGCGTCGTGTCGTGTTTATGTGTAAGAGCGCTTAGGCCACCGCAGACTTAAGACATACCCCAGATTTCCGATTTTAGTTTGATTGACTAAATCACGGAGTATACTTATACCAATAGACAGAAACACTTATGAAAGCCTACACATCTTATCCAACCAAAATAATTTGACACCGATCGCATCAGATCACATCGAGATTTCTTTCCTACTAAGAGATCCCGCAGACTTACAATTTCAAGTTGCCTTACTTTGACTATCGAACAACCAAATTGCGTGCTTTCAGAATTTAATCGATCGACTTCACTGTATTAGTTACCATCCGCAGACCTAAAAGACTTAGGTGTTTGGCGTCGTCGTGTCCGTTGGCAATGGTCCGTGCGTGGTAAATCAGAAGCGCACGTGCAACTTTAGAGCAATTTAGTCTAGTGCAACTGACCATTGGCCAACTAAGTAGAATAGTTCGCGAACTTGTATAGGGTAGGTATACGCGCTAATAAGCAGTCTGCCGATAGTTGGCCAACTTTTTAATAGTGCTTAATCTTATCGGAATGTTTAATCGGAAAGAATCCCCGATTCGGGTGCGATCGGTATTAGCACATTATATTATCGATACATTATCAGCAGAGCACATAATCAGGGCTATCATCAGTTTTTATGTTTATTGTTATACTCTGAGATTTAGTCGATCAAATTTAAATCGTATCGGACGACTGCTTATAAGCACGGACCCTGATACAATTTTGCGAATTATTCAAATGTTCCCACGCACAGACCACTGCCAACGGGCGGCTTGACGTCAATAAAATTGTAAATTCCCTGTTTTCGGTAAAATTTTTTATTCATTAAAAATGTTAACTTTTTACTTTATTACAGTCAAAAACCTCTTTATTAGATTCATTTTCCTAAAAAACATTACCGAAATCATTTACAATTTTGTTCGCTAAGGAGGTCACCGCGGCGACTTTGGTGATAACATCAATGGTGTCAAGAACTTGTGGTGAATATAATAGTTGGGTTTACGGCGATTTTCACTATGCACTACGGTGGTACGTTAAGACACAGTTTTACTAACGAGTTACAAAGTAGTAGGAAAATCTATTTAAAGAGCTTAGTCATAATATTGCAGCAGCATTACTCATATTGTGTTTACGAGTGTTTATTAGTATATCTTCAAGTAAAAAATTATTCACCAATTTCATTGCTCAAGTGATTACTGATATTTTATTTGATAGAGTATACTCCTTTTTTTTAGAAAGGAAAATCCTTCTTACTGATTCGACAAGGGGCCGACTGACGAGGACACCCCAAGAATTTGCCGGACTCGGGTAGAAGACCCCATACTGGCTAAAACCCTCCAGATACTTCTACCTCCGTAGAGACACAATCGGGATCGGCGTAAGCCATTCCTCGTTTGTGCCCCCTGGAGGGTTGCCTGGCGCACGCGCCAGGACTTACCTCTACGGGGGGGTCAACAAGTATCTGATAGAGTATACTCCTGGGGTAGTCCCAATGGTCACCAAAGTCAGGATCTAATGATGGGATCTCATGAAAATCGAGGGAAACCCTACATAGGATTAAGAGGATTTAATACGAGCTCACCGAAGGTGCTCTGGTATTAAATTCACTAAAGAGATAAAAATAAAAAAATCGTCGAAAAAGGTCGACTTCAATATTGAAGTCGGAGCCAAACGATGATCTCCTAGAAAGTCTTAAAATTTGGCACCGACTTCAATATAAGTGTGATGTTGTCTGTACCTATTCTTATATTATTTTTAGCTTTTCAGTGTATTTGAAGTCGGTTTTTATTTTATGTGAAATATTTTTTTCATAGTGATCTCGTATGTCATTTAGCTGTGGAGAAATGCTGTTCGCATTCAGACTGTTTTTGTGTTGCAGAAGAGAGCTATTCGAGCAATTTATAACCTTAAAGTAAGAGACTTAAGAAAGACTTTTAAATAAGAGATTTTGTAAAAACATTACAATTAATGTACATATGAAATTCGAAAAACGAAAAACACATTGGTACACAGCGGTCCCGGACCTCCTGATTGGAAGGCAACTGCTAAGTCCACAGCGCCACCGACGCTCCACTAGACTCTATTAAGCTCAAAAAAAAAATCTTTTAATGCCTTTTGTGACGTTCGACAACAATAAACTATCAACCAGTGTTAAAGAACTTACTTTAAATAAATTTAAGGATACAATCAAAATATATTACGGAAAAAGACAAATAAAACTGCTTGGGATTGACAAACAATGTGACAATTTGATGTTTATATTTGTGATTATATATTTGTTCATATATCATTGTGATTATTGGATAAATGCATTTGATTTGAGTAACTGTTCCAATCACCACAACATGCATTTCTATGTATATTTTTATGAAATCCAAATGATGAGGGGAGACAAAAAATTCGATTTTCCGAGTTTCTTCCCTGTTCCTCTCAAGAGGCTCCCCCAGTTTCCAACCAGGTGTAGAGTCGACTTTTTTATTTTACTAGTATTTGTACACATCTTAATTATGGTTGGGGTGTATGTATATTTGTATATACCTAAACCCCAACCATAATTAAGATGTATGTATTTAATAATAAATTGTATATGTTAGTTATTAGATTTTTAATCAGGTTTTTGGTTATAGTTAGATTTCTGTATTTTGTTTGACATCAAAAAGTATCCGTAAGGGTCTATATTGGATAAAAAAAATAGTAGGTATAATGTTTAGTTATTTCATTAGATATTACAGAAGAAATATGTCCGAAGAGGCCAGAGAGAGGTTTTTAGTTTTTCTGTTTTATTTAAAAACGTGACGTTTTCGTACGCCATGAAATATGTTTTTCCGAAATTTTCATTGTACTTAAAATCTTCATACTTTATCAGCTCGCATTTCACACCTGGCGCCCAACGTGGGGCGATTCAGATTGGTCTGAAGTCTTCACTTTTCTGTATGGTTACCATCTCTATTTCACTTGTTTATATTACAAAACACAAGGACGTATATTCCTTTTGAATATGAATAGGAAAATACCATATAATTATAAAACAGACATAGCGAGCACTAAATAACTGAAATAATTTTTTATGTCAAGTTTAAACGTTAAATTTGAATTAACCAGATTTTTTTTATACAACTAAGTTAACAAACAAGCAAACTGCCCACCTGATGGTAAGTGGTAACAGTCACCTATGATACATGTGGCTCTTGTAAGATTCGCAGCAAAACTAAAATCCCCACAAGAGTCACAGTGTACAACTTGTGAGATCAGATGTAAGTTCACGGTATCCAGTAATTTCACTGCCATATCTTACCCTTCCAACCGGAACACAGCAATGTAAACAAATCGGAACACAGCAATGTAAACACTACTGCTTTGCGGCAGAAATATGTAAGACGGCTAGGTACTCAAGCAGACGACCCTAGTACAGAGTCTCACTCCGGAATATAACTCCTATATGGTCTCTTCGGACATCATAGCTCCATGTAAAGTAACTGGGTCAAGAGCAAAATTCGAATGATGGAAAATAGAATCGGGCGTGAATTGTAAATTCTCGTTTCCAATACTAGCAAACATAGTAACTGGCATGTTTATGCTGTCAGCCCCATGGGACGCCGCTGAACAGTGGGCGCGCTAATTGGCTGTCCCTTTGAATGATCTACATTTCAAACAATTTTATCCCTCGAGAATTTAGAACACAACAGTGTTATAAAATGTTTTTTCGTTATATAATAAATTATGTATAGGCAAATATTTATTTGAGTATGTTTGTAATTACTAAAAAACTACATTAGTGATTTAAATAGAGCTACAAAAGAAGTAGCATAGGCTAATTTTTTCATGGTTCATTATCTTGCATTTATTAAAAACATTTTGAGAAGAATGTAATTATGTATGGTATGATACATGTAATGGCAATGTGGCTCAAATTTCAGACCTCATTCAATTCCAACAATATCCTATAATAACACAGTTATACCTATTACCGAGGTTATACTGTGGTCTGACTAATGAGTAATGAATTTCTAATACTCGTAATTGCATTTCAAGAATGAGATCGATCTCAAAAGAAAGAAAAAAAAAAAAAAAATGAGATCGATCTAGAGATGTTATTTTTGACAGATGGTCTGTAAATTAATTGTCAAAACTTTATCTTAAGATCTATCTCAACTTTGAGGTGTGTTTATTAATACGAGCCTTAGAAATCACTTTAAACTTAGCAAACGCACTTGTAGTGTTTTAGGTCGCCAATGACTATTCATTGCAGCATCTTCTGCATACTTATTTCGTTTCCGGTATGATAAATGAAAGTTCGATCAATTAAGGCTGGTATAGGTATAATTTATAATGTCTGCTACATTCAATTCGATTAGATATCATTTCGAAACTGATAGTGTAGAGCTAAAACGGCCAATACCTTTCCAAACTTTGAGGTGTCTACCAGCACGCTCTTCAAGCTCTTGATAATCGTATAGCAGCACAGTCATGATCCACTAGTCATGTTTATCTGAAACAACATACTATTACTAATAACTATTATAGGTATGTAGTCATTGACGTATCTAGAGTTCATTTCCAGGGCTTGGTCCATGTTTTTGTTTGAAGACATCAGTATTTTGGCGTCCATAATTGGATTTTGTATCGGTAGCCTAACATTCTGGGGTTTGCCCACCAGGCCCCCCCTCTATATACGCCTATGTATGTGGTCTATGAAAAGGAATTAAGGGTAAAGTATTTTTATATTCCAATGGGTAGATGATTGGTTCCAGATTATTTGCCGTTTTTCGTCCCTACCCATCATTCTATTTATACGTTGTCCCTGCCATTTAAAGACAAATTATAAATGAATGTTATTTTGTTAAGTAAAAGACTAACTCTAAACACAATGTGAGATATTAAAGTGGACCGCGTTGACCGTGTGCCATATTCGTTATAATTTATGTATAATAGACAAAGTAACAATTCAAAAACGATGATGAAGTTAAAAACGAACAAAATCTATGAGATTGACACATGCCATCGCTAAATCACGTGACAAATCGATCAAAGTCGTATGTAAATTGATAGAAAACGAATCGATAAAGCAAAGTGTTTTTTCGTTACTTTCAATACTACTCAAAATAACTAATTTTTCATAAAATATTCAATGAAAATATTAAATTTAATCATTTATTTTACCATTTATTAGAATATTAATCACATATGGTGGCCGTTATTTTGTTTTGAGTAGATAACCAATAGTTTTTTTTTCTTTTAAAAAGAACAGTTCGACACAGCGATCGCTACAATCCCGTTATGTTGGCTAGGAATTAGTGTTCGTTATCAGAGAAATGATGACGAATATAGTTATCGTTTCGCTATGAAACGGTTGCCATATGTCTAGGCCTTCGGTATCCCTCGTTACAAGGGCATAAAAAGGCAACTTACTGTCTTCTCTGACTTCTGCGTTCAGATTGCTCGTGACCATGAGAAAGACAAATTAAAAATACCCTATCTCTCTTGAATGTAGAGTATTTGAGTCTGTAAAAGAAATTGCAAAGAACATTAAATATCTGTTATAATAATATGATTTTCTGACCTTTGCGTGTCTACTTACGATCAATATAAGTAATTATCAATAAAAGTTACTTATAGTAGTAAAATATCAATTGGCTTTTTAGTTAGTAGGTAACGATTGACCCAAATCCTTAGACAGGGTCGTTAACGGAATGATCGATTTTATAAGTGCGTGAGTCAGTAGGTACAGTAAGCTTCCATTCAAGCTTTGCATTTACACTACGAAAACCGCCGCTATTACGAGCGGCATAAGTACGGTCCAAAGGTCAAACAGTATAGCTTGACGCGGAGCTTACTGTACCTACTCTGGGGAATATGCTATGTATTTTTTAAAAATCCATGTGACATGTGGTGACAACGAATGCTAGACATATTTTTAAAAAAGGAAAAATGAAGAATCGATAGGCTATAAAGTGATGACACTACCACGTACATTGTAGAACAAAATTAAATAGTCCAGCCTCAAATGTTCTATGGAACAACGGAATATGCATGCTGCAGTCTTAATAAATACATTTAAATAAAAAGTTATATTTAAGCGGACTAGACTTTCAGTTTGCATCACAAATTAATGGTTTGTGTAGGAAACAAATTTACTAAGTGATTAAGTCAGAAATGTGATTATATTAATTTAACTCGCCAAATTTAAAGCTGCCGTCAGATAAAAGCGTGGCTGGGCTGGATGTGGCACGCCAATGCCACCAATGCCCTGACAATGTATGGGGAGTTCAGACAAAATCGCCAAGCCAAACTTGGCGTGTTGGCGGATTCTGTCTGATGATGGCAAACAAGTATACTGCCCACCTGATGGTAAGTGGTAACAGTCACCCATAATACATGTTGCTCTTGTGAGACTCGCAGTGAAACTGCAACCTCCAGAGAAACCACAGTGTACGTTGCCAACTTGTGACCTCAGATGTAAAGTCACTGTACCCAGTAATTTCACTGCCATATCTTTTCCTTCAAACCAGATCAGAAGGCCAATTATGGATCTTTCATCGTATGACATGGCATAAATTTAAGAAAAAGAAGTCATGAAATGCTGCATTTTGTATTACCGATCTCCAATGATATCATCACTATGGCATAATTTCAATTATGTCATCATTAAATAATGAACAAATGAACAAAAATCTGACCGGAAATCGTATTTTTTGTTTTGCACTATGATATCATATGATATCATTTGCAAAACCATGAGATCGGTAATTAATAGGCCCTCAGAGCAGTGCAAGCACTTCTGCTTTGCGGCAGAAATAGGTAAGACGGAGGTACCCAAGCAGACGACCCTGGTACAGTTTCCCTCCGCTCTCAATCTACCGAGCAATCTTAAGCATAGTTAAGCATATACCCAACGCGTGCCGGCTAATTTTAAGTTCATTTCAACAGTATCCGTAACATTATACATACATACATCCCACATAAAACTTCATGTAGCCACACTTCAAGATTTAGCAGTTACATAGCTTTATTGTAAATTTGTAAAGCAAAAAAAATGCGTAGGTTAGGTTAGGCACTCGTAGAAGTGTCGCGTATTGAGGTGTAACAAAAAATTGAATTGACGATTTAAAGTGGTTGTTTAAGTCTCTGACTGAACAAATTTCAACATAAGATCAACTTTGAAATTGCGCAAAATTATCTGCTGCTTGATACATTTCGGTCAAGTACGTCATGAAATTTAATTTGAAATAGCCGATGTTTTTTTGCCATTTCAGAGCTAGTCCCATAGCCTAAACAACTCCCAGTAATATCGACTGAATCATTGGGGGCATTTTTTCATACAAACGTAGGATCCCCTGCTTCCTTCCTGAATAATAGTAATAGCTGCCCTATTTTTTCCAAAAAATCTATGACCACTTTTACCATGTTACTAGTTTTTGCTTTTTTATTTATTATTAAGGGAGATTGAAACCTTTAAAAACGTAAAAAACTGACTAGATTTTGTTGTATTTCAAACATCTTAACAAGATTAATGAAAAAAGTAAAACACAGAAACACAGTCATAGCCTTTCTTTAACTTTTAATGCAAAAAAACATACACATCGAATTGGTAACCTCCTCCTTTTTTTAAATTGGTTAAAAGTAATTAAATCGCTCTAGTTTAAGCGGAGAAAACAGGGGACTACGAAACGTGTATTTTGTGTTCTTTTCAAAGTTACCTTCAGTTCGAGCTGATATTGTCTATTATCGCGCTCAGCTCGGTGGTTCGGGCACAGTACGGTAGCAATACATTTTACAAATAGGAACCTACAAAAATCTTGAATACTCTCGCCATTATTGTTTCCTTTTAAGTAACTAAAAAAATTCACAATCGCATGAATTCTTTAATAAGAAATCGTACAGGCCGCCTTATGGTGTTAACTACCGACCAACTCGCAGGTCGGTTTTTGTATTTTTTTAAGATAACATTTTATTACAGTTTTTGTACTTGTATAACTCTTGCTTCTTCAGCCAGTCACTTGTAATTTGTTTGTACACTCGTGGTGTGCGAGAAGCAAACATAAGATCACCGTCCCTACCGTGTACCTACTCGATCGTAAATTCGCCTTGGCTCGAGGCCAGACTGCTGAATATGTATAATCAAATTTGATGCACACACCTCGATGAAACATGAGCACCTACAGATATTTTCGTATGTCATTATGTGGGTCAATAAACATGTCATGCTTCGCCTGCGTTATTTTTGTTTTCCCATGGGAATTATATATTTTTTCGTAGGGAAAATAATTTTCTAACCTATGTTAAATCAGGGATAATGTAGCATTCTAATGGTGAAAAATTTTTTATAAACGGTCCAGTAGTTTCGGAGCCTATTCAAAACAAACATACAAATCTTTCCTCTTTATAATATTTTTGTATAGACAAAGAGCAATATCCACCTGCGAAGTATTTGGCGTAATCGTAGACTGTACATATCTCGTTTTGATAAGGTACTGAAATTATAAACTAACCTAAATAACAAAAAATCATATATTAATTTATTGCTGTAGTAATAACAAAATAACGATAAATTGAAAAAACCGACTTCAAAAACACTGAAAAGTTAAAAATAATATAAGAATAGGTACAGATACGAGTATGAGACAATATCACACTTCTATATTGAAGTCGGTGCCAAACGATGATCTCCTAGAAAGTCTTAAAATTTGTCACCGACTTCAATATAAAAGTGTGATGTTGTCTGTACCTATTTTTATATTATTTTTTAACTATTCAGTGTTTTTGAAGTCGGTTTTATTTTTAACTTTTTAGTGAATGAAATCTTTTTGGAGAAAGAAACCCTAATTTAATACTAGCTCACCTTCGGTGCTGGTATTAAATTAGGGTTTTCCTCGATTTTCATGGGATTCCATCATCAGATCCTGACTTTGGTGACCTTGGGACCACTCTAGGAGTATACTCTATCGAATACAAAAATAATTTTGATAATCGGTCCACAATTGGTGGAGTAATCGCGTAACATACACACAAAACACGTTGGACACACCTTTAAATTTAAGGGTTTTCCTCGATTTTCATGGGACCCCATTATCAGATCCCAACTTTGGTGACTATGGGATCACCCTTGGAGTATATTCTATCGAATCCAAGAAGAAATATGAAAATCGGTCTTCAATTGGCGGCGTAATCGCGTAACATACACACAAAAAAAAAACATACGCATCGAACTGAGAACCTCCTTTTTTGAAGTCGGTTAAAAACGATAGACGACTCTATCGAAACTTGTTCTAGAATCCATGCAGCGATGCCAAGTCGACTAACGATCCAAGTGTTGAGACGTCTCTACAATACAGTGACCATGGCCGTCCAAGTACAAAACCATTCAAACGCGTACCAAGAAACTCGGTAACTCATTTCTATGTCGCACGATTAAGAAATGAAACTCTCTGCCAGCGCATGTGTTTCCTCCTTCCTATAATCCCGGGTCCTTTAAAGAAAAAAGGGGGGGGGGGGGAAGCACCTTGCAGATCGGCAAGGTGAGGATGGCTAGTACGGCGTTTAACCTCTCCCCGCACTAGCTATCTTCGCATTTGGACTCCACTTCCACTTACCACCAGGTGGAAAGGAGTCATTTACTTGGCCTTCTATAAAAAAAATCGGCAGACTAAACATATCCTCCTGTATCGTGGTGTGAGATAAGGGGATGTGATTACCCCTAAATTGTTCACAAATGCATTGGAGGATTTTCAAAATGTTGGACTGGAGAGAACATGGCATCAACAAGTTCAACTTATACTTGCGTTTTGCAAATGACACTGTCATCATGGCCGAAACGTTGCAGGACTTACAACATAAATATGCTGAACGGTCTCGCTGATTCTTCGTAACGCATCGGTTTTCGGATGAATTTGGATAAAACTACGATTATGTACAATGAGTACGACACTCCGGAACCGATCGCAGTACAAGTAAATCCTTTCGAAAAGTCTTGTAAAGGAGTATGACTACCTCGGGCAAATATTACAGAAAAACTCAACAGGAGCTTTTTCTGGAAGTTGTTGTATACGATAATGTATAAATACGGATATTTTCAATCAGTGCATCCTACCTACAATATCATACGGAGCCGAATCATGGCCACTCACGGTAGGGCTGCTCCACAAATTTAAAGTCGCTCAGCGAGCCATGGAAAGGACTATGCTCGGAGTCTCTCTGAATGATCAGGGACGAGATGATCCGACAGAAAACGAAAGTTATCGACATAGCCCACAGGATTAGTAAGCTGAAGTGGCAGTGGGTAAGCTACATCAAGCGCAGAGCCGGCAACCGTTGGGGAAAATGACTTATAGAGTGAACACACATCGGCAAGCGAAGTGTAGGTCACCTCGGGACTAGGTAGTGGGACTATCTTCGCAAAGTGGCTGGCAAAAGCTGGATGAGAGCAGCCGAGGTACATGCTCAGTGACGTGCATTTGGAGAGGCTTTTATCCAGCAATGAACTTATTTAGGCTGATGATGAAATAACGATATGTCACGCCTATAAGATGTTTTATTATAGTTTCCTATTTAGATATAAATACTGCAACTCGTTCACACCCGCGTGAGAATCAATGAACAAATAGTAAAATGCGTAAGCAGATTACATTTTCAGTATTTTCAGTCCAAAAAACTACGTACTCGTAACTAAGTACATCAGTGACATCAAACTTGTGATTATTTTTAAATGAATTCTTCGCATTTGAATGTTCAAGGTCAACATTATTTTAGGATAATGTTAATAATACAAACGTGTTTTCCTCATCCCAAATTTTGCTCTTGTGGATTTTTTTTTATTTTTTTTTATGTATGACCCGGCAAATGACCTCCTCCCGCCTGATGTTAAGTAGTGAAAGAGGCCCAAATGAGTTGACAGATAGAGTAGGGATGACATCCACTATCCTACCTGCCCGCCCCTTGCCGGCCCAAAAGATGCTTTTGCACGCCTCTTTTGAAGGAACCCATGTTACATGTACAGAAGAAGGAATCTTGGAATTTCTTGGTACGGTGTGAGAAGGAGGACACAGTGTACGGATGACTCCGAAGGCCCTTACGCGTGTTTCTGTTAAGAAATGGAGAGGGAGGGATAAGGTTAAAGAGCTCCTCAGAGCATTCCCCATGGAACATTCGATAAAAGGCGCTAAGAGAGGCGACATCACGACGAAGTTGTAGAGGCTCGAGGGTGTTAGTTACCTCTACATCGCCAATAATGCGAATAGCGCGACGCTGCAATTTGTCCAGAGGATCGAGCTGCCGTGCGATTCTGTAAAACCTCACTTTAAACTTCGAATCTGAATCCGCAGTGAGTTCTTAGATTGGCATTCTCAAAATTCGCATGTAGATTCGAAGTTACTACAGCGCTACACTTGCGAGCGTGGCAGCGAGTGGAACTAGAGTGACCGTCATATTTTGACATTTTAAGCATGGGATGACGTATGAAGTGGCATTCCGTAAGGGAATTAATGAGGAATTCCTCCATCACTTCGAAGCTCACTTCGCACACGAACTTGAAATAAAGTGTCAAATAAAACGTTGCTATTTTGTGATTGAAAACAGGCAAAGTTTTTTATCGTAGTTTAAAAATACATTTAAAATTATTTCTGAAGGTGATAAAAACTAGTTCTGAGGTATATTTCCTGAAAGTAAATTAACGATGGCACGAATGTTTGTATTAAAATCTTTATTAGAAGAGGCTCATGCATTGGACAACCAAGAAATGCGTCGACAAGCTTCCCAAATTAGAATGTTATCACTACTAACTCGTAATAATGACTATGTAAGGGTAAATAGATTGTCGAAAGAGCTAATTGATCAATTAGAGTATGAGTTACTACCTCTGATCAAGATTACAAAACGTAGAGGTAAAGGGATTTCAACTCGCGTGAAGGTAAGCATTTCACTTTAATTTAGTAAAGTAATTATTACAAAGGTGTTATTACACAGCTTATAAAAGATTTCTAACCATGAATACCTACGTTTCTACATTCGTAGTGAAATATTCAGCCGTAGGAGTCATTATTTTATTATATAGGTTCTTATTTCGGTTTGAGTAATAGAGATATCTTAGAATCTGAGATAGATAATGTCAGAATTGTTTCACAGATATTATGCACCTTATCATTCTTGGCTAGTGGCAGTTCCCAAAAAATTATTAAAGAAAACATAAGGACATATTTATCACAGCCATCAGCATCTGACAAATTTATGGTTTTGGAAATCAATGTAAAAGGATCAATATTACCTACATGCCATAAATTTGAAATTTCGGGTTTTTACGCAAAACCTGCCTTAATTTTTTTACATTATAACATTTTAGTTCAAAAACATACTAATAACTTCAATTTTAGTAGCAATATTTCAATATTTCCGGTAAAAAATTAAATCTAAAAAACTCGACTAACATTTCGTTGCATGTTCGCGTCACTAGTACGCTTCGCAACTCACATCACTTCGCTATCGCCTGAGTGATGTTTACATAATGCAAGATCAATGTCATTTTGTCTCTTATGCGAAGTGAGCGTGAATATCGAAGTGAGATGCGAGTTATTGTTCGAATTTTACAGAATCGACATGCAGGTACTGAGCGGAGCCGTCCCAAAGGTGCGAGCGAGATTTGATTTGGGCAAGAAAGGCTAGCGCACTACCTACACTGATTTCAACGTTTCGAAGATATTCGGCAGCTACGGGAAACTGTATGGGAACATGTATTATCGAGTATAAAAATATGTATTGTGTACTTGTTCTGACAAGCAAACAACTTTAACAATAGGAACAATCTTGGCTCCCGTGGTCCTGTTCAATAAGTAAATCTGTATAGGCGTGTCCTGGTTCCAATGAAAGGAACAGCCTCAGCAACTTTAGCGGCGTTAAGGTCTGTCATTTTCCGTACATTTGCGATAACAATTAACACTTAACTCAAAGCTGGTAAAATTTTTCAGAGTATGTTAATGTTATGCTATTGCATAAAAACAAACGAAACTCAAAAAAAATACGTTCCTCAGCGTTATCAATGATTTGATTATGTTTGTGGAGAGTGTATAGGTACAACATGCTGATTTTAAAGAAGAAATTAAATCTTTTTTGCATTCCATTAGAGCTTCTTTTCATTTTTTAACCGACAAAAAAAAAGGAGGTTATCAATTCGACCCGTATGTATGTAATATTTCCAGAACTGCCCAGTATTCGTATATGTTAGTCTATATCAGCGTCTGAACAAATGTGCCAAATTTCAAAAGTGTATGTATGTATGTTTTTGTTTGTGTTTGCATATCTCCAGAACTACAAGTCCGATTTAAGTAATTCTTTTTTTGTTGTTTGTTAAGTTTCATCAAAATCGTTTCAGTAGTTATTGAGATTGGGAATTTTAACCGACTTTTTAACCGACTTAAAAAAAAGATAAATAAAAATTATTTTACAAAAAAAATAACTTTTTTGAAGTCGGTTTTTATTTTTTTGTAATTAATTTACGAGTGTATAAACCTCACGTTAGAAATTCTACAATTTAAAGCTAAATGCGAATTTTTTACTGACAATTCAGGGGGCCTAGCCTAGGGGCAAGTGGCAGTCGTATCATAGCGAAACTATGTCTTAATTCGTCATCGTCTCTGAGATAACGAACACTAATTCTTAGGCAACGCAACAGGATTGTAGCGATCGCTGGGTCGAATTGTTCTTTCTATAAGAAAACAAAATATTGGTTATCTAGCCAAAATAAAATAACGGCCACCATAAAGTTAGTAGTATATTCTAATAAATAGTATAATAAATTACATTTAATTTTTAATGAAAAATTAGCTATTTTTAACCGACATCGAAAAAGGAGGAGGTTTCTCAATTCTGTATATGCTTTTTTTATATTTGTTCGCGGATAACTTCGTCGTTTATGAACCGATTTTGTTGATTCTTTTTGTGTTCGATAGAAAATACACTAAAGTCAGGATCTGATGATGGGATATCATGAAAATCGAGGGAAATTAGGGTTCCTTTCACTAAAAAGATTTCATTCACTAAAAAGTTAAAATTAAAAAAAAAATAAAAACAGACTTAAAAACACTGAAAAGTTTAAAATAATATAAGAATAGGTCTATATTGAAGTCGGTGACAAATTTAAAGACTTTCTAGGGGATCATCGTTTGGCATCGACTGCAACATAGTGTGATGTTGTCTGTAGGTACCTATTCTTATATTATTTTAAACTTTTCAGTGTTTTTGAAGTCGGTTTTTGTTTTTTTGTAAAATGTTTTTAGTAGTAGGTATATGAAAGTAACGAAAAAGCAGTTCGCTTCTTCATCGATTCGTCGCGAACCGATACATTGTCTACCAATTTACATTTCGATAAGTTTGATCGATTTGCCACGTGATTTAGCGATGACATGCGTCAATCCTATATTTTTGGTCGTTTCCAACTTCGTCATTGTTGTTGAATTGTTACTCCGTCTAGGACCCCATCAGTATCTTTAAAAATACAATTAACGATACGAAAGGAAATGTTATATGTTCCTAAATTTCTTTTTTCTAAGTCTAAGAAAGTTTTAATGCTTATTTATTCATAGACATTTTGCGATCTTATTAGCTGTCTTCTATACTATTATTATAAAGAGGGAAGATCTGTATGTATGTAAAGAATAAATTAAAAAACTACTGGACCCATTTCAAAAACTCTTTCACCATTAGTATGCTACATTATCCCCGATAAATATATAGGCTATAAAGTTGCTTTTCTTAAAGGAAATTTTTTTTTACAAAAAATAGAACCGACTTCAAAAACACTGAAAACTTAAAAATAAACTTCTTCTATATTGAAGTCGGCGCCAAACGATGATCTCCTAGAAAGTGTTAAAATTTGTCACCGACTTCAATATAGAAGAAGATTATTTTTAAGTTTTCAGTGTTTTTGAAGTCGGTTCTATTTTTTGTAAAAAAAAGTTTATTTTTAACTTTTTAGTGAATGCAATCTTTTTAGTGAAAGAAACCCTAATTAAATTAGTTATTTCCTCGATTTTCTATGGGATCCCATCATCCGATCCTGATTTGCAGTATACTCTATCAAATACAAAAAGAATTTTGGAAATCGGTTTAAAAATGACGGAGTTATGAGGTAATAAACATAAAAAAAAATACAACCGAATTGATAACCTCCTCCTTTTTCGAAGTCGGTTAAAAATAAAGAACTACCACGGGAAAAACGAAAACAACGCGAGCGAAACTGCGAGCGGAAAGCTAGTATTACATTTGTAAGAGACATATTAACTGACAATATATTTTAAAGTAATATTTTGAGAGCACGCAGAGGCAAAAAAAGGTAAACATGTTTCAAACTATGTAAGTACTTTAGAATAATGATGTCACTTTACATTTGTCCGAGATAAGCAGTGGGTGTGTTAAATATGAATCAGGCCTAAATTAAATATAATGTAGGTACATGAATTTAAGCAAAACTTCATATAGAAAAAAAATGCATTTGGTTGAAGTTTCAAAAGGTCAGAATCGCGGGCAATAATAATTAATAACTTTTACTTAATAATCTACGTTTACTTAATAAAAATAAGAGATAAATAATGATCGATGATATCTAAAATGTCGGATTCAACTCTAGTGCAGTTGGTGCACTGTATGCTGCTAGGTAGTCAGTTAGTAACCCGATAGTTAATTAAAAAAATAATTCAAAATAAACAAAGGTGCATATATTTATTATTAACACAACTGCTTGAATAATGGTTATATTCTTTCAAGTTACTTTGATTTGATTGATTGATTGATGTGTATAGAATTCACAAAAAATATTAAAATAACAAAAAATAAAAACCTACTTCAGTGTGCGGAGTGTGAGTTTTATCGAGCTTTAGTCGATCACACGCGAATTTGTATGGAATTAGAGCAGTGACATCTAGTAGCTGGGGTGCGATGTCAGACAACCTCCTTGTGGTGCACCCTGGGCAACCCGGCAGATTCTCTGCCGCGGGCTAATAGTCTGACGAGAGGACCCCCATATGGGGCGTGGGATGGCCGGGTTCAACCCGGCGGGCCACTTCGTGTGGCCACCCGCTTCATGCGGGGAAGGGCGAAGTCCCCTCTTCTTATGTTAAGAAGAGGTGTGGCTCTCGCTGGAAGCCGATCCCGGCGGCTACCTCTGGTGGTAGTAAGGTCGAGGCGAGTTTCTCGCCATGGCGCTTTGCGCCCGTTGGGGATTTCCCCGAGCTTCGGCTCACCCACGCGGCGGTGGATCCAGTGGGATCTGCCGTCGGGCAACCCGTTACCCGTACTGAGCGGGCCGGGGGCCCGGCGCACTGAGCGTCGGGCCGCGTGGAAGACAACCACAGTAAAAAACCAGTTGTGGGGTGTGTAAAAAACCAGTTGCAGCAGAGCCAGACGGAGAGTCCGGCAACGGACATGTCACGGGCAGGGGGTCAGCGGGAATAAGGCCTGGCTGTTGTCCCCTTCCCCCTTGTCTTGTGACGGACGGAGGAGCTGCTGGGGGGGTTTTTAGTGGGTAGGCTCGGGCCGGGTACGGTCTGGGGAGTCCCACATATCCTCGTGGTTTGGCTCGACTACGAGGAATGCGTAAATGCATTTTCCCCTCTCCCAAAAAAAAAAGTGACATCTAGTAGCTGCTATGAAATGAGACAGCTTCATCTAGTGACTACTAGATGGCACTGCTCTAATTCCATACAAATTCACGTTTACGCGTTCGATGCGTGTGATCGAGTAAAGCTCGATAAAACTCGCACTCAGCACATAAACACAAAAAGTCAAAAACAATATAAGAATACACATAACATCACATTTTTATTTTGAAGTAGGTGTCAAATTTTAACTCATCTTGATTCTTGATCATCGATTATCCGCACCGATTTACTAGAAGGATATTTCGGTATACCGCTCTGAGCTCTACAAAATGTAAGAAAATACCTATGGTACCGACTTCAATACAAAAACATAAAAATGTAATGATTATTTCTATTCAACAATTGTTTTTAATTTACTTGTACTATTTCTTTTTACTTTTTGTTAAATATTCTTGATGCAATACCTAATCAGAAAATTTTTAATAAAAAAAATAAAAATAAATATTTCACATTAAAAAAACATAGTTAAAAAAAATGTTTCAAATAATATAAATGAATACGTACAACATCACAGTTTTATATTGAAGTTGGTGCCAAATTTTTACAAACTAAGTATATTAATTGTTATTATATTTGAGTCTTTCCAGGTGATCATTGCTTGGCACCGACTTCAATATAAAACTGTGAAAACGGTGTATTTTTTGTAAAAACAATTTTTATTACAATCATTTTAGTAAAATTACTACATGCGTATTAGAATTCACGACAAGGCAAGCACCAGAATAAATTAAAATAAAAACTACAAGTTGAATTAAATTTTATGGGGCGTAATGGCAACTACCTATTCCGCATCGAACAAAAAAAGAATCACGTAAATCAGAAAAATCTGGGCGTAATCATTGTACACATTCATAAAAAAATATGCGTGTAATTGAGAACCTCCTCCTTTTTGAAGTCGGTTCAAAAATGCAATGAAAAGTAGAATATTGTAATGTCATCAGGGTGAAAGCTTCTCCAAAATTGTCTGCTCTGAGGGTCTAGTGGGCGGGGCAGACAAAGTGACAAATTCAAAAACTATAACGAAGTGCGATAAGAACAAAATGTATAGGATTGACATATATGCCATCGCTAAATAACGTGACAAATCGATCAAAGTCATCCATATGTAAGTTAATAGACAAATTGATTGCCAACGAATCGATGAAGTAGCGAATTGTTTTTTCGTAACTTTCATTCTGAGTAGCAGAACAACTATTTTTTATAGAAATGAAATGAAATTATTTTGCCATTTCTTTTCTATTTCTCAGTTTTGAGTACTTAAATAACAAATATGTTGTTTTCTTACAGAAATAACAATTCGACACAGCGACCACTAATCCTTACGTTGGCTATAATATGAATTTGTTTTCGTTATCTCAAAGACGATGACGAATTTAGCTATCGTTTCGCTATGAAACGATTGCCACTTGTCTAAGCCCCCTAAAGGTAGTCGCTAGGTGGTCAAAAATTCGATTACAAGATTTGTCTCAACAAAAAGACAAACAGACAAAAAGAGACGAAAGCGAGCTATGTTTAAAACGTGGTAAAAACAAACTTTAGAATAGTTACCGCATTTTTTACTTTGCATTGTTTTTACTACGAAAAAGATATACTTAGTTCCTACGGGAAGAACGAAAATAACTTAGGCAAAGCTGGTTTATGTTAACAATCCACTTGTATTATGGATTATATGCAGATTTTTGATTATAATACGACAAAAAATCACACCCATGGCTTGGCTACTAAACAGATCAGTACAAATTGACTTTGATTAACATTAGTCGCATAATCTCGTTAATAACGATGATGTAATGTCCATTGTATAGTTTCATAGCCATCTCGGCCACATGCATTGTAATGCGTTCTAAGCGAATCAATGACACGAAAAACCTTCAATTCTATCTGAGTTATACTTAATTATAATATTTACAGTAAGGTGAATGAGATGATTTAAAATGTAGTATGCAGAACATATTATAATAGAGCTTCTTGTTCCATTTAACTTAAAACTGATATAATAGAAAATTATTAAGATTAAGTCTATGTTACGGTAACAGTACTTTTTGTCATTAAAAATATCAATGTTTTATTAACACAGCAATATTAAATGAAAGCTGGCGGTTATCTTTTAATTCATTAATCCTGAGATCCAGTCGAAGTTGTCTCCGCCTCCGCGTCAATACCGCGTGGCGGCCGGCGCTGCTCTTGGCACGTCTGCTATGAGGTCAAGGACAAATCCAAGGACTAAAAAACTTCCAGGATATGATTTTATTATTATAACGAGGCGTGTGATATAAAAACTTTTTAACAAAAAATTGAACCGCCGTAAAAACTAAAAACACTGAAAAGTTAAAAATAATATAAGAATAGGTACAGACAACATCACACTTTCTATATTGAAGTCGGTGCCAAATTTTAACACTTTCTAGGAGAGCATCGTTTGTTACTACTATTTTTTATTTTAGAGCTTAAATAATTGGACTTTGCAAATTTACAAACTTTTTTAAATACTTTGGAATAAGTTTTTACATACAATTTAAATTAATCACTAGTATTTAATGAACGTTAATTGTAAAGTTCATAAAGTTTTATTCTGCTTTTGTGAATACCTGGTGTGGCCCATTCACTAAAAGCTAATCTATCATTGACTGAGATGGTTTTTGGAAAGAAGATATTTTTAAATTCACAACAAAATGTTTCATACAATTTATTTGGGTCTTCGTCATAATCAATATAAGTACTTTAAATTAATACCAAGATTATTATTGAAACGCTCCAAGCGACCAGCAGTCTTTGGTACAACAGTGATATTCTTTTTCGCCATAAGCTTACATTTGTAAGGTATAGTAACAAATTGACCAGAGTGGTCAGATTCTAAGTTATTAAAAACATTTTGTGCTAATGATTCTATGTCAGTATAAATATTATCAATGCATGTGGCAGAAAACTCAGTAATACGTGTTGGCTCCAGAAATAAGTTTTTAAGATTATATGACTGAAACAAATTTTTAATTCTCATTAATTTATTAATTTTACAATCAGTGAGTGAATCATCAATTATCCCTCGTTTTTGTACCTTTAGGGTTGGAATTGTTTTTTCAAATTTATATGGGACGACCCTCTGGGTATACCCTTTCCAATAAAAAAAGAATCATCAAAATGGGATCACTCTGTAAAAAGTAATGCGTGGTCTTTGATCACAATTAGTGAGTAAATCAACAATAATTTCCTGTTTTCCTACCCTTAGGGTAGGTTTTTTTTGTCAAATTTAAATGGGATCACCTTCGGGGTGATTCCCTATCCAATAAAAAAAGAATCATCAAAATCGGAATTGAGTACCTTTTCCGTTTTTTCGTCTATAAAAAATCTACGCAACATAGTTTAAGGAATAAGAAGCAAAGGGAAAACTTGTGACATCAGAAGCGATCTCTATCAAGTCGCTTTTAGAAATAAGCAGCTTGATAAACGCCACTGTCTAGGATACGAATCATTTTATTATTGTTAAGTATTTGTTAATATGTTACTTGTACCTTAATCAAAATCTGTTACGGCAGTCAAAGGAAATCCATTACTGTTTTATAGAAAAAAATCAGCTAGCATATAGTCTTGTATTGAAGCCGCAATGACAATTTCACTACCAGGCAATATATTATTTTCTTAGACAATAAACCCCATTTATTAATAAACAATTATTATTGTTTATTAATAAAGTGATCTATATCCTCATGGACTTATAACTATATAAATGTCTATATTTATATTATATATATATATATATATAACTATATCATCCCACACACAGATGCAGTTAATTCCCGATCAGGAATTTTTCATTTTACTAGGTATGGTTTTTTAATCTTGTCTTGTCTGTATCTGTATGATTGAATACGCTTACTAATGTTATAGGTACTTAGGTATTTTTGAATCTGTGGAAATCTTCAACGAATTTCAATGATAAATTTAGCGTTAGCGCAGTTTCGAATAATAAGTATTTAGATTTTATCGAATCTGGGTTGACGAGCAAATTGCCACACATGTTTAATATGTGGTGTAAAAAGTATTTTTAGGTTCCCTACAATAGATCAGTCTATTGTAGGTATACTAAGCGTATAGGTAGTCGTTTTAAACAAATCATTATTTTATAACGTAGATATTACACACAAAACCAGTTTTCAAACTTACTTTGTTTATTATTCATAGACTGATTCGTAGGTACCTACCTAATGTTTCGATTGATATTTTGTTGCCTGATGATATAATATCTACTTGATGTCATATGTATTTCAAAAATTCACACATCACACACATGCCAGTGTTATTAATTTATGTTTATGCTGTTCCTTGATTTCTATACAAAACATGATTAGAAGAGTAACTATCTACTTATACTTAATTAAAGATGTTAGAAACTTCGGAATCGTCAGAAAAATTTTCGGCGAGAACATCGGCGGAAAATTTTAAAACTTTTGAAAAGATTCAATTTTGAATAGATTTATTTACATTAAACATATATAAAAAATATAAAAAAACCAGCAAAAAATTAAGAAGAAGGTACCTAGTTCATAACTAATCATTGATACAATGTGAAAAAATATTTTTCGAAGTTACTACCTAATCGTATCGGAACGGGAAATGGTTAGTACTGATTAGAACGTAACTTTAACAATACCTTTCTAAAGTAAAATCCTTCAAAACACAGTCACGAGAATGTTCAAACAAATGTTATATCTGTAACATTTTAATACATGAAAATTTATTTTGTTTTAATTTTAACCAAATCACATAGGAAGCCGTTATCGTGTGGTTATCATACGTCGTAACAGCACACGCGCCGGTTACTACTGAACTATCTGGAATTCATATTAAATTGTATGGAGCATCTACGAATACAGCGGAAAAAAGGTGCGAAAGAGACAAGAGGAAAATATTGTGTGCAACGCATAGATAAGAAAAGGACAAGTATGTTCGATGGGGTTCAATTCTGATCGCTTACGGCTCTGAGCTCGCTCTGAGTTTTCCTTGAACCTTGTTTACGTGACGTAATATCGTGATGTCATGGTAACGCCGCCATTTCGGGGCCTGAGACAGTTTGAGCGGGCTTTTTCTTTTTGTTTTGTGGTTTGAAATATAGGAATAGAATGCAGACCGAATTATAATTTCAACATTATTTTTATATACCAGATTGATTGTACACTTATTTGTATTATTATTACAGAATGAAATAAGATAAACTATGCCCCTTGAAGGGCATAATATGAAGTTAATGTATATGTTGAAGTTATTTTATAAAAGGTACAATATAAACTATAAGACTAATCTCTCAGGCACATTTTAGTCATGTAGGTGAAAGATCTGGTGTCTTAAGTAGGCCTTCCACTTGTATATTAGAGTCAACAGGCAAGGAAAACATGCCTCATATACAGAGTGTAGATCGATTAGTATGGGCACAGTTTAACAATGCATTGTAAAACTGTAGTATGGGCAAGTCTGTAACTATAAGTCATATAAAGATCTGCTCTTAGGAACCATGTAATCGATTTTAGTAACAAGAAAAACTGCATACATAATTTTTTTTAAAAACTTAAAAAAACATTTCGGGAATCAAACCCAGTCGTATTGAAAAATAATACTTGTATTATTTCTATTGAGATATCGATTGTGTAGGTCATAACTTAATAAGCAGTAAATGTTACTATAAAACCTATGTTATTATGGTGACATAGGAAAGATGATGCCAGCTAGCCAGAACCCCGGACCTTCAGATCAATATCGAATGGACGCAACCACTAGACCACGGGGGCGATTAATTTTCCAAAATGATCGTGCTGTGGGTGCCACGATGTCATATACGAAAACAACAACTTTTGATAGAACGTCGTCTGTCGGGAAAATAGTTATAACTATTATAATATAGTTATGATCTATACAGGTTCATTTTTGGACCCTCACCGAAATTGAATACCTATAAAAAACACTGAAAAGTTAAAAATAATATAAGAACAGGTACAGACAACATCACACTTCTATATTGAAGTCGATGCCAAACGATGATCTCCTAGAAAGTCTTAAAATTTGTCACCGACTTCAATATAGAAGTGTGATGTTGTCTGTACCTATATTCTTATATTATTTTTAACTTTTCAGTGTTTATGAAGTCGGTTTTAATTTTTTGTAAAATATTTTTTATTTTTAACTTTTTAGTGAATGAAATCTTTTTAGTGAAAGAAACCCTAATTTAATATTAGCTCACCATCGTGAGCTGAGTAATAAGTAATGAGTGAGCTGGTATTAAATTAGCGTTTCCCTCGATTTTCATGAGATCCCATCATCAGATCCTGGCTTTCGTGACCTTGAAACCACCCCAAGAGTATACTCTATCAAATTCAAAAATAATTTTGAAAATCGGTTTACAATTGGCGGAGTAGTCGCGTTACATACACACAAAACACGTTGGACACACCTGAAAATTTAAGGGTTTTCCTCGCTTTTCATGGGATCCCATCATCAGATCTTAACTTTGGTGACCATGGGACCACCCTTGGAGTATACCCTATTGAATACAAAAAGAATTTTGAAAATCGGTCCACAATTGGCGGCGTAAACGCGTAACATACACACAAAAAAAAACATACGCATCGAAGTCGGTTAAAAATGAGGAGGTTCTCAATTCGATGCTTATGTTTTTTTGTGTGTACTCGATAGAGTACTTCCAGGGGTGGTCCCATGGTCACCAAAGTTAGGATCCCATGATGGAATCCCATAAAAGTCGAGGAAAACCCCTAAACTTTTAATTGTGTCCAACGTGTTTTGTGTGTATGCTACGCGATTACTCCGCCAATTCTGAACCGATTTTCAAATTCTTTTTGTATTCGATAGAGTATAGTTCTGGGATCGTCCCAAGGTCACCAAAATCAGAATCTAATGATGGGATCCCATGAAAATCGAGCAAAACCCTAATTTAATACCAGCTGAACCACTTCTCAATTCACTTAAAAGATATCATTCACTGAAAGATAAAAATAAAATTTATTTTACAAAAAATAAAAACCGACTTCAAAAACACTGAAAAGTTAAAAATAATATAAGAATAGGTACAAACAACATCACACTTCTATATTGAAGTCGGTGCCAAACGATGATCTCCTAAAAGTCTTTAAATTTGGCACCGACTTCAATTAGAAGTGTGATGTTGTTTGTAAATTCTTATATTAGGGGGAACCTGTTGTACCTTGGACAGAGTTGTACCTAGAACAATCATATATTTTTCAAAAGTCCCATTCGTTACAAAACTATGTCCTACTACTGTATTTGAATCTTTATTTGTTAACATTAACGTCAAGTTAGTTGTGATTCGCCGGCGCCGTGTGAGCACAGTCTAAAAAAGGCAAATTATTGTTTTACACCCAAAAAGTAAATTTTTTGTCTTTACTTCATACCAACTTATTTAAAGTGATGCATGTTTGTGAAAAGTCTTTTATGCAAAATCTTATATTAGTATATCTAGCTACTAAGCGGCAATGATTTTCAGATCCTAACCTCAATCTGAAGTAAGTTTATAAAGCTTCTTAAGTAAAATTGTCGCGATGTTGTACCTTAGCCACCTAACTTGCGATGTACCTCGGTCACAGGCCAAAGTATACCATTTTATGGGAAATAGGTTAACAATTGTTTACATACACCTCAGGTTCCCCTATTTTTAACATTTCTGTGTTTTTTGAAGTCGGTTTATAAGGAAAGTTTATTGGTCTGGTTAAAAAAATAAAAAAATATTGACGACCATTTTTTAAATCCGAAATGTCTATTTGCGTGTACTCATCGTCGTCCTGCGTGGCCCGAAACTAGGCTAGTACTATTAGTTATTCCCCCCGTTTTTAACCGATTTCGAAAAAAGGAGGAGGTTCTCAATTAGTCGGAATCTTTTTTTTATGTATGTTCCCCGATTACTCGAAGACGCCTGAACCGATTCAGAAAATTCTTTTTTTGTCTGAAAGGGTATACATCACAGGTGGTCCCATTGTCACCATGTCATGATCTGATGATGGGATCCCATAAAAATCGAGGGGAAACCGTTGAATTTTATAGGCACGTCACCGTATGTTCACCGATTACTCCGCCATTTGTGGGCCGATTTTCAAAATTCTTTTTGTAATCGAAAGAGTATACTTCCGAGGTTGCCCCATTGACACCATGTCATGATCTTGGATCAATGAAAATCGAGGGAAATCCTTGAATTTCATAGGCACGTCCAACGTGTTTCATGTTTTTGCGGAAGATATTCAGGATTTACATCTGGTAGTCATCATATCATGTTACTGAGCTGACGATGGAAGGTTTCTGGTAGGTTAGGAGTTCGGGAATAATTCTGTCAGTACTATTTAGAGCGAAAGACGTTTTATTTTATGTTATTTTGGTGTTTGCCTTGGCTCAAATTCTAAAACTAAAAAGATTGAAAAAAAAATTTACAAAAAAATAAAACCGACTTCAAAAACACCAAAAAGTCATAAATAATATAAGAATACATACAAAATTACAGTTTTATATTAAAGTCGGTGCCAAGCAATGATGACCTGGAAGACTTAAAAAATGAAAAGAACAATTATAGTTACTTAAAATTTGGCACCAACTTCAATATAAAACGGTGATTTTGTATGTATTCTTATATTATTTATGACTTTTCCATTAAAGATTTTTCCATTTTGTCACCAACATCAAATGTTAACCATGTTTTGCGTTTCTTCTAAGGTAAGTTAACATTTTTAACCGCGCTATTTTTCACAAAGGGAACCAAACCTAAAAATGCAGATATTGTTTAAATGGAACCCATTAAGTTAACAACACACGATGTTATCCCTGTTATCGTCAAAAGCTAATGAAACGCGATGATGCTAAAAATGTTGAAATAACCATAATTTTAGTGTACCTACGTACATAACAGTTACAACAAAAATCTCAAAAGAGTTTTTAATTTATAAATCTATTTTATTACCGCCCTAGTAAGTAAGTATCTCCGTAAATTTTTTCCCTGTCTTTACAGGAAAAAAATTGACGAGGGTCTAAATATAACCCTGTACATCATAATCTACAACATTATAGCTCTGTTTGTACTTAAGTGATAAATGAAACTACTAAACTTTAATCAATCTTTTAGTAAGTACAGTCAGTCACAACTCACAAGAGACTGCGCAAACGCAAGTGCACTCTCCGGTCCTTCACTCACATATTTCGATACGAAAATATTAGCCGACACGACCGGGGCGAGATCAGTAGTGTGATTCTGTAAAACCTCACTTTAAACTTCGAATCTGATTCCGCAGTGAGTTCTTAGATTGGCATTCTCAAAATTCGAATGTAGATTTGAAAGTAATCTGTGCTACAGCGCTACACTTGCGAGCGTGGCAGCGAGTGGAACTAGAGTGACCGTGAGATTTTGACATTATAAATATGGGATGACGTATGAAGTGGCATTCCGTAAAGGGAATTCCTTTATCACTTCGAAGCTCACTTCGAAGCTCACTTCGCACATGAACTCGAAACAAAGTGTCAAATAAAACGTTGCTATTTTGTGAGTGAAAACAGGCAAAGTTTATTATCATAGTTTAAAAATACATTTAAAATTATTTCTGAAGGTGATAAAAACTAGTTCTGAGGTATTTATTAGAATTTTATCGCTACTAACTCGTGATAATGACTATGTAAGGGTATCTTGCATCTTATGCGAAGTGAGCGTGACTATCGAAGTGAGGTGCGAGCTATTGTTCGAATTTTACAGAATCGACATGCAGGCATAATCTCACCGTTTAGTTTGCCTATATACCGAAGCACGGAGCTCGAGATGTTTCGAATTTTGCTCACCCATCTTAGGACTTTTTTTCATACAACTCTCATTTATTGTCATAAGCTCTCCCAACTTCCGAACTGGTGTAGAGTCAACTTTTTTTTTCAATTTACTTTTACTTGTATTTGCATACATCTTAATAATGGTTGGGGTGTGTGTACATACAAGGTGTATAATACACGGCCGGATTTTTGGGGGGCAGAAACCCCTCGCCCTGAACACTAACCAAAAGTCCGCGGGGTGTACTTTCGTCCGTGATACACGGAGCCGTCTATACCGGGTGTAACGGAATACCGAAATAATATTTAAGGTTGTTGATTAACAAAAAAAATGTTTTATGACTATTCTTTGTATTTTTATTATATGCCTACTTTCGATTTAATACGCTGAACTGTTAAGCGTATTGAATCGAAAGTAGGCATATAATAAAAATACAATGAATAGTCATAAAACATTTTTTTTGTTAATCAACAATCTTAAATATTATTTCGGTATTCCGTTACACCCGGTATATATCGTCAGTGTAAAGGAGAAAAATGCTAAAGCGCCAAAACGGTACTTGTGGAAAATGAAGGATAAAGTTTTATTTTTTCGAAAAAAAAATCATATCTGTTTTGTTATAAAAGTAAATCGGTTTTTTCAAAAAGTACCTAGTTTATCGATTTTTTATCTAAATTTACTGTATATTTGTAAGTTTGTAACTTATTTAGATCGTGAAATAGTTGTTGGGAAAACTAATAAAACTATATTCAGGAAAAAACTTCAAATCTCCTTTAAATTTCAATATCTAGCGATCAAAAAGTGCGGTGATAGCAAACTCTTGCGTAAAAAACGAAAAATGCTCAGTGATCTGATGAGTTTATAAATAATGTTAAAGATAAATTTCTAAACTACAGTCACAATAGACAAATACGTTAGCGAAGAAATGCTTAAGAAGCGATATCCTTCATAGGTTGTTCAGGAAAATTTGCTTACATACACAGAGCCTATAGAAAGGATTTATGCAAATATACTAAACTCTTGCTTCATTACACGTTTTCAGCAAGAATACCACTTAAAGATTTGAATACGTATAATATTTTGTTACATAAAATTGCTAATGTCATACTGTACCTTATAATAATTTACTTAAATATAAAAAAATCAGAAACTCATCGTCATAAATATCCTTTTTTTTAAGTTGGGAAATGCGTTGCGCATACCTCGCGCTTGGGAAAACGCGAGGTTATGTCGGACTCTCCGCGGCCACCGGGGGCAGCGTGCCAGCCAGAAACCGCGGCCTACCGACTAAAACCCAACGATGCCCCCTCACAAAGAAGGAGATTTATGAAACACTTCAAAATTTTGAAATGCTAAAGCGCCAAAAATATGCTCCGATCGACGCGAAACCTAGACAGAACGACGCAGAAAAAAAAATCATCATCATCATTTCAGCCAAGAGACGCCCACTGCTGGACATAGGCCTCCCCCAGGGATCTCCAAACCGATCGGTCCTGCGCCTCCCGCATCCAGCGGCTTCCCGCGACCTTCACCAGATCGTCGGTCCACCTTGTGGGGGGTCTACCAACGCTGCGTCTCCCGGTACGTGGCCGCCACTCAAGGACCTTTCCGCCCCAACGGCCGTCAGTCCTGCGAGCTATGTGTCCTGCCCACTGCCACTTAAGGTTTGCAATTCTTTGGGCTATGTCGGTGACTCTAGTTCTTCTACGGATCTCTTCATTTCTGATGCGATCGCGTAGAGAAACCCCGAGCATAGCCCTCTCCATTGCCCTTTGAGTGACATTGAGCCTTCTGATGAGACCCATTGTAAACGGTCACGTCTTAGTTCCGTACGTCATCACTGACGATATAAATAGGAAATAGGCACGTTTGAATTACCTTCTGATCAAAATGTGAGAACAATAAACACTTACTTGAGCTAGTGTCCTTACACCGGAACCGCAGTGAAGAAAGGGGCCCCTCTGTGATGAAAGCCCAGCCCTGGACTCTGCTTCTCTTACTGGCACTAGCTCAACCTGACGTGACACGTACACTTATGTCTCACAACACAATTATGTTCCTACAGTACAGGGACCTACTTAGACGGCCAAACTTCCCTGAGTACTTCGATTAGGTACTAAATAAACAATTCGCGAGTCGGGCGCATTCCAATCTTGCGCAGCGTCAATGACACGACCTCTCAACGCGCGAGCTCAAAGGTGACTTCCACATTGATCTGACTCGTTCCCAGGATGAATAAAGATTTTTTAATATGAAAAAAAAAATGAGATGTAATGTTAAACCAAGTCGGTTATATAATCAGTATCTAAGGGGTATACACAGAACTCGAATTCCACCGACTTGTCAAAACCGTAGGGGAACCCATTTTATAGTGTTCATTATAAAGAGTAAGAGGACTTGGCTCTAGAATGCCACGCGGATTAGGTTTGATGCTCCACCACCAGTGCTCGAAATGGATCGGAACGCACCAGAACGCCGTTCCGTTTCGTAAAACCGCCGTTCCGTTTCGTAAAACCGCCGTTTTGTTTAGTATAAGTTCAACCTAACTCGTCCTAGTGCAAAAAAATAAATTTTCAGTTTAGAAACGTGTTATATGGACTACAACTATAGCTGATATACGACGTAACTTTCATATAATAGTTAGGTTTTCTATACATGTTCTGGACCCCCGATGGAGTTTCGGGGAGCATTTTAAGCTCCTCGCTCCACGGCTGTGCGCCGCCGCAGCCGCACTCGGACGGGTCCTCCCTAATGTGGGAGGACCAGGATCGGCGTGCCGTCGACTGTATCACGGGGTGATACGGTCGATGGCACTCTACGGAGCCCCGATATGGGCGGAGTGCCTCTCCCCCCGAACGGTGGCCCTCTTGCGACGTCCGCAGAGGGTCATAGCAACCCGGGCCGTGCGAGCTTATCGCACGGTCAGCCATGGCGCGGCCTGCGTTCTAGCGGGTCAAACGCCGTGGGATGTCGATGCACGCGTACATGCAGAGGTGTATCGACATCGGGTTGCCGTCAGTGAACGGGGGGGACGATCCGCTCCTGAGGAAGGGGAGCGGATTCGTACCCAGGCGCAGAGGGAGGCTCTGCGTCGATGGGGTGAGGCACTCGCCTCCCCAGCTGCCGGCCACCGGACGATCGACACGATTCGTCCGGTGTTGGAGGAGTGGGTTGGGCGCCGGCAGGGCAGCCTCACGTTCCGCATGGTGCAGATACTGACCGGGCATGGCTGCTTCGGTCATTACCTGCATCGAGTCGCGCGTCGGGAGGAAACGCCGCGGTGTCACCACTGCGTCGCTCCCGACGACACTGCCTTGCACATCCTATTGATGTGCCCGGCCTGCCCGGGCGCGTGGGTAGTGGAGTCGCAGTGTGGACCTTACCCAGCGCACCCATAAGGGCAGGGAGAACACCGGGGGGTTTTAGTGGGTAGGGCTGGCACTCTGCCGGGAGAGCCCCACACACGCTCGCTGTCTAGCCAACGGCGGGTACGGTGCGGTTACGCATTTCCCCCCGAGAAAAAAAAAAAAAGGTTTTCTATACATTCGTTTTATGTACCTTATTGAAATATCGGAAGATTTGTAAGGAAATGCGTTCCGGTTCGTGAGCAAGTCCAATTCGACCACTGTCCACTACTATCTGTCCATGGGAACATCTGCCTAACAATTTCGTCAAAAGTTGTTACCAATAACAATTAAGTAGTTTAATTACAACATTGTGACCGTATCAATATTAGATATTTTTATTTTTTCAACAGATTATATAGAACAACTTGGCAATCGCACATCTCGCAAATCATAAAACGCTCAAACTTTTAGGGCGCTTGCGCACTTATACGTATTCAGTTTGTATTCGGTTCGTGTTCGATACGTGAAAAAACCGAACGGGAAACTTACGCGTAATTTATTCTGATGGCCCAAAAATGTATGAAAAAAGAACGAAAACTGCATAATTAAAAAAAAAAATGGTGTGTTTTTTTGTAAATTATTTCATGCAGTTTTCGTACAAATAGAGGGCCTTATTGCTAAAAAGCAATCTCTTCCAGGCAACCTTGGGATAAGTGCGCAAGCGCCCTTATGCGTATTGCTCAAACTGCGTGTGATTAGGGTTCAATTAGGATTATTTTATTTATTTTACATAAATAGTTGACGATTAAAATAGGCCGAGGCGATGCACGATGGCAAACACTACACCAAAATCTGTAGCTTGGCCGTTTTTTTACCTACCGTCACAAGAGCGCAAGGTGACAAATTTATTCACTGGTCATTCAGTCAGTCAGTCACTTTTCTTGTAGTACTCAAACGTCCAAACCACATATTTTGACTACACGGGTATGCAATCGCCAAGTTATTCTATGTATTAATGGCCAAGTCATTCATCGGCTTTGTTGATAGCACCTACGGTACCTTCTATTTCTTGGACATACCTCATCAATATGGCAGCTCATATATGTCCCCACCGAGGGGTTCGAGCTTACCCTAAGTTAGGCCTTGGTCAACCACGCTGGGGTGCGATGTCAGACAACCTCCTCGTGGTGCACCCTGGGCAACCCGGCAGATTCTCTGCAGCGGGCTAATAGTCTGACGAGAGGACCCCCATAGATGGGGGTGTGGGATGGCCGGGTTTAACCCGGCGGGCTACTTCGTGTGGCCACCCGCTTCATGCGGGGAAGGGCGAAGTCCTCTTCTTATTTTAAGAAGAGGTGTGGCTTTCGCCGGCAGCCTGATTTGGGCGGCTACCTTTGAAGGTAGCAAGGTGGAGGCGACTTTTCGCCACGGCGCGGCGCTTCACGCCTGCCGGGGGTTTCCCAGAGCTTCGGCTCATCCGTGCGGCGATGGATCCAGTGGGATCTGCCAGTGGGATCTGCAGTGGGACCCATTACGTTTATTTCATTGCAGATGTATGCAGGATGCCTCACGATGTTTTCCTTCACCGTAGAACCGTCAGACAAATGTACATATGAAATTCGAAGAATTTGAACACATTGGTACATGGCGGTCTCTAAACCCGGACCTCCAGATTTGAAGGCAAATGCCGACTCCATGACCCCACCGACGCTCTTAATAAACTGCATAAGAGGAAATACCTACCTGCACCTTATAAACAAATTCATCGTAAATTACCTTATGCACCTTATCATATTCATCGGACCTGCCAACTCCAGACCACCTCTTAGATAGATAGATAGGTACTGAGCAATTTTTTATATACTTGCATAAGGTATAAGGCCCCAGGGTCCGGAGCTAGCCGCCCCTTTCGCCCCGTTAGTCCACCACTGCTATAATCTTGAATTCAGTCTATTGATGTCAGAGGTAACTATTGCCTTACAGGAGTCTCATTTTGTAAACCTCTGATTTAGTCCATGACTCCATATAAGTTTACCTCAGAATGACAGTTCGCTGAAGAACCAACTTCAACCACCTCCGCGGTCTTATGCTTGGTTCAAGTGACTGGTGGTCTGGAGCTCTGAAGTTTAATTCCTAACAGGGGAAATAAATTTACCTGCCTTAGTCTTGGAGGTGGTAGACTTCTCAGTCCTACCACCACAAACCACGGAAAAATGTAATCTGTGGTTACCCACCATCTCATAAGTCGGTCGTCAACAATAATTATGGAATTATTGAGTTTTGATATTTAGAAGTTTGTTGCCTGTTTCCTGTGTTGTTGAGGACTCCAGATTAAGTTCTCTGCCATCTTCTGTTTTGTCTATAAATCATAACTATGTATAAAAAATATCTAGCATGGCCAGGGAGGAGAGAGAGCCGGGCGCGCTGGTAGTGGTGTCGCAGTAGTGTGGTGTGGACCTTACCATGCGCACTCATAAGGGCAGGCAGATCACCGGGGGGTTTTAGTGGGTAGGCCTTTTTTTTTTTTCTCAGGGGGAAATGCGTAACCGCACCGTACCCGCCGTTGGCTAGACGGCGAGCGTGTGTGGGGCTCTCCCGGCGGAGTGCCAGGCCTACCCACTAAAACCCCCCGGTGTTCTCCCTGCCCTTATGAGCGCGCTAGGTAAGGTCCACACTGCGACTCCACTACCCACGCGCCCGGGCAAGCCCGACCACCTGGTCGGGCTATCGCCAAGGGGGGATTGCCCGAGAACACCAGGGCAATCCCCAGACGGAGGGCCTTACGGCAGCGTGCACGGGGCCAACCGTGCACGTAGGCCTCCACGGCAGGGTCATTAGACGGGCATCGCTTGTGCGAATGCCCGCCTTCTCCTGCCTATCCGTCTGCGACGGATGGGAGCGGCTTGAGGATCTGCCTCCCGCTCCCTCTCCGCGGCCTCCTTCTGCGATATTACGTCCTCGCAGAAGGAGGCGACAGCCCCCCATTCCGCCTCGCCGCGGAGCATGGCCACGACCATGCTCGGCAGCGAGAGGTTTCCGCCTCCCAGCGCAGCGTTGAGTTCGCTGCGCTGGCATCGCCAAGCCGGGCACACCAATAGTGTGTGCTCGGCAGTGTCATCGGGAGCGTCGCAGTGATGACACTGCGGCGTTTCCTCCCGATGGGCGACTCGGTGCAGGTAGTGACCGAAGCAGCCATGCCCGGTAAGTACCTGCACCATGCGGAATGTTAGGCTGCCCTGCCGGCGCCCAACCCACTCCTCCAACACCGGACGAATTGCCTCAATCGTCCGGTGGCCGGCAGCTGGGGAGGCGAGTGCCTCACCCCACTGGCGCAGAGCCTCCCTCTGCGCCAGGGTACGAACCTGCTCCACCTCCTGTGGAGCAGACCGTCCCCCCCGCTCTCGTACAGCAACCCGATGCCGATACACCTCCGAATGGACGCGTGCATCGACATCCCATGGCGTTTGGCCCGCAAGAACGCAGGCCGCACCGTGGCTGACCGTGCGATAGGCTCGCACGGCCCGGGCTGCTATGACCCTCTGCGGACGTCGCAGTAGGGCCACCGTACGGGGGGAGAGGCACTCCGCCCAAACCGGGGCTCCGTATAGTGCCATCGACCTTATCACCCCGTGATACAGTCGACGGCACGCCGATCCTGGTCCTCCCACGTTGGGAAGGACCCGCCCGAGTGCGGCTGCGGCGGCGCACAGCCGTGGAGCGAGGAGCTTAAAATGCTCCTCGAAACTCCATCGGGGGTCCAGAACCAAGCCGAGGTACTTGAGATGCGCCTCGACCGGTATACGTACCCCCTCCACTCGGACACGGAGCCCCAGTGGGATCCTGCGACGGGGGGCGTGGAATAACATGGCCCTCGTTTTGTCGAGGGCCACGTCCAGGCCCAGGAGGCGGATGCGTCGGACGACCAGTGAGGTGCCGACCGACGCAAGGTGGGCCGCCTCCTCCCCCGTTTTCGCTCTCGCCGCGACAAGCGTGTCGTCGGCGAAGCAGACGACCTTCGTTCGTGGCAGAAGGTCGCCTCGCAGGACCCAGTTGTACCCCAGGTTCCATAACAGAGGACCTAGTATGGAACCCTGGGGTACACCCGCCGCCATTGTCCACGTGTGGACGCGCCCATCCGGCCCCTCGTAGAGGATGGATCTGCCTTGCAGGTAATCCTCCACGAGGGCGCGGAGGTACGGAGGCACCCGGTGGAAGCGGAGTGCCTCCTTTATGCACTCGTGGGGCAGGCTGTTGAAAGCGTTGCGGATGTCAAGAGACACCGCAACAACAGTCTCCCCACGAGCTGTGGCCTCTTCACTCCACCTCTTGAGGAGGGCCACCGCGTCCACCGTGGACCGACCGGTGCGGAAGCCGAACTGGTTGTCAGCCAAGTCCGGCCCCTGGTCCTCTAGGTGCTCGACGATGCGGGAAGCCAGGATTTTCTCTAGGAACTTCCCGGCCTCGTCGAGTAGCACCACCGGCCGATACCCAGCCGGGGAATCCGCGGGGCGGCTCTCCTTCCTTAACAGGCAGAGCCTGCCCGCCTTCCAACGACTGGGGAAGCGGCCCAAGGTGATGCTTAAATTTAGCACCGCCCGGAACCGCTCCTCAAGGTGTCCCAGGGCGAGGGCCAAAACCCTACTTGGGACACCGTCCGGTCCCGGCGCCTTTTTTTTGCGCCGGAACCGTTCCCTCACCATGTCGAATTCCACGTTCGACACGGGAGGGATAACGGCAACCACTTCCACCGGAGGAGCGTCCGGGGGGACCATTCTGGGGGGCTGGAACGGACCGGGATCGGGAAACAGAGTCCCCAGCACGCGATCCAGCAGCCCTCTGTCCATAGCGGAGGTAGGGGGAGCGGAAGATTTAAACTTTCCCCTCACCATCCGGTACGGACGCCCCCACGGATCATCGTCCAGGAGCCGTATAAATTGCTCCCTAGACTCCTCCTTGGCCCTGCAGATTTCGTTCCGCAGGGCCTTCTTGGCTGCCGCATACACCCGACGAAGTTCAGCTTCCTCGTCGAGTGTAGTTCTGGCGCGCCTACGACAACGCACGTAGGCGCGCCTGGCCCTCATACTGGTGGTACGCAGGTCCGCAATCTCCTGCGTCCACCAGTACACCTGCCCCCTTTCGGGGCAGGCCTGCGCCCTCGGCATGGCGGCTTGGCAGACGACCTTCATGTCGTCTGCGAAGAGCTCTGCCATGCCGTCGACATCCCCGGCGAGATGAGGTGGCACTGCTGCCCACGCCCGCACCATCGCCGCCTCCTCCGCCACATCCGGGCGGAGCTTGGTGAGCGCCCATCGCGGGAAGGCACTCACCACGGGGCCCCTACGGATCGGGGTTCCTGGGGATGCCGTGGAGACCTCATATCGGACATATAGGTGGTCCGATAGGGTCTCCACTTCTTCCTCAACTCGCCAGTCATTAATTCGACTGGCGAGTGAGGGGGATGCAAAGGACACGTCCACCACGGACGTGCCCTGCACCCGGACGCAGGTAGGGATGGAGCCCCTATTCAAAATCTGGAGCCCCAGGGACAGAACCCAGGACTCCAAATCTCCACCCCTCGCGCTAGTGCGGGAGGACCCCCACGCGGTAGACCACGCATTGAAGTCCCCCGCAACTAGCACCGGTACCGGGGCCGTCCTACGGACGACCCCCTCTAGCGCAGTCAGGAAGATTGTGAAGTCCGCCCGGCTGCGATTGGGGGAGAAATATGTTGATACAACCAACATTCCACCCCACATGGCGGCAACGTAGCCAGTGCCCCTCTCTCTTAAAATGAGAGAGGGGGCTGTGCCACGCGCCGCCCGCATTATGGCGGCGGAATTATCCGCCGCCACCAACCAATTTGACGACTGCGGCGGAACGTAGTACGGCTCCGACACAATCGCCAAATCCACACCCCACTCCGCCGCGGTCTGACAAAGGAGGTCCTGTGCCGCGGCGCAGTGGTTCAAATTAGCCTGGAGGAGCTTTATGGGACTACTAGACATTGGTGGTCTCCATGGGCTCCTCCTGGGCCATCGCTGTGGCCGGTGCTGCCTGTGGTGTCGGGCTCCTTGGGGCCACGGTCAATTTCACTGGGGCCAAACGGCCCCTTATCGGCGGGGGACTGCAGTTCATGCCCCCCATGCGGTGATTCGCTGGTCGTTTGGCATCCGCACAGACGGCGCAATTCAGCTCCGCCGTACAGTCAACCGCCTTATGACCCTCCGACCCGCAGCGGAAACACAGCCCGCTGCGGTCCTTAGCGGAGGGGCACCGCTGCATGGGGTGGCCCATGCCCATACAGCGGAAGCACCGCATGGGTTTTTGCTCAAGAAGTTGAATGGAGGCAGAACTCCATCCGACTTCGATGCGCCCGGCCTCAGCCAGGCGCTTAGCTGCCTCCACGGGCACGGAAGCGAATGCCGCCCCGACGCCACGCACTCCCGTGTGCACACGGCCCACTTTTATATGGTTCGCCGGGCATGCACCGGCCTGCGCCAGGATCTGCCCCAGCTCCTCAGCGGTCACCGAGTCATCTAAACCAATGACCCGGATATCTGCCGTTTTCACGGGACGCGTCACTTTAGCCGCGTCCCCTAAGGCTTCTCCCAGCTTTTCCGCCAGCGAATCAGCCTGAGACGGGGATGTCTCCTTTGGGAGCTCGATTATTCGAGCTCCGGTTATCCCCGTCCGGAATTTGGCGGGCCCTATGCCTAGGGCGCTGAGGCTAACGGAAGCCTTGGCCTTGGCTATAGCCTCACCATAGGTGAGGCCTTTCTCTACTGCCTCTGGCTTGAGAGCCAGCACCACCGCCAAACATCGCGGTGCCTTAGGCAGCTTTAGCGAAGGCTTGGAGGCCTCAGCGGAAGCACCTGCCTTCTTGGGCGTCGCCCCATCCACTGTCGGCTTCTTCCGACCTCGCCGCACAACCGTCGACCAACCGTCATCGACCGGTGTCGCCACCGGCGCTGTAGCCCCCGATGAAGAGGGTACTGCCACTGGCGCAGAGGGCGTAGTTTTCCTTCTGACCACTCTTGCCTCCTTCGGCATATTTGCCGGCGGGGCAAGAGTGGTATTGCCCGTCGCAACTTTCGCGGGCCGTTGCGGTTGAGGCTGTGACTGCGGCTCACTTGCACGGTCCACCGCAAGTGGTGGCCTTCGGACCTGAGCCGGCATAAGCCGCCCGTCAACCTCCAGGCCCTCCAGTCGAGCCGAGACCATAAAGCCGACTTGTGCCAGCAGCTCCCGCTGGAGGAACTCCATACTTTCGAGGAACTTCATCCTGGAAATCCCTCCGGCGGGTGCGGCCTCAGCTGGTACGGCTACGGCTGGGGCGGCCTCGGCTGGTTGGGCCATCGGGAGCTCCACCTCCGACAGTTCTTCCTCCATTGCGTCGTCGGCGGCCGGATCCTCCAACTCGGCGCTCTCTACCATCACAGGGGCCGCCTTTGGACCGCGGCCCCTTGGGCGTTCCACCCCCCGCTCCGAAAAGGCTCGGCGAAGGGCCTTCATTTCCCCCATTAGAGAGTCCAGTTGACTCCGGAGGCGCTTGTTGTCGGCTTGAAGCCGACGCACCTCCTCCGAAGTCTTTTTGGACGCCAGAGTACGGACAATCTCGAGTAGAGAGTCGGAGGACTCCCTAATCTCCCTCACGGACGTCCCCTTGAGGTTCTTTGACTTCCTCGCGACTTCTACTAACGACTTAGCGCTCTCCTCAGCCCTGCTGCAGAGATGTTCAGCAGTGGGTTCGGAAGAGCGCTTCCCCTTTCCTTTCTTTTTGGGAGCCGCTACGAGTTCCGTCTCCCGATTCGACTCCCGATCCGACTCCCGATCCGACTCCCGATCCGACTCCGACTCCTCAGAGTCAGCCTCTACCTGCCTGAGCTCTCGCATCGCCTGCGAGAGCCCAACCCCGTGCGAAAGGCCTCCCCTACCCCTTCGGGTTCGGGGAACCTTCGGTGCGTACGGTGCCGTAACCTGCTCCGTCTCAGTCTCCAGGTCCGTTGCCAACGGATCCTGGAAAAAACGGCCCAGCATGGACCGCTTCCTTGGAGCGGGCTGCGACGTCGCTGGGAAATTCGCTTCCGGCAACTCCGCTCTCGTCTCGCTTATTATGTCCCTGTAATCGGGACGAGACGCATTCAGGCGTATGCGAGAGCTGCGACGGGGCGCTGCCTTCCCGACGTCGGAGACTGACAATACCGGGGACACCACCCCCTCGACAGCCTTAACCACACCACCATCAACCGGCGAGCGGCTTTTTTGCCTCCTGGCTTCCACTGGGAAAACTAGGTTTTTTGGGTCCCTGATGGGCCCCCCTTCACCAGCAGTGTCCGTCTCGGACATCACGTCCGAGTCGGACATGGCCCAGTCGTAGGCCCAGCCCAACAACGAATTCGTTGGCGAGAACAGATTAAAAATCTATTTCTCGCACAACAACCAGAAAAACCAATCCAAATTATAAGCAAAACCGTTTCACTGATTCGAAGCCAAGTCGTACACAAAAGATCGTCACTGTAAAAAGAAAAACAAATCTTACCCTAACCTAAACCTACAAAAGAATAAATAAAAACCACAAAACTAAAAAAAAAAAACCATAGAAAAAAAAAACAATTATTGATAACCTACCAATAATTGCAATAAAATAGAAAATAATATTATAAACTAATATTACTAACAACGATAAAATAAAAGCAATGCAACGTATACCTAAACAATACCAAGACGGCAGAAACTATTTATAGCCGCGCCGGGGCAATGACCCCCGCGCGCCACTAGCACAGACACTGACTTATGATAAAAACGAATACCTTATACCTAGGGACACAAATAACCTACAATTTATTGACAACAAACAGACGATGAAGTAACAATTTGTGTGAATGACTTCAAACACACAAATTATTCAACAAATTAGACAACACCAACAACGAAACAAAAACGAAAACAACAATGATAAAACCATACAAACAACAAACGAGTGATACTCGGAATCGAGATCGACGCAACACAATAAGAAAGGCAGGACGCGCGCGCTCGCTATGATAGCTCGCTCGCGACTACCTTAGTGGGTAGGCCTAATACTCTTAACGGGAAAGCCTCACACACGCTCGCCGTCTAGCCAAATGGCGGGAATTGTGCGGTTATGCATTTCCCCCCGAAAAAAAGGGAGGAGAGAGAGAGAGACCATGAAAAGCCTCAGGTATCAGCAGGCAGGCGGCTAGTAGCTCCGGTAGCTGTGGCAGCGCAGACAGGCAGACAAGCAGACTTAACTACTTACCGGAAGCATCACGCAGGTGTGAAGCCCTAGCAGCAAAAAACAATTATATTTGGCAGACAGATGGGCAGCCCGAAGGAGCTAACTACTCCTTAAGTGTTGGCAGTGAAATAAATGCCATCTACGATTGTTCGCCTTGCCTTCCACGTACGCCTGCCTGCCTGCGTTAGGGCCAAGTTAATGCGATATGATTGACACAGGAACACGGTGTATATGTGTTTTTGTGCCTAAATAAATAAACGATTCTACTTCTATCCTACTTCAAATGAAATATTATTGACGGTTGCCCTTTTATTTTTAACTAGCAGTGCCCGCGACTTCGATCGCGTGGATGTCGGAAAATAACAACATGTATACATTTTTTCCCGTCATTACAACATTTTTCATTGATGCTCAGCTCCTATTAGTTGTAGCGTGATTGATGTATACTACCTATAGCCTTTCTTGATAATTGAACTATCAAATACATTAAGAATTTTTCAATTTGAATCAGCAGTCCCCGAGAGTATGGAGGTTCAACCAAATAAACAATCAAACAAACTCTTCAGCTTTATAATATTATATTATATATACAGGGTGTAACTGAACACCCCAATAACATTTAAGGGTATGTATCTATCAGAAGTAGACATTCTGTAGGAAAAATATTAGGGCTAACAAACCTACTTTTTTTTCCCATACAAACTAAATAAATTATTTTCTGGTATTAGGTGCCGACAGCCCTACGTAAGCGTATGAAGAATACTACGCTCACGTCATACAAACTAAATAAATTATTTTTTTGGTATTAAGTGCCGAAAGCCCTACGTAAGCGTACGAGGAATACTACGCTCACGTCTGTCACGTGTCATTTTGTGTTTAAATTTCTTTTGTGTTAAGAGCTGATTATGGTTGTCACTTGAAAGTTTTTGCTTTCAGTTTGAAATCAAATAACTCTGAAAGTATTGGGGTTCTGGGTCTCAGACAAGCACCGAAGGTCCATTTAGTATCTAACTTATATGCCCCTTAAATGTTATTGGGGTGTTTAGTTACACCCGGTATATACTATCTGTGCGCGCGAACTACGTTTCGCGATATTTTTTTTTCGTTTTTGCAACATTTTTCATTGATGCTCAGCTCCTATTAGTCGTAGCGTGCTATAATATATAGCCTTCCTCGATAAATGGACTATCCAAGACAAAAATATTTTTTTCAATTTAAATCAGTAATTCCAGAGATCCCCCTTCCTTCTCTTCAGGGCACAACCCTTCACACACAGAGCAACATCACCTTGCTCGGAATGAACATTCGCTGCGATCTGAACCCCAGAGACTACATCGAATCCGTCATAACTACTGCCTCACGGAAACTCGGTGTCCTGAACAAGGTGCGTAGGTATTTTGCGCCGGACCAACTATGCTTGTTGTATAAAACTCAGGTTAGGGGTCTTGCGTGGAATATTGCTCGCACCTTTGGGACGGCTCCGCTCAGTACCTCCTCGATGCTCTGGACAGATTGCAGCGTCGCGCTATTCGCATAATTGGCGATGTAGAGGCAACTAACACCCTCGAGCCTCTACAACTTCGTCGTGACATCGCCTCTCTTAGCGCCTTTTACCGAATGTTCCATGGGGAATGCTCTGAGGAGCTCTTTAACCTTATCCCTCCCTCTTCATTCCTTAACAGAAACACGCGTAAGGGCCTTCGGAGTCATCCGTACACTGTGTCCTCCTTTTCACACCGTACCAAGAAATTCCAAGATTCCTTCTTCTGTCGTTCATCCCACACTTGGAATTCTCTACCTGCGCACGTGTTTCCTCCATCCTACAACATGGGTTCCTTCAAAAGAGGCGTGAAAAAGCATCTTTTGGGCCGGCAAGGGGCGGGCAGGTAGGAGAGTGGATGTCGTCCCTACTCTATCTGTCAACTCATTTGGGCCTCTTTCACCGCTTAACATCAGGCGGGAGGAGGTCATTTGCCGGGCCATCCATAAAAAAAAAAAAAAAAAAAAATAGTGCGTTCAACCAAACAAACAAACAAACTCTTCAGCTTTATAATATTAGTTTAGATATAGATTTCACACCAAGGGTAACATTGAAAGAAAAACGGCCGGTTGTAAGTACAAATTTTATTGTTTTCAATACAAAATTAATGTTGGACCCAGAGCACAGGTGGACAATGAACTGATAATAGTTTTGACCAAAGCTTTACAAATATTCTGTTTAAGTGTTTATAGGAATATTACAGACGTGTGTGTATATGTGTGCTATTTTATTTTTAGTTCAAATAATGATAACTGCTATTTAAATTTACTTTTCTATACAAAACATTTATTTTAATTTGTAATCAGTTTATAAGTTAAATAAAAAAAACTACTGTTTCTTACATAATCTGTAAATATGTACAAAGATGAAATAAAATTTTGCTCATTGTATATAAAGATAATAAGACTAAGGCCTAATCGCCCTAACTAGTTAGGGTAGGCTCGTGCCCATTGGTGGGGACGTATTTGAGCTGTGATGATGATGATAAAGATATAGACACAAAAGACTATCTATGACAGAAACGGCAGAACCAGATACATTAAACAGTTAAGCGTTTCTTATCATCACGCTGATTTTACGAAGATTTCTCTTACAATGTTATTTTTTATTGATTAAATAAAAGTATGGTTCTTTCCTGTTAGTTTGGAGTTTGGATCGTTTTGTTACCCTAAATTAGTGCAATATTTTTTGGATATTTTAGAAAATATATATAAAATTAATTAGGTGAGTTCTTTTTGATTAATATTCAAATCATTCTACTACCGTGTCCTGAAGTGTCCCTATGCGGATGATAAAAAAGTATAACCCTATATACTTATTATATGATTATTTTCTTTAAATACACATTAAACAATATTTGAGATAAGTAAATATTTTGCTCCACGCGCGGTACCAACTATTCTTAATAAAATAGATCCTATACTGTATACCACATGTATATTTTCTTCACAATATAGGTACATTATATAGGTAGGTATGTCCGTGACCTGTATATTTGTACAGAAACTAATTGTTATAATATCAAGCTACAAAGAAGAAAGAATGACAACAGTAAAATACAATTTATTAAAAAATATTCCCAAAGTAAGTTTCTTAATGGATATCTATTTCATTTTATATAAACTGGATATAATGTGTCTCGTTTCCTAAGTAACAAGCGTACGCCTATAATTTGGGTAAATACTTATTATACAATAAAATAAAATAACGTAAAAAAATTATAATAGGCATTGGCATTATTCGTAGTTTTAGGCTACGCTTATACACATTAAAATAAAACAGATGTTTCTTACACAGTATGTATAGGATAGGTATTGAGTTTTTGAATATTTTATATTAAGAAAGTGAGTTTGTCCATAATTTTTTTGTATCCTACATAGCGACAAAATCTACACCATCTATATTTTATATTATTATTCCACTGACTAGACGAATGAAAGCAAGTTAACTTTAATAATAAAACAAATCAAAACAATATGCCAAGACGGATGTTAAGTATTCCTATATTAGCTAAGTGGAATGATTCTGCTCGGCTTCTTTGGTAACAAATTAAAGTTTCTAAGTAAAGACCTCCTTAAACCACTTGCAATATCACAAAACTGAATTTCTTCTTATTAATTATTATTTAGAGTGACTTGTCATTTTATAAGATTAAAATTTCTAAAGATATTTACGTTTCACCTAGGTAGCTTTAAGCACTAAACATTGGTATTTATTATTCATTGACAAATATCAGCCGAGCATTTTTGCTAGCAACAGAAAGTGTAAGCCTTTACAAAAAGAAGCGTTTTGTGCAAATTTATATACAATGATTATAGATTTATTACACTTATCTATAATATCTTATTCGCTAAATAACAAATTAAATACATGCAATTTATTTTCATTTTAAATGACAATCTAGTTGTTTTATCTTGTTATCTCACCAATCGATAACACTAACAACTCGTCTACACAAGACAATTCGAACAAGTCGATGAGTAATCTCGTGAACAGTCTTATCCGTAAATTTTTTTAGTTCGTCTCAGCAAAAAACGTATGGTCGAACACAAATCGGGCATCTGTCAGACGTCGTTAAACACCTGCGCAGGCAGTCCGCGTGGAAGAAGTGGGCGCAGGGGGTGACCCTGGCCGACCTCATGCTCCCTAGGCACACGGCGCACACGTCTTCTAGCATCGACAGCTCCTCGGCCGTCGCTCGTCTGAACTTGACCAATGATCCACGAGCAGTGTTCAGTTTGTCGAGGGCCTCGCCAAGTCGATGCCTTCCATGGACGAAAACGCACAAGTATGTAACTAAAACAGCCAGCCGCCAGCGTTCGCACCACGCCAAGGCCGGGACCAGCGGCACCGCTAGTGCGGTGGTAATGCCGCGAGCCCACACACCAAAATATATACTTTCCATGCCTTCCAATCTCTCTAGCTTCAAACCGGCCAACGCTATCGGTCCAAGCTCGAGGAAGGTTCTTTCAGATAGGAGGTAATATATCCCCGTGATGGCCGTATAGAGGATGTTGGGCCGGTAATGCTCCAAGCCTTGCTCTAGTCCCAGTGTTAAAAGAATGAAAGTGATGGTCACAACGAAAGTGACCGCCTTCGTCCACTCGAGGACGATCTTCGTGGCGGACATGGCGAGGTGTTTCACCCTGGAGTGCCGCGTGACGTTCACGTACGGAGACCAGTCCTCCTTGGTGCATATTTCACGCACGTAGCTGACGGAGTAAGTGATGACATTGTAGAACATCAGAGAGTACAGCGATGTGAGCTTACCCTGTGATACCATCAACCGGTCGCATGCAGTGAAGATCAGCAGCTGGAAAATGGAATATTTATTAGTATTTATCACACATTACGTAAGTATTCATAGTTAGAATTATATGTCACAATATCTAACCTAACCTAACGTACAGATTTCAGTTTTATCCTATAAGTTTTTTTCTTGTCCCCCCCGTCTTCCGCCCTCCGATCCCCCCGAGCAAGGGAGCTGCTCCCTCTGCACCCCCGCTCATATTAGTGTTGGTCAGACCTATAGGTGTGTATGGATTAACGTCGGATATTAATTAACTTTGATTTAATATTCGGACTTTACTCAAAAGACTTGGGTAATACTAGTTTTACCCGGATAATCCTAAGCTTACTGAATCTTCTAGCATTATCCGTAACATATGCACAATACAAAGGTACTGTTGAGTGTTTGTCAATTATTATGGTGAAACGTAGTTCGCGGGCACAGCTAGTATAGTATAAAATATAATGAATTACTATTTACCTGACTAAGCATAGTCGAGAGGTTGGACATTTGCAGGAAAACCTTTTCAGTGCGCTCCAGCGGCGCGTACACAGTTTTCAGCGCAACCAGAGCGCAAGCTGCGGGCCTCCGGAGACGTCGCGCCGTCTCTGCAACACATACAGATATAGTCAGCCAAGAATTCTGGCACAATGTATAGAAGGTGGGTTTTTTATACAGCTAAGTTGGCAACAAACAAGTGGTTGGTGGTTGGTGGATGGTGAGCAGCCTGTACAATCGCCTGTAGTACAAGTGGTTCCTTTAAGACTTGCAAATTTACTACCCCTCCAAGAGCGCCAATGTACGCTCAACTTTTTTTCACATACGACATCCCGAAGCTTCATCTCACCTGAAAGCAAGTGACTACCAGGCCGAAGGTGGAAGCGAGCCTCACCTGGTCTCCTCAACTACTTAGGAACTGGCTAAGGCTAGATGAATAATTTTTTTTTGCTTTAATGGAAGCTTATTCATATAATAAACAAAAAGAAAAAATCGGTTATCGAATAACTATAAAAACAACCAAGATATAAGGTATTAAATATTTTTCTCCATCTCTTTCTAGCAAAACGGCAATTTACATGGAGTTTATATGGCCGTACTCAATAATGACGTCACGGTTGATGTCGGATCTCTCTGTCTAATCACTTCCAAAATAACAACTTTAAATGCTTGTATCTAATGTATTTCTATGTCGATTTTCAAATTCAAATTCAATATCCTTTATTCAATTGGGATTTTACAATCACTTTTGAACGTCAAAGAAGCTACGCCATTGGTTCACAAGTCTACGGCGGGAGACCTTGTACTGGAAAGAACCAGCAAGAAAACCAGCAAGGGCTATTTTTTTCTCCCTGTATTGTTACAGAGTCGTCAATTGGAAGCAGAACTCAAAAGTAAAGATTGTGTTCAACTTCCATTACAAGATTAGATGTGTCAGTGTACATTATACATTTAAATCTATAAATTAAGTCTACAATTAAGACCAAGCATTGACATCATTCAGATAATCATTGACTTTATAATATCCTTTACTCATTAGAGTCTTTTTTACATGCGCTTTAAACTTATGAAAAGGTAAGTCAGTAACACTCTGTGGAACTTTATTGTAAAAAGATATACATTTCCCCATAAATGAGCCTCTAGTTTTTTGGAGCCTGTACGTTGGAACGGCAAGTTTATTTTTATTTCTTGTATTTAAGTTATGAAATTTAAAATTGGTATCGAATGTGTTATAATTTTTATAAACATAAATCAAATTTTCATAAATATACTGTCCTGCTAAAGTCAATATATTAATTTCTTTAAATAAATCACGTAGAGAATCCCTTGTTCGTAAATTATAAATAGCCCGCACGGCTCTTTTTTGAAGTACAAAAATACTTTCTATACTAGCGGCTGATCCCCACAGTAATAGCCCATATGACATGACACTGTGAAAATAACTAAAGTAAATCAGTCTTGCCGTTTCAACATCAGTAAGTTGTCTCATTTTTTTTACAGCATATGCCGCAGAACTGAGTCTGTTTGCTAAAGACGCAATATGTGGATCCCACTGCAAAGTCGAATCTAATGTTATACCCAAAAATTTAGTAAAATCGACGAATTCAACAGTATGATTATTCATTTCCACAATATTGTCCACTTTCCTAACATTTGGCAATGAAAACTTAATACATTTAGTTTTACTCGAGTTTAATGATAAATTATTCACAGTGAACCAATGCAATACTTTAGAAAGAGTACTATTTACAACGTCAGTATTTCCGTTTCCTCTGTCAATCTTAAATATTAAAGAAGTGTCATCTGCAAATAGTACTGTATCGCACAGATTATTGGTGAAGTGTGGGAGGTCATTAATATAAATTAAGAAGAGCAGAGGTCCCAGTATTGATCCTTGAGGCACACCCATAATGATAGGTGCACCAGAAGACTCAGTTCTGTTAATTACAACTTTTTGGACCCTATTGGACAAATAAGACTCAATAAATTGCCTCTTCAGACACACCATAATGCTTGAGCTTATTTAGAAGAGTCTGATGATCAACGCAGTCAAAAGCCTTTGACAGGTCACAAAATATACCGATCACATCCTGTTTACACTCCCAGGCGGCAAAAATGTGTTTGAGAAGTGCAACTCCAGCCTCTGTAGTGCAACGACCCTTAGTAAAGCCAAATTGGTTCATATGTAGGATTTTATTGATTGTGAAATAATCTAACAGCTGATTAGAAATAATTTTTTCAAATATTTTGCTAAGTGCTGGTAGAATCGAAATTGGTCTATAATTTGCAGGATCATTTTTATTTCCAGATTTAAATAAAGGTATTAACTTGCTGTATTTCATTAGATCAGGAAAGATACCTTCATCAATTTTTAATTCTCATTTCACAGGATTGCATCTTTTGCTACGGTATATTAATATTTTATGACGAAACGTGAAAATTAGAATTCAGTCATCATCCCAATTCTTGGAACACAATGCTATTAACATTGTTATTATGGCGACAACGCAAGACGGTGCTAGCTAGCCCGGCGGGCTCGGAAGCCCCACCACCAACCACACCAAGCAGAAATTCTGCTCCCATGAGGAATCGAACCCCGCACCTCCCAATCAACACTCGGAGGTGTTAACCACTAGACTATGGGGGCGGCACTTGTGCTTGCGACTAGATGTTTTTAATTTTCGCAGATAATTTTGCTTAGCGACATATTATTAGGGACAGATGTCATGTTCCAGCGTCCACTTCGCTTTTCCATTTGATAGCGTTTTGCCTGATTTGCATACTTTAGCGTTTTCTTTTTTAGTTAAAAAAATATGGTTGTTTTATTCAAAAGGTATAACGTATAAACCATAAAATTCTGTTTGTAGAAAATTAACTCATTTTTCATAGATTTGTATGAAAATATGCACAATAACTTGCCTTCCAATCGGGGGGGTCGGGGTTCGAGACCCGCCATGTACCCATGTGTTTTTCGTTTCGAATTTCATATGTACATTTGTCTGACGCTCCTACGGTGAAGGAAAACATCGTGAGGCAACCTGCATACATCTGCGAAGAAATTCAATGATGTATGTGAAGTCGACCAATCCGCACTGGGCCAGCGTGGTTGACTAAGGCCTAATCACCCTAACATAGGGTAGGCTCGAGCCCCTCGGTGGGGACGTATATGGGCTGTGATGATGATGCACAATAATATCCGTGCGTGATATATGGTCAGTTTGTGGCTCATTCCCTGACAAGAAGAGACGGACATGAGTGCGACATGAACGACAATTCTCATATATTTAAAACCACAATAAAAAGAAGTTTTACATCGATAATAACTATTAAACATAAAATAAAACATAATATCGTGCAAGGTTTTTGTATACCAACTGAAATCATTATATTCTTTTAAGTAGGTAGGTATTATAATAGGTATTTAATTTTTCAATAACTATACCTAAGTATGTTAATATGGGTTATTTGACGCCTAAATTCTGATATGAGCTTATAGGAAAATGCAATGGCTTATAATCTTGATTAAATTCATGAGCTTGTAAGGATTTTTTAGCATTAAGTACCTATCTTTACTTGCTCTTTAATGTATAATAGCTATCATTTCTATTCCAAGACACTTGGCTTTTCGAGGTTTTTTCTATTGAAGATCTAGTATAAAAGGGAAGAAAGCAAAGAAGTTATCAGTTCAGAGCAAGTATTCGCCAGAAGAAGTTTCCCCCCATCTAAGGCTCTGGTAAGGTTTTCGAGTTTACTGCACAATGTGTCAATACCAGTAGATTGGTGTATTTATGCGGCTTTATAATTTAAAATAATAAATTTTAAATTATGAAGCCACATAAATGCACATCGCTCAATTTTCGTTGTCTAGAAATAATAAATTTTTTCGTTTTCTTGTATACTCGTATTTCCATATGGATTCAGATTTCAAATAGAAAAACAGAAAAATATTGTTATTTCTCATACACAAGGAAATGTCAAACACTAAAACTGGGCGTAGGCAGGCAATATTTAAATTGAAATATTATTTATATATTACTATTTATAAATAACACTGACATATATATAATATGTTGATGCATTTAAAGGTTTCTGAGTACGACAATATTTTCTCGTCTGTCAATTTTTTTTCTGAATAATAGTAAATAATTTATTGTAAGATAGATTTGACTAAACGAAGAACATATCTATCATTAATTTTATCACGAAAATAGAAGTCCACTTGTTTTCTCGAACACTCTTAAACAACTTATTTCAATTGACATCTCATTCGGATTCGATCATATTGTAACATGCATGAGAACGATTCACATTTTATTGAAAACATGTTGATGTGATGCATCGATGAACTCTCATGATTTTGCGCACATGGCTCTTGCTCATGTTTTCTCAATTTATCTACTTCGAGAAGTCCATGTGTAAAATTTGAACGCAGAATATATGATGAAACAAAGAAATTATTAAACGTATTACCTAGGTTACGTATGTTGTTAAGTTTCGAAATAGAACAAATGAATTTTATTGCTCTGTGTCCAACTTACGATCACAGTATCAATTGTTTGTTCGAATTATTCTTGCTGATTTCAAAAAACACTTCAAATCGCGTACAAAGAGAGTTCATTTAACCTTAACGACCCCATTAACAGCTCACAGCTCTGCCTACCCCAGAATCAAAAATATACGGAGGTGTGTGCCGACTGCTGGTGGTTTGCCATGTGTAATTCAGACGTAGAAAAGAAAAGTGTTTGACGCAAATCGATTGGCCTCCGGCCAGCTTCCGCCGCCGGCGGCCCATTCAGCTCCCGATCGACAATGACCCCTCCGAGATGCTGAAGACATTTTAATAAACAACACATGGAGATACAAACATGCGCCAATTCTGACTCGTATATTTTTCAGACAAAACAACGTGTATATGTATGTATATACAGATATACATTGTATTGTATGAAGTCGAAACGCGTATTGGAAAAATGCCTGCACAAATATGTTTCGCGTGTAGCTAGAACGAGAATAAAAAGCGCCAGTTGGTCAATGAAAAGTTAATTACATCGTTCCAAATGTTTACTTTCGACACCACATACTAAAATTATTATAACTTTTTTCTCTTCAAATTGGGTCATGCGATGAAATGCGACGAAGTGGGACAAAATATTTCTGTTCAATGAAGATCAAAGCCATCAGTCATCATGGCACTACTTGCACGTGATTTGAACATACTGTTGTACGACATGGAACCCACAGTAATAACACATGAATACGCCATTGAGAAAATTCAAATTAAATTCTTAAAACATCCGAATTTCCGAGCCAAAACGTACATTGATGACTACAAAGAATCATGTGATGATCACCATTTGATAACACTTTCCAACAGAAGCCGCCTTCACGGCATGTCCTTTCTACATATATGACCTGTGCATGGGACGGTTGGACTGCACTGCATTGAGTTGTTTAATAAAACTTTACATTTAGAAAGTCCAAATAAAAGAACCCGTCATACACAACTTTTCCATCGTCCACTAGTGCGCACAAACTATAAAGCCAATGATATGACAATTAGAATCCGCAGAACTTACAACAGATTTTTCTCTGATATTGACATGTTCACTAAATCTATATCTTCATTTAAGACTTCGATACATAGTAATTTAAAGCTATGACTGGCTGTGGTTGTTTTTACGTAAATTTATTCATACACAATGCACACACACATACGCACTCACATACACATGCACACACACACGCGCACACACTCAAACATACACACACTCACACACATACATGCTCATACACAGAGACTGGCTTTTATGCTCTTTTTCTTTTTTCAGTTTCGTTATTAGATATTTGAGTATTGTTATTAGTTGTTAGAGCTTTTATTACCTAAGTATAATTATTAATGTCTTTAAATAGACCACCATATCAAGTTACGTAATGAGTTTCTGTAATTGGCTTAAGCACAGATAAATCCATAAAAATATTATATATTGAACATGCTGTAGAAACTTTGTTTATTGAATACTTAAATAAAATAAAATAAAAAGAATCTCTAAGAGAACGATCTGAAAGTAAACTTGTTTTGCAGTTAATGTAATAGAGATTAATTTAATGGACATCTTCATGTTCAAATCAAAATGTTTATGTTACAAATATCCCGCTATATTTAATAAGATCATAAAGTAAGCACGGAGGGGCTAGCCAATAAAAATGGATCGCTAAATATCTTGCTATGCAAAATTTGAGAACGTCTCGATTGATTCAACTATATCAAGTATTTGTTCGAGTCCAGAGAAAGTTCTTATAAAGATAATTATTGGAAATACCCGTGTTATATAGCCTATAGCCTACCTCAATAAATGGACTATCCAACACAAAAATATTTTTTTAGTTCAAATTAGGAGCTTCTAAGATTAGCGGTTTCAACCATACAAATTGTTTATATCATGTTTTCAACCAAACAAACAAATATAATGATTAAACCAAACAAACAAATTATCATGTTTTCAACCAAACAAACAAATAAACAAACTCTTCAGGTTTATCATATTAGTGTAAATATTGCTTGGAAAAGCGAAAAAAACATATTTTTTCCAAACTTTTCCAGTGCCAAACCAATCACGTCAAAGAAGTCGGTCAAAACAAGAGCTAAACGTCTGCTTTTTCTATATTTTTCCTTTGTAGACTACGTGCTACGACGGCCTAGCTACGATAGTCGTAGACTCAAAAATATAGAGTAGATCAATTTATTTTACCCGTTGATTTTTACAAATACATGTTTATTAATGTTAATAATGTTAATAAATCAATGACGGCGCTATTCAGGTGGTATTTATTGTGACACTAACTGCCCGCCCCGGCTTCGCATGGGTAGCATATTAATGACGAAATAGGAGCCAATTTTTCCGTCTACAATAAACGTTCAAAGTACAACCCATTTTACATTTTTTTCACATAATAACCACTATTAATCACAAAGACAAATTAATTTAATTTTTCGGATTTAACCTGAATGTAACAAAACAACATAAAATACTAATCGTAATGTTTTTTTGTGAACTTTAGTTAATTCTGTTTTTCTTAACTTTTCCGTGCAATTTCAAAATGTTCTTTCGTTATAATACAAATGCTGCACTCACAAAATTACAAGCAACAAAAAAGAACTAGCGAAATAGGTTCAGCCTTTCTCATAATATGAGAAAGGCTGAACCTTATTATACAAACATGCATGCGACAATTCATTTTCCTTCATACAAATCTATTGCACTAGTTATCATTGTCGACAATAATCGAGAAAGTGTTTAATTTCAAGGAAAGAGACATCTCCCATTTATTCAATACACAACTAATATCCTGCGTAGGTCGGGGAATTGGCACGTATCGCTATTTGTTTATCACTATCATATCAATGTAGGCAGCTAACTAGAATTTGTTTATCATCGTCAGAAAAAGATCGTTCGCATGAAACATACGTCTAAAAATATAATTCTGTACATATTGCATTAAATGGAAATGCTTGATTAATCGGTGACATAGATACGAATTTATTTTGACGTCATTATTAATTATTTTATCGCCCTAATAAAAGCCTTAGAAATTTTCACTTTATGCACTGTACTGTCACATATTATTAATATTTTTTTCGTTGTTATTTACGTCACTGCGACCTATGAAAATCTTTTGTGACTAGCTTCCAAGTAAGGCTTATTAGGCCTTGCACGTACTCCTATAGCTGGGCACTGTCTAAAAATGATAAGATATTCCCAGCTTAAATTGTTTTGATATCGACTGAGTCGAGAATGTGTCTCCTCAGAGGCCCTAGACAAATGTCACACGCTAACTTTTCCGCAGTTGTTCCGCAGAAAAAATGTATGGAAATGACATTAGCTTACGACAACCTCACGCTATTTTTCCGCACCTAATGTCATCTCCATATTTTTTTTCTGAGGAACGACTGCGGAAATGTAAGCGTGTGGCATTTGTCTAGGGAGCCAGTTGTCGATTTCTTTTGTGAATGAGAGGTTCACAAAAACACAGCGTGCATTAGTGATTCACGATCCTGTTCGCAGAATCTGCAAGCATCTGCATGGGTTTTTAAGTATTGCATGATCAGGGCGATCTTATTGTTTTGTTGCCTCAGGTCATTTAGTTTTTTCACGCAGTCTTTTACTAGTACACCGCAGGGAAGCTCTTGGCCTACATCTCACTTGATAGTAAGCGACGATAAGGCGGAGGATAGAAATGAGCTTCATCTGGACTCCTCAACGACTGAGGAACTAGCTTAATTTTTACCTATAATTGTCAGAGCATAGCAATATTATTAACATTGTTATTATGGCGACAAACTTAGATAAGACAGTGGTAGCTAGTCAGATCAAACCAATTTCACGACCTATAATTTGTGGACCAATTTCAATACTTGGGCTCGCTTATCACTAGTAACGGGAGCAGCGAGAAAGAAATTAGGAGGCGCATACAGATGTCCAAATCAGCCATGACAAAACTCACTCGGATAAAGAGAGATCGCAACATATCTTGTAAAACAACGGTAAGACTGGTTCGGACACTGGTATTCTCCATCTTCTCCTACGGTGCGGAATCTTGGACCATAAAGACACAGAAAAAGATTTGACGCGTTTGAGATGTGATGTTGACGGCGAATGCTGCGTATTCCATTAACCAACGTCTCTATTCTCTCCCAGCTACACATCACCAAGACTCTCTACTCTGTGTTTCCAGAGAATTCTCAGCTATTTCGGACATATTGCTAGCAGAGACCCAGATAAGCTGGAGAAATTGATGGTAGTCGGTAAGGTTGATGGAAAAAGATCACACGGTGGGTCACTAACGCGTTGGACCGACAAAATTAGATCCCTTATCGGCTTGCCAGTTGCAGAGGCCATGAGATCGGCAACGGATAGAATTACCTGACAAAGTCTCATACTAAGAGTGATGGCAGACCCGTCAGACTAGACACGACCTTCACTAAGTAAAGAACACGACTTAGAAGAGCTAGTCAGACGGGCTCAGAAGCTCTAGAACAGACCAAACCAAGCAGAAAAACATCTGCTCCGACGGAGAATCAAACCCCGGACCTCCGTTGATACCGGGTGGTCTCAAACACTAAACCACGGAGACGCTTGAAAACGGAGGCGGTTGACAGTTCAGGGGCCTAACCATGATCGCTTATAGCAAGGTGTACACAATATTGAAACACAGACACCGCTCTTTCTGCGTATAGCGCCATCCCGCTTTCAGCGCGGTTTTAATATTGTTTTGAGCGATCATGGTTGGGGGGTAGTTCTGGCAAGGTACTAAATGGACATTTTAGTCCATGTATGCTTGTTTGCTACCCGATTATTTGAAACAGTAGACAAAATGCAGATTTCAGTGGTTCAGTGGACATTTCACTGAAGCGATGGATAGACCAAATCTGTAGACCTGTTTCTTGAAAAAATGTATCGACACAGCAGCACACAGCTAACATTAAATTTTTACATCTCACAAGACTTAATATAATATAATCATGATAAAATTAACAAATACATCTGAATCGTTTTTATCTTGAAAAGTTGCTTTTTAGTTAACAACAAAGGAAATACAGTGTACTTTAATGGATTTCGCTAAGTGTGAGTTTTTCGCTCATGTTAGGGTTTTGCTTTTAGTCATGCATGATTTTTACAATGACTCCGCATCACTGATTTTTTTTATTTTATTCGTCACAACTAGATTATTTTTCTTTACTTATGACAAAGATATTTACCTGATGGTAAGTGACGATAAGCGATTCACAAGCGACAACCGAGGAAACTTCAAATTAAAACAATATTAATTAACCACAAACGTCTCATACACGCCTCGATCAAAAATTCTCATTTTAATGGTCAAAATGACTTCTTATGACGGTTAAAATGGATGACTCGTGCTCTTGAGTCAACTCATTGGCTGATGGAAATTTGTGTATGCCTACGTTGCTAATGTAAGTCATATGAGTACTAAGGATTACAGCACGCCTATATGTTTAGGCTTTTTACAACTTGTACAATAATAGTATTTTTTGTATATTCTTTTTGAATTTCTGACAGGAAAATCAGTTAGACCTAAAAAAACTCAACATTGCGCTTTTTGCCTCAATAGGAGAAAGAGAGTGTTGTCAATAAATTAAATATTACGCGCACAAATTGCTCTTTAATTATTGCTTATCATTAAAGGTCTAATTACTTGTAATGTTTATACTAGTAATAGGATACAAATGTTGAAAAATAAGCTCAATTTTTATATTTCTAATACCTAAATAACTAAAACTGCAGTTTTATTTCGTATAAAAATTTTAGTATCTCATTATTCGTTTATATTCGAACCGTAAAACTGTTAAGGCAAATTTTCTATGGTCCCAGTCAATAACCTGTTTCTCTCTTTTCGCTACGGCTATTTTTTATTAATTAAAACTTAAACATAATGCACTACAGAATCAAGTTTCACTAAATCAAAGTTATCGATGGAAATACCTAACAGGCTTGTGAACTGAACATCTGTTAACGGCTTAAATGCCACTCTTAAACTGTTCTGTTGTAGCAATATTTGATCATGCCTTAACAAAATGTGCATTCAATGCTAATTTGCTTACTTAGAATCTCTAGATTCCATAGACGCTACTCTAGAGCGACTCCAAATACCAATAACATTTTGAACTAAGACGTGTGTACTTCTTATTAATATGGGTCGTGGCCGTGAATAACATTATACAGTGAACGCTTAAAACATGGACGATGCGTTCACTGATTTATAAATAGTACCGCCAATGCCAATTGAAAGCGATTTCAATCTGAAAATGATACATTAACTACTCGCATTTATATCTGGCTAATGGAGTTGAAAGAACCCGTTTATCAGAAAAGAAAGTGAAAATGCATTGAATATTATTATTTAGTGTAATATAATTTATCATAAAATTAAGAAGCTTTCAGTTGCAAGCATAAAAAATAAAAACAGGAATTGAAACCTTTCAAGTAATTGCTTTTTATAAGTGTAGAGTCACACAGATAGGGGTAGAATTATCTATTTCTGCTCTTCTTGTATTTACTTTTCCCAACAAATAATTTTGTATTTAGTAGTACATTTGGATTTATTGGGTTTTTATATTTGCTTTAACTTATAATTTTTGACATAATCAACTTCCATAAAACGCTCTACACTGTTTTTAAAGAGATAGATTTATATGCAATGCAAAACTTGAGCTAGATCTTGTTGATGGATAAGAAAGAACCCATCGTACAATTAAATGATTTTTGAAGTAGGACATTGATCTGGATTTATTTAAACACAAAACACAAAATTAAGCACAAGCAAATATTACTCGATCTATGTTGTTACAAGCACAAAAAAATTACAATTCCATATTGCATGAGGCGTTAGTAAGGTTTTTAATTATTTAAAACATTACGGTGTAAACGTTGCCTGCCTAAAGATGCGACATTTTTTAAAAACTCTGCTTGATGTGCAAATAAGTTTTAACTGTGTTAATTAACTTAGTATGAGCCAGAGGCAACACTTATTCACCCTACATTACAACTGCGTATATGCTAAATTAAAAGCTTCGTATAAATGAAATATAATTTAAAAGTTCGTGGTGACACTAAATTTTAGTAGGTAACCATAACATTATGTTCTAAAACTCTGTTGTAAGATGGCTGTCGTTTAGATTAATTTTCAATTATTAATTGAGATCTTTTAATTATCAATTAAAAGACACTTTTAATCTTATTGTACTTTGTTTTTCACCGAATATATATATATGAATGTTTGTAATGTAAATAAATCAATAAAATCTAGTTCTTTCAAACGCTTCGTTCTATTTATCAATCAGTATGATATAGATTCAAAAAACTGTCAGGTATAATGTTCCCTTCGTATGTCGAGAATGCGATTTGACGGAGCCGCCCGTATTTTACTGGGTATACTTCGATTAGTGGGGTGAGTCCCACATAACCGCAGCTGGGCCCCACTCCCACTGCGGTAGGTCTAAAATCTTTTCACTGGGTTAAAAAAGCTATAAAGATGATGCTTACTGTGCGCAAACATGACGACCGATGGGTACCAGCGGGCTGGATACCGGTAGTTAGCCGATATGAGAACCGGAACAACGAGGCACGTGTACGCAGCCATCAGCCAGGCCCCTCCAAGGGCTACCAACAGTCCCCTCGGGGCCCAATAAGGAAGAAGTAGGACCAGAGACAACAGCCATACTGGAATCCAAATAATATTTTGGTTTTTGTAGACCTCAGTCATTATACTAAATTTTCTCAGGTATGTCTACGTCTGCGTGCCTTATAGAATAGTAGATACATTGTTACCCTAGGGGTGAAAGTAACTTATCTAGGGACGAAATATGTCTTTAACCCGAGGTAAAACACTGTGTTCTTCATTACGTATACAAGGAACATAAAAGTCTCGCTACCATTTAAATTTACATTTTATACCATTACAAGAAATAAATTATTTTTTTAATTAAATTCAATATAGTTATAAATCAAGGAAAGTAAAAATGAAAACATGAATTAAGGCGCTACTTTCCCGTTTTATACAATTTCGATTAACTGTACCGCCACGAACATAAAACATGCAAATCTCAAATTCATATATGATATTGTTGAACATTTTATCTAAACATTCTTAAAGACAGAAACATGATTAATAATATTTCACTCGATAGAAATAAAATCCAAAGATTACTCTGTTCAATATTTTAAAACAGCTGTGAATCAGAAAATAAAATAATAAATGGCATAAAAGTGTTACCAATAGATGTGCATTTTTATTGTCTAGAAAATTGCAAAAATACATTTTCTATTTTGTACTCCAGTTTTCCAAAAATCTAATAAAACATGTAAAAAGTAACGTTTTCGTTCGGTCACGGGCGCGTAAGTGACATTAGAAGCTATACGATTATCAACTATATTACCTCGCAATAAAGGAATCTCCGTGCATGCGTAGATTTCCAGGAAAACCTCGCCTTAAGTAAAGAAAAATTGAGTGAATTTTATTTTACACTAGCTGTGCCAGCGAACTACGTTTCGCCGTATATTTTTTACCCGTTTTTGCAACATTTGTCATTGATGCTCAGCTCCTATTAGTCGTAGCGTGATGTTATATAGCCTAAAGCCTTCCTCGATAAATGGACTATCCAACACAAAAATAATTTTTCAATTTGAATCAGTAGTTCCTGAGATTAGCGCGTTCAAGCAAACAAACAAACTCTTCAGCTTTATAATATTAGTATAGATAAATCAACAAATTCTGCTTTAGCCACTTATCTTTGAAATCAGGCGTTAAATCCACATCTGCATCAAATGGACTCATTGTGTTATACAAATCTCTGCTGTACGGAAGTATAAACAAAACTCTACAACTCGAAAAAATGTACGATCGATCATTGCCGCTTTCCCGCCTATTTTCTGTTTTCCTTCTGTGGCCGGACAGCTATCTCAGGCATTATATTTCATTTTTAACCAACTTCAAAAAGGAGGAGGTCTCCTTTGTCGGAGGTCAAATCTTTGTTATTTTAAAGAAATAGTTGAAAGTAAATAATAATAACAAATAAAAAATAGATTATTTAATTAATACTTAACTTTATGATATTAGATTTTTACATTGTGCTTTTATTGACTTTGAAGATAGTTCAATAGAAAAGTGAAAATAGAACTAGTTTTTTTCTAATTTGACAACTGTCACTTGAACACGATTCTCCCTAGGGCTGAAAAGTATGATGTTACTCGCTCCAACTTCAGGCAACGTTAGACCTACTTTCCGAGTATGAGTGATGTAAAAGGTTATTTCATAACTCATACTCTGAAAGTAGGTCTGATGTTGCCTGAGGAGCGGGTTGAAAGTAACACTTTTTAGCCCTAGGGAGAATCGCTTTCAACTGACAGCTGTCAATTTAAAATAGAAACTAGTTCTATTTTCACATTTCTATTGAAACATGTTAAGTATTAATTAAAGGATATATTTATTGAAATGACTTTATTATAATTTATTTTCAACTATTTCTTTAAAATAACAGCTTTGTGCAAAATATTTACCACTTTTCAATGGTGAAAATGAAAAATAATGGCTTAATAGCTGTCCGGCCACAGAAAAATAAACAAAATGGGCGGCAATCCGATCTTCGTTTGTTTTGTCGAGTTTAACGGCCTTACAAATAAAATCTTATACCGAGGATAATCCTCGGAATAATTTATTCTGTGTTTTGTCTTGTTTTAGCATATGTCAGCCCCCCTAGACAAAATGTCTTTCGATAATCGCTAACGCAATCGCTAAATGGACAATGTATGAGATTTGACAATTACGCTCGAAAGCTAAGCGAGGGCTTATGTCAAATCCCATATATTTTCCTACTAGCGATTGCGTTAGCGATTATCGAAATGCATCTTGTCTAGGGGGGCAGATGTAATATGTCAAAATAAGACAAAGCATGGAATTACTATTCAGAGGTTTCACTAGATTCCTAGGAATAAGTTTTTTATTTGTAAGGCCGATAGAGTTTTGTTTATTTATACCCCGTATAGCAGAGATTTGAGTTCATCTGATTCAGATATGGATTGAACGCCTGATTTCATAAGAGAAGCAGAAAGCTAAAGCAGAAGTTGTTGATTTTTTTAAATAAAATTCACTTAGTTTTCTTTAGCCAATTCATATCTTTATTTTTACTTTCCTTGTAATCGCAATGAAAAGCACAGCACAAAACACAATAAAGACTTATTTTACCCCTACTTTCACCCCTAGGGTAACAATGTACTATAAAATTAAAAATTTATTTTTGAATTTTATCCCACTCGCATACACATGAATGTGAATGCATGAATTATGTCTAAAATTTGCTTAGTTCCGACCCAATTGTTAGACCCAACCGACGACACGGTTAGCGCAGAGGTCGACTGATCGCCTACTGCGCAACGGGTCGCGGGTTCGATTCTCGTACGGGACAAATGTTGTGTATGGCCTACAGAAATTTGTTCCGGTCTGGGCGTATGTGCATTTGATATTTTATGTTTGTAACTGCACCCATGACACAGGAGAAAATCCTAGTGTCGGGCGACGTTTTCTCTAAAAATAAGCCGGAACATACGAATTATTATATAATAATAATATAATAATAATAATAAATGTTTATTTAAAACACACTGGTCAAGTAGGTTACATACAAAATTCTTACATTTTAAATAATATAGTAAAATATTGTTAATGATACCTGAACTAGGTTGAACCTGTGTTTCAGGCGAAGAAATGCTTACATGTTAAATATGTATATAGGTACAATGCTTAATTTACAATAAATCTTAACAAACTACATAAAAGTGAGAGTGATGACTAATCAATTGAGCTAACCTAAGATACGTAAAGAACCAATTTTTGGCTTACTACAACTAGATGATAAATAATTACACAATACAAAGTTTCAATACTATTTACACACAACGAGTAGCTCTTCTGTCTCTTCGTAGGACAAGTTTTGAATATGATTATACATAATATGTTTGCACTTAAAATAATTTAAATCATAAATATGTAAAACTCTATTTAACCTATTATAAAGAAAAGGACCAAGAAATGAAAAAAATCTATTTATGAATGTATATTTTGAGGTAATATTTGTATTGCAGACTATATCTCTCCGTCTTTTATTAACAATATTTACATCATAGGGAAGAATGGTATGCTGTTTTAATACTGAGTGCATTATGTAAAGCTGGCGAACAGTCAACACATTGCATTGTTTATATAACAGACGCGTAGGATAGTAAAAAGGAAGGAAATTGTATATTTTTAAAATTGCTCGCTAGGCTCTTTCTAAGGGAAGTAGAATGGTTTTTAGTGCTCCACCCCAAGTAGTAATGCAGTATTGGATTATAGACTGGCATAGGGCTAGGTAGACTTGTTTAACTAATTTTTGGTCTGCTATGGATCTAAGTTTTTAAAAACGAACATAAGCTTACGAACTCGGTTTACTAAATTTTCTATATGTTGTTTAAAGGAAAGTGTCTCATCAAAGACAATACCGAGATATTTTAGGCTGCTAGATTTTTGAATAGTGGGACAGACGCATGTGTTGACTGAAATGTTATTACATTGATGTGCATATATGTATGGGTGATATTGATCCATATGAGGTTTCCGCATGACAAAGTGAATATATTTTGTTTTGTCAGCATTTAAAGTTAGGAAATTAGTACGAAGCCAAATATTTACAACATTAAAACCTTGCTGTGCATTATAATACAAGTCTGTGCTGGTTTGAGCAGTAAAAACTAAGGCTGTGTCATCGGCGTAAGATATTATTTTACCGTATTTTATATTAATATTTAAGAGGTCATTTATATAAACCAAGAATAACGTCGGGCCGAGTATACTGCCTTGGGGAATACCGAAAGTAGTGTTGTTTTGATCATGGCTGATGACATTACCAAGTTTAACACATTGACATCGCTCGCTCAGATAACTTTGGAAAATTTTTAGTTGCGTCCCTCTTATGCCCAAATCTTCTAATTTGCGCAAAAGTATAGGAATTGAAATTGTGTCAAATGCTTTAGCCAAATCGAGGAATATTCCTAATGTTTGTTTCCCTTTTCCAAGATTGTGTGCCAAAAAGTCGGATAGTTCATGGACAGCATGTGCGGAGGATAATTTATTTCTAAAACCAAACTGACAGGGTGAGAGTAGGTGAAACTTTTCTAAGTAGTTAACTAGCCTTTTATTGATAATTTTTTCTAAAATTTTTGATATTGAAGATAGTATTGAGATTGGTCTATAATTGGTAACGAGATTCCTGTTTCCTGATTTAAAAATAGGTGTAACGACTGCCTTTTTTAAATATTTTGGAAAAATGCCTTGCGAAAGACAATTTCAAAAATATGTGTTAGTGGTGGTACAAATATATGCTTAAAACGCTTAAGGAGCTTATTGCTTATGTTATCCCAGCCAACTGCACAGTCATCTTTTAGCCCAGAAACTATCTGACTAATTTCTTGCTCGTCTGTATCTAGCATAACAAAAGTGTTTAAGCTGTAACTGTGATTTAACTTTTTAAAAGGCTCAGCTTGGTTGTTAGTTGAATTTGGATGAAGTATTTGGTCCGAGAGGTTTTTTCCAATATTCACGTAAAAGTTGTTGATGTTATTGGCAGATAAAAGTGGTGAAGAATCACTAAGCAGCAAGCTTGTTGTTGGCTCTGATTTTTTCGTAGTATATGTAACATGTTTGATGTGTTTCCACAATTGCTTTGTGTTTTTTCCTGCCTTAAGCAACTCATTTTTATCGTAGTTCTGTTTTATCTTTTTTAGGAGATTATTACAGAAATTCCTGTATCTTTTGTAAGTCATTTGTAGAACTACGTTATCCGGATAACGTTTTGCTCTTTGGTGAAGTTTATCCCTATGTTTTATACATCGAATAAGACCAGGAGTAATCCACGGTTTAATAATCTGGTATTTTTTATTAGTTGACATTAACTGCGTATTTATTAATATAACACGCTGAATTTTGTTTATGAGAAATGAAAGAGATTCGTTAGCGTCAGCGATTTTGTAAACTGGGCTCAAGTCAATTTCGCTTAAATCACGTTCGAGTTGAGTCATGTTTAGTTTTGATCTAGCATGGTTATTGTTTTGTTTAGGCAGCTCTAAATTTAAGGTTAGTAAAACAGCAAGATGATCAGTAATGGACGAGTTAGTTACAAGTGTGTTACATACGGATGCACATTTTACCATCATATGGTCGAGACACGAGCCACTTTGATGCGTAGGCAGAGTGTGCGCGGGTAAAAGTCCGAAATAAGAACACAGATTAAGATATTCATGCGTCCCCGTATCAGATATATCTGATCTTATGTTTATATTTAAGTCACCTGTTAACACAATGTTTTTGTAATTAGATAAAGTTAGCAAAATTTCGTTTAATGAACTGTGAAAGGAATTTAAGTTTCGCTGAGCTGGCGATCTATAAATCGCTACTATGGCAATATTTTCCGCTACTTTTATTATTAAGCAGCTGCAATCTTCGAAATTAGGCTCTTCGACTATGACTTTTAACGTTTGCTTACTATATTATAAAAACCTTTTATTACAAACGCGAATTAAAAAAACTACGTGTATTTTTGTGGTATCTGTGTTAAGTGGAAACATATAAACGGACAATAAATAGTTTGCTGATTATGTATTTATTGCAAATTTTACGGTTTTGCTCCGAGCACTTTAAATTTCCTAATTTTTTTTGGTGACTTATCAAGTAGGTATCAACATTTTTGGGCCCACCTCCCTATTATTTACAATAGTTAAAAATCATCTTAATAGAGTTGCTGCTATTTTGCAATGTATTTGTAATTATATGAGTTGCTATATCGAAAAAACAGCAAGCGAAAACTACGGCTCATAGCAAAGAAACATTGTTTTACGTACCAATATTAGCAATTTTATCTTCAGACTTCATTGTTGGAAATTTCGAGAAAGAATCACTCCTGATGCGACCGCGCACTCTCGATATCATACCCATATTTTCGACAAAGAAAACACGAACAAATTTCACAGAAAAAAACACGCTTAAAAATATAAAGCGTGGAATAAGAAACAGTCGAAAATCTAATATCTAAAATCGACACCTCCGATTTGTACCGAGTGTTGGACACGAATGCGCATTTAGCAAGCGGACAGCTGCGCAAGCGCCGCCCGCCTAAGCTTGTTTTCTACTATGCTAAACATATCTTCTAGCGATCTATAAAAATATTTCAGTACGCCTCGTGTCTTCTATGACTTACTGAATTTTTCGCTCTCTTATTCCCGGCAATGGTACGAAAACAATGTGACAATGACGATGCACAAAATACACTTCGTGTAGCAGCCCACGTTGCAGATGACGTTTTAATTTTAAATTCGATTCCCAGTCAGTGACTCGCGAGACTGAAAAATATTTATTCTAATTTTGATAAGTTTATGATTCAAAGTTCTCGTGAAGCAATGTTGTCGTCCAGTTATATTTATTTACTGTACAACAGTACCCTATGCGGCAAACGCGGCCAACTAAACAAACTGTGTAAAGTTATTTTAAATGAAAATGTGAAAGGGGTTCCGAGTAGTATACTACAAGCTAATCTCATCTATGCGTCAATCGTACTGTAATTACTGCTAATCATCACCGTATTGAACTCCGCGCTCCCCACTATCCCGCAATTGGCGAGGATGGGGGGAAACGTCCTAGTCTCTGCTTCTCGGAGACATCCTATGCCTAGCAATTGCATAATTTGACTGATGATGTAATGCTATTTGAAGTTAGTTAGATAAAGTGACGACAATCCCACTGAAAAAAAGCGCAGGGCATAATATTCATTCCTTCCGTATTATTGTTCCATTGCTTTGTTGCAGTATGTGCTTTAATAAAAATAATGCTCTCAAAGGTTATTAGAACAGCAATTGGTAATATTTTGAGTCTGAAATCTTCTTATTTCGGAGGAGATAATTAAAATAACAGTACGTAGGTAATCTGTTCTTTCTTATCTATTTATATGTTACCGGAAATGTATGAAATCAGGAATTGTATACAATTCCTAGGAAATGTATCTAATTCCTAAAATCGCCCGGAAATGTGTGAAATAAATTATATTTGACATATTTGCTAGGAAATCTATACATTTCCTAAATAGCAATCGGAAATGTAATAGTATAAATAACCTAACCTAACCTACAGTTTTAGCCAATGAATTTTTTTTCAAGCAGTTTGATGCTCCACTCTGTATGGTCACAATATCTAACCTTTTTTTTTTTTTTTATGGTCACAATATCTAACCTGACCTAACCTACAGTTTAATCCTATAACTTCTCTTTATTTTTCCTTGCGGGGGGCTTCCGCTACGCTAAGATACGCTAATTTTAATCTCGATTATTGACCTTAAAATTTTATTACGTTGAACTTTACTAAGGCGAAACGTAGTTTGCGGGCACATAGAGATGGTCGCACTATGTAACTATTTTCTGCAGACTTATTGGAAATTATATTTTAGCTTCGGAGGGAGGGGAGGGATCAGTCCCCTTACTCCCATACCCTCTTGCTACGGCCTTGTTCAACCCATACACGTCCCACTGTTGACAGTGGGACGTGTATGGGTCGGGTCCCCCCCCTTATTCACAACAGTCAATTTTTATTGCGGTGCATCAAAGCGGAAGTAATTCTCCGAATCAAATCTATGATCCGACATTTGTTTGTAGATCCCGAAAGCTCCCGTCACTGGGGGCGAAAGAGATTCCGGGGAGAGTTTTAGCCGGGGACACCTGCAAAACGACCGATGTGGCGGCCTGTCAAGTTAGCCCCTGGGGTATCAAAACAATTATCCCGCCTTAAAAAAGGATTTATTTCGAGATTTCCATCTCTTCGCAGAGGCCACTGCGGTAAACCTCCTTAGTCAGCTAACTCTCAAACATCCGCGGAAGGAAGGGAACAGTGACACATCTATTCTTAGTCCCAACCGCATCGACCTACATTTTTATACGTAGCATCCAAACTGAAAATGAAATGAGCTATAGAAAGGTACAATACAATATTTTCACTTAAATTCATCATAATTCCTCAAATAAAAACATTTCAAATACCTTTTTAGCTGCCTTTATATAAAAATGCAATAAAAACAGCTCTACATCGGTAGCGGGTATAAAAATCGCCTACGTGCGAGTAAACACGTCGATTTGACTTTTTCTAAATATATTTCGCGCAGTAAACATGGAGATTTGAATCTGTAGCCGGTGATTTCAGTGCGGTGAATTAAAATAAACGATTTAAACAAAATAAGAGAAAATAAACAGAGGTCGAGGAGGATGTCACTGCGTTCTTTGGTTTCACGCTTGGGCTCCATCGCGTTAATGTTAGTTCGTAACACATAGTATTGAGCGCGTTAAAAATAACGCCTATAAGCAGTGGCAACATTTGCGGACTTTAGTCCAAACATCTAACGCCAATTACAATACCACGTACCAATTAAAGCGCTAAGCAATTGATCACTGCGTGTGATGTCTTTAAGTTAATCCGCTGTATCGCTGGTTGTGTACGAGCATAATGAATGAACAATCTGACAGAAGACTGCCTGATTAAACAACGTTGTCTTGGGGCGTAGACAACTGGTAATCGTTTCATAGCAAAACAAAACTTATTCGTCATCGTCTCTGAGACAACGAAAACAAAGTCCTAGCCAACGTAATAGTTGTAGCGATCGCTGTGTCGAATTGTTTTTTCTGCACGAAAACAACAACAATATTAGTTATCTACCCAACACAGAATAAGGGCCATCATCATAATGTTTTTATTATTGTAAGAAATTGTAAAATAAATGGTTTAGAGTAAAATAATTTTCATTTCATCTTAAATGGAAACTGATTTTGTTTTTAGTAGTTTATGAAGATATCGAAAAACCAATTCGCTACTTCATCGATTTGTTGCAAATCAATACATTGTCTACCAACTTATATGTCGATGACTTTGATCGATTTATGACGTGATTTATTTTGAATTGTTATTTTAATTATTTTGTCTAGATCCTCTTGTCTTCCTGCGCGTAAGTACTTAGGTAGGCGAGACAATTCAGGGACCTACTTACGCGCACTTAAGGTTATTATGCTGTCAGCACTCTTGTCCTACTGAGACGACGTGGAGCGAAAGGAAGGCAACTGGCGATTGACTCCGAGGGCTTATTATAAATATCGCGATGAAATGTACTTACAACACAATAGATGCTTGTGTGTTTCCCACAAAACAATATATCCTTCATACTCACAGGTTGGCTGGAAGAAATCTCTATGAGAGATAAGTCCACCTTTGTGTACATTGTCTGTTATAATTTTATAGTATAAGTTACTATGCGCAATAAAGAGTATTATAGATGATTACTTTCGATTAGACAGTCATTGCAGCATCAAAACATGATTCTATGACTAGGTACCTAATGTTTTTGTAAAACAGAATTGACTTCTTTTTGTCAAAATTGCAAGCTAACGTAGGTAGTTTTCAACTTACAGCACGTAAGGGGCCTAATTAACACCTTGCGGAACGTTAGCCTAGGGTAGCTTGGGTTCCAACCATCCTCACCTGCTAGCGATGCACTCGGCCGTCCAACGAATAGACTACACCAATTCGCACTAGCGTAGTGGGAGAAGGCCCAAATCCTCCTTTCCTGGAGGGTATTTTACGCAGCAATGGCCTACCAGTGGCCCAGTAGTGAGATAATGATGAATGAAGGGGCTGTTCACAAGAGTCCATGGGCTTATGCGGCTACTCAAGAACAAGAGTGCCGTATTTTTGAAGCCACTACTGTTGTATGAAAAAAAACAGCAAATCTTATTATTACGCTAAAAATAACCACAACTCACAAATGAATACATGATTATAGAAGACTATCTCGTGACATTCCTCGGTTGCCGAGTCATGTGTGACTAAATATTTCATTCATAATTATTTAGTTGGACTATTTTGCGTCAAGCGAGTTGTAATGGCATGCTTCCACAAAATATCGATTTGTCAAAACTTTTAACTAAAGTAAATTTATGACTGCTGCTCATCTCGTACGATTCACAGTTTATACTTTATTGTACGAAAAGTTGGTTGGGAATTCATCTGTTATTTGTTGAGAAAATTTCCAAAATAGCACGGAGCCGAGAAGCCGAAAGCTTGTATAGACGAACTCACGATTTAACCGAATTCTATTAGAGACAAAGTCGGGCAGCAGCTAGTTTGATATAAAAATATATATTTAACTAGAAGTCTGCTATAGCAAATAAGATATATTTTAATATACTTAAGAATGTTAAATTTCTCAAATTTAAAAAATATTAAATTAAAATTCCAACTACAAAGTAAGTAAAATAAATCGTATGTGCATATGATATTCTATGTTTGTAACTGCACCCACGACACAGGAGAAAATCCTAGTGTGGGGCGACGTATTTTTTTTAATTACCTAATTTGCGATCCCATTTTTTTTTCAACTATTAGAGATTACTTACAAACTAACAATGATTACTTTTTAAGATTAATAGAAACATTACTATCTGGTTATAGTTATTCTTCTGAGATTACTATGCTTAATATGTAAACGTCATTAAAATTTCAGAATTGCTAACTTTTTAGAATGCGAAGACAATTTATTATTATAAAATCAAGATGCTGCGGTGTAGGTTGTCTAACCTACTTGAAAAATACTAACACTAACAAAGTGAAGGATCAAGCACAGTTAACCGTTTTTTCTGTAACCCTAAAATTTGTACCTATAGGCATCTATGGACAAAAGCTTATCAAAAAAGTCAACATTCTTAATTAATTACTTTAGTAAAAGTTTGAAATTATTTGAGGACTGGCGTCTTAAACATAACTTGGTACCGAATTACTTAAAAAATCTAGGAGCCTTGAATTCGCGAGTGTTATAGAATATATTAATAACGTCGATTTCAATAGTCGATATAAGCTAAAGTAAAGCTTTTTGACATTTCAGAACTCTTCAATCATGCAACCCTTAGCATTGCTAATACTAGCTGTGGGCACAAGCTTGGCGTACTACACCGGAGATTACGAGTCAAAAAACCTGATTGTTCGGGAAGAACCCCGAGAAGACGCTGGAGGGTAAGATTTCAACATAAGTACAAAACGCACTAATACGCAGTTCATAGTTACTAATGCAATGTTTGTACCTATTTATATACCTACTATTAAAACACACACGTCCATTGGGAAATCAATGAACTTACTCGTGTTCGGCGTGAATTTCCTCCAAACTGTGTATGGCCAGTACTCAAGCAAGTTACTGCTTAAAGCTGAGGAAAACAAATACATATTTCGATAAATGAATGAGTGCAAATATATAAGAATGGAAAAGTCTTAATTTGAAATTCTGCCCGTCTGCTGTACATAGATTATGACCATTTATGTCACAATTTTCTCATATTTTGTGATTTCACAAGGGAAACAAAACCTTTAGGTGTAGGGTAGGTACTACCTGTTGACCTAGAATCATGAAAGGCAAGAAGCAATGTCTTACAGCACACGTTAAAAAAAGGTAGACCGTAGATATGTAGTTAGGAACTTAGATAAGTTATATTTAGATACGTTAGATACCTGGCGCGTAAGTCCAACTCATGACTCAGTCGGTTTTTTTTCTTTCCACAGAGAACTCGTGGAGTGTCCGGTGTGTGTAGGCGCAACCAACGGCGAATGGTTGCCTAGCAACGAAGTATGCCCAATCATCAGGGGGAACAAAAGGTTTAAGCGGTGTCTCCGCGGCACCTACATTAATGAAGTTTGCGACAACCGTCTAGACTGCTACAGGGTACGGTTTCAACACTTAAACCTTTAAGGGTCTTAAATATATTGATATCTTATAGTATGGTATGGTAACATAATTTTAATAATGGCTATAAAATAATCACCGCTTATTTTATATTGGTTTGTTCGTAAATAAGTATTAGGCTTGCAGAATATGCCTGTTGTATTCAAAAGATTCTATGTACGTACCCAGGGACCTCGCGAGCCGTGTACTGAAAAAATGGACTTCGACATCTACGGGCAGAAGTGCGCTCCGGGGTACTACTGCAACAAGTTCCTTGGTGTTTGCACTGGCCTGGAGTACAACCCTTCCAGCAAGACGCAATGGCTACTCAACCCGCATCGTAGATACACTCTGCGAGAAACTTATTGAATATAATTATAATCATTCCACTAGATAATTCCAACAATATTGGTAGCTATTAACATTTTTATGACGTCCGACTCCGATCTCAGTAGATAGAATTACATAGGTAAGAAGACACGTGAACTAGTCAAAACTTGTTTAGTTATTGCGGAAGCATAGCTTTCCAGTAAGCATGTAGAGCGGGCTACAGAAGATAATAGCGAACTGAAGGATATGGAGTATTCATATGTGTAGTCCTGCGACACTGTATTAGAGAAAGACGCTGAAATGATCAAAAGTGCAAACGTGAACGTTGTCGGTGGAGACATCAATTGATAAACAATATTATTTATTTATTAATTATTCATGTCTACAATGAATACAAAGGCGGACTTAATGCCATAGGCATTCTCTACCAGCCAACGTTAGGGGTGATGAAGAGAGCAGCCCCCCTAGACCAGATGTCGTTCGATAATCGTTATCGCAATCGCTAAATTGACAATGTATGAGATTTGCCAATTGCGCTCGAAAGCTAAGCGAGGGCTTATGTCAAATCCCATAGATGTTCCTTCTAGCGATTGCGATAGCGATTATCGAAATGAGTCTTGTCTAGGGGGGCAGCCTCCCGAGACAAATGCCACACGCTAACTTTTCCGCAGTCGTTCCTCAGAAAAAATGTATGGAGATGACATTAGCTGCGGAAAAAATAGCGTGAGGTTGTCGTAAGCTAATGTCATGTCTGCGGAACGACTGCGGAAAAGTAAGCGTGTGGCATTCAGACTGCGGAACAGTAAGGGCCTCAGGTGTGGTAGATGTACCGAAATACTACTAGATAAACTATGAATAATAATTCTATTGAATAAAAAAGGAATATATTATAATAATATCCTTATACACAAATACCATTAATTAAATAAACTAATATATATTATCAACAATAAATATAAGTATAAGTGAATAATAGTTACTGCAATGCCTATATTTTTGTAGAGTTTACACAATGAACAACTATACCTGCGACTTGTATACCAGGATGACAGTTCAACTGGTTGAAGAAATGATACAGCGGTGTATCATTTGTATAACCACTACTCATTTGTGCTAGTGTTACAGAGAAAATTTTACCGACAAAAACAGATTGTGGATTTTAGTTTGTTCCTAAAAGTTGTCGCCAAGTAACATTGACAGATTAAATATGAAATTTTTAGCCTTGCCTATCGTGCGTTGATGCTTGCACTAATGAAACAGCCGGAATAATAGAAGAGGGACCTTATTCTGCTAGCGGTAATGCATCTATGGCGTGCCAATATCGCTTCTTTATCATTACTTTTTGAGACAGTTATTGTTGGTTTACCGAATTAATTAAATCATTTGTTTCTATTTACCTTTAAAAAATAGTAGTAGTAGTACCTGCGAATAAATGGCACGCATAAGATCGAGTGACGAAAGAAGTTTTATTGAAACGCTATCAAGACACGATAAAAACGTTAAGTTTAGCCGAATTACGCGCCATCTATCAGGTGAAATAAGTATCAATAGTTCAATAAAAGATATGAACTGAGGGTACCAATAAATAATTAAATTTTACTGAAAGGATATTCTGAGGAGTGGTATGTATTTACAGAAAAAGACATTTGTGGCAAGGTATTTTATTATAACGTAAATAATTGTAAGTAGGTATAAACATGAGATAGTTATTTGACAACTCTTAAAACTAAACAGTAAATTGGTATACATAGAGAAACATATTGGTATTATTAATTATGTGTATTTTCCCCCCTTTTGAGAGTAATCATACAAATGACTCGATTTATACTACATTATAAGTTAAACATTCCTTCACTTTAACTTAGGTAAGATATGACCAAATCTATAGCATTTTGTAGTTAAGACCACAGCGTCCTATAAAGCTTCAAAACAATTTATTATTATTGCTGATATTCAAATAAAGTATATTATTATTTATTCGTAGTTTTCTTTTATTTTACCTGCAGGCCAATTATGGATCTTTCATCGTATGACATGGTATAAATTTGTGAAAAAGAAGTTATGAAATGCTGCATTTTGTATTACCGATCTCCAATGATATCATCACTATGGCATAATTACAATGATGTCATCATTAAATAATGAACAAATCATCAAAAATCTGACCGGAAATCGTATTTTTCCTTTTGCACTATCATATCATATGATATCATTTGCAAAACCATGAGACCGGTAATAGGCCCTCTGAGATATGATTGAAAATAAAACATAAATTTGTATCAGAAGCCTCATTTGTTATATAATTTATATCAATGTTTTTGTAAAAGAAAAACCACGTTTATCCAGATATGCGACTTGCGAAGCGACGTACACGCGTACCACTACCACAGATAACATAATACTAGTACACTACCACGCTACACTGTTGCGATAAAAGGTGGTTACGTGTAAAGTGTCGCTGCAACTCCATTGCAGTTGCGTTGTGGTACCTACAAAGTTGGGTGGTTGGCGCTTATAGTTGCGATATGGTTAAGTGAATCCACGTCTTCACTGAACGAACTGAGGAATTCGAAGAGGCAATTTGTTGGCATGGGCGCCGGGAGGGGAGTGCAAGGGTATGCACTTGCACCCCCCTACAGGAAAGAAAAACCCAACATAGAAAAAATTACTTATTTTTTTACCCGACTACACCAGTACCTATATGTGTGACCATTTCGATGGCACTCGCTACAGCTACACTACAGCCCAAAGTGCTTGACGGATTTCAGCAAAGAACATGTCGTTAGGGGGCGTTCAAGTTTTCCGTCTAGCCAACGGCGGGTACCTACGTAGAAAAATTACTTATTTTTTTACCCGACTACACCAGCGGTATGTATGTATTTCCAGTGTATGTATGTATAGTATGTGTGACCATTTCGAAAGCACTCGCTACAGCTCAAAGGGCTTGACGGATTTCAGCAAAGAACATAATGTCTTTAGGGGGCGTTCAAGTTTTCCGTCTAGCCAACGGCGGGTATACGGTGCGGTTAGATACGCATTTCCCCCGACTGTAGTATTATATTATCTGTGCCCCCGAGAAAAAAAAGGGGGCGTTCAAGTCCCCGAATGGTCCCCCCGGGCACTCCTCCGGTGGAGGTGGCTGCCGCCATCCCTCCCGTGTCGGACGTGGAATTCGACACGGTGAGGGACCGGTTTCGGCGCAAAAAGAAGGCACCGGGACTGGACGGTGTCCCTAGCAGGGTTTTGGCCCTCGCCCTGGGACACCTGGAGGAGCGGTTCCGGGCGGTGCTTGATCTCGGCTCCGATTCCGAGTGAAGGAGGTCCGTATACCGATCGAGGCGCACCTCAAGTACCTCGGCCTAGTTCTGGACCCCCGATGGAATTTCGAGATGCACTTCAGGCTCCGCACTCCACGGCTGTGTGCCGGTGCAGCCGCACTCGGACGGATCCTCACTAATGAGGGAGGACCAGGATCGGCGTGCCGTCGACTGTATCACGGGGTGATACGGTCGATGGCACTCTACGGAGCCCCGACATGGGCGGAATGCCTCTCTCCCCGAACGGTGGACCTATTGCGACGTCCGCAAGCAACCCGGGTCGTGCGAGCTTATCGCACCGTCTCACCTACGGCGCGGTCTGCGTTCTTGCCGGCCAAACGCCGTGGGATGTCGATGCACGCGTCCATGCGGAGGTGTATCGACATCGGGTTGCCGTGAGAGAACGGGGGGACGATCCCTTCCTGAGGAAATGGAGCGGGTTCGTACCCAGGCGCAGAGGGAGGCTCTGCGTCGATGGGGCGAGGCACTCGCCTTCCCAACTAACATTTTGGTAATAAGAAAAAGAGCTACATGAGCTGTTTAAAATTTTGGAAACCTATGATGCTATGATGATAAAGGCATTAAAATTTGGTTATGTAGCGTAGGTTTAAATATCTTATAACCCTGATTTGGGCCCACGATTTAAGAGCCTGAGCGATTGACACGCTCTGACCGTGTGAAGCACGACCAGGGTGCAGAAGAGAGAAATAAAAGAATTTTAGTCTTTTACAAGACCTCAAGGGGGGTACAACGGTTTCGCTCAGTATGACTCGCAGAGATATAGGGAGGTACTTAGCTTTAGTTTTGCCTAGATGAGGCAGAAGCTGAAGCGAGACGCGGAGGCCAGAAGTAGGTAGACGAAGACCGGAACAGGCGTCGCGATCTTCAGCAGGACCGGAACAGGCGCAGGCGGTCTTGATCCAGTCAGCAAATTCGAACAGGCGTCGATCTGCTGCCCGTAGAAACGATGTCAGCGGAAAAAGGCATGGTTAGAGGGGGTATCCATTTTATACTCTCAACCTTCTAGAACTTTTCTAGAATGTTGGGAGAAAGAACCACAAAGAAACGGCTTACTGCCATAGAGTACGTACGTTCATAGCTTCGATCTGAAATACGATTCAACCTGGCCAAACACATACAATTATAGAAATTAAAAATATTTATGTACTTAGCAAGTATAGGAAATCATCAGAAACATTCCTGTTTATAAATTATTAAAAATAAGCTTATAGGATATTAATATCAAAATTAAGCTTATCAATTGATTTCTGAACGTAAACAGATACCTATTTATTTCGAGGGCACTTTCGTAACGATATTTTTATTTATACAGCTACCGGCGTAAAATGTCAAACGCAGAATAAACAAAACCTCAGAAGAATAACTAAAGCATAGAAACCTAGCAAAAATAGCTACTGAACTTAATATATTTGACTCACTTTGACATTAGGCGCTGCTAATAGAAGTTAGACAGAGACACGTATATGCAAGATGTTTCGAAATTTTGTAGGTCGTCACTAATTCTCGCTTGTCAGTTCTTCTCCCAGTGATGTCGTGCTCATCACTCACCTAGTTTCAACGTCGATAATTATATTATGTAGGTATTTAATAGATCCCTAATACTAAAATGTCTTTATTTTCTTATGTAACTTATCCAGCTAATAGCTGCTGTGTCTCTTTGGTATGGTCAGGCTGGCCGTTCATGAGACTAAAAGCGGGAAGTGCGAGTCGGACTCGCCCACCGAGGGTCCCGTATAAAATTGTAGGTTATACTTTAAATAGAGACTAAATTTTTTATGATTTAATTACAAATGTGGAGTTTGAGATTTTCCCTGACTTGTAGTGTAAGACTATATAACTTCACAAATTTCATAGTTCTAGCTAGATTAACGAAAAGTACCCTATACATTTTGATGCCCGTGAGAATGTCGAAATATACGTTTTTGGCGACATAAACGGCCGTACCTTTTTTTGTTAACTTAGAAGTTTGATTTTTTCACATATTCAAGGGACTAGAACTTGTTAGTGTAGAACTGAGTAATTATATGGTTTTAATTTCAACTCGATACCTTCACGCGTTTCCAAGAAAGAAAGAAAGATATCTTTATTTGCTAGAATATGGTAACACAAGTTCTTAAGGTTTAATGGCTCTACATACTCTGTTGAAGTCGTCAACGTGCAAAATGTTTTCGTCAGGCTTTACAAATGATTGTTTCTAAGTAATATAATATATGTTGTACAATAGTCAAGATATTAACAATATTATAATATCAATGTCATAGAAATTAAAATTAGAATTACAAAATGTCATAGTTAATCATTAATTACATACAAATCAATTCAATATCAATAAATTCGCGATATATTATTCCAATTGTCATTATACACCTAAATTATAATCATAATAACACATAGAATTTATAAAATTAACTTAAAACATTATTTCAAAAATAGTCAGATAGCAATGTCAAAAGGAACGTCATAACATCAAAATATCATGATTCATCAAGCAGCAAACTCTTTACGATCAGACAGGTACTCTCCAACACTGTAATATGTTTTTTTCAGTAATATATTAAATAATGTACTTTTAAATCGTCTATATGTAAGTTTTGTAAGCCATTCTGGTAATTTATTGAATATTCTAATCGCCATATTATAAGAGTTAGTCTTTGATATGGTGTATATAGTCTACCACCTTTTCTACCTCTGTATGTGTAATCCTTATTCATTTTAAACATGTCATAATATTTTTTTACAAATAAACATATTTCAAATAAATATAAACAAGGAAGAGGCAAAATACGAAGTGCTTTAAATAATGGTTTGCAACTATCGAGAAAATCTACGCCACATATTGCTCTAATACATTTTTTTTGGACTTTGAAGATAACATCTAGATTAACGGAATTTCCCCACAGTACGAGACCATAACGTAATAATGATGCTACGTATCCATGATAGGCAGATATTGCTGCTTCTTTAGATACTGTCTGCCGTATTCTTTTTAGGGCATACACAAATTTGTCCAATTTAGTTGCTAGCAAGTCAATGTGGGGTTTCCAATTACAGAACTTGTCAATTGTAATTCCTAGAAGTGATATATTTTCTACTTCCTCTAAGTTTTCATCCTGATGTTTAATGTGAATATCAACAGGATTACTATTCAATGTTTCGAAATATAAATATTTCGTCTTACTAATATTAATCTGAAGATTATTATGTCCTAACCACGTAATTATATTATTAAAATTAGATTGGGCAATATTTTCAATGTCATTATTATTCTTACTTTTAACCTGAAGTGTAGTATCGTCAGCAAATAGAATACATTTTTGATCAATGCAGTCGGGTAGATCATTTATATATATTAAAAATAAGAGTGGTCCAAGAACGCTGCCTTGTGGTACTCCACTTTGATTAATACTATATTGAGAAGTAAATACTTTCTTAGTTCTGTCTACGATTCGCGTTATTTCAACACACTGCTCGCGATTTGTTAAATAATCCCTTATCCATAGCAAAGATAGTCTTGACAGACAAACGGACAATAAAGTGATCCTATAATGGTTCAGTGTTTCTTTTGAGGTACGGAACCCTAAAATTGGGACTATTTAAGTGACGGGTATTTCCCGTTATCTAAAATGTTGGAATTTTTCTATTGCAGAGATTCACAAATTCTATAGGAAGGAAATCGAAGACACACTGCTTTTATTTCATCGCTTAGATTTAATTCATTTTTTATCGCATCGCTTAGAGGTACTTGAGGGTAATCTCATATTTAATTTACTTACCTGAAAATTTAACCCTCGTGGATTTTGAACCTTTGATAAATTCGTGAATGCTAAAACTACTATTTGTACATGTGCTTGGAAATTAAACTAAAAACATTAACATTTGACCATACTTTAATGTTAAGACATTTTTCGATAGATTTATTGATGTGCGGCCGGGCTTAGAATGTAAATTTTCCGAAGGCGGCGATTTGATATTTTACCTTTTTGACTCTTTCAAGTTCTTTTCTTGATCTAATATTTTAATTCTTAGAAAAAAATCATCTGAACTGGGTGTTCTTGGCATCCGTGTCAAGGATTCCTTAAAGAAATAGTTAAGAAATTAAATACGTTTTTATTTTCATAAATAATATTTTAGTTTAAAGATTTCCTTTCATTAAGGGCCCATGGCGCGAAAAATAGCAAAAAGGCCGTTGGCGTTTTTGATATTTTACGTTAACGTTCCAGTTAACTGACCGGGGAAAAATAAAATAAAATTCTTAAATTATGTGTTTACACAATCACCGTCACCATTTTTCAAATTTACATAGCATTTCGTTAAAAAATAGCATCCATTTTACTTAAAATTTAGGTTACACCTACATACCGTTCGTGATTTTTAGCTTCATTAATTAACCCTATTATATTTTAGTTTAACAAATATATAAAACAAAGGTAAGCATAACACTGACACCGTGGTATTTTTTTTAATTATCGTACATTGATTTTTATATGAATTTTTTAACATACATTTATCGATTTTCTTACAAATACTTGGCTCGGGCGCGTCGAAATTCAGTGTGCAATCAAGACTCAAAGTGAGAGCACGTCGCTTTGAGCTAGCTCCCGGTTACGTAATTATTTGTGTATGTATACGACGCGAAGTCCTACGGAGTAATCGGAGAAGTTGATAACTAACAATTTTATTATTTGTGGCTGCCGTACGAAAAACCTTCAACCTTTTTACAAGCTTTTATTTATCTTTTGCATGTTCGGGTCTAATTTTGCGAGTTAAATTTGACTCACTTCCCGGTTTCCGAATAAGCTGAAATTTTGCATGCATATGTATAAATATATTATGATGACGACATGGAGCTGATCTGATGTTGGAACTGAAAGGTGGCCATAGGAACTCCGCAATAAAACGACATAGCCCCATCGAGTTTGAGCTCGTTTGATTCGTATTGACGAGAACTTTGATCCTATATGGTAACCAGGGTCTGATGCTGGATCTGTAAGGTTGCCATAGGAACTCCGCAATCAAAAAATGCAACCCCCATCGAGTTTAGGCTCGTTTAATTCGTATTGACGAGTATTTTGGTCCTACATGGTAACCAGGGTCTGATGCTGGAGCTGGAAGATAGCCAAAGGAACTCCGCAATAAAACAACACAATCCCATCGAGTTTGGGCTTGTTTGATTCGTATTGACGAGTACTTTGGTCCTATGTGGTAACCAGGGTCTGATACTGGAACTGGAAGGTAGCCATAGGAACTCCGCAATAAAACAATGCAACCCCCATCGAGTTTAGGCTCGTTTGATTCGTATTGACGAGTACTTTGATCCTATATGGTAACCAGGGTCTGATGCTGGATCTGGAAGGTTGCCATAGGAACTCCGCAATCAAACAATGCAACCCCCATCGAGTTTAGGCTCGTTTGATTCGTATTGACGAGTACTTTGATCCTATATGGTAACCAGGGTTTGATGCTGGAACTGGAAGGTGGCCATAGGAACTCCGCAATAAAACGACACAACCCCATCAAGTTTGGGCTAGTTTGATTCGTATTGACGAGTACTTTGGTCCTACATGGTAACCAGGGTCTGATGCTGGAGCTAGAAGATAGCCAAAGGAACTCCGCAATAAAACAACACAATCCCATCGAGTTTGGGCTTGTTTGATTCGTATTGACGAGTACTTTGGTCCTATGTGGTAACCAGGGTCTGATACTGGAACTGGAAGCTGGCCATAGGAACTCCGCAATAAAACGACACAAACCCATCAAGTTTGGGTTTGTTTGATTCGTATTGACGAGTACTTTGGTCCTACATGGTAACCAGGGTCTGATGCTGGAGCTGGAAGGTAGCCATAGGAACTCCGCAATAAAACGACACAATCCCATCGAGTTTGGGCTCGTTTGATTCGTTATGACGAGTACTTTGCTCCTATGTGGTAACCAGGGTCTGATGCTCGAGCTGAAAGGTAGCCAAAGGAACTCCGCAATCAAACAACGCAACCCCATTGAGTTTGGGCTCGTTTGAATTGTATTGACGAGCACTTTGGTCCTATATGGTAACCAGGGTCTGATCCTGGAACTGGAAGGTGGCCATAGGAACTCCGCAATCAAACAACGCAACCCCATCGAGTTTGGGCTCGTTGGAATTGTATCGACGAGCACTTTGGTCCTATGTGGTAACCAGGGTCTGATGCTGGAGCTGGAAGGTAGCTATAGGAACTCCGCAATAAAACGACACAATCCCATCGAGTTTGGGCTCGTTTGATTCGTATTGACGAGTACTTTGCTCCTATGTGGTAACCAGGGTCTGATGCTGGAGCTGAAAGTTAGCCAAAGAAACTCCGCAATCAAACAACGCAACCCCATTGAGTTTGGGCTCGTTTGAATTGTATTGACGAGCACTTTGGTCCTATATGGTAACCAGGGTCTGATCCTTGAACTGGAAGGTGGTCATTGGAACTCCGCAATCAAACAACGCAACCCCATCAAGTTTGGGCTCGTTTGATTCGTATTGACGAGTACTTTGGTCCTAAATGGTAACCAGGGTCTGATGCTGGAGCTGGAAGATAGCCAAAGGAACTCCGCAATAAAACGACACAATCCCATCGAGTTTGTTCTTGTTTGATTCGTATTGACGAGTACTTTGGTCCTATGTGGTAACCAGGGTCTGATACTGGAACTGGAAGCTGGCCATAGGAACTCTGCAATAAAACGACACAACCTCATCAAGTTTGGGTTTGTTTGATTCGTATTGACGAGTACTTTGGTCCTACATGGAAACCAGGGTCTGGTGCTGGAGCTGGAAGGTAGCCATAGGAACTCCGCAATAAAACGACACAATCCCATCGAGTTTGGGCTCGTTTGATTCGTATTGACGAGTACTTTGGTCCTATATGGTAACCAGGGTCTGATGCTGGAGTTGGAAGGTGGCCAAAGGAACTCCGAAATAAAACGACGCAACCCCATCGAGTTTGGGCTTGTTTGATTCGTATTGACGAGTACTTTGGTCCTATATGATTTTTCTTGATGAGTACTTTGAGCCTAGCCTAGAGAATATGATACGCAACCCCATCAATCTCTTTTGTGCGACCTTCCCCAATTTAGGTGTCAAATGAAAGAGCTTGAATTGTAGAATGAATTGTAGAATATAGTATATTCTGAAAGACAATCTAATACAAGATGGCCGCCGTCACAAATTGACAGATTATTTTTATGTACAATCCCCACAATATGGGTCTGTATATGGGGTATCAAATGAAAGTTCGTAAAATACAGTACACCATGAAAAAAACTAAAACAAGATGGCCGCTATCACAAATGATTTTTAAAAACAAGCTTTTATTTTAATGTCCTAAAAAAAGAAAATAAACTTCAATTAATTTTTTTATTACAATCTAGCGAATGGCTTCAATGCACTAAAAAGTGCGTTGAGCACAAGAAAATATTCATTTCATATTTGTTTATTACTAAATTATTATATGTATATTATATAAAATAATTTGTAGATACAACTAACAATAAAGAACTCGGTAGTCATTAAAATATTTCGTAATATTTGAGTAATTAGTTTAAAAAAAGTTTTTTTAAAAACAAGCTTATATTATAATGCCTTAAAAGAGGAAAATAAACTTTAATTTATTAAAAGATATATTTTCTTATAAAAATATAAAAGCTTGTCCCGAGAATTAGGATAAACAATTAAACAATTTAACTTGATTATTATATTTTTTTTTTTGTAATAAATAACGTTTTGTACAGCATTGTCATACACACATGACAATGCTTTTTTTTTATTCTTTTATTTAGCCATACACCCATATAGGGTTAAGACGGCTTTTCAAAAAATAAACAGAAAATTACATTTTTCTTACATCCTAATTAACCTATATAATTAACAAAGTACAAAGGACCAGCTTAAGCAAGTGAGTGATTAACTAAGGATTCTGTTCTAAGCGTAAGAGATTGAATGACATAATTCAAAAATCTACTACTAAATTTATGACTAAAATTAGAAGATAATATTTCATGAAACAGGAACAGTAAGTCTTGTCTGAGACACAGAGACTCATTCAGAAACGATTGTCTTATTTGTTCATTGATTTTACATTCCATAATGAGGTGGAGAAGGTCCTCCTCACGTTGACATGTATCACAATTTGGACTATCTACCTTCTTCATTAAGTTGTAGAATCTGTTAAGCGGGAAGTGGTAGGATCGCATCCTAAAAGATAACACCAGCTCCCTCCTACTGAGCTTAACATTGGAGAACCACGGGACACGAGGAGGCTCACTCACCAACGTGCGGTACCATATACCCTTAATTTTTGAGTTTTCATCAAAATACGTTTTCCACAATTGATGGACGTCTCTACGAACATTTGGAAAGTAATCAGTATAATGAGGTATAATTGAGAGAGGTATACCGTCCGAGTGGGCTGCTGACGCCAGTGAGTCAGCCACCTCGTTTCCACCAATTCCCACATGGGAGGGGATCCACTGGATGCATACTTGAACCCCGCTACGTATCATGTTATAGATACTTTTAATAGCCAGATAAGCTTCTGGTCTACCTACTTCACCCCTAGCACATTTAACTAAATGAAATAAACTGCTTTTAGAGTCTGTTAAAATAACAATCTTTTTGTAACTATTACTTTCACAATAACTCAAGGCTTCACTTATTGCTAACAGTTCAATACCCATAATTGGTATCAAAGACTCATCAACTTGGAATTTGGATGTAATTCCGTTACTTTGATCATAAAAGGAAAAACTGGAAGAGCCCAATGTTTTGGATCCATCCGTAAAAATATGTTTAAAGTTTGCGTATTTAAGTTGCAACATTGCCTCAGTGGCTTGCTTGAGTTTGAGATTTACATATTTCTTTTTCGAAACATCGATTGATTCAATATTTGTATGAATTATGGACTGCCATGGTAAACTAGAAATAAAAAATGACAGCAGAAAATGAGGCAATGTTGCAACTTTAAACAGTTTTGATTTCGAGTAATTATGATAAGCTTTAAGCAATAAAGGTAGATTGTTCCTGCGCCAATACCTAACATTGGAAAGTAGCATATTATCAAATGTCTCTAGTTTTAACCTTAACGAGTTTTCTTCTCTGTACAATACTTTAAATAAATATTTATTACACAAAAACAATCTTCTTACATGTAATGGCGCAATACAGAGCTCAGCTTCCATTACATATTTAGGGGTGGACCGGATGAACCCGCCGCAAAGGCGCAGGCATCGGTTCTGGACTAAATCTAGTTTTCTCAGTGCCCCAGCGCTGGCGTTGCCAGCGTATGTATAGCCGCCTCAGTTGCAACGGATGAATACCCCACTTCGAACCGCTAACGTAGGTAAGTATGTTGAGATAATTCATAGTAGCCTGGGTCACTTCATTTATTTGTTTGTTCCAATTGAGACGACTATCTATCCATAAACCTAGTAACTTAAAGCAACTGACACATTCCAATGCATTATTTTCAATGTTAATGTTAATATTTGGTACTCTATACCTCCTGGTAAGAACGCATATTTTTGTTTTAGTAAGTGACATTTCTAAGCCGTTATTCATTAATTCATACTTGAACTTCTTTAAGCATGCCTGGATTGCATCAATACAGACATCTATATTTTTATCTATTGAATAAAAAGTAAAATCATCTGCATACTGAGATATGTTTACCATATATTTTAGGGATCTGCATAAATTAATGGTGACAATATTAAATAGGATAGGAGACATAGGGTCACCCTGGGCCAGGCCCTGTCTACATAGCCGAGATAAAGTCGAACCATCCCGCAGTCTATAGATTAAATACCGTTGTCTCAGAAAATTACCTATGTAACGACTAAGAAGTGGGTCTGTGTGGAACTTAGTAAGGGTCCCTATTAGGGCGATTAAATCAACATTGTTATAGGCATTAGTTATGTCCGCGAAAGCACATAGAACATATTGTTTATTAGTGAAAGCAGTTTCCACATCTGTGACAAACGATGACAAGTTATCGAGACAGGAGTACCCGCGGCGAAAACCCATAGTGCAATCCTGAAAATGACCATTGTGCTCAAAATGGTACTCGATTCTCCTAGCTATCATTATGTGAAATAATTTACAAAAACAATTTATTAACGATATTGGTCTGTACTTAATGTTATTGCTATTTAGTTTTGGGATTGCTATAAGTTTTATTTGGCGCCATTGTTCAGGGATTACACCGGTAGAATAAATTTTGTTGTATATTTGTAATAGAAATTCTTTTGCGTTATCTGGGAGATTGTAAATCATAGAATACGTAATGTTGTCTAATCCTGCGGAAGTGTCTTTTCGTTTTAGTATCAATAAAAGCTCTGATAGTTGAAAATATTGTTTGTTATTGTTATGTGTAATGTCTGGCTCAATGGGAGGAGGATCAACGCCATCAGGTGTGAGATTCTTCAAGAAAGCGACAGCGCTGTCGGGTTGCATATATTCCGTTCTGCCGCGGTGGCCCTTTAACCATCTCAGTTTCTTCCAAACTTCGCTGCTAGACATGTTGGGATTGATTTCATTACAAAAATTTTACCATGAATCTCTCTTCGCTTTTTTAATCAGTTTACGAGCATTTTTTATTTTGTTAGTTAAAATATCAAAATTTTCTGGACAACGATATCTTCTAAACATTTTAAGGGCTAACCTTCTTTCAGCAACGGCTTTTGAAAGTTCAGGGTTCCACCATGGCTTAGGGCGAAACTTGTTTCCAGGGTGTTTACCGAAATTCACATATGGTATATATTTATCAGCTGACACATGACAATGCTGTGCAGTCCTGAAATTTAAATGCATATACATTTTTTGAAAAACTCGAATCCGTTATAACTGCTGCCTCACGGAAACTCGGTGTCCTGAACAAGGTGCGTAGGTATTTTGCGCCGGACCAACTATACCTGTTGTATAAAACTCGGGTTAGGTCTTGCGTGGAATATTGCTCGCACTCCGGCTCCGCTCAGTACCTCCTCGATGCTCTGGACAGATTGCAGCGTCGCGCTATTCGCATAATTGGCGATGTAGAGGCAACTAACACCCTCGAGCCTCTACAACTTCGACGTGACATCGCCTCTCTTAGCACTTTTTACCAAATGTTCCACGGGGAATGCTCTGAGGAGCTCTTTAACCTTATCCCTCCCTCTCCATTCCTTAACAGAAACACGCGTAAGGGTCTACGGAGTCATCCTTACACTGTATCCTCCTTTTCACACCGTACCAAGAAATTCCAAGATTCCTTCTTCTTTTTTTTTATTGCTACTAAGTTGGCAAAAAAGCAAACTGCCCACCTGATGGTAAGTGGTAACAGTCACCTATAATACATGTGTCTCGTGTGACATTCGCAGTAAAACTGCAAGGGCCACAGTGTACGTTGCCAACTTGTGATTTAAGATGTAAAGTCACGGTACCCAGTAATTTCAGTGCCATATCTTACCCTTCAAACCGGAACACAGCAATGCAAGCACTGCTGCTTTGCGGCAGAAATAGGTAAGACGGAGGTACCCAAGCACACGACCTTGGTACAGAGTCTCCCTCCGGTAAGTCTTCTGTCGTTCATCCCACACTTGGAATTCTCTACCTGCGCACGTGTTTCCTCCATCCTACAACATGGGTTCCTTCAAAAGAGGTGTGAAAAACATCTTTTAGGCCAGCAAGGGGCGGGCAGGTTGGATAGTGGATGTCCTCCCTCCTCTATCTGTCAACTCATTTGGGCCTCTTTCACCGCTTAACATCAGGAGGAGGTCATTTGCCAGGCCCTCCATAAAAAAAACTGTTTAAGTACCTTGCCCGTATGTATTTACTTGGTAAGCCTTAAATAAATAAATATTGGTAATTCTATGAAAAAAATATTTGTTTTTTATAAAATGGGTAAATCTTGCGACAAGCTTTTATATTTTATTAAAAACTAGCTGTGCCGGCGAACTACGTTTCGCCATAATAAAAAATAGTTTACGACCTATTCTCAGACTCACCGAACATACACAAAAAATTTCATAAAGATCGGTCAAGCCGTTTCGGAGGAGTTTGGTAACAAACACTGTGACACGAGAATTTTATATATCAGATGTATCATGTAATAAATTAAAATTTATTTTTGTCTTATTAGGGCTTTAAAATAAAATCCTAGTGTGGGGCGTCTTTTTACTATTATTTTATATTTTATCATTTTGTAACCGCATGGCCGCCATTACGAAACTCGACCAAAGTACTCGTCATTACGAAACAAACGATGGGCTTGCGTCGTTTTATTGCGGAGTTCCTATGGCCACCTTCCAGTTCCAGCATCACACCCTGGTTACCATATAAGATCAAAGTACTCGTCAATACGAATCAAACGAGCCCAAACTCGATAGGGTTGTGTCGTTCGTTTTATTGCGGAGTTCCTATGGCCACCTTCCAGCTCCAGCATCAGACCCTGGTTACCATATAGGACCAAAGTCCTCGTCATTACGAATCAAACGAGCCCAAACTCGATAGGGTTATGTCGTTTTATTGCGGAGGTCCTATGGCCACCTTCCAGCTCCAGCATCAGACCCTGGTTACCATATAGGACCAAAGTACTCGTCAATACGAATCAAATGAGCACAAACTCAATAGGGTTGTGTCGTTTTATTGCGGAGTTCCTATGGCCACCTTCCAGCTCCAGCATCAGACCCTGGTTACCATATAGAACCAAAGTCCTCGTCATTACGAATTAAACGAGCCCAAACTCGATAGGGTTATGTCGTTTTATTGCGGAGGTCCTATGGCCACCTTCCAGCTCCAGCATCAGACCCTGGTTACCATATAGGACCAAAGCACTCGTCATTACGAATCAAACGAGCCCAAACTCGATAGGGTTATGTCGTTTTATTGCGGAGGTCACCTTCCAGCTCCAGCATCAGGCCCTGGTTAACATATAGGACCAAAGTACTCGTCATTACAAATCAAACGAGTCCAAACTCGATAGGGTTATGTCCTTTTATTGCGGAGGTCCTATGGCCACATTCCAGCTCCAGCATCAGACCCTGGTTACCATATAGGACCAAAGTACTCGTCAATACGAATAAAATGAGCACAAACTCAATGGGGTTGTGTCGTTTTATTGCGGAGTTCCTATGTCCACCTTCCAGCTCCAGCATCAGACCCTGGTTACCATATAGGACCAAAGTACTCGTCATTACGAATCAAACGAGCCCAAACTCGATAGGGTTATGTCGTTTTATTGCGGAGGTCCTATGGCCACCTTCCAGCTCCAGCATCAGACCCTGGTTAACAAATAGGACCAAAGTACTCGTCAATATGAATCAAATGAGCCCAAACTCGATGGGGTTGCGTCGTTTTATTACGGAGTTCCTATGGCCACCGTCCAGTTCCTTCATCAGATCAGCTCCATGTTATCATAACATTGCATTGTCACGATATACATATTATTATGTGCAAAATTTCAGCCCAATCGAAAACCGAGAAGTGGTCAAATCTACATACATACATACAGTGCAAGCTAAATAAAAGCTTGTAAAAATAAAAGTTGATCAAACACATCCCTGTATTTACTATAGTATAACACAGTAAATAATAAACACCTATTAAATTCAAAATTAACATCTACGATATTTTGCTAGGCGGCCGTACCGATTGCGCGACCGAGTGCGCTTGTGTGCGTGAGCGACGCACACAAACAGAGACTAGAGAAATTTACCTAAACAAGCTCGGGCTCGCGCGGATGGTGGGCCCTTAATGGATAAAAATAATAGTACCGGACCTTATTGTTAATAAAAATTATTAATGTAATCTACGTTCAAGATAAGTTTACACAGCTCTATAAGGCATAAACCAAATAAACAAGCTACTAACCAAGAAAAGCTACATTTTTATGCTTGCTGAGTGTGAAGTGGTGTGAAGCACAGAATACAATACCCCAAGGGGGTGTGAAGCAACACAAAAAACCAGGACAGCCAAGCAAATTAATGGAAAAAAAAGACAGCAATTCAAACCACAAATATCAGTAAACACAATAAATAACAAAACTAGTGAAAACTGGAAAGGAATTCAAAATGAGGTGTTGATTATGATAATAGCACGAAGTTGACCAATTACTACTATACTGTGCTCACTAAATATCGCTCATCCCATTTATCTCAGGTCTTCAAGAAGTTTTCGGATGGTCAGAAATTAAAGGAGTCAGTTGGTCCATTGAAAGCACTTTATGCCGCTTGCCATCCGAAGTCTTGATATATATATTTCCATCCTGAGTCCAACAGCAGCGCATGCCAAAATGTAGACGAGCCTTTGTAAAAATGCTTTGCCTGGATTGTGTAAGGAATTCCTTCATCGAAGTTTTAGATCCCTTGAGTTTAGCCTTTGCCTTCCAGACAGTCATTCTGGTTTCCGACTCAGCAAACCATACAACAATGGGTCGATGGTGATCTTTATTTCTGGAACCTAATCTATGGGATGACTTTATAGTAGTACCAGCGAAATCACTAAGGCCCATAGTCCCACAGATAGTGTCAATGATTGACTTATGGCAATCTTCCCCTTCAACCTCGGGAACTCCCAGAAAAAGCAAAGCCTTCCGTCTATGTCTTGTCTCAGCGGAGTCCAGCTGCTTGATGCATTCTGATATTTGTGTACGAAGCAAACTAAACATACTGAAAGTGAGCTCCCTGAAAGTACGAAATTCATCAGCTACCTTTGACACGGTATCTTTTTGAGGGGCCAAGTTAAGTTGTTCTTGAAGTTCATTCATTTTCTTAGTGACACTTTCCTCAAGACTCTTCTGTGCCAACAAAATATTAGCCAATTGAGCCATATTGTGATACTTCAATGACAGTTTCAGTTGGAGTGTAAATTTCAGCTGGCAGGTGGTGTTGTAACTTCACAAATGTTATATAAAATGTATTGCAAATGTAAGTAGTGCTATTACTTCTTGTATTATTTAGAAATAGTAAAAAATTAGAACGTAATAACTATATTTAAAATTAAATAATTTAACAAGCACCAAAATCGCGACTACACTTTTTTAACACCTACCGCCCAAAAAAAGTTCAATTTATTTACTTTGAACACAACTTTTTAATTAGGTATAATCTGTTAATAACTCTTTATCTACCATACTATTATATGCTAGTTTCTTCTATTATTACTCCTATCGGAGAGACATTAAAATAATAAATGCAGAAGTAAATAATTTTATGATATAAAGTTTTATCCTTTTGGAATATTGTTTTAATCAGTCTTCGAAACATCGGTCGCAAATATAGTCAATAGCTGGTTGGTTGTTGCAGCATGATCTGCATACAAAGTTTTTACAAGCAATGCATTTCGTCATGTCAGCGATCACATATAGTTTACGGAGATTACACATATGACATGTAAAATTTCTATTGATTATAGTTTTTAGTGACCTTGACTTGCATTTTTCTTCCTTTATTGGTAAAAGTACTTTAAGCTTTTTGTTTGACGGACCTGACGCCATTATATTATCTTTTCTTTTATTCTTATCTTCATTCTCTTTCTCTTCTGTGAAACAGCCTACGTCGTTTTTTGGTAAACAGTCTATGGTATCTAAAACTAAGTCAAACCCCGGTTGAGGATATTCTATGACATTGTCGAAAACGTCTAAATCCAGAATATCATCAACTTTCAAGTTCAGTTCCGTAACGGAATCAGTCTTATAAGATTTATGGCTGGGCGAAGCGATAGGGTCTGCAATACTAAGGTCAATCCGGTCGGTTATACTACAAGGCACAATATCAGTAACAGTGGCTTCACTTTTTTTATCGCGAGGCACATTATCAAGATCCATTATCGATATTGTTTGAATTTCGTGGTTACATTGATCATTTTCAGCAATTAAAGCAGCGTTTTGATTGAAATCCAAACATGTTTGAGCATCAGTTTCAAGGCAAAGAACAATGTCATTTGCGGAGTTTGTTGTCATACCATGGTATTTATTACTAGGTGCAGTATCGAGTCCAAGGATAGAGATCGTTTGACTGCCGCGTTGACTCCGATCAGCTTCAAATGTATGAGTTTCGGGATTTAAGCAAGCACAAAGACCGCGTTTAGTGCCACAGAAGCAACTTAATTGCCGATACATAATTTTACCAACATCGACAGATATAATCTGGTGGAGTTTCATGGTCTGCGGAACAGCTTTAAGATCTTTTGGAATAATTTTGTTCATATTCTCGATATCACTATCAGAAACTTTGAAACATTTAACTGATTTCATACTGGTCGATAAATGTTGATACGCATCATCAGCATTTGTCACGTCATGCCCATAAGCCACATGTCTATCTAAGTGCCTTTTAACTGCACCCCCAATGCCATCGGCGACTCCCTTACCATGTCCACTTTCAGAAAATGACCACGTAATATATTTCAGTTTCAATTTTGTTGTAAATATGTTAATAAGAAAAAAGTTCTTCTTCTGCCTGTATTGGGATGTAGGGCCGTCTGAAAAAAAATGGATGATTTCAACTGTTTGGTCTGACTTCTTCACAAACTGCAATATGGGCAAGAGGTGTGCCCAGATGGCATTGGGTTCGTGACATGTATAGGAATCGTTACAAACGATTGTGACTTGTCATTCCAGTAAATCATACCACAATGCAGTGTTATACTATTTTTAGATGCTCCAAAATGCATCGATTGGATCTCGGCCCCTAGTTTGCAGTCGTAATTTTCTGAGAAATCCACTAAAATAGCAATTTCTTTAACAGACAGACCTTTGATGCAAATTTGGTATTGCCGCTGCTGCTCTTTCCAGTTAAAGTAATGTTCCTTAAATTTTGATAACTCAACTTTAAATGCGGCTACTAGATCTCGAACATTTCCTTTCTTTACTTGCTTTACAGTTTTTTTTGTTGTTATGCTTTTTTCAGATTTTGTGTATGTATGCGTTACTCTTTCCCATCTAAACCATGTAATTTCATCTTTATTTTTCTCTTCTTTGTGTTGAAGACTTCGGTCGTTACAATTTACACATTTTTTATACATGCAATTGTATGAATTTTTGTCACAAACTGACTTATGAATAATATCTTCGAGGTTTTTATAATCTATAACATTTTTATTTTTCAGGGCAATGAAAAGATACTCTATGTTGCTGTGCTTAACGCACATACAAGTATCTCTATTTTTAGCCATAGGTGACAAAACGTAATATGGCTTATAGCGAAAAAAAGTCGTAAAGCTATATGTACCCCCTTCCTTTTTATAAAGTTCATATAAATTCTGTAGTGTATCAGTTAAATATCTGATTTGCATCTTCTTCTTTCCTCTAGTTTTTGTTTCTCGTTTTCCTGCTGTGTTTCGGCTTATATCATCTCTTAAATAAAATTGATTTATTTCCTCTTGAATCCTTTTGTTTATCACATTTCTTTTTTTACTTTGCCTTATGCGGCCTTTTAACCCCAAGCACGTAGCAACAGCTTTGACTGATCTATTTGTTTTGACCACTTCATTTACCGCGACAGATTTAAGCAACCTTTTTTCTGGCAAAGAATGAGTAGCGCTGTACGTTTCGCGTAGTGATATCTCTAAAATTTCTTGCCGTGCAGTTAGTTTATCTATTTTTTTTTTGAGTCCATCAACTTTTTCCTCGTGTACTAACTTTTCACGGTAAAGTTTCTTGCGCATTGCTTTATTTTTTAATGTCAATTTGCGAACGTTTTCTAAAGCTCTTTGATAACTCCTGCATAATTTTTTATAACGTGCTGTGCTGCTTTGAGATTTCGATGAACTTGGCGTAGCTATTTGTTCGTTTGGTTTTCCTTCGTTTTCTTTTTTGTTCTTTTTAAGTTTCTGCTTTTGCTTTTCTTTCCGCCATTGTTTTCTTCTTAATTCTTTATCTTCTTCTGTTAAGTCATTGATCCTTTTCCGACTCTTTTTAAGTCGTTCTAACTGCTTCTTCCGCTGCTCTTCAAATTTCTCTGGATCTTGTTTTAGTTTCTCCCGATATCGTTTTGCTCTTTCTGCTGCCGTCAGCGCCATGTTCACTGAAATAACATACATACTTAACATATATTAATGACACATCTATGAAAATTAACACATCTACTACTATATGTTAATTTTCATCCAAATTGCTTAAATATTGCTTATTGCTTTCAATTAAACCTTCCGAAGTCTAGCGGTAACAAACATAAAAATTAATTCTTTTACATTTACTGGGTTAGTTCTAAAAAACCGGCCAAGTGCGTGTCGGGCCACGCGCAGTGTAGGGTTCCGCAGTTGCAAATGCCAACTTCGAGTTCACACTCACACCTCACAACAAGTTGCCACAGATTACTAAATACGTTGCTATTAAATTAGGCATTATTATTATTATTAAAGCTGCAATGATTTTATATTTCCTTAACTTCACGTAGTTCGTAAAATTATATTCAGTACTAATTTTCAATGAAATTTTACTTTTCCGAGTACATTTTATAAGTTAGTTGTCTATAACTTTTTAGTTTGTACTTAGTACTCAACTCTGATAGTTTTCCTTTAAACTTCGTTATATATACTACTGTTGTAATTTTTTTCACATGTCCATATATAGGGTGTAACTGAACATCCCAATAACATTAAAGGGTATGTATCCATCAGAAGTAGAGATTCTGTAGGAAAAATATTAGGGCTAACAAACCTACTTTTTTTCCCATACAAACTGAATAAATTATTCTTTGGTATTAAGTGCCGACAGCCCTACGTAAGCGTACGAGGACTACGCTCACGTCATACAAACTAAATAAATAATTTTTTGGTATTAAGTGCCGAAAGCCCTACGTAAACGTACGAGTAATACTACGCTCACGTCTGTCACGTGTCATTTTGTGTTTAAATTTCTTTTGTGTTAAGAGCTGATTATGGTTGTCACTTGAAAGTTTTTGCTTTCAGTTTGAAATCAAATAACTCTGAAAGTATTGGGGTTCTAGGCCTCAGACAAGCACCGAAGGTACATTTAGTATCTAACTTATATGCCCCTTAAATGTTATTGGGGTGTTCAGTTACACCCGGTATAACCGTTAACCAGATAAAGGGGGAGGACACTTACCTCCGACAAAAATTTGCAAAATGGATCCCTAAATCGAAAAATTGTGTTTAGAACACCTTACATTATTTTTAAAGACCTATTCAATAATACCCCACACGATGGGTTAGTTGAGAAAAAAAAATTACTCCCACTTTACTTGTATGGGAGCTACCCTAAAAAAAAATTTTTTCTATGTTTTTTTCCACCACTTTTTTGGCATGATTAATATACATACCCATACCAAATTACAGCTTTCTAGTACTAATAGTCTCTGAGTAAAAGCGCGGAGAGACAGACAGACAGATATGGTGAAACTATAAGGGTTCCTTGTTTACTACGAAACCCTAAAAAAATAACATATCACAGGACTAAAATTGAAAAAAAAAATTCTTTTTAAAAAACATAAACAAGAAGTGTTGTTTATTAAAATATATTTCATTAAAAATGATACATAATTATATAAGTATACTTATTACCTATTCTTTAATAATATACCTATAGTTATTGAAATTGTAAATATAAAAATAAATATTTAAAATGTTAAAACATGTATGTACCATATTATTTCATAACATAGATAGTATAGACATTTAAAATATTATAATTAATATTTTTTCATTATAATATAAATATTTGAACAAAAGTTCTTGTATAAGATGTTACAGACACAATCGAGCGAGGTTAATAATGGTTTTCAAAATAAGCCTGTAGTGTTAGGAAGATTATTTATATAATTGACCATTCAACTGTCAAATGTATCCACAGCCTAATAGTTCCGGTGCGTCACCTAATGATTCCGGCTATACAGTACGTAACGAACCCGATGTGACGAATTCATACCAATAAAACTTCAAACAATAATTCAAGCTATTGTGTCTATTTAAAGACAACTTTCGATATGTTTCACAATAATTTATAAACAAACATATGTTTGTGTTACGGTAAATAACTTATTAAACTGCTACATACCTTATAAAATCCTGTTACTATCCGGAACTCCAATTTAGCACCACTGCAACGCGTCCACTTTCGTAACATATTTTGTTGACACTGATGTTTTATTCAAAATGGCGGCTAATACCCAGTCAAGATAAATGTTGCCAGAAATGAAAAACAGTCCTATTTTAGGGTAATATTCCGTTGAAGTATTGAAAAATTAACTGTGACGATTGCCGGAATTCCGGGTTTGTTATATTCATGGGACAGCAATAAATATATTATTAAGCCTTAATTTAGCCCAAATTCTGAAAAAATAGTTTTTAATTATATTTATGACTTCAACATACGCCCGTTAAGCATAAAACAGTGACGCTGTTTAATTAATTTAATGTTACTTGAGACTTGAAAGTTTCTGACATGTAGGTGGGACATGAATATTTGACATTTTTTTTGCCGATATTTTTTTGATATTTCAATATTAGTGATAAATGGGTTGCATATAATAGTCAATTTTGTAACTTAAATGTTTAATTATTATATATATATGCAGTTGATTTGGGTATGGTGCATACAAAAAATATAAAAAAATAACTTAAGTCTAGGACACCTAAAATTCATAAATGTACATCTTTTTTGAAAAATGCCCAAATATCATTTCGTTTGTGTCGGCATTGTTGAGGAGTTTAGAAAGATGCGGTCGAGTTCAAAATTTGCATGGGTTTGCTTTTGTTGTGCTAAACGCGCAGGGCCGGCAAACGACGCGGAAGCCGGTTTGCAACTGATAAACTCCCCTGCGTCCGCACTCTCCTGCGATTCGCGCGGTGCATCGCCACAGCCGCTGGCGCAGTCCCAGCCGGGACCATCAATACCACATGATAGCAGTACAGAGCGCTTATTCCATATGTTTAAGTCAGAGCTTGACCTATCACGGGAGAGTTACAGAAGGGATTTACGGGAAATGAAGTCGGAAATTCTTACTTCCATAGACGAAAAGTTTAAGGCACAAGAGGAGAAAATTGATAAACTGTCAAAACGTTTTTCTTTGATTTCCACAGAGTTATCTGAACTGAAAACCAAACAAGAATCTGTAGAAATAAGCAATAACTTTTTGTCGAGTCAACACGATGATATTAAGGTAGATATATCGAAGTGTCAAGGCGAAGTTAAGGAAATCAAAGAAGATATAAAGAACTTGCGAGGCAGTATTAATGAAGTGGATGAGTTGAGACTGAAGCTGAATATTTATGAACAAAGAGCAAGAGAAAATAACATTGAAATATGTGCTGTTCCAGAGAAGAAAAATGAAAATCTTCTAAGTATTGTTAATACCATGGCTCAGTTGCTTAATATTGAAATGGCAACTCATGACATTGTTTTTGCTGTAAGGGTTCCCCCTAAGGATAAATCCAAGAAATCACCGAAACCAATTATAGCTAAATTATCATCTTTGCACCTAAGAGATCAATTTATTAGTGCTGTTCGTAAGCTCAAGGGCTTCTGCTGTGATGAAATAGGGTTTGTAGGCGATAAGACAAAGGTTTATATCAACGAGCACTTGATTGCTGAAAACAAGCACTTGTACAAGTCCACTAAAGACATATGTGTCGAAATGGGGTTTCTCAAACCATGGGTAATAAACGGAAAGATTTATCTGAGGAAGGCAGAAAACTATCCAGCAATAATAATCCGCTCGGCAGCAGACTTACAAAAATTGACGAAAGCTTAAATGGTGACTGTTGTAGTTTTATTATAAATTTTACACTTATAAAAAGAACACTACTCATCTTTGTTCCTTACATTTTGTTAATTTCATACTATAATGTTTTTTATTATTTTTTAATGCCTGTACTATTTTATATTTGGTCAAAGTCGTTAAACTCTATCACATTACACAGCATACCTAATACAAAATATACATTGCGAAAGGAATTTATTATTGCTAATAACAATGATGACCTTAAATATTTACTTTCAAAATGCTCGTAGCATTCGTGGTAAAACATCAATTTTTAAAAAAAGCTTACTAAATAATAGTTTTTGTATTGTCGCCATAGTAGAAACGTGGCTTTACGACGGTGTATTTGATGCCGAAGTGTCTGATTCTCGTTACGATGTTCACAGATGCGATAGGGACCTAGCTTTGACGCAAAGTACGCGGGGAGGAGGGGTGATGCTGCTCACGCGACGCGAGTTAGCCGCTCGGCGCGATGACCCATGCCTACCGACCAAAGCGTTATTTGATGTTTTACACATAATCGTTACTGCAAAAGCTATTAAGTCGAATTCTGACTTGCATATAATTTGTACGTATATGCCAGGGGTGCGATCTCAGTGCGATCCTGTACTATGTCAATTTAAAGAATATATGGCCGACATCATCCAGATATATCCAGATGACTGGTTTGTGTGTCTGGGCGATTTTAATATGAGTTGCGTCAGTTGGGAAGCGGACGTAGATGGCAATTTGGTTGCGTTGGGAAATTTATCGGGTCACCTACAGGAGTTCATCGAGCTTGTTACAGTCTCGGGGTTATATCAATACAATCATTTGGCTAATGATAATAATAATTTTCTCGACTTAGTATTTAGTAACTCGTACGTTAGTGTTGCTCGTAGTCTTACACCTTTCACCCGTGAAGACATGTCCCATCACCCGGCTTTGGAGCTCGAAATTCCCAACATTTCTGTGAAACCCATCCATGAACCGCCCAAGAAAGTTTATGTTTTTAGGAAAGGTGACTATGAGTCCATACAGTCACAACTTAATATAATCGATTGGAACTCAAGGCTGTTTTCTTGCAGTATTGAAGACGCGGTAGACTACTTTTACATAAAATTGTACGAGTTGATTGAGAAATTTATACCAACATTTGTAACTGTGCATAACGCCTTTTTCCCAATATGGTATACCTAGTAAGAGCTTGGTAAATATTATTAAAGAAAAACAGCACTATCATAAATTGTGGAAAAAATATAAAAATCCCCGTGATTATGATTCTTTTTCACTTTTACGGAAACGACAAAAAATCTTGCAGGGCAAATGTTGGAATAAATACATTCAGAGATGTGAAACAGCTCTGGTAAAAAATCCGCAACTTTTTCGGAAGTATTCTAAAGAGCTAAAAAATTGTGGATCCATCCCAAAACAAATGAAAGACGGTTCTGTGGTGGTCACAGATCCGAAAGATATTTGTACACACTTTTTAAAATATTTTCAATCTGTTTACAGACAAAGTACTGCTTCTTCGGTTCCCGACGTGCCTGATAATAACGTAGCTCTCTCTTATGGCGGCATACAAGTGACGTCCGATCGGTCCGTACATACCTCCAAAAGATTAACGTTAATAAAGGCCCCGGTAGCGATGGGATACCACCATTTTTTATTAAGGCTTGCTCGAAGGAACTTGCGGTGCCTCTATCTATAATATTCAATAGATCATTATCCGAAGGTTTTTTCCCTACTAAATGGAAGGAGGCGCTAGTAATTCCTGTATATAAAAGTGGCCCTAAATCAAATTTTAGTAAATATAGACCTGTTTCAATATTATCTGTCTTTAGCAAACTATTAGAACTGATTGTGTTTGATCATATTTATCCATTTTTAGCACATTCTATCCCCACTGAGCAGCATGGATTCATGCGAAATAGATCAGTCACATCGAATCTTGCAGTGTTTTCTAATTACATTTTAAAGAATATGGATAAAGGTGGGCAAGTGGATGCAGTATATACTGATTACTCCAAATGCTTCGACAGATTGGATCATAACATCTTGTTGTCAAAGCTGAGGGCGGTCGGTATACATGGAGATCTACTACGATGGTTTTCCTCATACTTAGATAACAGATCTCAGGCTGTTAGGATTGGGACATGTGTGTCTGACTACGCTAGAATTCCATCTGGTGTACCCCAAGGCTCACACTTAGGGCCACTTTTATTCAATGTTTACATCTATAACATTAACAAATGTTTTCAATACGCACAATTCTCCATGTACGCCGATGATATGAAAATTTACTACTGTATTAATAGTAAAAAGGATTGTGACTTGGTTCAGCATGATCTGTCCCGACTTAGTGCATACTGTAAATTGAACCTTCTTGACCTCAACATAGAAAAGTGTCATTGCATAACTTACTCCAGAAAATCACGACCTTTTTATTACGATTATAACATTGATAATGTTATTCTTGCTCGGGAAACACACATCAGGGACTTGGGAGTGATTCTTGATGATAAGTTATCTTTTAAAATGCATTACGAACATATTGTACAAAAGGCTTACAAAATGTTAGGATTCATCATGCGCATCACAAGACCTTTTAAACGTGTCCAAACTTTGAATGCCTTGTATTTTGCCTATGTGAGAAGCATATTAGAGTTTGCCTCACAAATATGGTCGCCAAGCTATAATATACACGGGGACAGAATGGAAGGTATTCAGCGTAAGTACTTGCGCTTTGTGAGTCGGCGTTCTGGGGATGCAGTATCTGGGTATAACAATCGTCTTAAGCTGTATGGTATGATGTCTCTTGAAAACAGAAGGTTGTTGTCAGACATGGCCTTCCTGTTTAAGATACTGAATAATAAAATAGACTGTCCGGATTTGGTGTCATGTATCCAACTATGTGCTCCGCGTATGCGTAATCGTCGTCATCAGACTAGACTTTTCAGTGAGCCATGGGCGGGTACGAATTATGCCCGAAATTCTGTATTGTTCAGGTGCGTTCATAATTACAATAAGACTTTCTATGACATGGACATATTTAATCTCCCCGAAGCTAAGTTTAAGAGGTTAACATGTAATAAGATTTCGGACATTAGTGGTGGCAACCGCACTGGGGGAAATCGAACAGTTTCCGGCCCACAGTGATTGTTTATTATGTTTATTTTACTTTACACATCCTTATACACACACACACACACACACACACACACACACACACACACACACACACACACACACACCACACACCAAGCGCACACCAACAAATTATAAATACCCTATCTCAAATTCATACCTACTTATGTGCTCACTTATGTAATCACTCACATACATTGACCAAATGTAAGTTTTAAGTTTTTTGTTTTTCATTCTAATATTTTTTTTTTGTTCTCTTCTTATGTTTTATAGTTGCAGCTGTTATTTAAATTAAGTGTAAATGTATAAATTTGGAATCTTGTAATTGGCTTGTATAATGTTTTACATAGTATGTTTTATATATAATTAAATGCTGTAAGATATTCAATAAATAAAAAAAAAATACAAATAATGTAGATTTCATAGGTTATTCACTCAAACATGTGAAGGTGTTACAGAAAATAATGTTGCTCAAACAGTAGAAGGAGAAAACAGTGATGGAAACGTAGCTACAGAAATAGCACATTCTAGAGTGAATGCCGATGAAGGGATAGAGATACAAGATGAATTGTTCTTTGATGCTTGCCAAGATCGTATTCGAGAAAAGAGTGTAGGAGAAGGCATATGCGAAGAAGTCTTAGACGGACAAATTATAATGAGAAGAAACCCAATAAGACATCGTAGGTTACCTCCAAAGTATGACGACTACGTTGTAGATTTTTTAGCCGAATGTGCATTATTAACATTTGAAGAAGCTTTGTCATCAACAAAACAAAACAAAAATATAAGGTTGACTATGATGAAACCTATAGTCCCGTAGTAAACACCACATCTTTACGATTGATCCTTTCGATTGCTGCTCAGAAGCTTGGTTCCAAATACGATAATTCTATGCTGCAGGTACGATAATTTCCTCATCACAACAGGCCTATTCTGTAACTTCGGTTGCTAACTAGAACTGTCATTTTTGAAAGGAACTTAACATCCATTACTGCTATCATGAACGCTGCCGTAACACAAAAGATCACTAAACCAGTAATGGATATAAAGTTTCTTACAAAAATGACAGTTCTAGTTACCAACCGTAGTTAGCGAATCGAATAGGCCTGCTGGTTGACTATCTCCATGAAGTTATAGATAAAGACTATCTCTCCCTGGCCCTGTTCCGTTTCGAGATTACACTACTCACAGTACTCAGACTGCTCACGCCCGGACCGAATCAATAGACGCGATAATGATGCCAATGGCATACTATCGTCTCGGAACGATCGTAAGCGCGCTTATGTCAATAATATCAAAACAAACATAACCTCAAAAAGAATTTAACTCGTAATTTCAATTGTTTTCTGTGATATTCAAGCTTTAGCAGTTTTTCATTGCGTTGTACCTATCTTTCACAATTTTCTGCTCTTTTAGCGTCTTCAGGAGACAGTTTGAGGTAAACTATTTTGTTTCCTTCTTCAACAAAAACTGGTAATTCTAATGTCGTCATTTTTTCCTTATATTTAATTCAATTTTTAGGATATTTGGCTTATTTTTGCTTTCAATTCAATTATAAAGTAATTTTCAACCATCGAATTAGCCAATTAAAACAAAATGTCAACTCGATAATGACATTTGACTCACGGTGCTGACAAATTTGGCCTGAGCACTGTAAACGTTGTTTGTGACGCAATCAATGACGTCATCACATCCAACGTGAACGCTGTTGTCCCGAAACGGGCCGCCTGTTAGCGCGCTTACAGTGCTGATGGTCACTATAATCGCGAAACGGAACACGGCCCCTTAGTCTGTGGTTTGTTCGCCCGTCGCCGGCCGGTAAAGTTTTTTTGAAGTTTTGATTGTTTCGTTTTGTTTTCGCCAGACATCAGTCGTGTCGTGGTAATTTTTTATAAATTTGTATTAAGCAAGTAAAAGGCGAATTATAAAATGACATCGAAATGTGATATTTGTATGGAGAAAAATACCAGTACGGACCATGAAGTTTTAAGTAGCCATTTGAAAAACCAAGCCCTAAAGGAGTTATCTCAAAACAGGTAAGAATATTGTATTTAACATTACTAAACAAAGGAGATGACTAAATCGGGCCCAAAAGAATGTGAGTGTGACCCTAGGCTTACCAAAAAGCTCATTTGACAACTTGCCCAATCACCACGTTTATTTTTATGGGATCTATTTATTCTCACGGTATCAGAGATATTAAAAGTCTGACTCTGAGCTTTTAGCTTCAAAATCTTCCGGCCAATTTTACTAACGTTGTCTTAGCTTAGGACTATGCTAAGTAGTACGCTGTCGCTCTTGTCTTTAATGAAAAGAATGTGTCAGCATGCCACCTAAGATTGTCCTAAACTAAGACAAGGTTAGTGAAGTTGACCATAATAACATTACTAAGGATTTTCTGAACATAATTTTATGTTAGTATTTATTTTAGGAAGACTATTGACTATAATATTTAGTGCATAAGAATCTTCGTACATTGCTAGATAGTCATTTACAAGTCTTCACTGTTAGAACAGCTAATGTGAATAACAAAATTACTTAGTATGCTAAAATTTGTCAATACATATCTATGAATATTTTAAATTATATAAAATGAAATGGGTTGCATAGTACTGAAATTGGCACTGAAATGGCTAGTATATTGTAAAAATATAGTGATTCTAATGCATATTTTCCTTTAGTGAGGAAACACATTGTTTTTGAGATATGTCTTTCAACGTTTCATAATTTTGGTTGGTGTGAACGAAAGGGTGCGCACATAAGGTTTTAAAGCAGGGTTCGAAAATATCCGATATTTATTATAAATATCAAAATATCGGATATTTACGATATATCCCAGATATATCAAAAATTTGATATATATCCATTTTGTATGAAAGCATAGTATTTTCTCATTGTATTATTTATGTATACTATTTGCATATGTGTCACATAAACATAATATATTATTTAATATAAAACTAACATGTTTTTATTTATTTAGGTACTTAAAATCAGACAAATGAAACCAAAACATAAAATCTTCTAGGTCAGGCAAAATCAACTAAGAAACAAAATCTTAATACTAAAAAATCAACTCAATAACATAAAACCTTTTTATAAATTCTAATCAGTCAATGGTCATACCTAAACTTAGAATATTTTTTTTGTTTATTGGTACATCTGCAATCAGAATCGGACTGTAAGCAGATAGCGTATAAGATATGTCTGGTCGGGCGTGACTTCCAGTGAGGACATCTTCCCATTATTTTTTATATTTTTTTCCCTGTTTTGGTACTGTATCACATCTTTTCTTTTCAAGCACTTAGAATTAATAAACCCAAAACAATTTAGTCTTACGTAACAAAATTTTTCTGACACGAATGCCGGCAGAAGTGTTGCTATTTATGGATAGGAACTTACTATTAAAGAGAATGTTTTAACTCTACTCCATCCAACGCCACCTACATTTGGGAACTAGAAATACAGTAACAAACGCCCTAAATTACTTAATAATATAAAATTTTAAAACCATTTTTGTATTGATATATATCATAAAAAATCATTTGATATATATTGGATATATATCATGATATATATCCATTGATATACCTATATCCTCGAACCCTGTTTTAAAGGTCAATGACCTTGAAATGACCTTGCCCCCGGGTGGGTCAGACATAAGGGTCAATGACCTTAGAAGCTATTTATTATGTTCATGTGGCTGAAAACAAGTTTAAAAATGTAGTGCAATATTGTCTTCAAAACTGATTTACTCGCAAACTATAGGACTTGAAAAAAAATTGACAAGAGTAAAAAGTGTTTATTTTTAGCTATTCTATACGACACAACCATAAAAAGTAGTTGTTATAATAACAACGCAACATTCCAAAATTTTTCTAAGTCTTGTGCACCCTTTGCTTCACCTTTTAAGACAAAATACACAGAAAAATTTTAGGATGTTGCGTTGTTATGATGACACCTACTTTTTATCGTATAGAATAGGTAAAAATAAACACTTTTTATTCTTGTCCATTTTTTCTTAAGTCTTATAGTTTTTGAGTAAATTCGAAATAAGGTGATTACAACAAACAAATTTCTAAGATTTGGCTTTACCTTGTAAGACAAAATACACAGAAAAATTTTGGGACGTTGCGTTGTTATGATAATATCTACTTTTTAATATCTACGTTGCATCATATAGAATAGCTAAAAATAAACACTTTTTATTCTTGTCCATTTTTTCTTATATTTTATAGTTTGCGAGTAAATCACAAGAGTTAGTGTTTGACGTATGTTCGACTTATCTAAAGGCTTCGAAAATGTTGCGTTGTTATTATGATACTTATTTTTTATGGTTGTTTCATATAGAACAGTTAAAAAAAGCTTTTTACTCTTATCCATTTTTTATTACGTGTGAGTATAAGGTTGTGCCCGCACCTTAGAAATGCGTGTGCTCCGCCGCTGCGGGAAGTGCAGCCCCTCCGCCCTTGCGTAACAAAGCACAGGCACCACGCTCACTTCCGCAGCTTCAGCTCGCACGGTTGCCTGTGTTTTGTTACAGCGGGCGGGGACTGTCCCCCTCCGCGCCTACGCGCTTATAAAAAACTAGGGGTAGGACCGATTAATGACCAAGTGGAGTCAGGGTTGATTGATTCGGTTCTGTCACTTTCCTCTATTTTTGGAACCGATCCCTATAACCAAACAAGTAATAAAAAACTTCAGTCCCAACCCGGCTGGTCCCCGTGGGACTTCAGAAGACCACCACCCTCCAGCTCAAAAGAAAAACAAAAATTCACATATAATTAAAATCTGTACCTACAACGTTAGGTCATTAGCAACTACAAAACGGCTTCTAGAACTAACTCATGCACTAGAGAAAGTTGACTCTCACATATTAGGCCTTGCAGAAGTGAGGAAAAACGGATGCGAGATAGAAGAGCACGAAAATTATATCTTCTGTTAAAAAGGTGAAACCAATGGATTATATGGAGTTGGTTTCTTACTAAAATAAGAATTTAAGCAAAACATCACCAACTTCATTGGAATATCAGAAAGAGTAGCCCTGCTTCAGCTAACAATAGGAAATCACAATACAGTGTGTCCCCGGATAAGGTGCACAAACGAAAATGGGTAAAACTAGACTACAATTTATCGATAAAAAAATGAGAAAAAAAAATTAAAATTAAATTGTATTTAATATTGATTTTTTTTTTATTCTCTTTTCAAGACCTTTTGTGTTTGTAAAATTGTAACATTGTAACCACTGCGTGGATTTTGTTCAAATAAAAATAATAATGATGCCAAAAGATTAACACTGTATGGTTAATAAAAAAAAAGTACATAAAAGCAGTCAATAGGGAGAAAAACATTTTTTTTTCACTAATTTTGAACATAAAAGTGTAAAATTTTTAGTAAATGTTTATTTTTACCAAATAATGGCCCGTATAACAATTTCTTTTTATTTCCTCTTATTAATCCAGATCTTATAACCTTTTCAACAAAAAAAATGCTTAGCTACGAGGCTTTAATTGAGGGGCCTGCTAACGATCCGTCCCCTGGCGCCCGCGCCGCTGCCTTTTTGTCAACCGCTGAGGTAGCTTTTCTTAAATTGGAATTTAGTTAAACACATTTAAGCATTTTTTAAACTTAAGCTAAGCTTTTTCAATGTAAATGAAATTGATTAAAACAAGAAAAACAAATCATAATAAGTATTTATTACAAAAAATCTAAAAAAAACTCCTACTCCTCTATTTTTGGAACCGATCCCTATAACCAAACAAGTAATAAAAAACTTCAGTCCCAACCCGGTTGATTATTGATTAAAACAAGAAAAACAAATCACAATAAATATTTATTACAAAAAATCTAAAAAAACACTTTTTATTATATTAATGCATGAAATGTTCAAAATGGCCACCACGCTGTTGCAAGCACATCATTGCCCGTAAGGAAATCTGTTGCGTAGCCCTGCGAACCATGTCGGGGTCATTTTTCAGTGGTGTCATGACACCACTGGATTACTTTTTATGAGGTGTGATGAAACAATGGATGTACAGCACGACCGTTAATACGGAGGCCGAACTTCACGATCGCATTGTCCAATGTGCGGAAAATATCAAAAATGACCCCGACGCGACATGGTCCGCAGGGCTACGCAACAGATTTCCTTACGTGCAATGATGTGCTTGCAACAGCGTGGTGGTCATTTTGAACATTTAATGTATTAATTTAATAAAAAGTGTTTTTTTAGATTTTTTGTAATTAATACTTATTGTGACTTGTTTTTCTTGTTTTAATCAATTTCATTTACACTGAAAAAGCTTAGCTTAAGTTTAAAAAATGCTTGAATGTGGTAACTAAGTTCCAATTTAAGAAAAGCTACCTCAGCGGTTGACAAAAAGGCAGCGGCGCGGGCGCCAGGGGACTGCGCGTTAGCAGGCCCCTCAATTAAAGCCTCGTAGCTAAGCATGTATTAGAGACAGAATTTTGATTTTTTTTGTTGAAAAGGTTATAAGATATGGATTAATAAGAGGTAATAAAATGAAATTGTTATAGGGGGCATTATTTAGTAAAAATAAACGTTTACTCAAAATTTAACACTTTTATGTTCAAAATTAAAAAGAGAATAAAAAAATAAAAAATCAATACAATTTAAATTTAAAAAAAAACTTTTTTTATCGATAAATTGTAGTCTAGTTTCACCCATTTTCGTTTGTGCACCTTATCTGGGGACACACTGTATAAACATCATCAAAAATATATACCACATAAGTTCCAGTAAAATTAAACTTGAAAATAAGGGAGAGAGGTGTCAAACAAGGGGATCCTTTATCACGCAAGCTTTTCATTGCTGTCATAGAAGATGTATTCCAAATAATAGTCTGGAAAAAGGGATGGGTCTGGGTACTTAATAATCACCTAAGTCACCTTAGATTCGCTGATGATATTGCGATCTTTGCAACTGCCACACAACTGGAAGTGATGCTACAGACGCTAAATGAAGAAAACAGTAATGGAATCCTGCATCCTACCAAGCCTTTTTTTTTCTCGGGTGGAAATGCGTAACCGCACCGTACCCGCCGTTGGCTACACGGCGAGCGTGTCTCCCGGCAGAGTGCTAGGCCTACCCACTAAAACCCCCCGGTGTTCTCCTTGCCCTTTTGGGCGCGCTAGGTAAGGTCCACACTGCGACTCCACTACCCACGCGCCCGACATCCTACCAAGCCTGACATATGCGAGCCAAACATGGGTTTATACTAACAAAATAAAAAATAACATAGTCACAACACAGCGAGCAATGGAAAGAATTATCCTGAAGCTGAGAAAAATAAATAAAGTAAAAAGTGAAGACATAAGGAGGAAGACAAAACTAACAGATGCTCTCAAACACTCCCTTAAACTGAAATGGAGATGGGCAGGCTATGTTTCAAGATACTATGATAAAAGATGGACACTGCTGCAATCAACAAAATGGACAGGACCATTAGGTAAAAGGAACATTGGTAGGCCAAGAAAACGATGGGCAGACAACATAATTGAAGTTGCTGGACAGAATTGGTTAGAAATTGGCAAGAATAAAGGAAAATGGAAAGAGCTGGGTGAGGCTTATAACCAATCGGGGTCCATAAAGAAATAGGAAAAAAAGAAGGAAAAGAAAAACTATTGCTAATGTTTATGGAATAAAAAAGCTTTATTATTATTATATCTTAGTCACAAGACTAAATGTGACAACTCCGACTCCACCTGGTACTTGTGGGTCTTACCCCTAGAGTGTTTTTTATAAGCCACGCACGCAGGCACCGAGGGAGTGTTTGCGTTGTTGGCGTTGTGGACTCGGTACTTGCCTTCCAATCGGGGGGACCGGGGTTCGAGACCGCCATGTACCAATGTGTTTTTTGTTTTCGAATTTCATATGTACATTATTCTGACGCTCCTATTTTTTTTATGGAACGCATATGAACATTGCAAAGTATATTACAATCTACACTCGCGAGCAAAAGTTTGGAATCAGTTACTTGAAATTGGTTCCGCGTGATCTTGCTTACTAAATAAATTTTTAATAATCATAAAAATGACATCATGTTAAAGGTGCAACTGTCCACTTTAAATCGATATAAAATTAATTAATATCGAGCCCGTAATTGTGGAGTTATCCCGGATTAAGTGAAGGTGGTAGGAAAACAAGGAAATAGGGAAAAATAATGAATGTATAAAACAACAAAAATTATTAAATAAAAATTTTATTTATCTTAGAAAATAAGTGTCAATATTGTGTGTTCCCTCCCCTCGCCCTAATAACTGCTCCAAGACGATTCTTCATAGACCTGATCAGCTTCTGAATTGATTCTTGTGGAATACCTTCCCACTCCTCAATCAACGCTGATTTCAGCTCATTCAGACATGAAGGAGCAGGAGTTCTGGAACGAACCTTCCTCTTCAGTTCATCCCACATGTGCTCAATGGGATTCAAGTCAGGGCTGAGCGCTGGCCAGTCCAATGTGGCAATACCGACTTCTTCGAGGTATTCCGCTGTTACACGGGCAGTGTGACAACGAGCGTTATCGTGCATAAGGAAGAAGTCATCACCGATGTATCCCGTATAGGGAACGACATGTTCTAGGAGAATATCGGAAATGTACCGGTCCGAAGTTAGACCGCCTCCTCGTCCCCAGCCAGGCACGAAAACAAGCTCGGTTTTACCATCGAAGGAAATGCCGGCCCACATCATACAAGAGCCGCCCCCATAAGCCACCGTTTCAGCGACACAGCACTGTGCAAATCACTCCCCAGGCCGCCTGTAGACCCGTCCTCTTCTGTCGCTACCGTACAAACACATCCTGCTTTCGTCAGAGAACAGGACTAGCCTCCATTGCTCAACCTCCCAATCAAGATGGGTGCGAGCAAACTGAAGGCGTGCTTGTCGGTGAGCTGCCGTAAGTTTCGGGCCTGTGGCAGGCCTTTTTGGAGTCAGATTCGCTTGCTTGAGTCGCCGACGAGCGACAACCCGCTGGCTGAGCCCTTCTTGCAATAGGGCTACGATTTGTGCTGCTTCTGTAGGTGTTGTCTCCATTGTCGTACAAGGTAAAGGGTCAAAAATGGCGGAGATGTGTACCGGTCAACGTGTGAAAGTCGACTGATAAAGAAAATCCGATAACAGGTGCTTTTATAGGGGGTCAATAGGTCGCAACTCGTGACGTATCAAACAATTGAAACACGTCTTTTTCGATACACCTTCACTTAATGCGGAATGGCTCCATAAATACTGGCTTGTTTTTAATGAATTCGGTATCAGTTTAAAAGTAAAGAGTTGAACCTTTAAAATGATGTCATTTTTACGATTATTAAAAAGTATTAACTACTCAAGATTCTTGTTATATGTGATTTTATTTTAATAAAAGGTTTTATACTTTTCACTGTAGTTTTATTAATTGCACGTTTTACATTGATTTTCTACTAGGTACTTCGTAAGCGCAGCCATGACAAGAACATAGATCAGGATAGTTAGTATTCATAAAGTCATGTAGACAAAGGTATAAAAATTATTCAGCCAACATCCCCCTGTAATTTTATGTGTATTAAATTTAAGATATCAATCATGAACCTGTTTAGTTTTATATAGTTTCAGAAATACTTTACAAGATACACACATATTAATATATTGACAAAAATAAAATTTTTGTAACTTAATTTTCTTATTAGTATAAAAAAAAACAAAAAATGAATGTTTTACAGTATTAGAAATATTATTCTTTATGTAACAATCTTTGAGGCAAAATAATTAAACTTTACATTCTGCAAAGGCTTAGTAAACAAGTCTGCAATTTGTAAATTTGTTGGACAATAGTGTACAGACAGTTCTCTATTACTAACTTTTTCATGAATGAATTTAAAACGTACATCAATATGCTTAGATCTACGATTTAACACACCATTATTAATTAAATTTATAGCACTTTGGTTATCAACAAAGATTTTCACATTTATAGTCATGTTTAATAGTTCTTCACACACACTTTTTAAATATAAAAGTTCTTTCACACACTCAGCAGCAGCGATATATTCTGACTCGGTGGTAGAAAGCGAAACTATGGGTTGCTTTCTCGTACACCAACTGATTGGGCATCCATTCATGTATATAATGTATCCAGTTGTACTCCTTCTTGTTTTTATATCCCCCGCATAGTCTGAATCACAGTATGCAGTCAAATCTATATCTTCACCTTGTCCTTCTTTATATTCCAATCCCTTTCCTTTTGTCCTTTTCAGGTAACGCAGAATTCTCTTTATGGTTGTTATATCACTTTCTGTAGGATTTTCTGTATTTCTACTGCAATAGTTGACAGCAAAGCTTAAATCAGGTCTAGTTTTATTAGATATGTATGTCAAACTTCCTAATAATTGTCTGTATGGAAATGTTGTAATTTTATTACAGTTTTCTTCTTTAATTGCGTCCATAGGAGTTTGGGCTTCTTTAGCATCTTTCATGTTGTATTGGATTAAAAGTTTGTCAATAAAATTTTCTTGTTTTAGTTTTAGGTTCTCTTTGTTTCTTTGTATTTCTATTCCAAGATATTTCTTTGGATCCTTGTCAATTTTGGTTTTAAATTTAATTTCTATCTTCTCTAGAATATTATCAATATCTTTTTCATATTTTCCTATAAGTATTCCATCGTCCACATGTACTCCGAGATACACAGATTTATCTTCATTCTGAAAAATACAGGGTTCGGTAGCAAGTTGTTTTAAGCCTTCTTGTTTTAGGAAATTTGTTAGTGTCTCGTTCCATTTTTGTGGAGCTTGTTTCATGCCATAGAGAGCTTTATTTAACTTACAAATACCTTTTATATTTTCCATGCCTTCAGGTGGATACATATAAATATCTTCATCTATGTGTCCATAGAGAAAAGCAGTTTTTATGTCAAACGTCTTCATGTGAAAACCATTATTCTGTGCAATTACAAATAACATTCGTAATGGACTAATGTTTATGACAGGGCTATAAGTATCATAATAGTCTATACCTTTTTCTTGCTCAAAGCCTCTTATCACCAAACGAGCTTTATATTGACCATCTTCTTTGATCTTTAAAATCCATCTACTTGTAAATATTTTCTTACAGGGACTGCTTATCAGTATAAAATATTGATATAGTATCAGTAAAAATATCTGTACTAAAATTCTATACAAGGCGAATTTCTGTACCGATATTCTTCATTTATACACTTATTTAACCCTTATTTTATTTCTGTACTGAAATCATACGCGCGGGCGTCACTGGACGCGGGGCAGGTGGATAAGGGGCCCCAACGGGTGAGGAAAAATATGTGCCTATGCGCGCCGCCGCTGAGCTCAAATCGCACATTGCAACTTGCAACAGGTGTACTCATATAAAGGGATCGTAGATGTTTTGATTACATACTGTAGAGTGGATATTAATTAACGCAATATCAATCATTTTTGTGTGCAATGGGTAGGAAGCGTAGAAATGCCGTGCACGGATATTTTTCATATTGTAAAACAAGCAACGAATCTTCGTGTTTGATAGAAGGATGTGCAATGAAAATAAAAATAAGTACCTTCGTCTTAATATTTAACCAAGTAGTTACCTTATTTATTATGTTAAGTTTAATAGTATTCAATAAAATAAAACGCGATGTTTACGATTTGAATACCTATTCTAAAAGTCTTTGTAACCTATGTTAATAGTAGGTAAGTGCCTATCTAGGTAAGGGCCTATCTACCTTAACTAGGTATGTGCCTATATAAAACTACGTGTCAGGGTGCTAGCTAGGTTAATTGCGGAAAATTGAACAAATTATGGGTATGAATGACGTTAAAAACGGAAGCTATGCTTGGGCTGTGTTTGATTTTACATGCTTTCACTTAACGTGGATGAAATGCAAAAATAAAATGACGGGTTGCACTCCGGGAGTGCCGGCAGAAGTGAAAACTTAAGTATTAACGTTGTGCGTTTTGGATATTTTGGAATGGTTATGGAATAATTTTGCACGAATTGCTTTAATTATCAGAATAAAAGTACTATCTTTTATGTGGTAGAATACAATATTTATTTATTGCGCTATCGTACACAAACATGACAATTTATATTACATTAAAAAGTTTATCCCTCAGAAAAATCAACTTCCTGTTGTAACGTTGTGCGTAGGTACATAATTATATAACTAGTAATAATGAATCAAAATATTTACAATTAAATTAAAAATATGATCAAAACAGACATTAATATACTACTTAAAAACGTAATTTTATAACAAATAAATAATATTTAATTTATACTAACTTACCTAATTAATATTTACAACAAAATCAAATAAAAGCACAATTTAGATTTTTCCTAACAAAGTAAATAAATTGATTAAAACTGTCTCAAGTGACGTGTGACTTCCAGTACTTTTGCCAGCCGCTATTGTTCTCGGCCGGCTTACGTGGACCCCTCACCGCACCTCGACAGTTCCTGCGGCCATTTCAATTTTAATTGGTCTTACGAATTTTCGATCAGGGTCACGTGTCCTGACGGTCACGTGTCCTGACGCGAGTTTAACATTTTTTTACCCATTACAAAAAAAGTGTACAACGCCGCTAAAGAAGTTCTCACTTCAAAAATCTATATCCCACCACTTAGAATAACAGGGTCAATATTTGAAAGGCCCTAAATTCATGTCTTTCAAAATTTCTCGAGAATGTGTGTATATTTTTTTAAAAGATTTTTTTTTGATGGTAAAATAATCAACGAAAATGTTCCTCTAAGCCTCGATTATAATAAATTAATAATAAAAAAGTTGTTAAAATAAAACCAATAAAATTGCAATTTTTTCACGTGTCGCCACGGCTCATGCGCTACTATATTTGGATAATATGAAAAAAGGTGAATTCTTTGAGCTATTGGCTATTGTGTGCTGTAATTATAACTAATCAAGCTTCATACTTTTGATAAAATTACCAATACCCGCTAAGTCAATAAAGAAAAAACTCGTGTTCCAAAAATGCGCGTCATTGTCCTGCGCAATGTTTGTTTTCAATTTAGTGTTGAGTTAGAGACGAGAGGGGGGAGGAAACTTGTGGCAGGGTGAACAGACCTCCCCGCACCAAAGTCGAACACATGCTTTGGTGAAGATACAAAGCGTTGGTTTTTTGCAAGAAGCCTTTAAAATTAATTCTCCAAAAATTTTCATTACAAACGTCATTTATGTTTTCCCGTAATGTCATTCAACCCAAATGTTCATGTAAATCATAGACATGATGATGATACTATGATATACATTAAAATTTTGGGTTGAATAACATTACGGGAAAAACTATTTAATAATTAGTTTTAGATAACGATAAAATATTTATTGGTTATTATGAAACACCGTGTATATTCATTCTGTCCTATTGTAAGTCTTTTTCATATTGCAAAATATGGAAGTTTTGTGAACATAATTTAACATTATATTTTTTTTTTGAAATACCACTTGCGTAAAACATATTAGGTCAAGTTTTTTGCGATTTCATCATTTTCCCTAACGTCATTGTCCTGAATTTGGGCTACCAGGATAATGACGCGCATTGAGAAGAATGACATTATGTGGAATAGTAATGACAAATCTTGAGGATAATGATGAGTGTTCGTAAATGCATTTGTTTAAGATCAAATATAACATTTTAATAATTAGTACAAATCGGTATACTGTTGACGGAAGGCAATATTATAATGAGTGTAACTGGTATTGACAAGACAAGATGTAATTGGTATATTTTGTGACCTATCAAAGGCTTTTGACTGCGTTGGTCACCAAACTCTTATAATAAGCTCAAGCATTATGGTGTCTCTGAAGAAGCAATTAGACTTATTGAGTATTATTTGTCTAATAGGGTTCAGAAAGTTGTTATATTAACAAAACTGAGTCTTCTGGTGCACCTATAATTATGCGCGTGCCTCAAGGATCGATATTGGGACCATTGCTCTTCTTATTTATATTAATGACCTCCCACATTTCACTAACAATGTGTGCGATACAGCACTATTTGCAGAAGATACTTCTTTAATATTATTCCTTACAGCTAGTGAGCAAGGTTGACGGAGAAAACGGAAATACTCACGTTGTAAATATTACTCTCTCTCTAAAGTATTGCACTGGTTCACTATGAACAATTTATCATTAAACTCAAATAAAACTAAATGTATTAAATTCTCATTGCCAACACAAGTTGATACTATTGTGGAAATGATTAATCGAACTGTCGGATTCATCGATTCTACAATTAGATCGATATTTAGGTATTACACTAGATTCAAGATTGCAGTGGGATCCACATATTGAATTCTTGGGATGAAGTTGTTATTAATAAAACTGAGTCTGCTGGTGCACCTATAATTATGGGTGTGCCTCAGGAATCGATATTGGGACCATTGCTTTTCCTAATTTACATTAAATGACCTCCCACATTTCACTTATAATCTTTGCGATACAGTACTATTTGCAGATGATACTTCTTTAATATTTAAGATTGACAGAGGAAACGAAAATATTGACGTTGTAAATAGTACTCTCTCTAGAGTATTGCATTGGTTCACAATGAACAATTTATCATTAAACTCAAATAAAACTAAATGTATTAAGTTCTCATTGCCAAATGTAAGGAAAGTGGATACTATTGTAGAAATGAATAATTAAGTTGTTGAATTCATCGACTTTACAAATTTTTGGGTATTACACTAGATTCAAGGTTGCAATGGGATCCACATATTGAGTCCTATGCAAACAGACTTAGTTCTGCAGCAAATGCAGTAAAAAACAAGACAACTTACTGATGTTGAAACGGCAACATTGATTTACTTTAGTTATTTTCACAGTGTCATGTCATATGGAATACTACTAGTATAGAAAGTCCTCAATACTCATTCAACAGTCAAAGATATCCTGAATACCCATTCAGGACATCTTTTAGCTGATAAGAAGAATGGACGCAAGGAACTTAACAGCTACATCAGAAATGTACCAACATTTACAAAAGGGTGTATCAATACCACACACAGCAATATTTGTTTACATAAATAGTTAATATACAACAATTCTTAACAATAAAACTAATAATATCTACAAATTAACACCAGGCATTAGCATCATTCTAATAATCGTTGACTTTATAATAAGTAATTAATAACCTTTGCTCAATTTATGAGTATTTTTACATGCGCTTTAAACTTATGAAATGCAAATCAGTAACACTTTATGGAATATTATTATAAAAAGTTATACATTTCCCCATAAACAAGCATTTAGTTTTTAAAGCCTGTACGTCGGAAAGGTAAGTTTATTGTTATTTCTTGTGTTTAAATGGTGAATTTGGAAATTGGTATCAAATGGATTATGATTTTTAATGACCGATTCGAAAGAGCTTTCTATGAAGTCATATTGGAATAAAGAATATTTTGATTTGATTTTGAAAACCTATGTCAAAGGTGACGGTACGCAGAAATAAAAACTCTCAGAACAATAAGTTATTGTCCTGAGGAAAAAATGATCCTGAATTGCTAACTGTAGAAAAAGAAAAAAGAGACAGAAATAATTAAAAAAGAAAGAAGAAAATAATTCAGCAAAAAGCCCTCGCGCAATATAAGAGCAACGCAAAAAGTGAAAGGGGAATTCCACAAATAAATAATTTCTTCAGCTAGTACATTTATTAGAATGTATTTATACGATAGGTAACTATTATACGTAAGTAATGGAAAAGAAGGATAAAAAAGAGTGCATGTTAATGAAATGCGAATACTAAGATGGACATAGGGGTGACAAGAAATAAAGTACGAAATGAGGATATTAAAGGAAGTTTGAAAGTTGCGCCGAATACAGAAAAGATTAGGGAGTGGTTAAGATGGTTTGGGTTGAGGAGGAAAAAATGCCATGTAAATGAAGATAGTGAATATGAACGTAAATGGATGTGCAGGTAGGAGACCAAAGAATAAATGAATACAATGCGTGAAGAAATGGATGGAATGATATGAAGTAAAAGGAGTAAATGTAAGTATGACGAATAACAGAAGTTAGTGGGAGAAAAAAATATAGCGTACTAACCCCGCCTAGCGTGGGATAAGATTAAGTGTTATATGTAGTTAACAAAGTATAATAGTGATAATTTTCTATTAGGGGAACATACAACGAAAAAAGGAAAACAATCAACATTCAAAGCAGTTAAAGTAAAAGCAGTTGCTAGTGAGCAAGGTGCGGGTAATTCTTAGGATAGCAACCTAGTTAATAAAGAAGGATCATTTAAAAGTAAAAAGTGCAGCTATTCAATATAAAGATACAAAGAAGAATACAACTGTTAATAAGAAAAAAAATGACACAAGCAAAAAAAAACGACTACAAAATCTAGGTACTTAATTTCCTAACAGAGTAATAAATTTACAGAATCAAAATGTAGGCTCATTAAGTTCACAATCAAATACATGTGCTCTGATAAGAGAAACCAATTAGAAACATAGAAGGTTAAAAAAGTAAGAAAGCATCGGATATTGAGATAACAAATAATTTTTATTTGCAATATGCGAACAGCGTAGAATGTGCAGACAAGATAAAATATATTACAAAAAATAACATATACCTATACACAAAAACGGTACTTATATTTACCATTATTTTGATCATATCATATCACAGTTGTTATGACTGCATATTCTTTTATAAACGAGGATCATATTGAGTAAAAAATTAGTAAGTTTTCTAATTATGGAAATGAAAGAAATGACTACGTTTAGTTTTTTTGGTTATAACGGATGATTTGTATAAGATCTCAATATAAAATGATAATAATAATATATATTATTTAGAATCAAGGTAAACTGGTTTTTTGTTATACATTTGTTAATGTATAACAAAAATTCAATCCTACACGACAATCCTACCACGATTAACTTTTATTAAGATCTGAATAAAGCAATTAGGTTTATAAAAGTCTAAAAAGTTCGACTTATATTAATATTTTGACGGTCATTGTGATACTTTAAACCAAATAAAATTATTACCTAGATACTAAATTCTTTTTATTTTCATTTAGCTGCGTATTCTATAAGTATAAAACTAGACTCATGAGCATTATCATTTTCCTAAATATCTCGTCATTGTCCTAAACAATTAAAATCGTGACGTATGCACTCCTTTAACCGCTGGTGTTTATCTTCCTCCATTTTAAAAATATAATTGTATTGCAATTTTATGTACTCGTCGGTATATACAAACCAATAAAGCAATAAATACGTGTCATTAACCACACAAATTGTGAAAGGCACGAAGACACGTGAAGATGAACTAACGTAAAGGACCGCCCTCGTCCCACCCATTATGGTTTGATTTTATTTCAGTATTTTAAATAATAAGAGTTAAATGATATCTGTACAATTATGATTAAAGTACAAAAAAAATTAAGTACAGAAAAATAATTTCTGTACTGAAATAAACTACTACCGAAATTTATTTAAATGACGTCATACAGATAAATGTTATACTCGTATTCATACCGGTAAACAGTCCCTGTTTTCTTATCTTTAGGTACTGATGTTAATACTGTCCATGTTTTATTTTCCATTAGTGAGTTTTTCTCTTCCTCTATTGCTCTTATCCATTTTTCTTTTTCTTCTCCATTTACGGCTTCATCATATGTAAGTAAGACATAATCTCTAAGGTATTTTGGGATTTTTCGTTTTCTTACAGGTCTCTTGTTTTCTTCATCTAAATTTTCATTGTTTTCACAGATATCTTCTTCAGGTGTTTTGTTTTCAGGATTGATATTACTAGATCCCTTCATTTCAGATTTGCTATTTTCAGGGTTATTGATTTCGAGTTTCTTAATTTCAGGTTTGTAATTTTCAGGGTTATTGATTTCGAGTTTTTTAATTTCAGGTTTGTAATTTTCAGGTGTTTTGTTTTCTTCATTGTTTTGACGAATATTATTTTTCTCTTTACTAGTATTGTTATTGCCATTATTTGTTACTGCTGTTTGATGGTTGATTTTAGAATATTCTAAGTTGATATCGTCTACGTCCAGAAAGAAATCATCTTCAGGGTATATTTCATTATCATTTTTGTTTGTTTCAGTTGCTGGTTTTACATCCCTTCTTGTCACGATTATTTTTCTGTTTTCATCCCATAATCTATATCCATTTGTGGCATAGCCCACAAATATCAGTTTTTCGCTTCTGTCATCTAATTTACCAAGATATCCAAGTTTCTTACTGTACATTTCACTACCAAATTTCTTAATGATTTTTAGGTTGGGTTTCTCACCAGTTAACATTTCTATTGGCACTTTTGCTGTTGTTTCAGTAGCTGTTCTGTTGAGTAAATATGCTGCAGTACGTGCAGCTTCTCCCCACATATTTTTGTTCATGTTGGAATCACACAATAGGGCTCTTACTTTTTCTAGGAGTGTACGGTTAATTCTTTCAGCTTTAGCGTTTAATTGTGGTGTATGTGGAATTGTGTAGTCTAGGATAATACCTTTATTAAAGCACCATGTTTTGAGTTGTTTTGAAGAATATTCACCACCATTATCGCATCTTATAGTTGACACTTCATATTTATATTTTCTTTCACTTTCTTTTATATAGTTTTTAAGGTATTCAAAAGTTTCATCTTTAGTTCTTAAAAGTTGAATTTTTAAATAGTGAGTGTAGTCATCAAGTATTGTAAGTATATATCTTTCATTGTTCCATGTAGGTGGATTAATTGGACCACAGATATCAGTATGAAGAATTTCTAGTGGTTTCTGCGCTCTTTGACGAATTGAATTGAATGGTAATCTCGTTTGTTTGGCTTTGTAACATATGTCACAAGTTGGTAAGTTTTCTAAGTCTCTAATTGTTATGTTCATTCCAGAAACTAAGTTATTTTTGATCATATTTTTCATTACTTCTATACTTGGGTGTCCAAGCTTGATATGCCAATCTAAGGCATTTTCCTTGTTGCTTGATAATAGGGCACTTTCTTCAGTGTTTGTTGTTAAATCAATATTGTATAAGCCTTTTTTATTCTTAGTTCCTTTTAATATGATAGTATTATGTTTCTTGACTATGACATTTTCTTTTGTAAATATAACTTCGCCATCCTTTTGTGTAATAGCATTCACAGATAGGAGATTCTTTTTGAGACTAGGTACATAGAGAACGTTTTCCAATTCACAGTTGTTTGCTTCTATTTTTCCTTTACTCTGTGATATTATGACTTGTTCCTTTTTTGCAGTTTGTATTTCAACTTCACAGTTTTTTTTAACAGTTGTTGGTTGTTGGTCATATGAGTTGAACATCCGGAGTCGACAACAAAATTCTCTGTATGGGCATATAATGACACCGCCTTATCTCTTTTTCTAAAGTAGCAATCCTGTTCTTTGTGGTTAGTTTTTTTGCAGATAGTGCATTGTCTTTTGTCTCTATAGTAACAGTCTCTCTCATTGTGGTTGGTTTTCTTGCATATTTTACAAAATTTTTGTTTAACAGGATATTGTTTCTTGTAACTTGCTTTGAATGCAATGGGCGACTCGACTTCAGAAGTTTTATCTATATTGATTCGATTTTCTTCAGTCAGTAATCGTGCAGTGAGATTAATTAGTGTCTTTTCGCTGAGTGGAGAGGAATCCCAGGCTGTTTTGAAGTTATTGTAGTTGTCAGGCAAAGTTGATAATATTTTAGAAATTATCATATTGTCTGGTACTTTCTCGCCTAAGCTTTTTAACTGATATGATATATTTTCCATATTACTCACATGTTGGGTGATGTTTTTTGATTTGTCAAACTTATAATGAAAGAATTCTTCCCACAACACACATTTTTGATCATCATTTGTTTTTTCGAAAATGAAACAAAGCTTCTCATACATTTCTCTGGCTCTCTCACATGTCATTATTAACGGCAAATGTTTTCTATGTATAGTGTTCATTATAATTTTCTGTGCTCTGGCATCCGTTTGTATCATATTTTCATCAGCATCGTCATCGGCAGTATCGTTTCCAAGTACGTGGTTATATAGGCCATAACTTTTGAATAGTATGCCAACTTGGAATTTCCACATCGCAAAGTCTTTTTCAGGGGTGCAAGGGGTCCCAAATACCACCTATCGGGACCCAAGCCAACCTCACCTGCACGCGGTGCACCCTGCTCTATAACGGACGAGGCTCTGGCGCTCCCCACCAACCCGCACTGGGCCAGCGTGGTGGGAGATGGCCCAAAACCCCCCATGAACCCAAACATTAAACAAAGGCCCCAAGTGCCCGGCGGTTCTGGAGGCCGTGCCGGCGGTGACGGACGTCGGCGCGGTACTGGGACCTGGGGTGCAAAGAATCCCCGGGCGGCGGAGATCCCCCGTCAGACGACCTTGGCCCTGGCCACATATAACGCGCGCACACTGCGGACCGAGGAGAAGCTGCTGGAGCTCGAGAGGGAGTTGAGCAGGATTCGCTGGAGTATAGTGGGACTGTCCGAAGTCCGAAGAGAGGGTGAGGACACGATGGTTCTCAAATCCGGCAACCTGCTCTATTTCCGGGAGGGCGAAGACCTGTCCCAAGGTGGTGTCGGATTTATCGTCCACAAGTCTCTTGTGAACAACGTTGTACAGATCGGAAGTGTGTCGAATAGGGTGGCGTACCTTATACTCAGAATTACCAAACGGTATTCGCTGAAGGTCATACAGGTATACGCTCCGACCTCGAAACACTCCGACGAAAAAGTGGAAGCTATGTATGAGGACATTTCTCGGGCAATACATGCTTCCAAGACTCATTACACCGTTGTCATGGGAGACTTCAACGCAAAGCTAGGCAAGCGCGGCGATAGTGAGTTGAAAGTGGGGCAATTTGGAGCTGGAATCCGGAATTACCGTGGTCAAATGCTAGCCGATTACATGGAGAGAGAGGGACTCTATATGATGAACTCTTTCTTCAAAAAACGGCTGCATCGAAAATGGACCTGGAAAAGTCCGGATGGCGTGACAAAAAATGAGATTGACTTCATCATGTCGACTAAGACTCGCTTATTCAATGACATCTCAGTGATCAATACGTTCAACACGGGAAGCGATCACCGAATGGTGAGAGGCGCATTGAATCTTAATGTAAAAGCGCTGCAGAGGCTATTTAACTCCATCATACTCGAGGGCATTACGCCTAAAGCATGGCACGGGGGTGTGGTGGCACTTTTCTTCAAAAAGGGCGACAGGGCCCAGTTGAAGAACTACAGACCCATCACACTCCTGAGTCATGTATACAAGCTGTTCTCGAGTCATCACGAATCGTCTCGCGCGCAGGTTTGACGACTTCCAGCCTCCCGAACAAGCCGGATTCCGTAAAGGCTATAGTACCATAGACCACATTCATACGCTGCGGCAGGTTATACAGAAGACCGAGGAGTATAATCTGCCACTATGCTTGGCGTTTGTGCACTATGAGAAAGCCTTCGATTCTGTCGAGACCTGGGCCGTGCTTAGGTCACTCCAGAGGTGCCAAATAGACTACCGGTACATCCAAGTGTTGAAGTCATTGTACGGAAACGCCACTATGTCAGTCCGCCTTCAGGACCAGAACTCGAAACCAATACGACTTCAGCGAGGTGTGAGACAAGGTGACGTTATATCGCCGAAGCTGTTCACAGCTGCGCTGGAGGATGTATTTAAGCTTTTGGACTGGAGAGGACTCGGCATCAACATAAACGGCGAGTACATGACTCACCTTCGTTTTGCCGATGATATCGTGGTCATGGCTGAGACCGTGGAAGATCTAGGCACAATGCTCGAAGACCTCTGTAGAGTTTCCCAACAAGTGGGTCTTAAAATGAACATGGACAAGACCAAAATTATGGTGAATTCCCATGTAGTACCCACTCCTGTGAAGGTTGGCGGCTCTACACTGGAAGTTGTTGACGAATATGTTTACCTGGGACAAATAGTCCAGCTCGGTAAGTCCAACTTCCAGAAAGAGGTAAATCGACGAATCCAACTCGGCTGGGCAGCGTTCGGGAAGCTACGCAGCATATTCTCGGCCAATCTACCGCAGTGTCTTAAGACGAAAGTCTTCAATTCGTGCGTGTTGCCAGTGATGACGTACGGAACTGAGACGTGGCCGTTTACAATGAGTCTCATCAGAAGGCTCAATGTCACTCAAAGGGCAATGGAGAGGGCTATGCTCGGGGTTTCTCTACGCGATCGCATCAGAAATGAAGAGATCCGTAGAAGAACTAGAGTCGCCGACATAGCCCAAAGAATTGCAAACCTTAAGTGGCAGTGGGCAGGACACATAGCTCGCAGGACTGACGGCCGTTGGGGCGGAAAGGTCCTCGAGTGGCGGCCGCGTACCGGGAGACGCAGCGTTGGTAGGCCCCCCACAAGGTGGACAGACGATCTGGTGAAGGTCGCGGGAAGCCGCTGGATGCGGGAGGCGCAGGACCGATCGGTTTGGAGATCCCTGGGGGAGGCCTATGTCCAGCAGTGGGCGTCTCTTGGCTGAAATGATGATGATGAATGATGAAAGTCTTTTTCACAGGTTAATTTCTGTATATTGGAAATTTCTTCAAATTTTTCCATCTTTTTATTGTTCTTTTTTTTCCTTTTCCTTTTTTTTTGTTGTTGTTATTTTTCGTAAATTTTAAATGTTTTTAGTTGGTTTTTTTTTTTACTTTCCACTTCAGGATCACAGCATAAGACACCACGCGGTTCCCGATTGCTTTTAGGTTATTTTTTTTTAACAAAATTTTTATGTTTTTACTAGGCTCACTTTAGTTATGTTTCTGGGCCCATAACCTCTTGTTATATGTGATTTTATTTTAATAAAAGGTTTTATACTTTTCACTGTAGTTTTATTAATTGCACGTTTTACATTGATTTTCAACTAGGTACTTCGTAAGCGCAGCCATGACAAGAACATAGATCAGGATAGTTAGTATTCATAAAGTCATGTAGACAAAGGTATAAAAATTATTCAGCCAACAAAGATAACGCGCAACCAATTTCAAGTAACTGATTCCAAACTTATTTTATGGCCTTACAAGTAATTTTATTCGATCTTAAAATGCTAAAGATAAATGTCTCTAAGAAGTGTCCATTAACACGTTTCTTATTGTCTCTATTAAGGCAACGCCACTAATTCACAGTTATAGTTGCAGCACTGACTCTACATTGTACTAAATTAAAACTTATTTGTTATCGCTCCACTTCATTACACTAGATCCGTTTTAATCTTCTTTTTTTATTTGTGTGGTCGAGAAGCTGGACAGCCTTTACGTTCACATGTTTTTTTATTATGCTATCAACGAACTCTGTTTTAAGGTATAGGACCGAACCTAAAACACTACCTTGCGGAACACTAGCTTTTATATGTTTCAATTCTGAGAAGGCGTCTTCATGTTTGATTCTGAATACCCTTTATTTTTTTACTAATATATGACTCTAATATATCTGCGAACTGCTCAGGGAGCATTTGTTGTAGTCGATGAACGAGTCCGTCATGCCACACTTTGTCAAAGGCCTGAACTACATCCAGGAATATTGTTGTGCATGGTTGTGTAATTTTTGATATAAATACTGGTGATGTAACATACAAATAATATAATCTCATTTCATATAATAACTGACTTAATATAATTAACATTTAACGACTTATTCGTCAACTGGCGAGTGCGAAACTCGCGAGCGCGCGCCAGTTGGCACCTTCCGATTTTATTTTATTTTTTTGTCGTCAACTCGCGCGCGCATGTTAAGTACAGTCAAATAAAAACAGATTGAAACCAAAAACTATAGAAACTAGCTATTGCCCGCAGCTTTGCCTGGGTTGGAAGGTTGGTAATTGAGTCTTTGTGTTTTGTTTTCTGGGTTGGAATTGAATTTTAGTATCTGTTATGTTTACGATTTTTCGGAATATGTACAATCGCGTTTGGTTTTCATTTTCGGACCAAAACGTTGCTCTGCCCAGATTAGCATGCTTACGAGTGCTTTGGTTTTTATAATAAAAATTAAGCATTTAATACTGCCGCCTGTAGAGAAAATATCGAAATAAAACAGTTAATCTTTAACTATGGACGTGGGGTCTCTAAGGCCCCTTGTCTACAAATATAGGGACAATCATATTTTTATTTCCTTCTACTTTTAATCAATTTTTCTTTAAAAATGGTCAATATAATCAGCCGAGTGCGTCAGAAAATATCGGTTAAGTAGGTGTCATTTTTCTATTTTTTTACCTACGAGCTTTCTTTTATGTTTAATTAACTTATTAGAGTTAATAATTGAGGAAAAAGTGTTTTTTCTTGTTTGATGAGACTTATTCCTATAATTATTGTCACATAAGTTCTTTATTTCGTTATACTAAGTAAAATTTATTTAAATTAATATTTAATTTGTATTGGTTTAGTTTGATTTGAACCTATTTATTACGATTAAGACATACATTTTAGCCTAATATCTATAAAAACGTGTGAACTGCGTAACAAAGAACAGGGGCCTCAGTGACCCCGTCCATAGAAGTGTAAGGAAAAAATGACGTTCAAAATTAAAGGCGAAACAGTGAAAAATATTTGAATGTGGAAGTTTTTAGTGATATTATTGTATTGTAGGGGTAAATTGATGATTTTTTTTAGTTAAAATAAGTATTATACCTACGTCTTCTAATGTGAAACGTATACTTAACTTTAAAACTTAACAAAAACTAAAATTTTCACGAAAAATATCGAGAAGAAATTGCACTCGTGTCAGCAATAGCAATGGCGGGTGCTACCTGGCTAAATGCAATTGTTCAAAATCAAAAAAATAAAAATTATTTATTCATCCACAATAGAAAATGGTAGGTATAGTTGCAGATGGTCAGCTTTAAAAAGGTTCAACATTTTCTAGTTTTTTTTTTTTTTTTTTTTTTTTTTATTTAATTTATTTCGACATAAAAATCAGATATAAGCATTGTTTTAAAGTGACTGAAACCCGATCAGGTTTGTCTAGTCACCATTCATTCGTCTTAATTACAAAAAAAAAAAACCAGCAAACGAACACAAATAAGCGGCCAAAGCCGAAAAACATAGCTACACAAACTAGAATATAAACTGCACACGTACGCTGCACGCGCATAAGCTGAATGAGTGCATGCGCATCGCTCGTGCTCGGGTACAAGTGAACACAAAAAGCATTATAGAAATAAAGTTATTATATCGCAGTAAATTCTTTGGACGTAAAATAATATTTTAGCTTCCGCTTAGCGTTATCAACACCCAAAATCATTTGTATTTCTTTCGGTAAATCGTTTATTATTGTTGGAAGAATACAAGATAGCCTTCTTTTTCCATAAAAATTAGTTGAGCCCAACTTGAAGAGTTTCTTCTGCGTAACCTGTCTCGTCTGCTTTCTATGACTAACTGTCGGCAAAGTCGGTACTGTGTGAAGTTGTTCACTAAGTATTGCATAATTTGTCTTATCATAGACTGACATGACCTTGCAATATCTAAAAAGCTCACTATAGTTGTCCCTAAATTTTTCTTTTATTTTTTTATTGACCATTAATTTTAGAAATCGCACCTGTAGATTATAAATTTTATTTAAGTACGTTTTGAATGTGCGACCATAACTAGAAATTCCATATGCAACAATAGGATCAACCAATGTCCTGTACAATATCATCAGTATGTGAAATGGTATTTTGCTCTTAATTATGGTAAATCTTGACAGCAGAGCACGCAGTTTTTCACATACGGTTTCCACATGAGGCCCCCAGTTGAGGCGATTGTCTATTATCAGACCTAAATATTTTTGTTGTTCTACTAGGTCAACTGACGGGCATTGACAAGGTGTTATTTTTTTGTGCATACATTCGTGACTGTGAATAGCTATTGCAATATCGTGATTTGTGTGATTATGACTTGAATGTATGTGCAAAAGCTTAGTTTTTTGCCCATTCAGCACAAGCCCCATGTCATGGGACCACTCGTTTAGCAGTGACAAATCGTACTGGAGGTTATTTTGGACAGCTCGGATATCGCGATCCGCCGCTATTAAGCAAGTGTCATCCGCGAACTGGTACACTTTGCATTTTTTAACTATATTGTTAACATCGTTAACATACGCTAAATAGTGCAAAGGACCGAGTTATACTACGATAACATGTGAATATGTGTTACAATAAAAGTTTAAGAACTAAAACTAATTATTACTTAAAAATTCTTTAACAAAAAAAAAATACATGGCAACCATTTATATAACTCAACTTTAAATCTGTTAAATGTTTAAACTTTTCTGGTAACTTATTATACAGTGTTCCCGGATAAGGTGCACAATGAAAATGGGTGAAACTAGACTACAATTTATCGATAAAACTAGACTACAATTTACTCAAAATTTAACACTTTTATGTTCAAAATTTGTGAAAAAAAATGTTTTTCTCCCTATTGACTGCTTTTATGTACTTTTTTATTTACCATACAGTGTTAATCTTTTGGCATCATTATTGTTTTTATTTGAACAAAATCCACGCAGTGGTTACAATGTTACAATTTTACAACCACAAAAGGTCTTAAAAAGAGAGTAAAAAAATAAAAAATCAATACAATTTAAATTTAAAAAAAATCTCTTTTTTTTATCGATAAATTGTAGTCTAGTTTCACCCATTTTCGTTTGTGCACCTTATCCGGGGACACACTGTATATAGAGATACACATACAGCAACAGTTAATTATGAATTTTGTAAAATTTGGTCGAACACCAGGGTCAAGTCTATTTATATATCTTGTATATTTATTTGGAAATAATTCTTTTAAAGAGACTTCTATTTTGTTTTACAAATTTTGCAATTTCAAATATATAGGAAGGGGTAGTAAATTAAGTTTCTTAAAGAGTATTCATAGTGAAATTCACTCACATTGCTTAGTTTTGGACAGTTAATATAATAGGTAATAAGCCAAATTCTTGAGTCATTGTGATATTGTTGATAATTATTAGGGAAATAAGCAGCTTTGTCATGTTGATTTATATATTTATCTCAAAACTATATTTTGTTTTATTTTAAACTTACATCGTATAAAGTACCTATCTTAAACATTAAAAAAGGTACCTACTTTAAATTTACTTAAACATTTTTGTAGCTGACTGTACATAAATATGTCAGATTCCACCATCGAGCGAGTTGACGACAAAAAAATTAGGTAAAATCGGAAAGTGCCAACTAGCGAGCGCTTGCAAGTTTTGGGCTCGCCAGTTGACGAATAAGTCCATTTAACATAATTTTAGATTTTCTAATTTCATATGATTTAATGAACATTAGATATTTGAATAGTTTTTTGACATAATACCAGATGATCTAAAACACATTTTGATGGCGCCTAAAGTCGACGCAACCAATTCAGCGTTTCGCCGATTATTTTGTGCTGATTTTAAAGGTTAACTACAATACAAGATATTAATGCTTACCCCTAAACCGGTCGGGTCTCCGTATGTAGCCGGTGGACTTCCTGAGCTAGCTCGAAGGAAGTCGCGGCTCCTGAAGAGCTGCTGTCAATCCACCGAACCACGACCGGATCACTACATTTGCGTTTCCCTAACAAACCACCAACACCTTCGCCGACAATCAACACTCACCAATAAACGGACATTCGCGACAATAACAATTTTACTCGAGATAGCGCGCCGCGTGGTAACTCAATTCAATGACATTATAAATTCGACTCGACTGTCATGTCACAGCGGCCGGCCACCACAGACCAGCACATGCACAGACTACTAGCAGTGTTGCCACTCGCTCTTCCTCGAGCGTAAACACATTTAATATAACGCCTGTTCGTTTGCAATACATTTATTAACTTGCAAGCAAGCACCATGTAAGCAAACATAGACCATGCAGGCAAGCATGTAGCATGCAAGCAAGCAAACACCATGTAAGCAAGCATGCAGCATGCAAGCAAGAATGCAACAGGTTAGGAAAGCGAATTTTCGGAGCATGTAAAAATCGGGATTAAATTGGCTAGAAACTATATTTTATCTTAAAAAGTTAGAAGATAATTCAGAAAAATAACATAATTTTACAATCCAAATTAGAAAAAAATCCCAATTTAGCATTTCCTTATTCGGGGGCTAATTAATACCTGTGTTTTTCGTTTTTCACATTTCATATGTACATTTGTCCGACGCTCCTACAATGATAGACAACATATTGAGTCAACCTGTATACACCTACAGAAAAATTCAAAGGTGTGTATGTAAGGTTACCGATCCGTACCGGGCCAGCGTAATTGACTAAGGCTTGAAAACCCTAAGTAAGGGTATGCTGTAAGGGGAGGCATCAAAAAGAATGGGCCAATCAAAAAGGAATGACTCACGCCAAAATCTTCATGGTATGGATAATTGGCTCAAGTTTACACTGAGCTCAAGCAGATCCCAGACTCGCCTATTGGTGGGTGCTCTAACCGGACACTTCGGCACTAGGATCATGCTAACCAGGATGGGACACACCAGTTCCAAAATCTGTAGGGCCTGCAAGGAGGCACCTCTGCCTCCTTGCAGGCCCTACAGATACACCTGCTGTGCCACTGCGATACCCTAGCCTGCAGGAGATTAAGGCTGACGGGAATTGGATACCCAAAACCGAAAGACTACAGGGCCATACCACCGAAGGACATCGTCGAGCTCATGGGCTCAATAGACTGGACCGTAGGTGGCGATGGCTTTACGGACTAAAGCTCGGGGAAGCACAAAAGATCCATGATGGGTCGAAGTGCGAAGGCTCAATATATGGGCCGCCCCCACATTAAGATAAGATAAGATAAGGGTATGCTCGAGCCTAGGTAGAGGTATATGAGCTGTGATGTGATGTAGCCCCTGTAAGTGCTGATAGAACTCCCAATATTTCACTACTCTCATTTACTATTTATATTGTATTAAGTTTGTCCATAATGACATTGCTAATAAAAATATCAACATGGGAAGCATCAAGATATTATGACAACGCCAACAAAATATGAAATGGCAGTCAGACGTAAATGTAATTTAGAATCCAAAAATGAAAGGAAAGCATAAAAAGATATACTTGCAAATTTTCACATTTAGAGTTTGGATTGCATTTTGAGTTTGGATTTTTTTTTCAGGAAACAGTTTGCTGGTAATCGAAAAGGTGTTGTTGTGACATGCGATGTGAAATCGACATTCATGGACATTGTTCAAAGTGGAGATCCAAAAATTAAAATATCAGTAAGTAGCTTTTTATTTATGCTATTAAAGATAAGTAACTATAAATGATATGTATATCTGATGATATTATTATTGTTGATGATATATACATACTAGCTGTTGCCCGCGACTTCGTCCGCGTGGAATTAGGTTATTATCAGCAAGTCGCTAATATCGCATTAAAAAGTAGCCTATGTCTTTTCTCAGGCTCTAGATTATGTGTGTACCAAATTTCATTTAAATCGGTTCAGTAGTTTTGACAATACTTCCATACAACCTTTCATCCCCCCTTTCAACCCCTTACAAACCTTTTTTCGCATTAAAAAGTAGCCTATGTCCTTTCTCAGGCTCTAGACTATCTGTGTACCGAATTTCATTTAAATCGGTTCAGTAGTTTTGGCGTGAAAGCGCGACAGACAGACAGACAGAGTTACTTTCGCATTTATAATATTAGTAAGTATTTATTATCGTATAAATGATCTGATGATATATTATCTTATAAATTAGATAAATATTAAATAATTTATACAATATTGTTACCTTAAAATCAAAATCCTTACTTGGAATTTTGTACGATCCGAATTATTGCTAAAAGTCGCCACTTTTAGCAATAATGCGGATTATGATTATTGCTATTAATTTTATCTATGCCTGTAGAGCTCAAAAAATCTGAAATATCTGTATTGAGTAGTTGACTGATCTATTTTTTGTAGAAACGTCTTTAATTTATCATTATTAATAAAAAACGAATGGCGGCGCTAGTAGTGGGTACTGTGGCCCCTTAAGGGATACACACTTACAGTAAGTCTGAAAAGTGTAATAGTCATTGTAAGGAAAATGCTGGCTGGTGAAAAGAAATGGGAGGCTGTCACACAGGTTTGTGTTGATTAAAAATTTATAGAAGGAGAGAGCGGGAAACGGAAACGGATACCCCCACCCTCCCCCCCTCCTAACGCGCTGTAACATTTTTGTGCAGCTTATGATGCAATCTCACTTTTTTGAGGACATTACAGTATTAAAAAAACAAAAAAATGAGTTACAATGCAATCGAGGGAATACATAACATAAAACGTATTTCAAACTAACTGTGCCCGCGACTTTGTCCGTGTGGGATAATAATTTTGACAGCATTTTCATTTTTGTAGGCAATTTTTTAAAGATCTTTATAAAAAGTAGCCTATGTTATACCTTATACACAGTGTTTCATTATAACCAATAAATAATCAATGCGTTATCTAAAACTAATTATTAAAATGTGTTTACATGTAATTTCATTCAACCCAAAATTTTCATGTATATCATAGTATCATCATCATGTCTTTGATTTACATGAAAATTTTGAGTTGAATGTCATTACGGGTAAACACAATTTAATAATTAGTTTTAGATAACGCATTGATTAATTTATTGGTTATTATGAAACATTGTGTATAATTAGCTATCTATTAGTGAAAGTCCCGTCAAAATCAGTCCAGCTGTTCCGGAGATTAGCGGGAACAAACAGACAGACAATTTTTTTTAAAATTGTGTTTTTGTTATTGGTACCCGATATACATTCATACCCATTTAGTAAAAACTTGTTATTTTTAAATTACAAACAGACACTTCAATTTTATTTATTTGTATAGATAATTTTATTTATTGTGAAGATCTTAAATGTATTTTTTTTTTGTAATTTTAAAATAAATAGTTTCCAAGTTATTCAAGAAAATAGACGAAAATTTACCATTCCCCCCTCACCCCTTATCTCCGAAACTACTGAAACTAAAATTTTGAAAAAAATACAGAAATTAGTTTTCTACTTATAGATTATAGGAAACCCTATAATAAGTCCATGATATTCAAATAACATGGTAAAACACTCAATATTTTGCATACCAACTTACATTTGCAGGTGGAATGTGTGGGAAAACATATTTTTCAACTCCTATGTTAATTTATGTAGTCAATGGTACGGAACCGTTCGTGCGCGAGTCCTACTCGCACTTGGCCGGTTTTTTAATAAACCACCAGGCCTAGAAAGTGACTCACCCTCGTCCCGACTCCCTTCAGTGTTATATGAAAGAGCGAGAAGAAACATGTTATTTGTATCTTGTCAGACAAGATACAAATACCGTGCTACGCCTGCTGATATGTAATGTCACATTCAAATTAATTCCTTTCAGTTATTTTAATAAGTAGCTACTATGTGAATGCTTTGTTTGTTCATCAGGTAAAACCCAATGAAGAAGTAAAATTTAATTTTAAATTATCGAATGAAACCAGAGGGAGCTATATGTCCCTAATATTTGTGACCATACCTCGTCAAACCTTGAATTTCAGTATCGATCAGAATGGGTTAAAAATTGGATCTGAACCATTGGAATTGAAACCAAGTGAGTTTAATATTTTTTAATTTCTCTTTCGAATATTTTATTGTCATTACACTTTACAAATTGTACATACCTTACGATACTTTACACACACAGCATCTGAGTAGTAAGATTTTAACTATTATGTATGTAAATAAATATATATTGACATTTGTTTGTTTTTAGTGTGTGCATAACTTTTCTTTAACATTTATAATTAACAAGTTTTAATTGTTAACATAGTGATTGGATTTAAATTGAATTGTAATTAAATATGGTGACTAACTACTACATTAACGTGGTTAAAGTAATAGTTAATCACCGTACACAACAAAAAGGCATCCAAATAAAGATAACATGAATCACAATGTCATTTAATAATTAGACTGTTATTATTTCATAAATATAAATATCATAATATTTCTGTCCAGTCTTAAATACTCATTGTTGTTAATATATTTACAGAAACACAAACAAAGAAGAACTTCATCGTTAAATTTAAGTCGTCCAACATTGGGCAGTATGTTCTGCCAATCTTTTTCTTATTCCAAAAAAAAGAGACTGGAGAGAAAATTCTGATTGCAAGAAGCATGGTGAGTAATTTTATATGTTACAATTTGCTACTATTAACGTTTAGAGAATAATATACACCGAGGGCAAGAGAATTCAAAGTATACTTATGAAATGTACACAAAATATACATTTCATAGGTTTACGTTACTGACAGTTTACGGTAATTATTTTTTCTATTAAAAAACAGTCTTGTACTGTACAAAATTATGTAAGTATGGGTTACAGCTTACAGGTTAAGTCGACCTAGATGCTTCCTGACTGAGTGACTATGAAACACCCCACCTCAAACCCTACCTTTTTTGAGATATTGGACTTTGAAGTTTTTTAATAAAATGTAGATTTTTTTGTCTGTTGTCCTTTGTTTCGTGTTTTGTGCCTGTAATTTATTTGTAACTAGCTGACCCGGCGTACTTTATAGTGCCATGTTTTTTAACTAAGTTATTGAAATGTTTGTTTAAATTATTGTAATTTTTATATTACATAAACCTTGTCCTAACAATAACGAATACATAAAACCAAGAATCATCCAATTTGGTGCAGTCGTTCGAAAGTTATGGGCATACATACATTTCGAAGATCCATTTTTATTTATATAGATTGCGATTTTTGTGTAGTAGATAAGTTTCGATTGCAGGTAACTGGACCAACTGGGTCGTAGTAGATGATTTTAGGTGATTGATGTAAAAAAAAAGAAATAATCTTGTCAAAACATTTTTTTATTTACAAATAATATCTCAAATGCTGCAAATGTACAGTCTGCTTAAGAAGATGGGCATTTTAATACCATGCCATACCAACTATTACTTTTATTTAGTATGGTTACACCTATATTGCATTGTTATTGGTGTAACGTGGTACTTGATGGTACTAAAATGTTGATCAACTTTTGAGGCCGACTGTACTAAATAATATCTACGTTTCTTTAGCTATCCAACAAGGTGTAACAAAGCTAGGGTTTTATCACAATTCTTAGAAAAATATTTGATGATATGCTCTCAGGAAGTAGTAAAAAATGGCGGTACTTAAGGTCTAACATGAGGCGTTTACTATCAAACTCCGCTAAAACATTTTTCATAAAATGTGTAACCACCAAAAAAAACACGTGCACTCAAAATAGTCAGAATTTAAATTAAAGTAACCATTTAAAATGCTTTACTAGAGGTTTATTCACATTTTAAACATGAATTATAATATATTTCAAAACAACCATAATAAGGGAAAAATAATTAAAATGTTTTTTTTTGCGGGTTTTGATGTCATCATTTGATTTTGGCGGGATTTGCAAAGAACATTTTACATTTTAGCGGGTTTTGATTTGAATAGCGTTTGTTGTGTGGATGGTTTTATCCTTGATGTGCTAATAATTTTCTGGTGAGTTTGATATTTATAGTAACTGGTGGTGTATAATAAAATTATTTACAACAAAAAGCAAACCTTTATTATAATAATCAAAAGTACACTACATTTAAATTTTAGTCCGAGGGCCGAACTATTTCGCTGTATGGAAAATTCAACATTTCTAATCAGAACTGTTTTTTCGCTTAGATTAGATGCGCTAGTTTATTAAATAATTAATTAGTTATCCAACAATATTTATTACAGCGTAATCAAAAAATAATCACACAAAGCTATGTAAATTCCTAAAAAATACAGCTAAAAACTATAAATAATTTTTATTTACATTTAAATAGCCTTATTAACTATCTTTCTTGAAAGTATATAATCCTCCTTTATTTGTAAATGAAAAACTATTAAACTTAAAAACTCTTTACGTAACACAAAACTCTTTACGTCCCTTAATTTATATTTTACAAAATCCACCACAAAAAATATATGATCAGCGAAAATAGCTTAGCGAAAATAAAAAACGAGTGCAAAATTATAGCTGTCCGAAAACATAAGAAGACTTTATTTAAATGTCAAGTTATATTCTTCTAAATTAAAATCCACCGTATACAAACAAAAAGAAATAATATAAATAAACTTAGTAGGTTTGCTGTGAAGTAGGTAGCTCCCGCGCAAAGAGAGAACGCAAATAATGAGCGGGCCTCGTTCTAGAATGATACTTATTGTAAAGAGTTAAAGTTCTTATCGGTTTTTTTATTAGAAACGTGTGAAAATACTGTAATTTTTGGTGGATTTTATGATTCTTAATGTTATTTAGGCTCCATATTTAAAAGTCTATTATATTAGGTAATATTATAATTGCTATTTTTTTGCTGCCTGTTTAAAAGCGTGACTTAAAATTACCTACTAGCCAAATAAAAACAATGATGGATTTTAAAATATACTTTGTTAAAACAACGCGTTGTTGATAATCTTTAAAAATTTGCTACTATTATTTTTATACAGTATATGGTACAGGCTTGTAAATGAATAGACTTCTTACTAAAACAATATTTTCCCGATTTTCAAAAATATTACATTTCATTAGAAAATTATATAAGCCGTGGCAGAGGTTGCAATAGGCGGCTTGGATAAACTCTGATACTACATTAACCAAAGTTTTTAAGTAGGTATATGAAACAAGAAAAACAAAATTCACGCTTTTCAAAGCATTACGAGTAGTTTCACAATATTGGGTCAAAAAACAAAATAAAACAATTCAAATTGGTATTAAGCAACATTTATGGATGTTTCTTAATTTTAACCGACTTCGAAAAGGCTGAGGTTTTATGTTCGACTGTTATCTACGAGTATTTTTTTCTATGTATGTTCACTGATTACTCCGCCATTATTTGTGGACCGATTTTCAAAATTCTTTTTGTAGTCGAAAGCGTACACTCCCGAGGTGGTCTCATTGTCACCATGTCATGATCTGATGATGGATACCCAGGCAATTTTTTTTAATATAGAATAGACACGCTTGACCGCAATCTCGCCTGATGTTAAGCGATGATGCAGTCTACGGTGGAACGCGCTTGTCTAGTAAAAACCGATTCACTCTCGATTTGAAGACACCCAAGTTGTATTCATTGGGAAACACCCACTCAGACAACATGTTCCATTGTTAGGCGGTTTCTGATAACACATTCATCGTAGAATGTGTTATCAAAACGCTTCGTTCTCGAGTTTGGAGTGTCTACCATATGGCGGTGGCGCCCTTAGGAAACCCTTAAATTTCATAGGAACGTCCAACGTGTTTCACGTTTTTTCTTAAGATATTCAGGTATTTGCGTCTTGTAGTCGTAAGCTGATGATGGAAGGTTTCTGGTAGATTATGGGTTCGGGAATAATTCTTTCAATACTGTTTTTTAAAGTCGGTTTTATTTTTTTGTATAAATTTTTTATGGTCGATTTCACCAACCATTACTTAGCTTAGGTAGCCCCTGAGACGCATGCTGTCACTTTTTGTCTTTAATGAAAAGAATGTGACAGCATGCCACCTAAGAGTCCCCTAAGCTAAGAAGAGGTTGGTGAAAATGGCCATTGTCTCTCATCTTATACCTGACCATGGTGAATGTTGCTTTAGTAATCGTAGTCCGAGCCAGGGGGGTTTCACTCCGCAGTTTAAGTACGTTTGGCCGGCGCACCGGCCGGGCCGGTGTATGGCAAAGGTTGCCGCTTGGCTCGCACGCTGGCCGCGTCGCACGTAGTAATTTAGATTCGGTAGTTTTTGTAACGATAACTGCACAGAACACAGAAAGAGGTTAGAAGGGCTATGTGGGCGGGGCACGCGTAGCCACAACTATGACTAAAAGCTCATACTTGTGGCCCCGCAACGCGAACGCGTTGTTTAATCACTGACGGACAACTACAGTGAGTGTATCGTGAAGCGCGGCGCTATAAATATAAAAAAATGCCTTCTTGTGCTATAATTACTTGTAAAACAAGAAGTCAGGTGTCAAGTGTAGCTAAACAAGGAATTTCTTTTCATCGGTAAGTAGTAAATTAATCATAATGACCATATTCCATAGATCATAATGTCAAAATCCACCAAAACTGATCATAACGATAAGTTACATAATATTTTTCTAAAAAATATACATTACCGGCAATGTACGCCCGCGATTCTTGCCATATTACTTAGAGCGCGTAATGTAGTACACTGCTTTCGGTAGTGACGCATTTGGCTTAATGAGCATTAACGCAGTAGTCGCAGTACAAGGGATAGTGCCGTGCTAATCAAAAAACGCACGCATTACATTTTATCGATAAATGTATATTTTAAAATATTTGTATAAAGTAAAAATAACATATTATTTGTCACTTAAAATGCCATAATAATAATTATTACTTATCGATAATACAGAATGTTTGGCGAAGCTAACACCTACCCTTTCTAACATCCTATTCATATAAGTACGGCGATGTAATCAAAGATTAAAATTGTAAAATTAATTTCAATTTTCACGATACAATTAGTTCGATTAGTAAAAAAAATATGGGCAAATTCTAAACTAATTTTACAACTTAGAATTTTTAATATCACCATAATATTAATATGACTATTTTAGGATAGGTAGGTGGCCATGCAAGACATGAAGATTTGAGTACTTTAAAAAACACAAATTTACAGGTAAATATTTACTTTACAAATATTTACTTCTCCATCCAACTAAAATATCCTAACAACTAAACTACCGCACGTCCGTTGGTCAGATTATCCATTCTAGTTTATGCTTTCAGACCGGTGCATTATAGTATTATAGTTTTTCTTTTATTTTACGTCTAACCTACAACATTTTTGAGCTAAAAAGCTTTAATTTTGTTACATAGAAACAAAATATTACTTGAATATTATTAATTATAAACGTATAATGAAAGTAATAATTATTTTTTGGTTTTCTAAATATTTCAAATGGTTAAATTGCTGGCAATATTTAATATCGATAGCTATTAATCGATGTCAATCACTAAAATAATGTTATTTGTACACGCGGCTTTGGACGTCAATGAATTTCTATGAATGAGGAGCCCAGTGAGCGCTGTGATTGGTTCAGCCCGATTTCGCGCGACTTTGCATGGGCGGTGCAAGGAAAAGAAGTGGGAGCAAAACTGGCGACAGCGGTTCCCGTACAAACGGTGCATGATTGCCTTTCTAACCTCTTTCTGTGTTCTGTGGATAACTGTATATCGGTGAGTGAAAACCCTGCGCTCTCATCGCTACATCGGTATCGGGTCAGCGACGCGTAACGGAATTGGAACACTCGTGTTATGCAATAAATTTAAATTTCTCGTGCAGTCAGATGAAGGTCGTAAGAGTAGGTAAATTTTCATACCTAAACTTGCCTTTTCTTCGAGAGTGATCATACTGTGTCTGAGCGCGCAAGCGAGTAGCAACCGCGCAGCGTTCTGTGGATCGACTCTACAAAGGTAAGTAGGACATTGGAGATTAAAAAATTTTTTACAAAAAAATATAACCGACTTCAAAAACACCAAAAAGTCGTATACAATATAAGAATACATACAATATCACAGCTTTATATTGAAGTGGGTGCTAAATTTTAAGCGACTATAATTATTGTTCTTATATTTTTTAAGACTTTCCAGGTGATCATTGCTCGGCACCGACTTATATAAAACTGTGATGTTGTATAGTCATATTAGTTAGGACTTTTTGGTATTTTTGAAGTCGATATTATTTATATGAAAAAAACATTTTTTTTCAATCTTTTTAGTTTTAATACGTAATTGCGTATTAGAAGTTGAGCCTAGGCAAGCAAAATTTAAGTTATTTTGGTAACTTAAATTTTTTTAAAGTTATTCTGGTTGTCGTCTTTCGCTCTAAACAGTATTGAAAGAATTATTCCCGAATTCCTAACCTACCAGAACCTTACCACCTATGCGAAGTCAGCGACACGTTTCAACCATCTTTTGAATAAAACTAAACACGCCAATATATTCATAGTTTGCTTAATTTCACTGACTCCCTATTTCGGCTTCTAGGGGGGCGTAGTATTTTAGCATAATGTTGGGTGAGGCGCATAGGGTAAAAGGTTGGGAACCCCAGGGGCCCTACCATGATCGCTTATAGCAAGTTTAAAACAACATTGAAATAGAGACACCGCTCTTGCTGCGTATAGCGCCATCCCGCTCTCAGTGCGGTTCTAACATTGTTTTGAGTGATCATGGTTAGGGCACGGTAATAGTGTTAGGGGGCTGATCTAGAAGTGCAAAAATAGCCTGTTACCTATTCTCAGCTCTGCCAAATATACACAAACTATAACAATCAATCAAGCCGCTTCGGAGGAGTGCGATAACAAACACTGTGACACGAGATTTTTATATATGTATTAGATTATTGCCAATGTGCAGCTTAAGGTCGTAAGTGTTAGGGTGTCATTTCGTTATCAGCTCAATTTTAGAATATACCTATTTTTGTAAAATCTATTTTGTATGAAAAGCTTAAACAATTTTTCTCAAGATTTACACATGTTTCTTGTTATAATGGGGATTGTGTTTTCAAACGTATCAACAATAGGAAAGTGGATTTTTTTAATGTCCGTCTGGCAGATTGCTAAAAATAAAGCACGTGGATGTTTTTACGGTACCTAATCAACAACTTGAGAAAATCAATTGATTTGAAATGTCACATTACATCACTAATTTATTTATTAAAAAGATTAAAACATGATGCTGTTATTCCGGGTAGTGCTAATGAGTAAAATCACAAGTAACCGAGTCATTTAAATGTGAAATTAGTGATAAGTATGAGTAACTAGTCACTAATGACGTAATTGGGTGATTGCTAAAGTAAAGCTTGACAAAGCTGTTAACTAATTAATGATTACTTATCATTAATTAGTTAGCTGCTTTGTCAAGCGTTTTTCAAAACTAAATAGGTAATATACTATAATTAGGTATACGATACAAGTATAATTTAGTAGGTAGTCAATTAACGGTACAAAGAAATGAATTTTACATTAATAAATATCTTTTAAAATTGAGCTTAAATTGAAATACCACACCACCACATTACCTATACTTCAACAATTTTTGCTTCATATTGCATTATTAGTTCTTCAAAAATCAGGTATTTTAATGTCTTACTATTTGTATGAAGTCGAGTCGATCCACTTTCCGGTCACAGTTTGTAAAACTGTGGTCCGGCGCCTGAAAGTTTGACACAATATGACATCAAACTATCTATCAGAGGGAGATGTACCGAAACAGAACGCTTCTTTAAGTATCGCTATCCACCCATTAAGTTATTGTTACAAATTATGACTGTGTTTATTTTTTTTACAAATTTCCTACTTCGATTCTAAAGTACGTAGTTATTACCTATGCCGCTGAATACTGTTCAATTGCATAAAATTTGTTGACTGCCATTTGCCGTGCGGTGTAAATATGCTGTGAACGTTATCACAGTTTAACATTGCATTGTATGTACAACTGACGTTGTCAATAGGTGTGTTCCACATAAGCTAAGCATCACCACTTTGCTGGTGCTATGGTGCTAACATTTGATGTTAACCCCTCGTTTTGCGTTTCTTTTAAGTAATGTTAACATTTTTAGTCGTGCTAATTGTTACAAATAAAATGGTAGGAACCAATTTTTCGTGTTGAATTTTAACACCACACCTAATTAATCTATTACCTTAAAATTAATTGCAAATAGTAAAAATCAGAATTGGCTAAAACTATACATTTCTTTAAGTTAATCTTTTAAATCCTCTTTATAACCTTTTTTTTTTATAACTTACATGAAAAAACAGATTTCAAATGTCACATTTCAAAGCTATCAAAAAGCGGTATCAGAGGACGGACGGCGCGTGGACTATAGAAGAGAAAGTGACTAACCTTCTTCCTGTCTCGCTTCATTGTTATATGAAAGGGCGAGAAGAAATATATACTATTTGCCTCCTTTTCTGTTTAGTCCACGGTCCTCCGTGCTACGCCTGTTGGGTATTTGATGCTAAGTTTGGGTGACAAAAATGTTTAAATGGAACACACAAAACTAGTACGAAAAGTTAACAACAAAGGCATCAACATTTTAGCATCAATGCGTTCAATTATAAACGCATTGATGTTAAAATGTAGAAAATGCAGCAAATCGGTGCTAATATGGAACGCCCTTAATGTTAAATTGGCCTATTCGACGAACCACCTATTACTCGGAAAAGGCTTGATAAAATAACTACTGGCGAAACTGATATGGGTGAGAGTAATCGCTTTGGTGTCTGGTTTCATTGTTCCATTATCTCGTGGATGACGCAATCGACTACACACCTGGATTTCTTTAGAAGTTGTAGTGGCAACTAGATGTTGAGACTGAGCTTAGACTAGAGCAGGTTAAATGCTCTAAGGTTCGTAATAATAGTCGCATCTCAAGTCAGAGCGCCATCTTGAGAAGCAGTTTTGACGTTTAATGTATGGTACATCTGTCAAAAACAACAGCTCAAGATCGACCTCGCACTTGAGATACGACTATTTATACGAGCCTAAGTCGCATCTGAAGCCTGAGCTCGATCTTGAGTAGCAGTTTTGACGTTTAATGTATGGCACATCTGTCAAAAACAACAGCTCAAGATCGACCTCGTACTTGAGATATGACTATTTTATACGAGCATAAGAGGTTGAGGCGTTAGGTAATGCGGGATGAAAAAATCTTTACAACTAGGACGAAGATTTATAAGATTTACAACATCGTACATTCAAATGAATATATTTTCATCCTGACCACGGCGTAATATTAAATAGTTTGTACGTAACAATTTCAGATGAAAACATGTTCATGTTTTATCCGTTTTTATTAGAGCGTCATTGTAGCGGTCCCTTTTTATTTTTATACCTGCATGATGCTGTTTATAAAATACTCAATAATAGACAATACCCCTCTTCATGGGACACCTAAATTTTACAAGCTTTTATTTAACTTGCAATGTACTCGTAAGTATGTATGTTCGGGTGAAATCTTGCAACTCAATTTTGAAGCAGATATCTTTAACCGATTGAGCTGAAATTTTGTATACACGTTCTGTTTGGATGACAATGCATGGTTGACTGTGTGACGTTATTCTAAATTCAAGATGGCGGCATACCCAAGATGGCGGACCAATTATTTTTAATGCACCCCTACAATATGGGTACCAAATAAAAGGTCTTGCTAAGAGTAACTCGAAAAATAATGTGACGTCACTATTATTTCAATATGGCGGACGTCTAAAGCTTGAAAAATCAATTTTGAAGTAGATATCTTTAACCGATTGAGCTGAAATTTTGTATACACACACAGTTTGGATGAAATGCATGGTTAACTGTGTGACGTCATTCTAAATCCAAGATGGTGGCATACCCAAGATTGCCGACCAATTATTTTAAATGCACTCCTACTCCTCCTCCTATATGGGTATCAAATAAAAGGTTGCTAAGAATAACTTGAAAAATGAAGTGATGACTATAATGACTATTAATCCAATATGGCGTACTGCGAAAGCTAAAAAATCAATTTTGAAGTAGATATCTTTAACCGTTTGAGCTGAAATTTTGTATAGATGTTCCGGCAAACGACCTTGCAACAATGATGCGTTGAATGAGATGAACAGACTGAGAAACGTGTCCAGTGATATCTAAAAAGTAAAAAATAAATTTAATTTTTTACTCTCACCTGTCCCGGTATCTGTAATGAAGTCTTGCATGTTAAATTTGACCCACTTCCCGGTTTCCGATTAAGCTGAATTTTTTTTTGCATGCATATGTATATCGCAGAAAATGCAATATTATGATGACATGGAGCTGATCCAATGCTGGAGCTTGAAGGTGGCCATTGGAACTCCGCAATAAAACGACACAACCTCATCGAGTTTGGCTCGTTTGATTCGTATTGACGAGAACTAAAAACTTGTATTTAAAAAAGTTTATTTGTATATTTTTTTTGCCTTTGGACATTAATTTTCCGGCCACCTTATTTCTTTCAGTTTTCTAAATTATTATCTAAATGTTATAAGTATAGAACTTTGCATTTTCTTTAAAAATGCTAAATAAATTGAAAGATATATAAATCAATAAAGAAAAAAAATTCCTCTCGGGCGGGGATCGAACCCGCGTCTCCGACATACCGTGTTGACGCCTTGACCATTTCGGCCACCGAGCTCTTACCAGCCCCGACGGAATCATTAGGTATATGATCTCTTTTGGAAGGAATAAGTTTTAAGGAATTAAATTGGTAAGGAAGAAGTTAAAGAAAATTGGTAAAAAATATACAGTGTTTATTAGATTGCGCAACCCTGAATATACACTCAAGGTCAAATTTAGAGGAACGTTAAAAATTCACTTCTAGTTTTGATAACGCTGTGTATTTCAGCATACGAAACCATATTTAGTTTTACCAGATTTCTAACCATCGGATTCGCTACAAAAAACATTCCCCGCGGAAACCTGTTGTACGATTGTGATAAAAAAGACCACCATTAAAAATTACCGTTCTCTTCAGGTCACAAATAGGGAAATTTTGTCATTATCCGTTATGGCCTTGGTCATAAATCCCGGATAACAATCAAACAAACGCATTAAAAGTCAATCACACAATCGATATGATTTTGTAAAAGTATCTTGAATCTATGTAAAAAGTGTAGTGTTCCTCTAAATTTGTCCTTGAGTGTAGTTTGTCCAGAATCAAGAGTATAATCAATACAAAATCAAAATCGATCAAAATAATCTTTATTCAAATATGACTTGATAGAAAGCTCTTTTGAATCAGCCAATTTTTTATCTACCACCACCCTGCCATTCTGTCTGCCTTTTAATTATGTAACAAAAATCTATCGCGATCACCTTCAATCAAAGTGCATCCATTACTTTTTTAATCAGACAGTCGACGCAGAGTCTCGTATTGACGCCGCAAATATTAGTAATTTCAAGGCGATCGTGAGATTTTTTTTAGATTGTCTATGAAAAAATCTATCACGATCGCCTTGAAAATGAACCACCCAGGATATCTTTTAGCTAATAAGTCAAATGTGCACAAGAAACTTATCAGCTTTATCCGAAGTAACAACATTTATAATAAACTAGCTGTGCCCGCGAACTACGTTTCGCCCTAAAAGATTTCAACCCGTTCTTAGTTACCTATATATATCTTCTGTATTTTTTTTCCGTCTTAGCAACATTTTTCATTGATTCTCCTCCACTATTAGTCGTAGCGTGATATTACATGGCATTATAAAAAGCCTTCCTCGATAAATGGACTATGCAACACAAAAATAATTTTTCAATTCGGACCAGTAGTTCCATGCAGCTATTAGCGCGTTTAACCAAACAAACTCTTCAGCTTTCTAACATTAGTAGACTAGACTAGTTGTGCCCGCGGACTGCGTTTCGCCATATGTTTTTTGCCGTTTTTGCAACATTTTTCATTGATGCTCAGCTCCTATTAGTCGTAGCGTCATACTATAGTCTATAACCTTCCTCGATACCGGGGCTTGAAACCGGTTCAACATTAACCGGTATTATAAGGGTTAAACCTGTTTTATAATATAGTTCCGTTACGGAGTGGAACCAAATAGGAGCGATACTTGGAACCTAAATAAACCGGTTTATAGTAAGATCGGTCGCGACTTGTTGTAACTCATTGAAGTACCCACTGTGTGCGTCGCTCGCAAACGCAGTTGCAGTAGGAAGAGTATGGTTGATCATTGCGCACGTTCCATGAACATGGGTCGGAAACGTAAACATTACGAACTTCAGTTCGTTTCCCTGAACGAAAAATATAACCGGTTAGTAAAAATACCCATATTTTTAAAAACCGGTTCAAAAACCGGTTTAGAGTAACGTAACCTTTATCAAAAAGTTCTATAGGTAAATTCGTCGAACCGGTTCTAAAAAATACCGGTTTCCAAGCCCTGCGATACATGGACTATCCAACACAAAAATATTTTTATTAATTTGAATCAGTAGTTCCGAGAGATTAGCGTGTTCAACCAACCAAACAAACTCTTCAGCTTTTAGTATGGATTGTGTCGTTTCTATACAATAATATTTTTACACAGTTATACACAATAATAACACATCCATGCATTTTAACGAGTGATGTCTACAAATTAAGATCAAACATTAGCATCATTCAGATAATCATTAACCTTAAATTATCCTTCGTCCATTAGTCTTTTTTACGTGCGCTTTAAACTTATGAAAAGGCAAGTCAGTAACACTTTGTGGAACTTTGTTAACTATAAAAAGTTATACATTTCCTCATAGACGAATCTCTAGTTTTTGGAGCCTGTACGTTGGAACAGCAAGTTAATTTCTATTTCTTGTGTTTAAATTATGAATTTCAAAATTGGTATCAAAAGTTTTACAATTTTTATAGACATAAATCAAATTTTCATAAATATACTGTCGCGCTAAAGTCAATATTAATTTGTATAAACATAATAAATAGCACGATAACTTTCACGAGTCGATTAAAAATAAAGATTTGTTAAAACGAGCTTTTATTTTAATGCCCTAAAAAGAGGGAAATAAACTTTAATATACCACATGATACATTTTTAGGGTTCCGTAGCCAAATGGCAAAAAACGGAACCCTTATAGATTCGTCATGTCTGTCTGTCTGTCCGTCCGTATGTCACAGCCACTTTTCTCCGAAACTATAAGAACTACACTGTTGAAACTTGGTAAGTAGATGTATTCTGTGAAACGCATTAAGATTTTCACATAAAAATAGAAAAAAGCAATAAATTTTGGGGGTTCCCCATACATAGAACTGAAACTCATTTTTTTATCAAACCCTAACGTGTGGGTATCATTTTTTCTAAACTGAATAGTTTGCGCGCGAGACACGTCCCAAAGTGGTAAAATGTGTGTCGTCGTCGTCGTCGTCCCGTCCCCGTCCCGTCCCCCCCCCCCCCCCCCTGTAACTTCTAAAATAAGAGAATGATAAAACTAAAAAATATATGATGTACATTACCATGCAAACTTCCACCGAAAATTGGTTTGAACGAGATCTAGTAAGTAGTTTTTTTAATACGTCATAAATCCTACGGAACCCTTCATGGGCGAGTCCGACTCGCGCTTGGCCGGTTTTTATGATAATATAAAAGCTTGTCACGAGAAAAACAATAATGCACAATACCTATTTAACTTGATATTGATATTGGTAATTCTAACCGTGCGTTTGCACTGAGAAACATAAAACATGTACGGCCTTACAAATAAAAACTTATACCAAGGATAATCCTCGGAATAATTTATTCTGTGTTTTGTCTTGTTTTAACACATGTCAGATGTAATATGTCAAAATAAGACAAAACACGGAATAACTATTCCGAGGTTATTCCTAGGAATAAGTTTTTTATTTGTAAGGCCGGTAATGTTTTACGACATGGTGTATGATACGATACAAATCTCAAAACTTGTTGTGTATGCTATTGCGTTCGCACTGCCGAAAATTGTATTGGATTCGGAACAAATCCTAAGATTTGTTGCAGATTGCGTTAGGATCGCCTCAAAATTTGTTGCTGTCAATGTTTTTTAATGATTTGTCAACGATTGCGTTCGCACTTTCGGCTGTTAAAGTCTTAATACATGTTTTGCAACTTGTTAGGGTGTTGACAATGAAAACGCATTCATAAACATTGACAGAAACATGTTTGAAAAACATGTTTTTATGTAGATGTTTCGTCAGTGCAAACGCACGGTAAGAAAAACAATGTGTTTTTATGAAATAGATAAAATCTTGCGACATACTTTTATATTTTCATAAAAAATGTATCATTAATAAATTAAAGTTTATTTTCCTCTCTTTAGGGAATTAAAATGAAAGCTTGAGTTAAAATACTTTTTTTCTCTCTTCATTTATTTCATATTTTTTTCATTTTGTGATGGCGGCCATCTCGGGTTTTTTCTGGTGTACTGTATTTTACAAGTCAAGCATTTTAATTTGATACCCATATTGTGGGGGTTGTACAAAAAATAATCTGTTATTTTGTGTCGGCGGCCACCTTGGATTTGATTGTTTTTCATAATATCGACATACTGTATTCTATAATTCAAACTCTTTCATTTGATACCCATATTGGGAAAGGTTGTACAAAAAGTAGGTATTCATCAAGACGAATCAAACGAGCCCAAATTCGATAGGGTTTTGTCGTTTCATTGCGGAGTTCCTATGGACACCTTCCAGCTCCACCATCAGACCCTGGCTATGGTTACCATAAAGGATCAAAATACTCGTCAATACGAATCAAACGAGCCCAAACTCGATGGAGCTGTGTCGTTTTATTGAGGTGTTCCTATGGCCACCTTCCAGCTCCAGCATTAGAGCCTGGTTACAATATAGGATCAAAGTACTCGTCAATACGAATCAAGCGAGCCCAAACTCGATGGGGCTGTGTCGTTTTATTGCTGAGTTCCTATGGCCATTGGCCACCTTCCAACTCCAGCATCAGATCAGCTCCATGTCATCATAATATTGCATTGTCACGCGACATACATATGCATGCGAAATTTCAGTTCAATGTGAAATCGGGAAGTGGGTCAAATTTAACTCGCAAATATACTATGAGAATTGTACAGCGCTCTTACAGGAGACGCATTTTTGAAACATTAGAAATGAATCTTGAATTCGAACATGAATACAAATCATGTGCGAAATTATTTTCTACTGTTTCCAATTTTAAAGATTTTTGAATCACTCGAATTCAGTATTGTCATTAAAACAAATTCTTTATTAAAACTCATTACATGCAGAAAAAATTAAATTCGGTACGTAATAACATTGTAATAACTCATTAAATTACAAAAACCAGCGATGAATCGCATGTAAAACGGAACGTTTATACGTTGCCCATATTCTACTAGTAGAAATCAGAAACGAGTGGGTAGGACCACTCGTTGCAGAATTCACGGAATGAATATTCAAAAATAGTGAATTTGGAAATTCGTTATGCGAATCTAACGATTTCGAATGCGAATTTGAATTCTATTGTTTCAAAAATGCGTCTCCAGGGCGTAATTGGAACTAAAATTCTCATACAAATATTTCACGATGACCATACGAATATTTTGACGCAAATGTTCGTGCTAGCCTTACAGTAAGTTGTCTTATTTTTTACTGCATGTGCAGCAGAACAAAGTCTGCTGCTTGCCATGGACTCAATATGTGGATCCCACTGCAAACTTGAATTCCACTATACCTAGTTAGGTACACTACACTTATGGCCACGCATCAACATCTTATTCAGTTGGACTGGAATCCTTCCCGTGTTGAAATTTTCTTGTAACATTTCGATTTTAAGTGTTTCATGCATTTTTCAATTTTTTAACATTTCTATAGAAAATACAAATTCACAAATATACAAGTGTAAAACATGCCTCGATTATCCTCGAGCTTGGAACCAAATCGCTCGGTAAATTTTGAGTTAAATCATGCACTTTCTTTTGTAATGAATGAAGAATTTAAGGTTGTTTAATATTTTCCATATTCGCATTTATTACTTTTATTTCAATTTATACCACGACGTTGCATCCTCGAGATTTATATATTAACCAGGTAGTCCACTTTCCAATGTACCGGGCACCAAGCACAATTTTAGAGCGAAGACATAAAAATAAAAAGATAGGTAGGTAGTTTTAGTATTATTCACCCGCTCGAGCGACGCTACGCCGTTTGACTCATTCGCTTTCTTTGTGCGGGCATCACAGCATCGAAATATTAAAGATCAAAGTTTTATTATTTTATAACTTTATTTTTAGTTTGTTATGTAGTTGTTATAGATACCAACATGGGTAAAAGAAAACGTAACCCAAAACAATATACTTGGGACACATTTGGTCTTTTTTTCAAAAAGTAAACTCAAAAACAGTGTTTTATCCAAAACTTGAGTTTGGCAAAAATGATTGTGTTTACGACCGATTGCCATTTTTAATGAAGTGAAGTGTACATTCTGATACGAGTAGTACTGGAAGTATGTAAGTTTTAAATATAAGTGTTTATCGTTTATTATATTGTACTATTAATAGACACGTTCTCATCTTTGCATTTCGTTCGTTGAAAGCATGACTTTATTTCGTGTTTGTTCGAATCAGTTGATTATATTTAGGTCACTAATTATTTTATTGAAATTTATTGAGCAGCAAAGAGCGCTTTGTTGTTTATGCATTGCCTAACTTAGAGAATATGCTATATGCAGTGTTAAATAAAATGGTATCCGCAGAATACCAGCATCAAAGCACTCTGTGACTTTGCATATGCCAAGCGGGGCCTATATGGCCTAAAATCTATCTGAATATATATTTATATTTTTATTACCTTGTGTATTGTATTTTTTGGTACCAAATAAACGTCTATTCAAGCACTCATTCATAATAACTAACCGTGAATTGGCACTTTGAAACACGCCTTGCTTACACGTGTTCAAGTGTTATTATTTCTTTATATTTTATAGAACACTGTACCTTGAAACTATGCTGCAATTATAACCACGCACAGAACTACGATGTGATTGTAGTCATGTTTTTTGGTCATATTTATTAGTACCATGACGCGATCACCGTCTCAACCACACACAGCACTTCGTGTTATGATGCGATCATGACCTAGCTTATTTTTTCAACAGAATGTTATTATTTCTTTATATTTTATACAACAGTGTGCCTTGGAACTATGATGCGATTATAGTCACGCACAGTACTACGATGCGATTGTACTTAGTCATGTTCTTTGGTCATATAATTATTGTATTAGTACCGTGACGCGATCACGGTCTCAATCACAGCACGGTCATGATGCGATATTGACCTAGCTTATTTTTTTAACAGAATGTTATTATTTCTTTATATTTTATAGAACAGTGTGCCTTGGAACTATGATGCGATCATAGTCGCGCACAGTAAGTACTACGATGCGATCGTAGTCATGTTCTTTTGGTCATATAATTACCTATATTAGTACCGTGACGCGATCACGGTCTCCATAACAACACTTAGTGTCATGTTGCGATCATGACCTAGTTTATTTTTTCAACGGAATGCTCACAGGCTGAGGATAGCCTCGCAGAATATTACTCGCCTCGCAGAATATTGCTAATGTTACTCGCCGACAAACTACTCAATAATTTGGTGTTTATGTTTATAATGTATGCATTTTGTTAAATAAAATTTAAAAAAAAAATACATAAGGATGATAAATTGGCTTCAGTCTGTTCACATACACGGGATGTTCAGTGAGTGATTCAAGGAACAACCTAGTAATGTACAGGTGATGACATCACAAGCATCAGCCGAGTGTCCCATACCATCCACTAGCTCTCAGGTACTTGTAAATGATGTTGACCCTCCAGCAACCAGTTTGCTTGAGAATAATTTAGAGGTCTTAGGGACCTCAAAAAGGAAATAGGAGGGTTTCGGAACAAAAAACCAGAATGAAATCTCTGAACGTTGGGGTCATATATTGTGCGGAGGCTTAAAATAAGGATTAATAGAAAGAGTAAGTGGGCAAGATCCTCATACCTGAAAACTTTCAATTAGTTAAAACACCCAAATTGAATCCCGAAATCACTGCTTTGTTACTCGAAGAAATCAGCTTAATTATACTGGACCTTCATTATGAAAACACGCTTAATCGAAGGAAATTAATAATGTATTCATTACATTAAAAGTTTAAAAAGATTGAAGATGTACGAAGTGATTCATTTCTCTATGGCGAGAAGTCACGGATAAAATTAAAGCATCGAAGTTAGCAGAAAAATCGGGACTCCAAATCAAGAAAGTTCCAGCTACGAGTACTTCTTCTTCTAATAAGCTTTTAGTCAGCCAGCAGGGAAACTGGAAAGCCCCACCGCGTCAACTGCCACGCGCGCAGAGACGAGGTTAGGCGAGGAGTCACTCGTCGACAATCGGGGAATGGCCAACGCCGATCCCGATTGTGTCTCCACGGAGGTAGAAGTATCTAGAGAGTTTTTAGCCGGTAGTGGGTCTTCTACCCGAGTCCTGCATATCCTTGGGGTGGCCTAGTCAGCTCAATTCCCTTGTCGAATACCGTAAAGACTGTATTTTCTCTCTTGTAAAAAAAGGAGTCACTCGTCGTACCATTAGTCTGCGAGTAAAACACCTGTAGTAGATCGATATCAGACAATGTAGTCTCGACCAAAGGCGCCGATCAAAATATAAAAAAGTAAGCCGGTAAAACTTAATAATTATTCTGGTAAATGAGAATATTTTATTCACACCTGAAAAAAAAACTATCGATCCAGTTGTATAAGAATTTGTAACGGGTAAAGTGGATTACAAAATTCTTTTTAACAAACCAGTATTTAAAAGATGTTTACCTATAAGTTCACGTTTATCACAGTCAGATATCGTGACATTACGTTATGAAATGGGAGCAGTAAGATAATACAATGACGGATTAGATCAATTTATATCTAACATATTTCCTACCTGTAATGTTTTTTTCTTCTTGCTAATTGTCAAAATTAGGTTGAAAATTAAAATTTGGGAAAGAAAACAAATTTAATCCTTGACTTAATAAAATAATAAGCTTTATTTGTTTACAAACAGCTCTCTTATGCATAAGCATAGGATAACAATACAATCATAAGCCAGCCATCATAATAATAGCCAGATACAATCATATCCTTACACCCAGTTTCTGAAAGGCTGTTCAGCGATAAAATTAACTAACAAGCTGTCAATCTAATGCTAACTATGAATTGAGTTGCCGAAAGCTAAATCAACTTATCACTGTGTTAGTTGACACAGCTGTCAAATTTATTGCAAAATTATTAAGGAAAGACCCATTTTGGATTTCCAAAATACATATGAATAAAACAAAATATATGATTTCAGCAATGTGACCGTGTCTTAAAATATTTCTCACGAGAAATCAAATTATTAGAGATAGGTTAATTTTGGCTAACCAACGTTTCAGAAACTCAAATTGATTTGACACTACTGTTAAGATGACATGGATGTTAGTTGAACAATATTTTGATCAGCCTTTCAGAAACTGGGGGTAAGAGTTGTAAGTTAAATTAGAGAGAATCAGGTACCTATATTATAATATGTAGATACAGAAATCTATATAATCAAAGTGCAACTATATAATCAAGGTTCAGGTTTTTTTATCAATCTCGGTATCAAATTCATAAAGCTATCATCTATATTGGAAACAAAACTGTGCAATGAAGTAAACTAAGTGATTAGCCTTCCCCGAAGCGGTGGTTAGTGGATCGTATCCTCGACTTTAGGTTCTTGCGATCACGGGTAGGTAATGCTGTGCTCCAATTTCATAGATTTTATATGTTTTAGATATGTTATTTCACAGAATTCTTCCTTGTTATATTGTTTCCTAGTTCCTCGACTGAAGGGTCAGGCAGTCAAGCCCTATGGGAACTGTCCTAGAGATTCATAGCACAGTGTGGGGTTGAATATAATATGTAAACATGCCTAACGATCTAATGGTCAGGGGCTCTAACATTGGGTTCGTCAAACATAATTATAAATAAATTGTAAAATTTTCTTATTTGTTGGATTGTGGGAATGACATATGGAGGAGAGAGCACCTACCTATTTTGTGTGCAACTGCTACTATTAATTCAAGGAAAATAGCCTTTGTGAGTTGTTTGCCGGAGAGTGATCAGAAACTTTCTATAGTGAAAATCTGGAACTTGACATGTAATGTGTAAATATTGTTCATTAATCCACCAACATTCCGCTTACTATCGGGGTTTTTAATGAAATCGGGGATGTAAAACACGAATTTGGAGAATATAATGTGCTTGAAAAAACCCTAATAACTAGTTACCAAAAAAATAAAAAAAAGTTAATAAATTTATCTGTTCTAAATTATAAAAAAAAAATAATTAAAGTAATTTAGAAATATATTAGGTACATTGGTAATTGGCGTAAGTACTTAAATTATTATAACAAATTGATGAATCGTTCAGCGAATCCTTATAATTTATAGCTACGTATGTATTGAGTATCCAGAGTCTTGATATCGAGCTGCAAACAAAACCTCGAAGGTCGCGTGCACTTAGTAGTAAATTCCAACGAAACTATTTCGTTATTTTTCTTAAATGAAATGCACGCAGAAAACTTCGTTAGTAAATATAAAATTACGGAGCAATTTTTTCTAAGGTCAAGGTATTGGCAAAGGGATCATACCCATACTATCACAATATGAAATTCTCATTGTGATTCAAGATGTGTTAAGGACGGACTTATCGCTTATCACCGTCAACAGTCAACATATGAAACTTTGGAAGTTCTACAATATATAATCAGTAGTTATTCTAGGTAAAAGTTTTGAATGTTTGATTGAAAATTACAGAAGGTCATGAATAATTAACAATAAACAAAAATGTAAACGATTTTAAAAACTGTAAGTACTCAACGAAAATCTTTATATGTCTAGCAATTTATATGTCTCATGTTAAATGTCTTCATTTAGTATGATCTATTAATTTAAAATATGTTCTGTTAAATGTCTCTAAAAGTTATCAAAACAAACGGACTAAGTAAATATCAAATTTATTTTCTTTAATTTTGTCTATACACAAATTGCACAATGATCAAAGGTAGTTGCAATTGTCATATGCAAAAATGACGTTGTTAAGGATATTTTGAAACTAATTAACAAAGAATTGCTGTATATTAAAAAAAAAAGTTGTGATTTTTGTGTAGAAACAACAGTGAAACCAGTGTTTTTGCAAAATTTGTGTTTAATAAAATTTCAAGAATAAACGGTGTTACAATGCGTAAACCTGAGGGTTAAAACAGATTTATTCTTATTGTCAAACCTTTCAATAAATTTGTTCAGAGTTGCCTTTTAAAATGGACGACATTCGAACGGCTATTAAGCTGATGTCTAAATTCTGTTATATGGCGTTCATTGATTTATATGTCTATTTTTTTGTCACTACGCATCAATCGTCGAAACATTATCTTGGATTTAAATTTGAGCAAATAACTTATGAATTTCAATGTCTTCCCTTTGCACTTGATTCAGCTCCATACATTTTCACTAAGCTTTTTAAACCCATTTATCTCATCTTAGAAGTGCTGAGTTTACTATTATAAATTATTTAGATGATTTTCTGTGCCTTGGAAATTCTTATCAAGAGTCTATCATGCGTAATACTCGTAAAACTCTTAACTTACTGATTTAGATTTTGTTAAAAATTACTATTTAAAAAAAAAGGCAAATTATACCGAATTAACGACAAACTATTTTTTCTCTCTCTCTCCTAATCAAAAATTTCTCAAAATACTCTAAACATCCTACCTGGTTAATATATAAATCTCGAGGATGCAACGTCGTGGTATAATTAATGGTTAAACAAACTTACCTTTGTGATGTTTGACCATAATTATACGAGACGTTGCATCCGAAGAGATTTATACTCCCTCCCTACCCATTATTTGCTGTGTTGCAAATACCTAAATACCCAATGTTTTTGAGAAATTTTGCTCTAAAGGAATGAGTCAAACGGCGTGGCGTCGCTCGAGCGGGTGAATAATACTAAAACTACCTACCTATCTTTTTATTTTTATGTCTTCGCTCTAAAATTGTGCTTGGTGCCCGGTACATTGGAAAGTGGACTACCTGGTTAATATATAAATCTCTTCGGATGCAACGTCTCGTATAATTATGGTCAAACATCACAAAGATAAGTTTGTTTAACCATTAATTATCGAGTATAATTTTACGAATTCCCCTCGTGCGCTTTCTGTCACGGTCGATCCAAGGACGTTAGCCCTATTAGGCGTTGTAAGGCTTAAGATGGGCTTAAGGCACAACGGAGTTAGCGAAGAAAGGTAGTTAAAACAATAATTTTGAAATAGATAAAAGTTATCAATCCCCATTCTCAGAATATAGGTACATTATTCGTGTTTTGTCGATATCAATTTCCAAGAATGTGAAGATAATATACACAAATACCTACTTGTATGGTGTAGGTAGATAATAAGATTAGTAATAAATTGTTTGTAAGGTTTTTATCTTCGTGGGTTTGGGTTTGATCGTTAATTTGGCACCCAACATATGATCAAAAAATATCTGACAGGATATTTTTAAACATTTTCAAATATGCAGAGAACAAAAAAAATATAGTTGGAATACCAACTACGATAAAATTTTATTTCACAAAAAACTGGCTTTGTTTAAATACTAAAGAGTTCAAATAATCATCAGATATTTAATTTTATAATGATGATGTAAGTTTCATGCAATGATATAATTGCAAATTTTAAAAAAGCTGAGAAAATGAAGTCAATTGTTAAAGCACCGCACTGACTTGAACATTAATAATCAGATTATTTCAGTTTTATTAAAGTCGGTTTTTATTTTTCGTTATCACTCTTTATTTGTTGATAAACACTTGCATTTGTAGTGTCTAAAGAACAATGGCCAAATCGGACCTGACTATGGGCAGAAATCTAATATATGTTAAAAGGTATGCTTTTTCGAGTTAATTCTAAAAATATAACTATTAAACCTCAAAAACTTCTAGTTTCAGAGAAAATAATGAATTCATAAAATCAATTATCTCGAATACGAAATCGTAATACAGTTTTTGAACGGTCTTGACCATAGATCTTGAAAATGACGTCAAGTTCCGTTTCACATTCTTGTACGAACATGACATCTTCGCGCTTAACGAAAAAAAGGTCATATTTAAAAAAAATAACACAAAACAACATACCCAAAAAATGTGTTTATTTCTTGAGAATATTATTTAAACTAGCTTTAACGAATAATATTAAGCAAACGATGCATATTTCAAAGTATTGGTTCTTTTTTGGTGATTTGCGTGTAAAGGATCGACACTGTCGAAATAGACTGACAAATGTTTTTTTCATTGATTTTTTGCAGTCGATCTTTCCGTTTGCTTCGATAGGTACTGTGCGATATTTTATTCTCCTTTGTGCTTTGTTTTGACCCCTATTTTGTTTCACGGACTCTGATATCAACTGATTGTTACGACCACCTATATTGATAGAAAATAATGTGTCTGGAAGGAAAGCTATCACAGAATATTGTTGTGGTTGTTTGATAGGCCGGACAACAATTGGACGCTGCGCTCATGTTATGACTATGGTATGGTACCTTGGGTGGGCCAGGCACCAAGATAATACAATAGCGGCACCAGCAGGTTTTTTTAGTGTTATATGAAACTACATTGAATCAAAGTGTTTTATTTCTGAACATCCTTATTGTTTCATAATTTTCATATTATGTTAATGAAATCCTATTAAATATATTTTCACGTAACGTTTCTAATTATTTTAACATAAGTATTAACGTAAAATACAGTTCTAAGTTGACTCAAGGATTAAAAAATATTTATATTTCTCCTAACCTAAAACGAAGGCTATTCGGGCCCGGGTCCCTATAGAAGTTGATTGCTATTCGGATTCGGACCCAATAGAAGCGTAATCAAAAAATAACTTTAGGATAAAATTTTTACAAAAAAAATAAAACCGACTTCAAAAACACCAAAATGACTTTTTGAAGAATATAAGAATACTTACATACAATATCACAGTTTTATATTGAAGTCGGTGCTAATTTTTAAGTAACTACATTAATTGTTCTTATATTTTAAGACTCAAGGTGATCATTGCTTGGCACCGACTTCAATATAAAACTGTGATGTTGTATGTATTCTTATATTATTTATGACTTTTTGGTGTTTTTTAAGGTCGGTTTAATTTTTTTGTAAAATTTGAGCCAAGGCAAACACCAGAATAAGTTAAAATAAAACGTCTTTCGCTCTAAACAATTTCGAAAGAATTATTCCCGAACCTAATCTACCAGAAACCTTCCATCATCAGCTCAGTAACATGACACGATGACCACCAGACGCAAATACCTGAATATCTTAAGAAGAAACATAAAACACGTTGGACGTGCCTATGAAATTCAAGGGTTTCCTTCGATTTTCATGGGATCCCATCATCAGACCGTAACATGGTGACAATGGGACCACCTCGGGAGTATACTTTTTCGATTGCAAAAAGAAATTTGAAAATCGCTCCACAAATGGCGGAGTAATCGGTGAACATACATAAAAAAAATAGATACAGCCGAACATAGAACCTCCTCCTTTTTCGATGTCGCTTAAAAACTGAAAACTATCGGTTAGGTTAAGTAAGACATTGTGACCACACACACAAATGAAACTGCACGTTTCATTTTCCGGAGTTTTCCGGGTCCGAATAGCAATCGACTTCTATAGGGGCCCGGGTCTGAATTCCGAATAGACACAGCCAACCTAAAAACGAAAAAAGGGAATATCTCCCATTACTGAAGTTTTTAATGAATTATTGAGCTAATATAAATACTGTTACTAATTCAAATACTGTTAGGTCTATAATGAATACAAAAGTAATGATACCCATGGTTATTTAATATCAGGTCCAGCTACTAGATATGGGGTTTTGACCGATGTTCTTTGATAAAATGTCTGTGGTGTGAACGTGGCCTAAGATACAATACATGAACGTTTCAAGGGGAAGTCCCAATACATGTTTTAATATGAACGAGCTATCGGAGGATAGTGTTGTGCTGTAATCAGATACGGTGAAAGTAATGTGTATTACGTAAATGATTAACAAATTAATTATCCGTTTCACTCAAATAATTGACAGTAAAATTAAATCGAGATTCAAGCTGTTGTAGCCAGTAATTAATTATTCCCGAGCAACACGGCTATCCTATAAAAAAACCACCATTTCCATTTATTTGGAGACACTTCGTTACTCGGCATCAATAAAATAGAATCAGCATGTAGTTAGATAATTTAACTACAAGGATCGACTTTGTTGTGGACTCGGCACTGGCCTTCTAATCGGGAGGTTCGCGGCTCGACCTGTACCTGACATGTACCAATGTGTTTTTCGTTTTTCGAATTTCATATGTACATTTGTCTGACGCTCTTACGGTGATGGAAAACATCGTGAAGATGCATACATACCATCGTACCATTACTGCTCGTACCATTTATATGCCGATGACTTGCAGCTTTATACCCAGGCCGATATTGATAATGTAAATGATGCTATTGATACAATCAATGAGGATCTTAAATCTATCAAGAGCTGGTCTGAGCAGTTTGGGATCCTTATCAATCCAACCAAATGCCAAGCAATAATTATGGGTGGTTCAAGAATTATGTCAAGGATGGATCCCGATAACCTTAGCGCTGTTGTTTTCGATGACAAGACCATCCCCTTCAGTAATACCGTGAAGGATTTAGGTTTATACCTGGATTCCAGTTTTAGTTGGCGACCACAAACTGCCAACATTTGCCAAAAAATTACAGGGATTTTACGGACTCTTTATCGCCTGAAGAACTTTCTACCTTCAGAGACTAAGAAAATGCTTGTACAGACTTTGATATTTCCCATAATTGACTATGGTGATGTGTGCTATCTCGACCTGAATGCAGATCTACTCAATAAACTTGACCGACTTCTAAATAACTGCATTCGATTCGTTTATAATTTAAAAAAGTTTGATCATGTTTCTGAACATCGGCTGCGTTTGAAATGGTTGTCTATACGGCAACGTCGGCACATGAGAACTTTGACTACACTCCATTCATTACTTAATAATCCCAACAAGCCCAGTTATCTTAACAATAGTTTTGAGTTCCTATGTTCCTCACATGATAGATCCCTTCGTTCTACCTTTAATGGTCTCCTCAAATGCCCCGCCCACAAATCTGATATCATACACTCTTCTTTCTTAATCCAGTCAATCCTGTTATGGAATGTTCTCCCACTTGACGTCAGAAAGTCATCAAGCAAACTAAGTTTTAAAAAGAAATTACGAAAGCCATGAGAATCTTTTTACTCCTGTTGATTAAGGATATGCATATTATCTTCGAAATATCATTTCGAATGTCATTTTCGTTTTATAGTTTTGTAAATTAATAGTAGGCACATATATATTAGTTTATTTTATTTATAATATTTATGTATTAGTATATTATGTATATAGCATTACATATATACCATTATCCAGTTGTTTTTACCATTAAAGTACTACATCTACTTCCTTTTCTCTGCACCACCCAAAGGTTGACTGGCAGATAATGCCTTTGGCATTAAGTCCGCCTCTGTACACAAATTGTACTGGAAGTTTAAATAAATAAAATAAATAAATACATCTGCGAAGAAAGTCAATGGTGTATGTGAAGTCGACCAATTCGCTCTGAGCCAGCGTGGTTGATTATGGCCTAAACACCCTAACTTAGGGTAGGCTCGAGCCCCTCGGTAGGGACGTATAAGAGCTGTGTTGTGATGATGATCGACTTTGGACTCGGTTCTTGAATTTTTTTATACTTAAAATTCAGCCTTGAGGTCAGGATGAAATCTACAGTTTCATGAACTTGCCCAGAAGAAGACTATTAAATCTCACCTCAGTGATTCAGGGGTGTTATTGTCTAAGAAAAAACCTATAGCGATCGCTTACAATTTGACAGTCGCCGTACATCCATCGCTCTTTTATAAAAGGATGTCGGCGCAGAGTCTTGTGTTTACGGCGCAATGGTTGTCAAATTGAAGGCGATAGTGATTGATTTTTTCTTAGACAATAACACCCCTGATTGTACTCGGGAATGCAGACGCCAGCTGAGAATTCCACACTGGCTTTGCGCACTATAAAAGATAAATAGTAGCGTTTGTGCGCCTAACGGCGACACCAACCGGATATATGATAGTATCCAGCTGTGCGTCTAGATTATCGATGGAAAAAGGGTGAAGGAGGGACCCGGTTCACCGGCGACCAGTACGTAAACTCCTATATAAACTACAAAGACGGTCTTTTTTATTGCAGGCACTATTTCGAGTACCATTTTTTGAGATATAAATCATGTCTACGTAGCTATTTTTAGTTTTCGAACAAAGTGGTATGCTAGGCGAAGGACCTATGCCTAATGAATGCTATAATTCCGTTATTATGAGCAGTGGCGTAGCTACCCAGGGGCTAGGTGGTGCAGCAAGGTGAGTATGATGGGCGTAACGGCCTGATAACGATTTGCGAAATTATTGGTAAAAACCTCGTGCGAATAATCTTACTTACTTGAAACTGTCAAATAGCTGAGTGATTGACTTTCCGCCTTTCTTACCATATCGAAAGAATATGAAATAGGTATTTTAAACAAAGGAATACCTACCTAATTCAAGTCCGGGAACGTCTAGATCGAGTACCTACGCGACATTTTTTACTTCTATATACCTGCAATAATAGTGTATGTAGCTATAGCTGGGCACATCACTAATGCTTTCCCCTACTAGTTTACAAAGTCGTCAGGCTGTTGGCATACCTACTACTTACCTACAATGTTCACTAGTAGAACTCACCGAGACCAAACAGGCGGACGCTGCTTTGTTTGTAGATATGCTCTCAGGCTCACGCTAATATTCAACAGACAACAGTTTTCATTGTCAAACGCCCAGACTCGAGTTGAATCAAGTGCATTGCATACACAAACTTAGTTAACTTCTGATTGTCATCACATCATATTCAAAATTCTGAGTGAGTACCTATACATGCGCTTCACTACGTTACTTACTGCCATTGACGTCTGTGTAGAGCTTTTTGAGACCAAAAGGCTGAAATAAATTATTTTTAATTGTAATAATAATAATAATGAACATTAACAACGTTTGGTATTCTGATTCTTTATAGATAGATGAGAGATTTATATGTAACTTATTATTTATTACCTACATATTTATGAATGACCGAATGAATTTAATTTTATTTTGTCCCTCTTAATTATTATATCGCACTGATATCTGCTCAAATCAAATAATGACTCCTTAGTACGAGAAAAAGGCAGCTTCCCAATAATTGCTTCTTGTGGTGTCAACTTTTTTCGATCTATATACCTACCTAGCCCAGGCTAATAATCATTCATTTCATTCTCGTCCTTGCTAATATTGTAGGTAAATAAGCAACTTCAGAATTTTTGTGCTCGACTTATTTTTTTAAGCGACGAGGTACTACCTAACACATTCTAGAAATTCTCTCACAAAGGCATTATACTAGTTAAATATGTACGACGAGATAGCCAGTTCCTCAATAGCCGAGGAGTCCAGGTGGTGCTTGCTTCCATCTTCGCCCTTATTGTCACAACACATAGGTACCTTCAGGTGAGATGAAGCCCAAGAGCGTCCCTGTTGTGTTTAAAGAAAAGGATATCTCACATAAAGTTATTTTAAATGTAACTGTGAATTAAACATCACAACAGCTCATCTATAGGTACTATAATTTTATAAAGCTGAAGAGTTTGTTTGTTTGTTTGAACGCGCTCATCTCAGAAACTACTGATTCAAATTGAAAAATTATTTTTGTGTTGGATAGTCCATTTATCGAGGAAGGCTTTAGGCTATATAACATCGCGCTACGACTAATAGGAGCTGAGCATCAATGACAAATGTTGCAAAAACGGGAAAAATATAATGGCGAAACGTAGTTCGCGGGCACAGCTAGTATTAATTATACGTCCCCACCGAGGGGTTCGGGCCTACCATAGGTTAGGGTGTTTAGGCCTTACTCAACCGCGCTGGACCAGTGCGGATTGGTCGATTACACACACCTACATCTTTGAATTTCTTCGCAGATGTATGCAGGTAGCCTCGCGATGTTTTCTTTCACCGTAGGAGCGTCAGACAAATGTACATTTATGAAATTCGAAAAACACATTGGTAGGTATATGGCGGTCTCGGATCCCGGACCTCCCGATTGAAGGCAAGTGCCGAGTCCACAGCGCTACTGACGCTCAAACGATGACGCTGTGAAAACATATATACCTAGCCTATAATTGTAAATGTCAATATAAAAGAGGAGATAAAAAATTTGACCTTCCACTGTTTCTTGTCTGTTCTTCTCGTGTAGGATCTCCCAAATTCTGAACAGGTGTAGAGGCGACTTACATGATAATTATGCTTGGGATGCACTTACAAGGCTAAATTATGTTTCCTTCTAAATAGAATTTTGTTTTATTTAAGTAAGTTGTTTTATTTAGGTAAAGATTTTAACATTGATTTTTTTAAATTAAAACAATAATAAGCAGGGTATTATTAACACAAGCTAACTGAAACTAAATGCTTCTTGGATTTAACTTTACCTAAAACATTTATAAACAAACGTACTAGGTACTATTACGATTGACCATCTGAGGATGTTAACAGAAGATAATAAAAAAATAAGCTTTTGTGTTCGGACTTGGTTGTCGTAATACCTATTTGTTTTAGATTTCTATTAACTTAATATAGTACCTACCTAAGTAGGTAATAATCAATTAAAAGTAACCGCTATGACACCAGACATCGGCGCTACAAGTTATAGCGCCGATGTCTGGCTTTAGGTGTTTATAGGTTATAGGCAGCCTATAATAACCTATAAACAAATTGTTTTTCTTTAAAAGTATGTGTGATAAGTCACTGCAGCTGAGGTGTTTATAAAGAAAATCCACTAATTGTTGTGATTTACGCCAAAACGGGGACTTAACCGTTGTGAATTGGCAATGTAGGTACCTATTAGTTAATTTCATTAAAAGATAATTAAAAAAATTGAGTCGGGCGCTTAACTACATGCAATGCTATGCAGCTTATTGGAATATTTTTGTTACTTACATCCTACCTATGAGTCACAGCAGCGACTGCGCTTGTTATGTCTACCCTGTAGGTAGGTACATACCTATTTCAAGCTAGTCCGGCCGGCCGGATGTTATACTTCTGAATTAGGTGTAGTGTAATGAACTATAACGATTCATTGTTCACTACATCAACATTATTGTCCACGTACTCTGTCTGTACTTTGCCCATAACATTGGCTTGCATATTTTATGCTTTTGTAATCTATAAGCTTATTCATACACCAAATGGTATTTTTGTTTGTAAGGTTAAATAGAATGTGAATCACAGTTAGGACTTCGATTATTGATAGGTAAGTCTTGAAGCGCGCGGAAACTTATCAAAGAGTTACTCGTAGGATAATTTTGTCTAATATTTACAATTCTTTTGGCAACATTTTCATCTCAATAACGCAGCGTCAATTATTTTTCAAACAACAAACTTGGTAATCGAGTAAGCTGCCGGCTATATGAGGAGCTTGGTGGCGCATTGACCCATGCGCTCAGCGAACGATTGCTATGCTTAAGCAACGTTGGCTGTGGTCAGTTATATGACATGAGTGACCAAAATACGAAACATCTCGAGCTCCTCTGTGTTTCGGAAGACACGTTAAATGGTGGGTCCTACCTATACGCCTGATCTCGCCCCAGTCGTGTCGGCTAACCGTCACATCGGATTATGCGAGTGCAGAAGGAACAACAGGCCTATTCGCTAACTACGGTTTGTAACTAGAACTGTCATTTTTGATAGAAACTATATCCATTACCAGTTTAGTGATCTTATGTGTTACGGCGGCATTCATTTTAGCAGTAATGGATGTTAAGTTACTTTAAAAAATGACAATTCTAGTTAGCAACCGAAGTTAGAGAATAGGCTTGCAGATGCAGATAGTGCACTTGCGTTTGCGCAATCACTTGTGCGCTATAATACCTATCTCCCGCGTAGATAGCTAGTCTCTACTAGAGTTTGGCCGCCCCGTGACCGAATCGATTTTCGGGCACGGTGGCCAAATTCAACATACCGAGGACATTATTATTAAGTGGCTATAGTCACCTATAGTACATGTGGTTTCTTTGAGGTTTGTAAATCTACAACGCCCACAAGGACGCCAACGATAGGATATCAAGTCACAGTATGACGTTTTCTACTGTGGGCTTACTGTTTAACCAATTCCGATCGATCGACATTGAGATTGTGATTTTTCGTACGTGTTTTTAGCAACACTAGCGACTAATTGGATCCGTATCTTAAAAAAAAAAAAGCACTGAGTATAGCTCACACAAAATCTGCGCAGTACGGGTTCGATTTGGCGCCAATGTGGAAATAAAAGCATACAAAATATCACAATCTCAATGTCGATCGATTGGAATTAGTTCAAGAGTCATCATCATCATCATCACAGCTCATATACGTCCCCACCGAGGGGCTCGGGCCTACCCTATATTAGGGTGATTAGGCCTTAGTCAACCACGCTGGCCCAGTGCGGATTGGTCGACTTCACATACATCATTGAATTTCTTCGCAGATGTATGCAGGTTTCCTCACGATGTTTTCCTTCACCGTAGGAGCGTCAGACAAATGTACATATGAAATTCGAAAACGAAAAACACATTGGTACATGGCCAATGTGTTTTTCGTTTTCGAACCCGGACCTCCCGATTGGAAGGCGAGTGCTGAGTCCACAGCGCCACCGACGCTCAAGAGTAAGCCTACTGAATTGTCACTGCTGAAACAACTTATCCTACTATTATATAAACCACTTTCCCCGAATCTGGAGGTTTGGGGCTTGATTATGGCTTTTGACCATGTCTGACTAGCTATAGCCATGTTTACAGGCTCCTAAAAAATATAACTCGCATTTTTTGCCGTACTAATTTATGAAACGCTTCTTTTAGATTGTATACGTGGAAAACAAGCAAACAGTACATGAAAAAATGTGCAGTCCATACGTTAATAAGGAAGTCGTAGCCGCTAGCTTGATAAAAACGCGCAAGCGTCAGTAAGTATTGTGCAATTATTTATTAAAAACAGTAAGATATTATAGGGTGGTGCAGATCGGTCCCTTATTAGCAGAACCCAAAACTAATCCTGATCACGTTCACTGCCAATTTTAATATTCAATGACATGCGATTTATGCCAGCGTTACACTGAGCTTTTTTCATACAATAAAGTTGGTAAACAAGCGTACTGCCCACCTGAGTTGCGTTCCGAGGGTCAGAGTAATGCAACCGATCAGATGCTTGGATCAGAGGTCGAGCTTCTAGGGATCCCAATACTAACCTACTGAAAACAGCCTATAATAATGCCACCAAGTTGTGTAAGAGGGCTTACATTAGAGCGGACGCTCAGCGCATTGCACAAGTGAGTCAGGAACTGCTAGCGCACCCTACGGGTAGCCGTTCTTTCTGGCGCCTGGCCAAAGCTGTGCAATCAAACTTCTGCCAACCCTCGCTGCCACCGCTGAGACATGCCGATGGCTCACTTGCTCATCAGCCGCAGGAGAAAGCCGACCTCCTGGCAAAACTCTTCGCGGCCCATTCCCGTATCGATGACTGTGGTGCACAACCTCCGACACTGTCCCATTGTGGCAGCACTATGCCCGATATCCGCATCAGACAGCGAGATGTGCGGGCGGAGCTACAGTCGATTGATATTCGAAAAGCAAGTGGACCAGACGGCATTCCTGCGATTGTACTTAAGAAGTGTGCAGCGGAGTTGACTCCGGTCCTGACGCGTCTATACCGTCTGTCGTTCTCTGCTGGTTGTGTGCCGAAATCTTGGAAAGAGGCCAATGTCCAGCCGGTTCCCAAAAAGGGAGATCGTTCTGATCCGGCTAACTATCGCCCTATAGCCGTCACTTCCATTTTGTGTAAAATCATGGAGAGGATCCTTAACACCCAGCTGATCCGTTACCTGGAAGGTCACTCGTTGCTTAATGACCGTCAGTATGGGTTTCGTCCTAAACGGTCAACAGGTGACCTTCTAGCGTTCCTTTTGCACAAATGGGGTGAATCTATCGATAAGCGCGGCGAGTCTGTGGCTATTAGTCTCGACATCGCCAAAGCTTTTGATAGAGTCTGGCACAAGGCTCTCCTTTCCAAGCTTCCGGCATACGGATTGCCCGCTCAGTTCTGTACGTGGATTGCCAGCTTCCTCCACGAGCGTAGAGTTCGCGTTGTCGTTGACGGCTGCGCTTCGCGGTTCGTGGCAGTGAATGCTGGTGTTCCACAAGGCTCCGTTCTATCCCCAACATTGTTTCTTCTGCATATCAATGACATGCTTTCCTTGGGAAGTATACATTGCTATGCAGACGACAGTACAGTGCATGGGGGATATCACGGAAGCTCAGGGGCTGCTCGTGGCAATATTGATAGGGAGAGGCAGAATCTTATCATTGAGCTCAACAGGACGCTGGACCTCATCTCCGAATGGGGTTCCAACAATCTTGTCGAGTTCAATGCTAAGAAAACACAGGTGTGCGCGTTCTCGGCGAAAAGGTCACCTTTCCTCCCCCCTCCTTCTCTTCAGGGCACAACCCTTCACACACAGAGTAACATCACCTTGCTGGGAATGAACATTCGCTGCGATCTGAACCCCAGAGACTACATCGAATCCGTTATAACTGCTGCCTCACGGAAACTCGGTGTCCTAAACAAGGTGCGTAGGTATTTTGCGCCGGACCAACTATGCCTGTTGTATAAAACTCAGGTTAGGTCTTGCGTGGAATATTGCTCGCACCTTTGGGACGGCTCCGCTCAGTACCTCCTCGATGCTCTGGACAGATTGCAGCGTCGCGCTATTCGAATAATTGGCGATGTAGAGGCAACTAACACCCTCGAGCCTCTACAACTTCGTCGTGACATCGCCTCTCTTAGCGCCTTTTACCGAATGTTCCATGGGGAATGCTCTGAGGAGCTCTTTAACCTTATCCCTCCCTCTCCATTCCTTAACAGAAACACGCGTAAGGGCCTTCGGAGTCATCCGTACACTGTGTCCTCCTTTTCACACCGTACCAAGAAATTCCAAGATTCCTTCTTCTGTCGTTCATCCCATACTTGGAATTCTCTACCTGCGCACGTGTTTCCTCCATCCTACAACATGGGTTCCTTCAAAAGAGGTGTGAAAAAGCATCTTTTAGGCCGGCAAGGGGCGGGCAGGTAGGATAGTGGATGTCGTCCCTACTCTATCTGTCAACTCATTTGGGCCTCTTTCACCGCTTAACATCAGGCGGGAGGAGGTCATTTGCCGGGCCTTACATAAAAAAAAAAAAAAAAAAAAAAACCGAGAGTGATTTTCACACTCGCTCCGAGGTTCAGAACGGGTCGGTTGCTATCTTTTTTTTTAGTTTGTATCTTGCCGATCAAGATTAAGCAAAGGGCAAAATATTATTAATCCTTACTATGAAATTAACAGTCAATATCCATTTTTCTGCTTAAAAATAATTACAACACATAAAAATCATTATATTTCCCTTGTGTTAGACTTAAAAGAGTTCAAAGTAGTGTTATTTAATAAAATAATAAATAATTAGCGTATTTTTGACATCGACTTTGACATAAAATCTGTCAGAGTGTTTTTCACCCTACGCTCGAGTTGGTTGTTTGGTTGCATCACTCGAAGCTTCTGAACGGGCACAGAGTGTATTAACCGTCCGTCAGAGCGTTTTTTACCCCGAGGCTCTGAACGGGTCGGTTGCTGTCAGAGTGCACTCGGAGTGCACTCGAGCGTAGGTTCTGAACGCAGCTCTGATGGTTAAGTGGTAACAGTCACCTATAATACATGTGGCTCCTGTGAGGTTCGCAGCAAATCTGCAACCCCCACAAGAACCACGGTGTACGTTGCCAACTTTTGACATAAGATATAAAATCACGGAACCCAGTAGTTTCACTGCCATATCGTATCCCTAAAACCGGAACACAGCAATGCAAGGAGTGCTGCTTTGCTGCAGAAATAGGTAAGACGGAGGTACCCAAGCAGGCGACTGGTACATTGGTTTGAATTATTAGTGCAATATCTCAACACACAACATGGCATAATTAATGAGTGTTTAGTTAATAAATTATAAATAGTCATGATAATATGGCACTTGTAACATTTAGCAAGCGACTGCGAGAAGTGCGGCGTAGTCGCCGCAATCGAACGGCACACGATAGTAACATGATGTGGCGTCTTCTCTATGGAAGAAAACTATTTTTTTGAAATATCCAACGTAGGCTAAGGGCTTATTGACTTGCACGTATTTTTACCTTTTACACAATCAAAAATATTCGACCATACTATAGCACAGAATAAATAATAGTACTAAAGTAACTATAGTGCTTTTGAGTCGTCACATAGACATCATAAACTTATGGGTATCAAATGAAAGGACCTGAAGAGTATTATGAATCTAGCAACATTGTTCTTAATTCAGTAGGCCGTCGCTCACTGCGGATATTATATAATGTTGAATCCCAGTAATATGGGTGAAATTTTGATTTCACCTCCATCTCCAATAATGTGACTATCAAATGACGAGTAGGCTTGAAGAGTTGAATATCGACAGTTAAGAACCAAGACCGCCTATATGGTTTATCTTAATTATGAATCAAGTAAAAATGGCGGTGACTATTTCATTTCCATCCCTAATGGTAAGGGGACAATAAAGTATTACGTAATGCAACTTTTGAAGATTTGTATTGAAGTTGCTAACTTTTCCTTTCTATAATATAAGCTTAGTTATAGCCATAATCAAAAGTAAATATAGGCCACGCAACAAGACCCATTTTAACGTTTAACGCTATATTTGTCAACACAATAATTTTGTCTGTTATTTGTTTGAAATTGACGCAGAAGCATGTTGTATATTAATTGAGTTTAAGCCAAAACTACCTAACAAACTAAAACTTATACACCCAGTTTCTGAAAGGCTGTTCAGCGATAAAATTAACTAACAAGCTGTCAATCTAATGCTAACTATGAATTGAGTTGCTGAAAGCTAAATTAACTTATCACTGTGTTAGTTGACACAGCTGTCAAATTATTTGAAAAGTATTAAGGAAAGACCCATTTTGGGTTTCCAAAATACATATGAATAAAACAAAATATATGATTTCAGCAATGTGACCGTATCTAAAAATATTTCTCACGGGAAACCAAATCATTAAAGATATATGTAAATTTTGACAAACCAACGTTTCGGAAACTCAAATTGATTTGACACTGCTGTTGAGATGACATGGATGTTAGTTGAACAATATTTTGATCAGCCTTTCAGAAACTGGGGGTTAAAAGTGAAACGGTGGGTAAAACTAACTACAGTGTTATACTTTATTATTAAGGCGAAAAACACTTCACGGGCGTTCACTAAAAATTATTTTTTATTTCAGCACCGATTCAAAACAATTTGGCATACCAAAGAATTACAAGCCTATTTATGCTAACGATTTGAAATTACCGAATGGTGCATCGGACGAAATGAAGGAGTTCACTGCCGATATAAGGTTTTTATCGCGCTGTTCCATTATTTATTTTAACTACTTTTTTATCATTCCTTCATGTTAAAAGCATACCTAAACTAACATACCTATACGACGATAACATCTTTTATGCTACGAGGATACCCTTGATATAATAATTTTGATCATTTAAGTACTTCTATGGTAACATTTTTTCAGAGAAATTTTTGAAACGGGAATCACCAAGGAAAACTATATAAGGTTTTTCCACAACCTACTGTGGTTTGAGGAAACCATAGCCAGAATCAACTTGAAGGTTTGTCTTCCATCTTATATACAACAGTAAAGATATATTTTTTTATTTTACAGAATCGTTGAGCTATACAACAACAATTTCATTCGCTAATACGTCATTATTCGTACATTAATTGGTCACGAATAAATCGTTCATGATTTGATCTTGATCCGTTAAGGCCCCTATAGCCGCCAATGGCCTTGAGCGTACGGGCGTGGCCTAGTGTTCGCGCCACGCCACCCGCCGTTACCTCGCATCTAAATATCAATAGTAGGGTGTACGTCGGTGTTACATTTTTTGGGACTATGCAATGCAATAATACGTGGGGCGCACTAAAAGTTTCCGGAATCAGTAATAAAAATACTACTAATGGTCAAACATGTTTCTTTTTTAAATACAGCCTCTTCTGGTGATGAAAATCGTTGATCGCGTAATTGGTTGTTGATTTTTGGGAACAGAAAAAAGTCACATGGTGCCAGGTCAGGAGACTAATAGCGATAAATAAATGTAGTTGAATTGAAATTTAACTACGACTAAACAACAACTTTTATGATCGTTCGTATCGCGGTAATGTTTTGACAGGAGATTGAAACGCAACCCGATTGATATTGGTTCGAAACTGCTGTCGAAATACAAAGCTCATGCGGCGCTCCTTTTTTGGATTGAAGTTTGGCTTTTTATCAATGTTGAGTGTTTTTCTGTTCTCTTTCTCTCTGTTGTCTCTAGAGCTCCAAATTAGATCCAGCTCCGCTTGCGGTTCAACTCTCATGTAGAAATTAGCGCGTTACCAATTTTGTCCAAAGTTGAATTGTAATTAGAACTGGATTGGAGTTGAACCTCAGCAGTCCATTAGAACTGTAGCGCGATTGGCCCCCAGGACCGTATGCAGGATGACTCATCATAAGTTGTACGTTTTTCGCCTTCAAAAACTCATTGAACTTGCATTGTCTTGGTGCAAGATGATACGGCGTTGAGCGTTATTTTCACGGAGCTTATAAATAATTTCCGGTAAACAAATGGTCGTGTACCAGTCACGGTACGACAATTTTCTGAAGCAACAGTAGTCACGTGTCCAGTTTGAAGTCCAGTCCAGTCCGAACGCGTTTGAATTCTGCTAACAGCTATTAAAAGTCGTCTTACATGTTGCTTCTTCACCTAAAGCAGATTGAAGCCGAGCGAGGCTCTGCTGAGCTGTCAAATTACACATAAAATCGTAAAAAATCATGCCAATTTCCCGAGATAATCCATTTTATTGTAATCACGCAATTTTTAAAATGACGCCACAATGTGAAAACAATTGACAGTCAAATGAAGCAAATTGTATTCTTCAGCTAAAGCGTTCAATTTACAAATGTAGTAATAACTTTTTAAATCTATACTTACTAATATTATAAAACTGAAGAGTTTGTTTGTTTAGTTGAACGCGCTAATCTCAAGAACTACTGATTCAAATTGAAAAATTATTTTTGTGTTGGATAGCCCTTTTATCGAGGAAGGCATCAACAACATCGCGCTATGACTAATAGGAGCTGAGCATCAATGAAAAATTTTGTAAAAACGGGAAAAAAAATATATGGCGAAACGTGGTTCGCGGGCACAGCTAGTATTGTTTATGTAGGTGACCAATTTCGGAAACTTAGTGTGACCTATGTAGATACAAGGTTATCTTGTTTTTTTTATTTATATGTACACAATCCTGAGTAAAAATAGCACATTATTGATGTGTTACAGGTATACTCGTAGTTATGAAAAAAATAACTTCATTAAAGTTGTTCAGTCAGTCAGTTTGAATAATAAAATGGTCATGCTGATGAATCGAACCCAGCTTAGCCAAGGGGGCAGGCAAATGTATATTTAGCAAGGTGTTCATTGACATACAAAGAGACAGACAGACAAACATCATTAGTTTTATGACAAAATCGTAAGCTTGAACTATATTATACACCGTGTTTGATCAATGCCCTATCAATCAGAAACCTACCTATGTTAACGTAGTCATGTAAAGATATGGCGTCATTGAAAATTCGAAATTGTATAGGTAGACCTATTTGTATGCGGGATTTCAAAATTAATTTTACAATTTCGATTTTTCAATGCCGCCATAATTTTTTATGACCTTGTTAACACGGGTAGGTTTCGGCTCAACTCACGATTTTTTCATAAAAGTAATGAAAATGTCTGTCTTTCTGTATGTCCATGAAAGAAAAATTCAAGAATAAAAAATTACTTTATTCATTTAATTATCCACAAATATTAAAATTCCGAAAAACCTTTCACGTAAAGGACTAACAAATTCGGTATTGTGACTTTTTGTCTCTTCGTTTTCTACCTTTCGCTTTTTAGGGTTCCGTAGTCAAATGGAAAAAAACGGAACCCCTATGGATTCGTCATGTCTGTCTGTCTGTCTGCCCGTCCGTATGTCACAGCCACTTTTTTCCAAAACTATAAGAACTATACTGCTGAAACTTGGTAAGTAGATGTATTCTGTGAACCGCATTAAGATTTTCACACAAAAAAAAACAATAAATTTTCCCCCATACTTAGAACTGAAACTCAAATTTTTTTTTTATCAAACCAATATGTGATGTATATGTGATGCAAACTTCCACCGAAAATTGGTTTGAACGAGATCTAGTAAGTAGTTTTTTTTAATACGTCAAAAATCGTAAACTGCAATTTATCTTTTATTCAATCAACTCAAATAAAAAAAACATTTAATTTCATAAACATAAACCTTATGCATAAACCGTGAACCATTATTTTCTAATAATAAAAATCCCATCATTTATGTACCTAATTATAATGTTTACTTATCAATAACTAAATTAAAAAAAATACACTATTATTAAAACATCGATCAAAGTTACAACGAACTACAAGAACATTTATATTATGTTACTTGCTGCTACGGAACCCTTCATGGGTGAGTCCGACTCGCACTTGGCCGGTTTTTTGTTTATTTATATCTTCAGTGGCTTTATTGCTCATTTCCTGATTTTTTTCAATAGCTGTATTTTCGTCTTGATTATGCCTTCTCTTCGACGCAACTTTTTTTATTGCGATAAGTTAGCAAACGAGCAAACTGCCCACCTGTTGGTAAGTGGCAACAGTTACCTATAATACATGTGGCCCCTGTGAGATTCGCAGCAAAACTGCAACCCCCACAAGAACCACAGTGTACGTTGCCAAATTGTGAAATCAGATGTAAAGTCACTATTGTTTTTTTATAGCTTATTCTATTATATTCAGGATCTCTAATTCGCATACTTCTAGACTGCCTTAGACTAAATTGTTCTTATAATCACAAAAAGCGTCATTTCGCACACAAGAACTAAATTACACGTCTTGCACTAAAGAAGCGCGTATCGTATTCACTATCATCGCATGTGAATTGTGAGAAGTGTAAGCACCCTAGCAATCGATTTTACGATTTTGCGTAACAAGTGGATGGCGGCAGCGCAGCGCGCAGCCTTCCTCCTTGAATGTCAGCGCTACACTGATTCTCGTCGCCCGTTCACGACGGTTTGCTGTGCAAGTGATAAAAAAATATTTTTGTAAAAACTAATAATTATTTTAAAATAAAAAATGTACAGTTTTAAGAGTAATTAATTTACATTTAGGTCTATCAACAACCATAAACATATCATTTGTAGTTTAGGAGCAGTTCGGAAATCAAATTTGAAAACAGACTCATTAAAAAAAATTTTTTTACATACTATTTAATATACTTCAAACTTTTCAAATGTACAGTTTAGAGGGCACATATCAAAGTGTAAAATATATTTTTTGTAGAATTTTTTACCGGCTAGTTTAAGAGTAGTTCGCCTCCAAAAACCACCATTTCAGGTCTCTAGTCGCCTTAAATGACATTTTTAATATCTCATTGCTGTCAGTGATAAACAATTTTGGCACTAGGTATACGGGTGGCCCGTGCGTTGTTGCAACTCATATAATGTCCTTATATTACCATCATACTGGGTATAGCCGGTGCCTTTAATTCTTATGGTAAACTAGCTTTTCGCTCGCGGCTTCGCCCGCGTTATTATGGTTTTCCCGTGGGAATTTGATATTTTCCCGTAGGAATAATAATTTTGTAGCCTATTTTACATATAGAAGAATGTTATTTATATTTAGGAGCTGGGAAAATACATTTCATAGAAATTGGAGCAGATTTTAAATATTTTCCATTGAAACTTTCAACCCCTATTTTACACCCTTAGGGGATGAATTCCAATAAACCATAAAACACGTGTTCAATGAAATGTTTTTAAGAACATGAATCTCAAGTTTTATCAAAATCGTTGCCAATTTATAGATTTTTCCATACAAACTTGCAACCCGTATTTCACCCCTTTAGGGTAAATTTTTTTTTAAATCCCTTGTGCGATTTGTGCTTCCGTATTTTAAATTAAAACGACTGTCCAAATTTAACGTTTCTACCATTAACGGTTACGGCTGTGCGTGCGTCTATAGATGGGAACATCTCGTTTGTATATATAGATGTTGGACATTTCTCTAGATCCAAATAAACTAATACTTCCAATGATGAGTGAGAACCATACTTTACCTCGAAATTCATACGCCATTTCTGTAAAAATCGTACATAATATCTATTTAGCTGACATAGCAACCTACTTACGGCTCACGCGTATTAGCTACCTATAAATTATTATCATTATTTGTAAATGATTTTAGTACGCAATAAATAGTTGAACTGAACTTATCTACGTCATTTTCTTACTAACTTGGGGATATCTTGGACTGCGTGCTCCAACTACATCTCATAATGAAATGAAATAAAAAAAATAATAATGACTATTAACTCGCATGTGCGTAGCTAAACTAGCTCGTGCAGTCTACACAAGTAAAGTCTCTGCCTCAGAGTCGATTTAAAAAGAGACTTAAGACCTGGCTTGTTGTAACTTGTTTATACAATGTTACTGAATATTTAGAAATTAAAGTTCAATAGATATTATATGAAACTTGTATTTTGATTGCTAACTTTCACTATATTTATCATCAAAATTATTGTAAAATTAAACATTTTTGCATGCCAGATTCTGGTGAAAGTGTCTGATATAGTATTTACTTTAAGACCTACTACAATCTAGCGAAATATATATCTTATGCCAACATAATAATACTTATGAAAGTAGTATCAACAACATGTTCTAACAATGCGTTTGAGAAAAGCTATGTTTAGAAAATGTCATTACACTAAGTTTATGCAAATTATTCCTTGTTGTACTTTCATTATTCGATTAACGAATTAAAGAATATTCGTCATTCCTTTTAATAAATGAAATTATTAGTTTATATTGATTTATTATTTGACAAAGTAATTTATTCATGCTACTAGTGACAGAAACGGATCGCTGCAAAACCGACTCCACGTAGTCTTGTTTGTTCTACCCATACCGTCTTATTACAAAACATGAACTAAAGTTAGTCCTGGTTTAAACCAGGACTAAGTTGACGCTGTCTCTATCTATGTATATTGACACAAGTCAAAGCGCACTACGTTTAAACCAAGATTAACTTTAGACCAGGTTTAAACCAGGTTTTGTAATAAGACCGCTACCGTCTTATTACAAAACATGGACTAAAGTTAGTCTTGGTTTAAACCAGGACTAAGTTGACGCTGTCTCTATCTATGTATATTGACACAAGTGAAAGCGCACTACGTTTAAACCAAGACTAACTTTAGACCAGGTTTAAACCAGGTTTTGTAATAAGACCGCTACCGTCTTATTACAAAACATGGACTAAAGTTAGTCCTGGTTTAAACCAGGACTAAATTGACGCTGTCTCTATCTATGTATATTGACACAAGTGAAAGCGCACTATGTTTAAACCAAGACTAACTTTAGACCAGATTTAAACCAGGTTTTGTAATAAGACCGCTACCGTCTTATTACAAAACATGGACTAAAGTTAGTCCTGGTTTAAACCAGGACTAAGTTGACGCTGTCTCTATCTATACTATATAAAGCTGGATTATCTATGTATATTGACACAAGTGAAAGCGTACTACGTTTAAACCAAGACTAACTTTAGACCAGGTTTAAACCAGGTTTAGTAATAAGACCGCTACCGTCTTATTACAAAACATGGACTAAAGTTAGTCCTGGTTTAAACCAGGACTAAGTTGACGCTGTCTCTATCTATGTATATTGACACAAGTGAAAGCGCACTACGTTTAAACCAAGACTATCTTTAGACCAGGTTTAAACCAGGTTTTGTAATAAGACCGCTAGAGTGTAATTCAAACCCGCGTAGGCGCGGAGGGGCGAGGCCGCCCGCGAGCTTAGGAGCAGGTGGTTTTAACGCTCGCCGCCGCGGCTGAGGATGGCCGGCTCAGCCGGCTTGCAATCCGAAGCTGCGGTGGTGAGCGAAAACCATCTGCGACGATAAGCTCGCGTGGGACCGCCCCGGAGCCCCGCAGCGTCGGAGCTGTGACAGAAACCATGCATGTGCATCATGTTTGCTTGCATGGTGCATGCTTGATGTGTGTATTTTGATTATGGTCAAAAATAAAATATAAGTACAAAATTAAAAATACTACAAAACACGCAATATCTGTTATAGTTTTTATTGTCATTAACATTGTGTCCTTTTATATTGTTATTTGTATTGCAGAAGTACAATATGCGTGGAGTCCATTTGAAATGGTTGAAATATGCATATTCATTACATGTACCGGGTCTCGCCGAGAAAAGACCGTCATTGATGCACGGTCAGTATCTGAGAATGGAAAAAAACAAAACTGGACCTGAGAAGCATTATAAGTGCCATATGCATAAATTTACAGTATAGACGATTTTGTGATAAACTTGGTGATGAATGGACTTTATCCCTAAATAACAATTAAAAGCAAAGGTCTTATTAGCATATTTTTATTTATTTATAATAATATACAATACTCATTAACACAAAATCGTCTGTACTATTAAATTATGCATATGGCACTTACAGTTTAATACTTCTCAGGTCCAGAAATATTAAAATTAAATGTTTTACGTCTATACCTGCAGCCCAACGCGTTAACGAACACGATAATTTTGATGAATCATGAATCACATATTATGTGGCTAACAGCTTTGTTCATTATTAAGTATCTTGCATTGTTGGGGTAGAAAATACCCAACAGGGGCTATAGAACCGTGGCCACACTGTTTTAGGCGTTGTGTTAATGCATTTAACGCGTATCATGACGCACGAACCCTAATTTAATTTAACTTTATAAAACACAAATTTGGCCGCATATGGAGTACTGCTCGCACCTCTGGGCAGGAAGGAGCTCGCAAATATCAGATCGACCCTCTTGACTCCCTGCAAAGGCATGCGTTCTGCATCGTCGGTGATCTTGGTATCACGGCCTTAATGAAGACGCTGGAGCAAAGGAGAGACTGGTTCTCTTTGCGTGCTCTATCGGCTCTTTATCGAAGAGTTTTCTGAGGAACTGCTTGCGATGGTGCCTTCGTCACCTTTTTACCATCGCACCGCAGTAAAGTTCATCCATACCACCTGGTACCGATCTGATCTAGCACAGTTCGGCTTCAGCGTTCATTTGTAAAATAAAATAAAATATAATTTCTTCCACGTACGTGCAGACTTTGGAACAAACTCACAACTACGGTGTTGCCTGATCGCTACGATATGTCCAACTTCAAAGGAGTTAAAAAGAGCACTGAGCTATGCCCCTGGCATTGCAGATGCCCATAAGCGGTGGTTACCACTTACCACCACTTGCTCGTCTGCCGCCACCACTAGCAATAACAAAAAAAACTTAAACGCAGGTAGAACCCAGCATTTAAGTATGTATATTTATTTACCACAATGTCTTAATTTTCAGGAGACCTCCTCTTTGTAAAGCCTCAAGCTACGGACGAAGTTATGTTCGAAGCTGTCATATCAGAAATCAACGAAAATACAATACAAATCCAAGGATTAGATGGCAGGTGAGGGCAACACAATGCTATGCGGGTATTTTTATTTAACCGACTTCACAAAAGGAGCAGGTACTCAATTCGACTGTATGTTTTTTTTTATGTTTGTTACGCGATTACTCCGTCAATTATGAACCGGTTTTTAAAATTATTTTTTTATTCCAAAGAGTATACTGCCGAAGTGGTTCCATTGTAACCAAGTCAGCATCTGGTGATAGGATCACAGGAAAATCTTTAAATTTCATTGGCACGTCGCATGTTTTTTTTTATGAAGCTGTTTAAATATTTGCGTCTGGTAGTCATTATCACAAGGTTTCTTCCACCATGAAGTTTTTCAATATAAGGCTAGTTTCTTTAATATAATAGGCACATATTGATCCTTAGTTTGTATTCTTTAAGTTATATATTGTTATATCGTTTGTATATTTTATAAAAAATACAAACCGACTTCAAGAACACTAAAAAGTGAATAATAATATAGGAATACACACAACATCACATTTTTTAGTTAGTCCTCACCATCACATTTGTTGAGGCTTTACAGGAAATCAACGCTTGGCTCCGGCTTCAATATAAAAATGTTATATTATGCATTTTCTTATATTATTTATCACTTTATGTTTCTGTAGTCGGTTTTTATTATTTGTAAAATATGTCTGTACCTATTGGCGGTATTAGTGGGCCTGACAAATACACTATCGTTATTTGACAGTCCTATAGTGTTTGCTGTGTCTGTGCTACCCAAAGAGTTTTTTATTTCCGGAGATCCGATTAGAAGTAGGTACTTGTAACGAAACTAAATCTAGCTCAATGGTCGAAGCGTCTCCATTGATTTTATCTCCATGTTTTCGTCCGGTCAATTATTTGATCAAAGAAGTATTGTTGTAGAAATATGACAATTAAAAATTAATATTTTAAACTGGGAAGGATTTGATTTTGACAGGAATGTCACAGGCATTTATTGAAGGGGGAACATTACTGAATTTCGTGCAAGCCGGTTGGTCTTCGTCGCGCTCTTTGATTTTTCATATTTAATTTGAATTAATTTGTGTTTGCAAAGATTTGTGAATTTTAAGATATTAGTGTTTCGAGTTCGAATATCGAATTGTGAAGACCTAAAACATCGACATGGTTCGATGGACCACGGTCGGGTCACCTAACGGAGATTACGACAGACTGTGGTTTTAACTCCCTTCGGGGAGGGCGTTGTTTGGAACATATCAGCGCAGTCACTCTTTACCGACATAGTGACTCAAGTTCCCTGGTTTCTTTGGGAAGTGTTTAGCGGCGGGGGGACTGTCGAAGTGGACCCATGCCTTAATTGCACCCGTTTAGCTACGCATGGACTAAAGAAGCTGGTCCTCTATTTATATATGTATATTTACACCACGTATATAGGGTTCGTGAGCACACGGCGATCCCAATCCACCTGCCCGTGCTCGCGCATAAACGAGTATAGGGAAATAGGCACACAGAGGCCCTCTCACCTCGCTTTCTTATTCTTTTAATGTTAGTTAGGTGTCTTACATTGCACTTCGTAAGACAACGCAACACACCACACGTTTAAATATCTAAAATGGGGTTAGTTTGTTCTTATTTAACTACACAAATAGAAGCTTATAGATTCGGTTAGACACGATACATCAGGTAGGGACCCTTAAGCTAAAATCATTATTATCATCATCTCCATCAATGATTTTACTGAATTTAATCAGGTTACTCCGAAGGAAGCCTGCTACGCTATTTATTCAGGTCCCTCTATAAGAAACCTGCACCGATTATTCAGGTTACTCCGAAGGAAGCCTGCTATGCTATTTATTCAGGTCCCTCTATAAGAAACCTGCACCGATTATTCAGGTCACTCCGAAAGGAAGCCTGCAACGCTATTTATTCAGGTCCCTCTATAAGAAACCTGCACCGATTATTCAGGACACTCCGAAAGGAAGCCTGCAACGCTATATTCAGGTCCCTCTATAAGAAACCTGCACCGATTATTCAGGTCACTCCGTAGGAAACCTGCAACGATTATATTTATTCCTAGTTTCTCGAAGAGATTCTAGTGGCTTATTCCAATATCTGAGAATATTGAGTGAATTTTAGATCATATTTTCCATTGGGCTCGACTATGAAGTCCGCTCTAATAAGAGCTTTGTGTTTGATGCACTATTTGTCTCGTGAGTGAATTATTTTGGCACTGTGAAGTGGTTGTGCTTACATATAAAAAACTGAAGAGATGTGGAGGGATAATACTATATTGGGAACATTATCTACAACGGCAACGTGTCAGAAGGTTAGGCACGTTAGTCGACTATTACTAAAAAATATTTGCTTCAGTGTCAGAAGGTTAGGCACTGGAGTTGTTCCCTTCGACGACATCTCCGACACATCTTCTTTATCTACGAATCGACGAATTATTCACACTATGGATCGGTGCCGAAATCTTGAACTCTTTGCTAAAACTAAAGTGATATGTGCTATTTGAAGTGATAACTTTGTGTTGTGCAAAATGGAAATTGTGATAAAGATCTCATGTAAGTTTCATCATCATTATTTCAACGTAAAGCTAATTTTGCTAAGACATTAAATGTCTTAGAGATTAATCTCAAATGTATTGAGAATATGAACTGGTAGAGTTTCTTTCGCTCCTTTCTTCTCTACAAAACTAAAGTTCTGAAAGGATGTAATTCTCAAGCGTAGAGAATTTTAGTAGTTTATAAAGTATGTTGGTAGGGCGAAGTAAGGTTCATTTGGAATCTTATGGGGCCCGAGGGTTAAGGGACTACCTTCCTGAAGGTATCAAAATCCCAATGTTAGCTTCAGAAAGTAAAGACAGCGGCGGTAACATACTTAAAAATCAAAACATTTGTTTTCTCATTACTGAGATTGTAAAATTCACTCAAAAGAACAGATTGTTATTTCGTTACTATGGTAGCGAGTTTAATAAGCGTTTGATCATGTTGGATAGAATAAATAAGGTATAGGAATAGTTTCGGCAATAGGAGTTCTATATCTATCCACTTGGAAAAGATCTTGGGTTACATAAGCGGTTGCAACGTAGATCCTAATAAAATCACTAGTCGATCATTGGCCAAACTTCATACAAATCAAAGCAATTTTGTGCGTTTCTTTTAAAGGCGTAAATTGTTAGTAAAACTACGAATAGAACTGTGTAAAGGGGTTTTCTATTTAGGGTTCCGTTTGACGTTAGGTTGGATCGTTACATACTTAATAATAATTGTGGCAAATATTTTTTACAGATTCAGTAAATACTACAACGAAGCGGCGCTGTTTGACATTAGATTCTTCATGTCAAGAGTTCCCTTGGAACGTATGCACTCGGCCATTGACAAAGTTATGACATGTAAACATGACTGCAGAGTTTTTCCACAGCCTAACAAACACATACCCAAGGTCATACCAATAACAGAGTGAGTAATTTATTTATTTTTACACACTTGTACTAAATCCTCCGCTCGAGTATCTCTATCTTACCCTTATCTGCGGCAAAGTAAGCGTGCTCGCATTGCTGCGTTTCATTTTGAAGGGTAACACAGGCAGTGAGACCACTGGCTTCTGTGACTGGACACCCTAGTCACGGTAGCGAGTGACTCATGGCCATTTTCACCAACCTCTTCTTAGCTTAGGTGACTCTTAGGTGGCATGCTGTCACACTCTTTTCAATAAAGACAAAAAGTGACAGCATATGTCTTAGGGGCTTCCTAAGCTAAGTTATCGTTGGTGAAATCGGCCATTAGTCTCCTTGTAAGGTTGCCGATTAGCGAATCTCACAAGATCGACACATATACCGTAAGTGACTAGCCTTCTCCAGCACGCAACTAATGACGAAGTCAAAGAACATAACATAAAAAAAATACAAAAAATAAAATCGACTTCAAAACCACCAAAAGTCATAAATAATATAAAAATACAAACAACATCACAGTTTTATATTGAAGTCGGTGCCAAGCTTAGAGCATAAGGTGCCAAGTAATGATCACATGGAAAGTCTTAAAAAAATATAAGAACAATTAATGTCACTACTTAGTTAAAAGTTTAGCACCAACTTCAAATTAGTAATTTGTGACCAACTTCAGTAGATTGGCTTGTGATGATAAATTCAAATTTGTACACATTAGTGGAATTGATATAACAAAGTCATTAAAACTTTGAATATGAAGAAAACTGTGGATCTGTTGGGCAACTCAATTGATGTTACTAAATCTGTATTGAAACAATAGCTCCAATACTTGCTAACATTTTTATTGATTGCATTGACTGTAGTGTATTTCCTGATGTAATGAAGCTGAGTAAAATTATTTTTTTCCTTTACATAAATCCGGTAGCACATCATACTTGTAGCAAAATTTTTGAAAAAATAATGTTGGAGCAAATGCAAAGCTGCAAATGCGGTCGATCATGCGGGACCACGCCCGCTTGCCCGCGCCCGCGCATTCGTTCGTCATTCGCCCTTTCGATCTGTGCTGCGCGCTTACGCACGTTTTATGGATCTTGGTTTTACCTCATGATTGGTGTTTAAATTATAGAAAGCTCCTAAACATTTTGGGTATTTTTGTAAGCTTTTTATATATTTAAAAGGATATGGATATAGGTATATTCGTTTTGTATATTAATTCTTGTTTTGCTAAAAATCTTTCCCATACCTTTGAGGAATGCTACTCATCTCATCGGACAGGGTAGTATTCATGGTGTTTAACATATTATATATACGGGTCGTAGGTCCGAACATAACCTTTCTCATGTGAAATCATGAAAAAAAATTATTGTTGTATTAAATTAAAATGGATGAAAAATAACAATCACTTCCAGGCCTAGTCTCCTCTGGTAAAGAGCCTATTAAATGCCATAAACTCTACATGAGGAGCGACAATGTACACGAGAATAGACGTCTATGTGATAATTGCAGATTCTTCAACCCGCTCATACTGAGCAATCCAGAGCAACGGTTAGCCGTGGAGCACATAGTGGCAGGAACATCGGGCACAGCACCGTTCATCCTGCATGGACCGCCGGGAACAGGAAAAACTATGACTATCGTCGAAGCCATATTACAGGTAGGACCAATGCTATTACACTGTGATATCATTAGGAAAGACTAGATTTTAATATTAGTACATACTTGCATTGAGAGGAAATTTCAATTTCGTAGATTATCGGAGCGTCTATGGCGCTGTGGACTCGGCACTAGTCTTTTAATCGGGAGATCCGCGGTTCAATTCTGCAATGTGTTTTTCGAAATATATATTCACATTTGCCCGACATGAAATTCGAAAAACACATTGGTTCGTGGCGGTCTCGAACCTCCGACCCGATTGGAAGCCAAAATGCCCAGTCCACAGCGCCGCCGACGCTCCTTTGAAAATGAATATTTGAAAATAAAAACATAGCGACACGAATTTTTTTCTTTTCTTTACTTAGAAAACTATCGGTGAAATAATGATTTGAGACTTCGCATGACGTCATACGTAGGAAAATTTAATTACTTATGACGTAACGAGCCCGCATTCCTTGACCTTAAATCGCATTAATTCAGTAGCTTATTATTATTTCGACAAAGCAAAGAATACTTGCCCGATTTTTTTTTATCTAGCTAATTAGGTTTCGATTGTTCATGTTTAATCTGCATGCCTATTATTTTTGTTCCAGCTGGTTTCTAAAAACGCCTCCAATCGCATTCTGGTTTGTACCGATTCTAACATGGCCGCGGACCACGTGGCTACCATGTTGATAAAGTACGCCCATTTATTCAAAGAATATTTTCTTTTGCGAGCCAACTCGCGGTTCAGAGTATGGTGAGTCAATATGTTCTTATTTGATCAGGAAAGTAATTTTGTAGAAAAAGTGTGCCTTTAACTCTTTTTAGTTACAACAAATTTAAAAGACGACGGTTGTTCAATAAAACGATGCAAAATATATCGCAGCGGAACAAGACAACATTATCAAAATCCAAAGAATCTTTGTAAAGCTTTTTTTTCGTCCAGTCTTTTTTTACCAAGTCAGCAGCCGGAGGGTTGTTGGACGTTAGTTGATAAGTAGAATGGGTGCAAGAAACTTATAAGCGTTATCAGAAATAGCACCATTTACAATACAATAGGTCATTATCATGCACAATAAATAACATTTATGTTTATATTATACTTAATACCTCTACTTTAATATTAATGTTAACGGAAATGTATGTAATCAGGAATTGTATACAATTCCTAGGAAATGTATGTAATTCCTAAAATCACCTTGTAATAACCTAACCTAACCTACAGTTTAAGCCAATGGATTTCTTTTTCAAGCAGTTTGATGCTCCGCTCTGTATGGTCACAATATCTAACCTAACCTAACCTACAGTTTAATCCTATAACTCCTCTTTATTTTTCCTTGCGGGGGCCCCCTGCACCCCTTGCTGGAAGCTGCTAGGAAATGTATACATTTCCCAAGATATGTATGTATTAAATAATTTTTAAAACAATATTTTATACATTTCCTAAATAGCTTCGAAATAGTATACAATTCCTAAATTTCATACATTTCCGGTAACATTAACAACAATAAGCATGTGGCTTTTGTCTAAGGGGTCTGCTTTCGTTTATTTGCTTAGTCCACGTTCGACAGTCAACAACTGTCAACGGAAATTTAAGAAAAATGCTTGAAAAAGCTGAGATTACGGATTATTAATTCAGTCAATAAAATGTGACACGCTCAGTTTTGTTACAAATAGAGTGAATGATGTTTTTTTAGTAAGTTTGATGTCAGAACAGGAGCGCGTTCAGAGCGTTCGCGCCTTATTACAGTACGAAAAACGTTTGGGTGAAACAACCGGTCCGTTAGACCTTGAAAGTGTCAGAGCGAGTTACAACTATCGAATTCGATTCCATTCGGTTGAAAAACGCTCAGCAGGCCTATTCGCTAACTACGGTTGGTAACTAGAACTGTCATTTTTGAAAGCCACTTTATATCCATTACGGGTTTAGTGACCTTATGTGTTACGGCAGCGTTCATGATAGCAGTAATGGATGTTAAGTTCCTTTCAAAAATGACAGTTCTAGTTAGCAACCGAAGTTACAGAATAAGGGGGCTGATGTTTATTACTGTCTATCTCTTTTCTGGTTGGGTGATTTTGGGGTTATAGTCTATTACGTCATCTGCTAAAAAGAGAGAAATGAAAAATTCATCTGAAAATGGGTGATAAAAGATATTGTTGTAATGCATTCAACACCTCAGGGCGAGTTGAAAAACAAACCGAACAACTACACTCCCAAGGTCCTGAACGCGCTCCAACAGACGTCATTGGACTTTGTCTTTTATGAGGTTTTCATTCGGGCTACTCTCTAGGGCTTAAAATTTGAGGGTATTTTCACTTCAAACTTTTATTTTTCAGGGAGTCGATGCCTGAATGTTTGCACAAGTACTCGAACGGCAAAGACGTTAGCACTTATGAGCCGCTCTCAACCAACGACATTGTGAAGTATCGAATCATCATCACTACACTGTCGCATTCAGCCAAATATTCGAAGTAAGTGTTCAATCCAAAAAATGTACTTCAGAAATAAATAAATATACGAGGATGGATTAAAATGTTCGCGGCCTAGTCAAGAAAACAAAATAAAAAAGGAACAAAAATATGTTTATTTTTCGACGTAATCTCCGTCTAGCTCTATGCATTTTTTTTCACCTAATTGTACATTCCAACGCTTCTATGCCACTCTTATGCCACATAGAAGGGTGCAATAATACTCAGTCTTTTTTTTTCCTTTTTCAAGATAGCCCACCTTGATGTCGCCCTTAGCATCCCAAAAAACGGATGCCATCACCTTGCCAGCTGTCAAAATTGTCTTCGCTTTCTTTGGTGCTGGTTCATCCCTGATTTTCTATTGCTTAGATTGTTGTTTTGATTCCGGAGTATAGTGATGAACGCAGGTTTCAACCATTGTCACAAATCTGTGAAAAAAAACCTGGCGGTTCAGCCTTAACCATCTCCAAACAGTCGCGTGAAATCGTCAGCCGTATTCGTTTTTGCTCAACTGAAAGCAATCTGGGGACTCACCGAGCAGAAACCTTAGAAAATCCTAGTTCTTTGACTATGATGATTTGTATTACGTTAATACGAGATACCTTTAATGTCAGCAATCCCCCTTTTTTATACAACTAAGTTGGCAAACAAGCATTAACGGTAACTAGTAACAGTCACCTATAGTACATGTGGCTGTTGTGAGGTTCGCAGCAAATCTGCAACCCCCACAAGAACCACAGTGTACGTTGCCAACTTGTGACATAAGTCACCGTACCCATTAATTTCACTGCCATAATTTACTCTGCAAACCGGAACACAGCAATGCAAGCACTGCTGCTTTGCGGCAGAAATAGGTAAGACGGTGGTACCCAACCAGGTGACCTTGGTACAGAGTGTCCCTCCGGTTCCCTGATGGTCAATCTTTGGACTGCCATTACAAGATCACACACTTTATCGATGTTTTCTTTAGAACTTAAGACTAAAGAAAGTCTTACAAGTTGTAGGCCTTCCAGAGTGAGGGTCGTCTTCGATGTTTTCTCGTCCTCGTTAGAACTCTGCAACTCACTTTTTACCATAGTATACGACGGAGCAGATTCCCCTAATGTTGTTTCCATGTCATTGTGAATCTCTTTCGGTGTTAAATTTTTTTAAACATGTATTTAAGACCGCACGTTGCTCAATTTTCTTTATTTCCTAAAAATGCTACACTTGAGCTCACTTTTCTTGTTATAATTTGAAAACCACAAACACCACCAATATACAATTTTGCGCGTTGATAACCAGATAACAAGTGAACATCATGACAGTAGAAAAATAAAAATGAAATGAGAATTTATGTGTGAGGCCGCGAACTTTTCAATCCACCCTGGTATCTACGGCCAAAAGCCGAAGTACGGTTACTCCTAGTTTTAGCTATCTAGAGCTTGGTGCAGCCAGCAGCCTTTTTCTATTGGTTGTTTTAATTTTATGTCTGTTGCAATGTTTGGTATATAATACGAGGAAATGTGAGTGCGGGCAGCCAGCAGGTTAGGTTAAGTTTGCAATTTCGCCTGGCAAGGTTAGGTGTTATCGTTCTTCGGCTATTAGCCGTAGCGTATAGTAAGCAGTTGCAGCCGATAACAGCCGATATAATATCGGTTATAACTAAAGGTCGAAGTAATATTTAAGGGGCATATAAATTAGATATACACCCTAGGAGCTTGTCTTAGATCTGGAAACCTAATACTTTCCGAGTTAGTCGAATTTCAACTGTAAGCGTAAACTTTCAAGTGATATAGTCCGGCTGAGTATGGTAGCAACACAATAGAAATGTAAACAAAAGAAAAAAGGTATACTGATGTAGGGCTGTCGACAGTTTGGATGTAAAAAGCAGCTTGTTGAGATATATTTTTTTTACGTAATTGCCACTTCTGATGGATCACCACCATCATTTTCAAGAGCCGCCCATTGCTGGACCTAGGCCTCCCGCAAGGATCTCCATATCGATCGGTCCTGCGCCTCCCGCATTCAGCGGCTTCCCGTGATCTTCACCAGATCGTCGGTCCACCTTGCGTCTCCCGGTACGCGGCCGCCACTCGAGGACCTTTCCGCCCCAACGGCCGTCAATCCTACGAGCGATGTGTCCTGCCCACTGCCACTCAAGGTTTGCAATTCTTTGGGCTATGTCGGTAACTCTAGTTCTTCTATGGATCTCATTGCCCTTTGAGTGACATTTAAGCCTTCTCATGAGATCCATTGTAAGCGGCCACGTTTCAGTTCTGTACATGACGTACAGAACTGAAACGTGGCCGCTGATGAGGCCGTTGATGTATACATACGCTCAAATATCATTTGTGTGTTACGTTACACCCCGTGTACACAATCATTTCTAAACATAAGAAAGAACAATGGTCACTTTCAAAACTTAAAGATTATAAAAACTAGTTTTACTTATTGTACTGGTTAAAAATGCATGTTGAAATAAATATATTATTTTTTAAACCCCGAAAGAGATATTCGGGTTTTAATATTATTGATAAAATACGCATTTCGGACCGTAACTGGCTGTACGGATGCCTTCCGAATGGCGATGTTATCAAAGTGCGCGCTTAAAGCTGTTTCGAATCACGGTGAGAATCATCGATGACGTCATTACGTCGAACGCTTGTATTGTCAAATTACAAATGCATTCTGCCTCTGGGAATAGTAAAATGGCGGAAAGAAATTACATTAAAATGCGTTCAAGAAGATTTATTATTTTATTTTGTACATTTTTTATTTGGGGTTTCATAAATATTCTAAATACATAAATCGGTTACTTACATATTTTATTAGGATCACTTTTATCCGTAAATTAATCTCTTTATTTTTCGCTTTTTTCGGGAACAGAAATTACCATTGTTCTTCGCCAATAACAACCCTATCGCACGAAGAGGGTGTCGATCGAACTTTCCCCCCGTTGCACGTTGACTGCGTACATCATAATTAGTACATTACTGCCGCGGTCTATAATGACTACTTTGCTGGTCGTGCTGATGATGGCCGACAGCGCAGCGTAGCGCAGCTCCAGGCCGACACAGCGCGGTCAGCGTGCAGCACTTGATGGACGAGCTGAGATAAAGGCCAGGCCTTTACAGTGAGGACAGCAAGGGCTGCAATGATGGCCAAGCTGGAAGGCCTAGAGCGTAGCTAGGCTAGCTCGAGGCAAACATAGCGTGACCAGCGAAGCAGTCATTGTGGGCCAAGGCTTGTATAGTGCTTTACTCAAAAATGCAAGTACCTAATCTAAATAAAACCAGCAAGTAATTTAAAAAAATATTAATTAACTAGAAATTTAATTAAAATGACAATAGGCTAGATGACTAAAAAAATTTTTTTGCTTTAATAGAAGCTCATTCATATAATAAACAGAAAGAAAAAAAACGGTTTTCGAATAACTATAAAAACAACCAAGATATAAGGTAAAAAGGATTTTTCTCCATCTCTTTCTAGCAAAACGGCAATTTACAAGGAGTTTATATGGCCGTACTCAACGATGACGTCACGGTTGATGTCGGATCTCTCTGTCTAATCGTCTTCAAATCAACAACTTAAAATGCTTGTATCTAATGTATTTCTAAGCCGATTTTAATTCTAATTTCACAGGACTGCATCTTTCTCCACGGTATTTTAATATTTAATGACGAGAAGTAAAAATTAGAATTCAGTCATCATCCCAATTATGAAAAGTTAACGGCAAGGTCGACTTTGCTCAAACAAGGTTGTCAAAATAATGACCACATTACATGCATTTTTGAGTAATAGTACATTACGATATTAGTGCGTTAAGATGCTCGGCTCAATTACGCCCTCGCCTTCGGCTCGGGCTGAAATTCCGCCTCGCATGTTATAACCAATACGCACGTATATCGTACGACGTTTTTTAACACATTTGCGAGGAAACAGAAAAAAAAACATTTTATAGAAAGATAAGCAAAGAAAATTTGAGAAAAATGGCGCGAGGATTATTTTCTGCCGTGGCTGCATGAAAATGTTGGCAGACGCTAGAGCATGCAGCCAAGTTTTTAAATTACCGAATAAACTGTTTTTTATTTTTATTTTAAATAAACTCAATCTGTGAATGCACACTGTTGCTTTCCCGCCATTATAACAGCGCGCTAGCGCTGCCTACTGACTGGCGCCGCGCGGCGATTAGTTCGAAATTTGAATAGCAACAGCGCGCTGCTCACTAGCTGGAGTCGTGCGGCGGCGATCAGTTCCATATTTCAAATGGCAAATAATACTGTTATGGAATTTGTATGGACTATAACTTAACTATTTGCTTTGGTAACAATCGCGTTTTTTATGACCCGCTTTACATATTTAAAACCGGTGGAATTACATCAGCTTTACGAGCAAGGGTGTTAAAAATTCAATAACGTGTGCGTTTGTGGTGCGCGTGCGCCTCGGAACAGAAAGCTGAGGAGCCCGCCCATGAGCCACCTGTTCGTGGACGAGGCGGCGCAGGCGGGCGAGCCCGCGTGCCTCGTGCCGTGCTCGCTGCTGCGGCCCGGCGGCGCCATGGTGCTGGCCGGCGACCCGCTGCAGCTGGGGCCCGTCGTCATCTCGCACTCGGCGCGACGCCGCGGACTCGGTACGCACGGACTTAGATCATTTAGCCTATGGATAGCCTTCAGATTTATATTTACGTATTTTGTCGAAATCATCGAATCGATAGCCTTCTAGTTAGAGGAAATAAATTGGACTTGATATTTCTCTACAAGATTTTTAGGAATATATTGGATTGTCCTCGGTTACTCGGTAAACTAAATATCGGAGTCCCTCGTAAGTCGTAAGCCTCCGCGTTTCGTAATTCCGTTATTTGGAAAGCCACGCGCTCGTACTAATATCCGCATGCACTCCGCACTGTATCGTCTTTTGGATGCATACAACAAATTGTCGAGAGACAGTGACCTTGACATGTGTTCTCTGTCTCTGGAGATTCCGTAGTAGACTAACCGAGTTACTTAATGATGTTTAGTTGTGTTGCTGCTGACGGATTTTGGTTTGTGTATTGTATTGTGTTATTGTTATTATATTTTAGATTGCGATGCCATCGTTCATGCCATAATTTGTCTCATTTTCGCGTGTAATTTGTAATTTGCTTAATTATTATTTTGTATAATGCCTGTGTGCTTAGTCTGGTGTTGATCGTATTGTTTAGTTTGGTACATGATGTGGCTACCTTCAACAAGTTGTTACATTTGCTAGGTTAAGTTTTTTTGTTAGTATTAAGTTATAATGTAACAATTCCTGGTGGTCCAAATAAATAAATCATAATTATCGCTTAAAGTGGCGAATTTTAGCAATAATTGTGATTATGATTATTCCTATACTTTTAATCGATGCCTGAATAGCTACCAAAATCTAAAATATCTATATTGAGTTCTTGACCGTGCTATCTTTTGTAGAAACGTCTTTAATTCAGCATAATTAATAAAAAACGAATGGCGACGCTAGTCTTAGATCATTTAGCATATGGATATGGTACGCAGCAAATCGCAGTCTACATTCCCAAGTAACATTTTAGGTTCTAGAATGGTTTTGAAAAGGTTCTAGAACCTATATATGGATATCTGCTACTAAGTCTTAATAGACTCAATAATGTCATATTAACCTTATAATAACCCCCTGAGTGCAAAAAGGGCCCACGTTTTAGAACCTTTCTGAGAGCTACAGCAAAACCTATAGGTTAAATCACAATACCTTTATTTAAGGTTAATATAACGTTCTAAAATGTTGTTGGATGTATCTTTATGATAACTTAAAACCGTTTTTAGGCATGAATTAATGCTTTTTCGAGACTCCCAGGTTTTAAAATGTTTCTATTTAAGATTTTTTACACAGAAACAAGTGAATTTCAAATCTTTATTTATAATGGCGATTCCTTGTTTCAAAATGGCGAGAAAAGGTAAGTGTTGTATTCATAAAAATAATAAGTAGCTTGCTGACGCCAGGAAAAATTAAAAAATACTGCGACTGGCACTTTATTGTAAAACTTCATGATAATAGAGCTGTATAAGAGGTGGGCCCTTCGTAAGTTAAAAATCTGAAGATATTTCAATAAAATAAAAATTATAAAATACGATGGTTGGTGATAAATCGCATTAGAAATGAAATTTCTATCCATATAAAACATATATTTTAAATATTTAGAACACATTACTTAATTTTGCCTTATTTAATTTATCAAAATATTGCCTTTTGTTCCGATAGATTTTTAATTTCAATAAAAAATATGGCTGCCGATAGGAAATTACTAGAAAGAATTTAAATTAACCTTTTCAGAACTGTAACAGCTAAAAGCTTATTATGTTTGCCAAAATAAGATCTAAAGATTATCTGGCGGAGCTAGTTAAAATTACTAGGCTATTTTTGCAGTTGCTTAAAACTCGCGGAGATAACTGAAATTTTTTGAGGTTGTTTCTTAAGTTTTAAAATATTCTCGTAGGACTTAAGTCATGCCGTAAGCTTATACAATAGTATTACTGGTTTGGGTTTTAACCACATAATCCTAATTTGTTTGTCTAGATAACTTTAATATAGCCTAAAGGTTTCATGTAGGTTTTAGAAATGACTTACAGGTGATTTTAAAATTCTATAACTTTATAGCTGTATATAAGTTAAAAAATTAACCTTTAGATCTCACTTTAGTATTATGTTAGCTTTCCTAGAACTGAATCAGGAGTCTACGACAACTTTAAGATCTTAGGACTAAATGCTCCTAAAACCTAAGTAAAAATAACGTTAATTTAAACTCTTGTCAGCGGTTCCAAAGTTGTAATAATAGTCAATTAGTTTTAGGACTTATTAATCTTTCTGAAATACTAAATACAACCAGATAGCAAAACGTTAACCTTTTTATGACTCTTTTAAAACCTTGAGGTAAAGTTTACAACCGAGACCCGAAAAAAATGTTACTTGGATTTTTCCGACACATTTTGCGGGAGGCGAGGTAAACACGCATGGCACACTACTAAAATCTAGCATTCAATTACAGATATGCACACTATGAAAATATTACCTCACTATAAAGAAACACACACACACATTGACAATTTAACGTGTATCTACGCAATCGCCCGCAAATCATGCCCGTGTACTCTGTTGAGCTACCAACGTACCATTGTATTTTACATGTGATAGGAAACGCCATAGTCTTGAAGATTTGTGTTACTGGATAGCCTTTTGCAAGAGGAATCTGTACAATTAACCATTTTTTACTAGCTCTTACTTGCGATACGAAACGACACCTAATGGCAGCGGCCGCGCATCAACTAGTTTTATATAACGTGTATGGTAATATGGTCAACGTAAATTGGCAGAGGGGTTCGCCCAGCCTTGCCATCTCCTGTCTGAATGCTCTAAGGTACAAACGGACTAACAGACTCGTTCTCGACACGCTTCCTTTATACTTACAGGCGTTTAACAGAAACAGGTAGGTACTCCGGCGGCGTCGCAAGAAGTCCACAGAACTCGTGGGGACCGTCAAGATAAGAAAGGTGGCCCTCCGGCCTTTTAAATTCCAGATTAAATGAAAATAAAAATAGCAGTCTAGTTAAATATAATTATTTTCAACACTCTTCCTCATAAAGTGGCTCTAATCCCATGGCAATTAGGCACATAATGACACCTATAATCAAACTGTGACTTTTTCATTACTATTATTCACGAGTGAGTAATAGTTTTTTTTTAATATTATTGGTTGAGTTACGCTTACACTTGCGCTAAAATGCTATCCGCGAAAAGCCCAAAAAAAGAAACCTCATTTTTTAGTCTATGGCCGATGCGCGCGCATAGGAAAACTGATTAATTTTTCCCGCCATTACGAAATTTATTAGTCTATGGCCGATGCGCGCGCATAGGAAAACTGATTAATTTTTCCCGCCATTACGAAACATTTTTCACAACTCGTCTCGTTTTCTCTTTTGAAGTTATTTAGTTAGTTATTAATTAAGATGTCTGCACATACAATTTATGAAGAAAATGATTTATGTTGTACACCGCCCGATATAAGATGTGAAGCCCAGAACGTTATGGAAAGTTTACTACCAGAAAACTCAAAGGAAAAATATCTATTAGCGTACCAAAATTTCATACAATGGCAGAACAACAAGAATACGCAGTCTTTTTCAAAAAATGTGTTCATGGAGTACTTTAAAGAATTATCTTCTAAGTACAAACCTAGCTCTTTGTGGTGTATTTACTCAATGTTAAAAAGTACAGTCCGAACAAAGAATGGAGTGGACTTAAAAACATACTCGAATTTGTCAGCTTATCTAAAGAGACTATCTGATGGATTTAGAAGCAAAAAATCAAAGGTTTTATCATCTGATGATATTGAAAAATTTATTAAAGATGCTCCAGATAACCAATATTTGGCTACAAAGGTTAGTTAAATTAATTTTAATTAAATATTTAATAGCAGCTTGTGTTGTGTGTTGACCTTAATTATTGTTTCTTTTGTTTCAGGTTGCTTTAAAATTTGGTGTAACTGGTGCCTGTAGGATACAAGAATTAACAAATATAACTGTAAAAGATATATTGAGAACCATGGCCAGATGCTTTTAGTGAAGATACCTATCACGAAAAATAAAATACCTAGGTCATTCACCATACACGGTCCATTCTATGATATTGTTAAGAAGTATGAAAGTTTGCGTTCGCCAAAAACAAAAAATGACCGTTTCTTTCTAAATTACCAGAATGGTAAATGTACCTGTCAGCCTATAGGTATAAACAAATTTGGTTCTATGCCTAAAGAAATCGCTAAGTTTTTGGGTTTAGTAGATGCTGAGAGCTACACTGGACATAGTTTCAGAAGAACTTCAGCTACATTGCTGGCAAATTCAGGAGCTGATATAATGACTTTGAAGCGACATGGCGGGTGGCGATCTAGCAATGTAGCAGAATCATACGTAGAAGATTCCATACAAAACAAGAAGGAAATTTGTGCAAAAATCACAAAAAGAATTAAACTTGATTCTGAGACGCATCCTACTGGCGAAATACCAAGTACGTCCAATGATTGGATTTCACCTACCTACACGAATAATGAACCATCACAAATAACAATAGAACATGAAAGTATTTCAATAAATAATCTATCTGATGAGACCGCTATGTCATCAAAAATAGTAAATTATAATTTTACTAACTGCACATTTACTAATTGTTTCTCTAAGTAAACTTTTTATCTACTATGTAAAATGGTTTTTTATTTAAGTATTGTTTTATTCAGAAGTGTGTTGAAAAACGTTGTATGATACACGTGTGTATTGATGGTTACCGTCCTCGGCTTCTTAAGACCCTAATCACCAACATTACACACTTGTACCATAATGTACTATTATACCATTCCCCCTCTAAAAAGCTTATTTTATTCACTGAAAACAGTGAATAAAAAGAGCTTTTAATCACTGTTTTGAAGTTTGAATTTAGAACACACCAATATATTCGACCTCCATTTCATTGTTTAACAACCTCGTTGCGCAAAAAAATATACAATACAAACTTCTTGTGCAATGAATAGACATACAAACTCCTTGTGCAAATAACTCCCCGAGATTTCATTGGTCGACATTTTCTATAAGAAGTTTGGCATTAGAATAAAATTACTCTTAATTTTAATAATTGTTCCAATTTTAATTAGCGATTTAATTAATCGAACCTTCCTTTTTTCTTCATTAAATGTCTATTTTCGCTAAAATCTTTCTTTTTCTCGTAGTCATGGTATGAAATATTATGCAACTCTTGAATAAAACGGATTTATATCGAGAGCCATGAATCACTCGTGTCGCTCAGGATTCTAACACTTGAAATCATCATGAATCACTCCCTATGGTCGTGATTCAGTCATTAGAATCCTTCACTTGCTCGTGATTCATATATCACCCTCGCTTTAATTCCGTCCTTTATTCACTAATTGCATAATATACTATTTCAACACACTTGCTCGTGAACTAAATCTAATTACACCAGCTTTAGATATAAAGCAGCTCATAAAACACGTGTGTGTTATAGTCGAGACACGCATCACAAAGGCAGGGCAATGCTGCACTTGCCGCCAGCAAAAAAAATACTATTCAATACTAGTCAAAAATTTTTTGATTGTTTCTCAAAATATTCTCCCTTTGCATCAATGTGTTTTCTCATACGATTGAACCAATTTTGAAAACATTTGTGCCACTCCTCCGTGGTGACGTCAAGTACATGTTTTTCATACTCTTCGACAGCCTCTTCTGGTGATGAAAATCGCTGATCTATCCTGTTCTAAGACGCTATGTACCCGCAGATAATAATTCACATCAAACTTTGGTAAGAGATAATCGGCCAGTTTTGACTTCGTAGAGCATTGTCCCTTTTGTACAATGTACTAACATCAACATTCTGCGGACCTAAAATTGGCATTGACCATTGGCAGAATCATTATATGGTCATAATATGATTCATATTATGAATTAAATGCAATTCTTCAAAAGCAAATTCTACTTGACAGCTTTGTATGAATATTCGACAAGTTGTCACAATTGACACTTGAACAATGCCTATTTTGTGAACCATTTTACGAATATTCATACAAAACTGTCAAAAGGAATAATTGCTTATGATGAATTGCATTTCATTCATAATACGAATCATATCATGATTCTGCCGATGCGGCCTTTTTAGGTCCTCTAGTATCTATTAAATGTTAAATGTAGAGGCAGTGTTGTTTACTTTTTGTAATTGAATAAAATACGCACTTCTGTATTTATCTGTTAACTTCTGTTACACAATATTTATAAATCTATACTTACTAATATTATAAAGAGGAAGGATTTGATTGTTTGTTTGTTTTTATTGAATAGGCTTCGAAACTACTGAACCGTTTTTGATGAAAGTTAATATAGGGATAGTTCGAGACCAGGGGAAGGACATAGGGTAATTTTCCTACGGGAAAAATCTGACGAGAAAAGTTAGTTATAATGCAAACAAAGTTGCATACGGTCAGCTAGTATTGTATTAACATACACTCAGGGGCAAATTTAGAGGAACGATAAAAATTCACTCCTAGTTTTGATAACGCTGTGTATTTCAACATACGAAACCATATTTACTTTTACCAGCTTTCTAGTCATCGGATTCGCTACAAAAAAAAAACATTCGACGCGGAAACCAGTTGTACGATTGTGATAAAAAAGACCACCATTAAAAGTTGCCGTTCTTCTCCAGGTCACAAATAGGGGAATTTTGTCATTATTCGTTATGGCTTTGGTTATGAATCCTGGATAACAATCAAACAAACGCATTAAAGGTCAATCACACATCGATATGATGTTGTAAAAGTAGCTTGAATCTATGTAAAAAGTGTAGTGTTCCTCTAAATTTGCCGCTGAGTGTACTTAAGATGCGAATGATGCGATCATACAATTTGCAATTGCGAGATTTAACAACTCTGTAAAATTTGCGGCAAACGTGATCGTGTGTGTACGATAATGTGCGTTTCTGGCACTATGCGTCGAAAGGCGTGTGTGACAGAGATAACGCTCTACGAAACCAATTCTGCCGGGTACTGTAACTTAACTGCTTGTCTGATAGAGTCACAGTAAGAGTAATTGTCTGATAAAGTCACACTAAAGGTAATTGGAGTAGAATAGATTTAAAGCCTTGCGGAAGTGTTCAATATTCGCAGGACTGGCGGCCGTTGGGGCGAAAAGACTCAAATGACGGGCGTACCAGGAAACGTCGTGTTGCTGGGTACCAGGAAACGTTTTTATGACCTGGTGAAGGTCATGAGAAACCGCTAAATTCAGGCAATATAAAAAGAAAGAAAGGAACGTTTATTAAACTCGCACAGATAAAAATAATAATTTGAAAAAATAAAACAATAACAGAAATAGACAAAACAGTAACAGAACATAGAAATATTATTATTTTAGTGTGTGTGTGTGTGTGTGTGTTTTAAAGAGCCGTGCCTCAGCATATACTTCTGGGTCATTCGTAGATGATCAGAATGACCCAGAAGCGCTGTTATTCTGACAGGCCCCTAATATAGGATCAGGCTTCAAAATCATTGGGAAGGTGAATTTCCAGCAGATGGCGTTTCTCGTCTGATATGATAATGATAAATGTGTTTTCTAAATAGGAACCTCGCTAATGGAGCGTCTGATGAAGGGTCCGCTATACAACCACACGAACATGGACAGCAACTACACGGTGATGCTGCGGAACAACTTCCGCTCCAACGAAGACATCATTGCCTTGCCCAACGAGCTGTTCTACAGAAACCAGCTTCGGGTGAGATTTTTTTATTGAGAATATTAAAGGGTGACAAATATTTTGTTAAAATATATGTGTGTCAAATATTTTGTTCACTGTAAAATGCTAAGGGGCCAATTAATAAAAAATATACCACATGCATTCTTAGATTACACGCATCGGGTCAAAGACGCGAAAATAATTTGATTTCTCGTTAGAAATATTTTTAGACACAGTCACATTGCTGAAATCATATATTTTGTTTTATTCATATCTATTTTGGAAATCCAAAATGGGTCTTTCCTTGATAATTTTGAAGTAAATTTGACAGCTATGTCAACTAACACAGTGATAAGTTGATTTAGCTTTCAGCAACTCAATTCATAGTTAGCAATAGATTGACAGCTTGTTAGTTAATTTTATCGCTGAACAGCCTTTCAGAAACTGGGTGTTAGATACTAAGACATAGTTTCAAGCTTTGAAACCTAAATCTACTGTTTTGATGTATAATACTATCTACCGAATAAATAATTTGACTTTGACTTAGTGTAAAATAAAGTAAACACCGCTCACAAAATAAAAAACAATAATAACTATAATAATTTATTGTAATAACAATAAAATTAATTATTTCTTCATACTAGAATTAAATTTATTCATTTCGTCAAATGGCTTTGCGCTAAGGGCTCATTGCTTGGCTTGCATTTGACATCATCTCAATTGTTAAGAGGAACCAAGGTCGAAAGAATACAAAAATAGGTATTTGTAAAATGTATTGCTGTCGCGCTGTGTCCGAACAACTGAACTGAGCGCGATAGGGACAACTGCAGCTGGGACCGAAAATACCTATGAAAAGTACACAAAATATACGTTTCGTAGTCCCTTATTTTCTCCGCGAAAAATTTACGGATTTAATTACTTTTTGCGTTAAAAATTAAATCAAGGCTTTTTCTGTGTTTCTATGTTTTGCTTTTTTCATATAATCTTATTCAATTTGTTTGCTGGACGTGCTGTATGTAACAGCAGAAAATTAGGTCGATTTTTAAGGTTTAAAATCTCTTTTAATAATAAACTTAATAAAAAAAGTAAATTATGGGAACATGCTTATAGTGGCTTATAGTGATTTTACTGGAAAAAATGGAGCAACTAGTGCCATTATCCAGGAAGGAAACAGGGGACTACGTCTGTATGGAAAAACGGACTGTACGATTTCCTCTTACAGTTAATTAGGATTCTTGCGTGTACAATAATCTCGTTGTTCCTTTCGAATTTTGGTCGAGTTGTGCAAGAATTTGCCAGACGGACATAAAATCGCTTTTTGACTGAGCTATCGCCTTTTTGTATTTCTGCAACACACATGTCATTACTTATTGTAATTTTATAAATTATTTAGTAATAAGTGTAATATAGTAGTATAAGTGGTATTAATTTAGTTTAATATTAGATAAGTTTATATTTTTTTCTGTGTGTGTTGTAAAATTTACAAATAAAGTGTTCATTCATTCATTCATTCATTCAAACTGTGTGATAACATCATATTAAACAGCGGAAGGTTGCATATTTAAGGAAACGTGTTTTATTGTGTATAGGTGTGCGCCAAGGACGACCGACTGAGCACCGTAGATATTCTGGGCACCAAGGGCGTCAGTCGTGCCGTCGTCTTTCACGGCGTGCTCTCCAAGGAAGGGAAAATGGGCAAATCGCCAAGGTAATGCAATTTCAAAAAAAATCTCTATACACTTTGATTCTTCCTGTCGTCGGTGTATATGCGAACAGAGTAAAAGATATCATCAAGCACGTTGACATAATGCAAGGCAATTCTTCCAGCTACTTCAACAACATGGAGTTTGAGATAATACAGAAGTACGTGAGCAGCCTCATCGACAGGCATGGCGTGATGCAGAATGACATCGGTATTGTGACACCTTACATCAGACAGGTAAATTGATATAAACCAGCAAGGAATAAATAATGGACGTGTAAGTTCTCTACTTACACCTCTGTTGTGCGTGAAGCATTAAGTCCGCCTTTGTACACACTGTACAGTCGGGGTACGAAAATCTTCATCAATTATTAAATTCATTCCTTTATAAAGCCATAGACTCTTAGTACCTTTTGAAACCAAAGTACTACGTAGATAAGTGCATATAAAATTATACTTGCTTGATATGAAAAAAAGGGTCAAAATAGTATACACCTCTGATCTATATCTAGTTTAATATCAACATAAAACCTTTTTAATGACCTAGTCAAATAAAAATAACTTCGTAATTGTTCCAATCAAATATGTTCAATAGTGTCTATATTTTCTCTTGTTACCTGTCACTATCAGTCGCTTAGCCTATATTTCTGTTTTCTTTGAAATGAAACATTGCCAGGTGTGATAATTGTTTTGGTGCAAGCAAATGTTTACTTAAAAGTGAGGAACCTTTTCTTAACCCGACTGTACATAAAAAATAAGTCAATAAACAATCATCACATACATAACAAAAACATCAAGACGGTGATGTTCAATTTCAGTCTTCAGTGTGTAACCATCTGTGCTGGAGGTATAACAGTGCACAAGTGTGTGCGCAAATAAATCATTCTTTTGCTGGCCACACGCGTTAATATAAGTATTAACGCCTGCGTCGGAATACGCGTTACTATACGCGTAAAAATAATGCCTTATAACAGTGATACTATCTGCCGAGTTTGTAATACGTTATAAAAGCTTAAGAGGACTATGAAGTGCCGATTCATAACTCTAGAAAATAGGACTATGTTTAGAAGGAAAAAAACGTTATCGCTATTTGTATGGAAACTAACAGCTTCACAATCCTCTTAATGCCACTAATAATGTTACAAACAAAGAAGTTAGCAGCAAAGCGCTAAGGAGTTGGCCACATTATTAGAATAGAATAGAATGATTTTATTTGTCTTATAATTACATTTTTATACGTAAGTTATACTGCAATATAGATTAAACTTAAGACAAAATGGTCCATGGCTCAGTGGTTGCAGAATATCCACAACCCCTGCTATTCTGCCATAGCCTTTTGCGTTTATTAATGCGTTATAATTATTGCGTTTATTAACGCGTTACGACGCAGGTGAAGCCATATCATTTAGCATACTATAAATACAAAAGAAAACACCAGTCCAATTTTTTTAAAATAATGACGAAAAAAATTTTGCTCCATTGCTCGCAATAGCTGGCTAGCTAAATGTATGTATCGCTTAAAGGACCTTTTGATCCTGAAGCACGGGTAAGTGCACGCGTGAGTAAAGTAATTCGAGACGCTTTAATGTTTTCCGTTGATTCATTAGGTCTCATGTACAAATTCGCAGGCAACAAAAATAAGAAGGTGGTTGCATGATGTGAACTACGGCAAAATCGAGGTGGGCACCGTGGAAGCGTTCCAAGGCAAGGAGAAGCGAGTGATCCTGATATCAACTGTACGCGCCAACTGTGACCTCCTGGAGCACGACGCGAAGTTCCAGCTGGGATTTTTGGTCGACGATCAGGTACATACATGCCACTCACACCTCTAATTATACAAGGTGTTGGTGCACAAACCCTCAACCAAATAGTTGCGTCTGTAAAAAAAATTATGAATAAATAGATATAGCGTCATTGAAGCCTACCCATCAACGTGGGTAGGCTTCAATGATGCCATATATCTATTATTAGAATGTAAGATATGGCAACTTTGAAAATTCGAGTTGGTGATATTAATTTTCCTCATACATTTTTTTACAGACGCATCTATTTGTTTAAGGGTTTTCAAAATAAATTTTAACAATTTCGAATTTTCAATGACGCCATAACTCTTATATATAACATGGATAGGTTTCAGCTTGACAGGGTATTGATTAAACAGAGGTATATTAATGTGTTATGTGCAAAGAAAATTGAAAATGTTATATTCTGTGGCTGACCGTGACGTAGCGAGCCCCCACTCATCATCACAGCTCACGTCCCGACCGTGGGGCTCGAGCCTGCCCTAAGTTGTTATTATTATTATATCATTATGTGTTTGTTGTTTAATATGCAAATTCTATTTCGTTTATTACCGCATTTCCTTAGTAATATAAAAAAAAATGTTTTACTATTATGTAAAGAAACCTAAACAAATTCTATCACTTTTTTGTAAGATTCCAAAGTATTGTAAACCTATCCTAGGGATAATTCAGCAATTTTTTTTTGAGGGGGCAATTTATTGGACCGTAAAATATGTAAATTTGGCCCCGCCTGTTAGGGGTTATTGTCAGTTCCTCTAATAAGGAATCTTTCCTGCTCGACCTTTCCATCTGAGATGTAATTTAAAAAGAAAAACACCGTTCGCAGCGGTTCAACGTCGCCATCACGCGCGCCAAGGCGAAGGTGGTCGTCGTCGGCAACCCACTTTGCTTGGAGAAGGACGAGAAATGGCGCCGGTACATAGACAGATGCCGCGAGCTGAACACTTACGATGGTATCGACGTGCGGAAAACGGAAATGCATGCGGTGCAAGACGAGGTACTGGGCAGCATCATGCCTCTGATGAAGCAGCTCAAAGTGGACAAGACAAAGTAATTCGTGCCAATCTACAATGTGCCATTTGCATTTATCTTTAAGAAACATCTATTTTTGACATTTTTATAGTTACTATTATCTATGTGACTAGATTGCGCACCTCAGACAAATAAAATACAGGGTGTAACTGTATACTCCAATAACATTTAAGGGTATGTATCCATCAGAAGTAGAGATTCTGTAGGAAAAATATTAGGGCTAACAAACCTACTTTTTTCCCATACAAACTAAATAAATTATTTTTGGGTACTACGTAAGCGTACGAGGAATACTTCGCTCACGTCCGTCACGTGTCATTTTGTGTTTAAATTTCTTTTGTGTTGTGACTTGAAAGTTTTTGCTTTCAGTTTAAAATCAAATAACTCTGAAAGTATTGGGGTTCCAGGTCTCAGACAAGCACCGAAGGTCTATTTAGTATCTAACTTATATGCCCTTTAAATGTTATTGGGGTGTTCAGTTACACCCGGTATAAGGCGAGCGAGAGAGCGTGAAATCAAAGTATCCCTTTCTGATATCAATTCAGCAAGTCTCTCTAATTATACTCTCATAACTACCGTTGTAGTGATTTTAATTTAGAATTCAGTGTTCAACAGACACTATTTTTTTGGGAAATACCTTTTTATACGACGATTTTAGGCAATCAGGCAGCCTACGCAATTTCAGCTGCTTTAGTTCGTAAAAGTACTGCTGTATGGACAATTTCAATGTAAAAAAGATGAAACTGATTCCTACCATTCTAAACTTTTTTGTTGCACACCCAACTCAAAAGCCAAATAAAGATTAGGAAAAGAACACATTTATTGTCTCTAGACCATATCAAAGGAGGGTTTGATTTACTTTGTGCTGAGTAGAATTTGACAGTGCGCAATCTTGTTAGCGTAGTATAATATTATTGTTGTTAGTTTAAGTACTTAATTATTATAGGAACGACAAAAAATAGTAATATCAAGTGATTGCTGTTTATAATATATGACTTACTGTGATGGACTTGGTCAGGTCGCAAATAGAAATGGCTCAAATTTTTCTAAATTGTTTTTTTTCATAATTGGCAAAAATTATTGGCTTGTTATTTTCACATTATTTGTTACATGTTGGAAGGCTTAAAATAGAAGTTACCTTAGTATTATATTACCCCATAGAATTCTTTATTGTATTTTAAGTATAATAGGGGGCCAAGTGTAGTTTTATTACAATATATTGTCTAGAATTAAGCTTGTTGTAGTTCCGTAAGATGAAATATGTTATCGACTTAATTTTAGATGTGATGGGCAATTGGAAATGCACGACAAACTTTATTCAGTAATTATTCTAAAATAAATTGCTATAATTATGTTGTCTGTCAGAAAGGTGCTAGATTATTAACTTTTTAAGGCATAAGAAAATGACAGCTTAAGAAATCTAAGAAACATTTTTTTTTTTACAATTACATGTTTGTTTATTGATATTTGGTAAAGTTGCACTTGTTTTGTCAATTTTCAATTGATTGTGATAAATGTTATTATCTGTTTATTACTCTCTTTTATAAATGCGACCATCTTTATTATTCGTTTATTTTTATATAGACTAAACCACATATCAGTCATAGACTAAAGGCTAGATCAGCAACTACACATGATATTTGTAGTCTATATACTGATATGAATGATAGGAAGTGTTACCGTGCGTTTACACTGAGAAACATAAAACATGTAATGTTTTACAACCTGTTGTATGATACAAATCTTAAAACTTGTTGTGTATGCTTTTGCGTTCGCACTGCCGAAAATTGTGTTGGATTCGGAACAAATCCTAAGATTTGTTGCAGATTGCGTTAGGATCGCCTCAAAACTTGTTGTCTGTCAACGTTTTTTATGGATTAGTCCACGATTGCGTTCGCAGATCGCACTTTTGGCTGTTAAAGTCTTCATACATGTTTTGCAACTTGTTGGGGTGTTGACAATGGAAACGCAGAAAAAAAAACATAAACATTGACAGAAACATTTTTAAAAATACCTGTTTTTATGTAGATGTTTCGTTAGTGTAAACGCACGGTTAGAGGGATTAGTTTTCTTTTTCTTTTATACAAACATGACAGAATAACAAATTACCAAGTAATGTTATATCTCTAAATTGATAACTTAAGGTGCTAATGTTTAGTTGCTGCGCCTTGCATATAGATTTTTGGGTTTAATTGGCCTTTTTCCAAAAATCGCACAGTTTACATTATTGTTCTCATTGCGTATTGCTTTGCTTTATTATAATATTGACATAAAATATTATTATAGGCATATAATTTTTTTTTTTTTTTTCATATTGCTTAATTTCATAATATCTGGGACCAGAAATGACTATTGTTATCATTTAAATATAATTATTAATAAAAATATTTTAATTATTTCTGGTTTTTATGTTGACCATCAGTTCCAACCATCAGTAATGTTATATTGTTATAATACTCGTATATAAAGAGGTAGTTTGTGAGTTTGGACTTTCGAGGTAATCTTTGGTGCTACTGCTCCGATTTTAAAAATTCTTACACTAATATAATGCTTTATTATCACCGAGTAACATAGGCTACGGGCTACAGTCTGATTTTTAATTCGACAGAATTCTGACAGATGTCATCCATATACAAATCAGATATCAATAACCTTTTCTGCTTAGAATTTTTTGAATATTTAATAATAAAAAATATGAAACAGAATTAGATCAAGTAATGACATTGTAAATAGTGTTTGTTTTGTGCACTCAATGCACACTAGCTAGAATGTAAATTTTTAAGTGCTAAATGGAAAAACAGATTGTAACAACATATTTCTCAAATAAAAAATATTCTATCATCATTGTCGTCATCATCATCAACTCGGATTATAAAAGAATCACACACACTATCCAGCAGATCATTAAGAGGGCACATTTTATCTTCTTCAATAATAAATGGTTTATGCATTCTTGCCATTTTACAGCTGTAATATTATATGCCCTCTAATATTAATTGTTTTACTTTGCGTAACTTGTACCGCGGTGCATGACATGACTCGGCGTAAATAGTTTTTTAATTTTAGATTTGACATCTTGTTATATTGGCTCTTTGAAGAAGCAAAAATTTTACACACGAAGAGGTTTTTCTAAAAAAGGTTGGCAGGCAGCCTATGGATTATTGAACAGGGATCCCAGTAATCCTACTAATATTATACATGTGAAAGTGTGGATGTTTGGATGTTTAGATGTTTGTATGTTTGTTACTCAATCACGCAAAAACGGCTGAACGGATTTGGATGAAATTTGGCATGCATGTAGCCTTTGATATGGAAAAGAACATAGGCTACCTTTTATCCCGATTCCTTAAGTAGTTCCCGAGGGAAAATTGAAAATTGTTTACGAGCTAAGCCGCGGGCAGACAGCTTTGAAGTATCCATGTCACCTATGCTATGGAAAAGGACATGTACTTTATATTCCTTAATGATCTCTCAAATAGTTCCCGTGGGAAGATTAAAAATTGTTAACGAGCGAAGCTTTAGACCCAATTCTGAAGTCCACGCAGACGAAGTAGCGGGCAGAAGCTAGTAGAAAAAAAATATATGATATTAAACAATGTAATTACCATTATGAGCGAAGTGCAAATAGATCAAAACAAATTAAATAAACTATAACAAAATTTATCAATTTTAGGTTTTTTGACATTAAAATGACATTTGACGTGCATTTGACAGCCACAGCTTACGGTGTCGTTCTTAAACGTCCGACGAAGAGCGTCGTCCTCTCTGTCTCTAGGGTAGGGCCGGGTCTCCAAACTTTGAATCCTTAGGGCCATAATATTTACTTCAGTATATTCCAAGGGCCAGAACAGTTTTAATGTTTCTGCCCTTAACTATATTTCTAGACCAGTAGCTAGCAGAGGGCGCGACCTTAGTAAACATACGTTTTTTTTTTGCATTTCAATTACTTCAACTGTCGCAGGCCCGATTGTTGGCATTGGCGGGCCGGATTTGGCCCGCGGCCGGCCCGTAGTTTGGAGACCCCTGCCTTAGAGTGTCAGAGCGAGTTACAACCGAACAACCGTCGAATTTGATGGTTGTAAAACGCTCTGCCGTTTATTACTGGAATATTCTTACGTGATTGGATGATATTGGGGGCTAAATCTAAAAAAATGTCATCTGATAAAAAGAGAGAGATATTAAAATTCTCTAAAATTCATGTGAGAGGGAGATAAAAGATTTGGTTGCTGCAATGCGTTCAACGCCTTTGAGCGAGTTAAAAACAACCGGACAACTACACTCACAGGCTCTGAACGCGCTCCGTTCGTAAACCATCGCTCGACGTCTGGCGATCGCCCTAGACTTCCTAGACAAATGCCACACGCTACCGCAGTCGTTCCGCAGAAAAAATGTATGGAAATGACATTAGCTTACGACAACCTCACGCTATTTTTCTACAGCTAATGTCATCTCCATACATTTTTTCTGAAGAAGACTGCGGATAAGTTAGCGTGTGGCATTTGTCTAGGGGGGTGGTGCGGCGAGAGGATTGTCCTCTGGCGCCCGCTCCGCTGCCTCCTTCTGTGAGATCACATCCTCGCAGAAGGAGGCGACAGCCTCCCACGCCGTCGCGCCGGTCAGCATCTCGCATGCGACGCTTGCCAGCGCGACGGGCGCACCCCTACTTAGGCCCAGCGCGAGGGCTAGTGCGTCGCGCTGGGGTCACCAGGCCGGGCACTCCGAAAGGGTGTGTCCGGCCGTGTCGTCAGGAGCGTGGCAGTGGTGTCACTGCGGCGTCTCCAACCCTCCGTGTGACATGGTGCAGATAATGGCCGAAGCAGCCGGCTCTATATACTAAAATCCCTGTTTCCGGACACCGTTTTAAAATTTAAAAAAATAGTTATCTATGGCCCCGTTCCGTTTCGAGATTACACTACTCACAGTACTCAGACTGCTCACGCCCGGACCGAATCAATAGACGCGATAACGACGCCAATGGCATGCTATCGTTTCGGATCGATCGTGAACGCGCTTATGTCAAGAATATCAAAACAAACATAACCTCAAAAAGAATTTAACTCGTAATTTCAATTGTATTCTGTAATATCCAAGCTTTAGCAGTTTTTCTTTGCCATGTACCTACCTTTTACCATTTTCTGCTCTTTTAGCGTCTTCAGGAGACAGTTTGAGGTAAACTACTTTTGTTTTATTCTTTGACAGAAACTGGTAATTCTAATGTCGTAATTTTTTCCTTATATTTAATTAAATTTTTAGGATATTTGGCTTATTTTGCCTTCAATTCAAATACAGAGTAATATTCAACCATCGAACTAGCGAACCAAAACAAAATGTCAACTTGACAATGACATTTGGCTCACGGTGCTGACGAATTCGGCCTGAGCACTGTAAACGTTGTTTGTGACGCAATCAGTGACATCATCACATCCAACGTGAACGCTGAGGCGCGTTCAGCGCCTCTGGGTGTAGTTGTCCGGTTGTTTTTTAACTCGCTCAAAGGCGTTGAACGGATTGCAGCAACCAGATCTTTTATCTCCCTCTTTCACATGATTTTTTATTTCTCTCTCTTTCTAGTAGATGACATTATAGAATATGGCCGCCAATATCATCCAATCTCGTAAGAGTATTCCAGTCATAAACGTCAGAGCGTTTTACAAGTATCAAATTCGATGGTTGTTCGGTTGTAACTCACGCCGATACTCAAAGGTCTTGAACGGGCCGGTTGTTTCACCCGGTTGTCACGCTCGAAGGCATTGAACGGGGTTAGAGCGAAACGTTGTACTTCACGCCAAAGGCCCCTCTGTTGTCGCGAAACGGGCCGCCTGTTAGTACACTCACAGTGCTGAGGCGCGTTCAGCGCCTCTGGGTGTAGTTGTCCGGTTGTTTTTTAACTCGCTCAAAGGCGTTGAACGGATTGCAGCAACCAAATCTTTTATCTCCCTCTTTCACATGAATTTTATTTCTCTCTCTTTCTAGTAGATGACATTATAGAATATGGCCGCCAATATCATCCAATCACGTAAGAGTACTTCAGTCATAAACGTCAGAGCGTTTTACAACCATCAAATTCGATGGTTGTTCGGTTGTAACTCGCACCGACACTCAAAGGTCTTGAACGGGCCGGTTGTTTCACCCGGTTGTCACGCTCGAAGGCATTGAACGGGGTTAGAGCGAAAAGTTGTACTTCGCGCGAAGGCGCTGAACGCGCCTCTCATGGTCACTATAATCGCGAAACGGAACGCGGCCTATTTCTATCTGTCAAACTGTCAATGTCAGACGGCGGACGTCGTTTGACAGTCGACGAACTAAGTTAGAGGATGGGTTTGCTTTGTAATTTTAAAATTCAATACAGTTTTCAAATTCAATTCATTTCCTTTGATGCAACTTTTATCAGATAATTTAGTGTTGAGGATAAAGCACTGCATTTAACGATTGTTTTATTTTCTTGAATAAATCAAAAGTCCTATAAAACTTAACCTAAAATATTATTATTACTTATGAAAAACTAAAACAAAGACTAAAATAAAATGCAGAAAGAAGAGAAGTTCTTAGATATTTTAGAACCAAGAAGAACTCAAACGGGAATTTTCCGGTTTATGACAAGAGCATGGTATCCCAAAAGAACTCAAGTGCTTGATAAAATATATTCACCTCAGGATATCAAGGATATTACTGCCGCATCTTTGTATTTGGAAACTGTTATAGAAGCGGTAAATGAATATACATAGATAAAAATAATTAATTCAAGGTTGACTTATTGTTTTACAGAGTGGCTATTCGTACCCAGGTCCCTTTAGAATGGAAATGCTATGCAAACTCTGTAGTGGGGTGTATCTCAATAGTGAGATAGGACAAAACTGAAAACTATAGCCCAGGTTAGACATTGTGACCACTCACAGCCAGGGACCGGACCCGGTTACCGTTATAGCTGGTAACCTTAGGGTTTTGATCGGGTATTTTATAACACTGGGTCTTCAAACCCTTTGCCTTACGGTAAGCTTTCAATCGGCTTACCGGTTTACACATTAATCCCTTCGATTGAATTAATTTGGGTTACCCAACCGATATCAAAAACCCCCAAATGGGTTACCGTTCTAAGTGCTGATTAATTTGTGCAAGTTATTACCTTACGTATATCGCATCTAGATTGCTTTTGCACGGCATATATGCCGAAGTTCGCGACCGAGCTATTTCCCGCAGTGCTATTTCAATCGCTCAGTGTGCGTGAGGGAAAGGGTTACCCTTACCCGAACAGTAAGCGCATAAACCCTGAAAACCTTAAAGACTAGGTAAGCGGTAAATTATTGTTGTGGGTGGTAACCCCTATTTTATGGGTTATTGTTATTGTTTGGAAACCTGTTGAATGGCTTACCGAGCCCACTGGGTTACCCTACAAATGGGTTATCCATTCGAACGGCTTAAGCAAAAGAACGGGTTTTCCAGTCCCTGCTCACAGCAGAGTGAGCAGAGCATGAAACTGCATGTTTCATGCTCTGCTTACAAAAATCAATTAAAGTGGACCCGCGGTAATCTGGATTACCACCTAATCTGGCGCCCCCTGTAATGTGATACGCCTATCACTGTTGATTGTACATGAAAATTTCAGCAAATCTTCACTTGCTAATGTAAATAAGTTTATTTATTATTTTTTTGTAAATTCTATAGCACTGATGTTATTTTTGTAATGAAATATTAGCTCTCCATTGTAATGTTTAATTTACTAAATTCCACATACATATTTATACATAATTATGTAGTATGAGTCGTAGTTCAAATATTTTTTAATATTTTTAAAAAATTATTAGATTTATTGATTTGTAATTATTCAGTTTACAAGGTACTCTTATACAAAAAAAAATCACACTATAGAGGGTCTTAGGCAGTACTCTATTATCCGACAAATTCAATAATTCGACATCGCCTGTAAAACATTTGTCGGATTACTGTGAGTCCACTGTAAATTTAGTAAAATCTGCCTTGTCACCATTTTTTTCTATAGAGACGTGCCCTGGGTCTGAATAGCAATCAACTTCTAAAGGGACTATGCAATAGTATTTATGATTATATTCTTAAAAAACTATTGCCAACAGTATGATTTTGAACTTCTGCATATTTTTCAGGAGAGTTTGAAAAATGGCAAAAAGAAAGAAGCATTGAAAAAAGAAGTTTTTAAATATATTGATGAAATTGGGATGGACAAAAAATTACATAGAATAAGATGGCTTGGTATATTCACTCTGAAGCTAGCTTTTAATATGAATATTGGAATATTTGTTAATGAGAAAGCAATTTTAAAGGTGATCCATTAAATTTTAATATTTTCTATCTATCTAGCTACAGGGAAGAGGTTTTCCAACAGCTGAAGCTGCCCCCAGCAGCCATTGAAACGTATACAGATCTATTGTGGTCACCTCATCAAATAACATCAGTATGACCCGCAATAGTGAAATAGCTAAAAATCCTTCATGTCTTGAAGTGGCACTCTGGGTCCACCCAGTGCTTTTCTCCTTGCGTAGGCAACATAGTTTTTACATCTCTCATGTTCGGTAAGTAGGTCCTTATTACCCCCAAATGGGGCTTCTAGGTGACCAATTAGCGCTCTAGGGTAATAATGTAGCTAGAAAAGCCCTGAGGCTGTAAGTAATTTATTGCCAGTATGATGGTTAGATGTACGCAAACTTTTTGAAATAGTGAAGTGTTTTTTTTATTACTTACCACCCTAGGGCTTTCCAAGCTACATTATTACCCTAGAGCGCTTATTGGTCACCTACAAGCCCCATTTGGGTGTAATAAGGACCTACTTACCTCACAATCGGGCTGCAATTGATGCCTTACAGCCCTTGGCTACTAATCTACTATTACATGAAATGTCAATAAGTGTCCTGTCATATCACAAAATATAAAAAAGGGGGCATGGGCAAAGTCTTGTTAGGCTTGCAGTAACCTCCTAAGGCTGTGTGAGTACCCTTAACTAACCCCAGAGTTTACATTGCAGTTTGGTGTGACAATTCCCTAATTGGCTCTTTCAAACAATGAGCGCACTTACAGGAATTGTGTAGCCTTTTGGTGGACGAAGTCTTAACAGACTTTTCATGTATGAACATGCAGAATACTTACTGATTATTAGAGATTCTATTTAGATGTGCGATTTAGCTAGGAAGTATGGATACACCTGCTTCGTTGGTCAATTTCGGAAATTTATATTATTATATCAAATTTATATTTTTTATTGTAAACTAAGCATATATATATTATGTAAATGAATATCTTTTTATATAAACAGCTCACACAAAAATCTACTTCTGGATTATTATTTACTCATTGGCTATATTAAGAATTCATCATGAATTGCACTACCTATTCAGATAACTGCTCATTGCACAGATAATGACTTTCAAAACTTTAAATAATAATAATCATAATTTGGTTGGTGACTTGTGAGCCCACCTGGCTAGCTACCACCGTCTTACCTAAGTTTATCGCCATAATAACAATGTCTGAAACATTGTTGTATTCCAAATTTAGAAGTAAGATTGGAGATTGTTAAGAAGCCAGTTCCTCATTTCAGTTGTTGGGAGTCCAGAACTCCAGATGCAGCTCGCTTCCATCTTCTGCCATATCATTACTTGCCATCAGGTGAGATGAATGCGGAAGGTGAGGCGAGTTTCCCTATTGTGTGTAAAACAATATTTAAATGGCAAAAATGCTATAATACCCATTACACTTTTTAACCAGTTCTTGTTTTAGGTAAAAGATGGAATGGGAAAAAATCCTCTTTTGTTTCTACCCACACATAGAAGCTATGCTGATTTCTGTATATTGACATACCTATGTTACCATTATGATATTGACTTTCCAGCTGTGGCTTCAGGAATGGGTTTGTACCACTATTTTATTTTTTTACTACTTTTACTCACATGAATACTGGCTATGAATGAAATTATGTTACATTTTTTGAAAATATTCAATGGATAACAGCATCTACATTAAACATAAGGACAAAAAATAGTTAGACTTGAAATTTAAATTGTTGCAGATTTTTATTCAATGGCTGTGATTGGGCAGGTACTTAGAGACACCTGTGCCTTCTACATTCGACGGACATTGGTTGGTGCGCCAGTATATGCAGCCACACTTAAGCAATATGTTCGCACTTTGGTGGCAAAGCATTGTGCACCAATAGAGTTCTTCTTAGAAGGTACAAGAAGCAGGAGTAATAAAAGCCTGTGTCCAAAATATGGTATGTATGAAATAATTTGCAGAATTTCTCTGTCCATAAGTTGCCTTGCGGAGACTGCCATTTACAAGATAGGGTCAGCTGTAGCTAGCTTTTTCCCTGTTCATATTTATTTGTAACAGTTATTTGTTAACAATGAATTATGTATGACAGAGTTTACTTTCTCTGTTTGCTTATTGTTTAAATAAAGTTATTGTTTAATTAATAAAGTTAGACATACACAAGTACCAAATTTTTACACTATAAATTGTTTCCTCAATGAGAGAGGTAATTTTGTCGTATTATGATTTTCATCATTTTTCTATTCTGCGCAGCTAAATAAGCTGCATCGGCAGAATCATAATATGATCGTAAATATTATTCTGCCAATGCTGCCTTTTTATGTCTGCTGTAATCTCCACTACTAAACTAAGGTGACGCTAATGACACCAACAAACAGTATAAAAAAAAAGAATAAGATGTTTGTAATTAGTAAAATAAGAAATAATTATACAAGATCTACAATAATAAAAAGAATATCATTCAATTGCCAGAATAATAAAGAAAACAAGTATTTACTACTTACTTAAAAGTGGATATATACTTATGTCCAAATCATGAATAAATAAACAAACATTATAATGTGCACTCAATGTGCTATTTCATACTTGTAATCACCTTTTCTTGCAAAGGAATGCTGTCAATGGCACTGATGCCATTCTTTGCGCGGGAAGTACCAGACATAACTATAGTACCGGTCAACATTAGCTATGATCGCCTGATGGAGCAGAGCACTTTTGCATACGAGCACTTGGGTGTGCCTAAGCCCAAAGAATCTACCAAGGTAAGCTTTTGTGAGATTGGAACTGATATTATTTTTACTCTTCTTTTATGTATCTGAAACAATAATCAAACTACTTGTAAACATATTTATAGATGTCGTACTGCTTATTTTCGTATAATAAAATGAATGAATGAATGAATGAATGAATATCTTTATTGTTTCTAAAATAAAAATTTTACAATAATTTAAAGGAGACAATTTAAACAAAAGGCGACCTTATTGCCAAAGCGGCAATCTCTACCAGGCAACCTCTGCTAGAGGAAAGCTAACTTAAAACTTATCATGACGGGTAAATAAACAACATTATATTTTGTTATTTAATATTAAATTAATGACTATAAACTATAATAAAAATATAACGTATAATAAAAATGGTAGTGATCATAGGTAATATTACAAAAATGGTAGAAAACGGCAACTTGATTGAATCCTTATAATAATGCGAGAATTTATTATTAAATCCTTTATTGCACATAAACAATAAAATTTTGGTTAAATTAAATATTGTACATAGGTGGGCTTATCTCTGGTAGAGATCTCTGCCAGCCAGCCCTTTTTTTTCGGGGGGAAATGCGTAACCGCACCGTACCCGCCGTTGGCTAGACGGCAGGCGTGTGTGGGGCTGGCCCGGCAGCCAGCCCTAACAGGTGTAGTGAGACTGCAATTGCGGAATATGATAAATGATGAGGAATTTAATGAGGAATATGATGAATTCTTTAATTTTACTATAATATGTAGGTTTAATTTTCCACCATATCAGATCTGACCCCCTAAACAAATGTATGGAGATGACATTAGCTGCGGAAAAAATTGCGTGAGGTTGTCGTAAGCTAATGTCATTTCCATACATTTTTTCTGTGGAACGACTGTAGAGTGTGTGGAAAAGTTAGCGTGTGGCATTTGTCTAGCTAGAGCCTCTGAGGAGAGATGAGAGTATGGCGAAGACTGCTTAAAAATTTTCAATAACTAATTGAAAAAAGACTTTTTTAATGTCAAACATAAATGTCACCATCCAAAGGTTGACTGGAAGAAAATGCCTCAGGCATTAAGTCCGCCGTTGTACACAATGTACATAAAGTATTAATAAATAAATAAATAAAATAAATAAATGTATACAACCAAAAACATTTGAAATGATTAATGACGACATTCGTGGATAACTTTTTCACTAACTTGTGACAAACGTGATTTTAATAGAATTTCGACTAATTAGTAATAATTATATTATTTTTAAAATAAGCATTGTATTAAGATTCAATCCTATCGTTTGTGAATGGTTCGGAGGTGTAATTTTTATGTATACTACAAATCCAAGACGACGTTAGTACCCGGCTGTCAAAAATATTTGAAACAGCGAAGTCATCGTTTTACGAAGAATATTCTTTCAATTGTTTGAAAAATACAAAGCTATTCAAACCATAATTGAGTGGAACACCAATGTAGCTTATTAAGTCAGTGACAGAGTTAGCCACACTCTGTCAATTCAATGAAGATCGTTATCATTCCCTTCTGGAGAAACAGACTATAGATAACAGTAACCATAATTTAATATTGGATAGCAATATAACTAATAATTTGGATAACAATAATTGTGTACCCAGTCATACATCTTCTGCGCTCAGTAAGGTACGTCAGTCAATAGTTACGGGTGAGACCAGGCTGCCCGTATCGAAATGTGTTATATTCTGTGATGAAATAGGTAAGAATATGGGTCACTTGCTATCAAACCAGCTGGGGCAAAGTGTCATAAATTATTGTATGCCTGGCTCCAGTTTCCAAGATGTGGTAGATAAAATTTCTAATTATAACTTTAATAGTAATGATAATCTGATAATATTAATGGGAAATAGGGGCAATTTAAACAAATTTCAATTAAAAACATTTTATTCGAAGTTTGAAAATTTGGAAGTAAATAAAATAATTATGTATACATTTCCCTACCACCATCACTTATCTGAATATGAGAATAGTATGAGATACAAATTAAATCTGACACTAGATGTATTGACTTGTTACTCCAAAAAATTTCATATCATTGATATAAACAAGTTGACATGTGCCCCTAATAAGATTTATCTGACAAAAGATAGATTATATCTGTCTACCTTTTCAAAAAAACAATTAGCAGGTTCGCTAAGCTTTTATTTTTTATGTTTAGCCAAGAATTTGGCTACTGACAATGCTTTTATTGAGCAACACACTCAAAGTAATGTCTTGGAACAAGTTCCAAGTAATTTAAATTAAATATTAAGACAAAAGAGGTAGCCTCTTGCAAGGTACTGACCAAAGGAAAGCCCAAATATTTACGGATATTTCATCAAAATATTCAAGGCTTTTCTGGAAAAGACTTGGAAATAAATTTATTTTTAGACCATGAAAACATAGATATACTTTGTATTACTGAGCATTGGCTAAAAAATTATGAGTTGTTAATAAGTTTAAATAATTATAGAATTGTGAGTTCATTCACTAGAAAAACAGCTATTAGAGGTGGATCCCTAATCATTTTACATAATGACTTACAGTTTAAAGAACGAAAAGACATAGTTTCTCTTTCCATTGAACGAATCATTGAGCTGTCATGTGTGGAACTTGATAATTTTATTATAATATGTGTATACAGACCCCCCTCTGGAAATTACTCAGAGTTTGAATCCAGTATGGAAGATGTATTAAGAATAGTATCTAGCAAAACTAAAAAAATCATTGTATGCGGTGATTTTAATATAAATATTTTAGAGGAATCACAATTATCTAGTAGATTTATTAATTTATTTAAGTCATTTAACTTGAATTATGTTTTTCAAGAACCAACCCGAATTACAGCTACGTCTGCTACTTGCTTAGACAACATCTTTTGTAACTGTAATGTACAAGATAAGTTAATTATTAACTGCATTAATTCTGACCACAGCGGTCAACTAGCTTCGTTCGAGCACCATCATGTTTATTCTATACGTGAGATTACCTGTAGACCTATAACCAAACGCGGGATAGAGAAATTTAAAAAAAATCTTGTTAATCAAACTGCAAATTTGTCGATCGAGGGGACGAACGCCAATAATCTCTATAATAATTTATTCCATGTAGTTAAAAATGAATGTAATGATATATTCAAGGAAAAGGTCATTAAAGTCAAAAACGGGAGTAAGAAATTCAGTGACTGGGCTACTCCGGGTATATACAAAAGTCGAAGGAAACTGTTCTTGCCCCGCAACTCGCGTTGATATTTAATAAATGTATTGATGAAGGTGTCTTCCCCGACCTCATGAAGAATAGCAAGTTAATACCATTATTTAAATCTGGGAATAAAAACGATCCTTCAAATTACAGACCAATTTCGATTCTACCAGCACTTAGTAAAATATTCGAAAAAATTGTATCTCAGCAGTTAATAGATCATTTTACATGTAATAACATTTTTCATATGAACCAATTTGGTTTTACCAAAGGTCGTTCCACGACAGATGCTGGAGTTGCACTTCTCAAACACATTTTTGCCGCTTGGGAGTGTAAACAAGACGTGATTGGTATATTTTGTGACCTGTCGAAGGCTTTCGACTGCGTTAGTCACCAGACTCTTTTAAATAAACTCAAACATTATGGTGTCACCGAAAAAGCAATTAGCCTTATGGAGTCTTATTTGTCCAATAGGGTCCAGAAAGTTGTTATTAGCAAAACTGAGTCTGTTGGTGCATCTATAACTATGGGTGTACCTCAGGAATCGATATTGGGACCTTTGCTTTTTTTAATTTACATTAATGATCTCCCACATTTCACTAACAATCTGTGCGATACAGTACTATTTGCAGATGATACTTCTTTAATATTTAAGGTTGACAGAGGTAATGAAAATACTGACGTTGTAAATAGTACTCTTTCTAATGTATTGCATTGGTTCACAATTAATAACTTATCATTAAATTGAAATAAAACTAAATGTATAAAATTTTCATTGCCAAATGTAAGGAAAGTGGATACTATTGTGGAAATGAATAATCAAATTATTGAATTCATTGATTGTACCAAATTTTTGGGCATTACATTAGATTCACGTTTGCAGTGGGATCCACATATTGAGTCCTTGGCAAACAGACTTAGTTCTGCGGCATATGCAGTTAAAAAAATAAGACAACTTACTAATGTTGAAACGGCAAGATTGATTTGCTTTAGTTATTTTCACAGTGTTATGTCGTATGGACTACTACTGTGGGGATCGGCTGCTAGTATAGAAAGTATTTTCGTACTTCAAAAAAGAGCAGTTCGCGCTATTTATAATTTACGAACAAGGGATTCTCTAAGAGATTTATTTAGAGAAGTTAATATATTGACCTTAGCAGGACAATACATTTATGAAAATTTGATTTATGTCTATAAGAATTATAATACATTTGAAACCAATTTCCACGTTCACCAGTTAAACACAAGAAATAAAAATAAACTTGCCGTTCCAACGTACAGACTCCAAAAAACTAGAGGCTCATTTATGGGGAAATGTATAACGTTTTACAACAAAGTTCCACATAGTGTAACTGACTTGCCTTTTCATAAGTTTAAAGCGCATGTAAAAAAGACTCTAATGAGTAAAGGATATTATAAAGTCAACGATTATTTAAATGATGCCAATGCCTGGTGTTAATATGAAGTTAATGTCAATAATCGTGTTGTTGTGTATAGCTATTGATGTTAACAAATGTTGTTGGCAGAAAAGAACTGACACTGATTTTGAATTAGACTAAGTTATCAAATGTTTGGTAACAACATAATTTATTGTATTATGATTAATGTATACGTCTATAACTTATTTTTTGACATTTTAAGTGTATGTAAGCATACCGATTGTATTTTAAAAAAAAAGTTTCAATGACTATGTAACAAAACCAAAATTGTAAATGGCGATTTAAAAGAGGAGATAAAAAATTTGACCTTTCGAGTTTCTTGCCTGTTCTTCTCGAGAAGGCTCTCCCAATTTCCGAACAGGTGTAGATTCAACTTTTTTTTTTTCATTACTACTTGTATTTGCAGACATCTTGAGTAGGTATATTCAGGATGTATGCACATACAAGGTTAAATTTATGTTTCCTTTAAATTAGAATGTTTTGCTTTGTTTTGACGTCAATAAGTGCCTGTAAAGGCCTAAGTTGAATAAAGATTTTTGAATTTGAATTTGAATTCACACATGTTATCATATTTTATCGTAGGGGCGGCCCAGCATTAGAAGCCTTGGCACTTCGACCCTTCATAGATCTTTTGTGCTTCCCCGTGTTCAGTCCTTAAAGCCATCACCACCTTCAGTCCAATCAATTGTGACCATGATGAGTCTGATTATGTCCTTCGTGGGCATGGCCCTGTAGTCTTCCGGTTTTGGGTATCCCATTCCCGTCAGCTTTAACCTCCTGCAGGTTACAGCATCGCAGTGGCACAGAAGATGCTCCATGCTCTCTGCTCTCCTCCTCTGCTCTCTCCCCACACGTAACTTTAAATTGTTTCATCTCAATAGTTAATTGATTTTCGACAAAGCAAAAATACGTTTCTGATATTTTTATTATTTAACCGACGCACTTTTTTGATTTCGACTTTTCATACTCTGTACGCAGCCCTATTTAACGGTGAAAATTTCCTTTTTGATTTTAGGGACTTCTGAAATGGGTGTCCTCTCTCAACGACGATTTCGGGAACATGTACATAAATTTAGGCGAGCCAATGTCAGTTAGAGATTACGTGCACCACATACCACATTCGGAGGAATCGCTGAAGCCTCTCGACCTCCAGGAGATCTCGTCTGAGCAGTTTAGACAAGTGCAGCACGTCGCCGAGTTCACGGTCACGCAGCAGCAGCAATGCACAGTTGCTACGATCTCTAATCTGCTCGCTATAGTTCTAATGCAGAGCTTAATGCAGCAGAAGTGTTTAACTTACGACGAGGTGTTGGAGGATGTTGAGTGGGTTGAAAAGGTATGTTACGGTATAAGCATCCATGCATAAGTCAGCAAATTAAGGCTATCTATCTTTTTTTTTATTGCAAAAAGTTGGCAAACAAGCAAACTGCCCACCTGATGGTAAGTGGTAACAGTCACCTATAATACATGTAGCTCTTGTGAGATTCGCAGCAAAACTGCAACCTCCACAAGAACCACGGTGTACGTTGCCAACTTGTGACACAAGATGTAAAGTCACAGTACCCAGTAATTTCACTGCCATATCTTACCCTTCAAATCGGAACACAGCAATGCAAGCACTGCTGCTTTGCGGCAGAAATAGGTAAGGCGGAGGTACCTAAGCAGACGACCCTGGTACAGAGTCTCCCTCCAGAAAAACCATATGCCGGTATATCTAGTATATGCCGGTTGTAATGGCGCCTAAATAATATTTATGGGGCATATAGATTAGATATAAGATGGACCCAAGGTGCTTGTCTTAGATCTGGAAACCTAATACTTTACGAGGTAATCGTAAAGTATTAGGTTTCCAGTGCTTACAAAAACTTAAAAGTGACAACCATAGACCGGCTGACTATGGAATTAACATAAATGAAATGTAGGGCTGTCGACACTTTGGATCACGACACTTGGAAAATAATTAATTTAGTTTATATGGAAAAAAGTGACTTGGTTAGCTCGAACTGTATTTCCTACAGAATCTTCACTTCCGATGGATACATCCCCTTTTTTTTTTTCTCGGGGGGAAATGCGTAACCGCACCGTACCCGCCGTTAGCTAGACGGCGAGCGTTTGTGGGGCTCTCCCGGCAGAGTGCCAGGCCTACCCACTAAAACCCCCCGGTGTTCTCCCTGCCCTTATGGGCGCGCTAGGCAAGGTCCACACTGCGACTCCACTACCCACGCGCCCGGGCAAGCCCGACCCACCGGTCGGGCTATCGCCAAGGGGGGATTGCCCGAGAACACCCCAATCCCCACCCCAATCCCCAGACGGAGGGCCTTACGGCGGCGTGCACGGGGCCAACCGTGCACGCAGGCCTCCACGGCAGGGTCATTAGACGGGCATCGCTTGTGCGAATGCCCGTCTTCTCCTGCCTATCCGTCTGCGACGGATGGGAGCGGCTTGAGGATCTTCCTCCCGCTTCCTCTCCGCGGCCTCCTTCTGCGAGATGACGTCCTCGCAGAAGGAGGCGACAGCCCCCCATTCCGTCTCGCCGCGGAGCATGGCCACGACCATGCTCGGCAGCGAGAGGTCACCGCCTCCCAGCGCAGTGTTAAGCACGCTGCGTTGGGGTCGCCAGGCCGGGCACACCAATAGGGTATGCTCGGCAGTGTCGTCGGGAGCGTCCATAGCGGAGGTAGGAGGAGCGGAAGATTTAAATTTCCCCTCACCATCCGGAATATTATTTCGGTGTTCAGTTAACCATGTATATAATTAGTACCCCAAAGAAACAATTACAATATAACTTTTTTCTTCGATAATTGATATGAAAGCACTTGACCATAGTCTAGCTTGTTCTGTAAAGATGTGATCTACAATACTGCACGCTTTCCCATTACAGAACGTTCACACTCACTTTGGTCTTCAAGTTTATATTGGTTTAAGAACACATTCGCCATCATTTTATTTTAGTATGCGTATGTAATTTGCGTAGTGAATGAATGATATTATTTATTATATAGTACATGTAGTAGGATATAATAAATAATTTTAACGTTAAATTACAATATGTTATTGGTTATTTCACCCATCATATAAGAGTTTTAAGTTCACTGTCCTTTATGCACAGGTTGCCTTGTAGAGATTGCCGCTTGGGCAATAAAGCCGCCTTTTGTTTATTTCGACTCATTTGAGCTAGTGTAAATTTTATTTTATCAGCAATAAAGATTCATTCATCCATTCGCCGATAGCTCATTTCTGTTAAAATAAAAAGGCTTGTTGTCATGGTATTGACATAGTAAGGAATGCTTTATTTTAAATTAAAGACAACTATAGAGATTACAAAAGTAGACATCTATCAAAAACTGAACTAACCAGTATTTCAACAATTTCACTGTTCGCATCAAGCGTGACTAAGCAAATTGCTTTGCGCGAAAAGTAGGGACGTCAATAGCCAAATGTAAGAACTAATCTTTATCTTCTTTATTTTATCCTCTACAGTTTATTCATATAATGCTAATGTCCCAGCTACTAAGTTTTACGAGTCAGCCATAGGTGCAATTGATAAAATTAGCAATATGGCACTTCATGTCCAGAAATTTTCAGGTGCTTCGGAACTTAGGGAGTACAGTATTTGAGGAAAACGCAAGAGAAAATGTGGACAGAATATTATCAATACACTCTAAGTGGTGGGCTCTAGACAGCGAAAAGAGGTTAAGGATTGTATTTTCGGACACTATTCATGTCACTGAAAACTTGACGAAGCAAATGAAAGGTAATTAATTATGTATTGTTTCAGTCTGCAATGTTACAACTTACTGCATTTTAGGCTTAAATTTGTTCAGGGTAGATTTTAGGGTGGATTCGAACCTGAGATCATTTTTTTATTGGACAAATAAAAGTTTAACCTTTGAAAGCTTCTGTTTAGAAAATCAGTAAAACTGCCATATTATGCAGGTTTAAGTCAAGTTGACAAAAATAGCCCATTATGCATTCATTTACTTAATAACCATTTTAAACACAGAAATCACTCAAAAACATGTAAAATCATACCCAAAAACCTTTGACACCCAGCTGAGCCCGGACAACTTTTCTCACAAGCAGAAATACAACATGACATTTGTTTGACGAGATAAAGGTACTTCTCTAGGTCTATCTCACAGAAAATTGCAGCCAAACAAGTTGTCCCACTCGGGAAATCTTATAGCTGACTAGCTTTCCGCTCGCGGCTTCACCCGCGTTATTATTGTTTTCCCGTGGGAATTTTATATTTTCCCGTAGGAAAAATAATTTTGTAAGCTATTTAATTCCATATAATTAATAACTTTCATGGAAATTGGAGCAGAGTTTAAATATTTTCCATAGGAACTTTCAACCCCTATTTTGCACCCTAAGGGGGTGAATTCCAATAAACCATGAAACACGTGTTCAATTAAATATTTGTAAGAGCTTGAATCTCATGTTTTATCAAAATCGTTGCTAATTTAAAGATTTTTACATACAAACTTGCAACCCCTATTTAGTGTTAAAAAAATTTTTAATCCCTTCTTAGTGTGCGTCCGCATTTTAAATTAAAACAACTGTCCAAATTTCACGTTTCTACCACTAGCGGTTACGGCTGTGCGTGCGTCTATAGATGGAAACTTCTCTTTTTATATAGATATTAGTACTCTACCTTAACTTTTTAAAATAATATTTTAGATAAATTAAACCATAGACATAATTTAAGGTTACTTACTCGAGCGTCGGTAGCACTGGCCTTCTTATCGAGAGGGCCGTGGTTCGATCCTGCCATGTACCAATGTGTTTTTCGAATTTCATATGTACTATCGCGAGCACTTCCGCCTGACCATTTATAAATTTATTCGCTTGAATCGTGCGGAAGCGCCGTGCTACGCCCCCTTAAGTTTTGACCTATTAGAAAAGAAATACTCTTTCTCTCTCTAATCGGCGTTGGGGGGTTCCTCGGCGGCTCGGCGGCAGGCCGAAGAAGAATCTTTTATTTCATTATTTCATGTCTATTTGAGGTCGACGGGGTGGGGCTAGAGAGCGCTAGTGCAAACGAAAATGAGCATAGCGGTGATCAGGCGGAACTGCGCGCGATAGTACATTTGCTGATGATCCTACGGTGAAGGAAAACATCGTGAGGCAACCTGCATACATCTACAAAGATATTCAAAGGTGTATGTAAAGTCGACCAACTCGCACTGGGCCAGCGTGGTTGACTAAGGCCTAATCACTCTAATATAGGGTATACTCGAGCCCCTCGGTGGGGACGTATATGAGCTGTGATGATGACGTACTCTAAGCCATCGCCCTTATGCATGCATGGACACGATTTCAGGCCACTTACTCAAAGCCGAAACGATGATGAACGCCATACCAATAGTCCAGCTCCAGATGTATGTGAACCCGCTACTGCACTTCATCGTGCCACCAGCCCTAATATACGTGCTGGTACACAGGAGGCCCATGTCACAAGGTAATTTCCAAACCTTTTAAACTTTTATGCACAGGTCAACAGTGGGATGGATGAAAGCAATTGCAAAGGGTTCCGGGTGCCAAAGGGCTCCTGCAACTAAGTTAATCTCACCTGCTCGCGAACGTGTCATTAACGCTACAACACTAATCCGAAAAAGAATCCGTGTGTCCCTTTGTAGGCAGAGGTGCAGCCGGCTTCAAAAGTAGATAAAAGTATTTTTAGAATATTTAGTACCATGTCACACCAACTATTCCTTTTATTTAGTATGGTGACATGACACCTATATTGCATTGTTAATAGTTGATATGACATGGTATTAAAATGTTTATCTACTTTTGTACATGCTCTATAGTGGGCTCACAGTGGCTAAGAGGCAACAGGTGACTGGATATCGTGAAAATTTGATCTTCGTCGTATCTATTGGCAATCGAACCTCGGATTAACTAAAACTGCAAAATTTCTGCGTATGATTTTGACTCGTTTAGTGCCATAACAACTTTAATATGTAAGTCACGTCGTCAATCACAGTTGATTAAATATTTAAACATAATCTTATTTTATGTAACCTAATGTGCATAGACACAGACGTATAAAGGGAAGCAGACTAAACGTATCGTTCAAAAAGCGTGACAACTTTACCACATGTAAACATTACTCACACACAAACAATATTAATTTAATTTTATTGTAATTTCTGGAGTTTTATTATATGACGCGTTAGAACACTTCGGGGCACAGCACTTTACCATTGTTCTTGTCCGATTAGCAGTTATTTTTATTTATAATCACAAAAAACATTATAACACAATATCACGATGCCATTTGTATCTTATTTTGACAAAGTTAAACACGACATGGCGTCCACGTGGCGTCTGCCACTGCCACGGCTTCGGCAATATTTATGTGTGCGTTAGTATCGCCATAGACGAAAAACAAAAATAGCGATATATCATCTCACTTTGGAGTGAAAGTAAAGACGATATACATTACTTATGACAAATGTGGGAGTACAATTCTTCCCTTTATATGTCTGTGTGCATAGACAATTTACTTTTCACGGGGAAATATTATGTTTAAAGTTACATTTTCTGTTTCAGATATGTTGCGAAAAAATTATCGACGACTCAGAAAATTGCTCAGCTACGAATTCTTCCATATAGAAAATCGTGAAGAAGAGGTGAGTATCGTTTGTCTCTCTCTTTATTTAAAAATAAGAAGAATTAGTTTTTTTAAATGTTAGTTTTTTCGGCGCTCTATCGCGGTGGGTTGCTGGATTAGGTATTTACTACTCAAAATAAAAAGTAAATTAGCACAGTAACTGTATTTCGTACACACAATATATTTATTATATTATGTAGTTACAAAAATGCTAAGACAACCGGCCTGTGCTGTGAACGAATGCTGACTCGTGACTCCTCTCTGAAGTCTGAACTCTCTATATTTATACCAGGTTGGTCGCCTTAGAAAAACCAAAGCCTTACGTATAAAAAATAAGTATTCCCACTAACTAAGATATAATAGACTTACAAATAATAATCATTAAACCCAAAAGCTAATTTTGGGAAAGTTCCGGTGTCGGTACACAAAGAGAACAATAAATGAATAGTTACACAAAGACAATATTGTTTCCTTCATACGGCAACATGTTTAAAATCATAAAAGTACATAGCTATTATATTACAAATGTTAACTAACAATAGAATACCTCAATAAAGTAATACTGGTACAAACATGCCGCCAGTGAACAATTAAAATTTAAACAAAACAAATTACTTACTGCTATTACAGATACGACGCAGATGCGTGGGAACTTACAAATACCATGTTTTTACAATCGAATATCCTAAGGCCTAAATCTAGCATATTATTTAACATTATATACATGAGTTATTGAAGGGGCATACGTGGGACACAGTCACCACAGTACCCCCCTACCAGTGATTCAGATCACGAAACAACATAAAACCTCATACAACTTAGTTACTATACTCGTTACTATACAATACAATTTAGTTACTATACTATACTCCTAGCTTAAGAAAGGCCGGCCTGGTAGTAGTCAGGAAAACGAACGCGTCTACCAGATCGGCGAGGAATCGTCTTTTGGGAACCGTCTGATGAATCTAAAATTACATTAGGAGAAGTACCAGCAGTAGCGTGTGAACCCGAGTCACGGTTCAAATTTACGTCTTGCTGAGGTTCCCGATGAATAAAATTGTCTGTTGAATTATTATATACATTACTATCAGGTTGATGTTCCGGTTTCCTCAACAAGTATGCCGGTTTAAGCCTATCGACTGATACCGTGACTTCGCGGCCACGTATATCTAGTACGAATGTTTTTTCCTTTCTACTTATTACTTTGTACGGCCCATCGTAGGGCTGTTGTAACGGTGCTTTGACAGTATCATCCCTAACAAAGACATGACTAGATGTGATTAAATCTTTGTATATGAAAGTGCTCTTCTGGCCATGCCGAGTGCCAGGAATTGGTCTGAGTTGAGTGAAATTCGAACGTAACTCTTTCACAAACTCGCTATGCGATGGATTAGGTGTCGCTACGGTAGTCCCTAAGAGTTCCCCTGGAAGGCGTAGACTTTGTCCGTATACTAATTCTGCCGAAGTAGCCTGAAGATCTTCCTTCCACGATGCTCTAATGCCTAACATTACAGTTGGTAAAATTCGTGTCCAACTAGTGTGTCTAGAACCGTGACATTTTATCGCGCTTTTCAGCTGGCGATGGAAGCGTTCCACCATACCGTTAGCTGCCGGATGATAAGCAGTGGTCTTAAAATGTTTCGTACCTGTCAGAGCATTTAGTTCTCTGAACAGATGTAATTCGAACTGTCGACCTTGATCCGTAGTAATATTTAAAGGAATACCGAAACGTGCAATCCAATTGGAATAAAACGCGCGAGCGACTGTTTCTGCTTCTTGGTTCTCGATAGGGATCGCCTCAGGCCATCTTGAAAAACGATCTACACACGTTAAACAATAGCGATATGTCTCAGAGTAAGGCATGACAATTATGTCAAGATGCACGTGATCGAAACGTGAAGACGGCGGTGCGAAAGATCCTGGTAGTGTAACGACATGACGGGTTACTTTAGACCGCTGACATTCTATGCAAGCTTTTACCCATTGTTTACAACTAGCGTTCATTCCAGGCCATACGAAGCGCTTTGAAACTAGTTTAGTCGTGGCCCTAGCTCCTGGATGTGAGTTACGATGGAAGATATCAAACGCAGTCTTCCTAAATGGTTCTGTAAGATACGGTCTTACCACACGAGTTGAAACATCACAATAAATCGGTTGGTTACTATCCTGTACGTGAATAAGTCGCAACTGTAGAGAAGAATTATTACCTTCAATCAATGACTTAAGCTCTGGATCGTTTTTCTGAGATATCGCGAGAGATTCCCAGTCAATGTTTCTATTTATTGACTCAATTCGTGACAGTGCGTCAGCTGGAATATTATTTTCCCCACTGACGTGGCGTATGTCCGTGGTTTTTTTTTTTTTTTTTTATGGATGGCCCGGCAGATGACCTCCTCCCGCCTGATGTTAAGCGGTGAAAGAGGCCCAAATGAGTTGACAGATAAGAGTAGGGACGACATCCACTCTCCTACCTGCCCGCCCCTTGCCGGCCGGATGCTTTTTCACGCCTCTTTTGAAGGAACCCATGTTGTAGGATGGAGGAAACACGTGCGCAGGTAGAGAATTCCAAGTGTGGGATGAACGACAGAAGAAAGAATCTTGGAATTTCTTGGTACGGTGTGAAAAGGAGGACACAGTGTACGGATGACTCCGAAGGCCCTTACGCGTGTTTCTGTTAAGGAATGGAGAGGGAGGGATAAGGTTAAAGAGCTCCTCAGAGCATTCCCCATGGAACATTCGGTAAAAGGCGCTAAGAGAGGCGATGTCACGACGAAGTTGTAGAGGCTCGAGGGTGTTAGTTGCCTCTACATCGCCAATTATGCGAATAGCGCGACGCTGCAATCTGTCCAGAGCATCGAGGAGGTACTGAGCGGAGCCGTCCCAAAGGTGCGAGCAATATTCCACGCAAGACCTAACCTGAGTTTTATACAACAAGCATAGTTGGTCCGGCGCAAAATACCTACGCACCTTGTTCAGGACACCGAGTTTCCGTGAGGCAGTAGTTATGACGGATTCGATGTAGTCTCTGGGGCTCAGATCGCAGCGAATGATCATTCCGAGCAAAGTGATGTTGCTCTGTGTGTGAAGGGTTGTGCCCTGGAGAGAAGGAAGGGGGAGGAAAGGTGACCTTTTCGCCGAGAACGCGCACACCTGTGTTTTCTTAGCATTGAACTCAACAAGATTGTTGGAGCCCCATTCGGAGACGAGGTCCAGCGTCCTGTTGAGCTCAATGATAAGATTCTGCCTTTCCCTACCAATATCACCGCGAGCAGCCCCTGAGCTTCCGTGATATCCCCCATGCACTGTACTGTCATCTGCATAGCAATGTATAGCTCCCAAGGAAAGCATATCATTGATATGCAGAAGAAACAATGTGGGGGATAGAACAATGTGGGGGATAGAACGGTGGTAAACTGACCTATAAAGTCTAAGTACCTAAATTGTCTTGGAGAACACTGTTGCTCTTTTTTCCTAAACGCGTAGATAATAGGTTTATGATCAGTAAAGATAACAAAGTGACGTGCTTCTACATAATGTCTAAAATATTTGACTGCAGCGTAGATGGCAAGTAGTTCGCGATCATACGCTGAGTACTTTTGTTGAGTTGACGTTAACTTTTTAGAGAAAAACCCGATTGGTTGCCAGTCGTATCCTACTTTTTGCTGTAAAGCTGCACCTATTGTTTTTTCTGAAGCGTCACAAAAGATAGCTAGATCTGCGTCAATTTCGGGGTGAACTAATAAGGCTGCTTTGGCAAGGCTTTCCTTACATACATCGAAGTCATGTTTGGCCTCGTCTGTCCATTTCATGGGCGTCCTACCTTTCTTACTACCAACTAGATCATTAAGGCTGGCCTGACTTGCAGCTGCGTTAGGTATAAACCTTCTATAAAAATTTAACATACCTAAAAATCGTCGTAGCTCTTTAGCTGTCGCTGGCAGTGGGTATGTACGCACCGCTTCGACTCTTTCGGGGAGTGGTCGCGTACCTTCGGCTGACACCAAATATCCTAGAAACTCGATCTCGGTTTGACCGAATATACACTTTGCAGGGTTAATTACAACACCATATTTTCTTAACCTATTAAATACAGTCTCTACGTGTTTCAAATTTTCGGATTCATCACTAGATGCGATTAAAATGTCATCAATATAACAATAGCAAAAGTCTAGTTCACTTAACACTTCGTCCATAAACCGTTGAAACGTTTGAGCGGCGTTTCGTAACCCAAAAGTCATATATTTGAACTCAAACAAACCGAACGGTGTAGTTATGGCGGTTTTAGGTATATCGCACTTTGCTATGGGTATTTGATTAAATGCACGCACTAAATCTATTTTCGAAAACACTTTTTTACCACTTAGGCACTGTGCAAAGTCTTGAATGTGGCGCACTGGATACTGGTCAGGTATTGTTCTCTCGTTCAATCGTCGGTAATCTCCACATGGCCGATGCTTCACAGTAGTTTCACTCTCAGACGTGAAGAATGGCGAGGGCGTATCCGACTTCAAAGATGGCTTTTGCACCATGACTAACGGTGCCGCCCATGGGCTCTTGGATGGTTGTGCGATACCGAGTTTTATCATCGTCTCAAACTCCTTTTTAGCTGCTACGGGACGGTCTGGTGCTAGACGCCTTGGTTTTTGCGCTACTGGAGGCCCTGGAGTTACTACTATGTGGTGTTCAGTGTTATGTTTCACCTCTTTCACGACTCCATCTGGGCGTGTTATATCAATGTACCTCGCTAGTAGATCATGATAAGGTGATGTGCCGTTCACCGTCTTTATTGTAGAATGCTGACCCCTCGCTACGTGTCCTTTAACCGTACAACGAGTGAGCGCATCTACAAGTCCTCTATTCTTTGAGTCTACCATTAAATCGTAATACGCCAAGAAGTCCATGCCAATGACAGGTGTAGATACATCAGCCACTACAAATGTCCACGGGAAATCTCGTCGTAGACCGAGGTTGAGAGTCAAGGCGATGGTACCGTAGGTGGCAATCGGTGTCCTATTGGCGGCCACTAGTTCATAGGCAGAAACTTTGCGAGCCGTATGAGCTAATGATTTTGGGTAAACACATAGATCTGCGCCAGTATCAATCAGGAACCTTACCTTGCTGTCCTTGTCCGTAATAAAAATGCGGCGTGATGTATCGAGGGGCTTGATGTCATTCGCCGCTAATGACTCCCGCTGCCGTTTCCCTGCTGCGGTTTGTACGCGCACGGCTGTACGCACTTGTTGGCTCTCGACCCGAATTTGTGGTGGTACCAACACATCCAGTCCCCTGGTCGATGTTTCGACGAAGGCCGCGAGCGTGGTCGACTTCTCGAGCGTGAAGACGGTCTCGCTGTTGTCCTAACACTACACAGCTGTTGCTTCAAGTCTTCTAACCCCTCAAGCAGGCGTGACGATTTTTGTAAGAGCTGTTGGTGGAAAGTTGTACAATCTCCGGACCTGGCTGCTAACTGGTTACGAGACGACATATCTTCAGCACCAGCGTTTGAGGCAGCAGAGGCCACAATCATTGCCGATGGCTTTGCGGAACGTAGCCGTACATTTTCTGCGAAAAGGTCGGCGATCTCGGCGAGAGTTTCGAGAGGCGTATCTCTCTTAGCCACCACAGCTGTCTGCATGTCAGTAGGTAGCCCTTTTGTCCATATGACGCGTAATAAGTCATCTGACATTGCAGTGCCGGCGAGAGACTTTAGGTGCCGTAGGAATTGCGATGGTGTGCGGTCGCCGATTTCCTCTCCTTCCAGAAGTCGCTGGGACTTGACCGTTTACGATGATCCGAACCGCTTTGCCAAACTTCTCTTCATCTCATCGTATTCGTCTTCAGTTGAGACAGAAAGTTTCTCCACTAGATCGCTCACCTCTCTCAATGCCCGGGGCTCCATTTTGCCTAGTATGTATAGGCATTTTTCCACTGGGTCGGTCACGTTTGCCAAACGCAGAAACGTGTCAGCGCACTTTAGCCACGACTCGGGGTCGGTGGTGTCGAATTGGGCCATTTGTGGCCACGCAGTCGGCTTGGTGGGACCGTTGCAGTGGTTTTCTTGTGCCATTTTAGTTTATTTGTCACGGAACGTATATACGGCGGAACCGATGAAATTATACCACGGACGCGGCGCGGACGAAACTGAGTCCAGACAACCCTAAGCGCACGTAAAACGAATGGATCACGTCGGGGTCACCACTTTCGGCGCTCTATCGTGGTGGGTTGCTGGATTAGGTATTTACTACTCAAAATAAAAAGTAAATTAGCACAGTAACTGTATTTCGTACACACAATATATTTATTATATTATGTAGTTACAAAAATGCTAAGACAACCGGCCTGTGCTGTGAACGAATGCTGACTCGTGACTCCTCTCTGAAGTCTGAACTCTATATTTATACCAGGTTGGTCGCCTTAGAAAAACCAAAGCCTTACGTATAAAAAATAAGTATTCCCACTAACTAAGATACAATAGACTTACAAATAATAATCATTAAACCCAAAAGCTAATTTTGGGAAAGTTCCGGCGTCGGTACACAAAGAGAACAATAAATGAATAGTTACACAAAGACAATATTGTTTCCTTCATACGGCAACATGTTTAAAATCATAAAAGTACATAGCTATTATATTACAAATGTTAACTAACAATAGAATACCTCAATAAAGTAATACTGGTACAAACATGCCGCCAGTGAACAATTAAAATTTAAACAAAACAAATTACTTACTGCTATTACAGATACGACGCAGATGCGTGGGAACTTACAAATACCATGTTTTTACAATCGAATATCCTAAGGCCTAAATCTAGCATATTATTTAACATTATATACATGAGTTATTGAAGGGGCATACGTGGGACACAGTCACCACAGTTTAAATGAATAGATGCGAACGGTGCGGTAGAAGGCGGGCCTTTGCAGGCTTGCAGCCAGCAGCGTTCCACGACCGCCCTTGGCTGTGGCTCTTAACGCGCACGATTATAGGGCCCACATGGTATAGGCTAAATCCCCCATGGGCGTTAAGAGGTAACACCAAGGTCGAGAGAATTCAAAAATAAGTATTTGTAAAATGTAAATGCTGTCGCGCTGTGTCCTGTGTGTTCGAACAACTGAACTGAGCGCGATAGGGACAACTGCAGCTGGGACCGAAAATACCTATGAAAAGTAGGTACACAAAATATACGTTTCGTAGTCCCCTGTTTTCTCCGCGAAAAATTGACCTATTTAATTACTTTTTGCGTTAAAAATTGAACAAGATTATATGAAAAACATAAATAATCTTGTTATTAAAACACTAATTTCACAAGTTCCACTTGAATCTTTATTATATTTAAATTATTGCGACCGGTTTCGGAGGTTTTTGAAGGTTTAAAATCTCCTTTAATAATTAACTTAATAAAAACAGGTAAACATAGGAACATTCTTATAGTGGCCATTGATTTTATTGGAAAAAATAGAGCAACGAGTGCCTGCTATATTTTTGTGAAAATTTCCATTCGTGAGCGTATTTATAAAATATTTCATAGCATGATGTCACACCCATCGCATGCGACAGCTTGGGGGCTGAGAGGTTGCTTAATATTGTAATGCCTTTTTTTTTCAAACATATTTCTCTGAGGTGTATGAATAGCGTTGATGGTGATATTAACTTGAATCATACAGTCTCATACATGTCTTCACCCCCATACACCTCGAGTCGCAACATTCGTCCACTTCCACTTCAGCTCATACAACGTGTTGATAAAATAACGCAAAACCTTAGACAGTCCAACTTATTTTTATTATAAAAGAATTATACAAATTATGAAAATAAAATATCGCGGATTATTTAAAAAGATATTTCCTTTTTTTTGTTTTGTTGCATAATTTGAAAATTTAAATTGCTATGCGAGTACGATATTTTTACCGCTTAGCCGTCGCGCCACGCACGCGCCGCCAAGACTATAGCGTTGTATTATAGTAAATTTAAAAAACGGAGTGATTAACAAAAAAATATGTATATCAAATCTGACCCATATTTTTTATTTGTGAAATGGACTCTACTCACGATTCGGAACAAACCAATTTCAGGTTTTGCCTAATTTCATTAATACGTTTTTTTTATTTTCCCACTGCTATTATGGGTGTCCCTTTAGTCGAGGAAGAATCGGTCCACTACATCACACTGGCTAGACCGGTTGACAAGTTTCAGAGAATTTCCATCTCTTCGCTCCTTCTACATTCGCAGGAGGAATGGGAGCAGCGATACATGTATACCAAATTCTCTTTTAACCCACTAAAAAAATATCACTGAACTGACGCGCGACTGACTGACTGGATTTACGCCATACGATTGACGTTTAATTAAGGACGTCTAGTATAATATAAAACTGAAATTGTAAGAAGTAACATAATCGTAGAAAACACTTTGGTGTAAGTCCTTTGTACACTACACTTCCCTTGCTATTTCTCTTACCACTCGTCGTGTGTGCAGCCCTGGGGTAAGGTGTTATTTAAGTCACCATATTCAGGGTGTGTTGCTTTAACAACCTAGTGGAGAGGCCATCGAGGGTGCAGAGGTCGAGGTAGACCAACGACACGGTAGGAAGACGAAATCAAAAGAACAAGCAGAAGTTTGAGAAAAATAGGGATCTTTGGAGGAGACCTTCACCAAACTTGCAGAATAAAGGATAAATATAAGTAGTAGCTAGAATAAAAAAGTCATAAAATTAAAAGAATAAGAAAATATAGTAAAAAGACTTGGTCTAAGAACAAAGCAAGAACATTGTTCTTAGACTAAGAAAATTAGTATTTAAAATTAGAAAATAATTGTACCTACATTAAAAATAAGAAAATAAAATTTAAGATCTAAGTAACTGGATTACGAGAAGTAGAAATAAGAAGAATCCTGTAATATGCAAGGAATAAAAGGCTTTTTTATTTTATTCGGGCTGTGACAATACAATGAATGTATTCCAGACTTACGCGGGCGCGTTCGAGTTTTGCGTGTGTAACGGTGTCCTAAGCGTGATGGGTGGTGAGGTGTTTGCGGCGGGCGAGGTCCGCCTTCAAACGCTTCTGCGCTGGGCTCTGTGGCCCGCGCTGGCCACGCTGCTGGACTGCGCCGACGTCGCACTACAGGTCAGTGGCCTGAGGCCCTACACTCTGATTTTTAATTCGACAGAATTCTGACAGATGTCATCCATAGACAAATCAGATATCAATAACCTTTTCTGCTTAGAATTTTTAAATATTTAATAACAAAATATATGAAACAGAAGTAGATCAAGTAATGACATTGTAAATAGTCTTGGTTTTGTGCACTCAATACACACTAGCTAGAATGTAAATTTTTAAGTGCTAACTGGAAAACAGAGTAAAACGACATATTTCTCAAACAAAAATATTTATTAATCATCATCACTTATTATATCATCATTGTCGTCATCATCATCAACTCTGAATATAAAAGAATCAAACTCACTATCCAGCAGATCATTAAGTGGGCACATTTTATCCTCTTCTTTAATAATATGGTTTATGCATTCTTGCCATTTTCAGCTGTGATATTATATGTCCTGTAATATTAATTGTTTCACTTTGCGCAACTCGGGCCGCGGTGCATGACGCGGCGTAAATAGTTTTTTAATTTTAGATTTGACATCTTGTTATATTGGCTCTTAGAAGAAGGAAAAATTTTACAAACGAAGAGGTTTTTCTAAAAAAAGGTTTGCAGCCTATGGATTATTGAACAGGAATCCCAGTAATAGAAAAATAATAATAAATAATGTAATTAATATTTAAAATTTATCAGTAATTTTTTGTCTTATTTTTTCTAATTGAAACCTTAAATTCAAGAAAGGTTTATTTTTTATTTTGCTAAAATGCTCTCCCTTTTTAGTGGGAATTTTTCAAAGTTGGCACCACTTCTGAAATGTCAGAATTCCGTCCAATTAAAAATCAGACTAGACAAACGCCACACGCTAACTTTTCCGCAGTCGTTCCGCAGAAAACGTATGGAAATGTCATTAGCTTACGACAACCTCACGCTATTTTTTCCGCAGCTAATGTCATCTCCTTACATTTTTTCTTAGAAACGACTGCGGAAAAATTTGCGTGTGGCATTTGTTTAGGTGGGCAGGCCAGTCATAGCGGATAGCTCGAAGCTATCAGTATCGACCGCTTTCAAGCTGCGACTGCATAGCCAACTACAGACACACCTCTGAGCTTTAAATCCGGCTCGAAGGACTAATGTAAAGCTGAGATGTATGCTATTAAGTAGGTAGCCTATTTTCATAAGTTAGCTTACTTCGTTTAACAAGAAGATAGCATAGACACGCAATGTTCGAAGTGTGGAGATAAATTGAAGCAATATTGCTTACGAGGCGATTCTCATTACTGAACTTGTATTGTCTTCATCGAATTAAAGGAAATTCTATCTCATAGTGTGCCAGAGTATGTATGTACACTCGTGTTTTTTAAAGCTAGTTTTTAGGGGTAGTTTGTAGAGGTTGGTATAATTAATTATTGAACAGGTGCAAGCAAAACCACCTTTAAGGTGTCGATCCCTTTCATTCCACGAGTGTACTTAATTCGTAATACATAGCTCTCTTTATTGTTTACGAAATCTGAGATTTAAGCAATTGTGTCTACTGCGTAAAAGATTGATATTATTTTATTCAAATTTTAAAGTTTATTCTTCTACTTTTAATTTATGAATAGATAGATAGATAGATAAAAGTATATTTGCCAATAAACACACATATTTTACTACAGAGAGAATAAATGTTATTTTACTACAGAGGAAGAGCTTTGAACACAAGACGGCTTTGAAGCTGGTGCAGGAGTGCGCCGAGCGTTCCTTCCAGCATCCCTACTGCTTGAGCCTCGATGCGGCCTCCAACTGCTTGCAAGGCTACGTGTCTGTTGGGGCTTTGGAAAGGGATAAGCGGTATGTATTGATCGCCGTGTTTTTATTGGTGACTTAAAACCCATATGAAAATAAAAAAAACATAAACCGGCTTATATTTTAAAGGTTAGATTTACAGCAGCCAGTGGTAAATACATTCAGCGAGTTTTGGAAGACTGCATTCTATGGCCAAATCAAATAGATTCTCATCTATTTGGTTTGGCCATAGAATGCAGTCTTTTTTACATATGACAGGAAGTTTTTGACCCTTTTCTCACCTGATGGTGATGATGAAGCCAAAGGTGGAAGCGAACTCCACCTGGACTTCTCAACAACTGAGGAACTGGCTATCTTACCTCTAATTCTTTGAACACAATAATGCTTTAAGCATTGTTATATGCTATAAACATATAATAAACAAAAAGGCTGACTACCTGGCAAGAAAGGGTTCGGAAACACAAATGGTGGGACCGAACCATTTGTCGGAATCACTCCAAAACAGTCGGGATAGGCCTGAGAGCTCAATCACAAAGAAGGCACCAAGAAGAATGGGCCAACCATAAAGGGAAGACACACGCCAAGCTCTTCATGGGCATGGATTTGAGCCAGTTGGCTCAAATTCACAATGAGCTCAAGCAGATCCCAGACCCGTGTAATGGCAGGTGCCTTAACCGGTCATTTTGGCACTAGGATCATGCTTGCCCGGATGGGACACACCAGTTCCAAAACTTGTAGGGCCTGTAAGGAAGAAGAGGAGAGCATGGAGCACCTTCTGTGCCATTGCAATGCTCTTGCCTGCAGGAGATTAATGCTGACGGGAATGGGTTACCCAAAACCGGAAGGCTACAGCACTACCGAAGGACATCATCAGGCTTATGAGTACGATTGACTTTTTTAGACAGGCATAACAATTTTTTATGTAGATATCATTAGTAGGTTTTGTTGAAATACCGCAGTTGAAAAATGCGTACATTAGGTACGCATTTTCGACTGCGGTATTTTATACACGGTGTTTCATAATAACCAATAAATAATCAATTCTTTATCGAAAACTCATTATTAAAACGTGTTTACACGTAATGTCATTCAACTAAAAATTTAATGTAAATCATAGACATGATGATGATACTATGATTTACATGAAAATTTTGGGTTGAATGACATTACGTGTAAACACATTTTAATAATGAGTTTTCGATAAAGCATTGATTATTATTTATTGGTTATTATGAAACACGGTGTATATTTGCAACGGCTCCTAATAGCTATATTTTATTGCTACTAAATTGGCACACAAACAAACTGCCCACCTGATGGCAAGTGGAAACAGTCACCCATAATACATGTGGCTCTTGTGAGACTCGCAGCAAATCTGCAACTCTCACAAGAACCACATTGTACGTTGCCAACATGTGACATTAATAAATGTAAAGTCACGGTGCCCAGTAATTTCACTGCGTTATCTTACCCTTCAAACCGGAACACAGCAATGCAAGCACTGGTGCTTTGCGTCAGAAATAGGTAAAACGGAGGTACCCATGCAGGCGAACGTTCTACGAAGTCGTAACTAGCCAATTGTCTCCATCCTAAGCTCAATGTGCAATACTTTCTGTCGGAAATTATACTTTTATATACCTATATCGTCCTGAAAATATGCCAGTGGTTTTATATAGGTTTTTCTAACAAACATGTTGTATTATGTATATAATATAACATAATGTTATCGATTATTTCTGTTACAGGAACCAAAATACCTACTACAATCTAGTGGGAAACGTTATGGAGGATTACCGAGAACTAGTGAGCTCAGTTCTGCCGGAGTTCAGTGTGGACTTTAGCTCGAGAAATCCTGTGGTGCTAGACCGGCGCGCGAAATCCAGGCTGTAGGTGCAAGAGGGGCTTACTACGAATACTTCGAGGGAGGTTAGAACAATGTGCGAACGGAGGCGGCTATCGGAGCGTATCGTGCCATCTCGCTCTTACCGCGTTTTGCCATTATAAGTGATGATGGTGGCGTGGCCTTGTGTGTTTTCAAATCAGGCCAAAGTAAAGGTTGTAAGCTCAACAGTCTGATAGATTTTAGTTTTCACTTGTGCCTGAAAATAAGTAATGCTTTCGCCGTTATAATTACAAAAAAATAATAATTTCATAATAATCGACGCGTGAATAGTCGACAGCACGTCGAGCTCTACACTGACATTGCACTACGAACAATATAACGGCAGTCTAAATGGTCAAACTGATACGTCTGTCTCGTGTACGTGTGACAAATGCCTAATTAAAGCATGAATCGTAATTCTCGATTCTTCTTCTACTTGGGCCATCAGGCATTGTTTTCAGACGTAAAAAAATAGTATTGTTTCAAAATAGTATTGGTAACATTAGCTAGCGATAATCTATATACATAAGCGAAATACCACTCACTGATTAATCACGAAATCTCAGAAAATATAACACTTCAGGTAGGTTCCTTATAGGGTGTAAACATCCGCTAAGAACGGATATTACAAAACTCCACCCCTAAGGGGGTAAAACGGGGGTTGCGGTAGTTTGTATGGAAGTCCTATGTTTTTGATGTAAGAGACTTGAAATTTAAAATGTATGCACTATAGTTGGTGTGGAGGCGTACTAATAATGTACCTTTAGAAATTAACCACCTTTAGGGTGCAAAATAGGGGTTGAAAGTTTCCATGGAAAATATTTAAAATCTGTTACAATTTCTATGAAATTTATTATTCGAACTCCTAAATATAAATAACAGTCTTCCATATAATAGGCGACAAAATTATTTTTCCTACGGGAAAATATAAAATTCCCACGGGAAAACAAAATTAACGCGGGCCAAGCCGCGAGCCGAAAGCTAGTTAATAATATGATTTTGTCCATTTTTTGGCGATCACATTTTATCACAATGAACTCTTAGAGTAGCATTCGATATGTTGATTGATTCTATCAGTGGATTGTAGCTTAGGATTGTGAGTATTCTATTCCCTAGCCGATTCTCTAGCTTAGATTGAATAAAAGTAATTTCAAAACTAAAACCCGACCGACTAGTGAGAAATCGCGCTCTAAAAAGTATGTAACAAGAAAATATTCTCCCTAAATTATTTACGTACAAATTATTCAGTATTTAGCCGTGGTCGTATGCCACTCCGCCCTAAAGCTTACCGCTTACAGTGCATTGTTTTGTTTAGGTGGCATACGATCACGGCTAATATTAGTTCTCACTCACTTAATCATTCCATATGAGAATATGGAACTTCTTATTTGAGACTTTTTCATTAGTTCGGTTTAAGTTCTTGAATTAACTTTTTATTTGATCGTGAGCTGCCTCGTAAATCCTCGAAAAACAAAAGCCTGCAAAGGGCTGTCGTTTGCCGCGCATTATAATCCCTCTGAATCGATTATGACATAACTACTATGTCACACATTAAGGAATGGGTATTGCGATGCCACGGTGACGTCGCCTGCTCATTGGCTACCCTCGTGACTAACTAACAGTGATAGTAGTTTATTCGTGATTGAATAACATTCCACGTTTAATATGTTATAAAAATTTTGTGCCAATGTCAAATTGTTGTAAAGGTTGAGAAAGGTGACCAGGGGGTTAATGTTAAGCCCAGGAGCGTATTTACAAAGGTGCTTAAAGGATTTTATTTTACGCATATTTACTTTTATTTAAATTTAGGAAAATACTTTTATTTTATAAATTTACTTTTTGCTTTTAACTCTATGTTCATATTTTTACGTGACTACGAAGAGCACCGCCACTAACTCTCTGTTAAACCCAATGGTTGACTGGTAGATAATGCCACATGGCATTAAGTCCGCCATTTGTACGTACTTTTTTTGTAACGTGCAATAAAGATTTTAAATAAAATAAATAAATAAATATTTAATGCTTAGGATGGACATGAGGCTATGTCGGATATTTTATCTATCTATATATTTTCTATCGATCTATATATAATATATATATATATATATAAAGCTCTGTTAATTTTTAACAAACAAAATTACTCAAAACGCACCACACTCCTTACACTGCATCCTACGTGAACCAACGCGAAGCGACGCGGCGCGGAAACATTAAACAGTCGATTGATACCTATTGAAGTGTTGAAATTGTGTGTATCTGACTATATATCATTAAGAATGTGTTTCTCCATCATTTTCTTCATACAATGTTTTACAAGTCATTCAGTATCCTTTCGTAAAAACCTCTATCCACGGGGCTAGTTGTGGTATGAGCTTCCATTATATTTTATTGCCTATCAGAAGGAACTTGAAAGCATATGAGATGTAAACTTGAACTGGAGCACTTTGGCAGACAAAATGAGCACGGGTATCCCTCTAACTGACGCAATTTTAAATTGAACTCACGCACGCACAGCTAGACAAGTGAATAAACACCCATCCTTTCTTAATGTTCTTGTTTGTGTGTGCATAAATTGGCCCAAAGTAATCAACTGTACTCTATCTATCTATATTCCGAGGGGGGACTGGGGGCGGCCGAAGAGCGTCACCCAGCGGGCCATTGCTACCTACCCGACCCTTTCTTTTTATAGGTCTCCAATCTCTATATAGGCCCGAAGCGGTCAATATCCAATAAGCCTTAGCATCGCCGGTTGGCAAACTAGGTCCACCCAGAGCTCGACTCCTTGGATGGATGAGAACGTGAGACTCACAATTAAAGGATGTCCATTAATGTCTCATCAACCTCACCACAGAATCTGTTCGTGGAAGCATTAGTTAAGTCCATTCTGTACAGATGTTTGTTGAGTTTGCAGTGACCAGTTAGGGCTCTAGTGAGCGCCTTTAGTTGGCCTCTGCTCACTTGGTTTCGCATTGAGACCCTGGGTAAGAATTTCAAGGGCCTTTTCGACCTTCCTTTGTAGCCGTTACCCTTATTTTCCACGGTGGTATTAAAGTAAGTTTATTAACATGTAGAGAATTATTAACATGTTATTATTAACATGTAGAGAATTGAGATCGGATTTCAAGAGATATACAATTTTTTTTCCATGTAATGCCTTGCTGTAACTAGGTTATTAAAACAAACCGATATACGGAGTGGGTGGATAGGACAACAACTTTTAACATGAAAGCAATGAAATCTTAATAAACTTTATGGATGCTTTAAACAAAAATTATTATTTTCAGCATCATACATTTTTGATATCTCAGACAGCATTATTGATGCCTCACATTTACTTTACGCAGATGATAAAAAAAAATTCATGCGTATCTGCTCTGTTGACGACTGCAAGCGACTACAAAGGGACCTAGATAACCTTGTTGAATATTACAATAAAAATAAAATCACTTTAAGTATAAACAAATGCAATGTTATTAGTTTTAGCCGAAAAAAGAATCCGATCAAGTTTTTATATAAATTTAATAATTCTGTCATTGAAAGGGTTGATGTGGTAAGGGATCTTGGCATTCTTCTGGATAGTAAGTTACTTATGTCGCAACACGTTGATGCGATTATCTTGTGATTGTTTTGAGGTCTTGTAAGCCTTTTAGATCTCTTATTAGTATAAAAACTGTTTATGACGCTTATGTCCACAGCATATTGGAATATGCTAGTCCTATATGGTGTCCACTCTATAATATATATATAGACAAAATTGAAAAAATTCAAAATAAATTTATTAAACACCTACGGCCTTACAAATAAAAAACTTATTCCTAGGAATAACCTCGGAATAGTTATTCCGTGTTTTGTCTTATTTTGACATATTACATCTGACATATGCTAAAACAAGACAAAACACAGAATAAATAATTCCGAGGATTATCCTCGGTATAAGTTTTTATTTGTAAGGCCGCTAAATTATAAATTTAATAATACTTCACTACTACTTAACTATGTTGAAAGTTGCCGCAATTTTAACTTATTAACCTTAGAGGAACGACGTCACTTATTGGACATGGGGTTTTTGTGGGATCTCGTTCGTGGTCGCATTGATTGTCCAGAGCTTCTAGGTGACTTGTTTTTTAACGTGCCTGGCTACCGAACTCGCCACACTGGCCTCTTTCATGTACCACTACATTGCACAAATTATGGTAGCAACTCCATATTGACACGCCTTTCTAAATTGTACAATAGCAAATTTTCGGAATTTGATATATTTCTTGATTCAAAACCTCTTTTCAAAAATAAAGTTAAGTTAGCACTTCTCTCAACCAGCAAAGATAGTAACATAACATATTAATGCTTTATAATAACTCATTTCAATATGTTTTGATTAAAATATATATTTTGTTCAAAATATCTAATGCAGAGTGTATATATATGGCTTTGTCATGCAGGCTCAAACATACCCACACACACACATATACACACACATACACACACACACACTCACACATACTATGCATACACACATCTCATTATTATTGGCACTTGCCTACTCCTATCTTTAACTTTATTAATGTTACCTTTAGCATCTTTGTTTCAGCATTTATGTTTGCGATGTTTAATGTACATTTTATTGGCTTCGGCTGTCAATGTACTAATTAAATAAATAAATAAATAAAATAAAAGCATATATAACAAACAAAACCTCGTAAAACTTAGTTTGCATGCACTTACATTACACTACGCGTCTGTACATTACTTCATATAGATAGACAAGGAGACCAGATGCCAAATGTTGCATAAATAATACATTTAAAATATATCAATCACTCATCGACGATTTAAATTAATTTAAATATTAATGGTTACTGTTTCATCACTGAATTCAATTAACTATTTTACATTAACTTCTTATTGTAAGTAAGTACATAAAACATAAAAAATAACGAAACCTCGCACATTTGGGACTCCAGGCTCCTAGACTATTTACCCAAATAAAGAATTCCTTCGTTCTTTGGATTGAGGCGTCGACAAACTCTGAATCTTTAAAGAATGTATCGACAAACTACCACCTATCTTTGTCAGTAAGCAGATTTTTGCTAGGTCGTTTCGTTTTCAAAATCCTGGTGGCCCGGCTGGGGTAACGTTTTTCCAGCCGGGCCACACATATCTCGGAAATGCGCATGTCTCAAACTGTGGAACTTGTTCGACAAACTCCGACAAACCACCGCTTCAATATTCCAGCAAACAGTTTTTCTCTATGTCGCTTTGTTTACGAGATCCAGCTAGCTCAGTTGCAGCAACTTTACTGCAGGTGGGCTCTGAAATGGTGGATCGACAAACTCTGAAACTTGTCCGACAAACTGCCGCCTATCTATATCAGCAAAAAGATTTTCGCTTTGATCGTTTGGTATTGGAGATCTGTGTGGCCCGGCTGGGGTATCGTTACCCCAGCCGGGCCACACAGATCTCTGAAATGCGCAAGCGACAAACTCTGAAACTTGCCGACAAACTCTAGACATTATAGCGACATACTCAAACAATCTATTTTTCACTGTTTTTTTTGTTACCCAGCTGGGGTCAGCCACACGCACTATGCCTACGCGCCTCGATCTGGGATCGCACTCGGATCGCACACAGTACCTAATCACTACTCGAGTCGGTACTCTCTCTAGAGCCTTGTACCGAATTATGAACGTACTTTGTACCAACCTAACAAAAACAATACGTGACAATACTACCAACACAAAAAAAGGAACGCTAGGGCTTGACACCTTCAGTTCTTACTGTTTATCGATATCGATAAATCTGAGATACGTGCTGATGTAGTATACGTACCAGTAAATGTTGAATATTACGAGTATTAATTATATAAAAGTAAGATATAAATTTTTTTTATTACTTATTATTACCACATTATAATCAAGGATTTTTAAGGAATGCACGTTATAATAAAGTAAAGGAATGCACCTTATAACAATATACAAACATTACTTTGCGGCACTTCTCAGCTGAGCAACTTTGAAAGCATTTGCAGCAATTTCCTCTGTTTTAATTATATCCGAGTTTAATATTTGGCACTGTCTCCTTATTAAAATTTTTGCCATGAGCCAATATAATTGTTTAGTCATGATATCTTCATGGTCCTTGCATGTCCACCAGGATATGTTAGTGTTAAGTGCAAAACATTTGCCCAACATTTTCTTCGAACAACAATTGAGTATTCTTTTCAAAACAATGTTTTAATTCCTCAACGACACAGATGAATGGATGGGTACGTCAAAGATTTCTTTTCTCGCCACCATTCTCGTAAGCTTATATATTTATATATATATTGGATAATCTGTAACATCTTCCAGTTTTAGCAAATTGGAAGACATTTGACAGTGTTTATTTTGCAACAGTCTGTAAGCAACATAACCACTTAAATATACAATTGGTTGATTTTCTATTTCGGTTAAATCTGTTTCAACTGCCTCTTCGAACTCATTTTCTGGTATAATTAAAAGAGGATACTCATCTTCACTGGCAAACATTGCAATATTTGACGTTGATTTCTTATCAGCTTCACTTATTACAAGTTGGCTTGATGGATAGACAAACAATAACTTATTCAAATCTTTTTCGCAATTAGATCCTCGGCTGTGTGGTGTGTTCATACCAGAAATATGGATAGATTTTAATGCACTTACAAAATGCGTGCAGGTAGGATTTCGATTTGTAGGGCTACTCTGTCGTATAATGTCGCCAAATAAATTTTCAAGAGCGTCTTGATTCAGTGAGCGTAAATTCAAATAATTAAATCCTTCATCTTGACAATAATTCCAGATGTCTTTAAGAGAATTTAGTGTTGTAATATAACCTTCCACACATCTGACTCTTTTTAATCTTAATCTGCTATCTGATTTCAAAAACTCCATTGTGTTAAGTTTTTGTAAAAATAAATTCCAGACTTCTATGTGTTTGGTTTTCCGAGACACATTTTCTCTTCGTCCTTTTATTACATATTTTGGGTTAGATGGGCCATTAGTACAATCAAACAAATTATTTAAGTCCCGTACTATCTCAGATGTCTGTGACACTTCTTTTCCATACTGTGTGTTTTCATATTTTTCTGAAATCATTTTGAGAATAGCTTCAAAAGTATTTCTTAGGGTTTGAGCGGCATATTTCACTTTCCTTTTGTTTTTGTTTCGGATCTAATAACATGGAAGATATTTTATGGAAGTATAGCATTGCGGAAAGTATAGAATATAGCTTCTGCGTCACGTAAGTGTTGCCACATAGCTATTTTGCCATAAGTTTCATAGATCCAGCTTCATAAAAGTTATTACGTATTAACTTAAATAAATGGGGAACGTCGTAAACGATATATATTTTTCTCTGATTATTTAGAAAATAGTTAGCAATAGGTGGTAAATGTGATAACTTTTTGAGTAATGTTAATGCTCCACAGTTTGTCGGTCCTTGATCACACACTGTACAGATGACCGTTAAACCAATATCTGCAACAGTCTGCATTATTTCCTTGATAATACTTAATAGGTTTTCTGAGGAAATAGTGCTTTGAACGAAATAAAAAGCCAATGATTTTTTATATTTCTGGCGAATTCCTTGAAGCATAAACACTAGAGCTCTATCTGCTATCTGGTTTCTCCTTCCGCGGTATTCTCCAGATCCATAGTCAACATAACCCTCAACTATATCTGAATATTCGTTATAAATAAGCCGCTTTTTCAATGATATTTCGTCAAACAATAAAGCGCAGATTTTGTCACTTGGTAACATAGTCGAAGCTTTCTCTTTCAAAATTTTCAGTATTGATGTATTAATACCAGGATTCATTTCTACAGCTTTAAGTAAGCGTTGAAGAGTGCGAATAATAGGCAAAGGCATTATATGCCGCAGGAAACGATATTTCTTGGGTAATCTTTTAAAAATTTGTAAAACAGAAGCTTTGTTCTTTAAATTCCATCGCTTCAATACATTATGAAATCTACTTTGAATTAATTAATAATCAAGAAACCAACCTGTCCGGTTCAAGTGGAAATCTAGCCAAAGATATGTTAGAATTTAATCGTCTTCCACGCCTGACACCACACTCCTCACATTTTCTTAAAGATTTATCTCCCATTTAAAAGTTATTTCATCTAAAACTACATCTAAAACAAAATAATTAACAAATACGACCAAACACATTCACGAAAAATAATCCTCACTCTACAGATCAGAATTAATGTCAATCGGTTTTCCACTTAGGAAGCACCATTTTTTTACGCTAACATCAAATGTTAACTATGTTATGCGTTTCTTTCATGTAATGTTGGCATTTTTTTAACCACGCTAATTTTCACAAAGGAAACCTAAAAATCAAGATATTTTTTTAATAAAACACATTAAGTTAGGTTACAATGCTAGCGGCAAAAGCTTACAAGTTGCGAATTTGCGATGCTGCTACAAATGTTGAAAATGCTGCAAATCTGTGCTGAGATGGAACGCACCTACCAGTATCATACCAACCTAAAGAAAAGTATAATACGTCTATGTTTGAGCAAATAGTACGGTATTAGTATCAAAAGGCATCAGCAGTCATTTTAATTTGATAAGATTATTTCTATGCAGGAGCGCACGGTCGGTAAGCGAGCAGCCCTATCGCGGGCCGCGCACCAAGCGATGTCAAGCGGCCGACATACTATTACATACTATTACCGTGGCTGGACAGTTACCATCCTTCGCTAGGTGTTCTCTGCAACCACAGCAATAACACATTGCTTGTAGGTTAATACTTTGCACTGTATTATTCTGTAGTGCAACTTCTTTCATTTTATCTTCTCCTTTTTGTAAACATTTCTTTTTCTAATTCATACAACCTGGCTATTTCCACAGCCTGTCTTAGTGTTAACTCATTACCTTTCTTTAAAAGATGATGATGATCTGATCTCGCAATATTTCTTCTAGATGTTGATATTCGCAAAATTGATTTTCTTCTAGATGTCACAGGTGACATTAAAACGATAGCGAGTGCATCGCTATGAGTAAGACGGTAGGGCCGCTGCTCCATAGTTTCGTTTTCATTCATATTAATATTTCGGAATTTCTGCCGTTCGTATGCTGTATTAAGTGCAGGTTCGAAATATGAATTTAATCTGTTAATGCATTTATTGTATTCAGTTCCACCTTCTATAGCCGTGTCTCTCAAAGATTCGTAGATTTCATGCAGCCAGCGCAAACCGCTCCGTCCTGTCGAAAATAAAGCTATTAATGGTTGCTCTATGATCAGCTGATAACATACGACCCTCGTCTGGTCTCAATGCCATTGATTCAGTGGTGTGCAAGGTACGTCCACCTCATCCACTATGAAGAATAACATTCTACTAGAATCGTCCGTGAAGCTCCATGATGTGATATGTTTAATCATATTCCTGCACTGTGGATAAAATACCTTTCCAACAGTGTCCTAATGTTGGCACTGGGGAAAATCAAGAAGTCGGTAGGTACTTCTCGGCCTCTAGTGTTAACTACAACACTAGCAAACAAATCATCACGTACCCGACGTGTCCCATCAGCCAGAATCACTGTCCGCTGTCTCGGTAAGCTCGACGTCTGTATCAGCCAATAGTGTGAAGACCAGAGCTACCTACACAATGCGTTGCACCTGTGTCAAGGAACGGGACGCCCCTGTCTACCTTGTATGCACCCGCTAACGGTGGGGTGCGGTTAGATATTAGTTACCTGCAAAGTCTGAAATTCTGCCTTAACGGGGGAATCTACAGAATGTGATTTATTTTTATTATTACAAGTACCACATTTCTACCTTATTATTCCCTGTTGGCCACAGCCATAACACCTGATAACATTCTTATCATAATCACTATTATTCTGTTTAAATGCGATATTCATCTTCTAAATATCCAAAAGATTTACAATAAGCGCTAGCAACGTCTGCGTGTTGACTGCACTGTTCTTTCGAAAAAATATCACGGAACAACTCGTACGCGGGTCGCGGTAATCGATACCATGACCCGCAGGCCTGCCTGTGAGTAGTATGGGTAGGCCCCGCAGCGCATGCTCGCTCACATTGGTGTCTCCTAAACTATTTGACATTCAAATTCAATATAGGTTTGTTCAAATTGGATTATTACATAATCACTTTTGCACGTCAAAAAAGCTACGCCAATTGTTCACAAGTCTGCGGCGGGAGACTTTGTACTGGAAAGAAGCAGCAAGGGCTATTTTTTTCCCTGTATTGTTACAGGGTCGTTAATTTGAAGCTGACCTCAAAGTTTTCTTCGAACTGCAATTCATCATTTCAGCCAAGAGACGCCCACTGTTGGACATAGGCCTCCCCCAGGGACCGATCGGTCTTGCACCTCCCACATCCAGCGGCTTCCTGCGGCCTTCACCAGATCGTCGGTTTAACGGGGGGTACTTCACCGCTCGGGAATTCTTCGCAGCCCAGGTCCCGGCGGCGAGTTGACTTCCCCAACTGCGATATCAAAAAAGCAGCCTCTTGACCAGCATCCCAATAGTATTCTACATTCTTTTGCAGCAAGACTCTCAGAGGAGCGGTTATGTCTGCTAAGTTTTTGATGAACTTAGATAGGTATGTAACCAAACCTAGAAATCTTTGCAGCTCTTTCACATTTTCGGGTTGTTTTATTTCCTTTATTGTCTCTTATTTCTCTGGATCTGGCTTCAGCCCTTGATATGATACTAGATGACCCAAAAACTTCTAATCCTTGAGAGTTAAACACACATTTCTCTTTATTTAGTTTTAGGCCAGAGTTACTGATTTTGTTAAGTACATACTTTATTTGTTATCTGTTGCAGCATGTAGCAGAATATCGTCCATTGACACTTCAGGCCCTTTTATATCGGCAAACAGTGAACTAATTATTTGTTGAAATACTTCAGGTGCAAAAGTCAAACCGAACGGCATCCTTAAGCAGGAATATTGTCCGAAGGGTGTACTGAAGGTTAAGCACTCAGAAGTCTTTTTTGTGACCTTCAGTTGCCAAAAACTTCTTTTGCAATCTAGTAATGTAAACCATTTGGAGCCACGTGTTCTGGAAGTAATTTCTTCTAAGATATTTAGTGTCTTCTTTTTTTTTTATTGAGGGCAGAAGGGTCAATACACAAACGAATTTTATTATTTTTACGTTAATAATTTTATGAATCGAAAATGACATTAGGTATTTGGCTTTTGATTGATAAAGCTTTACTTGAGCTGCATTTGCCAACCTAGATGTAATTACATTGCACTGACTTCCTGAGTCCAGTTTAAATTTTACCTGTGTGTGATTCGGCAATATCCCTGTCTCAAACCAATCTTCATGATCTTTTCTGTTTGTAACATCTCATTTTCATCAGAACTTTCTTCTGTTTCTTCTGTCACTGTCTCTATTTTCTTTGACTTAGGGCATTTTGTGAGACGATGTTTCTTTTTTCACCTCTTACAAGTTTTATTATAGACTGGACATGTTTTTGGGCCATGTTCAGTGTCACATTGTTGACAGTTGTAAGTGCGAGTATTTTTCTCTGTATCTCTATTACTGTAGGATTTTTAAAATAATTTTTTGTATAGTATTATTTTTCTTATCTGTCGATTAATTTTTTATGGCATTTATTTGTTTATAAACTTGCTCTGCCGAGTGTCATATTGAAATTGCTTTTCATATCACGGGCACACTTTTTTTTATAAAAGTTTCACGGCACAGAAGTACAAAAACAGCAAAGTTCGAGTCGGACTTGCGCGTGGAGAGTTCCTTACAGTATACCGATAAATATGACAAAAGCTGGTAACGGTCCCGTTAGCAGCTTCTGGGGACGAAATTCTAAAGAGAAAAGTAAAGTAAATAAAACACATCGGACATTAAATCTTTATTAATAGATATAGGTTTGAATAATTAAGGTATAAATATAATATTAATGAGATACTTGAGCCTGACGAACGGCGCAAAGGTTTTTATTCTAGGTCGAATAGTTGACAAACACACTCGAAGCTCTTCTTCGACAGATAGGAGATGTTCGCGTTTTTTACTTTTTATATTTGTCAACGCTGAAAATCCTTGTTCGCAAAGGTATTAAGTCGAAAATGGCATAAGAACAGTTAGTGCTTTTTTACTTAGCTCTGGATATTCGGATGAAATGTATAACCAGACCTTATTTACATTCAGTTCTTGGAGTTTTAATAGCAAAGTGCGGTCATTCTTAAACCCGCAAAACTGTTCTTTCTCTCCAGATTGAAAATTAACCAAGCTGCTGTCATTATCCAACATTGAAAGGGTCTCTTACCCAGTCAAAATCATTTCCTCCAAAATGTATTTTTTCCCCTCGCGGTACTGTGACATACAACATAAAACATGCTTTCAGTAATTCTACATGTTCTTAACTCATGCCATTGAATACTGTCTTGTATCTCTTCGATGGTAATTTTTTTCAATAAAAGACTTTCTAAAATTTTGTCAACACAAGTATCTTTTGAGTAGCAATGGTCCCATTTAATACCATGTGGGTTCGCAGGTTCGTATGTTTGCAATATTGGCATTGTCGATTTACCATATCCAATGGCCGAATTTCTAACATAGTCATTATAGTTTTCCATGATATCACTTTCCTTCAATGGTTTATAGTTACATGCAACTCTCTTAGTTGGCAAATTTTGAGCAGCAATAGGTGAGTTATAAATCATTTTTTTGGGTTTTTGGAACATAATTAACTGCTGTGTGCAAGCAGGGTGGAGTTTTATCATTTTGTTGTTCACAATATCATGGATGCTCAATAACAACACAGCAACATGTTTGCAGTTTGCTGTGGTGCCGCTTCCTGCTGCACATTCGCAAAGGCACTCTTCTATTGTCCCTACTTGACTGATTTTGACATCCACTAAATATGCAACTTTTTTCATTGTGGCTTTGCATTGACCTTTAACATATGTGAAGGTGCCATCAGAGGAGTATCGAGCAGTTAAAAAATGTCTCGATTCATAAAGTAATTGTCCTTTTGGACGGGTGTTAAATCTGCAAACAGCGTTGCCAATCTGTGGGGAATTCCCCAAACTGTGGGGATTTTCAGTCTAATTGGGTAATTTGTGGGGAGAGCGTTTATGTGGGGAAAATGCAGGGAATTTAGACATTTACGCTAGGACTTAACTTAAAAGTAATAAAATTAGTATTAGAAGTAAATATAATTTATACATTATTTATACTTTAACTCAACTTATCCGGTTGGAAGGTTTTGGAGTTTATTTTATAGCAGCATTTATGTCCATCAACCTTTATTGTTTATCGGGGAAGTCCCTGTTGTTTACTATAGCTTTGTAACGAATTATACCTAAAGAGTACGTATGGCAGTGAACTTTTGAGCGATATTTGGTGTTCGAGTTCACACATACTGCTTGTTGTGTATTGCTCACACTTGTTGTTTTTGTAATATAATTAGAAAGATACAATGGATAAGTGGTAGTTAAAATGTAAAAAAAGAAAGTTAATAAGAACGACGATTATTTTAAGATATATTATGTTATAAAACCAATATTCAGTAGTCAGTTATATGTATAACTACTAGATGCAAAGTTAACCTGACGTATTTCTCGATTGATATTTGTTACAGTAAGTTTTATTTCGTGTTTATTTTTTATTTAATTTATTAAGTTTAATTTCTGTGCTGAAAACTTGTGGGGAAAATGTGGGGATTATCAATTATGTTTTCCCCAAAATTGGGGATTTTCAAATAGGTGACCGTGGAAGTCGGCAACGCTGAACGCGTTCCATGCCCCCCGCCCCGCGTTCTGTTCCGACCCCGCTCGCTCCGCCAGTTGCATGCACAGATGAGGAAGTAATATGTTTACAACAGATAGGACAGCGTCTGAACAAAACTCGAATCGTAAGAATTTGGGTTCCCATAACACTTCGCCGCTAGGGGCGCTAGTGAACCAAGCGCAACAAGCAGCACGGTACCAGGCCCCCGTCACTCGCGCAATGCAGCGTTATAAATACCTACCGCTAAGTAGCGCGCCGGCGCTCCGACCGGCAGAGGGCCGCCGCCGCCACCCGCCGCGCCGCACGCGAGACTTTTATTATTATTGTCAAATCTTGTAACTTGTTTTTTATTCATAAAATAGTTTTTTATTATTTTGTTTCTTTTTTGTGTTTATTTTATTGCTTTTTTGTTTATTATAATAATTTGATTTTTAATTTCGTTTTGTTTTTTATCAATTATTTTTTTTATTTATAATTTTCTTTTCAGAACTACAAACGGGATTTTTATACCTAAATCGAATATTTCTCAGAAAATTTTATTTTTGAAAAATTTTAATTTTATTTTAGTAAATCTGAATAAAACTGAGTTCAAACATGAAAAAAAACATCGATCATGTATTTTTCATAATAATTCGTATTTTTTTAATAATTTGTAATTTGACAAATGAATAAAATCAATGAAAAAAAAATTCGTCTCGTGCGGGATTGGTGATTTTTTTAATAATATGTATTTCTTTTATAATTTTTAAATGTATTAATGACGATAAAATAATATCCTATTCTCTTATTTTTTGACATGTACTATTTTAAATTTTTAAATATTTGCGCACTGCCAATTTAAAACTATGATTATGAGGAATAATGTGTATAATTTAACACCAATCATGTATTTTAAAATATTCTTGCAAATAAAGTAGGTAAGTACTATTATTTTATTATTTTATAAAATTAAAGCACATTTAAGTCGGGGCCTTTCCTCGCAATCACTTTATTTCATGAAAATCCTACGTATATAAATAACATAATAACATTAAAGTTTCATTTTGGCCATTTTGTTTATGTTCTTTGTACAACCCTTAAGTTTTCGCTCGATGACGCAATCACGCGGTGTACGCGGGAATCTCGACTCTCGGCGCGCGTTTATAGAGACCTTTTCTTCTTGTAGCGACTTTTGTCTGTCGGTTTTGGCTATTATTATTACAGCGATTCGAGCGTTTCTATGGGAGTGATGTATCTGTTACGTAGTAACTATTATCTAATCTGTGACGGTACATAGATTAGTTGGCAATAGGGCGGTCGTGAAATGTCCACAGTTTATCGACATCGATAAAATAGTGACGTGACCATATCGATTCTTTTGCATTTTTTAATATTGTTAAATTTCAGATTATTAATTATCTAATGTTAAAAATAAAACAAATCGTTATTTATTACTTCTGTATTTTTTCGTTTTCGTATATTTATTATAAGCTAATTTTTGAAACGTTGACAAATTTTCGAGTTTTATTTTACTTTGCACTGTTCCACCCAATATAAGATTAATTCCGCGGCAGCCGCGTTGTAATTTTCATAAAATTTTCTTTTATAGTTTCTTTATGAGCAGAACAGCCTAACCACTCCAAATCTCTTTCACATAAATAACGTTCTTTTATATTTTTAATTATGCCTTTTTTGTTGCAGTATTGCTCTAAGTATTTATTTGTTACATCTATCAACTCAGAAAATGCTACAATAAATTCCGTACTTGGGTACTGTAAGTTTTTACATTTAAGGCTTCTTCGCTCTCTAAAAGAAATTAAATAATGAACATTTGTAATTTCATATTTTTTTTAATACATAGTTAACTCTCCACAGACTCGTGGTCCGTGCCTTTTTCATTTTTTTAGGTTTCTTTTTGATCCATTCTATATAATATCAAATTATATTAAGACTTACGACTACTCTTATTTTAATGTGAGTTGCGCAACTCAATCAAATTAGCTTAGTTTAAAATTTTATATATACATATACACATCATGGATATATAAAGACTTTTATTTTTTTTTATATCTGTATTATCGCAATATTCTTATTGTACGAGTGCTCTTAAGTAACCTATGCTAACATTTCCCTATTTATGCCTATGTATTCACTTCGGGTTCCAGGGTTGATGTTTGTTATTACACCAAGGTCGCTGCGCTTGATAGGGCTCTGAGCATAATTTTTTCATTATATTCTACCACCTCTTCATCTGTTGCTGTACTGGGATGGGCAATGAGACGTCTAATTGCGTCGTCCTCCTTCAGCTCCCGGTAGAAGTAGGTGCAGGATACTGTGTGTCTCGGAATGGCAACCACCGCGTGGGGAACACTATCATGGACAGGGTTCTTCCTTTCTGCTCCTCTGAGCACAACCACGTGATCGTATGTTAGTCCTTGTGCTTCATGGATCGTCAGCAATCTGGATTGAGCTCCGGTACCAAACCCATCCCTCCCATACGCTTCTTTCTCGTCTTGAGTAAAGGTAAGGAAGAGGGTATTTTGGTCGCCCCTTCGTAGTACCGCTTCAGATGCCATTTTGCATGTCATGGACCTTAGCACTTGCCGTGATGTGTAAATGCCCTCGTAGATATTTTGGAGGGCGTACACTACATCCAGCGGACTTCGGTGTGTGCAGAGAAGCTTTTCTGTTATCGACGTAATGGCGGCAGGGCTTCCATAACACATCTCGAACAAGTTATCTCTGTCTATGAAGAGGATCTGATTCGTGTCAGTCATCAGTACCAATTCTCTTGCCCCGGTCAGCCTTGCTGCCATGACAATAGCTCCAAAATGAACTAGTAGAGCTTCATCCACCAAAAGGCGCTTTGATGTTCCCACCCCATTGATGAGGACCGAGGCAATGGTTCTTACTTTCCCCCTCACGACCGCCCCAAATCGAGTCGTCACTTTGTCCGACAGTTCTTTTGCCGTCTCGAGTGTGCTAGTGATTATCATGTCTTCCTTGTAATTTCATTTGCCATCATCGATTTTTTACATTTTAAGCATTTAATAAACTTACACAGCTTATTTATGAAAAATCCTGCCGTGAACCCTCGAGCATTACACTTGATTTTTCATATATAACCTTATACCTAGGTTCAACTGTACCCATTGCAGATGCAGCAGCTTCTGTTACAATATTTGGCGTACTGGTGCTTTGGTTTGGATCATGTTGGGACAATAATTGCTTCAAATTTATAATTGTTGCCCCAACATCATCCTCACAATTAGCATGGTTTGAGTGCATACTAAGCATATTAGTCATAAGTATAATTATGGGATCTAATTTTGTCAAAGAAGTTTTCTAAGGGGTCTTGGTTTAAATTTCTTGTGTAGTAGAAGGAGACTCCCTTGGAAAACAGAATTTCTTTTAATCTTAATTGACTCTTTAATGTCGTAATCCAGTTAGTTAATGAGGGCACACTTTTTGTTCTTTGCGACTCCCCTGAGTTTTCTATATAACTAATATTTTCAATAATTTTAATGGCATTAGTCCAAAATTGAGAATGAGGTGAATTAAATTTAACGGGACCTCTTAATTTCCCAGGAGCTCGTCCTCCTCGCTCAAATAATTTGTCAAAGAACTCAACGGCATCTGCTGTATTCTTAGTAGTGGTGCTAACTAAGCTCCCATCAGCTCGGTAACCTGCAATTTACAAAATTTCTTATACTTATGTATTGTAGAAGCTTATGCTCCACTGTATCTGCCTCCATGGTCAATTGGTTGAGACCACCGGGTGTTGATTGGGAGGTCTTATACTCCACTGCTACATGACGGTCTCGAACCCGGACCTCCCGATTGGAAGGCAAGTGCCGAGTCCACAGCGCCACTGACGCTACGAACGAATTTCATGTACATTTGTCTGACGCTCCTACGGTGAAGAAAAACATCGTGAGGCAACCTGCATACATCTGCGAAGAAATTCAATGGTGTATGTGAAGTCGACCAATCCGCACTGGGCCAGCGTGGTTGACTAAGGCCTAATCACCCTAACATAGGGTAGGCTCGAGCCCCTCGGTGGGGACGTATATGAGCTGTGATGATGATAGTCCACTGTAACCACGTCGTGATTGAGGCCACCGGGTGTTGATTGGGAGGTCCGGGTGAAGCTTGCTTTTACCTTCAGCATTATCATCACTTATCATTAGGTGAGATGAAGCCAAACAAATTGCTGGGCACGGCCTCTCTTAAAAATCAGAATTTGAAGATAAGATTTTTCCACACTAGTTTAAACTGTGAAACTGATAATGGCAAGAAAACTAGAAAGTATCGAATTGTAAATACTCACTAAATGTTCCACTGTATCGTAAAGTAGCAGCAACTCTTTCACTGAGAACTTTAGAACAATAGCTGACTTTCATTTTTTTTTATTTTGTCAGGAATAACATGTTCATCTGTTAATTTTGGTAACATTCTAATATTGCCGATTTAGCAATCATAATTGTATACCTAAATCAATAATGTCTTGCCACTTCACTAGTTTTGCTTCAAAAATCATATTTTTGCTTATCAAATTCTTCCTGATGCCTTAATGATGCTCAGCTTGTGTCCATCAATAGAAACAGTGTCATCTAAAAAAATAAAACAAGTTAAAAATAGGTAATTTTTGGAAAGTTTAAATGGTTTTATTGAATTTTTTTACAAAATCACCAAAAGGTCATAAATAACATAAGAATACATACAACATCACAGTTTTATATTGAAGTTGGTGCCAAATTTCAACTAATTATATTAATGTTCTTTTATATTTTAAGACTCCAGGTGATCATCATTCAGTTTGATGAATAAAACACTGAGGTCGCTTCTGTTATTTATTGGAGCCACAATTCAAGTAGGTAACAGCAAGAATGCATAGCATAATATTGTATAGACTAGTTAAATATACCTAAAAATGTGATGTTGTATGTATTCCTATTCTTATTTATGACTTTTTGGTGCTTCAAAAGAAGCTGATTCTATTTTTATTACATTCTTATTTCAATCTTCTTAGTAAATTTAATACATGTATATTAGAATTTGAGCCAAGACTAACATTAAAATAACTTAAAACAAATACAAAATAAAGAAACTAATTAAATAAACAAATACATACCACATTTCTAGTCCATTTTTTATTTGATCTCCTCTAGTAGCTCGTTGTAGATATTTTAATGCACCTTGGTTAGTCATACCCTGGTCATATATTAATGCCAATGGTTCTAGACCAATTTTTATAACTTCATGAACCACATCCTTTAAGATGTTCACTAATCGTAATGCAGGCGTTGTTCCTTCACAAAAATAAAAAGCCACTGGCTGTGGCCATGATCCACATATCCCTCTAATCATGAAAACTAGGGCATGATCTGCAAATTTTGGTGTGTTTATGTCAGGGACAAACCCATAAATTTTGTCAAAGGATGGAATGAAGTTTAATCCAGTAGATAACTGGACCTCATCAAAAACAATACTGCATAATTTTTTTGCAGAACTACATTTACTGATTTTTAGTTTAAGTGCATTAAAAAATTATTTGTTTATACCACTACTTATAGGTACTTATTTCTTGTAGAACTCTATTCAAGGTTCGTTTGTTAGGTAAGCAGAATTTTTTTTCCAATAGGTTATATCCCTTTAGGACTCTGTTTAAATAGTGCAAGGCACATAAATTTTTCTTCCATTGTATATTGTCTTGCTTTTTTCTTAAGTCCTGTAGTTTTAAACTGCATTAAGAAAAACTGCTTTTGCAAGTATCCAACATTTTCAATTAGTTTTTGAAAAGTCTGTATTATTTAACGCATTTGCATCCTCAATGTTCTTTACATTGCTGCCTCCAAATAGTCTTCTCGATTTAATTATTTTCTTACATTTATTTTACAAGTTGCGACACTTTGGAGTTAAACATTTTATATTGCTAGTCAAACGCATTCTTTTTGAAATTTGTCTCACAACTGCAATTTAAACAAAATATTAAATTAGTATATAGCCTTCTAATCAGTAGGTCTGGGGTTTGACCCTGCCATGTACCACCATGTGTTTTTCGAATTTCATATGTGGATTGTTAAAGTTATGGGTTATTTATTTAGAAACATTTTATTAATTATTACACATTTATTGCATAACAGCTAGGCACACAGAGAAGAAGAAAAAAGTTTTCCACAGACAACATAGTGTAGCAAAAAAAAAGGTTCGTTCAGAAATCAAGTAAAAACATCATTCCTTATTTAACGTTCAAAAAATTGTGTGTTTGAGTAGTTTAGTTTACATAGATATTTGACACTTGCCCTTACTCAAATGCACAATATTTTCGAATTTGTTTTATGTATTACAATCATACAGGTCTATAATATTTAGATGATTAACAAATTTATTATGTTTAATTTTACCCAATGGTTTAGTGAATATATCCGCCGTCATTTCATCTGTGGGTTTATATTTAATTACAATAATGTTTTTATCAATTATATCCTTGATAAAATGATGGCGAACATCTATATGTTTTGTTCTTCTGTGATTCTGATTGTTTTCAACTATTTTATGAGCACTTAAGTTATCATTATAAATAATCATAGGTGTTACTTCATAATTAAATATATCAGTAAAAAAGTTATACAAATATTTACTTTCCTTAACAGATTCTCCTAAGCTATAATATTCTGCTTCTGTACTTGAATAAGCAACTGTATGTTGTTTTCGTGACTCCCAATTAATTAGACAATCAGCATAAGTTACACAAAAACCAGTATAAGATTTCCTATCATTTATGTCATTTGCCCAATCAGCATCTGTATGTATAACAATGTTAGTATCATTCTTTTTATAAAGTAAACCATAAGAAATTGTTCCAGCCAAATATCTGAGTACCCTTTTTGCTGCCTGCCAATGTGTTTCATCATAGCAGTTATTAAATTGACTTAGTTTGCTACATGCATAAGCAATATCTGGTCTTGTAGAGACACATAGATACATTAGACCACCTATTAATTAATTCTCTATAAGGGTATTTGTCTTCTTCACATAATTTTGATTTTACTAAATTAACCTTCACTTGCATTGGCGTCTCAACAGTTTTACAATTAGTCATACCATATTTATTTAACAAATCTTTAATATATTCAGGTTGAGATAATTTTAAAGTACCATTTGCTCTATTTCGCTCTACTTTTATACCTAAACAATTTTTTACTTGCCCTAATTCCTTTATTTCAAAATGTTCTTTTAATGTACTGACTAACTTTTGTTTCTCCAATTTATTTTCACTAAAAATGAAAAAATCGTCTACGTAAAGTGCTATTACAATCATTTTATCATCTCTTCGTAAAGTATATACACAATTTTCACATTTAGAACGCCTATATCCTATTGAGATAAGTAACTCATCAATTTTTAAATTCCATGACCTACTTGCTTGCTTTAAACCATAAATTCCTTTTTTTAATAAACAAACTTTGTCATCATTTTTTGTTTCATACCCTATTGGTTGCTCCATATATAAAGTTTCTTCTAGATCCCCATTCAAAAAGGCTGTACTCACGTCGATATGGTCAATGTCCATATCACGTTGTACAGCAATTGCAAAAAGTAACCTTAACGTTGAGTGTCTGACTACCGGTGCAAAAGTGCTATTATAATCAATACCAAAACGTTGCGTAAACCCGCGTGCTACTAACCTCGCTTTAAATTTACTAAAGTTACCATCGGTGTCTTTCTTCTCCTTGAATACCCATTTGCATTTAATAACATTTCTATCTTTAGGTCTATCCACAAGTTCCCAAACACCTTTTTTTATTAACGACTGGTATTCTTTATCCATAGCTAATTTCCATTCATTTTTGTCAACAGAAGCTATATATCTGAATATGTTTTAGGTTCAATACTTAACAAGACTATGTCATTATTATCAACTACATAATCTTTCATCCAAGCAGGACGGGTACAAGATCGTATAGGTCGTCTAATTATTTGTTCACAATTACTCTTATCATTTAAAATACTACTGTCGTTATTAAGAACATCATCACTATCTTGTAATGAATTTTCATTCACTGGAACTGGAATTTCAATATCTGTACTACTATTATTTTCATCTTGCAACTGATGCAACATATTAGTATCATTATTTACTTCAATATTTATGTCATTTGTATTATCTTGCCCTGAATGTGTAGTATTAGTGAATATACTTGCATTATTTGTATATCAGGAATCAAAGCATAAGCCTTTCAACCAAACACTCTAAGATTACTTAAATCGACCTTTGTTCCAGACCATATCTCTTCTGGCAATGCATTTTTCAAAGCAGTTGTAGGACTTCTATTTTTTAAATAAACAGCAGTTAGAACAGTTTCTCCCCAGTATCTTTGGTCTAAGCCAGTGTCACTTAACATGGAACAAACCTTATCCATAATAGTTTGATTAAGTCGTTCTGACACACCATTTTGTTGAGGTGAATATGGTATAGTTGTTTCATGAATTATACCATTATCACGAAAGAAAGTATTTAATGAGCTATTGCAATATTCAGTACAATTATCTGTTCTTACTCTCTTAATTTTTAAACCAGTTTGATTTTCAACTAATTTTTTGAATTCAGTAAATATTTTCAGAATTTCTAATTGATTTTTACTTTTAAGAAAATAAACAAAAGTTTTACGTGATAAGTCATCTGTTAATGTCAATATGTATCGAGCATTGCCAAACGTTGGAATAGGCATCGGTCCACACAGATCAGAATGTATTAATTCTAGTCTCTGAGTAGCTCTCCTGGACAAACCTTTAGGAAATGATTTAGTTTTTTGCTTGCCCTCAATGCAAGGTATACATGGAAGTAATGATGAATCTTTAAAGTAACTACCATTAGCTAAACCATTACGAAGTAATAATAATCCCTTATAACTTAGGTGACCAAGGCGCTTATACCATAACTGAATAGAATTATTAGAACATTGTACCTTGTTTGACTTGACACATTGATCGGCATCAGAACTATCCACACAAGCAAAAGCTGGAGAAATGTCATGCTGATTTAGCTTGTAAACACCATCAGTATTAGATGCTGAAAAAATACATTGTCCATTAATTGTAATATCATCCTTCCTGAATGCTTTGCATTCTTTATTATCAAATAATAATATATAGCCTTTACTAGTTATACTACTGACAGACAACAAATTGGCAGCAATGCCTGGAACATAAGTGACATTGGATATAGTTTTATAACTATTATTATCTAATTGAACCAATACATTGCCAACATCTTTACTAAGCAACTTTTGGTTATTTGCAACAGTCACAGAAGATATATTTTTATTATATGAATAATTCATTAGCCAATCTCTTCGCATAGTCATGTGTGAACTACACCCAGAATCAACTAACCATTCCTCCGGATGGCACAATGGTGATGTTGTCATTGCTGATGTTGTTAGTGCAGTTCCTGATTTATTTGTGTGAGTAAATTTTTCTTGACGTGAAATAAGAATAGGGCACTTTGGTCTAATATGACCTTCCTTCCTGCAGTGATGACAGATGATTCTTTTCTTATATTTAGATACCATGGCATTGAGATGTCCTAATTCTTGTTCCTGTCTACGAAAATCTCCTTGATTTAATCTTGATATGACCATCTCTGAAGATATTTTTGTTTCAGTGCCTTCAATGCCCATTATTAATGGATCATATTCACTCGGTAAACCAATTAAAATAACCTCAGCTAGTTCTTCATCATCTATATTACAGCCAATATCACTCAGTTGCTGTGAGACATCGATTATATGAGTGATATAATTTTCTAAAGACGAGAAATTTTCAATGGATAAACGTTACTATTGACGTTAAGACAAATCTTAGCAAGAGCTCTTTCATCATCTAAAGCATTACACTGGCCGGGGTCAATGCACCGCCAGAGACCACAATCAATTAGTATCATTTTCATTTGGAATTTCCAATTGGTATAATTTCTGGCACCATCTAATTTCTCAATATGGTAAGTACTTTGATGCATTGCAGTAGGATTAATAGCATCATGACGCGAAACAATGTTGGCGCCAACTCCGACATTAGATGTAGACGGCTGATTTTCTGCCATAGCTGAACACTGAACAGAATCACACGTAATATAAAAATAATTATAGCAGAGACACTAAGGTAGGCTCTGGGCCCATAACCTGTTAAAGTTATGAGTTATTTAATTAGAAACATTTTATTAATTATTACACATTTATTGCATAACAGCTAGGCACACAGAGAAGAAGAAAAAAGTTTTCCACAGACAACATAGTGTAGCAAAAAAAAAGGTTCGTTCAGAAATCAAGTAAAAACATCATTCCTTATTTAACGTTCAAAAAATTGTGTGTTTGAGTAGTTTAGTTTACATAGATATTTGACATGGATTTTATCCAACGCTCTTACGGTGAAGGAATACATCTTGAGGCAACCTGCATACATCTGCGAAGAAATTCAAAGATGTAAGTGAAGTCGACCAATCTACACTAAATCAGCATGATTGAGAAAGGTCTAAGCACCCTAACTTAGGGTAGGTTGAGTCCCTTGTTGGGGACGTATATGAGCTGTGATAATGATGATGAGTAATAAATATAAAACACAATGAACAGAAACCTAAGTACATTGTATAATGCAGCATTACGGCTGCATTCCAAACCTTTTTTCGACCGCTTTCGTACTAGCCGTCAATAACGTGTAACGTCATCCTTTTTGAAAATTAAGTATTTTAGAGAGGAATGTTATGACTTTTATGGTCAGATCATTCTTGTACGAGCTTTTGTCTGAAAATTTATTATTAAAACAAACACAAATACATGGTACCGAAACCCGTTTCAAAACAGAAAGTGTTATAAATAATGTCTAGTGAAAATGTGGATTCCAATACCAAGATGGATGTGGGAGCGTCGAAAATCGATACGATTCTTACATATTATATACACTACACTGAGTCTGATTATCGCGAGTAATGTAATATTCAGCATCAGGGGTCGAAACAGGTTCAGTGTTCAAAAATACTGATTTTACTGACCAGAAATCTAAAAAAACTGACTTTTACTGACCATCTGAACTAACTTAAGAGGACTGTGAAGAGCCAATTCATGGCTCGAGTATGCACTTGCAAAAATTCAGTTTGTTGCACACCGCTTAGAGTTGAAAGTCCGAGGCAAGTGCCTACATTTCTTATTGAAATATTGTTAAGGGCGATAACTGTTTTACCCACCTAAACCTTTACGAAATTTGACACTTTTGATCTCATTAGATTCAGAATACCTTAATCTATGTTTGTACGTATTGCTTTTTTTGTAATTCAGTATAATTTAGTCAAAAAAGATAAAAATGCTCGAGGTAGTTTTTAAGTCTAAAATATGGATATTTAGATGCTAATAATTTATTTTTTGAGCAACATATTTTCAAAATCGAAACGTACAAACCTAGATCTTCATTATATCTACATTTCCAAAAATTATGAAAATTGGACTATTTAAAAAGGGGGAAAAGCGTTATCGCTTTTTGTATGAAAATTTACAGCTTCACAATCCTCTTAAAATAAAAGATTCATGTGGAATTGAAAAAATACTTTTACAATTATTGGCCTCCACCATCCCCATAGCCAACCATCACCACCTTTTTATTGTTAAAAAGTTTACAAATAATTAACAGTTTTTTTTATTATTAATATGTGTTTATTTTGAGAAAAATAGTAGGATTTGACTATTTTTCCTCGAAATAATGATGCTACAATATTAAGTTGCCACAAGACATCATAATAGAGCATCAGTTGTTTGTTTCCCTCAAACCATCACTGGGCCCGGCTAAGAAAATGAGAAATGACTAAAATTTGGTTTTTGTTGACAATATATTATGAGATATTACTTAAGCAAAATCTAGATTGAAGAAGGTAGGCGGATATAGGAACGACACAGGTACACACAGACAGACAAAATTGTATCAGTAAAATATTAATAAGATTCCAAAATAATTTATGGGGCAATATTTGATCTCAAAAAACTGAAAAAACTGACCATTTTCTCAAAAAACTGACATTTACTGACCATGCTCAAAAAAACTGACTTTTACTGATTTTACTGACCAGTTTCGACCCCTCTGCATAGTCTAATACGGCCTTCAAAATTCGCGGCACACCTGAACGCTTAAGCGGCACACCGGTTGAAAACCACCGACTTAGATAATACTTAGCTGTCCGTTCCTTAGGCATCAGGGCCTAGGGATGTCATGAAAATCGCAACCTGGACGTCATTTAGCTTATTGTTGAGGTTTATTGCTGCAGCATACCACTCAAATTGTTGTAGCCATAGTTTCCATGAACTAGAACTAGCAATGTTTTGTTAATTGCCGACTATAAAGTATTTAGGTGGTCTTATTCCCGACGCTCCCACATCCATCTTGGTATTGGAATCCACATTTTCACTAGACATTATTTATAACACTTTCTGTTTTGAAACGGGTTTCGATACCATGTATTTGTGTTTGTTTTAATAATAACACAAGTATACTTTCATTGCACTATTACTTTCTTCTAATAAATTATCAATCACAAGAGTTATTATAAATATACTAGACATGTAATAATTTTTTACAAGCATGGATAATAGACTACAGAGTTATCACAGATCAGAGTGTATAATATTTATAACGAAGAGTACAATATAAAGAGATGTCTAGAGAGTGCTCTTCATATGTAGGTACCTGACAGAAGCTTTCTAAAATCAATGTTTTTCAGAATTATATCTTAGTTTTCCCCAAATTCAGTTTTTGTTGAAAACTCACAATTAATTTGTAAAATAGTTCTACATGAAATAACGCGGCATAACTTGACACCTTTGTAATTCGCACTCCTCATCTGTTATCGTATATTATGTTCTATCTAAGTACTAAGATTGTTTTTTAATTTATTTTGTTGTTTACAATAGTGATACAACATTTTTGTATTTATGTAGACTACCTATGTATACGCTTTATATAAACATACTAGCTGTGCCCGCGAACTATGTTTTGCCTTAAAAGTTCAAAGAAAAAACTGTTAATCTACTTTCCCGCGGGAAACATATTTTACGGATTAAAATTAGCCTATATGTTAATCCATGTCGTAATCCGTCTACCTACAAAATTTCATCCAAATCCATTCAGTAGATTTTGCGTGAAAAAGTATCAAACATCTATACCTCCATACTTACAAACTTTCGCGTTTATAATATAAGTAAAGATTGGGCATACGTTGTGCAGTGCAAAATCATAATCTTGTAACATTAAAAAACATATTTTTCGGTTCTAGTTGTTATATCTAGTCAATTTTGAAATGTTTGTCTTGAACTGTATTTTATATGCTTTATTTCAATATACTTAGTATATGTAGTGAAATTAAATATTATTAAAAGTTGCGTCACTAAGTATTGATTGTACAAAGTATACATTTAAAATTTAGATTCGTGAACATATGTTCATGAATAATGTATAATGATAATGATTTTGAAATGCATACTCGTAAATGGTATACTGAGTTTTTAAAATTTATTAGCATACTTATGGCGTTGTTAATACAATCGCTCTGAATTTGTATCAATTAAAACAAGATTAATTACCGTGAATAATGCTTTTCGCATCTTGTCACAAATTAAATAAAACTTAATTATGTAGTTAGTTACCATTGAAGTTATAGAAATATTTGTTATAAGATAATTGTTAATAAAAAGTTCTGTGGTAGAATTGATATTTTTGTGTAATAGGTTGGGGAAAAAGTTTCTTCGCATTTTTTAAGAAAATTCAAAACATTTTTTAATATAGTTTATTTACATTTAACTAAAGTATGTAGGTACCATTTTGTTCGATAACTTTTTGCCATCTTGTAGGTAGGGACATGATCCCATTGCTATAGAAATTTTGGGACTTCTGGTCAAAATACCGCGACAAGTGGTTTTGGCAGTTCTCTCGTGATGTTAACCTGACACTGCCTAAAGAATTCTGAAGAGACCGAAACAGGTGGAAATCTGAAGGTGCAAGGTCAGGACTATACGGCGGATGCATTAACACCTCCCAGCCAAACTCTCTTAATTTTTGCTGAGTGGCTAAAGATGTGTGAGGTCTAGCGTTATCATGATGAAAAACCACACCCCTTCTGTTGATTAATTCCGGCCGCTTTCTCTCAACTTCTTGCTTTAATCTCATCAGTTGTTCGCAGTAGAGTTCAGAATCGATGGTCCTGCCTGGTGGTAACAGCTCATAATGAATAATGCCCTTCCAATCCCACCACACACACAGCATCAGCTTGTTGCGACTTAACCCGGGTTTCGCCACAGTCTGTGAAGCCTGACCGGCCTTTGACCACGACCTTTTTCGCACGTTCTTGTCGTACGTGATCCACTTTTCATCACCAGTTATCAGCTTCTTCAAAAATGGTTCGGTTTCATTACGTCGTAATAAAGAATCACAAATGAGTACACGGTTCATTAGGTTTCTTTCAGTGAGCTCGTGAGGTACCCAAATGTCGAGCTTTTTTGTGTACCCAGTTTTTTTCAAATGCGCCAAAACTGTTTTGTGGTCAATTCCCAGTTCTTCAGCTACGTCGTAACTACTGACATGCCGATCTTGCTCCACTTTTTCAAAAATGGCATCCATTTTATCTGTAATAGGGCGACCAGAGCGACGTACATCTTTGACATCAAAATTTCCGGATTGAAAACGCTTAAACCAAATTTGTGCTACTCTCACAGACACTGCACTAGGTCCATAAACATCGCAAATTTTTTTCGCGGCTTGCGTTGCATTTTTACCTTTTTTGTAGTAAAATTTTAAAATGTATCGAATTTCTTCATTAGATTCACTCATCTTGGCGGTACGAAAAAAAAATGAAAATCACACATTTTCCTAATTTGAATTTGGAATTATGTTCTTTAAAATTTAAACTTTCAATGATACCAAAACCAGCCATATACAAATAGTATAGCCAAAGAGATTTTATTACAAGTTTATACATACTATAATGCGAAAAGACTTTTTCCCCAACCTAATATATTGTGGTCAATAACAAAGTGGTGTTCATTAACAGATAGTATTATTAATTATTATTTTGTGTTGCCTTTTTGTTAGCAATTTTAAATACACGTAATGCTCATTTACGAATTATTTTAAATAAAATACAAAAGCTACTGGAGAACTTTGTGGGGTTACTGCGTAAGTTTTAGCGTAGATAACGGTTATGGTCCAGGTTATTAGTGGTAATTTCCTATTGAATTATTTCATTGCAATGTATTACTATGTTTTATTAAAAATATTCATTATACTATTTTTGTTTCTTTTTTTGCGTAATACGACTACTAACAGTATTTATATAAATACTGTTAGTATTTTTTTTATTGCAGAAAGTTGGCAAACAATCAAACTGCAACAGACCTATAATACATGTGGCTCTTGTGAGATTCGCAGCAAAACCCCACAAGAACCACAGTGTACGTTGCCAACTTGTGACACAAAATGTAAAGTCACAATACCCAGTAATGTACCGGGTGTAACAATAAGTTATGCAAATCTATATTTTTGGACCTTGCGAAGGCGTTTGATACAGTGTCAATGCCTATTCTGATCAAAAAACTGGAAAATGTAGGATTACGCCGTTATACGCGGAACTCAACTGCTTTTTATTAAAGAGCTATTTGACGGACAGGTCTCAGTGTGTAAAAATCGATGACATCGTTAGTGAGTCCCTGCCTATAGGATGGGGGGTCCCCCAGGGCAGCATTTTAGGACCAACACTTTTTCTATCTACATCAATGATCTGCTTAATTTATCAATACCAGATGGGAACATCTTTTCATTTGCCGATGATACTGCTTTGGTTTACTCTGCTGACTCATGGGAGGATACTTACCACCATGCGCAGCACGTGCAGTGTGCAGTCATGAAAAGTCGTCGTCGAAACGTTTAAATATGACGTCATGAGGCTGTGACATACGACCGTCATTATAGAGTATTCTAGGACGTCTTTTACGTGTGTGGCGACCTTAATATGTCGTCTCACAGACGTCAAAATGCTACTTGGGAAGGGACGATACGAAGATGGAAGCGGCCTCTGGACTCCTCGACAACTGAGGAACCGGCTTAACCTACCTCTAATTGTCTGAAAAAACCAAAACATCAGTGATAACATAGATTACATATACATAAACTTACGAGTATAATAACAAGTTTAAACATTAGAACATTATAATCAAAGTTTACAGTCTGTTTAATGCAACAATTCTAAAAGGTGACATATGCTGTAATGTGCTTGCGACACGGTAAATAAATCTATTTAAAACCCGACTAAACCTTTATTCTCCCACTACATATACAGGATGGAAAAAAAGACCGTGTTTGGAGGACAAGTAGCTTTAATATTGATGATTGTAAATTTTACTGAAAGGAAACATTCCTTTATTTTCAAAAATAATAAAACTGCATTTAAAGATTTTTGAAAAATCACCTGCTTGGTGCGTCGGTGGCGCTGTGGACTCTGCACTTGCCTTCCAATCGGGAGGTAGAGGTTCGAGACCCGCCATGTACCAATGTGTTTTTCGTTTCGAATTTCATATGTACATTTGTCTGACGCTCCTACGGTGAAGGAAAACATCGTGAGGCAACCTGCATACATCTGCGAAGAAATTCAATGGTGTATGTGAAGTCGACCAATCCGCACTGGGCCAGCGAGGTTGACTGAGGCCTAATCACCCTAACATAGGGTAGGCTCGAACCTCTCGGTGGGGACGTGTATGAGCTGTGATGATGATGATGATGATGATGACCTGCTTGAGCCGAGAATCGAACCCAGCTCAAGCAGGTGATTTTTCAAAAATCAATAAATGCAGATTTGATTATTTTTTAAAATAAAGGAATGTTTTCTTTCAGTAAAATTTGCCATCATCAATATTAAAGGTACTTTTCCTCCAACCACGGTCTTTTTTTCCACCGGTATAGGAGCTTGGTGGCGCATTGGCGCGTGCACTCAGTGAACGATTGCTAAGGTTAAGCAACGTTGGCTGTAGTCAGTCCTACGATGGGTGACCAAATACGAAGCATCTTGAGTTCCTCCGTGCATCGGAAGGCACGTTAAACAGTTAGACCTGCGGCAGATCTCGCCCCGGTCGTGTCGGTTAACCGTCCCATCGGACTAGGCGAGTGAAGGAACAGAGAGTGCACTTGTGTTTGCGCACTCACTTGTAATAGGATCACTCCGTTGTTCATCTGTTTGTCAAGACCTTTTTCTCGGGAACGCGTAGAGATATTAAACTGATATTTATATCAAATACTCGGGTTTACGGTCTTACAAACTTACATACTTGTAAGTCAAAGCGATTAAAATATATTTTATTTTCTTTAAGTACAAAATAGATCGGACACCACAGCGTCGGTGGCGCTGTGGACTCGGCACTTGCCTTCCAATCGGGAGGTCGGGGTTCGAGACCCGCCATGTACCAATGTGTTTTTCGTTTCGAATTTCATTTGTCTGACGCTCCTACGGTGAAGGAAAACATCGTGAGGCAACCTGCATACGTGTACATCTGCGAAGAAACTCAATGGTGTATGTGAAGTCGACCAATCCGCACTGGGTAAGCGTGGTTGACTAAGGCCTAATCACCTTAACATAGGGTAGGCTCGAACCCCTCGGTGGGGACGTATATGGGCTGTGATGATGATGAGGTACAAAATAAGTTCTTTATGGAAAGTAATGTTAATAAATCTCATTGGGGCCAGCCAAATAGACTATCGATTTGTCGATTGTAATCGGGAATAGCCATGTGAAGCCATCCCGCTCTTAGTGCGGTTTTGATATTGTTTTGAGCGATCATGGTTAGGGGGCTGGACTCAGTTATACTAATTAAAATATTGGTAATTTAGCATGTACTAATTCTGGTCCATGACATAAGTGAAATTAAAAAAAAAACAATTAAATAATAGTAACTTTTTATTTCTTATACATATAACACATGTTGCAAATCTCCTAATTTTTAAAGGTTTAAAGTGCAAGTCTTCATTATTAATGATAACAATATTATTATTGAAAAAGTTAATACATTAGACACGTTTTAAATCAATATGTGCACAGTCGATTGGTTGGTACAAGTACTGGACATCATTTATACGTGTTTTAGCCACAGACATGAATAAACCGACAGATGTCGCGATTGAATGGTGTGAAAGGGAATAGTAACGCGTCTTTTTCTCAACGGTTTCATTTAATCTGCGCGCCACCGTTTTCGGCAACGGTCTTCAAGCGAAAGATTTCTTTTGTGCCTATAAATTGCTCATTCCAGAGCCACTACCAGTTGGACTACGTAGTTGGACCACGGGCAATGAATAGAAAAAACAGTTACCTGGGGTACGTTTGAAAACGAGTAATATTTACTCGGGGTAGAGTGAATTTCACCCGATAGCGTTCGAGAACCACCCGAGTGAAACCGAGGGTAACCGACCAATTACTCTGCTCGTATTTCTGAACGCATTAGTGAAGAGTAATTTTCGCCTGACAGGAGTGAATTTCTTACGGTCCCCAGTCAGCGTTAAATACCTGACATTAACAGTTGACTGTTCTGTGATCTGTGGCTACTGATTTCGTTTTTAAGTCGAAGTTAGAGTTTACAAATGTTAAGTAAAGCTTTGTGTAGTTGTAAAATAAAGCAAGTTCGCGTTGCAAAACACAAGAAGTCTTATTTTTGTTTTTAACTGACAGAACCCGTTTGAAAACTCGTGTAGTGCGAAAATCACTCGCTAGCGTTTGAAAACCAGTTAAACGTCTCTTTCTCGCAATGTCTATCCCTTTCTTTTTTACCGAGTGAAAACCTCACGGGTTTTCGAACGACCCCCTGGTTAGAAATTGCGCGCATCAGTCCATTATGACAAAGTTTCTTGCCACATTACATTCATATATCATTCAAAAATGAAAACCGATTTTGAGACTAAAAAACTAGGATTTGCATGGCATTAAATATGTATTCAAGAGCGCAATAAAAAAGCAATTCCTGCAGTTAGATATTTAAATATATTATCTATATGACTAAAGTAGTAGTACATGTATATCTTATTTATGTATTATTATCAATCTATGTATTAAGGTTAAATGTTCTTAATTTTCCCAGCCGTCTTTACCAAAGCTACGGTAAACTTCGGTTGCCTGCTGTGACAATAAAACCGCATTTTGTTTGTATTTTCTTCTCATATTTTGTTTTTATATATCTTGTATGATGTAACAATAAAGTATTCATTCATTCGTTTCAATATTGTGATTTCTTTTGTTAGTTGCCTGTGAAGTTACATAAATAGCGCCATCTGGCGAACGAGCCGAACGGAAAGTAATATTCTGTTTTACCCACAAAAACTTTTTTATACTCCAACATCGCACATGTTTTATTTTTATTAACAAACAGTAACATAAAAAACAGAACATGTTATAAATAACGTTTAGTAATTTACGTATAGTATAATATCTGACTATAATATTTTTTATTATTACATTTGTAAAGTTTTTTAAACTGCGATTTTCTATAAGCTACCTACTTAAAGAACAGAATGTCTGAATTGTCTGAGTTGTTATGTGCAATTTTTTGATAACTTTAAATGCTTTTAAATGTCTATCAAATAGCATCCAATAGTTCGTTTGAAAATTGCAAATGTTTGTTGCTTCTTGGGCAGTAGAGAACGTCATTTAGGAAAATTTTTAATTGTGCCGTAATAAGCCGCAAATACTCAAAAAATATAGGATATCGAAATAATGGCAAAGATTTAAGCGCTTTCTTGAAGTCTCATTCTGTAAAAAAAACTGATACGCCCGGTTTTCGAACAGATGGAAGGCATTGTCTAATTAGATTCATGTCTGTGGTTTGAACAAAATTAATGCAATACGCTATTTAACGTGCTGCTAAAGATTAATATATAAATTAATTCTTACTAGTCTCACTTCAGTACAATTTAGAGATCATTAATATTTAATTATTTCATTTTCATTAAAATAAACTTAATATAATAATACATACTATATATACATAATGAACATATCTACAACTTTATACAGACGACAATTTCATCGCAAAGAATTTGCCTTTTTCTTTGCTGCTACTACAGCAACGTTCACAAAGCAAAACGAAAATTCAAATTCAAGTCTATAAAATGTACTTTTGTAGTACAGTAGAGCGTCGATTATCCGAACAAATTGGGGGACATGGATGTTCGGAAAACCGGTATTTTCGGATAATCGAACTGTTTTGATTCAGCCGGGTATGTATTCATATTTATATTTATGTACGGGTGAATGAAAACGATATTTCTATGTTCAATGACAAATAGGATTAAACAAAAAAGTGCAGACAGACTTGTAATGAAACGTGTATGTACTAGATACAATTAACGCTTAAAACATCTCCAATTTTCGTCTGCCGAAGTAAGCCTAACCTAGCGCGGGAGGAGGTACACACGTGCGGATCGGGCGGGTGTATAGTAGTTCGGATATGCGGTCCTTCGGTTGATCTACGTTCGGATAATCGACGCTCTACTGTATTATTTTTCAATATTGGATCATAATATACAACATTCCCCATATTGTAAATAATACACTACTCTCGCATAAAGAATTTTCTAATTGTGTGAGATTTCCTTATCAATAAGTAGAATATTAATATTACCACAGATAAAATCTTTTGTGCGGCCCGCGGTATTTCTGAGGGCTGGAATTTTTGAAACATATAATTGTCTGTCTTTGATTCCAAAACCTTATTTTCAAATCGTTTCTTTTGAAATAGCATCAAACGTCGCGTTCGATTTCGCGACCCCAACACCCGCGTAGGGGCTAGTGAATTTGAGCCCGTCCGTTGCATTCGATTTTGAACAATACGAATTTCCGAAGTCTAACGAAAGTCAACAGAAATCGAGCGCTGGAGGTGCATTTTAGAGACAATAGAATTCAAATTCGCATTCGAAACTAGAAGAATCCTAGTGTGGGCCAACGTTTTTTTTTAAATTCCATTACGAATTTCCAAAGTCACTATTTTTGAATATTCATTCAGTAAATTCTGCTGATTTCTACTAGTAGAATATATGCAACGGTATATACATATATACGTTCCATTTTATATGCGAATCATCGCTAGTTTTTTAAATTAATGAGATATTGCCATATTATTGCTTTTTATTTTTTCTGAGCGTAACAGTTTCTAATATAGAATTTGTTTTTAATGACAATACTTAATTCGAGTGATTCAAAAATCTTTAAAATTGAGAACAAAAAACAGAAAATAGATTCGCACGTGATTAATATTCGTGTTCGAATTAAAAATTCATTTCTAATGATTCAAAAATGCGTCTTCAGGGCGCCTGACGTATGATCCAAAAATATATGTAGTGTCGTAGTGGACTGGGCGATTTTTTCTGTGATATCTATACAATAGTTTATTCTTTGTAAACAAGTTTTGCAATAAAATTATAGTAAATTAACATTGCATTGCAAAGAAAATCACACGTTGGCATAACTTTGTTTTAAAGTCCGCTATGTAGATTATTAAAAAATATTCGACACGTTTCTCGCTCCATCTCAGTAGTGTTATGTTATTTCGACAAAGCAAAAATAACGTGTCTGACATTTTTACTATCTAACTGAAGGACTAATAAGATTTTTATTCATCCCGATCTACCATCATCCCTATTATTAAAAATAATAAGTTACATTACAAAGCACCCTTAAAATTAGTATAACACAATAAATGCAAAAATAAACACTTAAGTAGCGCAGGAACAACTAATTTGATTCAACAACAAGTCATAAAAAACATACATACATACATACTTGTGGGACTTGTTTAGAAACAATCTCACATGCTATTGTGAAAGTTGACGAGATGTTGATTTTATGCAATAGTGACATAATAAGGGTTCTTAAAAGTCGAGGGTCAATTTACAAAACTCAGTTTACTCACTCTATTCAAAAGTCAATTTACAAAATTACTAAAAGGCCCGAGAATTTTAAGACCTAATTATGTACTGTTGCATAAAGTATTTTTTCTACGACAGCTAGAATTTTATTTCATAAATAAAAATACGGGCATTTAAAAAATAAACATTTCTCACAAGTTCGTGCCGATTAAACAGTTGACATTCAAAACAAAATGTGATAGCCCGCGCTTTGTTTTTGAAATCATCCATCATACCCTGCGTTCCAGATAAGCACTGCTACTTTCTAAGGCTAACATCTGATGTTAGCCTCGTTTTGCGTTTCTTCAAAAAGTGGTATCAGGGAACCCATCTATTAGCATGGGTATTTGATTCATTTCGTGTTAAAAATGCTTAAATGAAACGCATGACAACCAGCAAGAAAAACTAGGATCACCGCTAATGAAACGCAGAGATGCTAAAAATGTTGATATTTATGGCTAAAAATGCTTATCTGGAACGCGCCCATAGACGATTCTGGAAAAAATCTTCGACCGCGTTCAAGTTAATATACCTATCTAAACTAAAATAAAATCAGTATTTCATGTAGGTTATTTATGTGATGGTAAATAAAACTCAATGTTGAAATTGCAGTAATAATAACCTGATTTTAACTTTCTTCATGGGAGACACGAATTCCAATAGTGAATGATAATATAATTCACGCTGGCCACTTTTATTGAGAAAAAAAAATAACAGCTTATATTTTATAAGGAGTATTCTTATGAAATACTTTAGTATAATCACGAAAAGTGTATATTTTTAATATCGTCGTATATTACAATGTTGGAGTAGAAAATATAACATAACTAACATTACACTGTGCGGACTGTTCATAGATATATTTATAGTTAGGTACTTATTTAGTAAACGCAAAATTTTTAAATGCATCTAAGTTTTAAATGCCGTTTAATGTATGAGGCACTCCACTCTTATTGTTATTATGTAGTGACAGATAAAAGTTATCTGAAATTTAGTTTAGTATGGAGGGTGAACTGAAGAACTGTACCCCTAGTGTTGGTGCGAACGTTACTATTGCGTTCGCGCGGACGTTCTGATTCTCAACCTTATTTGAATACAGATAATATCTATCTGTCAAAATTTTACAGTAACGCGATGGTAACGTTTGCACACATTCAAGCTTACACTAGAAGTTCAGAACACAATGTTAGCTACTCAAACTGACTACATCTAATTACCAATTTCAGCTACATTCAATATCCAATTGGATTTAATACAATCAACATTATATTGTAGTGCCACAATATTATAGTGGAGTAAATGCATTAACTGTTAAAAAATATGTATTTCACGCGCATTTAATTTATTCAAAGTCAAAGCAGAGTAGTGCGCATTTTTTATTATTGGAAAAACCAAAAATAAATCAATTTTTCCTACAGACGTATAAAGGGAAGCAGGGACTAAACGTATCTTTCAAAAAGCGTGGCAACTTTACCACATGTAAACATTACTCACACATAAACAATATTAATTTAATTTTATTGTAATTTCTGGAGTTTTAAATTATATGATATGTTAGAACACTTCGGGGCACAGCACTTTACCATTGTTCTTGTCCGATTAGCAGTTATTTTTATGTATAATCACAAAACAAAACATTATAACACAATGCCACGACGCCATTTGTCTCTTATTTTGACAAAGCTAAAACATGGCGTCCACGTGGCGTCTGCCGCGGCTTCGGAAATGTCTATAATCCCTGCGTTCCAGATAAAGCACTGCTACTTTCTGAGGCTAACATCTGATGTTAGCCTCGTTTTGCGTTTCTTATAAGAAATGATGACATTTTTAGCCGCGCTAATTGTTACAAATGAAACGCAAGGTACTGATTTTTCATGCTGAATTTTGACACCTCACTTAATTAGTCCAGCCACTTAAAATTTTTAATAATATACATCAGAATTAGCTAATACTATAAATATCTTTCAAGAAATTCTTTAAATCCGCTGAAAATCCTTTTTGATTCATGAAAAAAAGATTCCAAATGTCAAATTTGAAAGCTGTCAAAAAGTGACCCATCCACTAACATGGGTATTTGATGCTAGCATTTCGTGTCAAAAATGCTTAAATGAAACGCATGACAACCAGCAAGAAAAACTAGCATCACCGGCTAATGAATCGCAGAGATGCTAAAAATGTTGATATTTATGGCTAAAAATGCTTATCTGGAACGGGCCGAATATGTGCGTTCGTATCGCCATAGACGAAATACAGAAATAGCGATATATCATGTCACTTTGGAGTGAAAGTAAAGACGATATACATTACTTATGAAATTGTGACAAATGTGTGTGTAAAATTATGTTAAGTCTGCTTTCCCTTTATACGTCTGTGATGTTTCCCAACATCGCTCACTTGTTTTCAAAATTTCATACATCAATATTCATTTATGACAAAAAATCACGCGCATTTCTATTCGAAGTCAGTGGAGGGTAGTGCACATTTTTCATTATTTGATTGAAGCACCCTCCAGGTAACTCCACGAGCGCCCAGTAAGGTGAAAATAACGTGCAAACAGAGACTGTAGCAACGTGCAGTGTATACGCTGTATTTCTTGTGCTGTAGCACCATCTCGATTCAACCGAGGTTTTGACATTGTGTTAATAGTCTAACCTAACATACGTATTTGAAACGACATTCAGCGATAGGCAAGTCAATGTTGGCACATTTGGTGTCGTACTTTTACGGTCTTATCACAAAACCTGGTCTAAGCCTAGTCTAAAGTTAGTCTTGGTTTGAACTTAGTGCGCTTTCGCTCGTGTTTAATATACCGGGTGTAACGGAATACCGAAATAATATTTTAAGGTTGTTGATTTACAAAAAAATGTTTTATGACTATTCTTTATATTTTTATTATATGCCTACTTTCGATTTAATACGCTTAACAGTCAAGCATATTAAATCGAAAGTAGGCATATAATAAAAATACAAAGAATAGTCATAAAACATTTTTTTGTAAATCAACAACCTTAAAATATTATTTCGGTATTCCGTTACACCCGGTATACAGGGCTACTTTTTTATCACCCAGGAAAATTTAAGGGACGCTTCGCAACATGGTAGTATTGGTAGTAGAATTATTTAAACATGAATAAAAAAAATAACAACTCCTTAATTTTATATAAATTTTCTAAAATATCCAAAAAATGCTGCACTAGTTGAGATTGAGAGCAGCATTTAGAGATTTTGTTTTTACTTTTTTTATTTCATTCTTTATTTTTTATATAATGTAGGACGTGTCCTAAAGCTTCCCTTAAATTTACGGGGTGATAAAAAACTTAGTCCTGACCATCTTTTGTAATAAGATGGTTAGTGTTTAATATTTATGTGCAAACATGCCGTTCGAATAATGACTAACAATTCAGCCCTTCAACATCACACTTCTTGAACACCCTTTTTGTACATAAATAAACATCAAATTTTGTATATAAATAAACATATTATATTTTTATCGAAGACCGGGGAATGTCGTTTTAAGTGCGTATCTATAGGACTGTACTATGAGAGGTTTACGCGCAGAACGTCCCATTTGAAGAATGTCACAGTGTTACGTTCAATGCGCCGCCAGAGATACGTTCAGGAAGACCGAGCGTACTTGCATGGGGCAGAGGGAGAGGGTTCCCGCGGGAACGGGGGCACCCACGCGCGTGTACGTCAGCGTGCTCGTTAGCACGCGCTCCGGACGCACCTCCACCAAGTCGGACAGTTGGAACTGAAAAAGAGACATTTTTATTTTATTTCATTGCCAGTGTTTCAATGGCACAACTTAAATACTACAGATGTATGTTACTTAGACATAAGCTAGAGTCAGGCTCATTTGTGACATGAAAGAGGGCGATAAAAGAATATGTCATTAAACGTTACTGTACCGTTATTCGAAGCCTAAATATGAGAGTAGCGTTTAACTTTGTCGCATGTCGCACTTCCGTCGATCCGCCACGTGCTTGGGTAGGTGGCGCTAGTATAGACGGAAAAATGGCGCGAAACACGTGGCGGATCGACGGAAGTGCGACAGGCGAACCGGAACACATAACGACTGGTACACATAAAAGTCAAACGCTACTCTTATATTTAGGCTTCGAATAAGGTAAGTATGTTTAATAAACGTTTTATTGGTAGGTAAAACGTTGCTATTTATCTTTTGTCAAGTATAGTCCACATCCCGCGCTAAGCTGGTAGAGATTTCCACTATAGCAATAAAGCCGCCACTTGTTCATTTGGATTCATTTTGACAAAATTCTTGTAAACTGTATTCAGACAATAAAGTTATTCATTCTCTCATTCGCTCATAGGAAGAGGCGTGAGAACAGGTGTAGACTTTATAGACAACCGATTGAGCTACTTTCGCATTTATAATTTTCGTCAGAATTAGGGATGTAGGGATTTGGAAATAAATTCTTACTTAACATTGAACTCACCTGTCCTTCACTGACGGGATACCACTTGTATATGTGATTGTTCCCGTAGCAAGTGTCCAAGTGCGCTCTGAAGAAAGTCATCCCGGCGCCCTGGATTGTGGTGCCATCTTTATTCTGAAATAATACAACTTACTATATGTATCCATCCACTGTGATCCTTTTGTCGTGTCTCATTATGATGGACGAACCATCTTCAGTGGCTTTTGAATATCAAATCAAAATATGCTTTATTGACTTGCTAGAAAGCTCTTTTGAATTGTCAAAATTTTTAACCTACAACCCATTCAATAGTGTTCTATAACTACTTATTGTACAGAGCTCACACTTGTCTTCATTGTTTACCATTAATTCATTATTAAAACACTCAAAATCACCTTTATTTCAAATATAATGTCTTCACTGCTGGATATGGAACTTTCGCAAGGGCCAAGTAACCACTATCATCGAAAATACTCGTATTGCATATCTAAATATATCGACTTCTTATTTGTAACTCGATAAACTTTAGGCACAATCACTTACGGCCTTATTAATAAAAATTTTACTCCTTGGATTATGCTCGGATTAGTTACTCCGTGTTTTGTCTTATTTTGATATATGACAGCCGACATTTGCGGAAACATTACAAAACACGGAGTAACTAATCCGCGGATGATCCAAGGAGTATTTTTTTATTAATAAGGCCGTTAGGGATTACGATTCGCGTGGTGGCGTAACAAGCAAGTCAGGGTTTTCAATAGTGTCTAGGTAAGGAGTTGGTTTCAGATAACAAAAACTTGTATAGTTAGTAAACAATGAATCGCTCATTTGTTTCTATGTATTTGAGTAAAATTGCGATGATCGTTCTTACTGATTGCTGTAGCGTCCTCCTGTGGTATGGATGTAGAACAGGGATGGCCAACTAGATTAGACCCAAAATCTACTGTTTACTAACGAAACCCTATGTCACAGAATAAATAATAATAGTACTCAAGTACAGAAGGATCACTCTCGAAGAAAAGTCAAGTTTAGGTATGAACATTTACCTACACTTACGACCTTCATCTGACTGCACGGGAAATTGAAATTTATTGCATAACACGAGTGTTCCTATTCCGTTACGCGTCGCTGACCCGATACCGGTTTGGCGATAAGAGCGCAGGGTTCCCACTCACCGATATGCAGTAATCGTTACAAAAATGTCCTTAATTATTACATGCGACGCGGCCAGCGTGCGAGCCGAGCGGCAAGCTTTTGCCACATACCGCCCGGTCGGACCGCCGGCCAAACGTACCTTAACTGCGGAGTGAAACCCTCCTGCCTATGTTCCCACCTATTGCTTTGCCACGAATATTTGTACCTACTAATAGAAGCGATCGGCCTGTTGACCACTTCTGCTTGTGACAACCTCACGCTAATGTCTTCGTACAATTCAATTCGCGGAATGACTGCGGAAAAATTTGCGTGTGGCTTTTGTCTAAGGGGTCTGACGTAGAAGAACACTAATCAAATATTATCGATACTGTTCAATAGTAAGATACACACTTCTTTATGAGCAGACATGGTCGACTCGTTGGCCATGTACGTGTTTACCACGCGCAGCTATAATCAGTACCTCTGGGAACCGATTGAAGCTGCGTTCAGCCTGCCAGCTTGTGGCGCCCACGCCGTGAGAGTCGGAAGGCAGTACACTACAGTTATTAAGCGAGCACGTGGTAACATTAACTCAGTTCAGTATGTCGGTATTAGTAAAGTGGTTCAAAGATATTGGCTTAGTCAACGGCCGCCATTTTTTTTTTATGGGGACGCACTACTAATCTTACATATATCGTTCGGGGACACTAAAGCAAATTAAAAATTCGATGGGCACTATATTCCTAAAGCGTCACGTTACAGAGTTATTTGCGAAAAAAGATCAAAAATGACAAATTTAATCAACTTTTTGCAGATAGTTCTGTAACGATAGTGCCCATAGAATGTTTCGGTCGTATATTTGTTTCCAATGGATATAATTTAGGTTTTATCGTGCGCCGCTGTTTCGAAAAACCAAAAACAAAATGGCGGCGGGGCACCAAACTCGGTTTCGAACGAAAATCTTTGAACCCCATCACTTACGTCGGAGGAGACAAAAAAAATATAATTAAGTAGATTCCGACACTTCTGGTTATAAAAAAACTTACCAACGCAGTGACGTGCGAGGGGTAGGCGGCCAGAACCACGTCGGCCATAGAGAGCAGCGCTCTGGAGTACGCGGGCCGCGCGGAGTCCTCGCGCGCGGTGTAGTGCATGCCCAGCAGCGGCTGGCCCAGCGTCTGCTGGGACACGTGGCTGCCCAGCGTCAGGGCGCCGCTGGGGTGCTCCCCCCCACGCTTCTGAGCGACCGAAAAACATTACCTTAAGGCGCTACTTCCCGTTTTCGAACAATTTCGATTGACTGTACCGCCAGAAATATTAAACATACAATTTTAAAATTCATATGTACACACATTAAAAATATTTCATTCGATAGAAATAAAATCCAAAGGTCACTCTGTTCAATATTTGAAAACTGTTGTAAATCAGAAAATACAATAATAAATGACATAAAAGTTTTACTAATAGACGTGCATTTTTATTATGTAGAAAATTGCAAAAGTTCCATTTTTATTTTGTACCCTAGTTTTCCAAAAATCGATTAAAACTTGTAAAAAGTTCAATTTCCAGGAATGCACGTCGTGTCATGTTTACATGGAAATTGAACAGAAATTCCGTCGCGTATAATGTGTTGCCATAGAATAAGTTGCCACCGAACTTACGCCCGCGCCCTACAGAATATCGGTTGTTTGCCAAAACGCAAGGTAATTTCAGCAAGTGTGTTGTACCTTCGGTCATTAAAGATAGCTCCAAAATACAGTCGGAGGCAGTACGCAATGTACAAATAAATATAAAAAGAAGCGTATTTTTATGTTTTATTGGTTCGGCAACAATGGAACGACGACATATGTATTCTGAATTCTCTCATTTCCTTCTACTCTAGGGCTGCCATACGTCCCGGTACACCGGGACATGTCCCGATTTGTAGCGTTATGTCCCGGTGTCCCCGTCAATAATTCATTTGTCCCGGTCTGCGGGCTAGGTGGGTAGTCGAGTCGATTTTTGTTGTGTTGTCGATTGCACGAGTCGTTCGCGATTACGCGAGAGCTTCGAAAAGTCAGAACCTCGAAAAAATAAGAATGAGCAAAGACAAATAACACCGAGAACGAGATCATTGAATAAAGGAGATAACGCTAAGAAAATAAGCATGTTGTTTTTTTGTTGGTTTTCTTTGAATTTTAATTTAATTTAAGTCTTTTATAATATTCACCGATCTTTTGAATTTTCCACGGTTTACCTTTTTCTATTCAAAATGTCCCGGTCGATGGTTCAGAACTTATGGCAGCCCTATTCTACTCACATAACATATTTTTTCTGTTTTTTAAACACTAGACCCTGATTTGTAGGAATCTTTCTTACAGGAGTTACAGGTAGAGGCTAAGTTTATGGTGCAATAAGTATAAACGACTCGTTAAGCGAGCTCTAAATTTTACTGTTACGTAGACATCCCGCCCACCCGCGCACTCCCCTCACTCGCAGTTTCACACGCACTAAACAGTGTGTAAACAGCCCTGCGAGCATAGACTTGTCGATCGACATATATATCGATCGACAAAAGCATCTGTCCTTTTCACTCCTTAGGAATATCTGTCAAATTTATCGATTTTTGTCGAATATGTCGATCTTAGTTGTCAACTTTGTTTATCGAGAGTACCATGCTCGCAGGGCAGTATCGGTTTTATAAGTGCATAGTACATACGGACTTGCAAGAAACAAATACTATACACAGTGTAAACGCTTCCTTCACACTTAACAGTTGCGCTGTTAAGTTGTCACTTCACACTCGCACTTGCTACTTAGCAAAGTGTAAATTAGCCTTTATTCAGAAATATGTAGCTCATTATTTTATGAAATAACACACTGCCATTGTCATAACATTACGCATACCGGACAAGGGTTGTTGGCCCGCTCCACGATGAGTCTGAAGGTGTGCCGCGTGCGCACGTTGTCCAGGATGCCCTGGTTCAGGCCGCGGTTGTCGTCGCGGCTCAGACGCCTATCTTGCATTACCTTTCGTGATTAAAACGGGCAAGTATGAACAATCATTAGCATCCAAAACAACGTTAAAAGTTCCACTAAAATTGCGGGTTGACACCGAAGAAAATTGGGATTGGAGAATAAATAAATATGACATTTGACAACCACAGTTTACGTTGTCGTTCTAAAGCGTCCGGCGAAGGGCGTCGTCCTCTCTAGGGCGATAGCCCGACTTCGAGCGATGGTTTATGAACGTAACCCAGTATTCATCTATTATAACACAACAAAATGAAAACTTAACATAATAGTTTGCTATACTCCCAAAAAGTAACCTCTATTTGTCCGGGCTGCAGAGCCGCCATTCCGAGAGGCGTAGAGGTTAGCACTGTGAACCGCGCGCTGTCATCCTGTATGTACGCGGCGGATGGCAGCGGGTAGAAGTTAGCCTGCAGCGGGAGTTTGTCGAAGTACCGTCGCTTTATCATCTGAAACGCAGACAATGAATTAAAACACTATTCTATTCTTTAAGATGAGAATAGATAATAAGTATGATATGTATCACAGACTAAAAAGCCTGATAATCACATAACCTTCAACTCATCTGCTCGCAGTCTTGCGACTAACTGTATACATTTTTTTGTTGTTGTTCAAAACATTTACATGAACATTTTATTGGGGGTCATACAATGGAAGCCGTTAATAAAGGCTTATCTGTCGTAGACGAGCTCTCAATACGGAACGACAAGGATTATTACATTAAACAAAGCAAAATTCTAATCTAATTATAACTTGCCATGCTGAAAATGTGTTTTTAATAAAGATATTTATTTATTATTTATTTAATTGATTAGATATGGACGGCCACGAAAGTGGTGTACCAATTTTGACGTAAAAATAAATTATAACTAATGTTGCATGGATTTATTAGTAACCCAACAGATTCTCTGCCGCGGGCTAATAGTCTTTAATAAAAGCAGCGGAGCCAGGCGGGGCGTCCGGCATATTCTCGTGGTTTGGCTCAACCATTTGCCCCCTCCCAAAATACGGTATAATATGATCGAATTATAGAGAACTGCATAAAAAGTAAACTTTCTTTTGTCTGTGTTGCCATTATAATTAATTTATAGTTATTGGTAATAAGTAGGTCTTTTCAAACAATTTTCGCTTTTTTTAAAAGCTAAAAACGTAAAATAAATGCTAAACAATGATATGGGTACTGGAAAGAAGACTAAAATTTTAAAAACCCCGGATTAGTTGATTTTTCACCTCTAGTGAGGAGCAATTGCCAAAATGTAGAATTATAGAAAGTAGAGGAAATTTTTTACAGTAACGTCTTGGGTGGGTGCCAGTATTTCAGTTAGTTGGAAAGAGTGTGAATACGACGTAAAAATATCAAATGTCACATGCAACAAATATAATGTGGCTGAAAAGATTTTAGTTTGTAACTGGTTACGAGCAAAGAGAAATTTTTTTTCTTTTGTAACTGGTTACAAAACAGTCACAAAGGCGGCCGAAAGGGAAATGTATACCAATATAATAGGTCTTTACCTATGAAATTACCGTTCTGCCGTACTGGCCATTTCAAATCATAATATATTTTTTTGGCTGATAATATTTTCCAATTTCAAATTAATTTTATTTTAAAAACATGGAATTCTTTTTTCGAAAATCGTCATTTGTTTAATAGTTAGTGTTTTGTTTTCAACGCATTCGAACATTTTTCGTCGTCATGGATAAATTAAAAATTCGAGTAATTATGGAGTATGCGTACCGTCGTGGCAGCAAAAGCGGCACGCAACATGAACGATGTTTACGGAGCGAACACTACAAACGAACGCACCACCCGTTATTGGTTTGCCCGCTTCCGTTCTGGAAATTTCGACCTGAAAAATGAACCCCGTGATCGTCCGAAAACTTTGGTCGACAATGACGAATTAAAGGCGATTATGGAAGCTGATGAAACTCAATCTACGGCTGAATTAGCAGCAGCTTTCGACGTTAGCATTAAAACAATATTGGTCCACTTGCGTCAAATTGGCAAGATAAAAAAGCTCGACAAATGGGTACCCTACGAACTCAATGATCGCCAGCGCGAAGTACGTGTCGAGACGTGCCTTGCACTGCTCAACAGGCATACAAATGAAGGAATTCTGAACCGCATTGTTACTTGTGACGAGAAATGGATCCTGTTCGACAATCGTAAGCGCTCAGCAAGTTGGTTGGACCCTCGTTCAGCACCCAAACAATGCCCTTAACGAAAACTTACCCCTAGAAAAGTGATGGTCACTGTTTGGTGGTCTAACGCGGGTGTAATTCATCACAGCTTCTTACCAAACGGGACGAGCATTACTGCAGATATGTACTGTTATACTGCACAGCAGACGGGTCTCCAAGCTACAAGAGCTGGGGTTGGAAGTTCTCCGGCATCCGCCGTTCTCAGCAGACCTTGCGCCTACAGACTTCTACTTTTTCCAGAATTTGGATAACTTCTTAGCGGGAAAAAAATTCAATACCCGAGAGGCAGTACAAAATGCCTTTGAAGAGTTTGTTGCCTCCCGTCCAGCTGATTTCTTCAAGAAGGGCATCAATAAGCTACCAATGCGTTGGCAAAGATGCATTGATTGCATGGGTGATTACTTTGATTAATAGAAATAAAAAATATCGAAAAAAAATACGCTTCATTTATTTCATGAAAAACGGCAATTTTATAGGTAAAGACCTTAATATTAATGGGCAAATAAAATTGATACTTTGCGCAATGATTTCAAGCTTACCCCGCAACTGTTGTTACCTGCATGCCGTTCAGATCAGTGTAGAACACATCTCCGTTCCTGATGCCCGTAGAGAAGCGCATAGCCAACTCAATGTCGTCCACCTGAGGGTCAATAAGCAGCGTGTTGCTGATCTCCACCTCACTGTGCTCCAGCCACGGATTGTTGTACACGGTCATCTAAGTGGAGACCAGAAAAAAAACCTTTATACAACTGTCCGACACCCCAGTATATTATTATTATAAAATAATAATTAAGTAGGTATAAATTATGAAAAGAAATTTTGGCGAATTATTTACGAAGATATTTCTTTTTTGTTTTGTTGCATATCTTGCAAAGATTACAGCAATCCGAACAAATATTATCCTTTTTACTTAGTACGTGAGGGAGACTCGGTACTGAGACATCTTGAGTCACAAGCTACCAATGTAAAACGACTACACCGTTAGCGAAGAGGTCGAGTGATCGCCTACTGCGCAACGGGTCGCGGGTTCGATTCCCGCTCGGGACAGATATTTTGTATGGCCTATAGAAATTTGTTCCGGTCTGGGCGTATGTGCATGTGATATTCTATGTTTGTAACTGCACCCACGACACAGGAGAAAATAAATCCTAGTGTGGGGAGACGTTTTTAAAAAAAAAGTGATTATCATAGGAGGTACAGATGACTGTCACTACTAAGCATCGGGTGAGCAGTGGATTACACCTTGCCAAGTTGTTTCATCATATCATAACATAATTGATCAGCAGGCTTATTATGGACCGGGCGCGTGGGTAGTGGAGTCGCAGTGTGGACCTTACCTAGCGCGCCCAAGAGGGCAGGGAGAACACCGGGGCGTTTTAGTGGGTAGGCCTGGCACTCTGCCGGGAGAGCCCCACACACGCTCGCCGTCTAGCCAACGGCGGGTACGGTGCGGTTACGCATTTCCCCCCGAGGAAAAAAAAAAGGCCTATTATGGATCTTTCCTCGTATGACATGGTATAAATTTTGAGATAAAGAAGTAATGAAATGCTTCATCTGGTATTACTGATCTCCATGATATCATCACTATGGCATAATTTCAACGATGTCATCATGATGTTGTGGTTATTTGACTATGGTATATGTGACCTATATGTTTTGTACTTAACGTACGCTTAACAAGTACTGTGTACGCAGAGACACGTTACGGTCGCGCTGCGCCAATTAAACCAGTCCTCAACAGTCCATCGTTTCATTAACACACTCCAGATGTCCTGATAGCTAGCACCCCATAGCTACATTGGTGATCCTGCTCGTCACGTAACCCGATATTCAAGTAACCCAATTAACGTCTATTCTTTTGTCGGGAGTGCGCGTCGCGTATTTTAAAATAGTTAAAACTTTAGTAAATATAATTAATGGTGTCAGGCGTTATTTTTCGGAAGTCCATTACTAATTGTTAAGGAGTAGGTATATAGCAAAACTTCCGACAAAAAAATGTCCTCAGTCCTCGCGATGTCGTCCGAACGCAGCGAAGGCGACAACATCCTGAGGATGCCAGGTGGAGTGGCGAAACGCGTTGAATCTAAGTATTTGCATGTTGGTTGGTGTGGTACTAATTAGTGATATTCCTTTGTCGCACGCGATTGAGGCGATTGAAAAGCGTCGATGGCGTAATGCGTAAGGCCGTCGCCTTCCAATCGGGAGGTAGCGGTTCGAACCCCGCCACGTACCAATGTATTTTCAAATTTTGAATTCATATGTAACCAATCATCATATGAAACATCGCGAGGAAACCTGCACACACCTGTGAAGAAAGAATTTCTTTACAGGTTGTGTGTGAAGTCGACCAACCCGCACTTGGCCAGCGTGGTTGAGTAAGGCCTAATCGCCCTAGTTTAGGGTAGGCTCGAGCCCCTCGGTGGGGACATATATGATCTGTTGATGAGTGATGATGATGATGATGCGATTGAGGGAGGGTGGGCGGTGCACCATTGGCCTGCGTAGTTAGTACCAACTACCGACATTTTTTGTCGGAAGTTTTATTTATTTATTTATTTATTTATTTAGGTACATTAACATCATATGCATATATATTAACACAAATATACATTTTAGGGCATTTTAACTCATACACATGACAATTATAAATGTACACAGCATTCACCATTAGGTTGTTATCCTAGCTAATTAAGAGTATATGAAGATTTACAAAAAGAAACAGTATCAAATGATCAATTAAACCTGAAGGATTCTGCTCAAGCAACCTATTATAAATTCAAGTTTTTATTTTATCTTTATATGTTTTTAATTTGTCAAAAAATATGTCAACATCACAATTAGACTGCAGTTCGTTATAATTTCTACACATGCGTATAATTGGGGAACTCAAGCCTATGTTGGTTCTACTGTATGGCGTGTATAGGATCTTAGTTATAGGATATCTCGGATATCGACACGGCACTGCTAAGGAGACCTGGCTAAGAATGTCACCACTGTCAATAATTCCGTTTAGGACTTTGTATAAAAATACCAAATCGTGCTTCACTCGACGGGCCCTCAGCGATTCAAGATGAAAATAGGACAGCCGAACTTCATAAGGACACCGGTAAGATAATCCTGAAGTCTTGCTATATACCTACTCCTTAACAATTTTGTAAATAGTGAATAAGTAAATATCATGAATCCAACACCAGTGACATCGCCTACGGCGCAGATAAACTAGCAAGCTAGGATGCATAGTAATGTATCCGCGATACAAATAAACAACCGAATACCCGAATTTTGGACGGACCAACCAAGAATGATTTAAATAACTTGTAGGGAGTCAAGAAGTGTGCGCGGCTAGAGTGCGATTACGCAGGTTCCGCGCACATCTCCCGCTGTTTCGGCCCGTATAACCACGATTGGTTGAGTAGGGCCATGGGTTGGTGGAGGGTAAAGGACCAACCAAGGGTCTGATTCATTAGAGCTGACGCCGTGCTGCTGCCTCAAAAGATGGGAGACGAGGCGCAGTTCCAAGTTGCTGTGGCGAAACTGGGTAAGGAAGGAAGTCATCCAACAGGTTACTGACCTTCTTATCAAGCCTCCTGATACTAAAAAACATAACTCCCACAAATAGACTGTTGGCGATTTATAAGGAATCTGATAACCGCCAAATCAAAAAACTCATAGGCGAGATGGAGTTGGGCGACCAAAAGCCATCGCAGGTTCTACGCCGAATGCGCGATTCGGCTAGAGAAAAAATTTATGAACGAATGATCAAAAATCTGTCCGAAAATCTTATTTTTCGTTTTGCACTATGATTTCATTTGGAAACCATGAGATCGGTAATAGGCCTGCAGTTCCCAATAATTTCACTGTCCGTCTTACGCTCATGCTTCCCCTGCGTCGTAACGCATCAAAAAAACGCAATAATTTAGACATCAAACGTGTGGCCAACAGCTTAGCGCGTTAATTGGTATGTGGCATTGCTAGTGGCGTAGAACGTTAATAGCTTTTCTAGCCATTGTTTTTACTGTTTACTGGGCATTACCGTTCAAACTAACAACAATCCAGGCACTGCTGTGTTGAAAAAAGTAATATAAGGTGAGTTCCAGATAAGCATCGCCACATCTTGGTGTTAACATTTGATGTTATCATTTTTAGCCGCGCAACTTGTTACAAATGAAACGAAACTTCGTGCTGAATTTTCACACCTCACCTGCTTAGTCAAATATTACAAATCAGAATCGGCTCACCATATAAATTTCTTTCAATTTATTTTTTTTATCCTCTAGAAAAACTTTTTTTTTAATGAATTTTTTTTTCAAATTCGAAAAGTGTGATATAGTGGTATTAGAGGAATAACTAATAGCGTGGGTATTTGATGCTAAATTTTCGTAGCAAAAATGTTTAAATGGAACACACAATACCAGCACGACTATCTGGAACACGCCTATGATATACGGAAATACCCGCCCAAAGAACTCAATACAAATTCTCCCCGGATATTCATGATATAATGCATACAAGAATACCAACCGCTAGTAGGATCTCAGCGGCCTTCGGCCCGGTGAGTCCCGTGTAGATTGTGGCCTTGTAGAGGCCCTCGGTGACCACTATTTCCGGGAAAGCGTCACTTTTAAACGGCTGCGCGGGTCCCGTGGGAATAAACAGGTACGCACCGCTGTTGTTGTCCTGCGCTTTCTGTGTGTCGTACCTGTAGGGGAGGAGTTTATTTTAATAAAATAATATTTAAAGTAAATAATATAAAAAGATATTAGATCGACCCTAGGTGTTCTTCTTTGATCTGGAAACCTAATACTTTCCGAGTTAATCGACTTTAAACTGAAAGCAAAAACTTTCAAGTGACAACCATAATCCAGCTGACTATGTAATTAAAACAAAATAAATGAAAACACTGAATGAATAAACTAGGTATGCTGATGTAGGGCTGAAGTTAAAAAATAATTTATTTACCCGGACCCGTATGAACAAAAAATAGCTTGATCAGCCCCAATATTTTTCCTACACTATCTATTGAGGGTGCCTTCGCTCCATATACAAACAAAATGTATGTACTATCGAATTCACACAGTGACACAGGGTAAGAACTGGCTTCTGATCTATTATGCTCACTTTTGTTTTTGACTGATGTTAAATTATATTAAATCAAATCAAATCAAATCTTTATTGCTGACTAAGGTGTGATACAGATGTTGTTATAATTAGAGTTCTTGATTACCTAGTCACCCTTTTCAGGTATAGCAATGTTGGTGAGGGCTCCCTATCTACAATTTATGTTTTACTATTTCATTTAATGTATAATTCCTCACTTCAATACAGATAAATCGAACTAAAATTATATAAAATTATGTCAATGAATGCAAATTACCAACAAATTAAATTATTACCAAATTAACATTTAGCCAATGCACGGTATAATTAGGTATGTGGTGATGTCATATTTTTTTAATAATAATAATATAAAGTTAATAAAAATGGAAACATTAAATTATTGCAATATTAACCCCCAGTTTCTGAAAGGCTGATCAAAATATTGTTCAACTAACATCCATGTCATCGTAACAGCGGTGTCAAATCCATCTGAGTTTCCGAAACGTTGGTTAGACAAAATTTACTTATCTTTAATAATTTGATTTCTCGTGAGAAATATTTTTAGACACGGGCACATTGCTGAAATCATATATTTTGTTTTATTCATATGTATTTTGAAAGCCCAAAATGGGTCTTTCCTTAATAATTTTGAAACAAATTTGACAGCTGTGTCAACTAACACAGTGATAAGTTGATTTAGCTTTCAGCAACTCAATTCATAGTTAACATTAGATTGACAGCTTGTTAGTTAATTTTATCGCTGAACAGCCTTTCAGAAATTGGGTGTAATTAAATTCAGTTACTTATTTTAACTTAAATTGGTTGATGTCATATCAATATCTTCTATGAAATTTATTATTCGAGTTCTTAAATATAAATAACAGTCTTCTAAATTATAATAAACTACAAAATTATTTTACGTGAAAATATAAAATTCCCACTGGAAAACAATAACAACGTGGGCGAAGCCGCGAGTGGAAAGCTAGTCAAATATAAGGCTAGCAAACACCGTAGTCACTTGGTAAATAAGTAATCGTTTACTGAATAAAAACATTTTTCAATTAAATAATCTCTCTATTAATATTATTATACAGTCGGACTGCCGAATAATGTCAATGTATTTTTTTATTCGCCCGCGTTATCTTCGATTTTCCCGTGGCCCGTTCCCGTTATGTACACGGCCGGCTCGTTTGGGGGGCGGAAAACCTTCGCCCTTACCCATAACCAAACTGAGGGGTGTACTTACGTCCGTGATACACGGAGCATTAGAGCGTCTGTGATACATATCGCACATTAGAATTACCTTATAATTAACTATAACAAAAACTTCTAAATATCAAAAACACTCACTTGAGCTAGTGTCCGTACAACACCTGACCAGCAGCGGAGAGGGGCGCCCCTCTGTGGTGAAAGCCTACTCATGGACTCTGCTTCTCTTTCAGGAAGACTAGTTCACAAACAATGGACGTGACAAATACACTTCACAGGGGCCCTACAGCACTACACTACTGCAGGTAACCTAGACGCCTGATTAATTATATAAGGTAATTATCAAACTCGCGAGTTGGGCACATTTCACTCGTGCGCACTGTCACCGACTCGACCTATCAAAGCGCGAGCTCAAAGGCGACTACTTCACGGGGGGGCTCACTTAACCGGCGCGTGCCCTTGATTCCGAACACGTGGGAATTCTTTATTTTCCCGTAGGAAAATATTCTATAGCCTATGTTGTAGCATTCTATTAGTGAAAGTTCTACTAGCGACCATAGTACAGTTTCTATTAGCGATGGGCGATTGTTACTAAAAATAATCGAATTATTCGATTGTTGTTTATTCGAATGCAATCGAATAACTATCGGTGTTATTCGATTGTTGCGTCGATTGTCGGTCGCGGGCACGGACTGACGGCTGTATCTTTTGATTGCGTTGGCTTAGAAGTTTGATTTTTTTGCAGCTCCAAGGGACAGTAGACCCGAGTATTTGATATGAATTTCAGCTTGATACCTCCACGCGTTCCCGAGAAAAAGGGTCTTGACAGACAGACAGATAGACAGACGGACCGACGGACAGCAAAGTGATCCTATAGCGGGTTCCGTTTTTCCCTTTCGAGTTACGGAAACCTAAAAAGAAAAAAAGCATATACCGGGTGTAACGGAATACTGCAATAATATTTAAGGTTGTTGATTAACAAAAAAAATGTTTTATGACTATTCTTTGTATTTTTATTATATGCCTACTTTCGATTTAATAAGCTTAACAGTTAAGCATATTAAATCAAATGTAGGCATACAATAAAAATACAAAGAATAGTCATAAAACATTTTTTTTGTTAATCAACAACCTTAAATATTATTGCGGTATTCCGTTACACCCGGTATATGCATGCACTCACTGCACGAAGTCCATGTGCGCGGGCACAGTGCGACCGTCCGGCCCGACCAGCGCCTTGAGCAGGCCCCGCTCGGTGGCCAGCAGGCGGGTGCCGTTGCCCGCGCGCACGCTCACATCCTCCGCCAGCCGCCCGCCGGCCTGCTCCACCGCGAACATCTTCGGCAGATCCACCGACCAGTAGTCCGCGTTGTGGACGCGCACGCGCGAGTACGCCGTGTATCTGTGTGGTTTTTTTTATTATTTATACACGCTACAGGGAGGCTCCTGCCCCCGTAGCACGTCCACCAAAACACGATGTGATAAAGCGATTTATCGCGGTAAACTATCAAAATATGACGAAACCCTATTGTATTTTGACAGTTCGCCGTGATAAATCACTTTATCTTATCGTGTTTTGGTGGACGTGCTAGGGGGGCTGGCCTTCATCTCATCTGCAGGCGTAGCACGGGCTGCCAAGACGGGACTTGAGTCACGCGTCATATCACAATTTCAGTGACGTAATCTCTATGTCTTAAAGTGTAGCACGGCGGCGCGTATTTATGCTGCGGTCCGATAACAGCACTCACAGTGCTAACGATTATAATCGCCTGGTTTAAATTAAAAAGCGACACTAAAAATTAGCGCGCGTAAGTTCACTATGGCGTATGTGGTTAACGAGGGCGTCATGTGGCTCTTCATGCCGGCTAACATAAGCGCGCACAACATTTCGGGACGCGTTTCAGCGCGCTAATAGTGACTCTTATTGATTTTCGGAACGCAGCCTTAGTGACTGACGTGATAAAAATTTCTTGACGCTCCTCAAGAGATACGTGTCATTGAGTCCTATCACAAATTTCTTGGCAGCCCGTGCTACGCCTGCTGATGGTAGATGACAATAAGGCCGAAGGTGGAAACGAGCACCACATGGACTCTTCAGCAACTGAGGAACTGGCTATCTTACCTCTGATTGTCGGAACACAAAAATGTTAAAGGCATTGTTTACAGTAACAAACAAATGCATGGTAACAGTAAATACATTTCATTTGTTTTAAAAGGATAGACAGAGACAGCATCATGTTTAAATAGTGTCTAACTTAATACAGCGTTTAAAACTTTTTGTAGGAACACCGTAAATGTGTAGCAGCTTGCTTGACAGTTATTTGTATATAAAACCGATATAGGGACTACCAATATTTTGATACATTGTTGTGTTCCATAGGGAATCTATGAGTTACTAGAGCCATTGTAAGAAGGTAGGTAAATTGAAACAACAACATCTGTCATCAGCTCATTTGCCTAATCTTTAACCTGCTGAACATTTTAAATTCTATGACTTGGCAACTTGTGACATTAGATGTCGGGTCACAGTACCCAGTAATTTCACTGCATGTGTTACCCTTCAAACAAAACAGCAATACAAGCGCCACTGCTTGGCAAACAAATCATTACACCACCACCACAGCTCATATACGTCCCCACCGAGAAGCTTGAACCTACCATAAGTTAGGGTGTTCAGACCTATAGCTGGCCCAGTGCGGATTCACATACACCTTTGAATTTCTTCGCAGATGTATGCAGGTTGCCTCACGATATTTTCCTTCACCGCAAGAGTGTCAAATAAATGTACATAGGAAATTCGAAAAACGAAAAACAGATTGGTACGTGGCATGGCGTTGAAGGCCAGTGCCGAGTCCACAGCACCACCGACGCTCAAATCATTACAAATTGACGAAAAATCGACTAGTGAAATGCATTTACTTGTTAATAGCCATGCTGTCCCGTAGAGACACTGTGTACATGGTGAGAGCCAGCGCGTCCACAGTGACCGGGAACGAAAGCTGAAACTTGTTGGCTGCGAACCCGAGTCTCTTCTCGCCGCTCACCACTGGGGACACTTGCGCCATCATCGGGTTGCCGTCGGGGTCGAACACCTGACGCAAAATGGTGATTGAATACGGGTATGAAATGTTGAAAATCCACTGAACCTAAATGTATGGAACAGCAAATTTTTTTTTCGGGATTTCAAGTTTGAATCTATAGTAAAACCTGTTCAGATTGCTTGTCTGTACAAGCACACGAAAGGAGAATGGCAAGCTCCCTAACAAAATTTTTGTTGATATATTTTTTTGTCTAAACATGAACAATATGCCAAACTAAAGAGATTTAATTCTTACGTAAAATGATAGTTGAATGAATATTCTACGAAGTCTGGACAAAAAGTTATAGACACATAAACATTAATTACGCTGGTGATACGATTTATGCCAAATTATAGTCCAATCAACGAAGCATTTGTAACCCGAAAAATTCTTCTGCCTCTGAAATTTGGGATGTGGTTAAGATACCTAATACAGATGACAGATGTACAATAATCCAACAAAATTTATAATGGGAAGTTAGGTATTTTTACCTAAACATGAAAAACGCTTATAGCTCTCTGTGGATATTTCCTCAGTTCGAAATTATTTTTGTATACGTACGTATGTACTAGTTAGAACAAGTATGTAAAGTAATCCAACATTTTTTCGATTTGGATGATGCACTAAATTGAACTTTTAACATTTTGCGTAATAACTTCTATTGGAAAATTGCTCTGCTAATTTTTATTTTTTAATATGGTCTTATTTCCCTAAATGAATAGGTTTGTTAAGTAATCCAATAAATTTTCCTTTTTAAACATTTTTTATTTATTTTTGCTTAATAACTTGATGTGAAAAATTACTCCGTCCATTTTTATACCTTTATAGGTTATATGATTTAATATTAAAACAGAATTATCAATAATCCAACAAATTTTCCAACGTTCATATATTTTTTAAAACATGTTCGCTTTTAAATAGTCAATTATTACTGGCGCGACCCGCAAGTGCAGCATTGCCAGGCGATAGTGAGTATGCGGGCCGCGCTTCGCCTAGGCACGCATCACAGATTAATACAATAATCAATAAATCTTGGCGACAATTAATTAGTAATGTTTTTTACATTGGATATATGTATTACCTAACCAGCATTTGGTTTTACTTTGTAGCCACAACATATAAATTAGACATTACATTAGACGATAAAAATAGTCAAGCCGCGCGCAAATACCGACAATTTTTTTTAATACTTTTCAAAAGAATTTATCTAGCAGAGCATTATTTTTGTCGTGCCGGTCCGAAATTCATATAAAACTTAAGTAAGTTACCTCTTTAGTAAACATGTAAGGGCTTTAAATAAATTTTCACTTCTCGTGCTCGCAAAGCTCGTCTTTATGTCGCTTATAGGCTGCATAAAGTGGCTTTCATGTTCTAGAGCATAAAGTAAAATTTTCTTTTAGACGAAGATTCTTAGGCCCAACAGCCGCTCAGCCTAAAACTTCACAGAATTTATTTATATTAATAACTTGCGGTAATTTATTTATTTGCTTTAATTTATTTGTCTTGTGTTTTCTACCTCAAAAGTTATGAAACCAGATAAAAATAGTAACCAGTTATTATTAAAACGCATCGAAATATTTTTATTACTTGGCAGAATTTTTCAATATTGTGTTACATATTTTTCGTATATATTTTGAAGTAGGTAATTGTTTAATTTTCTTGCAATCAAAGTGAAAAGCAGAGTGTAAAACACTGGCATAAACAAGTCATTGTACTCCTCAACTTACTATCCACCCGAGCCGACGTCTCGGGCTACAGTGCCTCATTTTATGCCCTTGTTGTACAATCTACTATTGTTCCATTTTCAAATTATATTGCCGGGCGTTCTAGCACGCTAGATAAAAAATTGCTGCTGCTGATTGGTCTTTTTTTTACGAGGAAAATGCTTTTACGTACCTCCAAGCCCTTGGGTAGGGGCAAGGGTGCGTGGGACTCCACGGTAGAGTGCCGCATATACCCACTAACCCCTTCGAGAACACCTATCCGGCCATTTCAGAGCGGCTGCGAGCAGGCGCATAGCGCTGCACTCGCGTGAGCCAGCTCGGCCTGTAGACTATCCTCTCTGCATGAGAGCAGCTTGTGTCCCAGAGCTGCTCCTACCGTCACAGGGATCGAGTGCAATACAGGCAACATGGCGCCCAACTGCGTTGCCCGCCGCCCCCACTAAGGTGGCGGAATCAGGGCGTTGTAGCCACTTCTTCGCCACCCTAACCTTCTCGCACTGGCGAGGGGGGTCCGCCTCACGAGCTCTCTCGTGGCGCTCCTTCGTCTCCATGACCACTTCACAAAAGTGAGAAACAGCATCCCAGGCCGCCCGCTCGGTGAGCATAGCTCTAACCACAGCGGGCAATGAGAGGTCAATAACAATTACGGACATAAGATCACCGCGCTGAGAAGTCCATGCAGGACATTGCACAAGAGTGTGTAGCGCGGTGTCTTCGTCCGCACCGCAATGGTGACAACGTGGGTCATCTTCCCTCCTGGCAACCTTGCGAAGGTACCTGTCAAAGCAGCCATGCGCTGACAGTACCTGCACGAGGTGGAAGGTGAGGGTGTCGAACCTCCTTGTAACCCAGTCACGGAGGACAGGATGGAGCACCGCGTTGATCCACTGACCGTATTCTGCTCTTTCGAGCCTTGAAGACCACGAGGACCCAAGAACTGAATTCATGGCCTCTTCACGCCAACTCTTCACCTCTCTCTCAGTCAGGCGACTCTTTTATTATATACCGCCGTTAGTACATGTGCCTCCAAATCCCATGGTGGCATCGATGCCAAGGCGCAGGTGGACTCCGCGGATAGCTCTCGTCACAAGACAGCACTAGGACCTTTGGTGTTGGTTAACAACCTCCCCAGGGCCATGGCTGTGGTTACCAATTTTGGAGCCAGTCGAGAAAAATGTTCTCTAAAGTTCCAGCTCCTGTCCAGCACTAAACCCAGATACTTCAAGTGTGGAGTAATATCCACCCGTGTCCCATTGATCATAAGATAAGTGGGAGGCCCATGGGCCCTTGGGAGGCCCATGGATGACCAGGGCCTCCGTTTTATCGAAAGCCCTAATCTTTCAATTCTTGAGACGACTTGTTCCACGCCAGCTGTAGCTAATAGGGAAGCCAGTCTGTAATTCTTTCCACGAACTGTAACAAGGGTATCATCGACGTAACACACTACCTCCAGTCCGCGGGATAAGTTCCCTCTTAGTACATAATTATACCCGATGTTCAACAGAAGAGGGCCAAGGACCGATCCCTATGGAACACCGAGCATCATAGACGTTCGAACAACATGTCCGTTGCTGTCAGTGTAAAGGACGATTCGCTCTCTAAAATAATCAGCAATAACATGCTGCAGGTATAGGGGAACCTCATGGTAGTTGAGTGCCTTTAAGACGCACTGAGGTGGAAGTGTGTTAAAAGCATTCGCTATGTTTAAAGAAACTGCTATCAAGACGCAGCTATCGGAAGTAGCCTCTTTGGAAAGGGATTTGATTTGACCTAGCGGAGCGCGTTATTCGTGAAACTGGTTCTCCGCCAGGTCAGGCCCGTCGCCCGAACGATGGCCCTCTTGCGACGGCCGCAGAGGGTCATAGCAACCCGGGCCGTGCGAGCTTATCGCACGGTCAGCCACGGCGCAGCCTGCGTTCTTGCGGGCCAAACGCCGTGGGATGTCGATGCACGCGTACATGCAGAGGTGTATCGACATCGGGTTGCCGTTAGAGAGCGGGGGGAACGATCCGCTCCCGAGGAAGTGGAGCGGGTTCGTACCTAAGCGCAGAGGGAGGCTCTGCGTCAACCGGCTGGCCACCGGACGATCGAAGCGATACGTCCGGTGTTGGAGGAGTGGGTAGGGCGCCGGCAGGGTAGTCTCTCGTTCCGCATGGTGCAGGTATTGACCGGACATGGCTGTTTCGGTCACTACCTGCACCGGGTCGCGCGTCGGGAGGAAACGCCGCAGTGTCATCACTGCGACGCTCCCGACGATACTGCCGAGCACACTCTGTTGGTGTGCCCGGCCTGGCGATGCCAGCGCAGCGAACTCAACGCTGCGCTGGGAGGCGGAGACCTCTCGCTGCCGAGCATGGTCATGGCCATGCTCCTCGGCAAGGCGGAATGGGGGGCTGTCGCCTCCTTCTGCGAGGACGTCATCTCGCAGAAGAAGGCCGCGGAGAGGGAGCGGGAGAATGATCCTCAAGCCGCTCCCATCCGCCGCAGACGGACAGGCAGGCGAAGGCGGGCATTCGCGCAAGCAATGCCCGTCTAATGACCCTGCCGTGGGGGCCTGCGTGCACGGTTGGCCCCGTGTACGCCGCCGTAAGGCTTTCCGTCTGTGGATTGCCCTGGTGTTTTCGGGCAATCCCCCCTTGGCGATAGCCCGACCAGCTAGGTCGGGCTAGCCCGGGCGCGTTGGTAGTGATAGTCGCAGTGTGGACCCTACCACGCGCGTCCAAAAGGGCAGGAAGAACACCGAGGGGTTTAGTGGGTAGGCCTGGCACTCTGCCGGGAGAGCTCCACACACGCTCGTCGTCTAGCCAACGGCGAGTACGGTGCGGTCACGTATTCCCCTCGAAAAAAATAAAAAGGTCAGGCCCGTCAATGCTCAAGTAGCGGTTTATTCAAACGGCGAGGCTACGCTCGAACATTTCGACATTTCGTTAAGCAGAACAATGGGCCGATATCTTGACGGAGAATCAGCTGGCTTGCCTACTTTTCTAAGAAGAACGAGTCGCCCTGTCTGCCAATCTTTTGGAAATCTTCCTTCGGTGAGGTATTTATCCATGAGGTCCCTAAACCGAGACTTTAGTGGAGGTAAAGCTACCACCAGAGTCCGTCCAGGGACGCCGTCTGGTCCTGGCGCGGTCTTTTTGGCTTTGAGCCTGAATAAAGCTGCTTTATACTTCCCATTCGTGATGGTCGGAATGGAGGGCAACGGAAAGACCTCCTTTGCGGGAATCATGCGGGGTGGTGTAAAATCTGAGCCCCGAGGAAAAAGAGTAGTGATCACTGTCTAAGAAGTCTGGCTGGAGAGACTCCGTTAATGGTGGGGCAAGTGTCTGAAGCTTGTTTTAAACCATACGATATGGCCGTCCCCACGCGTCTTGGTTTAGTCCTTCCAACAACTCCTGCCATGCTCGATTTTTGGCTTCCTTGATCGCAATCTATAGAGCCCTCTTGGCAGACTTGTAGGAATCTAACAGATTGGATTTAGTCGTCTCGTCACATGTTCGTCTGTGGCGGGCGTGCAACCGTTTTGCCCTAACACAGTCCTTTCTTATATCAGAGAGTTCTCCGGACCACCAGTAGAGAACGGACGATTTTTTGGAGGACGATGACGACTCGAGGCATAGCTGCATCACACACTTTGGTGAGCGCGTCGCGCAGCCAGTCTGCCTCAGCATCGACCCCCGCGAACGATAGTGAGTTTGCAAGCCAGGCTTGTACCACAGCTGACTTATTAGTAAGCTCCTTGTCCATCCTGGAGATGGCCCAGCAAGGAAAAATGGAGCCAGCATTCCTTCCGTGACTTGCCCAGTCCGGTATGGTGGATGGAGACCCGCCAATCAGTGACTTTGCATTCGATAGCAGGGGTAGCAAACGTGAGGTCTACAATGGACTCTCCTGCTTTCGAACACAAGTGTTTGTTGAACCGCGGTTAAGGAAAGAAAGGCCAGATATTATGGCCCATTCCTCCACCAGCTTACCCCTCCGATCAGTGGCCGGGGATCCCTAAGCCGCCGAATTGGCATAAGATCGCCTAGAACAATCATTGAAGGCGTAGAGTTCCGCTGGAGATAATTCCGACGTCGATTGACCGCTGTGCCATCGACTGCAGGAATAGATTCTGAGCGGCGGCGCACTAACTTAGATTCCCTTGAAGATATTTCCTGAAGATCCTATCAACTATTAGGTCTTCATAGGCCGTTCGCTTCTTTCGGAGCGTGCGTCATTAGTAGCTATTCCTAAGGGTAGCGTTTCCTCTGCGTTTGGGTGGGCTGCAGCTTCTTCCACCCATTACGTGATTTGCCACCTGCTTGAAATCTGTGCAAATCTCAAAGAAGGTGGCAATTCTTGATATCTGTGCAAATCGCACAGTTTGGAGTGGCATTGCATCCCGACGACTTGTGAACGGCTATCCCACAACGGAAGCAAAGGTCACTGCTGTCCTTCCCCGTCGAGTATTTTGCTCTGGTGTGCCCGGGCTCAAGGCATTTAAAACAGCGCGTTGACCTCGGCTCCAGGATTTGACACTTAACCGAGACGATACCGAGCGACTAAGGTTTCTGTTTTATTTCACCCACCCTTGTTGCCCCAGTAGATCAGCCGCCCTTTTCGGAAATCGCGCTGCGCACATCCTCCTTGGTTACAGAGTCGTCCAGGCCGGAACTACGCAAATCGGCACACTTTACCGGTCTAACGACACTGACATTTTCAGAGAAGATGTCTTTTAAATTGCTTACCAATAAGACTGCTTTTTCAGAGGGAGTTTCCTTCGGAAGCTCGATAAGACGAGCCCCCGTGGCAGTTCCCCTGAATCGGAGGTCATTGACGCCCACGCTTCTGGCCATTCCTCCTGAGCTTCAGGCCTGATGGTAAGTACCAACGCAGGATTGCGGGGGGCCTTCATCGCTCTCTTGATGTTGGCTTTGGCTGCTTTAGCCTTGGCCTTAGCTCCCTTCTCTTTAAGGGTAGCTGCTTTCACCGCCAGGGCTTGGACCTGCTCCTGATTTCTTTTGGTTCTTGCTCTACGCCCCAAAGCCTTAGTCCACTTATCGAAACTTTCCGACTCTTTTAAAGGGAGAGAGGAGAGCCTTAGTCCACTTATCGAAACTTTCCGACTCTTTTGGTGGGACCGACCGTGGGAGAGCCATGCTTCGGCACGAACGGGCCGGCTCGATCGGAGTGATACCACGGCCTCACAGAAGACCGGCGTGAAGCAACGCTTGCGTTGTGTTTCGTCGTGTGAGTGAGGGTACCGGAGGCCCAACCCCCTACCCCCCTTATGATGGCGCAGTTAAATAGATTGTTACCCCAGGAGGGTACCAACTGCGCTAGCGTTAGAGAATTCCTCTCTGGACGTCCACTTCCAGGACGCAATATACCTGGAATCAATTATCAACCGCCAGCTCCTTCGGTACCTAGAGGATCACCAGCTGCTCAGTGACCAACAATACGGCTTCCGTAGGGGTCGCTCTACTGGTGATCTTCTAGTTTACTTGACTCATCATTGGGCAGAGCCATTCGATGTCTTTTTTTCTTCTTGCGGACTTACCGTCACCGCTCGAAAGCAGCACCACCAGCATCTGAGACATCACCGGTCGTCATTCTAATGGCATCAGTGCAAGATATCATAGATTGCACCGACTCATTAGACGTGTCAGAATCGTCCAACCGTCTCTTTTCCCCCTTATCGGGTACATCTGTAATGACGATGATTTCAACCCTCGACCCTTCTGTTGACATTAGCGAAACCGCCGATTTTGTCAACTTACTATCTACATCCTTAGCACTAGATTTGCTACTATACTTAGAGCTAGACTTATCGCTACTATTTACATTACATTACTTATATTATTCTGTACTTGCCGCAGATCTGCTGCGCGATCGCGTTAAACGCGGTGTTTCCTCTCCGCTCCCATAACGGAGTTCCCCCTCATCAATAATACTTCCACTCGCCTCGGTTATATTTTCCACCGCCGCCGGCCCGAATACCGACGGTGGCCCACTCTTAACGGGTTCGCATTTTTAATTCGCATCTGAAGAAGTGGATCTCGGTTAGCACAGCACCAAATACGCCCGGCTTCGTCACAAAGATCCATGTTGCGCTTTGCAGGGTGAGCTCCCTAGGGTGGCCGTTCGGGACTGGAGACCCTCTAGCCAGTCATCCCATCGGCACGGACCAGACGGCCCAATGCTCAGTGCGCCGGACCCCCGGCTCGGCTAAGTGCGGGTAATGGGTTTGCCCGACAGCAGACTACTGAATCCACTGCCGCGCATACGAGCCAGAGCTTGAAGAAGTCTGGATCGGAAACTTCGAACAGAACAACAACAAGAGACGCGAAGCGCCATAGTGAACAAATGGTCCCTTACAGCCAGCAAAATAACTGCTGGATTAATTCAAGCCAAACTACGATCCGCAACGGGTCAGCGTTCTATAGCCAAATCCCCTTCTTACAACAAGAAGGAGAGACTTCCCCATGGGGGCTACTTGTCAGACTATTAGCCCGCGGGTTGCCCGAGGTGCACCACGAGGAGGTTGTCTGACTTCGCACCCACCGCTGCTAGGCCAAGTACTGCAAGTTCGATTTATTCCAAAGAATTTTTGGTCGTATATCGTAGTGTTTGAGAAAAATAAGTGTTTATTATTTGACCAGATTTACTTACCTATTTCATAAAAACATTTTTTTAAAGAATTACCTATACTTATCAAGAACAAGTTGAATAGGTATTGTGTCCCTGTTTATCTACACAGGTAAATCTCGCGACAAGCTTTTATGCTATGATAGCTGTGCCCGCGACTTCGTTCACATGGATGTCGGAAAATAAAAAAAAATCCCCGTTTCTACAGCATTTTTCATTTGTTGGATTATTGTACATCTGTCATCTGTATTAGGTATCATCACCACATGCCAAATTTCATAGACGGAAGAATTTGTCGGATGTGTCCATACAACGAATGTCCTCGTTGACTGGACTATTATGTGAATTTTATAATCTGTGCCTAAAATACTCTTTCTTGCCCGAGAATCTTATGAAGACCGTTGTAGTACCGATTGTAAAGAATAAGACCGGTAATGTTGCTAGTTAAGCCAACTACAGACCTATTTCCTTAGGTACTGTAATTGGAAAGATATTTGAGCGGCTTTTGCGGCCTTTACTGGTGAATAATCTACGTATAGACGATGCGCAGTTTGGTTTCCGTCCAGCGCTATCGACGGATTTGGCTATTTTTAGTCTGAAGCACACGGTGAACTACCACGAGGTGCACCACGAGGAGGTTGTCTGACTTCGCACCCACCGCTGCTAGGCCAAGTACTGCAAGTTCGATTTATTCCAAAGAATTTTTGGTCGTATATCGTAGTGTTTGAGAAAAATAAGTGTTTATTATTTGACCAGATTTACTTACCTATTTCATAAAAACATTTTTTTAAAGAATTACCTATACTTATCAAGAACAAGTTGAATAGGTATTGTGTCCCTGTTTATCTACACAGGTAAATCTCGCGACAAGCTTTTATGCTATGATAGCTGTGCCCGCGACTTCGTTCACATGGATGTCGGAAAATAAAAAAAAATCCCCGTTTCTACAGCATTTTTCATTGATGCTCAGCATCTATTAGTCGTAGCGTGTGTTTATATAGCCTACTATACAACACAAAAATAATTTTTCAATTTAAATCAGTAGTTCCTGAGATTAGCGCGTATAACCAAACAAACAAACTCTTCAGCTTTATAATATTAGGAAGTACAGACACGGTAATAGTATATTACCGTGGTATAGATAAAATAAATTGCCAAGTGCGGGTTGGACTCGTGCACCGAAGCGAAGGTTCCTTACAAACTTATCTAAGTTATATGTATACGTTCCTAACTATGAGTATGTACATATTTACGGTTTTCAGTATTTATTTTTCCTCAACGTGTGATATAAGACCTTGCTTCTTGGAAAATTTCAGTATTCTAGGTCAATGGGAAGTACCCTATAGTTTTGATTCCCGTAAAAAATCGCAAAATTTGCGAAAATATGCAACATAAATGGTCATATCTTTTGACCTCCTTGACTTACAATTATGATTTTTTACATCTGAAAGAGACGTAGACTCGAATGTTTTGTATATATTTCTATTTGATATCTTTACGCGTTCCCGAGAAAAAGGACCGAGAAGAAGAGAAAAACGGACAACAAAGTGATCCTATATGGGTTCCGTTTTTTTCTTTCGAGGTACGAAACTCTTGGAAAAATTGCGGCATGTAACAAATTGATGGGCTTAATTTAATTTAAAGTTTAATTTCCCCTTATAAGTGCATTAAAATAAAATTTTGTTTTTACAATGTTTCTTTACTCGTATTAGAGTTAGTTTTGTAGGTATTATTATTAATTCCTATAATGTGGTGCAAAACGAAGTAAAAGCACAGATTACTAAATAGGTAAAAGTAGCTCCGAGCGGTCACTTGAAGATCAACTACGCACAAATTGCGTGATGCATAAGGTTCGCAAATACAACAAATATAAATCGGCATACATCATAAAAAATATATGAACGTTCGAAAATTTATTGGATTATTGATAATTCTGTTTTAGTATTAAATCATATAACGTATAAAGTTATAAAAATGGACGGAGTAATTTTTCACATCACGTTATTAAGCAAAAATCAAAAAAATATGTTTCCAAAGGAAAATTTATTGGATTACTTAACAAACCTATTTATTTAGGGAAATAAGACCATATTAAAAAATAAAAATTAGCAGAGCAATTTTCCAATAGAAGTTATTGCGCAAAATGTTAAAAGTTCAATTTAGTGCATCACCCAAATCGAAAAAATGTTGGATTACTTTACATACTTGTTCTAACTAGTACATACGTACGCATACAAGAATAATTTCAAACTGAGGAAATATCCACAGAGAGCTATAAGCGTTTTTCATGTTTAGGTAAAAATACCTAACTTCCCATTATAAATTTTGTTGGATTATTGTACATCTGTCATCTGTATTAGGTATCATCACCACATGCCAAATTTCATAGACGGAAGAATTTGTCGGATGTGTCCATACAACGAATGTCCTCGTTGACTGGACTATTATGTGAATTTTATAATCTGTGCCTAAAATACTCTTTCTTGCCCGAGAATCTTATGAAGACCGTTGTAGTACCGATTGTAAAGAATAAGACCGGTAATGTTGCTAGTTAAGCCAACTACAGACCTATTTCCTTAGGTACTGTAATTGGAAAGATATTTGAGCGGCTTTTGCGGCCTTTACTGGTGAATAATCTACGTATAGACGATGCGCAGTTTGGTTTCCGTCCAGCGCTATCGACGGATTTGGCTATTTTTAGTCTGAAGCACACGGTGAACTACCACCGATCACGTGACACTTCTGTGTATGCCTGCTTCCTGGACCTGAGTCGAGCATTTGATCTGGTGAACTATGAAGTTCTCTGGGACAAATTTTCCTCGACTCAGGTTCCGACAGAAGTCCTAAAGATATTTAAATACTGGTACGGAGGCCAAACCAATGTAGTGAAATGGGGCGACACGACATCCAGCGAATACAGGTTGGACTGCGGAGTACGTCAAGGGGGGCTTACGTCTCCGGACCTTTTTAACTTCTATGGTGGTGCCCCAAGTAGACTCCACCACGTCGGCGTTTCACCGACTTGTATTGCTGAATTTTATTTGACTACCAACTCATAGAAAGCTGGTATTACTTACCTTGGCTCCAATTGTCTCCTTCCGTCTCCTCCGTAGCCGGTGGACTTCCTGAGCTAGCTCGAAGGAAGTCGCGGCTCCTGAAGATCTGCAGTGGATCCACCGGTGGAGACCGGAGCACTACAAACGCCTAATAGGCCACCACGACTCACACTCGCGATTTTGACACACAAACACAAAGCGGGCTTTCGCACCCCGATATTAGGTGCGCCGCGCAAATCACTATTTGCTTGAATATTGTGTATTATATTTTATGGATGCCCGGACATCATCCTAACCACAAATTATGACATTTCGACTCGACTCAACTGACATATCACATGCGGCCGGCCGCCAAAAAAGCTGTCACTGCACAGACTAGAATGCAGTGCCGCCACTCGCTCTTCCTCGAGCGTGAACATCCCCCCGCTCCGGACAGTCCCGGACTGTCCGCCAAATCAGTCTAAGGGGAGGCGAGAAAGAGTAGCGACCGCGCGCTTCAAAACAGAATCCCCAACTAGGACCTCGGCAAACCTGGGCACACCATCAGACCCTAGAGTAAGTTGGACAATGCGTCCGCGACGCCAACGTAAGGGTGGCAGGTTTGGGTCCTTCACTAACACGAGGTCTCCAACCCTCGGTGGGTTTGTCTTATCTGACCACTTAACGCGCTGTTGCAAAATGTGTAAATATTCAAGGTGCCAGCGGCGCCAGAAGCTCTGGGTAAGCTGCTGGAGCAACTCAAACCGCGAAAGGCGTCCGGGATTGATATCTCTATAAGGATACTCGGGCAGGGCGTTAAGTGGTCTGCCTATCAAGAAATGGCCCGGCGTGAGGGCCTGCAAATCGTTCGCGTCGGTAGACAACGGACATAACGGACGCGAGTTGAGAACCGCCTCAATCTTATGAAACACCGTCGCGAGTTCCTCAAACGTGAGAATAGTCTCCCCAATAACGCGGCGAAGGTGAGTCTTGGCGGCCTTTACAACAGATTCAAAAATCCCTCCCCAGTGAGGGCAAGACGGCGGGGAGTATCGCCATGTTACCCCCCTACGGGAGAGTGTGGATCCGATCTCAATATTATTTTTATCTAAAAATTCACAAACTTCTCTTATATGTCTATCAGTGCCCTTGAAGTTCGTCCCACAATCGGACCGAATTAGAGAAGGCAGTCCCCGGCGGGAGACAAATCTGCCTAACGCTGCTAAGAAAGCGTCCATGGTGAGCGCACTCACCACCTCCAAATGAACGGCTTTAGTGGCCAAACAAACAAACACACACAAGTAAGCCTTTTCAGTCTTAGCATTACGGAGTCGCGACGTTTTTATAGTGAATGGTCCCGCAAAATCAGTTCCAACTCCTAAGAAGGTCATCGATTCATTCACACGATCAGCAGGCAAATCACCCATTTGGGGCTGCATCGTCTCGGGGCGTAAACGATAGCAGGGCAGACATCGAAAGATAACAGATCGGATTATTCTTCGCGCTGACAAAATCCAAAACTCCCGTTGGAGGAGCGCGGTCAATGCATTACATCCGGCATGAGCATTCTTCACATGGCGATCAATGATCAACAATCGCACCAATGGTCCGTCCTTGGGGAGCAACAGGGGATGACGTGATCTATAAGGCAAGTTAGCGTGCCTCAATCGGCCTCCTACACGCAACAATCCTTTATCATCCAGAAAGGGAGTCAAACGCACCAAGGGTCCCTTCAATTTGGACGTCCCGGTACGGAAAATCTTAAGTTCCGGTTCAAACGCTCTAGACTGGGTCATACGCACCCAATGCAGAAGAGCATCTTGGCGCTCCTGCGGTGAGAGGACCGGACACAAATCTTTGTCCTGAGGCCGTCGACAATTTCGTATAAATCTTCTTATCCAAGCGGTCACGCCGAGCAACTTGTCCAGAGAACTGTAGCGGTCTAATAAAAATTCCCGCTCTGGAGCCGCCATAGTCTCGACAGCGTGAACACGCAAGCCCGGATTTGGTACCTTCACCACAGCTGGTGTGGAAGGCCAAGACGGCTGTAACAACCATTCGGGACCCCACCACAGAGTGTGGTCAATAAGCTGAGGGGCTTCGCTGCCACGTGATGCACAGTCAGCAGGGTTTATTTCACCTGGCACGTGGCGCCAAATCAACGTGGCCTTCGAGGCCTGTATTTGGGATACCCGATTGGCCACAAATACTTCCAGGGAGTGGACGGAGTTCTTAATCCAACACAGGACAACCTGACTGTCGGACCAAGCAAAGAGCGACTCAAAGTCCACACTACGTCCCAGGGTGTCAACAACGTGGTTCATCAACCGAACCAGAAGAGTAGCTCCAGACAATTCTAACTTCGGAATCGTTAATCGAGTCCGAAGTGGAGCAACCTTACTCTTAGCAATTAGCAAGTGGAGCTTAACAGCTCCTCTATCATCAACCGTCCGGATATATACGACGGCTGCGTATCCACTCTCAGACGCGTCACAAAAGCCATGAAGGCTGGCCGTAAACCGTCCCTTAGGCAGTATATGTCTAGGGATACTAACACGGTTAATGTCGGGGAGAGACGACATGAAGGACTCCCAATCTCGCAGCAAACGGCCCGAGAGGGGCTCATCCCACGACACTTCAGCTGACCAAAGTTCCTGTAGGAAGCACTTCATCCAAAACACTACGGGACTAATCCAGCCATTTGGGTCAAAGGTACGAGCTACTGTAGACAAAACCAACCGTTTCGTCCAGACCTTGGGGCTTGGCAGCTCCAATCGATAGGTGAACGTGTCCTGGACAGGTCTGTATTGCACTCCCAAAACAGACAGTAAATCTGGAGTGTTGGCATTCTCAAAAATATGAGGCTCCTGCTGGTGGTCGTCTGGCAAGTCACACAAAAGCTGAGGTGAGTTGGACATCCACTTCCTCAGTTCATAACCACCAGCCCCGAGAAGAGCAATTAGTTCATCTCGCAAAATCAAGGCTTCCTCGACACTAGAGGAGCCCGTACAAATATCATCAACAAATGCATCCTCCTTGAGAACCAAGGATGCGCGAGGGTATCGTAATCGTTCACGTTCAGCGAGTTCCACAAGTGAGCGAATTGCCACAAAGGGGCTCGAACGCAAACCGTATGTATTGGTGTTCAGCTCGTAGACCAGCATGGGATCCCTGGGATCCTCCCTCCATAATATGAGCTGATATCGTCTATCGTCCGGGTGAATCACAGTCTGCCGAAACATCATCCGGATATCGGTCACAAAGACGATGGCATGGCGACGGAAGTTGGTCAATACATCGCCCACCTCGTGGTGCAACTTCGGTCCAGCATGCAGACATTGATTCAGCGAAACTCCGGTAGACGTAGGAGCTGACCCATCAAAAACAACGCGTATCTTCCCAGTGGAAGGTTTCAAAACCGCGTGGTGAGGAAGAAAATTATGTTCCTCGTTTCGCCAGTCCAGTCGCGAGACCGACATGTGCCCCAGTTGCTCATATTCTCGCATGAAGTCGACATACTTCTGTTTGAGGTCGGAGTTCCTACTCAGACGACGCTCCATGGACAGCAGTCGCTTCTCAGCCAACGGCCGGGAGCTGCCAAGTGAGGGGCGAACTGACAAAAAGGGCAAGCGAGTGATCAGCCGTCCCGAGTGAAGGCGACCTGTATTGTTCTGGTAGAACAACTCACACTCCTCGTCCAAGGGGTTCACTCGCTTCGCGGTAGGTGGCTCTTCCACCTCCCAAAACCGTTGAAGGACATCCGATAAGGTGGAGCTAACAGTTATGTAACTGTCCACCGATGGAGATGGTGGGTTATGCCTAACTGGTCCCATCACTACAAACCCAAGCGATGTAGATAAGGCTACCAGCCCACCCTTCTGTAACTCTCTCCTCTTCCCACAATACACGCGGCCTAGAACATCGGCACCGAGCAATAAGTGAATCGGACCGGTTCGGTGGAAGGAAGGGTCAGCCAAAGTCAATCCTGATGTCGCATCAACGACAGCGCGCGAAACGTGCTGTTGCGGAAGCTGACCAACAACCTTCTCATAAACAATCGCGGTAGCGCCAATTTTGGGCGCTGAAGAGAAGTGGGGGGAGAAGGAGAACAAAACCTGACCGATCGGATCCGGGATCCGCAGGTCTCCGATTCCTCGTACCGATTCAAGGTATGGAGATGTGTTCAAACTCAACTGCCGGACCAGCCAGCTGGAGGCAATGCAACCCTGAGCTCCCGTATCCAAAAGGGCGCGAACTAAAACAAAGGTGCCCCTCGGGCCCCACACCTGTACGGAGGCTGTTGGTAACAGCACCTGCTCCTGTGGGGGGGTTGCAGCCGACAGTTGGTTTAGTGAAAATCCTCCCGCATTCCCCGCAACGGGGGGGAAGGGGGGTCGGAAGAAAAATGCGTGCGCGGCGGAGGAATAGGGCGCTCAAGGCGCTCGAGCGGGTCCCAATCCGGCACGTACACACCCCGACCAAAGCTGCATCGGGGGGCCGGGCGGTGCCCATGATGGGCGAAAGTTGGGGGAGCCCGTGACAACCGGGGTCTCTCCATCAGAGGGGGAGAGAAGCGTATTGTCTCCCGACGTGGCTCCCTAATAACCGCGGCCCAATCCCGCGGTGGCGCCTCATAAGCGGCGCGTCGATCCCCCCCGCCCGTAGGGGGGGTGGGGCGCCCAATCCTCTCACTGGAGGGGGGGCGCCTGTCCAATCTCCGCGGAGGGGTGGCACGCCCCTCCGATCTCCTCGGAGAGGTGGGTGACCTAGGAGGGCCCCCGCCCGTGTGCGAGTCCCTCTCTCTCACCACCTCACGAGTGTCTCTATTGTTGAAGCACAAAAGGGGGTGATGGGCCCCTCCACAACAGTGGCAATCTCGTGGGTGGGGGCAAGCCGATGCCATATGGGCCCCCAGGCAGCGGTAGCACCAATTCCGCTGCTTGGCCATATTCCTACGCCCCTCGGTGCGTAGGCCAACAAATTTGGGACAGGCCGGCAAACGATGGCCATCCCGCTTGCAACACTTGCAAGGCCTCGGCCTCTCCCCGTGTGGAGAGTTCTGCCGCACTGCAGTATACTGCTTGTGCGGGCGGCGCTCTCTCCGTGGCGCTGCCCGGGTCGCCTCAAAGCGGCCTGTACTCGGTCCCGGTATAGGAGCCAGATCCAAGTGGTCGGTCATCCGACACTCATCCTCCAAAAATCTGAGGAGATCCGAGAAGGGGGGGAGGTACGAGGCACTATTGCCCCCGTACCTTTGTTCGAAGCGTCCCTTCATCTCCATGGGAAGCTTATCGAGGATGAGGTGGAGCAAAATAAAGGACCACTGGTCCACCGGTAGATCAAGTCGTTTGAGCGCGTTAATAGCGCTCAGCAGCGGGTTCAAAATCTCCTTCCTCAATGAGGAGACCCGCGATACTCGTGGCAGCCCTAAAATGGCAGCCACATGTGTGTCCGCTAGCAAGCGAACATTCTGATACCGGGCGGTCAACAACGCCCTTGCAATATCATAACTGTCATCATTGACAGGTAGATGCTGGACAAGTACACCAGCCTCTCCCCGTAAGGCAGAGAGCAAATAGGCCAATTTCTGGCTAGGGAACAGGTCGTCCCTCGAGTGAACCAGGCTATCAAAGAGGTTAATGAACCCCATCCAAGAAGCCAAGTTCCCATCAAAGGTTGGGATGTCTAAAGTGGGCAGTCTGCCCAGCAAGCCGGCCGGGGTAGGCTTGACCTCCCCGGGCGTGCACGACTCACCCCTCCGGACGGATAGGATTGCCTGAGCCTTGTTTATAATCACATCCGCCTGTTCAAAACACTGATCATAATCGGCATTAAATTGGTCGACTGCCCGCAACTCAGCGGCACCCTCGGCTGGGTGGTCGAGCAGATATTGTTGATGAGCAACGAAAAGCTGCTCCAATTCCTTCAAGCGAGCCGGTACTCCCTCATGCCGAATTAACAAGGCCTGTTCTCGGTCTGGTCGGTCTACCAAAGCGACGGCACTAGCAAACCATCTCAAAATCTTTTGTGCACCCGCGCGGGCACCACTAAGCGGGCTGACTGGCGGGACCATTTTGCACCAAAATTAATAAACACTATAATAATACACGGACAAACAGACCGACAACCGCAGACAATAAAACAGATCGGGAGGAACTTCAAAGGCAGAACAAAATATATAAACAAACCAAAATCAAGTGTAAATGCTAGAACTTAACTAGAACAACAAAGGCATTTAACAACAGAATTTTTCAAACAAATTAAATTCAAGCATTAAGTCAATAACTTAACAAACACAATATTCAAAGGCAAACAAAACAAAATCAAATGTAAATGCTAAAACTTAACACAGCAATATAGTGTATTACAACAACAGCAAAGTCATTTAGCAGCAAAATCTGTTAAACAAATTAAATTCAAGTATAAGTTTACAACTTAACAAACAAAATATTCAAGGGCAAAACAAAGATATGAAAAAACAAACCAAAATCAAATATAGGTAAATGCTAGAACTTAACTAGAACAACAAAGACATTTAACCTCAATTTTTCATATACAATGACAATTAGTTAAGGAGATCGGTCCACAAATGAGCTGGTAGTCGGTTTAAAATCAGCAATCAAAACCAATTAATATGTATTGCCCGTTTGGACAACCAACAAGATTACAATATTAATTGTACAATACTAATCAAATGCTCAAATCTAAGAACCACGCTCTGCTACCAAGAGATGGTGGTGCCCCAAGTAGACTCCACCACGTCGGCGTTTCACCGACTTGTATTGCTGAATTTTATTTGACTACCAACTCATAGAAAGCTGGTATTACTTACCTTGGCTCCAATTGTCTCCTTCCGTCTCCTCCGTAGCCGGTGGACTTCCTGAGCTAGCTCGAAGGAAGTCGCGGCTCCTGAAGATCTGCAGTGGATCCACCGGTGGAGACCGGAGCACTACAAACGCCTAATAGGCCACCACGACTCACACTCGCGATTTTGACACACAAACACAAAGCGGGCTTTCGCACCCCGATATTAGGTGCGCCGCGCAAATCACTATTTGCTTGAATATTGTGTATTATATTTTATGGATGCCCGGACATCATCCTAACCACAAATTATGACATTTCGACTCGACTCAACTGACATATCACATGCGGCCGGCCGCCAAAAAAGCTGTCACTGCACAGACTAGAATGCAGTGCCGCCACTCGCTCTTCCTCGAGCGTGAACATTCTATGTTAATGACCTGATTGTGGAGCTGAGAAGCACCAAAATCGGATGTCATATCGGTAACGTATGCGTCAATAACATAAGTTACGCTGACGATATGGTGCTTCTCAGCCCCTCAATCAGCGGTTTAAGGAAGCTACTGGCGATCTGCGAGAGCTACGCTGCTAGACACGGCCTTAAATATAATGTGGCCAAAACAGAGATGCTCGTTTTCCGCGCTGGCAAAGGTCCGGAGACTGTACCTAATGTGTACTTGTTGGGTTCGCCGGTGAAGGTTGTGAGGCAATTCAGGTATCTAGGACACATAATGACCGACACCATGAAGGATGACCTGGATATGGAACGGGAGAGAAGGAGCCTGTCCATCAGATGCAATATGCTCGCGCGAAGGTTTGCAAAGTGCACAGATGAGGTGAAGGTCACTCTGTTCAAGGCTTATTGTATGTGCCTATACACCTGCCAGCTTTGGACAGATTATACCAGAAGTGCCCATCATGCCATAAGGGTGCAATATAATAACGCATTTCGCATCCTTATGCAGAAGCCTAGATATTGCAGCGCATCGGGCATGTTTTCTGATGCACGGGTTCCCGATTTCTTTGCGGTTATTCGATCCCGTATTGCTTCTTTCTGGGAAGGAATACGAAAATCTAATAATGCTATACTGCAGTGCCTGTCCGAGGATATACAAAGTCCTATATATCGATTCTGGATATTCGCTCACCAGAGCGAGAACAGAAAATGATGCAACTTAATTGTGTAACATATTTTAGATTTTTTTCTTTGGATTTTATTTTATTTCTTATTGTTGTATAATTATGGGTTATGTTGCCTTGAAATAAAGAATTTTATTATTATTATTATTATTAAGAGGTTATTTCTTAAAACCGTAAATAACGTTGCCAGTAATCGAAATCCTTTGGCTAGCAATACTCAGCAGTCATGATATGAGATCTCGGTAGTACAGTAGCAGTCCAGAATTACTCAAAAATACGAAAATCAACAGCAAATACTCGAAGATGCAAAGCAACGCACAATCAAAACAAAACAGCGAAATTCGGACCACATTCGGATGGAACTAGTCTCAGAACAATCACTACAGCATAGAAGGAAGATTAAAACAAGAATTAATTGTGTGCTATTTGTCTCTTTATAACATACGGCACAAAACTGTGTAAATGTAAGAGATGAGTAATATTTGTCTTTTGCCATATCACAAGGTGGTCAGTATATGAATTGATTGAATTGTCATTTTGGTTAAAAATATTAAAATTGGTTAAAAATATATAACACGGCTAAATTCTATAGTACCTTGTATCGAAGATAGACCATCCGAGTTTGAACTATTTAAATTGTTCGTATAATATTTGTTTGTGCGTCCCGTGGCTAGTAATATTTTGATGATATTTTATTAATATTTAAGTGATTAGAAAGCAAGAATTCTTTAGGTATTTACAAATAGTGTGTGTTTGTGCACTCCGTAACACAATGTCTTGTGTAGTTTGGGGCTGCAAGTCTCATTCGTCGCGAAAGGAAAACAATCAAAATTTATTGACCTTAAATTGGCATGTTTTCTCATATTGTTACTTGAATGTGAGCTAATAAGTACACTTATATACATATGAAATATCGCTGAATCATTTTGTAGAAAAACAATACGTAATATTAACTTCACTTTTATGTTTTAGCGATTTTTAGAAAATTACTTTGAGGTTTTCTTGATCATGCGTAGTGTTGTAAAATTTTGTCGATATTTTTATTTTACAGATTTCCTAAAGACAATGTATAAAAAAATATGGATAAAGTGTATTGTCAGACGAAATTGGAGTCCAAGAAAGCATAGTCAAATTTGCTCCAGATATTTTCCATCAGATTAATTTTGTATGTACTTAGTAGTAAAACTATGAAATAGAGACGTCATGACGTAAGTCAAGTTATTTAATGAAAGGAAATCTTAAAACTAAAATATTATTTATGAAAATAAAAACGTATTTAATTTCTTAACTATTTCTTTAAGGAATCCTTGACACTGATGCCAAGAACAACCAGTTCAGATGATTTTTTTCTAAGAATTAAAATATTAGATCAAGAAAAGAACAGAAAGAGTCAAAAAGGTAAAATATCAAAACGCCGCCTTCGGAAAATTTACATTCTAACTAAGCCCGGCCGCACATCAAGCGTAATAAATCTATCGAAAAATGTCTTAACAATAAAGTATGGTCAAATGTTAATGTTTTTAGTTTAATTTCCAAGCATATGTACAAATAGTAGTTTTAGCATTCACGAATTTATCCAAGGTTCAAAATCCATGAGGGTAAAATTTTCGGGTAAGTAAATTATATATGAGATTAACCTCAAGTACCTCTAAGCGATGCGATAAAAAATGAATTAAATCTAAGCGATGAAATAAAAGCAGTGTGTCTTCGATTTCCTTCCTATAGAATTTGTGAATCTCTGCAATAGAAAAATTCCAACATTTTAGATAACGGGAAATACCCGTCACTTAAATAGTCCAAATTTTAGGTTTCCGTACCTCAAAAGAAACACTGAACCATTATAGGATCACTTTATTGTCCGTTTGTCTGTCAAGACTATCTTGAAACGCGTGAAGGTATCGAGTTGAAATTAAAACCATATAATTACTCAGTTCTACAATAACAAGTTCTAGTCCCTTGAAGATGTGAAAAAATCAAACTTCTAAGTTAACAAAAAAAAGTACGGCCGTTTATGTCGCCAAAAACGTATATTTCGACATTCTCACGGGCATCAAAATGTATAGGGTACTTTTCCTTGATCTAGCTAGAACTATGAAATTTGTGAAGTTATATAGTCTTACACTACAAGTCAGGGAAAATCTCAAACTCCACATTTGTAATTAAATCATAAAAAATTTAGTCTCTATTTAAAGTATAACCTACAATTTTATACGGGACCCTCGGTGGGCGAGTCCGACTCGCACTTCCCGCTTTTAGTCTCATGATGGCCAGCCTGACCATACCAAAGAGACACAGCAGCTATTAGCTGGATACGTTACATAAGAAAATCTACCCTTAATTATTTATGTTATATTTCTCGTAATAAAGACATTTTAGTATTAGGGATCTATTAAATACCTACATAATATAATTATCGACGTTGAAACTAGGTGAGTGATGAGCACGACATCACTGGGAGAAGAACTGACAAGCGAGAATTAGTGACGACCTACAAAATTTCGAAACATCTTGCATATACGTGTCTCTGTCTAACTTCTATTAGCAGCGCCTAATGTCAAAGTGGGTCAAATATATTAAGTTCAGTAGCTATTTTTGCTAGGTTTCTATGCTTTAGTTATTCTTCTGAGGAACTAGCGAGAACGATGTCATGTCAATGTCAAAGACAATGCGTCCGAATTGATTTTATGGGTCTCGTATCAGGTGTGAGCGCGCTCATGTTAGCTGCGACTTAAGTTATCGCTCTTATATTAATCTGTCATATATAAGAGATCTGCACAACACAATATTAATTCGAATTCGAACCGACATTGCATGCCGATTACGGCAAATCGGATCGCGGTGGTTATTGAAGGACTAACATTAAGTCATTTGTCGTAAATATAGATGTTACTTTTTTTCCAGACTTTATCACGTTTTTGCGTATTTTGGAAAAATCATAAGATATCATTTTTAGCACATTTGTAATGATGGAATTTGTAGACGCTAAATGATTCTTTCAGATATTATTCTGAAAGAAACATTTGACTCCTGCTTTTAAAGTAACCCTGTATATTTTATGGAATACAAGAAAAGTGAAATAGTGATACTTGTACAATATAATCATGAAACATGAGTAGGTATCGTTAGGCCAGTCAATAAGAACATTAAAATCGCAAATGAACGGCTAGTTCTGATTTTTTAGTATGTTGTTAGGATTACTATCAGTGGTCTAAATCCAAGTTTGCAGCTTCGAAAGACCTGTGCTAAATTTTTGGCACTAGAAAAACCGCAAATTTTGGGGATTTTTTTCGAGGCTTGTCCGTTTTTATCATTATATCTCGTAAAGTATGCGTTTTCGAAAGGACCTGTAGATTACATTAAAAAAAATTGTTAAAATTTGAGATAAAATTCAACTCTGTAGGTCAAATAGGAGTCCAGATAAGCTTTTCAATAAATCTTCAAATGACGGTAATTTTTTCCAAAATAGTGAAATTTCCTGTTTTGGTCAACTTTAGCCTGTAATTTCGGGAAAAAGACTCATTCTACGATAAAGGTTAAATCAAACAAAGTTCTAGCAAATAGCTAGCTTTAATTTTAGAGTCTGTTGATCAAACAGGTTTTCTACAATCCTTAAAAAACCAAAATGTGGGAAAACTACACTTGTCCAAAACATAATCTATTCTAATTTATACGTTTTAATTGTTATTTATTAGTATTAATACAATTTTTTAGATGTTCCCTGTCAGTCCTTTCTAATTTTGGCCTTCAGTTCCATGTGACGTGTTCTCATTGTCATAATTCCAAACCTGAGTTTTACACGTGGACAGGATAATATCGGCTCCACTGGGCAATTGCTTCATTTGTTGCAATACACTCGAGGAAAGACGCGGAATTCTCACTTTATTAAAAGTGAGTAAGAAACGTGGCCTTCCGCAGTATAAACGATTTCTTCAAGGATTAAATGAAGTCAGTATGCACGATGCATACACGAAAAGATACACGGCTGAAAGTATTTTTGTCGCGTCAGTTCGCCGTGGTGGCCATGAAACTCCGCAGCTAGCGACATCCAGAGGATCAAAAAGCTGTTCAGAATCCTCTAACGTGCAGAAAATTTGTTTTCTCCGTGGATATGAAATTACAGACTAATATACGAAACTCCTAAACAAACTGCCACTGTCACGCCGAAATGTTGTCCACAAAGTAAAATTTTTAAGCGTCAGAACGAAGATGCTTGAAGCAGCTGAACGTGATGAATGGGCTCAGCAAATTATACATCGTCTTAAATATGTTAATGATCTAGTTGCAGCTGGTGCTAGGTACCACAGTCAATGCTGTATAAAACTTTACAAAATTCCACCGACCACTGGATTCAAAAGAGGGTACATTGAGCCGAAAACTGTTACTGAAAGTATGGAGTGTATTTATATATTTCTTGAAGAAAACAGAGATAAACAATTCACGTTGAGGGACCTCATGAACCAAATCAAAGGTGATTTCAAGCCTGACGTCAGAACCATCAAAAGTCGTCTTGAAAAACGCTTTGGTGATATGATCCTGTTTGCTGACATTAGCCGCGGCCGCAGTCATGAAACCGTTCTGTTTTCCCATCGTCTGGGGTTAGCTTTCCTTGTCTGTTGTTTCCATCTTTTTCCTGCGCTGTTGCTTCGTCTATCTCCAACTCATTCATGTCCTTTCGGACCGTCGTCAACCAGGCGGCGGGGGGTCTTCCGCGACGTTGCGTCGTCGTTGTCGGTATGTTTAGGGCTACTCTAACCATGCGGTCTTCAGGGCGGCGGAGTATATGGCCATACCATCGCAGGCGGCGCTCTTTCACCTTGTCGATGATGGAAGCAACTTTGTAGTTGCCTCTGATGTGGACATTTCGTATCTTGTCCAGGAGTGTGACATCCGCTGACCAGCGTAACATGCGCATTTCTGTCGTGTGAAGTTTTGACAGGTGCTGCTTTGTACTTGCCCAACACTCAGTACATAGAGAGTAGCAGGTCTTATTGCTGTTTTGTAGTTTGCCTTTAAGTCGATACAGTTGTGTCAAGTAATTTCGTCCAGCAATTTTGATCATTTTGGGGGTCTTTTATCGAGTCAGATGCGAGAGCGATGTCATATGCGTACAATATGTTCCAAGGCACCGGTTTATGGGAGTGACTTGTCAGGTAGTCCATGGTGAATCTTGGTGAACTCCAGCTGTTATAGCGAATCTCTCACTGATCCCTGCTGGGCTATCGACTTGAGTAGTGACTCCAATATACATGCCCTGTGTGGTACCTAGCACCAGCTGCAACTAGATCATTGACAGATGTAAGACGATGTATAATTTGTGAGCCCATTCATCACGTCCAGCTACTTCAAACATTTTTGTCCTGACGCTTAATAATTTAACTTTGTGGACAACATTTCGGCGTGACAGTGGCAGTTTGTTTTGGAGTTTCATACTCGTATATTCGTCTGTTATTTCATCTCCACAGAGAAATCAAATTTTCTGCACGTTAGATGATGCTGAACAGCCTTTTGATCCTCTGGATGTCGATAGTTATGAGTTTCATCGCCACCACGGCGAACTAACGTGACAACATTACATTCAGCCGGGTAAGATACACGTGCATGCGTCGTGCATCGTACACACTGACTTCATTTAATCCGTGAAGAAATTGTTTATTCTGCAGAAGACCACGTTTCTCATTCACTTCTAATAAAGTGAGAATTCCACGTCTTTTCACCACCGCAACCTTGCTCTCCTCGAGTGTATTGCAACAAATGAAGCAATTGTTCGGCGGAGCCGACATTATCTCGTCCACGTATTGTAACACCGTTTTTTCTTAAAATTTCATAAAACACTAATTTTGCAAAAACACTTTGTTTTCACTGTAGTTTTAACACAAATTTCACAACTAAAATCGTAATTACAATAACTTTGTCAATGAATTTCACAATGTCAATGTCAAGTGTCAACGTCAACGTCGTTTCACGTCACGTCATTGACATTTGCAATTATCTTTGGTCATTATTCGATTTTGGCATAAACAAAATAAATCTCGCGTTTATCCTGGCCTTATTTACAAAGATAGTTTTTTTTCGCCCAAAATCCCGTGCTCCCCTTTAGGTGAGTTGATTTTCTCAAAATTCGGAATTTGACATTTACCGATAACTCAGAGGGCCTATTACCGATCTCATGGTTTTGCAAATGATATCATAGTGCAAAACGAAAAATACGATTTCCGGTCAGATTTTTGATCATTTCTTCATTATTTAATGATGACATCATTGAAATTATGAAATAGTGATAATATCGGAGATCGGTAATACGAAATGCAGCATTTCATGACTTCTTTTTCTCAAATTTATACCATGCCATACGATGAAAGATCCATAATTGGGCTGCTGGTTTGGAATGACAATGAGAACCCGTCACATGTAACTAAAGGCCAAAGTTAGAAAGGACTGATAGGAAACACCCAAAAAAATTGTATTAATACTAATAAATAACAATTAAAACGTATAGAATAGATTAAGTTTTTGACAAGTGCAGTTTTCCTACATTTTGGTTTTTTAAGGATTGTAGAAAAACTGTTTGGTCTACAGACGTTATTTTGCACTAAAATTAAAGCGTACTAAATTTGCTACAGCTTTGTTTCATTCAATTTTCCTCGTAGAATGAGTGTTTTCACCGAAATAACAGGCTAAATTTGACCAAAACTGGATATTTCACTATTTTGGAAAAATTACCGAATTTTGAAGATTTTTTGAAGAGCTGTATCTGGATGTCTATTTGACCTACACAGTTGAATTTGATCTCAAATTGTAGCAAATTTAATCTTTTTTAAAAACGTAATTTACAAGTCCTTTCGAAAAACGCATACTTTAGTTTAGGAGATATACTGATAAAAACAGACAAGCCTCGAAAAATTTCCCCAAAATTTGCGGTTTTTCGAGTGCCAAAAATTTTGCACAGGTTTTTCGAAGCTGCAAACTTGGATTTAGACTACTGTTACTATCCTAACAACAAACTAAAAAATCAGAACTAGCCGTTCATTTGCGATTTTAGCCATTTTTATAATGTTCTTATTGACTGGCCTACGTCAGCCTTTATGCATTTTGGTATCATCATACATACATTTCTGGTAGGCAATATATATAAAAAGCGAAATACCACTCACTGATTAATCACGAAATCTCAGAAACTATAACACCTACAAACTTGAAATTTGGCAGTTAGGTTCCTTATAGTGTGTAGACATCCGCTAAGAACGGATTTTACGAAACTCCACCCCTAAGGGGGTAAAACGGGGGTTGGAAGTTTGTATTAATATAGATATAATTGAGAAAGCGTTGAAGTCTTAAGTCGAAACGTAGTTTGCCGACACGGCTAGTATTTTATAAATCACAATTCCATAAGCATTAATTCATTTTAACAGTTTATCCTATTTAAAGTAAAGTCTGAAAATATTCAAGAAGGTGTTAGACATAAGCCATTAAGTACAAGATAAGTGGCATACAAGCATAAGACCTACCTGATATTTAATTGTTACCATAGCCTATGGAGGTTAGCAGTCAACATGTGTATCGTTGTGGTTGGAAGATGTGACCGAGGATAAATATGAGTAGGTGAAAGCCGAATTAGCCTCCTTAGCGAGGCCTGCGTGAATGGATGGCATATAAACCTGCAGGCTCAGGTCTAGGGATTGTCTTAAGGTGAACGCACATATCAGCACGCGCAGTACGCGCCGCATTATATGACGTCATCAATATACGTCATTCAATACCCGGATACCTACTGCATTTTTGAAACTCGGCGCGTAAGATGCGGTTTAATCCCCTAAGCAATTTCTTGATAAATTCTTCGAAACACGACTCCGCTATTGTTTCCGAGGTATTTTAGTGGATATGCCCATAAAATAATATACAATAAATGTACTGAAAAATCTCACCCACCTCGACGTGAGGCGTCGACACGAGCACGGTGAAGATCTCGTGTCTCCTGAAGGCGAGGGCGTTGTATATCACCAGCCGCCTGGACGGCGAGACCACGTCGAGGGCGATCGTGATGCGCGTCGGTATCTCGTCGTGCCGCCGCCAGATATCGTCCACATCGAAGTACACGTCCTCCTGCGTCTGCTCCAGAACTTGGGGTTGCTTGAGAAGATAGTAGGCAGCTTGCTGGATCGCCGACTGGCAGTATTTTATTGCGGACAGCATTCTGGAATACGAATTGGTGTATTTTTTTTTCACCATGTTTTAGTTCCTGCCTTTCAAACAATATGACAGGTCACTTGACTATCGGCCTGAGGGCCTAGTATCGACCTCGATCCGTTCGTTGCCGCAAGAAACACAACCTGGCGAATGACTTTGACTTAGACACCGGGCCCAGTCTAAATATAATCACGCCTAGATAGATACATAGATAGATAAATTCTTTATTGCACGGACGACAGCACATCAAGGTAAACACTGTGGCAGCTTATGTCGTTTTAATAAGTATTATTTTGCAACAGAAACGTTTAACTGATGTGCAGGCGTGTGTACATTACAAAAGATCTCTTCCAGGCAACCTTTGGATGGACTTTTTTTTTTATGTATGACGCCATCACGGTAAGAGCTTAGTATATCACGTCACTGAGGGTACGGACTTACTTGTGAGCGTAGTCCTCCCGGACCTGGTCGCGGGGAGCTTAGTATGTCACGCCACTGAGGGTACTGCTCACTTGTCAAAGCTTAGTATGTCAGGTCGTAGTGAGAGCTTAGTATGTCACGCCACTGAGGGTACGGGCTCACTTGTGTGAGCTCAGTATGTCTCTCGTCACTGAGGGTTCGGACTCACTTGTGAGCGTAGTCCTCCCGGACCTCGTCGCGGGAGGTGCCGGTGACGCCGTCGTGGTGCGAGCTTAGTATGTCACGCCACTAAGGGTACGGGCTCAATTGTGAGAGCTTAGTATGTCACGTCACTGAGGGTTCGGACTTACTTGTGAGCGTAGTCCTCCCGGACCTCGTCGTGGGAAGCGCCGGTGACGCCGTCGTGGTGCGAGCTTAATATGTCACGCCACTGAGGGTACGGGCTCACTTGTGAGAGCTTAGTATGTCACGTCACTGAGGGTTCGGACTCACTTGTGAGCGTAGTCCTCCCGGACCTCGTCGCGGGAGGTGCCGGTGACGCCGTCGTGGTGCGAGCTTAGTATGTCACGCCACTAAGGGTACGGCTCACTTGTGAGAGCTTAGTATGTCACGTCACTGAGGGTTCGGCCTTACTTGTAAGCGTGGTCCTCCCGGACCTCGTCGCGGGAGGTGCCGGTGAAGTAGTCTCGTGGTGAGAGCGCAGTATGTCACGTCACTGAGGGTACGGACTCACTTGTGAGCGTAGTCCTCCCGGACCTCGTCGCGGGAGGTGCCGGTGACGCCGTCGTGGTGCTGGAACAGCGCGAGCGAGCGACGCGCCTGCTCCACGCGGTCGCGCAGCTGCAGCGACATTATGTACGTCACCGCCTGCGCCGATACTGCCTGGGACGTTATGATTTCTGCCGCCCTACATAGAAAACAAAATAGGTATAAGAACAGTACGCTAGTACATGGTTTGAAAACGATGTAAGATATTAGTAAATGTTTAGTAAAATGATGAATAAATCAATAAATGAATCAGGACAGGATTATTGATTTATTCATCATTTTTCAATTTATTTAGCATTTTGAAAGAAAATGCAAAGTCACATATAAAAATAGTAATGTTTAGGTCGAACACGAACATCGCCGCCTTTCGCACCATTGCTCGACCCTCAGTTAAGAGTGTATTTACTTCATTTTAAGACGTCGATATGTTAGATTTTAAAAACAAGCAATTTTTAGCAATTAATTTATACTACAACAAAGTAACATCGTAGAATTATAATAATGATGTTTTATTCATATTATCTCATGTATAAAAATCTCGTGTCACAGTGTTTGTTATCGAACTCTTCCGAAATGGCTTGATCGATTTTTATAAAAAGTTTTGCTCATATTTGGCAGTTCTGAGAATATTTTATATAACCCTAGGTGATAAGAGTGGCCCTCCATAGATTTTAAACAATTATTATGGCGAAACGTAGTTCGCGGGCATAACAAGTCGAAGAATAATAAAAGTAAATTACAAATAATAGTATGTAGTTAAAAAAGTTTTATTCATACATGAAATCGACGAATGAATGAATGAAAGAAAGCAAACATAAAAACCAAGAATGTTTTTAAATTTTTATAATACTTTTATTACAATTACTAAAGAAAGTAATATTTCTCTGTGCATTTGGATGCTTCCTTATTTTTCTTTACTTTCAGAATTCATATCAGCCATAAGTGGATGTAAAAAACGTCTCACTTACCTAACATAAGACAGAAGTACACGGTCCATGTTCTTATAAAATGGCCTCGATGTATAGTATCCACTCCAGTAATGCTGGTTTCTATCAGCATATGTGAAAAAATCACCGGAAAGTATCGGGAAATCTGTTATCTTTATTTCTGCATGTACTGCTTTGAAGTAATCTTGTAGTGTGCCAAATTGTACCTGAAACATACATTTTATAGCTGTACAGCAGGCAGTGATCCTTCTTAACCAGTGGTCCGCAGAATATTGGAATCGACACAACAAGATCGAGAAGTGGCATGTTACGAATGGGTATATTACCTCCAAAAAGATGTAGGTATATTGCAAGATAACTATTTTTTATTCATTTTGAAAAACCATTGCATTAAAGAATGCTAAGAGGTTTTGCTCAACATTCCTTAGTTTACCAAGGCTGCTGTAACTCAGCTGGAAGACTACTATGTGGAGGTGATTTCGAGTTGGCAATACACAAGTGACTCTGACAAGTGAGCATCAAGTGCCAATTTATGTCCATTCATTTTTCCCACTTTACCACCAACTGACTGTGAGAATAGTTACCTCCGTTTTATAGTCCTCATTGCTGTTGATATGGTTGATGAGCGCCTCGAAGTTGTCGTACTGGTTGTCCCATTCGTTCGATCGGTCATACCTGAAGTCGTCGCCCAGCGGTATAAGGACGACATTACTGCGATACAACTGGGCCTTTTTACGCCATTGATCCAAAATAAGACCCGCCCTGAATTAAGGAAAATATTTTATTTTATAATTGTTTGGAAAACTTACAGCTAATATTTGTTATTAATAAATTAAAATCTTTTAAAAAAATACAGCCATTTAAAAGTTTTCGCATATAAACAAAATTTTAAAAAATTTATATACTAAGCCTAGTTATAAAGTAATTTTCAACACACTTGCTCGTAAAGTGGGTCGTAAACCTTGCATTTAGACCCGTTATTCAGTATATTAAACACGAGTGCTTTTCACTTTACATAGTCGCACAAGTGCGGTAATCTTAACATGACAAATTCTAATTTGTTCAAGATTTCAAAGTAAATGTATGTCCAGTACGCATTCTGAAATTAGTCGCTTAATACTTTTTTTTAACACGACTTTATGCGGTTGCCAATTGGAAACAAATGAACAGCCTACTACTGGTTACTTAAATATTAAATTAACAACGACATTTAAAGACAAACATCCAAAAACAATAATTAATAACTATAACTAAAATAAATTATTAAAAATTCACACAAACTTGTTTTATAAAAACTAAATTATTCGGTTTATTTAGTTTTGAGTTTTGGCTGTTTGGACCTTTTTTGTTGGCTGTATGAAGAGTTTAGCCATGTGCGGGCAGCGCGCGAAAAAAAAAAGGCGCGCGGCATTTTCCCGCTATTGAAATTTTTTGCCTTTTTGTTGTAATTGATAATTGATTATCTACAAATATGTCGATTCCAAGTGAAGAAGAATCCATATTATTAACTCCGCCGGAAATAATTATGGAGGCGCAAAGCGCGAGTAATAGTTTGTTGCCGCCAAAGTCAAAGGATAAATACTTGGCGGCATACGATACTTTCATGCAGTGGAAGATTGATAAAAAAGCGCAGTAATTTTAAGAAAAATATTAATACCACAAGATCTTTTATTTTCCTCACAAGTATGTTGAAAAACGTCGTATGATACACGCGCGCATTGGTCATTACGTACTCTGCTTTCTTGTCGCACTCGCCTGCGGCTCGCGCACAATATCGCCTCGTATGCAATGACCGACATAGCGCGCTCGTATCATAATGTACTATTATAGTATGCAAATGTTATGTAGGTATTATATTTTCAATCATGCAGGCACAAACAGTCGACATTTTATCCAAAAAATTGTTAGTGAATATAGTTTTAAATTTAGCTATAGAAGTATTAAATAAATCAAGATCCATACTATCACTCATCATGTTGTACAATTTGGGTGCTCTAATAACAAATTAGTTCATCCGATAGTTCGTTTTAGCCAGTGGTACATGCATTCAATTGTAACGAAATAAACATGTTTAATTTTTGTCTAAGATTTCATTACGGTAGAGAAAAAGTATCGATATAATATTTCAAAATATTTTTACCCATCTCTAAGAAAATACAGCTACCAAATTGCACCTCCGATAGCGGGGTCTAATGATGAGTCATATTATTATTACCCTTTTTTAATATGTATAAATTTATTTTTTATTTCAATTAAATTGGACAAACCGGTAGACTGCCCACCCAAACAACAAGCATGCAATAATCGCCACTGCATCAGCAGGCCTATTATGGATCTTTCATCGCATGACATGGTTTAAATTTTGAGATAAAGAAGTCATGAAATGCTTCGTTTTATATTACCAATCTCCAATAATATCATCACTATGCCACAATTTCAATGATGTCATCATGATACCTATAATGAGCGAATGATCAAAAATCAGACTGATGATGAATGATCGAAAATGTTATTTTTCGTTTTGCACTATGATTTCATAATGATATCGTTTGAAAACCATGAGATCGGTAATAGCCCTGCTGGTTCTTGTAAGATTTTCAAATGCACAACCTCTACAAAGACTCCAATACACGTTACTAAGCTGGTAAAATGTTCACAACAAACCTTTCCTCCACATTTTTCTGTATAATTTTCTTAGGTGGTATTCCCCAGGGGCAAGTAACACCGTTACCCGGCAGCCGTTTAAAGTCGAATTGGCAACAGATCTGAAATTTTATATACGTATAATGTATAATGAAATACATCTGAAATGTGTTTCTTAATATGTATTAAGAAAGACATATCAAATTCTTTCCAATCCTTTTGGAATCGTTCTAATATGGCCTTTCCACATTTCGAAAAATAAATATGATGACATCCAAAAATATTATTTAAGTGTACCAATTTATCAAATAGAAACTGATTGCTTATTAAAATTGATATGCTCGGAAAACCTGAAACTTCCGTCTCTTTTAGCTGCGGAATTCTATAACTTATTTTAATTATCCCTAAATCAAATAAAGATGTTTAAGTATTTTGAATTTAATTGTTTTTGTACCTTTGGATCTGGGCCACAAGTATGTGGGGCATCATATGAGTAAAATGGCATCATATGAGTAAACAAATCAGTCTTGCCAACTCCATCTGCATTAAATACAAATCATTAGTTACGTACGATAAGCAAACTGTGTTACTACTGAAAAAAATGAAAGGAGAGAAAATGTTACGGAATATAGTGAACAATTTTATTAAACTCTATTAAAATCTAGTGTAATCTCACCCCACAGCTGCCTCCACTTAAACTCAAGTTGTCTGTTAAGTGCCAATTCTTTTTTAACTCTATAATGTACACGCTGTATAACAGAATTTTCTATGCCGGCTAACTTTAATAAGTAGGGCTGTGTACTCGAATGTCCAAAAGGATCGATGGCCCATCCGTTCTTCGGTATGTATCCTAAGTTTTCGACAAGCCACTGGTGGCCAGTAGTGAGCTGTTGTATTATAGACAGCCAATGAGAATTAGCTTCATCATTCATCACCCACCCACCGGTCACAATCTCCACCTTTCCAGACTTTAGAAAGCTGTAAAACAATCATTGAGTTATGTAAAAAAGTTAAAATAATTTGTCATTTCCATCTTTCGAGCTTAGCTGAGCTTAGTATCGCTTCAAAAAGTAGCCTATGTCCGGTCCATGGTCAATAGAATTCGAGCATAGACGACGCTCGTCGAGCATTCAGTCTCCCTCTATACCAGATTCATTATCATGTTATTCAAAAGGAAGATACGTTTCTTAACTATTGGCTCACATTGCTTGTCGCATGCAAGTCTGCTCCTCCATGTTAGACTGGACAGTCTTACATATTCAGAGCGTGATTTTTCTGTCTCAATTCAGATTTAAATAGCCTTACTCTTATTAGACTATGCAATTTTGACTTAGACTGAATATCAAGTGTGTAACAAGCTTTTTAGTAGGGATGAAATTTAAAATTATTTATACACTTACTCCTTAAATATACTTTTGTCCTTGTCAGATGCGTCTGAAGTCCACCACAGTGATAAGAAACTTGTTTCAGCCCATATAAATTTTCTACCTTCTGGTAACAACTTTTCAACCATATTTGCAAAAATTGCTTTTGTTTGAGTCTTGTAGTAATTTTCAAAAGTTTTAATCCATCCTGAAAGTGAATTATGATGAAGTGTTTTCAAACTAATTACCATAAAATATAAATACTTACTATCATATCTTTCATAATGTATATTTTCATTAAAAAAATATAATTTCTAATGAATGGAGTTACATTCAATAAAATTACTTGTCATACAGTTATAAGAATAAAAATAATGTACAACCATTATAAATAAATAATAATAATAATAATAAATTTGTTTAATTCAGGCATAAAACCCATATTTTGTGACACAATTATGAAGTTCATTATATAGGTTTTTAATAAATTAAATAAAAATTGATATTAAAAAATTTTATATGAATAAATAGGAAATAAAATAGTTATTATTTCAAAATCTCTATAGTGAAATAGCCAACCAATGGGATTTCTTTACCTGGATCATTATGAGAATGAGGCATTATAAAAACTTTCAGCTTGTTTTTCAGGCTCCACTGATCTTCGCTGTACTCCACATTCCAGCCCTGCTTCCACACTCCACCATCTTTATCATCAAATAATATTCTCTCATAGATAGACAGCATCTATTAAAATGGACAATTTTGCAAATCTTACAAATATTTTATCAAATAAAACGCCATATTAGATAATACATAGATATGTACTCTTTAATTTCTTTTGTATTTATTTGTATATGTTGCAACATATAAATGAAATTCTAGCGACTAGAAATAGGATTGTCCATCATATTAGTGTAGAGATTACCTGTACATCTGTTTTTGGAGCCACTTGCATTTGTATCGGACATGTTGAAGCATTCAACTTAAAATGCATTCTTGGCGGCTCATCTCCCACCACTTTGAATTCTCTTGACTTTACATCATTCTGTTTGATTTTCGGCCTACGTTGAGGAGGGTGGTATTCTTGGTTGTCAATTATTTGGTTGACCGCGGACTTTATTTCTCCAACAACCGCATGGTGTTGATTCAGCTCTTCTTCTATGTGACGGAGCTTTGATTCAAAGTGCGACCATTTAATCTATGAAATATTTTTATGGTAGATACTAAGTAATTAGTAAAAAGAAAACAAAAAAGGAATCATTTAAATCAATATTAATTATAAGAGTAGATATACCTATATTATTAATTGTACATATTTAAGGTCACAAAATGTTATATATATTACAGTACACCATCTAATCTAATATTTAAAATTCTCATGTCATAGTGTTTGTAACCAAACTCTTCCGAAATGGCTTGACTGATTTTTATATATATTTTTTTGTAAATATTCAGTAGGTCTGAGAATAGGTCATAAACTATTTTTTATACCACTAAGTGATTATTATGGCGAAACGTAGTTCACGAACACAGCTAGTAAAACTATTAAAATATTCAGCTGCCTATACAGGTTATTTTTTTTTCACCCCTGACAATTAAAGGGATGCTTCAGGACACGGTAGCAGAATGATTTTCATTTAAATTTTCATTTAAACATTAATAAAGAACTCACCTTTATTTGTATATTAATTTTCGAAAATATCCAAAAATTATTGCACTAGTTTAGTGCAGTATTTTTTATTATTTTTATATTTTTAATATAATAATGGATGTGTACTGAAACATCCCTTAAATTATCTGGGGTGATAAAAAGGTAACTTTTTTGTAAAGGTAACGTGTATAGAGCATGTTAATGAAATTGCGCAAAACCTGGAAAAAGTTTGTTCAGAATAGAGAGTAGAATCAATTCAACTTAAATAATAAGATAATAAATAATAAGAAGATAAGAATAATAAATAATAAGTCTGAGGTTTTACACTATTTTATTAACAAGGCAAAATATTTAAAATAGTGACAGACAAATCTGTATGATAATCAGCAGAAAATAATGCACATGGCATGGCATGTTTTGGCTTCCTAGAGCTTTGTCTCTATCGCACAAAGCAATGACAGTCTAGTATAGTATAGTAATCGTTTAAACTATTATTTTGTTACTAAAAATAAAAACCCATTATCTTCTTCTGTTACAAAATATTTATAAACATTATAAGTAACTTAACATGACTGAACTTGTAAAGATCTCTCTTTTATTATTTAAGATTCATTATCAGTTTTTATTTTTTTTAAAAACGTCGCCCTACACTAGGATTTCCTCCTGTGTCACTGGGGCAGTTACAAACATAGAATATCACATGCACACACACCCAGACTGGAACAAATTTATTTAGGCCATACATAATATTTGTCCCGTATGGGAATCGAGCCCCCGTACTCGTTGTACAGTCGGCAATCACTAAACCTCTGCGCTAACCATGACATCGTTTTGGTCCTTATTAATTCCCTTAAATATTTTTTCTGAACAAATTCAATAATTTTTCAAAAATAATACTTGCCCATTCAAATTGTTCTCTACAAACTTATCTAACATGTTCTGTTAACCTCCTCCTTCCGAACTTGTAATTACAGTTTCCAGATATTTTCTATTTGATTCTAGGTCCACAGGAAGTACCCTATAGGTTTTGATTCCCTTGTGGAAATGCAAAATGATCGAAAACATGCGACATAAACAATCATATCTTATGATTGTGTTGGCTTACAAGTCTGACTCTTACAAAGCTGAAAGAGGCCGTAGACCTGAGTATTTGATATAAATTGCAGTTTCATATCTCTACACAATTCCAAGAAAAAGGGTCTTTACAAACAGACAGACAACAAAGTGATCCATTTTTTCTTTTGAATGTATAGAACCCTTAAAATAAGATTAAAAATACTATACTCACATCGTCAACTTCTTGTGCAGCCGGTCTAATACTGGGTAATTTAAAGCTCAAATCAGTCAAAACATACAGTATGAAAAGAAATGCAAGAATGCATGTCATCCAAAACACTGTGGAAAGCCTCCTTAACCTCATAATGATATCTGAAATAACATCATTTAATGTTACACTCACAACAAAACTAAGAGTAAAATTGAAACATCAGTTGAACATTACTGTTATACCGTAAATCATTACCATAGCCTAGCAAAATTGAATATTATTTACCAAGTCAGAAAGTGCAATTGTTTTTGAAACACTGTCAGAGATTATTGAATTTTGTCCTACATAAATATACCTATTTATTTTAAAAACAAACAAAACACCTTAGTAAATAAACCGGTAATGTAGGTACTTTATTTGTTTCGCTTTCGTTTACCTTCTTTTCTCGACAATATCAACACAATTCAAGCGTTTTATCAGTCATTATAATCCTTAAAAATCTCATGTAGTTAATGTTTATAAAGGATTCAAATTAAATTAGCAGTAACAAATAAATAAATCACTTTGTGGACAGACAGAAATTGACAGAATTTATTTATTTCACAGACTATTTGATTGAGATACAGACAGTGTTGCCAGATTTTTTCCACCTTCCCCCCCAAATACATTTAAAAAACCCCTAGTTTCTCCAGTTTGGTTGATAAAAAACCACTGACTATTTTGGCCATATCATATACATAAGCTTTCTAATATTGACAATAAAAAACTTAGAAGTTTTCTTCAAATTACCTATTTTAATTTATTTCACATTCATAGCCGTGTGTCTGTTGATTCGGATTTTTCGTTATGTCTGTGTGAGGCTGTGGAAAACAGTCTTTTAGCCGGAATTATGATAAACAAGACAGTTCAATGGTAATATAATGTGTTGCCAGCTAATACTCGTAAGTTTTAGTGTCCCATTCATTCTATTTGGTGAATAAATTGTCGGTCTTGTCTGATATAAAAAGGAATTTGCCATTTGGTTAGAATAGTAGAAAACCTTCAGAAAATCCCCTAGATAAATTTCGTGATATCAAAACCTCCAAAAAACCTCAAAGACCTGCAAAAACCCCTAGGATTTAGGGAAATCCTCTAAATTTGGCAACACTGGATACAGAGCTGCGTTCAGAGTTGCGTTCCGAGGGTCAGAGTAAAGCAACCGAGAGTGTTTTTCACACTCGCTCCGAGGTTCAGAACGGGTCGGTTGCTATCTTTTTTTTTAGTTTGTATCTTGCCGATCAAGATCAAGCAAAGGGCAAAATATTACTAATCCTTACTATGAAATTAACAGTAAATATCCATTTTTCTGCTTAAAAATAATTACAACACATAGAAATCACTATATTTCCCTAGTATTAGGCTTAAAAGAGTTCAAAGTAGTGTTATTTAATAAAATAATAAATAATTAGCGTATTTTTGACATCGACATTGACATAAAATCTGTCAGAGTGTTTTTTACCCTACGCTCGAGTTGGTTGTTTGGTTGCATCACTCGAAACTTCTGAACGGGCACAGAGTGTACTAACCGTCCGTCTGACCTCCGAAAAAACGCTCTGACAGGCGGTTAGTACACTCTGTGCCCGTTCAGAAGCTTCGAGTGATGCATCCAAACAACCAACAGAGTTGCGTTCCGAGGGTCAGAGTAATGCAACCGAGAGTGTTTTTCACACTCGCTCCGAGGTTCAGAACGGGTCGGTTGCAATCTTTTTTTTTAGTTTGTATCTTGCTGATCAAGATCAAGCAAAGGGTAAAATATTACTAATCCTTACTATGAAATTAACAGTCAATATCCATTTTTCTGCTTAAAAATAATTACAACACATAGAAATCACTATATTTCCCTTGTATTAGGCTTAAAAGAGTTCAAAGTAGTGTTATTTAATAAAATAATAAATAATTAGCATATTTTTGACATCGACTTTGACATAAAATCTGTCAGAGTGTTTTTCACCCTACGCTCGAGTCGGTTGTTTGGATGCATCACTCGAAGCTTCTGAACGGGCACAGAGTATACTAACCGCCTGTCAGAGCGTTTTTTACCCCGAGGCTCTGAACGGGTCGGTTGCTGTCAGGGTGCACTCGGAGTGCACTCGAGCGTAGGTTCTGAACGCAGCTCTGCGTAGGGTGAAAAACACTGACAGATTGTATGTCAAAGTCGATGTCAAAAATACGCTAATTATCCATTATTTTATTAAATAACACTATTTTGAACTGTTTTAAGTCTAATACAAGGGAAATATAGTGATTTCTATGTGTTGTAATTATTTTTAAGCAGAATAATGGATATTGACTGTTAATTTCATAGTAAGGATTAGTAATATTTTGCCCTTTGCTTGATCTTGATCGACAAGATACAAACTAAAAAAAAAGATAGCAACCGACCCGGGGGGCTACCGCCTAACCCATAGCGATCACTCGCTATCGCCTTCGTGACATTAGAACAATAGCTCAAATGTCACCTGTTACATTAAAACTATTGTTCTATAGGTAGTTTTCCAATTACCGCACTAGAGCGCATTATGCGGCATAATGCTTAACGTTGAATGTTCCAACTACAGCAACACTTCGCACAATCGAGCACTCTCAAAAGCAATGTTTTCGTGTGATGCGTGCAATCGATACCAACTCAGTGACAGAAAATTAACAAGTGTTTTTTCTTTAAGTTGGCATTGATCGAAATGTTTTATTTATATATAATCGTTAGTAATATTATTTATTGTTGAAAAATTTTTAAAGCTTTCGTTTCATTGTAGTTTTTTTGAAATAATCAAAGTTAATTCAAACTGTGTTAAAAAATAAATATAAGTATGGATGAAGGTACAAAAATTACTCAAAACAAAAAAATGGTAATGAAATAATCAAAATCCAAATTACTTAAAATAACCGTAAATAGTTTTCAACCAATTATTATGGTAGTTTTCCAATTACAGAGCATAATGCGACTCAGTGGCGCACAATGCCGAATTATGCTGATGCTTAATTGGAACGTGAATTTGTTTTCAAATGCACCAGCAGAGTGCGCTAAGTTCAGTGTTGAAAAAAAGAAATATTCATAGAGTTAGCAATAACCTCATTAATGTGAAAATAATGTGGTATACACAGGTAGTTTTCCAATTACAGCACTAGAGCGCATTATGCGGCATAATGCTTAACGTTGAATGTTTCAACTACAGCAACACTTCGCACAATCGAGCACTCTCAAAAGTAATGTTTCATACTTCAAAAAAAATGTATTAGGTCAATATGTGGAGCTGGCTATGTGGATTCTTGTAAACCATTATTTAAAGAACTTAATATTATGCCTATACCGTGTTTATATATATTTGAGGTAGCTGTTTTTGTGAAGAGGTATAAGGTTCTATTTGAGACTAACAGTGACTTAGCTAATTACCGCGGTAGATACGGATCCAAACTGAGAGTACCAAAACAAAAGTTGATAATGTTTTCGAAAAATGCATATTGTATGGCTGTGCGTATTTATAATAAATTACCAATTAGTTTTACCAATTTAACAATGACTAAATTCCGAATACAATTACATAAGCTATTGATGACGAAATTATATTATTCTGTAACGACATTTTTAAATGATAATATTAATAATGACAATTTGTAATTTATAATAATTTGTATTTTTTAATCATTTGTAATTATTTAATAATTTTTAATCATTTGTAATTTAACAATAATTTGTATTTTTTAAAATTTCAATGGCGATAAAATAATATTCTATTTCTATTTTTGACATGTTACGATTTAAATTTTTAAATATTTGCGCACTGCCAATTTAGCAGTAGAATATATATAATTAATTTCACACCAATCATGTATTTTACCATATTCTTGCAAATAAAGTATTATTATTTTTATTAAGACTATTAAAAAATGCGCCCAAATTCTGCTTACATTTTTTTGGATCGACATTTATTTGTGTGTTATATCTTATTCAAAAATGAACCGGCTTACAGATTCTCATCTCGATAACGTATTACGAGTAGCGTGCAGCAAATACAAGCCAGATCGAGAAGAAATTGTAAAAAAAATGTTCCCAATATCATCATTCTGACTAAGATTTAAATAAACAATTAAACGCAATAGGTTTTTTCATTAACGCCTAAAAACAAGTTGTGATTTATTAAGTAGCGGCCCGCGCGACACAGCTTAAATCTGAAAGTGGCCCATGAAAACAAAAGTTTGAGTATGGCTGCCTTAGATGATTTAACCTTGCTTTAAGGTACTTAAAGGCCATTGGATACAAACCATAGGTACTATGTAATGGAACCATAGTTATGGATGGAATGGGCTGCCTGTTTCAGTCCGCGAGAGACCTTCTGTCCAATCTTTCTAGCGCCACTTAAAAGAGTATTTTCTCTCAAAGTCATCAGTATAATAGGCAAGTATGTATATATACAGGGTAAATTTCGAGGTACCGGCAATCTCGCAGGATTAGATAGCTAACATCATGAACTACAACGTTTGTTTTACGAGCTTTAAGATAACTCACTATATTGAACAAAAATCATTTTTAACCGACTTCAAAAAAGGAGGAGGTTCTGTGGGATGTTACGTGATTACGCCGCCAATTATGGACCGATTTTCAAAATTCTTTTTGTATTCGATAGAGTATACTCCAAGGGTGGTCCCAAGGGGGAAGCCATCATTTTATCGCAATTCCTTTCAACGATTTTCATTACCCATAAAACGAATCGCAGAACTTTTTTTTCAATATTTAACAAACCCTAGGATTAGGTTACATCGCATTTAGAAAAGTTCTTCCTGCAATTACACGACATCTTTCACTGCCACTTGGGTTGGCTGGAAGAAATCTCTCCCAGAAATAAGTCCACCCTTGTTTATCTTGTACTCACTTGTATCCAATGTCTATGTGTACAATAAAGAATTAAATATGTTGTAGGTACCAAAACCGCCATCATGGGTTGATAATTCAAAATAACATTTTTGAATGAAACTTTATATACATTACCAGCGGCCGTACCGCCTAACTCATAGCGATCACTCGCATCACAGTTACATAAATAGCCTGCAGAGCCTTTACGCGAAGTAAGCTCTACAACACTTGCATGTTTCGATTTGCAGGTAACATATAGCTTTCATGAACACAGCCAAAATTTTGGCGATTTTCCTTGATATGAGTAAAGCATTTGATTTTGTCTGTCATGAAATCTTATTGAGCAAACTCGAGAGATACGGTATTAGGGGAAATGCTTTGCAATGGATTAGAGATTACCAAACAAATCGCGAGCAATGTATTCAAATAACGCGAATTGTAAACAGAACCAAGAAAATATTCACTTCTCAACATAGCATTAATCAAAGTGCGGTACCGCAAGGCAGCGTCCTTGGACCAGCGTTTATTTTTAACATATTATAATTTATATAAATGATCTCCCCGGCTGCATAGTTCAAAAATGTAATATATTTGCTGACTATACTACCTACACTTCTGGTTAAATGTAAGAATATTGATGACATTGAAAATATTAAACATCAGGATGAAAACTTAGAGGAAGTAGAAAAAGTAAGTATAATTTTTGGCAATTACTATTGACATGTTCTGTAACTGGAAAGCCCATATTGACATGCAAACAACTAAGCTGGTCAGATTTATATATGCCCTAAAAAATAAGTCAGCAGTATCTAAGAAGCAACAATATCTGCCTATCATGGAGACGTAGCATCATTAGTCCAGTCAAAATAGACATGTGACTTAGCCAGAATTCGCATAGAGCTGAAAATTGCCAGAGACGTTAAATACATCATTATAAATGAAATATCAAAAATCCCCTTCGATCCTACTTCTGCAAAAAATTTTATTCAAGGTCAAAAGTATAAAATTAAGGTTTTTTCCATTTTTCTCGAAAACGGTAAGTATTATCGTGAAAATAGGTCAGACAAAAGTTGTAGATCATACAATTCTCTACAAAAATGGACCAGTCATTTTTTCTCTTACGACTCACCATTCATGAGATATCGCGGTTTTAATCATTAGAAAATTCATATTTTACATAATATGCACTAAAATGCAGCTTGTATACGTCACCGGACGTTCAATATAAATGAAAATAAGAAACTATTCGTTTGTGTTACTTACACAATAAAACTTGTATAAATTAAATGAGGATTTTAAAATATAAGACTATACTGTCAGTCCCTAATTCCCTTCGTCGGTAACCTTGAGAAACATCTGCTAGCTACGTCATTGTTCGAGTGTGGAGGGTCGCATACCTGCTTATTTTTGAAGGAAGTAAATGAAATGACTCAGTATATACTGTTAGTTTTGAAAATTCCTGTGCAGTGAGCAGACGTGCATGTTGGTAATATTTTCAATTTTAATTTGTGCTGTTAAATAATTTAAACAAAATGTCAGAAGTTTGTTTCATTTGTGATAAACCTTTGAAAGAAAGTGAAGTTGATGTTGTTGATCGTGGAATGAAGACTTTGATTGATGCAAGTGTTGAAAGAAATGATGATTTTTTTGAATACTTAAAAGACAAGCAATCTGTGACAGTCCACGTGCAGTGTCGTAAAATTTATACTCGATAGAGTAGTATTGTTGCAGCTAAAAGACAGCGTGAGACAGAACAAGGTAGTACATCCACGATAAGTCCACCTCATACTAGAGCACGAGTAAGTGAGCCAGATTTCAACTTCAAAAAATATTGTTTATTTTGCGGCGATGAAGCAAATGAAGAAGCTGAAAAGAAGAAAGCGCAGAATGTTCGTCGTAAAATAAGTCAAGGACTCCGGAATATCGCTGTTGATATTTTCAAACATTTGACTCGGCGGGGGATAATTGGGATGATGACTGAATTCTATTTTTCACATCTCGACATAAAATATTAAAAAAGCGTAGAAAAAGATGCAATCATGTGAAATTAGAATTAAAATCGGTTTAGAAATACATAAGATACAAGCATTTTAAGCTGTTAATTTTGAAGCGATTAGACAGAGAGATCCGACATCAACCGTGACGTCATCGTTGAGTACGGCCATATAAACTCCATGTAAAATGCCGTTTTGCTAGAAAGAGATGGAGAAAAATCTTTAATACCTTATATCTTGGTTGTTTTTATAGTTATTCGAAAACCGATTATTAGAAAGAGCTTCTATTAAAGCAAAAAAAAAATTTTTGTCATCTAGCCAATTATCATTATCAATCACTACAGATTGAATATCCTCTCGAATAATTGCTGCAGCAGCTTTCAATATTCTGAATCGTTCTTCGTTTGTATTTTGTTTTTTATTTTCATACCAAGCTTTATTAAGAATATTGTACTGATTATCAATAAAACAGATAATTGTTAAACTTCCTTTCTTCTCAGTTATAATAATTTTATCACCATACTTTAACTTTAATCTTCTTTTAATTGTTTTATTATCTATAATTGGATTTTTGCCGATATCTTTTAATTCTTGTAATGAAAATTGGCAATCATCATTATTTTCAATGTACTGAAATATTTCCTCCATCGCCAAGTTTACTGAATCATCTTCGGGACGACCGACTTTATATCCCGTAGTAGGCCTCAGAAAGATATTATAACAGTTATTGTGGTACTTAGCTTCAGCAGCAACTAAGTCAAATTCATACTCAATGCGGGCAATAATAGCTTTTGCTGCGTCATCAGAACGAGTCCGAGCTACCTTTAAAATGGAATCTTTAAATTCAAGTGTAGATACGTTATAAATTTTACGACGAACATTCTGCGCTTTCTTCTTTTCAGCTTTTTCATTTGCTTCATCGCCGCAAAATAAACAATATTTTTTGAAGTTGAAATCTGGCTCACTTACTCGTGCTCTAGTATGAGGTGGACTTATCGTGGATGTACTACCTTGTTCTGTCTCACGCTGTCTTTTAGCTGCAACAATACTACTCTTTCGAGTATACATTTTACGACACTGCACGTGGACTGTCACAGATTGCTTGTCTTTTAAGTATTCAAAAAAATCATCATTTCTTTCAACACTTGCATCAATCAAAGTCTTCATTCCACGATCAACAACAACAACTTCACTTTCTTTCAAAGGTTTATCACAAATGAAACAAACTTCTGACATTTTGTTTAAATTATTTAACAGCACAAATTAAAATTGAAAATATTACCAATATGCACGTCTGCTCACTGCACAGGAATTTTCAAAACTAACAGTATATACTGAGTCATTTCATTTACTTCCTTCAAAAATAAGCAGGTATGCGACCCTCCACACGCGAACAATGACGTAGCTAGCAGATGTTACTCAATGTTACCGACGAAGGGAATTAGGGACTGACAGTATAGTCTTATATTTTAAAATCCTCATTTAATTTATACAAGTTTTATTGTGTAAGTAACACAAACGAATAGTTTCTTATTTTCATTTATATTGAACGTCCGGTGACGTATACAAGCTGCATTTTAGTGCATATTATGTAAAATATGAATTTTCTAATGATTAAAACCGCGATATCTCACGAATGGTGAGTCGTAAAAGAAAAAGTGACTGGACCATTTTTGTAGAGAATTGTATGATCTACAACTTTTGTCTGACCTATTTTCACGATAATACTTACCGTTTTCGAGAAAAATGGAAAAAACCTTAATTTTATACTTTTGACCTTGAATAAAATTTTTTGCAGAAGTAGGATCGAAGGGGATTTTTGATATTTCATTTATAATGATGTATTTAACGTCTCTGGCAATTTTCAGCTCTATGCGAATTTTGGCTAAGTTATGACTTATTTTTGTCTATTTTGACTGGACTACATTATTACGCTATGGTCTCGTACTGTAGGGAAATTCCGTTAATCTAGTGCTTACGGCATTGCGTGCGTCTATAGATGGAAACATGTTTTATAAATATAGATTTATCGGCTATAAAATGTTTTATGAATGAATTATTGCGAAAGTAAACTTCAGACGGATTTATTTAGTATTCAGTTCATTTTTAGAAGAGACAAAATACATACTAAAGCGAAAACTACTTCGGACCAACTAAGAACAAAGGAAGGAACTTTAGATGGACACAAAAAAAAGTTCATACTTTATACTGAACGCATTCATAGCGCGGTGTTTATCGATTTTTTCCCTAATGTCAGATGGTTTTGATGTTTGTGTGTGAAATGGTGTGAAACATGGCGTCTAAGGAATCTCTAGACGTGAGTATTGCAAATAATTTTTTATATCTGTTGTTTTTATGTAGCTGAAATGAATATTGTACGCATTAATAGCCACTAGTTACGGTTTCATTGTTTTCTTCTGTAGTTTTGTCTTTATTCAGAGTACGTTAATAGGACCACGCCCCAGGTTTGAAAATCAAGTTTGATTCTGCGATCTTTTGCCTGCTTATAATTCGTGTTTGCCGTCTTATATGAACCTTATAAGATTTTTTATCATTTTGCCTATTGTCGATTTCCTTATTTTGTCTCATTCTTTAGTGTCTTTAATTCATAAAATTTACAAATTATGGTGTTCATTTAGTACGGAAGAGTACCCTTAACATTAATTTTATTTGCGGAAGAAAAGAGGTAATCTGCGTTATTTCTAGCTCATAATTATGTAAAAGTGTCTGACTTTATTAATAAAATGTCTAAAGCTTCCGAATTTTAATGACATACATACTGACCTGTAACACAAGGTGATCACTTCATTATTTTTTTATGATGATGACACTGATACAATGCCATAGCATGTAGTCACTGGACCCTTCTTTAGTACCTTTTGTGGTTGAACCCAGTTCAATAAATTCATTGCCTCAATTTTGTTCAATTCATCTAATACATGCACATAATATTAATTTAATGAAAATAATTTTATATTTATTTTATTTTGTCTGCTGCATTAAAATTGAAGAGAATTAAAGCATTGTGCTTATCTTTATTACCTATTAGCAGCCCCATTAGGAATGTACCGCTATCTTACAGAAGACTGCTACCAAATAATGCTATGTTGCAACTCTTGAGAGAGGTCATCAGAATTTAGTTTGAGGAAGTTGTGTGTATACTGGTTTTGATGGTTTAGGGTTTTCACTTTGTAATACACAAGTGACTACATAGTTCCATGAGTCCAGCTACAGTAACCATATAACAATAAGGAGGTTGCACACTTATTTTCCATCTAAGTTATGTAAAATATAATTATAACTTTGAGAGTATTCAGACTAGAGATGAAACGGATAGCTGTTTGGCCGGATACCGAATACCGGATAACCGGCCTATCTTGTAACCGGAACGCTGGATATCCGGCCGAACATTGCCATTTGGTGCAATGCAAGAAGCGAGTTTGCATAGGTCCCTCCACAAACGTTTGTGTCATTTGTGTGCCGCAAATGTTGGTTGAATTTGGGTCTTGTTATTTGAAATGTTTTGAGGATGTGTGGTGTTAAAAAAATATTTAAAAATTAAGTTTTGACAACATACATATAATTACTTATTATTATAACTTTCATCATACACCCCTCTAGTGCTCTATCCCTACTTACAACACTCCATGCGAATCTTCCATGGTTAAAAACAGTGCTGGAAGTCTTTTTTTGTCAGCTTCTTCACGACCCGAGCCGCTTTCATTTTTACGACTTGCCCTTCCACAATTCGGTTTTGTTTTTCTCACTCTATCACCTAGCTCAGCAAAAAAGTAAAGGTGCCAAGGCTGCGGCTATACTAATTTGTTTTCAGAAGCAAGAAGCACTGCATGTGAAAGAGAAGACTTCACAATAAACAGCTGTTGGTTGCTGGAGTTGTGTGTAACCGATCTCTCAACACACTGTTAACAATAAATCGGTCGTCTCGGTCAGATGTGCACAGATGACGGCCTTGGCCTGGCCTAAGCGTATTGGAACCAGTCTCTCGATAACGTCTGATGACCCTTTGAACAGTTGTTCGCGGCACTCCAAGGGTTCGAGCGATTCGTTTTTGGCTATAACCAACATCAGCCAAAGCCACTGCCCTTGCAACTTCTGTAGCTATATGTAGTATCTAGATTTTAGATCCAATTAAATTAAAAATAATGCCCCTCAATGTTACCGAAGTTCTAAAATCTAGAATCTAGATATATCTACATATCTAGATTCTAGATATACCCAACAACAAGATAAAAACTGATTGCATACACAAAACACGTACAAAAGAAATTAAAGTGCTAAATATCACAACCATGCGGCAAAGCAAATTCAGACTTAAAATGGAATCACCGCAATAATTTGTTTTCAAAAAAAAAGTGGGTACAAGTGTTTAGTTTACTGGCCAAACTACCTACCTAAAATATAGCACGGAAAGTGTTACTACTAGGAAAAAGAAAACAAAACGACCTTTAGAAGGGTGACCCATTGATTGTGCCGATGAGTGTATATAGATAGATCAGACTATAGCTAAAGACAAATTGCTTGAAAGTCCTTCTACCACACCTTTATGCTGGCTTCTTTTGTGACCTGCATCCTCAAATATTATGGGATATACTAAAAAGTGCTTAACTATATACACTTTTACTTTTGCTTAACTATAGTTTACCACTTGGTAGTTTATGGCCAGAGGAAACGGATTTGAGGGTTCTTTTGCCATGTCACAAGTTGACAACATACATTGGGTAGAGATTGTATATTTGCAAATCTTACAGGAACTACATTATGTATGTACTATAGGCGACTGTAGCCACTTACCACCAAATTTGCAGTCTTTTTGTTTGCCAACAGCAAAAAAAAACTGATTGTATATTTTAACGCCTTAAAGTTCATCAATTAGCTATCTAGTATTATACTTTTTTATATATAAATTGAGAGTGCAGTAACTCGAAATAATATTTTCCATTTTCTACGTAGACAATGCTTAACATATTTTTGAGTAATTTAAAGTCTTGTTCAAGACGACCATATTTCAAACATTTGATGATATTCACAATGAGAACGATTTGATATTTGATGTCAAATGTGCGCTTGCTAACAAACTTTGAAGCTTGTCACATTATTAACACTAACACCCAGTTTCCGAAAGGCTGTTCAGCGATAAAATTAACTAACAAGCTGTCAATCTAATGTTAACTATGAATTGAGTTGCTGAAAGCTAAATCAACTTATCACTGTGTTAGTTGACACAGCTGTCAAATTTATTTCAAAATTATTAAGGAAAGACCCATTTTGGGTTTCCAAAATACATATGAATAAAACAAAATATATGATTTCAACGATGTGACCGTGTCTAAAAATATTTCTCACGAGAAATCAAATTATTAAAGATAAGTAAATTTTGTCTAACCAACGTTTCGGAAACTCAAATTGATTTGACAATGCTGTTAGATGACATGGATGTTAGTTGAACTCTATTTTGATCAGCCTTTCAGAAACTGGGGGTAAGTAATGTTTCTGTAGACGCGTAATTAAGTACCATAGTTTTGATTGCTGCAGAAGTATGATCGTCAGAATATATTCGATCGGCGATGGAAAAGGTGCGGGTGTGCAGCCTTGCAGGGTGTTTAGCGCGGTTCGATAACGGCCGCCGCGCCAATTGAGCGCATCCGCATTTGTCTCAAAGGACACAGCACGCACGCGCTTCAAGACGCACTCATCTCCGCCAAGGTTGGCTGTACATCCGCAGCCGGAACGCTGCCCCGGCCGCTCATAGGCGCGTTCCAGATAAAAACGGATTTGCAACATTTTCAACATTTTTGGCACCAACGAGTTTCATTTGCCTTTGGTGTTAACTTTTCGTGCTGGTTTCGTGTGTTCCATTTAAACATTTTTGCCACTAAAAGCTGGCATCAAATACCCATGCTAATAGATGGGTCCTCTGATACCATTTTTTGACAGGTTTCAAATATGTCATTTGGACTGTTTTTTTCATGAATCAAAAAGGTTTTTCAGTGGATTTAAAAAATTATTGAAAGATAGCTTAAGCCGATTCTGATTTATATTGTTAGAGTTAGGTGTCAAAATTCAGCATGAAAAATTAGGCCCCCTAGACAAGACGCATTTCGATAATCGCTAACGCAATCGCTAGAAGGAAAACGTATGAGATTTGACAATTGCGCTCGAAAGCTAAGCGAGAGCTCTTGTCAAACAAATCGCATACATTTTCCTTCTAGCGATTATCGAAATGCGTCTTGTCTAGGGAGGCTGTACCTTCCGTTTCATTTGTAACAATTAGCACGGCTAAAAATGTTAACATTTCTTATAAGAAACGCAAAACGAGGCTAACATCAGTCAGATGTCAGCACCAGTAAAGTGGTGATGGTCAACTGGAACACAGCTCATGTAGGCTGCGTCCGACAGATGCGTTGCTCATAAAGTATGACACAGGTGATGACACGTCACACCACACGTCGTTGTAGGCTCGTTTTTGCTTAATTCACGAAATTAATAAGAAAGAAAATATATAAACAAGCCAGAGCGTTGTATACGTAATGCCACGCGTGCTGTGAACAGTTGTAGGATGGTGTCATAGCATTTCGCAGAAAATAAAAAAAATGCCACTGCGCTCGAGAATGCCAAAGGGTCAGATTATTAAATTACATACTTTTTAGTATGTAATTAACGTACTATAGCTTAATCGGACGAGCGAAGTATTTCTACCGATCGTTTTTTTTTACTAATCTGATCGGCTGCCCTACGCAAACGCCCCCACATAAAGGGCTCAGATTGGGTAGAGATACTCAACAGGGTTAAGGTATCCCCCATATATTAATCTGATGCGCCGGAATGACATCAAAAATCCCCTCTTGGGCGTCTCTACTATTATGCGCGTTCATACATTTCAACAATTAATGATATTTTATTCAAAGTGAATTCCTCCTGAAGTACAAGGCGAATCATACAATCAGGATATCTTTCTTTACGGGCCATTGACCAACGCAAAGTATGATGCTAGTCAATATGTATGTATATCTTTGCGCATAGTACCTATGAATAATGTAAACCATATTATGTACAATTGAATCGCGGAATTAATTATTTCTGTATCTATACATTTTTTTTTGTAAAACCGTTAATATGCCTTGAAAACCTTCGTTATAAATGAATGATTTAAAACGTATTTTGAAATACTTACTGCTACCAACCCGCTAGGTATCTGTATAGTTGCGGCCTTCCCCGCCCATGCCAACATTGTACGTCCTCGCATTATATCATGAATGAATCTACCTGAATAAAAGATACGTCTCGTTTTCAGCATCATTAACGTACGTACCGTCTATTCAAAGGCGCTTCCGTAGACCACGCAAATGAGTTTCCATTAAATGTAACACGAGGCGTACAAATAATTGGACTTTCGTGTTTCTTTGTCATACTCTTAGCGATAATAAATACGTTACGTTTGTGGTTCTTTCTACATATAGACAAAAAAGGAAAACATGTACTGATCAATTATAAAAATGTGCCATTTTGAGACAGCGAATGGCGAATGGCTTTTTTTCCATTCATCATCTTGACTCGAGGTTAAGCTTTATAAGCCTCTCAATTGTTTGATGACAAACTACAAGGTGAGAACTATTTGCAATAGAGCCTATATATCTTGGTAGATGGAATTCGTCTGACAAGATGTCTGCGGTGTAGTACCCAGGCTAAGGTCCTGCCGGCGGCGGCGCTGACGCAAGTGGCCGCACTTCCCGCAGGATGTCGGGAATGAGATCGTGTCCTCATAACTCTAGAGCTGTCGTGGGTGGCGCGCGCCGCAGACATTGTGTAACTCCTCGTCCTAATGAGGATATTATTCAGCTGCGCCTGATCGTTAGTAGAGTTGAACGCCGCTTTCGAAGCATTTTAATTACATCCCCGAAGGGTGCTAACTCGTTACGTTGGTGCTCTTGGAAATATCAAATTTTACCTCCTTGTTTGCTTATTATTTTGAATGGCGGTGCTTATTTCGGAGTCGTTGCAGTTAGCAACAATCCTTACGTAACTATACCTTGAAGTGGATAGGGTTGAACGAATAAAGGTTTATTTTTATGGATAGCCAGACATTGCGGTATTGAATATAAGTGACCTCGAGGTCTTTTTAGAACACTCAGTTAGTCTTGGTTATCTTGTTCGTGTCCGCCCTATACTTTTTGAAATTTGTCTAATGTCACATTCATTTTTGCCGTCTCCGTGGTCTAGTGTTAACACCACTGTGTGTTGATCGTGAAGTCCGGGTTGATTCCCCATGTGGGTACAATTTTTTCTGCTTGGTTCGATTGGTGGTAGGGCTTCTGAGCCCGCCTGGCTAGCTACCACCGTCTTACCTAAGTTTGTCGCCATGATAACAATGTTAATAGCATTGTTGTGTTCCGATAATTAGATGTAAGGTATAGGCAGTTCCCCAGTTGTGGAGGAGTCTAGGTAAAGCTCGCTTCCACCTTCGGCCTTATCTTCACTTACCATCAGGTGAGACGAAGGCCAAGAGCTTCCCTGTAGTATGTAAAATAATAAGTAGTTGAAATTATCCGGGATTTATTAATTTCTAAATGATCACATTATATTAAAATAGTTTCTGTGTGGCGGCGGCGGCGCGGCGAAGCATTCAGAATACATGAGACGCTTCTCTCTTTCTTCCCGTGGATGTCGCAAGAGCCGACTGACGGCTGCTTTCAATATTCTTTCTATATGTGGATTTAGTTACTAGCGATAGGTATTTGCTCTATTAAATTACGTCGCAATTCTATCTTCAGTCAGTACCTAAACAAATCCTGAGATAGATTTGCCATTGAAACCGGTTGCCTACCACAGTTCCGCACCTCTGCGTAGAAACAAACCTACACCAGCCCCCCTGGCATATGGCCACCGAAACACGATATAATTAAAACGATATATCGATATAAACTTGAAGTTTTGAGTATGTTTTGGATATTGTTTAAATTATTTTGGGCATTTTTAATGTATTAATGTCGATAAAATTTCAAGGTAGCCAATCTATACTAATATTATAAAGCTGAAGAGTTTGTTTGTTTGTTTGCTTGAACGCGCTAATCTCAGGAACTACTGATTCAAATTGAAAAATTCTTCTTGTGTTGGATAGTCCATTTATCGAGGAAGGCTCTAGGCTATATAACATCACGCTACGACTAATAGGAGCTGAGCATCAATGACAAATGTTGCAAAAACGGGTAAAAAACAACGGCGAAACGTAGTTCGCTGGCACAGCTAGTATTTAATAAAAATAATGCAGTAACTGATATAAAATAAATTCGTAGATCCAAAGATCAATTTCTGTTCAATATTTAAAAACATGTGGGAATCAGAAAAAGTAACGTTTTCGTTCGGTCACAGCGCGTAAGCGACATTAAAAGCTATGCAATTATAAGCAGTCGCCGTGCACGAGTAGGATTTCTTGGGAAACCTCGCCTTAAGTAAAAAAGCGGGTATTCATATAAAAAACTAGAATTGAATTTTCTTTTCTATTACATACTCGAAAAGGCGCTAGCGACAATATTTTGCGTGCTCGAGCCTCGGCAAGATAAGTAGCCAACGACAAGGAATATTTTGCAAAGGCTACAAGGCCGCGAAGGAAATTGGCCTCTCTCTAAGTAACTATATAATATAGAACACATTGACTGCTATAGTGAGGTTGATGTACATTTCGATTTCTATTTGTAGCGTCGTTTGTTTTTCGTTGTCTCTTAGTTGACGAAAACCAGGTTTAAGGATTTTGTTAAAATGTTATGATCGATCCCTTTGGTATCTAAATCTTCCAAAATTACACAAATCTGAAAGTCATTGTATTGAGATGTTGTGATGTTAATTATAAAGTACCGCAATCAAATCGTGATGTCAAAGTAACAAATCATTGTATGTGGGTTATTTCATTAATGGAAAGTCAAAAATTTAAGTCCCGACTTGCTTGATTAAGATGGAAAAATCTCGAACCCTCTTCTACATCTCACAGGCCCCCAATTTTATTCCCCTCGCATAGACCCTTGTTGGCCGTCTTCGTCTTCAAGGAGTTGCTATAGACCACTTCACCACTTGGTTTCACCGCTCTAACTCAGGGGTTCCCAACCTTTTACCCTATGCGCTATACCCGACATTATGCTAAAATGCTACGCCCCCCTCCTAGGGGCCGAAATGGGGAGTCAAAATAATAAAATGAAACAAACGATGAAAATATAAACAAAGAAAAGTAAAGCATACAATTAATGAGAGCACTGTGGCTGCATTTTATTAACCAATTGGTGAATCCTTGGCTTCATAGTAGTCAGTGCACAGCGAAGATCATTTTCCTCAATATACTCTATACAGTTTAATTCTGGAGCAGCTCGCTGCGCCCCCCCTTGGTTCACTCTACGCCCCCCAAGTGGGGCGCGCCTCACTGGTTGGGAAACCCTGCTCTAACTGAACACCATCATCGTGTATCAAAAATAAAATCCTATTCAATGTTGAACTGTATAATGATAATTAATTACTTATTTTTCGCTTCGACATAAACGTTGCGCCCTAACGAAAATGTATTATCACTGAAATCGGGTTTAATCAATGTGATTACTAAATGGTCCATCAAAGGCCTTCCGCTAACTGCCAGAGATGACGGGCACGCGCGATTCTCTGCAATCACCCACCTGTCCATTTTCATTTAACACGTATCGATTTTCAATTAGTGAATGCCGAAACCAGAACTCAAATACGTATAAGATAATAAATTGCGTATTTTAAAAGTCAAATTTATAATGTCCAATCCAACAGCGCCTTCATATATATAATTATGAATTATGATAGGTCACGTTTGTTCGTTGGGATATAAAGATATATTGTTGATGTATTAATGGACAGTTTATAACGAAACGAGATGTGGCAATTTATGACGAGGAAAGTCTAGAAAATTAATACAACCATTTAAGCTAGTTACAACCATAACAACCATTTAAGCCTTTCGACAGGTTTTTTTTTCATATATCTACTCATAACGTACCAGATTTAACTCTGATGCGACGTTCTTTCTGCATTGATTGATTTCTATGAGATTCTTACTAGATTTGTTTCATTGAGATTCCCATAATCTCATATGATTGTGATAAGGAGCTCATTTAAATTTTTAGCTTAGCTTAAATCGAATAAATGACGGTATTTTTTGCCCTGTATCAACGGTTCGGTTATTAGTCTGGTTGTCTAGCCGTTTAAAATCATGGCGTCAGCTCTATAGGCACAGAGGAATTAGACTGAGCCATTTATCGTAAGAACATCATCGTGTAGACGCTGCATTTTTTATCTAGTACATTCCGAATTGTATTGGAATTTAATATTTGGAAATTCTGCAAAGAAGCCAGGCTATATTTTGTGTTTTTGTGATGGGATTAGGTAGAGATATAATGTAGATACAGAGCCAAATATTATAATGATAAAAAATCGCTTGGTTAATAAAAATGGACTGATGTAAAGATTATATAAATTTTGGTTTGAATAGAGATAGATTACTGGCCGCGGACATGTATGCAACTAAGATTCAACTAGACACCGCAAGTGTGTATCTCTTGTGCCAAAAAGGAGGAGTAATGCTCCTCTTTAAAACATTTTTTTTATTTGTGTGCTCTTATGATGTCACATTCGGCAAAAAAAAAATTACAGCGTCGGTCTCCATACAGATGAGGGATTATCGTTGCTTAGTTGCATAGGTGTCTGTGTTACTGGTCATGTTTTAAAGAAGGATAACCAAAAATTGATGAAAAGAATAGAGAATGTTACGCGTAGAAGACAGACAATCGCTTCGATTCAGATACAAAATGATAGATAAGGTTAATGAGGTAATGATTTCAGATTAGAGTTCATAAACGAACGATAAAAAGCAGTGGAAGAGAATGTTATGAAAGTCTTTTTTTTTTATACAACTAAGTTGGCAAAAAAGCATACTGCCCACCTGATGGTAGGTGGTAACTGTCACCTACAAGTACATGTGGTTCATGTGAGATTCGCAGCAAATCTCCAACCCTCACAAGAACCACAGTATACGTTGCCAACTTGTCATAGTACCCAGCATATAGGTAATGCCCTTATCTTACCCTTCAAACCCGAACACAGCAATACAAGCCCTGCGTGCTTTGCGGCAGAAATAGGTAAAACCACAGAACATAGAAAGGTGTTTCTCTGTTCTGTGGGTAAAACGGAGGTACCCAAGCAGGCGACCCTGGTACAGAGTCTCCTTCCGGTAAAACCAACAAGTCTTAAGCAACATTCTTTTGGGAACCGATAGTAGAAAAGTTAGTTCACTCACAATAATTATATTTTAGAAGTATGATGGAACGAAGCATGTTGTATTTAACACTCGAAGGTTTTTGAAATTCAATCAATCATCCTAATAACCCCAATCTAAAGAGCATTTCAGTTCTGGTCACGTACCTACTCATCTTTGCTAAGGGAACTGATCAATATATTCCTTAACAAGGGCACATGATAATAGTAGATTACCCAACAAGTGAAAAAAAATGGTGAATTCCTTTCGAGTCACTAAGTTGTATCCCGAGAAGAGCGATCAAGGGATACATACAGCCGAGATGATTTTTTCACGTGTTAGTCACTCTTCTTTTTATCATTGACTGCGAGAAAATAATTACTCTGTACAATAGAAACAATAGAAAACAAAAGAACTAGAAATTAATTGTACAATTAGAACAGTTTTTGAAACTTAGTTATTACGTTTTGGTGGTTTTTAGTACGTTTTTATAGCGAGAGTGTGCAACCTCTGCACGTTTTCCTTTTTTCTTAATATAATCCGTATATTCGCGCTCCAAAAAATTGTTCCGAATCCAATTTTTTTTATTCACTCAGTGAAACAAAGAGCGTTTAATTCACTGTTTTTGAAGAATCGCGAGCTTTTTGTCGAGTGTCAATGGTAAAAAACACATTATATTCATTGACATTTCGGGGCCCTGGAATTTGTCAGTTCGTGACAAAAGACTGTCAACTCTTAAAATGACTAAAACGACTGTTGCTCTGAATAACTGGAAATGTGGAAATCAACTTGTGTAATGAATGAATAAACTATAACTTCTTAAAGAATACGTCTTAAGTTATAAACTTGAAACGTGAATTTATATAATAACTAGCTTTTGCCAGGGACGTCATAAGCTATGCTGGGGCCTTTTGGCCACACATAAATTTGGGGCCCTTTTGGAAAGTAAAGAAAACGAATTATACTAACATTTTTCTACTATGATCATGTATTATCTATACTATTATTATAAAGCTGAAGAGTTTGTTTGTTTGTTTGTTTGCTTGCTTGAACGCGCTAATCTTAGGAACTACTGATTCAAATTGAAAAATTCTTTTTGTGTTGGATAGTCCATTTATCGAGGAAGGCTTTAGGCTATATAACATCACGCTACGACTAATAGGAGCTGAGCATCAATGACAAATGTTGCAAAAACGGGTAAAAAATATACGGCGAAACGTAGTTCGCTGGCACAGCTAGTGGGTAATAATCAAATATACAATGGATAAAAAGGGAGGCCATGATTAGGTCCATCTATTGTTACAGGTTTATCCGTTGTTTAAGGGACATCCTGTATAATTTAATAAGTGTGATTAATAATATTAGAATGCATACGATACGATAATGGTTTCTTTCGGAATTTCTGTTGAGCAAAATCTTCTATTCTCTAAGTCATTTTTTTTAAGGATATCACTTTCTATGCACATAATTGACAAATAACTCAGTCGTTCTTGTAACATTGTTGTTCGCAATTCGTTTTTATCCTCATAAGCTGCGAAAATGACCGCTCTCCACTACAGTTCGTAACCATTAGGTAAAGAAATATTCTTGTAGCAACTTTAACGTTTGGAAAAGTTTCTTCTAATTTATTCAACTTTTTTAGGTTATGTAAGGTTGAGATATTTAAATCTGCTGATTGCTATATTTTTTAAATATTAGCTTAAATGAAAACATTCTCTATTGATCTCATATTATGTATTAATGTTTTCATGGTAAAATTTTTGCAAATTCTTTGCATTTTTTGGTCAACTCGCCAGAGTTCGATTGTTGTGACAAAGAAAACTAAATCCATTATTAATTTCTCGGTATGCTGCCGAACGTTTTTTAAATGTGTATTTAATGTGTCAATTATGGGAATGAAAGTATCTACACGAAATTTTTCCTTGCCTCTCAACTGTGCAGTCTCTGATGATCCTTCAAAAAAAGTGATGCGTGTGCTGCGAATTCTTTTTCTTTCAAATTTATCTTTGTAGTCAGCATCTGGATGTTTTTTCTTTAGCAGCCGTTTCGTACTGATTAAAATTATTGCGTGTGTTATTGACATAACATAACTGATCAGAGATTCGTAAAGTTTTGTTACAACGTCTATGATCATAGTGCTATTCTGTAAACTTTACACTTGTTTTATTCATAATTCGTATTCATAAGTATAAGCATTTTTAGCAAGATTAGTGCCATGACACACCAACTATTCCTTTTATTTAGTATGGTTATACAACCTATATTGCATTGGTAATGGTTGGTGTGACATGGTACTAAAATGTTTATCTACTTTTGAAGCCGGCTGTACATACGTATATCTTTGTATACATTTTCAGCTACCGTGAATCTTGAAACTGAAATATTATAATATCCGGTATCTAAATATAAAGTCGTCTGCCTTTATATTTCGCAAAATATCTGCTATTTAGAGGCGTTCGATTCATATTATGTTTTATTGATGTTGATTAAAAAGGGGATCTTTTATATGCTCTGAGCAACTTCTATAAAGCTTGAGACGTACCATCGTACTTCAAAGCTATGTATTGATTTATTACATTGGTATTTTCTTATCGTTAATAGCTGCTTTCTTGAGATGGGTCGATGGCGTTTCTGTAACTTGATGGACGCTTGACGTTCAATCCATTTGGGTTTGAGCTTCCTTCAAATTTATTTTATTTTTTATGTTATCATTATCATTTTGTAAGATGAAATTGAGATGCTGCCTCAACAGTTCCTGCCAGGAATCCGCCGTAATATCGAATTAGATCAAAGTTATGCAATGAAATATGTTTATTCTTATAAAAGTTCGCTCTTGGTGAGAAAGTATTGCTTACGTTTGACTTTGCAGCATTACTGTCTGAAGGATTAATCTCCAAAACAGAAAGACGGCCTCAATGCTCATCGTAATAACAATCACATCAAAGCTAAATGATAATTGGGATGATGACTGAATTCTAATTTTTACGTCTCGTCATTAAATATTAAAATACCGTGGAAAAAGATGTAGTCCTGTGAAACTAGAATTAAAATCGGCTTAGAAATACATTAAATACAAGCATTTTAAGTTGTTAATTTGAAGGTGATTAAACAGAGAGATCCGATATCAACCGTGACGTCATTGTTGAGTACGGCCATATAAACTCCTTGTAAATTGCCGTTTTGCTAGAAAGAGATGGAGAAAAATCTTTAATACCTTATATCTTGGTTGTTTTTATAGTTATTCGAAAACCGATTTTTTCTTTCTATTTATTATATGAATGAGCTTCTATTAAAGCAAAAAATTTTTTTTAGTCATCCAGCCTATTCTGGTGCCGCCACCGTGGCTAACCGTCCGTGCCGTTTTCCGTAGATTTTTAAAAATATAATCAAGTTGTTATTCTCACTTTATTAAATACTAGCTTTACTTTACGTGGCTTCGCCCGCGTTGTTTTTGTTTTCAAGTGGGAATAATATATTTTCCCGTAGGAAAAATAATTTTGTAGCCTATGCTGATCAGGGATAATGTAGCATTCTAATCGTGAAAGAATGTTTGAGATCGGTCCAGTAGTTTTTGAGTTTATTCGTTACATACATACATACAAATCTTTCCTCTTTATAATAATAGTGTAGATAGATATGTATTTTATAATGCTGTTGAATTTTTAGGGTTCTGTAAAGAAAACGAAACCCTTATTGTTTTTCCATGTCCACTGTCCGTCTGCCTGTTGTCTCTGTACTCGGTTAAGCTCTGAGATTCTTAAGAAAGCTGGTAGTTGGCATATTAACCACGCCGAAAAAGTAGTGAAATACAATTTGGAAAAGTAAATTTGGGTACCTCCCCTGCATGTAAAGCGGGGATACATTTTTTCTTACTCGTCTATCTAATGAGATAGATGTGGGGTGTCGTTGTATGGGTCTTTGAAAAATACTGTGGGCGTGTGAACATCATTTTTCGATTCAGCGATGCGTTAGTGAAATATATCTTGCCAGCTAAATGTTTGTTTATGGATACGTGAAAAAGTTGCCAGAAGTAGTATACGAGTATATAACGAAAAAAATAAAAAGGAGAACTATTACGGCTAAGTATAGGTTTTGCAATTAAAATAGTTATTGTTGACAAACTTTTAAAATGTACTTGGTGATGGAAAATTGCTTACAAATACCGGACCAGGGTCGCCTGCTTGGGTGCCTCCGTCTTACCTATTTCTGCCGCAAAGCAGCAGTGATTGCATTGCGTTGCCGGTTTGAAGGGATATGGCAGTGAAATTACTGGGTGCCTTGACTTTATGACACAAGTTGGCAACGTATACTGTGTTTCTTGTGAGGGTTGCAGATTTGCTGCGAATCTCACAAGCACCACATTACTATAGGTGCAACAAGCTTGTTTGCCAACATAGTAGTTTAAAAAAAATCAATTGAAAATTATCTTACTATTTCATCTGCCGTATCGAGAATCTGCCCAAACCAGAATCTGCCCTAAACCGAATAATCGAGGTAAAGTTGTTAGTTAAGTAAAATAATAGAAATTATGAAAAAATAAAACCATACCAGCTTTAATAATAATAATTGCACTTCATGGATTTCGTAGCATATATGGTAATAATACTAATAATGGTATGTTATAGTATAATACCCAGATCTCAAAAGCGTTTTTCTTTTTACGTTCTATCGCCCAGTTTAGTCTGTCTATTCTTTTTTCAGTATAAATGTTGAAGAGATTGGGTGATTCAGGAAAATCCCTGTCTAATAATTTTCTGTTTCTGATTGGAATCGTTCTCAGAGTACAATAATCAATACTTACACCCACACCTTTACTTTTACCTCGCTGTAATCCAGTTTAAACCCCTAGCACGTGAGGCAATGAACTCATTTGCGGAATACAGTTATAAATCAAAATTACGGTTTATATTTAAAACTAGCTTTCCGCTCGCGACTTCGCCCGCGTTGTTTTTGTTTTCCCTTGGGAATTTTTTCCCGTAGGAAAATTACCCTATGTCCTTCCCCTGGTCTCGAACTATCCCTATACCCACTTTCATCAAAATCGGTTCAGTAGTTTCGAAGCCTATTCAATACAAACAAACAAACAATCAAATCTTTCCTCTTTATAATATTAGTATAGATTAGTAAATGCAGCACAAAAATTAAGATATGTACATACTTTTATGCATAAGTTACATAACCTCCTTTGATTGCATAATAAATCTTTTCGTATTTATTAAGTCAATAAATTAATAAAAAATAATGAGGAATGCTATAATAATAAATAAATAAATAAAGGTGCTGGGGGACGGCGATTTCTGGATCGATTTATTTTAAACGAGCAAATAGTGCTTTCGAATCTTTGAATTTAATTAATTGAACCCAACTGTTTTAATTGAAAGTAACAGTGCAAGATCGTCGAAATTATCATCAAAAGAACATCCAGTTCATATAATCTATTTTATTTTGAAACCCTAGTTGTAGATCTCATTCAGATCTTTCCAGCAAATCTGATGAAATTTTGATGCGCAATCTGGCGTATAACATAGGTATGTTTTTACAGGATAACTGAAAATGCGCATCACGGGCTCTTAAGAACGGTGCAACGTGCTTGCTAAACTTGCTTAAATGGGTCGCATAGTTATATCTCTTTGAGTGTTTCATTAAGGCTTGTAACTTTTATACTACTTTCCGAGCCTTTAGCTCTGTAGTTTCTATTTAGTTTTATATGCTCTCCAACTTTTAAAATGAACATCGTCTACGATTATAGTAATAATCCAATTGCCGTATGGATATGCAATGCAATGAATGAAACTAAAGCCGCGTCAGTTTTTAGCCGGCCTCGCAGAAAAGAAGAGGAATTCGACTATATGTTTTTTATGTTTTGTTACCTTATAACTCCATCATTTATAACTCAGGTCCCAGGGTAATTGAGGAAAACCCTTAAATTTCATAGAGGCGCACGCCCAACGTAAGATGGTAGTCATGAGCCGAGCTGATGCTGGAAAATCCTCGACTTTTGGGAGTTAGAGGTTAGTTTTTTTAAATACAATAGGCAAGTATTGACCCTTTGTTTTATCTTTTAGTAACTTCGTTGAGCTGGTATTCAATTCACTATAAATATTAAAAGAAAAAATATATTAAAAAAATATAAACCGACTTCAAAAACACATAAATAATATAAGAATAGACACAACATCCATTTCTTATTTTATAAACGGTGTCAAATTTAAAGTCATGTATCATGATCATCGATCATTCGCACTCCGCAACGAATTCAAAATAAAATATGTTCTTATATTATTTTCAACTTTTTCGTTTTTGAAAGATTTTATTTTTCCTTAAGACTGGTTGATGATGATTATGCTTGTAAAATCCATCCATCTATTCATTAATCTTACATGGTACTGCCGTATATTACCTTTTCGACTCAGATAACGATCCAAATAATTGATTTTTTGATAAGAGCACCTAACGATGAAGTTTTAGCATGAAATTAAAAATACGATACTATTATAGAGAATTGTAGTTGTTCTAAAATCCTAAAGAAACTCCGCGATGGCAATCTCTATCTGTTAACGGTTGACACACCATAACGATTTCTTTTATTAAATCTTTAAATTAAAAACTACTAATCTAATTCATTTTTTTTCCTATATCTATACTTGAGCATTAAATGTAAAATAAAATTGCCTTTATAGTAAGTATATTATTATTATTTGATCTGTTGGGGCTATGCCGCTTCAATGAGACTAATCACTGCGGTCTAAAAGATCTGTTGTAACTATCCGCCAAGTTACAGAATCTCCTTTAGCCTGGCCGCTATTAGAAAATCCAGGATGGACCTGGCCTTAAGAGATTTCAGTTCCCCCGGACTGATTAAGTGTCGTCTCAGGTGAATACTTCGTTTGTGACTTAAAGGTTCACAATTCATTATTCCGCTTAAAGGTACGCTTTTGTTAAAGCTCGGTCTGTCACCATTTACCCTGCAGCCTACATTCTGACCCATTTTGGAGTCGTCTGTGAACCAAACTAGGCTTCCAGCCTTGCAGAGATGGAGATTTTCCGCCTACGCCTCTGCTTGGTATGTAGTTCCACTGAGTAGTGAAAAAAGAGTAAGTATGTATAAGTATATCATTCTAACAAATACTTTGGAAGTGTTTAAAGTACGCATATATGCTTTACAACACGTGCGAAGCCGGGGCAGATCGTTAGTGAAGTAAATAAATTAACCAATTTTTAACATGGTAATAATCTCTCTCAATTCATTTAGAGATTTTATAACAAACATCACACATCATAGAGACAAAGTCAACCAATTCCTACGTTACATGTATTTATGAATAACTTACACAAGTTTCCATAATCGCATTACATACCCTTGTCATGTTGCGATAATCTAGTTGACTCCCCTGTTTGTATTAACTCGATAGTGTTGTTTTCGAGGCGATCCGGCTAAAATGTGAGGAACTTTCCTACCACATTCAAAAGTTATTCCGAGTTATTTTTCCCCTCTTTCAACTGCGATCGTTGGTTTTCCCGGGGCGTTCTAGTGCATTGCTCGCTAAGGGGGTCGATCGATGGAGCGCGTCGCCGCGCGGGGTAGTCTGATGCACTGGCGCCGAATTGATACGTATTACCTAGTAATTTCGCCGCCCGGGTCTCCCTTCAAACGCTGTGTCACGTTTGAATCGGTTCCAAATTCCCGATAGCGGGCTAATTGCCTATTCTCTCGCGAGTTATTCGCCGTTACTGTTAAATTATTATGCGTCAAGTTATTATTAGGGATCTGATTTTTTAGCATTTCTGTTCTGCCCACCACCGCGACCACCGATCACCGAAACACGATATAATAAAATGATATATCGATATAAGCTGTTAAAAAAGTTGAATTTTTTAGTTATCTTGATGTTTTGAGTGTGTTTTGGATATTGATATTGTTATTTTGGGCATTATTTATGTATTAATGTCGATAAAGCATGAGCATCAGTGGCGTTGTGGACTCGGCACTTGCCTTCCAATCGGGAGGTCCGGGTTCGAGACCGCCATGTACCAATGTGATTTTCGTTTTCGAATTTCATATGTACATTTGTCTGACGCTCCTACGGTGAAGGAAAACATCGTGAGGCAACCTGCATACATCTGCGAAGAAATTCAAAGGTGTATGTGAAGTCGACCAATCCGCACTGGGCCAGCGTGGTCGACTAAGGCCTAATCACCCTAATATAGGGTAGGCTCGAGCCCCTCGGTGGGGACGTATATGGGCTGTAATGATGAATGTCGATAAAATTTCAATGTGTCCATTATTTCCAATATATTTTGAGTTTATATCAAGTTATCGTTTTATCATATCGTGTTTTCGGTGTTCATGCTACTAGGGCGCTTAAGGGCTTCACGATTTATGTTCGTTTGTCAGAGTATTTGTTCGAAATCATATCGACAGATTTAGTTCATATGTCGCTCTTAAACACCAAATTGACAATTCATTGTGTTATGTATTATCTTATGTCCATCCAGTGCTAAGCTCTACTGAAGTAGTGATCTCTTTTCAAGAAATACATAGTATTAGTACCTATCTAATGATAATTTAATAATAAGTAAATAGGCTCCTAACTCCTAACTAGATAAGTGGCTCTGAGTATATTTTCTAAATCGACTTCGAGACAAAAAGCTCTGTAAATTCCTGGTATATTTTTGTCCATCTCACAGTGCAGAGGTACTCGTATATTTCCAATTCTATAAAAAAGTTTGTATGAGGACGTATTTCAGCAGAAAGTCTTTGTTTGAATTACATAATGCAGGTGCTATTGGCCACGCAAACTGTACGTGTATGTTATATAATAATCATTGATTCAGAACGAAGCGGTGGCACTGCCTGTCTCTAGGCGCCTAGACTGATTTACTGCAAATAGACCGTTCTGCAGGCAGGGCAGTGTAAATACTAAAAACAGATTTTTTTTTCATAGTATGTGAGTCTAATAAAAATATAGCCATCACACAACCATTTTGGTCTGCACATTGTCTGTAAGTAATACATTGTTTTCGGAATCGTATGATGAGTTATGTATGATATTATAACCGATCCGTGGTCTAGTGTCTTAGACCACTGGGTGTTGATCGGGAGGTCCGGGGCTCGATTCCCAACGGGGCAGACATTTTTTTTTGCTCGGTTTGTTTGGTAGTTGGGCTTCTGAGCTCACCTGGCTAGCTACCACCGTCTTACCTAAGTTTGTCGCCATAATAACAATGCTAATAGCATTGTTGTGTTCCGACAATTAGAAGTAAGATAGCCAGTTCCTCAGTTGTTGAGGAGTCCGGGTGAAGCTCGCTTTCACCTTCGGTCCTATCGTCACTTACCATCAGGTGAGATGAAGGCCAAGAGCTTTCCTGTCGTATATATATAAAAAAATAATGCGTAGTCTGAATATAAGAAAGTACTATAATTTATTGTAACCTTTGTGTTCGAATAAGTAAAAATTTTGAATTTGAATATCTTAAGCAAACAAACTTCTTTTCTTGTTGGCTGTACTGATATATTTTGCCATATGTAGTATAAAGCTTAGCTTGTCATAAGTGCGACGCTTCTTGATGGTTAGGTCCTTTCAATGTCTAGGAAATTTAATCGAGCTAAGAATAATTTCTACTACAAACTGAGTGAGATGTGAGATTTTTACGCGTAAACTAAACATCCTAAACCGACTATTTTTAGCGGCGACTAAAATCATCCCGATTAAAATTAGAACCTTGCTAAATCCGCCATTTTGGTAATGAAAAATACAAATCCAAATAAAAAATAGGGAAATAAAAATAATTATTTAGTAGTTACAATTGTATTGTTAGAAATAAGATAAAAATGTGCATTAAATGTATTAACTTTAAATATAAACATAAACCCGTTTTAGTTTCTTTAACAACAAGATCCATCCATTAATTTACTTTTAATATTTTTACGATAGCAACACAAACACAATTAAAACTAATCTTAGATATTTTAGAATTACGCTTCAGCTCTGACTAAATTTAGTTGGCCTGTCACCGTAGAATAGCACTTGCTTAACCGGCCATTTAAATCTGGGGGAACATTCTTTATACGTTAGTGGGTACAAGTCAACGGCCAAGCCACACAACATTAACTATAATAATAAAGAATAGCAGTAAGGAATCTTAGACTTGGCACGACTTTGTCTAGATTTCTTTACTTTTTAGAGATAAACAAGCAGCTCCATCGAGACTTGGCTAGTTTTTTACAAAATGTTTTTGGTGGGATTAAGTTTAAATTTAGAAATTTTAGTTTTAGGTTATTTAGACGGCAGGCGCACAGAATTGAGTCCAATGTATAGATAAATTTTGTAGTAAGTTGTATTGCTGATTAGGCTTTGATCATAAGTTCGCCTGACAAGCTACCATCCTACCTAAGTCTGTTGCCGTAACGTGAATCATGACGGTTATAGCTTTGTTCCCATTTTTCGCAAACATTACCAGAAAACATTGGCTTTGGCTTGGATTATTTCCCAGTTGGAATTTATTGTGAGAATTTTTTCCAACAAACAAAATCCGTTCCCCTGTGATTGACGAATTCAACTTGAGGCATGCCTCGGACCTTTTCAGCACTTAACGTCACGTCGGATAAAGCTCAATAGCTTTCCACTTGCGGATAACAATGCTTTTATCTCTCTCTTTTTTGACTACGTCGCTCTCTAGTGGCTGATGTTCGTGGTTTCTCCGAACGTGGATTCACTTTATGGGCCGATGGCATATAAGCGTCTTTATTTATTTGTTGTTAGTAAACTTCCTAACCGTTTGTTTTCGGAATTATCGGCCGTGCGTGACAAATATCCATAAATAATGGCTATCTTACCTCTTACCTAATAGTCGGAACACAATGTTATAAAGACAGTAATAGCTAGCAGGCGGGCTCATAAGCACTATCTATCACCAACGAAACCAAGCAGCCAAAGGAAAATTTCTGCCTTCACGGGGAGTCAAACCCAGTACCTTTTTTTTACCTACGACAGGGAAGCTTTTGGCTTTCATCTCAACTGTTGGAAAGTAACGATAAGGCCGAAGGTGGAAGTGAGCTTCACCTGGACTCCTCAACAACTGAGGAACTGGCTATCTTACCTCTATTTGTCGGAACACAACAATGCTATAACATTGTTATTATATGGCGACACACTTAGGTAAGACGGTGCTAGGTAGTCTGGCGGACTCAGTAGTCCTGCCACCAACCAAACCGGGCAGAAAAACGGACCGTTTTGATAAGATATATTTTATTACAAAATATACCTGAGCGCTACGATATGTCCAACTTCAAACGAGGTTTAAAAACAGCACTTCTCTCCAGGTAGGCAGCAACTGAGCTTTGCCCTTGGCATTGCAGATGTCCATGAGCGGTGGTTACCACTTACCATCAGGTGGGCCACTTGCTCGTCTGCCACCTTTAGCAATAAAAAAAACCGCTTTATTGGGCAAAATTGGGCATCTTCCTTTATTATGAATGTTTTTTTAAATAATTGATTGATTGATTGATTGATTGAACACTTTATTGTACACGAAACATACATAAACAGGACACAACAATACAAGAGACACAGTAACAATAGGCGGCCTTATTGCTAAGGTAGCAATTTCTACCAGGCAACCTTGGGGTCAAGGAAAGCTCTTGCTAAGGTAAGTGACGGGAATAGTGCTAAACAGTTCTAAGAAATAGTTAATATACGTTACGATTATAATTAACATCTAACAACAAAAAAATTTAATATCAAAATACTATATATATAAAGTCACAAAATATACATAAATGTAAATATATACATAAATAATACCTATACATATATATATATATATACACACACATACATATATACACATATATATATATATATATATATACACATATATATATATATATACATATATATATATATATATATAAACGGATAAGGACATGACTCATTAGTTGTTCTCCAGCTTGAGGAAATGGCTCTTAATTTTTGCCCTGAATGAATTCTGAGTTGTCGCTCGTCTGATTACTTCCGGCAGTGAATTCCATAGACGAATAGCTTGCTTAGTGAATGACTTGGATGAAAAGGAGGAGCGGAAAGGGACATACAGGGATAAATTATGATCAGAACGCAAGTTACGAACGTTACTGTCCGAGCAGTATGTAAACCTTTCTTTAAGATAGGGTGGAGCATCGGGGTTAGACAGGATAGTGTATAAGAGGGAAAGGATGTGACAGTCCCTCCTACGACAGATAGGTAACCATTGAAGTTGGGAACGGTATTGGGAAATATGGTCGAACTTACGCAAACCAAAGATGAACCTAATGGCAACATTCTGCAGTCGTTGCAGTTTATTTAAAAGAGTTACACCTAAGTCGGGATAACAAGCATCGGCATAGTCTAAGATTGGAAGAAGAATAGATTGCGCCAGTGCAATTTTTGTTTTAGTCGGCAAGAGATTTTTTAGGCGTCTTAATGAGCTATATGCACGAAAAACCTTTTTGCGTATCTCAGATACCTGTATCTCCCAAGAGAAGCAGCGATCTATATAGATTCCAAGATTTTTTACTACATCCTGATATGGAATACGCACATTGTCAAAATAAACTGGTGGCAAGGAGTTAAAGTCAATCCTGTTAATAAACCAGTCACTGCCTATTATTATTGTTTGCGTTTTATTTGGATTGACTTGTAAACCGTGTCGTTTACTCCAATCGGAAATGTACTCAAGATCGTTATTTGTTCGTGCTATCGCTATTTGAAAATCATCAATAGTTGCCTGAGTGTAAATTTGAAGATCGTCTGCATACAAGTGATAGGAAGAAGAAAGTGGAATAGAAATGGAGTTAATGAAGATTGAAAAAAGGAGCGGAGACAGAACACCACCCTGCGGAACGCCGGCAGTTGTGTTACTCCAAGTGGAGAAGGTGTTATCAATGTGTATTCTCTGCCGACGCCCATACAGGTAACTACGAAACCAATCAATTACTGGTGGAGATATGTTAAGCGAACGTAGCATTGCCAGCAGAATATCAAAATCAACGGTGTTGAATGCATTACTGAAATCCAACAGTGTTAAAATAGTCAACTCACGATTATCCATTCCGAGGCGAATATCATCGGTGATTCGGACTAGAGCCGTGGTCGTACTATGACCGGGACGAAAACCGGACTGGAAAGGATTCAAGAGATTGTTTGAGAAAAGAAACTTAGCCAGCTGTTTATGCACAAGTTTTTCAAGGACTTTAGATAGGAATGGTAATATGGATATGGGACGATAATCGGAGAAGGAGGAGGGATTGGTTTTTTTGGGAAGTGGTGTAACATGTGCTTCTTTCCACGTGGATGGGTATGTGGAAGACGATATCGATCGATTTAATAGATTCGTAATAACAGGAACAAGAATGTCAAGGAGAGGGATGATCATAGTACGGCCAATACAGTCACTGCCAACGGCATTCGAAGATATTGAAAGTACGCTCTTCTTAACATCACACTCAGTAAATTGAGAAAATATGAAAGAAGGATGTTTGGGATCTGGCAAAGACGAAAGATTATTAAGCGTGTTAGTCTTAATGCTAGGATCAATTACAGCAGATGAAGTGAAATGATTATTTAGAACATCAATGTTAATATTGTTTGAAGAAGTGAAACTATTTTTTGTCTTGCCGATACCAAGCTTATAAAGAAACTTCCAGACTTTGGCTGGATCTCCATTTTCAACGGATGAGTGAATGTGTCGTCTCTGTAAGTCCCTTATCACTGTATTGCAGCGATTTCTTGATTCCCTATACCGCTGAAAGTTGAGATCTGATGGTTTATTTTTATATTTTGTTTTAGCTTTAACTTTTTCGTGCATAAGTTTGCGAGCCTGTTCTGTGAGCCATGGGGCGGGAGCATGTTTGACACGTATACGACGTAATGGAGCATGAGTATCATACAGTGAGGTTAAATAGGAGTTGAATAATGCTACCTGTTCGTCGATAGAGTCCAAATCTTCAATTGCCGACCAATTGACGTTATTAGCGTCTTGACGCAACTGGCTTATATTCATACCGTTGAAATTACGGGCTAGAAGTGTCGATGCTTTCCGTTTAGGTGGTCGAATTCTATATGATAAGTATATCAGGTCGTGATATGAAAACTGGTCTGCATTTACTTGGCCGTGTTGTACAACATGTTCGAGTGAGGATACCAGTATATGGTCAATTAGAGAAGGATTACAATTAGGAAACCTGTGTGTTGCCGAGAGGGGAAGAATATTCATATTGCTTGTATCGACAATGTTCCGAAACTTATTACACCGAGTGTCATTTTTTAAAAGGCAGGTATTGAAATCGCCCATTATAATAGAATGACTATATGTGACAGACCAGTCTTCAATAAGACTTTCAAATGAGTCAAAGAAATCTATTTTGGATGATGGGCTATAGAAAACGCCAAGCAGAATTTTGGAATGGGATAAGATAATTTCAATGAAGAGATGTTCTGCAGTATTCTTGGGTGGGGGTTGAGGCGATCTACTACGGATCGAGAAGGGGATATGTGAACGAAGATAAATGGCCACTCCACCATGGGAGGAACTGCCACGATCGTTACGGATTAGGTGAAAACCAGGAAGTGAATAGGAAGTGGAAGGTAATGTAGGATGTAACCAAGTTTCTGACACTAAAATAGCGTGAATATTATTATTGTCAAGATAAGCAAGCATATCCGAATAGTGGGCGGGAATACTTTGAGCGTTAATATGCACACAATTGAAATGTTTAGGCGTGTTTGTAAAAGTGTTTTTCAGAAATTCATCCAGAGGTTCATCAGAACTGGAAATACTGGTATCACTGGAGCCTGAAGAACAGGAATGGAATATGTCAGAATTTATTGAGATATCCATAGAATTATAATTATATATATATATCTCTCCAATATAATATTATGATAAATAATAAAATAAACCTATATTTTAATATACAGAATAGATAGCTATATTAAAAAAAAAAAAAAAAAAAAGTCACTAATACAAAAACTTAGCTTTACCCGCTGGTGGCCACTATTGAAATCTAAATAACAAGCAATAAAAATAAGAAGAACTTAATGGCACTTAAACAAAAAAAAATAATGATATGTACAGAAAAAAAAGCAAAAAACCAACCATATCTTTAATAAATTACTTGTTAATGGAGTAATAATCTATATTTATTCAAGATATTGAATCTCTAGAAACATTGTCATATCCATTTACTTACTAGTCTGTGATATTGGCTTTCGCCTGAAGGCCTTTGTAGCTATGGCCGGTAAAACATTTATATAAAAAAAAAACGAGATTGACATAATTAAAAAAACAAACAATTTTAGACATTTTAGACTTTCTGCTATTTTCTAATGGTTTTCTACGATTGAAATAATTGATCTCAAGTGGAGTTTGACACTATATTTTATGTTTTATTTTACCGAAGTCTAATGATTTGAAAGGTAGATTGTAAATAATTGCAATAATTTACAGTTCTTACAATGAAGGTGTTCTGTTATAATTACATGTCTAAATGAGAAGAGTTTACCTTCAAAGATCAAGAAAATCAAATCAGTGAAGCAATACTACCTACTCTAAGATTCAATTTTATAATGAGTACTTACAATGAAGGTGTTCTGTTATAATTGTATGGATAAATGAGAAGAGTTTACCTTCATGGATCAAGAAAAATCAAATCTTTGAAGCAATGCTACCTACTCTAAGATTAAATTTTATAATTATTAGTTGTAAAACATAAATATCTGGCCAAAATACTAGGTAAGTAATTATAAGCAAAATTTCTAGCCAAATCATGCTAGTAGCTCTCACTCATAGAAGCAATCTTTAAAGCAATGCAAACAGTAAAATGAAGAAAACATAATTTACAAAAACAAAGAAAAACAAAATACTAAAGCTCACTTTCTTTTTGCAGTGGTATTTGTCCTAAGCCGCTTCGTGTTGGACTCCCTGATATCCTTTGGTGACGCTGGTTTGACACTGCTGCTTGCTATAGACTGAGGGCTGACAGTTTTGCCACTAGTTTTTCCTCCATCTGGCGGATGACAGGCTACAATTTTATCCAGATCTGCTTGACAAGAAATGGGATGACGCTTACCATCTTGATCAAGTGCTATTATACGTCCGTCTCGGGTCCAGCAGTTCCCCACTCCAAGTTTACTACGCACTGCAATGAAGAGCTTATGACGCCGCTTAGTAAGGAATTCAGAAAGTGTAATGCCAGAATTCTTGAGGCCAACCTTGGCCATCCATACTTCATCACGGGTTTGAATGTTGCTGAACATAACAAGTATAGGTCTCGACTTGCCAGATGCAGCAGATCCCATCCGATGTGCTCGACGGACATCCTCTGGCTGCAGATCAGGCAATGCAAGGTACTGATGAGCAGTATGCACCACAGTACCAACCGGGTCATCATCTTGTTTCTCCGGAACACCGTGCAGCAAGAGCATTTTTCTTCTGCTTCTCATCTCCATGGCATCACATTCATCCGCAATGAAGTCCAGCTGTCTCTGGAGTGCTATTAAGGTGGTCATGACTATTGTGCGGAACTGAGTGAAGTCAGCTGAGAGTGATAAAATAGTGTCATCTCTTGTACCTGTTGTTGAGTTGTTATTGGGTGCCTTCTTGAGTTCCTCTTCAAATCCCATTATTTTACTGCTCACAAATTGTCTTAACATGTCCATGGACCCCTTCAATTCCTCCATAGTGTAATGTAAAATTTTAAGTGCTTGTTTTCTTACTGATTTGTGAAGTGAATATTTTGAAAATGGCTTCAGCAGGTATTTATGCACTATACTATCATATTATGCTTAATTAGTGTTATAATATTGATTAGATTTATTTTTAAATAATAAAATTATACAGATGTTTTTAAACACGTCTAACTTCTTTCGCACCTACCCCAAAAAAAAAAAATAAAAATAATTCTACTAACGTACAATGAAGCGGCCCTTAAATTATCCGGGGTGATAAAAAAGTAAGAGTGCGTATAGTGGATACAAAAGAATGAGCCCAAGCTCGTGATATTGTTCCATTTAGCTTAGAAGCATTACACGAGTTTTCTATTTCATGTCCATAATGTCACTGGCGTCGACTTTTCTTGAGATCAGATCAGAAAATATACAAAGCTCACCGCAGTTAATTATAACTACATTATGACCAGCGGACCTAAAAAGGCCGCATCGCAGAATCATAATACGAATCATATTATGATTCATATTATGAATTGAGTGCAATTCATCATATGCAAATTCTATTTGACAGCTTTGTATGAATATTCGTAAAATGGTCCCAAATGACACTTAAGCAATGCCCAATTTGTGGACCATTTTACGAATATTCATACAAAGCTGTCAAATAGAATAATTGCTTATGATGAATTGCACTTCATTCATAATATGAATCATAATATGATTCGTATTATGATTCTGCGATGCGGCCTTTTTAGGTCCACTGTCCACGGCGCGTATCGTAGTAAGTCGTAAAGTAAGTAAGTAACAACCGCGCGCGGTGCCGTTTCGCCTTGAACTTTTTCAGTTGCTAGGTAGGGCGAGTGCCCGTTAATGATATCGTTCGATTAGACTGTTTCACGGGCTTTTACGTAGACTAAACTTGATGGAAGTGTTTTAATAGACTATGTAGAATGTATCGTTATCAAAGTTATAGGTCCACTTATAATTATGAATGATGCGAGATATTAAGTAGCGAGCGCTTCGCTCCTCAAACTAAAAAAAATCGTCATTCAATGTAGACCTGTAAAGCAAGTAAAATGAAAAAAACAAAAGTTGACTGTACACGTTCGGATATTGGGAGAGCCTTCTGGAAAAGAACAGGAAGGAAATTCGGAAGGTCAAATTTATTGTTTCTTTTCAAATCGCCAATATTACAAACACTTATAGCATTTTAACATTCAATATATCTTCTAATATATGAAAATCTTGTGTCACTGTTTGTTATCTATAAATTTTATGTCTTTTTTCGTGTATATTTCGAAGGTCTGAGAATAGGGAGTAGGCTGTTTTTTATATCCCCCTAGGTGATAATAGTGGCTTCCTCCCGAATTTTTTTGGGTGATTATTATGGCGAAACGTAGTACGGTACAGCTAGTTACAATGTATTTATATACTTAATATGTCCATAATACGTGACTTAGGTAATTAAACTATAGAAATGCCTATTTTTATTGCTACTAAGTTGGCGAACAAGCAAACTGCCCACCTACTACATGTGGCTCCTGTGAGATTCGCAGTAAAACTGCAACCCCCACAAGAACCACAGTGTACGTTGCCAACTTGTGACATCAGATGTAAAGTCACGGTACCCAGAAATTTCAATGCCATATCTTACCTTTCAAACCGGAACACAGCAATGCAAGCACTGCTGCTTTGCGGCAGAAATAGGTAAGACGGAGGTACCCAAGCACACGACCCTGGTACAGAGTCTCCCTCCGGTAAATTAGGGGTAATTGGAGCAAACATTTATATAGGTACAAATCAAATATTAAAGCTCAGCCGTCAAACTCCTACATGTTTATGTCAAGAAACGATTAAGAAAACGGCCTCTAGCGAGACATAATCGCTAAATTACTCGTACTGATGAATGAAAGTAGAGACAAAGATATAGTACGGTGAGTTATTGTGTCCGAAACATTAGAAGATCGCGACACCTCTAACTAAATATAAACCGGGATATCAAAGATGAAATGCATAATACAAATAGGCTTAAGTAAGTATATTCATAAAAATGAGAAAAGCATAAGCTTACTACGACTCTGAAATTGCGTCTACATTGACAAAAACAATGGTTAACATTAGGTAAATGCATTGATAAGAGTTAATTTAAGAACAACTTGTTGGTCGCAAGCCTTGTTGGTCGCAAATCGTCATTCAGGCAATCTTTTCTAATTAGGAAATATGTACTCAGTAGCTCAGTCTGGAATTAGTAGTTGGATTAGTTAGAGTACGTGGAAAGTGACTTATTTATTTATTATATTCCATAACAATTATTACATTGTGTCGGACATAAAGGTTATAAATTTAATTCAAAAATTGTCTAAACTTAAAATATAAAAATAATTTGTTGAACGTTTACTTAGTCAGAACATCAAAATAATTACACATCAATACTCAATCCTTCAATAGGTTTGCCTCCTACACGAATTGGACACAAATAGATAGGCGATAGAAAAATAATGAATAGTTGAAAAATATGTTAAAATTTAATTTTTGGTTGGTGGGAGAGCTTCTGAGCTTGCCTGGCTAACTAAAACTAATAAGCTTACTAAAACTTTTAATTAAAATCGCCATAATGATGATGTCATTGATATTATTGTGTCCCGCCAATTAGAGGTAAGATGGCCAGTTTCTCAGTTGGTGAGGTGTCCAGGTGAAGCTCGCTTCTATCTTCTGTCCAATCATCACATGATGGTAAGTGCCGATTTGGCTGAAGATGGAAGCGAGATGAAGGCCAAGATCTATACTGTCATAAATAAAAACAATATACATACTACCTAGTTCAAGTCTTAAGATTTGCCTTCAAACAATACAGGTTTTGGGCGTCCTAGTTTTGATTAGAATACAGTATAAAATAGACAATGTGTATATGGAGGTTGTAGTCGCTTTTGTGTTCCTCCATCTAAGCGGCCATTGGTGACAATACGCGTAGGTATAGAATAGCTAAACTGATTTCGTTTAAATAGAATTACACTAACTCGCCATCTCGATAAATACCGTGTTAAAATAGGAATGTTTGACCCTTTAAACGCAGATTGAAAAGAACAGTGTTGGTACCTAAACTACGTGTTTGGTACATACCCTAACAAGCCGAAACCTACGCATGTTAACGAATGATAGATTTGACTTCTTTTTTATTTAAACATACAGGTTTACAATTATTAATATTAAAATACCTATCTTCTTCTTATATATAAAAATGAAACGCTGTGTGTTAGTCTCGCAAAAACTCAAAAACCGCGAGACCGATTATTACGAAACTTTCTGTGTGTGTTTGAATAGGTCCAAGGAAGGTTTGAACGTAAAGTTGGACCCGGTAAGTGGCGCTGGAATCGGGCAGGACAACGTCTGCCGGGCCCACTAGTTTTATATATAAACATGGCAGAATCGCCTCTTTAATTAGGAAAACAATCTTATACCACCGTTGAGCATTTTAGGCTAAATGCTCTAAGTATACCACTACTTCTTTATCTTTTTTTTTAAATTGTACATAATGCAATAGGATAGTTAGTTTTGATGAAAAAGTATAAAACCGGCTCTAGATATAATTTTTAACCTTTGCAAAAATGAAAAACTTATACTTTGATTGAGCATGTGTGGGAATTCAGCAAACCTTATTTGACTCTTTGGTGTACAGCAAAGACCGACACCACAAGCCAAAGGGCGTGCCCAGGCCCCAGATTTTGAACACGTGGTCAAACCTCTATTCGAGCACACATCACACAAGTATTTAAAGCTTTGAAACCATGGCAGGCGCCAGCAGTATGTAATAATTCTTTGCTGAATAGATTGATTCGGCAATTTCAACTCCATACTCTTACAAAGCATAATACTTCAAATTCTGTAGGTAAACGACACTTTACAATGGTTTTTAATGAGATTTATGTATAAATCTTACAAATATTGAAAACTTCATTTTCATGGTTATATTAAGCTTTTTTTGGACTTCACTCATGGTCTTGTAAGAGATCTACGCTACTTTCAAACAATAAACAATGCGAAGCTTTCCTGAAAAAATATCAAATATTCCCAATAAAAAGCAAGATCCTACGAAGCGAGTTTGAAAAGCAAAAAATCTGTTTGTGCAAACAATGAATAAATTGATAACATTTGTATAGGTATTTCCGACCTTGTTTTTGTTGTTTATTAGATTACAAGGGTTCTAGAATGTCGCTGAACAGTGAACATGCATCCTGTAAGTTTGTACATTTTCAACTGGGACCGTTTCATCTTGGGGCTTATTTCCTCGCAGTCAGGCGTGGCGACCATCTATCAAGATTTTGTAGAGATGTCAATTTATATGGAAATGAGAGCTCCATTACTTCGTGCTGTAACAAAATTGGGGCCTAAAAGGGCTTTTTTCCGCGCGCAAAATTATACTAAGTACTGTTGAGTGGACGTTCATTAGTTCAGAGTCCTGAACGCGTTAGTTGGCTTTCGTTTTGTTTTAGCCACTGTTTGTTTATGTCAATATTTTTGCTGTTTTTATTTTAATAAATTATAATTTAATTATAATTTAAATTATAATTTTTTTTTCACATATACAAATGCAACGACATGGACATCAATTAAATACTTACGTTATTTTTTATTGTTATCGTAATCTAACTCACAGTTTTTCACAAGTTTATTCTTTCCATACCCTTTATTATCGCAGAAACAAAGATAATGATTGTTTTGAAATTCTCACATTCGTATCAAATACAATTCAATACTTCCGGTTACAAATATCGCGTATTATACTATTCATTTGACTACGATTTTTTATATCAAACCAATGACACCTTGTTTATGCATGTCAACCCTAACCCTAAACTACCATCACAACTACGACGAACAGCATCTCGATTGGGCTTAAGCTATTAGCCGTGCGAAGAAAGTTTGAAGACGTCGATGTCATGATGTTCACGCTCGAGGAAGAGCGAGTGGCAACACTGCATTTGTGGTCTGTGCAGTGAGAGCTTTTTTTGGCGGCCGGCCGCATGTGACATGTCAGTTGAGTTGAGTCGAAATGTCACGACATTGAATTAGGTTAGGATTATGTCCGGGCATCCATAAAATATAATACACAGTATATAACTAGCAAATTGTATTTTGCGCGGCGCACCTAATATCGGGGTGCGAAAGCCCGCTTTGTGTTGTGCAACGGTGTCAAAATCGCGTGTGTGAGCCGTGGTGGCCTAATAGGCATTTGTAGTGTTCCGGTCTCCACCGGTGGATCCACTGCAGAACTTCAGGAGCCGCGACTTCCTTCGAGCTAGCTCAGGAAGTCCACCGGCTACGGAGGAGACGGACGGAGACAATTGGAATCGGGGTAAGCCACAATGCTTTCTATGAGCTGGTAGTAGGGTACAAAATTCAGCAATACAAGTCGGCGAAACGCCGACGTGGTGGTGTCTACCTTGGGCACCACCATCTCTTGGTAGCAGAGCGTGGTTTTTAGATTTGAGTGGTTCTTAGATTTGAGTATTTGATTAGTATTGTACAATTAATATTGTAATCTTGTTGGTTGTCCAAACGGGCAATACATATTAATTGGTTTTGATTGCTGATTTTAAACCGACTACCAGCTCATTTGTGGACCGATCTCCTTAACTAATTGTCATTGTATATGAAAAATTGAGGTTAAATGTCTTTTGTTGTTCTAGTTAAGTTCTAGCATTTACCTACATTTGATTTTGGTTTGTTTTTTCATATCTTTGTTTTGCCCTTGACTATTTTGTTTGTTAAGTTGTAAACTTATACTTGAATTTGATTTGTTTAAAAAAATTTTTGCTGCTAAATGACTTTGCTGTTGTTGTAATACACTATATTGCTGTGTTAAGTTTTAGCATTTCCATTTGATTTTGTTTTGTTTGCCTCTGAATATTATGTTTGTTAAGTTATTGACTTAATACTTGATTTTAATTTGTTTGAAAAATCCTGTTGTTAAATGCCTTTGTTGTTCTAGTTAAGTTCTAGCATTTACACTTGATTTTGGTTTGTTTATATATTTTGTTCTGCCTTTGAAGTTCCTCCCGATCTGTTTTATTGTCTGCGGTTGTCGGTCTGTTTGTCCGTGTATTATTATAGTGTTTATTAATTTTGGTGCAAAATGGTCCCGCCAGTCAGCCCGCTTAGTGGTGCCCGCGCGGGCGCACAAAAGATTTTGAGATGGTTTGCTAGTGCCGTCGCTTTGGTAGACCGACCAGACCGAGAACAGGCCTTGTTAATTCGGCATGAGGGAGTACCTGCTCGCTTGAAGGAATTGGAGCAGCTTTTTGTTGTTCATCAACAATATTTGCTCGACCACCCAGCCGAGGGTGCCGCTGAGTTGCGGGCAGTCGACCAATTTAATGCCGATTATGATCAGTGTTTTGAACAGGCGGATGTGATCATAAACAAGGCTCAGGCTATCCTATTCGCCCGGAGGGGTGAGTCGTGCACGCCCGGGGAGGTCAAGCCTACCCCGGCCGGCTTGCTGGGCAGACTGCCCACTTTAGACATCCCAACCTTTGATGGGAACCTGGCTTCTTGGATGGGGTTCATTAACCTCTTTGATAGCCTGGTTCACTCGAGGGACGACCTGTTCCCTAGCCAGAAATTGGCCTATTTGCTCTCTGCCTTACGTGGAGAGGCTGGTGTGCTTGTCCAGCATCTACCTGTCAACGATGACAGTTATGATATTGCAAGGGCGTTGTTGACCGCCCGGTATCAGAATGTTCGCTTGCTAGCGGACACACATGTGGCTGCCATTTTAGGGCTGCCACGAGTATCGCGGGTCTCCTCATTGAGGAAGGAGATTTTGAACCCGCTGCTAAGCGCTATTAACGCGCTCAAACGACTTGATCTACCGGTGGACCAGTGGTCCTTTATTTTGCTCCACCTCATCCTCGATAAGCTTCCCATGGAGATGAAGGGGCGCTTTGAACAAAGGTATGGGGGCAATAGTGCCTCGTACCTCCCCCCCTTCTCGGATCTCCTCAGATTTTTGGAGGATGAGTGTCGGATGACCGACCACTTGGATCTGGCTCCTATACCGGGACCGAGTACAGGCCGCTATGAGGCGACCCGGGCAGCGCCACGGAGAGAGCGCCGCCCGTACAAGCAGTATACTGCAGTGCGGCAGAGCTCTCCACACGGGGAGAGGCCGAGGCCTTGCAAGTGTTGCAAGCGGGATGGCCATCGTTTGCCGGCCTGTCCCAAATTTGTTGGCCTACGCACCGAGGGGCGTAGAAATATGGCCAAGCAGCGGAATTGGTGCTACCGCTGCCTGGGGGCTCATATGGCATCGGCTTGCCCCCACCCACGAGATTGCCACTGTTGTGGAGGGGCCCATCACCCCCTTTTGTGCTTCGACAATAGAGACACTCGTGAGGTGGTGAGAGAGAGGGACTCGCACACGGGCGGGGGCCCTCCTAGGTCACCCACATCTCCGAGGAGATCGGAGGGGCGTGCCACCCCTCCGCGGAGATTGGAGAGGCGCCCCCCCTCCCGTGAGAGGATTGGGCGCCCCACCCCCCCTACGGGCGGGGGGGATCGACGCGCCGTTTATGAGGCGCCACCGCGGGATTGTGCCGCGGTTATTAGGGAGCCACGTCGGGAGCCGATACGCTTCTCTCCCCCTCTGATGGAGAGACCCCGGTTGTCACGGGCTCCCCCAACTTTCGCCCATCATGGGCACCGCCCGGCCCCTCGATGCAGCTTTGGTCGGGGTGTGTACATGCCGGATTGGTACCCGCTCGAGCGCCTTGAGCGCCCTATTCCTCCGCCGCGCACGCATTTTTCTTCGGACCCCCCTTCCCCCCCGTTGCGGGGAATGCGGGAGGATTTTCACTAAACCAACTGTCGGCTGCAACCCCCCCACAGGAGCAGGTGCTGTTACCAACAGCCTCCGTACAGGTGTGGGGCCCGAGGGGCACCTTTGTTTTAGTTCGCGCCCTTTTGGATACGGGAGCTCAGGGTTGCATTGCCTCCAGCTGGCTGGTCCGGCAGTTGAGTTTGAACACATCTCCATACCTTGAATCGGTACGAGGAATCGGAGACCTGCGGATCCCGGATCCGATCGGTCAGGTTTTGTTCTCCTTCTCCCCCCACTTCTCTTCAGCGGCCAAAATTGGCGCTACCGCGATTGTTTATGAGAAGGTTGTTGGTCAGCTTCCGCAACAGCACGTTTCGCGCGCTGTCGTTGATGCGACATCAGGATTGACCTTGGCTGACCCTTCCTTCCACCGAACCGGTCCGATTCACTTATTGCTCGGTGCCGATGTTCTAGGCCGCGTGTATTGTGGGAAGAGGAGAGAGTTACAGAAGGGTGGGCTGGTAGCCTTATCCACATCGCTTGGGTTTGTAGTGATGGGACCAGTTAGGCATAACCCACCATCTCCATCGGTGGACAGTTACATAACTGTTAGCTCCACCTTATCGGATGTCCTTCAACGGTTTTGGGAGGTGGAAGAGCCACCTACCGTGAAGCGAGTGAACCCCTTGGACGAGGAGTGTGAGTTGTTCTACCAGAACAATACAGGTCGCCTTCACTCGGGACGGCTGATCACTCGTTTGCCCTTTTTGTCAGTTCGCCCCTCACTTGGCAGCTCCCGGCCGTTGGCCGAGAAGCGGCTGCTGTCCATGGAGCGTCGTATGAGTAGGAACTCCGACCTCAAACAGAAGTATGTCGACTTCATGCGAGAATATGAACAACTGGGGCACATGTCGGTCTCGCGACTGGACTGGCGAAACGAGGAACATAATTTTCTTCCTCACCACGCGGTTTTGAAACCTTCCACTGGGAAGATACGCGTTGTTTTTGATGGGTCAGCTCCTACGTCTACCGGAGTTTCGCTGAATCAATGTCTGCATGCTGGACCGAAGTTGCACCACGAGGTGGGCGATGTATTGACCAACTTCCGTCGCCATGCCGTCGTTTTTGTGACCGATATCCGGATGATGTTTCGGCAGACTGTGATTCACCCGGACGATAGACGATATCAGCTCATATTATGGAGAGAGGATCCCAGGGATCCCATGCTGGTCTACGAGCTGAACACCAATACATACGGTTTGCGTTCGAGCCCCTTTGTGGCAATTCGCTCACTTGTGGAACTCGCTGAACGTGAGCGGTTACGATACCCTCGCGCATCCTTGGTTCTCAAGGAGGATGCATTTGTTGATGATATTTGTACGGGCTCCTCTAGTGTCGAGAAAGCCTTGATTTTTCGAGATGAACTAATTGCTCTTCTCGGGGCTGGTGGTTATGAACTGAGGAAGTGGATGTCCAACTCACCTCAGCTTTTGTGTGACTTGCCAGACGACCACCAGCAGGAGCCTCATATTTTTGAGAATGCCAACACTCCAGATTTACTGTCTGTTTTGGGAGTGCAATACAGACCTGTCCAGGACACGTTCACCTATCGATTGGAGCTGCCAAGCCCCAAGGTCTGGACGAAACGGTTAGTTTTGTCTACAGTAGCTCGTACCTTTGACCCAAATGGCTGGATTAGTCCCGTAGTGTTTTGGATGAAGTGCTTCCTACAGGAACTTTGGTCAGCCGAAGTGTCGTGGGATGAGCCCCTCTCGGGCCGTTTGCTGCGAGATTGGGAGTCCTTCATGTCGTCTCTCCCCGACATTAACGGTGTTAGTATCCCTAGACATATACTGCCTAAGGGACGGTTTACGGGCAGCCTTCATGGCTTTTGTGACGCGTCTGAGAGTGGATACGCAGCCGTCGTATATATCCGGACGGTCGATGATAGAGGAGCTGTTAAGCTCCACTTGCTAATTGCTAAGAGTAAGGTTGCTCCACTTCGGACTCGATTAACGATTCCGAAGTTAGAATTGTCTGGAGCTACTCTTCTGGTTCGGTTGATGAACCACGTTGTTGACACCCTGGGACGTAGTGTGGACTTTGAGTCGCTCTTTGCTTGGTCCGACAGTCAGGTTGTCCTGTGTTGGATTAAGAACTCCGTCCACTCCCTGGAAGTATTTGTGGCCAATCGGGTATCCCAAATACAGGCCTCGAAGGCCACGTTGATTTGGCGCCACGTGCCAGGTGAAATAAACCCTGCTGACTGTGCATCACGTGGCAGCGAAGCCCCTCAGCTTATTGACCACACTCTGTGGTGGGGTCCCGAATGGTTGTTACAGCCGTCCTGGCCTTCCACACCAGCTGTGGTGAAGGTACCAAATCCGGGCTTGCGTGTTCACGCTGTCGAGACTATGGCGGCTCCAGAGCGGGAATTTTTATTAGACCGCTACAGTTCTCTGGACAAGTTGCTCGGCGTGACCGCTTGGATAAGAAGATTTATACGAAATTGTCGCCGGCCTCAGGACAAAGATTTGTGTCCGGTCCTCTCTCCGCAGGAGCGCCAAGATGCTCTTTTGCATTGGGTGCGTATGACCCAGTCTAGAGCGTTTGAACGGGAACTTAAGATTTTCCGTACCGGGACGTCCAAATTGAAGGGACCCTTGGTGCGTTTGACTCCCTTTCTGGATGATAAGGGATTGTTGCGTGTAGGAGGCCGATTGAGGCACGCTAACTTGCCTTATAGATCACGTCATCCCCTGTTGCTCCCCAAGGACGGACCATTGGTGCGATTGTTGATCATTGATCGCCATGTGAAGAATGCTCATGCCGGATGTAATGCATTGACCGCGCTCCTCCAACGGGAGTTTTGGATTTTGTCAGCGCGAAGAATAATCCGATCTGTTATATTTCGATGTCTGCCCTGCTATCGTTTACGCCCCGAGACGATGCAGCCCCAAATGGGTGATTTGCCTGCTGATCGTGTGAATGAATCGATGACCTTCTTAGGAGTTGGAACTGATTTTGCGTGACCATTCACTATAAAAACGTCGCGACTCCGTAATGCTAAGACTGAAAAGGCTTACTTGTGTGTGTTTGTTTGTTTGGCCACTAAAGCCGTTCATTTGGAGGTGGTGAGTGCGCTCACCATGGACGCTTTCTTAGCAGCGTTAGGCAGATTTGTCTCCCGCCGGGGACTGCCTTCTCTAATTCGGTCCGATTGTGGGACGAACTTCAAGGGCACTGATAGACATATAAGAGAAGTTTGTGAATTTTTAGATAAAAATAATATTGAGATCGGATCCACACTCTCCCGTAGGGGGGTAACATGGCGATACTCCCCGCCGTCTTGCCCTCACTGGGGAGGGATTTTTGAATCTGTTGTAAAGGCCGCCAAGACTCACCTTCGCCGCGTTATTGGGGAGACTATTCTCACGTTCGAGGAACTCGCGACGGTGTTTCATAAGATTGAGGCGGTTCTCAACTCGCGTCCGTTATGTCCGTTGTCTACCGACGCGAACGATTTGCAGGCCCTCACGCCGGGCCATTTCTTGATAGGCAGACCACTTAACGCCCTGCCCGAGTATCCTTATAGAGATGTCAATCCAGGACGCCTTTCGCGGTTTGAGTTGCTCCAGCAGCTTACCCAGAGCTTCTGGCGCCGCTGGCACCTTGAATATTTACACATTTTGCAACAGCGCGTTAAGTGGTCAGATAAGACAAACCCACCGAGGGTTGGAGACCTCGTGTTAGTGAAGGACCCAAACCTGCCACCCTTACGTTGGCGTCGCGGACGCATTGTCCAACTTACTCTAGGGTCTGATGGTGTGCCCAGGTTTGCCGAGGTCCTAGTTGGGGATTCTGTTTTGAAGCGCGCGGTCGCTACTCTTTCTCGCCTCCCCTTAGACTGATTTGGCGGACAGTCCAGGACTGTCCGGAGCGGGGGGATGTTCACGCTCGAGGAAGAGCGAGTGGCAACACTGCATTTGTGGTCTGTGCAGTGAGAGCTTTTTTTGGCGGCCGGCCGCATGTGACATGTCAGTTGAGTTGAGTCGAAATGTCACGACATTGAATTAGGTTAGGATGATGTCCGGGCATCCATAAAATATAATACACAGTATATAACTAGCAAATTGTATTTTGCGCGGCGCACCTAATATCGGGGTGCGAAAGCCCGCTTTGTGTTGTGCAACGGTGTCAAAATCGCGTGTGTGAGCCGTGGTGGCCTAATAGGCATTTGTAGTGCTCCGGTCTCCACCGGTGGATCCACTGCAGAACTTCAGGAGCCGCGACTTCCTTCGAGCTAGCTCAGGAAGTCCACCGGCTACGGAGGAGACGGACGGAGACAATTGGAATCGGGGTAAGCCACAATGCTTTCTATGAGCTGGTAGTAGGGTACAAAATTCAGCAATACAAGTCGGCGAAACGCCGACGTGGTGGTGTCTACCTTGGGCACCACCACATGACGTCACCCGACGGTGGTTGTTCTGTTGCGGTACTAAGTAGGCGAGCACGGGCAATCGACAATCTCTCTGCGCGCGGCTAAGTACCTTATAATGCCGGCCACACACACTACGGCTTTACCCACGTGGTATTACCAGAGAGGTCTGTCTGCAAGAGCCTAGATAAAGCCACACGCTTAGCCCCTGGATACACCATCAGTATTTCATCAGTTTGATCCATCAGTCTGGCATCAGTATTTCATCAGTCTCCGCTGGACTAGCGAAAATTCAGCAGTATTTCGTCAGTGACTGGGTTACACGATCCAATCATACCAGACTGATGGATCAGACTGATGAAATACTGATGGTGTAACCTCGCCCTTATATTTCCGCAGTCTTACTGCAGAAAAAAATTGTATGGAAATGACATTAGTCTGTAACAACCTCACGCTATTTTTTCGCAGCTGATGTTACCTCCATGTATTTTTACTGCAGAACGACTGCGGAAAAATAAGCGTGTGACTTTTGTCTATGGGGGCTGGTCAGCCTACGCAGGTAACTGGAGCGTGTATGGCAACGGACCTATGCATTTTTTATGTTTCCTTTATCAATGTTGCCTTTTATTCCTTAAAATTATCGCGAGGCTTATCAACGCCAGTGCGTCGCTGTGATCTTCTATTGATGCCATAGCTAAACGATCTGAAGATTTCTCCGGTAAGCCGGATTGTCCCACACAGTTCTACATACGGTCTCCTCTTTCCTGTAAATCGTAGCGTGTGTGACCGGCATTACGCAGCAGGAACACAACAATCAAAGGCGCGTTCCAGACGTTTTTAGACAGCTTTGATATTTAAAACATATACAAATGCAAGGACATGTTAGCATCAGCAAAGTAGTGATTCTTATCTGGAACACACCTCTAGTGTTCGGCTGCTGTGGTCCGACAGTTAGAGGTACTTTCATAACCTTCGAACTTACGAAGTCGGGATGTCCATTAGATTGCAGAAAAGCAAACCTTTTATCAATATATTACTGCTTTTTGATTAAAGAGCTTTTAAACTTAATCTTCAATACAGGCTTAAAATTCTTACAGAAACCGTACGTTTGCAGTCTTGACTATTTCGTTTGCAAATAAAGGTTGCGTTCACAAAAAGCGGTAGAGATCGTATTGTACTCGCGTGACTGTGCGAATACACGTGCCAGACTATAAATGAGGGGAGCGAGGTGTCCTTGAATAGATCCTTTCAGATTAGAGACTATTGATTTTGTGAGTTTGCGAATGACTTGATTTGCTATTGCTAGAGAAGTGGTTGGGAATATTCATATTTCATTTTAAAGTTTTAGTAGAGAAGAAAGTAGTAAAATGACAAGACTTGTTCACATGTAGGTAACGTTTCGTGATAAATTTTGCTTCAATCAATTGCACAAAATCAAAAATAGATGCTAATCATAGCGGTATACAAGGTAATTTTTAATTACCGAAAAATTTTTGTGTGCTTGTTCAGACAAGCAAACTGAACAACTTTCACTATGGGACCAACTTTGAAATCGCAAAAAAAATCAGCTGTTCCATACATCTAGGTTCAGTGAATGTTGAACATTTGTATGGAACAGCGGATTTTTTTTGCAAAGTTTTCAAAGTTGGTCCCATAGTGAAAGTTGTTCAGTTTGCTTATCTGAACAAGCACACAAAATTTTTTTGGTAATTAAAAAATAAACTTTTATAGAGGGGGGGCCCAGGTGGGCCGTGCCCACGCCATCATGGTCTATTGCCCACCCAGGGATGTTAGGCTACCGATTCAAAATTCAATGATGGACGCCAATATACTGATAACTTCACACAAAATCATGGGCCAGACACCCCCTGGAAAAAAACTCTAGATACGCCAATGATGCTAATATCACAATAAGAATTAATGATATTTTTTCCATTACACTAGCAAGTTAATCCTTTTAAAACATGAACCAGTCTTGGTAATTACCTTGATTATTGACTAAGATTCATTATGAAATATGACTTTAATACCGTAACTCATAGTGAATACCGTATAACATAAGCCACATAGAAACACATATCATACATTTAATCCCGCTGAACGAAGCCGTACTTAGGTGAGTTCGTTGGCAGAAAATGTAGTTTTGGATGGATACCATAAACAAACGAATAGAAATCCTTTTACTTCCAGCAGTTTCCTCTATTCTCTCCGGAGCGTGTATAAATGTGGGTGTCTCGTCTCCTTCACATATTTTAGCCATGTTGTTCACGTTAACAGTAGATGTTGAAGTGTAGATGTTTTGTTGTTGTTACATAATTCAGTAATTTTGTTTTTGGGTAATTCTTTTTAGGTGAAGTTGAGACTATAATTATTCTTTACCCGATGTAATTCGTGATTTGAAATAGTCTTTTCCGCTCTTGTCATTTTTTGTCTTATATTATTATGGATTTTTTGGAGGAATGGATTTGTTTTTGGATCTGCTCCGGACGAATCATTGTTTAATTTCCTTCCTTGATCTGGTAATTTGCAAGCGCGACTGCTAATCACGAGTTACCGTATTCGCCGACCAAAGTCGATGGAGTTTTTTCTGAGTATAATATTCTCAGATACATCTCGGTGTCTGGTGTTAGTGTCTTGTAGTGGCAAATAGGCTCGCCCTGTGACATGGCACTTAAAATAATTGGCGAAGTGTGGATGTTTGTAGAACCGCCTCACCTTTCAAGTAGAACAGGCGTGATATTATTGACTACCTACTTTATTTGTATATGTGTCGGAAATATTATCATCTTACTCATATAATTTCAAAGATATTTACACTGTAATTAGAGTTGAGATGCATGCACGAGCTATGATTTTTTAACAAGATTTTATATCAATAAATTTAAAAACTGAACCAAAATAAAATATGTTTCTGAGGAATTGAAAACCCACAACAACTGAACCTCCTCACGTAACAAATTTAACAAAACTTTGTTTTGAAATTGAATCCTTTAAAGTTAAACGGACCAGCCCCACCAAATCGTATTATAAAAGTGGGTCAATAGGTGTCCCGTGTGTTTTATAATTGTTAAGTTCGAAATACTCTATTTGTAGTAACTTCAAAAAAGAATATGACATGGACTTTCTAGTTTTTATGTTTTTAGAAGAAACACAATGACAAGCAAAATCATATTATAAATCGACTTCAGAAAAGGAGGAGATTCTCAATTTGACTGTATGGTCTTTGTTTGGTATTAATTATTCCGTATCCCTTAGTGGCCAATCATCAGATTGGCCACTGTGAGCGAGATATGGTTATTGATTTGCTGTATTGCAATAAGATCTAGTTTTCATTAGTCACAAAAATAGCGGTTGGCAAAAAAATAACCTGAGTTCAATGTAGCTATGAAGGATATAATTTTCTTGTTCACTGAAAACCGACCAATGTATTGCGATGAATTTGTATCGAAGATTAACGGGATCGCGATAGGTGCGTTGGCCTGTCATAAATCAATATAGCTTTAGACTTGGCGAATCTGTGCCAAGATGGCCGCCAAGATATCGAGCTGTGGGGTGCTTAGATCTTTTCCCGTACATTGGCCCTGTTATAGCACGAAATGCCCGCCGTCGTTGTATTGATTAGACAGGACTGCTGAATGTTACATAACCGCCCGCAGACTAGTAGTCTGCAAGGTTAGGAGCGGAGTGAGCGACGAAAAGGAGTACCATATACTAATATCTCCTTAGGTTCTCCGTATCTTAAAAGGTAAAGATAATGGATGAGATAGAGTAGATAAAGGACGATTCACAAAATGACTTTCAGTGACTCTTCGTAGCTTTGAACGAATGATGTTTCAATTATGATTTTATTTTAATTGTATGAATATTGCTATTATTTTCGATTACATTGTAAAATATAATTGATGACAATGTTAATAAAAATCGCATTTGTAGTAAGAGAGGGACGTTCAAAAAAAAAGGAAAGAAACTTCTTGAAACACCTTGTGGCAAATTAACGCATTATATGTGTTATGTGAAGCACAATGTGTTACTACAGTTTAATTTATATAGGTGCACATAAATTTGAGGCCAAATTATTGAATTTGCTTGCTTTTGTTTCTTTTGTAATTGCATTCTTATCATACGTTATAATGTAAACGATGCAGGCAAAGTTAGCTAATTCGCTGTACATTTTACCAATTTTTGTGCTATACTGGCCCTGTCCAAGAACGGCAATATGATTAATCTTTTCGATTCACTGCAAGAAAGGGACCGCGTAAAGCGATTAATTTGGCAATATATATCTACATGTGCCTTTCAAGGTACAATTCTTTTGGATGTGACTGGCATATCTAATAAATCATCTGTTGAAATGTTGATATTTTACAATTATATTCCTATTTGATAAGACTTGTAACTTTCTCATTTGATTGAAACCCGTACGTTACTTAATCCTGAGGGCAGCATACCGTAATTAATGTTCCCTTACTTGCGAAACAAGCTCATAAATGCAATAGCCAGTCTGCCATGAAACTAAGTTCTACTTCAAAGACTATAAAGCTACTAGATGTGGATTTTTTTCTTCTTTAAGTACAGCAACGTCAGAAAATTACAGTAAAAGCTTTAATTAATGGCACGAGAAATGTAGATTCTGCTGTAGTAAAAGTTGGTTGTTGCAGCTGAAGTAGCCAACAACTTTGATATTAATGTGCAGCGTTCGCGTTGCACTGCCAAGCTATTCGCATGCTTATCTCGTAACTTAATATAGCTCGCGGTCTATGCTATGTAATAGGACATAGTGTGTGTTGGATGTGTTGCAATAACTTGGAAAGAGTTATGTAATCTAGTTTTTTGAAGTAATCTTCCAACAACGATTTGACGCATTTGACGCAAACGCATTTCAAAACTTAACAGTATTGCCCAAAACAATATCAATCAGCTAGATTGCTTAATATTAACAAATTAAAACTTCTTAATAGATTCCGGTGGTTTTGTAACATTTTCAATATTTATTTCACGTGTATGATCCTAATCACTAATGCTTCCTACTGCCTACTGTTCTAAATATCGAAAGCTTTAGATAATTCCGAAATATACAGCTGTATTCAAAAAGCCATTACCAGTGAACTCAGTCGCGTGGAAATTAGCGTTGATAAAATATAGCATAGATTACACGTAGTCTTTGGTCTTTGATCTTTAGTCTCGTAATCCCGTCTTAACTGGTTTGAGCATTAGTTATTATTGACACAACAAAACTGCTTTGTGTAAATATGTATGGAGGTGGGCTTTATTTTTTTTATAGCGGTCATTGAAATACTCATTGAACATAGTTCTATAAAAGCAAATTTTAGTGTCTCTTACACTACCGATAGTTTTCACGTAAATGATATCGAAGATATTTGACCTCGAAAGTAGTGCAGGAGACCTTTTATATGGGGGTCGTCGTAGTACTACGACGTAACTCGTGCGATTGTACACATTTAGTATAATAATATGGTTTCACGTTTTATGATCATTGACATCAAATGAAGCTAACAGTAAATCATCAAAGTATGCACAAAATCTGCTATCATAGTCCTTGATCCGCCGATCTCTGACGTTGAGCACAAACAAGTTCATTTTAGGTTATTTGCCAATAATGGTCTTTTATGGCATGTTATAAATAGTAGTTTATACAGAAAATCCAAAATTTTTAAATGACATGAAATAAATAAATAATAAAATAGTTTTATTCATTTTCGTTTATTTTCTGCTTCAAATTTCCTTGAACGCAGATCATGTCCAATACATTTATTTTGATCTGTTTATTTTGTATCTATTTAAAAATTGTCATCACTGGCGGTGGTCTTCAAAATCGTTTTTTTACCCGACTGAACAACGGAAAGAAGGGTTATGTGTTCAACCGTCGTTGTATGTTTGTTACTTTGTGGAATATTGTTATTGGCCGACCGTGGGCCGATTTTGATGATTCTCATGTCAATCGATGCGTTTTAATCTTGCGAGTCACTAAAGACGTGACAGTTACCGAAACAAAAGGAAAAAAATCGAATTCTTTGAACTACGAGTATCTACATCATTAAATAGGTCCTTGAAAGTTATAATTAGGCTTCTTTAACAATTTTTCATTTTGATTGATCATTCCAGAAATATAACGATGTAAAATCGTTAAACTTTAGTGAGAGCATGTGCGCGAGCAAAGTCGCGAGCGTACTATAAATTTCTAGTAAAAGCGATTATATTGAACTAATTATTATTTAAAAAACCCGACTGCATACTTGTTATAATAAATAAGTAAACATTGAATAAGAACAGAGAAGAAATAAACAAGCACAGTAGTATAAAATTCTAGCAGGACCCATTATTAGGAATATGTGATCTTATCTAGATGAATTTATTTACAAATTCCTTTGGATAGAATTCATTTAAAGGTATCTAATGTGGACATGCAGGAAACCTAATTTAATGTTGATAAAGTTTAAAGTGTAATAAATGGTTGATATTAAAGATGTAAAACTGAATGGTCAGTATAATCGTAAAAAACGTTACACTTTATCAAAATAGTATTTATTCTACACTAGCTGACCCCGTCGACTTCGTTCTGTAAAGCTCTTGTTTTTGATTGATATGTTGGACGTTAATATTTCATGAATTGCACAAGAATAGATAGTTTTTTATTTTGCGGACAATATTTTCCATTTTCCTCTTCATTGGAACATTTTTCAGAATTCAACAAATATTTGAAAACATTTATTTGAGTCGATCTACCCTGTTCTCGAATTTTGCACTTTGTAATATATTTTGTGAGCAATTTTTATATAAATCGATTTTTTCGATTTCAACGTGCTTAAATTAATTATCTAGTATACAACGGGTCAATTTAACTTTCGTCCATGCAACCAACTGCCTCTTAATCAAATTAATTAAGCTTTTGGGGCCGGATTTCTGGTTAATTAAATTATATAGTGCTCGCAAGGCATTCTCAAGTATTTTCTCATTTAGGCCTGCGGGCGCCCGAGTTCGGCTAAAAATTAGACCTACAATTCCGCGGTGCAGGAAGTCGGCATTTGTTAATCTCATTTAATTCGACACTACGGTCGCCTGCGCTCGGCCGAATAAGGTATCTGCTACAAACTGGATCACGCTTGTGGCTTTTTGTGCGACAGCACAGTGCAAATTTCATTCATGCGCCTCGCCCACGCGCAATTGGTACCCTGTTCTCAGATTACATTGTAATAAGGAAAGAGTACACGTTCATCAAATATTCCTTGGTTCGTAAAGTGGCGAAGACTCATATGGGTAATGTGGATACTTTTGACCGAGTTAATAAGATCACGGATTATCATTAACCGTTGCTCTTTTCTGATGTAGATGTTTGGATTTTGGAGAAATACGAGTAATACAGCAAGTTTGTGCTTTATATGGTGTCTGCAGATTTTTGTTTAAGTAACATATTATTGCGCGATATTCTAAATTTTCCATTTTGTGAACAGCATGATGTAAGTGAAATGTCAAATAGGTAATGCGGAAACAAACCAACCAAACAAACCACTAAATTCGAAGTAGAAATACAAGAGCCTTGAATTCAAATCCGGAATTCCGAACTAAACGCCAGATATTTGACATCAAAGTGAACTAATTCATATCATAATGTAAGGATCTAAGACCAAGTCCCATATTGGTAACTCCAAAAATAGTTTTTACGTTATAAACGTTCAACCCCTCTAAAGGGAGCTTATCATAAAATGTTAATACAGATAATTTTGGATGACAAGGGATACTACCACTTTCTATCGTAAAGGCTTATAAAAAAGCTCAATTACTAATTCACATACAATTTAAACAATATTGTTGTTAAATAAATAAAAGGAAAAGATGTAATTTCAAAAATGTTATAACAGGATATATTCAAATGTAATCAAACATACCATTTTTAATACTTCTAAATTCAATAATGACACACTTCCATTCAAACTTCTATCACTCATTTTACCCTTATTCCTAAAAATCCGTTCTTTGTGAAAGTTTCTTATTTATAATCTACTTGCATGTCAAATTTCATATTCATAGCTCAAGTAGTTTTTGAGATATCGTTATTAGTCCGTGAATAACCCAGGAGGATAACTATTTTTATATAGATTTAAGATTAGTTCACTAAATAAATAATTTTTATTATGGAGTTAAGATTAGTTCATTTGTGGTTATTTGTTATTACCGATAGGAGAGAGAGAGAGGAATGGAAAAAATAGATTTTTGTCTTTTTAGACTTTGAAACGTGTGAATTACCGTAGTTCATTTGGATTTGATTAGTAAGATCATCAAATGTTACTCTAATTTAACAGAGCTAGTTTTTTCTGCAGTAATTTACTTGGCATTGTTACGTATACTTACGTCAATGTTTCTTGGAAATAAAAAAAATACAATCTATAATATATACTTAAAGCTCGATATGGACAAAAAAATAATTGTAAACTGTCCGCGTCAAAATAATTGGAAGGATATAAAATATACAGTCTTCACAACGCTTAAACTGTTAATTGCAAAAAAGTGGTAATCACCTGTAAAATCTAGTATAAAACGTTTCAACTTCAATTAATGACATTTTTCAAACATGCTATTCGTACAGTCATATCTACCCCCGATCTAAATTATCAAAGTCTTAATGATTTCATGCCCCTTTTAAGATAGCCGTGTGAAGCATCGTCGAGTTTATAATTAAATTATGTGGAGCACGGCAATTCTCGCGCACACTTAACGCTGGCTGATCCACGGGAGCTTACGTAACGTGAATCACCCCTGATGCCTGTTTAACACGGTGTGCGACCCTGGCCGCTATAATGAATTTTTTAAAACTTTTAGTATCGATAGCATTACACTACTTTTAGTTGTTGTTTATCGTTTTAGCAATTATATTACTAATTTTTTGAATAAAATTGTGATGTCTAAGGCGCTCCGCAAACGCAGGACACTTTTTTTACTAGCGATGCAGTACCATACGGCACACTGTTACAGGAAACCGTAGTTGCCGTGTCCGGTAGCGGCAATCGGACACAGCTGCCGGTTGCTTCTTCGGGACTCTGGTCATTGGGAAAAATTCGTTGCATGTTTTCCGTCAGTTTCACGATGGGCATCGATGAAGAAAGTGTTGATTTATACGTCGACGAAGACGTCGTCGCTGTCAATATTTTCCTGAAAATCAACCAATTTAATTTCAACGGTTTTCTCAGTGCTGGATACATGCAGTTACCCACAACGATCGGCAACGGGTGATGTGTCAAGTGGAAGCAACTGGGCACAAAAAGTGTCTACGTCTACGCAGGGATTGGCGAATTTTATAATGATTAATGATTATATGAAAATATACCACGCAAGACAAACGTTTGCGCAGCGCCTTAATGATTAGTATCACTATTTTTTATATGTCATCAGACAAGATTTGTATTTTTACAACATTTTACCTGTTTTTTCCCCGTCCACAACAATGCAATGACAGTAAAGCATTTGTTTAGAAAATCTGTCAAGCCACTGTATCATAACAATAATTGTTATGTATACAGTGCAGTGTATCATAAAAATGATTGTTATATCAAGCTCGAAAGAATTACAAATGGTATGGAACGGGTTACGGGATCTAATCTTAGGCTATTTAAATCTATTCGTATTTGAGACTAATAAAAAACTTACCTCAGTAATCTTACAGGAAGGTTTTGTTAGAGGGTCATCAAGAATGATTGATTAAGTTTTCATTCTAATATTGTTATTAAGAACAAAGTAATAAGAAATTTCATTGTTACAAATTTTATTAATCCACCATTTTTGAAATAATCCCAAACGCCCAAACTACTATGAACAGACAGTTAATTTGAGAAAGCATAATAATATCCATACTAATATTATAAATGGGAAAGTGTGTGTGTGTGTTTGTTTGTCCGTCTTTCACGGCAAAACGGAGCGACGGATTGAAGTGATTTTTTAAGTGGAGATAGTTGAACGGATAGAGAGTGACATAGGCTACTTTTTGTCTCTTTCTAATCCCCCACTTCCCTAAAATGGGGGGTGGAAGTTTGTATGGAGCATTCCGCAATTTTCAAGGTAGAAAGCTAAAAATTGGTATGTGAACTATTTGTGACTAACAAAAAAATCTTGCATCATTTTTTTTGGAAATCTGCCCCCAACCCCTTAAAAGAGGGGGTGTAATTTTATATGGGACTTTTTGCAGTTTTCAAGGTAGGAAGCTAAAAATCGGTACACAGACTCTTTGTTACCAACGAAAAATACCTGCCTTATTTTTTTTTTAATTTTCGATGTTACCCCGAATTTAACGCGAGCGAAGCCGCGGGCAAAAGCTAGTGTTGTATAAATTAGACTTTGAAATATACCCAACATAGTCTTCATAGCTCGAGTTCAACCGACGACGACGCAGAATTTGCAGAAAGCCATTTATAATGGAGACAATGGCTTGAGAATGATCTTATAAATGTCTAAATCGACGTTCAGTGCCAAAACTGTCTGGTTACTTCGCAGTGTGCAGCAATCAATGAGCGAGGAGCATTCAACTTCAACCCGGTTTAATTTCGAGCACATCGCGACTGCGCCGTTTGTCAGTCCCACCTAGGCTACTTTTCTTTAGAGATACATATACTTACTCGTTTAATATAATACACAGTGGCGTCTTATAAGTGTTCGTACTGTGCAGTCTTGACTTGACCTAATTAATTTCGTTGAGTCGATTGGCTCGGCAAACATTGTGGGCTTATTGATTTCCCATTGAGACTTTGTCCACGGAAAAACGCGCGTCGAGTTATGACTTGTGCTTATTTCAGACTAGCTTTCCGCTCGCAGCTTCGCCCGTGTTATTTTGGGTTTTCCGCGGGAATTTTAATATTTTCCCGTAGGAAGAATAATTTTGTGGCCTACGTTCATCGGGGATAATGTAGGATTCGAAATATGAAGTTTCGGAGCCTATTCAATGCAAACAATGAAATCTTTCCTCTTTACACAGGGTTAATTAATTGTAAAACACCTGCAACCTTGCAGTATTAAATAGCTAACATCATTAACTATAACGTTTGTTTTACGAGTTTTAAGATACAAACATTCTAGAGGTATATTAAATAATTATTCATTTGTATGAAAGTAAGCAGTAAGGAGCGTCGGTGGCGCTGTGGACTCGGCACTCGCCTTCCAATCGGGAGGTCGGAGTTTGAGACCCGCCATGTACCAATGTGTTTTTCGTTTCGAATTTCATATGTACATTTGTCTAACGCTCCTACGGTGAAGGAAAACATCGTGAGGCAACCTGCATACATCTGCGAAGAAATTCAATTATGTATGTGAAGTCGACCAATCCGCAATGGGCCAGCGTGGTTGACTAAGGCCTAATCACCCTAACATAGGGTAGGCTCGAACCCCTCGGTAGGGACGTATATGAGCTGTGATGATGATGATGATGAAAGTAAAATTTAACAAATAATCAAAAGTCGTAGAACAAACGTTGTTGTTTATGATAATAGCTATATCTAATCCTGCGAAGTTGCAGATGTTTTACAAATAATCTTGTATAAGTATAGTTTTTTTTAAAGAAACGTCGCCCTACACTAGGATTTTCTCCTTTGTCGTGGGTGCAATTACAAACATAGAATTTCATATGCACATACGCCCAGACCGGAACAAATTCCTGTAGGCCATACAAAATATTTGTCCCGTACGGGAAACGAACCCGCGACCCGTTGCGCAGTAGGTGATCACTCGACCTCTGTGCTAACCGTGTTGTCGATACAGTAAACATATGAACCTTCGTTTCACATAAATTTTTTGTTATCACTAACACCAAAAGGGCGTTTAGTTACACCATTGTAAATTTGATTGAAAAAAAAACAGCAATATTATTTGTTGGTAGTGGAGAAATTCCTCTTCAATAAGTACGCTATTCACTAATTTAGAGAGTATTTTTTTTGTTTCTCTTCCAATACCATTTTTCATCATCAGGATACCTACAAATTTTTCGCGCCAATAACTTTTTCGTGGTTCCCAGTTGAGTACATACGTGCCTAACTACCGTTTCTGTTTATTGAATTACTTTACCATGTACGCTCAAGGAATTTAATTCCGACCTATTTCGTTGACATATTGTATGACACCGACAATGCATTAAGGTCGAAAATTCCAATAGATATGTCAGATGCTGCCTCATCATCATTTCAGCCAAGAGACGCCCACTGTTGGACATAGGCTTCCCCCAAGGATCTCCATACCGATCCTTTCTGCGCCTCCCGCATCCAGCGGCTTCCCGCGACCTTCACCAGATCGTCGGTCCACCTTGTGGGGGGCCTACCAACACTGCATCTCCCGGTACGTGGCCGCCACTCGAGGACCTTTCCGTCCGGCCATCAGTCCTACGAGCGATGTGTCCTGCCCACTGCCACTTAAGGCGCATAGTACCGTCAATCATAAAAAATCACTGCAGAAAAAACCGATTCATTTCATAAATATTGAATAAAAAAATCTTTAAAAAAGATATGTTATTATTCAACGCATTCTTTAGTGGATGGTCTTCTTAATTTTTTGATAAATTAATTAAAACTTGGTTAAAATGTGACCCAAACATGCCTCGATTTTAAAACTGTAAACCTAATCGCTTCGTAAATATTAGGTTAAATCATATACTTTCGATTTCAATAAATAAAGTGAACAATATTCTAGGGGATGGTCTTTTTAGATTTTTCTTATTCACCTTTATTAATTTTTTATTGAAATAATTCATCTTACGCGTAAAGGTTTGCTTAAATATTCCCCTCGTTCTCACTCACTCACTCCTATGTAATCAGTGCGGGACGATCGACGCAAGGTCATTGGGAGCACTATGCGCCTTAAGGTTTGCAATTCTGTGGGCTATGTCGGTAACTCTAGTTCTTCTACGGATCTCACCATTTCTGATGTGATCACGTAGAGAAACCCCGAGCATAGCCCTCATAGATGATGCCTAGTTACGTATAAGCAGTGTATGTAAAGCCGTCCTAGTAGCATTCGTAGCTCTTATGGTGCCATATTGCTTTACGATATTCAACCTTAGGTGGGTTGCAAATTAAATTCCTCGGCTCTACATCTTTGCTTTTCTCTCGAAGATTTTCTTCACTAGCGGCTTTTGATACGAGTTGCTTGTCTTTGATGAGAGAACTAAAAAAAGAAGTTAGTCTGGCTATTTTATTCTTATGGTCCCTGTTATAATGATCATCCGCATATTGCAAAATGGTATAAAAATAGGATTCATTTTATTGTTTTAATTTATGCAGTAAATTTAACAATTAAGTAATTTTTTTTGTTTCACGATTAATAAAATAGAAACATGAATAGTTCCAAACCATACCCTTATTTCAATCAGAAATATTTCTCCGCATTTTTTTCCAACTATGCACTTTATGCGACAATTATTCAATAAAAATGTCAGTTATTTCGTTTTATTGAACAAAACTACAGATCCGTATACTGAGTCACAAACATCGTTGCAACTTAATTGCATCCATACAAATGCACTTCTGAAATTTCATCCGTAACGTAGAGAACGCGCACCTGATTTTAAATGATATAGCGTTTCGACATTCCGGTAATGTCTCAGTTTAATAAAACAGAGAACAAATAAAGGCAATGTTTGATTAAATAATGTGATTTAATAAATTATTAAGAAATATTTAAAAAGCATTCCAAAAATATATATTTTTGATTGTTTATGCTAATTTATATATTGTGAATTTCAAGCGGCTGCTTCTAGTCTTATCAATATCTTTTTTTATACTTCATATTATTAAATGAACTTTAACAATATCCAGGTAAAACTCGCTGCAATCTTCGGCCTTATCGTTCTTACCATACCATGAGGTAATATTAAGACCAACAGCTTCCCTGGCGTATGATGAAACAAAAATACGTCATGTCTTTCCTATCAAGTTAAAAATAATTATACGTCGGAGACAAGTGCAACGATTCTGCCGACCTTGCTTCAAATCTGCCAAGTCGCAAATGTAATATCGGAAATTGAAGTCGGTTTATTTGCTTGCTCGCCCAGGCACCGCTCCGTTTCCAGGTGAGGCGGAGCGGTTGGCTGTATTTACAGTCACTTGTCCTATTTTCCTGTATCAACAATTTGCGTGGTGCCTATTCGTTAGATGTTCGGATATAATCCCTTTGGTGCGATTCTAAGCGGCCTGCCCCGGCTACGCATGGGTAAAATTCACCGGTGATTTAACGATGGAAAAAACGTTCACATCATACCCTATCCAAAAAAATGTGGATAAGGTGTATGGTGTTGACTGCAATTCCTTTCCTGTAAAGATTTTTCTGTACAAATTTTGAACTCCCGTTGCACCTCTTCTGGGGTCTATATTAAAGAATCTTTTTTTTGTTCTACGTCATTATAACTATGTGTGCTAGAACTGCCAGATTTGAGCTCAACTAGTTCATTGGTTAACTATGATTTCATAGATCAGTCGACTGATCAATCACGATTGCCGTTTGTAGACAGTGGAGATTATAGACTATTATGCCATTGATTTTCTTCAAAACTTAAAATTTTTACTCTGTATTTTTAAACCCTACTTCCTGTAGAAACAACTTTAAGCATAATTATTTGATTCTAGAATCATTCTTGGTGCGAATAAAATTAAGTATTGTATGCATTGTAAACCATGTTTTTTTTTTAAAACTCGATTGAGCTACATTTTATGATATAAATGAACATTTTCTCTTTAGGTATGTCTACAATTCTTGGTCTTTTTCATCGAATATACTTTTTGTGTAAAATAAGGTCTGTTTCAGTATTACATTCGCATTTACAGCATTACGTTGCAGTTTTGTCCGAATTCGAACATACCCGGAACATTGCCAGTGCGAGGCAGCGAACTTCGTGCCTAACTGTATTTCCCATTTTCCGATATACTTTCCACGTAGGTAAGAGGAAATAACCCAACATTCAAAGCACATAATGAGATGCTATTAAACTGAAATCAGCCCTGCTCTCTGTGAAACGTGGCAGCATGTCAGTGATAGATTCTTTCAGGACTATGCAATCTATCAAATGGTGCTGAAACATGCGTCTTGCCGCCTTTGGTAAAGATGAATTGGATATTTTGCCAATGCGAGAAGTCGAATAGTGATCACTCAATCGATTTTGTCTCGCGTTTATTATGCTTCATTTGAATTTGCTATTTTGCATTACATTGAAAACAACTTAATTTAGTCAATAGTAATCGTCATCATACAAATAATAGAATTTGGTATCGATTATTTGGCGATTTTGCCACTGATCCTAAAAGAAACCTGCCTTAAACGAGGTTTAAGGTTTAACGCCTAAACGTCCTTAAATCCTGAAAATGATAAGAAGCAGACAATGCTTTCAATAAGATGAATGGTCTATTCGTCCCATCAATTAGTATTGTAGAACAATTCGATTTGTGATATTTCAAACCAGACAGCTGACACCAACATTGATGTTAAAATATTTAGATTGTGGTAGGTAGATCTTCGTGATTGATGGATGGCTTTCTTCATATATTCATGAAGCGCCGTACGCATTACAAACCACGATCACTGCATAGAATGTTTTATGATGAAGTTTTTATACATTTTATAGGCATATTTTGGCACGTTTTTGATCTAACGTCATCAATACCGTAGGTACGTTTAGTGTTTACCTTCTGTTTCGACACGGCACTCGCCGTTCTATTTCTGAAGCCCTCGGCTTGCGGTCTAGGTGTTTCATCTAACAATAGAGAATGCCATGTGTACGTTCATTTTCAGTATATCACTAGGGAATGCCATCCACGTAATGCTGAAACATGATGTGTCATTGTGTGACATAATGTCACAGGACTGTCAATGATTTGTCTAAAGCATCTTACTCATTACGTCCAGTTGCTGGGCAAAAAATCTCTCTTCGGCCCGCTACATCATGTTGGCGGCCAGGTGATTCTGTTTTTCAGTTGTCCATTATTTCGCACTAATGTAACTGTGTTGTGATATGCTCCCTTACTCGACTCTTACAACATAAATTGGAAGGGAGTGGCGACATACGTATTCTGAACGGAAACAAAAGGAACAACCATACCATTTTCCTCAGAAGTCTTGGCGACAAGAGACTGACCTGGGAATCACATCTCAGGAACATCATCGAAAAGGCTTAAACCGCATTAGAAATATGCCAACGTTAAATGGGTACGACATGTTGGTTAAACCCTAAAATCGCCCTAAGGCTGTACACCACCATTGTCAGGCCTTTAATAACCTACGCCCGCACGGTATGGGGTTCAAAAGCACTGCAAGTAACTGCTATAGAAAAACTGGCAGGTTGGCAGCGCACTGCGTGCCTCATAGCAACGGTTGCCATTCGATCAACACCAGCCATAACCGTAAATACACTTCTCCGCCTCCCACCTCTATATTGAGAACGAGTTGAAGTCTGGCATCTACAGGACTAACGCTGGCATAAAACACCGAAAATCTCGAATAATGAGGTCTTTACACCAAATTGTGTTTGATTGTTCACCACTCGCAATATATCATCAGATGTCTTGCTTCCAGAGTTCAGCTTCCACAAGAATTTTTCTGCAGAACTCACTAAAAGGGAGGACTGGGCTCAACGCCGTAATAGTGATGTCTCAGACGTTCGAAGCCTGGTGTGGTTCACTGATGGCTCCAAAATGGGCCCTAATATAGGATGTGGCATATATGCTGCCAAGTCCAAGGTTAGCAGAAGCGTAAACCTTGGTAAATATGCCACTATTTTCCAGGCGGAAGTTTATGCCATAATTGAATGTGTATAAGCCAACCGCTAGCGAAACTACGTTAACCAAAATATATTATACTCGGACAGCCAGGCAGCTTTACTAGCACTAAACGGCAACGTTATATAATCGAATCTAGTAAAAGACTGTGTGGAAAAACTAAATGACTTGGGGCAACGAATCAAGATAACCCTCAAATGGATACCGGGTCATACTGGAAACATCGGTATAGAAAAAGCCGATGAGCCTAGCAAGGTCAGGCCTAGGGACTACAGTTTGGCCCAGAACCTTTCTGCGGTATCTCAAAGAACCAGGCTATGCAATACTTTAAAACCCACCTACGACGAGCTACTGAACCTGAACAGGGGCAACCTCATCGTGATGATTAGGGCTCTGACTGGCCACTGCAACCTGAACAGGCATCTCTACAACATGAGACTTAAAGAAACTGATACTTGCAGATTCTGTGAACAGGAGCGTGAAACATCAATGCACCTCCTGTGCTTTTGTAAACCTCTTATTCACAAAAGAAGCCGACAACTGGGAACATTCCTTACCGAGATGATATAAAAATATTCTAGTCAGTGCCCAGCTAAAGGAGCACATGTAAGGCCTAATAAGTATTACTTGGAGGCTAGTCGAAATAGATCTTTGTAGGTCTCAGTGACGTAAATAGCCCCGAACTACGAATAATAATCGTAATTATTCTGAATCCGTCACCGCACGGTTCCTTAGCATTACCATAGGATATTTTTGTTTGGAGAATATGAAAATGGTTGTTGATTTAATTTTTATTCTATTGCCTTCAATAATCTTTATTTATGTTTCTGAAGCGTCAGTGGCGCTGTGGGCTCAGCACTGGCCTTCTAATCGGGAGGTTTGGGGTTCGATTCTGCCATGTACCAATGTGTTTTTCTAATTTCATATGTACATTTATCCGACTCTGAACAAAAAAAATCCTTAAACGTGTTTTCTTTCGATGTCGTTGAATAATCTTCTATTGAATAAAATCTATACATCTATACAAATAAATTAAATTGAAGTGTCTGTTTGTAATGTCATAATAACAAGTTTTTACTAAATGGGTATGAATGTATATCGGATACCAATAACAAAAACTCATTTTTTTGTCTGTCTGTTTGTTCCCGCTAATCTCCGGAACGGCTGGCCCGATTTTGGCGGGACTTTCACTAATAGATAATAGCTAATAACTAATAGCTAGTTACGAGTATATAAGGTATAACATAGGCTACTTTTTAACAAGATCTTTAAAAAAATGCATACGAAAATCAAAATGCTGCCAAAAGTTACTATTCCACGCGGACGAAGTCGCGGGCACAGCTAGTATTAAATAAAATATCGAGGACAATGTCCCCGTGTGTAATGGAAAAAGTTTTACGAACACAGTTAGAATGTAAATGTTAAGGATTTGTGGGGATCAAAATAGTATCATTAATGTTATACACGGTTATTTTTTTATCACCCTGGAAAATTTTAGGGACGCTTCAGGACACATCCATAATTATATAAAAAATAAAAAAAATGAAATAAAAATTTAAAAAAAAAATACAAAAAAAATAAAAAAATCTCAAAAAATGCTGCTCTTAACTAGTGCAACATTTTTTGGATTTTTTAAAAAATTAATATAAAATTAAATAAGTGAGTTATTTTTTTTATTCATATTTAAAACATTCTAATACCATGCCGTGAAGCGTCCCTAAAATTTTCCAGGGTGATAAAAAAATAACCGTGTATATTCACGGTGAGGGAGAGATACAGATTTGTTTATTGTTTTTGCTAAGTGTGTCTCCGAAAATGATCTGCATGGGCCACACAAATGATGACCCATATTTCTATGAATGAAGTTATTTATTGTGATTTCTTTTGAACAATCTTCTTTTGAATAAAATATTAAATTAGATATCAAGGACATATTACCGTGTGTAATGGAAAAGTTTTACGAAGACAGAATGTGAATGTTGAGGAATTGTTTTTGGCCCATATAAAACCGTATGAAACGTACGGAAATGTTGCAGGCCAACATCAATCATCGTTAATATTAAGTAATTTTATATATTTTAATTATTAATTGGAACTAAATCAGACTGTTATGTTTTACCAGTAGGTATGTAGGTAGGTAAGTTTATTTCCCTAAAACTATGTTCTATGTTAAAAAGTTACGTAAAGATCTGAAATCGAATAAGCATAATATGGTTCATAAATTGTTAATTACTTTTTCTGTGCAAAGGGACAACTGCGGCCTTCATTTAAACCAATATCTTTTTCTATTTCTCGTAATACGTAAATAGAGTTAGTAAACTCTAGGCTCCCTCATAGTTAATAGCTGTAACGTTGCGCCCTAGATATTAATTATGGTCCCGCTCTCGACCCTGTTAAGCAGGCCTTATTAAAAGCTTTAAACTTTTGTCAAGATATGGGGCTTTCCTGACACTTCAGTTAACCGATCATTCATTACACCCCTAACCAGACGAGAACGTCCGCAGAATACGTAATGTAATAGGAAAAGAATAATACATCGCCAAATACACTATCTAGCTAGAGAATGAATTATGTAATCATTGTAATAGTTTTGTGTACGGTTGTGCGAATTTCCTCGCCCCCAGAAAAAATGGTTCGAAAAGTGACATTGATGAAAATCCATTAACGCTCCGTTGATACCGTGATTGCAGCCCAACAGGTCAATTTACACGAATTGGGTGTATAGTTTCTACTTAAGTCTAAATAGCACACATAAAAGGCTATTTGGGAAATAATTAATGTTGGCGGGCTAGAATGCGAGACGCGTTAGGTAACCGGCGACGCCGACGGCGAGAGGGAGACGGCAGGCGGCGCGCGCCGGCAGCGCTATCGATCGGGGATGACGCCCGGGGTGACCCACATAGAGCCTTCGTGCACCCCCCTCTTCCAAACCGCGCGCCCCTACCCGCCCCCACCCGCCGCGACGAATTTTCATATCAGCCGGTTCTTCACGTCGAAGCAATGGCCTGCTACCCGACTCTGATACTAACGCCTTACATAATACATCAAGATGGCAGACCCTGTTGAATTATCTCCGCTTAAAATCTCTTTGTCCTTTTGACATTTAACGTTTATGTTTATTTTTAATGGGTCTCTACCTATATGCCGACGAACCTCATGTGGGGCTCTAACGACCGCGTTCAGTGCGAGGGGACGGAGTATTTTCTTCCTGTGGGGATGTTTTACGCCCCCGAGTTTTCAAGGTCAATTACTTTGAAGGACATTTACTCTATTATATCAATCAAAAAAATAAAATGGCTGATTTTTTCAGTATGTGTTTACTTGAATGTTTTAGGCGTTTAAAATTCGATGTAGCCGCTCTACATTATGAATGTTCTATTTTACCCTATAATAGTTTCTATGCTTTACTTGGCATGCACAGGGTGCGCAATCGTAACTGACCTATGGCTGGGGTGTCCCCAGGTCGGCCGCAGCCCTGCGGTGCATGCGTACTTTAAAGTTTTAATATAGCTCGTATATTCGTACCGCTACTATTGATCGGCTTGCAACAATACACGACAAGTATTTAAATAAATAATGAGCACTAAAATCAGTATACTTTCACGTACGAATAACAATTGCTGCTGATACTTAGTGAAAGAAATAGATTTGTATCTGAACGTTGAGTATACTTGAGGAATGCATATTATGAACCAGTTAATTTTAATAATTCTAACGCTTATTGAATATTTTATGATAATGATATGAATGAAATGTGTGCAATGCAAATCGTGACATAAATGGAGTATCATTTTCGTGTCATTAGTATCGTTCTCTAGGCAATGAAGCCTAGCGATTATATTAACAGCTTCCCCCGGCAAGGTCTCTGGGGGAAATAAAGAAATATACTCTGCGCTCTGAACCGACCGGAACAATGAATAGAAAAATCTTTTTGTTTAACGTCCCAGCTCGGAGTCGGTACAATGAAAAATACGCCAAGAGCGAAGGCATGGCGCAGGCTGGAATTGAAAAGTGCAACTTTGCGTTTTATTGTGCAAGGAAGGAGGCTCCACAGGAGATTGCGAATGAAATGCCTTTACCACTAATTCAACTCGCCTGACATTTATAAATCCAGCGCAGAATATATTAAGTTACAAGTACTCAATCTGGTTCAGTGATCGATGAAATCGTATTAGATTAGGTAAAACAGAGATTGTTATTGGTTTAAAAATATATTATTATTAAAGATCGCCTCCGTGATTCAGTGGTTGAGACCGTATTGATCTGGAGGTCCAAGGTTTGTTTCCTCACAGAGTTAAGGCTATAATAAGAATGTTAATAATATTCTTGTGCATCGAAAATCTATACTTACTTACTAATATTATAAAGCTGAAGAGTTTGTTTGTTTGCTAATATTATAAAGCTGGCGTCGACGAACGTTCGACGCCAGGCGAATAATTTAAAAAAAATATTTTACAAAAAATAAAAACCGACTTCAAAAACACTGAAAAGTTAAGAAATATAAGAATAGGTACAGACAACATCACACTTCTTATACTTTTAAGTATAGAAAAAAAAACATACGCATCGAATTGAGAACCTCCTCCTTTTTGAAGTCAGTTAAAATAGAGCCACAGATAAAGCGCGCTTCCATCTTCGTGCTTTCCTGTTGTGTGTTAAAAATGATGGTTTCCCTGAAGTCAATGTATTTGGTAATTGAGCTGATCGCTAAAGTAATAACGTTAGGCAAGTGCTTGAAGGCCGGAAATTAACAGCAGACAGGTAGCCCGGTACATCGGGATCCTGGGCCGCTAACGTCCTCACTTGACGATAATCAATCATAACTAGTAGTACGTAAGATGATAAATTGGTGATAGGATACATCGCTTTAGATCTAGCACACCGCCGCAGCACTGAGACCGTATTTTGCTTTACTGATTTATTTAACATCACCTACTGTTTTCATTAGTTAGCTTAGTAAAATTAATATATCCAAGTATTCTTTTGGGTAGGGGTAAAACTAATAAAAGTTTGTTAATGAAATTCACAATTTTTTAATATATTTATATGGGAGGCTCCCACCATCCTCTAAGGAGTAGAATGAGTGTGTCAGTTTATACGGAACTTCGTCGATTTTGGACTCGGGAGTATGAAAATTGGATTGTAGGTTGTATTAATTATACCTATAAATGATCTGTTTTAATATTTTTGCAATTGAATGGTTGAAATGAGGTTGAAAGTTACTCGTAGTATGAGAAAATTGTCATTTACCGACTTCAAAAAAGGAGGAGGTTCTATGTTCGACTGTATCCATTTTTTAATGTATGTTCATCGATTACTCCGCCATTTGTGGACTGTTTTTAACATTCTTTTTGTAATAGAAATAGTATACTCCTGAGGTGGTATTATTGTCACCAAGTCATGATCTGATGCCATCATCAGATCATCAGGTCTCAGAAAAATTGAGGGAAACCCTTAAATTTCATAGCCACGTTCAACGTGTTTCATGTTTTTTCTGAAGATAGGTAGTCATTTATTTTCATATGGTAGTCATTATATCATGCTACTGAGCTGATGGTGGAATAACTAGTAGGGTTCGGGAATAGTTAGGAGTTCGGGAATAATTCTTTCAATACTGTTTAGAGCGAAAGACATTTTAGTTTAAGTTCTTCTAGTGTTTGCTTTAAAACTATCCGATGGGTCAGATTCAAAATTATCTCAACGAGAATTTATCTTTTCCATGTTTTTTCATTCTCTCAGCTGTTTTGATCCACATAAAAGTTCCAAGAACCTTGGAAAGTCAGGATAGAAAAACGCACCGATTAATCTTCCCATCAATCACTCAGTTGGGCAAACACTCTTTGAGTTCTAAATAGCAATAGAGTTTTTTAATATAACTGAAGTGTTGTTATACTTTTTATAACTGTGTAGTAATAGTGTGTACTCACTATTTATTTATTTATTATCAGGCAACTTAGGCCCATAGATATATATCATATATACGGCTAATTTATTACATTGTCCACGCTTATTCTAGCACAAATTTTCTTTGTGGTTCTAGAACACTGGGCCGAATGTGCAACAAAGCGGGTCCATGGCAAATTATTGATTTTCTAAACATAGAATCGTACGTGCAGCCTTAGCTTTACTGAATTTTTAATGGCTCATTCGTATGTCAGACAATTGTTCCAATTTTTAGAACTTATTATTATAGTCCGTTCGCATGATGTTGATTAAACTTGCAAAACTAAAGTCTACTGCTGCTTGACCCATCCATATTCTTTCATTCATATTTACCATATATGTATATTTATTCTAACAAAAGGTTTAATGGGCCTGATGTAATGCGTGCAAAGCGCCTTTTCAGTTGTACGAGTTTCCATTTCTCAATGGTAAAGTAATAAATTTTCGCACATGTGTTCAGGGCCGACACTTGGGATTTAGTCGGGCGAGACATGGCTATTTTCGAAGATCCCATAAAATATAAACGTCTTAATTTTATTTATATCGGTTGCCTAGTCTATGGCTTGATATTGATTGTAAGCGCTTCCATATCCGACATATTTGAAATAATATACTTATAAGTGCATAGATAATTTTTAATAAGCAAGCTAATTTCACGAAAAATGTTATGACTCTAAATTCTGAAACAGCTTGCGATAAGTTTTTTTTTTGTATATACCTGGTTATTATTAAATCAGGAGCCAAATTTTGTTGCTTGTTCAGACAAGCAAAATGAACAACTTTTTTTGACTATGGGATGGGACCAATCTTGAAATCGCAAAAAAATCTGCTGTTCCATAGATTTAGGTTCAGCTGATTTTTGAAATAAATAGCTTCTCGTTCTGTTCACGTCGTTACTGAACGCCTTTTGGGACAGATACCTACCACATAAATTTTCTCTTAAATTAAGTTCTCCCAATTTGCAATATGCAATTGGGGCATAGGGCGATGGCTATCGCGGATCGGGAAAGCTGTCAACGTACCGGCTGTCGATTGTGGAAGGTTACGGTAGGGCGGGCTGGCAGCGGCAGAGGGCGTCCCGCGGCGGCTGCGCTGAACGGCGGTGAGCGGCGGCGGCGGCGCGGCGCTGGCGTCGTGACGCAGTGTGACGTCAGTGCGCCGTCGGCTCGATACGCGCCGGCCCCGCCGTCAGTCGCCGCCCGAAGCAGGCCGCCGAGCGTCGCACCCTCAGCGACGTAGCCAACCGCGCTCTCTCTCATACCGGGTTTTAGTTTTGTACCACGATGACATAGCCCTAGTGCCGTGCGACTAGACTACGTGACAACGCACATATTTTTAAGTTTTTCGTTGGAACGAGGAAACCGTAAAGGTCCCCGTTGTTGCAGAACTAGCGAAGACCCACCCCATTCCGTTGAGGAACAGAGGCGAGACCGAGAGGCGGCTCACACCTATTTGTCCGCCTTTTTCTAAAGACTAACAAAAATGGGCGAGGTGAGTGAGGTGCTTGCAGTAGTGCTTGTTTTAGCCTTTGCAGTAGTGAGCCCGACGTAAGGGGGCCAGTCAGTGCTTACGTGAGATGCAAGTGCATGGCGACCAAGTGAGTGCAGAAGACGTCGGCGCTGAAGTCAAAAGACCGGCGATACATTCATTGGCGACTGAAAGCAGTGCTTGAATTGTTCAGGGAATGTTCCTAGTGTTGGTTTATGTAGGAGTTCATTTGCACGATCCCCTTCCATTATTGCCTTTGTTCTTCTACCAAAATAGACTTGCAGTATACTAGTACTCATTGTAGAGTATATTATTATTACTAAACTTAATTTTTGTTGTAAGTTTTTTTTTACCATTTTTTATATTGCAGATTAGTAGTATTTGTAGATTAATATTTTTATAGATAGTAGAATAAAGAATTTATAATCAATCTTATTTAAGAAATAAAGAAAAATCTTGCCAATAAGCACGATATACAAGGCACGGCGCCGGTCAGGTTGCGTAACTTGGCCGTATCGATCTGTGCAGAGAGCGAGATACTTCGCTATTCAGTATAGATCCTTCTCTGATACAGACTTCCGTAGTTTTGATTATGCTAAGGGAATCTTGCATGCTTATGAATATCCTTTCATCCAGTTCAATGGCAAATCTGGAATCACTATATCATTTTGTTGTCAGATTAATCATCTTCAAATTTTTAAATTTTGCAAATTCGAATGCTTAAGATTTAATTGTACTTTCTTTGTGTTATTTCTCCAAATTTTGTTCGTGGTTTGAATCCATTAATTTATATTGAAAGCCAAAGGTCATTAATTATTTGATTCGAAATTTGTCACGATTACGATTCCTGAGACCTTGAATCTTTAAATGACCTACTTTCTTACAGATTGATTGAACAAATAGAATTTACAAAATATGAAGGATAATAATATTGTATAACTATGGAAACTGTATAGAGATTAGTAAATGTCCTAGAATTGATTGACATCCTTCCGGCGACTTTTCCAATCGTCTCTACTAGCGAGCTCTGTGTAGAAGATTCGCTAGGTGCTCCGAAGGAAGTAGCTAACAGGTTGACGCGGGAGCAACCGTGCTTCGGACACGAGAACTATAAGCCCGAAGGTTTATTAGAAAATTGCCTCGTCATTATGTCATTTAAATCGCATAGAGTAACGTCGCTCTATTGGAGTATTTCCTTTATCCTTTATGACGGCAGCTTGCATCAATTAGGACGTTAGAGACACGGTCACCGGGTAAATTGTTAATTCGCCGTTCATGAATTGTTTCTTCGAGTGTAGATTTTTAATAGTTTATGGATTTACCTACTTTATTGTTATTGGTTGTAACGTTATTGATTAATAGCTCAGAGAGAGTAGTACAAGAGCAATGCAAGGGCACTATACAGACACTTATTACCATCATTCCACCGAAAATAATAAAGTAAATGTTGCAAATATATTTAATTCCCCTTGCCAATAAACCGATTTTTTCAATAAAAAGGAGGCAACAATTCGAAGTGAAAGATGAGTTTTGGATAGACACCTAGAAACCCCTTTTTAACGCTCGTTCCGTTTTGGTTGCGTTTCCAAAAAATAATATTCCCAAAAATATATTAGAGGTATGCTTGCTAATCGTGATTAAGATTTGAAGAAGGCGATAATAACAAGTCGATTATCTCAATAGAAAAGGCAGGTTTCTTTTTAAATGTTATCTAAATTTAGAAAAAATAGAAAAATTCAAATAAACATTAATATGGAATTCCTGTTCACAGTGGCAAGTAATGCGGATCGATGAGAATCCTTGATGTTATAGTAGAATCCTTTGTCTCGGTAACTTTTCTGTGTTCTCGACGCATATCAATCTCAATGTGTAATATCATTGTCCTTTTTAACATATTTAATGTTAAAAATGACAAAAAAATCTAAAATTTGGTTTTTAAACTAATATCCAAATAGATTGTCCTCGAAAATAGAAAATAAAACTTGTTACTTATTTTTTTATTCCTTATGTGTGTGTTTCATTATTTGTTCCATTTGTAGCACCATCTGTATGTATTGCGTTTATCTATATAGTAGCATTTTATTGTTACACACAGCATACGAGATTCAGACGTATTGATTTGCTGATTGTTGATCATAATAGCGCATCTGCTTCAATTTAATACGTAATCGCTTAACTTTGTTTCTCGTCGAATATTATGGATGCTTTATAAGTCTGATTTGATAATAAATTTGAAAAAGTTTCTAAAATGATTACACAGTCAATGTAAATTGAAGAGTTTAGTCAATGTAAATTGAAGAACCTTTCTGATTACTATATATTTTCACCTTAAAAGGTCAATCATGGAACTATTATCCCGGACATTATTATCAAGGGTTATCTTTGTTTTTGTTAATATTTTGTGTTCTTTTGCTCCTTCAGGTTCAAATCGACAGCTGTGTCAAAACGTCATTTTCCCAAATGGTCAACTTTTAAAATCAATGTTATTGCTATTCTTGTTGTACTGAGATAATAAGTACAGTACAACAGATAAATGATTCTTTATCTGTTTCAACGAGACGCACAATAAAATCATGCAGACGATCGTTTTTTAAAACATTGTATTACACTTGATTTATTCAAATGTAAATAAGTCTTTATATAATTATCTAAATGACAAAGATTAACCAGCATGATCGCTATCTTTTCTCATATAGATATCCGTTCTTCTGATTAACTACATTAGAATACAAAAGTCTAGTCTGTATACAATGATACAGTATGTAGATATCAATGGCCGACGTTCACATAGAAAGTTATTAATATCACTAACGCACATCAAATTAACTCCTGCCGTGCAGTGTGTTTTGGCAACGGTCGCATAATCGTGCGTCGGTGGGGCGGGGTGTCACGGAATGTGTCTCTCGTTAATGTTAAAAATAATTGTCTCATTCACTATCACACGTCTGCGGACACTATGATAGTAACCAAACATTTTCGGTACAAACCAGTTCTTCGACCCTGGCAATGAATCTTTCACTGGCAATGAATCGTTCATTGACATTTCTATTTAAATAGATAAGAACATATTTTTTTTATATTAGGCCATACCCTGACGCGGTGACGGCATGACCTAATTTCAGCTTTCGTAACACTCAGCTTGATATTTATAAAAAGCCGTGTATGTTTAATACGTTTTTCGTCTGTATATAATTTCAATATTCTAAATTTTAATATCAGAGCGAACCGCCCGTAACAGGATTGTTCATATATTTGCAAAGCAAATCTTTTGCGATGGACGTCTTACCCTTCGAAACAACGCTTTAACCCTTTCAAAACGTTAATGTTTCATAACCGAGAAAACCAGATTCGATTTTCCATCAGATATTCCGGTTTAACCTTTATAGAGATTATAAATGCGGACGCTGGGGTCCGAGGGTGGCAACCTTGTCTTTTAGCTATTTATGTCGAGGGTGCCGAGTGGGGGATGGTGCGCAGCGCGCATGCCCGCTGCCGCTTATGTAATGCGGGGCCGGACACGCCGCCGCATGTCTGCCACTTCAGCTAACGTGATCTTATGCCATATGAATATTCCATCATCCTCTCGCCGCGTTTATGGCGCCCTTTATGCTTCAAATTAAGTGGCCTGAACCAACAGTCCATTACTATTGGACCATCTCGCCCCGAACACCCTTTTTGTGCCTTAAGTAATTGCTCCATCAGACTGCCGCAATCTCTTAGAGCTTCCGCCTTAAGCGCACTAGTTATTCTCATCGCGACCTTCAAAGGAATTCAGGGCACGGTTTAATGAGGCGTGTATGAAAATGATGATCAATTATCGGTAGCCGCGGACTTGTTTACGGCAGCACGGACGCATTTAGCAGCACTGAAATTACACCCCCTGTCCCTGTCGAATCAAATGTGTTCGTTACCGCAGTTACGTAAGGACTCGTTATTGACAGACAGTCACAACTTTCTGATTGTATAGACATACATACATTTCAAACAGAGGTACAGATACATATAACTACTATTATCCATGTTTTTGATTAAGTAATGATATCAACTGAACTGCGGATTTTAAAAAATAAGTGTAGTTGAAACAAATTCATTAAGTACTTAGGAAAAACTAGACCAGCGTTTAATTTACATAATACTATTCTGACTATAAAATAGGAAAAATTCATTCTCCATCTCAAAGCTCATATGTTCAAATATTCAAACAAGCTATGAAACTGGAGATATTTGGAAGCTATTCTCCACTTTTCTATTTTGAACGCGAATTTCGTGCAGTATTCTCAGCGGGTTTTCCTTTTTTTGTCATGGAATTAGAGAAAAATTTAATATGTTAACAATTGCAATGAACGTAAAAAGATAAGTGTGTATATTTTTTGTCAATAGGTAGAGTAGTAGATTTAAGAAAATTTGCCTCGAATTAGTAATTTCCCCCACATCCACGAACATGGTAATTACATTCAAATTATGTTTACTATTGTATCAATTCTTGAGGACAAAGAATTTACTGAAATAAAACGCGATAACGATGAGTGTCATCCATTGCAGGAAACGTGCAATCCTTAATAGGAATTAATTGCCTGCATGCACCTACATCACGCAGTTGCTATATCACGAATCGACAGCTAAACGTCTGTATTATCAGAGTAGTGTATGCCGTTGGTAGGTTTGCACAAACAACTAGCCCTGCTCAATTGGCCGCCATTGAGTCGCACTGACAGGGCTATGGAGTACTCTAACGGCAAGGTTATAGCCACGCGATACTCATTGTGTGCGCCAGTGTCGTGCCGCTGAATGCTTCACAATTCATACTTTGTTGATAGATCAATCTCTAGATAGCACTCGGCTACCGCTTATTAGGTTCTTGTAAAATTTGACCCTTCTTTAAGAGTCTTTTTTGTGTTCTGATTATGTCAGTATCTTCTCGAATATTGTTCTTGTATGATCTGAGTATATTTATAAGTTTATTTGAGTTTTTGTGAATAATTATAAAATTTCCGAAAATTATTGCACGACGTTCATGTAATTTATTAACAAGAGTTTTGAAAAATGGTTTCTAATTCATGAATTTTATTGGTTTTGATTTTTTTCAAACAACTATCATGTTTGGCTTGTTGATTTTCAAGTCTTGGAAAGTCTTTACATATTATGCGATGTTAACGTAAAATTCCATCTCAATTTTTTTTCGAACATCAAAAAATATATCTTAATTTATAATTATAATGTAAATTTGAAAAATTACAATTTGATTAACCTAAAATATGTTGAAGATTTCTCGGACTTGTATAGTTTTCAATCACACCCACCCTCATCCATTTTGCATGGCCCATAGGGCCGCCTTGTAGAATGTGTCTAGCCCTTAGTTGTGTTTACAGCATGGCAGATCCGACTCGTACCGCGTCGCAACCATCGGCCCCATTAAGGATGATAATAGAACAGCTGACGGCCAGTATAAGGTTTTTATTTCAGTCATCTTCCATTTTATAACCTCTAGTTACGATCGACTCTTCAAGTGTTGAAGAGCCTTCGTTACTGGAAATAGCATGCTTTCATTTTTTATATTATGATTATTCATTGTGTTCCTTGTGTGCAACGCCTGTGATTTTGATTAAAAATTGTGCTACTAATGTTAATGCTCAAGCTGTGACCGACTAGGGATTATTGAATGGAGTTAACCCTTCCCTTGTCAATATTTTCAGACACGCCGGAAACCACCTGCGAAAAAACGGAAAACAGGAGATTTAGATGATCTGAAACAGGAGTTAGACATTGACTACCACAAAGTAACACCCGAAGAACTTTACCAAAGATTTCAAACACATCCAGAAAATGTAAGCCTGTTCACGTCACCCGACTGTACACTTATGTCTGTAACCAACTGTCTAAACAAAAATTGTAACTAATTAAGATTCAAAATACCTATTATATGTGGAGCAGATAAAAAATCGTTACTGGTGTCTCTACTAAAACAGCCGCCCAAATAATTTTTAAATAGAATTTTAATTAGGAACTAATTGTATTTTTTTTAACTAATTTCTATTTTTAACTATGCAAAAAATCACCTACATTAGCCGATAAATACGAAAAAGAATAAGGCCTCACGCCCATTTTAGGATTGGATGTCAAATTAATGATCGTAAAAAGAACCCAAAAAATTTTCAGCACATGTTTTCATTACAGGGCCTTAGTCACGCAAAAGCGAAAGAGAACCTAGAAAGAGATGGTCCAAATGCACTCACACCACCAAAACAAACACCCGAATGGGTGAAGTTTTGTAAAAATTTGTTCGGCGGATTTGCGTTATTACTGTGGATTGGTGCTATTCTATGCTTTATTGCTTACGGAATTCAGGTTGGTAATATTTTTAACGTATATTTTAGTTGATGTTAGTGTTTAAATTATTCAAAAAAATCATTAATAGTCAAAATTGTTATCATGTATTTCATGATAATGTCATATGAATGAAATATTCATTCTTCAAGTTTGCATGTAGTTCTAACTTTTTGTAATACTTCAGGCAAGTACCGTAGAGGAACCGGCGGACGACAACTTGTATCTCGGCATCGTATTGGCGGCGGTGGTGATCGTGACAGGCATTTTCTCGTACTACCAGGAAAGCAAGTCCTCGAAGATTATGGAATCGTTCAAGAACATGGTGCCCCAATTCGCAACCGTCATACGCGAGGGTGAAAAGTTGACACTGCGCGCTGAGGATCTGGTGCTCGGAGACATTGTTGAGGTTGGTGGATTGGTGTTATCATTGTACACGTTTAGAGCAATCTTTGTCATTACACATCATGCTACTGGTGAGACCTGTATATATGTTCTAGAATCTATCAGAATTTATGGAGATTAACAGTAATCTTCACGTAAACACATGCAGACTGTTACAGTTCCAATAATTAAATATTCTTCAAACTCCTCAAGTGGTTTTCCGTTCTTCTTGTGATCGAATTGTTCTTTGGTACATTTAAATTTGTATATTTGGCCCCTAAACTCTTTTCGAATTTATCGATCATAGTTTCAAGTACAAGTTTAACCAACAGTCTATCGTCTATCACGTGAAAAAAAAAAACCATACAATTTTGCATAAGTTACATTCGGAACTAATTTTGAGCAGATAATGCTACAAGAGTGCGAATCCGTTACTAGGTGAAGTTCGGCGACCGTATCCCTGCTGACGTACGCATCATCGAGGCCCGCGGCTTCAAGGTGGACAACTCCAGTTTGACCGGCGAGTCCGAACCCCAGTCCCGCGGCGCCGATTTCACCAACGAGAACCCTCTCGAGACCAAGAACCTGGCTTTCTTCTCTACCAACGCCGTCGAAGGCACTGCGAAAGGCATCGTCATTTGCTGCGGAGATAACACGGTCAGTGCTCTTACATTATGATGCTTGTTTTTTCATGTAACCTAGGGTGTAAGATACGTGTTTCACCAGGACACCATGGAAGCGCCACCAGCATGTGATTTGGCGCAATTCAGTAGCCACTCACAAATTGATTGCATTACCATGCGAATATCGGTTAAGGTATTTTCCATATGATTATTATCTCGTATAGAATATTTGTTGGTAATGCAACTGATTAAGTATTTCGAAGTGGTCCAGAAAATTAGTATTTGCCCTAACCCTGATCGCCGCGTTTATGACCCCGCACTCTGCTGCGCTCAATATCTGTCGACTAGCCATCGGCAAAAACGCTGCATCCCACCTCGTAACTTAAGGGATTTGGGGACTGTCTGGTAAAATGGACCTATTCCAAACCCGGATGAAACTAATTTAACAGATACCACTAGACTAAGAGTTTGACGCCGTTTAATGGAAATCCGAGGGAGCCCCACATATCCCGCATCTAAATAATAAAAAAGTGTGTAAGGAGTTTTGAACAACATCGTACAGAAGTTAACAAACATGCCGTGGTGCATTTTTCAGAAAACAGATGAAGCTCTAGGCACTCCTCACGCGCTGGGAGACGACGGCTCAAACTCCTCTTTGGGCAGGTCCAGCTGTTGGCGTATTATAATGAGCAAACACGCTGTCACACGGTCTACCTGATGTCTAATGTCTTTTTATTTTTAATCGACCGACTTACATGTTGGTGGACTCAAATTTCCAAACGGCCAGCACAGAAAGCGTTTCCATTTGGGCTCTGGCGACTTCACTTACGCGCAGGAGCTCAATCTAATACATTGCCCACGGCAGCGGCTGCGTTGTCCCCACTCCTCCCTCTGCCACCAGCCATTTCTCTATCCCTTTCCCCTCTCGCCTTCCTCAACAAACTTATCTCCCTTGATTAACAAACTGCACCTATGCTATACCGGGTGATCAATCTAAATGGGTCAGTAGCGAGAAATCAGAAACTATGAGAGATAGCGAAGTTTGTTCTTAGGAACCATGGCGTCGATTTTAGATTTAATAATGGCATTCAAATTTTATTTAACTCTCATACATAACCGGGAATCGAACCTGGTCAAAATCTCTGTAAAAATGTTATAAATTCTGCAAGTTTTTTCGTTGTTGCCATGGTTCCTAAGAACAGATTTCGCTAACTCTCATAGTTCCAGACTTCTCCCTACTGCCCCATTTGGATTGATCACTCTGTATACTATTCCTCTAATCCATATCACATACCGGGAGATGAAACGACAATGTATTAAATCACATTCAAGCTCCAATCTGCCATCCGGGAAACCCCACAATCAAGCAGATAAAATAATAAAATATTATTTATCTGAGATCAGTTCAGTGGGGTGGAGCTACTCCCTCCTCACGGAAAGTTTGGATTGTACCTTATAGCGATAAACGATAAGAAAACACAGTTATAGGTGTCACAGTTATATTCGTATTACCTCCATTAAACTTCTGTATTCATATAAAAGCCTTTGGTGAGTGACTTTATGTAAAAGAGGCGTGGCGCGGTCGGAGGCGGATAGTCAAAGAAACATATATTTTATTTATTTATTGATTCTATATGTACAAAAGAAGTACAAAGGCTATTTTGTATAAACCCTGCCCAAGGTATCAACGTAGAGCCCAAACTGCTGGAGCTAGAAGCATGACATTCGGTACAGGGGTTCGTTGACTTAGCGCGAACACACACACCCGACTATCGGTGACCGATTTTTTGACGGTGGAAAATGAAACAGAAGGAGTTCTACGTTGCAACGCACACGAACTATGCGTCCCCGCAGACCGCAAACTTTTTATCGACCGATAGTTTGGTCGGCGTCTTAATTTGTATAAAGATGTTTCCAAGTGCGCATATTATAGCGATTAAGTGTCGGCCGACAAAAAAGTTTGATGGGCTTCACAATTGCCTTCAAACTAAACTATTGGCGAACTATCGGCCGACCGCTTGATCAGTATGGCCCTCTTCCCCGCCCGCACACTGCCGGATTGTTTTGTCGGCCGACTGCGGCGCGTGCGTTTTTGTACGTGATGGATCGACTTCGTCGCTACTTGTACAGTCTGATTTTTAATTCGACGGAAATCTGACAGATGTTATCCATAGACAAATCAGATATAATAACCTTTTCTGCTTAGAATTTTTTAAATATTTAATAACAAAAATTATGAAACAGAATTAGATCAAGCAATGACATTGTAAAATAGTGTTTGTTTTGTGTACTCAATGCACACTAGCTAGAATGTAAATTTTTAAGTGCTAAATGGAGAAAAAAAAGAGTATACAACATATTTTTCAAATAAAAATATTTATTAATTTAATCACTTATATCATCATTGTCGTCATCATCATCAACTCGGATCATAAAAGAATCACACACTATCCAGCAGATCATTAAGAGGGCAAATTTCTTTAATGATATGGTTGATGCATTCTTGCCATTTTTCAGCTGTGATATTATAATTATGCCCTCTAATATTAATTGTTTCACTTTGCGCAACTCGGACCGCGGTGCATGACGAGGAGTAAATAGTTTTATAATTTTAGATTTGACATCTTGTTTATCGGCTCTTAGAAGAAGTAAAAATTTTTACAAACGAAGAGGTTTTTTCTAAAAAAGGTTGGCATGGATTATTGAACAGGGACAATTATTGTAACTTTAATAATATGATATTAAACAGTGTAATTGCCATTTTAATATTATCAGTAAAATTTTTAAGTCTTAGTTTTTCTAATTGAAACCTTAAATACTATAAAGGTTTATTTTTTATTTTGCTAAAATGCTCTCCCTTTTTAGGAAGAGATTTTCAATGTTGGCGACACTTCTGAAATGTCAGAATTCTGTCGAATTAAAAATCAGACTAATAGAAACATACTTATCGAAAATTTAATTTAGGAAATTAAAAAGAGAGCCGCGCTCTATAAAAAAAAAACTTACAGTACTCCGATGTTAATCTGAAAAAAAAACTATGGGAAATAGTTTGTGAAGCAGTTATGTAAAACTTTCCTTGCAATATCTATTACTGTAGATGGGATGCAGCTAGTAACCCTCGACTTCTCTTCTTCGTCCTTTATCTTCTTTTTTCAAGTATAAAGCAAGAAGAATAGTTCTAGGCAACATTCCACGCGACTGATCTCTTCACCAACTCTAGCCAATCGGCCGACTATTTGTTAGCTGGTCTGCGCACTCACGTCCAACCCAACTGTTTTGTTGGCCCAGTGTGCGGATAGCAACCCAGCCCGAATAAACTATCGGCCGATATAAAGTCTGCAGTCTGCGGGCACTCAAGTCGGTCAAAAGATATCATTGAATCCCGGCCGACCCGATTGCCGGTAAAAATGGATCGTTCGTAAATGTAAATTGTCGGTCGTGTGCGCTCGCACTTATGTAGGCGCCCACTATCGAAGGAATTTTCAAAATTCCCACAGTTGAGTTGAGAAATCCCCATTTAAAAAAATAAGGTAATACAGTGCTAATAAGCTTTATTAAAACGAAATGGCACAGCTAGTTATTCAATAAAATTTTTAATTTGAAAAATTTAAATTCCGTAGGCGCCTTGCACAGCACTAATTTTAAAATTTTCTTGGTTCAGCGACCCAATTTTCGTAATACCAATAAATTCAAATAGTAGTGACAGTATCGAGTAATTCGTCGATTAAATGTTTTATGTTTGATAATTTATACAACATGAAGTTCTAAATTTCTTCGATTAAATACATTCAAATGCCGTTTACCTAAATTTCTCAGGGAAACTGGTCAATTAGCATTTGGAACTCGCCTAATTATAGTTTCATTTGTATCATGCGGCGTTTCCTTTTTTAGGCATAACATTTAACGTGGCATCAATTGAACAATGGCGGAAATTATAAAACGCTCCTTCATCCTTGTGCTCTTTATGTTGCTGGCCAGTAACAGCGGTGACTAACGTGCTCTCTGTATGAACATTTAAGTTCCACGAATTGTGTCCAATTCGCTAGTTACTTTTTCTGCAAATGTCATGACTAAGGGCGAAAAAATTTTAACGAGTGTGGTGGGTATTTGAAGAAATTCCCATTTCCCATTCGGAAATTCACTAGGGGATCCAGGGCTATCTAGTTTTATTGGCTTCTGTATTGAAATCTCCTAGGTACTCTCCCTTTTTAAAAACTGGAGACTAGCTAAAATCAGAATGACCAGTAAAAAGCTTTAACTTATGACTTCCAAAATAAGCATTTCAATAATAATTATAAACACAAAAATTACCCTTGAAATAAAGTTGCCGTTCATGTTTTTAAGATAATTATACTACACGATAAAGTTATCATTAAGAGTCGTGAGTACGTACCTAATCAGACTACGACCTCTAAAAAAAAACGTCAACCCCACGCATGTCTGATACGCCACAGTCATTGATGACTAACGTACGTTAAGTACCTACCCACTTGTTTGAGCAATTTTCTTAACAATCACCGTTGTCACTCAAAGCAGCGATACAACACTATGCAGTCGTGATACAGTATCCGGCCGTCTAGCTGCAGCAATGCTGCTGTAATGTAAACCCGATACAGCTTCGATACAATCGCTTTACAGTAACAACTTGAAAAGAGTAGAAGCAAGCGGAATGTACCAAACACAGAAGTCAACCAAACAAATGCAGTACATCATCGATAAGAATACATATAAGAAACTGTGCCCCACACACAAATATCTATGCCCATTAATTGAAGCTATTTCACATGTACACCATTTAAATAGCTTGTGCGATAAGACGATAGTAATTTAATACTCGTACATCATGCGAATATAAAGATACTAGACAAATAAAATAACCACCTGCTACTATTGATCAGCAAAGTTGCGAAAACTGTAGTGTATTTTCTTGATAAATTGTAAAAATATGGTAAGAATTTGAAATTGGGAAAAGAAAACGATTCCGATATATTAACCTTTGCAAATGTAACTAAAATTTGTTTTTATTTATACCTATCTGAACCAAACCTGCATAGAATTCTTGTTATTTATCTTATAACTAGTGAGACCGGCAGACGTTGTCCTGTCCGATTACAGCGCCACCTACTGGGTCCAATTGTACTTTTAAACCTTCCCTGGACCTATTCAAATACACAGAAAATTTCGTAAGAATCGTAATCTTACAACTTACATAGTTTCGTAACAACATACAAGGTTATTTTTTAGTCCTAAAAAAAATTTGTGTGCTTGTTCAGACAAGCAAACTAACAACTTTCACTATGGGACCAACTTTGAAATCGCAAAGAAAAAATCAGCTGTTCTATACATCTAGGTTTAGTGAATTTTAATAGTAGTTTATGAAATAGTCACCTAGTAGGGGGTCTTAAAACACTAGTGTGTGTTTAAAATTCGAGGCTTGCCGAGAATTTTAATAGTACCACACGAATGTTTTAAGACCTAATTATGTGTAATTTCATACACTACTTTATCTACACTCATGCAATCAGTGGTTACCTAAATTCCATTTCACTACTATCAGACATTTTTTAAGTAAAATTAAACTTTTCTTTAACCAATAACAGCAAAATAATGAATGAAAAATTCAGAGAAATGGCGCCAACACCAACATTCTACCGCGCATGCGCTGTTGCACGCGCCGCCATAGACAATGTACTGGCACAAAAGAAAATTGTGACAAAACCTCCTTGGTCGGGCTTCCTCAATCGAACTGTATTTTATTGGAATTCGAGTTACATTAAAGTACTGGTTTTGTATGGCGAACCTGTATTATAATGTAATTTCTAAAAGGCCAAGGGCTTTAAGTTATGCCTTTAAAATATTAGTGTTGAGTTCTTGATATTAGAATTAGAACATGAGTGTAGATAAACATTTGTATGGAACAGCTGACAATATTTTATTTTAAATCAAAAGCATTGAGTAGTTACTTACGACTTAATTTATACAAAATGAGTCATAATAATTTCTCACATTCCCATTTGACACGTAAGCTATGCCATCTGTGCAGTTTTGGATGGAACTTATTATAGATTGTTCATCGGTGCCCCGTGTCCGTCAGCAGTCAACACAATAATTTTAAAAACACCTATTTTCAATTTCATAATCTGCAATTCAATAATTTCTATGCGTTGCGTTAAAATTATTTATTTTAATTTTAAAATAAAACAGTTATTATTTTTATTCTTGTACATTTCCGGTCACAAATCGGCATTGTCATTTGAGATTAGGAAATACTCTCTTATTTATAAAACTCTGCCGTTGCGTAGGTGATGGGCCGCATCGCCGGTCTTGCTTCTGGCCTGGACACCGGAGAGACGCCGATCGCAAAGGAGATCCACCACTTCATCCACCTGATCACCGGCGTGGCCGTCTTCCTCGGGGTCACCTTCTTCGTCATCGCCTTCATCCTCGGCTACCATTGGCTGGACGCTGTCATCTTCCTTATTGGTAAGAACAATGCTATTATATCGACTTTTAATTGGAAAGTTTACGGGCTGTTTTTTTATACAAACTGTAGTCCCCTAGTAATAGTAGTTAATTTTTTTCTAACAAAAAAAAACTATGGTCACTATTTGCATGCTCCTATGTTTTCCTTTTTTATTAAAGGAGATAACGAATAAGCACTGGATGTGCTTTTGCAGCAAACTCGATTTTGAATTTTATTTGAAAAAGTTATCGAATTTAGTTCGAAAACGATATTTTATTTTAATAGGTTTATGACTGCTACCCGCAACTTCGTCTGCGTCCCGCGTCTGCGGAAACTCATAAAAATTCGGGCCTATGGTATTCCCAAGGGCTTAAGCTATTGCTATACGAAATTTCATTAAAATTAGTTCAGTGCTTAAAACGCGCAAGCGTAACAAACAAACGAACTCACTTTTGCATTTACAATATTAGTATTATTAATATGTATTTCAAAACAATCATACCTTTTCGAAATCTGTAATTTTTTTTTAATTTCTTAACTCCTTATTTTATTTTCGTCACTCTGCCCTTATACTACTCACTCGCTCAAAAGTCTTAATTATTTTATACAATTTAAGTGATAATTTATATTCCTTTACTTGCAGATATCCAATATCTAAACCGTCCATGTAAAATATGTCTGAATTTAACACTGAATTCCGGTCTCTGCAGGTATCATCGTGGCTAACGTCCCCGAAGGCTTGCTCGCGACCGTAACCGTGTGCCTGACCCTGACTGCCAAACGGATGGCCTCAAAGAACTGCCTGGTGAAGAACTTGGAGGCAGTCGAGACCCTGGGCTCCACCTCCACCATTTGCTCCGACAAGACCGGCACCCTCACCCAGAACAGGATGACCGTCGCCCACATGTGGTTCGATAACCAGATCATCGAGGCCGATACCACTGAGGACCAATCTGGCGTACAATATGGTGAGATTTCGTGTACAAATACAAAGTCATAATGAAATTGTTACGTCTTGTCGAAATTATTTCACAATAAAATGTTATGGTTGACTGCGTTTGCTTTATTCGACTAATGGCCGGTACACACATTGTTTAGTGTTTAGAGCGAGTGGCTTGTTTAGTGTTAAGTGTTTAGTGTTAAGTGTTTAGCGAATAGGAACGCGTTCTATTTTTTCTGCGAGTCGCCCCTCCCGCTCTCCCGCCTTCACCCCTCACTTAACACTAAACACTCACTAAACACGTCTGGACAGATCTGTTTAGTGTTTAGTCCATATAATGAACAAATAAACTAAACACCGTTTACTAAACAGTGTATGGACAGCACCTACTAATCACTTAACACTAAACAGTCTACTAAACACTAAACACTAAACAAAGTGTATACCGGCCATAAGTTATTTTTATTTATTCAACACATAGCTGAATAAAAAAAGCAACCGCAGTAATAGCTCCCGATTGAAGTAGTCAGCAATTCTTATACCAAAATGTTTACCCACAGACCGAACTAGCCCCGGATTCAAGGCACTCGCCAAGATCGCCAGCCTCTGCAACCGCGCCGAGTTCAAGGGAGGTCAGGACGGCGTGCCGATCCTGAAGAAGGAGGTGGCCGGAGACGCGTCGGAAGCCGCTTTACTCAAGTGCATGGAGCTGGCCCTCGGCGACGTTCTGTCCATCAGGAAGAGGAACAAGAAAGTGTGCGAGATCCCCTTCAACTCGACCAACAAGTACCAGGTCTCCATCCACGAGAGCGACGACCCGAACGACCCCCGCCACTTGCTCGTCATGAAGGGCGCCCCCGAGAGGATTCTGGAACGTTGCAGCACTATTTTCATCGGTGGAAAGGAGAAGGTAATGTCGTGGATGAGTTTCCAATTTTTAAGAATGCATTCACTCAAACAAAAAGTTCTGTAGCATGTGATTCAAAAAATTTATATGTGTTCACCTTCTATAGATTCGGGTTAGTGACATTCACTGAATTTAAATTGTTATCATTTGAATTTTTTCATTTGAATTGTATTTACATTGTATGGAAACAAGTAAACAACAGTTATCAAAATTGTACCTGGAAATTATAATCATAGAGGTCAACAACTACAGAGCTGATTAGATATTTATTTATTCTTTGAGCATACACTATCTTGCTAAATTCGTATTTCAATAACAACTTTCAACAGAAATATGTTAAGCTAGTCGGAAAATTTACATTACTTAGTCATTACATTACAGAGAAGCATACCTACGCTTTTCGTCAAACTTATGCCTTTCAGCAAAGGTTTAATATTTTTGGTAGAATATCTCATGGTTTTTACATACAAGACTGTACTTACACGCAACATTTTTAAGATACGTTATATCTGGCTAATATAATATGAAAGAGTAGTTGTCAGGATTAAAAAAAAAAACAAAGAAATAATAGCAACAGCTAACACACACCATCATCATCATCTCAGCCGCACGACGCCTAATAGATCTCCATAACGATCGGTCCTGTGCTGCCGGCATCTAGCGGCTTCCCGCGACCTCTGCCAGATCGTATATCGAACACCTCACATACAGGGTGGTCCAATTAGTGACGTCAATAGTTTTTTTTTAGTTTCCTCACACCGATGGGAAAAATACAAAAAGGAGTTTTCATAGCTTCGGGCTAAGCTATAAAATCTCCTTTTTGTATTTTTAAATTGTAGTTGAATGTTTGAGTAAATCCTACTGAAAACTAAAATTCTAACTTTCAAGTCTTTCTTGGGTAACTTCAAGTAATTTCATTTTTTTATTAAAACAACATTCAAGACAATCATGTCACAAAAAAAAACTGCGAAATACTGACATAAAATATATGAAATATTGAAACCTCGCTGGCAGAATACATAAAAAAAAAATATAACATTTTAAACTTTCGCGTTGCATTATTGACTTAGTTATTATGTAGGGTCTAAACGCGCACAATATTAGCAACTCTCGAAATACCTATGTACCTTTACTCGACGTTTCGGTCGCCTTGTTGCTATGCTAATCATATACTATAATAGGTATGCTAATATTGTGCGCGTTTAAACCCTACATAATATATATATATAATTCTTTATTGTACATATAAACATTTAAATATACAGTGAGTACAAGGTATACAAGGGCGGACTTATCTCTGGGAGAGGTTTCTTCCAGCCAACCCAAGTGGCAGTGTAAGATGTTGTGTAAATGCGGGAACAAATTTTTCTACCTTTATAAAAATACAATTTTACAAAATAACTAAAACATATACCTACATATATATTGATACACACATATATACATACACTAAGGAATCTAAAAAAAAATCAATAGGTACTGGACGAGGAAATGAAGGAGGCGTTCAACAACGCGTACCTCGAGCTCGGCGGCCTCGGCGAGCGCGTGCTCGGCTTCTGCGACCTGCAGCTGCCCTCGGACAAGTTCCCCATAGGGTTCAAGTTCAACACGGACGACCCCAACTTCCCGCTGGACAACCTGCGCTTCGTCGGCCTCATGAGCATGATCGATCCTCCCCGCGCCGCCGTGCCCGACGCCGTCGCCAAGTGCCGATCCGCCGGTATCAAGGTCAGTCGGTAATCTGTATTTTTTTTAAACAATAATAATAATGTCCTCCTAACCGATATTCGGTCACGGCGGCCAATCTCCACAGAGACTAGCCATCTGCGCAGGAGATATTATAGTGCACAAGTGTCTGCGCAAACGCAAGTGCACTCTGGTCCTTCACTCGCCTAATCCGATGGGACGGTTAACCGACACGACCGGGGCGAGATTAGGCGCAGAACCCACCGTTTAACGTGCCTTCCGAAGCACGGAGGAGCTTGAGATGTTTCTTATTTTGGTCACCCATCCTAGGACTGACCACAGCAAACGTTGCTTAACCTTAGCAATCGGTCGCTGAGCGCACACGCCAATGCGCCACCAAGCTCCTAGTGTTTTTTATACAACCAAGTAGGCGAACAAGCGTGCTGTCCACCGGATGGTAAGTAATAATTGTCACCTATAGAGCATGTGGTTCTTGTAAGATTCGCAGCAAATCTACAATCCCTGCAAGAACACACCGTGAACATTGCCAACTCGGGACATACGATGTAAAGTCACGCTACCCAGTAATTTGCCATAAACTGAAACTGTGCCCTGAACTGGCTTCAAACGGTCTTTAAATATCACAATATGACATGACACAATAACAATTCGACTACAGAATTAAATCATATGAATTATAAATAAGTCATGTTGACCAGTTGTCGGTGGCGCTGTGGACTCGGCACTTGCCTTCTAATTTCATATGTACATTTGTCTAACGCTCCAATGGTGAAGGAAAACATCGTGAGGCAACCTGCATACATCTTTAAAAGAAATTCAAAGGTGTATGTGAAGTTGACCAATCCGCACTGGGCCAGCGTGGTTGACCAAGGCCTAAACGCTCTTACTTAGGGTAGACTCGATCCCCTCGGTGGGGACTTATATGAGCTGTTATGATGATGATGATGATGACCATTTGTTGTAAGCTTGATGTCTTTGCAGGTTATTATGGTGACCGGTGACCACCCCATCACTGCCAAGGCCATTGCCAAGTCGGTCGGTATTATCTCTGAAGGCAACGAAACGGTTGAAGATATCGCAGCTCGCCTTAACATCCCCGTATCCGAAGTAAACCCTCGTGAAGCCAAGGCTGCCGTAGTCCACGGAACTGAACTCAGGGAACTCAATTCTGATCAGCTCGACGAGATATTAAAGTGAGTAGTATTTTAGAGGCCCAATCATTGATTTACTACCAAACGTAGATAACGCATGAACGTTCGAAAAGTGGGCCGGTGAAGAACTGCCCAATCGGGCCTCGTGCAGTTCTTTTCCATGCGTTGGATAAGCAATTTTGAGCATTATGTTTGAGAGAATAAAGTTGATATTTTCTTGTAGCAATTACTAAAACGTCAAATTTAATGTGGCTAGGTATGAAATTACTTAACTGCACACGGTTGTACTTCAAATAGTTGCCGTAATAATAAAGAATAAGGTTGAATTCGATAAATACGGTACTTTCTCTATGGTAATTTTAATTCGGGTGTGCATATTCAACTACCTATTTAACAGCGTACAAATGTATAGTCGATTAGGTGACAGATTTCAAGCGCGTTTTTGTATGAAGTGCTCTATCTACGTTTGGTAGTAAATCAATGGGCCCAATGTTTTATGATATTTTTTGAAGGTTTTTTTTTTCGTTTTGGAGGATGTGTCTTCGGTAATACATGAGATAATTTACAACACTTTAGACAATTAGGTTAATATTATTATTTTAACACATAGAGTATCATAAAACTATTGTGATTGATAATAGCAGATAAGTAATATATAAAATAATAATGCAATAAAAAAAATTGATTAAATGCAATTTTTTAAATAAAATGTAGGGTAGAGTCATCAAATTAATATTGTTTGTGTGCGAGCGGGTAATGTTTACATGTGGTAAAGTTGCCACGCTTTTTAACCGACTTAAAAAAAGGGAGGTTACCAATTCGACCCGTGTGTATGTAATATTTCCAAAACTGCCCAGTTTTCGTATATGTTAGTCTATATCAGCGTCTGAACAAATGTGCCAAATTTCAAAAGTGTATGTATGTATGTTTTGTTTGTGTTCGCATATCTCCGGAATCACAAGTCCGATTTAATTAATTCTTTTTTGTTGTACTAGGTATTGTTCAACTTAGGGAATACTGCAAGTTTCATCAAAATCGGTTCAGTAGTTTTTGAGATAGGGAATTTTTTGAGATAGACTTTTTAACCGATTTCAAAAAAAAGTAACAAATAAAAAATAATTATACAAAAAATAAAAACCGACTTCAAAAATGTTAAAAATAATATAAGAATAGGCACAGACAAATATCACACTTCTATATTGAAGTCGGTGACAAATTTTAAGATCTTCTAGGGGATCATCGTTTGGCACCGACTTCGATATATAAGTGCGATGTTGTCTGTGCCTATTCTTATATTATTTTTAACTTCTTTGAAGTCTGTTTTTATTTTTTGTAAAATATTTTTTTATTGAACGATACGTTTAGTCCGCTTCCCTCTGTACTCTGTGCGTCTGTGATCCGGCCTAAGGAAGTGTGATGCGGCGCAGGTACCACACGGAGATCGTGTTCGCGCGCACGTCGCCGCAGCAGAAGCTGATCATCGTGGAGGGGTGCCAGCGGCTGGGCGCCATCGTGGCGGTCACCGGCGACGGCGTCAACGACTCGCCCGCGCTCAAGAAGGCCGACATCGGCGTCGCCATGGGCATCGCCGGCTCGGACGTCTCCAAACAGGTAAACAAACAAGCTCTATTGTTGGCCCCGAAAACCAACGCTGGCTCAATTTATTTGTTTAATCTTTATCCAAGTTAGTATACGAATAAATAAAATCGAAGTGTCCGTTTGTAAATGTCGAAATAACAAGTTTTCACTAAATGGGTATGAATGTATATCGGGTACCAGTAACAAAAACACAATTTAAAAAAAAAATTGTCTGTCTGTCTGTTTGTTTGTTCCCGCTAATCTCCGGAACGGCTGCACCGATTTTGACGGGACTTTCACTAATATATAGCTAATCATATAAAGTATAATAACATAGACTACTTTTTATCAAGATCTTGCCTACAAAAATCAAAATGCTGCCAAAAGTTACTATTCCACGCAGACGAAGTCGCGGGCACAGCTAGTTGTACATAAAAACAAAAGATGTACAAAAGGCGGACTTAATGCCCGAGGCATTCTCTACCAGTCTACCAGTAAAAAAGGGAGAAATTGTAGACGGTGTACGAATTAAAGTCAAAAATGACATGAGTATAGTTGGGGGTAACATAATGAACCTTGGATACTTCGTATAGATAGATGTCAAGCTAATAACACTAAAAAATGAAACAGTTTATCGCAGATAGTTTCCAATTTCCCACTTGAGGATGAGACTCACGCGCACATTGCCCCTATAGGCCGCCGACATGATCTTGCTGGACGACAACTTCGCTTCCATCGTGACCGGGGTCGAGGAGGGTCGGCTGATCTTCGACAACCTGAAGAAGTCCATCGCGTACACCCTCACGTCCAACATCCCCGAAATCTCACCATTCCTCGCCTTCATCCTCTGCGACATTCCACTGCCCCTTGGCACCGTCACCATCCTCTGCATCGATCTAGGAACCGACATGGTAAGTTTCACGCTGAAACCTGTTCTGACTAATTGTTCACTTGTCTATTTGCAACCATTGCATAGAAAGATGTTTGGGTTTTATTGAAAACGAGAGACTGCATATTTAAAATGGTCTTAAATAACATAGCAACTAAGTTTCGCAACCAGGTGCGATGGAGGATTTTTAATGATCGCAGATGATGTTAAATATAAAATTTCAAAGATGGGTATTTTATTCTTTGTGAAGAAATAACAATGAGGAAATAATAAAGCTATTGCTAAATAAAACAATTTTTATATTTTATCGCCAAAATTCAAACCGTTACTTACTATCGACATGACGTCAAAACATATAAGCAACATTGAGTCTATCGTTTTTGTTAATAAAAAAAAATTATACATATTATTTTAACTTATATCGAGAGAAAGATCAAATTAAGATACTGTGGTGTACATATATTATTAGGAGAAAAATACTTTAAAAAAAGTATGATTTTAGTACATTTTCATTTGATTATTCATTTGTATTATTGGTTACAATAAAATATATATATATATTATCTAATTTCCTTAAACACTTTCTATGTAATGGCTATAAGTATAATGAAATTGGAACATTTGTAAATTAAAATTTTAGTAATGCTGCAACATATCAATATACAGCGTGTACAACAGAATGGGATAGCTGATTTAGTGGTCTATTATATATTGAAACTACAACGGATACGAAATATCAGTTCATCGCTAACTAATTAATAAAGAAAATTGTTTAATAAAAATAAAATTAATGAAAAACAGAAAAAGTGATAAAAGTTGTTCCCTACGAGCAATACGGGGATCGAAACTTTTTAATAGTTCATTCTAAATATTGTTCATTGCAAAATAGGTTTCATTTCAATTTAAAGTGACTAAGTTATTAAACTTTGAACGTTAATAACTCCGAAACGGAACGCAATTTGGACGATTTTTTCTAACAATAATGTTATCTAGCCATACTTTATGCCACTGCTGTTCCATTCTTTTGTACACTCTGTATATGGGGAGTAATTATAAGTGAAGAGTTGAAAAAATTATATAATTATTAATACTGTTGCTATTATTATGAAAAACACAATTTTCTTAAAAAAAATAAGATCAGATCTTGAATTGTGATTCCATACTTGTGTTCCGGCCGCATTAATTTTTGTGCCTAGCATTGATACGAGTTTGACGCTAGGTGCCAGCCATTGCCCTCGCGTACGAAGAGGCCGAGTCGGACATTATGAAACGCCCGCCTAGGAACCCGTTTTGTGACAAACTAGTTAACGAGAGGTCTTTGCGTGTTCAATATTGTGTTCGAAACTTATCACTAATGAATTTCAGCTAACGCCTGTTGTCTCGATATCGTGACGAGTGGATGTTTCTATGGTATTAATTAACTGAAAAGTCTACATAATCAAAACAATATTGTCAATCTTAAGTTGCTTCTATATTTGGTTTTTCTTATATGTATATAAAAATAATAATATTGCATACCTAATGTCAGATATTCAAGGCTTTAACAGCGCCTTGTGTTGACTACTATTGTAGTGAATATGTAGAAATTTGGATTCTGTGTGGCGTTAATAATGAGATCGTGCTGGTGAACTAATCAATTTTTTCTAAATATGACATAACTGCATTAACCGAGTGGATTCTGCCTAGTGTGCAGCAGTGTGCCAACGATCTGTAAATAAGGATATTATAATCTAGATGTGTTCTGTTTGTTTGTTCTAATTTACTGCCAAGGTTTGTCTATGAGCCGCGCCGTGCGCGCAGTCCCGGCAAGGTCGCCCCAGTTTAACAATTGAGACAGACACAACACACCGATATGTTACCACATGTCATGTCATATCACTCAACATTCACCCGCCGCGTTCGGCAGACGACATCGCGAACTATACGGCCCAATTCACTCACGACTCATACTTTTGAAAATTTTACTTTACCCATATCGGATAATGCCAATCACCACAAGAAGTCATGCCATCATGGTCTACATATTATTTTATGTGTTATTGATTATTTTCTGTGATAGTATTTAAGTACAAGTTGTTGCAAGCATGCACCACCCATACCTGCCGAGGGCGAGGTCGTGGCGTCTGATTGCAAAGACTTGCTAAATGTTCGGTGTTGTTCACATGTGATAATAATGCACACGCTTTGGTTCGAGTGCGCATTTGGAGATGCATCGCGGCGTAATGGTGGCTGGGATCAGTCGCTGCGGGCTGTCGGTCAATAGGGACTGTCGGCAACCACTAACTTGTCGTAACTTGTTTCTTCGTAAACTACCTACACATTTTTAAAGTAGCCACAGTTTCGTCAAAACAAAAGTGTCGGTTAAACTTCAATCATGGAGTACTTACGCGTGATCGTGTTGCGCTAGCAGTTGTTGGAATTGATCATTTCCTTCCGCTCTGTTTATTAGCTGTAAAGATAGAATAAAACTTCGCCAACTGCTTGCACTGTCCGATTTATGCGAACGTACATTCGTGAAGTTCGTTCGACCGTTTTTGATACTCGGATTTTCTTTTAGTGCTGTCTAGAACTTTATAATCATGTTTATCAAGTTAGTGGTGGCCGTCGATCACCGGTGACCGACGGTTTCAGATCGGCTGCTACTGCGCATAATGCGCGGTGGCAGCCGCCAGCGACTGACAGCGCCCCGCCGTTCGCTCACGTCGCTAGTGTTTGTATAGGTGCCCGCCATTTCCCTGGCCTACGAGGAGGCCGAATCTGACATAATGAAGCGACAGCCGCGTAATCCTTTCACTGATAAACTCGTTAACGAGAGGTAAAATATGACGAGTGTCGTTAGCACTCGGTCAAAGATATTATTCTATCCGCTATTTGCTTGCTACCACGTGTAAGTTAGTCTTCAATATTGAGGTCTGGTTGTTGCCTGCAGTGTGTGGACGGTGTCCCGTAGGTACACGACATAGTTCTGTGTGTGGATATTGAAGGCGACGATCGCACCGCTCCTACTTTGCCTTGCGATGTCTTTCTTCATTTTTCTATATTAACAGCCCTATTTTTTCTATATATAACGTAGCTTGATGTTGCAGTGGAACAATGTGTTTTAAAACCAACATACGATACGTAAACGCATTGTTCCACGTGTATGTTTATTTGTATCGTTGTGTGAGTGGTTGTTTCCAAGGTAAGTCTACTGGGTGTCTCTGTCTTCGTCATTTGTCTATTGTGCATGTATATAATCACTGTTTTGAACCTTACTAATTTAAAAATATTTTTCTCTGTGTTTTGTGTTCACCGTGCCCTATTTTGTATTTTTCCATTAGTAAGGAGTTAATTGTTTTCTCGTCATTGTTTATTGTATCTTACTTTTATCTCATTTCTTACCTCATGATCTCCATGCACACCACACAATGTTAATTTCACGAGGATTCGCTATCATTCGATCTACCCACGTCTACGCCACTAGCGCCATCACATTACCTCACTCGCAGATCTTTCATCTATGTTATATAGGTACAGCTACACTATATACTATGGAACATAATTATCTAAAAGTATTTTTATATTCTGTCTTACGCTGCTAGGGCTTATTTCTATCACTAGCGGTAGTGTTTCAGATTAATGCGTAATATGTCGTAAGGATGTCACGATTTTTTATCACTTGAATCACGCTATTTTTTCTCTATTACCTCTCTAGTTTATGCGTTAAGCGCAGTAAATTAGTGTTATTGTTAATTTTATACGAATACGCTAGACGTAGTTCCAAGCGGCGGTAGCTGGGGTGTGTATATTTATTATGTATATGTGATAAGAACGGTCGGTGATGTTGGTATGTGCTGATTGGTTGGTGTTACCGAAGGTGCCTGCTATATCATTGGCGTACGAGGCGCCCGAGTCCGATATCATGAAGCGGCAGCCGCGGGATCCGTACCGCGACAACCTCGTCAACAGAAGGTTGGCCCGCACCCCGCGACGCTTTTAGTTATCATATGGGTGTATCACGCCGCCCGACCGCCCGCCCTCGTGCGCGTACGCAACTCTGCCTACCGCCGGATTCATATCTCACCAATTTACGCAACCTAACCGAAGATTAGTTTGTTCATAGATGAAGTAATCACGCACTTATGGATTTAAAATTAGTCAACATTATTTTTGAAGTAAAAACTACAAAGTAAATAAAGTACGTTACATATGAAATTACAAGCGAAGACAATTTTCAATACATAAGTGTTGTTTCATTGTAATTTCACAAAGGTGAAAGTTTCGATCAAATTTGTGAAATGTTGAATACGAACGGTCAGAGCGTTGCGTATGCTACGACGGCGAGGCCACCTGTGGTTAATCAGAAGTCTATCATTGACACTGGATGTGGAAGAGTGATAATATAGCACTGAGCTATCGAGTCCCCGATGTTTCCAACAACTCCATTGTAATGCCCCCCCGTACTCTTCACTTTGAATGGTATATGCCCTTTCCGTGCAACAATAATAACATAGCCCTATAGAACCAATCCCTGTAACTTTCAAATACACAATAAATATATACAAAGTAACTTAGCGACTACACTGCTCATTGTTCTTTTTCTTTTTGAATACAAATTTCCTTTCTTATAGTTCTGCGTAATACTTTAAAAAGTTCACAATTTAGATTTTTTCTTATATATTATAGTCGTAGGCTATAGGTCCTTTGCCTCCTATCTCTTCAATCTTCACTCTTCCATATTTAACTATAGCGTTGAAAATTATGACGCAAGTAACGGTACAGTGCACGTTTTTAGCCACGTTTAGACAAAATTAGCGGTTTGCCTAGTCCTCGTCATAGATCACAATAGTCAATTAATTTGTGTGAGTTTACGTGTTAGTTATAGAGCAGTTTAGCAATCTTGCTACTAAGTGCGTTTTAACAATTATTTTTCTTTTAAGGAATGATCTAGGTGACATGGAGCATCTATTATTATTTTATTTTGTTCTCTATATTGCCGTATCTATGTATTGACATGTACTATATATATTTTTAGTGTGTAGCTACAAGTTTAGTCACTTTGCTACTGAGTGCTTTAGTCTCACACACACATTGATATTAGGGTTCACTGCGCAAATTGCACATTTTCCTTTGGGTGGCATCTTTTTTTCCGCTTCTTATTAATATTTTTTGTGCAAGCTCTAATGGGAAATGCATTTTTCGTTTCAAAGCTTGCGCTGACGTGCCGCTTGATACAAATTTCGGTGTCATAACTCCGCATTTGTTGACTCACAACAATACACTGATTGTAAAATATTTGTTTCCTATAATTTTTGACGTACACAAACTTTTCGTGTTTATTGAATTCATTGAACTTTCAATTATTTGATGAATCACAATTTCCTATTTAATAAATAAGTTAAGATTTGAAATATCCATACATCGATATAAACGATGAAAAGAAAATATAGTTGGTGATAATGTTGTAAGTCAAGCTAACAGTGTCGCATGATTGATGTAACCTATTACGAAAGTAAGTATGTTTTCCATGGCATATTAAGAAATGTATTTGGGTTTTTGTTACGGAAATAAAGTACGTCTTTTGTATTATCTCTAATACAAAAACTTCAAACTATTATGGTGGTAATAATAAGTAACATGCGTATTTTATTTTCGTATCACTATCTAATCTATAAGTGTGAGAAACAATTCACAATACAGTTTTCAAAATCAAATCATAAAATAAAAATGGAAAGGAATTGAAAATAACATAGTATGTTACTTTGGTAAAAATCCATCGACCTTGTAACGCTCCATTTTGTCGTAGTTGCAGAAAACAGCTAGATGTTTGTGTTATATCAAATTACAATTGTTTAATACTTATTAGTAACAATCGAATATACCTTGATGGATCTTACAGATACTCAAACCAAACTCAAACTCAAGATTTTAAAATGTTAACTACTGTTATATGTATCTCGTTTCTCATACTAATAATGTACATATTTAAAGTGCTTACATAAGATCAATTTAATGGAGAAGAAACATTATAATGGCTTACGAAATTTGGCGAATATGGGCAGTAGATGACACTGTGTCTGGGTGTTGACAGGCTTATCTCGATGGCCTACGGGCAGATCGGTATGATCCAAGCCGCCGCCGGCTTCTTCGTGTACTTCGTGATAATGGCTGAGAATGGATTCTTGCCTCTGAAGCTCTTCGGAATCAGGAAGCACTGGGACTCTAAGGCTATCAACGACTTGACCGACTCCTACGGACAAGAATGGGTATGTGTGAGTTTTTGGAGTTATCTAATAGAAATAAATGTTTTTTGGATGCTTTGAAACTGTGCTTAGGCTACGGCTGGTCATTATAATTTGATATACAAAAATGCATACATTATTAGCAACCCCCACGAGGTATTCGCAGATGTATTAAGATCATACAAAAACATTTCTTGAAATCGGATCAGATCAAAGTGCATTTTATTTTTGACTAATTGGGTGTTTATTGACGTCCACCAGTACTGTTTATTTTATTTCATCTCAGCCTTCCACCCGTAATATGGGCATCAAGCAATGGTTTCCCACCACGCTGGTCTAGTGTGATCTGGTGGAAAGCGCCTCGATGTTAGTCTACACTACAGGATGCATCGCGAACAGTCGAGGTTGCCTTGGGTTTCATAGGTAGTATGTAGATTAGGGAAAGTATATTTAAGATTCCTATAAAACTACTAAGGAATTCAATTTTATTGGTGAGATGAAATTGTTAGCAGTAGGGTAGGGTGTTATTCAGAACCTGTAACGTGCCTTTTTTGCTTGTCAGCTGATACAGTGAATGGTTGGTTTCAGACCTACCGCGACCGCAAAGCTCTGGAGTTCACCTGCCACACCGCGTTCTTCGTGTCGATCGTTGTAGTACAGTGGGCCGATCTGATCATCTGCAAGACCCGCCGCAACTCCATCCTCCACCAGGGCATGCGTAACTGGGCTCTCAACTTCGGCCTGGTGTTCGAAACCGCACTCGCCGCCTTCCTCTCATACACCCCCGGCATGGACAAGGGTCTCAGGATGTACCCACTCAAGTGAGTTATTCGTGACTATAGTTTAGTTTCCTTTCGTGTCTTAAATACATGTCCCAATGTCGACAAATTAAGGATAGCAAATTTTAGATTGTAATAGTACATAAAAAACGGAATTCGTAAACTTTGCCTATCACATAACCATGATCCCCATTTTAATTGATTTAAGTGTTCATGCCTTAGCGTCGAAGGTCTATGTTTTGTTTCTTTTGAAGTCGAGTCATTACAGTCTTAAACTTTATAGTAGTCTAGTTGTGCCCGCGAACTACGTTTCGCCATAATATTTTTTTTCCCCATTTTTGCAACATTTTTTCCCTTGTTGCTCAGCTCCCTTTTAAGTCGTAGCGCAATGTTATATAGCCTAAAGCCTTCCTCGATAAATGGACTATCTAACACAAAAAGAGTTTTTTTAATTTGAATCAGTGGTTCCTGAGATTAGTGCGTTCAACCAAACAATAGATTTTCTCAATATAAATCAATATTTGAGTGTAGACAAAAAGAGCCATATTCTACCAGGATAAAGACACTGGTACTCATAGAGACATTATTATTCTTCTTTTTGAATTGATGTAATAAATTAAGGGGATCGTAAAACTCATAACAGTGTTTGATCGTATAACTCACAACACAAAACGGTCGACATCATGTCCAACCTTGACCTTCAATCGTAACAGTAATAGTACTTATTCAGTCGGCATTTTGTCTTCGATATTATTGGTTAATTGATTGATAGCTATACCGCGATGCCCTTTTATAGGTTCGTGTGGTGGCTGCCCGCTATTCCGTTCATGCTGTCCATCTTCATCTACGACGAGATCCGGCGCTTCTACCTGCGCCGCAACCCGGGCGGCTGGCTCGAACAAGAGACTTACTACTAAACATCAGTGACCACAGTCCACACCGTCGTGCATCACTTAGTTACCGCGTACATAAGTTCATTTTTGTGTTCGGCGGCTCGGAGCCCGCCGCCGCTGGCAGAGGCTGCGGCCTTGTGTAATCGCTGTCTACTACGTACGCTTCTCACGCTTGTAGCCGCGCCGCCGCACGTGGCCGCGCTCGTGCGGGCCCGTACCCGCACCCGCACCCGTACTCGTACCCGTACCCGTACCGTGGTCGTGCCCGTACCCGCACCGTACGTACGCGCCCGCACGCCCGCACCGCCCGTGCGGCCCAACTAGGCCGCGGCCGCGTCCGCGCACACTTCACTATTATTATTATTGTTTCATCAACTTTATGTATGTATATATGCACAGTGGAGTATGATGTTTGATATTTGTGATGACGAAAAATATATTATTATGTACACGTTATTATAATTTCGATTGAAATGGTGAATCATGTTATTTTTGTATTGAGATTGTTTGAAATGTAATTTGAGTATCTCGAATGACACGCTATGAATCTCCGGAGTACCGTTGGGTCGCGGAGTCGAGCGCGGGCGCGGCGGCCGCTCGGGCTCCTAGCGCCCCGACACTACTCACATATAAGATAGAGTTAAATAATATTAATAAATTGTTTTTCACATACTTATGTAATAAGTAATAAATTTATCGTTTAGCGGTAGTTCATCGTTCGTGAATCGAGTGGGCAAAGTACGACGCCCGCCGCACTCCGTGCTCGGCGGCCAACGAAACGCATTTGTTGTAAAATTAACAATTAAGACGCCATTATTATTATTATAATTTAAGTGAAATTAGATTAAGTTGAATTTTTCGAGTGGATAAAGTTTAGTTGACGATTCGGTCGGGTGCATGGTGTGTGAGAGGTCGATGTGGAGTGCCTGAGTTTTAGTGTACTACTGCTTACTGTTAGGTAGGTAGTTGAAATTTTGATGCCGTATTTTCAATTGTAAACGTAGATAAATAAAGCATTACACAGACGCGCGCTTGGTGCGCACGCGCCGCCAGCACTGCCGTCGACGCCGCGCGACGCCGCGTGCGACGCTTTACTTTTATAACTGATTAATCTGATCATTAGTGAATTTCGTCAAATTTATTAAATAGGCTGCTCATGGTAATTACGTAAGATTTTATTTCTTAATTAAAGGATAATAACAAACGTAGGAATGCGTAATTAGAGATTTTTAAAATTATACAGTTATGATAGAGTCATCTTGTTTTGATCGCCGCTCGGCCCTCCCGCGGGCGGCACACAGTGCGCCGTCGGAGGACCCAGCGGGGAGGCTCATTTCGATTTTTCGTAACGAATACATATAACATTATAATAATGGTTACAAAAGTAAAATATAACATTATAGCGACTAATAAATCTAAATTATATGAAATGTTTATAGATTTAAATGACGTTCGTTTCTTTAGGGTGATCTTCTGTGCTTGTTTGATGGGAAATATGTACATCTCACTGACAATAGTGGTTGATGATGTTGTAATGATCCGATCTTTGTAAGCGGTTTGTTTAACGTACACTGTAGAACTAACATTGTTTTGCGTTCGACAGTTCTTTACACCGTTTTATTTTATAGTATTACTCTGTTGGCTAGGAGCGCTGTAAAAATGTAAGTGTTAATAAAAAAAACATTTTCAAAATATTAAATTGTGGTGTTTCAATTACTTTCACTTGTTTTCTCCCTTTCCCCTCACATGTCAATGTAAATTAATGGATTGGTTTGGAATGGTTTAGCAGGTTAAAGATTTTTGATTTCATTGTTTTATAAAAACAAATGAGCGCTTTGGAACAAACTATCGAAATATCGGTAGCTCGTGAAAAATTGGTATTATACGACTTAATACGAATTATGGTTAACCTGCTAACATTTAAACTCTTTGACTGTAGCTACTTTACAAAACCAAGAACTTAAATATTCACAAATCGCTTATAGTTAATTGAAATATATCAATCGCTCATGGCTTGGGATTAGATTATGTGGAGGGATTTGGGGGCAGCCTTTGCCCAGCAGTGGGACAAGAGAAAAAATGGGGGATTTACATGAAATCTATTAAAAACGGTAACTGTTTTATCATTGAATTCGATTGACAATTTGACATTAAACTTCTTATTGTAAGAATGCACACAAAATATATAAAAATAACGAAACCTCGTCCATTTGGAACTCCTAGCTCCTGGACTATTTACCCAAATAAAGAGATTCTTTTCATTCTTTGGATTGGGATGTCGACAAGCTGCCACTTGTATCATAGCTGTCTATCTATATCAGTAAACCGATTTTCGCTACGTGGTTTCGTTTTCGGTGTGGCTAACCCCAGCTGGGCCACAAAAAAACTGTGAAAATAGATTGTTTGAGTATGCCGCTATAATGTCTAGAGAGTTTGTCAGTTTGTCGGCAAGTTTCAGAGTTATGTTTCAGAGATGTTTCAGAGATATGTTTGGCCCAGCTGGGGTAACGTTACCCCAGATCCAGCAAAACCAAACGACAGCGAAAATATGTTTGTTGATATAGATAGGCGGCAGTTTGTCAGAGTTTGTCGATCCACCATTTCAGAGCTCGCCTGCAGCAAAGTTGCTGCAACTGATCTAGCTGGATCTCGAAAACAAAGCGACGAAGAAAAAAACTGCTGGAATAGTGAAGCGGTGGTTTGTCGGAGTTTGTCCAACAAGCTCCACGGTTTGAGATTTGCACATTTTCGAGATATGTGTGGCCCAGCAGGCGTAGCACGGGCTGCCAAGAAATTTGTGATAAGACTCAATGACACTAAACCCTTGAGGAGCGTCAAGAAATTTTTATCACATCAGTCACTGAGGCTGCGTTCCGAAAATCAATAAGAGTCACTATTAGCGCGCTCAAACGAGTCCCGAAATTTTGTGAACGCTTATGTTAGCCGGCATGAAGAACCACATGACGCCATCGTTAAAGTCATACGCCATCGTGAACTTACGGCGCTAATGCTCAGAGTTGCGTTCCGAGGGTCAGAGTAATGCAACCGAGAGTGTTTTTCACACTCGCTCCGAGGTTCAGAACGGATCGGTTGCTATCTTTTTTTTAGTTTGTAGCTTGCCGATCAAAATCAAGCAAAGGGCAAAATATACTAATCCTTACTAGGAAATTAACAGTCAATATCCATTTTTCTGCTTAAAAATAATTACAACACATAAAAATCTCTATATTTCCCTTGTATTAGGCTTAAAAGAGTTCAAAGTAGTGTTATTTAATAAAATAATAAGTAATTAGCGTATTTTTGACATCGACTTTGACATAAAAGCTGTCAGAGTGTTTTTCACCCTACGCTCAAGTTGGTTGTTTGGTTGCATCACTCGAAGCTTCTGAACGGGCACAGAGTGTACTAACCGCCTGTCAGAGCGTTTTTTACCCCGAGGCTCTGAACGGGTCGGTTGCTGTCAGAGTGCACTCGAGTGTAGGTTCTGAACGCAGAGGCGCGTTCAGGGCCTTCGCGCGAAGTACAACTTTTCGCTCTAACCCCGTTCAATGCCTTCGAGCGTGACAACCGGGTGAAACAACCGCCCGTTCAAGACCTTTGAGTGTCGGCGCGAGTTACAACCGAACAACCATCGAATTTGATGGTTGTAAAACGCTCTGACGTTTATGACTGAAATACTCTTACGTGATTGGATGATATTGGCGGCCATATTCTATAATGTCATCTACTAGAAAGAGTGAGAAATAAAAAATCATGTGAAAGAGGGAGATAAAAGATTTGGTTGCTGCAATCCGTTCAACGCCTTTGAGCGAGTTAAAAAACAACCGGACAACTACACCCAGAGGCGCTGAACGCGCCTCTGCTCTGGAGTGAAATCACTCTAAGCGAACTGTCAGTCTGACGTTTGATAATTGTGTTTTCGGTTCAAAATGTCTGTACCTGTGCTGGATGAGCAGCGAGGAAACAATGTTGTAATTAAAATCTACAAAACAAAAATACTGAGAAGCAATCAAAAGCAAAATGACCTACTCAAACCAAATTTTTTACTCGACATTTGGTTTGACAAATTGATACGCTAAAACCCCGGAGCGGAATCGTAAGCATGCTGATAGCGCTGTTAGCATTTTTAGTGTTCTTTTTAATTTGAACCAGGCGATTATAATCGTTAGCACTGTGAGTGCTGTTATCGGACCGCAGCCTCAATACGCGCCGCCGTGCTACACTTTAAGACATAGAGATTATGTCACTGAAATCGTGAGATAACGCGTGACTCGAGTCCCGTCTTGGCAGCCCGTGCTACGCCTGCAGCTGGAGAAACGTTACCCCAGCTGGGCCTCCTGGATCTCGAAAATGAAACGACCTAGCAAAAATCTGCTTACTGACAATGATAGGTGGTAGTTTGTCGATAGATTCTTCAAAGATTCAGTATTTGTCGACGCCCCAATCCAAAAAACGAAAGAATTCTTTATTTGGATAAATAGTCTAGAAGCCTGGAGTCCCAAATGTGCGAGGTTTCATTATTTTTTATGTTTATGTTCTTACTTACGATGAGAAGTTAAAGTTGCTGCAACTGAGCTAGCTGGATCTCGAAAACAGCGACGTAGAGAATAACTGTTTGCTGGAATAGTGAAGCGGTGATTTGTCGGAGTTTGTCGTACAAGTTCCAAAGTTTGAGACATGCGCATTTCCGAGATATGTGTGGCCCGGCTGGAAAAACGTTACCCCAGCCGGGCCACGTAAATCTCGAAAACGAAACAACCTAGCAAAAATCTGCTTACTGACAAAGATAGGTGGTAGTTTGTCGATACATTCTTCAAAGATTCAGAGTTTGTCGACGCCTTAATCCAAAGAACGAAAGAATTCTTTATTTGGGTAAATAATCTAGGAGCCTGGAGTCCCAAAGCGAAGTTTCGTTATTTTTTACGTTTTATGTACTTACAATGTGAAATTAATATAAAATAGTTAATTGAATTCAGTGATGAAACAGTAACCGTTAATATTTAAATTATTGTAAATCCTCGATGAGTGATTGATATATTTTAAATGTATTATTTAAGCAACATTTGGTATCTGGTCTCCTTGTCTATATGAAGTAATGTACAGTCGCGTACAACTTTCTTAAAAAAATCGATTTTAATAAGTGCATGCAAAGTAAGTTTTATGAGGTTTTGTTTGTTATATAACAAAATTCTATTTCTGAAAAAAAAAACTAGAATCGATAGATAAAAACTATTAAAAACGAGCAGACAGTAAGGCGCTTTGCAGACGACGGGGCGGGCAGGGCCGGGCCGGGTCGGTCAATGTCGCCGCGAACGTTAGCGCAAAGGGAATCCTATACTACCAACCCACACGGAGGGCAAAAAGACAAAATGTGAAGCGCAAAATGTAATGCAGGCAAAATGTAAAGCGCGGGCAGCCGTGGACATCGGCGGGCAGACGCAGTATCGATCGCGGTGAAATTGCCCGGCTCGAAAGTGATCTTTGATTTTTTTCTATCGAGTAAAATATTAATAATCCTGTTTTTGTCTTTAAGAATGTTTAGATAATATGTTAAACAATATCATATAATATGAAGTTAAGAACTATATGTTTTATATATATTTGTAAGCGGTACAGTAAATCGAAATTGTTTGAAAACGGGAAAGTAGCGCCTTAAACACTCGTCGCTTCAAGCAAATGAGTCATATAATAACAAAGGCGGCAATATCCACTTAATGTCAAAAATGAACTAAAAACGCTGTTTTATTAATCTGTGAATATAGTTTATATAGCTAAACACATTATAAATTAAACATGGCAATATCCTATACAAAATACTGGTAAAAATTTTGATTTTGTAACAAACCCGGCATTGTCCTGTACCATTCAATTCAAAGATGGCAAAATCCATAACGACCAATCAGAGCACAGTATTCATAACTGAAATGGCAGTAAAGATCTACAAAAGTCGTTGGAGTTGTGTTAAGGTTTTTATTGTTTTATGTTGAGTTTTGTGATATTTAACCTATAATTTCATTAAAAACTTGAAATATGGAGTGTCTGGCATCGCCCAGTGTATCAAACAAGACGCGAAAACGTACGGCTCAACCAAAAAACTGCAAACAAAATGTAGCTAAAAAGTAGCGGTATGTTGCCATATATGGCATGGTCTTGATACTTTGATTTTTTATTTTTTTATTTACTAAAATCCACAGCTCTTTAACTTATTTAACTAATATATAAACAATAATAAGTTAGACTTACAGCCAGTTCTGGATTTTACATTATTTAAATACACATAATAATACAGTTAACAACAATAAGAGATGAAACGAAACCCACCGGGGCTCCGCGTCCGAGTGGAGAGGGTCCGTATACCGGTCGAGGCGCATCTCAAGTACCTCGGCTTGGTTCTGGACCCCCGATGGAGTTTCGGGGAGCATTTTAAGCTCCTCGCTCCACGGCTGTGCGCCGCTGCAGCCGCACTCGGACGGGTCCTCCCTAATGTGGGAGGACCAGGATCGGCGTGCCGTCGACTGTATCACGGGGTGATACGGTCGATGGCACTCTACGGAGCCCCGATATGGGCGGAGTGCCTCTCCCCCCGAACGGTGGCCCTCTTGCGACGTCCGCAGAGGGTTATAGCAATCCGGGCCGTGCGAGCTCATCGCACGGTCAGCCATGGCGCGGCCTGCGTTCTAGCGGGTCAAACGCCGTGGGATGTCGATGCACGCGTACATGCAGAGGTGTATCGACATCGGGTTGCCGTTCGTGAACGGGGGGGACGATCCGCTCCTGAGGAAGTGGAGCGGATTCGTACCCAGGCGCAGAGGGAGGCTCTGCGTCGATGGGGTGAGGCACTCGCCTCCCCAGCTGCCGGCCACCGGACGATCGACGCGATTCGTCCGGTGTTGGAGGAGTGGGTTGGGCGCCGGCAGGGCAGCCTCACGTTCCGCATGGTGCAGGTACTGACCGGGCATGGCTGCTTCGGTCATTACCTGCATCGAATCGCGCGTCGGGAGGAAACGCCGCGGTGTCACCACTACGACGCTCCCGACGACACTGCCGAGCACACCCTATTGATGTGCCCGGCCTGGCGACCCCAGCGTAGCGAGCTTAACGCTGCGCTGGGAGGCGGAGACCTCTCGCTGCCGAGCATGGTCGTGGCCATGCTCCGCGGCGAAGCGGAATGGGGGCTGTCGCCTCCTTCTGCGAGGACGTAATCTCGCAGAAGGAGGCCGCGGAGAGGGAGCGGGAGGCAGATCCTCAAGCCGCTCCCATCCGCCGCAGACGGATAGGCAGGCGAAGGCGGGCATTCGCACAAGCGATGCCCATCTAATGACCCTGCCGTAGAGGCCTGCGTGCACGGTTGGCCCCGTGCACGCCGCCGTAAGGCCCTCCGTCTGGGGATTGCCCTGGTGTTCTCGGTTAATCCCCCCTTGGCGATAGCCCGACCGGTGGGTCGGGCTTGCCCGGGCGCGTGGGTAGTGGAGTCGCAGTGTGGACCTTACCTAGCGCGCCCATAAGGGCAGAGAGAACACCGGGGGGTTTTTGTGGGTAGGCCTGGCACCCTGCCGGGAGAGGCCCCACACACGCTCGCTGTCTAGCCAACGGCGGGTACGGTGCGGTTACGGATTTCCCCCCGAGAAAAAAAAAAAAAAGAAAGGTGGCATTGGTTTGATTTACCATTTATTATTCTTTACAGCACAAGGGACGTTTTATTCTCATATAAAACAAATGTTTTATATGAGAATAAAACATTTGCAGAAAGAATGAAGAAAGAAATCATGCGTCATGGATATAGTATCGTACTTAGGACAGAACATAGAAAGAATAGGTACTTAAAATAGATAGGTATTAGACGTGTGCATTAACATTTCTTCCTATTATACGCTACGCTTGGAAATGGGTTAAATGTCGGCTGTAACTTTTATTTGAAAAGTTTTATTTGTAGATTTGTGCCAACTGGCCGGATTGCGGAAGTCTGGGAATTCCTCAGTCACCTCGATGATTGTGGAGGGATCGCCAAAACAAATAACCGCTCCATCAATCGGCAATAACGGAGCCTGTCAATTATTTTATCGCATTAACCGTTCAAAACATACAAATTCTAATGGAATAGCTATGTAGGTGCCTAATTGCTACAGATAAGGTAATATTTAAGGTATGAGTAGGCTAGGTTCGTTAAGTTAGTAAAAAAAATACTGCCATTTGTATACTTATGTTTTTTGAAAATAGTTAAGGTTAGTAAAAAAATTACTGCCATTTGTATAGTTTTTTTTTTTACAATAGTTAAGTAATCTAGGTATAGAAACAGTACCAAGCTGTATAGGTATCCTGAGTTTCTTACAATCAATGTCCTATCAAATCTTCCATACCAAGAGACGGTTAACAAAATATATTTCAATTGGTAATTAACTTTAAAAATATTGTGTTGTTATTCCGCTACACAAAATATTCTTTTAGGTCGACCGCAACTACATTTTCCTAACTTTACTCCATCTTGAAATACAATAGGTTGAGTTGGTGCCTTTTATTTATCCTAATGTGTACTTTGTATGTACCCATCCCGGGACAAAGACGCTGCCGTGTAAACACCAAAAAAATCAATAGTAATCCACTTTCAGTGCCATGGGGGACATTTGACTTGGGGCCTTACCATGAGCTCTTATCGCAGGCCTTAAACAGTATTGCTGTCTATTTCCGTACCATGACCGGCTTAAAGCAGCGCGTTTGCAGGCCTGCTTAAAATGACGTCACGAAACCGTTCACCTTTTTTTATGTATGAACTTTCGTACTATGACCGTCCGTTTGACAGTTTGAAAACTGCTTTTGAACGTCCTAAATGTCAAATAAAGCAATCATTAAAAAGTTGCTCTTCAGCGGCTGTAACAAGATTGTTAAGTGGATTTGGCCCAATTTGGTGGAATTTTCATAAGATAATTGTTAAAACTAACTTTATTTAAGATGTTTTCAAACGGCTGTAGTGACTTTTTCTCTAATTTAACTCCCTAATTTTCGTATAATTAATAGCGGAGTCACGCAGTTTTTTATTTTTATATACCTAGTTTTCACAGTGTTTATTACTCTTGAAAGTTGAGATATTGCTTGAGATGTGATGTGACGATAATGAAATATTTGAATTTTTGGAGAGTGAACACCGCACGGAGTTAAAACAAGTGACATCGACAGAAGATAATGATACCCTCAGAACAATCAATACCTACCTTTGATTCAGAGGAAAATGAATTTCAGTATAAAAAAGTACCTACTCTGTGAAAATGAATTTATTAAGCAACTAGCGACCCGCCCCGGCTTCGCACGGGTGCAATGTAGATACTAATGTGGGGCAGTTTGGAGTGATTAATAATATTATATGTATATTACATACAAACCTTCCTCTTGAATAGATAGGGTGATCTATTGCTGAAAACTGCATTGAAATCCTTTGCATAGTTTAAAGATTTGAGCGTACAAACAGAGAGAGCAACTTTGTGTTATTATACTATATTATAATAGATAGATGTTAGTTGTTTATTGATTATATTAAAAACCCTTGCCTTTACTTACATTAATTTTATTTTGTTCTGCTTTATCTAATGTTAAGCATAATAATAGTAGGTAAAATTTTTCATTCTAACCATGTTTGGTTACCTCCAGAGTTGGTTAGGAATTTTTACTATACTTTCAACTGATAGTGAAAATTAAGTTCAAATTACTAAAATTTAGAAACAAAGGTCACTTCGGACCATTTTTTGTAGCAACCCTTCACAGCTTAGCAAAAACAACCTTTTCTGTTACAGGGTTTTAACAGCTGTTTATCTTTATGCACATGGATCATACCAACATTCAACTGGGGAACCCCAAAATGTTGCTCAACAGACAGGTTTCCTGTTTTATCACAAGAAATTGATGCCATTAACAATGTGCAAATAACAAATAAATGTGGTTTCCAAAAATATGCTAAAAGAATGTAATGTGTATGAGTTAAGGTGTGTATAATAAAGGCTAATAAGATTCAAATTGTGAACTTACTACCTTACCTACTATGTTCCCATAATGGTGTAGTAGGTTCATTCCTCGTCTGTGGAGAAACCTGTGCCCAGCGGTGAGTTGAAGTGGTGGTGGCATTACACCAAATTATTAAGGATAAGCATTAACTTTGCAAAATGCTTCTATAGCTTTTACCAAACCTACACATAATATCTTACCATCCTAACTAATATTATAAATGTGAAAGTGAGTTTGAGGCAAAAAGGCACTTCTTGTTCCACAAACAAAATTTCTTTCTGCAGATGTGAATTTAATTTTGTGGCAAAAAAAATAATTGTACCCACTACTTCCTAAAGTTGAAAAATAGTAAACATGGTTAAAACTCAGTTTACAAAATAATTAATATGACGGTTCATTAATACCTTCTCAACAATTTTTGTGCTATGGGAAATGATAGAAATAATATAAAACTTGAAGTGAGAGCTTTCTATGTATTACATAGAAAAAAACTTACATATACCGGGTCTAACAGAATACCGCAATAATATTTAAGGTTGTTGATTAACAAAAAAATGTTTTATGACTATTCTTTGTATTTTTATTATATGCCTACTTTCGATTCAATACGCTGAACTGTTAAGAGTATTAAATCCAAAGTAGGCATATAATAAAAATACAAAGAATAGTCATAAAACATTTTTTTTGTTAATCAACAACCTTAAATATTATTGCGGTATTCCGTTACACCCGGTATATTAAATAAAAAAAAATATTTCAGATGTGCATTGCAGACAGATCTAAGTATATGCACATTGTTGTTAGCATATAATGTTCACACTCAATAAGACACAGAAAGGAGGGCATTCAGTGAAATTAAGCTTTCAATTCTTGAAAGTGGATATATTATTTCACCATAAAGACGTCTATAATAAACACTTATTAGGTTTCTTATGCTACCTACAAGGGTGTGTGCTTAGTCTTGTCGATCATCAGTTAACCTCACCAGGGTCAACTGATGATCGATTGAGAGAAAGAAATTAACTCGTGAGAAATGCTCGGGCAAAAAAATGCTTAACTGCAACATCACAACAATGTATGTGTTGATGCAAATCATCTAGGGTATAATCACGAATCATTTACTTGGACAAATCATCCTCTCATTTAGAAAATTTAAATACACTAGAGCTTTATTATTATTGGTAAAAATAAAACGAATAACATTTTTCCAAAATATAATAAAAAGTTAGGCTCAAAACAATGAAATCAAACACAAGAAACAAAAAATACTACAATGTTAGTCTTAAAATAAAACAATCATTTCAGATTATTCCCAATCTTTCTTGGCCCAGATTTTCGCCTCTGTATTCACACTATGCAATGAAGCTAATCTTGATTAATCCAAGAAGCATTTAAGCAAACGTCTACTGCAGCGCAAGATCCATCTACTGTGGCAGACATGAAGCAGCAGCCTAAAATGAAATTTGTTGTTCGCTTCTGGGTTGTTCACACCAGATATCCTGTGACAAATATAGGTACTTCTTCAAATTTAGCTGTCTCTGAGTGAGTTTCTTCAATAAAGCAAACAAAATTCAGGTTTTTAAGATTCAACTTATAATAAAACATTTATTTCTTCACAATAACTGCCTTTTATTCGCATGAGTACTACACATTCAAATAAATTTACACTTTTTGGATTTATTTGCATATACCTATTTGGTTTTAAACATTTCAATAATTTAGCCCCACATATGGATTGCTTTTCAGTATTCATGGTAATGAGATGACTAAAGCTGGTGGGTGTTGAAGAGTAACATCATAATTATTATTCATTTACTAAACATAAATTGTGCAATGCTTTCCATATCTTTTTCCACTTCTCGCTTGTGCAGACTTATTAAAACCTATATAGGTACTGGTTATATGTATTTTACCAGACGTCTTCCAAGTCATGCAAACATCGAAAAAATATCTATAACATTGACGAACCCAGATACCATTCGAGTTGATTTCATTCAGAAGTAATCAGAGAAATCTCTGGAAGTAATAGGTACATATTCTTAGTTCTTATCTTGCAAACACTTTGTACAATGAAGAATCATCACAATAAACTGCCGACAATTTTCTATCGATTGTTTAAAGAAGAAAATACAAACAAAACATCTGTATTTTAGAACACGATTGGTCGTTGTCTAAAATTCTTTTTGGTTTGGTGGTGTTTCCCTTTTGGATTTCCCCAGAATCGAGATTTTTGCTCAGTTTTTGTTTTTCAGAAGGATGGTAATGCCCTCGTAAGACTGCTTTCTTGACATGGATCGTGAAAGTACAATGGGTAGGTGTATTTTATACAAAACTTCGAAGATCTTTAATTCTTTAAAATTTTCTGCCACCTTTTAAATTTGTGTACAAGTACATAGGTTAAGTACGTTCATAACAAGCTATGAACATTTAGTTCCACTATCAATAGCTTGGAAAATTCTTGGAGAATGTAGAGTAAAGATGTCATAAAATAAAGACAACTATAAAATATAGTAACTCATACCATAAGAATAAAAAACGTTAAAACGAACAACAAAAATAACAAATAATTGTAAATATGTTGAGATATTCTCTTTTACCGGTTCAACCGGTTTTTAATCTTTCAATGGTTTTCGAACGCTTCAGAAGAAAAGAGATGTCAGATACAACAGTTGTATAGCGCTATCTCGTTTTAACATTAAGGCAGACCAGAGACAAATAACCGTTCACCTTACGACTCAAGCAATCTATAAGCCGTTCACCTAAACAGGGCTCATAGTACGATTTTAAGCAATCCTGTTTAAGGCCTGCTTAACAACTGCACGGATTATGGATGGTTTTATAAAAGCTCATGGTAAGGCCCCTGGTCTCTATTGCAATGGACAAAAATGCGAGATAAACCAAATATCATTTATCGTAAAAATATATTATTTTCGAAGGTATTATGAATAAATATTTAGCTTTGATTCGAATCTGAAATCTTGAATTCGTAGTTACTCGTACATGGCACAATTTAAAGATATAGGTATATTTGGATAATGCTCAAGCATTTTCTAGGCTTAGGGGTATGAATAAAGAAAGAGCTCATTTCTTATTCATATAGGTCACACTAAACAAGTGAATGATGATTTAGCCACCCGATCCCTTGGGGTCGGGGTGGCGCGTGTCGCCCTCGGCCTTGACGACTGTATCCTGCGGCATATAGGTACATTATGTTTCAGTTATATTTCTTGGTCCTTCGTCCTATAGCGGCGCGGAGCGTCCACACGCCCCGCCAAGCCCCCGCCGCCGCGCGCATGCGCCAGTCTGACAGCGGGCGGACGTGCCGACAGCCCGATTTTCCTCGATAAACGTCGTAAAAGCTGTGAAACTGCTAATTGGAAATGTGAAGGCGCAGCGACGATGCTGCTTTTGGACTACTAAGCGAGAATGGTGGCCAATGTCGGCGCCGTCCACCCTTCTAATGGTAAATGGTGTTTTTACTAGGCTTGTGTGGCAGCGGTTGGGGGTTGATTGTTGTGTTGTTGTGCAGTGGAGGCGACGGCGTACATAAGCGCGGTGGCAGCGTTCGCGACCCTGCTGCTGGTGGTGCTGCTGTTCCTGGGCCACCGCTGGTGCTACTCCGCCTCGCTCGGCCGCAAGTGCTGCGATGACATTCTCGCTGTAAACCCTCGCGTCACCGTCGCCGACCTCCCCCTTGACGACGCTCAGTATGGTGAGTAAAAGCTTCACAACCATCAATTAATTACTTATCTACTTACTACCTCTCCTAGAAACTAGAAATACAATGTAAAAAAATTTAATGCAATATATTATTTAATAAAAAATTATTTTTTTATACAATTTTCTATACACATTTAATGTTTCCTACAGAGTCTAGTGTCCAAATAATTATATGAAAAATAATACATTTTCAGTCTAGACTGAGTACTTTGGCTGAAACGTATTGATTTTGTAACTGTCTTATATTTTATTAACCTTTAATTGTTACTTTGCGCGTGCTAGACCGATGGCCCTTTCAAGGTTGCGTGGGCCTGTTATAGATGTTCACATGTATATTTTAGTAACTGTAGATAAGGGTAGTTTATGGGTTATAAATCTACAAGGCCACGAGCAGTGTAAAGGTTCTCTTTATCTACACATCTTTTTTAAATTAAGCCTTATATTATAAAATTATAATACACCTATACACGATTTATCACTAGTTTACTAGAAGGATACAAATATTCATTTTAGTGTGTAGTCATAGTTAACTGGTTTAGACCTGCGGATGTTTAGGATATTTCTAGATCATACTAAAATATTTTTCGTTGGCTGCATACTGTGTCGTGCTACAAATTCTCGTTACTGTCCAAAATAGCTTTAAACCGTAAACTCCCACTATACGCTATACGTAAATTTGATGGTGCAAAGTAGTTTATGGGCGACCGTTGTCTGTGTTGTTTTAGATGCTTTGTCGAAACCGATCCATTATCCCGAACGAATATTCACGTTTGAAGCGTCCGATTCAGACGAGGAGCTGCGCTTGCGCATACAACAGGTGAGGCAGTAGTTATGTTTAATGTAAGTAGTTGACATAGATATTTTTACACGTAAATAGCACAGATTATTGATTAGTAAAAAGTGTAAACAGTCAAAGACTCAAAATCATTCATCATAGATATATTAAAAATTTTACTTTGGTAGTTTTTCTTTTTTGTACTTACTTAGTTAATTATGTAGTAAATCCAAAACTTTTTTATTGTCAGTATATTAAGTCTATTGAATTGATACTCACATCTAGTCACATATTTATTCGAAGTTCATAAATATACAAAGCTTTTTACAACTTGGCGAAGGCGAATAAAATTAATACGGGCGCCATTTTCTTCGCCATGAGGTCTGCAATTCAATTCATCGCAATTGGCAACAAATAACAATATCCGCTTTTGTATATCAAAATGGAAGTTAGTGTTTTAAATACTTAATTGTAATTCCGTTTCTAATTTTTTGTCAAGCTGCAATTCAATGCAATGTCGCCTGCAAACCCCAATCTCCAGGATAAGGAGGAAGTCGAGTGCCGCTACGAGGAGAAGAATGAGAACCTGGCGGAGAAGCTGGAGGTGGAGCTGGTGGCGACGCTGCGCGAGACCAGGATCGATGACGTCACGCCGCAGCGTGCCGACTATATACACACGCTCGAAGCGCAGAGCAGCGTCGACAGCGATGTGATCGCCCACAATGTGAGTTCTGGAAATAATGGTAACAAGCAAACTGCCTAACTGCTGGTCGGTGGTTATGTGGTTACAGTCACCTATAGTGCATGTGATTTCTGTAAAATTCGCAAATATACCACCACTACAGGCACCACAGAATACGTTGCCAACTTGTGACATAAGAGATAAGATAAAAAGTCACAGTACCTACTCAGTAATTTGAATGCGATGTCTTACCCTCATCCGGAACACAACAATGCAAGCACTGCTGCTATCGGCAGAAATACCCATAAGACAGAGATATCCATGCAGATCCATGCTGGTACAGAGTCTCCCTCTGGTGTTAACTGGTGCTCTCTTGATTGGTAGTGACTCGTAGTGTTGGCAACTAACGTTCGATAAAGCGGCGTCTTTATTTTTGCGGTCTATGAAATTTGAGGTGGTGCTTGCTGTCCTCACTGTAAAGGCCTCGACCTACGGTCTCGGCCTTTATCTCAGCTCGTCCATCAAGTGCTGCACGCTGACCGCGCTGTGTCGGCCTGGAGCTGCCGTACGCTGCGCTGTCGGCCATCATCAGCGCGACCAGCAAAGTAGTCATTATAGACCGCGGCAGTAATGTACTATTACTAATCACCGCTCCACGTCTACGTGCCGCAGGACACGTCGCTGCTGTGCGGCGAGAGCGGCGGCGGCGGTGGTGGTGGTGGTGGTGGTGGGGGTGGGGGGCAGGATCGCGGCGCGGCGGAGCTGACGGTGCTGTACGACGCGCCCGTGCGCTGCATGACCGTGCACGTGCTGCAGGCGCGCGCGCTGCCGCCCAGGCCGCCGCCGCACGCGCTGCAGAGCCAGGTGACACTCCAGAGCCAGAGACCGCTCATCTACGGGACAATATTTCCATCGCCAGATTACCTTTACCTGTAGAATAAATAATGGCAGCTGGACAGAATACGAATATTAAATTTTCAACTTTGCCGCTTTTTAAATGTAAGTACTTCTGTCGTGTTTACCTCTTATCGACGGCGCGACGTTTGGCAACGACTAAGCGTCAGGCGCAGACGATGTTGCATGTGGCTACATTCTACGTCATGTGTTTATGCATGCTCAGGCCAATCGAAACAATGCCATCTACCGAATGGTTGCCCAAATTAGATACATTAGCTTTGACGTGGAATGTAGCCTATAGAAATCGAAACAATGCCATCTACCGGATGGTTGCCCAAATTAGAAACATCTTAAAGCGCCATATATTGAAAACCTATGAAAGTTACAAATAATTTTAAACCATTTAATTATTCATTTTAAAGGTCATAATCGAGATCAATTAAAACCAAAGCAAAATTTCGATTGGTAGTAACCTGGTGTTATAGAGCCTTTCTCGATAAATGGGCTATCCAGCACTAAAATATATTTTCAATTACAACCAGTAGTTCCTGAGATTAGCACGTTCACCCAATCAACCAAACTCTTAAACTTTATTATAGTATTAGTATAGAATTATCCACAACACGCAATAAATCACAATACACTTCAATAACCATGTTTCTCGCCATAGGTTCGCGTCGTTCTACTTCCGCTGAAAAAGCAGAAGTTCAAGTCGAAAATACGAAACGGGGAGAATCCACAGTACATGGAGAGTTTTGTCTTGCACAAAATTAATCCAGGTTTGATATTGTTCTTCCTAATTTTAAGCCTAATTTTATGTTTGTAATCAAACGCAATAATTACGAATAAATCATTTGTTCAACAAAACCAGTAGTTGTAATAGTTTGACATCTCCTGTGTTAAGTTTAAACGTAGGTCCTTTGCCTATTTTGTTTACTAAAGCAGAGAAGCTTTTTAAAATAATTCAGGTTTGGTTTTGCTTAACCTTCTGTTGCTAATTAACTGCTAATTCACTATACAGGGTGGCCTATTAACATTCGTTCAAATTCAAAATTCAAATTCAAAAATCTTTATTCAACATAGGCCTTTACAGGCACTTATTGACGTCAAAACAAAGCAACACATTCTAATTTAAAGGAAACATATTAACCTTGTATGTGCATACATCCTGAATATAATCAGGATGTCTGCAAATACAAGTAGGAATGAAAAAAAAAAAAAGTTGATTCTACACCTGTTCGGAAATTGGGAGGCCTTCTCGAGAAGAACAGGCAAGAAACTCGAAAGGTCAAATTTTTTATCTCCTCTTTTAAATCGCCATTTACAATATTGGTTCTGTTACATAGTCATTGAAAATTATAAAATACATTCAGTAAGTATGCTTACATACACTTAAAATGTCAGAAAAACATGATAAGCTTAACACTAAGCATTATACAATAAATTATGTTGTTACCAAACATGACATCTGATAACTAGTCTAGCTAATTCCATATCGTGTGGTCACTTAAATAATCATTCACTTTGTAATAACCTTTGTTCATGAGAGTCTTTTTAACGTGAACTTTAAATTTATGAATTGGTAAATCGGTGATACTTTGTGGAAGCTTATTATAAAATGCTACACACCTCCCTAGAAATGAACCACTAGTTTTATGAAGCCTGTAAGTTGCAACGGCAAGCTTATTTTTATTTCTTGTGTTTATATTATGGTAATCACTATTTTTAACGAATGTAGCATAATGCTTGTGTACATAAACTAAATTGTCATAAATATACTGACTGGCTAAAGTTAAGATATTAATTTCTTTTCATACCACCTGCTCGACAATGTACAATTATAACCCTCTTAACTTCAACGTAAAGCAAGACATTATATCCCCGGGGATATAATGTTGTATGAAACTCCCAAGGGATTAAAGTGTTTTAAATTTGGAACATAAAATTTGTATGAAAATTTAGCGTAGATGCTAGCTTAGGAAGGCAAAGGTTCTACGCCCATACAGCAGTAGCGTACATCCACTAGAGACAAATAGACATTCTACCTGTGTAAATAATGTTTTTATAAAATCTTAATACATAATTTCTTTACCAAAATTGTAAAATATTTACCTACATAATAGTGCAAACTAAAATGAACAATAACACCACTTTATTTTTTCTTAAATAAAATAGTTTTTATGCTAAAAGCGCCATCTTTTGACTGCCACCATAAGCTATCGATACAAACGAATAAAAAGCAAAGTAAAGCAAGAACACTAACGAGCTAAAAGCTTTCATTTGGAAAAATTACGCGGCATAAGTATTTAAAAATACTACATAAGTATTTTAAAATACTTCTACAATTTGTTCCATAATGTGCAGTAACTATATTCCGTTGCATATTGTTTGCATCGCTAAAATTTTGCCGCCAACGCCATTATGAACCTATTTCAAAATTGGAATGTCTTGTTGCTTACGTTAAGTGCTTTGTGAAATGTGCTTTGTGGCATCAATACAGTCTTTTTAGAAGTCTATTCAGTGTATTATTAATAAAGTTAAAAAACGTAAGTAAAAGTCCAGGTGCTTCAGCTTTTTTTTTATTTGGGGTCAATTCAATAGGCTCTCGACTATTTGAGATTTATTTCGACAGTTGTGTCTAATAAGTAATTGGTGTTCTAAAAGTAAAAACGAGTAAGTAAGTATATCACGAAGTTGAGTCACAAAAGAAAATTTGATAACATTTTATTGTTAACAAATTAACATTCGTCCTGCGTGCTACTAAAGGTCATTGACAGGGTCCAGCAGCTGATCGTATCGTATTATAAATCGGTGGGTAGACTAAGTTCATACTTATTATACATATTATAATTAATATGTTTTAAGTTTTTATAATGTTTCAAGCTTTACTTAAGATAAAGCTATTGCGTGACGTGTTTATGCTTGAGAATAACAAATCTTTTTTTTATGGTTTTCATGATAATGTGCCAATTTTAACCATAGTTATAGTCATAATGATAATATGACAGTGTTTATGATGAAAATTACCACATAAGTAATAGGTTATAAAGCCCTATATTTATTGTCTCGCAGATAGTATGAAAAGTAGAGTATTCACCTCTGGAATAAAGCAGTGTCTTCGTCTTAGGCGAATTGATCCCCTCGCTTCACTTAGGACTCTACATAACTCCCTCGCTTCGCTCAGGAGTTAAATTTTAACTCCCTCGCTACGCTCAGGAGTTAACTCTAGAGTCCCTCGTTACGCTCGGGGTTCAATATGGCGCCCGTGACGTTAGACACTGCTTTAATCCCTTGGTGCATAATCTACTATTGAACAATTCTCTAAGTGAGTCCCTAGCCCGTAAATTATAAATGGCGCGAATTGCTCTCTTCTGTAACACAAAAATTCTTTCAATATGAGCCGCCGAACCCCATAACAATAATTCATATGACATAATACTATGAAAATAACTAAAATAGATTAATCTCGCCGTTTCAACATTAGTTAAAAGCCTGATTTTCTTTACTGCGTACGCGGCCGAACTTAGTTTGCCAGCCAAGGATTCAATATGTGGGTCCCATTGTAACCGTGAATCTAAAGTAATGCCTAAAAATTTCGTGTTATTTACAAGGTCAACTACATCCTTATTCATATTTAAATGGGTATCAATCTGCCTTACATTTGGCAAAGAGAATTTAATGCATTTCGTTTTCTTAGAATTCAATGACAAATTATTAGTTGTAAACCAGAACAGAACTATAGAGAGAGCATTATTTACATCGTCAGAGCATTGTTTCCCTCGGTCAACCTTAAACAATAATGATGTGTCATCTGCAAATAATACAGTCTCACATAAGTCTTTAATGTAATAAGGCAGGTCATTGATGTAAATTAAAAAGAGTAATGGACCCAATATTGATCCTTGGGGTACCCCCATAAGAATAGGTGCACTGGCAGACTCCGATTTATTAACGACAACTCTCTGCAATCTGTCTGATAAATATGATTTAATAAGACTTACTGCTTCATTTGAAAAACCATAATGTTTAAGTTTATGAACAAGCGTTTCATGACTTACACAGTCAAACGCTTTGGAGAGATCGCAAAAAACTCCAATTACATCCTGCTTGCCCTCCCAAGCATCAAAAATATGTTTAAGAAGTGCTATTCCGGCGTCAGTAGTGGATTTTCCTTTGGTGAAGCCAAACTGTTTGCCATGTAGTAATTTATTTGTTAATAAATGACTTAATATCTGGTTATACATTATTTTTTCGAAAATTTTGCTTAATATTGGTAATATTGAAATAGGTCTAAAATTCGAGGGATCTTTTTTATCTCCAGATTTAAACAAAGGTATTAATTTGCTGTATTTCATTAGATCAGGAAATATGCCCTCATCAACACAAGTATTAAAAATTAGCGCTAACTGAGGAGCTATTTCATTTATAATAGACTGAATTATGTGAGTCGAGATGCCCCAAAGATCTTCCGTCTTTTTCTTGCTAAGCAAACGGAAAGTTTTCAAGATAGTTATCGAATCAACATGGCTAAATTTCAAAGTTTCGCTGCACTTATCTACACTTGACTCCAGGAGGGTGACCGCCACATTGGAAGATGAATTTAGATTACTGGTAGTTATAATAGGAATTTCAGAAAAGTAATCAACAAAAGCGTTGGCAACTTCATTGTCCGACTTAATAATGTTATTGTTTATTTCTAACGAGAATGAGTTTCCAGAACATTTTACTTTCCCGGTTTCTTGATTTATAATATCCCATGTTGTCTTAATTTTATTTTTCGACATATTTATTTTATTAAATATGTACAGAGATTTAGCAGCCAAACAAGCATTTTTAAAAGTTTTTGAGTATTTTTTAACATAATTTAAAAAAACAGGATCAGCGGAAGCTGCTTTTTGTGAATAAAGTTCATATAGCTTTCTCCTACTCTTATAGATACCTGGTGTAGCCCAGTCACTAAATTTCGTCCTATTTTCGTTTAGTTTAATTACCTTTTGTGGAAATATGTTGTTACTTTCAGTTTTCACTAAATTAAATAAATTATTGTATAAGACATTGGCATCTTTATTTATGGTGGGCAGAGATGCGATTAGAGATGTTATTTTCCTTTTAAATTTACTTAAACTACGTTTTGGTATTGGTCTACAAATTATTTCACCTTCAGAATTAACATGATGGTGTTTAATACAGGCTAATTGACCACTATGGTCAGAGTTAATAAAGCTTATTACAGCACATTCCAAGATTTCACAATTACAAAAAATATTATCTAAGCATGTGGCTGATGTAGGTGTTATTCTGGTTGGTTGTTTGAATAAATAATGCAAATCAAACGATTTGAATAAGTTAATAAAATTATTAGACAGAGAAGATAAATCTAAGATATTTATGTTAAAATCTCCACATATAACTATTTTCTTATTTTTTCTACACACTATTTGCAAGACATCCTCCATAGTGGCCTCAAATTCCAGATAGTTGCCCGACGGAGGTCTGTACACACAAACTATTATAAGATTATTAAGCTCCACACACGATATCTCAATAATTCTTTCGATTGAGAGTGATATTACATCTTTGCGTTCTTTATAATGAAATATATTTTTTAGAATAATTAAAGATCCACCTCTTATTGCGGACTGTCTAACAAATGAACTTACAATACTGTAATTATCAAAAGTAATAAATTCATATTTTTTAAGCCAATGTTCGGTAACACATAATATGTCGATATTTTCATCTGATAAAAATAAATTAATTTCTAAGTCTTTGCCAGAAAAACCTTGAATATTTTGGTGAACAATTCGTAAACAATGAGGCCCTTCTATTGTCAATACATGGCTAGAGATATCCTCTATTGTCTTATTTACTAATTTAAATTACTTGAAACAGATACCAAACTATCATTGAGTGTATGATGCTCAATAGAAGTATTGTCATTTTGGTTACCAACCAAGTTCTTGGTTGAAGTTAAAAAATAAAATTTTAGCACAGAAGCTAATTGTTTAATACAATATCTAGATAGACATATTCTATCATCGGTCAAATAGAATTTATTAGTCACACATGTCAATTTATTCATGTCAATAATATGAATTTTATTATTGTAACTAGCCATGGTATGTAATGTCGAATTTAACTTAAATATTAACTTATTTTCCTCTGTTGTAAACTTATTACAATAGGGAAATGTGAACATTACAACACTTTTGAAATTTAAATTATTAACATAAGTTAAAAGTTTTTGCAGGGAATATTTATTTACACCAATTTTATTCCCTAACAGTATGATTAGGTTGTCATTGTCATTAAAATCATAATTAATAATACTATTTATTATTTCATCAAAGGAAGAGCCTGGCATACATATATTTATGACAGATTGCTCTAACTGACTGTTTAATAAGCAGCCCATACCTTTTCCAACTTCATCACTAAACATAACATAGTTCATCTTTGATTTCGATGTAGAATTGTTGTTGTTGTACCTATTTTGAGCAGGGGATTCACAATCAGGAACACTGCCTTTGGGAGAAGATTTAGTCACCTTATTAGGCGACTGTATTGTAGATTGGTGACTGATTCTACTCTCTAAACACTGATTTTCAATAGGTAACTGATCTGTTGTTTGATTTATATTATATTGGCATAGTGATACAAAATCTGGTGAGGACCGAATGTATTCCCTAATCTGTTTTTGAGCATTATAATACTTATCGTTTAAATGTTCAATGTTTACATTAAGATTATCAATAATTTTATTTAATCTGTTCGTGTTCCGGTTATAGAATGCTCTGCTCTCTTTCAATTTTACATCAAAAATCTCAAGTGAATCCATCAAGCTAGCTCGTTCTTTTCTAAGTTTAATATTAACTTTGAAGTAATTTTGTTTTTTAATCAGTTTCTGAGTTTTCTCTATGAATTTGCTAATTTTAATATATTTTTTAAACTTATTTTTACTACATGGACGTACAACACTATTGTTTTCCTTTGATACAGTATTACCTAGAAGATTTTCGCCACCAGGGGACTGAGTGAGCTCTTCAAATAAACTGTTTGTATGAGCGATTTCCTGGTTTTGTCTAAATTTTTCAAGTACAGAGATTTCCTTGTTTGCTTCTCTGAGACTACTTTCCAGATAAGCAATCCTATCCAAGGCCTGCTCATAAGTATTATTACACTGAACTAGATCCTCTAATGTACGGTGAATGTGATCGCGTTCCTCCAGCACTTCAATGTGTTTACAGTGGAGTAGTGCCAGTTCACTTTTTAGTTCAGTGTTTCTGTCAATGTTCAATTTAATTTCCACTTCACTTTCATCCCTTTCTCTCAACAATTGATCATAGGAGTCTTTTGTTACTTTGAGCTCGTGCAGGACTTGCTTGAGTTTGGCCTCAGTACTAAGAGCAGCGGCTTTGCGGGTCAACATTTTTAAGCCCAGGAAGTATGTACAAATCCTAAAAAACACAAAACCCTTAAGTATGAAATTGATGAAGAATATCAAGGGACAGCAGTAGAAAGGGTTAGAAAAAAAGGGATCAGACAAAGATATAGACAGATAGACAAAGAAAATATTATAGAAAAGTGGACACTATATTCCAAGTTTAAAAATGAATAATAATTATAATAAAAGTGATATTTTACTGCAGTCACTAATTAAACACAAATTAAGTTGTTTACCTACTGGTTTCACAATACTCAAGAGGTTTGGGACAAATTTAACCTAACAGCAAAATCTCTAATATTTAGGATTATGATGGAATTAACATATATTTTTAATAAGAGGTTAATGGTACAATAACAGAATACCTACTTAGCAAAGCAAACTATTGTGTAGTGTAGTGTAGTACTGTGTCTGAGGCTTTAGGCGTTGATAAGTCTCAACATTAACTTCCACTTTATGTCAAGTTAAGAGAAACACAACTTAGCCAAGGTGTGTTATTGGACGTGTCTCACTTAATGTGAGGTTTGTGTTGAGTATTTAATTATGTTACGATTATAAAATAGTTAAGTACTAAATACAATACTTCCCCGGTTTTAGTGAAGAAACTCAGCCAGTGACCGCAACTTCCAATGATGGGTACAATTGATATTTGAATTGCGTGCTTTATTTCCAAATATAAAACACATAAGTTGCCCAATTTTATGCGTTAATATAACATAAATTTATCACAACGAAGATTTCCAATTCAAAATTTGACAGTCACGGTTGACCTAGATTTTCATTTATACAAATCTTGAAAACTTCTCTTCGTACGGACTTGCAAATATTTGTGCCTAATGATTACACTAGTATACTGCAATCGTTAGTATGGGCAAGCCTGAAACAATGAATTGTTCTTATGAACCATGTCATCAATTTGGGTGTAATACGAAAATTCGACGCACGAAATCGCGACAAAACATAGTCATTTTTTTAGGTTGAGTGTAATACATAAGTTCGAAACACGCTATCTCGATGCACGTTAGCGCGACAAATCGCGACAAACCAAATGATTACCTGTACATTTGGTTGATATATCGGTGACTGATATATAGTTAATTAATATTGTGTTATGTTTAATAATTTATATTTTATTTAACATTTTGTAACCTGCATTTTATTAGATAAAACGGCTTGACAGATTTTTATGAATTTTTTGTGTATATTTGGTAGGTCTAAGAAAAGGTCGTAGGCTATTTTTTATACCCCTAGGTATGTATCACAATCGGTGATAAGGGGGGACTTCTCCAGATTTTTTGCCAATTATTGAGGCGAAACTTTTATTAAATTTTATTTTTTATATATATATAAAATATATAAAATTTTATTAACTTTCACCTTTACGGTGTCTGTAATGAAATTTTGCAAGTCTCCGATTGAGCTGAAATTTTGCATGCATAATTATATCGCGTGACAATGTAAAATTATGATGATATAAAAGCTTGTATTTAAAAAAGTTTTCTTTTATTCTTCTTCTTATATATAAAAATGAATCGCTGTGTTATGGTCAATTTCACCAACCCTGTCTTAGCTTAGGATACTCTTAGGCGGCAAACTGTTATATTCTTTTCATTGCAGACAAAAATTGATAGCATACTCTTTTGAGGTTTCCCCTAAACTAAGGCAGGGTTGGTGAAATTAGCCATCAAGCAAATAAATGTTGATTTGAAAAATCAAAATCATTTTTGTGTTTTTCTTTTATTCCTTATAATAACACCTTATAGTTTCAAATTGTCCGTAATTTAAATTAATAATAATGAAAATAAACATTATATCTGCCGGAGACGGGGGAACCGACTACCCCAGTTCTAACTGCACCCCAGAATCGGTTCTCAAAAATCTGAAACAGGGACCGCCGATTCTGCACATTCTTTACGGGAACACCCATCAAAGTTCTGGACTGGACCAAAAAATCGGTTTTCGAATAACTATAAAAACAACCAAGATATAAGGTATTTAAGATTATTCTCCAACTCTTTCTAGCAAAACGGCAATTTATATGGAGCTTATATGGCCGTACTCAACGATGACGTCACGGTTGATGTCGGATCTCTCTGTCTAATCGCTCCCAAATTAACAGCTTAAAATGCTTGTATCTAATGTATTTCTAAACCGATTTTAATTCTAATTTCACATTATTGTATCTTTTTCTACGGTCTTTTAATATTTTATAAAGAGACATGAAAATTAGAATTCAGTCATCATCCCAAATCTTTGGGCTATGTCGGTAACTCTAGTGCTTCTACGGATCTCATCATTTCGGATGTGATCACGTAAAGAAACCCCGAGCATAGTCCTCTCCATTGCCCTTTGAGTGACATTAAGCCTTCTGATAAGACCCATTGTAAACGGCCACGTCTCAGCTCCCTACGTCATCACTGGCAACACGCACGAATTGAAGACAATTATTTTATTTGGTTTCGACGTCAGTAAGTGATCGAGATTTGACTTGTCGAGATTTCGTGCATCGAAATTTAGTTTGTCGCGATTTCGTGCATCGGGATTTGGTTTGTCGCGATTTGTCGCGCTAACGTGCATCGAGATAGCGTGTTTCGAACTTTTGTATTACACCCCATCAATTTTAGTAATAAGAAAACTGCATTCATAGATTTTTAAATCTATGAATGCAGCTAACAGTAGTTTATTTGTAGAACGCATTTTTACGAACTACACAGCAGAAACACAAAAAATCGCCCAGATAAAATTTTGAGTTCCCGCCAATGTTATTTTATTATTATATTGCTAGTTGGTTAGCCCAACAAAGACGTTCTTTTTAAGTCAGTTTTAACACGTCTCCGTATTTGCTTTTCTAAAACCGACATTAAAAAAGAAGCAGGTTCTCAATTCGACTGTATTATGTTTCTTTTTGTGTGTACGTGTTACAAGATTACTTGCATTTTATTTCTTTTAGATATCATGTTTCGTAGTAATATTTACTGCTTATGACTTACACAATCGATATGGAAATAGAAGTAAGTAATGTAATTTTTATTCTTCAATAGAACTGGGTTTAATTCTCGAAATGATTACTTATTGAGTAAGTTTAAGTGTTTTAAAATCTATGAATACAGTTTATAAATTAATGGCATGGTTACTAAGAAGAGACTTTGGAAGTGTTATAGCTTCAGACTTGCTCATACGGGTCGTTATACTCATGATCCCACCAGTGGGATACCATCCATACTGACCCATCTAAATTGCCTGTATAGATCAGTCACCACTCATAGAGCAGAATCAATAGTTTTCTAAGAGGGTTAATTAATTTCGTGAACGTCGCGCAGAGGACGTTCACGGGCTGGGACTGCGTATACGTGTATACGGGTGCGAGCGCATGCGAAGACAGCGGCTCGTAGGCGAAGCAGTTGTGAGTTTCGCCGCCCTCAACCTGGAGATGGAGAACCACCTCTGGCTGCAGTTGGCGGCTAGGCAGCACCACAATCAACTGTCACTACAGGTGAGCTATGAACGCACAACTATATTTCATAGGTGTATGGATAGCATACTCCCTTTCTCTAACACAAAATTCTTTCAAGATTTCTATATTGTTTGTGCTGAGGATTGGATTTGAAAATATTCGTGATAGCCCTAGTATCCACGTATTCAAACTTAGACTAAAAGAGCATCTGCCATCGAGTTTCCCGTAATATCCATTTTTGTTTGATATAATTATCTAACATTCACAGTACGCTTTCTCCCTTGTTATTATCTCCTGAAACCTCTGTCATATTATGAATAGTCTCTATTGTGACCACAGTAAAGATAGAAAAAGCTTTTGTCCCTATGGTCCATGGCTATGATCATTTGGGTCAAAATCGCAAGACTCAGTATTAGAAAGCTGTAATTTGGCATGGGTACATACTTGGTTAGCTAGTTTTAGGAAAACATTTATATGACTTTCAGGTGCTAAAGTATGAAGCCAGAGTAGATACATTTTTTTTCTTCCTCTTCCGAAGCAACCAAATGAGACTAGCAACTTGTACAAAACCCATGGACTTTGTACAAGTTGCTAGTCTCGTTTAAGAATAGGCAAATTTATTCTATTTTTTTTTACGCAGTGTATGCAGTGCAGAGCATATTCTGCGATATTTTAACAGCGCGATTATAAAACGTGTCGCAAAAATATAAATCGTAGTGCGCGCTCGGCCTAAGTTGACTTATTCGTCAACTGGCGAGTGTTAAACTCGTGACTGTGGGTGAGTTAGCACCTTCTGATTCTACCAATTTTTTTTTGTCGTGAACTCGCGTGTACATATAAAATACAGTCAAATAAAAAGGGAAGAATGGAAAAAAACTTGTATAAAATCGAAACAGTCTTACGTGTGTAAAACTATTTGAATTCTTTTTCCTAATTGGTCATTACCTAAAATAATTATAACAGGAACCCACAGGAGTTTGGGAACCAGGAAATCATAAACTATAAAGAGGTTTTCCCCGGGTAGGTAATTGTCTCCCGTGATCAGTCTTTGTGAATCCAGAATGAAAAACCTCTTTCTCGATTCTGTTACCCTGGTACCTGAAACCGACAAATTTATTTAAGTCTGTCAAAAACTATATTTTATTTTATTTTAACTCGAGTCCTGTGAAGTCCGTTAATACGTTTAAAGTAGGTAGCTGCTTTAATTTTTTTAAACGTTTTTGTAGCTAACTGTACATTTATACGTTAGATTTCACGATCGAGCGAGTTGATGACAAAAAATAAGCGAGTTTAGCACTCGCCAATTGACGAATAAGTCCCTCAGTTCAGGGGCTGAGTAACGCCAACGACCTTGAGAAATGAATTTCTATTAGATTACGGGCGCGGTGCATTATTGAAATTGAGCGAAAAAATCAAAATAAATTTATTTTAGTACGTTGCCACCGAAATCAGAATTTCATTCTATTATCTGATTAGAATCAGAAAATGAGACTTCTGCGTAGGTATGTACATCGATGTAACTTATAAATTGTATTACTATAATTTACATGAAGATATGAAACATCAATATTATCCTTTAACGAGTTAATTCCCTGAAAATCATAAAATAACCTTTGTTAAATAGCTCAGAGGGGCAATCGCACTATTTACAACGTTTCAACCAAATCAGAAACGTTTCCGTTGCCATACATTTTGACCTCAGTAGAATAACTGCTGTAGTGATTTTTCTGAGATTTTGACAACACCTTGACAGCAGTCAGATGTCAAAACATATGGGAACGGTAAGGTTTTGGTTCAAACGTTCGTATATAGTGCGATTGCCCCTCAGATATTCTTATGGAAGCTATTTTCGATGGGTCTTTGGCATTGTTTTAACGAGAAATTTTTAATTAAAATTTGTTTTGGGGACATGAAGACATTCTCAGAAATATTTTCAAGAGTTACATATTATATATTTTTGAAAACGGCAGGTATATTAATTTAATATACCGTTTTAAAAAATACATCTTAACAGGCTGGCAACTGCCCATCGAGACTCACTTAAAACGTTTTTTAGTAAAACCGGTGTTTAATAATATTAAACACCTGGATCGTTTTTTAGCAAAACCGGTGTTTAATATTATTAAACACCGGTTTTGCTAAAGAAAGTTTGAAGCGAGGCTCGATGAGCAGTTGCCAGCCGGTAAAGATGTCGATTCCCGTCCGGGCAGCTGCCGAAGCTGGAGCACTCGCTGAGCCAGCCGATGTCGGGGGTGCTGGCGTCGCCGTCGTCCGTGGTGACCACGCCGGGTGGGGGAGGCGGCGGGGGAGGTGGGGGAGGGGGAGGCGACGTATGCAGCCTGGCGCGCTCCGACTCCGCCTCCTCCTGCTGCAGCGCCAGGTCCGCGCCGGAGCTGCTGCTCGGCCTGCAGTACAACTCCACCACCGGACACCTCTCCGTCGAGGTTTGTCGCACGAGTTACACGTAGGGCTGCCACCTCTCAAACGAGGTGGGGCGGGAGATTTAGAAATATCGTTTACTAGCTTTCCGCTCGCGGCATCGCCCGCGCTATTATTGTTTTCCCGTTGGACTTTTATGTTTTACCGTAGGAAAAATAATTTTATATACAAGACTGTTATTTATGTTTAGGAGCTCGGATAATAAGTTTCAGCAGCAGAGCAGATTTTAAATAGTTTCCATAGAAACTAACAACCCTTATTTTGCATCCTAAGGGGGTGAATTCCAATAAACCATGAAACACGTATTCAATGAAATGTTTTTAAGAGTATGAATCTCAAGTTTTATCAAAATCGTTGCTAATTTTAAAAAAATCATACAAACTTTAAACCCCTATTTCATCCCTTTAGGGTTAAAATTTTTTAAAATCTTTTCTTAGTGTGCGTCCGCGTTTTGAATTAAAACAACTGTCCAAATTTCACGTTTCTACCATTAGCGGTTACGGCTGTGCGTACATCTATAGATGGGAACTTCTCCTTTTATATATAGATTTTTTAATAAAATATATTTTTAATGACTGAAAGGTGCGCGAAAGCGAGATGGGTTAAATATAGTTGCTTGGAAGTAAAGAGAGAAAACATGAAATGGAATAATGATTCCGGAACGGTTGCCTTTCTTTGTAACAAAATGCATAAGATGCAAAGGAAACTCAAAGGCAAAATATTAGCTTTAAGAATTAATTAAGCTGGCAATGGACTCAATTCTGTGTGCCCGCCGTCTAAATAACCTAAAACTAAAATTTCTAAATTAAAACTTAATTTAAATGGCCGGTTAAGCAAGTGCTATTCTACGGTGACAGGCCAACTAAATTTAGGCAGAGCTTAAGTAATTCTAAAATGTCTAAGATTAGTTTTAATTGTGTTTGTGTTGCTGTCGTAAAAATATTAAAAGTAAATTAATGGATGGATCTTGTTATTAAAGAAACTAAAACGGGTTTATGTTTATATCAGTTAATACATTTAATGTACATTTTTATCCTATTTTTAACTATATAATTGTAATTACTAAAAAAATATTTTTATTTTCCTGTTCATTTAAGGCGAAAATAATAAATATGGGCTAAATTAAAATTTCTACCTCATTTGTTATTTGGATTTGTATTTTTCATTTACAAAATGGCGGATTTTAGTTCTAATTTTAATCGGGATGATTTTAGTCGCCGCTAAAATTAATTAGTTTAGGAAGTTTACGCGTAAAAATCTCACGTCTGGAATAGCGTTTGGACGGCTAAACCCTAGTTGAATTGACCGTCTAAAATTAGAAACGTCAGATTCAAATTAGCAATGTCAGTTGAATTTGACAGATACCGTAGAATAGGAAAATGGTTTAGCGACACCTAAATAAAATTAGGATATTGAACGGCCGCTTCAGAATTGAGTCCATTGATTACCTTCGTTGAAGCCATCTAATTAGTTTGTCAGGAAGCGCCGCCACAAAATTAAAAAATAATCATAATTTTCAAAACTAAAAAGGTTTGGTTTTATTCTCCGAACCAAATTTTCCCTCTAAACGATGTTGTTTCGATGTCACAACTCTGCCTGACCCGGAGATATCGATTTAACCCTAGCCCGGAAATGTACGCTGCAAACCCAGCCCTAGTTACAGGTTCTTGAACATGTTGTTGGTTAATGAATGTACACGTGCAGAAAAACCTTTTATGTTCACCTATAAAGACTACTTTACGAGCAACTGCATTGAAATAGTACATTACTGCAGAGGCCGGGAAGTTAGGGATTGCCGGACGAGTAATGCTTTCAAGGCCGAGCGTGAGCGAGGCCTTGACAATTATTACGAGTCCGGCAATCCCATTCCCGCCGAGGTATGTATAGTGCTTTTCTCAATAATTGCGAGGAAATAATGAAAGACGTAATACTGGAATTAATTATGAAATTCAGTGTAATAATACCATATAAATAAAAACCTTTCATATTAAAATATTGTTTAATGTTATCTATTTATTCGAATATTTATAATTGCCGTGATCTTCGTATAATTTAGCTTTATGATCTGTAAATAAAACAATAGTAGGTACCTAATAATAATAAGCTTCCTCTCTCTTGTTCAACGATTGCATGCCCAACGGGTCCTTAGTGATCTTATTTTTTGTGAACCACCTATTTTACACATTATGGTATGCATAAAAGATTTTGAATTAAAATGAATTGGAAACAAATGAGTATAATATGAATAAAAAACAAATCAAACAATAAATAAATTAATTAATTAGAGCAGCCTAGCACTTAGTTATACTTTTTAATTTTCAATTAGTGCAAAGGAAACAAAGCCCATACAGCCCAATCATATTTTACGCAAAAAATGTAATACTGCAGATTATGACTTTTTTCTGTCGCAACGAAAATCAAGCATATTTTCGTGTGATTTCATACCAACATTTTAATAAAATTGTTGTCATATTCATAAGACTTACAACGTGTCTCATAATAACTCCCCATAAAAATTATAATATTCATTTAACCGAAAAGAATGTGTCAACTTTAATAACTTGTCATATCAATTGAATTTAATTGTCAAATTTTTGAAAATTCACTTTTAGAACAGTTTTAGGTTGGCAATTTTGATAGTTTAAATAAAATTAAATAAGTATTATAATTTTTATGGGGAGATATAAGACACGCTGTATATGCTCGAAGAGTGCATTTTTTATAACGTGGTAGCAATTGGCTGTATGACAAGTTACATAATTCAAGGAATCACCGCAAAAGCAGTCAGCACAGGCCTAAGAGCTCAGTCTCAAAGGAGGCACCAGGAAGAATGGTCCAAACAGAATGGAATGAAACACGCCAAGCTCTTTATGGGCATGGACAACTGGCTCAAATTTACATTGAGCTCTAGCAGATCCCAGACCCGCCTAATGCTCGGTGCTCTCACCGGACATTTTGGCACTAGGATAATGCTAACCAGGATGGGACTTGCTAGTTCCAAAATCTGCAGGGCCTGCAAGGATAAAGAGGAAAGCATGGAACATTTGCTGTGCCATTGCGATGCTCTAGCCTGCAGGAGGCAAATGCTGACGGGGATTGGTTATCCAAAACCGGAAGATTGCAGGGCCATGCCACCAAAGGACATCATCAAGGTCATGGCCACGATGAACTGGACCGATGGTGGCGATGGCATTAGGGACTAACACACGGGGAAGCACAATAGATCCAGAGTGGGTCGAAGTGCGAAGGCTTATAACTTGGGCCACCCCACTTCTAAGATAAGATAAGATACATAATTCAAGTTATAGATAAATTAAAAAACATTGGAGCAGCGGCCAATAATGAATTTTCATACTTACTTTCCTGGCCTAGGCCGGTAAAGTAATGCACGAGCCAAGAATTACAAACTTTGTGTCTTCTTTTTACTACAATAATGCCTACATTTCCGAGCATGTTTGAGAAAAGGATATTTGTTAAAATACACCACAGATAATATTCGTGTTAATGAAATTACGCAAAACCTGAAATCATCTTGTTCAGAATCGAGAGTGGGAATCGATCGATCGATCGTCTCGATGCAACTGTCGATCGATCGATCGACAGTTGGATCGGCTAATAAAAAATATGTCATAGGAAAAACCTATATTAATAAAAATTCAACAGATCATCAAAGGAACCCACTTCCGCAAGCTGTCACCGAACAAAGCGCCTGACACATATGTGAAGCTGTGCCTCATCAGCTCGCTGGGCATGGAGCTGGCCCGCTGCAAATCCACCACCAGGCGCGCGCAGTCCAATCCGCTCTACAAGGAGCTCTTTATATTCCAGGTACACCTTATAGTGTTTTTTTTTTTCTTACACAAAAACCAAAAAAAAAAATTGTATTCGTTCCGTGATCGACTTTATCGATCGGTATCATAAAACTACAGAATGTTATTTTATTAATTTACCAGCAGGCCTATTCGCTAACTACGGTTGGTAACTAGAACTGTCATTTTTGAAAGACACTTTATATCCATTACTCGTTTAGTGATCTTATGTGTTACGGCAGCGTTCATAATAGCAGTAATGGATGTTAAGTTCCTTTCAAAAATGACAGCTCTAGTTAGCAACCGAAGTTACAGAATAGGCCTGCTGGTGCGATACCTGGTTCAAACAGACAATTGAGTATTTAAAAATATGTGAATGCAGTTTAGATTGTTTTTAAAATCAAAATGAAGTCTTCTTTCAGTAAATTTTGTATCTATGGTATTTACGGTGCCTTCCCTCCATGTGGCATCGCCTTGAGACGCTCTGCATGTGCGGTGGAATTACATTTTAACACGTGTTAAGATCATCGAGACGTGGAGAATTTGTAGCCAAAAAATCTAACCCCACTCTTTGTGCAATGATTTCTAATGTTTTCGGTATCCCATAGAACAGGTCCATAATTAAACAACCCTGGAATCTATACATTTTCAACTACAAAACTAACTAGAAGTCATCAGTATAACGGTTAAGCCCAGAATCCTTAGGAATCTCGCCAATCTCCTTGAGATATCATCATTAACAATATCCATTCGCAATTTTTTTTACCGACTTCAAAAAAGGAGGTTTTCAATTCGAAACGATTGTTTTTTTTTTGTGTGGATGTTACGCGATTACGCCGCCAATTGTGGACTGATTTTCAAAATTATTTTTGTATTCAATAGAGTATACTCCAAGGGTGGTCCCAAGGTTACCAAAGTTAGGATCTGATGATGGGATCCCATAAAAATCGAGGGAAACCCTTAAATTTTTAGGTGTCCAACGCGTTTTGTGCGTATGTTACGCGATTACTCCGCCAATTGTGGACCGATTTTAAAAATTCTTTTAGTATTCGATAGAGTATACTCCTGGGGTGGTCTCAAGGTCAGGATCTGATGATGGTATCCCATTAAATTAAGGGGAAATCCTTAAATTTTATAGGTGCGTCCAACGTGTTTCATGTTTGTTCCGAAGCTATTCACATATTTGCGTCTGGCAGTCATGAACAGAGCTGATGATGGAAGGATCCTTAACTTTTAAACTTGACCTGACCGACCTGGCATTGCACCTCAATTTAAAAAATAAAAAATATTTTCCAAAAATAAAAACCGACTTCAAATACACTGAAAAGTAAAAAATAATATAAGAATAGGTACAGACAACATGACACTTCTATATTGAAGTCGGTGCCGAATTAAGACTTTCTAGGAGATCATCGTTTGGCACCGATGTGCCAGTGTTTTCGAAGTTGGTTTTTATTTTTTGTAAAATATTTTTTTTCATTAATCGTTTCTGAACATAAATGTAGGAAAAATAGGATTTGGGAAAGGTGTTGCAAATTAAACAAACTCTTAAAAGCTTTGTAAAAATTGTAATGATTCAATACTTGGTATTACCTCCCCTTGGTCTAATTACAGCTTGCAGCCAGTTCATCGGTTTTTTTTTTTTTTAATTTTTTTACCGTGCCTTGAGGAGTGCCGCCCCCCACTCCTATAATAAAGCTGCCTTCAATTCTTCTATGCTCGTATGGACTGGATTTCTGGCCTGTACCTACCCTTCAATCGAGCTTATCACATAAATGGGATTCATGTCTGGACTGAGTGCAGGCAGTCCACTGTGCGTATTTCGACTTCATGAAGAAACTGCCGAGTAATGCGCGCCACCGTATGACATTAAGCATTGTCGTGTATTAACACGAATTCTTACCTGGCAAACCCTGCGAAGGGAAGAACGTAAACAAAGAGAACATCGGTGATGTATGTACCGATCAGCAGCCTTATTTAGCAAACCTTCGGAACCGAGACAGATGATTCGGCTCGGTTCCGAAGGTTTGTGAATAGGGTTGCAGGAACGCGCTCATTCACAAACGTCCGGAACGATCTTTCCGTCTCGATTCGGAAAGTTTCCGCAGACGACCGTTTATGACATTAAGTTTCGGAAACATTTCCCAAACTTTGCTGTCGGAAATTTTATCGAAAGTAATAAACACAATAAATTTTTAACTTTATAAATTTCAAACATTAGCTAACATAATCTTGTATTTTTAATAAATAGACCGTGTGATCAGTGTTTAGCAAAGTTTTTATACTCGTATATCTATAAGGTAAGTATTAAATGTTATAATGATGACCACATTTTTCCAAATACTTTAGTCTCACTCCAGACGGTGATTAATGAGATATAACGACTTCGGAACACCTTCGGAATGATTTTCCGAAGGTGTTCCGTTCCGAAGTCGATCGTTTGCGTTCTGAATAGCATTTCCCGGTGTTTCTTTAAGCATCATAATTTTTTCACGCTTATAACAAATGTTAACTATGTTTTGCTTTTCTTTTTAGTAATGTTAGGTCAGGTTAGGTCTTGCGTGGAATATTGCTCGCACCTTTGGGACGGCTCCGCTCAGTACCTCCTCGATGCTCTGGACAGATTGCAGCGTCGCGCTATTCGCATAATTGGCGATGTAGAGGCAACTAACACCCTCGAGCCTCTACAACTTCGTCGTGACATCGCCTCTCTTAGCGCCTTTTACCGAATGTTCCATGGGGAATGCTCTGAGGAGCTCTTTAACCTTATCCCTCCCTCTCCATTCCTTAACAGAAACACGCGTAAGGGCCTTCGGAGTCATCCGTACACTGTGTCCTCCTTTTCACACCGTACCAAGAAATTCCAAGATTCCTTCTTCTGTCGTTCATCCCACACTTGGAATTCTCTACCTGCGCACGTGTTTCCTCCATCCTACAACATGGGTTCCTTCAAAAGAGGCGTGAAAAAGCATCTTTTGGGCCGGCAAGGGGCGGGCAGGTAGGAGAGTGGATGTCGTCCCTACTCTATCTGTCAACTCATTTGGGCCTCTTTCACCGCTTAACATCAGGCGGGAGGAGGTCATTTGCCGGGCCATCCATAAAAAAAAAAAAAAAAAAAAAAAAAAATGTTAACTTTTTTAACCGCGCCATTTTTCACAAAGACAAACTAACCCAAAAGTCAAGATCAAACGCTAAGCAAAGGGGATGATGCTGGAAATGCTGCAAATCTGTTCTTAGATCGAACGCTCCTTTTGTCGAATCGATTTGGCTCGGTTCCGAAGGTTTGTAAATAAGGCTGCAGCTGTCAGCCCGCCAAAGAGATACCAGCCCACATCATGCAGGAACCGCCACCAAGTACAACCATTTCTGTCGCGAAGGTCGCGAATAGACAATAATAAAATAGCAACACTAGTGACGCACGCTTCAACCAATCATAGTTAAGATAAGGCTAATAGCGATTCTTTAGTCTATGGCAAAATAAGTTTGTAAATAGAATAAAGTTTTCGATGTAAAAGTGAAATATAAAGTTTGCTGTGGCTGAAGCTGAGTCCTGAAGTGCCGTCGATATAATTCTAAGTATCTTGCATATCTTGTAGTTAGAAGATTAGTAATGTGTGTGATTCATTGTTATAAGTGTAACTTGGTTTCCCCCTAAGTTCACGGTTAAGCGAGGTTGCCGGGACGTGAGGTCCTGGCAACAAGCCGAGCCCGGGCTTCCAGAATAAATGGCCCGGGATCCAAGAAGGTAATCGGGTAGGCGATGTTCCGGGACGTAAGGTCCTGGCAACAAGCCGAGCCCGGGCCTCCAGAATAAATGGCCCGGGATCCGCCAAGAAAGACCTGGTGTAATTAGTGCTCCAGGCCCAGTCGACTGGAGACGTCCAGAGAAGAAGCTCTGGGTCTAATAAGGTTGGTAGAGCCGCGGTGATGGTTGTTGGTCACCGGGTCTGCAGTACCTCCAAGGTGTTTAGTAGTACATGATGGGAAATCAAGTGTGTTTGTGTTGTGCAGTGTAGGCTGCTAGCGTTGAATACCAACGATAAGAAGTTGAAACTACTTGATGATGTAAGGTATTTAGTTAATAGTTAAATTTAACCCACAGGAGGTGAACGGTACAATCCAGTGGAAATTAGATATACATGGGATGCTCATATCTCAGGTGCAGATGTATCTTAATGCGAAGCAGATATAAATGAGACAAAAATAGAAGATAACTCAGGTATGAGATTTGTATTGTAACTTAATTAAACCTGCCATACATAGAATACTTTCGTCCCGTCCGCCCGTCGCGCCGGATGATGGTAATGCATATACCTAGCTATCTAACTACTCTCTCATCCTTCTCTCTGTGTATGATGTGTCTCTGGGTATATGTGTTACTTACACCCCCCATTCGGACGTCGTCGGTGGCGGGCGGGGCGACATGGTGGAGGTGCTGGGATCACCTCATGAGATCTGTACCTGAGATATGAAGAGCATAATTATATGTGGCATTTAGATTTCTGAATTAGTAAAAATTGGTATTAACATAAAGCAAAAACTGAGCTATAATTTCCATAGAAGAAAATGGAGCTGAATATGTGAAGTTGTGAATAATAAAATGAATTATGTTCTGAGATAAATACCCTTTCCTTCCATAAAATTGTTTGTTCCAAGAAAGGAAAAAACATTGTTTGTTTGTTTGCTGGTTACGGCCTCTACATAGAAAAGTTGGAGATAAAGGATTATAAAACTTACATGTATACATCTCAACAGATGACACACAATAAGTCACTCATGAAGAAAACTTATGAGAAATGAAATGCAAAATATTTAATAAAATTGGGATGTAATTACTTTTGGTTATGCCTAGCTGATTAGAAATTCTCATTTTGTTTCATTCATTACCTGCAACTATTAAAGAATTTATGTTTATTTGTTAAAACAATTGAAACTCAAAATTCCCGCTAATGGAAACATCAATTTGTGGTGTGTTGGCTGACAACAGTTTGTGTTTATGTGTGCGAAGCTTTGTTGTTTTAATAGGTATGTGTACATGTGGAGCGACGCTATATTAAAGTTCCATCCATTCCATGAACTCTGGCGCCATCCTGCAATTTTATGCTAAAAGCTTTAAATAAAAAAGTAGAAAGAAACGACAAAAGGAGTTTTGTGAATTTGCAATTTGTATAACAATTTGTTAAGAAAATGCCAAGTAATTTATGTGGATAAGAGAATCTGAAGCTGTTTCATAGCTTGCATTCAAGCACGGGCACTTGCCTTAATTGTCTTAATTACTTAAACCTACTTTTAAGACCTAACAAGGTATGGGTATGGTGTGATTGTATCATACTTAATACAAACTTCATCACTTGCCAGAATTGCTGAAAACAAGCGAGAATGAGGATGAGGAGGCACACAAATACGCTAGAGCATGCACGGCCATACCGATAGCAATATTATTGGTTGTACATTTTTTACTAAAAACAAAAACTAACTTACTAAATAATAAAGCCACATTGTTTGACAATGTTGCAACAAGGCATGATTCCTATTGACCCTAAACTGGCGTCACTTTGTATGTTTTGCATGTTCTTGTTCTCTTTTGTAAAAAGGGGAATTTGGCTAAAGTTATAAATAACACTGGTGAAGAGTAAATGTTGTACATTTATTAAAATATGACATATTTGGTAAGATATGTGTTTATTTAACATGAGTGAAAGAAGATAAATACCAGCTAATTTATAAGCCTTTTCTCAGTGTTTTAAAGAATAAATAAAGTGAAAATAAATAGTGTGTGAATACACTGAGCGTGTCATAGTGTATTTTATTTTTAAAACTTACTTGAGCTAGCAGAGTTGTTTTTTTAATATTTACTTAGGTACTGTAATTTATTAAAGAATATAAGAAACTAAGGTTATTAGAACAGAACATTTATAATTTTAGATAAAGAAACTGCATATTTGCACAGGCTTGTCTAACTGGTTACCCATTTTCTTAGACAGTATATCTACAGCAACATGTACAGCTACATGTAATGTCAGTGTTAGATAGAATAGAATAGAAGAATTGAAAGAAAACACTACCTTACTTTGTGAGAATATTATTGGTTCACTGATTGGTAAGGGAAGCCTGCGACTATCATGTAAATAACAAATTTTATTCAGTAAATGTAAGTACATGTTATCCCATGTGAAGTGAAACTGATTTATTAGTGGTTGTATTCCCACATATTTAATGAAACTTTAATCTTTAAGAGGCCTAAGCTATATAAAAAAAAAATTAATTACTTAATAAACTAAAAATCACGAAGAAAAGTTTACATCTAGGTACTCTCTTTTGAAGTTGTTTAAATAGTGGTAACAAGTTTATGATTTTCATTTAAACAATTATTGTTCCCTTGTTGGTAAATTCTAACAAAAGGAATTGAATGAAGAACAAAGTACCACTCATTTTATTCTTTTGAATTAGACTACTGAAAATAATATTCTTGACTTAACTGGTTCAATTTATTATAACTTAACTATGGATGGATGATGATCTTGGAAAGTACTGTGATCAGTCAAATAAATATATTTATTAATAATATTGGTATTTAAATACTTATAGTGCTTGTTATACACAGATGAAAACCAAGTATATGTAAGTATGTGTTCTTGATATTTGCAAGTGATTGATTAATAATAAGTTAAGTTTCTAATTTGTATTAGTAATAACTTATTACTAGTTATACTAGTTAACCAGCTGAATAAAAATTTAATAAAGTCTAAAAAACAATAAAATAAATAATAAAAAAAAAATATTTGACAAAGGGATACTTAAGTCATAAGTCTTACCTATAGATGTGAGAAATATATTCACTTACAAGATTCAATATGAAAGAAATTCGGAAAAAGAGACTTCAATTAAGTAGTATATGAACATATTGATAAAAATCTTTTAAGAATCAAAGACCTTCCAAATACCCTTACCTCAAATGAGATTTGAGGCGCACAAATATTATATAATAAATTAAACTCAAATATAAAAGTTTCAAAGAAAAATTGACTGAATATTTAAAAATAAATGAAGATGCTCCTATAGAAGAGATATCGGTCATGTCAGAAAAACAACTTCTCGCTGAAGAAGTGTTAGTTGAGCTGAAGACTAACATAAGTTAATTCTGCAAAAATGGAATTGAGTAATAAAGAAAGGTCATATGATGCCGGTAAACTCCCAAAGGTAGCATTACCTACCTTTAATGGGGATATTCTCAACTGGCACTCATTCTTTGATAGGTTCAAATCGAGTGTACATAGTAAAAACATCTCAGATGTAAATAAACTTCTTTATTTAAAAGCTTCACTAATTGGAGAACCTAAGAATGCAATACCGATAAAAACTATCTTATTGCCCTAAACACCCTTTGGGAAAGATATGGCAAGGTGAAACATCTCATTGATGCACACTACTCAGCATTATATAAAATAGAATCCGCTGATAATAACATAACCAATTGTAGGAAAGTCTTCGACGATTTGGAAAGACATCTTCGGATATTGGAAACTTTAGTAGAAGATATTAATCACAATCACCTTAGATTTCTCATTATGGAAAAGTTCCCTTCAGATTTGATTTATGAGATTAAAATTAGAACAAGTACTGATGCTATAGAAGAAATAAGAAAACAGTTGGATACAATGATTACAGCTAAAGAAGATGCTGATAGAATTGGGATGATGACTGAATTCTAATTTTTACGTCTCGTCATTAAATATTAAAATACCGTGGAAAAAGATGCAGTCCTGTGAAATCAGAATTAAAATCGGCTTAGAAATACATTAGATACAAGCATTTTAAGTTGTTAATTTGAAAGCGATTAGAAAGAGAGATCCGACATCAACCGTGACGTCATAGTTGAGTACGGCCATATAAACTCCTTGTAAATTGCCGTTTTGCTAGAAAGAGATGGAGAAAAATCTTTAATACCTTATATCTTGGTTGTTTTTATAGTTATTCGAAAACCGATTTTTTCTTTCTGTTTATTATATGAATGAGCTTCTATTAAAGCAAGAAAATTTTTTTAGTCATCTAGCCTATTGCATTCAGAAAATGTTCTGAGCTTTCAGAACCATGCACTGTGGAAACACTTCATGTGCGTGACCTTCAACAAACCAAATCAAGCCAAGGAAGATTTAAAACTAGAATTAGAAATGGAAATCAATCAAGAATAGAATAGAATAGAATAATTTTATTTGCTAGAATATGGTACAATAATAGTTGGTAGTACATTCTGTTGCTCCGACATATCCTATTGACAACAATGTGCAAATATTTCGTCAACTATTTTTAGGTATTATAATTATTTCGTTGCACTAACATTCTGAAAGACGTTATACATTTATCAATAAGTAATACTTAAATTTTCTATTCACTACAATAAAAAAATCCTTATGTCAATAATAAAAAAAATACAATTCAACTATGTCAATATCTAAGTATAATACATTATTTAAAATAGTAATTTCTGTCACAATTTTTATTTAAAAAGAAACAAGAAACAAAATTAAAGAGAAGAAAAGAATACAGACTTGAGAAAAACGACAATAACACAGGAAGAAAAATCATAAACCAGCGGAAGCGACGATATGAAAGTCAGGAAAAATTTTGAATAAAGAAAAGAGATTAAAAGGCATACCTGCAATGAAGAGAATAAAAAACCTACATGCATATTTTGTGACGGAGGCCACAATAACGATGAATGTAACAAACTTAAAACCATACTTGAAAGAAAAGCTAGACTACGAGGCCGCTGTTACAACTGTCTTTGACGAAGTCATGTTTTTCAGAGTGGTGACACTAAGAAGAAATGCCGCCATTGTGAAAATGGATATCATAATAGAGCACTGTGCCCTACGAGAATTAACGAAACTGTTAGTATACAGAAACCGGAGACCACAACTTAACTGATGTAAATGCTAAAAGAGTCACTATACTCCAGATGAAAATAAACACAAAAATATGTATATTAAAAGTGATAGCGTCAGTGTATGATCCATGTTGATTCATTCATAGTACCTTTCTAAATAGTAAAAAAAAAAAAAAAAAAGTCTGAAAAATGGAAAGAAATTAAAAACAAAGATCAATGATATAAGAAATATACAAATTGATAGATATTTCCTAAAAGGAAATTTTGATTGTCCTGTATTCCATGTTTTTACAGTTCCTTATTGGAAAATTCAGATTAGTTCCATTGAAAGACCAGAACAGTATAAAGATTCCTCGATTGAGCTGATGGCAGTCCTAAATATTACATGTTTGATAAATTTTACACTAAAATATTTTATAGGTACTATGAGTAGACAAATTCTTTGGATTGATAGTGAGACTGTATTTGAATGGTGGTAGAAGACCACTTGTTTCTAGAAGAGTTGAAGAAATTAAAAGGAATAAAGAATTAGAAATAACATAATTGTTCCCTCTGCGCTTAATCCAGCAGATGTTTTTAGCTACAAGAATAATGAGTTCAATTGAAGAAAAGCAAAGATGGTTAATAGGGCCAGACTTTCTTAATGAAGACCCAGCGTTATGGCCACCCAATATTGCTTCATCTGCTTCTTCCTTTTTGTCGAGAGAGGTTCTGACCGAACACGCTTAGAAAGATACAACCTCGAAAAATAATGTAGGTGCTATTTCTGAAATCCAACATGATAAGGACAAAGACAAGGAAGAAACTATGTGTGAAGGACAACACAATAGAAATTTAGAAACAGAGACAGAAAATAAGATTCAAATGGAATACTTTCGAGTACTAATTAATAATGGAGAACAGACATTGTAAGAGAGGGATTTCCCTATTTACGTGTTTGGCCGTAAGGGCGATTCATCATGAGGTTGTTCAAAATCTGACGGCAAAAGATGGCTTGCTAGCATTAAGAAGATTCATGTCATGCAGAAGAACCTTAATCACATAGATAATCTTAATCACATCAGATAATGCACAACACTTAACCTAATGTCCGAAATACTAGATAGTGAATATTGCATCATAGATAAGAAAATAAAGTGGAAATTCATTCCTCAGTTGGCCCCCTGGTTTGGAGGATTTTATGAACGTCTGATTGGAATCGTAAAAACGGTATTAAAAGAACCTTTCAGAAACATATACTAAGATACAATCAGTTAGTTACTATGATCAAGGAAATAGAAGCAGTTATAAACATGAGACCACTTACCAGTGTGGATACAGAAATAGAACACGTACTGAAGCCTTCCGATTTCCTTACGAAAATGCATTTGTGTAAATTGTCAGAGGCTGGAAACGAGCACTCACAATATTAGAAGAGTTAAAACAAATGTTCTCAAGTAGATATTTACCAAGCCTACGTGAAAGATATTAGCACTCACCCAGAGAACCAACAGTGACATCAAAGTTACTACAAGCCATAGGACAGATCGTTCAAATTAAAGATGACAACAAAAATAGAACAACATGGAAGGTACGCAAAATAGTCTCATTAATCAGAGCAACTAATGGATTCTGTCGTATTGCTAAACTTCAAGTGGGTAATAATGTGTTTACCAGATCTATTGCTTATCTCTATCCACTAGAGATAGAAGAAGGTGAAGAAAATTGCCGTGATGTGCAGAAGGAAGCTTCAAAGATTGATGATTCCAGTAATACATTTCAATTGCCACCTCCAAATCAAGGCATAAATCTAATTGATGAAACTATGGATGCTGTCAATAATGTGAATGAATACATAGAGGCTATTAATGGAAGGGAAGGAAAGGGTGGAAAAAGAAAAGGTGGAAATTCAGATGATAATGATACACTAGAAGGTTCAGACAATGATCCTGATTATAAAGGTCAAACAATTGGACCGGTAGATTGTTCTGATGATAGAACTCCTCGTCGAGATGCTGCTGTAAGAGCTCTCGACAAAATCAAAGAATGCACAAGTAACCTGGTTGCTATTCTTCTTCCTTGCGTCGGGAGTGTCGCGAAGGTCGCGAATAGACAATAATAAAATAGCAACACTAGTGACGCACGCTTCAACCAATCATAGTTAAGATAAGGCTAATAGCGATTCTTTAGTCTATGGCAAAATAAGTTTGTAAATAGAATAAAGTTTTCGATGTAAAAGTGAAATATAAAGTTTGCTGTGGCTGAAGCTGAGTCCTGAAGTGCCGTCGATATAATTCTAAGTATCTTGCATATCTTGTAGTTAGAAGATTAGTAATGTGTGTGATTCATTATTATAAGTGTAACTTGGTTTCCCCCTAAGTTCACGGTTAAGCGAGGTTGCCGGGACGTGAGGTCCTGGCAACAAGCCGAGCCCGGGCTTCCAGAATAAATGGCCCGGGATCCAAGAAGGTAATCGGGTAGGCGATGTTCCGGGACGTAAGGTCCTGGCAACAAGCCGAGCCCGGGCCTCCAGAATAAATGGCCCGGGATCCGCCAAGAAAGACCTGGTGTAATTAGTGCTCCAGGCCCAGTCGACTGGAGACGTCCAGAGAAGAAGCTCTGGGTCTAATAAGGTTGGTAGAGCCGCGGTGATGGTTGTTGGTCACCGGGTCTGCAGTACCTCCAAGGTGTTTAGTAGTACATGATGGGAAATCAAGTGTGTTTGTGTTGTGCAGCGTAGGCTGCTAGCGTTGAATACCAACGATAAGAAGTTGAAACTACTTGATGATGTAAGGTATTTAGTTAATAGTTAAATTTAACCCACAGGAGGTGAACGGTACAATCCAGTGGAAATTAGATATACATGGGATGCTCATATCTCAGGTGCAGATGTATCTTAATGCGAAGCAGATATAAATGAGACAAAAATAGAAGATAACTCAGGTATGAGATTTGTATTGTAACTTAATTAAACCTGCCATACATAGAATACTTTCGTCCCGTCCGCCCGTCGCGCCGGATGATGGTAATGCATATACCTAGCTATCGAACTACTCTCTCATCCTTCTCTCTGTGTATGATGTGTCTCTGGGTATATGTGTTACTTACACCCCCCATTCGGACGTCGTCGGTGGCGGGCGGGGCGACAATTTCAGCGAAACAGCATTGGGCAAATCGTTCGCCCGGACGCCTGTAGACCCGTGTCTGTCAGGATGGCGTGAGAGATGTCTGAATAGTCACAAAATTTGCACCAAATAACTGTACCTAAACTGTACCTATGTGAAAAAAAACTGTACCTCAAGCAATTCAATATTAAATAGATAGTGATATAGACACGCCGTTCTGACGTCAGCTTGGCGCGCATAGTCGTGTATCACCCCAACCTGTGGGAATTATGTTCTGGAACATATATCAATAAACTGTACCTCATAAAACTAGCAATAAATAAAGTTATTCACACGCGATATCTGTCAAATCAACAACAACATTTTTTACTGCTCATTTATTTTATAATAATGTATTTATTATAAACATTGGTCAAATTCTAATCAAACATCATATTTGTGTGTAATTAGTTAATTCTCTCAAAACTTGAACATAAAATAAGAAACAAAAAAATTAAAAAAATTCAACTTTATTAAGTTAGGCCATTTTTAGGCTGGGCCAAGAATTGTGGACAGTACAAGCATTTTGAATGATCAGGTAAGTAAACATTTTTCTTTTTATTTCGAAAAAGCAAAATAAACGAAAATTAGTATTTTTTAAAAGAATTAATTATTAAAAAATTTAAAAATGTGTCATAGGCTACTTATTTTCTTGCGTATAGAATACAATGTACTATCATTACTTTTGTACTTTTAGTAATTCTATTTTTTAGATCGTCATAGCCAAAGAGTAGTTTTATATACGGGAACATAGCACTGCCAAATATTATTTCTCAAAACATGAGCTCGGTAGTGACCTACGAGTATACTATTCAAATCTATGTCAGGATTTGAACTCGGAAGGTATGAATTCAGTCAGTCCTAGAAAGTCATATGAGACATCGATAAGCGACATATGTTTTGGGACATCGTCATTTTGTATGTAATCCGTTTTGGCTGAGCTCAAATATAACAATATTATGTAAATCATAAGTGATCGTTTTAATACCATTGCATTTCTGCGACATTGTGCAATATTATTTTCTTCGCTCAACACATCCGCTGCTAATTGACTAAGTGAAGATATACCTTTACAACGGCCGTGTTACTCGTAATTTCAAAAAAAAACTAATTTTCATTATTCGTGAACACGGCAGCATAAATGAGCAGTAAAAAATGTTGTTGTTAATTTGACAGATATCGCGTGTGAATTACTTTTTTTTATCGGTAGTTTTATGAGGTACAGTTTATTGATATATGTTCCAAAACATAGTTCCCACAGGTTGGGGTGATACACGACTATGCCCAGCTGGAGAAACGTTACCCCAGCCGGGCCACCTGGATCTCGAAAACGAAACGACCTAGCAAAAATCTGCTTACTGACAAAGATAGGTGGTAGTTTGTCGATACATTCTTCAAAGATTCAGAGTTTGTCGACGCCTCAATCCAAAGAACGAAAGAATTCTTTATTTGGGTAAATAGTCTAGGAGCCTGGAATCCCAAATGTGCGAGGTTTCGTTATTTTTTATGTTTTATGTACTTACTTAAAATAAGAAGTTAATGTAAAGTAGTTAATTGAATTCAGTGATGAAACAGTAACCGTTAATATTTAAATTTATGTAAATCCTCGATGAGTGATTGTTATTTTTTAAATGTATTATTTAAGCAACATTTGGCATCTGGTCTCCTTGTCTATCTATATAAAGTAATGTACAGTCGCGTACAACTTTTATTAATACCTACCATCGAAACAAAATAATTTGTCTTTGGTATCAAAATAGGCCGAAACTGCCGACTTGACTTCTTCATCGTATCCCTATATTTTTCCACGCAGCTCTTTCTTCATTTTTGGAAATAAATAATAGTCACTGGGGGCCAAGTCTGGACTGTTGGGTGTGTGGTTCTGTTGTTCGAAGCCGTGTGAATGGGTGTGTTGTCATGCACAAGGAGTGCTTCTGACAGCCTTCTGACAGACTCTTTTCCTTAATAGCTTTTTTCAGTCTTTGCAGTAAAAAAGCATACTATCCCGTTATAGCAACACCACTTTCTTTATAATCGATCAGTAAAATACCTTCTGTATCCTAAAAGACAGTTGCCATGATATTGCCGGCCGATTGTGACACTTTGAACTACTTTGGAGGAGTTGTGACTTTTTTATGCCGCTGCATCGACTCTTACTTTGACTCAGGTTCATAGTGGTGAACCCAGGTTTCATCTCCAGTAATGGTTGGGGCCATAACTTCTTCCTTTCTCTCTCAACTGCAAAAACTGGTGAGAAAACTCGACACGCTGCCTTCTTAAGTATCATCATTCCAACCATTGCTGCGAGCTGCTTCTTCTTCAGCGGGCCATTTTCCAATACAAGTTTTTCCAGTTTATCAACGATTTCCGGAGTGGTGGTCTCAAATTCTCAATTGGCCGTCCGGGGCGGGGGTCGTCCTTAATGGACTTTTTCTTGTTTGAAAAGACCATGCCACCTGTAAATCAAGGATTTATCAGGGGCAGAGTCCGCGTAAACCACTAATAGCTCTTGAAAAACAGTTTGAGTGGATTTTCCTTGCTTGGTAAGGAACTTAATAAGGGCGCGGTGTTCAGTTTTCTCCATACTGGCAGACTTCTTCCTGATTCAATTGTTTGCAGATCGATAACTCAAAAATCAATGACCTGATTAGGTTCAAACTTGTTATCATCATCACAGCCCATATACGTCCCCACCGAGGGGCTCGAGCCTACCCTATATTAGGGTGATTAGGCCTTAGTCAACCACGCTGGCCCAGTGCGGATTGGTCGACTTCACATACATCATTGAATTTCTTCGCAGATGTATGCAGGTTGCCTCACGATGTTTTCCTTCACCGTAGGAGCTTCAGACATATGTACATATGAAATTCGAAACGAAAAACACATTGGTACATGGCCGGTCTCGAACCCCGACCCCCCGATTGGAAGGCAAGTGCCGAGTCCAATGCGCCACCGACGCTCTTGTTATAATATATATACTCTTAATGAGGTGCTTAACTAGTGCCTACCTACGAGTAAACCAACCCCAACAACTCCTCCATTCCGCAAACTTTTTGATCTCCCCTCGTAGACATTCTTTATTTGTTAGGCATTTTTAATAATACCTCAAACAAATTAAGAATGTCTACGAGGGGAGTCATTGGGGGGCGACACGTCGATGGCGTAGTCACGTAGTGCGTAATGCAGTCGCTTTCTAATCGGGAAGCAGCGGTTCGAACCCCGTCAAGTACCAATGTGTATTCTAATTTTGAATTTATACATATGTTTATTCAATGCTTTTACGTTACGGTGAAGGAAAACATCGTGAGGAAATCTGCACACACCTGTGAAGAATTAATTTGTTTTCAGGTTGTGTTTGAAGTCACACCAACCTGCACTTGGCCAGCGTGGTTGACTAGGGCCTAATCGCCCTAGTTTAGGGTAGGCGCGATCCCCTGGGTGGGAACGTATATGAGCTGTTCATGATGATGATTTTTAATAATATAGATAATCTCTCATCAGAATCTCTTTATTAGCAAAGCAGGATATCTCAATATTCTTATATGGGTATCCAAAACCTATAGTAAATACCTCCCAATGAAATAATGTTTTGTTTTGTTAGCCCCAACCAAAACGGTCAATTGTTTGTTGAATTGGTTCTTTAGAGAAAAATCACGACACTAATTACTCGGTTTTATAAATGAAATTATATGTTGAACCTGTTGGGCAGTGAAATTAGCCATACTATTTTCAGCAGTATATAATACCTCCCAGTTATTTTGCTGTAAATGTACAGAACATATCCGAGCAAGGCTCGGTATATAATAATTATGTCTACGGAATATTTCAATACGTAGTGGATCAGAAATTATATGCAGATCTAAATTTTCACACCTATGAAAAAGACATTGAGATGCAGTGTTGGGTCCTCGTCGATAGTTTGGGAGTACAATATCATTTGATACTCTTGGATTATCATGATTAGGAGGCATAGAACTCTCTGAATGACTAATACTTTGTTTTTTTGGACTTTTATGCGTAACTTCTTCAAAGTCACTATGCGTAACTTCTTCAGAGTCACTATGCGTAACTTCTTCAGAGTCACTGTGTATAACTTCTTCAGAGTCACTGTGTATAACTTCTTCAGAGTCACGAGAAGTTGCAGCTTCATCCACATATCTTGCCTCATCTTTAATTACATTACGAGCAGCATCCCTTGTACATTTCAGCCAGCAGCCATGACATGTGTGGTCATTTGAAGTTAGCTGTAAACATGGAAAACTAAGAAAATTAATACTTCAAAGTCGAAGTGTAACATGTTATTTGTAATATAACATTTAAAAGTCAATATCAGTGTCATGTATTAATATTGTTAGTGAGGGTACTAGTTTATTCAATTAATAAAGAATACTAAGTAGGTTAATGATCAATTAAGATGGAAACACATCTCAAATTAAGCTACAGAGCTGATTAAATGGTTAAATAGATTTTCTCTGTTTGAATCATATTCATTACAGCAGTCAGATAGGAAAGATACTAATGGAAGTCATATTAAATCTGGGGATGGTGTTACAGTTCTTGAGTTAAAGACAGAAATCAACAAATTTTATTGTAAAAGTCTAGCTACCTGACGAGGTGCTACTTTGTCCTTGATTATCTGTAGCACTCCCTGTTTACTTAAAGAATCTTGTTTAATAATATGGTGAAGTTGGCGATTATGTACTGATTGCCCACATATGACACACACATGTTTGTGACCTCTATGTGAAGAGCTTGCATCTCTGTCGTATGTATCATCACCATTAGGCATTGTTTTAACCGTTTGCGTGGAGCGATTGTAACATGCATCACAGATGAAGTCTTCTTCAGTAATCTGAAAAAGGAACATAATTATTAACTTATATGAAGCAGTAATTAGTTAACTAAAGAGAACATTAACATAAATATCAAAAACATACCATTACTGGAGATATCCAATCACTGATGATAGAAATGATCCTTGGGTCAAGCTGGAGAACTTCATGACGTCGAAATTCATTACATGTATCTAGACGTATATTGCAATTTATACAATGTATGTACACAGACATTGTGAATTACTTCGCTGAAGGATTCTTTCTTCAATGTATAGCATAAATTAAAATTAAACATAAATCAGGGTCCTTGGAAAACAAGCCAATGTAATAGCCATTGCTAAAATCAGTCAATGTGGTAGCCAGAATAGTTGTGGATGCATATATCGAGGTCCGGGGGCAAAGCAAAAGTCAATTATAAAATAACACTACAAATTATATAAATTACACGGAATGAAAGCAAAAGGCAATCGAAAACCAGAGATTTAAATCGTTACATCGCGTTTACACATTCGCGCGAATCGCGAGGCGAATAACGAACTAGCTAGCTGTTTACATATGCGTATTCGTTATTCGCCTCGCTATTCGTCTCGCTATTCGCCTCTCGATTCGCGCGAAATAGCGCGTTTACACATTCGCGCGAATCGCGAGGCGAATAACGAACACGCATGTTTAAACAGTAAGTTCGCTATTCGCCTCGCCCATTCGCCTCGCGATTCGTGAGTTCGCGACCGCGTTGGGAGCGGTTTTTTGGACGCGAATCAAAGGCATATTGTATATGCCCTTGGGTATATGTGTTCTGTGATCAAAGGGCACGAATGGTGAACACGAACTTACTGTTTACACATTCGCATGCATTTAGTTGACAGCTAGCGCCCGACCCAACCGAATGTTTATCTTTTAATTACCAAAAAAATTTTGTGTGCTTGTTCAGACAAGCAAACTCTGAAATCGCAAAAAAAATCAGCTGTTTCGTACATTCACTGAACCTAGATGTATGGAACAGCTGATTTTTTTGCGATTTCAAAGTTGATCCCATAGTGAAAGTTGTTCCGTTTGCTTGTCTGAACAAGCACACAAAATTTTGGTAATTAAAAAATAACCTTGTATAGAAGTGTGATATTGTCTGTACGTACCTATTCTTATATTATTTTTAACCTTTCAGTGTTTTTGAAGTCGGTTCTTATTTTTTGTAAAATATATTATTTGAAGTCGCATAAAAATAAAGAAAAGATAAACGATGCATGAAACCGTATATCAACTAGAATGGGATTGGGATATCTCAAAAATTGTATATAAACTCAATAGATGTAGCTTCATCTGAATATTTATTTTAGTATATAGTAGTTAATCATATATTTATGTATCTGTGTATGTATGCAAATATGCAAGTATTTATGTGTATATACAGGGTGTCCCAAAAAATAGTGTCAAGCGAAAGTCCAGAGTTAGAGCACCTCTTGGAGTACCCGAATCACCCCCATGTATGTTCCGCGATTATTCGTAGTTTTAGAGTAATAATTTTTTTTCTGACTTTTTGAAAATTTCGATCTAAAGAACTTAAAAATTTTTAATAAAAAAAAGTTGAACATATTTTAATGTTTTTCTTTATGCCACTGAATTATCTTTAGTGCTTCTTTTATGTCTAAAATAATCAGCCTCGTAACTTTAGTGGAAATTTAGAAAACAGTAGTGTAAAGTCAAAATTTGAATGTTAGTGAATAATTACTTAAAAATTCATCTTTAAATTAAAAATCTAAACAGGCGAATTCATGGTTTCTAAGTATGTGTAAAAACTTCTCTAGACTCTCTGCTTTCATAATAATTTTAAAAAAAAGTACTTAATAGGGCTACTTTGGCTTAAATCGGCCATCAAAGACAGCAAGGTGAAAATTTCATAAAACTAGACTTCTGAATAATTTTTTTTAAAATTCCAATTATTTATTAATAAACCAAAAATGATTGTAGAAAAGCTAAAAATTTATTATTTGAAGGTCAAAAATAACTGTTCCTGCTGCCATCTTTAATAACCTTTGAAGGTTTATTATAACTTAATAAATGAAACAAAACATTATTTTCAAAGTATTTATTATTAATCGCTTAAAGAAAGTTTTCAAAATGACGACCTTCGTGCTCAATACATATTCTACATCGTCTAAAAAAGATTTCTTTTAAATTTATAAATGCAATTCTGTTGTTTTTTATTGTTTCTTCCGCTTGTCTTAATTTTGTTCTTCACACTGTGACGTTTGTAATGTCCTTGGCGTATACTAATTCCTTGTAGTATCCCCAGACGAAAAAATCTATGGGGTTCAAGTCGGGGGACCGTGGCGGCCACGCAATGGGCCCTCCACGACCGATCCATCTGCCTGGAAATGTTTCAGACAAATGTTGTCTAACATTTCTAGCAAAATGGCATGGAGCGCCGTCGTTTTGAAAAATCATATTTCTCCGCGTTAATAGGTCTACATCTTCTAATAAGACGCTGAGATCACGTCGTAGAAATTGCAAGTAGGCCTCGCTGTTCAGTCGGTCCGGTAGTTCGAACGGACCAATCAGCTGTCCGTTTAGGATGCCTTACCACAAATTGATACTAAATTGTTCTTGGAAATTAGATTCCCTTGTGAGGTGTGGATTTTCAATACTCCACGAATGGTAGTTATGCGCATTAAACACCCCACATCGCTTAAAATGTGATTCATCAGTCCATAGAATATTTTTAAAGAAATTTTCGTTTTCAGCTTATCTCCGTAACATTTCCTGACAAAATGCCACCCTTCTCGGGTAGTCTGCGGGCTTGAGCTGCTGAACTTTCTGGATGTGATATGGGTGAAAACGCTCTTGATGAAGTATTCGATGTGCTTGTGATTTCGGAATTCCGATTCGACGTTCTATTGTTCTTACACTAACTGATGGATCTCTCACCACTTCTTCGACCACTGATTGGACAGTATCTGGGTCACTCATTTCAGATGGGCGCCCCGATCTTCTACCTGGTAGGCATCCTTCCATGTAAGAGTTATGTACTCTTAAAATCATGCGATGATCAGGCCAAGTTTCAGGCTGAGGTCCACCTCCACTTTGTACTTGCTGCCGGAACAACCTGGCTGCTTCAGAAGCATTTCCTCTTGCATATCCATAAAAGTAATGCATAAGAGCATATTCTTGTGATGAAAAAGACATCACAAAATGAAGAGCTTGAAAAGTCCGTTAAGAATGTCAAATTTGTCAAAATCCCGTATTCACACAAAACCAAATCGTAATCGCACTCAAGGTCCGTAAAGAAAGCAAAGTTCGTCAAATAATCACAAATGAGCGTATCGTACGTAAGGCGCAAACAAAAGCAGGCAAACGACTGGCGCCAGAACACAATAGGCGCTCGGACTACACCCCCTGCCTCATCCCCTTGTCACAAAGAATAGCATTTCTCAGTTACAGTTATCCATTTCGCCAATGAGAGTGAGAGAGATAGCAATAATGCGGTCTCTTTCATATCCTCTCACTCGGGCAATTTTTTAGCAGGTAAGTTCTGCGTTACATCCAACGCTACAACCGATGTGATCCGCGAGAAAAATATTTAAATATGGGTTTCATGTAGTTAATTTTTGCTAAATTGTAATTAATCTGAACCTTAGAAATTATAAAAAGACCAGATATTTTTTTTTATCATCTGATAGGAATTTGGTAAATTTTATGAAATTTTCACCTCGCTGTCTTTGATGGCCGATTTAAGCCAAAGTAGCCCTATTAAGTACTTCTTTTTTTAAATGATTATGAAAGCAGAGAGTCTAGAGAAGTTTTTACACATACATAGAAACCATGAATTCGCCTGTTTAGATTTTTAATTTAAAGATGAATTTTTAAGTAATTATTCACTAACATTCAAATTTTGACTTTACACTACTGTTTTCTAAATTTCCACTAAAGTTACGAAGCTGATTATTTTAGACATAAAAGAAGCACTAAAGATGATTCAGTGGCAAAAAGAAATACATTAAAATATGTTCTACTTTTTTCATTTAAAATTTTTAAGTTCTTATGATCAAAATTTTCAAAAAGTGAGAAAAAAAATTATTACTCGAAAACTACGAATAATCGCGGAACATACATGGGGGTGATTCGGGTACTCCAAGAGGTGCTCTAACTCTGGACTTACGCTTGACACTATTTTTTGGGACACCCTGTATAAACACGCATTCATACACAATACTTACATAACACTTACACACAGACACATATACAATATGTATATGTGAGTGTTATGTGCGTGTATGTATGTTTTTTTCTTAATATCATGTTATTTGAATATAACAATTATTGTCATTTATTACATTTATTTTCTTATGCCGTCATTTACTTTCTCTCCTTAAACCAATGGTTGACTGGTAGAGAGCGATGTTTATCGCTAAGTCCGCCATATGTACAAACCGTTTGTAACATTAAAGCTTAAATTATTCAACATTAAAATAAAATGTAGCACGCAAGCCGCCATTATTTTCACACCTCCATGTTCGTGTGCTAATATCAAAATGAATCACCGCGAATGTGTGAAGACTGTGAACAGTAGTTCGCGGTGGCACTCGTATACGAATGTTTCGTCGAATGACGAGACGAATAGCGAACACGAATGTGTAAACGCCACAACACGAATGTTTAGTCGAATGTTTCGTCGAATATTTCGTCGAATGTTTCGTCGAATGGCAAACACGCATGTGTAAATGCGACATTAGATGCGCCCTTCTCATAAAAATGTGTCAACGTTGGGAAGAGTGAGCTCACTCATTCGGTCATACGTAGTCTGTGGCAGAAAGTCACCGAGCGTTGGACGTCAATTGCATTTTTTCTTTTCCCTAATTTCAAGTGTAAAATAATAAAATATGCCGTCCTGTGCTTTTAGAAAGTCTTTTAATAACTCAAAGAATACCCACAAATCTAAGGGAATTACATTATATGCGTAACTACCTATTTATTAATTATTTTCATCATTTCCCAAATAAATCAGTTACTTAATTTGGCGTCCGGTACGTGTTTGTACGAGCGAGACCGAACAATACGTGCGTGAGCGAGATCGATATACGTATCGTTGCTTTGTCGTTTAAACCAAATTAGTTTGACCCCTTGCTTAGTACACCGTTAGCGATTTTAGGTGTCAAAGTTTGATGGCGCGTCGCGTTGTTGTGTGAATTTGTAATGTAACGCACATAGACATAAAATGTAGTCACTTTTTGGAAGCGCAAGGCGCATCTAACTATTTAAATCTCTGACGAAAACGAAAGGAATCAATCAATCAATTCAATTTTCAGGTTAGGTGACTTCTGTCAGACAGATTTGGCAATTCGCCACTGCGGCCGTACCGCCTAACTCAAAGCGAGCACTCGTTATCGTTATCATGACATTAGAACAATAGTTTTAATGTCACAGATGACATTAGAGCTATTGTTCTAATGTCAAGAGAGCGATAGCGAGTGATCGCTATGAGTTAGGCGGTAGCCCCCCTGGTTAGGGGTGTTGTTGCGATAGCAATAGTCTATCGATAGTATCGTGATACTATCGTGACCTCAAAAATCCTTAGAGCATTCATACGGGAGACGGCAAGGCTGGGCGAACCCCTCTGCCAATTTACGCTGACCATATGACAATACACCTTATATAAAACTAGTTGACGCGCGGCCGTTGCCATTTGGTGTCGTTTTCGTGTCGCACTAAGAGCTCCAAAGAAATGGTTAATTGTGCAGTTTCCTCTTGCAAAAGGCGATCCAGCTACTCAAATCTTCGAGATTATGGCGTTTCCTATCACATGAAGTATAAAATATACATTACCGTGTTTCATTTGTTTACAATTTTGAAGTATTTTTTATGCCGTTACGATAGAAAAATACAATGGTACGATGGTAGCTCAACACAATACACGGGCATTATATTATCTGTGACACGGGCATATGCTTAGTGCTGGGACAACGTGAGTGAATGATACTAATTCATGTTTTTATTTATCATTCATTCACTCCGGCCGGAGTTTGTTAATTGTTTAACCAGATATAAGATTAAAATAGAAATTCAAGTGGAATTTAATTGAACAAAAAATATCAAGAAAATATTATTTATTATTTTGCTTCAACTTTGCTTTGTAGATTAAAAAAAACTTTTTCTATAAGGGTCTTAGTCTAAACAATTTTTCGACTGCGTCTCACTTGATTTTAAGCCTACTAAATAATCTTTATTGGTATTTTACAAAATGCTATGTAAGTTAACCCCTAGAGATGGCATCATCACTCGTGTTTACTCTAGATAGAAAAATGTCATATAAAGTCCTCTTAATTTTATGTTGTAGTTGAGGTCATAAGTACAAAAAAAATTGTTATTTTTTTTGTACCTTTAGTTTTTTTTTGAAAGGGTGAAAAGATGCAAAATGTTCATAAACTCTCAAGTATATTTTATTCAACTGTACTTCTATTTAATTTTATATGTTGTCTGCCAGACAGCCATTACAGACTATCTAAGCCTCGTTGATACTATCGAAATTACGTCGATTGCTACTATAGCAAAACTACCTATACGAGTAGTTTAGATAGTATCGTTAGGCCATAGATAGTATCGACTATATTTACGCAATAAAATCAATATTATCGATAGTATCTTGCTTCGATTGTGTCAATAGTATAGACAGTATCTAAATTCAATAATGTCACCTATTTTTAAGTATCGATACTCTTGAAGGGCGATATTTTCGATAGGACTATTCGATAGTGTGACTGTTTTTTTAAGGTCAACTATCGATTCTATCGTTATCGTTCCTATCGCTATCGTAACAACACTAGTTAGAGAAGCGCATGGAATTATTACTCAAACAGGAATGAGCTCTTGCTTAAAAAAGTGTGCCGAGCGAGAGATAAATAACTGTACCGTTTGTCTCTTTCGTAAATTTGTGACCACAAATTCTACAAAATAGGGATTTTATCTTAAAAACAATAACATTCAATCTGAAAGATGCTTTTGAAAATCATAATATGCTTAATAATCACGATTGTTAAGGAAGAGATCGCTTTTAGCGACAAGGTCGCCCTTTGTACAATTAGTGTTAAATGTATTATTTATACGTTGACTTTAAGCTGGTTGGTGTTGTACAACAAAGAAATATTATATTCTATTCTATTATTTCAAAATGAGTTGCGCAAAAGAATTTTATATCTGCTTTTCAATACAAGATAGGTGTTGAGAGTGGACTGTATTTAGGTACTTGTTGAGTTAAACGCAGGTTTCTTTGTGATAATTATGGAGCTTTATTTACTTCTTGCAAGACGACTTCCACTGACCGACTACAACTGACTACAATTTATCAGTATTCGGCCCTATATTTATACACTATCTGTTGGTCCGCGGGGGGACATCCCGCCCGCGGACCAATCAAAAGGGGCCGAATTTATTTATGATATGGTTCATTCATGGGGACTTGGCCCGCATAAGCTTAGACTACGTCCGCTGCTTAGTTCTGGGTCCCCGGCACTTGCGAACTGTCGTCAACAATAGGTTTTATTAATATTATAATTATTTAAATAATAATGAATGTCAATGATTGTCTTTCAATAGATGGGTCTTTCCAATCGGTATATTATGTTGAACCCACCGCCCCATAACAGATAATCAAATATGTCAACTTGTCAAAAATGAGTCAACACTAAAATCTCTCTGTGATATTTAAATACATACCTAGTAAAAGAATGAGTAATATTTTAAGAAGAAAAGAATTAAAAACACATCAGTGTAAGGCGAATTGTTTCAACAATATTGAAAACTTTTGTGGTTTCGCCAATATCTTGAACAGAATTCTTTTTTCTAATAACTTAACATCGCATCGTGTAAGCTAAGCAATAAATAATATAACTAATATAAATTACTTTTATTAAAAAATGTTAAAAATTGCGATAATATTTATGTTAGGTACATACCGTGTGGTCACCCTACTACAATGACAACGAAAATTACTGACATTGACTTATAATCGTTGTTGCAATATAACATTTTTGAATACTACCACTAGAATATTTCCTGGACGTAAAATCATAGTGTTATAATTATTAATAGTAGGCTAACACGATAATTTATTTTATTTCATGTTATAATTGTTACAAAAAAAACAATGTAGGTATTTTGGGCGTTAAAAGTAATTAAAATAAACAATAATAAAAAATCTTCATCTACCAATAGTTGTTTCATAACTACTAAATTATAAAATATACAACAGTAGCAACACTGTGGGAAAGGGATAAAAGGTACGGTTAGTGCTATCTCTCTCGGCACACTTTTGCACTTTCAAGTGTTTAGTCTTTATTCACATAAAAATAAAGTCCAAATTTGAACAACAATATTTTGAAGAGCTCATTCCTGTTTGAGTAATAATTCCATGGAGAAGCGTTCAAAAATGTGCGCTTCGCACCCAAGTGAAACTGAGGGCTAGAGGGCATGAAGCTCAAGTGTCGCACTGACAGGTGCTTTTAAAGATTTTAACCCATGGATTTATTAATAGTAACTAATGGATTTATTTGTTTGATTAATAAGTCCATGTATCAAAGAGCCGATAAACTTTGCCTTCACTCGATGTCGAAAGTCGACGAGGGTCTGTTCAGAAACATTTCGTTTTCACACTCGGACAAAGACTCACAGTCATATTTGCCCGATGGAGAAAGAGAGTATGTTTCTGAACTACAGGCAAAGTTTATCGGCCATCCGGCAGGGGTTAAAATTATGACAGATTGTTTCTGAACGGGCTGGATGAGTTACAACACAATCAAAAGGGTCAATTATCAATCAAAATCTATGGAGTATTTTATGTTGACCTAAATTCATGAAATTTGGCAAGAAGTAAGATCTTTTAGAACATATTAAAAAAATCCGAAAACGCTAAATGTGTATATTAAGTTTGTTCAGAACCGTTTGATTTTCGTCGAAAACGCAACGAAAATCAGTAGAAGTCGAGCGCTCGACGAACGCTCTACGCCAGGCGAATGATCCAAATTAGGCTTCCGTGCCTACGATGCGAGGCTAAAAGTACTATGTTTTTAATTTCATTCGGCAGGTGGCGCTGTTCCAGCTTAGTGAGGTTACGCTGATGGTATCGGTGTGGTGGCGGCGCAGCGTGAAGCGTAACGAGATGGTGGGCTGGTTCTCCCTGGGCCACAGTGCCTCGGGCCGCGCCTCGCAGCGCCACTGGCAGGACCTCATGCAGCGCCACGGGGAACAGGTGCGCTGTACATATTTATTCGACCCACGCCAGTTTAGTGACCTTCGAAGCTGGACCATCGCCGCCGTTATATATAGTTTTGCAGGAGAGGCTGCAGAATTTGACCAGACACGGCTGTTTCGAGCACTACCGAAACAGCACCATGTCTACCATTCCCGCCTCCTACGGTACCTAGACGAGCACCAGCTGATTAGCAGCCGACAATACGACTTCTATATACTATTCTATATATCACGGCCGTTCAGCTGGAGATCTTTTAGTTTACCTAACCCACCGTTGGGCGGAAACCTTGGAGGACAAAGGTGAGGCTCTCGCCGTCGGATTCGATATCGCTAAGGCGTTTGATAGAGTCTGGCATAGAGCTCTTCTCACGAAGCTACCATCATATGGAATCCCCGAGGGACTCTGTAAATGGATAGCAAGCTTCGTGGATGGTAGGAGCATTAAAGTCGTCGTCGACGGCTGCTGCCCCGAAACCATGCTCATAAACGCTGCCGTTCCACAAGGTTCGGTGCTCTCCCCAACCTTGTTCATTCTGCATATCAATGACATGTTGTCCATTGAGAACATGTATTGTTATGCGGATGACAGTACGGGTGATGTGCGGTATACTGACCACCAGAATGTCCCTCGAGGGCGAGTCTCCGAATAAACAACAGACTTAACTTAGAGCAAAGAACTTAGTCAAGTTCAACCCCACGAAGATACAAGTGTTCACTGCGAAAAAGGACCCATTTATCGTAGTGCCTCAGTTCCAGGGAGCTACTCTTCGTATGTCCAATGGTATTGAGATCCTCGGCGTGGACATTTTTGATAAAGTGCAGTTTGGCACTCATTTGGAGGACAAAGCCAAATTGGCAAGCAAAAGCTGGGTGCCCTGGACAGAGCAAAGCAGTACTTTACTTCTAGCCAGCGGCTAATGCTTTATAAAGCACAATTTCGGCCGCATATAGAATACTGCTAGCACCTCTGAGCAGGCGCTCCCAAATATCAGCTCGACCTTCTTGACTCCCTGCGGAGCCATAATGGAGACGCTGGAGCAAAGGAGTGATTTTGGCTCTCTCTGCGTGCTCTATCGGCTCTTTAACGAAGAGTGCTCTTAAGAACGATTTGCAATGGTGCCTTCGTCACCTTTCTACCATCGCACCACCCGCCACCGCAGTACAGTTCATCCGTATCACCTGAAACTGATCTGGTCTAGTATAGTTCGGTTTCAGCGTACATTTCTTCTCTGGAAAGAAATGTACGCCGAACTCTGGAACGAACTCCCAGCTGCGGTGATTCCTGAGCGCTACGATATGTCCAACTTCAAACGAGGTTTAAAAACAGCACTTCTCTCCAGGTAGACAGTAACTGAGCTATGCCCCTGGCATTGCAGATATCCATGAGCGGTGGTTACCACTTTCCATCAGGTGGGCCACTAGCTCGTCTGCGGAAGAACACGCCACGGTGCCATCACTACGTTGCTGCTACCGCCATCGTCAGACAACATCTTCAAAAAGAAACAACGCTACACTATGGGGGTTGTCGCCTGCAACCTCTTCTGTAATATGATGCCTTCGCAGAAAGAGGCCGCAGAGTATGTGATTAAAACGCTGGATTGGAAAGGACATGGCATTTACGTCAATGGCGAGTTTATCTCACACTTGCGTTTTGCAGACAATACTGTCATCATGGCCGAAACCTGAACTGACTCGGATTACCTCAAATATAGTTAGATAGACCACCCAGAACCAACTTGGGGCACCTCTAACACAGTTGCGGATAGGTTAAGTATTTTTTTTTATGACCACAGACACAGAACCGACTTGGGGAACTTGAAACACAGTTGGTTAGGTTAGGACTTAGATCATTGGTTAGGAAGAAGCGGGAGGATTTGTTGGTTATTATTAATCACTTTAACCGGTAATTATTAATAATCACCGATTATTTACTCTGACCGTAACATATACCTACGTATACATACGTATTGTGTACTGAATTCTACTAATAAATTCACGATTTTTCTTAATTTGACACTTAACTTTTTCATAATATTTTTTTTTTACCCCAGATCCAGCGCTGGCATGTCCTCCTGGACTCCTGACAGGCGCCAACATAGCACGCGGACGAAACGCTGCTGTGAATTGTCCCGACGCCCACGCCCAGCGCTGGCCTGGCGTTTTGCTCGCGACTCGCCGCGAAAACCCCAGCACTTCCGCTGGGACTCCTTCCAAGAAGAGGAGGTAAATATTTGCTATACCGCTGACCAAACTGGCTGGTATCGCGTTCGCAAATGATGTTAATTATTGGCCCTATGATATTTTCGTACCATAGAGCGTAGACTTTTGTGGAAATAAACACGTTAATGTTGTACCAAAATGAAATTGAATTGTATGAGAATGTAGGTATAATGAAACGCAAATTATTGATGAATGGTCAATATTTAAATTGTCTGTTTCTCGTTAATATCGCTACGAGCAAATTAGTCAGTGTTCACACAGATGAAGCTGACGATTATATCCTAAACTTTTTATGATCTATACATAAAAAAAAGGATAGCATCATGACTTTTTTGGTAACGCTAAAATAAAAGCGCAAACTTCTTAGCATGAAACATAGTAAATGGAGTTTGTTGCATCCTTATGTACCTTATACGCCTAATTAAACACGTCGCACGTGTGTGAATTAATAATGTGTGTAAAATGCACTTTATAGTGTACCTAAGTATGACTTTTTGGCCATTTCTATTGTGTGTTTAAGGTTCCAATTATGTCAAGCGATGTTCCACTTAATGTGGTATTGCTGTAATAAAATGGTTCATACGAGTACTTGCGTTTTAACTCACGCCGTGGGTTCACAAACTGTACGGAATGTACTTTTGCGAGGCACGCACATTTCTGACTGATTGAGAATTTCGATATTATTATCCATTATGTAAGTGTGTATTGAAGTGTTAAAAACGCAAATTTTCTTATACTCACATTTGATATTAACGTATTAAATGCGTTAGTTCGGAATTGTACGTAGACGCGTGGCTAGCCGATGTTTTTTCCTAAAGGGCTATTCCTTTGTAGCTTGTGTACTCTGTAAAAGTATGCTAGAACAAAATAGTGTTTTTCATTTGATTAGTGTTTCGATGTTACCTTTTTTGTAATTTATATATTGATGATGAGACTTGGAGCGCACAAAACTTGTGAGATATGATATAATAGTGATTAAACGAATATTTACATAATTTCTAATTTTACATAGATACATAGGTATTTTATACATAACATGTCCGATCTGCTCTATAAAGGAACTATTTTTCCTGGCATATACTATGCGTGATCGAAGATCTAAGTCGTTGATATACTTTTAAGAATTTTTTATAAAAATAAAATAAAAAAAAAAACAAAAAGTAAACTTGTTATTATTGAGTGTATGCTGAGAATAATTAAGTAGTATTTGTAACAATAATAATATAATCTTGTGAAATCGTTAAAATATATCTAAAAAAATATATTTCTTCGCTTTTGCTTAAAATGATCTACAGAATGTAGTTAAAATCTTGATAAATTGTAAATATTTTGTGTAAATTAGTATCGAAAATTGTTATTCTATATAAATAACCTTTTTTAACGTAGTATTAATTATTTTATATTCTTAGAGCATGCCGACATTTTGATACTATGCTAAAGGTAAGACATAATTTCCTTCCTAAGCGACATGCTTTCAACATTATGGTAGAGAATGCCATATGGCATTAAGTCCGCCAATTATACATTTGTTTTTTATTGTGCAATAAAGTTTAAATAAATAAATAAATATCATTATAATATTATAGACCATTTGTATGTATTGGAACTAAACTAGGGTTATTTAAAAATGTCATTTCTTGGTCGTTAAATACATTATCTCTTACTAGTGGTATATATTCGTTATCTTGCTTCATTGCGGCTGGGAGAAGTCAAATGATTTTAACTCACTTGTTTTAAGACTATTTAAGTCCTGTGTTGGGCCTATTTATAATTTACGGATTGATCGTGCCGGGATTCCGGACTACTTTGCATTAGCGATACAATTACCGGATGTTCAGTGGGAAGTTCTCGCCTTCTGTAGAGGAGTCCAGCCCAGTACCGTACTGACAGAATGCACTTGCTTTCCATACTGTACCGGTGTGGATCGGTATGAAAATTGTAAGTATATCTGTCTAACTCGTAGGCTGAATTTAGCATTTTTTATACAACTATTAAGTTGGCAAACAAGCATATTGCCCACCTGATGGTAAGTGGTGACAGAAACCTTAGTATATGTGGCACTTGTGAAATCTGCAACCCCCACAAGAACCACAGTGTACGTTGTCAACTTGTGACATAAGGTGTAAACTTGTGACAAAAGAGTACCCAGTAATTTCACTGCCATATCTTACCCTTCAAACCGGAACACAGCAATGCAAATACTGCATGCTTTGCGGCAGAAATAGATAAGACGGAGGCACCCACGCAGGCGACCCTGGTACAGAGTCTCTCTCCGGTAAATATACGGCTTATACGACGTTTTACAAAATAATCCGTAACAAATATTATAAGTTATGAAAGCCTAAAATATTGTCAATCCTAGTAAGCTGTTATGTCAGAGAACCGGAACATCGCGCCTGTTATTATACCTAGTTTACTCTTAAATTTTACTGAAATAGGGCTTGCACATCAATTTAAAACATAATGAATTTTTTGCTGTGAACGTCATACAGTGATACTAAAGTTTTCAAATATTGTAAATGGACTCTTTATAAGGGACCATTTAACCCCCTTTCCCGCTTTACGGGTATTTTTGTACCACCGTGTTGTTTCCTGTAAACTAGTAAGATTTTCATTGAATAATTTTGAGTATGAAAACTATAATTAGGTACCTTTTTATGTAATTAAGAAGACATTTATAGGTGTGTTTTATTCTAATTTTCATTTCAGTTTTAAATGCTATGCTAGATAGTTTTCAAAACGTCGGTGTATTCGATCTTACGACAGTGTTAAAAAAGTTTTTATTCAAAACATAACGTAAGATAATTATGCTTTAAAAGCGCCACACTTGCGAGTGTGCAAAAAATAACAAATACCTATACTTACTTAATATATTTATTTTTTTCACTAAAAATGTAAGTTAATATAACAGACCAAGTATGTATGTGCTATTTAGTAGTTATAAGTATTTACATGTTATTGTGTATGTCTGTCCTAGATAGACAAGTTTAACTATGTTAGATTTATCTTTTTTGCATGGCTACACAAAGCTCTAATTGATATATTCGCACAATTAAAAAAAATATTTTAAACAGACAAAGACTAAAGAATATAACAATTCACACGCAATATTTATATATATCTATATTGTTATAAATATAATTTAGGAATTGCGTTTAGTCTGTTTCTGATTCATATTTATTTGCCATAAGTAAGTGATATATATTAAAAAAAAATGTAATTTTGATATTATGTAGTCTTATGAAAACTATTTCGTAGTATTTGGTAGCATCGCAGCATCGTATTGTAGATATCACGACTGGTAATGTTGTAGAGTATTATATTATCTGTGGTTGTAGCAAGTCCTTGCTACGGTGTAGTATATTCTTTCCTTGCTTTACTATTTTTTTGGAGCACAAATTTTTGCATGGAGTCTAAACTCAAATGAAGTTCTCTATTACTATGATATTCATCCAATTTCGATAGGTAAATGGTTTTGGAGAAACTGTTTTAACGTCTACTTACTATGTTGTTGAAACACGTTCACAGTTTAAATCAATTTCTTCTAAGGTCTGTGGAAAGTAAAAAAAACCTATCTGTGAGTTCTCTTTTCATAATTTGTAAGTATAGTAAGCTCTTTTTCAAGCTATAGAGTTTGACCCATGGACCGTTCTTATGTCGCTCGTAATAGTGGCGGTTTTCGTAGTGCAAATAATATACACGGTTATTTTTTATCACCCTGAAAAATTTAAGAGACGCTTCACGACATGGTATTAGAATGATTTAAATATGAATAAAAAATAACTCACTTACTTAATTTTATATTAATTTTCAAAAAAATACAAAAATTGCTGCACTAGTTCAGAGCAGCATTTCTAGATTTAAAAAAAAAATATTTCATTATTTTTATAATAATTGATGTGTCCTGAAGCATCCCTAAAATTTTCCAGGGTCATAAAAAATAACCGTGTATTTACTGGTCAGTCTGAAAATAATGTCAGTAATTATTATTAAGTCACTCTGCATGTAGTATTTAATAATCTGCGTACACATTAATAATATACATATACCAATATATTTATTATACTTGTTCTACTTATGATTACCTAATACATATAACATTGAAATTGTTGGAAATTAAAATTTAATGTTCATTATTAACAATCCTCACCAAATAAATCACTTTATACAATTTTCCTAAAATCCGTGTTTTATTTTATGCTTAAGTTTTTTTATCTAGTTTGGAACATGCATAGAAGTATATAGATTAACACATCATCGAACATGACAAAATGCAATGAAACTGCCTAATTACAATGTAAAATTAAAAAGATAGCTTTTGCAATTTGCGTGAAATTTTTTGCTTGCAAAACTGGATTTTTGATGTCGAATTCCATTTGATCGCGTACAATGATGTATCACATGTCTGTCTGACCGACCTGCATGAATACCCGGTATGAATTGAAGACTTTCGTCTCAATACGGTAGATGAGCCGAGAATATACAACGTAGCTTTCTGAACACTGCCCAGCCGAGTAAGAATGGTCGATTAATCTCTTTTTGGAAGTTACGAGTTTGCCCCAAGTAATAATACTCATATTCACAGGAGTGAGAGCGACATAACTCAAACTCAAAACTCAAACTCAAAAATCTTTATTCAATATAGACCTTTACAGGCACTTATTGACGTCAAAATAAAAACATAAAAATCTTCAACCAAGAATCTAATTAACTAAATTATTTAATCCTTGTATGTGCACACACCCCAACCATTATTAAGATGTGTGCAAATACAAGTCAAATGAAAAAAAAAAAAAATTTGACTCTACACCTGTTCGGAAATTGGGAGAGCCTTCTCAAGAAGAACAGGCAAGAAACTCGGAAGGTCTTGTATTTTTTTTGTCTCCTCTTTTAAAATGCCAACATTACAATATTATATTTCACAAACATTTTTTTAAATAATATAGAAATGCCTGTCGGTGTGAGTGGAACAGTTACTCGAATGAAATTTATCCCACTATCACAAAGTGTTAACACCCTTTAAACGTCAATTATCACATTTTTTGTCAATCCCAAGCAGTTTTATCTGTCATATAATCAGACATTTTATAATATGCTTTTTTCATAAGTGCGCCCTTGATAGCGACTTTAAATTTATTCAAGTTAAGTGCTTTAATATTATTTGGGATTTTATTGTAGAAACGTACACAAAGGCCTTTGAAAGAATTATTAATTTTTTTAAGCCTAGTATTTGGTAACGCTAACATATTCTTTTGCCTAGTATTTACTGAATGAATATCACTGTTTTTACAAAACGAATGTATATTTTTATGAACATATACTATATTCTCGTAAATATATTGCGACGCGACGGTCATAATACCAATTTCTTTAAATTTTTCTCTCAAAGAGTCTCTTATTTTAAGGTTATAAATAGCACGAATAGCCCTTTTTTGCAGCACAAAAACAGTCTGAATGTCGGCAGCATTTCCCCACAGCAAAATGCCATACGACATCACACTATGAAAATAGGCAAAGTATACAAGTCTTGCTGTATCAACATCAGTCAGCTGACGTATTTTCCATACAGCGTAGGCTGCAGAACTAAGTCTCTTCGACAATTTATCAATATGTGGGCCCCACTGAAGCTTTGAATCTAAAGTAATACCAAGAAATACTACGGTATCCACAAGGTCCACATTTTTATGCTTTATGTTAACAGTGGTGTGAACATCTTTAACATTGGGTAAAACAAATTTTATACATTTAGTTTTCCCTTCATTGAGGCACAAGTTATTCGCATTAAACCAGTAAACTATTCTTGAGATAGAACTATTTACATCGTCATAAATTTGCAATCGTCTTTTAATTTTAAACATAAGTGAAGTATCATCTGCAAATAATACAATCTCATGCCTGTCTTGTACAAAAGCAGGCAAGTCATTTATATATATTAAAAATAGAAAAGGACCAAGAATTGAACCCTGCGGAACTCCCATTTTAACCGAGGCGCCCTGGGACCTCTCCCCGTTGACGTCTACTTTCTGAATCCTCTCAGTCAAATAGGAGACGAGTAAATCCAGAACAGTGTCGCGAAATCCATAGTAGTGTAATTTCCTGATCAGGGTGTCATGATGAACGCAATCAAACGCCTTGGACAAGTCACAAAAAACGCCCAGCGCATCATGTGAGTCCTCCCAAGCCTCATATATATTTTGTATTAACTCAACACCAGCATCAGTTGTTGAGCGACCCTTTCTAAAACCAAATTGTTTACAGTGTAGAAGATTATTTCTGTTAAAAAAGCTTTGCATTTGTTCCAACATTATTTTTTCAAAGATTTTGCTAAAAGTAGGTAGCACAGAGATAGGTCTAAAATTATTGGGGTCTGATGTGCTACCAGATTTGTGTAATGGAATAATTTTACTCAGTTTCATTAGATCAGGAAACACACCACAGTCAATGCAATCATTAAAAATACTAGCAAGTATTGGAGCTATTGTTTCTATTACAGATTGGGAAACATCTACAGAGTTGCCCCACAGATCCACGGTTTTCTTTTTATTCAGCGCTTTAAATGACTTTATTAAATCATTTGCACAAATATGGGCAAATTTAAATTTATCATCACAAGTTTTAACATAATCTTTTAGAATAGATTCGGCTACAGTGGGGGAGGAATCCAAAGATTTTGTGATTGAAACTGGAATGTCAGTAAAGAATTTTTCAAATTCTGTAGCTACCTCAATATCTACTGTAACTTTCTTATTTTCAATATTTAAACAAAAATTGTTGTTATTAGTTTTTACTCTTCCGGTTTCATTATTAATAATGTTCCATGTCGTTTTAATTTTGTCACTACTATTTTTTATTTTAGAGCTTAAATAATTGGACTTTGCAAATTTACAAACTTTTTTAAATACTTTGGAATAAGTTTTTACATACAATTTAAATTGATCACTAGTATTTAATGAACGCTCATTGTAAAGTTCATAAAGTTTTATTCTGCTTTTGTGAATACCTGGTGTGGCCCATTCACTAAAAGCTAATCTACCATTGACTGAGATGGTTTTTGGAACAAAGATATTTTTAAATTCACAACAAAATGTGTTAAAAAAGTTTTCATACAATTTATTTGGGTCTTCGTCATAATCAATATACTTTAAATTAATACCAAGATTATTATTGAAACGCTCCAAGCGGCCAGCAGTCTTTGGTACAACAGTGATATTCTTTTTCGCCATAAGCTTACATTTGTAAGGTATAGTAACAAATTGACCAGAGTGGTCAGATTCTAAGTTATTAAAAACATTTTGTGCTAATGGTTCTATGTCAGTATAAATATTATCAATGCATGTGGCAGAAAACTCAGTAATTCGTGTTGGCTCCAGAAATAAGTTTTTAAGATTATATGACTGAAACAAATTTTTAATTCTCATACATAAACTAGAGTTTTCTAATAAGTTAATATTAAAATCTCCACAGACTAATATTTGTTTGCCTTGCTTACAGACTTTATTTAAAACTTCATCCATTATATTTTCAAAGTGGTCATACAATCCCGAAGGAGGCCTGTATACGCTCACTACAATAATCTGGTCCAACTCTACACAGGCAATTTCTATTGTTCGTTCAACTGAGAGGTTCACAATATCTTTACGATCTTTATATTTAAGCTTTTTATTTAATATGATTAATGAGCCACCGCGAATTGCATTTTCTCGACTGAACGAACTACCAACCTGGTGGTTGCTAAAATTAAACATGAACTGGTAGCTTTTAAGCCAATGTTCGGTTATACAAAAAATGTCTACTTTACTACTGTTCATGAATAACTCAACTTCCAGATCTTTGCCCATCATTCCTTGCATGTTCTGGTGCACCAGGTTGATAAAATTTACATGTTTATTATATTCAAATGGGTCTTCCAGTACATTATCTAATAAACAATTTTCATTTTGTTCTTTATTTAACATTATGCAAGAGGATTTCTCTATTGTCTCAATACCTAATTTAAAGACTTACTAACTAATACATCAGTAATATTACTGACAGTCATCCTACTTCTACGTTGCTCAATAGGAGCAATTTTTGTAGCCAAGTTCTTGGCTGAGATATAAAAATAATATGATAGCGATTTTGCTATTCGTCTCTTATAATAATTTGATAGACAATATCTATTATCTTTAGTCAAATACAATCTATTTATATAATTATTGATGTCAATTAAATGAAATGTATTATTATGACATAAGGTACTTAACTTTAAATTCAATTTATATCTTACACTATTTTCCTCTTGTGACAAGTTGTTGTAATAAGGTAATGTGAACAAAATAATTTTTTGTACATTTAAATTATTTAATTTATTTAAATAATGAGTCAGGACTTTTTTGTTCATATTACCTCTATTTGCAATAAATAACAACAATGTAGTAGACTGGTTAAATTCACATTCGATCACTTTTTTTAGTATGTCACAGTACGAAGCACCAGGCATGCAATAGTTCATTATTGAATGTCCCATGTTTGTTAGAAGTTGGCCCATACCTATGCCAATGTCATCACTAAACATAACAATATTGTCACTTGTGACCACTGAAGTCTGTAGTAATTGTGCATAGTCAGCTGCTGGTGGCTGAGATACCATGTTGAGAGCAGGACACGCATGATCAGGTACAACATTATAAATTATTTGGCTATCCAATGTTAAGCTATCGTTAGTGGAACTTAAGGAGTGTTTGTCCAGTAAGGCCTGATATCTGTCTTCATTAAATTGACAAAGTGTGGCTAGCTCTGTGACTGATTGGATATGCTCCTTAATTTCATTTTGAGCATTGTAATAATTTTTTGTCATGTTTGCATAGTGATTTGACATAACAGTTTGTCTTGTCCGTGTATTTATTTTATAAAACCCACTTTTTGGGCTATTCTATATAGAGGTCGTTGAGCAATGTGCCCAACAGGCTGATTATGTAGGTGTGCTAGCTAACTAGAATTGTCATTTTTAAAACCATCACTGCTATCATGAACGCCGCCATAACAAAACTACATAAACTGACGAGTTTACGGTTATTCCCGAGACTTTTTGGAATCCGGCTTGTTCGGAGGGCTGGAAGTCGTCAAACCTGCGCGCGGAACGATTCGTGACGACTTCCGAGAGCAGCTTGTATATGTTACGGGTAAATGCTAGCAGATTTGAAACTGAGGTTAATTTTTTTATACAACTAAGTTGATAAGTTGGTAAACAAGCATACTGCCTACCTAATGGAAAGTAGTAACAGTCACCCATTATGTACCTACATGTAGTTCCAGTGAGATTCGCAACAAATCTGCAACCCCTACAAAAACCACAGTGTGCGTTGCCAACTTGTGACGGTAATGTCACGGTACTCAGTAACTTCACTGCGATATCTTACCCTTCAAACCGGAACACAGTAATGCAAGCACTGGTGCTTTGCGGCAGAAATAGGTAAGACGGAGGTACCTAAGTAGACGACCCTGGTACAGAGACTCTGTACTAGGGTCTGACCCTCCGATTTACCCGGGTAAAACTAGTATTACCTAAGCCCTATATACCTATAGGGCTTGGGTAATACTTAAGTCCAAATATTAAATCAAAATAATTTGTATTCGGAGTTTGCCTGGGCACACCTAAGTATAATCGATTTTTGTTTGTGCGACATAGAATTCATTGAAATGAGTTGCCAAACTTATTAGTTAGCGTGGAATGGTTGTCATTGTAAGACAGTGGCAACAGAGGCCACTTGAAATGGAAAAAGAGAAGGTAGGATTTGGGAAAAGTTCTTTTATCTCTCATCGTGGTAAAGACGATAGAACGCGCTTAGTGTAGCAACATCGTGACGTAGAAGTTGGAAGTTGTAGTCACCTTTACATCACCAATGATTACTTACGAGTATTTTGCGCACCGCTGCTACGAGAAAACCTGCATACACCTGTGAAGTAATTCAAAGGTGTTGTGAAGTCAACCAATCCGCACTGGGCCAGCGTGGTTTGACTATGGTCTAATCGCCCTAACTAGGTAGGTAGAGTGGGCTCGTGCCCCTCGGTGGGGACGTACCTATATGAGCTGTGATAATGAGGGTGTGTGCAACTGTACCATTTCTGACTTTTTGAGAATCTGTCCTTATGCGAACATAGGATCCAAGCATCAAATGTAATTGGCGAAGCCATCCTAGAGGTCATCATCATCACAGCTAAATAGTCTTTTTTTGTTTATACTGTGATTGCAGCCTAACGTTGGTTTAGGGATCCTAATGAACTCACGAGTTCATGAAGCCCCAAGGGGATCGAGCTAGGAGATCCTGGTGGCCTTACTCCATATACGTCCCCACCGAGGGGCACAAGCCTACCCTAACTAGTTGTGTTAGGGCGATTAGGCCTTAGTCAAACCACGCTGGCCCAGTGCGGATTGGTTGACTTCACATACACCTTTAAATTACTTCGCAGGTGCATGCAGGTTACCTCACGATCCCAGAGGTGCGAGCTATAGCTATAATCTACACAAGACCATACTTGCGTTTTGTATAGCGAACGTAGATCGGCCTTGAAGGAAGGATTATTTGGCGTTATCGATTTCTATATGAAAATTGTATATTTATGTGGGTTAGGTAAAGGTTCTTTTATTTTATAAGTCATTGATGTCATTGGAGATAAATATCAATGGTGTTGATCGCTCCTAGTCCAGCAGGACCACGGATACCTACATAGTCTTACCTATACCACAGATTAGATAATAGTTACCTATACCAACCAACCTATTGTTTTAGAATTCTGCATTAACGTCATTTTGGACGTGTATTTTGCCGTTACTCGTTACACCTTATCGGATAAAAATTACATATTTTAAAAACTTCAAGTATATTTATGTAAACAATTGAGGGCTGACTAGACGTGTTTAAATTACATTAAATTAGCGGTAATTAGTATCGAGGCCATACCACGTTATCAGCTGACCGCAGCTGCTCCTGATATCCATCAAACAAGAGCATAATTAATTAATACTGCTGAATTAACTGGCATGTCAGCTTTATTTAGTTAGTATCTACATATTTTTATTAAATGCAAATGGTGTTAAAGGAAGTCATGCATAAGTAAAAAATATAAAATTGATAAAGGGCTTAAATGAATAATGAAAATGAAATAAAATGTTATAATTTGTACTACTGACTGATCTTAGTGCAGGTAGATAGAAAAATGAAGGGCGATTTCCGCACATTGTTGAAGAAATATTGTTTGGAAAGCTCCGTTTTAGGGTTGAAGTATTTTTATTTGTACCCCGACTGGGTATCAAGGTAAGGATTTATTTACTTCTATTGCTTTTATTCACCGAAACTGAATTAATTCTGTAAAAAATGGGCATGTGCAAACAAATGGAAAAATGATCTAATTTGTCCGCCTGTTATCTTCTATCTATATAAATAAAAATCAATGGATGTGTGTTTGTCCTCTATGTGTTCCGAAACCATTCATCAGATTGTAATGAAACTTTGGTAGGACATTCTGGGGACGCCCGTGAGGGTTCCTAGCAAAAACAATTGGCATTTACGTGGCATATATTGCAACGCATGCCGGGTACAGCTAGTAGATAATAAACAACATTAGACACGGGAACCGATTACATTTCAGAATTACATTGAACCGAAAACGTCTTTTTACTATTTGTATTCTTTTCCATATTTTTTTACAATCGAAATATCATTTGCCGTAAGTATTATTTACCGAACTGCGTTTCACTGATTTTTACTATTGACCGAAGTCTCTTTTTTGTAATAGTTATACTTCACAAAAAAAAGAATTTACCTAATATTTTTGGCCACACTATGTAGGTATGTCATACCTACCTAATTCTCTGTGCTATTTTTTTAAATAAAATATGAGTGTTGGTATAGTTATTGTGCATGCGCATTTATTAAATCAAACAGAAAATAACGACACCAGCTTTGAAAGTTGCAGGAGTGCAGGAGGCGCAGCTTCTTTGGTCGAGGGGCGAAAGCCCATCCCAAAGAAATAAAACATTAAGATAAAACTATAGGTAAGCTTAGACATCGTCAGGGGTGCGTTCGGTGAACTAGCCTGCCTACCCCGAAAGTAGGTACCTTTATCCGGGTTAGAGAGGTTTCAGAGGGTGGATTAGCCAGGTATGGGTACACCAGCAAAATAGGCGCTGGTAAACCAAGTCCTACGGCATATCCAAGCGGGCGGTCTAGTAAACTTAGCCCATTCGAATTTTGAGGCGATTCCTCCGCCACAAAAAAAGAGTTAGACATCGTAACCACATCAAAATAAGAAGCCCCCTATAAGAAAATGTCAATAACATTCTTTTGTTCCCACAGAGGTATGCTAGTAGCCCGGCCCTCTGTTACTGAAGCATCAAGGTGAAGTTCTCTTTCATACGTAGCTTATCGTCACATAATATAACTGAAATGTTTACTAACAGATGCTTCTGGGCGGTGAATATGCTGTCAATCTTCTTCCTGGCGTGCTTTTTAACGCTGAGGCTGTACAACCGCTTCGAGGAGATGCCCACGCGCATCACCATCGAGAATCAGTACGAGCCCGTCAAGGACCTGCCCTACCCGGCCATTACAATATGCTCACCGAACCAGATCACCATAAGCGCTCTGAAACATTTTAATAAAACTTTAGTGTGAGTTCAACCACACTCCAACTGCCTTTTATCATTGCATTGTGTGATTGTGGTGTGCCTAAATTAAGGCAAGAATAGATCTAAGCGGTAGGCTGCTCACCCACGTCAGACTTTTTGTAGGCCTGATAATCGATCGGGATTGGGCCAGAGGTAGTAGATCCAGGATTCTATTACAGGATTTATAAGATAAAAAACATTTTGGCATAAAAATTACGTTTAAACGATGGAGAACTTCGTACATAATATGACTTGCTAAACGCCTTTTCGTTAAAAAAATGATAAGATTAAGAATTTCTTTCTTTATTTAGGAGCCGTATAACGAAAATATTTTTATTAGCTTTCCGCTCGCGGCTTCGACCGCGTTATTTTTGTTTTCCCGTGGGAATTTTATATTTATCTGCAGGAAAAAAGCATACCGCTCGCGACTTCGCCCGCGTAACTGTTTTCCCGTGTGAATTTTATATTTTCCGTAGAAAATTTATATTTCCCCGTAGGAAAAATCATGCCTATGTTAATCAGGGATAATGTAGCATTCTAATGATGAAAGAATTTTTGAAATCGGTCCAGTAGTTTCAATACAAACATACAAAAATACAAATCTTTATAATATTAGTATAGATTATTATTGTAGTGAAGGAAAATAACTACTTATGACTAACTTAAGAAAAAGGTAATCTAAAAACCGCTTCATTATTATAGTAGATAAGAATATGAACTATTTTTTTAAGTAAATGTTATTTATTGCGACCAATGAAAGGCATAAATTTCAACGCGCGGTCACCCAGGGGTTAAAAACCTTAACCTGCGTGTTTTTTTAATAGTGTCACATAGCGGAAGGCTACGGGTAAAAAAAGGAGGAAAAGGGAGGTGCTGTAAATATACGGGAAAATGTAACGTCGCTTTCGCTACCTTTAGAATGTTCGAGGTCTTAGCTATCACTGTATAGAAATTTCACTCTTTGCTGTAAATATAAATCTCTCCAACTTTTGGTGTGTATTCTACGCATATTATAACCACTTAACCCCCTTGCTTCCCTTTTGTAACTGTACCACTTTTTAACTCTTATCTCTGTTTTCTTTAGTTCCTACCTCTTTTTCCCTTTTTTATACCCGTAGCCTTCCGCTACGTGTCAGTTTGGCGCCCAACGTGGGGCCCGGCTAGCTCAGTCGGTAGAGCGTGAAACTCTTAATCTCAGGGTCGTGGATTCAGACTAAGACCTCGAACATTTTAAAGGTAGCGCAAAGCGACGTTACAAAAGACCTCTAAAAAAACGTCTTGGTTGGTCGAAGTCTCCAATCAGCATGACGAACATAACGACCCCCTATCTATAATAACCTCTGTGGGATTATTGTACCAACCCAGAATTGTCTTTTCTTTCTTCTGTTCCTCAAATACTAAAAATTCAGCTTCCTCTGTAAATCGACCTTCCTGTGTAAGTTCACCATCCATCCTCTTAAAATCCACGATGTGTTTCTGTCGATAGCCACCGACAAAGTTACTGACCTAACCCCCTAGACAAATGGCACACGCTAACTTATCCACAGTCATTCCTCAGAAAAAATGTATGGAGATGACATTAGCTGCGGAAAAAATAGCGTGAGGTTGTCACAGGCCAATGTCATTTCCATATATCTTTCTGCGGAAAGACTGCGGTAAATTTCGCGTGTGGCTTTTGTCTAAGGCAGTGTTTCTTAAACTTTTTTCAGTCGTGGACCACTTTCACAAATTAAACAATCCCACGGACCCTGTCAAAAATATTTTTGGAATTGAAAGAACACCTTATTTATATTGTAATTAAAAATACTTTCATTGGCACTTTCATTACACTTACTACTAAGTTAATGAGAAGGGTGCTGCTGTTTGGCCTCAATGAGGACATTAAATTGTGCGATTGTCTTCGACAAGGCATGGTGCATGTCATGTTTACGTCGAGTTTACAACACAATTGCCTAGTAAATATGTTTACAGACTGACCCACTGCGAACCCCTGATACACACGCTACGGACCCCTAAGGGGTCCGTGGACCCCACTTTAAGAAACCCTGGTCTAAGGGGTCTGTGCGTTAAGTCGGTCAAAAGAGTCAGAGGAAAAATCAGCCCGATTATCGGGCCTACAAAATGTCTGACGTGGGCGGGCAGCCTTATGGTTATGCAAGTGAGTTCGCAAACAGGGTAACGGCGGCCCTACCGCCTATCTCGTACTCGATCGATAGCGGTCACTCGCTATCGATTTCATGGCATTAGATCTAATGTCACCTGTGACATTAAAACTATTGTTCTAATGTCACGAAAGCGATAGCGAGTGATCGCTATGAGATAGGCGGTAGGGCCGGCTGCGGTGCTATTTTTGAATCATTCGTCGTCAGGCGTTGAGTGTTCGTCGAGAATCATCATCATCATCATCATCATATCAGCCAAGAGACGCCCACTGTTGGACATAGGTCTCCCCCAAGGATCTCCATACCGATCGGTCCTGCGCCTCCCGCATCCAGCGGCTTCCCGCCTGGTTGAGAGTCGCCTGCGTTTAATTTCTATTGACACCCGTTTTGTTTTCAACGAAAATCAAAATTATATTGATGTCCGTAATAGTGTTCTATTGATTTTCATCGTAAAAGTAACAAAAATCGATAGAAATCGAGGACAGACGAGACGACGCCGCCGCGACGCTATCGAGCGCATGCAGATGTCAGACATATCTATATTAAAAAATGGAGTCCGCAGGCCGCCCACCTGATGGTAAGTGGCTACAGTCAGTCACCTACAATACATATGGTTCCTGGAAGACTTGCAAATCACCAGTCCCTACAAGGACGCCAATGTATGTACGTGCCAACTTGCGACATAATACATATCAAGTCAAATACCCAGCAATTTCACTGCCTGTCAACCCTTCAAGCCGAACACAAAATGATCAAAAGAACAAAACAGCGATACATTAACAGAACTCAGAAAAGGTCATTTTCTTAACATTCGGCTTGGGCTAGCGGGTTGAGAGACGGTCTACCTACACCACCCTTCTTGGGATAGTTCTATGCCTAGCAGTTTTATGTCTACACAAAACTACCTATACATATGACGTCCCCCATCCCCGCAAATTAGTGTAGTCATAAAATACGTTGACTGGGGTATTTTGTCAGATGTACTCCCACAGTCGACTGCCGTATACTTCCCCTACCCCTTAATGGCTTATGGTCGATCAAACCCTCTTATCAATTTCTCGTTATTTCAGCAATGGAAATTTAACGACAAATTTACAGGCAATCTTACCCCAGGTGCTAGGGTATTACAAGAGGATCGTAGACTACAATTTGGATCAACTGCAGCTTCTGCAGTCTTTGATAGTTCTCAATAGATATACGGTAAGATTATGAACACTTATGTGTTTATACAGGTTAAATTTTAGTGAGGAGGCTAATCCTTACATATTTATTCTTCGTCTATGATATTATAAAACAAAGTCCCCCGCCGCGTCTGTCTGTTCGTGATAAACTCAAAAACTACTGCACCGATTTTCAAGCGGTTTTCACCACTCGATAGCGTGATTTTCGAGGAAGGTTTTAGTATATAATTTGTTAAGTTTTAGTATTTATTTCTGTGTACATTAACGATATTTGTTGAAGATGTCGGGAAAAAATAAATTAAGGCGAAACGTAGTTCGCGGGCACAGCTAAAAGTTCTAAATATATTATAGAGATCAATATAAAGGGCTTTATGATCAACTAGCTTTCCGCTCGCAGCATCGCCCGCGTTATCTTCGTTTTTTCCGTGGGAATTCCATATTTTCCCATAGGAAAATATTCTGTAGCCTATGTTACTCAGCGATATTTCTATTTTTTTCAAATCGGTCGAGTAGTTTCGGAGCCTATTCAATACAAACATACAAAAATACAAATCTTCCAACCCTTTATTACTCCTTATAAGCAAAATTTGTGTGGCGGCTGTAACCACATCACATGTCTAACCGTAAGCACAGAATATATAATAGTAATATATAATGCCGTAAGGTCGATTTTAATGAAACTGTTACTCGACAGTATCCTAGAGAAAGAGTCAAATCCTAACATGTCTTCGACGGTTTCTATGTCCTCTACTATGTTGCCGCGAGAAGAATCTTATGCTGCACCATCTTTCCTTGATACTTTGCAGCAGGATAAAATTGTTGCCTGCAGATTTAAAAAGACTAGAAGTCAATTTATTTTAACAGCATAAAACCTAACAAAAAATATAACCTTCTCTATACAAGGCACTACTGTGCCTTGTATTAGAAGGTAATATTTTTGGGTGTTGTTAGGTTAAAATTATGAGTGTCAATTAATCGTAAAAATCAAAAATATCAATTAGATTCCGGAAGTGATGACGCTGCTGCCTCAAAGATGCGACCAGTTTCTAAAGATGTGCTACTTCGGGAAAGAATTGTTTCCTCGATGCAAGGAACTATTCGAGCCTATCCTCACAACGCACGGACTTTGCTGCGTGTTCAACAGCGTGTATTATTTGAAGGATATGAAACGGTGCGTACTGTCAGCTCACATAACACACATTTCTATTATGTTGGGCATGATGATGATCGTGGCAGTTTAAAAATATTGCTCTTGATAATCTGTTAGACATAACATTATAAAGTGTTCCCCCCTAACGCTGACTCTACTAAGGGGTGTTAGGGTTTTTTCTTCTAAAAAGTATTGACTTATACGTAAACATCTACGCTAAAAAGTGTTTATACAAAATACCAGAAGCTTGCAAATGTTGCAAATTTATGCTTGCTCAGGTTACATGCATCGTGAACGGATAGAAATCTGGAGTTGCGTTTTTAAATCGTCTGACGCCGAGTGCTCAATTTCTAAGGATTTTTGTTTGACATTGAAAAGAGCATGATAATAGCGGGGTATTTTTACGATTAACTTTTCCAACTATTTTTATAGGAATGAAGAGAAACGAGACTTCGTAAGCCATTTGGTGAAAGGCAGTGGGCTAGTGTCTGCGCTCACGGTCGTAGCGGATTATCAGCCCGAGGACGCCCTAGACGGCACCATTGTCAACGCTGGCGCCTTAAGGGTCAGAATGATTTTACGATAGTTTTTCAACGACAGTAACAGATACTGAACTTCGCGTCAAAGATTTTCAGTATTAAGTAATTTACTTTGCTTACAACGTGCAAAATACATGCAGCTCCGCCAGTCATTTAATAATTGTAACTCGATTCATTTAATCAAAATAAACAATTTATGTTTTATCACTGTTTAAAAATATTTCAATAAACTTATAAAACACTGTGATAACCAATTTGGGTTAAGAGGCCACAGTACCTACCTTTTTTTTTTGGGAGGGGGGAAAATGCATTTACGCATTCTTCGTGGTCGAGCCAAACCACGAGGATATGTGGGACTCCCCAGACCGTACTCGGCCCGGGCCTACCCACTAAAAACCCCCCCCCCAGCAGCTCCTCCGTCCGTCACAAGACAGGGGAAAGGGGACAACAGCCAGGCCTTATTCCCGCTGAACCCCTGCCTGCGACATGTCCGTTGCCGGACTCCCCGTCTAGCTCTGCTGCTTTGTGGAGCGACGCAGTATTGCACCGCTCTACACCCCGAAATTGTTTTTTTATTGTGGTTGTCTTCCACGCGGCCCGACGCTCAGTGCGCCGGGCCCCCGGCCCGCTCAGTACGGGTAACGGGTTGCCCGACGGCAGATCCCACTGGATCCACCACCGCGCGGATGAGCCGAAGCTCTGCGAAACCCCCGGCAGGCGCGAAGCGCCGTCGCGAAAAGTCGCCTCCACCTTGCTACCTTCATAGGTAGCCGCCCAAATCGGGCTTCCGGCGAAAGCCAAACCTCTTCTTAAAATAAGAAGAGGGGACTTCGGCCTTCTCCGCATGAAGCGGGTGGCCACACGAAGTGGCCCGCCGGGTTAAGCCCAGCCATCCCACACCCCCCCTCTATGGGGGTCCTCTCGTCAAACTATTAGCCCGCGGCAGAGAATCTACCGGGTTGCCCAGGGTGCACCACTAGGAGGTTGTCAGACATCGCACCCCAAGGGGCCACAGTACCTACTACTAGCGCCGCCATTCGTTTTTTATTAATTATGATAAATTAATGACGTTTCTACAAAAAAAATAGATCAGTCAAGAACTCAATACAGATATTTTAGATTTTTTGAGCTATTCAGGCATATATTAAATGTAATGTATAGGAATAATCATAATCCGAATTATTGCTAAAAGTGGCCACTTTTGATCGGGGTATTTATTTTTTAAAAATATTATAATTCTATTGACATGATTATAATTTAAAAAAGTGATGACTAATAATAGTAATTACTTTAGGGTACTAACATAGGAGAAGTAATATTATTACTAACAACAAATATAAGTTTGTGTGACTCGAAGAAATAAATAACGAGCGTCGAGAGCAAATGGGTTGTTTTCAGTTCACATTTCCTATAAGAATTGGAAGTTCTGATGTATGCAGATAATTGGAAGCTCCCAAACCTTATAAACGTTGCAGGTGCTGTTTACTGATTGCTCCGAGTTCCCATCGGACGACACCTCAAACATGGTGGTGACCAACGCGGAAACCTTCCACGTCATTTACGCCACGTACACCTACTGCTCTGAGGAAGTCATGCAACTGCCGGTGTCAAGGTACCTACGTACACTGATAGGAGACACTTCATCAGAAATCTAGTCAGGGGGGTTACAAAACTAGTTTTAATTTTGAACTAGTTATATTACTATGATCAACCATTGACATTTAAGAATCCCTTGACTTTATAATTATGATAATCTGTACGTAATCTATCGTGTTAAATTGTAACGAAATTATACTGTATAATCTGTTTTACTGGGTGTCGCTGGAAATTGTATCATTTTGAGAAACTTTAATTACTAAATGTATTTTCACATCGAAATTTTTGTTTTATATTTGTGACAACATTAAAATCAATACAAAAAAACACCTTTGCGTCTTCGACCAGCATACCGACTCTTATCAAAGGTGTATGCCAATTTGTTTATCACCTATCCAGTATGAGCTAAGGTCTACACATCATACCAATATTATAAATCTGAAAGTGAGTATTTTTCTTACGCTTTCGCACACAAACCACTTAGCAATTACTGTTCAAACGATTTTTTTTTTCATGTGACAGCCGCAAATGCTACCTGGAGGGCGAGCGCAAGCTTCGGTTCTTCCGCGAGTACCGCAACTCGGACTGCGACCACCTGTGCCTGGTGGCGGCCGTGGAGCAGGCGTGCGACTGCCTGCTGTTCCACGTGCCCGGCCTGAAGGTGGAGCGCGCTTGCAACGTCACCACGCTGCCCTGCATCCTGAAGGTCAAAAGTAAGCATTACTCATTTTAACATCACTCATCCCTAACACAAGAGACGAGAGAACGCGTACAAGGATTATTTATATAGCACACTAGCGACGCGCCTGCAGCTGCGCCAGCGCAGATATTTTTAACCGACTTCGAATTCGATTTTTTTTTTTCAATCTTTTTAGTTAATACGTATTATAATTTGACCTAAGGCAAACACCAGAATAAACGCCTTTCGCTCTAAACAATTTCGAAAGAATTATACCCGAGCTCCTGATCTACCAGAAACCTTCCATCATCAGCTCAGTAACATGACATGATGACCACCAGACGCAAATACCTGAATATCCTATGAAGAAACATAAAACACGTTGGACGTGTCTATGAAATTCAAGGGTTTCCCTCGATTTTCATGGGATCTCATCATCAGACCGTATCATGGTGACAATGGGACCACCTCGGGAGTATACTCTTTCGATTAAGTAAAGAAATTTGAAAATCGGTCCACAAATGGCGGAGTAATCGGTGAACATACATAAAAAAAATAGATACAGCCTTTTTTTTATGTATGTTCACCGATATTTTTTTAAATGTTTGTTCACCAATTACTTAGCCATTTGTGGGTCAATTTTCAAAATTCTTTTTGTATGCTATAGAGTATACTCCTGAGGTAGTCCCATTGTCAACAAGTTGTAATCTGATGATGGGATCCCAGGAAAATCGACGGAAACCCTTAAATTTCATAGACACATCCTATGTGTTTCATGTTTTTTTTCTGAAGATATTCAGGTATTTGCATCTGGTAGTTATCATATTATGATATTGAGTTGATGATGGAAAGCTTTTGGTAGGTTAGGAGTTAGGGGATAGTTATTTCAATACAATGGGAACTTATTGACGCGTAGTTCTATTCTTTGAAGTGATTGAGGTGAGCTGATAGCAGAAAGTATAACTCCTAAACAATAAGGTTAATACGCATAGTCGCATATATTAGGTCCTTACCTATGAAACTGGCGTTTTACCGTACTGGTCACTTTGTTCTCAAATATCTCCCCTATGGTTAGGAATTCAAAATTCAAATTTATTTATTTATTTATTTAATTATAATTTTCGAAACACAAATACATGAGTAAATAGCTGTATAAATTAGATTTTGGAAATCCTAACCATAGAGGAGATATTTGAGATCAAAGTGGCCAGTACGGCAAAACGCCAATGTCATATGTAAGGACCTAATATTAAGTTTAATAAAAGATTTAAAATATTTTTTTTACAAAAAATAAAGCGAATTGCGAAAGCAAAAAAGTCACAAATAATATAAGTACGTATAATTTCAAATTTTTTTATTCAGATATTTAGATGTCGGTGCTAAACAATAATCACCCGGAAAGTCATAAAAAATATAAGAACAAAATAATAATAATAAACTTTATTGCACACAAAGATATAGAAACAGAAAAATTTCAAAAACAGCACAGATGTACAACACAGGCGGCCTTATTGCTAATAAGCAATCTCTTCCAGGCAACCTTGGACCAGGAAAATACATAAAGGAAATTCAAATCAGGGATGGGTGCAGTAGTAGCTAAATATGGACTAATGAGCGACTGATTGAGCTAAGGGTTTAATTAAGGATAGGAAGTGATTTCGGACTTGATTCTTAAGAGGACTATGAAGTGCCAATTCATGGCTCGAGTATGCACTTTCAAAAATGCAGTTTGTTGCACACCGCTTAGAGTTGAAAGTCCGAGGCAAGTGCCTACATTTCTTATTGAAATATTGTTTCGGCCGATAACTGTTTTACCCTCATTAACCTTTACGAAATTAGACACTTTTGGTCTTATTATACCTCAATCCATGTTTGTACGTTTTGCTTTTTTGTAATTCAGTTTCATTAATCAAAAAAAAGATATAAAATTCTGAGATTGGAAATGTTGTAGATATAATGAAGTTCTAGGTTTGTACGTTTTGATTTTGAAGTAAATGTTTATAATAAATGTTAAAAATTATGAAAATTGAACTATGTAAAGAGGGAGAAAAGCGTTGTCGCTTTTTGTATGAAAATTTACAGCTTCACAATCCTCATAAAGCACTCCAGCGTACAAGCTCTCTTCATACTCTCAGGGAGAGAGTTCCCGCCAAACTTAACTGGCTTCCCATTCGCATACGAGACTTAGTACATACTCTCACACATTTATACTATCCTCCTCTGTCGTAATTCCCCTCCATATCTGAAAGAGTGTTTTTCATTTCGTTCCTCTTTAACCAATAGAACTTCCTATTCACGACCTTATCCTGGCTATACCTTCCTACTCAACACAATTTACTGAGCAGGCAGTCCGATTATGGAATGCTTTGCCTGTCAACTAAGCTGTCAACATACGGAGGGCGCGTACATAAACATCCTTTGAGGCACTGGTGAAGAAGCACTAGTTATTTGTCTAACTTGTGATATTTATATAGGTATTCTACATCCTTCATTTCATTTATTATTCCTTATACATTGTTTATTTTCTTTATCTAACTTCTATTACCATCATAAAAAATTGTGTACTATTCCACCTCTGCTGTTTTTCTATCTTCTTTTCTATGGTTGCCTGGAAGAGATTGCTGCGCAGCAATAAGGCCGCCTATTGCTAGTGGCTTTGTTATGTTTTTCTCTATGTTATGAGGTTAGGTATGTGCTATGCAATAAAAAGTGTTGTGTATGTATGTAGAGTTCCATAACAGAACAGCATATGCGGGAAAAGAGTATGAAAGAAAATCACTTTCATACTCTCTTCCCTTATGGTGGAATACTCGTATCAAGAGTTAAATTAAAATATCGAATTTTAATTAAAATACGATTCGAAGCGGCGGACCGAAAGTTAGTTAAAATTTGACACCAACTTCAAAGTATAAATGTGGAGTTGTATACTTGTATGTAGGTATTCTATGCTTAAGAGATTATTTATGTTATGAGTTTTCGGTGCCTTGAAGTCAGATTTATTATTTGTAAAAAAAAAATTCTACGCGTTCCCGAGTAAAAGAGGCTTGACAGATAGACAGACAGACGGACAACGAAGTGGCCCTATAAAGATAACTTTTTTTTCTTTTTGAAGTTCCGTACTTCAAAAAGAAAAAAAGGAACCTTAAAAGTAAGGCTTTAGGTGTTGAGCTTTATTGAAGCGAAACCGTAGTTTGCGAGCATAGTTAGTCCGGTTTTGTCTTAGAAAGGGTTTTGTTTCAATGGAAATACCTAAGACTGGCCGCACACATACCTACGTTTTCCGCATTTGATTTCCGAAAACGCAATACGTTTTTTCTCGTTCGTACGGAAAGTGTTTCGTGCGGAATAAAAACGTACGTGTGCCGCAGTCAATGAATTTTGTATAGATTTGATGCATTCGGATGCCCGCATTCGGAGAACGAATACGGAAATCGAATGCGGAAAACGTATGAGTGCGGCCAGTCTAATATTTGTATTTTTTGTATACCTTCCCTACCATTGTCGTGTTGTTATAGTGCACGTGTACAACTGGCTGCCGCGGGGCCAGTGCGACTGCCCGCGCGACTGCGAGTCGCGGCGGTACTCCGTCGAGATGTCTACCGGCAACTTCCACGCGCTGCCGTACTTGCTGCAGGACCTAGAGTCAGTTCATCAAATAACAGTTTTCCTGTTTTTTTTTATTGCAGAAAGTTGGCAAACAAGCAAACTGCCCACCTGATGGTAAGTGGTAACAGTCACCTATAGTACATGTGGCTCCTGAGAGATTCGCAGCAAAACTGCAACCCCCATAAGAACCACAGTGTACGTTGCCAACTTGTGACTTAGGATGTAGTCACGGTACCCAGATTTTTTAATGCCATCTTACCCTTCAAACCGGAACACAGCAATGCAAGCACTGCTGCTTTGCGGCAGAAATAGGTAAGACGTAGGTACCCAAGCACGAAGTACGAAGTAATAAATTGAAATTTATGACTTCGTACTTTACATGCTTTAAATTATGCATAATACTAACAGGCTTTCGAGCCTTATAGACCATTTCATACTCTAAGATTCAATATTATTAGACAGACGAATAGGGAATATGCATAGAATTGGTATTATAACAATATTGATAACACGTCATAATAAGTAAAGAAACGCTTTAATTAAATACTTGCAATGAAAAATTAAGTTATTAGCTATTGAAACTGGCATAGGTACTATCTCTTTCTTGCAAAACAGAGGCGCGTTCAGGGCCTTCGCGCGAAGTACAACTTTTCGCTCTAACCCCGTTCAATGCCTTCGAGCGTGACAACCGGGTGAAACAACCGGCCCGTTCAAGACCTTTGAGTGTCGGCGCGAGTTACAACCGAACAACCATCGAATTTGATGGTTGTAAAACGCTCTGACGTTTATGACTGAAATACTCTTACGTGATTGGATGATATTGGCGGCCATATTCTATAATGTCATCTACTAGAAAGAGAGAGAAATAAAAAATCATGTGAAAGAGGGAGATAAAAGATTTGGTTGCTGCAATCCGTTCAACGCCTTTGAGCGAGTTAAAAAACAACCGGACAACTACACCCAGAGGCGCTGAACGCGCCTCAGATTTTTGTATGTCATGCCGGATCTCTCTGTCTAGCCGGCAACTTAAAACTTTATAACTTCGTAGTTTTTAAAGTTATTTGAATGAAATATAATTGGAGTTGTTTGTGTAATTATAAAACTTTTACTAATACAATAACAAAAACAGTGTACATATTCGCTATTGTGCCTGTTGTCTCACTACGTTACAAAGTAATACTTACTCAAAAATATCACTTGTTCCAGAATCGACTTCAGTCTCAACAAGAGCACGTCAATAATGCACTTCTATTTTCCTAAATCTGTGTACGTCAAGCAGAAGCAGGAGACAGTCATGTCACTCATCAGCCTAGCGTGTGAGTAACTCCGATTTTGGCCACCTGCAATGATATCAATATCCTCCTAGGCACTACAGTATGACGCTAGTGATTAAGGTGATTCTTCTCTCCCGTGACACTATTAGCTTAGTTGTACCTACTAGTGATACAGAGGCGCGTTCAGGGCCTTCGCGCGAAGTACAACTTTTCGCTCTAACCCCGTTCAATGCCTTCGAGCGTGACAACCGGGTGAAACAACCGGCCCGTTCAAGACCTTTGTTTGAGTGTCGGCGCGAGTTACAACCGAACAACCATCGAATTTGATGGTTGTAAAACGCTCTGACGTTTATGACTGAAATACTCTTACGTGATTGGATGATATTGGCGGCCATATTCTATAATGTCATCTACTAGAATGAGAGAAATAAAAAATGTAATGGGTGTAGTTGTCCGGTTGTTTTTTAACTCGCTCAAAGGCGTTGAACGGATTGCAGCAACCAAATCTTTTATCTCCCTCTTTCACATGATTTTTTATTTCTCTCTCTTTCTAGTAGATGACATTATAGAATATGGCCGCCAATATCATCTAATCACGTAAGAGTATTTCAGTCATAAACGTCAGAGCGTTTTACAACCATCAAATTCGATGGTTGTTCGGTTGTAACTCGCGCCGACACTCAAAGGTCTTGAACGGGCCGGTTGTTTCACCCGGTTGTCACGCTCGAAGGCATTGAACGGGGTTAGAGCGAAAAGTTGTACTTCGCGCGAAGGCCCTGAACGCGCCTCTGTCGTCGTAGCTAGACATGTGTTGACCGAATGACCTAATTACGGTACCAGAGCGGTGCGAGCATGAAACTTTTAAAGATCGACATAGGTAGGTACTCGACAAAAATCGATTTTGACAGATATTCTTAAGGAGTGGAAAGGACAGTTGCTTTTGTCAATCGATATATCGATATATCGAACACACAGCTCGCACAGCTCTTAATCGATAATATAGAAGGCCAATAGGGAAGCGGACATTTTTTTATGTCCGTCAAGATAAGTGGAAAATAAAATCGAATAAATGTAGATGAATGTTTGGGATAATAGCCGCTTGGCTTTACCGCACCTATACACTAGGTCGGGCAACGGTAGGATGGCTTTAATCGGTACAGCCGGCGGTAAAATGGAAAATAATATTTCTAATCGAATAGATAAAGGTACAGGAGAAGACCGCTCGGCTAGCCGTACATAAAATACTAGTATAAGCCTGGTCGGGCTTTGTTGTTCAACAAATACTGCCGAATCGATTGTGTCGACCCGAATGAACTACTCGATCGGATCGTCGAATGAAGCCGAACATGTGCAGTAATTTCAAGTCAACTTTGCTATTCGACTAATACTCGAACCGACAGTCAATGCCGGTCCGCTTATATGTGTATCAATCCTTGGACCCACCAGTGGGACATTTTGGTGGGTGGGACCTTTCATTTGGCTTAATGTTGTTTGTCATAAAGACGTTTGGCATAAATCACTAAGCATAATAATCGAAAAGCATAACATTAACGTCACATAATTTTTTCATTGCATAATTTGTATAAGGCCGAATTATCCAAAGGCATAATTTTATGAAGCATAATTAATGAAATCCCTAATTTCTTTTGACATAATATTGGTAGTCCTAAAATGTTTTGCCATAATTTTAAGTGTCATAATTAATGATATCCCTAATATTTTGAGGCATTTCTTATAATTTGAAATGATTTTATTTTAAAGGATTAACGTTCATTAGATACAATGTTTACTCTGTTTTACTAAACTTTGTAAAATACATTTCATATATTATTTTATTCAAATATGATACTCGAATATTCTATATTTTCATTTGATATCGTATACATATTTTTTCATAGTATACATATATTGATTTTTTATTTCACAAAGTAATTCATTCAAGCTACTAGTGACAGGAACGAATCGCTGCAAAACCGACTCCACGTAGTCTTGTTTGTCCTACCCCTAGTGTAATTCAAACCCGCGTAGGCGCGGAGGGGCGAGGCGGCCCGCGAGCTGAGGAGCAGGTGGTTTTAACCAGCAATCCGAAGCTGCGGTGGTGAGCGAAAACCATCTGCGACGATAAGCTCGCGTGGGACCGCCGGAGCCCCGCAGCATCGGAGCCGTGACAGAAACCATGCATGTGCATGCTTGCTTGCAAGGTGCATGCCTGCTTGCCTGGTACATGCTTGCTTGCACTGTGCATACTTGCTTGCATGTTGCATGCTTGCTTGCATGTTGCATGCTTGCACGTATACTGCATGGTTTGCTTACATTGCTGCATGCTTGCGCGGAAGTTTATGCCTAGAGAAATTCTGTGTAATCGTATTGTTCGTTGTGATTAATATGCTTAACATTAATTATGCTTTGAAAAATTATGCGTCAAGTTGTATTGTGTTTCGAGTTTATGGGTATTAATACTTATGACAAATGATTTTTTGCCACACAATATTATGCTTATTATCATTCTGCTTCCTGATTATTATGCGTCTTGACGATTATTTCAATCGAAATTATGGAATATGATTTTATGACAATAATTTTTATGCCTAGAAATAGAGCCTTTGGTGGGACCACGGGTAAAACGTCTTAAATAAATTAATATTATAATTTATTGTTTGCAGCAAACTTGGGCGGCGTGTTCGGCCTGTGCATAGGCTGCAGCACTATCAGTGTCGCGGAATTGTGCTTCTACATCTATGTAGCCATTAGGAATTACATTAAAACGAAAATAAGGCGACATTACACATAGCATACGTCCTATCAGAGCAAGAGTATAGCCTAGCCTTTCAATATAATAATAACAGCATGTATTTTGCCTATCCACGTGTGCTTATAAGCTTGCAATAAACTTTGCTTCTATAGTCATTTTACCTTATGTAACGGTTGTGTTATAGTACAAACAAGTTATTACCAGTGACACGATCAAAAACCTTTTTATTACACTTTTAAGTAGTATTACAAGTAAAAATTACAACTTTTACGGTGTTTTGTGATAAGCTTCCCAGTGTCATAAAAATTATCGTTTTAATAAAAATCCTAAAAATTTATACGCGTTAATTCTAAATTCAGAGGAAAAAGGTTATAAGAAATAAAAGAAACTCATTTGGAGGTGTATGTAACAAATTTATATTTTCTGATTTACATATATATTTTTTTAATATCTGAAGAAATATTTCTCCAATAGTTTATATCAAATATATTGCTTTTATATTAAAATTCTCATGAAAAAATACAAAAGTAGTCTATGTTGCTTCACCAAAAAACTTTCTAGAAAAATTTACATATTTCGTAAAACTACGATCATTTACATATTATGCGTCGAATAAATATTTAATTTACGTCACAATTTAGGAGCGGTACAATATACATAGCGTCGTACAAGAATGCATACACACGTTGCACTTTATATTGACACTTCATAAATAAAACATTGTATAAGTAAACTTAAACTCATTGATTTTGTTTGTCGCTATAAAATCAATAATACTTCAAAGTAATAGAAAGGCTACAAACTAAACCTATGATAACGACATAAAATCAATATTTGGCTTAGATTTTAATTAAATCTACGATAAAGCACATAAAATAAAATTTGGTCTAAGTTATGAATATTATAATTAATTGTTAAGTGCGCTTATGTCTAATTATTGCCTTAATACCTATTATAATAACTTTGTTCCAGCGACTCATGTCGGTGTTGTGGTCTGGCTAGGCGAACTCACGTCTTACGAAACATACTCATATCTAAAATTATAATTTTTTATCTATTTCATATGTTACAACGATAAAACAACCACAATAACATATATTTTTTTCACCTAGTATTTTTCTAAAGACTCAATATAGCATAATCAATAGACGTGAGTTATAAACGATAACAGACCGTTACCGACGCACGCGCAAGCAGCGCGCGATCACTGGACGTATCACAAAAGTTGCTTAAATTACATTACACTACCAGTATCTAAAACCAATGGAACGGTTAACGTTACATCAACATTGAGCTAACTTACACTGAATATATTAATATATCTTTAAGTAATATTGCTGTTAGTTTACGGTTAACTAGATATTCATCTATTGTAATCCTGAGTAGACGTAGATGGCACAAGGTTTATTATGACAAGATACAATCGTGTGCCGGGACGTTTCACGACGGAGATCTACGCAACTTACAATAACAACGCACCAACTATAAAGTCTAGCCTCGCTAGAATTAAGCACAACTCGAAATAAAATCCCTGAAATGTTACCAAATAAAACTCTGTTTTATTTTTAATCTACATCACAATCGTTATATTTCTGCGTTCATTACAAAATTCCGTATAAAAAATATTCATCGTCTGATGCAGCTCGTGAATTGACTGGACGTATGGCTACGCGGGCCGCACGTAATTATTCTACGTTATAAATACAAAGCGCACAGTGAGCAACGGGTCGCCGATAGTATACTCAATAAATAATGACATTAAAGTTGAAATACAGTGAAAGAGAATAGAAAAATCTTTACGAACGAAAGAGAGAAAGAGTGCATAGAATTATCGAGAATTCCGTAGTGCTAACAAAACTCGACGCGAACTAGGCTCAGCCGGCGGCGTCACACGCCTGCCCGCGGCCTTCGCAAGGCACTATCTATCTACCAATCCCCGCCCTCGCCTCAAACCTAAGTCCTCACGCACCTTTATCTTATCGACATGTGCAATCATCATTCACAGACAAAAACAAGTTCAAATTTCGTGGAAATATCGTAGACGTTATCTTGTTTGTAAGGAAAAAATGTTTCTGTAACAGACGGTGATTCACAGTAACCATTACTATCATCGTCAAAATTGACTGTGAATTTGAAAATTGAAAACCCATTTATCCAATAATCTCGCGTAACCTCTATAACAGATTCACTTTAATAGTTTTAGTACGTAAAATATATTTAACAAATTGACTTTACACTGAATTCCATTACATATTTAATCTTCGCCTGTTTTTAGGAGTATAAATGTCAGTCACTAAAAGTCAAAGTTACATTATAAAGGCTATAATGTTCACTGCACACTCTTGAAGTTGCCGCGTCTTGACGGTAAGGCTAAGATCACTGACCCCTTACTGACGAACGATGATTTTTACTGATGAGCGAATCTGATGTTACCATCACTGGGATGGTTGACCTCTAGAGGCTGACTAGCAATCAATATGTATATGGCAATAATTTATCTGACACGTTGGAGGTTAGGTCACTGACCACTAGAGGCTGACAAGCGAGGTCATCGGGCGAGGGCTAGTTGGGCGCCAGTCTTCAGAGCAAGGTATAGCCTGACGGGCGTTGACGTTGATCAAACACTGCGAGGATGAGTCATTGACCTCTAGAGGTTGGAGAGCGACATGTGCGCGTCGGTTGCTAGTCTTGACAGCAAGGTTCAGGCTGACGACCTTTGATCTGACACTTTTGAGGCGGGGGACATTGACCTCCATCTTGACAGCGAGCTTCAGGCTGACGAGCGTTGATCTGACACTTTTGAGGCGGGGGTCATTGACCTCCATCTTGACAGCGAGCTTCAGGCTGACGAGCGTTGATCTGACACTTTTGAGGCGGGGCTCAAGGACCTCTATCTTGACAGCGAGGTTCAGGCCGACGAGCGTTGATCTGACACTTTGGAGGCGGGGGTCATTGACCTCCATCTCGACAGCGAACTTCAGGCCGACGAGCGTTGATCTGACACTTTGGAGGCGGCAGGGGGGTCATTGACCTCCACCTTGACAGCGAGGTTCTTCAGGCCGACGAGCGTCGATCGGACCACTGAGCCGCTGGCGGCTAGAGGCTGACGAGCGAGCCGTGCGCGTCGGGCGAGGGCTGGTCGGGCGCGAGGCGGCCGGGCAGGCTGGGCAGGCCGGGCAGGCCGGGCAGGCCGGGCAGGTTGGGCAGCATGGACCGCAGGCCACACGGGTGCGGGTGCACCGGCGTCAAGCCGGTCCCGCCCTCCATCAGGCTGTCGAAGTTGAACGGGATGCCGTTGCTGGGCGTGCTGATCTCCACGCCGGGCCCGCTGCCGTTCAGCGCCTTCATCTTGTGCGTCTGCTGCGGGCGTACGAGATGTGTGTTGTTAATGCGCGTGCATCAATTTACTGATCAATGATCTAGAAAGACTGCATTTCAACAGCACTCCCACTGCTAAAATGCAAGTGGCAGGGTCACCTGCTTGGGTAACTCCGTCTTATTCTATTTCTGCCGCAAAGCAGCAGTGCTTGCATTGCTGTGTTCCGGTTCGAAGGGTAAGATGTGGCAGTGAAATAACTGGGTACCGTGACTTTACATTTTATGGCACAGGTTGGCAACGTACACTGTGGTTCTTGTGGGGGTTGCAGATTTGCTGCTAATCTCACAGGCACCACATGTACTATAGGTGACTGTTACCACTTACCATCGGGTGGGCAGTATGCTTGTTTGCCATCTTGGTTGTATAAAAAAAGTTACCAGAGAGACTAGTCGTAGTGCTTACGTAAAGTGTCACAAAAAATGCGTAAATAATTAAAGAGGTTCTTAAAAGAGGAGGAGGATATTTAAAGAACCATCAAATTAATCAACTGCTAGAGGATGACTCTATTATAGTATCGTTTGCATGGGTACCTCCATCTAACCAATTTCTGCCACAAAGCAGCGATCCTTGCATAGCTGCCCCAGATAAAAGGAAAAGATAGGCAGTGAAATTACTGAGCACAGTAGCTACTATAATCTTACGTCATATTTTAGCAACGTTCACTGTAATTCTTGTGGGGCAAATACGCTATATATTTGCGTATCTACAAGAGCCACATGCAGTTCCGGTCCAAGGATCGGATACCGGTTAATTTTTTCAAACCGTTATCATGTACTTGGCGCAAAACCTTTCATTACCGTTTCGTTTCCGTAAACCGCTTTTTTAAACCGGTTTTTGTAAGTTTTAAGAAAAACCAGTTAATACGAAGACGAGACTGACACTGTTTAGTGTTATTTAGTACCTACTTCACTTCTTCACAGTCTGAAAAATTGTTGTTTGCGTCGTAATCAAAGTATGTACCTATATATTATATTCCTTCGCTTTTACCCATCGTAAATCCTCTGCGCAAATCAGACGTCAATGTACGTACGTTTAAGCGTACTGCGCGGTCGTAGGCGTCTTCAAACCGGTTTATTTAGGTTATAGTAAAGTTCTTAAAACGTTCTCAAGAAAAGATCGGAGCAAAACCCAAATTAACCGATATATTTGAAACCGGTTCCGAGCCTTGGTTCAGGTGATTATAGCCACCTACCATCAGGTGGAACAGTCTGCATGTTTTCTAACTTCGTTGTATAAAAAATGTTAGCACAGCTGCAATGAAACTGCCAAACAACTGTGGTCCGTGTAGGTTGAGCCTCTGTGCAGTCTTCCCAGGAAATCTACTAGCGGTTGCTTTATTGCAAGGTAATATAGTTGATAATAACATAGCTTCTAATGTCGCTTACGCGCTGTGATCGAATGAAAACGTCACTTTTTTTTTACTATGTTTTAATCTATTTCTGAAAAACTGTATTACAAAATACAAAATGTATTCTCACACTTTTAGTAGCCCCAATCCTCACTATAATGCTGTTCACAGTTCGATCTTGGTTTGGTAAAATATTATGAAGTAAGAAATATGTGTGTGCATTAATATCTGTAACAATCAAGTTTCGCTAGAAGCCCAAGGAAATAAATTTAAGCGAGATTGAACCTGTCACGATACAACATTACCAGACCAAGATCTAATTGAGAACGAACTGTGAACGGCATTATAGTGAAGATCAGATCATTCATTCGACATGCGATCACAATGCAGTCTACGTGCAGTCCTAATGCAGTTGATGTACAGTCCCGACTTGCGGAGACTGCAATTTTACGATTCTCATATGGCCATGATTACTACTAATACCGTAATGAATAAACCATTAGAAAAAAAGTTTTTCTTGTAATCCTTACACAAGTGTCACCAATTAAACTGAGCATAATTATGTAGTTTTAAGCTTACCTGTGCGGGGTTAACGTTCAAAGGCACGTGCAGGAAGGTGGGACGCGCCGGCCTCACGGGCGGAGTGTCCAGGGTAATGGGCAGGGCTCCACTGGAAACCACGGGGTTCGCAGCTGAGACCATCATTCTGTGAACAAACATTACGTTGTTTTACTAAAAACAATAACACAATCACGAGTAACATCAGCACATGCATACCGTCAATGACGCAAGTAGTCGTAAGTAATAAATAACGCGGCTCGTTATGACTCGCAACTCGACAAAAATCCATAGGTCGCTGGTTCATATCCGGCTCGAAGGACCAATGTTCGGGTTGGTACCGAAACAAAATGATAAAACTGATATTGTATAAAAAACTGTAATAAAAACTTGATACTGTAATTGTAATGATATGATAATGTGAGAACGCGCGTTGCCCTTGTTGGCTGAATGCGAACTAACTTTATTGCGTTATAACCAAAAATGCTGACAACAGTAAAATGTACGTCGCTAGACCGTACACGCAGCATACCGTGTTATTTTTCCATCAGGAGGCAAATTTTGTGTACTTGTTTAGACAAGCAAATTGAACAACTTTTACTATGGGAGCAATCTCGAAAATCAGCTGTTCCATACAAATGTTCAACATTCACTGAACCTAAATGTATGGAACAGCTGATTTTTTTCACGATTTCGAGTTTGGTCCCATAGTAAAGGTTGTTCATTTTGCTTGTCTGAACAAGCATACAAAATTTTGCTCCTGATGTAAAAATAGCTCGGTATACACGCAACTCGATATACTCGTATACGCACTTCAAGTGATAAAAGACACTCTCAAAAAGTATATAGGTATTATCTTGTCGCCATGTAAGAAACCAGCTAAATATAGATCGTGGATACGAATGTTCGCTACGAAGATCTACGATCCGCAATGTCGTGTCATGAAGAAAGCTTTACGAAATCCGTAAGTACAGACCCCCTAGAAGGCAAATGCCACAGGCTAACTTTTCCGCAGTCGTTCCACAGAAAAAATGTATGGAGATGACATTAGGTGCGGAAAAATAGCGTGAGGTTGTCGTATGCTAATGTAATTTCCATACATTTTTCTGCGGAACGACTGCAGAAAAGTTAGCGTGTGGCATTTATCTAGGGCCTCTGAACCCTCATAATCCTGTTGTACACATCCTTATACTTGCACCTGCGGGCCCTGTTGGCGTATCTAGTTTTTTCCAGGGGGGCCCGGCCCATGATTTTGTGTGAAGCTATCAGTACTTTGGGGACGCCAAATTGAATCATTGAATTTTGAATAGTTAGCCTAACATCCTGGGGTGGATGTTAGGACCATTCCCCTCTATATACGCCTATGGGGCTCTGCACTTCGACACCTGAGGATCTTTTGTGATGTAATATTGTACACACTACTAATATCTCGCAAAATGTCAGAGCAAACTGCTAGCGCGGCCTTATTCATAAAAATATTTAGTGTCAATGTAACTTTCAATCTCGTTACAAAAAAGGACATTGAGCCGAAAATGTGACAGTAACATTGTTTTATTTAAATATTGTTTAAACATTTCGAACATGGTCGTAATAGTTCATAATCTGAACAGTGTACAAACCGAATCTTCTAATCTGTAATAATAAAATCAGGGTCATCTTCAGGAAATTGCTAATGATAAATACTTCGCGCTATTTGGTAAACTATTTGAAACAAATCAAATGGTTAACAGGAAATAAAACATGTTGTTACCGTGTCCATAAATAAAGTCTAAATACATAGTAGGATGTAAGTAATGGAAGGGCGCATATTTTCGTAGTAAACTGATATAAAAACATTTTGGATTAGTGAGTATGAATTGAATGAATTGAATCTTGATGGATTCTTTTAAAGTGTATATTGCCAAATTTACGATGATGAAGGATATCTTCTGAAATTGTCTCCAGCTCGTACATTAACAAGTTCCATTGCAATCGGTTTAGTTGATTTTGTGTGAATTCATAATGAAAATACACTCACAAATTAAAACACGCTTCGAGTGAGCAACTATACATGAGTTACATTAAAAAAATCGACTGTCACACAGGGTTATCTTATTCACTAAAACAGTATCAATACCTACATATTTCACTTTTAAAATTGCAACGAAATATGATTATAATTTCTTAAATATGATCATTAATTATAGTACACTTTTTATAATTATAGTACAAGAAAACCACATTGGTAAATATTGTAATATGACATTATATGACAGCGTTTTGTTTACGATAAGATTCTTCATCCAATTTAACGTAACCGACTCAAAATTTACCCAGTGATGAAAATACCGACAAAATATCACATTATTGTTTCAAAATAACAGATTGCTAAGTAGCAGAATATACAGGATGCGACGTAACACGAAAATAATATTTAAGGGCATGTATCCATCAAAAGTGAAGATTCTGTTGGAAAAAAAATCTACTTTTTTTTCCATACAAACTAAATGAATCAATTTTTGATCCTAAGTGTCGACAGCCCTACATCAGCGTACCTTGTTTCTTCATTGAGTGTTTCAATTCCATAGCCAGCTGGACTATGGTTGTCACATGAAATTTTTCAGTTTAAAGTTGATATACTCGCATAGCGTTGCCATCTCTAAAAATCAAAAAGCCGGACTTACCCGTCAAAAAAGCCGGACTTTTGGGTCCCAAAGCCGGACATTAATAAAAATTATCAAAAATATCGAATAAACCACACATTTAAAAGCCGGACTTTTGAATATCAAAACCGGACGCTAAAAAAGGGATTATTGATAAAAAAAATTAAACAGTTGCATGCGAGTCAGTCAATCTCGTCTCGCTCGCTCGTTAGCTACTGACTGAAATGATTGATTGAATTGATTGAACGATGGTGCAAAAAGCCTATCAAAAGCCGGAAGGGCCGGACGCAGTCAAATTTGTCCGGACAAGAGGTCAAAAAGCCTAACACTGTCCGGCTTTATCCGGACGGATGGCAACACTATACCCGGAAAGCATTAGGTTTTCAGATCTGTGACGAGCAGCACCTGGGGTCCACCATCTAACGTCTGACCTGTACGCGCCTAAATATAAAAAAACCGGAACAGAAAAAAAAAGTTAAAGTTGAAACACTCACTTCTTCTCGGACATGGGCGTGGTGAATATGTCGCTGTCGAGCCCCAGGTCGAGCGCGTCGACCGGCGGCTCGGCGGCCTCCACCTTCACTCGCACGCCGTCCGCCGGCGGCAGAGGCAGCGGCAGCGGCAGCGGGAGGGGGAGGGGGAGCTGGCCCAGCTCGTAGCCGCCGTCGAACGGCTTCACGTCCGGCGGGGTGGCGGCGCCGGCGGCGCGGCGGCCGAGCCGGCACGACGACGCTAGGTGGTGCTGCAGCACCGACTCGAGGTGCTCGCGGTCCGAGCTCAGCCGGCGCAGCTCCTCCTCCAGCGAGCGTTTCTTCTCCTCGAGCTTGTCCGTCTCGTCCTGGTTGTGGGGGGCGCGAGCGTTTTTCCAGTTTAGCGCGAGGTGTTTAAGGTGATGGACGCGACCGAAACCGCGGTATGTCCGTCGGGCAGTCAGTTTTTGTGTATGGAGAACATACAAATTGTTAAGTGTTCTTTTTTAAGAGGGCATAGTACCTACTACTAGCGCCGCCATTCGTTTTTTATTAATTATGATGAATTAAATACGTTTCTACAACATATAGTACAGTCACGAACTCAATACATATATTTCAGATTTTGATCCCAATTATTGCCAAAAATCTTCATATCGATTCAGTAAAACTGCTAATTGGCTAACGTATCCTCAATATTCTTTTACATTCATATTATATTTATCTATACACAACGACTCGACTGATATTTTATACCGTTGCCATTACCAGCGCCAGCAGCTGCGCTAGGCCGAGCTAGACAGTGGGAAAATGCTATTCAATGATGACAAATGTTATTCTCTACCAGCGCTTTAGCATAGTTGCATCTACAGACTGCGCTCTGCCTCTTTCTCGCGCACATAAATTATTATCATGCCTCAAACTTATTTAGCGGTGACATTCATTCATCACTTAAAACTATAGGTGCGACACGAATCGTGCTGTGTTTAGGGCGGACTAGAGAAGGTTGACGCAATCCGTTAGAAAACTTGGGGTCCAGCAAGCCTATTACCGATCTCACGGTTTACAAATGATATCATGATGAAATCATAGTGCGAAACGAAAGATAAGATTTTCGCTCAGATTTTTAATCATTCGTTCATTATATCATGATGACATCATTGAAATTATGCCATAGTGATTAAATTATTGGAGATCGGTAATACCAAATTAAGCATTTCATGACTTTCTTATCTAAAAATTTATAATACCATGACATATGATGAAAGATCCATAATAGGCCTGCAGGTGTGAGTGCTGGGAGCCTAGACAAGTGGCAATCGTTTCATAGCGAATCGATATTTTAATTCGACATCGTCTCTGAGATAACGAAAACTAATTCCTAGCCAACGTAAGGATTAGCGATCGCTGTGTCGAATTGTTCTTTCTGTGAGAAAACAACATAAATTGATTACCTAACTTCTCAAAACTGAGAAATGGTAAAATAAATTATTAAATTTAATATTTTCATTTAATTTTAATGAAAAATTAATTGTTTTGAGTAGTATATGAAAGTTAAGAAAAACCAATTCGCTAGGTACCTCTCATCGATTCGTAATGTTGTCATTATTTTGACAACCTTGTTTGAGCAAAGTCGACCTTGCCGTTTGAACTTTTCATAATTGTCATTTTAATTAAATTTCTAGTTAATTAATATATTTTTCATATAAATTACTTGCTGGTTTTATTTAGATTAGGTACTTGCATTTTTGTGTAAAGCACTACACAAGCCTTGGCCCACAATGACTGCTTCGCTGTTCACGCTATGATTGCCTCGAGCTAGCCTAGCTACGCTCTAGGCCTTCCAGCTTGGCCATCATTGCAGCCCTTGCTGTTCTCACTGTAAAGGCAACTTTATCTCAGCTCGTCCATCATGTGCTGCACGCTGACCGCGCTGTGTCTGCCTGGAGCTGCGCTGTCGGCCATCATCAGCGCGACCAGCACAAAGTAGTCATTATAGACCGCGGCAGCAATGTACTATTGTCTAGGCCCCCCGGTTGTGTATGTGTATGTGTTGTGTATGTGGTCAGCTCACCTGCAGCTCGTTGGTGTGGTCGAGCCGCCGCTTGCGGCAGCGCGCGGCGGCCATCTTGTTGCGCTCGCGGCGTATCTTGCGGCGCTCCTCCTCCTCGGGCGAGAGGTCCTGCGGCTTGGCGGGGCGGCGGCCGCCGGCGTGGCGCCGCCGCGGCGCCGCCGCCGGCAGCCCGGGGCTGCTGCTGCTGTCGCCGCTCGCCGACAGCGGGCCCGGCGACACGTGCAGCGTCGCCGCCCCGCCCGACTCCATGTACCCCGCCTGGTTCAGGATGCCTGCGGACGACACGGAGCCATCAGCTCGACTCGGTCGCATGTTGGTGTTGGTCTGGTTTTGTGAATTCGGCCGCGCAGGGCGACCTATACGCTATTTTTACGTTTTGCCTAAACGCTTTACCCGTCCGACGGCTCGTTAACACCATCGATTGTAGACTCTCCGAAAATGCGTTAAATTAAACACTATCCTTTGTGTGAAGTGAAACTTTTTTTACATCGCCTCAAATTTTTTCGTCCATCTATCGCATGTCGCATTATGTACACAAAAACATGAGATCTTTAATTTCACTATTTCATATAGACCAATTCGGTCTGTTTTAGATCTTATACTTAAATCTGGTGTAGAGCGTTATTTACTTATAATGCTTACTTATTTTCTTTACTTTATTAATTTGTTTTTATTACTTTTTTGTTTCTTTATTAATTTGTTTTTTATTTATAATTTTTGCTAATCAAAACTAAAAGATTTATGTTATGACTAAAAAGGCGATTTTAATACCGAATAATTTTCCGATAATTTCCAGTCAAGTGCCTACAATATGAAAGAAAGTTTCACTTTGTTTTGTGGTTTCATAAAACCACACAATGGTTTTTACATTAGTGACTTCTCATTTTCATTAAAAATGTTATTATGAGAAAAAATCACCTCGGTATTGTTTTATTTTGATAATTATGTATGTGTGACAAATTGAATGTTGGGAAACCACACAAGACATCTTTACACATCGACAGTTCAATAAGCTTTAAATTCAGTAACCTTTAATTAAGTATTGGCCATGTATGAGATTATTGGTTATGAGTGGTTGCGAGATAAAACTTGATGAAAATGAAACACGACATGATAGTTTCAAAACGCTACTGAAGTTACCAATGAAAACTGTACAGTTCCACATGGTTAAAATAAAGTATATATTTATGTTTTCCTTTTTCTGTTTGTGGCGTGGTTAGTAACTGCAACTTTTAAAGCGTTTCAGAACAGGACTTCATTACATTGTAACGGAAAAGCGCACTGAAATTAGGCATTAGCGCTCCGGATAATTTCGCCGGAACCGCACGCGCAGGGAAACACGCACTCGCTCCCGTGTTATAAGCCGTGATGTGTGCGCGTCCCGAATCGAGAGGTTTAATTATTTTTAATCTACATTGCGGCGTCGATACTCTCTGCCGACTGTCCTTTATAACAGAGTGTTGGATGCACTTTCACTGTCAATTTTAATATTGAGTAACACAACACAATCATATGGAGCTTCCTTTTTTTCGGGAATAAATCAGTCAAACAAAACCATATCACCAACCAAACATAACGACCATTTTATCTCACCCACGTCCATAGTACTTGTAGATGACAACAATTTTCTTAACATACTCACATTCATTCCGTTACAACTTCATACTTCAGTTATGCTTTCCCATTTTTGAGCCATCTGCAAACTGATACGTGCACTGAACCCTATTCACGCACACGCATGACATCATACATCAACCACAACAGGAATCACCATCGCCATTCTTACACTGTAAGAGTTCATTGCAAACGCGAACTCCATCCAGCCTCGCGTACATTTTCAATGGGGGTTAGCCCACGCGCCCTAAGCGGAACCCGATTGAACGCGGTGTAAACAAGAATCGTTCGCGAACGACGTTCCATAAGTAATAATTTAGAAGACTATCGCACAAAATACATACACCTACTATCCGTAAACATAATAATTTATCATTCGGAACTAAAGCTTATCTATCTCGAGCAGCACGTAGCGGTAATCAATATATTCGGAAAGATATGGCGTTCAAATTGTTAGTTACAAAAAAAAAATACGCTAGCTTCTGCCGCGTTGCTACGCAGATAGGGTGACGAGCAATCAGACTGGTGAAATACCTCCTAAAATATCCCAATATATTAATTAGCATGCAGCGTTAATCGTTCTATTAAGCATCTCGTCTGTAGATGTACCTCCACCAATTAACGTGTGGTGACTGGTGACGGATTAAAGTCATGTGATACTGATCCCGCTCGTTCTGTGGATGTCGTAAGAATCGACTATGTAAATTTACAACTCTGCGAAGAAACGAAAAACCCGAAACAAAACCCAAAACCAACCCGTTTGGCCAGCGTTATGGGTGTAACAGGTCAAATCCTTATTGTCAGATTCTGTGCCCAGCAATGGGACGCCTATGAGTTGAGGTGAGTGATTCTGTGCGCACTTGCTTAGTACATCAGATCGTATATTTATTTGTCATACATATTCTACGCCCATATTTTATACGGTACGAGTCTTCATAATGTTCAATTGTACGCATATTAAAGTGAGTGAAAGAATACCTAATTTTATCAATAGTTTTTTTTTGTTTTCTATGATTAGGTAATTCGACATAAAGGGCGCTTTTTATTGAGAAATTTTACAATCTGTGTAAAAGTAGTTTAAGAAATAACCGCCTCCGTGGTCTAGTGGTTAAGACCACCGGGTGTTGATCGGGAGACCCGGGGTTCGATTCTCCATGGGGACAGAAAACAATATCGGATTAGGGGGTTGCCAATAGAGTCGAATTCAACGCTGACAAAAAGCAGGCGTGTCTATTTTGGTGCTAAAAGGACCCCAATTCACGTGGCTCCTTCTTTCCGAAATATATCACTACCAATTGCAGATAGCCTAAATATTCTAGGTTTTGAGTTATCCTCTAACCTGAATTTCGACAAGTTTATAGAGCCCAAGGCGGCGCTTGATGCAAAAAAGGTCGGCATCCTATTAAAAGTTAGACAGTTCTTCACACCAGAACAACTTTTGAAACTTTACCAAGCTCAAATTCGAACGTTTATGGAGTACTGTTCCCACCTTTGGGACGGCTCTGCCAAATATCAGCTGGTTGCTAGGGACTCAGTTGAGCGTCGTGCCCTGAGATTGGTAAATCGTTTTCATCTATTCGAGACCAAACTCCAAAGCCTCGAACACCGGCGTAAAGTGGCCTGTCTGTCGGTATTTTATAAGATACATTTTGGAGGGTGCGCTCAAGAGCTACATAGTCTTATATCTCCTGCTCCATTCCTTTTTAGAGTTTTAAGACGCACGTCGGGGATTCATTCGTACACTGTGGACATTCCATTTTGCCGAACTGAACGTTTCGGCAATTCATTCCTTATTCATGTCGCCAAGGAATGGAACTCTTTACCTTCATAGGTGTTCCCAGACCATTATAACCTGGGTATTTTTTCAAAAGAAGAGTGAACGGGCATTTACTAGGTAAACGCGCTTCATCATAGCTACAGTCTCGCTTACCATCAGGTGATACTGGGTCAAGCGCAAACCTATTAACAATAATAAAAAATTACCATGCGCACATTATGAAGACTCGCAGTATATAACAAAATTGCAACCGTCTATTTATCTATACTAAAGCGCTTCTGCAAGCAAGCAGGCAATGCGCTTATATTCGGGTATAAAACAGGAAAGCCGAGCCAATAGGCTACCGCTAGATGAATGAAAAAATATTATTGCTTTTATAGAAGCTCATTTGTATAATAAACAGAAAGAAAAAATCGGTTTTCGAATAACTATAAAAACAACCAAGATATAAGGTATTTAAAAAATTTCTCCATCTCTTTCTAGCAAAACGGCAATTTACAAGGAGTTTATATGGCCGTACTCAACAATGACGTCACGGTTGATGTCGGATCTCTCTGTCTAATCGCTTCCAAATTAACAGCTTAAAATGCTTGTATCTAATGTATTTCTAAGCCGATTTTAATTTTAATTTCACATGATTGCATCTTTTTCTATGGTGTTTTAATATTTTTATGACGAGACGTGAAAATTATTAGAATTCAGTCATCATCTCAATTACCGTAGTTGTTGGCGTGCGTCACCGAGGGGGGTACGAAGCCCGCGTGGCTGGCCTGCTCGGCGCGGCAGTTGCTCAGCTCGATGTAGGTCTGCTCGAAGTTGCGCAGCTGGGTCGGCGTGATGGTAGCCGTGGTGCGCGTCGGGACCCCCGACTGGAGGCCCTCGAGGTTTGCCAGCTGGAACGGAAACACGCATTGCCATTAATGATACTGTCAACAATGTCAAACGTTTGACATTTCTGATATTTGCCTCTCCGCTATGTGCGCGTGATTGGCCGAAGTACCCCCCGCCTTACAGGAGTACTTCGTTGAAGTTCGAACAATCGGACCGCAGCATAATAAAGTCGTGGTGTGCACCTGCGTATTGGGAGTTTCCTGAATTGCAGTGGTTACTTTGAGCTGGTGCAAATGGGGACATGACTGCAACGAATTTGCCGACTGCCCAATTGCGGTCAGTGTGCAGTTCCACTGATTAGTGTGGATAAATAATTGCAACCCCTTCGTTTCCAGCCATATCTAAAAATTGCAAAGTCACATAAATTACACAAAAACGTTCGCAAGTTTCACCAGTGAGCGCAATGGAAATGCAATACATTCATTTGTTATATTGGTTATTATGAAATGTTATGCAATGTTTATTTATTTTGCGTTCGCATACTGAATTCGTTTATTTTGCAACTGTTGTTACCACATTCCGATTAAGATCGCAAACAAAATATTTTTACATAACGTAAGGTAAACAATCACCACAATATGATTTACATGTATTAGTATCGCGTAAACATTCGGGGAAATTTATTATCCGGCTCGAAGGACTAAATAAAATTAGAAAAAAAAACAAATTCTGCTACTTAATATTTAAGCTAAACATTGATCGAACGGCAATAATGTAATCAGTGCAACGTTAATTGAACCGTTTAAAATGAAATAACAGAGTGAGGATTACGCTCTACCAATAAACGTTGGAGAGTAGCTCAGAGCCCACTCGTAAATCAGTCGCACTGACTCCATCCTCCGATAATAAACAAAACAACGGTACGTATTTCGTTACTCATGCTTTCTATCTAATTAATTCGGTAAGTGGTAAAATTAGAAATTGGATGAATAATGTAAACGAATGAAAGACGTGTTGCCGATTTTAAGATCACTGAATTCAACGCTTGCAACATTGTAGAGTCGGTGCTTATCCTAAATAGCATGCCAAAATTTAGATTGCATTAGATTTGCCAGCCAGCTGGATGGTGCAAATAAACACATACACACTTCCAGAGGGGTTTCATGTGGTTCAAATGTTTCAGACGCGTCTAAAGTAGAGCAGCAGGAATGTACGGGGAGTATATAGTACCTGGTGACACCATAGCTCCGTGGCCAATATATTGGCGATTTCCAGTGGGTCGATGTTCTGCATCTTAGAGGTTTGTACTCAACCACGTTTATAATTAGACGCTTACTCTATTGTGTTGCGCTTTTTGCGAGGCGACACCTTCGTACGGTTCGAGTTTGTTAGTCGATTTATTCGTTGTATTCCGCCCTCGCATACAGTGCTAAATGTCGATCCTCTAATTCCGCGGTAGTAATGTGAAACAGAAGCCTCAATATCGGGGTGGTTGGTTAAGGGTGGATCGGTGTTGGTCGTTCGCGAAGATCGCGGTGTCGGTCGGGTCGTGTGCGCGGGAGTGCGGGTCGTTCGTTCGTTGCGCGCGTACGGCGGCCGGCCGCGGCGGATCGCGCGCTACTGCCCGCCGCCGCCGCCGCGCCCGCTCACGCTCGCCCGAAATCCTCGCCCACGAGCGACTTCAAATCATTTATTAATAGAATACTCCTCTAACTCCGGAAATATTTCGCGTCATTTCGCGTTGCACGCATCGGCCACTAGTTATCTGAGATAATGGGATTACCCAGTTTATCTGGAGACGCGGCATAGTTTCCGTTTCTGCGTAGATCGACAAGAAAAAAAATCAACAGTCGTCAATCCAATTTGACATCAAATAATGAAACAATTAGAACCGTTGAAGCAGCTTCAGGAAATTTGGCTATAATTAAAGCCAACCTTTATTTCTAGAAGATCCTATTAGGCGATGATCCTAATGATGCTTTAGGCTAATGTGTTCATGGTGGGCGGGAGGCTCTGTCGGACCTTGCGGCAAGGTCGCGACCGACCGTGGGCGAAGATCTTCGAATACAACCTTGTTTGGCATCGCTTATAAGATACTGAAATTAATTAACTAACAAAGTGCTACTAATACCTTTTCTAGTCATAAAGAAGTACGAATCACGATAAAATTAACGTGAAATGTATACGCGATCCAACACGTGCAAATTCCAGGACCGTAAGATGTTCTTCGCTGATTTAGTGCAATAAGATCGGTCCGAGCAGTGTCAGTTTTCGGGGAAGTCTTATATTTCATCGATCCGAACAATTCCTCGGTGAATTGCAACGCACTGGGGGGAGAGACGCCAAGTCGGTCCGGAAGGCGCACAGGACGGTCAATTACCACAATTGCTTAAATGAAATTCGTCTCAAATGCGCGCGCGCCGCTACCGCTGCGCCATAGTTAATTGGTCACGGTGCTTACCTAGCAATTAACTGATACTTTTGTTTTGTTTATTGCATTGTTGACCATCTTTGACCACTGTTTTAGTTTGTATCTAGTACAGAACTTAATTTTTATTGTCCATATCGATGCACTTTTGGTGTCGATAAAAACTTAAGATTGCGACATCTGGCTAAAATAAGTTTTCCTGTCAGGACTAACAGCATGGGTTTAAAAATAAGTTGCAAGTCGTAAGTGGTAATTCACCAGCTCAGGGTAGAACAGCGGTACCGTAGCGCACCGTGGTGGGCCGCCATGAGGTCACCACTATATCTAGTTATGACGTAAACGACTCGGTGTAGCGATTCTTCGCGATAGATCGGAGTTTTTATTCAGATATCAAAGTTAATGTGACGTTGTGTTGTGAGTACTTCCTTTCTAAAAATATACTTACAACTAATCAACGCGATTAACGTTTATTCATTCTTATCATCGCTATTTGTGGTAATGGAAACATGTCCGAAACTTGTGCAAATTCATTTAAAACCGAGGAGATAACACACACCAGATAAATGCAGATGATTGTTTTGTGTTACCTTGTTGTAATTTATTGTAATGTTGTATGGATAAAAAATGTCATATGCAGAATGAATACAAATAGAGTTCCAAAATTCACAACATTTAGCTCCTGGTAAATCCTCGATTTGATATTGATCGTTATTTCCAAAAAGGGTCTTTAGTTTAATTGCATTTTGACATACAAAATATTATTACAATAACCACAGCTTGAATCCTTTCAATATATACGAATATTCGTTATTTTACCGTTACTCCTTTCTGGTCGTCTCATATGGTGTCAACTTTATTTGCACAGCAAAGTGTGCTAATTATACATGTTCGCCAACAGTAGCTTGTAGTCGAACACATTAGAATAAAATTTTATTTGTTGAATTCTTCAACGCTGCAAATGCATTTAAAGTAATCATATCTTATCAATGTTTAGTTCCACTCATTCATTTACGAGTTTCAAATAATAAACACACTTCAATGATACTTCACAAAAAAATATTATTTGTGGATCAAAACACATAACAGAATATAACTTGTCATTTACAAATTCAGTTAATCATATAACATACTATAACAACATTTATTATAAATAATCAAGCATTATTATTATCACAGACCTTAAATATTAACAGGATATTGTTAAGTAAAATAAATACAATACAACAATGTTCCATAGGTTTATATTACGATATATATTTATTCATATCTACTATCAGAATTGCGCGCTTCATTTTCCGGGAACGATGTCCGATACTGGCCAATGCATGTTTATCGTTTTACACGTATATTTTAATGTTATTAAAATATATAGATTCAAATTAAATGATAATAATACTCTTATTGAATTATTGTAGTTATTGTTTCTACTTTATGATAACATATGACTATTAATTATTATCAGGTTCATTGTGATATTGATCATAGATAAATTACACGTACGTTACAATTTAAATATAACAACGGGCGAATTATATGTGTTTAACATTTACTACGTCACATTAAATGAACCAATAGCAGACCAATAGCAGAAAATAACCACCTACGCCTCGCCGGAAAGTGTTTACGAAGATCAAGAAGACACGAGAGTCAGTTAATTAGTTCGATACAAACCAGATATACAATATATGTTGGATGTCACAGATGTATCGTAAACTAATAATAAACAACAAACTGGCATGTTTTGACAAAAACTCGAGTACATATCAGAACGAAGGTCAATTCTCGCGACCAATCTGTTTTCTTTCGAATGAATGGGGAAAGGCTTTCATGTTCATCTATTGAGTAGTTGTACATTAAACGATCGTCAATATAAAAGTCTAGCGTGACGCCATGACAATAATTATAGTCTGAACTCTGAAAAGCCAATTCATTCAGTATATCGACAACGCCGATATCCTACAAATATTAATACAAAAAATTGTGACGAGGATTTGGTTTTGTTTCTACTCGCAAAATCTATTTAACGGAATTTGTTGAAACACTTAAGTAGATAACTAATTATAATAATTACACACGAGTTACTTTTCATCTCGCAATTTTCACTTGATCGGAAACTACCGCGAGCTAAGCCGCGGGGCGCAGTTAGTGCCTGATATTCTGCGCCACAGGATTGTCCTCCTCACAACATCAGTATGCGGCGCGTGTTTCATACTTTGGCCGGCACGTGTCTGCCGCGTGATAAAGCCACCGCGGCAGGTGAACCCGCCCACCGCACATCTAATTCGGCTGCTTTATAGCTCCTAAACAATCAGTGGGTCAACGGCCCAACTTCGCAAGTTCAATTATTACTGCGAGAACGCCGTTCTTGGACAAAGGACAAGCCGAAGGCGAACATTGTTTTTCTCAGACGCGAGAAAAACAACAAACTTATCTTTTTATCTATCCATGTATGTATAATAGTTAAATATACCACGATGACCTCACTGAAAATGTCGTGGAACTATAGAGTTATAGACGCGACTGAGATATCCTCGAGTTACAAGTAGATTATTACAATCGAACGGGATAGGTAAGTCACATCGCATTCGCACCGCGCGGAAAGTCGGGGACCGAAATCATTTCTGTCATTAAAATCATTTACTGCAAACCATTTTATTATTTGCCAAAGGCTGGACAAAATTAATTTATTCCATACTTTTGAAAAAATGTTTTAGTTTTTGTAGGTTTATTCCTTCGTTTCGTAATTCTGATTTATTATTTAAGACACTCAAACAATTATTTTCTGTAAGACATCATTCTCTAGTGCTATGGCAATAACGCAGTAAACAGTTCAAGATCGTGGCACTACTGATTAGGAGTAACAAATTCCTCCCATGCCATTTGGTACACACTTCGGTTAGACGAAAAGTAGCCGCAGTTCTATGGAAATACGGATTATTCAAGCGAAGACACCATAAACCAGTAGTTGGCTATTACACTATCAAGTTTTAAAGCGGCTATTTAGAAGCAGTACAGTACGTGAGGAGTACATATCTAATGTGGCCGGGTGTGTGAGAGCTCATTAACGCAGCTCTAATTGCTAGTACTAATAACGCTCGAGCTGTCTACTTAGAGAATTCCTTGAACAGATTCTAAATGGAATAAAGATGTGTATGTAAACCAACATTGTACATTCGTGTAATTTCATGGGATTCTAAAAAGTTAGACGAGGTGAGGTCAATTCGACAAGAAACTTACGTTGTCTTGTCTGTCAGGTTGGAGTCGTGGTAATTATGATTCACAAAAGGGTTCATTGTTTGGATCTTTTATATTATTTGCAGAATAAGATGGTGATGAAAGAATCTTCCGTGCCTTTGTGTCAATGCATATTTTCTACAAGTTTGCAACGCGTTAATGTATTTAAATCTTACACAAGTTTACAGCGCAAAAGCAGCATATGCCAGAGCGCTGTATGGCGCCGACAGTCGCGACATTGACCGCAACTGCGCGAATAATAAAATAAATCGACGGCTGGCACCGCGCCAGACGCCCTTCACTCCGTCCGCAATTCCACGAACAGCGTGTACTAATCCACAACGATTGCCGCGCTAAGTGCACGGGTGTTATATGAAATTCAACATGCTCAGCAATGGATAGTGCAGTTCAAGTTTGTCATTGCAACGCGATCGATGCACTGTCGCTTTCACGCTGCACCCCAGGACTCACCCTCGCGAATTAAGGTCATGTACCTTGGTCGTTTTGGTGAAATGCATTCAATTTTCCTTCAGTGGCTAAGTGCCTTTTTAAATTTGTATCGTCTGACGTTTCGTTCTAACTTTGGCAGTATACTAATTTCGATATTAATTTCTTTATTTTTTTTACCTCTCCATCAATTTTATGTTCGTTGCAAAACTTCTCAAGCTTGGTCCCATTAAGGTAAAAGGCCTACTTTTCATCCATGATATTACTAGGAATAGAAAATTTTCCAACTGCCGTCAACTAATAATGTGTTGGATTTTATTTATCGTACTTCCCAACTGTCCCCCGCAATTTCTGGTAATTACTTTCTAATTGACGACAGTGGAACTAAATTGTGGTGGATTTTATTTGTCGTTTTTTTCCCAACTGTCCTCAACCACTACTGGTAATTACTACACATTTCAGTCGCTGTCGAGGAAAACAAACGAATGACTGAAACGCAGCGGCAACCAATCGGCGGCGAGTAGAGTCAGCCTTCGTTTTCACGAAAACTTCGAGTTTCTCGGAAAACCCGCGTGAGTCACGTTACCACGCTCTCTATCCTCGGGTCACTACGATCGCGTATTTACATTCGTCGTCGGCTCGATTCAAAAACTCGATTAGGTACGTTGAATGATTCATAGTGACTATGAATCAGCTCGCGATATAGTTTTCATTTCACTATTTGCACTAATCGCTTGTTCGATCTAAGTGTAATAAGCATTTAAACGGCACAATCATAATAACGTAATTTACGTTTAAAAAGTACCTACCTACCTCCCGATCATACCTAATTAAAACTTTAATATAGGTACTTTATATGGGAATACTAAGTACGACATAATAATTACCTAATTATTATTATTATAGTAAGTTACTAGACTAATAAACAGTAAGTTTCCTTTTTATTCTTTTGTAAGTAGGTATAATTAAAAGAAATTAACACATAGATAATACCTATGTTAATTATTATGGGGATAGTAGGTATAACTTGACATTATTATAATAATACCAAGACCAAAACAAGGAATAGGTACAGTACTAAATGGTCTAAGGGTACAAGGTAAGTGGTATAATCTGTGAAAACGTCGATGCCATTATTCAATAAAGCCTAGATAGACTTTTTGCTGCTCTGTAACCTTTTTTTTTACCAAATTTTACGTGTGTATCTTCAACTATGTGGAACGTTAGCTAATGAACACTTCAAGGTGATCCGTGTATTATAATAAAATTAACAACAATATAATCTGAAAAGCATGGCGCCACGACTGGGAGGACCGGAAACCGTCCGGAAATGGCGGGCATTCCGCACGCCGCGGCCGCGCGACCACACCACAGAATTTGCCAAAAAAAAAAGAAACAACGTTACGTTTTTTATAATTTATGTACCTATACTGAGCTCGAATAAAATTTGTAAAAAATACAACCGCACATTCGTTGTGAATATAAATTAAGTTTTATCAGAGAATATTAAGTAGGTTGTTATGGTTTTTCGAGCAATCTTGAGATTGAATATTGCACCTATTCGGTTTCCCCAAAAATAAAATTAGAATTAAACACGATTAAATTATTTTGGGTTGTATAAAAAAAATATTTTAAACAAATCTCTAGGAAAAAGTTAAACAATAATATGATAGTTCTCTTTAAGTTAGATTTTAAAGGCTGATAGCTAATTAACTGAAATCGGGAGTTATCGAGTAAAATTTATATAAAAAGTTTATTACCAAGTAAAAACTCGTTTGCCCATTTTTCAACACGTCAAAAGATAAGTATAGATTTTTTAAAAATTTTGAGCATTTCCATGGAAATCGACTTAAAGCTCGTATTGTAAGATCGTTATACAAATGGTATTTTGGTATGGCCGGATAATGCGCTCGGCGGCGGCGGTAAGATACAAAAATAATTACTTATTGTAACAATATTTGTAACAATTGCGAGCGATAAGCACAGCTGCGTCGACTGCGAGAGTCTAAACGAACAAAGAAAATTATTTGTACACTCTTACAATCGGCTCGTTAGTTGTGTATATTAAGAAGTTCAAACATTTTTTTCTAAATAAAGTGCAATAAATTCTATTTTTGTTACTTAAGTTTGACATTTATGTACTTACATACATAAATACAAAACAATAAAGTATATCAGTAGTTATGTATGCCTGTATCTTATAAAACAATGATGTGCAAGAGCGGACTACAATCATTATTGTAGAGTTGAAAAGCGATATCTTTAGTCAACGTAATGATAGTGCACTTACATTAACAAAAGTAACAGAACAAACAATAATAAAATACATTCAAATCACACAATCATAATCATTTACGAAGTTTTATGCTTTTATAATAAATGTGTTTAATTCATACGTACATAAATACGCACCGTGTAAAATTCCCGAAATTCATTAAATTTGGTAGACATAAAATTTGTTATTTATAATAACATTCAAATAGGCATTCGTCTAGATTAGCAAAACTTTCTATAGCTTCCAAGCTTCCATTTGACTTCAGACTTCTTTGTCAGAGTAATATTACGGCGTACCTACATACACAATGTACGCGCAAACTAACTGACAGGCAGGCGAGCAGACAAAGCCATTGTCTGGTGTCAGCTGTAAACGGCACTTATGCTAATTCTTTTGAGGACCGCCACAACCTTCTTTAGCGAGACTGTTTTATTGACTACTTCACTGTTCGGTAAATACGGGGCTAATGACCAGTATTCGGTGAATATTTTGTACTTAATATTGTAAACATCAGCTGAAGGAACTGGAATCTGAGTTCATAAAAATCATACGAAATATTAAATTTAGGTATATACTACCTAACTACTTCGAATCCATCGCGTATGAATGTTCAAAAATACATATAACTTAACGACGATGAAGCTCCTTCCAGTGTCTATTACACAAAACCGTGTTCCTGTGTTCATGCATCAGCCATCAGCCCGTCCATCAACCACGGCCTTTTAGCTCAAATTATTCGAGAGCCATTCTCTTTATCTCTAACTAACGACTGTAAACTGAACCGAAAAATGGTTTACAATAAATTTCCAGTTGAGAGCCGTTAATCTGTACCGGGTGCGCGGGCGCAGTGGAAAGTGTCGGTTTATCAGCTGGGTGCGGAAGGCCTCAGCGAGCAGCGCGACCCTGGCACCGCCTAGTACCCGAGATAAAGCTACGCCCATCGCCGTCGACGTGTTGAAACGAACAATTTATAACCTCAAGGAAAATATACCGCCTAAACATAATCGCCGAGTTGGAAACACAAACCAAGGAACGTAAACAATTTGACTTAAAAGCTGTTCGATTTCTGTAATTCAGTTGTATACCTAAACTCAAACGATTTTTTGTTTTGTTTTTTTTTTCAAAATTTTAGATTATGATTTTTTTTATGCGGCAATACTTAAAATGGTTTTCAATCATTAACACAATTTTTACATATTTCGCTAAAGCGCAAAGAAAAATGGCTGATAAGTCTATTTGTATGTTAAAAGCATCAAAACGAGGTCAAAGAGACTATTTTCGTCAAATAATTAGTTGATCTACCTACCTACATACAAAAGCGGCACAGTATTTTCCATGCTTATCTAACTACAATGGCGTTTGCAGGACACCGGCCGTCCAGCTTATCTGCCGCAGATAATGGTCATCCGAACCGTCTGCCTACACCGGCACCAACGTTATCATCACGTTACCGAGAAATCGTACACAAACACTTGCACTTATCGCGAATACCTATTTCACAATCGGCGTTCTAAAGAATTTCCAAGTTCCAACGTGCCCGGAATAGACGTTAACACAGTACTAAAATGTTACCCCCTTATGTTTTCAAGTACTCGTTGAAAGCCTACTCTAAACTTTTGTTAATGTACCTAGAAACTTTTCTTTATAATTATTAAATCATCATGACATCAGGAAATATGTATTACAAAGAGAATTCTGTACTTCAGCGTGTGGCAGTTGCAGATTGAATGTTGGCGGTTATCCAAAGATTGTTTTTCCACAATGCATGTGTCCATGTGTGTATAGTATACTGCTTACTGAAAGCGAGTCATATACACTTACCAAAGAGAAATCATCCTTGAAAAATTCTTCATATATGAATACGCATCAATCCGCCTACGATCAACAAAAGGCTTGTAAAATGTTACAAGCGCAATTGATTTGATTTGATATAAAAGTAAAAAGATGCCTTTACATCGTCTTTACAAAGGCGTAGACGTTACCTACCCTCTTTTATGATTTCATCAAGAGCACAGAGCCGCAATTTAACGACACACAGAATAATGAGCCCGCATAAAATATTACTGTCAGCTTTTTTTTGTATATAAATCTAGTTTATTAAGACCTTAGACACAATGATGGTAAGAAAGCAATTCAGTTATATTTAAATAACATAGTTAATTTATCTCCATATCAAGACGATACTGTAAGTGGACCCAAATGAGTGCCCTGAGTAACCCCGGATCGTTTTCTTGATTTTCAAAAAAAATTTTTTGATTATATGTATCGTAAGCAACCGTAAACATTTAAAATATGATTAAAATAAACTTTTTCGACAGCAGCTACGGTTACAATGAAAATAATACTATAAACCTTAAAGTATTTATCAACGTTTTTAACAGTACTATTGTAACCTTGAAAAAAATAAAACCTTGGTCTATTCCAATTTTTTAGGCAGTAAAAATGTATTTGAAATGTGATATTTGGAATTTATAGTCATCTGCTTATCATCGCTCCGCCGTATGTGCTTACCATACATTGCATATCATAAAATGTATTTAAACGTTTGTCGGTAAAGGTGTAATATTGTCCGTTGTTGGTGACATCGTGTGTACGTTGTACGCTTTATCACCAAGGCCATCAAAACTAACATTATTGTGTATATAAAATAGCTAGTCACTTACTCCTGAGATGACCTAAGTGATTTACCGATTGAAAACATTGATATTATTTATTTATACTAATACATAATTGCTGTGTAATGTAATTATAAACAACAACATCATTAACACACATCGTAACAGTAAAATAACTTGTTATAATGTATATCTACATAAACAGGTGAAAAATCCATTTGGACATATGTACTTGAAACGACTTGAAACAAATGAAAACATTTGTTTATTTTTGCTAAATGACATACACTTATTTGATACAGTACCTATCATCCATTATTAATGAAAAGTCGCACAATGGAAACGTGGAGCGGATCCGAGTTCAAGTTAGACAGACAATTAGCAGTGTGTTTACAGCCTACGGAGGACACAATGGCAATGCAAATATTCTCGATTATGGCAAGGTTGACGTCGTCGGCTGGTGTTGGGTTCGTTCAACTGACCGGACCGCGTGCGATGACACGGGGCGAGCGTCGCGGCGCACGCGCCCGCGCCGCCGCCGCCGCCTCCTACCGCATCACGATGACAGATCAGCTATCAGATCATCTCGCATAATCCGACAACACTTCACCACCACAATATCCTACATCAACTGTACACCTATCAAAAAGGAAAAAGTACAAAGTCCACAAAACTGATGCAATCACAGATCACAGAGACGCAATGTTTTGAAATAGCGCATCAAAGTTATGTTAAATCTTTTGATTGAAACTATTTGGATGAGGCGTATTATAATGTTTAACAACATTAAATTTCGCTGTGATACAGTACTGTTGTTCTTTGCCATTATTATTACTTACCAAATTCTCACAAACGGTATTGCAATCCAAATATCACCACAACACTTCACAAGGCGTGCGAAAGCGCCAAATCTTCCACAACAATAATTGCAAAAACTTGTCGCGACTTGACAAAACAAGCACGAAACACACGTGCGCGCAACAAAAACAATCGGAACAGATGTCGGTCGGCGTCGGAAAACCCCCTTCGGAAAGTACGCGGCGTAGAGGACGCAACGTGTAAATATTATTGCATCGGCTGGACAAAGGTTTTTGTTATCTAAACCGGTGTCAGCGAGCGTGCACGAAACGAGCCGCGCGGCCAGCGGTAGACCGTGGAGTGAGGCTCGCGCGCCGGCCCCGCCACCGTCTGATAAGCCTGGCGCGACGCCCCTCGGCGACGCCTACGCCCCACTCGGCGCCGTCGCAACGGTGCATCGTAAACACCCCTCGGAACCCTGCACCGCCAACGTCGCCATCGCTGTCGCCGTCGCCGCCGACCAGACAGGCCCCCGTGCATTATGCACCGCCGGCCACCTACGCAAAATTTCACAACGGCATCGTGCCACGGCGTGTCGCAGAAAATCGACGACTTTCGACTCCTTAAAAAGACGAGGAAACAACCGCCGCGGCATTGCGAAACTATGGCGGCCCAGATACCGATGAGAACAATGAGGCGCAAACAAACGCAACCCTTTTTAGAGTCCTCCTAATTAGGCTAGAAGTGCGTTGGGCAAGCAGAAATTCAATATGCTACGCGATCGAGGAGGTCTGCATAAACGGAATAATTGAATTAGTGCAAGCATGTTGAGCACGAGTTACTGCCACCCGATGGTCCTAATAAATACATAGCAGCATAACAATCTTCGAAGTTATTACGTGATCAGCAAAATTTCAAGGAAAATTTTCAATTGCGCTCTGGTACTACCTGGACGTCATGATTGCCCAATGTCGCCGCAATTTGAGCAGTTAATACACCACAAATAGGGAAGAATAGACAAAGACGGATTGAGGAAAACGTGCATTTTGGTCAGCTAGTGCGTGAAGAAAATACACAAACATTTTAACGTTATTGGTAGTTAGGAAAATATATTATTTGACTTTAAACTCGTACAAGATTATGTTAGGATATATGCATGCTTGGATTAAATTTTGGTTATATAACCTATGAACACAAACCTCTTAAACTTAATAACACTGAAAACCGATTGACCTTTCGAGTTTCTTGCCTGTTCTTCTCGAGAAGGCTCTCCCAATTTCCGAACAGGTGTAGAGTCAACTTTTTTTTTCATACTTGTATTTGCAGACATATTCAGTATATTCAGGATGTATGCACAATTGCACATACAAGGTTAATATGATTTCATTAAATTAGATTGTTTTGCTTTGTTTTGACGTCAATAAGTGTCTGTAAAGGCCTATGTTGAATAAAGATGTTTGAATTTGAATTTGCGAAACTGTTGAGCGTGACACATGACCTTTAACAGACGGAGCAGTACATATTACGAGCTGCGTAGGTGTAGCTAAATACCTACAAAATTGTTTTCGAAGAATTGCGGTCGGAAATTAGTCGTTCAAAACCCATGAACTTGTTATTTGCCAGCCTGGCAATCTACGATAATCTTAATGATTGCAAAACACACAGATTATAAACAATACCAATATAACAAAATACATGTATGTCTCCGAAAGGCAGACAACATTTTAATAGAACGAAACACTATGACCACTAAACTCTTTATTCCGAGCACTGAAGCTATTAAACAAGTGGACGCAGCAATAAACTTTACGACTTGCCTTTAGTCTTGTTATTTGCCAGCCTGGCAATCTACGATAATCTTAATGATTGCAAAACACACAGATTATAAACAATACCAATATAACAAAATACATGTATGTCTCCGAAAGGCAGACAACATTTTAATAGAACGAAACACTATGACCACTAAACTCTTTATTCCGAGCACTGAAGCTATTAAACAAGTGGACGCAGCAATAAACTTTACGACTTGCCTTTAGTAAACTGGCGCATATAATCTAACTCTCACTTAGGTAAGTCGAAAAAATTATCCGTGAAATATTCTCTACCAGAGAACACAATAACACCAATCAAAATATTTCTACGTTAAAAATATGGATCGTTCGGACGCATTCAAAAAATGTAGAGCTCCCATTCCTTTTGATACATAAAAATAAAATCAATGTCATATAATTCATTCTGTCAGTCGAGAGATCTGTGCGAGACATGTTAGGCCCACATAAATTACGAGATTAATCTTTTCAAATAATACGACCTTTTCATTTGACGAGGGTTCATTAAATAATGCCCTCACGTCGGTATTGGGAGTGCAGTTATTGTGTATCATGCGCTGTAGGCAGAAACGATATAAATTCAGATATCGCTTTATAACTTCAAAGTACAAACGTCCTGTTTGTACTTTGAACTTTCAAATTTTTGGATTTAACGATTTAAAAACCTTGACGTCGCGTCGATGCATATATACCCTCCGATTTTGCTTAAAGACGTTTATAAAGACTTAAATACACATATAAACGTTCGTTCACCCAATGTTATACGAACCAAGTACATACACAATGTAGGTTTCAAGTAATAACTATACTTAAAACATTGAGTGCACGTGCGCCTTACTGGAACAGTAATCATGACATCTTTTAATAAGGCAATCAAGGCGGAAACGTGGAGAATCTACACAAACGCTCTAAGCACGATTCTTGACCATAATCGGAACAAGGACTTAGCAGTTGTTGTAAATAGTAGTTCCATGCTTATTATTTTTACGTAATTGTTAATGCACGATCGAACAAAGAAAGGGCATCGGGTTCGCAACCATCTTTAATGCATTCCTTGTTTTTTTGTATAATTTTATATAACCGCAAATACTAAATTCTATAAGTATAGTGTCGTAAATTACGTGTAAGTACGGTGTCAATGCCAGTATTAGAGACGGCATTCTTTATCAGATGCCACACAATCCAATGTGATGAGTCACTTTCGACTTCGAGTCCGTACCGCCTGGGATTTCGCCTTCCCTATAACGGAATTCCCGGACTTTCAGAAGCGAAAGCTATAACCACAAGGAATGCGCCCTTAAAGATATCGCACAATGTTGCGAGTGTGACTGGTGGCTCCTTGGTCGAGTGTTTTTATTGCGGTAGGTAGTAAGTAAGGCCTTTTGGAATTTGTTAAACATTTAAAATATGCAATTGTACCAGAGGATTACCGTTAAGTTTGATAAACAAAAGGTGATTTTAACATTCTTTCCAGAAAGGAATAAGAACTTGTGATAGATATGAGTAACAATGACATTTTTTACAAAATACTTAATAGATATTATGATTAAAGTCAGGTTATACTAAGTTTTGATTTAATAAATAGACTATGTGGACCAATTATTATTAACAATCCTAATAATAAACAATAAGGCATGAATTTCCAATCAATTGATTTTAATAATATAATAAACAATAAGGTTTGAATTATCAGGCAATTGATCTACCAAACAGAAGAATACACAAGAAAGACAAGGTGAACTAAACGAGATTACGTACACTTTCAAAAATGTGTCCCTTATCTAAGCGGAATATCCGTCGACCGAAGAAGGAGGGTTCATTTCATACGTGTTCCCGTGTTTCGGATACAATAACGACCTCAAAAGTAGCAATGACATGACAGACAAAATATTTTAACTTGCTCCAAACAAAACAAATAACTTATTTTACACAGTTCTGTCCGGGGAGAATATAAACTACTTAAGCTCTTTATTGAATTCTTAGCTGTTTTTTTTTCAATTGCGTAACGTTTATGTAAACCAGGCAACATAAACAATAAATTTAAAATTTGAAACAATGTTTAGAAACTTGTATCATTAGCATAAACGCCTACTAATGCAAAAATATACTATATTTGATTACAAAGATATTCTTGGATAATTTGCAAATGAAAATACTGAAGTATGCTCGCCTATGTAGTACATCCCGACAAGTTAATAATTACTACATATCGATTACAGCGGCGTAGATACAGATTTTCTCAGTCACACGCGTGCTTTATGTATGACGTCACCCAAATACCACAGGTGTTCTGGCCGCCATATTTTACTTACGCTGCACTCTTGAAAGCGTTTATGCATTCTCGGTAAACGCACAATAAACTGAACTCAACTCGACGAGGAAACGGACCAGCCGATTATTAAAACACCACATTACTTTCTAGCCTCATCTGGATCTTATTATAAACTAGTTAATGGTGAGTCATCGTTACAATAAGACGAGTCGGATACTACCGCGAAACTATCAATGGAGGCGAAGCTTGTTACATTACACAATAATGCTGTGCTGTCGCATGTACGAATTGTTTACTTCCGATGGTGATTCATTATTTTCTTAGAACTCGAGCAATATTACACGACGCTAGTTAAAAAGTCATCGAAATCGCCATAAAACATTCAAATTTGAACACAATTTGTACAAGATTATGGTCAAGGTGGCAATGTCGCGGCTCTCTCGAGAACAATAATCGCCTGGCTAATCGATTCTACGACCATTATTAGGCTAAATTGTCCACATCCGGCGCACATTGCCCGTGTTAGTTGGAGCTATTAGGTGTCGCTCAATCAAACACATCTGTTCAGGTCTTCGAGGTCAATTATTACTTAACAGTTTAACAATTCAATGTAGTAGGAAGACTAGTAGAAGATTTCAAAGTTTCAATATAGAAGCAATAAAGCACCGATTAGACTTCACGATCCATCGGGAGTTAGGGCCCTAGCTAGTGTGGTCTAATCGCTGTTAGGGAGTTAGGGTCCCGATATCGTGCGATCGTGGTTGCCCGATCGCCCTAACTCCCTAGTTAGGGCGTAAATCGGGAGATGTAATCGCTGTTAGGGCGCTCGCTCAGTCGCCGCACAGCGCTTGATGTGAGCGGATTGTTGCTGTGTATCGGAAGCGAAATTGGCCTCGTGTGCAAAGAAAATGTCGTCCAAAAAAGAAAAATCTGGTTTAATGAATGTTCTGGACATGTATAAAGCTATACCAAATTTATTTCTTGTCGCAAAAAATTTTAGCGTCACTGCTAATCGTTGTTAGCACTTACACTTTCTCTAAATAATGTATCATGTTTCTGAATATAATTATAGTGTCACTTAATTTAAAATTTAAAAGATGATCAAATTGTGCAGAATTTATTCGTAAACAATTTTTGAAATCTTCTGGCTCAAATGAATATAAAATGTTCATATTGCACAGTTTTATTTTATTATAATTAATTTTTGTTTATTTACGAGTACATCGCCTCAATTTTTTTTATCTATCTATCGCATTAGACAAAAACATGAGATTCATATAGGTCAGCACCCGTAGCACGTCCACCAAAACACGATATGATAAAGCGATATATCGCGGTGAACTGTCAAAATACGATGAAACTCTATTGTATTTTGACAGTTCAACGCGATAAACCGCTTTATCATATCGTGTTTTGGTGGACGTGCTAGGGAGGCTGGATTGGTCTATGCATCTTCGACTTTAAATCTGTGTGGCAGGGGTTCGATCCTGGTGTAGAGCGTTTTTTTTCATAAATTTGTTTTTTTTTTGTTTCTTTCAATAATTTGTTGTTTTATTATTATTTTTTATTAGTTGCTTGTTAATTATTTATAATTTTGTCTTCAGAAAAAAAAAGATTTAAGTTAAGATTAAAAACGCGATTTTTTAATCGAATAATTTGCAGTTAAATGCCTACCATCCGAAAAAAGTGTCACTTGCATCGTAGTTTCATAAAAGCACACAGTGATTCTCATTTTATTTTATTTTTTTCACATTTACACCCGCAGTTGCGGCAAAGGCGATACCATTTTTTTTATATTTGGAGAGTGCAGAAGCCATCCTTCCAACACCACGTTCGGTTGCCTACTGAGTTAGGGAGGCGATCTAGTGCAGTGTGATCAGAACGCTCTAACTGCCCTAGCTCCCGATGCGACGCCCTAACACCCGATGGATGGTGAAGTCTAATCGCTGCTTTAGTCACGGGTAGCGTGATGTCGTTAGATAATAATGAAAGATCGAACAAAACCAAGATTACAAGAAAAACAAAATGAAACAGGTAAAATGCCACGCGGGTGGCGTGAGGGGAATTCCCATAGGTGTTCTTTAAATTGGCCGGTGAAATTTCACAAGCATACCGAACCAATGTAGGTCGAGCAGCCGGAATTGGCGGTTTGCGTCGAAAAGGTTGCCGATTACCACCACCACCGCGACGCGCGGGTCCGGTTGCGCTCGGCGCTTGCGCAACTGATAGCCTCGTTTATCAGATCCTAAAAGATCAGTTGTTTCTAGAACAACCGATAGCCGATAGTACTTACTTATTTATTGTGTAACATTGCAACGGCACATCCTAATTAGTGAAACTTGTTACGTCACATTAGTCGTGAATCGTGAACCGAACTAATCTCGATCAAAACACATTAATTAAATGTTTAGTGTCGTCGTCGTCCTCAAGGTGTGTTTGTTATTTGTTATTGGTATGGAAGATTTTAAATGTGTCTTAACTGACTAATACTTTTGCGTCAGTTTTTTTTTATTTCTCGTTTTAAATTCCCGTTTTAAATTATTCCATTTAAAATATTATGTCAACAGTACCTGTGTTACCTGGAATCTGTCTAATTTCGTGAGGTTATAGCCGTGTCGCTATTTATGACTTAATAAACATAGCAGAAAAATAAACATAGTGTAGTGACGACACACTACATTCTTGCCTAGATGAGGTGAGTACAAATACACAAACACATTTTAAATTTACCGTATGATTGACGTCAACGTCCTTCCATAGGCCGTTTTCCTGTTGCTTAAATTGTTGATATCGTTGTTGAAATCTTCAAATCATTATTTGCCGATATTTAAATTAATAAAACTAATGATCGGTGAACATTCAATTCATTCAATAGTGCACTATTTTAATATTGTGTACGATTGTGGAAAAACCCAAGGATTTCATTCATGCATAACGCTAGAGTTGCTGGAAGTGTATTTTTGAAAGTAAACAAGTTTGCGGTTTGTCCGCGTCGAACACCTCTTTATGTGCACGATTAATTCGTAGGCCTTTACATTTTTTACATTCTTACAAAATAAATATATTGTAATACCTATATACAGTGTACTTTTCGTGTCGATTTTGGTCCTTTGATTATATAAAGTATTGGTCTTAACAAAAATATTTGTGAGCTGAAACGAAAAAAAAATTGGCAAAGAAAATTTTAGTTTTTTTCTGTCTTTCAAACACACTTTCGTCTCATCAATTTTACCAATATACAATCTTTCACCTACATACATAAATTTAACTACGTGACTTAAGTCACATACCTAGATATAAAAAGGTAAAACAGGTTCGCAATAACCGAACGTTACCTCTTTTATTGTTACGCTTCATAAAACACCACATGAACAGAGTAACGAGTAATATATGACATTGAATTTATTACAAGATTGAGGCGTCTCGAATGGTACAAAGTAGAGGTATTACTCGTGGTACATATTACGTTAATGACACAGTTGCCTGCCAGAGTTCGTGGAACTCTATTTATCGAGGCGGTCGGACCTTGAGAACGTGAGGCGTCACTGAATGACGTCATCGTCGGGATTGTCTGTGACGTCATCGTTTTCACCGCTCCGTCTATAGGAGCCGTAGCAATGTTGTTTGCAATGCTTGGGAGCAGTTTAGACGTCGTCTGTACATCTGAGTTGTGTAGTTAAATCAAACCTCAGAACAATAACTAAATTTAAACTTTAATAGCGTCACAATTACAGTCATCTCATAATGGTCATTCCTATTTAGGCTATGTAGGATAATTTGTTTAAAGGCAATAACTCAAGCTTGACGAAATCCACATGGGCACCACCATCAAAGGCAAAAACATCAAAATAAAGAAAAATTAAGGATATAAATCAAAGCAAATTGGTATATGCCATTGGTTTAAATAAGTCCTGTTTTATAGATGGAAATGTTTGATTTACAACATCTCAATTTTAATACTATTAGGGCTATAATTGAATAGGAATATTGCAAAACATGAATTAGACAAAGTACCTATAGAAATATGTACTTATTAATTAATAGCGATCTGCCTATCGCAATAAAATACGGAAGGTAGCGCCATCTGTGCTAATCAAAGTAAAGCGTGACACTTTATCACTAGAATATGCGTCATGTTTAATAATAGAGAGATTATATATAGGCAGGTTAATGTTTAATCAAACTAGGCAAATTTGAAAATATTTTCCGAATTACAATCACTTCACTGCACCGAAAACTACAAAGCTGGGTAAATAAGAGCTCAACTACGCCATAACTCCAGATGTTTCGATATTTTTTTTTTCTAGAATTAACGTCAAATCTACGTAGCGTTATGAACATAACGAGTTAAGGCCAAAATTAAATTTTATTAAATTTTTACAAAATTAACGAAGATCGACGACCAACGCTGGTACCGTTAATTAAATAACTAGGAAATAGATGCACAATTTATTGAATTAAAAAAATTAAAAGGATCGCGCAAACGCCATGCTGATTTTTCATTTAATTTGAACTAGAAAATTTTTGGCGGCAAATACGATTGTGTAACGTCTGTGAAATACGTGAAAGTTGTTCGGGAAATATATTAATTTTAACTTATCGACATATTTTGGACTACAATATAGGTACTCACCATGGGTTTATCATCATTTTGGTAGTCGAACATGGTAGCGAACATCAGACTGTCGTCTTGCTCGCCGCTGATGAGGTGGTACGGCACCAGTTGAGACATGAATACAAACTTCCACAACAGTTGTCTAAAAATTATTCACTCACAGTTTGTTTTTCAAGAGCACAATAGTTCGCGAAATTCAGCGTATCAATTGAACGTTTGATAAGGAGCAATGAGTCATAGGCGAACTTGGTGGACTATAACGTACGCACTGCTAGAATGGTTAATATCAGACTGAGTCAGTTGCCGTTCTAGCGGCCGGTTTTGTACGAAGGCAACAACCAAAGCGCGCACGCGCAAACAACACACTCGGAACCAAATCGGCCTAAGTCACAGCCACAAAGTGTATGCTAACAATCCGCCTGTAGAGCAGAACTTTTAGTTCCCCGAGGAAAGTGAACTTCGGTGACTCAAGGAAATTCAGGGAATAGTTTTTCAGTGACAGACCAGAAAACTTACAAGGCCGAAGAAATATTTGGCAACTCGGAAGTAAATAATTTGGTTGTTGATAAGGAAAACCAGTCATCTGCTATGCAGCTAAATTGACGCATAGTTCATATTGCAAAAATGCTAATCACTACTGCGGACTCTAATATTTAAAAATCACCTTCTTGTCACAAATTACGGAGGACAAATTTTTATGAAAGCATATAATTATTTTAAGAGATATTCATAACCATATGTCATTTACAAATGCTTCCTCTGAAAACGCTGATCTATAGCAAAAGATATAAAGTATAGCAACACTTTAGTTACAGATACAGATATGAATGAATACCGAGAATATAATGATACCCTGAAGCCTTCAATAAAACTTCAACGGTCAAACTTCACAAACAACATACATACTGCAAAGCAGCCATGATATCGGCATCGAGTTGCACACTATTTAGGTCCATACAGTACAGCAAAATAAATGAATCACACCATAATAAAGAAAACGAGGACAAAGGAACGACACTCCGTCAGGAGTACGTACCTATTCAAATTACGCCAAGTTATAGGAACGTGTTTATTAGGCCACGATCTATCACATTACGAGTACTTGATTGATGATAATTGTTAACAATAAAAGTAAATAATTTACGAAAGCACGTACTGCTAGGTTCACTGACACGCGTGATAAACAATGAATATTTACATACACAACTAAATTTCATTATGTTACTTGACACTTTGCCACCTCGTAGAATAAGAAAGTAGCTTCATCCAAATAATACAAAATAATAGTAATCACTTGAAATGACGTGAATGATATTGATAAAAACAACAACATATTGACGAAAAAAATCTGTACAAATTAGAAGAATTTACCGGAGGGACACTCTGTACCAGGGTCGTCTGCTTGCGTACTTCCGTCTTACCTATTTCTGCCGCAAAGCAGCAGTGCTTGCATTGCTGTGTTCCGGTTTGAACGGTAAGATATGGCAGTGATATTACTGAGTACCGTGATTTTACACACAACACATTACACATGATGTCACAAGTTGGTTGCAGTTTTGCTGCGAATCTCACAGGAGCTACATGTATAGGTGACTGTTACCACTTACCATCAGGTGGACAGTTTACTTGTTTTCCAACTTAGTTGCAATAAAAAAAGAAGAGACAATAGTTTATCCTATATATAAACTGAAGATCTGGGGTGCGAGCATGGAACTCTCGATAAACAAAATTTAACAGCTAAGATAGACATGCTCATGGATTTATTGATGACTAACTGTGCCTGCGAACTACGTTTCGCCATAATAATTTTTTCCCCGTTTTTGCTACATTTTTCATTGATGCTCAGCTCCTATTAGTCGTAGCGTGATGTTATATAGCCAATAGCCTTTCTCGATAAATGGACTATCCAACACAAAAATAATTTTTAAATTTGAATTAGCAGTTCCTGAGATTAGCGCGTTCAACCAAACAACCAAACAAACTCTTCAGCTTTATAATATTAGTTATAGATAAAGTCCATGGACATACTCTACAAAAATTGATAAATTTGACAGATATTCTTAAGAGAATTGTGAAGCTGTAAATTTTCATACAAAAAGCGATAACGCTTTTCTTCCTCTTCACATAGTCCAATTTTCATAATTTTTGCGAATGTTGTAGGTATAATGAAGATCTAGGTTTGTACGTTTTGATTTTGAAGTAATATTGCTTAGAATATAAATTATTAGCATCTAAATATCCATATTTTAGACTTAAAAACTACCTCGAGCATTTTTATCTTTTTTGACTTAATTGTACTGAATTATAAAAAAGTGTACGTACAAACATAGATTAAGGTATACTGAATCTAATGAAACCAAAAATTTCTAATTTCGTAAAGGTTTAAGGGGGTAAAACAGTTATACAGGCACGTCACAGTCCTCTTAAGCAGTGAAAAGGACGGATGCTTTTGTCGATCGATATAAATATGTCGATCGACAAGACCGTGCTCGCACAGCAGAGGAGGCTCTGTCTGTACCAGAGTAGTCTGCGTGGGTATCTTACCTATTTACTGCCGCCAAGCAGGCAGCGGTGTTTGCATTACCGTGTTCCGGTTTGAAGGCTATAAAGGGAATGAAATTACTGTGTTCTGCGACTTAAAATCTGATGTCACAAGTTGGCAACACGCATTAGCGTCCTTGTAGGGGTTTTACATTTTTGCAAGTCTTGCAGGACCAACATGTACTACTATATATACGAGCGAATGGAGCCACTTGCCATCAGGTGGACAACCTGCTTGTTTGCCTGCTTGGTTATAAAAAAAATAACAAAAAAACTACTTATAAGAAATAATCAAAGTAAAACTTGTCCAGATTACCACAAAGTATAACTCAAAAAACCTTATATGTTCTCTATCAAGCTAATAGAAAATGTCTGCAGATAGAAATTTTATATCTTCTATCTACAGACATTTTCAAGAAAAAAAAAGACAAAATTCAATATAGGACAGTAAGGACGATAAAGTAACTTCCAAATTCAAAAGATATTTCTTATGTATTGAAACATGAATTTATATTAACACTATGAAAATGTAGCTGATTTAAAAAACAATCTTAGTACTTACTTATTTTTAATTAAAAGTAAATTATAAATATTAACGAAACAAAATATTTTCCGTAAACATTCACTGATTTCAGTTTTATCCATTTCATGTAAAGCTTAAAGTGTTTTATCTGATAGGAACAACATTGCGTCATAAGTCCGATATACCAAAGCAAGTAGTATGCGTAGTTTCGTCACTAAATCGATAGTCAACAAATGCAGGAAACAATAAACTGAAGCTCCGAGAAACCACTTTGATTTCGGCATATTATTGAAAACACATCAAAATTTTCCTTTAACTATCGGAATATGTATCTATAAATAGATGTTATAAGAAGTTACGAGTATATGTTGGGTTAGCGTGGTATGGCCAATGGGCATGGGATGAGAAGTGATGAGAGTCATATTACCCACTAAAAAAGTAATGGATATTATTAATCTGGACGGGAAATAACGGTAATGGCAGACCCAAGAAGGTATAGATGGATTGCTTAAAGGATGCATTTATATGCATGCAAAGAATGTAAGTACTAAGATATCATAGACACGGAGAGAACGGAAGAATAAAAGGTGCTGCGCGGATCCCATATATTGAGATAACAGCAGAGTTAAGATGATGAGCAAATACCTCTAGAATTTGGAGGTTATTTTACATAAATATTTGTAGAAATCCGACTGCAGTATGACTATTCAATCGAATTTCGTAAATAGCATTTCATTCACCAACACCATAGCATAGTTTACCAATATTACGTATGTGGATGTAATCAATCCTTTTTAATTTATAAACAATGATGTTAATCTGCAGTAATCTTAGATTTTGAAACCCTTTGAATCACTCAATGAACACTCCAGGTAACATTGAACATATACCAAGGAAGCTACTAAAGGATTGAATTCTAATCTCAGGCCCTCGTGATTCAAGTAAAGTTAAAAAAAAGAAGAGTGAAACAATGTATCTTGCTATTCAATCTATCATCATCATCATCATCACAGCCCATATACGTCCCACCGAGGGGTTCGAGCCTACCCTTTTTTTTTTTTTTTTTTTTTGAGGCGGGGGAATCTCTTTACGATTCAACAAGGGGCTGAAAGCTGACAAAGCCGCCCCAAGGATATGCCATTGGACTCGGGTTACCTGGGTAACCCCATACCTGGCTAAACCACCCTCCAGAGCAACTTCTACCTCCGTAGAGACACACTCGGGATCGGCGTTAGCCATTCCCCGAGTGCGCCCCCTGGATTGTAGGCCTGACGCAAGCGCCAGGACTTATCTCTACGGGGGGGTCGACAAGTGCAATAATTCGACCCCCCAGACGGGCAGGCCAGGGGTAGAAAAGTGTCTCCCGACCGGTTGTCGGCCGGCCGGGCCATTTCATCCCCAGCTTGCTTAGGGGAGTTGGTGGCGCGCGTCCAGGAACGCGCGCCTCCTCCTACCCAACCGCCTGCGCCGGAGCGGTGCGGCGAGAGGGTCAACCTCTCGCGCCCGCTCCGCTGCCTCCTTCTGCGAGATCACTTCCTCGCAGAAGGAGGCGACAGCCTCCCACGCCGTCGCGCTGGTCAGCATCTCGCGTGCGACGCTGGCCAGCACGACGGGCGCACCCCTACCTAGGCCCAGCGCGAGGGCTAATGCGTCGCGCTGGGGTCGCCAGGCCGGGCACTCCGAGAGGGTGTGTCCGGCCGTGTCGTCGGGAGCGCCGCAGTGGTGGCACTGCGGCGTCTCCTCCCTCCGTGCGACATAGTGCAGATAATGGCCGAAGCAGCCGTGCCCGGTCATCATCTGCACCATCCGGTAGGTGAGGCTGCCCTGCCGGCGCCCAACCCACTCCTCCAACACTGGACGAACGGCCTCGATCGTCCAGTGGCCGGCAGCTGGGTGGGCGAGCGTCTCGGCCCACTGGCGGAGAGCCTCCCTCTGCGCCAGGAGCCTTGTGCACGCCACCTCCTGCGGGAGGGGGCGCTCCCCCCGACTCCTCGCTGCCACCCGATGTCGGTGCACGGCCGCAAGGACGCGTGCCTCGACATCCCACGGAGGCGAGCCCGCTAGAACGCAGGCCGCCCCGTGAGAGACCGTGCGGTAGGCCCGCACGGCCCGGGTGGCAATGACCCTCTGCGGCCTACGCAGGAGGGCCACCGTTCGGGGGGCGAGACGCTCCGCCCAAATCGGGGCTCCGTACAGCGCCATCGACTTTATCACCGTCTGATAAAGTCGACGGCTCGCAGCGCCTGGTCCCCCCACGTTGGGGAGGACCCGTCCGAGGGCTGCCGCGGCGGCACACAGCCTTGGGGCGAGGAGCTTAAAGTGCTCCCCGAAATCCCATCGGGGGTCCAGCACCAGACCGAGATACTTCATCGAGCTCTCGATCTGGACTTGCACCCCCTCTACTCGGACACGGAGCCCCGCCTGGGGTCTGCGGCGACGCGGCGGCCTGAACGAAATGGCCGTCGTCTTCTCGACGGCCACGTCCAGCCCGAGGAGGCGGATGCGCCGGACGACCATCGTCGCGCCGACCGACGCCAGGTGGACCGCCTCCTCATACGTGCGCCCCTTCGCCGCGACAAGGGTGTCGTCGGCGAAGCAGACAACCTCCATGTTCGGCAGGAGGTTGCCCCGCAGAACCCAGTTGTACCCCAGGTTCCAGAGCAGAGGGCCCAGCACGGAACCCTGGGGTACTCCCGCCGCCATCGGCCACCTGTGGACGCGACCGTCCGCCCCCTCATACACGATTTCCCTCCCGCGGAGGTAGTCGGTGATGAGGGAGCGGAGGTAGAGGGGCACTCCATGAAAACGCAGTGCCTCCTCTATGCATTCGTGGGGGAGGCTGTTGAATGCGTTGCGGATGTCTAATGACACCGCAACGACAACCTCCCCCGCCGACGTGGCCCCCTCAGTCCACCTCTTGAGGTGGGCCACGGCGTCCACGGTGGACCGGCCGGTGCGGAAACCGAACTGGCACTCAGCCAAGTCCGGTCCCGGGCCCTCCAGATGCTCGACGAGCCGGGAAGCGAGAATTTTCTCAAAAAACTTCCCGGCCTCGTCGAGCAGCACCACCGGCCTGTACCCCGACGGGGCATCGGCGGGGCGATTCGGCTTCCGCAGAAGGCAGAGTCGCCCCACCTTCCAGCACTGAGGGAAACGGCCCGAGGCGATGCTCGTATTGAGCACCGCCCGGAACCGCTCCTCCAGGGGGCCCAGTGCCAGGCACAGGACCCTCGCTGGCACCCCGTCCGGTCCCGGCGCCTTCCCCTTCCCCTTGCGCCGGAACCGCTCCCTCACCGCGTCGAACTCGAGGTCCGACACGGGAGGGCCCGCTTGCTCCACTTCGAGGGAGGCGCTGGGGGCGACCATCCTCGGGGGCTCGAAGGGTCCAGGGTCGGGGAAGAGCGACCCTAGAACCCTCTGTACAAGCCCCTCGTCCAACTGGTGTATCGGGGGAGCACCGTTTTGGTACTTCCCTCTCACCAGTCGGTACGGCCGTCCCCAGGGGTCGGAGTCGAGGAGCTCTATAAAAGAGTTCCACGACTCCGTTTTGGCCCTCGAGATCTCCGTCTTGAGGGCCTTATTCGCCTCCCTGTACGCCCGACGCAGGGTTTCCTCTTCGTCGGGCGTCCTCCTGGTGGCGCGCCTTCTGCACCGCAGGTAGGCGCGCCTCGCCCTACAACTGGTGGCGCGCAGATCCGCGATGGTCTGCGACCACCAGTATACCTGCCGCTTGCGGGCGGCAGGTTTCGCCCGCGGCATGGCGGCGTCGCAGACGACTCTCAGGTCCTCTGCGAAGTGCATCGCCATGCCGTTAGCGTCGCCGGCGAGGTGCGGGGGCAGCTCAGACCACTCCCGCACCATCGCCGCCTCCAGCGCCACGTCGGGCTGGAGGTGCGTCACCGCCCACCGGCGGAAGGCGGCACCCGTCCCCGCTGGAGACGTGGAGGCGTGCGAGGGGGAGACCGAATATCGGACGTACCGGTGGTCCGACATGGTCTCCTCCTCTGCCTCCACTCTCCAGTCCCTCACCCTTGCGGCGAGGGGTGCGGTGGCTAGGGTCACGTCGACGATCGACGAACCCTGCCACCGCACGCACGTCGGGGTGGTCCCTCGGTTGAGGACGTCGAGGCCCAGGCTCGTGGCCCAGGACTCGACCAAACGACCCCTGACGTCCGTGGCGGGCGAGCCCCACACGCGCGACTTCGCGTTGAGGTCGCCCGCCACCAAAACTTGCAGGGGCGCCGCCCTCCTTACCACCCCCTCGACCGCGGTCAGGTAGGCCTCGAAGTCTGCCCGACTGCGGTTCGGGGAGAAGTAGGTGGACACCACCACCACTTCTCCCCACTTGACGGCCACGTAACCCGGCCCCCTCTCTCTAACCGAGATGAGGGGGGCCGAGCTGGTGGGCGGCACCACAACGGCCGCCAAGCCGTCGGTGGATTCAGCCCACCTCGTGGACTGAGGCACCGCGTACGGCTCGGCGACCACCGCCAGGTCTATCTGCCACTGCGCCATCGACTGGCACAGGAGATCCTGTGCCGCGGCGCAGTGGTTGATATTGGCTTGGAGGAGATTCCCTGTGGACCTACTGGCCATTGGCGATGTCCATGGAAATCTCCTCCCTGGCGGACAGTGTTGCCCGCCCGGTAGCCGCCACTGTGGCAGCCCTCGGCATCAGTCTTCCCCTCACCGGCGGGGGGTTGCAACTGAGGCCCCCCATCCGGTGAGTGGAAGGCTTGCCGGCGTCGGCGCACACGGCGCACTTTATCTGCCCCTGGCAGGTGGCGGCTGCGTGCCCCTCCGAACCGCAGCGGAAGCAGAGCGCGCTGCGGTCCTTGGCGGAGGGGCACCGCTGCACAGGGTGACCGATCCCCATGCAGCGGAAGCAGCGCATGGGGCGCTGCTCCAGCAGGCGGATGGAGGCGTTGCTCCATCCGACCGTGACTTTGCCAGCGCCTGCGAGGCGTTTGGCCACTTCGATGGGAGCTGACACGTTGGCGGCTCCCATGCCCCTGAGGCCAGGGTGGACAGTGCCCACCCTGATTGCAGAGCGGGGGCACTCCGCCAACGCGGCCAAGGCCTCGCATACCTCCGCTGCGGTCACCGAGTCATCCAGTCCGGTGACTCGAATGTCCGCAGTCTTGGTCGGACGCACCACCTTGGCGGCGTCGCCGAGTACCCCCGCTATGCGTGTGGCGAGCGCGTCAGCCTGCTCCGGCGAAGTGCCCTTCGGGAGCTCCATGATCCGAGCTCCCGTCACCCCAGTCCGGAACGTGGGGCTCCCCACAATTCCCATCTCCCCCAGCTTGATGCTGCCTTTCGCCGTTGCAATGGCGGCGGCGTATGTGGCGCCTTTTGCCACCGCTTCGGGCGACAGGCTAATCACCACCGCCAGAGTCTTGGGTGCCTTAGGCATCTTCGGCTTTGCGGCGGTGGTTGGGGGTGGAGGGGGCGCGGACTTGACCGGGGCCGTCACCGCAGCCGTCTTGGCTGGCTTCCTGCGCCCCTTCCTTACCACCGTGCTCCAGCCCTCCTTTTCGGGGGGCTTGAAGGTGTCAGGCCTCGAAGGGCCCGCCACCGGCTCAGGAGTCGCGGCTGGAGCCGCCGGGACCTTCTTCGGCCTTACCTCCCTGGCATTCTTCGGTAGGTTCGCCTCGGGGGCCAGGGTGGTCACTCCCTTCTTCTTCCTACCCCCGCTGGGTGCTGGCGCTGCTTCCGCATCAGCAGTGGGGGGTGCCTGCTTCGCGGGCTGACTCGCAGCAGCCTTGTCGCTAGCCAATGGGGGCCTGTGCGATTTGGCCGGCAAGAGGCGCCCGTCCACCTCCAGGCCATCCAGCCTGGCCGCACACATGTTTCCGAAGAGGGACATCATGTCCGATTGGAACGAGTCCATGAATGACATGAACTCGTCCCGGGTCACGATGTCCCCCTTCGGGGCCTCTGCTGCTGCTGCAGCTGGTACCGCCACTGGCGGTGGGCTCGCCCTCTGGCGTGGGCTCGCCCCCCCTCCCCGCTCCGAGTAGTCTCTTCTTAGGGCCAATAGCTCTGACTGTATTGCGTCGAGCTGCCCTTTCAGCCGGCGGTTGTCGGCCTGTAGGCGGCGAACCTCCTCGGAGGTCTTCCTATCAGCCAGAGTTCTGGCAACCCCGAGGATGGATGTAGAAGCCTCTTTGAGGTCCCTCACGCACGTACCCTTGAGGTTGCCAGACTTCTTGGCAACCTCCGTAATAAGCGAGGCGCTCGCTTCCGCCCTGTGTAGGAGTTCCTCGTTGGTGAGGCCCTCTGGTGAGGGAGGCCTCTCCTTCTTTGAGGTTTTCCCCTTGCCTTTCCCTTTTGGGGGCTTGGGGACGTCTGCTTCAGCCGGGCCTTCCTCCAGCTCTTTACGGGCCTGGGAGAGTCCAGTCGTGTGGAGGTAACAATCTCCCGCGTCATCGGGGGTGCTAACGCCCTTATTCTTCTTGGCCTTTCGGGCCTTGCGCGCAACTTTCGGCAACGGGGTCCTAGCCCTTGCCTCCATTTCGACCTCAGTCTCTACCTCCAGCTCTGAGTCAGTCCCAAATTCAAATTCAAATTCAAATTTATTTATTCGTCATCATAGGTGGTACAAAGTTGACAAAATAAGTAGTGTGGTATAGTGGTAACTCCATGATGTGCCTCAAATGGCATACGAAATTATCTATAATGTCAGATAAAACAAAATTTTACAACAATCTATTGGAAGTATCTATAATGTCAGTTAATGTCAATAATGTTATTTATTACAAAAGTCAAATGAAAATTTTAAAACATCATGTCTATTATGTCATTTATTACAATAGTCAAATGGTAAATTTAAAAACGGTCATTATTTATACATTAGAAATTATACATTAATTATAAATTTAAAATTCAATTGTATTATCACATAAATATTCGTTTATATTATAGTAACATTTTTGTATAAGTATTTTTGATAAGATAATTTTGAATTTATTTAAATTACTTTGTTTCAAGGTTTCAGGCAATTTATTGTAAACTCTTGGAGCCATTTCAATGACACTCTTACGCATTAGTGCGGTATTGCATATGTTTGTACAAATTGCAGTTTTTCTAGGGCGAAGGTTAGGTACATGATCTTTTTTTCTAAATAAGTCTGGATTAGACTTTACGAATATACACAATTCCAAAATATATATACATGGTAATGTTAATAAATTCAGCGATTTGAAATGTGGCTTACAAGTTTCCACGGGTTTTAGACCACATATAGCCCTAATACATCGTTTTTGGGCCCTTAGTAATATTTCTCTGTAGGTAGAGTTGCCCCAAAATATTACGCCATAACGAAGAGTTGACGCAACAAAACCATGATAAGCTGTCAAGACTGTATTTCGATTAGAAGTTTTAGCTAATTTGTAAAGTGCAAATGAGAATTTGTAAATTTTTTTACAAACTTCAATGGAATGAGATTCCCATGACATATTGCTATCTATGTAGATACCAAGAAATTTTGTATCCTCAGTTTTTTCTATTTCATTACCTTCATAATCAATTTTTAAGTTAGGACAAACTTTTTTTTGAGTAAAATGCATTATATTTGTCTTTTCTAAGTTAACTTTTAATGTATTCTGTCTTAGCCATTTAATAATATCATTTAAAGTCTTATTTATGTCATTTTCGTAATTTGTGTAATTACCATCGGTGCACTCTATAAAGATAGTACTATCATCAGCAAAAAGTATCATGGGGTGTTTGATTGATTTAACTATATCGTTAATGTAAATGATGAATAGTAAAGGTCCCAATACACTACCTTGTGGCACCCCACATGTAATCTGCCTTCTTTTAGACTTAAATTTCAATTCTTTTTTACTATTCAAACAGACTTGTGTAAGCTCAGTATATTGATATCTGTCTTGTAGGTAGGATGTTAACAATTCTAGTGCATTGCCACGTATGCCATAGCGACTTAGTTTTTCTATTAATATTTTATGATTCACGTGATCAAATGCTTTTGTCATATCCATATAGACAGCGCATGATGGTATTCTTCTGTCTAAAGTATCTAGCGCTCTTCTCACGAGTTCATAAATGGCAGTATTTATAGTAGTGTGCTTTCGGAAACCTTTTTGCTCTTTAGTTAGTATTTTATGTTTTTCTAGAAAATTGTAAAGAACATTATGAAGCACTTTTTCAAAAATTTTTGAAAATACTGACAATAAGGCTATTGGACGATAGTTTTTGGTCAATTCTTTGTCCCCCTTTTTAAAAAGTGGTTTGACAATAGCAGTTTTTAAATTATTTGGATATATGCCGGTAGAAAAACATAAGTTTATTATGTGACTCAAAGGTGATGCGATAAGATTGCCAACATATTTTATTACTTTGGTACATATGTCATCAAAACCAACACTTTTTGTGTTTTTTAGTGACTTAATAACATTAAGTACTTGGTCAGGTGTTGTAGGGCTCATAAAAATGGAGTAAATGTTACTTTCAATGTCAATTGTATTATTATCATTATTGTAATTATTAATTTCTCTAACATCGTCAATAAAATAATTATTAAAAGCATTAGCAATACCTATGGGGTCAGTAATGCATGTATTGCCTATTTTTATTTTATGTATAGGTTCTCTAGGCGTTATAGTTTTACTATTATTTATTACTGTCCATGTAGCTTTAGATTTATTTTTAGATGTCCTAATAAAATTGTCATTTTGTGAACGTTGCGTTAGTTTGATTATTTTTTTTAGTCTTGTGGAGTATCTTTTGTAAGCAGTTTTAGCCTCTCTATCTTTTTTACATCTAAATTGCCAAAGAAGTTCTCGTTTTTTTTTACAACAAGTCCTTATACCTTTAGATATCCATTTTTGTTTGATTTTTGAGCTTTTCTTAATGATTTTATAAGGAAAACAGAGATCATAGATACATTTAAAAATATCAAAGAAACAGTCATATGCTACGTTTGGATCATCTGAGTTTAATGTGTCGTGAAAAGTTAAGTTTTCTATATAACCTTTAAATATTCTTAAACATCCCTCACTGAGGTCACGACGCTTAATGTACCATGTTTCTAGAGCACATGACTTCTTTACCGGACATTTCAGTAACTGTCCAGTGTGGTCCGAAAGTCCTGTATCTATAACTTCACCCTTTGATTTTTTAATGTTATGAGCAAAATTGTCCAGACATGTTCCACTTACTAGTCTTGTCGGCTTTTTTAATTCAAGTGTTAAATTTCGACTCAATAATTGGTATTTAAAATCGCGACATTTGGGATTATCTTTTAATATGTCAATATTGAAATCTCCGCATATAACGACTTTTTTATTTTTATGGTCACAAACGATATTTAAAATTCGTTCAAGTGTTTCATGAAACATGTCAAGACTATTTTTATTTATTTTTGGAACTCTATACATACATACAATTATCAAATTATGTTTAACAATTTCCAAACCACAGCATTCCGTTACACACTCCAAAGAAAGTTTTTTAATTTCATCTAGAACTTTGTATTGAAGACCTTTCCTTACTAGGATGCATGCTCCTCCTCGTTTTTTTTCTCGAGAAAAGCTTGTTGCCAATGTATAGTTCGGTAGAGCTAAAAATCCTTCTGTATCTGGTGTCATATTATGCTCTGTCACACATAATATATCAACCGGTTTTTGCTGTTTTTGAAGTTCATCTAATTGCAGTATTAATTCGTCAGTTTTATTGATAAGTCCAGATATATTTTGGTGGAATATACTTATATGATTATAAAAGAAAAAACTGATTTTTATATTCTTCGCTCTGCACGCCTGAGTTCATATTATTCATTTGTAAAGTCAAGATGACGTCAGAAGTTCTCTTAAGTATATTTTGCACTCCATATTTATTAATCTTCCCTGTATTGAATGCAAACATTTCAAACGTTAAATTTTTATTTGAGTCAATTAGAAATCCATAGTTGTTAGTAGTCATATCCTGAAAAAGAATGTTGTTGAAAATTTCGACTCTGTAGTTGTAAAGCGGTTTACCGCAAATATACGTCGGTGTAGTTACAATTATGTTCGTATTTGAGACTTTTTCTAACTCTTCCCTAAGACGATTCACTAGTGCATTAAGATCTTGTGACCTGTTGAAATCGGTATCTCCAATCATTAATATGCAATAATCGTTCTTAGTGTAATCCTTTAGTTTGATATGTATATCTTGTAATAGAATATCGATTCCAACATTACTTGTAACGTAGTGCAGTAATTGAAAGTCATCATAAACATTAATTCTATTTATATTTCGCAATAATTTTAAACTTTTCTCACTAGTGATAATGCATATTTTATTTCCTTTTGATTCCATTGTATGTTTTTGTATTTTAGATGGCTTCATAGATTCTTTTATAGTATCTCTCTTTTGATTTTTTGAATTCAAATACTTGATGTCAGTAGTTCTTTCTATATGTATTTCTTGTTCGAGTCCTTTGATAGTAGTATTTAAGTTATATATCTCTTCTTGTGCAGTTATAAGATCTTGTTGTAGTTCTTTTATTTTATGTTCTAAAACTATCATGTGCTGAGATTTGGCTGGACCTGGACTAGAGTTATTTAGAAGAGTAGACGACAAGCTTCTACGGCATCTTCTGGTTGGCTGTGGAGATTTACATATGTTTCTTAATAGAGTTATCTCTTGAATATTTTTATCTAATTGGCGCTTTAGTTCGTTATTTTCTATGATTTTGGTATCTAACTCATTTTCACAGCTTTCTAGATCATTTTTTAGCTTACTTATTTTTAATTTTAATTCATGTATAACATCAAGATCGTTTGCTGTTTCCACGCTATGTGATAAGACTTCTATAGATTGGAAAGTACTATTTGGAGAGCTGATTGGGAAATCTATGGATAGTGACCTGGTTAACGAACATTTCGGTGTTTCATCTTGAGAAACCAAAATCGCAGGGGGGACAACAATACTTTTAAACGATAAATCTAACGTGTTGTTTGTTGTCTTGTCCATATTTGTGTTTTTATTTGTCGTTGAATTCGACTGTACTCTATGGGGACGAATAGTTACGTTGTCGTCATATTCAGGTGATATAGAAGTGTTGTCTTTACGTTTTTGTTGTTTAATTGTTATACATTTATTGCATTTCCAAGTTTTTTTGTTGTCAGCGGTCCATATTTTGAAACGTGCAAAACTTACATTTGCACATTCAATGTGAAAAATATTTGTACATTTTGAGCATTTTGTGAATTGTAGATTTTCTATAGTATTCTTACATTTAAAGCATAGTTTTTTACTGAATTCTCGTTGTGCCATCACGGTCTATCTATGCGTTGCCACACTTCACCAGCAGTAATTATCTTGGGTGACGAAATTGGTTGTGGGATTGTTTATTTTGTTGCAAATCGATCGTTTCGCCACTTTATACGTTAGCTTCGTATATATTGTATATAAAGTTCGCTTGTTGGAAATCACCTCGCAAAGTCATTTATTTTGAGTAATAACAAACACTAAAAGTTCTAGCAGATGTCATAATTATGCACATTTCGTGGCAATTACAACTTCCAAAACAAAAATTTTGATGTCCATTTTGTGCATAAAAATACAAAAAAAAAAAAAAAAAAAAAAAAAAAAAAAAAAAAAAAAAAAACCAGAGCTGGCGCTGAAGAACTTGCCCAAGGAGGGCCTCTTCCGGCTCGCCGGCGTTTCCGACCTTAGTACCCATTCTTGGGTCCTGACATCAGTCACACTGGCGTCCACCACCTGAACACTAACTCCCGAAAGGGGCCTCACCATCAGGTCCCTGATTTCAACGTCCGTCGCCTCTGAGGCTTCGGAGACGCTAAAGTTGTCCATAGTGGGACAAAGCTACGGGCCTAGCCCGTGACACACAAAATTGTACAAATGAGCAATACACAAATATACAACTTAAAGATAAAACTTAACCTACCTTAAAATTAAGCACTCTAGTGTTTGTAACTTAAAAACTACGCCACTAGGGTCCACAAAATTGTCCTTACAACTACCTTATAGACTAACACTTACGGTCTATATGGAGTCTTGATGCGCACGATGCGGCCGCACTGCAGTCCTGTTTGCACAGCAGCGCACACACGATACAGCACCACACCACACAAAACACCGCGTTCGCCCGACGCAAAAGCGCCGGGGTCGCCACCACACTGCACAGCACTATTAGGCACCGGAAGTGCCAACACCAGCACGGAGAACCGGGACCAGGACCGACGAGACCGGGACCAGGACCGGCGGGACCAAGACCGGCGGGACCAGGACCGGCGGGACCAGGACCAGCGAGACCGGGACCAGTGCCAGGACCGGCGGGACCGGGACCGGCGAGACCGGGGCCAGGACCGGCGGGACCGGGACCAGGACCGGCGGGACCGAGACCGGGGCCAGGACCGGTAGAACCGGGACCAGGACCGGCGAGACCGGGGCCAGGACCAGGACCAACGCTTGGCCCGTTCTTCCTATCTTCGGCGAGATCAACACTTGTCGAAGTTGTAAGGACACTAGCACTTCACTTTACGTGTTCGCCACGACACTTAGTTTGTGTTCGGGGGTCTCACAACAAAACCACACCAATTTTATCAACTGGTCCGGGACCAGGACCAGCAAGACCGGGGCCGGGACCAACGGGACCAGTAGGGTTACTCTTGAACCGAATCCGATCGATCGGCATTGAGATTGTGATTTTTTGTATGCTTATTTTTGCGCATTGGCTCCAAATTGATCCCGTATTTTGCGGATTTTGGGTGAACCAAACTCAGTATTATTAAATTTTCTCAAAATGCGGATCCAATTGGCGCTAGTGTTGGTACTCAAGCGTATGAAAAATCACAATCCCAATGACGATCCATCGGAAATGGTTCAAGAGTAACCCTACTGGACCGGCGAGACCGGCGGGACCAGCGGGACCGGGGCCGAGACCGGTGAGACCGGGGCCGGGACCGACGGGACCAGGACCGGCGAGACCGGCGGGACCAGCGGGACCAACGGGACCGGGGCCGAGACCGGCGGGACCGGGACCAGGACCGGCGGGACCAGGACCGGTGAGACCGACACTTGCAATCTATTGCATACGACCGACGAAGCGTCTCGGTGGGCGCGTGTGCTCTCGACGGCGTCCAGAGCGCGAATGGGGTTCGAGGCTACCCTATGTTAGGGTGATTAGGCCTTAGTCAACCACGCTGGCCCAGTGCGGATTGGTCGACTTCACATACATCATTGAATTTCTTCGCAGATGTATGCAGGTTGCCTCACGATGTTTTCCTTCACCGTAGGAGCGCCAGACAAATGTACATATGAAATTCGAAATGAAAAACACATTGGTACATGGCGGGTCTCGAACCCCGACCTCCCGATTGGAAGGCAAGTGCCGAGTCCACAGCGCCACCGACGCTCCAATACTATTCAATCTATACTTCTATAATATAAAAAAAACTGAGTGTGTTTACGTACAAAATAGGAAGGAAGGAAAACCCTTGACAAAAAATAGGAGGAACAAAAGCCACAGAGCCAGACCGGTTAGCAGAACTTTGTAAACGGGAGAAATCCTAGCGAATATTATAAATGCGAAAGAAACTCTTGTCTATTACGTTTCATTAAAAAAACAAAGAAAATGCACCTACAATGACCTAACACACAGTTCTCTGAAGCAAAAGGTAATGTGTAGGAAAATTAATGGATAACAATCAACACGCTCGCGGTGAACCGTTAGAAGATTTATGTTGAATCATTTGACGTCTCAAGGGCGGCGGTTCAAGGGCGGGCTGAAGGCACGTGAGCCGCCTTTGAATCAAGGGTTCTTTCCGAGAACCAACCCTGTGCCGTCACTGCCGCGAATAAGTATGCCCTCATTTATATAGCAGCATAACACCCACAGCTCTAGGTGTTAAAATTTTGTGAAGGTACTTCTGAAATACTTGGTAGCCCCAAGTTGACAAGGTTGTTGCTTGATCAATAAAAGCTTTTTGGCAGAAACGATGAAAAAGAAGGCGATGATTTAATGTTCTACAGTTAAACGTATTTGTGTATGTGTACAGGAAATACAAAAATACTAGTTTTGTCACAATAGCGTTCATTAAACTTCTATTTATACCAACACTTTTATAAAACCATGATCATTGTACAGTAGTTGAGTTGAGACCACCCGGTATTGTTCTGGAGGTCCGGGGTTCGATTTCTCATGGGCGCAGAAGTTTTTCTGCTCGATTTGGTTGGTGGTGGCTAGCTAGTAAAGCTGACATGACAACCCATTGTCACACCCAGAGCCGTGTCGGTGATTACAATTGGGATGAATGAGCTGGGATGGGATATATGAATGAGCTTCTATTAAAGTAAAAAAAATGTTTATTCATATAGCCCAGGGTTTCTTAAAGTGGGGTCCACGGACCCCTTAGGGGTCCGTAGCATGTGTATCAGGGGTCCGCAGTGGGTCAGTCTGCAAACATATTTACTAGGAAAGTGTGTAAACTCGACGTAAACATGAAATGCGTCTTGATTTGTCCAAGACAATCCCACAATTTAACGTTCTCATTGAAGCCAAACAGCGGCACCCTTCTCATTAAATTAGTAGTAAGTGTAATAAAAGTACCAATAAAAGTGTTTTTTTTTTTCATTTAAATAAGGCTTTTTTTTTTCATTTACAAAAATATTTTTGCCAGGGTCCATGGAATGGTTTAAATTGTGAAAGTGGTCCGTGACTGCAAAGTTTAAGAAGCCCTGATATAGCCTATTAGCACATTCCCCGGTAATTTAGAAGTGGTAGGGAGGAAAGCTGTAGAGCATTCGTAAAGTGACGACTCGCAATACTTATAGTTTGTGATTTACTAAGATCAGATCTAAAAAATAGCCCAAATAATAAGACTTTTCATGTAGATCTTGATAGCCAGTACTGTTTTTTGAAATGTAGTCGACGAAGAATTAGAAAAGCAGAGGAAAAATAACGCCACCCTGTGGAACTCCAGCACCTAGTTCGGTCGGTCTTGTACCCACTGGACCTTCAAGATTCGACCCAAAAGCAAAAAGTGCTTATTGGACCTCATTTACAGGGCCCATTCGACCTTCCTAAAAATATTATATTCAATGCGGCCATTGGACCTCTTTTTTGAATTCGACTGGTATCTACTGGACCTTCAAGATTAGACCCTATTGCAACTGTACCCATTGGACCTTATTTGTATGCCCCATTCGACCTTCCTAAAATATTATATTGAATGTGCCCATAGGACCTTTTTTATGGGAACCATTGGACCTTATTGACAGTTTTATTCAAAACAGTACAGTCATATAGAAAATTGAAGACTAAAATGAAATTAATAGGAACTGTAATAAAGCCAATACCATTGAAAAGTAAGTAAATACCATTGAGCTGTTTTAGCCTATGTATGTACTCGTACCTACTTCTATCTCAATCGGCACAGCCACTAATTCCGAGCAGAAAAAAATATGGAGAAAACCGGACGTCCTTTTTTTTCTTACAATTAGAGTTGTATTGATATTCACTCTCACGACATTCGTCCTGCTCTCGCCTCTTGTATTGTAGCGCAACGATCAGTGGCAATATTTCTTTCTCGTTCTTGTCTAATGTTTACTTTCCAAAAAACTACCTGAAGGGTTGAAAAAAGGCTACTTTAAAGGAGTAACAAAAAACTGAGTTATTGTCAACTATTGATTTTAAGTAATATGTAGGTAGGATTAGAAGTTACATTCCTCCTATATTGGTTCTGTCGACATCGCACTTTAACATAATATTAAATCAAAGACAAAAATCTTTATACAATGTAAACCTTCACAAGTATACTGTTGATTGTCAATGTACATTTGATTAAATAAAATAGTTAAAACTAAACTAAAAAAACACCCATATTATAGTTTAAAAAAAATGGGAGATCAACTCAGAACTGAATATTAATTAACATTATTAATGACATGTAATTATGTTGATTATTCCCCCATGATCCAATCTGGTGGTCGTCATTTTTTTCTATTAATTTTTAATTGTATGCATGCTTAATCTGTTTTTATATAAATCATTTTTTTTTTCTATCTTAAGGTACCACTCGTCAAAGCTCTGCCGAAGGTAGATTAAAATCGATAGAATAGTATACTAACTAAACTGAAGTCTTTTTTTTACCAAAAAGTAAATAATGTAATATTTTAATATAGGTTATAAATCACAGATCGATTAAATTTATATGATAATATGTGATTTATTTAAAATATTTTTATAGTTTTTGTTTGGCAATTTAGGCTAACTTATAGTTATAAAAAATATTCTCTATTGTCGTTAAAAGTAAGGTAAAAAAGGATCTGTGGTTATGTGATTATAGTAGGTTATCTATATTTTATTACTTTTTGATTTGTTGCTGATGATTAATATGTTGAATTTTATAAATATGTTGATTAAATATTTTGATTTATATCTTTTGTTTTTATTTCTTTAACAATTTTACTTTTCTGCATGACTGTATGTAACATTCCAAAAGAAAAGAGCCAAATAGTCCAATGGGACACGTCTTTTTGATAAAAGGTCTGATGGATCCAATGGTGTAGGTAATGTGTAATTTTGAAGGTCCAGTGGGTACCATGTTTTTGATAGGAGGTCGAATAAGACGTATCGTTAAATTTTAAGGTCCAATGGGCACCAGATTTTTGATAGGAGGTCGAATAGGTCCTATCGTGTAGGTAAGGTCCAATTATGAAGGTCCAGTGGGTACAAGACCGTTCGGTCGAGTTGGAGAATTTCTCCCCCATCCAAACATTCTGTGAGCCACCACAAAGATAGGAATAAAACCATGCTAATGAAAAGGACAAAAATCGGTGTTTAGTTAGATGTAACCTCGAGCCACCACCACACTGCAGCTCATCTAGCTGAACGAATTGGTGTATACAAAGGTTTTGTTTCGAGTATTCCGTTTCTGCGTACCTAATATTAACCGTAAACTACCTTAGTCGACTCTTAAGACATCCAAGAAAGGATGCGACAGCAAGCGCGGATCCACCGTTGTGGGCACGATGGGCATGCCCACAACCCTCATAGACTTTTGACGTCACACTTTCATGGCCTGTTGAGATTGAAAGGCTGATGATATTATATCCAATGCCTTAAAAAACAAGGAATCTTGGTCAGAGTGTCATATGTTTTGGAAACATCTTTGTAGGGATGCACTATATACAACAATCATGAGCGAGGTCATACTCCGACTCCCACTTGGAGACGATTTTCGGATGGCTGTGACCACAACCACATGTATACTGTATACTAAAATCCGTCACTGCTGACAAAAAAAAGCACATTGCTAATTTCATAGGTCATTCAAATTAAAATATTTTGGTTGATTGATCTTTTTAATCATATCAATCAACTAATCGCGGAAACTGATTCCGGTCAAACGATTATGTTAATTACATAATTGTTTACAGATGTGATAATATTTTTTGCATTGTAGCAACTGCTAGCTAGATATACTATTTTATTGCCTTCCACCTCGGAAAATGAAATCGCCTTATTCCAGTTACTAAATAAGCATGTTTAGAATTATCATCAATAATCCGTACAAAATTTTGCTAATTTGTCATTAAAATAATTGATTTACGTGCACAAATATAAATCTAGTTTACCGATCTTATTGCATATAACAATCTCGAATATTTTTTAGCGGCGTTGCGTAGACAAAGTTAACATTTTAGAAAAAGAAATACTCATAACAATAATATCCTGAACCGTAATTTAATAACATGTATGTTATATCTTTTCTACCCAAGTTTTTACATACGCAGAAACAGAATTTTCAAGATTTTTTTGAAAGATTTTGTAATTGAAAATTATGCATTGTCATACTTTATAGCTAAATTCTTAAAACCCTTGGGGAATATTAAAACGAATCTTGCTTCATATACACTCGCGAGCAAAAGTTTGGAATCAGTTACTTGAAATTGGTTCCGCGTGATCTTGCTTACTAAAAAAATTTTTAATAATCATAAAAATGACATCATATTAAAGGTGCAACTGTCCACTTTAAATCGATATAAAATTTATTCATATCGAGCCCGTAATTGTGGAGTTATCCCGGATTAAGTGAAGGAGGTAGGAAAACAAGGAAATAGGGAAAAATAATGAATGAATAAAACAAAAAAAATTATTAAATAAAAATTTTATTTATCTTTAAAAATAAGTGTCAATATTTTGTGTTCCCTCCCCTCGCCCAAATAACTGCTCCAAGACGTTCTTCATAGACCTGATCAGCTTCTGAATTGATTCTTGTGGAATACCTTCCCACTCCTCAATCAACGCTGATTTCAGCTCATTCAGACATGAAGGAGCAGGAGTTCTGGAACGAACCTTCCTCTTCAGTTCATCCCACACGTGCTCAATGGGATTCAAGTCAGGGCTGAGCCCTGGCCAGTCCAATGTGGCAATACCGACTTCTTCGAGGTATTCCGTTGTTACACGGGCAGTGTGACAACGAGCGTTTTCGTGCATAAGGAGGAAGTCATCACCGATGTATCCCGCATAGGGAACGACATGTTCCAGGAGAATATCGGAAATGTACCGGTCCGAAGTTAGACCGCCTCCTCGTCCCCCGCCAGGCACGAAAACAAGCTCGGTTTTACCATCGAATGCCGGCCCACATCATACAAGAGCCGCCCCCATAAGCCACTGTTTCAGCGACACAGCACTGTGCAAATCACTCCCCAGGCCGGCTGTAGACCCGTCCTCTTCTGTCGCTACTGTGCAAACACATCCTGCTTTCGTCGGAGAACAGGACTTGCCTCCATTGCTCAACCTCCCAATCAAGATGGGTGCGAGCAAACTGAAGGCGTGCTTGTCGGTGAGCTGCCGTGAATTTCGGGCCTATGGCAGGCCTTTTTGGAGTCAGATTCGCTTGCTTGAGTCGTCGACGAACTGTCCACTCGCTGGCTGCTACCCCACGAACATCTCGGAGCTCCTGTTGGACGTCGACACCAGTCAAATGCCGATTTCGGAGAGAGGTTGACACGATAAAACGGTCATCCCTCTCCGATGTGCACCGGCGCCGTCCAGATCTTGGTCTCGGGATAAAGCCACCAGTCTCCCGAAAGCGCTTATAAACTTTCGAAACACAGGATTGCCTTATGTGGAGCCGACGAGCGACAACTCGCTTTCTGAGCCCTTCTTGCAATAGGGCTACGATTTGTGCTGCTTCTGTAGGTGTTGTCTCCATTGTCGTACAAGGTAAAGGGTCAAAAGTGGCGGAGATGTGTACCGGTCAACGTGTGAAAGTCGACTGATAAAGAAAATCCAATAACAGGTGCTTCTAGAGGGGGTCAATAGGTCGCAACTCGTGACGTATCAAACAATTGAAACACGTCTTTTTCGATTAATGCGGAACTTCACTTAATGCGGAATGGCTCCATAAATACTGGCTTGTTTTTAATGAATTCGGTATCAGTTTAAAAGTAAAGAGTTGAACCTTTAAAATGATGTCATTTTTACGATTATTAAAAAAGTATTAACTACTCAAGATAAGGCGCAATCAATTTCAAGGAACTGATTCCAAACTTTTGCTCGCGAGTGTAGAAAGAAGATTTTCTTTGAAAATTCTTAATAAATTGAAAAATAATAAATGTTGATACGCAGTCATTAAAAGGCGATTATCTCGCAAAATGCTCGCAAACTACTAAACCTACACTAATGGTGTCTGTGGCAGGCAAGGCAAAATAAACAGGCGCAAAAGCATAATCTTGCCAACGACTAAATCTAATGCTCTAAGCTAAATCTAGATGTTTACTAATGGTGATTTTGATGAGAACTTCATTTCGGAAGATCACTGTCAAAATGAGAATGACCATATCTTTTAAACTACATTTATAATAAGTTAAATATAATAATAATTTATAATTCTGAAAAAATATTTGTTTAATTAAGTATGTATGAATCGTGAATCGGAACAATTCTAATACGAATATTTTATTTGTAAAATTTAAACAAATATTTTTCCGGATTTATAATTCTGGTACTGAAATTGTTGTTTCTATTCAATTTGGAATTAATTATTGCATTTTTGATAGAAATAACCTAAAGAGATAAGTTATATTTTTACAACATAATATTTTTAATCATGGAAACTAGTATGCGTAAAGCGGAAAACTTCGATGTCATGAAAATCTTCTCATCCTGAACAGAGGCTTGCAACACAGTTTGCGCACTTGATAGGGACATCAGTACCTACACAGCAGCATCTTCACAAGCATATTATGATAGATTAGTGACCAGTAATGATGTAACGAATATAAAATTTTTAGGCATACGCAAATGCGGCTGCGAATATTAGCCAATTGATATATTCTCGAATACGAGAGCGAATATTCAGTTTTAATTTAAATTGGGATTATGACTGAATTCAAATTTTTACGTCTCGTCATTAAATATTAAAATACCGTGGAAAAAGATGCAGTCCTGTGAAATTAGAATTAAAATCGGCTTAGAAATACATTAGATACAAGCATTTTAAGTTGTTAATTTGAAGGCGATTAGACAGAGTGATCCGACATCAACCGTGACGTCATCGTTGAGTACGGCCATATAAACTCCTTGTAAATTTCCGTTTTGCTAGAAAGAGATGGAGAAAAATCTTTAATACCTTATATCTTGGTTGTTTTTATAGTTATTCGAAAACCGATTTTTTCCTTGTGTTTATAATATGAATGAGCTTCTATTAAAGCAAAAAAATTTTTTTAGTCATCTAGCCTATTAAGCGCTATTTATCGATGGCTCAATGTTGACAACTGACTTGACGCGCCAGTCACACGATACTAGACGTATGGGACTCAGAATTATGGGATACGATGTATTTTTAACCGACTTCAAAAAAGGAGGAGGTTCTCAATTCGAAGTGTATGTTGTTTTTTTTTATGTGTATGGTACGCGATTACATCGCCAATTGTGAACCGAGGAATATCTAAATTCTTTTTGTATTCGATAGCGTATACTCCAAGAGTGGTCCCATGGTCACCAATGTTAGGATCTGATGATGGGATGCCATAAAAATCGAGGAAAACCCTTACATTTTTAGGTGTGTCCAACGTGTTAGGTGTGTATGTTACGCGATTACTCTGCCAATTGTAGATCGATTTTTAAAATTCTTTTTGTATTCGATAGAGTATACTCCTGGGGTGTTCACAAGGCCACCAAAGTTAGGATCTGATGATGGGATCCCATGAAAATCGAGGGAAACCCCTATTTAAGGTATTATATTAGGGTTTCTTTCACTAAAATCATTTCATTCACTAAAAAGTTAAAAAAAAAAAACCGACTTCAAAATCACTGAAAAGTTAAAAATAATATACGAATAGGTACAGACAACATCACACTTCTATATTGAAGTCGGTGACAAATTTTAAGACTTCCTAGGAGATCATCGTTTGGCGGTTTTTATTTTTCTGTAAAATATTTTTTTGCATACGTTATTTTCGATGGAGCTCAAGAGCTGAATACTGTTTGATTGATAGGTTCATGCACGGCACACATTTGTCATCGTTTCCACCGATCGTTGATTGTTTATTTATTATTAAAAGTTGTTTGCAGAAACACGTGAATTTTGAGGTATGAGCATGTATAGGCGAGGTGTACCAGAATCTGATGGAAAATGTAGAGCTGAATTTACTGTTAGAGAAACAAAGTTTTTTTCTTTTAAGCATTTACAACTACTTCAGATCACAAATATTTTTATAGATTAACAAAAAAGTTTGAAGGTTTGTTAAAAATAACTATCCTGATTATTTTTATTAAAGAAATTTCAACTGTGCCATCAGATTCTGGTTGACATAAACTGGGTGTTTTTTAATAATAGTCGATCAGTTTCTAGTTTGATATGGACTTAATTTACGCTTTGCGATGCTTAACCTGTAAGTATGGCCGTGTAGCCTCACAGGCTCCGGGTGAATGTTAGTTTCTAAGTTTTGTGTACTTCCCCCCGCTCCTAACACTTGAGTATCTCAGTAGCTTCAGTTTTAGTATCAAAACGACCAGCGAAGGAGGAAATTACGTCATTCAATGAAAAATACGTGAGTAATACTTATCTAAAAATCTTTTGGAGCCTGTCAGGCTACACGTCCATAGTTGTGTTATAAAAATATTTGTAGGCAACTTTGTTCTCTTTTTTCGATTTTCGAGATTTTCTTGTAAACTTTAACATATTTATGTTGGAATAGTAAAAAAAAAGGGAGTATGGTAAATATTTATTTTTTATAATTTCTAGTTGATTTTACGGCTAAAACGTAGTTGTACTTAAAATTACCTAAAATGTGCCATTATATTTTAATTTTGAATGTTTCTAGAATTATTATAAAAAAGTGGCTTATATATTCACGTATTTTTACTATAACTAAACCATACTTTAAGTTAAATATAGTATTCAAGCTATTTAAAATAATTTTGTTAAAAAAAACAGTAGTTAATATAGGAGCCTGTGAGACTACACGTCCAGGATAGTGTTATGAAAAAATGACGTCCATACTTAAAGGTTAAGGCGCTACATCGAAAATGAATCAAACAATGGGAGGCGTGGACCATACGTAAACTCGGGGCGCCCCCTGTGCTCAAGTAGCTAGTCTTTATATCCCTGTCATCAAAGTCGTGAATGCGCTGCGCCCGCGACTTCATCCGCGTGGAAATCCTTTTTTATTGATTCCCTTTACAAATAACCCCCCACCCCACCCTTTTTACACCCTTTATCCTTCGCCATAACTCAAACTATCTCCATACATCTAAATCGGTTCAGCGGATATTGATTCCCCATATAAACTTCCACCCTCCTTTTCTCCCCCTTAAGGGGTGATTTCTGCGATAAAAGCTATCCTATGTCCGTCTCCTGGTTCTAAGCTACCTCTCCACCAATTTTCAGCCAAATCGGTTCAGCCGTTCTTGAGTTGTAAATAGTGTAACTAACACGACTTTCTTTTATATAATTATATAGATAACTATAATTATTAGAAAAAAAATGCTTCTACGATTCTGAATACTGATGATGTCTACTTATTCAAGGAACTTTTTAATGAATACCTAATACCGTTTATTAGTAATCCTGAATTTTCTCAGTTTTAAGGGTAATTTAAAAAATAAAATGTATCGGAGCAAAATCTTAAATCGCGTTTCAAGTTCTTCTCGTGACTAGCTAAAGATATAAAGAAACACATATTTAACTTTCAGATCTGTAAGTAAGTTGTCTCAGTTACCTATGACATTAAATTAAAATAAGCAATATTTTTGAAATAGCGCAACAGCTATAATCATTTGAAGTCTATGCATAAACCCGAATTTTCGGCATTAGAAAAATGTGATGGCATGATAGATGATTAAGCACGACGTCCACTAAGATCCATTGAAAAAATCCATCGATAGATCTTTTTCCACTTTTATGTCCACTTTAATACATTATTGAGAACCGCTATGCATAATGGATTTTTGTGGACGAACGGGTGTCTAAAGATCCACTATAGGGCAATGATACACGTAAAAATAACGGATATTTTCATTTATGAAACTAGAATAATAAGATAAGAAACTTGCGATCTTCGGCTTATTGTTTATTGTTATATGTTTATTGTTATTTGGCTTATTGTTGATAGAAAAGACGTGTTGATAGAAAAGACATTCAATATCACGTCACGTGACGTGACGTGACGTGATATTGAATGTATCATGCCCTTTACTTTCATAATGGATTTTTAGACACCCGTTCGTCCACAAAAATCCATTACGCATAGCCGTTCTCAATAATGTATTAAAGTGTATATAAAAGTGGAAAAAGATCCATCGCTGGATTTTTTCAATGGATCTTAGTGGACGTCGTGTGATTGAGGCGATTGCATTGAATTATCTTCAAACAAAGTACTAAATCTGAGTATCACTTCAGGAATGTGTCGAAAAAACGAATTTGTAAGCTTCTTAGCAGTTGATAAAGCAATAAGTGAGATGATTGAGTTGGAAGATTCGCCATTTAGTTTCATAGAGTGTTGGATTCGGAAGACTTATGAAACACTTCTGCATCTTATAATTTAAAATCTCGTCAGTATTTTACTTATTTTATCTGCGACGAATCATATGGTAAAGTGAGGCAGAAAATTCTTGAATTCATGCTTGAATTGCTAAAAATATTGATTACAAAATATTCGTTACATCACTAGTAACCACAAAACATATAATTGAGTATTGAATGTATGAAAAGACATTGACAAACATCATTAACAAATAATAATTTACCACAACACTGAGTTCTTTACTAACCTGTAATGTTTTTATTGTTTGTGTGACATGGCGCTTCTCGGGTCTAACAACGTATGATAACGGAAACCAGGAATTCATATTTTCCAGTTGAACGCTTTATAAGCAATGATGCGAGCGTGTTGCACAATTAAGGTGTATCATTCACATCAACAAGATATTTAAACTAACGAATCATTCTAAATTACAGCAGTGGTGGCCATTGCAAAAGTAAAGAGGTAGTATTCTACCTACCTTCATCAAAAATATGAAACGTAGATGATTAAAAGCCTGTCCAGGCGAAGGACTTTTGTGCGCAGAGGACGACAGTCCTCTTACAACTGTATTAAATAACGCACACGATAAATAAAAGAACCGCGTACGAAAAGTCCCTCAACCAAAAGACATAGGCGGACCGGACTAGATAAAACTCAAAAGTATGGGAGAGTACAAATTATATTGTGGTACTTTAATCCCTCGTGTGCGTTATTCAATACAGTTGTAAGGGATCTATTTTGAGAGACTTTTTTCCTCTGCGGACCGAAGTCCCTCGTCTGTGCAGGTCTTATTTGTTTTAATAACGTTAGGTAAATAAATGCTAATGCCTTCAATGTGTGTTTACTTTAACACCATATATTATGTATAACAATAATGTTAAGTAATATAGCTAGCGAAGTCTCGTTTTCATAGCAAAGAAGTCTCTCTGAGTGGTTAGTGCAAGCCTCTGTTTTTAGTGAGTGATAAAATGACACGATTCTCTCCAGTGATATAGACTTTGTATTGGTAATCGTATACCATTATTTATTAAGCCATTGTACCCTATATGACCTTTTTGTATACTCTTTATCTTAATTTAATACATAGTTTTACTCTCCTATTTTTAGTCTTAGTATTGTTATCACCTACTCCATCCTTCTTCTCTATCAATTTCTATGACACGTACCCTATAAATTGTCCACTACTAAGCCCTTAGAGCTTCATATATTCTCATGTCGTCACAATCTGACTTAGTCCAATGTTCACAGTGCCCAACTCAACGGTTTTTCAAGGGGCGAAGAGGTCTCAACATCCACATCACTCGCTGCCACACCGAGCCGATTTCACACTCACTGCCTCCTCTCCAAAATATAACCTTCAACTCTTCTGCTAACCCAGACACAGATTCACTCGTCGACTTCATTTCTAAGCTGTCCAACATTCGCAAATCTACTTCCATTGTTAAACGGATTCCTCGTGGTGCAAGAATTTGTCTAGCGCAGTCCCTTTCATCCCACGTTAAAAATGTGTGCAAAAATAATAATTCAATCTCATGGCAAAAACTCTTCCTCTTCCCATTCACTCACTTTCACGCCCATAAATCTTCAAACGCTATGTCTCTGACTTCAGCTCTTAAAAAAAATACATCGAATCCCCGTGTTCCACAACCGGCACACCATCCTTGCAAAAATACTTTTAGTTTAAAAAAAGCAGTTGAGATGAAGGTTATGGATGGGGACATAAAAAATGCTGCAAAATTCTCTTTTCAGATGATACTCTCGCATCTTTCTCTGCCGAAACTCTCAAAGGCCTTCGCAGCAAGCACCCTCTTTCAGACCCCCCGTTATTTCCAAAACCACAGTTGCCCACACCGCCACTTCAAATTTCCTCGAAGGATACCCTCACAGCTATTTTATCTTTCCCAAATGGTTCTTCTGGTGGTTTGGACGGGCTCACCCCTCAACATCTAAAGGATTTAGTGGGTCCCTCTGCTGGCGACGCCGGAAGAACCCTTCTCTCCGACCTAACCGATCTCTGCAATATGCTACTCAGGGGTGATGTAGAACATTCCTTCACTCCCCTACTTTATGGCGCAAGGCTCTGTGCCTTTAACAAAAAGGATGGTGGAATCAGGCCCATTGCCATTGGCTCAACTCTGCGCAGACTTACTTCAAAATTAGCCTGTTCCCATATCATACCAACCCTCAAATCCTCATTTCAACCTCACCAACTCGGTTTCGGTAGCAAAGGAGGTTGCGAAGCGGCTGTTCACTCAGTACGGACTTTTCTGTCACAGGGTAAAGCAGACGTACTTCTTAAAGTGGATGTAAAAAACGCTTTCAATTCCCTCTGCAGAAAAACCATATTGACTGAGGCCGCATCACACATCCCACAAATTTATCCCTACGTCTGGCAATGCTACAACACACACTCAAATTTACAGTATGAAGGAGAATCCATCATCTCGGCCGTAGGGGTTCAGCAGGGCGACTCCCTCGGTCCAGCACTTTTTAGCCTCGGAATACACCCCGTCATTTCTAATTTAAACTCTGGCTGGTAGTGTAGATACTGTTAAGAACGATTTTACTAATATTATTCAACATTTCAAAAGTTTAAATTTAGATTTAAACCTTAATAAGTGCGAAATCTTCATTCCTGATAAATTCTCTATAAATGAAAAACAAAATATTATTTCAGATTTCTCATCTATAGCCCCTGGTATCCGAGTTATCCCTAGAGATCAGCTATGCCTCCTCGGAGCAGCTCTCTGTGATGATAGTATCCCACCAATTTTGGAAAATAAAATTTCTCTTTTCAACAATAATTCTTCTAAATTAACCATCTTAAATTCTCACATCGCGTACACAATCTTAAAATATTGCATGTTTGTCCCAAACTTCACATATATCCTTCGCTCCAGCCCCACCTGGAAATTTCCGACACTTCTCGAACACATTGACAAGTGCCTTAAAAATTGTCTAGAAAGCATTCTTAATTTACACCTCTCGCCCCTGTCTTGGACACAGGCTACACTCCCTATAAAATTTGGTGGTATTGGCATAAGAACTGTTTCCAGCATTTCTGCCTCGGCGTTCCTGGCATCTGTTCACAGAACTTTATACCTATGCAGTATTATTTGAAATAATGTTACACCCTCTATCGATAGTTTCCAAGTAGGTGTGCAAGTCTGGTCTTCACTTTCCTCTAATGTTGATGTCCCCACGGAACCGTCAGTACAAAAACGTTGGGACACACCATTAGTAGAAGCTACTCATGCCACATTACAACAAAATTCCTCTAGTGAACGTGACCGTGCTCGGCTTCTTGCCGTTTCATGCAAAGATTCCAGCTACTGGCTCCACACCATCCCGTCTGTCAATATTGGAACCCTCTTGGATAGCCTTAGCTTCCGCGTGGCTGTAGGACTCCGACTGGGTTGTGCAGTGTGTGTCCCTCACACATGCCCTTGTGGTAGTGAGGTCGACCGTTTTGGTCACCATGGTCTCTCGTGCCACCTTAGCGCCGGTAGGCTTTCGAGGCACAGCTCTCTTAACGACCTCATTAAAAGGTCTTTGGCTACCATCGACATTCCGTCGATCCTAGAACCAAATGGCATTGCCCGCGATGACGGTAAGAGGCCAGATGGCCTAACTCTCATTCCTTGGGAGCGTGGCCGTCCTCTTATATGGGATGCCACTTGTCGATACGCTGGCAGCCTCTCATTTAAAGGTCACGGCTGTGAGAGCGGGTGCTGCGGCAGACTCCGCCGAACAGGCCAAGCGACGCAAATATGAAGCTCTCTCCGGAAATTACATATTTGCACCGCTTGGTTTCGAAACTCTAGGACCATGGGGCCAATCCACTCAAAACTTCCTCAAGAAAATCATCCCAAAAGTAATTTCATCGACTGGTGACAAGAAGGCTGGCTCCTTCCTCGCTCAAAAGATCAGCATCACAATACAGCGAGGAAATGCAGCCAGCATTCTTGCCACAATGACCCCAGAGCCCGACCTTTTCGACCCCGCCCCTCCCACTCCACATATTTTTACTACATTTTGAATTTTTGTACATATAGAATAATGTTAGAATTACTAAATTGTAAGTATTATAAACTAAATTAAAAACACAATATAGCTAATTAAAAATTTCAAAATAACTAACTACTAACCAAACGCAAATAAGAATTAAATATGAAACTTCAAACTCAACATAATCTATCTTACGCAAGTCTGTTGGCAGCCTACAGCACCTTTGTACAGTAAGCTCCCATTCAAGCTTTACATTTACACTATGAAAACCGCCACTATTACGAGCGACATAAGAACGGTCCAAAGGTCAAACAGTATGATAAGGAGCTTAATGTACTTGTATTTCTCTATACCAGTGGTTCTAAACCGGTGGTCCGCGGACCACTGGTGGTCCCTAGAAGTAGCCGAAGTGGTTCGCGAAGCCATCCGAAAAATAATATTATAGATATAACAAACAATCCTTTATTCACTTTGTTCATATACTCTATATTGGGCTAGAGTTGGTGGTCCATGGCTAGACATATATGTGTAAAATGGTCCCCCGTCACTAAAAGGTTGAGAACCACTACTCTATACATACTACTACTACCACTAAACAGAAAACGCTAACAATACATTTTTTTACTTTTGGGTCAGCGACGCGGAAGTGACACAGCACTTGTTCGCCACCTACGCTGTAGAAAAAAAAAGGAACTTAGCTGCGCTAATAATATGCGATATAAAGGCGATTTTCTGCGCCTTGAGAAGGGTTCGCAAAATAATTCATAGATAACAATTAACAGTAACGAGGTGCTAAACGTTTCACACACGGTAAGTCGCGAGTTCCATTGTGCCAGCGAAGGCGCGCCATTGGCTGCGACGCGTGGGCCATGCGCGGTTTTCCTCGAAGCGGTGCATGACGTCACCCAGCGCGGCCGTACTGCTGTTTTCCTGCTGTGAACCCGCTCCGCTACCATACTTTGTTTACAACGCACATATGTATAATTTGTCAAATTAGTTCCGAATGTCAGCTTTAACTGGCGTTGGAATGTCGTTATGAACAAAGAACACTTTTAAATGTGTATTTTTGCAAGGGCTTTATAATGCAGTACTTTAGTACGTACGCAACACAATCTTGTTTATTATCCTAACACTGGCATGGATAGACTCGTTTAAGAAAAAACTTCTGAGCAGGTCCCAATAAAACTGGTACCGTCACTCTCTAGGAATCATAAAACTGGTACCTACTTAAATAGTAAGAAGATATATCGAGTGCTAAATAACTCGAGTGTTACTTTTAAAACAAAATTCGAACAAAATCATTTCGTTTTTTTTGTCTTAATGCTCTAAGAATGAGTGGATGGACAACCGCTGATTTTATAGTGTTGTTGTAACGAGCAGCTTGAATATACACCACTGACTGCAGAAGTATCTTCATTTCTCGGAAGATTGTAGTAAGGAAGAAGAAGCCCATCGGAGGGATGCTGTGAGTAGTTGTGCTGGCGGAGAGGGGCGCCGGGCTGAGGGGGGCCGGCGCAAGCGAGAACTATACTATACACAGAAGATGTAATAGTACTCCGTAACTATGCTGCATGTTTGCCGTTCGCAACCTATCTACATACTCGTAGATAAATACTGCTCTTTCTGTGATGTTATGTGATGTGTTGCAACTCAGCTAAGATGCAGACTCGTTTAAAAAATACATACCATAAGGCTCTGTCTCGGACATCTAAAATGGATATAGAATCAAAACCAATTACAATATTCGTAGTAAAAGTAAGTACGTTTTGAGAGCAATTGGATTTATAGGTAAACATGACCCACGAAGAGATAAAATATTCACAAATAGTTCTGAGAAGGAGAGCTTAGTTAGACAACCCTAATTAGTAAAATAAACATTTATGTATAACATTAATATTATTACACTTGGTTTGCACACGTGTTTCACGTTTCAAAAACATAAAGCAGTGCTTTTGAATAACAACTTCAATAATTAAACATCGAGAAATTAAGTACCTACTGTAGTTAAATGTAAAATACTTCCTACCTGAGAATAATGTTTAAATTCTGTTGTTTAACCGATTTTTATAAATAAATGTTTGTTACATGGTAACTAATAATAAGCTAAAAATCGAAAGTCAACTTTACACCTGAATTCCTCAACTACATAGGAGACACAATCCCACCTCTAATGGTATAAGAACATGTTTGTTTAATCTGTAGTTAAAAAAGGCTTTAGTGACTGACTGAGGTATAAACGGAGAGCCCAAACTACTGGAGCTAGAAGCATGAAACTCGGTACAAGGGTTCGGTGGCTTATGTAGGCGCCCACTAACTAAGCATTTTTCTAAATTCCTACAGGTAGCTTAGAAAACCCTACCAAAAATAAGGCAAAACCGATGAAGCCAACGAGGTGAAAAAACATTGCGAGCGTAAAATTCTACTGTCAAATCTGTTACATGAATATTAGTGTCAGATATTATTTTATTTTATTTTATTTGGAAAACAAACAGCTACACAATATGGTATGAGAACAGGAGTGTGTAAACACTTAGCCTAGGAGTTTCCACTGATAAAAAACAACGAATATGACAAAGTTTGGAGTAAAAAAAAAAACACAGATAATAATAATACTAAAAATCAGATCAAAGCCATATCATCATATTAACATAATAGAAATAAGCACTTAAGAGTTACCAAAAGTAGGGTAAGTACCCATATATAATATAAGCACATATATGAAAGAGGAAAATAAAATAAATAAATAAAATAGCACAGGATGGTTAATTATATACTTATAATTATTAAAGCCGGGTTATATAAAGAATTTTTTACTTGCTAGAATTTTAAATGCGTTTTGTTTCATCATAAATATGTCTACATTTTGTGAATATGTTTTATTAAAGAAATCTGCTGAACGTATAAAGAAAGAGTTGTGGCGATATTTAGTGGAACAAGGGGAGTTTTCTAACTGAAGATAGTTTCTACGCGTAATTGATCTAAGAGGTACCACAAAACTAATTCTTGCTAAAAGGGATGAGGAGTCAATAATATTAATAATAATGTTATGCAGGAAAGTCAGATCGGCCGCTTCACGTCTCAACGATAACGGCAACATGTGGTGGTGTTTACAGCTCGGAAGATATTCTGTACTCTTGATTTTAAATTTATAGTTTAGAAATCGTAGAAACTTTTTCTGAGGCTTTTCAAGAATATCAATGTATTTATCGAAGCAAGGATTCCAGACTTGTGACGCATATTCGAGGTGGCTGCGAACTATGGAGCAATAAAGAATCTTTAGCGTTTTAACAGACTGAAAATCCTTAGTGACACGCATAAGGAACCCCAAACTTTTCATGGCTTTGCTTGATATATTGGCAATATGTTTATCAAAAAGTAGCTTCGAATCTAAGATTATTCCGAGATCAGTTACATTGTTGCATCTTATTAGAACTTGATCATTGATCTTATAATTGACTATTATAGGTGCAGGAGATCTAGTGAATGTGATACATAAACATTTAAGAATATTTAAATCTAATTTGTTTTTAGTGCAGTAATTGAGAAGATTATCTAGATCTGATTGAAGTTCTATAGTATCTAGTGTATTATTTATATTTTTAAAAATTTTCATATCGTCAGCAAAGAGAAGAAAGTCGGAGTGTTTGAAGCAGGAGTCAATATCGTTTACGAAAAGGGCAAAGAGAAGAGGACCGAGTATTGATCCCTGAGGAACCCCGGAGGGGATGGGTGACGATGCGGACACATACCCATGAAGGACCACAGTTTGGCATCGGTCTTCGACATATGAAGTGAACCACCTGAGTAGGTCTCCTCGTATACCGGCCGCATATAACTTCGCGAGCAGAATAGTATGATCTATTCTGTCGAATGCTTTGCTGTAGTCAGTATAGACCGCATCAACCTGGCCACCCGCCTCCATGCCCGCAGTGACTTTATCTATGAACGATATAAGATTGGTAGTAGTCGATCTTCCCTTCAAAAAGCCATGCTGTTGGGGTAGAAAGGTATTTTTAAGCGTGGCATATAGCTGATCATGTATCACTTTTTCAAAAAGTTTAGCCACAACACACAATTTAGATATTGGTCTATAGTTACATATATCACGCTTAGAACCTTTTTTATGAATCGGTGTTATATTAGCCGATTTCCATTTTTTTGGCATAAATCCTTCATTAATAGACCTCCTGAAGAGCAAACTGACCGGAACCGTCAGGCTTTTTGCACATTTAGCTAAAATATATGGGTGTATCCCATCTGGACCTGCTGACTTTTTACAATCAACTGATTTTAAAAGCTTAAATATCTTTGACTCAACCACTTCAATGGAGCAAATATCTACAGGTGATTCACAAGGTGAGGTAGCGGTTGATGCTACGGAAGATGAAGATGGTAAGTAATTAGCGTTAAAAAATTGCGCAAAAGCATTGCATATTGCATCACCAGATGTAACACTTGAGTTGTTGTAAGACATAGTCGAGGGATATGAATTATGGTGCTTATTGGATTTAATAAATGACCAAAAAGCATTAGGGTTATCACGAATAGATTCCTCTACATTCTTGATATAATCCAAATAGCAATCATGCTCCACTTTTTTAGCTCTGTCCCGTAATATCTTAAAAGAGTTGCTGTCAGCTACATTATTATAAACTTTAAACTTTCTATGATATTTGTTTTTTTCTTTCAAGATTTTTAACAGGGCTGGCGAGTACCATGGGGGATAGACACTCGGACGTATACATTTAGATGGAACAAAATTATCTCTGAGATCACAAATTAACTTAGTAAATAATTCAACCGCTTCATCAATGCTGCCCCTGGAAAGTAGCAAATTCCAATTCTTTGTGTCCAGTTCCTTACATATGGCAGGATAGTCACCTTTATTATATAAAAATTTTGTTATAGGCTTAGATAATAGAGTGGTTGATTGAATAAAAAGGGGTTTACAGATTAGGGCTGGGTGATACTTGTCTTCTACTACAAGAGGATCTAAGCATTTATTCACTGAAACCTCATCGTTACAAAGTACCAAATCCAAAATATTATTATAAAAATTCAACACATTATTATATTGAAACAAACTATTCAAGTTAAGAAGATCTATTAGTTCCGAGTGGTTAGTATTAGCGATGTTATAGCTCGGAGTGAGATAGGAATTATCGTTTGTTGCTCTCCATTTAATATCACTGAGATTAAAGTCGCCCAAAATTATTATTTTATCATCGGGATTATTAGATGTTAAAGTAAACACTTTCTCACAAAAATTACTCAGTTGAGACGTAAAGGAGTACCCTAGATTTTGAGAACATAAATAAATACAGCCCAAATGCACATTTAGCGGAGTTTTGCTGATACTGGAAGTAATTTTAACAGTTAACCAAATATCCTCGGCTGTGGAATGCAAATCGGGGCGCGCGCGCACAGACAGGTCCCGTCGCACGGCGATAAGAACACCACCGCCGCGCGCCTGGCCGACACTCGCGTAGTCCCGATCGCGCCGCCAAACCGTGTACACGTTACTAAACAGTTCCTCACATTTTATTCCATCGAGTAGCCAGGTCTCAGTTAACACGACGATATCGTAATTACATAACTGTAAATTTCTTTTAAATTCAAGCGTTCTTGTTCGCAAGCCCCTAACGTTTTGATAATAAATGTTAAGCATCATGAAATTCATGAACACTCACCGGCCAAGTCTTTGTTTGGCCGGAAAGTGCAGCGATACTTAAAAGTGTTTTTATGGTTTTGCAAAACGTTAGAGGCTTGCGACCGAAACGCCAGAAAAATATTATAATGGTGAATAGTGAACGATTGTCGTGTCAACAGAACCGGACCCCCAGTAAAACAACAATTTGTGTAAAGTGAATTAATTTGATTATAAGTAAGATAAACGAGTGAGGTTAGAATTATTGTAAAAATAGATACAATATAGCAATGGAATATACACTTTTCTAGTTTTATGTTGTACTGGTTTGGCTGGGCGAAACGTACAGAATAAATAGCTATTAAAATGTATGATTTAAGTTCAGAGTGTATGATGAAACAAACGCGTAAGTATAATATGGTTATGTGGAAATTATGATTAAGTGACAAGCAAAAAGTGTTTATATGGAAAATAGTATGAGTAAGCTTATAGTTAGTAAATAATAGTATGTAGGTACTCACCTTTGTTAGGGTTAGGAAAATAATTAGTGACTTGAATCGATAATATGGCTTTAATATACAATAGGTTATTATGTTACGGTTAAAAAAAAATATATAAGACAGTTTACTAAGGCATGCGTTAAATAACAAAGTAATATAGGTAAAACGGTCGGGTGACAGTCATTTTAACTTTTTGAGATCCTCTTCGCACTGGATTTGAATAAAGGGAGATGTATCATTTTTCCGTACCATGATCTTACAATTTTGAACCCAGATGAAACGGTGGTTAAGATCATGCGCAATCTTCTTAGTTTTTGTTAACAGCTGCTTATTTTCACGGGTGAGATGATCATTAACGTAAATTCTACTTGATTCTCCCTGGAAGCCCAAGTCATCGGCAGTCATGTCTTTTTGCGATTTAGCAGCCGCAACAAAATTTTCTTTAGTAATCCTGCCCGTGAAACCGACGATGATTGGTTTTGTTTTGGAGTCTGACCGGGCGCGGGTGATGAAACTAATGTTTGCTGGGACGATGACTTGCCCGAAGAGCTGTCCGAGCCTACTCACGAGAGTTAATAAATTTTCATTTTTCTTTTGGGGGACTCCTTTAATCTCGACATTGTTGAGCCGATCCCGTTGCTCCCGTGTAAGAAGATCCAACGAAATTTTATTTATTTGTTCGTGTAAGTGGGGGTAGTTGTTATTTTCTTTACAATTAGCTTCCAGACTAATGATTCTTTCCTCCAATTCTACAGTTTTCATTTTGAAATCAGTAATCTCACCCTGAATAAGTGACATTCCGTTCTCATAACTTGCCATTCTGGATTTAATGTCCTTCACGTCCTCCATCAGCGCGGGCAGCGGTTCTAGGCGTGTGTTAATTCCGGCTACACCTTCACGTAGCTCGTGCAACACCACATCTAGCGTTGCGGCAGTTGGTAGAAGTTGTGGTCCTGAAGGTGTTGCAGGCGATTCTTCTCTCTTGCACGAGGAACACAAAAGTTGGGATTGCCTCTGAGCACCTAGTTTCCTAAAGTTTTTTTCTGTGATGTTCGCACACGTAAAGCAATAACAATCTCGACATTTGGAACACTTCACACCCTCCGAGACGTCTATGTTACAGCTGGGACACGTATACATCATATTCTTCGAAAATTTACTCGTTCCGCGATTACAGTTTAGGGAAATATTAGCGCATAGGTGACGACGTATGCTTACTGCGCAGCGTCGCGGAGCGAACTGAATTATATTATCAACAGAAAATTCGCGTGAAAGTTCAAAATTTTTTAATATATTTACTATGCTAAAGCAAAAGATACAAGCCCATACAACCAATTTGTTCTCGCGTGTAATTTTTTTCTGTTTATGTGTTGAAGTTGAAAGTTCTCATTTTAACCGACTTCACAAAAAGGAGGGGGTTATCAATTCGACTGTTTGTTTTATGTTTGTTATCTCATACATAACTCTGTCATTTAATAAACAATTTGGAAAAATATTTTTTGTTTAAGATTGTATACTTCTTGATTGGTCTCATTGTTAACAAGTCAGGATCTGGTGGTGGGATCCCAGGAAAATCAAGATAAAACCTTAAAAGGGGTTAGAAGATATTCGTATAAAGGGTGGCGCTAACACCAGCCGCCATTTTGTTTTTTTATTAATTGCGGTGCACAACATTGGTTATATTTTTTACCGACGAAAAAACGGAGTAGGTACTCAATTCGACGCGTATATTTTTTTTAATATATGATCACGCATAACTTTTTACAGAAAACTCCGATTTTGATGATTTTTTTTTATTGGAAAGGGTATACCCCGAGGGTAGTCCCATTTAAATTTGAAAAAAAAATTCCTACCCTAAGGGTAGGAAAACAGGAAATTATTGTTGATTTACTCACTAATTGTGATCAATGACCCACGCATTACTTTTTACAGAGTGATCCGATTTTGATTATTCTTCTTTTATTTGAAAGGGTATACCCCGAGAGTAGTCCCATTTAAATTTGAAAAAAAAAATCCTACCCTAAGGGTAGGAAAACAGGAAATTATTGTTGATTTACTCACCAATTGTGATCAATGACCATGCATTACTTTTTACAGTGATCCGATTTTGATGATTCTTTTTTATACCCCGAGGGTGGTCCCATATAAATTTAAAAAACAATTCCAACCCTAAAGGTACAAAAATGGGGGATAATTGATAATTCACTCACTGATTGTAAAATTAATAGATGAAAGTCACAAAAAAATATAAAATAAAAACTTTTTAACAAAAAATTGAACCGCCGAAAAAACTAAAAAGCAAAAACACTGAAAAGTTAAAAATAATATAAGAATAGGTACAGACAATATCACACTTATGGGGATTGGAGTCGCTCACGTCCGTAGGTTTTACCCTCGAGACCCTACACGTGATCCCCGGGTGGTGCTAATCGAGTGACCAACTTCTGGTGGTAGGGCTTGAAAAACCCGACTGGCTAGCGACCACCGTGCGCATGATGTAAAACCCGTCAAGTGGCCATTTTTGTCCGCGTTTCGGGATCAGTCTGCGCACAGCCAGAGCTTGAGGGGTCGTTGCTGCGATTCGTATGGTATGTGCGGGCTTCCGTCGACCCAGTGCCAGGTTGACTGCGTTGACCCTCCGCCCAGGAAGACCCGAAGAAACGGCTGTTCCGCTGGCCGCCCGTGGTATAGTACAGGGGCCCAAGCGGACCTAACCAGTCCGTGAGGCTGCCCCACCATGCCACGCATAATCTCGGGGTGGTCCGTCGTGCCGGTTGGTGACCGGACGGTGGGTCCCGGCGGCCACTTCCGGGGGGGTTCGGGGGCCCTTCCGTGCGGAGGGTCAGCGCAAATCAGCTGTCGGCTGTTCCCTGGCGAAACAGGCCTACACACATTAACTATGCGAAGCGCAGCAAGGACACCTCAGTTTCACGCCTCTCACTCCAATAATTATGGCAGCGCAAAATATTAAGACTGGTCGTACAGCGGTGCATTATCCCACCAAAACACCATTATTCGAGGTGGGGCTCGCTAACATCCGCGGGCTCCACTCTAACCTCTTAGCTGTCCACCACCATCTCGAGACAGCCCGTCCAGCAATGCTGTTTTTGACGGAGACGCAAATTATCTGCCCGGCCGATACAAGCTACCTTAATTACCCCGGCTACGCTCTTGAGGAGTCCTTCAAGGCGAAGGCTGGTGTTTGCTTGTTCGTCCGGGCGGACGTTTGCTGTCGTCGCCTGCGCTGTTTGGAGGAACCTTCCTTTTCCTTCCTTGCGGTACACGTCGATTTTGGCACTCATTGCCGTGTCTACGTCTGCGTCTACCGTTCCCATCGTGGTGACTTGGAGACAACTCGACTTTTTGAACATCTAAGTCGGGTGGCAGATGACGCGCAGGAGCGATTTCCTTCCGCCGAGCTGGTGTTTTTAGGGGACTTCAATGCTCACCACGAGTTGTGGTTAAGTTCCTCTAAAACTGACCATGCGGGTAGGACTGCCCACGCATTCGCTCTCACGCACGACCTGACACAATTGGTCACCCAGAACACCAGGGTACCAGATATTATCGGTCAAGCGCCCTCTTTATTGGACCTTCTGTTGACAAATCGCCCTGACGGATATCAGGTGGTGGTTCGAGCTCCACTAGGATCTTCGGATCACTGCCTGGTATCCGTCTCAGTGCCTCAGGCGTCACGACCGTCGCCTGTGGTTGCAGCACGCCGTCTGTGGCACTATGCGTCAGCAGATTGGGACGGTATGCGGGATTATTACGCATCTGTTCCTTGGTGGCAGCGCTGTTTCAATAGGATGGATCCGGACTCCTGCGCTACCTCTGTTGCTGACGAGATCATACTAGGAATGGAATATTATATTCCGCATTCCAATCTCGTCAGTAGAGGCAGACGTAACCTCTGGTTCAATCGCGAGTGCGCCTCTGCTGTTGAAAACAAACAGCTGGCTTACCGCGCTTGGATCAGAGGCCGAGCATCTAAGGATCCCAATACAAGCCTACTGAAAACAGCCTACAATAATGCCACCAAGTTATGTAAGAGGGCTTACATTAGAGCGGATGCTCAGCGCATTGCACAAGTGGGCCAGGAACTGCTATCGCACCCTACGGGTAGCCGTTCTTTTTGGCGCCTGGCCAAAGCTGTGCAATCAAACTTCTGCCAACCCTCGCTGCCACCGCTGAGACTTGCCGATGGCTCACTTGCTCATCAGCCGCAGGAGAAAGCCGACCTCCTGGCAAAACTCTTTGCGGCTCATTCCCGTGTCGATGACTGTGGTACACAACCTCCGAAACTGTCCCATTGTGGCAGCACCATGCCCGATATCCGTATCAGACAGCGTGATGTGCGGGCGGAGCTCCAGTCGATCGATACTCGAAAAGCAAGTGGACCAGACGGCATTCCTGCGATTGTTCTTAAGAAGTGTGCAGCGGAGTTGACTCCGGTCCTTACGCGTCTATACCGTCTGTCGTTCTCTGCTGGTTCAATTCAATTCAATTCTTTAATGCATTCCACAATGTTTTCATGATGGTAAAAATTGTACATAGTAGGTATCAATTATGGACCCTGTAGGGCACAGCATAGCTAGGAGAGAGGACGAAGGCGGTGATTATGGAGTTATCTAATGTCTTTTCTAAAATTAATTATAAATTGTGGGAAAATTAATTAAATTATAGTTCAATAAAATTATAGGATCAAAAATAGGTGTCATTTTATAGGTGTTAATTAGGTATCGCATTAAGTATGCGAATATTTAATGTCCTTTTTAAAATAAGTTGTTAATTATATGGTAAAGTAAATTTAATATTACAATGAAATTATAGGATTGATAATAGGTATAATTAAATAGGAATTAATTAGGTATTATATTATTAATTTTATAAATATTAAATGTCTCTTAAAAGTATTGGATAAGATTACATTATTAATACAATAAAATTATAAAATTAAAGGATTGGTCATATGTGTAATTATGTAGATGTTAATTATTATATTAATTAGGTAAATATTTTATGTCTTTGCTAAAATAAGCTGTTTATAGGTTAAAATGTTTTTGATAAAATGTCAAATGTATGTATAATGTGTCATTGTGATATTGTATTATCGTATGTAGGTTTCAATTATTATACTAATTTGTCATTTAAATATTCGTTAATACTATAATAGGACTTTTTCAATAATAACTGTTTTAGTTTATTAATGAAAATATTCAATTTGTTTTCATTTTTTATAACCGCTGGTAACTTATTATAAATTTTTATTGACATGACTAGAGTACTGGAAGAGTGCATTGTAAGTTGTGAAGTTGGCAGGTTAAGCCTATTTTTATGTCTCAGTGTAAATTTTGCTTGGATGTCTCCTCTTTTACTGTAAAGGTCAGAATGCTCGCGTACAAATTTGCACAGTTCTATAATATAAAGGCAAGGCAATGTGAGAATATTTAAATTTTGGAAGTGGGGTCTACAACTTTCTTCTTGATCGATATTAGTTAATATTCTAATTAGTTTTTTCTGCTGGAGAAGTAGTGTAGATACATCGGTACTATTTCCCCATAATATTACACCGTATTTGAGCCATGCATTTGCATACGCATAATATGTGACCAAGGCTGTTTTCAGGTCTGTAGTTTTTTTAATCTCGCGTAGGGCGTATGAAAATTTGGAGAGTTTGGCTCGTACTTTGTCTATATGACATTTCCAATTAATATGTGAGTCTAATGCTATTCCTAATAATGTAGCTTTGTTGACAACTTCTATCGCATTGTCTTGGTATGTTATGCTAATATTCAGTGATATTTTTTGTCGAGGGTGGAAGGTTATTACTTTAGTTTTTTTGTAGTTAATTTCTAAGTTATGTCTTGACATCCAGTTCGTTATGTCATTTAGTAGAGAACGTATTTTGTCATTTAGGTTAATGCTACTGTCATCTGAGGTAATTATTGATACGTCATCTGCGAATAAGACGCTTGTTTCTTTTATGTTATTTGGAAGGTCATTTATGTACACAAGGAATAGGAAGCAGCCCAATACGCTTCCCTGTGGTATTAAGGCGTTAATAATTTTGGTATCCGATCTAATTAATTCAATTTCATTAGTTTTATGGTTGTATGATTCTATTTCGACTTGTTGTTCTCGATGGTCTAGATAAGATGCGAGCCATTCATAACATTTACCGCGAATTCCTATATTATACAGCTTTTGTAATAAAATGTCAAATTGTACTCTATCATAAGCTTTTGTCATGTCTAATAATAATCCAATGGCGTATTTTTTTGAATTTATAATATTAATAGCTTCCTGAATAAATTTATATACGGCTAATGTTGTGGAACGGTTTTTACGGAAACCGTATTGTGAGTCAGAAAATATAGAATATTTCTCACAGAAATTATAAACTCTAACGCACATGGCTTTTTCTATTATTTTTGACGCTGTTGGTAGTAAAGCGATAGGCCTATAGTTATTTGGGTCAAGTTTGGAGTTTTTTTTTGTATATTGGCTTTATTAGAGATTTTTTTTAAATGTTTGGAAATATACCTTCCTCAAAACTTTGATTAATCAATAAATAGAAAGGAAGTGTTAGTTCTTCTGCACAACGTTTTATTAAAGATGGGGGAAGCTCGTCTACACCATGACTGTGTTTGTTTTTTAAGTTTTTTATTATTTGGTTTACTTCATATGGGTCTACAGGTTTTAGAAAAATTGAATTTTCATTACGAGGTAGCATAGGGAGATTTTAAAAACCCATAGATTGGTTGTTGTTAGGATTTCCAATTGAAGCAAAGAATTGATTGAAAATATTTGCTACATCCTTGGGTTCAGCTGTTGTTCTATTGTTCGTGTGTAAGGTAACGTTACGTTTGTCGTTTTTAGTTTTTTTATTAGTTTGTTGGTTAATTATGCTCCACATTGTTTTAACTTTATTGTTTGATTTTAAAATTTTTCCTTTATAATGTAATTTCTTTGAGGTGTTTATAACATTTTTTAAAGTTTTTTCATATTTTTTATAATACTGGGTTAAGGTCGGGTTTTTGGATTTATTTGTAAGTATCTTGAGTAATCTCTTGTTCCTGCATGATTTTTTTATACCTACGGTCAGCCAATATTTTTTATATGTTTGTTTTAGTTTTATTTTACGTAGTGGTATAGTTAGGTTTAGAATATTTGTGAGTGTATCATTAAATGCTACATAGTTTTCGTTAATATTATTTTCTTTGAGTATTATTTCATTCCATTTAACACTTTGTAGTTTAGATTTAAATTTTTGTATGTTAGTGTTTGTGAATAGCCTTTTTCTAATAATCCATGTAGTTGGAGTTGATTTTTTTGGCAAGATAAGGTGTAAAATAACACCACTATGGTCAGAGAAACCCAGGTCTTCTACTGTTGTGGACATGTCTTTATATTTGAAATTTGTGAATATTAGGTCAATACAAGTAGAGGTTCTTGGTGTAATTCGTGTAGGTGTTGTAATGTGTTGGGTTAAATTATGTTCTTGCATTAAATTGAGAAATTGTTTTGTTTTTAAGTTATCTGAAAGTATATTTATGTTAAAATCACCTCCTATAATCACATTTAATTTGGAATATGTATTAGTTATATATTTTAAAATGTTACCTAATTGCTGATAGAACGCTTCCTCCTCTCTTCTATTCCAATACATTGTTACAATTAATAAATTTTCTTCTGGGAGTTCAGTAGCACACAACTCTATAATATACTCTATTGACATGTCAGTAATATCATTTCGCGGTATGTGGTGTAGGTGTTCCTGAAGAAAGATGCAGATGCCTCCGCCTGTACGACTCTTTCGGCAGTATGAAGACGCAATTTTGTAACCACGGAAATCTATTGAATCAAGCTTATCTTGCGTGAGCCAGGTTTCTGTTATACCTAATGCTTTGTATGATGACTTTTGTGTAAAAAAGGTTTCAAATATATCTTTTTTATTATTTAGGCTTTGCATGTTCTGGAATATAATTTTAAAAGGTGTGTCCATATCCTTATTAGCGAAACGAATGGTTTGTTGGTTCATTCATTGTCGTGTTATGCGTTTTGTCAAAACTTGTCGTGTCCAATATATTATCCATTTGCTGGCTTTGGGTATTCACGTTTTTTATTTCATTATTATCTCCTATTTTGGTAAGTTTTCCATTTATATATAGTTGGTTCTGTCTAATAACTGCGTGTAAACCATTTTTCCTAGCTTGAAGCATCCTTTCTCTCAATTGAGCTCTTTCCTTTCTTAAGTTTGAATCTAAAAATTCGGATATGTAGAGTCCGGTTCCACGAAAGTACTGGCTGTTATTAATAATATTCGATGATACTCTCTTACTGATAAGCTCGATAACAACTGGTCGATTTTTTGTTCCCAGTTTTCCAACTCTGCGTATGTCCTCGATGTAGCCAGTTAAGTCTATGTTGGCGATTTCATAAAAAATGTCTATTAATCTGTTGTGAAGTTCATGCTCAGGTTCTTTATAATTTTCTATAAGGCCGTATAGGACGACTTTTCTACGGTTTATATCTTGTGTATATTGTGTTTGCAATGGTTGTGATATTTTTTTTATTTGTTTATTTAGGTTTTCGCTTTCTGTCTGTAATTGTTCTATTTTTTTATTTATATTATATATTTCTAATTTACGTTGGTCATTTTGAGTTATTAAGGCTTTCGTTATCTGATCAAAATCTTGTTTTAATTTAGTAATAGCTTTCTCAATACCCGTACGGATTGTATTTTGGAGTTCTTGTATTATTGAGCTGTTATTTTCCTTCAATCTCTGAACAATTAATTGGCTTAAATTATCCATTGTATATCCCAATTTACCACAAGTAATACAGTTTTTTTCAGTTTGAATTGTATCTCCTAATATACTCAAGTCTTCAGAGCTAACAGTGTCATTATGTGATTGTTGAGTTTTAGACCTTATAGTTACCTTATTTATGCCAATTGGAGATTCTGTAATTTGGTTATAGTCAGGGCCCAGTGAAGATCGTATTGGGGTGTCTATATTCCCAGTTTTCGGGATTTTAGATATACACAATTGACACCTCCACGCCTTTTTAGCTTCAAGGCTCATAGCTTTCGAATAGTACTCTTTTGAAACTCCAGCGCATTGCAAGTCGTATTTACTTTTACAAAGAGAGCAAGTTAGGCTCTCTTTTACAGACAATTTTTGTTGACATCCTGCACAAAGCAATGTAGGTGCCATTTGTTTTTATGAGTAATATTTATTTTATAATTTGCGACACCTAGTGTCAATCAGAAGAATTAGTAGTATAGTAAATGATAAGCAGGCGTCAGTGTTGTCTAAAGTACCCGCTAGTTACGGTAGATGGCAGTGTCGGTGAAGACTGTGGGATGACTTTGTATTTATTGAGTTTATTTTATCAGATGTTATATTATTGCAGTAAAATGTGTACCTTTTGGATTTATTCTTCTAAAATACTCGCTACTTCGTCAGGCAAGATTATTTTTCGTAATATTTCAGCAGTTTCAATCACAAACTTCCAAATAGTACGATCGTTGTTTGTTTTGTTTTGTTATGATTTCTTCTGTACCTTTGAATATTATAAGTGTACTCCAATGTCACTCACTCACTATCATTTGAACTTTAGTTTTGACACAATTTCGTTATTTATTGTTCACTGACTATTTTTTTACGATATAAATTATACGGAGCACCTTATACGTCACGCACGGTCGTCTACCCTCCCGGTTGTGTGCCGAAATCTTGGAAAGAGGCCAATGTCCAGCCGGTTCCCAAAAAGGGAGATCGTTCTGATCCGGCTAACTATCGCCCTATAGCTGTCACTTCCATTTTGTGTAAAATCATGGAGATGATCCTTAATACACAGCTGATCCGTTACCTGGAAGGTCACTCGTTACTTAATGACCGACAGTATGGGTTTCGTCCTAAACGGTCAACAGGTGACCTTCTAGCGTTCCTTTTGCACAAATGGGGTGAATCTATCGATAAGCGCGGCGAATCGGTGGCTATTAGTCTCGACATCGCCAAAGCTTTTGATAGAGTCTGGCACAAGGCTCTTCTTTCCAAGCTTCCGGCATACGGATTATCCGCGCAGTTCTGTACGTGGATTGCCAGCTTCCTCCACGAGCGTAGAATTCGCGTTGTCGTTGACGGCTGCGCTTCGCGGTTCGTGGCAGTGAACGCTGGTGTTCCGCAAGGCTCCGTTCTATCCCCCACATTGTTTCTTCTGCATATCAATGATATGCTTTCCTTGGGAGCTATACATTGCTATGCAGACGACAGTACAGTGCATGGGGGATATCACGGAGCCTCGGGGGCTGCTCGTGGTGATATTGGTAGGGAAAGGCAGAATCTTATCATTGAGCTCAACAGGACGCTGGACCTCGTCTCCGAATGGGGCTCCAACAATCTTGTTAAGTTCAATGCTAAGAAAACACAGGTGTGCGTGTTCTCGGCGAAAAGGTCACCTTTCCTCCCCCTTCCTTCTCTTCAGGGCACAACCCTTCACACACAGAGCAACATCACCTTGCTCGGAATGAACATTCGCTGCGATCTGAACCCCAGAGACTACATCGAATCCGTCATAACTACTGCCTCACGGAAACTCGGTGTCCTGAACAAGGTGCGTAGGTATTTTGCGCCGGACCAACTATGCTTGTTGTATAAAACTCAGGTTAGGTCTTGCGTGGAATATTGCTCGCACCTTTGGGACGGCTCCGCTCAGTACCTCCTCGATGCTCTGGACAGATTGCAGCGTCGCGCTATTCGCATAATTGGCGATGTAGAGGCAACTAACACCCTCGAGCCTCTACAACTTCGTCGTGACATCGCCTCTCTTAGCGCCTTTTACCGAATGTTCCATGGGGAATGCTCTGAGGAGTTCTTTAACCTTATCCCTCCCTCTCCATTCCTTAACAGAAACACGCGTAAGGGCCTTCGGAGTCATCCGTACACTGTGTCCTCCTTTTCACACCGTACCAAGAAATTCCAAGATTCCTTCTTCTGTCGTTCATCCCACACTTGGAATTCTCTACCTGCGCACGTGTTTCCTCCATCCTACAACATGGGTTCCTTCAAAAGAGGCGTGAAAAAGCATCTTTTGGGCCGGCAAGGGGCGGGCAGGTAGGAGAGTGGATGTCGTCCCTACTCTATCTGTCAACTCATTTGGGCCTCTTTCACCGCTTAACATCAGGCGGGAGGAGGTCATTTGCCGGGCCATCCATAAAAAAAAAAAAAAAAAAAACACTTCTATATTGAAGTCGGTGTCAAACGATGATCTCCTAGAAAGTGTTAAAATTTGTCACCGACTTCAATATAGAAGTGAGATATTGTTTGTACCTATTCTTATATTATTTTTAACTTTTCAGTGTTTTTGCTTTTTAGTTTTTTCGGCGGTTAAATTTTTTTTAGATACACTTATACAAATAAAAAAATATGTGTAACATAATATCCTAAAGCGTCAGGTTTCGGAGTTATTTACCGAAAACAGAAACTGGATCCGATTTAGGGCGCCTTTACAGGAATAAACATTACCTACGATGTAATACTTATGATATAATCATATCCACAAAGCCTTACCTAACCCCTATTTCACCAACCCTGACAGATGCGACGATTGTCAAAATATATATACAGTGTCCCTAAAACAATGGATAAACCTGAAACTATAGATAGACTACATCATGGCCTCCCTTATCTCAAATTTTGACCTAGATGTGAAAATATTACGGTTTCCGAGATTTTTATTGTTTTTGTATTTTTTGAAAATTACCAAGTGCGATACAAATGTAGAGGTTTTTCGATTTCTTTTTTTCAATTTCACAAGCGATAGTTCAGCTATCAAAATCAAAGACTTTTAACAAACTAGTTAAAAGTATAATATCAGCTACAGTGTAAAAAAATGTAGTACGCTCATCATGCCCATCATTTTTAAAACTTGCTTAGGTATTTTAGATTCCAAAAAGATATCATAAGCCTAGGCATTCTGTATTTTTTTAATCTTATGACTACTTGAATATCAAATAGTATAAAAACTTTAAAAAACTGTGTCGTAATAATTACTTTAAGCAGCAATAATTCCCTAAATTCAATATGGCCGCCGCTTAAAATGGCAGATAAAATTTCGTTTGTCATCCCAATAATATGAGTTGAGTAGGCATCAAATAAAAAGGCCTAAAGAGTAGAGCACATTGCCCTTAATTCAATATGACTGCCGCTTACAATTACAGAGATAAGTTTCACATCCCAATGTAGGTATCAAATGAATGATCTCGAGTATTAGTGCACTATTACTCTAGCAACATTACTCTAGAAGTCTAGATTTAATATGACTGCCACTCAAGATATTTATCAGTTTAAAAGTTGCAAAAAATACCAATTTACTTCAATAACTATCTTGCACAAAAAATGAAGTATATTATGGACACAATACATCTCCCTAAGACTGTGAGATTCACACAGTTTTGTGTTGAGGCTTATGATGACAGATGAGAGACCTAGGCTGATGTACACAAGCTTTCTAAATACATTTAACACTAAATATGTTAATCATTTTTCTTTGAAATCGACAGACACATTTTAAACGCGTTTAGTGTTCAATGTATTTTATAAGTGTTGTGCATAAATACCCTACATAATTATTCAAGGTAAATTATAAATGCCACAGAACATGGTTTGTTTGTTAATTTGTAACATTTTCAGGGTGAGAGAGGCATCAAAACTAACTAGTGTTGCCCGCAAGCAAAGCATAGTTTGCGGGCACAGCTGTCAGCTAGTACATATCGCTGCCGTAGAAGCGAAATAAAAAAATAACACTTTTTTCAAAATCCACTTTTTTGCACTGTTTTAAAGTTTAAAGTAGGCCGCATCTTTTGATCTCACCCTCGTTCTAATATTTCATTTCGTTCCAAAGAAAGTTTTTGTAACAGAAATGAATATGCAATAATGAATGTGTAAACGTGCATTACCTAGCGACGAATTCAAGACTGTCACTTTAGAGAATCGCCCCGCTAAACGACCGTGACGAAAGTCATATTGTCAATCGCTAATCAGCTGCTGCACTTCTAGGTACCGTAAAAGGCGGCAGTTGATGACCCGCTCCATAATCTAGGAGAGCAAGGACGTTATCGCTATTGGCTTGTTATTTGACGGGTCGGGTCAGTCAATCTTTTTGGGAATTAGGTGGACGTAAGCAATCTTCCACGACGATGGAACCCTATTGTTCTGATATGAAAGGCGGTAAAGGCGCGTTAATACAGGGGTCAGCTCAGGGACGCAAGTCTTCAGCAGCACTGCTGGAATGCCATCCGGCCCACTCAACTTATGGACATTCACGAGCTTAAACTCCTGCCTGACCGCACGTTGTGTAATGTGGATTTCGGGCAGTGAACTTCCACAGAGAGGGATGGTGGATGGCGTGATTCCCCATCATCCCCATATTCAAGTAGGAAGCAAAAAGTTGATCTGAAATTGTGTTGATTTTATAGTAACTTCGTACGGCCACATTTTTTTTAACTTCAATCTGTCAGTGTTTTGTCAACATGTCTTATTCATCACTCACTTTCATATTATGAGATTTTAAGAAAAATTTTAGAATTTATCAAAATTTTCTTTTATAGAAACCTTCTCCTGACAATAACGAACATAAAAAGAACGAGGTATCCAATTTAGTGCAGTCGTTCAGTAAAAAAAGCAGTAAATTGGCTTTTTCTTGCATAAATGGGTTTGTTAGTTATCTAATTTTATTTCGCTTCTGTGTTCTCTTTCGATTTCTGTGTGACGTGGTCCATGGCAACATGAACATTACAAAAAAAGCCGCCTATAACCACTGAAAAATATATGTACACACAGCAACACGCTAGGCCTTACATGTTGACCTTGAGACCGCCCATATGTCGCTCGTAATAGCGGCGGCTTTCGTAACGCAAATGTAAAGTCTGATGTGTTACTGACTGTACAATGTTTAAATATAATGCCAATGACTAATCACACAAAAGTTTTATCAGAACGAATTTTATCTATTTCCTGAAATTTATCACCTCTGAAAGACAAACAATAAAAGTAAATATAATAACATGTTTATCCTTGTAAAAATAAAAGTTCTTTTTAGGGTATCAAAGGGCAGAGGAAAAAACCAGTCAAGTGTGAGATGGACTTGCGTACTGAGGATTCCAAACAATCTTCTATAAGTTTCAAACTATGTACATATTTAGGGTTTTTGGTTTTTTCCTTAACATGAAACCTTGGATCTTGCCGAATTTCATGATTTTAGGTCAAGAGGAAGTACCCTGTAGGTTTTGATTTCCTTGTGTAATCTATTTGCTTGTTGAGATTGAAATACTCTTTTCTTTAAAAACATTTAGTAACGTGTTAGTAATTGTAGACAATAACTTAAGTATCACAGGGTGACTATACGGTATTTGATTTTTTTGTGTACAATTGCATAAGAATACAATAGGAAAACATGTACTTACCAGGGGAGTTACAGCAACGACTGGTACAAGCACGCTTTACGGAGGTATACCGAAAGATTGACGCAAGTTTATTTTAATTATGCTCAAGCGTGATATCTTGCTTTTAACTTTACTATATACTACTCATAATATTCAAGTTCAAAAACATACATTACTAGATTCTCTTCAAATTTTGAGGCTTTAAATTACGCCAGGAGAGTGTTGTATATTCACCCTACAATACACATACTCCGTAGATATGTATTAATGTAATCTGAATCTGACCAAGATAACAAATTACAAAATTGCTTCATATTTCACCAAAATTTTAATTGCAGTACTTATCAACTAGTGTAATACCTAGTCATATCTTTTACATAGAAGATACCTAGTATAATAATTATTATACAGCACTTGATTGTTAAAGGGAACTACTAACTTCATGTTGAAATTATTATGGTACAAAACAGGGATGTTGCGGATGCCGATTTTTTCACATCCGCGGATGTGAATGCGGATGCGGATTTTTGATGCGGATGTTTAAAATGTTATAGAAAAAAGTATATAAATTAAGAATTAAAATAATAATAGAGTAATTATTAACATTGTTATTAATTACTAGCTTTCCGCTCGCAGCTTCGCCAGTGGTGCAGCAGTGGGAATTTTATATTTTCCCGTAGGAAAAATAATTTTAAGAAGTTAAAAAATAGGAGCATTATACTTAATAAAAAATAATATAGCCACTTTCTTTGATTCAAGCCGGTTACGCAGAAGTTCATAAATTAAACCCGCGCTACTAAATAATTGTTCGCTAGGAACACGTAGACTGGATAAACGATAAGTCTTAGTATTCCACAGCGCAAACAAACACATAATGATTTATTTACAAGAAACAAATGATGCACCACAACAAACGCGTAGGATCTTGTCACAAATTTTTTCGTTCCCATTGGTAAAGCCCATCACACACAATGAAGATACTATAAAATATATCTTATCTGGGACGTATCGCTAACCCTACATTTCAATGGAGCACCACACACAGTTAATATAATATATATTTTACATTACAGTATCTTAAGATACTGAGCGATATGTGAAAGATATCTTAAACTAGCAACGATATCTTAAGATATTGAAATATATATATTAATATACTCGGCGATATTTATCTTAAGATAAACTACAGTATGTTCTATCTAGCGCTGTTTTTTGGTTCTTAAGTGGTCCTCTTCCCAGATTTTACGCTTTTTACAAGCTTTTATTTAACTTGCAATGTAAGTATATAAGTATGTATATGTTCGGGTGAAATCTTGCAAGTCAATTTTGTAGCAGATATCTTTAACCGATTGAGCTAAAATTTTGTATACACATTCAGTTTGGATGACAATGCATGGTTGACTGTGTGACGTCATTCTAAATTCAAGATGGCGGCATACCCATGATGGCGGACCAATTATTTTTAATGCACTTTTACAATATGGGTATCAAATGAAAGGTCTTGCTAAGAGTAACTCGAAAAATAATGTGGCATCACTAATAATCCAATATGGCGGACTTCTAAAGCTTGAAAATCAATTTTGAAGTAGATATCTTTAACCGATTGAGCTGATATTTTGTATATGTTACCGGCAATGTGTATAATTCAGGTATTGTATACAATCCCTAGGTAATGTATACAATCCCTGGGGCGTCCAGGCAATGTATGAAATATCATTGTCCATTTCATACTTTACCTAGGTATTGTATACAATTCCTAGGGATTGTATAGAATACCTGCTGGTTCACCGGTAATGTGTAAAATAAATAAATCTTAAGACTAAACTAATGTTAGGTAAGCCGGTTAATATCAATAAATCTTAACAGACTTACTTATCAAATAGCGGACAAATAAAACATGTTGTATTTACTTGAAATAAACTTTATTATCAACTTTAAAATGACAAAAAAATAACAGGAAACTTAAAATTCTTCTTGTTTGTAACATAACATTACAAGTATCTTTTAACATAAGTAATTTTGTAATTGAACTTCACAAATAAAACAATTCTCTTTATAACAAAAAGTAGGTCTAATAGGCATTCACAATTTTAAGTAAAAGTAGGTTTTATTCTTACACGACAAACTATTATGGCACTTTGAAGAGCACAGAGCCTTACTTTTGACACAGGAACACTTTTTAGAGTCACAGTTTTTTTTTAGAGTCACAGATTCTGTCTCGTCCTCCATGGCCGATACTCTGATGTGCGTCGTGAAGTACTTGAAATAATTCAGTATCAGCAACGTAGTATATAATATTGTTATTTGTAGTAGCATCCACAGGAAAAATCAACTTATCTTTCTGACCAACAGTTATAACATCATAATGCTTCAATAACCAGTAATCCCGAGAAGCCTTTTTTTCAGCCGTTTTTGCATTTTTTGTTTCTTCTATCAATTGTTCATAACGATTTTTTTCAATAAACGTGCGATTTTTTGTATTTGCTGCTTCTCTTTTTATTTGTAATTGTGAATAAAATCTTTCTTTCATCTCAGCTATTCGTTGTTCGGCCGCCATTTTTTAATAAATTAAATTACTTTCCTACCTGACGAAAATTAGCAAAAATAATAACTATGACGCAAATAGCTCAAAACACGTGTTAACAGTATCATCGCACGTCGCGAAATGAAATGGAGAAATGCGGCTGTTTGCTTAAATAGTGTCGCGGTATCCTTTTTCTCAAGCGGCGGCGGCGGCTCCTTTGACCTGAAAGGCCGCCCGCTCGCGGTATCCTTTTTCTCAAGCGGCGGCGGCGGCTCCTTTGACCTGACCGGCCGCCCGCCCGCCGCGCCCGCGCGCCGCTCTTAAGGCGGACACACACGGTTTCTTGGCTAGATAAGTACTGTAATCAGGAAAACTTATTCTGGCTCCTAGTGTTACGGCAAGTAGGTATGTTTTGGCTTACTACTTGCCGCGGCGCAAAGTACTAACTACGTTGGCTACCCACCGCACGCAAAAATGACAGTTTTTAGGGTTCCGTACCAAAAGGTAAAACGGGACTCGATTACTAAGACTTTGCTGTCGGTCTGTCTGTCTGTCCGTCCGTCCGTATGTCACAGAGCTGTTTACCTCATGAAAGGTGACACAGATTGTGTATATCTGTGGCCGTATATGTATGGGGAGCCCCCTCTATTACTTTTTTTGTATAAAAATTGTAAAGCGGTTAACAGAATACATCAAACTACTAAGATTCAATGGCCTACACAAGGCCCAATTATTAATAGGTTGGGAATAAATTGGCAGTGACGTACGGACGGACGGGCGCACGAACGGACAGACAGACAGACATGAAGAATTTATAAGGGCATTTTTTGTAATTCGGCTACGGAACCCTAATAAAAAACAGCTTGAAGTATTTAATTTTAATAAAATTATTACTAACTACTTTTTTACTACAATGAGTCGTAAAAAACAACAATAATAAATCGATTGTACAGTTTAATATTGAAATTTAGATTTATAAGTTTTTTTTGTTCATACAGTTTCCATTTCAAATCTTTCGCATTTCCTGTAAATCGGCTATATGCGCCTTAAGAGTCCGCTAGCTTAGATAATGCCGCTCTTTAGTGCACCCCGCATTGACGCCGCCCGCGCCGCGCCGCCTCTTGTCAAAGGATTTAATTTTATTTACAAAGGCTACCGCGTGCGGCGTACACCCGAAAGTGAAATTGACAGTTTTATATCGAAGCGCCTCCGTAGTGAAAGATTGTGTTTGTGAACTGTTGTACTACGAATTGAATTTATCCTCAAAAAATCCGACATTTGATAAGATTCTGGATAAATTACACCTATTTACTTACCTCCGTAGCAACCTACAGACGCTCCAGCCGTAAGTCAAACTAAAAGGAAGTATTAATAAAAAAGGTAATTCCACATTTATGTGGAACATAAGTATACGTAGTTCACGCAATTACAGAAGAAAATAAGTACCTAAATATTTTGTTTTGGATTCAGAGCGTGATAATGGCTCTCTTATTAAAAATACGGGTGGTAGTAACTCTGACAGTTCGAGTGATGAAGAATTGTGGTGTAATTTTACTTTGAATTTACCTACTTTCGCATATTTTTGATTAAAATTATCTTTGCACCTAGCTTGTGTGTCCCGATTATTTTTATTCGTATTTTGTTTTATTAAACACAATTGCGTTCGGGTGTACCGACATTATCTAAGCGAACTTACTTTGATCGCGCCGCCTTGGCGCCGCGCCGTGCCGTCTCTTGTCAAAGGATTTAATTTTATTTGCAAAGGATACCCGCGTGCGGCGTACACTCGCGAGTGAACGGTCATGCTAAAACGATTCACTTCCATTAATGCTTGAAATGGCGCCTCTAGGAAGGGTGTCAGGGTTCTATGAAGCTTACCGTACTTATTTGTTTGTAATAACCACAATTGCGTTCGAGTGTTACATTACCTGCTGCAAGTTTGGCATTGTATAGAATACCTAGGTAAAGTGTAAAATAAATTCTATTTCATACTTTACCTGCCCGTTTTAGGTATTCTATACATTGCCTAGGTATTGTATACAATACCGGATTATACACATTACCGGTAACATATACACATACAGTTTGGATGAAAATGCATGGTTAACTGTGTGACGTCATTCTAAATCCAAGATGGCGGACCAATTATTTTTAATGCACTCCTACTATATGGGTATCAAATAAAAGGTCTTGCTAAGAATAACTTGAAATAGGCTCAAGGCTCTTCGCTGCTGGTCAATCATACGTGGCCTTAAGTAGGGTAAAATCATTAGAAGGTCTTCTTATTGAAGAGCTAGACTGTTCCAAGTTAACCGGCAAATGACCTTGCAACAATGATGCGTTGAATGAGATGAACAGACTGAGAAACGTGTCCAGTGATAAATAAAAAGTAAAAAATAAATTAAATGTAAAAAACCTTTTTAAAAACAAGCTTTTACTTAAATGCGTTATAAATAAAAAAATAACTTTTACACTAAAACTTTTACTTATAACGTCATTTCACATTTGACACAATTTATATGACATAAAATCTTGTCGCGAGATTTACTTTTGTAGATAAACAAGTACTTAAATTAAATAATTTGATGTGAATAATTAATGGATAAAATTATGCACATCAAATTATTTAATTTAAGTACTTGTTTATCTACAAAAGTAAATCTCACGACAAGATTTTATGTCATATAAATTGGGTCAAATGTGAAATGAAGTTATAAGTAAAAGTTTTAGTGTATAAGTTTATTTTTTATATTTAGCGCATTTAAGTAAAAGCTTGTTTTTAAAAAGGTTTTTTACATTAAATTTTTTCTTCTCGATGCAATACATATATGATCAAATTCACTGTCCCATTCGTCATCAGACGACCTGTCAAGTACTTATACATCTAGATTCTAGCAACAGCAGTCAGATTGGTATGCGGTTCATAGCAAAAAAAAACACGCTGTATAAGGAACGAAACCGGCGACTCGCAAGACTGCCTCTAATACAATGATGCAGTTGCGATATATTATCGTATCTTAGCTGCGTGTGGTCCTTTAAGATAATATATTTTTATATTAGATGCTATAATATATATTATCTTCACTGTGTGTGATGGGCTTTAAAGTTAAGTGCGAAGGGCACGCGCCATTCGCCGGCCCCACCCAATTTCAGCATCTCGACTCACTAATTTTTAATACTTGTGTTGATGAGGGCATATTTCCTGATCTAATGAAATACAGCAAATTAATACCTTTGTCTACAGCAAATTAATACGTTAATCTGGAGATAAAAAGATCCCTCGAATTTTAGACCTATTTCAATATTACCAATATTAAGTAAAATTTTCGAAAAAATCATGTATAACCAGATATTAAGTCATTTATTAACAAATAAATTACTACATGGCAAACAGTTTGGCTTCACCAAAGGAAAATCCACTACTGACGCCGGAATAGCACTTCTTAAACATATTTTTGATGCTTGGGAGGGCAAGCAGGATGTAATTGGAGTTTTTTGCGATCTCTCCAAAGCGTTTGACTGTGTAAGTCATGAAACGCTTATTCATAAACTTCAACATTATGGTTTTTCAAATGAAGCAGTATGTTTTATTAAATCATATTTATCTGACAGATTGCAGAGAGTTGTCGTTAATAAATTGGAGTCTGCCAGTGCCCTATTCTTATGAGGGTACCCCAGGGTTCAATATTGGGTCCATTACTCTTTTTAATTTACATCAATGACCTGCCTTATTACATTAAAGTGAGACTGTATTATTTGCAGATGACACATCATTATTGTTTAAGGTTGACCGAGGGAAACAATATTCTGACGATGTAAATAATGCTCTCTCTATAGTTCTGTTCTGGTTTACAACTAATAATTTGTCATTGAATTCTAAGAAAACGAAATGCATTATTTTTTCCTTGCCAAATGTAAGGCAGATTGATACCCACTTAAATATGAATAAGGATGTAGTTGACCTTGTAAATAACACGAAATTTTTAGGCATTACTTTAGATTCACGGTTACAATGGGACTCACATATTGAATTCTTGGCTGGTAAACTAAGTTCGGCGGAGTATGCAGTAAAGAAAATCAGGCTTTTAACTAATGTTGTAACAGCAAGATTAATCTATTTTAGTTATTTTCATAGTATTATGTCATATGGATTATTGTTATGGGGTTCGGCGGCTCATATTGAAAGAATTTTTGTGTTACAGAAGAGAGCAATTCGCGCCATTTATAATTAATGGGCTAGGGAGTCGCTTAGAGAATTGTTCAAATAAATTAATATCTTAACTTTAGCCGGTCAGTATATTAATGACAATTTAGTTTATGTACACAAGCATTATGCTACATTCAATAAAAATTGTGATTTCCATAATATAAACACAAGAAATAAAAATAAACTTGCCGTTGCAACTTACAGGCTTCATAAAACTAGTGGCTCATTTCTAGTGAGGTGTGTAGCTTTTTATAATAAGCTTCCACAAAGTATCACCGATTTACCAATTCATAAATTTAAAGTTCACATTAAAAAGACTCTCATGAACAAAGGTTATTACAAAGTGAGTGATTATTTAAGTGACCACACAATATGGAATTAGCTGGACTAAGTTATCAGATGTCATGTTTGGTAACAACATAATTTATTGTATAATGCTTAGTGTTAAGCTTATCATATTTTTCTGACATTTTAAGTGTATGTAAGCATACTTACTGAATGTATTTTATAACTTTCAATGACTATGTAACAAAACCAAAATTGTAAATGGCGATTTAAAAGAGGAGATAAAAAATTTTACCTTCGAGTTTCTTGCCTGTTCTTCTCGAGAAGGCCTCCTAATTTCTGAACAGGTGTAGAATCAACTTTTTTTTTTTATTCCTACTTGTATTTGCAGACATCCTGATTATATTCAGGATGTATGCACATACAAGGTTAATATGTTTCCTTTAAATTAGAATGTGTTGCTTTGTTTTGGCGTCAATAAGTGCCTGTAAAGGCCTATGTTGAATAAAGGTTTTTGAATTTGAATTTCTTTCTTGTCGCAACTTGTCTTACATCCGCATCTGCATGATCATCCGCATTGGTTATTACGGATGCGGATGCAGATGCAGATGTCCAAATCCATGCGACATCCCTGGTACAAAATAGTGTTTTCTACATCTAGAAAATATTGCTAAAAAGCAATCTCTTCCAATGAGTGATGAGTGCAATAATAGGGAAGAAAATGAAGGAATATTATTTCAGCTAAGGACTTAAGCAAAGTAATTGATCTTGAAGTTGATTTTTAAAGACTCCAGTGCATGTGCTATCTTGATAGTGTCTGACTATGGCACTACTCAAAAGTAGTGCCATAGTCAGACGCAGACAGTAAATGCTAGAAAAGAGAAAGAACAAGGGGTGGGATATTGGGTGTGGAAGATCAGTCATATAACTCAAGAAGGGGACCAAAAACAGGACTGCAACTAAAGATATGTCAAAGTTAAAGGAAGTGCAATGTTTGGCATTCAAAGTATGCATAAAACATGATTTTTCTTTACAAGTAAAACTAACACTGAATCTCGGAACTGAATTTGAACCGTGAATTTACTGATAAATCTTAAAAACTACTCATAAAAGCAAAAATACTAATAGTGTAATGAGCACTTACCGTAAGCAAATTTCTAGAAGTTGGAGCCGCCAATGAAAAGTCATTGGTAGAGGAACCTTGTGAAGACTGACTATCACAAGAAAAGTCCGAATGATTCGACTGGCTGTCGCTTACTTCCAGCTTCATAGTCATCAGTATACTCTTTACAACACTTGCCAGTAAACTTTACTGAGTTTGACTAAGATCAAAAGTTCAGTTTACCAAACCACCGAATTCCCGATAAAACACACTGTACGTTCACTCTATAAATCATAAATTAACAACGATTACAATGAAGTTAAAATTCCAAAAATACAGTAGGAAAACGCATTAAATCAATCCAATTGACTTTTGGAACAATTTATACAGACATCATCAAATAAAGAAATGTTTTGATGATAACCTGTAGCTTGTTTTGTTTAAATTATTCCTGATTAGTAAAACTAAAAAATACAAAAATTACAAAATAATAAACTGCTCACAAACGGGAACACAACAAAGGTGACTCATATTCTGAAATTGCACAGGCGGGCGATGACGTCACCGTTTCTTTGGGGATGCCCTTCTCTTCGAAAATTACTGATAATAACTATAATGTTGTAAGTTCGATTTATTAACATAAACTTTAAATGCTCGCCCTTTAGGTTTATAATCGCGATGTCTACGATCATGACGTCTAAGAGTAAAATTAGACAATGGCGTGATATTTAACCAATCAGAAGAATTTATTCGAATGACGTCATAATAAACCCAAGAGAATTCCAGTGTGGCCGCATGCGATATACCTGGTACTTCAATAGTAGTATTAAAATATTATATGGACTCCTCATGGAATTAGTACTCAAACAGGAATGAGCTCTTCAAAATATTGTTGTTCAGGACTTTATTTCTATGTGTATAAAGACTTGAAAGTGCAAAAGTGTGCCGAGAGAGATAGCACTAACCGTACCTTTTATCCCTTTCTCACAGTGTTGCTACTGTTGTATATTTTATAATTAAGTAGTTATGAAACAACTATTGGTAGATGAAGATTTTTTATTATTGTTTATTTTAATTACTTTTAACGCCCAAAATACCTAAATTGTTTTTTTTTTGAATAATTATAACATAAAATAAATTAAATTATCATACTAGCCTACTATTAATAATTTTAACACTATTGGCCTTACAAATAAAAACTTATACCGAGGATAATCCTCGGAATAATTTATTCTGTATTTTGTCTTGTTTTAGCACATGTCAGATGTAATATGTCAAAATAAGACAAAACACGGAATAACTATTCCGAGGTTATTCCGAGGTATAAGTTTTTTATTTGTAAGGCCGTTAGATTTTACGTCCAGGAAATATTCTAGTGGTAGTATTCAAAAAATGTTATATTGCAACAACGATTCCTTGTCAATGTCAGTAATTTTCGTTGTCATTGTAGTAGGGTGACCACATGGTAATAAATATTATCGCAATTTTTAACATTTTTCAATAAAAGTAATTTATATTAGTTATTTATTGTGTAGCTTACACGATGTGATGTAAAGTTATTAGAAAAAAGAATTGGCATTAACATTATGTTCAAGATATTGGCGAAACTACAAAAGTTTTAAATATTGTTGAAACAATTCGACTCACACTGATGTTTTTAATTCTTTTCTTCTTAAAATATTACTCATTCTTTTACTACGTATGTATTTAAATATCACAGAGAGATTTTAGTGTTAACTCATTTTTGACAAGTTGACATATTTGATTATCTGTTATGTGGCGGTGGGTTCAACATAATATACTGATTGGAAAGACTCGTCTCTTGAAAGACAATCATTGACATTCATTATTTTTTTAATAATTATTATATTAATAAAACCTACCTTGTATTGAAAAGCAGATATAAAATTCTTTTGCGCAACCCATTTTGAAATAATAGAATATAATATTTCTTTGTTGTACAACACCAACCAGCTTAAAGTCAACGTATAAATAATACACTTAACACTAATTGTACATAGGGCAATTGTCGCTAAAAGCGATCTCTTCCTTAAAAATCGTGATTATTAAGCATATTATGATTTTCCAAAGCATCTTTCAGGTTAAATGTCATCGTTTTTAAGAAAAAATCCCTATTTTGTAGCATTTGTGGTCAACAAACTTACGAAAGAGACAAACGGTACAGTTATTTACTCAGAACAATCATTCTTCTGAGGTTATTTATCTCTCGCTCGGCACACTTTTTTAAGCAAGAGCTTATTCCTGTTTGAGTAATAATTCCATGGGACTCCTACGCAGATGCGCCATTTTTAACCGCGCGCGAACGAATCGACGCAACGAACGCACAATAATTTGCAGTTGTGTCACTATGTTTTCATCATCACACACAGCTCATATACGTCCCCACCGAGGGGCTCGATCTACCCTAAGCGCGAACACACACGGCCGACTTTTTGCAGGCCGACTTTTTCACCGACTTTTTTCCACCGATTAACCTTCTGCGAGGACGTAATCTCGCAGAAGAAGGCCGCGGAGAGGGAGCGGAAGGCAGATCCTCAAGCCGCTCCCATCCGCCGCAGACGGATAGGCAGGCGAAGACGGGCATTCGCACAAGCGATGCCCGTGGAGGCCTGCGTGCACGGTTGGCCCCGTGCACGCCGCCGTAAGGCCCTCCGTCTGGGGATTGCCCTGGTGTTCTCGGGCAATCCCCCCTTGGCGATAGCCCGACCAGTTGGTCGAGCTTGCCCGGGCGCGTGGGTAGTGAAGTCGCAGTGTGGACCTTACCTAGCGCGCCCATAAGGGCAAGGAGAACACCGGGGGGTTTTAGTGGGTAGGCCTGGTATTCTGCCAGAAGAGCCCCACACACGCCCGCCGTCTAGCCCACGGCGGGTACGGTGCGGTTACGCATTTCCCCCCGAGAAAAAAAAAGGATTGAACCACAAACCTCCCGATTAGATGGCTAGTGCCGAGTCTACAGCGTAACTTGACGCTCTCTACTACTATCTGTAGGTCTAGCACGGCGCGTGGACTATAGAAGAGAAAGTGACTAACCCTCGTCCCGTCTCGCGTCATTATTATATGAGAGAGCGAGAAGAAACATGTTATTTGTCTCATGTCCCGTTTTATCCACAGTCCGTGCTACGCCGGAGCTATGCTGCCCCCCTAGCACGTCCACCAAAACACGATATGATAAAGCGGTTTATCGTGGTGAACTGTCAAAATACAAAAGAATATCGTCGTATTCTGACAGTTCACCGCGATAAATCACTTTGTCATTTCGTGTTTTGGTGGACGTGCTACGGGGGCTGGAGCGCGTTCAGAGGCGCGTTCAGAGCCTCTGGGTGTAGTTGTCCGGTTGTTTTTTAACTCGCTCAGAGGCGTTGAACGGATTGCAGCAAGCAAATCTTTTATCCCCCTCTTTCACATGATTTTTTATTTCTCTCTCTTTCTAGTTGATGACATTATAGAATATGGCCGCTAATATCATCCAATCACGTAAGAGTATTTCAGTAATAAAACGTCAGAGCGTTTTACAACCATCAAATTCGATGGTTGTTCGGTTGTAACTCGCTCTCACACTTCTCTTTAGACACATTCCCTCTAATCTGTGCTGACAGTCTAAGGTCTTGAACAGGCCGGTTGTTTCACCCGTCCGTCACGCTCGAAGGCATTGAACAGGGTTAGAGCGAAAAATTGTACTTCGCGTGAAAGCTCTGAATCTGAGCGCGCTCCTGTAAACTTTGTTTGTGACGCTATCAATGACGTCATCACATCCAACATGAAGGCTGTTGTCGCGAAACGGGCCGCCTGTTAGCGCATTCACCGAGGCGCGTTCAGGGCCTTCGCGCGAGGTACAACTTTTCGCTTTAACCCCGTTCAATGCCTTCGAGCGTGATAACCGGGTGAAACAACCGGCCCGTTCAAGACCTTTGAGTGTCGGCGCGAGTTACAACCGAACAACCATCGAATTTGATGGTTGTAAAACGCTCTGACGCTTATGACTGAAATACTCTCACGTGATTGGATGATATTGGCGGCCATATTCTATAATGTCATCTACTAGAAAGAGAGAGAAATAAAAAATCATGTGAAAGAGGGAGATAAAAGATTTGGTTGCTGCAATCCGTTCAACGCCTTTGAGCGAGTTCACTCACTTCACTTCTTTGTTAAATGGCAACCGGTCGTTTATAGCACAACCATTACTGCCAAACTCAAGTTTTGGATAAAACACGGTTATTTGAGTTTACTTTTGTAAGGTAGCCAAAAGTATAGTGAGGTTGTTTTGGGTTACCTGAAAAAGGACAAAACAAAACTTCACAACAACATAGACTTAAAAGCACACAGATCACAATATAGTACGGTTACAGCTTAATATTATAAGTGCAGATATATTTACACAGTAACTTTAAAATAGGGAAACTTAAAATAGATAATAGGGTTTTAACATTTACGGGTCTAGGAAGTTAAAAAATAACCGGACAACTACACCCAGAGGCACTGAACGCGCCTCAGTGCTGATGGTCATTATAATCGCGAAACCGAACACGGCCTTAGTCTTTAGACTGATGGTGTGGTCCGCATGAGAATAATTTTGATCATAGCGTTCGCAACGCTCACGCCCGATGGGTTATTGTCTAAGAAAAAATCTATCACGATCGCTTATAATTTGACAGACATTGCACCACGAATACAAGTCTCTGCGCCGACATCCTTTTATAAAGGAGCAATGGATGTACAGCGACTGTCAAATTGTAAGCGATCGTGATAGATTTTTTCTTAGACAAATCCTCCTCGGTCCGCATTTGTTAGACCGCATAAATCGACAAATGACAGTTTGTGACAGATCATCATGCGGACCGACTTTTAGCGCGCTAACGAAACTGCTAACAAACCTCAAATTTCAGTTTTCCAAAAAAGTACTCTGCGAATTTATTACATCAGTACATAAATTGCTTTAGGCAGTATTAGAATATTATTACTCTACTTTCTCAGTAGATACCTACTCTTTTTTAGTGAATGTTGTATATCGGTTTTATTATTCTAACATTCTTTTTTTTCTAGACCTAGGTTCTGTTATGGACCTTGGGGGGCATCACAAATTATCTAACGAACTTTGTTTACACACAACGACACATAATGCTTAGGTACCGTTGCAATCTCTGTTTTGTTTTGTGGAGTAAGAGAAAGCTCCACTACTCTGTTATTTTCCTCATCCCTCACAGTAAGCGGAACCAGTAAAGTTCAACCAAATCCATTTTTCTTAACTCAATATTTATTGTCTCAAAAGTTCAAAATACTTTTGCATTGGCTGTTTAATTTGACACTTTTGACAGTTCGCTCACAACGATGAGTGCGGTTTATAATTTGATATCAGCGCTCGTGTGCGCTATTTGCACGCAAACAATCGGTCCAAAATTGCTCATGTGCGCATTTTGTATGCGGTATGACGTAATTGATGACGTCAACGATTGATGCCGACAGTGCTAACAGAAAAGAGGTAGTGCACTGTCTCCAGAACTGTCAAAGTCAATATCAGTTTTATTTTAGTTTGTTCGAATTTATTTTTTCATTAGATTATCTACAAGTAATAGAGAAGTGCTCTGTAAAGATACTGGAGGCACAATACGTCTCCCTCCAATTTTACTTTTCAAATTACAATTACTGTCAACTTGACATACTTAAAGATCGAAAGCTTGGTTCAAAATTGATCTGAGTGGTTACGTCCGTGAGCAGTGCTAACGATTTGAACGGGTTGTTTGCATGCATGCAAACGTTTGCACTGATATCTGATTATGAACCGCACCCGATAACGCTCTGGGGCATGATCGATGTTAGCGCAAAATGGCGACTTCAATGACGTCATCTATGACGTCATGACAGATGTCGTGAACGCGCCAACGTTCATGCGGACCGGCTGTTATCGCGATAATATCGATATAATCGTCATGCGGACCGCAACCATATTCTCTCCTTTCTAATCTGTGCGTTCTGGCGCCAGCAGTGCGACCTTGGGTATATGTGTTCTGTGAGTGCGACGGCCGGCGCGCCCGTCGTTGCAACCGTAGCGCGCCACAAAGAGAATAGTAATACTACGGGAAGAGAATAGTAATACTATGGCGCGCCATCTGGAAGCTTGTCGAATGATCTTTCATACTAATTGTATGAAAACGGACGGGCACAAAACAGATAGAAGCGGTGCGCCGATGGCGCGCCACAGGTGCGCCTCGCCCGCGCCTTTTCTATCTGGCCCACGCCTAATAATAATCAAAGTGTTCCCCGCCGCCTGCAAAATCTTCTTTCCAACCTAAATTATTTTCTACCTCTATTTAAGTATATAGTAAACACTGTAGGAAAAATCTAAAATTCTTCTAGGACAATGAGGATCAACGCGGTTTTTAGTTTTGAATGTAGAATTATAGTCCGTTAAAAATCCTGAACATTGGTATAATTAGTTTTTTTATACGACCAAAAATGAGTGAGTAGCGATTAAATGAATGCGCCACTCGGTTAAAAGTCGCGGCAAGAGAGCGTGACGTCACAGGCCCCGTGACCGCCAGCGGTGGGTATATGTGTTCTGTGGCCAGCGGGCCGTTGCACAGAGGGACACGCTCCATACAAGGGCGGTCATAAATAGTTAAAGTCCTGTTACTATCAATACATTGTATTATTTTAGTGACTTATAGTTGTAAAAGTGTTTTAGGAACATTAAAATGAAAGAAGTACATGTATTTACGGAATAAAAAACGTTTACTTCAGTAAAAAACAAATATAAATAATAACATACTTTTACCTAAATTTATCATGAACAAACACTTAAAAATTGGAATGTAAAACATATATTTTAAATAAAATAAGAGTCGAAACATTGATAACATTATTTAATTATAATAAAATAATAGAAATAAATAAATTAAAATTAATTAAATACAAAAAAAACAAAACAACTAACAAAATACAAATAAATTATTCTTATTCTAACAATATTAAACATGTAACAATTCTATTACACTTTGTGACAGAGTATTTTTCTTTTTAGGGGGAAGTTTCCGAAGACTTGTAATATAAGGATCTGAATGTAATAATAGTCGTTGTATTAAATCTTGATTGGTAACTTCACGTGACATTTTTCGAGTGTGACTTCGTCTATAAATTTTGATATACTTATTTGTCGCTTCAGCAGCTTCTTCGGAAAGTTCTCCTATAGATAACAATGCATAACTTATAATATCTGATCCATGTACGAGCACCTTGTGGACAGAAGCAGGAAGACTATACCACGGATATTCCTCGACCAGGCTGTATGCTGTTTGTAATGCATAGTCTTTAAACTTGCATTCATTAATTTTATGTCCAGAAGATAACGTTTGTAATATTACACAACAACGATCTATGAGATCCTTATTCAAACCTGTAATTTCAGCAGATACAGCTGATTCCAAAAAAAACTTCCTGGCCGTGTTTCCGTCGTTAGACGTCCCGCTTCCACCACTACGCGGCTTGTCAACTATTAAACCTAATCGTTCCCTAAACTGGGACTGTACATATTGTTTTTTATTTGATAACAATTGTTTATCACTATCTAGCCTAACTTGCCATTTTTTATGTCTAATCTATATGAAAGATGAATAAAATATTCGAAGAAACGTATCCAAGAATGTAGTGGTGATAATCCAAATTGGTATCTACTCTCTATTACAGGTTTTTGTAAACATTCGTCTATTTTATTCATCTCTTTAGGGGTAGCATTACATATATAACATCTACTTGTAGATGTTTCACTTAAAGCACTACAAATTTTACCATCTACCATTGAAAGCTGCAACTTATGAGAAACGACCAATTCACGATTGTCGATCTGAATAAAAGTAGGTTGCAAACTTTCAATTTTATCCTTAAAATAAGCTTCCTCTTGCAAAGACACTGCTGTGCTTTCTTTCAAAAATTGAAATCGAATAGGACGGCAGTACCTAGTGGAAGAGGGTCGAGGATTTTTCTATAAAATTTTACAATTATCTTCAGCTAATTTTACAATAATTTGAAGGGGTACATAAGATGTTACAAACAAACTACTATCTTCTAAAGTTGAATCTGAAAAAAATTGTTTGTATTCACTATGTCCAGTGCTGCCATCGAATCCCCATTTCCCAAGTAAAGAGATATTAGACAAACAATCATCAGGAATCTGATCTAAGACCTCTTTTTGAGATTCAAGGATTCGAGAAGCTGTGTGATCAAAAAGACTTTGTAATTCAACTTCAGCTGAAGACTCGGAAACAGTTATATTAGAAGGGTAACATCTCTGTTTCGCTTTAGTAATTTGTTGGTAACATGGTAATACATTAGGAGAAATCTTACTATTAACAAAGTTTTTAATTAATAAATACTGATGTTTTGTCAACTGAGCATCAGTCACAAGTGACAAGACATCATCAGTGCTAACTCTAGATATACACGAATCGAATGAACAGTCTGAAACATCAAGCAATGCACTCACAGTAGAATCATCAGACTTTGACAAATCAGCTACTCTCCGACGTTAAGTCCTTTTACTACATTGCGTAAAAGGTTTTCGAGGACGACCACGTGAATGACACGGCGACGTTTCAGACGGAGTACATTGCTTATTGTTTTTCACAAGTTGAATTTTTTCAATAACATTAAACCAATCGGAATTCTTATATAAAAGCTTGGTTTTATCCCTATTACATTTTTTCCAGAATCGAGCAATAGCTTTACATAAATTATTAACAATTTTCTCTAAATAATGAATATCAATGTTCTCAGCATCGTCGTTCAGAGTAGTCAACAAACTTTGTAGGACTTGACGACACTTTTCCGAGTCATTATCGGTATTGACAGTTAGCCATATTTCAAGAATATGCATTCTTGAAAACGAGCATATATATAAATTACCTAAAACAAAAAAAAACGGTTAAAATTCAGTCACAAAACCTACACAAAGCACTAAGACTAAATAAACTAATTTCGTAGCAAATGCTACGAGATAATCTGGCAACCGTAGCACCCTTGTCATCGCCAAAAGGGCAGATAAGGGCAGCCAAGTTTTAATTTTCCTAAGATAAGAAAGTCTAAAGATTATGGTGCAATATACCTCCATAGTCGGAGCGAGTGGGAACATATTTAAAAGTTTATTCAAACTTTGAATATTAAAATATAATACTCCAAGAAAAGTCGCCTCGTAGCAATGACATACTAAAGAAAATATATACTAAGATACAATTAAAATAAAAATATTAATTATTACATACCCTGTTCTTGGATATCCATTTCAGAAAAAACTCACACAGCACTCACAGGTCCCGCAATGACAACAAATGACGTCACGCTTTTTAATGACTCACTGATAACAGTATTTACGATTGGCGATGCGCTCTCTTTGAATGCACAATAGATAATGAAGGCGCACTCTAATTACTGACCTATTTATAGTTTCAGAAGGTACCGCAACTATCCAATGTAACGACAAGGAATAAAATGTAAAACAAGAAAGCAGGTTTTTAAGATTTATGACCTATGGATGTCCCACAGTGCGTTGTCGCGATACTGTGCGCCCGTGCCTACGCTTGGTAATTGTTGTTTTTTACTTATTAGGCGTCCGATTGATGTTTGTTATTATGACAATCAACTATGTCTTAATATTGCATAGTACCTAAATATAGCAATACGTCCATGAAAAAGCCAAAGAACCTTTGTAAAAAGTGATGTTCCGTGACAAAGAGAAGAGAGAAGTTATAGCCGTAACAGACGATCCGATTTGGTTGGAGCCAACCGCCCGACCCCAACCAAATTGGAACCAGGGTTGGATTCAGACCCTCACAAAATTATTGTCTATGGAAATGAAAAATATACTACTTGTCAAAAATTATACTATGTTCCGTTTTTTTTTGGCAAAATGAGTCATTGGCAATGGCAAAAGCAAAATGGAGATTCAATCAGTGGTGTAACCCCCCCCCCCCCCCGGTCGAGTGCCAACTAAACGAAAAAAAATAGTAAAACACTATGCAAGGAATCCCCGGCTGGAGCTTGTCGCTGGCTGTTTCGATGGTGCCATACATATACATACAGAACATAACTTACTTATATTGTAGGGTAGATACTTTGATTATTTGTTAAATAATAAAAAGGAGAATGATCGAACCAAGAAAAGTTGTCAATCGAGCTGAGGGTAAAATTATGGTACGTTCGCGTAGTATCCTGGCATTACGATACTACATACTACACATCATGAAATAATGGTACAAATAGTATAATTATACTACGAAATCCAACCCTGATTGGAACGTGTGTACGGCTGTCGGCCCGACATAATTATTATTAGCTTGTTGGATGCTCGACGGCACGATCGCTCATCCGACAAGTAGGGACACGACAAAAGACAAAAGTATCGATACTTTGTGGTTTAATTTAATTATGTGTGCTTAAAGTAATAAATTAATAATTTAGTAAAATAAATTGACTCGACTGCAAACCACAAAGTAGAGAAAAAAATATGTTGCAAAAATGTTGTTTTACTTTTTGTTTGTGTTTTAACAGGGCAACCGTGTTTCATTATTTATTTATTTTCGCACGTTTAGTTACGCATTGTACAGTAAACTCTTTGTCAAGCTATTTGACCTTTGGATCGTTCTTATGTCCCTTGTAATAGTGGCGGTATTCGTAGTGTCAATGTAAAGATTGAATAGGAGCTTACTGAACATCCTGCTAGATGATTATTTATATAATCAATAACAGACATTATCCTATTTATGAGTACCTACCTAATGTAATTTGTGAATTTACAGATGCTTTTTTATTATTGTTTATACACACCTAATTAATTTGTTGCTGTTTTCAAGTCACTGACTGACGTTGAAGTACTCTACACTTTGAATTTGAAGTATTGATACTTTTCTTTCAATATTTTTACGAGTACGATAATTTTTAATCTATAGGTATAGGTCTTATTTTAGGTATCTGTGTGTCTGTGTATCTGGCTGGATGTTTGGCTGTGGCTTCATAGTTCCCAAACGAGTGGAACGAATGGACCTATTCAGTGATACAACACAAGGCATCCGACGGCGATGTCACATGGAGGAAAAGTACATTAAATACCGTAGATATAACTTTGCGGAAAGAATTCATAATTTTAAATTCAAAAACAAATCCAACTGCATTCAAAGACTGCTAAATAATCACCTGTCTGGATCGGGATTTTTATGATACCGATCCATAGAGTCGGATCACAGGAAGTAAATATTTCTAACAAACATTACCGCAAAAAATTAAGGACAACCATGAAATCTATCTGTACCTATTTATTTGTTCTTTATAAACAAAATAAACTTTATAAAATATAAACAAAAGGTGTTAATTTATTTGAGTTTCGCAAAGACAAATTAGTATTTTGTATCGATATCGATATAGGTACATAATACTTTTAGGGCATCCCTAATGTTGGATTGCCAACCGCGTCGGACCGTCTGTAGGCGCGTCGGCTCCTCATTTGGTTGGATCACGTTGGATCCAACCAAATCGGATCGTCTGTTAGCACTATTAAGCAACTTGTAAAATCTAGTGGGTTGTCATGTGTCTACGTACCAGGGACTGCTTATCAGTATAAAATATTGATATAGTATCAGTAAAAATATCTGTACTAAAATTCTATACAAGGCGAATTTCTGTACCGATATTCTTCATTTATACACTTATTTAACCCTTATTTTATTTCTGTACTGAAATCATACGCGCGGGCGTCACTGGCCGCGGGGCAGGTGGATAAGGGGCCCCAACGGGTGAGGAAAAATATGTGCCTATGCGCGCCGCCGCTGAGCTCAAATCGCACATTGCAACTTGCAACAGGTTTACTAACTCATATAAAGGGATCGTAGATGTTTCGATTACTGTAGAGTGGATATTAATTAACGCAATATCAATCATTTTTGTGTGCAATGGGTAGGAAGCGTAGAAATGCCGTGCACGGATATTTTTCATATTGTAAAACAAGCAACGAATCTTCGTGTTTGATAGAAGGATGTGCAATGAAAATAAAAATAAGTACCTTCGTCTTAATATTTAACCAAGTAGTTACCTTATTTATTATGTTAAGTTTAATAGTATTCAATAAAATAAAACGCGATGTTTACGATTTGAATACCTATTCTAAAAGTCTTTGTAACCTATGTTAATAGTAGGTAAGTGCCTATCTAGGTAAGGGCCTATCTACCTTAACTAGGTAGGTATGTGGCTATATAAAACTACGTGTCAGGGTGCTAGCTAGGTTATTTGCATAAAATTGAACAAATTATGGGTATGAATGACGTTAAAAACGGAAGCTATGCTTGGGCTGTGTTTGATTTTACATGCTTTCACTTAACGTGGATGAAATGCAAAAATAAAATTACGGGTTGCACTCCAGGAGTGCCGGCAGAAGTGAAAACTTAAGTATTAACGTTGTGCGTTTTGGATATTTTGGAATGGTTATGGAATAATTTTGCACGAATTGCTTTAATTATCAGAATAAAAGTACTATCTTTTATGTGGTAGAATACAATATTTATTTATTGCGCTATCGTACACAAACATGACAATTTATATTACATTAAAAAGTTTATCCCTCAGAAAAATCAACTTCCTGTTGTAACGTTGTGCGTAGGTACATAATTATATAACTAGTAATAATGAATCAAAATATTTACAATTAAATTAAAAATATGATCAAAACAGAAATTAATATACTACTTAAAAACGTAATTTTATAACAAATAAATAATATTTAATTTATACTAACTTACCTAATTAATATTTACAACAAAATCAAATAAAAGCACAATTTAGATTTTTCCTAACAAAGTAAATAAATTGATTAAAACTGTCTCAAGTGACGTGTGACTTCCAGTACTTTTGCCAGCCGCTATTGTTCTCGGCCGGCTTACGTGGACCCCTCACCGCACCTCGACAGTTCCTGCGGCCATTTCAATTTTAATTGGTCTTACGAATTTTCGATCAGGGTCACGTGTCCTGACGGTCACGTGTCCTGACGCGAGTTTAATATTTTTTTACCCATTACAAAAAAAGTGTACAACGCCGCTAAAGAAGTTCTCACTTCAAAAATCTATATCCCACCACTTAGAATAACAGGGTCAATATTTGAAAGGCCCCAAATTCATGTCTTTCAAAATTTCTCGAGAATGTGTGTATATTTTTTTAAAAGAATTTTTTTTTGATAGTAAAATAATCAACGAAAATGTTCCTCTAAGCCTCGATTATAACAAATTAATAATAAAAAAGTTGTTAAAATAAAACCAATAAAATTGCAATTTTTTCACGTGTCGCCACGGCTCATGCGCTACTATATTTAGATAATATGAAAATAGGTGAATTCTTTGAGCTATTGGCTATTGTGTGCTGTAATTATAACTGAATCAAGCTTCATACTTTTGATAAAATTACCAATACCCGCTAAGTCAATAAAGAAAAAACTCGTGTTCCAAAAATGCGCGTCATTGTCCTGCGCAATGTTTGTTTTCAATTTAGTGTTGAGTTAGAGACGAGAGGGGGGAGGAAACTTGTGGCAGGGTGAACAGACCTCCCCGCACCAAAGTCGGACACCATGCTTTGGTGAAGATACAAAGCGTTGGTTTTTTGCAAGAAGCCTTTAAAATTAATTCTCCAAAAATTTTCATTACAAACGTCATTTATGTTTTCCCGTAATGTCATTCAACCCAAATGTTCATGTAAATCATAGACATGATGATGATACTATGATATACATTAAAATTTTGGGTTGAATAACATTACGGGAAAAACTATTTAATAATTAGTTTTAGATAACGATAAAATATTTATTGGTTATTATGAAACACCGTGTATATTCATTCTGTCCTATTGTAAGTCTTTTTCATATTGCAAAATATGCAAGTTTTGTGAACATAATTTAACATTATAATTTTTTTTTTGAAATACCACTTGCGTAAAACATATTAGGTCAAGTTTTTTGCGATTTCATCATTTTCCCTAACGTCATTGTCCTGAATTTGGGCTGCCAGGATAATGACGCGCATTGAGAAGAATGACATTATGTGGAATAGTAATGACAAATCTTGAGGATAATGATGAGAGTTCGTAAATGCATTTGTTTAAGATCAAATATAACAATTTAATAATTAGTACAAATCGGTATACTGTTGACGGAAGGCAATATTATAATGAGTGTAACTGGTATTGACAAGACAAGATGTAATTGGTATATTTTGTGACCTATCAAAGGCTTTTGACTGCGTTGGTCACCAAACTCTTATAACAAGCTCAAGCATTATGGTGTCTCTGAAGAAGCAATTAGACTTATTGAGTCTTATTTGTCTAATAGGGTTCAGAAAGTTGTTATATTAACAAAACTGAGTCTTCTGGTGCACCTATAATTATGCGCGTGCCTCAAGGATCGATATTGGGACCATTGCTCTTCTTATTTATATTAATGACCTCCCACATTTCACTAACAATGTGTGCGATACAGCACTATTTGCAGAAGATACTTCTTTAATATTATTCCTTACAGCTAGTGAGCAAGGTTGACGGAGAAAACGGAAATACTCACGTTGTAAATATTACTCTCTCTCTAAAGTATTGCACTGGTTCACTATGAACAATTTATCATTAAACTCAAATAAAACTAAATGTATTAAATTCTCATTGCCAACACAAGTTGATACTATTGTGGAAATGATTAATCAAACTGTCGGATTCATCGATTCTACAATTAGATCGATATTTAGGTATTACACTAGATTCAAGATTGCAGTGGGATCCACATATTGAATTCTTGGGATGAAGTTGTTATTAATAAAACTGAGTCTGCTGGTGCACCTATAATTATGGGTGTGCCTCAGGAATCGATATTGGGACCATTGCTTTTCCTAATTTACATTAAATGACCTCCCACATTTCACTTATAATCTTTGCGATACAGTACTATTTGCAGATGATACTTCTTTAATATTTAAGATTGACAGAGGAAACAAAAATATTGACGTTGTAAATAGTACTCTCTCTAGAGTATTGCATTGGTTCACAATGAACAATTTATCATTAAACTCAAATAAAACTAAATGTATTAAGTTCTCATTGCCAAATGTAAGGAAAGTGGATACTATTGTAGAAATGAATAATTAAGTTGTTGAATTCATCGACTTTACAAATTTTTGGGTATTACACTAGATTCAAGGTTGCAATGGGATCCACATATTGAGTCCTATGCAAACAGACTTAGTTCTGCAGCAAATGCAGTAAAAAACAAGACAACTTACTGATGTTGAAACGGCAACATTGATTTACTTTAGTTATTTTCACAGTGTCATGTCATATGGAATACTATTAGTATAGAAAGTCCTCAATACCCATTCAACAGTCAAAGATATCCTGAATACTCATTCCATTCAGGACATCTTTTAGCTGATAAGAAGAATGGACGCAAGGAACTTAACAGCTACATCAGAAATGTACCAACATTTATAAAAGGGTGTATCAATACCACACACAGCAATATTTGTTTACATAAATAGTTAATATACAACAATTCTTAACAATAAAACTAATAATATCTACAAATTAACACCAGGCATTAGCATCATTCTAATAATCGTTGACTTTATAATAAGTAATTAATAACCTTTGCTCAATTTATGAGTATTTTTACATGCGCTTTAAACTTATGAAATGCAAATCAGTAACACTTTATGGAATATTATTATAAAAAGTTATACATTTCCCCATAAACAAGCATTTAGTTTTTAAAGCCTGTACGTCGGAAAGGTAAGTTTGTTGTTATTTCTTGTGTTTAAATTGTGAATTTGGAAATTGGTATCAAATGGATTATGATTTTAAATGACCGATTCGAAAGAGCTTTCTATGAAGTCATATTCGAATAAAGAATATTTTGATTTGATTTTGAAAACCTATGTCAAAGGTGACGGTACGCAGAAATAAAAAATCTCAGAACAATAAGTTATTGTCCTGAGGAAAAAATGATCCTGAATTGCTAACTGTAGAAAAAGAAAAAAGAGACAGAAATAATTAAAAAAGAAAGAAGAAAAAATTTCAGCAAAAAGCCCTCGCGCAATATAAGAGCAACGCAAAAAGTGAAAGGGGAATTCCACAAATAAATAATTTCTTCAGCTAGTACATTTATTAGAATGTATTTATACGATAGGTAACTATTATACGTAAGTAATGGAAAAGAAGGATAAAAAAGAGTGCATGTTAATGAAATGCGAATACTAAGATGGACATAGGGGTGACAAGAAATAAAGTACGAAATGAGGATATTAAAGGAAGTTTGAAAGTTGCGCCGAATACAGAAAAGATTAGGGAGTGGTTAAGATGGTTTGGGTTGAGGAGGAAAAAATGCCATGTAAATGAAGATAGTGAATATGAACGTAAATGGATGTGCAGGTAGGAGACCAAAGAATAAATGAATACAATGCGTGAAGAAATGGATGGAATGATATGAAGTAAAAGGAGTAAATGTAAGTATGACGAATAACAGAAGTTAGTGGGAGAAAAAAATATAGCGTACTAACCCCGCCTAGCGTGGCATAAGATTAAGTGTTATATGTAGTTAACAAAGTATAATAGTGATAATTTTCTATTAGGGGAACATACAACGAAAAAAGGAAAACAATCAACATTCAAAGCAGTTAAAGTAAAAGCAGTTGCTAGTGAGCAAGGTGCGGGTAATTCTTAGGATAGCAACCTAGTTAATAAAGAAGGATCATTTAAAAGTAAAAAGTGCAGCTATTCAATATAAAGATACAAAGAAGAATACAACTGTTAATAAGAAAAAAAATGACACAAGCAAAAAAAAAGCGACTACAAAATCTAGGTACTTAATTTCCTAACAGAGTAATAAATTTACAGAATCAAAATGTAGGCTCATTAAGTTCACAATCAAATACATGTGCTCTGATAAGAGAAACCAATTAGAAACTTAGAAGGTTAAAATAGTAAGAAAGCATCGGATATTGAGATAACAAATAATTTTTATTTGCAATATGCGAACAGCGTAGAATGTGCAGACAAGATAAAATATATTACAAAAAATAACATATACCTATACACAAAAACGGTACTTATGTTTACCATTATTTTGATCATATCATATCACAGTTGTTATGACTGCATATTCTTTTATAAACGAGGATCATATTGAGTAAAAAATTAGTAAGTTTTCTAATTATGGAAATGAAAGAAATGACTACGTTTAGTTTTTTTGGTTATAACGGATGATTTGTATAAGATCTCAATATAAAATGATAATAATAATATATATTATTTAGAATCAAGGTAAACTGGTTTTTTGTTATACATTTGTTAATGTATAACAAAAATTCAATCCTACACGACAATCCTACCACGATTAACTTTTATTAAGATCTGAATAAAGCAATTAGGTTTATAAAAGTCTAAAAAGTTCGACTTATATTAATATTTTGACGGTCATTGTGATACTTTAAACCAAATAAAATTATTACCTAGATACTAAATTCTTTTTATTTTCATTTAGCTGCGTATTCTATAAGTATAAAACTAGACTCATGAGCATTATCATTTTCCTAAATATCTCGTCATTGTCCTAAACAATTAAAATCGTGACGTATGCACTCCTTTAACCGCTGGTGTTTATCTTCCTCCATTTTAAAAATATAATTGTATTGCAATTTTATGTACTCGTCGGTATATACAAACCAATAAAGCAATAAATACGTGTCATTAACCACACAAATTGTGAAAGGCACGAAGACACGTGAAGATGAACTAACGTAAAGGACCGCCCTCGTCCCACTCATTATGGTTTGATTTTATTTCAGTATTTTAAATAATAAGAGTTAAATGATATCTGTACAATTATGATTAAAGTACAAAAAAAATTAAGTACAGAAAAATAATTTCTGTACTGAAATAAACTACTACCGAAATTTATTTAAATGACGTCATACAGATAAATGTTATACTCGTATTCATACCGGTAAACAGTCCCTGCTACGTACGTACTAAACTAGATCTTAACTATCACAGAACATAGAAAAGGCTTAAAAGGTATACAATATACATATACAACATGTAAATGTAAACGTCCGAAATTTTTTTTTATGTGTAACATACAATCCACATGATGATTAAAAATACACGAGTTTTTCATTCAGCTCTTTATCACTAAATATTCCGCAGTTATATTTTTATCGTTTTGAATAACTTTAACAGTTCTATTAAAATATTATTACTATTTTTGCGAAAAGTATTAATATAATAATAATATTAATATAAAATAATAAGCACCGGTACCTTGGGCCGTGCTCCGCTGTCAGTGGAACAGTAGATTTATGTTTTTTTTTATAATATTTGTGTTTCTACATGTATGAATTGTAAAAACTTAAATTTAAGATACTTTTTGAAAAAAATGTAATAATAATAACACCAAATAACTACATTGGTAGTTGTAGTTAAAGGTTTAACAACAAGGCTTTTCTAACTTGTGTTCTGTGGTGGGTAGGTATATTATTATTTTAGTATATTATTTTGGCGACATTGATTATATGAGTACTTGAGCAGCAGCTTTGGATGTTAAATGGATGTATTAACGACAGATCAATCCATCAACTGCATATACACAATAGAGGGGCGAATCGATCCAGGGCTCAACCACAAGTAGATGCAGAAGGCCGACCTTAGTTGTTGATATCGACGAGTACTTCGAAGTAGTGCTAAGGTTTTCGTAACACCCGAGGCTTACTCATCGTGTATTATACGTTATCCTAGCGGGTTCACCGTTCGCAAACGAACATGACAGTTTCATACGCAGCGGCAGCCAGGATATCAGTAACGGGCGCTGGATGACACGGGCAGGGCTAACAATATGTCCTGCTGCCCCTCCTGGAGCTGGTCTTGGAGGGTGAAGATGTCTTCGATGTAGGATGCGTAAAGGCACGGCGACAGGCAGCTGTCCTGGGGTATACCTGCGAGTATGGGGCGTGGCTGGAAGGTGGCCTCCTTGACCAAGAGAACGAAGCTCCGAAATAGCGTCAGCAGTCTCATATGAGCGGACGACATGCTGCTGACGGCTAGCTTGTAGAGGAGACCGGGAGGCCACAAAACCCCGACGGTGTGGTTACTCAGCTTCATTACGGCCGCGAGGTGGATCTTCTTCAGCAGCAATTGCTCGAATAGCTTGGCAGCGTGAGACAGAGCGTTATGTATCGATATGTGAATATCGCTATCACAAACGGGCTTGAATCCTTCATTCCTAACTGCACCTAGATCGCTGTATGCCCGCGTCTATGTACGAGTAAGCCTGTTTCCGCCCGATGTAGACAGCCTGTCCTCTTTATTACGTACACAAAATAAATATATACAGAGGGCCGTGAATTTCAAATAGGTATTTATGGAGCACGCAAAATTCAAGATACCAACAGCTGGTTGTACCAAAATGTGTTCTTATGATTTTGATTTCTTATTTTATCCTTTATGTAAAAAAATAGAAACCGTTTTAAATAAATCTATATTTTATTTATACTTACTTGTAAAATAAGAAGTATGAAGAAATAGACCCCAACTAAAAAAAAACGCTGGAAAGTCTTTGTAAATTATATTCATTCACATCTACTATAGGTATTGATGAAACCTGGGACCAGCAGACAATTCCGGAACTGATGATCTAAATAAGTTAGTTTATTTATTTATGGAAAAGGTACAGTCGGCACCAAAAGTCGATGACCAGATCCAGATTTCCAAAACCTCTATACAGCATAACACACATAAATCGTTAAACAAGACTTGTGTCGAAATTTGATGAACATCCGTAAAGGTCAAAATTGGCTAAACATCGGTCCTTAAAAAGTAGATATACACTGTTAATTTCGAAACACCTAAACATCATAATTTACAAAAATAGCTGAACTGACACCAAAACTCCTATACACGGCAACACACATAAGTCGCTGAACGAGATCAACGCCAGAGCTAAATGAACATCGTAAGTTCAAAATTAGCGGAACACTTGGTTTATAAACATATTTTCAGAAGTTCGTACCTAGATTATACTCTTTATGCAAAAATAGCTTAACACCCCTTTCACAAACTTTAGTTTAATTTTACCCATATTTCCAGTGTCCGATTTAGCTGAAATTTGGCACATTTTAGCTCAATTGGATCGGCTCAATTTATTTGTTACCCGAGACATTGCACGATTACCCAACATCCGCCATTTTTACAAGCTTTTATTTAACTTGCAATGTAAGTAAGTATGTAAATATGTAAGTATGTATGTTCGCGTGGAATCTTGCAACTTAATTTTGAAGCAGATATCTTTAACCGATTGAGCTGAAATTTTGTATACACATTCAGTTTGGATGACAATGCATGGTTGACTATGTGACGTCATTATAAATCCAAAATGGCGGCATACCCAAGATGGCGGACCAATAATTTTTAATGCACCCTTACAATATGGGTATCAAATAAAAGGTATTGCTAAGAGTAACTCAAAAAATAATGTGACGTCACTATTAATACAATATGGCGGACTTCTAAAGCTTGAAAATCAATTTTGAAGTAGATATCATTAACTGATTGAGCTGAAATTTTGTATACACACACAGTTTGGATGAATATGGATGGTTAACTGTGTGACATCATTCTAAATCCAAGATGGCGGCATACCCAAGATGGCGGACCAATTATTTTTAATGCACTCCTACAATATGGGTATCAAATAAAAGGTCTTGCTAAGAATAACTTGAAAAAATAAAGTGATGTCACTATTAATCCAATATGGCGTACTTCTAAAACTAAAAATAATTTTGAAGTAGATATCTTTAACCGATTGAGCTGAAATTCTGTATAGATGTTCCGGCAAACTATCTGGCAACAATGATGCGTTGAATGAGATGAACAGACTGAGAAACGTGTTCATTGATAACTAAAAGTAAAAAATAAATTAAATGTAAAAAAACCTTTTTAAAAACAAGCCTTTATTTAAATGCGCTAAAAAGAAAAAATAAACTTTACACTAAAACTTTTACTTACAACGTCATTTCACATTTGCCATAATTTATATGTAGTTAAATTAAATAATTTGATGTGAATAATTTTATACATTAGAATTTTCAAACTAAGTAAATACGAGTAGGTATTTAAAAGTACTTTTTTAAGTACTTTTAAGTTACTACACACAAGTAAATCTCACGACATGCTTTTATGTCATATAAATTGTGTCAAATGTGAAATGACGTTATAAGTAAAAGTTTTAGTGTAAAAGTTTATTTTTTCTTTTTAGCGCATTTAATTTAAATCTAATTTGGCGGCTGCCGCTGCCACGAAATGGCGATTTCTCATTTCTACTTTAACCCGTAATGATATGGGTATCAAATTAAAGGGCTTGGAGAGCAGAGCACAGTAAGGAAAGTTACGTTATTCTAAATCCAATGTGGTGGACGTCACAAAATGGCGACTTATCATTCCACTTTAACCCTTATGATATGGGTATCAATCAAATGAAAGGGCTTGATAAGTGAAATATTATTTAACATCATAGATAAATAGTAGAAAGTAAAAAATAAATAAACGAAAAAAATATTTTTTTTAATAAGCTGTTAATTCAACAATATTTCAAAAGCACTTTTTTATAATTTATATCGAAAAACTTGCAGATTTCCGGTATAGAAACAGTACTTAGTTATTAATTTATGTCGAAAAACTTGCAGATTTCCAGTATAGACCAAAGATTTAATAAGTCTAATATACCTATAATTATTTTAATACAAATTATACAGGCTTAATTTTGAGGTACCGGCAACCTCGCAGGATTAGATAAAGTCTGACACACGAAACATGAACCTAACATTTTTTCAAGTAGCAACACTGATACAATGTCCCCATGTAGTTTAGTTCAACATGGTGATTTTTATACTTTGTAATAAACAATTTCATAATATTTTTTTCTGAGTCTGACACACGAAACATGAACCTGACATTTTTGAACCTGACATTTTTGAACCTGACATTTTTTCAAGTAGCAACACTGATACAATGTCCCCATGTAGTTTAGTTCAACATGGTGATTTTGATACTTTGTAATAAACAATTTCATAATATTTTTTTCTTAATTTCTGTCGAAATATTACAGATATTAAGTAATTTTAACATTCATGAAATCCAAATACGGCGATTTCTTATAAAAGATTCATTGTTGGAAGTTCATTGAAACTAAACATTACCTAATATTTAATTTAAAAAAGCATAAACTCCTTTTTTTCCGACTATATTCAAGGAAAAAAAGACAATCCTTTCACAAATTTAACATTCTAAATTACTACATAAATAAAAAAATATTAGAATATTTCAAGTATCAAAATGTATTTTACCTTCTGTAGACAGTATTACCAGAGCTAGAATTTTTGAATTTGCCGCTTTTTTCATCATTAAGTACACGTTTGTTTAACGAGTTTTAAGATAACTCAATACGTTGAACAAAAATAAATTTTCAAGTTTTTATTTCACTGTCGTGACATTGATATGTCTATGTTTCATTCATAAACGACGACGGAAGACAACGCTATGCTCGCGCGCTGTGTGCGTAGAGTTACAAACATTCTAGAGGTATATTAAATGAATATTTATTTTTTTATGAAAGTAAAATCTAACGAATTATCAAAAGTCGTAGAACAAACGTTATAGTTAATGATGCTAGATATCTACTCCTGCGAGGTTGCCGGTACCTCAAAATTTGCCCGTATAGGTACATAGACAATGGAAAGTTGAAAATTGACATTATACATTAAAACTCATTGTCATAAATTCTCCAAAGGAAAATAAATTCACTTAAGTGATCATTACTTTTTTAATTTATTTATAAACCTAGACGGGTATAAATTAAATACTCAAGTAGGTATAACATTCATCATATTTATTTATTGTTCAAACAGGTAAGATATTAAATTTAAACTTAGGAAACAACAAATATGCATTAAAACCTTGTATAGCCTCCATTCGAATCTATCACGTTTTGGAGACGTTCACGCATGGAGTCAACCATATTTGCACAAGTGTTTCGTACCCTAAAATTTTCCCAAATCTCAGTAGCGTGATTACAAATATTATCTCTTGTTCGAGGAGTGCTATTGTCCCAAGCCTGCACCATGAGCCTCCACAAATTTTCAATAGGATTGAGGTCCGGACTCTTTGGTGGGAAAGGAATTTCAAAAATATGGTCAGTATTATCTCGAAACCAGGCTTTGCACACGCGGGCCGTATGTATAGAGCAATTATCATGTACAAAATTTATGGGCGACTCATCACCTAACACTATTTTAGCTGTAGGCAGTAAAACTTCCTGCAATATTTCTTTATAGCCATGGGCATTAAGACGCCCACCAATTTCAACTAGTTCCCCTGGACCATTTTTGCTCATCCAGCCCCAGAATCCTACGGATAAACGTCCACTCGATCTATTTTCTACAATATGATCTTCTCGATAACGTGTATTATTTATGCGCCATAACGTCATTCGACCATTCTCACAAGACTTAAAAGTTTTTCATCTGAAAAAACTACGTTTGTGAAATCGAAATTCAGGTACCGTTCTGCAAACTGAAGTCTCTGTAATTTGTGTCGAGCGGTTAATTTTATCTTCCTCACTGGTATACGGTAATGTACACCACTTTCATGGATACGTCGACGAACGGTGTTTAAACAAATATCAAACCTTGTAGCCAGGTTCCTAGTATGACCAAATGGGTTCTCTCTAAATTCACGAATGATGTGGATGTCCTGAGATTCTGACGTTTTCCTTGGTCTCCCTGACTTCTCGAGTTTGTTAACGTTACCTTCAGTTTCCCACCGCCGTACCCACAAATATACGGTGTTGCGCTGCGCCAAAGATACCTTTAATATTATAATTAAATATTTAATATAGATTAATTTCGGGATGAAAATCAGCCTCAAAAGTAGAATAAAGCTTTTGTTTCTCAATAAGGGTCTAATGGTAATTTTCACTAACCTTGCCTTGGCTTAGGATACTCTTAGTTCTCGCGCTGGCCAGCGTCGCACGCGAGATGCTGACCAGCGCGACGGCGTAGGAGGCAGCGGAGCGGGCGCGAGAGGTAGACCCTCTCGCCGCACCGCTCCGCGCGGTGGTTAGGTAGGAGGAGGCGCGCGTTCCTGGACGCGCGCCACCAACTCCCTTAAGCAAGCTGGGAATGAAATGGTCGGGCCGGCCGACAACCGGTTCGGAGACACTTTTCTACCCCTGGCCTGCCCGTCTGGGGGGTCGAATTATGGCACTTGTCGATCCCCCCGTAGAGGTAAGACCTGGCGCTTGGGTCAGTTATGTTGGCTCACCGTCGGGCCTACCCTCCAGGGGGCGCGCTCGGGGAATGGCTAACGCCGATCCCGATTGTTTGTATGGAGGTAGAAATTGCTGGAGGGTGGTTTAGACAGGTATGGGGTTTATACCCGAGTCCAACACTTTTTTAAATACAAGCTTTTAGTACTCGTCAATACGAATCAAACGAGTCCAAACTCGATGGGATTGTGTTATTTAACTACTGAGTTCTTATTGGCCACCTTCCGTAAAACTGTGATCATTTATATTACAAAACTTTAACTTACAGCAACTCCCATTTCTCTGGCAATGTCAGCTATAGAAAGTCCATCTTCTTTTAATGACACGATTTTATGGCGTTCGTGTTCGTTAATGTGTGCATTGAATGACATTATCGTTCTATCTGTCACTTGACACTAATATAAATAAAGGATATCAATAATCACAAACGCAAATTTTTTTTCGAAATCTGCTGCAAATCGATTTTTATTAGAGACAAAAAGAAAAAAACAAACGAATACATTTTCACTGTTCATTTGTTTTGCATTCCAATTGACGCGAAAAAGAAAAATGCACAAATTAAAAACTCTTTTACAGTAGCGCTATAGTGATTCCCCAATGAGTTTTTAGTTACCTGTATTTATGAAATAGGTATTGCAAGGAGGTTTTATTTTAGATACAATCATATTATCAAATACATAAACGTCAAAATAGTATACACTTGTTTAACCGACTTCAAAAAAGGAGGAGGTTCTCTATTCGACTGTATGTTGCTTTTCTTTAATTTTTTTTTTGTATGTTTGTATATCTAAAACCGGCTATTATGTTCACTTGTATATATGCGGTGGAAGTAGGCGCCAGAGGTATTCCGGCAAAATCCCTATACACATTGCTGCTGGATCGTAAGCCCCAGACACCGCTCTTGGCTCTTTTTTCTGCAACGCGATGGACCCGGCACCCGCACGGGGAATCCATGGAATGCTAAGTAATCGTATCTAAAACCGAAAAGTTGCCTAAAGGTGCCTAAAATGTAATCAAATTTGGCACCGACTTTAGTAAAAAAAATGTAATGTTGTTTGTTATCTTATATTATTTTCAACTTTTAAGTGGTTTTGAAGTCGGTATTCATAATTTTTTGTAAAAATATTTTACTATGCGTACTTTGCAGCGTTATTCTATTTTAGAGTGTGATTGATTAGTAATGAATAGTAATTGATATCAATAGTAGTGATAATAATGCAATACGATTTTTTAATTTTATAAAATATTTTAATGTTTTAACATAAATATACACAATTTATTTAAGGTGGTTCCTCCACCGAAACTAGCGCCGCGGTAGATATAAATTAATATTTCCAATTTATACCAAACATTTTAAGCTATACTAATATTATAAAGAGGAAAGATTTGATTGTTTGTTTGTTTGTTTGTATTGCATAGGCTTCGAAACTACTAAACCGATTTTGATGAAAGTTGCTATAGGGATAGTTTGAGACCAGGGGAAGGACATAGGGTAATTTGCCTACGTGAAAAAATCCCACGGGAAAACAAAAATAACGCGCGCGAAGTCGCGAGAGGAAAGCTAGTTTTAGTAGGTATATACTAAATGTGAAATTTGTAAAGATATAGTTAGTTTCAAAAACACTGAAAAGTTAAAAATAAAATAAGAATAGGTACCTACAGACAACATCACACTTCAATATTGAAGTTAGTGCCAAACGATGATCTCCTAGAAAGTCTTAAAATTTGTAAAATATTTTTATTTTTACCTTTTTAGTGACTGATGTCTTTTTAGTGAAAGAAACCCTAATTAAATACAATACGATACGATTTTCATGGGATTCCATCATCAGATCCTGACTTTGGTGACCTTGGGACCACCCTAGGAGTATACTCTATCGAATACAAAAAGAATTTTGAAAATCGGTTCACAGTTGGCGGCGTAATCGCGTAACATACACACAAAAAAAAACATACGCATCGAATTGAGATCCTCCTCCTTTTTTGAAGTCGGTTAAATATTACATTAATTCCACCGCGGTGCAAGTTTCGGTAGGGGAATGGCGAATCTCCTACCGAAATATTTAATTAAACTCTATTAATATATATTGTTATACTCTTTTTAATATATTTAATAAAACTCTTTTAATTTCGTTTAGATAATTTTGACCATACGGTATTCACCTAACATTGGCGTTGATCTTGTTCAGCGACTTATGTGTGTTACGGTGTTTAGAGGTTTTGGTGTCTGTTCAGCTATTTTTGTAAATTATGATGTTCACGTGTTTCGTAATTATCAGTGTTTATCTACTTTTTAAGGATCGATGTTTAGCCAATTTTGGCCTTTACGGATGTTCATCAAATTATGACATATATCTTTGTTTAACGATTTAAATGCGTTATGCTGTATAGGGGTTTTGTACACCAATATTATAAGTGGTTATAGATACATTGCTAATGTATTATATAATATCATATTTTGATATACTATAAGTTTACCCATACTTTCCACACAACATAAATGGTATGAGCTTACATTTTTTAAGAGGCCTATTACAAAAGAACGCGCAGATTAAGGTTTTTAATGGTTAAAATAGTATAACTTTCGTTGGTTGCAATAAAAAGTTTACTTGATAATATTGTTATCTACAGTAACAATAAAGCGGCTTCTAACTTAGTCATAGCTATTTACCAGAAGCACGTTTAAGGCGCATAGTAACGTCAATCATAAAAAATCACTGCAGAAAAACCGGTTCTCTTCATAAATATTGAATAAAAAAATCTTTAAAAAAGGTATGTTATTATTCAACGCATTCTTTAGAGGATGGTCTTTTTAATTTTTTGATAAATTAATTAAAACTTGGTTAAAATGTGACCCAAACATGCCTCGATTTTAAAACTATAAACCTAATCGCTTCGTAAATATTAGGTTAAATCACATACTTTCGATTTCAATAAATAAAGTGAACAATATTCTAGGGGATGGTCCTTTTAGATTTTTCTTATTCACCTTTATTATTTTTTTATTGAAATAATTCATCTTACGCGTAAAGGTTTGCTTGAATATTCCCCTCACTTTCACTCACTCACTCCTATGTAATCAGTGCGGGACGATCGACGCAAGGTCATTGGGAGCACTATGCGCCTTAAGGCAAAAACTCACGCGGACCTGATTTAGGAATCTTTATAGATTCTCTTTAATATTAACTATCAACATATTAATTTTACGTGACACAATATCCTTCACTTCAACAAAAATTAAATATATTTCGTTTAATGGCTCCTAAGAAAAGAAAGAAATTCTTAATCTAATTAACTTTTCTAACGAAAAGCCGTCGAAACAAGTCAGATTATGTACGAAGTTCTCCATTGCTTAAACGTAATTTTTATACCAAAATATGTTTTAACCCTTGCTTAAACTGTTGTGTTATTTATGTTTATAAAGCGATATATTTTTTTATGAATGAAATAGAACTAGAATTTATATTGTTTCGTCAGCGATGCCGAAAAGTTTGTTTGTTTAGTTCCGCGCGCCGCGATTTTGTGATTGGCCTCTTAACAGTAATTCAATCACAAAACAAAAATATTTAAGTAATTTATTGGCATGATTAGAACTAGTTCGATATACAATATCACAATGTCATATATTTAAACACATTACACCTTAATACACAAATGAAACATCTTAACTCACACCGTTGCCTGGCGGACTGAGGCGAGAGCGTACAAGGAGCACGCACGGCATGGAGCCTGTGACGTCACGCGTATTCTCGGCACACGGCTTTAACCGCCCGCACGGGTCTAGGTTTAAACTCAATATCTCGGTGACTAATGGGCCGATTTCGATAATTCAAAAACATATACCATTAGTTTGTCATAGAGAATAATGTGAATACTAATTTTAACAAGTTTGTAATAGTTGTACTGATCCTCATTATCATATCATTATAAGTTAGCTTGCGTTTTGTTAATATCTAATATTAAAATGTATACGACTGAAGGACTCTGTATCCAAGGTTAGAATAGATTATTAAAAAAAAATCTCTAATCTGTGCACTTAGTTGTCAACTCCAATTACTGAAGACTAGGCTGTATGGACTTAGTTTCCTTTGCCTTTCCTAAAAGGAAAAAAAAACAAAAAAAAATGTCAACTCCAATGTCAAAAATACGTCGGTGGTGTAATGATCAGCATAGTTGCCTTCTAATCAAATGTTTGTTGGATGGATTTAAAAATATTAATAAATTGGGTAAGATAAACCTCATATTAAGGTGATGTATTTAAAAAGTATTATGCATAGATCATGCGTAAAAACCGCTTCATTATATACATTTTATGAACATAAATACTATCGTTTATCATTGCATGTTTCAACTTTCAGTACAATGTCGGGCAAGAAATGTAAACACTGCGGCTCTTCCGAAATAGAAGTAGATCCAGCTCGAGGAGATGCTGTGTGTACCAACTGTGGCACAGTGCTGGAAGATAATATTATAGTCGCAGAGGTAGAATTCCAGGAAAATGCGCATGGTGGTGCCTCAGCGATTGGGCAGTTTGTATCTGCTGAAACTAAGGGTGGCGCTTCTGGATTTGGCCGAGGTATTTTAATTAAAATATTAGAACCATACGGAACACTATTCAGATTAAATAATTACGTTGAGATGGAGAGATGGTCCAGAATGATATACAAATGTAATAATTGAGCCACAGGTTGTGGAAATGCATACAAGTATGCCTTCATATTCAATCAAAATTAAAGGAATTTTGATTGAATATGAACATTTATTCAAAAATGACAATTGAAAGCTCTATTTTTCCTATATTTTATTATCCTTCATTTACATTTTATTTATATGTTATATTGAGGTAGGTCTAGAGTTGCCAGAATTTCTTAGCTATAAAATTATTAGCTTTTAATCATGGTTAACTTGTGGTATTATAAAGAGGGGGAAAGTGAGATGCTAGTTATTTTCCAACACATGCTTTGTGTAAAACGCACAGGACAGGTACAGTGAATTTTTAAAATATTGTCAGATATTCCAAATTTGGAATGGCAGTCTTATTACTGATCACAAGCTCAGATTTTCTAGCCATCCCCGTTTTCTAATTTAACTATTTTCTTGTCATGAATTAAGCATTTTTAGTTTATGACGAAAAACATTATGCGTTTCAATAGGTAACCCAGTAAAACATAGTTACTGTAGAACTAATTTTATTTCAGTTGAGTAGGTATAATTATCTTATATTGTCATATTTACAGCTTTCAATGTGGGCATTGGTCAAGAATCAAGAGAGATAACAATCCGGAAAGCAAGGGAAGGCATTACTGTTCTATGTCAGCAACTACGTTTAAACCAGCAGTGCATTGATATTGCATGTAACTTCTTCAAGATGGCATTATCAAGGCACCTGACTATTGGCAGACCTGCAAATCATACACAAGCCGCCTGTGTCTATATTACATGTAGAACTGAAGGCACTTCTCGTATCCTTTTGATAAACATTTGGAAATTTTACTTTAAATTTATTTTACTTAATTAATAATTAATTACGTTTAAAAACGGTGAACTGTCAAAGTGTTATTACGTGTTTTCCGCGCTCCCTAGTTTTATTTATAAAAAGTGTAATTAGACTCTGTTTCTTATCGCAAACAATACCTCCACTTAAAAGTGCTTCGGTGAGGATCACAAATTACTATAAATAAGTGAATATCATTTGTTGTTTTTGCCAAAAAACATTGAAATCGTAAATTGTAAAACTATACATAACCAATTATAGGTATAACGGTATAACCAACAAATTGAACTGACAACTTAGGATCTGTCAGCTGTCAATAAGAATAGGGATACCACTTAAAAAGTATTGCCAGCAAAAAAGGATATATTCTACCAATTATCCTAATAGTGGTAGAATTTGAATTCGAAAATGGATCTGCAAATGGTACTAGCCAAAATGGAGGAACAATTTGAAAAACAAACGAAGAAGATAACAGAAAATGTCACTGCAAAAATTTCAGCTACTATTGACGAAAAACTAACACCAATATTGGAGGAACAACAAATCTTGAAAAAAGAAATTACGCTTCTTAAAAGTAAGGTCCATAACATTGAAAAAGATCTGAGGAAAAGAAATATAATCCTTCATGGAGTCAAAGAGACTGAAAAAAGTTTTATTGAACTTCTAGATCTGGTCTTGGGTATACTGAATGAAGTAAGCCAAAAAGGAGGTATCGACCAATGGGACAAATGGGAAATCAGTAGTGCCCGCAGACTTGGAACCATAACTGAAAACAAAACAAGACCCATTCAAGTATCGGTTACCCTCGAGTGGCGGAGAATAGAAATGCTCAAAAACAAGAAACTTTTTCCAGATAACATCTATATCACCGAAGACTTTCCAAAGGATGTTTTAAATAAGAGAAAAGAGCTTAAATTGAAACAACAGGAAGAAATAAAAAAAGGGAACGAAGCATTCTTACGCTATGACAAACTCATTATCAAAGAAAAACAAAATGAAAAACGGAAACTATCACCTTCCACATCACCAAACAACAACGGAAAACAAACGAGTTCTGTAAATAAAGCCATCAAAATTAATAAATTTGAGAAAACACACTGAGTAGGACCTAACTCGTTTAATACTTATTTAGATAAACAATAACAATCAAAGAAATCACACATCAGCAACTGGAAGCTCAAGAATAGTAAATTAATAAAAACAACGGAAACAAACAAAACCAAATCTCCCCCAAGCCGGTATGCGGTCACCGTGGGGGATATAGACCGTAACCCTCTAATACAAAGGAAAATAAAGAAAACAAAAACAAAAGCTCTAACTTGTACATAGCAACCTTAAATACTCTGACACTGAGAACAGATGAAAGGCTAGAAGAACTGGTAGATGCACTTCAGGTAATCAAATGGGACATTTTGGGATTATGCGAAGTAAGAAGATTGGGAGAGCAGATACAAGAGTATAATGATTACATTTTCTACTACAATGGAGAAACCAAGGGCCAATATGGGGTAGGTTTTTTAATTAAAAAAGCATGGAAGAAAAACATAGTAGAAATAAAAGGCATATCTGAAAGAATTGCTGTGCTTAACATCTACCTACCTGACTTCAAAGATAAATGGTCAATTGTTCAAGTATATGCTCCTACAGAGGCTGCTGATGAACAAATCAAAGATACCTTTTATGAGAATCTCTCGGAAGCCCTGAAATCTGCATATAAAAATGTGGTGGTAATGGGAGACTTTAATGGAAGAATAGGAAAACAAAAACAAGGCGAAGAGTGTATCATTGGTAAATTTGGAACAGGGAAGAGGAGTCGGAATGGGGAAAGAATGGTCGATATGGCTCTTGAAAATAACCTAATGTTTATGAATAGCTGCTTTAAGAAAAAAGAAACAAAAAAATGGACCTGGATATCCCCGGATGGCAAATATCGTAACGAAATAGATTATATCCTGAGCAACCATTTAAAATATTTCCATGACATAAGCGTTATCAACCAGATCAATTTTAATACCAATCATCGCATGGTAAGAGCAACCTTAAATATTAACATTAAACAGAGAAGTAGAAGACACTATACAAACTAGAACTATCAACACTTACCACAAAGCACAAAAAAACATAGTAATACAATACAAGATAAATATGACAGTATTACAAATACAATCTTCAAAAATAAAAAACATAAAATAACAAATAAAGATAAATTAAGTACCACTACGAAAGAGTTAATACATAAGAGAAAAGAAATGTTTAAAAATAAAAAAGACAAGGAGATTCTCAAAGAAATAACCAAAATAAGTAAAGATATCAGTAAAAGTATAAAGAAGGACAAAACAAAGCATAGAGTAGAATGTATCAACAATCATATAATAAAAACAGGTGGAATTAAAAAGGCACTAAAGGAACTGAGAGAGCATACTACATGGATACCCGAAATTAGAAACAAAAATGACAAAATAGACAGGAGAAGGGATTCAATACTGGATACAGCCACTGCCTTCTATAAAAATCTTTACTCTACAGAACTCCCAAGGAATAGTGACGACTACAATGAAGTTGATGAAGACGTCCCAACTATATTAGAAAGTGAAGTCATTCACGCCATTAGGTCGCAAAAAACGGGCAAAGCACCAGGACAGGATAATATCTTAAATGAAACTATGAAAGTTAACATAGAGGTCATAGCACCAGAACTAACTTATCTATTCAATGACATACTCGAAACAGAATATATTCCTACCCAGTGGTTAACAAGCGTCATAACACTTATTTACAAAAAAGGTGACAAAAGAGACATAAGTAATTATCGCCCAATCAGTAATACATCAAACGTATACAAAGTTTTCTCCAAGATTATTCTTAAACGTATTACGAAAACACTAGACTATCAACAACCCAATGAACAAGCGGGATTTAGAGCAGGATATTCAACAACAGACCACATACTTGTGATTAAACAGATTATTGAAAAATGTAAGGAATATGGTTATCCCTTGTATTTGGCGTTTATTGATTATGAGAAGGCATTTGACTCACTGGAGCACGTTTATATTTGGAAAGCATTAAAAAAGCAAGGAGTTAACACTAAATATATAAGGCTTATAAAAAATATTTATGAAAACTGCACAGCACAAATAAAATTAGAAACATTGGGCAATAGCTTCCCCATAGAAAGAGGGGTAAGACAGGGCGATCCACTTTCACCAAATTTATTTTTATCAGTACTGGAAGAAGTTATAAGGTCCTTGGAATGGGAAAATCAAGGTATTAATATTAATGGCGTGAGACTCAACCATTTAAGATTTGCGGATGACATAGTTCTGATAACTAATAATAGTAAAACACTACAGACTATGTTACAAGATCTAGCAACAGAAAGTAGGAAGGTTGGCCTAAAAATTAATAAATCTAAAACCAAAATATTAACAAATAGTACAAAAAGCAACATAAGTATAGATGGAAATCCGGTGGAGTATGTTGAATCATATATCTACCTGGGACAATTTATATCTTTTCAAGACCAGATGGAACATGAAGTAGAAAGGAGAATTGCAAGCGCGTGGAGGAGATACTGGTCTTTAAAAGATATTATGAAGAGTAATCACTATACAATGGCAATAAAAAGGAAGGTCTTCAATATATGCATTTTGCCCATATTGACATACGGATGCCAAACCTGGGCCCTAAGTCAAAAGAATTACAGTAAATTAAGAACATGTCAAAGAAGTATGGAACGGAGTATATTAGGCTATAAAAGGAAGGATAGAAAAAGGGCTACAGAGCTTAGGAAGATTACGAAACTGGATGACATCTTGAAAAAGGTCATGGAATTAAAGTGGAGGTGGTCTGGCCATGTATTGAGAGACAAAAATGATAAATGGACCAAGAATATCATTGAATGGACTCCCAGGCAGGATGTAAAAAGGAAAAGGGGAAGACCACACAAAAGATGGTCTGATGACTTGCAAAAAGTTGCTGGCCCTCTGTGGACTAGGTTGGCCAGGGACAGGAAAACTTGGAAAGTATTAGAGGAGGCTTGTGTCAGGTGGACACGCTGCCCAAGTAACAATTTAAGTTATAGAAAGGTCACATATAGGTTATATAACCTTTTTATGGATTTCCTCAAAGAAATACGATAGGTCCCAATATGTTCATAATAAACTCCGCATAAACTCTTAATAACCAAAAAGGCCCTCCATAACAACCTAGCGCAGACCTTATTTTTACTCTTTACTGACTAGACAAATTACCTAAAGGCATGCTTGATAACCTAAATGTAACTGTAAATTAACCATTTTATAACCTGGTTAAATTCAGTATTACCTAATTATAACCTTTATGAAGTCTCAGCTTAGTCATGGACTAGTCATAATCAGTTTTTATCGCAGCAGCCTTTTTTCAGAATTAGGTTGTTGTCAAGTACCAGCAAAAGCTTATTAGTAAGTTTTCAAAATATTTTATAAGAGACTGGTTATATATTAGTTAAAACTTATTTCATATCAAACAAATGGCTTCCATTTGTAATACTATTTTTTTATTATGACTTGGGTATTCATATACGAAGCAAAATGTTTGTAAAATTCACACATGCTTATAAATTCTATTGCGAATACCAGTTTCCCGTTAAATTATGGGATAATATGCTTATAAAATACACGCGCCCTAATTATCAGGCATATTTAAAATATTTAATGGTCATACGTAGTGTAAAAAAATACATTAAATACATTTTTAACCTCCAATCTGGCACACAATTATTTATAAACGTAAAAATGTCTTTTAAATTTATTATCACTAACAAATAAAATAAATAAATTGATATTTCCAAAAATTCTTGCCACAATAAACCTCTTAAAAATGGCTGCCTTCAATAAAAGGCTTACTAGCTTTACCAATAACTCTTAAATAGCCTGAATTACTATTAGTGCACGAAATTTACTTAAAAATAACCTCTAGGTAATTTAAATAACCTTATCACAAACTGTTAGTTATTTGTGCAACCCTTTACGCATTAAATTTTCTCGTAAGATTTGATAGTACTTCTATATCACCGCGGACGGACTAAGTAGTAATTTCAGATGCCAAGAGAGCTTAGATTACATTTTATTAAAAAACAACATTTCGCGTGGTGTACCTACAGAGTGTTTACAAAACCATAGGATATGTTTATTATTATTCTTCTATTATTTTTCAGATTCTATTTGCACCTACTGCTAGTTAAATAGGCACCTACTACTTAAGTTTTATATTCAATTTGCAATGCAATTAATATATCTTAGGCAGAGTGAACGAGGTCAAGGATTTAGGCGTTCTGTTGGACTCGAAACTAACTTTTGTCTCACATTTTGAAAAAATCACGAATAAAGCGTACAAAACCTTAGGCTTTATACTGAGAGTAACTAAAGACTTTAGTGATACTTCTTGTATAAAAATTTTATACTGTGCATATTATGTTCGCAGTCTCCTGGAATACTGTTGTACGATATGGAACCCACAGTATATAACACATGAATACGCCATTGAGAAAATTCAAATTAAATTCTTAAAACATCTGAATTTCCGAGCCAAATCGTACATTGATGACTACAAAGAATCATGTGATAAACATCATTTAATAACACTTTCCAACAGACGCCGCCTTCACGACATGTCCTTCCTATATGACCTGTGCATGGGACGGTTGGACTGCATTGAGTTGTTTAATAAAACATTACATTTAGAAACTCCAACTAAAAGAACCCGTCATACACAACTTTTCCATCTTCCGATAGTGCGCACAAACTATAAAGCCAATGATATGACAATTAGAATCCGCAGAACTTACAACAGGTTTTTCTCTGATATTGACATGTTCACTAAATCTAAATCTTCATTTAAAAGTTCGATACATAGTAATTTAAAGCTATGACTGGCTGTGGTTGTTTTTACGTAAATTTATACATACACATGCACATACATGTACGCACTCACATACACACGCACACACACACACACACACACACATACATGCTCTTACACAGAGACTGGCATTCATGCTCTTTTTTCTATTTTCAGTTTTGTTATTAGATATTTGAGTATTGTTATTAGTTGTTAGAGCTTTTATTACCTTAGTATAATTATGATGGCTTTAAATAGACCACCTGCTACTTTTTTTTTATATATATAACAAGTAACGTAATGAGTTTCTGTAATTGGCTTAAGCACAGGTAAATACATAAAAATAATATATATTGAACATGCTGTAGAAACTTTGTTTATTGAATAAATAAATAAATAAATAAATATCTATTTATTTAATTATTTACATTATAGGTATTAATTGCGGTCCCCCGACTTGGCGATGCTAAAATCAAAATATTACTAGATCATCATCATCATCATCATCTCAGCCGCACGACGCGCACTGCTGGGCATAGGCCTCCCCCATGGATCTCCACAACGATCGGTCCTGTGCTGCCCGCATCCAGCGGCTTCCCGCGACCTTCGCCAGATCGTCGGTCCACCTGGTCGGGGGCCTACCCACTGAGCGTCGCCCGGATCGTGGTCGCCACTCAAGAACCGTTCGGCCCCAACGGCCATCAGTTCTTCTAGCTATGTGTCTCGCCCACTGCCACTTCAGCTGAGCAATCCTTCGAGCAATGTCGGTTACTTTAGTTCTCCTGCCGACAGGGACGGATTTATAAAATTTTCGCCCCTAGGCACTATTCTCACTGCCGCCCCCTTAAAACACTGCATGTGCCATATATGTTAAAGCCATTTTTGGGATGTTGGTAGGGGGGGGGGGGGGGGGTCCGAGCTGGATTCGACGAGAGATCTCTTTCTCGAAGTTGGACTTACCTAGCTGGACTATCTGTCCTAGGTATACATAGCTGTCTACAACTTCAAGTGTAGTGTTCCCAATATTAACTGGAGTGGGTACAACATGGGCATTCGACATGATTTTTGTCTTATCCATGTTCATTTTAAGACCCACTCTTTGGGAAGCACTACTGAGATCTCCAAGCATGGTGTTCAGGTCTTCCAAGGTCTCAGCCATTAGAACCACATCATCGGCAAAACGGAGGTGTGTTAGGTACTCGCCATTAATGTTAATGCCGTATCCTTTCCAATCCAGAAGCTTGAAAATATCCATAATGCAGCGGTAAATGGCAATGGCTGTTTCGTGTTACAAGGCATACATTTCTGATGTTGAGGCTAAAATCTCTTCGAACCCAAAGTACTTTTGGAGCTTTTTAAAGATGAAAAGAGGAGGGTCCAGCAACTACCCACGCATAATGACTGATGGTGTGGATAGCTCAGAGAACTCAAATGATATTTGTAAATATTTTTCTTCCCTCTTTTCCAAGGTTTATGTTGCAAAGGATGAACGTGTAGATGTTAATGCGGTAGATAATACTGATAACTGTTTGAATAACACTATTCTGAGTCATGTAACGCTGTCTGAAAGTAAAATTAAATACGCTTTAGAAAATCTTGATAAAGGTAAGGGTGCGGGCCCTGATGATTTGCCTCCAATTTTCCTGTCCAGCGATGCAAGTGGCATATCCTATCTTTTGATGCAGATATTTAATACATCATTAAATCAGGGCATCTTTCCGTCTGTTTGGAAGGATACTAGAATTGTACCTGTTTATAAGGATGCCGATCGTACTAATGTTGCTAACTATAGACTCATAGCTATATTGTCGGTACTAGCGAAAGTGTTTGAAGTTCTTATATGTCCCATACTACCGTGGCACATGTCTTAATTATTAATAGCAAGTCAGCATGGATTTTTAAAGGGCAGGTCGACGGCAACCAATTTGGTGACTTACGCTGAGAGTATAGTTGATGCTGTGGATACCCGAGTCCAAGTTGATGCCATTTACACTGATTTCAGCAAGGCATTCGACACTGTTAATCATCAAATACTTATCAAAAAACTACAACTGTATGGAGTGTCGGATCCCTTGTTGAGTTGGTTTGGGTCTTATCTTTCTGAAAGGATGCTTAGGGTGGTGGTGAATGGTTGTAGTTCAGAATTTTATAAAGCTACTACAGGAATTCCTCAAGGATCTCACTTGGGTCCTAACCTTTTTGTAATATTTATTAATGATATTTACAAATGCTTTAGAAACTCAGATATATATTTGTTTGCTGATGATCTTAAGGCGATCAAAAAAATCACGAATTCATATTTCAAGAAGACTTGGACAGATTCACAGAGTGGTGTAAGACCAATAAATTACAAGTAAACGTAAAGAAATGTAAGCACATAAAATTCACAAGGAACAAGAATATTGTACCCACAACATATAATTTGAATGGTGAAATAGTAGAAGAAGTTAATAATATTCGTGATCTAGGTGTTCGCTTTGATAGGAAACTAAATTTTATACAGCACATCGATGAGGTAGTGTTAAAGGCATCAAAAATGTTAGGTTTTGTTCTTAGACAGTGTAGAGATTTCAACAGACCCAGTACAAAAAAAGTTATGTACAACTGTCTAGTCAGAAGTCACCTAGAATACTGTAGTGTTGTTTGGTCTCCAGGGTATGGTGTTCACGTAACACGAATTGAACGGTTACAAAAAAGGTTCCTGTGGCACTTAACATATGCATCTAAAATGGGCAAAAAACTTAAGGCATATAGTGATAGATTAAGGTATTTTGGGATGTCTTCGTTAGAAAAGCGTCGAGAGATGTTGGATTTAGTTTTCCTTAAAAAACTTGTAGCAGGTTTCCTTAATTGTCCCGACTTGCTCAATAGAGTTTCATTTAATTTACCACGTTACTTACCGCGCAATTCGAATCGAAAATTGTTTGCCATACCAGAACATTACACTAACCTAAAGAAGCATAGCTCGTTACCCAGAATGTATGCATTGTACAAAGTCTATGAAGCTGCTATTGACTTAAATTATACTTCAATACCTGGTATCAAAAAGGCTGTTCTGGCCTTGTAATAAGTTAAAGTTTTACAGTTCCCATTTATATTTTTTGGACGATAAACGTCATGTTTAGCGAACGCGTATATTAAATACGCATTATGCACACATCTTTGGTACATGCAGTGCTTTTCTTTAAGTGATAAGGCACTTAGACTGTAATTCTCATTGATTGTAATTCTAGTTGTAAGGGTGTACTTATTGTTGAAAAGCCAAATAAAATAAATAAATAAATAAATAATAAAGAGTATTGGAGAGATAACGTCTCCCTGTCTTACACCTCGCTGCAATTGGATGGGATTAGAGCTCTGGTTCTGGAGTCGAACCGACATAGTGGCATTTCCGTATAGGTAGCTTAGCACCTCTATGTACCTGTAGTCCACTTGGCACCTTTGGAGAGACTGCAGCACCGCCCATGTCTTGATCGAATCGAAGGCTTTCTCATAGTCCACAAACGCCAAGCAAAGTGGCAGATTATACTCTTCGGTCTTCTGTATAACCTGCCGCAGCGTATGGATCTGGTCTATGGTCCTTTTCGGAAACCGGCTTGTTCGGGAGGTTGAAAGTCGTCAAACCGGCGAGCGAGACGATTCGTAATGACTCTTGAAACAACTAGTAAACATGACTCAGGAGTGTGATCGGCCTAAGAATGTTTTATCACCGTTTTTGAAGAACAGGATGACTTCACTCTCACTCCATGCTTTAGGCGTTCTGCCCTCGAGAATAACAGAATTAAAGAGCCTCTGGAGGACTTTAAGTATCGGCTTACCGCCCGCTCTCAGAAGCTCTGTAGTGATTCCGTCATCACCCGCCGCCTTATTATTTTTTAGTTGTTTGAGAGCCATACTAATCTCGTACAGGCTGACGTCCGGGATATCTTCAGTATAGTGTCGGGTAAGCTTGGCTCTGGGGTCTCTAGCCTCGCTTTCAACAGGTGATGCGTGGAGTATAACTGTCCATAGAAACTCTCAATCTCCCTTAGGTTCTCAGGCTTCGACAAAATGAGGCTACTGTCGTCAATCTTCAGCTGCGTCAGTTGACTTTGCCTAATATACAGATATCTCGCAAATACTTTGGAGCCTTTATTTCGCTCGATAGCCTCTTCAATACGAGTTGTATTAAATCGGCGAAGGTCGCATGCCAATGACTTTGATATCTGCCTATTAAGCTCCGGGTAACGACTAGCATCCATTGAGTTCTGCAGCCTCATCTCCTGTCTCCGATCCATAAGTTGGAGCGTTTTGTCACAGAGTTTCTTTGTTCTGGGATGGCGGGTTTTAAAGAACTTAGACCCTACCTTACGGACAGTATCCACCACCATGTTGTTTAGATCGTCCACATTTAAGCTGTTCTCAAGGGCTTCGAAGCGGTTCTGGAGCTCGAGTTGAAACCTTTCGGGGTTTTGGATTTGCGCAGGTATTGGTCGGAGCGTAGACTTTATCAGTCGAGATCTTTCCAGCTTAATATTGATATTCAATGTGCCTCGTACCAGTCTGTGATCACTCCCCGTTTCGACGGCATTGATCACGGAGATATCATTTACTATGTGCCTTTTCGTCGATATGATAAAATCTATCTCGTTTTTGACGTTACCGTCCGGACTCATCCAGGTCTATTTTCGGCTTTCGGACTTCCTGAAGAAGGAGTTCATCATATAGAGGTTCTCCTTCTCCATGAAGTCCGCTAGCATCTGGCCTCTGGTGTTCCGGTGCCCAAATCCAAATTGCCCCATTCTCAACTCATCACCGCAACGTTTCCCCAACCTAGCGTTAAAGTCCCCCATCACAACCGTGTAGTGGTTATTGTGGCTACGTATGGCTTCAGAGATCTCCTCATACATAGCCTCCACTTCGCCATCTGAGTGTGTCGAGGTCGGAGCGTAAACCTGTATAACATTCAATGAATATCGTTTCGATATTCTGAGTATCAGATATGCTACCCTGGTCGACACACTCCCGATGGTTATTACGTTGTTGACGAGGGACTTGTGGACGATGAACCCGACACCACATTGGGACTGTTGATCACCCTGCCGGTAGTACAGCAAGTTGCCGGAATTGAGGATTATCGAGTCCTCCCCCTCTCTTCGGACTTCAGATAAACCAATGATATCCCAGCGTAGCTTACTGATAGCTTCTTCCAACTCCGTTAACTTCGCGTCCGTCCTCAGTGTAGGCGTGTTGTAGGTTGCCAGGTCGAGTCGTCGTAGATGGTAGCCGGATCTTACCCGGGGATTCTTCGCACCCCCTGACCTACTAGATATATCTATGTTAATGGGCCAACCAACGCATTTTATTTTATGCGGCCATCTTGGATTTGAGATTGTCATCATAGTGTATAGTATTCTACTAGTCGAGCCCTTTCATTTAATACCCATATTGAGGGAGTTGTAATAAAAAAATATGTAGTTCGCCATTCTGTGGTGGCGGCCATCTTGGATTTTAAATTTATCATAGTGTGTAGTATTTTACTAGTCAAGCCCTTTCATTTGATACCCATATTTATTTATTTATTTAAACTTTCGTAGAGCATAAATAGAGTGTACAGGGGCGGACTTAATGCCTGAGGCATTCTCTACCAGTCAACCCGTAAAATGTGAGAAAATCTTTGTTGACGGTGTTCGAATTGGAAAAAAATAAGAACTAAACAAACCTTGACACAACTAAGTAACAACATACTAAATAAAGATTAATACTAAGTACACAAATATATAAATATTATATACATAAATATAGATATACACGGTGTTTCATAATAACCAATAAATAATCAATGCGTTATCTAAAATTAATTATTAAATTGTGTTTACCCGTAATGTCATTCAACCCAAAATTTTCATGTAAATCATAGACATGATGATGATACTATGATATACATGAAAATTTTGGGTTGAATGACATTACGTGTAAACACATTTTAATTATTAGTTTTAGATAACGCATTGATTATTTATTGGTTATTATGAAACACCGTGTATAAATATATATTGAGGGAGTTGTGTACAAATATGTATTCTGCCATTTTGTGGCGGCGGCCATCTTGGACCGATGGTCATTAAACATAGCTAAGAACATTTCCGACTAATTTACCTTTCAAACAAAAAAAAATCAAAATCGGTTCATCGGTTCGGGAGTTATGATGCCACAGACAGACACACACAACACCACCATAAATAAATCATTTGAAAAATATTGAAAAAAATACAGGACGTAACGTTGACACTCAAACAAATTAATATTAGGTAGGTCGCTCAAATATTATGAAGCTTTTCATTTTGTATTTGACCTAACTCGAATGAATGTTTTGTTTTTTAATTTATTATACATAGTATACAAGTTACAAGTAGTTTCGTTTATAATATAAGTTACTGTTCTGTTGATTTATCGTCACTCGCAGTCAGTCACTCGCTTAGTACAATAACCCAAATTAATCATTTATGTCTCTTAAAATTTTCATTTACAGTCACTCGTTTAAATACTCCCCTTTAGTTATCGACACAATCTCTCCTCTCAGCCTTATGAATCGGTATGAGAACAGACTTTTTCAGTACATTAGGAAATTGTGCAAGTCTTAAGCAACTATTTCAGCAAATAGATTTGTTAAGGTCGGAGTAATTAAAGTACTCAAATGCTTTAAAACCTGGGCTGGGATACCATCATAGCCCGTGGATGGGCTTGCCTTGAGGCTTTTGATTGTACTTTCTATTTCTTCATTATTTGTATCGGCTAAAAAGAATGAACTATTTTGTGATACAATTGGTAAAAACTCATTAGGAAAGGATGGAACATAAATAACAGGACCTAGATACGAGTATACTCGTATACGTACTTAACCAACGTAAAACTACCTTTTTTGTGATGATTCGCGCTGTACTATGTTTTTCGAATTTCTTTTATAATGTTCACTTTTCGCAATTTTTTGTTAAGACATCCTGTATATTTGTAAGTGGGTATTCCATATAACTTTGAAGTTACGGCGATGATTGAGTAGTTTCTTTATGTATTTAAAGGTTATAATAATTAATAAAAGCTTATAAATTATGCTATAAAGCTATCTTTTACGCCTTAAAGTGATTTTCCTAACTATATGTAGCCACAAAATGCTATTAAGTTATTAAACAGTTTTTGAGATAGCTAATAAGGTATTAGTAAAGTAGGTTATGAAAGAGTCACATTTCAGATATAACAATGCGTTTCACGTCATATTTAGGCATTTGATTATCCTAAAAACAACCCAATTATAACCTTTTCGGAACTTAGAAGACTTAGGACTTATAGCTCTGGAAAACAATCTATGATTGCGTTATATCAACCTCTTGAAAAAGGCTTTTAGGTTAAAGCAAAAACCATATAGTTCTAAGACCAAGGAGCTCTAAAATTAACTGACATAGAACTTACAAGATATACTAATAATTCCTTATTATAACTTTTTTATGACAAAAAGGTATTTTAAATAACTATCATAAAGGATAAATGCTACTTGGGTGACAATAAAACGTGAATATGATGTGTGAATATATATTGTTTATTTTGTAAATACCTAATTTGTCAGTAATAAAAGCTTATTATTATTATAATTAATAATTTGAAAATGTTCAACTGTGGCCACGTGACAAAAATGACTCACAAACCTAAATACAGATTTTTTTTGTTTGTAAGCCATTTTTGGCACCACATTTTAGCTAGTGCATGGGCTTATTATTAAAATAAAAACCAATCACATAAATTGATTGAACAGTGATTGCGCTGCCAGACAGGGTTTAAGTGCTAATAATTTCATAGTTTTTGAAATAAAACATGAGAATTATGTGGGTAGGTATCTTACAATTGCCATTATGATATGTTTGGTTCTAGTGAATTGGTAATGTTTGTACTTTGGTTACATTTTGTGGGTTCCTATGTTCAAGCCTCCTCAGTCTGAGGAGGATGGTCTGAAAATAAAAAGGAGTAATTTTTTTTTCTTGTGATTTCTAATCAATACTGATAAAAATAGATGATTTCCTTAGAAAATTATATCAGATTTATTAATAGACATCAGTGACGCCCTACAAATATGCTGTTATCAATTAGGCCGCGCATACTTTAAGCTGTCCCGTGCTCTCTGTATTAATATTCCACCTACAGGTAAGTTTACTTATTTTCTTCATTTATTTGTATTAAAAAAGGTTTCAAATGCTTGACACATCCATTTTAAAAGCATTTACAGTAATCATTTTTAAATTAATACAAAAATTTTAAGCTTAGTACACATTATGCAATGAAAGGTAAATATTATATCCTATAGTTCAACAATTAGTTATAAGAATGAATGACTTAAAGAAAAATGCAATACCTAAAAATTCTTTTAATATGCAAAATTGTGATTGCAGTAGTTAAGATGGAGCTGGCATTTTAAGCTGAATAAAAACAAATCATCACATTAAAAATATATTGACTGTTGGATTATTTTGTTAAATTTTTGATGTAGCCACTGTTCCTCTTTGTTCAGTGTATTTAGTCATAGACAGACCATCCATGATTGAAATTTATTGCCATTCGAGTGTCTGTCAATGTCATCATTGTTGTCTTTTGGTAAAAAACTTTCTTTCTTATATGATTAAATTGTTGCTTGTTTTATGATACAGCCATGTTACCGCTACGGTTCATATTCGACTGTCATTATAAAATTTAACGATAATACCATGATAATGCGCTGTCGCGACGGGATGACAACTTCGTCATGTCGTTGAGAGATTATTATGGCCGTTGCAATATATTGTTCTATCACTAAGTTCTAATGCGACAACGCGCGAGTATAAATATTTAGTTATTGACAGTAAACATCAAACTTATTCAAATGTTAGCAGCACTGTTACATGCACTGATATTTAACTTCAATCTAACAATGGAACTCAGGGACACTAAACATTTTTTTTGAAAATCAGTGTTGGTGCTATGAGGCTATGATTACACTCATTATTAATATGAACAGCTTTTTTCTATGGGACTAGTCTTGCAAAAAATAAAATACCACACATTTTTTCGAGTGTAGATAATATTTTTATTAGGAACTATTGTTTTAATTAAAAATTTATCATACGAATTGATAATGCAATGAGTAAATCATTATTTTTCAACTCTGAAGATGCTCCTTAGGCGATCGTGAAAATGTTGTATGACAACATATAATGTGCCTAGGTCAGGTAATAAGGTTCGTACTTGCACAACGGTTTCGTGGTCGTGAGGAAATGGGTACAGTTTAATTAAAACACACACATAATTTTTCAGTTATTTATTTTGCGATTGTAGTAGAGATGGGATCCTTGAATGATCTTCAAACGCTTTAATAGGCTTTGATGGGTTAGGTTGCCAACCTGCTCTGTTTATTTTAATATATTTTTCAACTAGAGGGTTTATCATGGAATTAATAGCTTCTTTAATATTTTAAATTCTCATCTCAGTGTTTGTAACCAAACTCCTCTGAAATTTTTTATGTATATTCGGTAGGTTTGATGATAGGTCGTAAACTATTTTTTAAACCCCTAGGTGATAAGGGTTTTTTTGGGCAATTATTTTGGTGAAATGTAGTTCGCATCCACAGCTAGGTAGTTTTATAAAAACTAGCTGTGCCGGCGAATTACGTTGCGCCATAATAAAAAATAGTTTACGACCTATTCTCAGACCACTCTCAGACCTACTGAATATACACAAAAAACTTCATAAAGATCGGTCAAACACTCGTGTCACACGAGAATTTAATATATATTTTTTTATTGCTACTAAGTTGGCAAATAAGCAAACTGCCCACCTGATGGTAAGTGGTAACAGTCACCTATAATACATGTGGATACACAAAAAACTTCATAAAGATCGGTCAAACACTCGTGTCACACGAGAATTTAATATATATTTTTTTATTGCTACTAAATTGGCAAATAAGCAAACTGCCCACCTGATGGTAAGTGGTAACAGTCACCTATAATACATGTGGCTCCTGTGAGATTCGCAGCAAAACTGCAACCCCCACTAGGGCCACAGCGTACGTTGCCAACTTGTGACTTAAGATATAAAGTCACGGTACCCAGTAATTTCAGTGCCATATCTTACCCTTCAAACCGGAACACAACAATGCAAGCACTGCTGCTTTGCGGCAGAAATAGGTAAGACAGAGGTACCCAAGCACACGGCCCTGGTCAGAGTCTCCCTCCGGTGAAGATGTCAAAAAAAATCTGGAGAATGGCTCCATTCTAATAGCCCAGCCACACTATGCTCCTCGCACTGCTGCGATGTTGCCCTCCCTGTCCACACACAGCTCTACTCGCGCAATTAATCGCGACACTCCGCACTTGGTTATTTGCGTTTGCTTTACACAATAAACGTCGAAACTGGTTATAGTTAATTATATGAATGTCATACAAAGAAACATAAATCGTCGTTGTCATCCACGCCAACGTAGATGGCTGGATGACGTCTATTAATCGCAATAGAATGATGAAGTTCAAGCTATCACATTATAGACCGATAGCGCTAGGCTTTTTTGATGTCATAAGTTTCAATAATTCTAAAGTTGTTTATTTTTTGCATGTGGATGCAGTCATACCTATGAAGCTTATTATTTCGTTTTGTGTCACATCTGGTACTTGCATTTTCAGTAATTCGATGATTTGTGTTTGATTATTTTTATTCAAATTAAAACTAGCAAAATTTATTTTAAGTTTAAAATAATTATGGTACCATATCTAGGAGAGCCTGCGGAGTGTGCAAACCTAGTTTGTGTCATCTTCATCCAGAGCAAACTGACATAGAATCAGTATTTAAGTACACTACGAAAAAAAAAATACAGTTAATGAAATAACTATTTTCTATCTCAGATCACTTACATATGCCTATTTAATAAATTTGTGCCAAGTTGGATCACGCAATTTTAAGATTATTAATTATTTTCCTTTTCCAAGCTATAAACGCTTCAAAAAAATATTACAATAATTAGAGTTTACACATTTAATATCATAAATGCATGAAAAGTCGACATTGTAAATTTGTGTCATTTTCATGCACGATAAACATAGAATGAATAAAACACAAAAACAATGGTTACGGTCGAAGCGGGTCGACGCGCGGCGCGACGCGGACGAGCGGCGGCGGGTGACGCTCGCCGTACGCACTGTTCACCTTCGTTTGGTAATCACAGCTAATTCCATTCGGCCGTTAAAGCGTGATTGATTAACAAACATACAAACACACGCGTAGCACTAGGAACTCGAGAAACATTTTGTCTACTCCGTAATGTCATTTTTCTCTCGTAGACTAATCTTCTCGTGTACTTTGTGTTACTAGTGCATGCACCGGCCGGTGTGACTGGCCGGTGCCCGCCGCCCACGCCTGCGCGCTTCCCCGCGCTCGGCGTTCGTGCAAAGTCTGGTATTTTTTTTAAATAAAAGGATTTCGTGGATGAAAACAACACAAATTATGAATAGTGTTTTGTTACAAAATAATAATTAGAAACACGTGAACTCTAATAACTTGCATTTTATTTTGAGGATTTTACAGGGTGTTGTAGTAAAATAATAAAATATCTATACATCTCGTGGATGAATTTGACACAAAATAGTTTAAACAACAGATACTAGTATTCTAAAACGCATAACACCTATTTTACCAATTGTAATATTCTTTCAAAGCTAGTTGGGCGTCATGTTAGCCACTGGTTAAAAATTAAGATTCTCGTGGACAGAGATGACACAAAATGCCTATGCACATCAGATACTACTTCGTTATTATGATGAAAGTAAAATTTTCATCTCTAATTTTGTTTTCGTCCAATACTGATTGAAACGACAAATACCTAAATTTCTACCTATGCAAGTACCTAGAATGACACAAAATATTTTTTTAGGTTGGGCAAATGGTCTGGAAACTATATGCGAAAAACAAACAACTTTAATATTTTTGAAACTTAAAAACCTAGCGCTACGGGTCTAATTAGAGGGTTTTAAAATCTGTGGCATACTTCCCGTCATTTCAGTTTTATGTACTTGATCGCTCCATGCGGACTGCGTTCGCGCGATTATGTGGCCAGCCACTTGCGCTCTTAATGCAGGTCCTTTGACTCGCGTCCAAAAACCGACAAAATAGGGAGCGGTGGGCATGTCGAGGAACATGACGAGTAATGCTGCCACACTACGTCTCTGCCCCCTTTCCTCGCTACTGCCCATACCACTCGTCGAGTGTGTGGCAGGCCTATTATCACCTAGGCGTATAAAAAGTAACCTATTGTCAGACCTACCAAATATGCACAAAAAAATTCATAAAAATTGGTCAAGCTGTTTCGTCCCACCCTACCTCCAGAGGTCCGGAGTGAGTTTGATAACAAACACTGTGACACGAGATTTTTATGTATTAGATTAACAACAATAGCATCTTTTGTAATTAATTCTGTTAAAATTACATAAATAAAATATACATAACTAGCTTTTGCCCGCGGCTTCGCTCGCGTTAAATTTGGGGTAACACCGAAGATTTCAAAAAAATAAATAAGGCAGGTATTTTTCGTTGGTAACAAAGAGTCTGTGTACTGATTTTTAGCTTCCTACCTTGAAAACTGCAAAAAGTCCCATATAAAATTTCACCCCCTATTTTAAGGGGTTGGGGGCAGATTTCCAAAAATAAAATGATTTTTTTGTTAGTCACAAATAGTTCGCATGCCAATTTTTAGCTTTCGACCTTGAAAATTGCGGAATGCTCCATACAAACTTCCACCCCCCATTTTAGGGAAGTGGGGGGTTAGAAAGAGACAAAAAGTAGCCTATGTCACTCGCTATCCGTTCAACTATCTCTACTTAAAAATCACTTCAATCCGTCGCTCCGTTTTGCCGTGAAAGACGGACAAACAAACACACACACACACTTTCGCATTTATAATATTAGTATGGATATGAGTTGTATGAAAATGTAATATCTACTCAATTTTTTTAACAAGTTTATATCCAACATTAAATAGATAGAAATGAAATTAGCAAATAAAATATTACATTTTAATATTTTTTTGTGTCAGTGTCACTGTGAGGCCTGCGTTCGATCATGTACCAATGTGTTTTTCGTTTCAAGAATTTCATATGTTCATTTATCTGACGCTCCTACGGTGAAGGAAAACATCATGAGGAAACCTGCATTCACCTGTGAAGTAATTCAAAGGTGTATGTGAAGTCAACAAATCCGCACTGGGCCTGCGTGGTTTGACTAAGGCCTAATTGCTCTAACTAGTTAGGTTAGGCTCATGCGCCTCGGTGGGGATGTATATGAGCTGTGATGATGATGATGATAATTTTTTGTGGATTTTAGGCTGTTTATGAAAAACAATTTCTCATTGTATACAACGAATACACTACCTATTGATAATTAGACCAATTACAACTAGATAGGGCAGAAAATAAAACAAAAGTCTGTCCTTTAGTATTTAATTTACCAGTAATTGCAATTAATCTGATCTTCATCTACACCTAAAATTTTTAGAGAGCTTTATAACACCCATATCACATTCCGAAGGTACATCCTTAATTTCTAATCAACATTTTACACAAGAAGTATAAAATTATACAATTTTAATTTTTTCAAGGGAATGGTTAAGTATGTGCTTTGTTTATAATATTTCTGATTTACAAAGCTATTGAATTGTAACAATTAATATACTGATTATAATAATAATAATTAGCATTACATCCTTTTTATGATCCTTAATCACAAATAAAATTGGCCATAAGGATGGACTCTCCTGTACTGTCATTCCTCATTAGAGCTAGAGTTCCCCGAAATGGTATTGACAGTTGGCCCATAATAAATAAGTTCTGGTATCTGCCCACCTTGAACTCCTGTACCATTGGTGCTTTCTGATGAACAATGAAATTGGAAAGTAACTGTTCCCATATATACTTCACTTAAGCCTTCTTGTCCAAAATAACTTAATTCGCTACCATCTAAAATGGCAGATGCAGTGTAAAAATACTCTGGTTCTATTTGTATTGGATTTTCAAAGTACACATGAAATGTATTGCTTGATCCATCTGAGAAAAACTTTGTATTGTTTTCTGCTAGTACTCTGCCTAAATGTTTTAATTCTATCTTAACATTATAATCAGCAGCTCCATTTGAGGAACCATACAGTCCAAATCCTACCACAAAAATCCTTTTGTCTACAAAAAATTGTATAGAGTCACATCTCCCTCGATATCTCCATTGGTTACTTCTATATGCACATGACTGAAACCTGTGACAGATCTGAAACAATACATTTATTTTAACAGGTGTAATAACATTTTATCAAATTCATTAATTCAAATACATATGTTTACTACTATCAAGTCTTTGTTTATGAGTCAGAAATAAATATATAACAAAAATGAAATGGTGACCATTTATAATGTGGTTATTTTAAAACTTAGTAATATTAATAATATATGGTTAAACTTATGATTTATACAAGTGAAATTACATATTACCTGTGCCTTTAATCCTGCTCTTGCTTTAATGGGATAGCAAAGTTGGGGTTTTGTTGATGCAGTAAAATGCAGAAATATATCAATTGTCTCTTGTGGTGTCAAAATGCCAAGTTGAGCTGCACTATTTGCAAACTCTTCTAATGTCATGGTTGGAAATCTGATTAGGTGTAAAGCATTTCCAAGCATTGTTCTTTTGTTAATTGCAGATGGTTCTATCTCCCTCCTAACACATTCTGCTTGAGCCCACGCTAGGGCTGCTTCAAAGAGATTTATTTCCTTGCAATTCAGTGTTTCTCTTGCAAGAACCGATTCTAATGTGGAGACATCAATATCAACAAATCCTTCCGATGTTAATGCCATTTCAGCCTACAATGAAATAAAAATACTTAAAAGGGGTAAATTGAAACTGCAATACAATTTAGCACACAGTTTTATTTAGACCTATTTACAATTTACAGGGTAAATTACAATTCAGTATAGATAAACATCAAGACTTAACACTGGCATGCACTTAAAACTGTATTGCAGTTAAATCTATGAATTCTAATATTTCGACTAGAAAAGAGACAGTATGTAGATTGTCATTACAGTATGAGATTTTGAAGTGTCCATATTAATAACATTATAATTACTGTATAACTTAGACAACATTATATTAGCATTACTTTAAAATATAATTTATCAAAAATGTATAATGTCTCAATAGTATGGACAAATACACAAATATGATATTATTAACATTTTTAATCACAACCAAGGTGTTAACATTTAAATATAGCACAATAAAGTACTGATATGGCAAGGAAAACATTGGTTAATATCTAAGCATAACTGTCACATGCAATGCGCTTTTAAAAAAAGTATTATTTACTTGCTACTGCCACAAAGATTTTCAGAACTGGATTTACTATCTGGACTGGATAAATTTGGACTGGGGTTTCCTGACATTTCCATTAGTTGACTACCATATAAAGAAGGTGGTTCAAAGCTGAGAGTTGTTAAATTTTCAGTCGACTGACATACCTGTGCATCAATGACTTCCCAACAACGTTGCATTAATTCAGGTTCCTCAAATAGTCGAGATTGACTTAGTAGTAAACAAGCATTTTTTGCTGTGAGACTAGTTTCCAGGTAACTCACACATGCTCTTGCTAGGTATGGAACAATGTATTTTTTTGCAACATATAATGTTGATAATACTGTATCTGCTTCTAATTGAATTTCGTCACAGTACAAATATCTGCAAATAAGTAAAATGTATAATGAAAACATCTTAAAATAAATCTCTTTTTTAAATCCATTTGAGAAGGAACATACTTTAATAATGTTAGAAATGCTGATGGTTCAACATCAGGCACTTCAATTTCTTGTTTGCATTCTGCCAATCCTCCATAGAACATGGCATAGAAAACAGAACTGGCTGTTGCCAGAACATATTTGTGTGCAGGTATTACTTTTGTATTACCTGGAAAATAATAAAAAGAGGTGTGAAATAAAATAGCATATACATATAATGTAAATTAAGAGCAATATCCATGCAAATTGTACATTAAAATGTTGTTTTTCTAGTTCAAATTAATTATAATTTATGTAAATTTTTTTGTAGCCCAGTTTTCCTTCAAGTTATAAGTATTTTTTGAAAAAATAAAAAATATTACAGCGCCTTACCTGGTCCTCCAACAATAAAAGTCACATCTGACATGAGTTTGTTATTGAACATGGCTGCATTTCGCTCCTGTACTGTAGGCTTGGTCGCTTGCCAGTTAGGGTCAAGGGTAGCTTGCCAGCTAGGATCAAGAATAGTTTTGCCAGGTGGCGGCGCCGGAGATACAGTTGGTGAAGGAGCCGAAGAGTTCGTAGAACCACAAGGGGATGGTGGTCCGCTGTAGCATTGGGACACTTGTGTGCCTGTTTCTCTCTGAGATATAGTGTTTGGCGGAGATAAAGACAATCCTCCACCATTGTTGATATTTTCTGCTGTAAATTGCAAACATATAATTATTAGCACCGAGATAAATCGATAATTTGAATGAATGAATTACATATCTCGTCAAGTCGTGTTTACGTCATCTTTGTAAATTTAACAAGGGTCACGATGACACAAAATATTGTTAAATCCTTTTGATACTAGCCCATACCTCTTTCTTAATGAACGTCGTTTACAAAAACTGGTTTAAAATAATCAATATTTATGTAGATGCTCACCGTTCATCCAGGTATTTGTTTGTGCTATTGACATACCGTCCCTGCTCTCTGATAATCTTTTTGGCGGTTTATAAACTATTCTCGAACACAAATTTGACATAATGAGCGTCGTGCTTCGAAAGAATTTAATATTTATGTTCAGTGTCGAAGCATTTAGACCAAGCAAACACGAACTTGCACAACAACACCTTTGACATCAGACGGCCATCTTGCGGATTGCTTTGGATTTTGTTTGATAAAATTTCGACAACGGGGCTGCCAGATTGGAATAAAAATTACTACTTTTCTACCAAAATAACTAATGTTTATTTTTTAATTTGCATCTTTTATTGTTTTAATATAATAAGTGTGGTGGAGACCTGGAGTACACATATATTCATTTTTAAAAATAAGAATTGAATAGCTTTTAAATATTTTTCACAATCTTTTTCTTAAAGCAAAAAATAAAAATAATTATAAAAAAAATTATAAGATAAGATTTTTACACATGTTGCAAAGAGTCTTGCTTTTACGGTCTTTGGAAAATGGACAAAACCGGCATTGCACTAATCAAATATAAGAATAGAAAAAGATCGAAACTTGGGAAGGGTTTTAGATTAGCAACCCACGATTTGGGGGCTGGGGGGTGGAGGAGGGGTAGAGGGGTACCACTCCCCCTTTCGGCAATGCGTAGTTTTCGAGATATTAATTTTAAATTTTTTCCCAAACCTAACTTCAAAATGTTGGGTTGTGTATTTACTCATGTTTGTGCCGCACCTAGAACCTATTTAAGAATTAGAAGATGAAAAATTGGAAAATCAAAGAATTAATAATATGATTTCAGTGGTATAGGTTCCCATAGAATAGTGACGCTGCGCTCGCTTCGCTCGCTCCGCTACGCATGGTCATGTTCTGAACCTAACCTAACCTACAGTAGGCAATTTCGTCACTTATTTTTTTTGTAATGGCGGGGGGCTATGCCCGCCGAGCCCCCCTGGTGGGGGGCTGCGCAACCCTGCTCTTTAGTCTTTTATACAAAAAGATGATTTAAACTTCGCGGCTATGACTGACGTGTTCTGACTTTTGACACTTGACAGCTTGAAATCAAAATGGCCGCCATTTCATTGCGTTTTCTTTGTGACAAAGTGATAAAAATATGATAATTATTTTCTTTAAATACTAATTATTTTACAAATGACAGGGTAACACTATTTTTAATAATAATATTTGCCATTTTAATTAGTTATATTGCTTAAAACAAATTGGTTTAGTATCGATGCTCAATGTAACGAAACGCATCACAATAAAAAATTGCAAAATCTAAAGGGCCTTTGCCATAAAATACAAAATAGAAGTAACTTAATCGTTATTTTTCATACAAAATTACAAACTTTATTTAATTATTACAAATAAACTATAAGTTTCCGAAACGTAAAACTTCACAAATGTTCTTAAAAAAATATAGTCTTTCCGATGATAAGTACCTGAATGTGCAAATCGTGGGTTGTTAATCTAAAGGTGATCCTCTAGAGTTAAGTCGTCAATCTTAAGCTATCTGCTTTATAACATTTATACTGATTGATGACTACCTATTTCTTTCTTTCAAATCTGAATGTAAAGTTGTTCTATGGGTTATCTCATCATTTAAGCCTCATAATCAAATGAGTTTCTATTATGCAGTAATCAATCATAATGTCTGAAATTATTTTTGCATAGTTTTGCCTTTTTCAATATTAAATACTTAAAAAATATAAATAACAAATCAACAAAATATTATTTTCCTACCAATTAGCGAAACTTTTATTACACTGGCAACTCTTTTGATTGCATGTCACGTCCAGTGTACGGACCGCGACGCGCGCAGCGGGGGCGCGTAGATTTGAATATTTTGAATAGATGGGCTCTTAACGAAGTTGAATCAACCTTTAGATAATAAGTATTTACTGTACATTCTTTTACTATAATTAAAGTGTATTTAGGTCTGTAAAATCGAACGTCTTTCAAACGTTAGTGTATACAATGATACTTCTTATTTCTCTTTCGAAATGTTAAATTAAATTAGAATTTGTGAATGTATATTAATGTAAGCACTGGCACTTATCTTCAAAGCACCACATCATGTTTACCAACCTATGAATCTTTTATCACACATAAATATTTAAACACACTCATTGTAAATGGCACGCCATAGTGTTTATTGCTCAGATAAACAGCTCAATTAGAAATGGAGGCAGACAAATAATGACAGTCGCCATGTTGTATTGTAGTGTAGAGCGTGCTCGTGAGTGAGGTTCCCTGAGAAACCCCATTTTGGGGTTTGAGTGGGTGATCTGCAAGTGACTGGTGGTAAGTCTGGCAAGCGGCTTTACCACGGTAACCGCCTAATATCAGATGGTGCTTAATTGCTACCCATGTTGTACCTACTTTTTATAATACTAAGTTGGTGAACTACCTGACTGCCCACCTGATAGTGGCTCCAGTCGCATATAGTGCATGTGGTTTCTGCACGAATAAAAATAAGAGTACTTTATATGAGATCTGGGGTTTCTGTAATATTTGCAAATCCACTATTGCAATTTACTAAAAAGCTAAAAAATTAATTAGATAGGTCCTAGGCGCCAGTCATCACACCACTCCTCATCAATCTAGTGCATTGATCAGACGGCGCAAAAATAAAATCGTGGGGCGTAGCGTAACTTGAGCAAATATGTAAATAGTATTTATAATGATAAGAGCTGGTGATTGGGTTGTTCATAGAAATTTCACGGGGCCCCACGAGTTTATTCAACGAAAAATTAAGTTGTCATTGGAGTTGTTCGCCGATGCGGTGAAAGGGCGGCGGCGCTCTTTTTGTATAGCTCGAATTCATGTGGAAACTTACCCGACATTCTGTGTACAATCTTTCACATGAATACGTTCTATTCAATGAACGTGTTTTATAAACGCTTACTGGTGCTTTACAAGAAAGAGCGCAACCGCTCTGCAATCGCACTGTCTGTGTTTGAACAACTTAAATACCTATGATAGGTATTCACCTTGTGGCAAAGAACGGACGCGTGGTCGGTGTCCTCTAGATGGCTCCTGGCAGTTCGGTTCGGCGAACCGGCCGTCCTCGTCGATCAAGCTCTCGAAGAAGTCCACGCCGCCGTTCATGGGTGACCGGACTTGCGAATGGCACGCATACCAAATGAAACTGGAAAGGAAATCAAATATTCATGACGTACGTATAGTTGCCGCTACCACATGACAGAGACTTTAAATTTTAAACTTATTTATAGTTATGTTTTGCGGCGGGTATGATGAAGACCTCGTTTATTGGGGTATTCGAATTATAAAACGTTGTTTATTGTTATACTTAAAAGATTCAGGAATAGATATTGACGTATAATTTAATGTCAAAGGGAAAACAGCGACTCTGTGATACAGACATTGGGGGTAATTCTGAAGTTACCTGCACTAAAACTAAAACTAAAACTAAAATTAAACATATAATTTTAAATTAGTTTTAGGTAATTCGTATTCTGAAACGCCGGACTCTCTAAATTTAAACTGTATTTGACAATTTCTTAAATTGAATACACAGATTATAAATACACCTAGTGCTGTAGAAAAACGGGATAATTTAGAAACATTGAAAACAGCTATATTCTACTAATTTTACTATCAGAAATTGTTAATTTAAGATTTGATCGTATTTGTAAATAACAGAAAAGAAATTTTATTATTTATCATTCATTTTATCACAAAAGAAAAATTATTCGACATTTATTCTGCGATTGTGAAGGCTTCGCGCCTATGCCATGAAAGAAAAAATTGCGTGGTAGTCTGTAGTTGTATAGATAGGTAATTCGTGACTTCCTCTGAATTTTAAAATTACGTATTTTGTTTCATTAGTAATTTTTGTTTTCTTTTCATAATAACCGCTGTTATTTATTGACAAATAATAGTAATTGCTAGGCAACAAATCTTAGATAGGCATACTTCTTTCTATCTGCAGATAGAATATTAATTTCTGTTGTAAGAGTAAATACATACATACATAACCTACCTATCATCTAAATGTCAGTACTATTAGACTACTTATTAATCTACTACTTAACAAACAAATTACAACTCACGACTTGGCAATTGATGCTATAAAAGCCTTTCCTATTGTATAATAAGTTTCCTGGTGCTGTAGGGTGTGTCAGTGGTGGAGCAACAATACCAATATTTGTACCATTTTTTTTTAACGTTGGGAAATGCGTTACGCATACCTCGCGCTTGGGTAGGCGCGAGGTTATGTCGGACTCTCCGCGGCCACTGGGGGCAGAGCGCCAGCCAGAAACTGCGGCCTACCGACTAAAACCCAACGATGCCCCCTTACAAACGCCTTGGCACGAGAACGTCCATCACCGCCGCATCCTCCCCGTCACCTGACGAAGAGGATACGTCGGGGAGGGACGCCCCGTCGCCGGACAAGGCCATGGGAACCCTTTCGGACACTTCCATGACCTCGTCAGCGTCTGCTCGCCTATGGCGAGCCCCTCTCACCTCCCTAAAATGGGAAGGCCGGCGATGCTCCTGGGCATTAGGAGTATCGACGACTGGCGGTGGCCTGTGCAATGCAGGACTCGGGCTTCCCGGGCCCGCGTCCCGCTGCTCACCATCAGGAGGAAGAAGGCGGGCGAACTGCCGCCTCCTCCGCCCCGTTCTTCTGCGGCGGCAGGGATCTGCCGCTGGGTGATCTTTTCTGGCCCGTTCTGCCACCTCCTTCTGTGTGATTACCTCCACACAGAAGGAGTTTGCTGCATTCCAGGCCTCGACCAATATGTGTACCATCAACAGCTCGCAAGTGTGTTTGGCATTCCATATATTTGTAGAAACCTAAATAGAAAAAGGACGGAGAATGTTAATGTATTTCTTAATAATTATTTCAAAATATTTTATTACAATGTAAGTAGGTGCTCGCTCACTCTGCCTTGACAAGGTCATTTTATATTGCTGTTTTAGGAAATTAAATTTTTTTGTGGAGTTAATTTGCGCAATATTAAATCAGTGACAACAGTGACAGCTCTGCATGACCGAAGGCTGGCTAAAACCTTTAAATGTTCCGGTAAGGAGCCAATCTGTACTTCAGTGCAGTCTATAGCTTCTATAAAGTTGCGAGCGGATTGGCGAGGAAAACGAAATATTTTTCTAAATTTACGTTCGGGCATAGTAAATGGGTCTGATTTGTCCCTCAACTTCCTCAATTTTACTTTTTCTTCTCCTATTCTATAACATAAATAAGTCGATACTTTACAAATATACTTTAAAACTATGAGGCAGGTATTTATCTAATTTCTTATATCAAACAAATATTTTACCTTTCTGAAGACTCTATTAATGCCATAACAACCAATTCATCATCCATTTGGCAAGTTGCACAAAAAAAATTGCCTTCGGTAATGTTAGAAAATCGTTAAAAAGTAACAAGATAAATTTAGACGGCACCTAAAAGTTCACCTCCTAAAATTAGTTTGACATATTTAAAATTATAGGAAAAATTAGATTTAGGAAGCATGTCAGAATACGAAAATAACATCTAACACTAAATTGAGTAGTTTAGTAACATCACTCTTAATTTTAGAGTTAACTTGTGAGTTCTGAATACCAAACGGTGATTGACATTTCTATCTCTAATTTTATTTAGTTATAGTTTTAGGTGGTCGTTTCAGAATCACTCCCATTAGCTGATTTTCCAAATAAATTATATGAAGGAATAACGAAATAAAAACTACGTAAGTGTTAATGGGTATTCCTTTCTCCATTTTGAGTAAAGCAAAACAGTCTTGTCCATTCACCCATTGCCTGCATTAATGCTCTCTTTGATAGATTGAAAAAAAAATTGCCAAGTGCGTGTGTCGCACCACGCGTCCACGCATAGTGTGGAATTCCGTAGTTTAAAAGGTCGCTCGTGACATTATGTATGTAGGTAACGATTTTAGAACTATCAATAATTTATATGTTCTCCTCTACCTGTTTTAAATAAGTAACAACAGCATATAAGTTAATTTTTTTAAAGATTTTGTGTTTTGGCCTACATTTGTTTGTAGGTCAATGATTTTGACCGTAATTAACATAATTTTGTAGGTACATTTTCTAAGTTGAGTGGCTAATACTTTTAAACTAACAGTGCTAATTTAATAGTAAATCCTTTCGTTCAAAGTCCATTATATTATAAATTATACATTACATTGGGGCAAATAATCGCGCTCGATAAGTCCAGCTTCCAGAAAAAAGTAAATCGACGAATCCAACTTGTCTGGGCAGTGTTTGGGAAGCTACGCCGCATATTCTCGGCCCTTCTACTCAACGCAGTGTGTCGAAGACGAAAGGGAACCCTAATGAGGTAGATGTGTAGGAGATTACTTTCGACTGCCTTGTTGAATACCAGGACAGTATGGGCAAGTCTGTTACTATTAGACATAGAAAGATCTGTTCTTAGGATAGGAACTATGTCATCAATTTAAGGCGCATAGTGCTCCCAAAACCTTGCGTCGATCGTCCCGCACTGATTACATAGGAGTGAGTGAGTGAGAGTGAGGGGAATATTCAAGCAAACCTTTACGCGTAAGATGAATTATTTCAATAAAAATTAATAAAGGCGAATAAGAAAAATCTAAAAAGACCATCCCCTAGAATATTGTTCACTTTATTTATTGAAATCGAAAGTATGTGATTTAACCTAATATTTACGAAGCGATTAGGTTTATAGTTTTAAAATCGAGGCATGTTTGGGTCACATTTTAATCATGTTTTAATTAATTTATCAAAAAATTAAGAAGACCATCCTCTAAAGAATGCGTTAAATAATAACATATCTTTTTTAAAGATTTTTTTATTCAATATTTATGAAGAGAACTGGTTTTTTCTGCAGTGATTTTTTATGATTGACGTTACTATGCGCCTTAAGTGACAAGAAAAATTGCATACATAAATTTAAAAAAAACTCAGTTCGGGAATCGAACCCGATCGTATTGAAAAATAAAATATACATTATTTCTATTGGGATATCGATTGTGTAGGTCATGAGCTTTAAATGTTACTGCTTATGCAACTTAATCTCGCCCGGGACGATAATTTTCCTTATTCATTTTATTCATTTTTTGTAACGATTTTTTTTTGTATTGATTGTGGACAATAAGAACATTCAATTGACACAACCTTCAGTCCTATTGACCCACAGACATATAAACTTCGCTTTATACGTCTGTGTATTGACCTTAATTATCGGTAAATTTTATGAAGGCTATAAGGCTGCAGTCCGCAAACCAATAAAAGTCACAGCGCTATTATCACGCTCATACGCGTCCTGAAATGCTGTGAGCGCGCTTACGTTAGCCGACATAGAGAGCCTCCTAGCATGACCTCCGAAACACGATATGATAAAGCGATATATATAGATATGAACTGTTAATATAAAAAAGTTGAATTTTTTAGTTATCTTTAAGTTTTGAGTATGTTTTGGACATTGGTATTATTATTTTGGACATTGATAAAATATATTAATATCGGTAAGGTATTTCAAGGTAGCCATTATTTAGGTATCTATTTATCTATACACGTTGTTTCATAATAACCAATAAATAATCAATTTTTTATCGAAAACTAATTATTAAAATGTGTAATATCATTCAGTAATGTCATTCAACCCAAAATTTTCATGTAAATCATAGACATGATAATGATACTATTTTTTTAATAACACATTTTAATAATTAGTTTTCGATAAAGAATAATTATTTATTGGTTATTATGAAACACCGTGTATACTATAAAAGGAGATGTTCCCATCTATAGACGCACGCACAGCCGTAACCGCTATTGGTAGAAACGTGAAATTTGGACGTTGTTTTAATTCAAAATGCGGACGCACACTAAGAAGGGATCTAAAAAATCCCTAAAGGGATGAAATAGGGGTTGCAAGTTTGTATGGAAAAATCTTTAAATTAGCAACGATTTTGATAAAACTTGAGATTCATGCTCTTAAAAATATTTCATTGAACACGTGTTTCATGATTTATTGGAATTCACCCCCTTAGGGGGAAGTTTCTATGGAAAATTTTTAAAATCTGCTCCAATTTCTATGAAATATATTTTCCGGGCTTAAATAAGCTACAAATTTATTTTTCCTACGGGAAAATTAAATTCCCACGGGATAACAATAATAACGCGGGCGAAGCCGCGAGCGGAAAGCTAGTATCCAATATATTTTGGCAGTTCATATCGATTTATCATTTTATCATATCGTGTTTCGCTGTTCATGCTACGGGGGCTGCAGTAAGTCATCGTTTACGTCATATCGGGCGTACGGCGCTAATACTCTGCATATACTGGGCCTGTAGCCAAAGTGTCATTCGCATTCGTTTTGTAAGAACATATGATCGGCATTACATGAGAACAATTCATGTAGTGGAATCATTTCAATACTAACGCAACAAATGCGAATGTTAGTTTGGCTATAGGCACTGGAGTGAAATCTCTGGGTGCAGTCCACAATCAGGTAACAGTGCAAACGTTGGCATGCAAGCAAACAACCTGTTCAAATCGTTTGCACTGCTCACGGACGTTAGTACTTAGATCAATTTTGGAGCAGAGCTTTCGTTCTGTGAGTTTGTCAAATTGATAGTCAATGTCATTTGAAAATAAAAATTGTAGGGAGACATGTATTGTGCCTCCATCCAGTATCTTTCCAGAGTACTTCTGTATTTATTGTAGATATTCTGATGAAAAAATAAATTCGAACAAACTAAAATACAAATAAAACTCCTCGGGAAATTGATGTTGACGTTGACATTGACAGTTCAGGAGATAGTGCACTACCTCTGTTCTGTTAGTACTGTAAACACTGTTTTGGACCAACTGTTTGCATTCAAAGAGCGCACATGAGTGCTGAAAGCAAATTTTGGACCGCACCCACTGTAAGGGAACTGTCAATCTGACATTTGATAATTGTGTTTTCGGCTCAATTGTTGTACCTGGAGAACGTTTAGTTAGTACCTTTGAGTGTAGCTGTTGGGTCGTTATTTAACTCGCTCTGAGTTATTAAACGCATCGTAGCAACGATTTTGGGGCCATAATCTATTACGTCGTCTGCTAAAAAAAGAGAAATGAAAATTTCATACGAAAAAGAGGGAGATAAAAGATATTATTGCCGCAATGCGTTCAACACCTCGGAGCGAGTTTAATAACAACCTTACACCTACACTCCCAGGACTGGTGCCAGGTACTACCATGATCGCTTATAGCAAGGTTAAAACAATATTGAAACAGAGACACCGCTCTTGCTGCGTATAGCGCCATCCCGCTCTCAGTGCGGTTTTAATATTGTTTTGAGCGATCATGATTAGGGGACTGAACGCGCTCCTGTCCTAATCAAAGTTTTGATCTCGAAGTGAGCTATACAAGTACAACGCAGCGCGAGCACGCACGCTTTGGTAACGTTGATGACAGCACGCAGACACGAACGGCGATTTTGTTGCTCAAAAATTTCATTAAGATATTAGAGAGTAGCACATCTGCGGTATTAATATTGACTGAACTTTCCGTTTTGCAAAGTGAAAGGGTTAGTGGATAAAATTTCTTAAAGAAATAAGCAATCGGTTCCTTTGCACAATGTTCCCATTTTTCATTCTAGAACGCCATGCTATTTGGGAGTGTATCGAGGATTTTTAATCATCATATCAGCCAATAGACGCCAACTGTTGGACATAGGCCTCCCCAAAGGATCTCCATACCCATCGGTCCTGCGCCACCCGCATCCAGCGGCTTTCCGCGACCTTCACCAGATCGTCGGTCGACCTTGTGGGGGGCGCCACTCGAGGACCGCGGAGGATTTTTTAAAAGGAAGTTATTTTTTAACATTGTGTCTACTGGTAAAACCATGTTTATAGAAGTATAATAAGTTTAACTACTTCCATAAACAAGTCAACAACAACCTCAGAATATTTAATCTTGCATCCAATGGGTTTCAAATATTACGTTTACATATACCATATTTATTTTGAAATAATGTATAGAGCGCAATATACATATCTGTTGTCTAAAGGTGGCAGACGAGCCGGTGGCCCACCTGATTTTTAGTGGTAACAACTGCTCATGGACATCTGCAATGCCAGGGGCACAGAGGCCCTATAGACAAATGCCACTCACTTACTTTTCCGCAGTCGTTCCGCATCCGCAGAAAAAAATATATGGAAATAACATTAGCTTACGACAACCTCACGCTATTTTCCGCAACTAATGTCATCTCCATACATTTTTTCTGAGGAACGACTGCGGAAAAGTTAGCGTGTGGCATTATTTGTCTAGGGGGCAGTTCAGTCACTACCTACCTGGAGAGAAGTGCTTCTCTTAAGCCTCTTTTTGTGACTATTTCTTTTAATCATGGTAGTTTTCGAATAATATGCACCACAGAATATCCGGAAAATATTTCAATAAAGCCTACCTACTTACACTTTGTTTTTGATCGCACCAGTCAGTAATTTTCCATTGCACAATTGCACAACGTAGTTCGCTTTAGTTTTTCTGTATTTACTTTTTATGAACGATATGTGATTAGATTCTATTTTTCGTTCTATTTTTAGCGGCGCGTAAGAAGTAATTAAATTTGACAAAACAAACATGTTTTTATGATATGTAGATTATACGTACGACTACTGACTGTCGTGTATATTTGGCTCCTTGTTCAAATTTAATAATGCAATAAAAAAAACTATAATGCAGATCTCTGCTAGCCCTTAATTCATGGCATCGACACAGGACACCGAAGACTTAGGTAGGTTGCAAGTTACAACCCCGCCCGAGGTCATGATTATATTAGAATTTAGAATTTCTTTAATAAAATGATAATAAATTTTAATGCGCTAATTTGACAATTTTAATACCCAAAGTTCATTATCGCAAGATAAATAAATGCACATTGTCTTGTCAATGTGCGTGCGCTTGTAGCGCTGTCGTTGCTATAAATTGCTAATTTGAGTTATGAATTGCTACAATTCACACTTATTTTACTTTGTGCTATTAGCCCACGAGTAGAAAAAGTGCTATAATAGATTATTCCCACAGTCTAATTTTATGAGATTGTGAAAATTAATGTTACCTACCTACTGTGTTGAGTGTAGTAACAGTATATAGTTATTGTAAGGACTAAGGACAGCAACTACTCGAACTGTAACGTTGTAAAAAGTAAAAATATTTCTAAATAGAATTTATTAAGAATCTATTTTATTAACAATATGTATTTAGATTATACAAGGATGTATGGTCGAACATCCTGACTCTTTACGGTACACCAAAATTATGTATTCATGGTCTTTACAGACACAGGAACAAAATACAAAAATATGTTTTAATTATAATTTATTAAAACCTATTTTTAAAATAATTCCATAAATATTATAATTATTCATTAAATAAACTTTTATATACTTACTAGCTGTGCCGGCGAACTACGTTTCGCCCCAATAAAAAATAGTTAACGACCTATTCTCAGACCTACCGAACATGCACAAAAAATTTCATAAAACTCGGTCAAGCCGTTTTGGAGGAGTTTGGTAACAAACACTGTGACACGAGAATTTTATATGTTAGAAGACTAGCTGTGCCGGCGAACTACGTTACGGCATAATAAAAAGAGAATTTTATATATTAGAAGATTTACCTATTCATTGTGTTGTTGTTTTTTGACCAGCCATCAATGAATAAGTAATTATAGCTACAATTAAGATGAACGACTTAAATCAGTCGGGGTGGTACAATACTAGAACCTTATCTGCAAATGAATTGAATACATCATACTAAAAATAAATTTATTGTAATGTTAAAATTGTCCTAAACAAATAAAGCTATTAAAATTTCCATTCCAAAATTGAAAATTGGGTGCACAGGATGCAGATGCAGGTACAAAGGATGACTTACGAAATTATTACAAAGTACAAAAAAACATTCTAAAAATTAAAACATCTCGATGGTCTAAAACTTGCCCATTATATTATCAAAAGCGCGTCAGTTTTTTTGCATCCATTGTCCCCTGTATCAGTCAAGTCAAGACAGGCCTGGATGGAACATTCCTAAAATATTTGTCAATTGCATTGTTATTTGTGGAGACGTTAAATTGTTTGCCATTGTATTTATTTACGTAAATGACAATAGAATCCAACGTATTGATATGCTAATGACACTAAAGAAAAATAAAAAACCGGCCAAGTGCGAGTCGGACTCGCCCATTAAGGGTTCCGTAGCAGCAAGTAACAATATAAAAGTTCTTGTAGTTCGTTGTAACTTTGATCGATGTTTTAACAATAGTATATATTTTTTTTAAGTTATTGATAAGTAAACATTATAATTAGGTACCTAAATGATGGGATTTTTATTATTAGAAAATAATGGTTCACGGTTTATGCATATCCAAAAAAAACAATAAGTAATACAAATTACATGAGCAATTGTTCGCCACTGAGCTTGATGCCGAAAACATAGAATGCCACGGCGCTGGTTTTCAGCATTATAAATATTAGAATTATCATATTAGAAACCTCAATATCATTTTTGAAGACCTATCGATAGATACCCCACACGCATGGGTTTGATGAAAAAAAATTTTTGAGTTTCTGTTTTAAGTATGGGGAACCCCCAAAATTAATTGTTTTTTTTTTCTATTTTTGAGTGAAAATCTTAATGCGGTTCACAGAATACATCTACTTACCAAGTTTCAACAGTATCGTTGTTATAGTTTCGGAAAAAAGTGGCTGTGACATACGGACGTACAGACAGACAGACATGACGAATCCATAAGGGTTCCGTTTTTGCCATTTGGCTACGGAACCCTAAAAACAATGATTTCATTTCGATCTTGAAGTCGTTTTGCCACATAGTCCTTCGTTCATCTCATTGTCATACAAATGTGTCATTCATGTCATTATTCAAGATGTGATATTTTTAATGAAATATTTTTGTTTTTGTTAAATTGCACGTTCTGTAGTTTGTCTGCGTAACGTGCAATATAGATATATATGGGTTTTTTATGCTGATACACATTTGATTAACCTAGAACAATCACGTCTGAAATTGAATGACGTTGTTGAAGATTTATTGCTTTGTCCTAATTCTAAACATAACTACTTATATTTTTTTCGAAGACTAACAATTTGGCGCGTAAAGAGAAACGTGAAGTTATGATTAATGTTCGAAAGTGTTTATCGTAAATTCAATGAAATGGTCAAACTGCATACACATAAGACAATGGATTTTTCCAATGACCACTAAAAACACAGTGAATATTGTTTCAATATTGTTTGCGCAAACCTTTCGATGCGGATAATTCAAATTTTATATCAATCATCGAAGTGTACCAGCTTGTGATAATAATGACTAATTTTAGTAGAAGGTATCATTGTTGTACTTTAAAAAAACTCAACCTATCGAAAAAGCGTGCGTAATTTGGCTATGGGGTCCGAGGTATCAGTTCATTTAGGAAAAGGGTAGCTGCTCAAAATAGTTTAGGAATCCCTGTTCTAAACATTCTACAAAGTTAATCAAGTGTACGGAGATCAAACATAATTATCAATTTTATACATTACTAGCTTTTGCCAGCGGCTTCGCTCGCGTTAAATTCGGGGTAACACCGAAGATTAAAAAAAAAAAATTAAGGCAGGTATTTTTCGTTGGTAACAAAGAGTCTGTGTACCGATTTTTAGCTTCCTACCTTGAAAACTGCAAAAGTCCCATATAAAATTTCACCCCCTCTTTTAAGGGGTTGGGGGCAGATTTCCAAAAAAAAATGATGCACGATTTTTTTGTTAGTCACAAATAATTCGCATACCAATTTTTAGCTTTCTACCTTGAAAATTGCGGAATGCTCAATACAAACTTCCACCCCCCATTTTAGGGAAGTGGGGGGTTAGAAAGAGACAAAAAGTATCCTATGTCACTCTCCATCCGTTCAACTATCTCCACTTAAAAAATCACTTCAATCCGTCGCTCCGTTTTGCCGTGAAAGACGGACAAACAAACACACACACACACACTTTCCCATTTATAATATTAGTATGGATTGTTACATATTTTTAATTGTAAACGAACCGTTTTTGCTTGTTTGAATAATCGTGCTAACTTTCACATTTATTTATAACCTTTTTTATTTTCCTGACATTTAAAGGATCTAATGTCTGTGTCCGACCAATCATCTACTCGTAATTTTTTAAAGACATGAAATATGGTAAGATTTTGTTTGACAGAAACTGAGCGTATGACTTTAAGCAAATAATCTCATGTAGAGTCATTATGTTAACTTTGGGATAAATACTCGGCAACCACAGCTAGTTAAGATATATAATACTCTTTATTGCATAGAAAAACGGTACAAAACATTAAAACAAACAATAGTGAGCAAAGGTGGACTTATCTCTTAGAGAGATCTCTTCCACTCAACCTGTAAACGTATTGGAGAGATTAAAATTGCAGGTAACACCGAAGCACCAAAGCAATAAAGACTTAACTACAAAAACTACAATAAAAATACATAATAAACAGAAATATAGTATAATACATATAGCATACCCAAATATATATAAATATATATATTTATACATAAATATTATAATATAAATATCCTACATATCAATGAAGACGACGATGACTTAAATTAGGAAGAGGTGGACAGCTTGGACAGATAGTGTTGCTTTAATTGTTTTTTGAAGGAAGCAATTGATTGAGTCCGCTGAATGTCATCCGGAAGCCTGTTCCAAAGTTGGGCGGCACGAAAACCAAATGCCCGAAAGGCAAACTTGGTATTGGTTTTAGGGAGATCAAGGACTAAAGAACGACAGGAACGCATAGAACGCGTTGGAGACGGACGAACATGGAAGCGGGAACGCAGGTAAGGAGGTCATTTAGGATTTTGTAAAGGAGTGTAAGGATGTGCAGATTTCTTCGGTCGCGTATTGGAAGCCATTTGAATGAGGATGCCAGTTTAATATTTTAATAAATAATCGAAAGTAACTCTAAAAGTTTTAATTCGTGTATGTGGACTAGCTGACCCAGCCATGCGTTGCATAGCTTAGTAAACATACAGTATGTTTCTGCATAAAGTGCACATACGAGGCAGGGGCAAAAGGGGGTCATTTTGGTGGATACATAAAAATATACGTAGTACCTTATTTATAACACACTAGCTTTCCGCTCGCGACTTCGCCCGCGTTATTTTTGTTTTCCCCTGGGAATTTTTTTTCCCGTAGAAAAATTACCCTATGTCCTTCCCCCGGTCTCGAACTATCCCTATACCAACTTTCAACAAAATCGGTTTAGTAGTTTCGAAGCCTATTCAATACAAACAAACAAACAAACAATCAAATCTTTCCTCTTTATAATATTAGTATAGACTATAATTATATGTCGTAAACATTAAGAGATTTTTACGAGTATATACTTAACTGTAGCTTAAAGAAATGGAAATACAACAACACCTACCAAAAGGTGACCTATAACTTAGATAACCAAACCTTGTAACTTAGATAACCAAAGTGTTTTCTCTAAAAATTACTCTATGTGCCTTGCCTACTGTTTGTAGCTTATAAAACTAGCAAATACCATGTAATCTAATTACAAACAATTCGCAATATAATAAACTAGCTGTACTACGTTTCGCCATCGAAATGCTTAACACAGTGTTTAATTTTTTCCTCCATTTTATTCCATAACCTCCCGCACGCGCGCCCCCGCCTTGGTGACGCTCACTTCGCAACGGGCCGTGCAGCAGAAATCGTAATATTTTAATTTCGCCATAACTTCAAAACTAAACATCAAATTTTAATCATTCAAAGACCAAATATTATCTACATAAACTGTACTTGGTGATGAAATAATTTATTTTGATAAAGATTAATAGCATGAGAAAAATAAATGCGTTTAAATGTAGTCCAAAAAAAGTCAAGATATTTAAACAAAAAAATGGTTGTTGTGTCTCACTAGACATAGATAGGTATAGTGTGTCGCGGACTTTTTTGTAGATATTTATAAGATCTACAATTAATTAGAACATTTTATGGTTCTATCTTTTATCGTTTAGGCAGCGTACGCAAAATAAGTTACTTTTCTGGTTGATTTTTGACACCTTGTGTCCGAAAAACCCAAATATACGGAACCTTATTTTTTTCCAAAATAAAATTTAGCCTATGTTACTCGTGGATAATGTAGCTTTCGAATGGTGAAAGAATTTTTAAAAACGGTCCAGTAGTTTTTGAGCCTATTCATTACAACCAAACAAACAAAGTTTTCCTCTTTATAATATTAGTGTAGATAAAGAGGGCAAAAATCGAGATAAAAACTGTCCTATCTTTTAAGATAGTTCTAATTTCGACTTTCGGAGTTTCTCCTGGATAATAGAGCTATGGGATATCAAAAGAGACTCATTGTACAATGACAGATTTGAAGTATCATGCTATTTCTACATAAAGGATAAATAAAATAATAATCCAACGATTTGCAAATACGTATATTATGCGAACCGGTCATACCAAAAATAGATTAAGCACAACCGAGTTGAATCATATTACCTCCGGGGGTTAATAAACAAGCAAGACCTGTTGTCGATGTTCTATAGTTCTTTAGACATATTCATAACTGTTTTTTGGGAACTTGTGGACCTTAGTTGCGAATTAATATTCAGCATAAGGCAGTCCATTTTGCATTATTTTTTTATATATGTTGGGTGCAGATAACTATAGGTTAGCTATACCTTACCCCTTATTCGCTAAATTTGCTTGTCAAATCAGCCCCCCAAGATAAAAACCACAGCCCACAGCGCAGCAATCTGGCCGAACAGCATAGGCAATTTCTCTGGAGCACTAACTCAATTTTTTCTGCTGCAAAAAAATGTATGGAGATGACATTAGCTGCGAAAAAAATAGCGTGAGGCTGTCACAAGCTAATGTCAGTTTCATACATTTTTTCTGCGGAAAGACTGCGGAAAATTTTGCGATTGGCTTTTGTTTAAGGCGCATAGTGGTCCCAATGACCTTGCGTCGATCGTCCCGCACTGATTACATAGGAGTGAGTGAGTGAGAGTGAGGACAATATTTAAGCAAACCTTTACGCGTAAGATGAATTATTTTAATTAAAAATAAATAAAGACGAATAAGAAAAATCTAAAAAGACCATCCGCTAGAATATTGTTCACTTTATTTATTGAAATCGAAAGTATATGATTTAACCTAATATTTACGACGCGATTAGGTTTAAAGTTTTAAAGTCGAGGCATGTTTGGGTCACATTTTAACCAAGTTTTAATTAATTTATCAAAATATTAAAAAGACCATCCTCTAAAGAATGCGTTGAATCTTTTTTAAAGATTTTTTTATTCAATATTTATGAAGAGAACCGGTTTTTTCTGCAGTGATTTTTTAATGATTGACCCCACTATGCGCCTTAAGACATTAGAACTGTAATTTTGGAATACACTTTAGAGCCATCGCAAACTGTGCGACTTGTCGCGGCGTTGCCGTTTGCAATTGGCGTATTGTCGCCGCGACAAGACGCGGAGCTGTCGCTTGCGTCGGCGACTAGTCGTAAGATAGCGTCGCGTCGTGCAGAAAGCGATCATTAGTAGTAGAGTATTGACGGCCGTGTTGTTTATCTTGTGAGTGAATATGAAGCCTCTAGTTACACTTGCCTTGGTGTTTATCTTGCGAATGCGAAGGAGTCAGGATGCTCATTAAAGCGATAAATGTCGTTCGCTACCTCTCAAGAGGTGTATCAATGGTGTAAAAAAGTGCATGCAGCTCCGTGGATAGCTGCTTCTTCTGTATTTATTGTGGTTGAGCATCCCAAGTTGAAGTTTTATAGTTTAGTTTACCATAACTTACTATCTGGAGAGACGAAGGCAAAGAGATTCTCAAATAACATTAAAAAAAGATTCGTCAAGAAAGAGACGAAATGAATATAAGCAGAAATACAAAAAGAAACTCAGAAATGAAATGGTCACAGTGACTTGGAAGCTCGTTATCGGCCTTACCACACAAATTGTCATACCTTCTGCCGAGGTTTTAATTCAAAAAATCTGTCACAATCTCATTGAGGTCAAATTCGAATTGACGACTCTGTTAACAATACAGGAAGAGAAAAAAAAAACCCTTGCTGGTTCTTTCCAATACAAGGTCTCCTACCGTGGATGTAAAACATTGGCGTAGCTTCTTTAACGTGCAAAAGTGATTATGTAATTAATCAATTTGAATAAACGATGTTGAATTTGAATTGACTTTTACATTTTATGTGAATCTAATATTTTAGTGCCACATATCCCTTTGATCGTGTAACTCGAAATGTGTTACGAATCGCTTTAATGTTGCCAGTCAATGTGCATCCATTGACTTAAAATTGCAGTTTTATAAAAGACTAGCTTTCCGCTCGCGGCTTCGCCCGCGTTATTATTGTTCTCCCGTGGGAATTTCATATTTTCCCGTAGGAAAAATAATTTTGTAGCCTATTACATAAAAGACTGTCATTTATATTTAGGAGCTCGGATAATAATTTTCATAGAAATTGGTGCAGATTTTAAATATTTCCCATAGAAACTTTCAACCCCTATTTTGATCCATACGGGTGTGAATTCCAATAAACCATGAAACACGTGTTCAATGAAATGTTTTTAAGAGTATCATCAAAATCGTTGCTAATTTAAAGATTTTTCCATACAAACTTGCAACCCCTATTTCATCCCCTTAGGATATTTTTTTTAATCCCTTCTTGGTGTGCGTCCGCATTTTGAATTAAAACAACTGTCCAAATTTAACGTTTCCACCATTAGCGGTTACGGCTGTGCGTGCGTCTATAGATGGGAACTTCTCCTTATTATATAAATATAGATAGATCGTACCTACGCTACCAGTCTCGTAATACCCCGTAATGACTTAAATCCTGGTTTAATAAAATGTAATGTGGGACGCTATCAGTATGTTTTTGTTTCGGACCTATATTTGAATTAAAAAAAAGTCGCCCCACACTAGGATTTTCTCCTGTGTCGTGGGTGCAGTTACAAACATAGAATAATTTAACATGCACATACGCCCAGACCGGAACAAAGGAGTATGGGTAAAGTTGGCGTCGTTTTCAATTTTGGCGGCCATTCATGAAAGTTGTACGTTTTGGAAAAACAATTCAAAAGAAATAAATTTTGTTATGGGGTATATATAGCTAAATAATATCGGAGCCAAGATATCACACTTTGAAGTTTCTTCGTAAAAAACAATAATTATTATTGAAATGAATGAAAACTGCTACTAATTAGGTTATTTTTAACACTAGTCAAGATAAACTCCACGCTACATTGTTTGCCAAAAACATGAAGTGACCCAAGTGGGATATTTTAGCTTGTTCAACCAATCACAGTGCACGGTTAGTTAGGTTAGGTTGCCGGCTTTTTTATGCTCCCCTCACCAAAATGTATAAAAACAATCCATTTTATAAATACATATTTAATTATCTCAATAATTGTGTTTTGAATTAAATTTGTAGGCTTCTGTCTCATTATTCCCGTCAGAATTAGGTATATTCACTTTTACAGTATCCCTACTGAAGTGCCCATAACTAAGCTCCGATATTACTTATGGCAAAAGTTCTTTGTTGAATATGTTCACTTAAAATAGGACTACAAATTAGTATAAAAATTAACGATGGCCGCTAAAAACAAAAATGACGCCACGTGTCCATACAAAGTTACCCATACCCCTTTCTGTAGTCAAAATATTTGTCCCGTACGGGAATCGAACCCGCCACCCGTTGCGCAGTAGGCGATCACTCGACCTCGGCGCTAACCGTGTCGTCAAAATAAATAAATAAATATAATACAAAGCCCCGACTCTCATTTTTCAGTTATGGGCGTACCTGAAACCTGACCTACTTATACTGCCATTTTAATAATATAATTGGTCCTTGTAAAAAAATTACATTACATAGAGAATAATTATTCACACCTCAAAACGGACACTGCAAATCAAAACAAAATATAAAAACAAAATTTCGTTACCCTAAATAAAAAAAAAATCGTAATATGAGCAACCTTCTTTCTTGTATGTATAAACTTTAATGTAACAGATTTTTTGTTTATCCTTGCCTTTATCAAAATCGAAAACAAATATTGGGTCGTTTAAACTGTGAATAAAATTTACTCACCGGTAAACAACAAATTTACTCACCGGTAAACAAAGAAAAGTAGATCGGCTTTTGTGAAAATCCAGCGCAGCAATATCTGCCCGAACAGCATAGGCAATTTTCCGGGAGCACTAACTCGACCATTCATTTCACTCCCCCACAACGGCGGCAAACCACACGCATATCCACAAGTTTTCATTCACCATTCACCAGAACATATGTTTCAAACAGTCCGGTTTACAGAACGTTTAATTATGTTTACGAATTGGATGCGCGCGCGCAAATGCGCCTGAATGACTGAGTACGATCTCGCGGTTGGAACGGTCGGTGTGTTGGTTGCGCAAGGTCGTGTAGGGACGCATGCTTTCAGTATACACATCGAAAGCTAACCATGTCAGCGATATAGATCAGCCCCCCTAGCATGACTATAAAACGTTATATTGATATGAACCGTTAAAAAATTTGGATTTTTCAGCTATCTTGAAGTTTTGAGTACGTTTTGGATATTGGTATTGGTTTTATATTGATGTCGACAAAATTTCAAGGAAGCCATTATATGCAAATGCCATTATTATATGATAATAAAAGGAACCCTGTTATTCTTCAACGTTGTGCACATAATATACTCGTATTTCGTTGTAATCCATGCCCACCCTAAGGTTGTCTGGAAGAGATCTCTCTTAGCGTTTGTACTCGTATTAGTGTATTCTTGTATAAAATGTACGACTTGTAATGTCCATGCGTGCAATTAAGATTATATCTATCTATTATATGTATCACCTGGATGTGATGAAACCAACATAGTACAGCTTTTCATACAATATCTTTTGTTTCCTTCAGTTGTTATTTAAAATAACAGTTTCTAGACGAGAACCTTTACAAACATTGTATAGTGACCTTAGAGTAGTGACCCAAACGCGGCAATCGCGTAAGAGATGTCTTATTTTATATTAATTTATGGAAAGATATTTTGATCAGGAAGTTGATGAATCATAATATCTAAAATGCATTGGAGCAAATTTAATACGAATTCAACACACACAATATATGTATTAGGGATCGGCTTTAAGTAACATAAAGTATGCAGGTCGCGAATCTTCAAAGTAAACAGACTATAGGTATGCAAACGCGAACCCTCCATAGCATTGGTGTTTCAAGACAGCATTTGTCTTGTCTTCATACAGATAATTATCATTGGCTGAATTTCACAATTTTCTATATCTTGGATTATTTATGAATCTTCATTTGAATTTTATCGGTATCACATTTTAAAACCTAATATTGACCTATTATATTCCATCACAAATTAATAAAAGCTATGAGCAATGTGTTTCAGTCCTAGTCTGTCTCTGAAATATTATTTTTTATTATTAGACAGATATGAAGGCATGGACCTGACCTTATTTTTCAGGTCAGTGTATGAAGGAAGATTGATTTGTACTGTTACGAGTTTTTTGGATGATGTCGTTTATCGGACCCCCCATAAAAAAAACACCTACGAATTGCATAATTTCGCGTTAACTTTTAGCGGCACAAGGCACGGTTACTTTATTTCGTATAACTTCAAGCTAATAAAAATGTTTTGTTTACTTGTGATTTTAACCAGCTCCGAGTAGGAACCTTGTCAGAATGCAGCCGTTCCTGACGAAAGGATTGTTCGATTTAATGTAATGCCAAGAGCGAACTAGCCTACCGTGGCCAGTTCTAGTCGTGTGACGCAACAAATTTCTTCGCTATTCTTCCGCACGTTGTCTACTAGGCGCGATACGAAATTTAATGTTCATTGCGTAAAATCGCAAAGCAAATGCTTTCTCTCGATAGCACGTCAACAAATGAAACAACAATCCACGTACGTGATAATAGCCTGCTACTTTGTTAGAGCCAGCGCGCACTGGTGACTTATGTCACGATGACTATTTCGTCACTGTTATCAAGTCCTTAGATATGTATGGAGATGCGCGCATGCACGCTACGATGTGACAACTGGGTGACAATGCTCGAGGTTCATAAAACGTAGTTTACAGAACTTTTTATTTAGTAACATGTTACACCAAAGGGGGTGATTGACAGGAGTGACGGAACAGTTACCGTGTCAAAAGTCACCAGTGCGCGCTAGCTTTTAGCCGCGGCGACCTAGCGGCCTACTCCTCAATTCAGCAGCCAAGGTTGGGTTACAAAATGTCTTCGGGAACAATTTTTCGTGGGCAACGTAATTTTGCGCAACCCATACTTGATTGCGTTACCATATTTTTATCCTGCAGGCCAATTATGGATCTTTCATCGTATGACATGGTATAAATTTGAGAAAAAGAAGTCATGAAATGCTGCATTTCGTGATACCGATCTGCAATGATATCACCACTATGGCATAATTTCAATGATGTCATCATTAAATAATGAACAAATGATCGAAAATCTGTCCGGAAATCGTATTTTTCTTTTTGCACCATGATATCATTTGCAAAACCATGAGATCGGTAATAGGCCCTCTGATGCGAATTCTGCGTTGTGGTATAATCTGATAACAGATTCAACTCCAAAACCAGATTATAACGTTAATAGATTCAGTGACGTTGAAAGCAAAAAAAAGTATTATCATATTTTATGGATGTTTTTATGGCGGGGAATTCAGTAATGATCATCTTTAATTCAAAGAAGCGTTAGAGTCTAACGCTTTGTACGAGTGTTTATCCAATGCTGTCGTGATAGGATGTTCCTGTTAAACTCGCGTCAAATTATGCATATCCTCGTACTGTACGCATCGCCTTGGTGTAATGACAGCGGTCATAACACCCGAGATTATAGCCAGAGGAAGCGGAATCAGCTCTAATAACACGTCTAAGGTTAAGGCCAGAACTGTAATATTCGGCCTATTTTTGTACACGTCCGTCCTCGGCTTTTAGACCGTTTCAATGTTAATTTTTTATTTGCGATACTAATAAGTTTAAATTTTCAAGTCATTACGTCACACCTTCACCGCCATTACCTGTTAGGTCAATGTATAGAATGACTTAACTTTGTGATTGATACAAGATGACCAAAGGACGGAAGAGCTGCGAAGTTGCGACAACCGTGGAGTCGTAACCGTCACACATTGCGTATTACACACCCTATTAATAATTTATTTTTAGAACGACACAAAAATAAACGAAAGAAGTTTATATTTCCTTTCGTAATGTGTATGTAAATTAATTAATTTACAAGAATGAAAACGGTTTAAATGACTTCTGCATGACTAAACGACAGATTGCTACATGCAGCGGCACTAACCGTTAGTACCATGCAGTTTTGTTAAACAATTAGTATTGTTTTTGCAGTGAAATAATTTGTTTATTGTAAAAATCATTTAATTGATAAATATAAATTGAAGGATGATAAGTTCATTGATGTGCATTTTTTAATTGTATTATTTTACTACACAGGAAGAGGATTTTCGGAATTCAATTTATTATTGATATGGAATATTATATCATATACCTATCTTGGATGCATGGATGGATCTTGTATAGATTACTTCTAGTATAAAATGAAATCAAAGATAGCATTCACAGCCTAACGTTGATTAATGAATTAATTCCGTTCAAGGTTTTCCTTATTCCGTTATGTTCTTGTCACTAATTTTCCTTCACAGCATTTCTTTCTATTGTTTATTAATCACCCCTAGACTTGACTCAGCCTTGCCTGACCTTAGAGTTACCCTGACATCATTATCGCATTTTCTTTGAATAGTGTAGCGAGGAATTTTATACTTTCCAAAAAAAAGAGAATAAATGGGACGAGCTAATGAGTGAAAATCCCAAAACTGGTAAATAATACTATGTTCTGTAGTGGAAATAATCCTTTTTCTTGCATCTGACCAAAAAACTTCTTAGGTGAGCTACTGGAAAATTTAGATATTGTTATTACAAAACACCCACCAGAGTATCTATTTCATAGTTAACGTAAAATTCAGAAGTAGGTATACTAACTATAAGCGTCTATGTAAACATAAGGCCCTATTTTTAAAGCGGTATTCTAACAGAGGGTCGGCAACGCGTTTGTGATGCCCCTGGTGTTGCAGGCGTCCATAGACTACGGTAACTGCTTACCATCAGGCGGGCCGTAAGTTTGTTTGCCGGCATCGTAGTATATATAAAAAAATAAGTTAAACCTCACATACGGGGGGCATATTGCCTAAGAAATTTTTAATAAATTAGTTATTGTATATCTACTAAGTCGATATTTTCGTCACAGGGTCTCAGGGACATTAATTCGAGCGCTAAGTAACAGTAGGAAAATTGAGAAAAGTACCATGTGGCTTAGAAGTTTATAGGAGATTTGCCGTGTTCAAAAGTATAGTAAACACATCAAGCTTCGTTCGTAAATGTAACAACCTTTTACTAATATTTGTTGTGTTGTGTGTGAAACAGTACTTACTTACAAATAATAACATCATCAAAACACACCAATTTTAAAATCTCGTGTTTATGTGGATGCCCCTAATCGTATTTTCATTTCACTTGTTATCAGTTCTTCTATCTCCGTTATTCAGCAAAGGATGCTATGATTTAAGTGATTTTATTTTTTGGGGCTACAACGTACTGATATTAAATGAACAAAAAAGGTTTCAATTTATTTATAGATTTTCTAAAAGCAACCAAGCAACCCAGTCTGACGTAGGTAAAGCCTTATCGCGGAGCAAATTACCATAGACATTACCAAATGATCGAAACACTAGCACCTAAGAAGCTAAGCGGGAGCAGTTTGTATTCGACATACATAACGATCATATTATTACAATTTTGTTACAGATCCATGTATATACATCCTGCGATTCGCATCTCAATTGCAGTTCGCCGAGAAAGAGCACGAGGTCAGCATGACGGCGCTGCGGCTCGTGCAGAGGATGAAGAGGGACTCCATACACTCTGGCCGCAGGCCATCGGGAATATGTGGCGCTGGTGAGTTTGGAGCTTATAGCGTACCTACTCCTAAAGCTGTGGCTCCCAATTGTCTTGCAGTTAGTGTTGCCCGAAATCGGTCTTAATCTGGCAGTCTTGCGAGACTTGCTGCAAGAAAGTCCTTTTTTTTTAAGGCGGGGGAATCTCGTTACGATTCAACAAGGGGCTGAAAGCTGACAAGGCCGCCCCATACCTGGTTAAACCACCCTCCCAAGCAACTTCTACCTCCATAGAGGCACAATCGGGATCGGCGTTAGCCATTCCCCGAGTTCGCCCCCTGGAGAATAGGCCCGACGGTGAGCCAGCGTAGCTGACCCAAGCGCCGGGGCTTACTCTACGGGGGGGTCCACAAGTGCAAAAAAAATATAACTTTTAACGCCAGGCTCGAACCATCGCCACTCAGACTTTAAGTCGAAGCTCTAACGCACACGACCAATCCTGTCCTTGCAAGAACGAGTCCTCGACCAACACCAAGACTGACCCATTGTAATATTTGAGCAACACTTGCTCAAATCTTGCATGGATCAGCCTTGGTCTTGGTCTTGCTACAATAAGGCCGATCTTGGTCTCGGTCTTGCAGTAACCCTTTGGCTCCATATGCGCCTATCGTCCCGAATCAATTCGTGCCGAAGCTTCGGACGTTTTGTACGTTAAAAAGTTATCGCGTATATACTGTGGTCCCATTAGCGGCTTCGTCATTTTGCACGAACTATCGTGCAATAATTCAAGATGGCCGAAATTTCTAGACGCTTAATTACGAATTTCGAGGACGAATTTCTTTACTTCTACATAAAGACGACGAATTTCTTTACTTTTACATGTGTGCTAATAATTATATGATGCATTTATCCATCCTTCATTTTATCTCATTTACTAGAGTCATTCGCACACGTCTTTAACAAATGAAAGCAACCGCCCAAATGAACAACGCTAGTGTGACCACGCAACGCGAATAGTTAGCGCACTAAAACCCTTTGATGTACCGCCACACGCCCGATAACGCATCCGAATATTCGCGACGATATCCGAATATGACTGGTCACATCTGCGTGTATCGCGTCATAGCACGAAACTTCGGGACGATAGATGCCACGACATAAGAGTCTCGCAAGACTGCATGACCAAGAACAATTTTGGGCAACACTACTTGCAGTCCGTGGTTAACTGGTAGCCCCTGATAGCACCAAGTGCTCTACGACGCGATCTACCAAATGACTAGTCCACAAGATATGCAAGTGTTGAGTAGAGTTAATACTAACTACCCTTCCGAATAATTGATGTTCCATGACAAGACTGACATCTCATGACAATAATCGTCAGCAATTTAATTTTAAAAGTTTTTACACATTTTGCATGCATTGATACAAAATAAATGAGCCATTTGCTATTGTCCCTTTGTCTTAAACTAAGGCTAAATAAATATACAAGCCCTTTAACCGCGGCTGGGAGTTTAAATAAACAATAGAGCGCCGAAAACCTCAGATGAACTCAACGGAAATAGGCCAATTGAACAATGCACAATTAATAGGGTCGGTCGATTACTTATGACACAACCCAAGTAGCAGAAGCTTCTATAATCAAGGCGTTTCATCACCGAACAGTGATATAATAGGCCTATAATAGTAATCATTGTGACTGCGTGTACTATAAAGGTTTTTAACATAGCGTTTTTATTCTATAAGATTAAAGAACATTTAAGCTCTATAACTGAGCTCTTAGAACGCTTTCAGGACCATAGAAAAGAATCTTTAAAGTGTTGAATTGTAATAGATTAGAAAAAGTGATTATAGTACTATTTAGTACTAAAGACGACCCTTCTAACACATTAATGTATTTATTTGGCACTAATAATGTGTCAAAATAACTTTTACAGTACTAGTATTGTAACAATATCGAAACCACTATTACAGTATCATTCTGCAATATACAAGAACCTTGCACAACATTACGTAATGTTTTAGCTTCTTAAAAGCTCCCTTAACATCGCTATGGGCTAGTTCTTTAAAAGTCATAAAAACACTTCTATAGTATTATATAGTACCATAGCGACTCCTGGTTCATTGCTAAATAATTTAAAGTGAAAATATGGCTGCTGTTTTCTGCCGTGATTGCACATTAACAGCACGACTGAAGCGAATTTGTACTATAGCAGCCATAGTCGGGACAAGTCCTTATTTTATTTATTTAAATTTAATTAAAACACGAAAATTATGAGGGCGCATTGTCAAAATTAAAATCAGCATAATGATTTTATCGATACAATTATTTTCGCAAGTGCACTGACACGACAGAGACGGTCCTTGAACATTTTGTAGTAAGTATGACATTTTTACTACAAGTTATGTTAAGCAACAATGACGAATAACATAAAGCATCATAATTAAAGTTACCGATATTTGTTTTCTTGAGGAACATTAAATGGAGTGATAAAAATGATAACTGGAATTATTTATGGTGCAAAATAGCACTATAAGTATGTGTTGGTTACTCTTATAGTTTAGCTTTGTGACATAAGCGTTGCAGAGAGCACTATTGTAGAACTAAAAAGCGTTTCTTGACACTTTACCATTTCAACTACAGAGCTAATTTATCACCATGAGAGCCTCTATGTAATGTTTATAGATTAAATCAGTGATAAAACTAGGGCCTTTTCGGGGTTCTGTAGAAGTTTACAAGACCATTATAGTGCTAATCATAAACACTAATTAGAGGCTCCAAAACGTTCTCAGGACCTTTATAGTATCAAATTTTGCTACTTGGGAAGAACATGTATCCACATATAGACGTGTACGCAAAAAATGTAAGTATGGTTTATTTCTTTTTATCGTCTTGTAAATATTTTTTCTAAATAAAACTTTCAACTTACAACATTATTTAACGCGTGCGCTGCTGGATCTCTTAATATGTCCACCTAAGAGTATACAGTGTGTTTCTGCATAAAGTGCACATACGAGGCAGGGGGCAAAAGGGGGTCATTTTAATGATAAACAAATAGAAGAAAAAAAATTGTGTGGTTTTATGAAACCACGATGCAAATGAAACTTTTTTTCGGATCGTAGGCGTTTAACTGAAAATTTATTAACGCCATATTGGCCTTGGCTGCTTTGCCGAGCGCCTTTCGCTTGTCTTTACCCCTACTACGCGACCGGCTGTAATACGACATGCGATAGATCAGTGGTGGTCCGCCGACCACTGGTAGTCCTTGGAAGCAGCCAAGTGGTCCGCGCAGCCATACGAAAAATAATATTATACATATACCAAACAACCCATTATTCATGTATACTCTATATTGGTTTTGAGATGGTGGTCCAGGGCTAGACAGATATTTGTAAAATGGCCCCTCGATACTAAAAGGTTAAGAACTACTCCGATAGATGGACGAACAAATTTGAGGCGATACGCTTGTTGGCTAGATGGCGAGCGACTAAAATCCTGCCCTTTAGATGGCGTGTGGTGGGGTCCACAATGCGACATCTCTAGTCACGCCCAATGCGACATCTCTAGTCAAATTTTATACCATACAATTTATCATGTCTTTTCACGAGTCTCTTGCGCCGCCTCAAAATTTGCCCTACCTTCATGGTTAACTGGTAATAAACGATTTTTTTGCACAAGCCAGATTCGTTTTTATTGTTGTCGCATGAGCACGATTTTTGGGTGGTTGTCTCTCTCTTCAATCGGTACCTGAATGCTGAGGATCGTGACCCCTGTCACTAGGTCGAGTCTCGGATTACTGCTAGCCATGAACGACGGTCTTGCGCCAGATGCAGTGCTTTGTGCATCTTCAGTGTCTTTGCAACAAGGTCAGTCCAACGAGCCGGTCTGCGGCCACGCGGTCTGCTCCCTTCCACTTTCCCTAGCATGAGGGTCCTTTCTAAATTGTCAGGGTTTCTCCGCGCCACGTGGCCGAAGAACTGGTGGGCCCTACCTATTACCAGTGTTGATAGCCGTTCTCTGATTTTTAGCTCCTCCAATATAGAGTCGTTGGTCCGAAACTCTGTCCAACTCACGCGCAGCATCCGTCGCCAGCACCACATTTCAAAGGCATCGATGCGAGACAAATCTGCAGCTTTTAGTGTCGCAAGTTTCAGCACCATAGTAGAATATAGAGAAAACCAAGGTGCGTACGAGATTGATTTTTGTTCGGCGCCGAATGTTGCGGTCTCTCCATATCTTGGTTTGTTTCGTCATCGCGTGTTTTGCCATTGCGATGCGACGACAGACGTCCTTTTCACACGAGTTGTTAATCGTGATAAGGGAACCAAGGTAGTTGAACTCCTGTACTCTTTCAAACTCGTCCAGGTCATCTGTTTGTTCTAATTTCCCAATTCTATCCACAGTCACGACTTTCGCCTGTAACCACAGGGTGGCTGTAACTACAACCTTATTAAAATTTGAGGATTGGATGCGCGATCCTGTCGCTCGCCCTTCGCGTGGGAATTTACATTTTTCCGTAGGAAAAAATTCTATAGCCTATGTTAGTCACTGATAATAAAGCATTCTATTAGTGAAAGAATTTTTGGAGATTACCACGAACATCAATACTCACAAACTTTACCTCTTTATAATCTTTATCTATACTAATATTATAATTATAAAGAGGAAAGATTTGATTGTTTGTTTGTTTGTATTGAATAGGCTTCGAAACTACTGAACCGATTTAGATGAAAGTTGGTTTTGGATAGTTCGAGACCAGGGTAAGGACATAGGGTAATTTTCTTAGGGGAAAAAAAGAAAAAAAAATCTGCGAAGTTAATGGTACTGCCGTCTCCAACACCTCGATTCGAATGATTATAGCTATTGTTACGATTGAGCTAGAGACGCAATTTATGTGGTGTTTGATAGCTGAAATGATGCAGATTGAAATAAGCACTAGTAAACAATGCCATATAGGGGGTATGTTGTGTATAAAAAATGGATTCAATTTAAAAAAAAAACAAAAAAAATTACGCTATTTTTCTCCCCTAATCCTATGTCATTAATTATGTGATAATAATTGACAAAATTTGTGTTTTGACAGCACTATTGATCTTTAAGGATCACGCCGGCGTTTATTTCATTGATATTTGTCTATTCATTCAAGAGTTATAACGGTTTATGCACGTCAGGTTCGCAACGATGGGAAAAAAAATTAAATGGCCACTAAAAAATACAAAAAGTTGTGGGATCTTTTTCTATTTTTTTAATCACTAAAATGACCCACTTTAGCCCCCTGCCTCGTATGTGCACTTTATGCAGAAACACACTGTATATTCACTCCTTTCTATCTGCAACTGAAACACACTGTATAATCACTCCTTTCTATCTGTAACTAACTGCAAGTTATTTAAAAAAGCACATTTTAAAATGACCCCCTAATAGAGTTCGCATATAAAATTCCAAAAAAGGTAAAAATTGGCCCCAAGGATAAGGAGATCATAACTCATCCTGAAGTCCACACGTCCTGAAGGTAAAATATGATAACATATAATGGCTTTTTCTTCCTGTCAGCTTAAAGATGATATTTTGAACTAAACCAATCCAAGAGAAATACTGCAGTCAGGTCTTACAAGTCATTTGGATCTGTAGGTACTCGTACGTCCGAGTGAGTTATATGCCAAGTCAACCAGTTTCTTCTCGTGAAACATGTGTCACCATTAAATCAATTGTCCACCAAATTACACACAACACCGTGTCGACCTAAAGCCTATCTCTCTAACCCGTTTCGTTCATTCATGACCTATCGAACTGGTCCTCCATGCCGTTTGAGAGCAAGCCACGCTGCCGTGACACCGCAGCGAATCGAAGCCTTGGCACTTTCCTACACTACATATGATAGCACTTAATCCACCTAATTACAGACGCACGCATTATGTAACTGGTTTAGGGTGGAACCGGCTTTTGCGTTAACATGACATTGGATCAAAGCGGAGAGTAGTTAAAGATGTGATAATATTGTAACAGTTATATAATACTAGCTGTGCCCGCAAACTACGTTTCGCCTTAAAAGACTTCAACGCTTTTTTAGTTATATCTATACTAATACAAACTTTTAACCCCCGTAGGGGTGAAGTTTCGTAAAATCCGTTCTTAGCGGATGTCCGATGACCCTATAAGGAACATACCTGCCAAATTTCAGGTTTGTAGGTGTTATAGTTTCTGAGATTTCGTGATTAGTCAGCGAGTGGTATTTCGTGATTAGTCAGCAAACTACGTTTCGCCGTAATTGTGAAAAATAAATCTTGAGAGGGCCACCCTTATCACCTAGGGGTATAAAAAATTGCCTGCGACCTATTCTCAGACCTACCAAATATACACAAATTTTTTTATTAAAAATCGGTCAAACCCTTTATGACGAGTTCGATAACAGACACTGTGACACAAGATTTTTATATATTAGATTTTTAGGAACTTGGGAGCACCATGAATTATGTTATGCTTATGATACGTGCAGGAAACCGTTTGCTTGGGAGTGAAACTCAGACGTGTGGTTAGCGAAGGAAAACAGAGCGGAATGACGTTTATTGAGAGCTAGATTGATTGGCAGCTCGCTTCATTGGGACAGCGTGACGCCCTTGCGGTGATGCCTTTTCGCTAGATATCCAGCAGGTACGGTTCGCCAACAAGGTTTGAAGACCAATCAACATTCTCGTCTCCTTTTAAACAATCATGGTGACGCTGCCTGTAAAGGCCATCTGCAACCAACAGCATAGGTTTCTAAAAAAATGGAGTGACGCGGTGCGTGTAAAAGTGGCTTCGCTATAATGAAGCAACGTTCGCAGTGGTCAGGCCCTGATGGGTGAAAATATCTCCAGGTTTTTCGTATCTTGGAAGGCTGGTTGAACTATGGGTCCTGTTTTGCCTTGTTGCTCTGCTCGTGTCGGCTTACACCGCACGATGGCTTTGATGCGAGTGAATGCGAAATTTCACTAACCTTGTCTTGGCTTAGGGCAATCTTAATTGGCATACGGTAACATTCTTTTCATTAAAAACTAGAAGTGACCACATACTATGTATTTAGGATTGTCCTGGGCTAAGACAGAGTTGGTGTGATTGCGGCCGCGAGTGCATCTGTGTTTGCGCATACATTGGTGCACTATTATATCTTCCGGCAAGAGGGTTGGTATCTGTTGAGATTGGCTGCCTTGACCGAAAGTCTGTAAGGAGGTTCGCACATGTTAATTTAATACAAAGTGCTTTATACTACAACTGTGAAGAACATAAAAAGAGTAATGGAAATTTATATTTAAATTTAATATTACAATTATTGAAACTTTTGCCAGGGAGATGAATAACGTTGAATTTCGACGTATTACCCGTGGTCCCACCAAAATGTCCCACTGGTGGGTCCACGTGTAATTTAACCAACATTCAAACAGGCCAGTTAATATTATTTAGCAACCGTTTCTGACACTGTATAAGTGAAGTGACAAAATCTTGTATATCAGTTGTCTAAAAGCCTGTTTAAATATTAATGAAATTGGACCTTACGCCCTTAACGCGCTCGTTGATATCTTTTCTTTTTTGTCTTTTGAAATCTGCTTGATTCTCATACTAAATTAAAAAAATAAAGCAGGGCAAATTGATTTTCATACAACTTTGCTTCCCGCATATATTGGTCGATGATAAGACCAATTTGCTTTCACTTTCAGGGAATACTGACTACTGTTCTGATCAGGTTGTAGCCCAAACAGTATTTGCGTCTGTTGTCTCTCGCATTTGTCACGCAGGTTAAATACGAGTAAAATCTTAATATTTATGTCGGAAAAAATCTAAAAACCTTTAAGAAAATTCTAAATAATGTTTACATTTTTTTACCTAAAAATATTGTTAATTTAACAAAACAACATAATGACATACATTAAATTAATTAAGCACCCAATAGAATAATGTCTGTTTTATTTAAATTAGTACTGCTTCTTAAAAAAATACAACAATAAATTCAAACACTATTTTTGCATCAAAAAAAAGATGTTTTGTTGTTTGTTTAGATTGAGTAATGTTAAACTACGTTCTAACAGTCGGAAACGTGTTTTGGTAGGATTTTTATAGATTGGAAACAATTTTTATTATATCTACTTACGTAACAGACGTGTTATTATTCGCAGCTGTTGTAAATTTGAAATATTTTTTTTTGGTTGGCTTGGCATAACTCCGTCGGACGTACAGACTTGTAAGATCTGACTGCAGTGTTTCTCTTTGATTGGTTTAGTTCAAAATATCATCTCTAAGCTGACAGTAAGAAAAAGCCAGTATACGTTATCATATTTTACCTTCAGGACGTTAAACTTGAACTGGAGATGTATTTTTGTGGTATCCGTACTCCAAATTGTGTTATTTATCGGAAGATTAAGCGGCATCCATGGTGTGGCAGATGTCAATGGGCGACGATGACCACTGACCATCAGGTGGCTCGTTTGCTCGTTTGCTGCCTTTGATGACTAAAAAAATATTACCATGAGAATGGCTTTAATCGGCAATATATGCCTGAAGTTCATTAACTGGTAGGTTGGTTGACTTATAGGGGGTTTGGTGGCAAGCATCAGACGACCGGCTCTGGTTTTGAAGTAGCTCAGTATGTGTTCTTTTGTTATCCACCAGTATTTATTGTGGCGTCTAATGAAAAATAATCGAAAGGTTCGTTTTACCCCAATAAACCATGCTGCCCAACTGGGGAACAATCTGTTAGTTAATATACGTGAAAGCCGAACTAAAGACAGCTTCAAAAAAAAATAAAAGAGCCTCTGTTATCAAACCTCAAAGCTGAAGTTGTATCTATGTCTATGTGTATATTATATGCCTTTATTATATATTAATTATGTCGTGTGTTAATGTTATGTTCATTTGTAATATGTAATTTTTTGGAATGTTTTCTTTTTCATTCCCGACCCGCTGCTATCATCTCTTCACACTAGCTGGGGTTGGCTGGCAGAGATTTCTTGCAGAAATAAGCTCGCCCTTGTACAAATGTCATTTCCATTGTAACTGTTAAAATTAGTTTGTGTACAATAAAGAATTTATAATAATAATACTTGCAGCACTGATTTGACCCTTAATGTGGCAGGAGAAAACACCTTAGCCACAGGATAACATTCACTGCAATCTTTCCCCCAGCGTTGCTCATAGCTGGCCGGCTGCACAACTTCTCACGAACGCCAGCCGACGTGGTCAGGATAGTGAAGGTGCACGAGTCGACGATACGCAAGAGACTCATAGAGTTCGGCGACACGCCGTCCAGCGCGCTCACGCTCGACGAATTCATGACTGTCGACCTGGAGGAGGAGCAGGATCCTCCGGCGTTTCGGATGGCGAGGAAGAGGGACAAGGAACGCTTGCAGAAGGTTTAAACTCCTTATAATACAATCCTACGTTTAAATTTATGAGTGTCCTTTGCGATGACGTATGTCTGTTGCGCGAAATGACTTAATGTTTGTTTAGATATGAATTGTGAGGTTAGTAGTGTGCGTGAGGTTCTGGACAGAAACAGGGGCATAAATATGCGGTTTACTTAAAAAAATTGTCTAGCAGTTAGTTGTCTGAAGTGGTTTAAATCTGACGCTGTTTTTACCGACGAAAAAACGGAGGAGGTACTCAATTCGACGCGTATATATATTTTTTAATGTATGATCACGCATAACTTTTTACAGAGAACTTCGATTTTGATGATTCTTTTTTTATTGGAAAGGGTATACCCCGAGGGTGATCCCATATAAATTTGAAAAAACAATTCCAACCCTAAAGATATAAAAACGGGGGATAATTGATGATTCACTCACTGATTGTAAAATTAATAGATGAAACTCACAAAAAATATAAAATAAAAACTTTTTAACAAAAAATTGAACCACCGAAAAAACTAAAAAGCAAAAACACTGAATAGTTAAAAATAATATAAGAATAGGTACAGAAAACATCACACTTCTATATTGAAGTCGGTGCCACACGATGATCTCCTAGAAAGTGTTAAAATTTGTCACCGACTTCAACCTGTACCTATTCTTATATTATTTTTAACTTTTCAGTGTTTTTGCTTTCTAGTTCTTTCGGCGGTTCAATTTTTTATTAATTCTTATTAACACAAATGAAACATGAAATATTTAAAAAATATGATACATATTCATACAGGCTTACTTGAGACAACCTTTTGTAGTAAGACCGATAATGTAATGTCTATATGGGTGTTGATAAACAATCGATCAAAGACCAATCAATGTTTTGTACAATGTCCATTAATTAGTGCGGTAGATTTTAATGATCTATAGATACTGCGTGGTAGACCGACGGTACGGTTTCCTATTCTGCCATCAATGGACACTATTGATTGACGATTTATTGATTGGTCTGGTGGAAATAATCGATCGAATCGAGATTGATGATCGATTGATTGATCTGGTTTAAAAAATCGATCGAAGTCGATAAATCTATTTTATCATCGGTCGACGATCAATCTATTGGTGTATGTATAACACCCTAAGCTATCAAACTTATTTCAATATGTAAACTTTTTCATATCAAACACGAGTTCAAACTCACAATCGCAACCACAAGGCGATGGTATAGCGGACGATGTTGCAAGGTGTTATTCGAAAACTCCACATTATATTTGAATGTATGATAAACAATGCGCAATCGAGAAGAGCAGGTAAACAGGTTAAAACAGTTGCGAAAGGTGTTTTGCATTCAATGCTTTTTAATTCATACTGGTATGGATAGTAATTTTGAGGTGATTCAATTCAACCCCATTTTTCGTAACCACTAGATGCCCACTTCAGAATTCAAATTCAAAATTCAATTATGGATGCCAAAATACCTCCAAAATACTGATATCTTTACCAATTTTGAAAGGACAGATGGCGCTGTCAAACTAAAAACAAGTAGCTCTGTTATTATTATATATACTTTATTGCACACAAAATCTAAATATAGGTAAACATAGTTATAAATTGCGTTACAAAGGCGGACTTATCTCTATTAGAGATTTCTTCCGTCAACCTGTAAGTGTTTTGGAAATTATGTAAGTAGAAGGAAATGATTATAACAAATTTCATGATATTATTGTACTTTTTTTCAATCTATGCTTTCCACTGATTAGAGTTAAAAGCCTTTATAAGATAGTGAAAAATAGATCAAGTTATCAAAAGGTATCAAGCGATGCTGTATTCATAAAAGACAATTATATTTTAAAATGCGTCTGGCATCATCTAATAAAAACAAGCGTAAAATGAACTATTTCAAGTATACAAAAATAAACGTAACGTACACTGTGGTTCTTGTGGGGGTTACAGATTTGCTGCGAATGTGGGTAATTGTTTGCTTGTTTGCCAACCTAATTGCAAAAAAGGATAAATGTTAGGTAGGTTTATGAATAAATTAAATATTTTGGAATTATTATTGACTGTCTCTACTCTGAGCTGTGTAAATTGTATGTAAATTACCATTACTTTATGTATTTGACCTTATTAATATTCACAATTTTGACTTCGATAAATTATTGTATGCACCAAAATGATAAAGTATCGAATGTACCTAATCATATTAAACATAATATAATTTCTACAACACGTCCAACATTTGCACGTCGAAAAAACGATAAAATTTGTTGGAATAACCTTCCCCACCATCTTTGTAACCATATTTATGCAAATAAAATGATTTATTATTGTTATTATTAAAAAATCATGCACCCCCCCCCCCCCCCCCCCCTGAAAAACCTTAGATACGCCAATGATTAGATGGATTTTAATATGGATTTTTCTTGCGATTTACAGTTAATGGAGGAAGAGGACGGTGAGAAGGAACTAACAGAGCTACAGAAGGAGATAGACTTGCAGCTGGAGAAAGACACCTGGAGGCGTAAGAAACCGGCAACGCCCGGTTCTGCCGTCATCACTCCCATCATCGGTAATTCAACAAATAGTTACTTAATTTATAAACGGCTATCAAAGTTTATTCGGTACTGAGTGCATATCAACTTTTTTAACTTTTAGTTCAATGTAAATCCATGTTTAAATTGTCATTACTGTTTTATAGATATTTACGTTATTAAAATTTTCAATTAGCTCAAAATGAATTTATTTTCCCTCAATTTTTTTCGCAAAATTTCCACCCTTTTCTCCGATTTTTTATTCACCTCCAAGGTCTAGTGGCTGAGACCATCCAGTATTAAGAGGTCCCTGAGGTCCGCGGTCCGATAACCCATTGGGGCTGACTTCTTCTGCTTGGTTTGCATATGCTAATTGCTCTAAGGAACTAGGTCCATCAATAGGCAAAAAAAAATGAACTCGTTAGGATCGCCGAAATGGATAAACTCGGTAGAATCATGAACTACGTATTGATATAGTTATACAATAATTATAAGAGATGCGGCTTATACGTTAATAGGAACGACGTCTAATGACGCAGAAGAGGAGGCGGATGCAACCCGGTTCACAGCGGAGGAAACCTTGAACATCATAGGGGAGATAGCTGGAGACTTGGAAGCAGACGGCGGTGCTAAACTTGATAAAAAGCAGTTTCAAAAAGGATTAGGTGAGATAACTATTTATGTTTTATTTTGAATTCCTTAAATTAATAAAACTACTATGTTCACCTAAGCATGAGAAAGTAGGTAATCAATGAAATATTTAATTTGATTTATTTTATTTCATTCCAAATAATAATAAGATCCACGTTACATTGTTAAAATGAAATAGTGTTATTTTTGTTAATGTCCTCTAACATTGGCTATGCCCAATGTTTGGGTCATTAAGTAGTAAGTACCATACTGAGTAGCTTGAAGATGTAAGATCTTACACTTAATGCACACTTAATTTGCAAATAAATAACTATAACTAACAAGGTTTCCCAAACTTTAATTTCCATTTTGATAGATAGTAAAGATGGCGGGTGTTACTCAATGGATTTCACAACGTCATCATTCAATGTAAAATGTTGCAATAATAATTGTTGTACTTAATACTTTTACGGCCTAATTAATAAAAAATTTACTCCTTGGATCATCCGCGGATTAGTTACTCCGTGTTTTATCTTGTTCCGCACATGTCGGCTGTCATATGTCAAAATAAGACAAAACACGGAATAACTAAACCGAGGATGATCCAATGAGTAAAATTTTTATTAATAGGACCGTTATAGTATAACAGTGCACTCATAGTTTGAGAAATAGGACTATTTTAGGTTTTTTTATACCGGCTCCAGACTCACGCGAGAAGTCTCGCCGAGAACTTGCGCGAGAACCGAGAAGCTATCCACACTCAGCGATCTTCTCATTTACATTCTCGGTCGTGATCCGGAATGGACGACAGTGCTAGCTACTGCCTTGGTATTGTGTGCGTTATTTAAATAATTAAAAATAATATTGAGAAAAAATGGCTCAAACGATGGTGGTTATTGACAAAGTACTTTTCTATAGAAAACGTTTTGCTTCCCACAAAATGGGCTCTGTGTGAAAATATTATTTAAACTTTAACTCTGTTTCATTTTTTACTCGTATGTCTAAAATTACTGAACTATAAAGACTAACGAAATATCTCAAAACAATTAAAATCTTCGTGAATTCAAATTATTTTCTTAATATTTATCACACATTATTTTGTTAAGCACTGATAGCACAGATGAGAGACTATGTTAAATGAAAGAGTATACAATAACTGTGAAGTTATCTAAATGATACTGATATGCATCAGACACCACTAAGTATTTTTTTTTATAGAATAATTGGCACGAGATAACATGCGATCTACGCCACGGTCGCAGTCGCACTGAGAACAAACGAGAGTGTGATAGTGTTCTCTTTTCTCGCCCGAGAAACCCTTTGAAGCGGGCAAAAAAACCGACACCGATCGGAGAACAGGCGAGCCCGAGAACGAGAAGCCGAGAAATCCATCACATTCACGCTTCTCGGGTGTTCTCGGCGTGAGTCTGGAGGCACCTTAAGGTGCCTCCAGAAGATTTTAATTGTTTTGAGATATTTCGTTAGTCTTTATAGTTCAGTAATTTTAGACAAACGAGTAAAAAATGTGGAAAAATGAAACAGAGTTAAAGTTTAAATAATATTTTCACACAGAGCCCATTTTGTGGGAAGCAAAACGTTTTCTATAAAAAAGTACTTTGTCAATAATCACCATCGTTTGAGCCATTTTTTCTTAATATTATTTTTAATTTTCGTGTTAACGAGATTATAATGTGCTAACGCACACAATACCAAGGCAGTAGCACTGTCGTCCATTCCGGATCACGACCGAGAATGTAAATGAGAAGATCGCTGAGTGTGGATAGCTTCTCGGTTCTCGCGCAAGTTCTCGGCGAGACTTCTCGCCGAGACTTCTCGCGTGAGTCTGGAGCCGGTATTACATGTCAACTAAGTTTATATCTATTATTTAATTTTAAAAGGAATAGTATACTCAAAGGAATGTATGATGATCAATTTTAAATTATTATGAAAAGATTCTATAAGTTATTTAGGCATAGTATTAGTCTATTCAAGATGGGAAGGTTCCCATGACAGGTCGAAGTTTTCCGTTTCATGCATACTAGTTCCCTGATTAAAAATATTATGTTTTAAAAATATAACTTAACTCTAGGTTATTTTTATTAACGATGCAATAATTAATTCCACATTAAATAAAAACAAGAATATCAGTCCAGTTAAATAATCGGTAATTGAAAAAAAAATATTTGTTAAAATTTTACAAATAAAATATTTGTGTAAAGTGTATGTAGGTACTTGAATCATTCCGATTCACGATTCAAATACATACTTAATTAAAAAAAATATGTTTTCAGAATTACAAATAATTATATTTAACTGGATTGATATTGTGGTTTCTATTTAATGTGGAATTAATTATTGCATTTTTATAGAAACTAGTATGCATGAAACGGAAAATTTCGACCTGTCACGGGAACCTTCTTATCTTGAATAGACTATAATTGCAAAGTCATTGGTATGCTATTTTTTTTCACGTGTTAGTCGTGTAAACTTTAAAACACCCATTTGATAGTTTGTTGACAAAGTTTCGCACGGCGCTATGAATAAACTGTAAATAACTGTTGAAAATTAAGCGATTATAAAAAAGGAATCCCTTATTGCCGTAGTGTTTGCCAAGAGATTCTCTACCAAATCTCTTGGCAGATTCAATTTTTCTGCATTCATCAAAGAACAATGGTCATTTCTGTTCCCAAAATAAACGAAAAAAAGAGTATTATAGATAAATGTGATCCTAATCAAATATGTAACCAATTTATGTATTAAGAATATTTATGAAACCCCAAATAAAAAAGTTACAAAATAAAATAAAGTCTTCTTGAACGCATGAATGTTATTTCTTTCCGCCATTTTACTACTCCGAGAGCCAGAATGCATCTGTAATTTGACAGTACAAGCGTTCGACGTAATGACGTCATCGATGACGTCAGGTTGGACGCTGTCAGCACGCTCACCGTGATTCGAAACAACTTGGCGTGCTGACTTTGATAACATCGCCATCCGGAACGCATCCGTACAGCCAGTTACGGTCCGAAATGCGTATCTTATCAATAATATTAAAACCTGAATATCTCTTTAACCTGAGGTTTCAAAAAAAATATTTCAACGTGCATTTTTTAACCAGTACAATAAGTTCAACTAGTTTTTATAATCTCTAAGTTTTGATTTTTTTTGAGTGAAAATCGCTAAAAGAATTTGTCCATTGTTCTTTGAGCCATGGTGGGGTGACATACTTTATTACCCTTACAGTGAGTTGCACAAAGGTATATTCCCTTTAATGCTCCATTAAAGCTGAAGCTGTCATGTTCTTTCACAAATTGACAGTGCAAGACGACAAAAGACTTAAACTGAGTATTTAAAATAATGGACGTGAGAGAGTTAACAATGAGCAGTTAAAGGTTTCGTACTTTTTTTTAATCCAATTTGGACTGAAGACATCTCTACATGAGTGATTCCAGCTAATTAGCCATACACGAACTATATTAGCTGGATTCAACACCCCCAGGTCCGGAACTAGCGGTAATAGGCCTAGGCCCGCCCGAGAAGGACCCCTTCCTGAAGCCCGAGCCCAAGAACCAGTTCGGCCAGAACCTCGGCACCGACGAGCTGGTGATGAGCGAGCAGGACGAGGAGTACATCGACTCCCTCATCATGTCCGAGGAGGAGGCGCGGCACAAGACAACGCTGTGGAACAAGATCAACGCGGGGTTCCTCAGGGACCAGAAGAGTGAGTGATTCATCATCATCATCATCGCAGCTCATATAAGTCCCCAACGAGGGGCTCGAGCCTACTCTATGTTAGGGTGATTAGGCCTTAGTTAACCACGCTGGCCCAGTGCGGATTGGTCGACTTCACATACATGCACCATTGAATTTCTTCGCAGATGTATGCAGGTTGCCTCACGATGTTTTCCCGGTTTGCACTACTAATGACAAAAATTATTAATGTCAAATGCGAAAAATGTCCAAAAAGAAAAATGTCCAATTCGAAAAAGGGGAATCGAGCCCCGACCCTCCCGATCAACGCCCGGTAGTCTCAATCACTACACCACGGAGGCAGTTACATAATAATGAATAAACTGGACTGCGGAGGTTTTAAGTTCTACCTTAAAAAACCCAGTCCCACAACCGATCAGAAATGTGCTGATGGAATGTATGGAAACGATTCTGACTCGTATTTGGCCAACTTTTATTAAACTGACGATAGACAAATATTTTATGTATGTTTTTTAAATGTATATTGAAGATTATCATTTGAATTTTTTGACATTATAATTTTTTGTCATTATTATTTTTTGACATTTTTATTTTTCGTCATTTTTATTTTTCAGACATTATTATAATTTGGACATTAGTATTGCAAACCGTTTCCCCATAACCTGAGTGAGTGATTGTGTTTATATAATACTAGCTTTCCGCTCGCGACTTCGCCCGCGTTATTTTTGTTTTCCCGTGGGAATTTTTTTCCGTAGGGAAATTTCACATATTACATACAGTTCATATTAACACATATATATATATAAACTTCTTTTTATTTTATTTTTAAGCTAAGGGGGTACTATTGAAATTTACAGCAATTAATATCGTCCTCTGCCCCCGTAGCACGTTCACCAAAACACGATATGATAAAGCGATTTATCGCGGTGAACTGTCAAAATAAGACGAAACCTTATTGTATTTTGACAGTTCACCGCGATAAACCGCTTTATCATATTGTGTTTTTTTGGACGTGCTAGCGGGGCATATACCGCTAGTGTCGTTGATAAGTGTAGTGAGTGTGGAGTGCGTTGTTGTGTGTGTGTGTGTGTATGTTATCGCGTGTTGTGTCCAATAACGGCAGGCTCAAACGATGCCAAAATAAATGCAATACGGAATAAAAAAAATTCTAATGACAATTGTTAATAAATTAAATATTTGTATTCAGCATAGGTACATGTAATTATTTATTACTTTATAAACTAAACTTACTTTTTGAAACTGACTTTTTTTTGTTACTTTTTGAAATACTGTTCATATTTCTTGAAATAGTAAAGATTAACTCTCCCACAGTAAAAGAGGAATTGCGCGCAAAAGAGGCGGAGGAGAGAAAAAAGCGCAAAGTGCGCGGCTCGTACAAGAAGAAGGCGGTGCTCTCGGCGTCGACCGCAGGCGAGGCCATCGAGAAGATGCTCGCCGAGAAGAAGATCAGCTCCAAGATCAACTACGACATCCTGAAGAGCTTGGACCAGCCGGGGACGCCGACGCCCGCTACTCCGTCCAAGCTGAAGATGCTGTGAGTGCCACTTACACCACCATTTAATAAAAAACACCATTTACTCCCACCTGTTCTGTTGGGTAGTTCTGTTGACAGAACTACTGGGATTTTTTTCCGATTAGTTCTTCCACAAAACAAATGGGAATACAATTCTCACTTGTTCTGTTGAGTAGTTCTTTTGTGATTCAAACTATTGCAATCAATTGTCAAGTACTGGCACTTGAGGTATTTTTTTTCAGTTATGATTCCTGATGACAACGTCACGATTACAAATTTTTATTTCAAGCTTTCTGCTGGGAGTGCGTATTTGCAGGTTCAATGTGTGGGTGGTGTCAAAATCTCGTCGTTGGTTGGCAGGCAAGATGCAACTTTTGAAGTAGGCTTGGATCCCATAAAATATTGTCCAAAGAATTATAAGTCTAAAAGCGTCGGTGGCGCTGTGGACTCGGCGCTGGCCTTCCAATGGGGAGGTTCGGGGTTCGATTCCGCCATGTGCCAATGTGTTTTTCGTTTTTCGACTTTCATATGTACATTTGTTTGACGAAGAAATTCAAAGGTGTATGTGAAGTCGAGCAATCCATACTGGGCCAGCGTGGTCGACCAAAGCCTAAACACCCTAACTTAAAGTAGGCTCGAGCTCTCGGTGGGACGTATATAAGCTGTTATGATGAAGTTGTAAGTCTCTTCTGTCGAAAGACGATTGCCTTGCTACGACGTTCAGGCAGGTGCTTCATCTTTACCATTTGTAACACCGTTTTTCTTAAAATTTCATGAAACACAAAATTTACAAAAACACCTAGGTTGCACTGTTATTTGTACATATAATTCACTATTCTAATCTAAATTACACTCATCTTTGTCAATGAATATCACAATGTCAATGTAAACGTCAATTTGACAGTTGCAAATACTTTAGTTCTCAGAAGAATAACTAAAGCATAGAAACCTAGCAAAAATAGCTACTGAACTTAATATATTTGACTCACTTTGACATTAGGCGCTGCTAATAGAAGTTAGACAGAGACACGTATATGCAAGATGTTTCGAAATTTTGTAGGTCGTCACTAATTCTCGCTTGTCAGTTCTTCTCCCAGTGATGTCGTGCTCATCACTCACCTAGTTTCAACGTCGATAATTATATTATGTAGGTATTTAATAGATCCCTAATACTAAAATGTCTTTATTACGAGAAATATAACATAAATAATTAAGGGTAGATTTTCTTATGTAACTTATCCAGCTAATAGCTGCTGTGACTCTTTGGTATGGCCCAGCTGGCTGTTCATGAGACTAAAAGCGGGAAGTGCGAGTCGGACTCGCCCACCGAGGGTCCCGTATAAAATTGTAGGTTATACTTTAAATAGAGACTCAATTTTTTATGATTTAATTAAAAATGTGGAGTTTGAGATTTTCCCTGACTTGTAGTGTAAGACTATATAACTTCACAAATTTCATAGTTCTAGCTAGATCAACGAAAAGTACCCTATACATTTTGATGCCCGTGAGAATGTCGAAATATACGTTTTTGGCGACATAAACGGCCGTACCTTTTTTGTTAACTTAGAAGTTTGATTTTTTCACATCTTCAAGGGACTAGAACTTGTTAGTGTAGAACTGAGTAATTATATGGTTTTAATTTCAACTCGATACCTTCACGCGTTTCCAAGATAGTCTTGACAGACAAACGGACAATAAAGTGATCCTATAATGGTTCAGTGTTTCTTTTGAGGTCCGTCAAAAGAAACACTGAACCACTTAAATAGTCCAAATTTTAGGGTTCCGTACCCTAAAATTTGGACTATTTAAGTGACGGGTATTTCCCGTTATCTAAAATGTTGGAATTTTTCTATTGCAGAGATTCACAAATTCTATGGGAAGGAAATCGAAGACACTGCTTTTATTTCATCGCTTAGATTTAATTCATTTTTTATCGCATCGCTTAGAGGTACTTGAGGTTAATCTCATATTTAATCTACTTACCCGAAAATTTAACCCTCATGGATTTTGAACCTTGGATAAATTCGTGAGTGCTAAAACTACTATTTGTACATATGCTTGGAAATTAAACTAAAAACATTAACATTCGACCATAATTTATTGTTAAGACATTTTTCGATAGATTACGCTTGATGTGCGGCCGGGCTTAGTTAGAATGTAAATTTTCCGAAGGCGGCGTTTTGATATTTTACCTTTTTGACTCTTTCAAGTTCTTTTCTTGATCTAATATTTTAATTCTTAGAAAAAAATCATCTGAACTGGTTGTTCTTGGCATCCGTGTCAAGGATTCCTTAAAGAAATAGTTAAGAAATTAAATACGTTTTTATTTTCATAAATAATATTTTAGTTTAAAGATTTCCTTTCATTAAATAACTTGACTTACGTCATGACGTCTCTATTTCATAGTTTTACTACTAAGTACATACAAAATTAATCTGATGGAAAATATCTGGAGCAAATTTGACTATGCTTTCTTGGACTCCAATTTCGCCTGACAATACACTTTATCCATATGTTTTTTATACATTGTCTTTAGGAAATCTGTAAAATAAAAATATCGACAAAATTTTACAACACTACGCATGATCAAGAAAACCTCAAAGTAATTTTCTAAAAATCGCTAAAACATAAAAGTGAAGTTAATATTACGTATTGTTTTTCTACAAAATGATTCAGCGATATTTCATATGTATATAAGTGTACTTATTAGCTCACAGTCAAGTAACAATATGAGAAAACATGCCAATTTAAGGTCAATAAATTTTGATTATTTTCCTTTCGCGACGAATGAGCCCCAAACTACACAAGACATTGTGTTACGGAGTGCACAAACACACACTATTTGTAAATACCTAAAGAATTCTTGCTTTCTAATCACTTAAATATTAATAAAATATCATCAAAATATTACTAGCCACGGGACGCACAAACAAATATTATACGAACAATTCAAATAGTTCAAACTCGGATGGTCTATCTTCGATACAAGGTGCTATAGAATTTAGCCGTGTTATATATTTTTAACCAATTTTGTATTTTTAACCAAAATGACAATTCAATCAATTCATATACTGACCACCTTGTGATATGCCAAAAGACAAATATTACTCATCTCTTACATTTACACAGTTTTGTGCCGTATGTTAGAAAGAGACAAATAGCACACAATTAATTCTTGTTTTAATCTTCCTTCTATGCTGTAGTGATTGTTCTGAGCTTTAGTTAGATCATTGTGAATAAGGCGCGTTCGGATAGCATGGAGATGTCAAAAATAACTGTTAAAAATGACAAAATCGACACAAGGAGCGTTCGGTTAGAAAAAATGTGAACAAAAGTTGCATATTTATCTGTTTACGTCAACCGTTCGGATAGCTGAAAAAATGTCAAAAATGGCACTGTGAACTTCCAATTTCGCCCCAGCTCTCGAAAAGGGTCAGAAGTGGAAGTTTTTGACATTTAAGAGTTTTGACGTTTAATAAACGTAAAATTTTTGACACGATTGAATTAGTATTAACGAAATAAATTTTATTTTCATATTTTATGGAAATCAACGATCGTTAGTCATGAAGCGAGCTTATTACGTCATAATACATCCAGAATCTGGAAACGACATAAATTTAGGTTATAATAGCTTATGACATTGCAGGGTGTCCACATTCTGGAAAGACAGGGAAAAGTCAGGGAAGCTCAAAGCAGTCAGGGAAAGTCAGTGAAATCGAGGGGCTACCTGGAAAGTCAGGGAAAAATTAGGATTTTACACTGTTTCGTATATGTTTACTTCATGATTTGGGTAGAATGATTCTTAATTTAGACTATCGAATTATTTTTCTCCAGGTTTGCACATTATAACATAATTTTGGCAGACAAATCAACCGAGCCACCCTTTACCCTTGAGTTCAAATACAATTTCCTTCAAATGTATGAACACAATGTTGGAAAAAGTGATATCGTTAAACTACGCGCGGCAGCCGCGCGAGCGAATGTTCGATCGAGGTAGACGTTCATTTGCCGCGGAGCTAATTTTTAGATAATAATTTAGCAGAACGCAGCTGCCGCGCGCGGCAAGCGATCCGCCTCGAACAGCCCGCGATTCATTCTTGTAAACCTACGAGCATAGGCGTAGGTATAATTTTACCATGGGGTGAAATTAAAACTTCATTTTGCCTAGTGTATACTGATATATGGAAGAAAAGTTAATTCTATCTAGTGTAAGTTGATTTTCAATGGGGGGTGTCCGGACCCCAAGCCCCCCCATACCTACGCCAATGCCTACCGTATCCGTTTTACGTAGGCGTATTAGACGTTGCTGTCGCGCGCGGCGACCCCGTCCACATAGCGCGTGGTTGCCGTGAGAGCCAATGTTCGAGGGTTTGCCGCGCATAGTTTATACACACCTTTATGTTGGTGATTTTATAGGCTTTATATTGAAAGTAAATACAATTAAAATACAAAGTGTTACAATAAAAATCACCGAAAAACAATTAAAATCAATGTATTAGTAATGTGTGTTACCATCTCTAGCTTGGATAACACTTGCATATTTGAACCTATTGATCTTACCAATCTTACAAGATGTCTTGGAGGATGTTGTTCCATTCTTCTTCTATCACATGATCTTCAAGAACATCACGGTTAAATCGTTCTGAAGCCAATCCGCGTGAATGAGCATTGGATTCGATATAAACCATCTCTGTTCGTGCTGTTAGGGAAATGCCGCCCCACACCATTATGGAGGCCCTGTAATAGAGCCATCATAAGCAACAGTTTCTTCGATACAGCACTGAGCGAAACGTTTCTAGGGCAACGGTACTTCGATCATTTTTGTAAAGACACTCTTGTATCGCCAGAAAAAATGACATGCGCACATTGATCCAGTGTCCATTCTATATGCTCACGAGCAAATTGAAAGCTCTGCGGTAGACTACAGTTAATTTTGAGCCTATTATAGCACTTTGAGGTGTTAAATTGCGCTCGGCTAACCTTCTCCTGACTGTACGCGCGCTTATGGCCACTCCACGTTCGTCATGAAGCTGTTTTTGGACCTGCACTGCGTTTTGACGCCGATTCTTTGGGACATTCAAATGCATGTATCAATCATCTGCAGAGGCTGTAGCCCGTGGCCTGTCAGTTTCTGCGCGTCGATCGAAGGCTCCAGTCTCTAGGTATCTTTTTTAGACGCGCTGCATCGAAAAACGCCTTAACATTTGAGCAACCCGACGATGACTAGGGCTCCATTGAAGTAATGCGACAGCTTGAGTATAACTTTCTGGAGCGGATTATCTATTTTTAACAACAAAAACAACCGTAATCTGAAGACTAATGACAAAGTAAGCAACTACGCAGAAAAGTCGTTAAAGTCAAGTGAAACTCCACTACCTTTCCGATCGTGTTCCTATTAAAAGAGGTGTGCGACAAGGCGACACAATCTCCCCTAAGTTGTTCACGGCGTGCTTGGAAGATACATTTCTCGACTCGACTGGTCTGATATATCAACATAAATGGAGAGCAATTAACTCATCTGCGATTTGCAGATGATATTGTCATTTCCGCTAAGACGGCTGCAGATCTTCAGCTGTCGGTGGGCCTTCGCATGAATACCTCAAAAACAAAAATCATGGCCAGGGATCTGAACATAGACCCCATAATGATGCTCTGTTCCCAGTAGTTACATTCTCAGTTACATTGATGGAACTAGATGGACAGTTTTAGTCTTAGTAGTTACCTACATTATTTGGGAGATTATATTAAATAATGTAACTATATAGTCCACAAGTCTCTCGTGAACAACGTGGTACAGATCGGAAGTGTGTTGAATAGGGTGGCGTACCTTATACTCAGAATCACCGAACGGTATTCGCTGAAGGTCATACAGGTCTACGCCCTGACTTCGACCCACCCCGACGAGGAAGTGGAAGCTATGTATGAGGATATTTCTCGGGCAATACACGCTTCCAAGACTCATTACACCGTTGTGATGGGAGACTTCAACGCAAAGCTAGGCAAGCGGGGCGATAATGAGTTGAAAGTGGGGCAATTTGGAGCTGGAATCCGGAATTTCCGAGGTTAAATGCTAGCCGACTACATGGAGAGAGAGGGACTCTATATGATGAACTCTTTCTTCAAAAAACGGCTGCATCGAAAATGGACCTGAAAAAGTCCGGATGGCGTGACAAAAAATGAGATTGACTTCATCATGTCGATTAAGACCCGCATATTCAATGACGTCTCAGTGATCAATTCGTTTAACACGGGGAGCGATCACCGAATGTTACGAGGCGCATTGAATCTTAACATAAAAGCGGAAAGATATCGACTGGTGAAATCTGCGCTCCGTCCCGAAGCCATCCAGATCCAAAACCCCGAGCGCTTTCAACTCGAATTGCAAAATCGCTTCGATTGCCTGGAGGACTGCACAGGTGTGGACACTTATAATGACAGGGTTATGGAAGCTGTCCTTACGGTGGGTGCAAAGTTTTGCAAACCCAGCCGTACTAAGCAACGAAGTAAGATCTCGGAGCCGACAGCTAAGCTGATGGAGGAAAGGCGTGGAATGGGTCGGCAGTCTTCCGAAGATGCTCGTCGGCAACTCAACAAACAGATCTCTAAGTGCCTGACTCGCGACATACGCCGACTTAATACGGAACGTATTAAAGAGGCCATCGAGCAGAACAAGGGCTCCAAAGTGTTCGCAAGAGATCTGTCACTCGGTCAGAGTCTGCTGACGAAGCTGAAGACAGGGGACGGCAGAGTCATTACATCCCGACCTGAGCTTATGGCCGAGATCGAACGCTTCTATGGACAGCTTTACGCAACATCACAGGCATTCAGGCTACAGACCCTAGAGCCAAATTGACCCGGCACTACACCGAAGATATCCCGGACGTCAGCCTATACGAGATTAGTGTGGCTCTCAAACAGCTTAAAAGCAACAAGGCACCGGGTGATGATGGAGTTACAGCCGAACTCCTAAAAGCGGGTGGACTACCAGTCCGGAAAGCGCTGCAGCGGCTATTCAACTCCGTCATACTCGAGGGCAAAACGCCTAAAGCATGGCACGTGGTGGCACTTTTCTTCAAAAAGGGCGACAGGGCCCAGTTGAAGAACTATAGACCCATCACGCTCCTGAGTCATGTTTATAAGCTATTCTCGAGGGTCATCACGAATCGTCTGGCACGCAGGTTCTATGACTTCCAGCCTCCCGAACAAGCCGGATTCCGAAAAGGCTATAGTATACAGAAGACCGAGGAGTATAATCTGCCACTATGCTTGGCGTTTATGGACTATGAGAAAGCTTTTGATTCTGTCGAGACCTGGACCGTACTTAGATCACTCCAGAGGTGCCAAATAGACTATCGGTACATCCAAGTGTTGCAGTCATTGTACGAAAACGCCACCATGTCAGTCCGCCTTCAGGACCAAAACTCGAAACCAGTACGACTTCAGCGTGGTGTGAGACAGGGTGCGTTATATCGCCGAAACTGTTCACAGCTCCGTTCGAGGATGTATTTAAGCTTTTGGACTGGAGGGGATTCGGCATCAACATAAACGGCAAGTACATGACTCACCTTCGTTTTGCTGATGATATCGTAGTCATGGCTGAGACCGTGGAGGATCTAGGCACAATGCTCGAAGACCTCTGTAGAGTTTCCCAACAAGTGGGTCTTAAAATGAACATGGACAAGACTAAAATAATGTCGAATTCCCGTGTAGTACCCACTCCTGTGAATGTTGGAGGCTCTACGCTGGAAGTTGTTGACGAATATGTTTACCTGGGGCAAATAGTCCAGCTCGGTAAGTCCAACTTCCAGAAAGAGGTAAATCGGCGAAACCTACTCGGCTGGGCAGCGTTCGGGAAGCTACGCAGCATATTCTCGGCCCATCTACCGCAGTGTCTCAAGACGAAAGTCTTCAATTCGTGCGTGTTGCCAGTCATGACATACGGAACTGAGACGTGGCCGCTTACAATGGGTCTCATAAGAAGGCTCAAAGTCACCCAAAGGGCAATAGAGAGGGCTATACTCGGGGTTTCTCTACGTGATCACATCAGAAATGATGAGATCCGTAGAAGAACTAGAGTTACCGACATAGCCCAAAGAATTGCAAACCTTAAGTGGCAGTGGGCAGGACACATCGCTTGTAGGACTGACGGCCGTTGGGGCGGAAAGGTCCTCGAGTGGCGGCCGCGTACCGGGAGACGCAGTGTTGGTAGACCCCCCACAAGGTGGACCGACGATCTGGTGAAGGTCGCGGGAAGCCGCTGGATGCGGGAGGCGCAGGACCGATCGGTATCTCTTGGCTGATATGATGATTTAATGTAACTAACGGAAGTTTTTTTGTTTGCGGGAAACGTGGTTGAGCAGGTTGACTACTACATATATCTGGGGCAGTTAATTTCTTTTAAAAAAAGTTGGCAAACAAAAAAATTGAACGCCGAATAAAACTAGGTTGGGGCGCGTTTAACAAAATGTCCCACATTTTCTAGAGTGAGATGCCTGTATCTCTTAAGCGCCGTGCTTTGGAGCAATGCGTCCTACCGGTGCTCGTGTATGGGGCTGCGAGCTGGACCCTGACTGGACAACATATACACGCCCTACAGTTAGCACAAAGAAAAATGCTTGGGGTTTCTCTGGGGGAACGGATCCGGAATACGGAGATACGCAAGCGCACCAAACTGATCGACGTGGCTCATGTCGTTGCATGTAGAAAGTGGCGATGGGCAGGGCACGTGGCACGCAGGACTGACAACCGGTGGAGCAATAAGATCATCAAATGGGAGTGGATTCCCAGAACAGGACGAAGGATTGTTGGTCGACAGCAGGCTCGTTGGTCAGACGACATAACAAAGACAGCGAGCAAGAACTGGATAAGAAAAGCCCAACATCGTAGTGAATGGCGCAGAATGGAGGAGACCTATAGCCAGCAGTGGGTTGACATAGGTTGAAGAAGAAGTCAACCGTCAAAAGATTAATGACAAGCGATTGGGTTCAAGTTTTTTTTTTTTTATTGCAGAAAGTTGGCAAACAAGCAAACTACCCACCTGATGGTAAGTGGTAACAGTTACCTATAATACATGTGGCTCTTGTGAGATTCGCAGCAAAACTGCAACCCCCACAAGAACCACAGTGTACGTTGCCAACTTGTGACACAAGATGTAAAGTCACAGTACCCAGTAATTTCACTGCCATATCTTACCCTTCAAACCGGAACACAGCAATGCAAGCACTGCTGCTTTGCGGCAGAAATAGGTAAGACGGAGGTACCTAAGCAGACGACCCTGGTACAGAGTCTCCCTCAAGTGCAATTTCCTTCAAGTGTTTGTACCTTTGTTAAATAAAAAATATATTGGCAAAAAGGCTCTTATTGAATACTAAGATACTCGTAATATAAGGTACAAACACTTGAAGGAAATTGCACTTGAACTCAAGGGTGGCTCGGTTTATTTTTTCGTCGGTGTACTTTCTACAGTGTAAAAATACTGTGCCTTAAAATATAAATTATGTAAGAACTTAAAAAAATGTAATTCTAGATACAATTTGGGCTGAAAATTGCAACAAAGAATACTTAATATTTTCGAAAAAAGTATTGTATTTTATTTTTCTGTAAAATTAATATAGTTGGTCAGGGAATTTTGAAAAATGGTCAGGGAAAGTCAGGGAATTTTTTTGAACATTAGCAGTGGACACCCTGCATTGACATATTCATAATGTAGCGTTCGGTTAGGGTGTGGAGCAAAAATGGCAAAAATTTCATAACCTTCTAACGCTTCGCCAATTTTCATAATGCTAAAAACGCCACCACAGGCTACCCGAACGCGACTATATACAGAACTAAATAAAGTGAAGTTCGCGTTTATCCTGTCGAACTCTACAAACATTTTATTGCATATAAATCCCGTGCCTTCCTTTGGTGGGTTGATTTTAAGACTATTTTGAATGTCCGTCTGTTCTTGTAACTTTTTAAGGCATTAAACAAATGACGTTTAAATTAAGGCGCTTAACACATTTCCGCCGCATCCCGCTGCGGTGTACGGAGGGACGAAAACTGCATGCGGCTGCGGCGGCACGAAACCGTGCCACCGTACGGTTTGCTCCGTATCACCGTCCGGAGCTGCGGTGCACGACGCCCCGCATCACCGCATTATCTATGTCGAGATCTATTACGCGTATGCACGTCCTTTCTACGCAAAAATCCGTAGGATACTGCGGCACAGACAGTGTGGCATACACCGCGGACCGCACCGCATCACCGTCCGGGAGTGCGGTACCGTCGCGCGCGCCGCACAACCGCACGGGCATGCGGTGTTTGTATACAAATTAAGATTCTTCAGTCAAAATTAAAAACCGCAGCACCGCACACCGGAGCGGTGTCCGGTGCAATGTGTTGTGCGCCTAATAGATCAAACTGAATAAAAACATTTAGATTACTTGTGCAAAGTTAGAGTATAGTGTCGTTTCGATTGGTGTCATTAAGATTTTAATAGTGAATTGGGATGATGACTGAATTCTAATTTTTACCGTATTTTAAATATTAAAATACCGTGGAAAAAGATGCAGTTCTGTGAAATTAGAATTAAAATCGGCTTATAAATACATAAGATATAAGCATTTTAAGTTGTTAATTTGAAGGCGATTAGACAGAGAGATCCGACATCAACCGTGACGTCATTGTTGAGTACGGCCATATAAACTCCTTGTAAATTGCCGTTTTGCTAGAAAGAGATGGAGAAAAATCTTTAATACCATATATCTTGGTTGTTTTTATAGTTATTCGAAAACCGATTTTTTCTTTGTGTTTATTATATGAATGAGCTTCTATTAAAGCAAAAAAAAAATTTAGTCATCTAGCCTATTATGTGTAAAAATAATATAACCAATATTTGTTGCAGATTTAGTGTTTTCTGAAATTTTAAGAAAAACGCTCTTTATAGATGATACGGCATTGGAGGATGTTAAATACACCTGTCACCCTTCTCGTGGATGCTGTAAGAGCCAGTTAAGAGAGTTCACCCGTAATCACCTCTTCGAAAAATGGAAAAATTGAACTGAAACCCTACACTAACCGAAACTCAATTGAAGCGATCGATCAATAACAGAGCAGAGATTGACTTTCAATTTGTTAAATTAAAATAAAAATGTTGCCATTTTATTCAAAGGAAAATATGTCAAAATATAACTGTCCGTAGCAAAAACGAATCGTTTCTGAATATAGAAACGGGGCATTAAACAGTCATATCTTTTGTTCGCCTTGACTTACAAGTTTTTTTTCACAGCTGAAAGAAACCATAAGACTCGAGTATTTGATATAAATTTCAGTTTGATATTTATGATATCTCGTGTTCCCGAGAAAAAGGGTCTTGATAGACAGACAGACAGATGTACAGACGGACAACAAAGTAATCCTATTTTTTCCATTTAATGTGCGTACCCCCAAAAAGTACTAACGAGGGCATTTCTACTACTATTTACACTTAGGTGCTTTTGTGTAGAAATGAGCCCTCGGCCGTGCCAAGCGCGTCGCCAGCCCCTCGCAAGCGGAAGAAGGTGGAAGAAGCGCCTCGGACGCCTCGCACGCCGCAGACGCCTCGCACTCCTCAGACGCCTCGCACGCCTCGTCCGCGGCCGAAGTCTCGCGCGGTCGCCACGCCTGCGCGTGCGCACGACGCGCCGACGACGCCCGCGCCGCCCACGCCCTCCGCAGTCGACGCAGGTAAGAAACGGAACAGGGATATACCTATAGTACATTACTGCCGCGGTCTATAATGACTACTTTGCTGGTCGCGCTGATGATGGCCGAGAGCGCAGCGTAGCGCAGCTCCAGGCCGACACAGCGCGGTCAGCGTGCAGCACTTGATGGACGAGCTGAGATAAAGGCCGAGACCGTAGCAAGGGCTGCAATGATGACCAAGCTGCAAGGCCTAGAGCGTAGCTAGGCTAGCTCGAGGCAATCATAGCGTGACCAGCGAAGCAGTCATTGTGGGCCAAGGCTTGTATAGTGCTTTACTCAAAAATGCAAGTACCTAATCTAAATAAAACCAGCAAGTAATTTAAATAAAAATATATTAATTAACTAGAAGCAAAACTTTGCCGGCCGCTCCTTGAAACAGAACGGCAAGGTCGACTTTGCTCAAACAAGTTTGTCAAAATAATGACCACATTACATGCATTTTTGAGTAAATATACTTAACATCCAAGCCCTTATTTAAGAAAAACATTCGAGTACATTTTTTTTAAAATGACAAACGAGTAGGTAACTTTTTTTCTGTTAGATTATAGTCGTTTGTCGTCACCATCATTCATCATCTAAATATTTATTATAATATAGTGTAATAAAATGTAATAAAATATAACAATGAGATTGTCATATTTTATTACATTTGTTATGCCGTAAATTACTTTTTCAGCTTGGCTCAATGGTTGACTGGTAGAGAGCGATGTTTATCGCTAAGTCCGCCATATGTATAACCCGTTTGTAACATTAAAGTAATAAACAGGGACGGATCCAGGACGTCATTTTGAAGGGGGGGGGGGGGGGCATTCTGTGACAAGGTTCCTACCCGAAGCTAGGGTTAATATCACGCGTCGATTTGGGGGGGGGGGGATTAAGACCGACTTCAATAAAACCGCTTAACATAAAAAAAAATTTTTACGCATTAATATCACACAAAGAAATATAACATCACTAAGCGTCCTATCATATCACAGACAATATATCACTTATACCTAATTAAAGAAAACTATTTATCCCGCTAAAGTTTGAAAGGTAAATAACATGACTTCCTCCTATTTTCAGACCCAGCCGAGGACTATGAAGACGAGGCAGACCCGGAGGCCGCTGACGCTAGTGAACTGTCCCTCGCCGCCATGCTGCAGAACGGACAGGAGGAGGATTACTTTGATTACGATGACTACTAACATCACCTCGCCGTGCGTCAGAGTTGCGTGCAAACAAGCTGACGACAAAGGGTGAAGTTCTACTAGGGCTTTGTTAAGCGCCATGTAAACGACTGAATGGTTTGTGCAACAGAAGGGAAAGTGATATACAGCAAACGACATCATCCTAGCCACGTCAATTTAACAATTAATAAGTCGATGAGGTAATTTTAATTACTGGTTTGACGTATTTAATCGATCGTTACTTTGATAACGAATAGCTTGACAAACAAATTTGATCGCTGACAGGGCACTCTGGTGACCTTTTTTTATATAATTATACTTTAATGTCTCGGGTGAATTATGTATACCTATTTTATCTACTCTTGAAAAAGTCCTGTAAACTTTGAGTAGCAGAGTTAATTAACAATTTTGTCATGCGGAATACTGTTCTTAGTTGAAATTCGAATGTACAAAGAGTGAGTGGCTTGAAGCACCTGTCTCGTGCGTTCAAAGAGATCACTTAGCTGGAAGATGTAAAGTATCGATTGGTATTTTCATGATCTAAGGCTCAGTACACATACAATACGTGTTATGGCGTCTACATGTTATTTAACAGGTAAAAGTTAAAAACTCATCAATGACAAGAAATTGTTATGTAGATTTTAGGATTTAAGTGCTATTAACATTTGAATTTCGAGCATGGATCCAGCACTTGGATTGGGGACAATCTTTGCTTATTTCACTCGCTGAATATTTCAGAAAAGTAAGAAATAAAAAAACATGAATTTAGTTTGATAATGCTTTGTTTGCCTAAAATATAAACCTATGGAACTAATCGGATAGCGATGTCGCTATGATGAGTTCAATAATTTGAAGAATTGGTTGTAAGCGCGTAGGGGGATTTCAATTGCGCCCATTTGCTCCTCCCTTGGATCTACGCCTGCTTAATTTTGTTCATAATTTTATTTCAACTAATATAAGTATACACCGTTTCCTCGAGAAGTGTATCCCTTCGAAGTTTATAATTATTTTTATGATGAATTCGAATATCTCTTTGCTTTTTTATGGTACCCCTTTTGTAATAAAATGTTTGGAGATGATAATGCTGCGATAAATGAATAATAGGCTAAAGAAATCTGCGAAATAAGTTGGAATTTCATTCATTCCTTATCGTAGATGATCAACCCCTACTGTGTAAGAAGCAGGCCTTGATTTGAACTTTATCGTCTCCAATATTTTTTATTACTTTCTAGTTTTTGTAAAACCATTACCGTTAAACTTAGTTATAAGTACTATAGTTATATGTTGTATTCTACATACATTTATTTTGACATCTAAACATAACAATTATGTTTTCTCAACCTGCTCTGTCTTCAAAGGAGCAATTAATTGTTTATAAGCATTGTGCCAAAATCGAATTGTTCGTGCTTTTCAACATGGAATTATGTTCATAATACAATTTGCAGCTTCCTTAAACTGTAGACTAGAAATACATGTATACTCTACTAACTAGGACATTGTAAAATTATGTTATTTATTGAACTTTATGCTACGTTAATAAAGCCGAAATAACCACCTAGTATTGACCTGGAGATCTGGGTTTCGCTTCCCCATGGGGGCAGAAGTATTTTCTGCTTGGTGAGGTTGGCGGTAGGGCTTCCGAACCCACCTGGCTAGCTACCACCGTCCTACCTAAGTTTTGTCGCCATAATAATAATGTTAATAATAGCATTGTTATGTTCCGACAATTAGAGGTAAGATAGTCAGTTGCTCAGTCGTTGAGGAGTCCAGGTGAAGCTCGCTTCCACTTTCGGCCTTATCATCACTTACCATCAGGTGAGACTTCCTACTTGTGAAATGAAAATATTGATTTCATGCCAAAAGTTTCTATGTAAAACAAGCTAACAATTTGTTGTTTGATTTGACCAATCAGTGGTTTAAATTTATATTAACGCTATTGACAAATGGCATACGTTCAGATTGGATAAAGGCCAATCATATTTGTGTGATTTTACGAGAAGGCTTTATTTTTTTAACCTCCTCACCGGGATGTTATGTTAGACTTCTATTTACTTTATTTTTTTATTGTAATTGATCAATGGTGAATATGTGAGCAATTGGATCATATTCATGTCATTCAAATAAAAGGTCTGAATGTTAGTTAATAACCATTTTATTAGATCTCTTCGGAAGATAGTATTTTATTGTAGTCTTAAGTTGAGGATCTTTTTATTTCTTTTTAATATTTTTTTATTGTTGTAGTAAGTTGTTTAAACTATTAATGTATTTAGTTGGTTTTTAACCGACTTCAAAAAAGGAGGAGGTTCTCAATTCCATGCGTATGTTTTTTTGTGTGTATGTTACGCGATTACGCCGCCAATTGATGACCGATTTTCAAAAATCTTTTTGTATTCGATAGAGTATTCTCCAAGGGTGGGCCCATGGTCACCAAAGTCAGGATCTGATGATGGGATCCTATGAAAATCGTGGGAAACGCTGTGAGCTGGTATTTAATTAGGGTTTCTTTCACAAAAAAAAATTTCATTCACTAAAAATAAAAAATATTTTACAAAAAATAAAAACCGACTTCAAAAACACTGAAAAGTTAAATGTTTTTAAAAACCTTCTAAAATACCTTTATGTTTATTACACATCTGTTATTATTTTTTTAAGCATAAAGTTATATGTTTTTATTTGTATTACTTTTAATTAGGCATATCAGTCTTTGTTGGACACATTCTTAAATAAAATCGTTTTGTTTTTGCTGGTGTTTACCGTTTATGACTGATATTTTATTGTTATTTTTTATTTTCTTAGTTAACTTTTGGTTACTCGCCTTTTTTTCCTAATATAGTAAGAGAACTATATAACTGACAAAAATCCAGCAAGTTTTAATTCTTACTGCGTAAGCCTTAATTAAGTTATCATCTGATTATTATTATATTTCTTTAAGTGTTTTACCTAGTTTAATATTAAATTGATGCTGATGCAATGTTAGTGCCTAGCTATTGCTTATTAGCCTAACTTGCAAAATGGCGGTTCAATTGAAAAAAATATGAGGAAGATTGTTTCTAAAACATAACAATTTAGCTACTTTGAACTGTGTTTTAACATTACATATTGAAATTTTAGGGCATGGTCAAACACATTTGTATAATTATGCACAATGATTTTGTTATCCCAGACAGGTGAAAAACATTTCCCATGCGAGTACAAAAATTACCCTTCCCTTTTTGTACTCTCATTGGAAATGTTTTTGATACAGTACGCCTGATACAGGTCAGTAGAAATTTTCCATGATTGTTTGTTAGGATGGGGGGAAGGGGGTCAAAAATCATGAAATTTGTGTGACATAGTTTCTCGGAGAATGCGTAGAGGCCAAAAACTTTATGATGATGCCTAATCGAACTTCTGGGGAAAAAGCATAAAATTGTGACATGTTTTACACATCATTAAAATCTTCCTTCAGTGTCATATTTGAAGCGCAACTACCATTTAACAATATAAATGGAAGCAGTGATGTCAACAATTCTGTGAACCTAATTATAGGTACAAACTCTTATATGTATATTTTTGTACAGTTTGAATTGTATGTGTTTGTGATGTGCGTCTGAGCTCGTGTGTGTAGTATGTGTGTCCTCGTGAGTATGAGTAGGTATATCATATTCATATGTTATTGAATTTAACTTTTAACAAGTACCTTATAATACCTACATTTTTGTATTTATTTATTTACAAAAAGTTTTTGTAAAAATTATAAGTATGCAGGACATATTTTACTGTACATTCTTTTATTACATGTTTAGTTAGATCAAATTACACATCTATCCAAAACTGTGATTTTTATTTCCATGGTAAAGTTGTAAACAATGTTATTGTCACCAATGAAAGTTATTTTAATCGGTGGGTACAGTAATAATCGTACATGGATGGGGTTCCTTTAAATAGTGTTCGCATTATTAGATTTATAATTACTATCGTTTCTCATAATCCACACCCTCTGAAAAATCAATCGTAGAATACTGAAGTGCGAAGAAATCATTGTACTTATACAATTTGGCCATGAAAATAAATGGACAGTTTACGTATAGTGAACACTAAAATTGCTAACCTACCTGGGTTAACAATTTTAGTTGTCTAGGTATTTGATTTGCTTGTACTTTGCAATGAAGCCATTTTTAAATAGTTTTGTTTGTTTTTTAGTTTATTTACTACTACCTATATGCATTACAAAACTACCTATTATTTAAAATATACAAATAAAATAGCTAAAAACTTTGAAAGCTGCAAAAATAAATTGGTTAATAAATAAATACCGGTTATAAATGGTCCGAAACAAATTTTATGACAGTAAATACATTTTATTAATTCATTACCATTTGTTGGTATTGTTGTATGTAAGCAATATTACATTATGTTACTGCTAGTATAAAGTATTGCTTTTACTAAACTTAATAAAATATTAAATTTAAGGCTCGTTTCTTTTTATTTAAGTTCCTTAATATAAGAAAGTGATTTATACTTACTATTATTAATATACTTACAGCTTTAATAAATAGTTTACAACATCAGCAGCAACCTAGTTAACTTGACAAACTTATGACCAATATGTAGCAAAATATAAAATACTACTTTCCTTTATTCAAAAACACTTTGAATAAAGTAAAATATAGAAACTGAATAGCAGGAGTTATTTTATGCGGTGACTGGAAAAGTTACACATAATTATTGAAATTTTGAAAAATTCAGCATAAAAACCTACTGGACAGCCAAAGACTGGGTAACCATAGCATTTATGCTAATAGTTCGTTTGTGTTCGTTATCAAGAAATATGTAAATTGATGTTTTTTACATACGACAGGTAAGCTCTTGGCCTTAATCTCACCTGATGGTAAGTGATGATAAGGCCGAAGGTGGAAGCTAGCTTCACCTGGACTCCTCAACAACCGAGGAGCTGGCTATCTTCCTTAATGTCGGACACAACAATGCTCTAAGCATTGTTATTATGGCGACAAACTTAGGTAAGGCGGTTGTAGGCTGGTAGGCGGACTCAGAAGCCCTACCCTACCACCAACCAAATCGAGCAGAAATCATTTCTGCCCCCATGGAGAATTGAACCCCGGACCTCTCGATCAACACCCGCTGGCGGAGGAGGCGGCGGAGTAATGTCGTTCTTTTAATCTGATTATCAACAAAGATCTCTGTTTTTTTGTTTAGTGAAGTGCTCTTTATTATTATAAATACTCAAACAATACTAACAAATAAATGTTAATATGTATGTAATTGATTCACTGAATCATGTCAAAACACGAACACGACCCGGCGACCCGCACACTAATGTGAGTCACTGACACTGTACGCATCACTAGTGCACCGCGGACATGTCGCTACATGAATGGCGATCCTGCGGTATGCGAGCTAAAGGTGCGTCCCCACTAGGGCCGCGCGGCTTACGAGGCCTAGCCGCGAGGCTGAGCCTCGTGAGTGTGGATGTAAAGCGAGGCCCAAGTCGCGTGGCCCAGCACAGCCGCGCGGCCGGTCAGTGTGACTATCTCAAAAACGGCAAACCTGCCCGACTTGTTTAAAATCTACCAAACGCGACTCACGATAATGCCAAAAATATGCCATCTTCTCTCAGAACAATAAGCGTAAAAATATAATTTGTGAAGTAAACTCGAGGATCACGCACACTGTGACGGGCCGCAGCGGGGCGGATCGAGCCGCATAGCACGCAACCACTATTAGCGGCGGAATATGCGGCCCGCTGCGCCCCGGCATACCTAGTACTCGATAGCTCATATAAAATACATACGAGCGATTCGAACTGATTTTTGCGCTGCGACCCGACCCGTTGCGCCCCCTCACAGTATACGCTAACTTTTAAACGATCTTGTTACAAAACCTCTGGTCTAAACCTGCGGTCCTACCGCTTAACTCATAGCGATTAACGATGGCGATAGCGAGTGACTCGCTATCGTTTTAATTTTACGAGTTTGCTATGATAAGCGGCGGCCCTACCGCCTAATTCCCTCGTTATAATTTTAGCTCTCTAATATTGTGATTTCGTACCGCCTATCATAGCTTTTGAAATTGAAACGATAGCGAGTAACTCGCTATCGCCATCGTTAATCACTATTAGTTAGGTGGTAGGGCCGCTGGTCTAAAGTTAGTCTTGGTTTAAACCTAGTGCGCTTTCACTTGTGTTGATACTCGTAGATTGAGACAACGTCAACTTGGTCCTAGTTTCAACCAGGACTTAGTTCAGACCATGTTTGTTTTCTAATAAGACGAAAGAAGTTTAAACGTATACCCTTTGTGATATTTTAAAGAAATAGACAAAATTATGACTTCTGTAAAAGGCTGTAACTTGTAACAAGCATTGACTGAAGTATTACGGAACCAAAATGCGTACCAAGACGACTTGACAAGTTATAATATTCGACATTTAACGCTTTAAAAGTCGGTTACATAAAGGTAACCAAAAGTAGGTACCTAGGTACTGTATTCCATAAGTCAACTTTAAATTGAACTTACAAGGTTATTTTTTAGTTATGATAAAAATTTTGTGTGCTTGTTCAGACAAGCAAACTGAACAACTTTCACTATGGGACCAATTTCGAAATCGCAAAAAAATCTGCTGTTCCATACATTTAGGTTCAGTGAATGTTGAACATTTGTATGGAACAGCTGATTTTTTTTGCGATTTCGAAGTTGGTCCCATAGTGAAAGTTGTTCAGTTTGCTTGTCTGAACAAGCACACAAAATTTTTGTCATAACTATAAAATAAACTTGTATAAAATTTATGTTATGATTCATTATTATCTATACATCTATACAAATACATAAAATTGAAGTGTCTGTTTGTAATATCAAAATAACAAGTTTTTACTAAATGGTTATGGATGTATATCGGGTACCAATAACAAACACCATTTTTTGTCTGTCTATCTGTCTGTCTGTTTGTTCCCGCTAATCTCCGGAACGGCTGGACCGATTTTGACGGGACTTTCACTAATAAATAGCTAATTATATTAGGTATAACATAGGCTCCTTTTTTATTAACTTCAACAAAAGTTACTATTCCGTGCGGACGAAGTCGCGGGCACAGCTAGTTACAAATAAATGTGAACATTATTGCTACCGCCACTATTATACGACTACTGTCATCTCCTCGCGATAGAACAAATAACAAATAATTGGACAATAAATACAAAAATAACAAAAGGCGGGCTTATCAGATTTCTGCCAGGCAGCCTTTATACATGATATCCATACTAGGTTGGTGGTTAATAAAAGAAAAAAAATCATTAATGAAATACAAATATTTTAAACAAAATAAAATAGAAACAAATTAAAGAAAATTAATAAAAAAAGTACATCAAACAAAATTATAATAATAACTCCATACTGTAAGTACCTACATAAATTCTAAAGGGCCGTTATGACAGGGGGTGTGTATGGAAGGGGGTGTCAGAGGTGAAGGAAATGTTGCTTTACGCTTTTATTAAAAGATGTAAGACTTACCATCAGGTGGACAGTTTGCTTGTTTGCCAACTTAGTTGCATTGCAATAAAGAAAAAACTACAATGTACAGTTTTACTAACATTTTACTAGTCCATACATTTTGTGGTTAGGTATGAATGAATTCAAAAAATTAATATTACAAAAACTATGCATCGCCGAGAGGGGAAAGGGGTATCGGGGGGTAGTCCTCCTCTTTCTGCACATCTTTTCACCTTCCCCCCTGCAAAATTTTAGACATTCACAACGACAGAAAATCACATGACAGACACCTACGGCAGCCATTCTATTAAAACATGATATTATAGCTCCAATTTGTAAATAAAATCATTCCTATTCTTCACAATGAACACGTATTTTATTACTCAAACAATCGTCTACCAGATGACGATGAATGATAAATTAAAAAAAAATTAAATAAAAAAATTTAATGGAAACAAAAATTTAAAAACTACATTCATTAACAATTTTTCGCTCTGTATATTTAGCCGTGTCTCTTGTTCAGTATAGAAAAACATCGAAACTTTCCACAAAACAACAGATAATTTTCACAAAGTGTGTATGGGAATTTTCTAATATTATCTGTTAGTTTCGTTTTTTACACAAAACAGGTGCAGTAGTTACCGCTTTATTTATGAATAGTAGAATTTCAACACATTTCTAGCACAACAACCTAACTGAAATAAAACTACATTTCTACTAAAATGGAAATAATTCTTCAAAATCTGGCCACACTGGGCCGCGCAGCTCTATAGTGAGAATGCGATAAAAATATACACAAAAAGCTGGTGAGGCCGAGCCTCGCGGCTCCCGCGGCCGCGCGGCTCGTAGTGGGGACGCACCTTAATGTTGACGCTACAAACAAAACATAAGGTAGTCACCGATCTCGTTTTTGCTGCGTCGACACGCAAAAAGTATTATTCGTTCTAGTCATTTTCAAATAAAATACCTTTATTTTGGTATCATGAAATTCTATTTATTCAAGTACTTAATTTATGTTTATTTAATCTAGACAACATTTTTTTTATTTATATCAATTATTGCGTATAATTATGGGATTTAAGTGCTCAAGGCAAGCATACCGATTGAGAAGATGTAATCAGAGTAGACTCATTGCGAAAGTTAGAGCTGAAAAGCAGAACCTGAAAAACATTTACCAGAAGATTTGCCTAGTCAATGTCGGATTTTTGATGGCGTCGAGGAAACGGTAAGTTGTCAAGTTATTTATACGTATTGTCTTGTTAATTAAAAAATATATGTATATCTTAGTTTTCTTGATAGTTTTCGTTTCGATTCTTTAAATTATCTTTAACTCTTTAGCACGTAGATTGAACATAATCATGTTATTTAAAAATATTCTAGTTTTATCAAATATTTTATTTCAAAAACGAAAAAACTAGTCAACAATAAATAATAAATATGCAAACAAAATTCTACCGTTTTTAAAATTCGCGCTTAGTATAATTTCTATGGTGGCTAACTTGCTGTGATTCGTAACAACCGTGTTGGTATACTTGAATACAGCATAGTGTTGTGTTGTATTAAACGATGCATCTCGATGTAAACAATTGAAAGAATCGATGATTTATGGTTTCAATTTATTAGACGATTACTAGTTTTTCATCATTCGACGTATTATAAAATTATTGACAACAATTTCGAATTCACACTTTCCAACTAGGTATGTCACTTGTTGCCTTTTAATTTTTTTTTGTGTCCGATTCTTCGTGATTATGTGACTTTAGATCAGTGGTTCTTAACCTTTTAGTGACGAGAGACTATTTTACAAATATTTGTCTAGTCATGAACCACCAACTCTAGATCAATATACAGTATATGAATCAAGGGTTGTTTGTTTATATCTTTAATATTATTTTTCGTATGGCTTAGTGAATTACTTCGGCTGCTTCCAGGGACCACCAGTGGTCCGGGGTCCATCGGTTAAGAACCACTGCTTTAGATAGTTAACACGTAGAAGGCTGGTGTTTGATGGCTAATGGAGTCACATTGAATTTGGCGTACAACATCTTTGAAGTACACACACACATACGTATCACTGGAGCTTTTCTTTTAACGGTGGGAAATGCATTCAAATTCAAATTCAATATCCTTTATTCAATTGGGATTTTACAATCACTTTTGAACGTCAAAGAAGCTACGCCATTGGTTCACAAGTCTACGGCGGGAGACCTTGTACTGGAAAGAACCAGCAAGAAAACCAGCAAGGGCTATTTTTTTCTCCCTGTATTGTTACAGAGTCGTCAATTGGAAGCAGAACTCAAAGTAAAAGATTGTGTTCAACTTCCATTACAAGATTAGATGTGTCAGTGTACATTATACATTTAAATCTATAAATTAAGTCTACAATTGAGACCAAGCATTGACATCATTCAGATAATCATTGGACTCAATTCTGTGCGCCCGCCGTCTAAATAACCTAAAACTAAAATTTCTAAATTTAAACTTAATTTAAATGGCCGGTTATGCAAGTGCTATTCTACGGTGACAGGCCAACTAAATTTAGGCAGGGCTTAAGCGTAATTCTAAAATGTCTAAGATTAGTTTTAATTGTGTTTGTTGCTATCGTAAAAATATTAAAAGTAAATTAATGGATGGATCTTGTTGTTAAAGAAACTAAAACGGGTTTATGTTTTTATAACAGTTAATACATTTAATGTACATTTATATCTTATTTTTAACAATAAAATTGTAACTACTAAAAAAGTATTTTATTTTTCTATTCATTTAAGGCGAAAACAATCAATTTGGGCAAGATTAAAATTTCTACCTCATTTCTATTTCGATTTGTATTTTTCATTACCAAAATGGTGGATTTTAGCAAGGTTTTAATTTTAATCGGTATGATTTTAGTCGCCGCTAAAATTAATCAGTTTAGGAAGTTTACGCGTAAAAATCTCACGTCAGGAATAGCGTTTGGACGGCTAAACCTAAGTTTAATTGACTGTCTAAAATTAGAAACGTCAGATTCAAATTAGCAATGTCAGTTGAATTTGACAGTTACCGTAGAATAGGAAAATGGTTTAGCGACACCTAAATACAATTAGGAAATTTAGCGGCCGCTTCAGAATTGAGTCCACTGACTTTATAATATCCTTTACTCATTAGAGTCTTTTTTACATGCGCTTTAAACTTATGAAAAGGTAAGTCAGTAACACTCTGTGGAACTTTGTTGTAAAAGGATATACATTTCCCCATAAATGAGCCTCTTGTTTTTTTGAGCCTGTACGTTGGAACGGCAAGTTTATTTTTATTTCTTGTATTTAAGTTATGAAATTGAAAATTGGTATCAAATGTGTTATAATTTTTATAAACATAAATAAAATTTTCATAAATATACTGTCCTGCTAAAGTCAATATATTAATTTCTTTAAATAAATCACGTAGAGAATCCCTTGTTCGTAAATTATAAATAGCCCGCACGGCTCTTTTTTGAAGTACAAAAATACTTTCTATACTAGCGGCTGATCCCCACAGTAGTAGCCCATATGACAAAACACTGTGAAAATAACTAAAGTAAATCAGTCTTGCCGTTTCAACATCAGTAAGTTGTCTCATTTTTTTTACAGCATATGCCGCAGAACTGAGTCTGTTTGCCAAGGACGCAATATGTGGATCCCACTGCAAATTCGAATCTAGTGTTATACCCAAAAATTTTGTAAAATCGACGAATTCAACAGTATGATTATTCATTTCCACAATATTATCCACTTTCCTAACATTTGGCAATGAAAACTTAATACATTTAGTTTTACTCAAGTTTAATGATAAATTATTCACAGTAAACCAATGCAATACTTTAGAAAGAGTACTATTTACAACGTCAGTATTTCCGTTTCCTCTGTCAACCTTAAATATTAAAGAAGTGTCATCTGCAAATAGTACTGTATCGCACAGATTATTGGTGAAGTGTGGGAGGTCATTAATATAAATTCAGAGGTCAGAGGAGGAGCAGAGGTCCCAGTATTGATCCTTGAGGCACGCCCATAATGATAGGTGCACCAGAAGACTCAGTTCTGTTAATTACAACTTTTTGGACCCTATTGGACAAATAAGACTCAATAAGCTTAATTGCCTCTTCAGACACACCATAATGCTTGAGCTTATTTAGAAGAGTCTGATGATCAACGCAGTCAAAAGCCTTTGACAGGTCACAATATATACCGATCACATCCTGTTTACACTCCCAGGCGGCAAAAATGTGTTTGACAAGTGCAACTCCAGCCTCTGTAGTGCAACGACCTTTAGTAAAGCCAAATTGGTTTATATGTAGGATTTTATTAATTGTGAAATGATCTGATAGCTGAATAGAAATATTTTTTTCAAATATTATGCTAAGTGCTGGTAGAATCGAAATTGGTCTATAATTTGCAGGGTCATTTTTATTTCCAGATTTAAATAAAGGTATTAACTTGCTATACTTCATGAGATCAGGAAAGATACCTTCATCAATACATTTATTGAAAATGAACGCTAGTTGCGGAGCAAGTTCCTTTATTATAGATTTGATTAATATGCATGACGCATACCCCGCGCTTGGGAAGGCGCAGGGTTATCTCAGACTCTCCGCGGCCCCTGGGGACAAAGTGTCAGCCAGGAACCGCGGCCTACCGACTAAAACCCACCGATGCCCCTCACATACGCCTTGGCGCGAGCACGTCCATTACCATCCTCTTCATCTGAGGAGGACACGCCGAGAAGGGACGCGCCGCTGCCTGACAAGGTCATGGGAACTCTGATGACACATCCACGACCAAGTCAGCGTCTGCTCGCCTGGGGCGAGCTCCTCTCACCCCCCCCCCCCCAAAGGGGGATCACTGGCCTCCCCTTTTGGGGCATCCAGGGGATGAGAGACTGGCGGTAACCTGTGCAATGCAGGACCCGGGGCTTCCCAACCCAGGACCCCGCTGGTTGCCGTCAGGAGGAAGAAGGCGGGCGTAATTCCGCCTAATTCGCCCCAGCCTTCTGCGGCGGCATGGATCGGCCAAGGGATCCTCCTCCCTGGCCCTCTCCGCCGACTCCTTCTGCGTCATCACGTCCCCACAGAAGGAGTTTACTGCGTCCCACGTCCTCTCTCCCTCCAGCATGGCACGGACCACGTTCTGGAGAGAGAGGTCATCGCTCATGACGGCGGTCAGCTCACGGCGCTCCGAGGAGAAGGCGGAGCATTCCGCTAAGGTGTGCTGCGCGGTGTCCTCTTCGGCGCCACATTGGGGGCACTCGGGGGTCGCTTCCCGTCCGATGCGGTGCAGATAGCGGCCAAAGCAACCATGGCCGCTAAGATTTAAAAAAAAAAAAAACGTTCCCCATCACTAGGATTTTCTCCTGTGTCGTGAGTGTAGTTACAAATATAGAATATCACATGCACATACGCCCAGACCGGAACAAGTTTCTGTAGGCCATACAAAATATTTGTCCCGTACGGGAATCGAACCCGCGACCCGTTGCGCAGTAGGCGATCATTTGACCTCTGCACTAACCGTGTCGTCAATCTGCACCAAGTGGACGTATGACTGGAGCTGCCTTATCCAAGCGTATGATTTTAGAATAGTAAATTAATTTATACAACGTTTCTCATATCTTCCCATAAAAATTATAATATTAAATTTTATTTAAACTATTAAAAGTAGCAACCTAAAACTGTTCTAAAATTAAATATTCATTTTGACAATTGAATTTGATTGACAATATGACAAGTTATTAAGGTTGACACTTTCTTTTCGGTTACTTAAATAAATATTATAATTTTTATGGGGAGTTATGAGACACGTATATGTACAGCGTACAGCACAAAGTATGTGCGAGTGTGACGTATTTTTTCTTCTGTCAGCATGAAATTCTCATTGTTGTGACCAATCTTCTACCCGTCCCGTGTAATTCAGGAACGAGCCCTCGTCCCCCTTTGCTCGATGCAGAAATTCTATCCAATAATGTCATAATGTCATCCTCTACAGTCATGGCTGGATTTACATATTTTACGATTCGATCAAAACCCTTTTTTTATATTACTAATGAAATCAAAAGCGTTCAAATATAATTTGCAGTTTGAATTACAAACATTATTTATTATTTATGTACATAATTTTCGTACAAAGGCTGACTTAATGCCTGTGGCATTTTCTTCCAGTCAACCTTAGGGTGGTGCAGAAAAAGGTAATGTGGTAGATGTACCGAGAAATGGAACAGCTTATTAAGAATATCATATTACATGCATATCACATAAAACTCTACTACACAAATAAAATAATTAAAATAAACTAATATATATCTAAAATGTCTACGATCAACGAGATAATTGCAATGTTTTGATTGCCAATGCCTAAAAAATCAGTTCTGTTGTTCAAAATGCCTTCGCAATTTATTTTTGAAACTAAGCTTGCTTGGGGCGTTTCTTACCTCTAGAGGGAGGGCGTTCCATAAAAGAATAGATTGGACAAAAAAGGATGAGTGAACAATATCAGAGCGATGAGGAGGAACTATGAGAATACCATTGAAGGCAGAACGAAGGGTTTTGTTATGAGAGGTACATAAGTTCTGAAAATGTGTCTTGAGGTAGGAGGGTGTGTTAGGGTTATGAAGTTAGAAGTATAAAGTCATTAAGGCTCTCATCTGCCTACGCTGCCATATAGGTAACTATTCTAAGCGCATTCGGAACGCCGAAACATGATCATATTTTCTTAAATTAAAGACGAATCGAATGCAGTTATTTAGAAGTCGGTTAAGTTTGTTGAGTAGATCTGCATTCAGGTCGAAATAGCACACATCACCATAGTCTATTATAGGAAAAATTAAAGACTGTACAAGCATGACCTAACATTCTATCCTATATCCTGGGGTGGGCACTAGACCGTACTGGGGTGGGCACTAGACCGTACTGGGGTGGGCATGGCCCACCCGGCCCCCCTCTATAAACGCCACTTATCTTAGTTATTATACACTGTGAATTTTGAATTACCCTAGAAACTTAAGTATCGTATAAATAAAAATAGTGAGAACAATGGTTTGCGAGGCTTTTATGTGAAACTAGCTGTAACTTGTTTATTTTATAATAATAATAAAAAAAGATATTGATTTATTACGTTTACAATATTCTTTAAACGGCGCACATTTGTTACTAACGATAACGCACATTTGTGATATAGCGTTGAGTCGGTGAGAAAAATCGGTCCGATTATCGGGCCTACAAAAAGTTGGTTGTGTGCATTCGCCGTGAACCCGGTCTTGCCCACAGTGGTGTGTTCTCCCTGAGTAATATAGGCTACAACATTATTTTTCCTACAGGAAAATATAAAATAACGCTGGTGAAGTCGCTAGCGGAAAGCTAGTTATGAATATACTAGTTCTGCCCGTGAACTATGTTTCACCTAAAAAGTTCAAAGAAAAAACTGTAAATCTACTTTCCCGCGGGAACTACTTACTTTTCCGGGATAATAAGTAGCCTAGTAATCTGTCTAACCTATTGGCTGTGTACGACTTCAGCACCACCTAGCGTCCGCAACTCTGTTAGCTGTCACTTTAAAATTTAATGGCGGCATTGTGAGAAATATCTTTTAATTTATAGCCAAAATTAGCCAAATACTAGTGCAGCAGGATACTAAAGCAAACCCATAATATCAAATACAGGATTTAAATGAGATGTTACTTATTTATTTATTAATTCTTCATGTACAATGAGTACAAAGGCGGACTTAATGCCATAGGCATTCTCTACCAGCCAACCTTAGGGTGATGGAGAGAGCAGGTGTGGTAGATGTACCGAAATGAATTACTAGATAAATTTTGAATGATGAACTATTTTTAATGTAAAGGAATTAAAAATAGTTCATCATTCAAAATATAATAATATCCTAATACACAAATACCAATAATTAAATAAACTAATATCATCAATAAATAAGTGAATAATAGTCACTGCAATGCCCATGAGATCAACCAGGCGACTTTTCGAGTTGAAGATAAATAAATTTACGAGCTTTGTTTTTGAAACTTGGCTTGGAAGTAGAACTTTTAATTTTAAGAGGAAGTGCGTTCCAAAGAAGTATGGCTTGAATAAAAAAAGAGGAATGCATAATGTTAGAGTAATGAGAAGGACACATAAGGGAGGACCTTAGCATGCCCGTCACTCTCTGACAAACACTAGCCACCTGAAATTGCCAATTGAACGTGGAATCAATATACAGTCCCAGATCCTTTACATTACTACTTAGGTGAATAATTTTGCTGTCAAACAAAATAGGATGTAGATTAGCCGAAACTGTTCTTGAAACAATCCTGGAACTACCGATGATAATAGCCTGGCATTTCTCAGGATTGACAAAGATGCCAAATTGCTCAGACCAAGTTTTGATGGCTCGTAAGTCTTGATTGACTTCATCTATGGCATATGATTTATGTTATCAACATCAGCCTGAGCATACAGTTGCAGGTCGTCAGCATACAGATGATACGAACAGCGAAGGTGGAGAGTTATGAAATTAATGGAAATTGAAAATAAAAGAGGAGATAAAATGCCGCCTTGAGGAACACCAGCTCCAAGATCGCACCATGCGGAGGTCTTATCCCCCCAGACAACCGATTGCTGGCGGTCCTGAAGATATGAGGAGAACCATTCTAATACTTGAAGAGAAACTCCAAAATGGGTAAGGATTGCTAGGAGAATTTGGTGATTGATAGCATTAAAGGCATTCGAAAAGTCGACTAGTACTAGAACAGTTAATTTAGTATTATCTTTTCCGACTCTAATGTCACCAGTCACTTTCAGAAGAGCAGAAATAGTACTATGACCCGGCCTAAACCCTGATTGAAAGGGAATTTTTATAGATGAAGGAGGATAATTGTTTATGGACACAGGCTTCGAGCACTTTGGAAAGGTAAGGGAGAATGGAGATTGGACGAAATTGGTTGGGACTAGTCGGATTAGAGATCTTCGGTAATGGACGCACAAGGGCTTTGCATCAGAGAGCCGGAAAGACACCAGAGTGGAGTGAAAAATTGATTATATCCGTAATAGCAGGAAGGACATAATTTAAAATAGGAATAATTATTTGGCGCGTGATGTTATCGCACCCCTTTGCATTAGATTTAATAGCAAGGATGATCTTTTTAACCTCGTCGGCAGTCATTGGTGAAAAGTTAAACGTTATAACATTAGAGGGAGGTAAGTCAGCTAAACTAGCAAATGCACTTGATACAGAGAGGCAGAATTGCTGCTTGCACAAAAATGATTGTTAAGATCATCCAAGGTCAGTGTACCTGGAAGGTCAGAGAGGTGACCTTTACCGATAACAAGAGTTCCAAGGAACTTCCAGGTAGCGGCAGAAGACGAAGAAGAGATGTTATCGAGTATATGGCGACGTTTAGCGTTACGTATCATCTGATTGCATCGATTCCTCGCAAACTTGTAAGCATTCCACTTGTCCTCACTGCGATCTTTCTTAAACGCCAAAAAAGTACGATTTTTCCGCTTCATAGCTTTACGTATATCATTAGACATCCAGGCAGCAGGCAAGCGTTTAAGTTTTATCCTCTTAACAGGAGCGTGTGTGTCATAAATGTTAAGAATTGTCTAACTTTTTCTCTTGACGGCAGCTATCCATTTCTTACGTTGTTCAAGTTTCCAAGTAGCTTTCGGAAATCGGTAAAAGTTGCATTTACTATTTCTGCCAGTATTCTTGTAATTTACAACACAACAACTGCTGTGATTTATTTTTGTTGGCGAAATAATGCGATTATTTAAATTAGGTAGTTAAGTCTGCACAAATTGCTTTGACATAATATAATTTGTGTTTTACATTAACAAATATGACAGATAACAGAGCTTACATTATTTCTACTTTTGGCCTCCATGGGCGCTGCAATAGATGTTATTACCCCCACCTAGTACTTCGCTCCCAGCGAATAAAATTTCATCAAAATCCATTCAGTAGTTTTTGCGTGAAAGAGTAACAAACATCCATACATACAAACTTTCGCTTTTTTAATATTAGTAAGGTTGTAATAGATATGCTTCTACTATGTGTGTAAGTGTATAATATTACTCACGCAAACAGGCGGTCCTCTCCGATCGTATAATAGACAACTTTTAATCGATTAACAGCACAGAATCGATAGCTGCTTCAAATGAATAATACCCGTGCAGGCAGCGCCACAGACACTCACTAGTAGACTTGAAAACATCATTTAGTTTATAGTTTGTGTATGGTTTGTGTCTGCCCCATAACGTTAATTTATTACGCTGCATTTTACGGTATTGTGTTTATCAAAAAGTGTAAGCGTGCAGTAAATTTTATTTTTAATTAAACTTTACATGTTCCTAAAAGTGAAGTGTGTTTATGTGATCGGTATAAAAATGAGGATCTGTGATTTTATCGCTTTTTAGCGATGTGTGATTTATATAAATTGAATTGAACGTTTTTTGATAAAATTCATGGTGTTTAAAATATCGTTAGTGTCATTTGCAAAGAATAGTTCGAATCATAGGGTCCACAAACGAGCAGACGGATTCTATCATGGTCGTAAAACGGTAAGTACTCACACTCACTTACCGTTTTTACAAAGCCGTTGTGACCTCACCGTAGCAGTAAATCATTATTCAAATCGTTATTCGAGAAAAGTATGCTAAAGAATTTGTAAATGTTCAATGAAGAATACGAAATTTGCATTTATGCATACAATACAATTCCAATGTTTGTTTACATTGCGTTAGGATGCAACCTCAATTTGCGCTTATTGTTCTATTATTTATTCATAACCTTGATCTTACAATGATTAATTGCGTTACTGTCAAAAATATACCTATGTAAAAAAGTTATGAGACAAAATACACTTAGAAATTTACTGTACGTGCATTTGCATAAATTCTTGTTTACAAGAAATGTAGGTAGTTGTCAGATAGCAAACAATAAAATAATGTTCAAATATTAAATTTATAGTAAGTGAACACAGCTGTGTAGTCTTGTCGTCAATATAGCATTAGTTTTGATCAAAATGCACAAGATTCACCGCACCAAGTTATAATGTATATCTATACTTACTTTACTAATATTCTAGAGCTATAGTTTGTTTGGTTAATCATGCTGTGACTTTACATCTTGTGTCACAAGTTGGCAACGTACACTGTGGTTCTTGTGGGGGTTGCAGTTTTGCTGCGAATTTCACAAGAGCCACATGTATTATAGGCGACTGTTACCACTTACCATCAGGTGGGCAGTTTGCTTGTTTGCCAACTTTCTGCAATAAAAAAAAAAAATGCTCATCTCAGAAACTACTGATTCAAATTGAAGAATTCTTTTTGTGTTGGATAGTCCATTCATCGAGGAAGGCTATAGGCTAATATATAATATTACTTTACGACCAATAGGAGCTAGCATCAATGAAAAATGTTGCAAAAAGGGGAAAAAATTATAAATTTTCAGCGCTTTCGTTGCGTGAGCTGCTTAAATCGTTAAAGTTACCCAAAAATTATTTATGCTGGAATTGCTCTCCTTTAAAGGTTCTACAAAAAAGTCCAACATCCACACGAACGAAGTCGCTGGTATAGCTTGTTGACAATAAAGTACTGTGATAAAATGTCTTGCACATCACAATTGATTTATTGTTATGGACTCAGCTGAGAGATGTGAAAATACATCTCTTTTACAGAAATTGTTGCTGACATAAGGTGTTTAGAGCCTTTCACCAAACAATATCTCTCACTGTTTGAGTGCTGTGGTCTTAGAAGTGGCTCTTCCTCTGCAAGTTTCGGCTATGGTTGATACTTTCCATCATGTTAGGGGGTGGATGATAATTTAGCATCCATGGATTCACAGCTTGTGGGCTTTGGTGTCCAACACGTTGCAGAGAGAGAAGCGATATACAGTGCTTGAGATTTTTTATTTTGACCCAGCTGTACATTTAAGTAGCTACTTAACGATTCATGTGTGACATGCAAGTGAAGTTTTTGTTAATACCTTAGTACTGAACTTATAGAAGTTCTCTAAGAATACTGCTTGCAACATATAAATAATATAGCCATTTATTGTTATCTCATTGGCGAGATCATAGTATCTATGTACTTTGTAATTTTTTACGTCGGGGTCATATGAATGTTACATCATAATTTGTTACCTTATTCTTGCAAATAAAGATTATTATTATTATTATTGAAAGTGTGATCCCTAGAGATATTAGTGTAGAGAGTAGAGAATAAAAGAATGTGTTCAGTTTGAATGTAGAAACTGCTACATACCTAGTTTGGGAACTTGTACTGTATTTCATACATTCCATCATAAGAGCCTAATTTGACACCACACTATGATTAAATAAAGTTTATATAGATTTAGTGTAAAACACTTTCAAATAGTTTATGAGGCTTGCAATTGTCATTAATCCTTTTAGAGTTCTTGTGACAACTAGATAAATTGCTTCCCATATGATTCCTAAGATTTTGTCATGACCACTCAAGTAGTGACACGCATTGATAAGAACCATAACCAACCAGTGTGTGTCTCGCTGTTCCAAATATTTACAAGTTATTTAAAAACATTTTATTTCTTTTGCAGTAAATTCTTATGAGCATTTTAGTTAATACTGCTATACATTTGTTCGCAAAAAAATTTTCAATCAAAGAAAGTCCAGGTAATGTGGGTAAACTTTACTGAGGCATCTTGTCTTCGTACCATTCCCTGACTTGAGCCAACATGACATATAGCTGGATCTGCAGGCCAATTATGGATCTTTCATCTTATGACATGGTATAAATTTGAGAAAAAGAAGTCGTGAAATGCTGTATTTCGTATTACTGAACTCCAATGATATCATAACTATGACATAATTTCAATGATCATTAAATAATGAACAAAAGATCAAAAATCTGACCGGAAATTGTATTTTTCGTTTTGCACTATGATATCATGTGATATCATTTGCAAAACCATGAGATCGGTAATAGGCCCTCTGGCCCCTACTAAAAATCACTTAAAATGGTATTTGATCCACAGTGAGAGTGAGATGGCACTGACGGCACGCTGCAATAGTGAATCTTTGTTTCAATATTGCTCTTACCTTGCTCTAAATCAGTGGTTCTTAACCGGTGAGCTGTGGACAACTGGTGCTACCTAGATGCAGCACCAAGTGGACGACTTGATGCTGCTTCTAGGTAGCACCAACCAGGAAGCACCTGCTTCTAGGCAAAGCCCCTTTATTCCTATGTTTTCTATATTGGTCAGTGGACAGATATTTAATGGTCTCTCATCATTAAAAGGATAAGAATCACTGCTCTCTTTAAAGTCTCTTGTCTTTTATAGTCGCGGAATTTGTATGTTTAGCAGGTTAAATCTTTTTTATTTTGTTGTATTATAAAGGCAAATGAGGTGACAGAGAAAAAGCAGGTTATCACTAGATAACAAACTTTTAATATACAAGTCTATATTGAAACCAACTTGGACAAATGGCATTCAGCTCTGGGGCAGTGCAAGCAATTCAAATATTGCAAAGAATGCAGAATGCAATATTAAGGACGATAGCCCATGTTTGTTCCGTGGTTTATTACTAATTCCGAAATCCATACTCACTTGAATGTGACCACTGGAAAGGGCGGAAATCAAACTTTGACCATAAAATATCAATAGCATCTGGAAAAACACCCGAACGTACTTGCAGCGAGTCTAAGCACTCATAGCTATCAAAAATTACTAAAAAGAAAAGACATACTGTAGCAAGATTACACAGTAATATAAAGAGTAGCTGTCCTCGCTGAAGGATACACTTGACCTTACAAACTATCTGCTTATATTACAGTACTGATTGCAAATAAAAAAATAAGACAATAGATATTGTTTCCATCTGCCTTCTTACAATAAATCAAGTAACTCATAAATACTTTAAGCCAAGGAACACAGCAAACTGACAAAATATTAGTGGTTTGTATATTGGTGTCATATGACTAAATAAAAATAATTGTCAACCTGCTAAACATTTAAATTGTTTGATTGTACTAGTGGTTTGAATTCGTTAAGAGACCCTTGTGACACAATGACTATGGTACAATAGGCTTCTTAATTCAATAAACTCAGTGAATGCCTATAAAACAGAGAACAAAACCTGTTCACTGGAAACTACAAGTGAGTGTTTTAATTCGAAATTTGAAGAAGGAAATCCTGAATAAATTTTTAATAGGTACCTAACAGTTCTATGAATCTATTTTGCTCAATGCTCGACGATATCGTATTCGCGTATGCGTTAAACTTGTGACGGTTTTATTTGAATGTAATGTTTTTAATTGGTTTTTAAGGTCGCGTTCGAAGCGCCCGCCCTTTCAGCTCCCGCTCATTAAAGTTTCACCGGTTTGCTCTCCCGTCTCCATTTCACTTTCCACTTGCCCGCGGCGTCATCGCTTCTTTATTATTCACCCCGTTTAAACTGAGGCATTTATTTCCGTGTTGTTTGTAGCTCTTTAAGTGAGATGAAATGCTGTTGCGCACCGTACCCAACGATGGCTATTCGACACGGCAGGCGTATGTACACTCCTGCGCAGAGTGCTTGATCTTGTCCTATGGCGGATTAATCTGGGGTAGGGAAAACCCAATATAGTAAGGTTTGAGAGCGTCGGTGGCGCTATGGACTCGGCACTGCCCTTCTATTCGGGAGGTCCGTGGTTCGATCCTGCCATACATGTACCAATGTGTTTTTGTTTTTCGAATGTCGTATTTTCCGTCATTTTACGGCGCTCCTATGGCAAATGAAAACATGGTGAGGCGCTAGGTAAGGTCCACACTGCGTCTCCACTACCCACGCGCCCGGGCAAGCCCGCCGGACGACCAACTCGTCGGGCTATCTCCAAGGGGGGATTGCCCGAGAACACCAGGGCAATCCCCAGACGGAGGACCTTACGGCGGCGTGCACGAGGCCAACCGCAGTCCTCCATTGGTTGACTAAGGCCTAATCACCCCAACATAGGGTAGGCTCGATCCCTCGGTGGGGACGTATATAAGCTGCGATGATTAATATATTAATACTTAATGCCCAAAATAACAATATTAATATCCCAAACATACTCAAAACTTCAAGATAGCTGAAAAATCTAACAATTTTTAACAGTTCAGATCGATATATATATCGTTTTATCATATCGGGTTTCGGTGTTCATGCTACGGGGGCAGAGGGAACAAAGTCTATCCTGTACCTGTATCTGAAATTCTGAATCGAGTAAACAAACACTTACTTTGAATTTTCCCATCGCATATCATGACAATCACTGAAACACGCCATATGCGGCCGACGATAACAAAAACAGTGTTTTTCGTGTGATTTGTTTACGCTCTACCGATAAATTTTGAGTTGGAATTACCACTTTCTCAGCCGGAAATGGTGATTCCCTACTAAATAAACAATGAAGTCAATGAACTAAGCTAATGCACGTCGTTTTTTTGAGACAGATTTTCTTATAATGTAGATTGTAGGTCGTAAGTGGATGTTATCCTCATCCGAATTCCGCAACAACAAAAGAACCAAATAGAATTGGCATCAGCATTTTTAATAGCCCTCTGTGGAAAAGTGTAAGAAATATTTTCCTTAAGAATGTCACAAGAAATAGTATATTGTTTAAGCGAGGCATCGGTAGATAAGCGAAAAAAAAACATTTGAATACATTAAATAATTTTAACATTTCTTTTTAATAATAGTCATACATACATATCGAGGAAGGCTTTAGGCTATATATACCGGGTGTAACGGAATACCGAAATAATATTTAAGGTTGTTGATTAACAAAAAAAAATGTTTTATGACTATTCTTTGTATTTTTATTTTTTACCTACTTGCGATTTAATACGCTTAACTGTTAAGCGTATTTAATCGAAAGTAGGCATAGAATAAAAATACAAGGAATAGTTATAAAACATTTTTTTTTGTTAATCAACAACCTTAAATATTATTTCGGTACTCCGTTACACCCGGTATATAACATCACGATATTGTTATGGGTATAATTTAAATGGTTACCAGAAATATTGTTATTTTCGGACATCCACTCGAACGAAGTCGCGGGCACAGCTAGTTAGTTATATGTTAGGATGTACCTACTTCACGTACTACAAACAAAATGTTCACAGGCGTGGCGTCACGCGACATTTAAAATTAATGTATGGCCTCAAGTTTTTGATTACATAAAAAATCGAAAGATACGTGGCGGACACTAAAACAAAATTTTGTTATCATCGAGATTTTCCACTGTATTTATTTAAACATTCAGCAGACAGATTTGACGACATTATATGAAACAGAAACGCAACCAAAGCCTTTCTTTAATTTTTAATGAAAACATTCGGTTTGGTTTTAGAGGATTTCTAGTTTCATAATTTGAAAATGTATGATTTTGTAAATACCATTTACATAACTAACAGTTGCTACGATTCCTCGCTTTGATGCAGTAATCTTGGGAATTTGTTAGTTTGGTGCATGTGCACATTCTTTAACTGTCAGACCAGTTGTTGTTGTTGATATATAATCAATTACCAGCCAAGAATGTTGGAGAGCGAACGCTGGTGCGGATTTCACGAGATATTTAGCACAAAGTCTTTTCACATTTCCAAGAACTCCGAGGCTTACGGATACCTGGGGCCCATACCATGATCGCTTAAAAAGTAAGGTTTAAATAATATTGAAACAGGACACCGCTCTTGCTTCGTATAGCGCCATCCCGCTCTTAGTGCGGTTTCAATATTGTTTTGAGCTATCATGGTGAGGGGGCTGAGTGGGTTGGACCTAGGGTTACCAACTTTTTTTTGAATAATATGTAGTATTTTAAAAACTCGTACCACTAAAAATATCGTAGATGGCAAACAAATTTAAACAAATATATAGGTAGTATGATCAAAATCGAAACACATTTTATAAAATCATTACATTCCAATATTCCATATATCCAAATTGAAAAATACCATCAATTCTGCTTAGGATATTTAATTTAAATTGGCCCGATTATGCTCATCTCACCAATTATTTTTCAGTAAATGCAGCAATTGTTGATATTAGAAGGAGAAATTAAATAATAATCTTAAAAACATTATGCAACTCCATTCTCTTCCGACTCAATTTGAAATAGATAATTAGAAAATATTTGCGTGTAAAAAAATATTAGTTTGGCCTACTAGGTATACCGGGTGTAACGGATTCCGTTACATCCGGTATATATTTTATTGGAAATATAGTATTTGCCCAACAAATATAGTAGGATACTATATTATATAGTAGGGTTGACAAACCTAGTTGGACCCCGCACACCTATCCCGGTGGGCCATGCTTGCCTAATGGCGCTTATTCGGTTGGATTTAACGCCAGTTTTGCTTCCACGTTGATATATACTCGCAGGCGAAACGCCCATGAATTGGGATTTCGGTATATTTGTCAGTATATATCCCGTGATTCCCGTGTATATCTCTCCAATATCAAAATATGAAAAGATATGTATTTGGAGGTGAATTTATAACAGCTGTTCAGATTCCATCTATCTTTGATGCCTCAAACTGGAAGCATTTATTGATAGGATTATGCATTACAAAGGCAGTAGGTGATTTGCGGTTCGGATGATAATGATAGATATCGAGGTCTTTTTTAATTTAATAAGCATTATGATTGAAGGGCTAATGATACCATCTCAGGTCAGGACTATACTCTTTCGAATAGAAAAATACTTTAAAAAATATGGAATCTGTAATTAATATAAAAGATTGATAAAGTCGATGTTCGATAAAGCATAGCCCGTAATAAAATAATAACATTTATTTTTTTTCCACTTTACGATATGTGTATGCACCAATAACTACGCAATTAAAAGGTTAATAATCGAAATTATCATTACCAGTAGGAAAATTAAAAATAAACTACCAATAAGAGTGGAATTATTGCGTTCGGAATTTCATTGTTGCAGTTTTTATGAGCAATCGTAAATTCCTTGCTCGCGATGGGGACGATAAAAAAGAAACTGCACATTTTAATAAAACCATTTATTATAGTGTGCAACATGCTCTCAACTTAGTCTAGTCAAGTAAAATTATTAGGAAGAAGCTCGACTCGTTAAATACGTTTTTCCTTTTTATTCGTATCACTTGCAAATCTTGCAATAGAAGATTTTACTTGAACTTTGAATTGAAAGGGTTGGTTGAGTGTATGTAAACTAGGCATACGTTTGTTATCTATACTACACATTGATTTACTACCAAACGTAGATACCGCATGAGCGATCGAAAAGTAGGCCGGTGAAGAACTGCTCAATCGCGACTCGTGCAGTTCCTTTCCATAGTGGGTGATTAGCTGTCGGCACGTAAACATGCCGAAGTGCGCATTCAAAAGTTGTGGTAACAATAGCCAGAAACGGCAGAAAAAAGACGGAATTTCATATTTTGCGTGAGTAAACTCATTACACATCTTATCATGTATTCAAATATTCGATTTATACGTAAAAACCATTAAAAAACAATTATTTTAATCATAAATTAGTTTGGTAGTATATCAATGGTACTACTGAATTTACACACCACTTTTTTCTTTTTGATCGGTACAGGTGTAGGTATCGATGAACATTGTAATGTCAACTTTCTTACAAGCACACTTTAATTATATTCTTGCTCGTCAAATAAAAAGTTTCTTAACATGCCGTATCGTCAATTGGCGCCGTGCCTAATTGTCAAATTTGTTCATGATTATGATTTTGTAGTTGAAAATAATGCAGCACTGGCAATATGAAAACCAAGCACAAACACGCTTATAAATCCTTATAGAACCAGCCCACATAGCATAACTATAAAATACTATATATGAGCAACCGGTTTATCGCGCGGAACTGTCCAAAATTCGATAAAACATATTGTATTTTGACAATTCTCATTGATAAACCGCTTTATCATATCGTGTTTTATTGATTATTCTACGGGGGCAGGGCAATAATAGGACATTACGATATAAGTGCGTTATCGTGGTTATAGCTCACGAGGCAGAATTTTAGCCCGGGCTGAAGGCGAGGGCGTAATAGAGCCTAGTGTGTATAACCAATTTACGCACGTATATAGTACGACGTTTTCCAACACACTTGTGAGGAAAAATACTTAATAAACTGAATTTTTTGATTAAATAACACAAATAATTGTTAATTTGTAGACAAAACTAAATAATGGTATGAAAATAATCATTTGAAAAATCTATGTAGTACGTTGATGTCTTTTATATTATCGCTAGCTTTTAAAAAATAACACTATAATGCAAATAGTGCGGTTATCGATCTACATAAATAACCGCACTATTTGCGTTATAAATAAATGAGCTGCTTTATGTATCTAAAACCGGTGAGATTAGGTGCACTTTACGAGCAAGTGTGTTGAAATATAATGTTCAGTCCTTGCCTTTGGTGGTTGATAAACCCCTAAGCCACTATATAGTTTCAATTTTTTATCATGTGACAAAAAGAAAAATAAATTTTTAACAAATAATTTTGAGGATACCTTTAATAAATTCTCTTCATTTAAAAAACTTCAACGAGTGTTTGCTTGGTGTTGTCGTTTCATTAATAATTTAAAATCTAAATCAAAACCTACAAACGGTCAAATTAAACCTCTACGCACTTGTGAATTAAAACAAGCGCATGGTATTATAATTCGTGTTGTTCAAGCGAATCATTTTAAATCAGAAATGTCAATCTTATGTAAACAAGATTACGTAGCCTCCCTGCGTAAACTTTCGCCTTTTATTGACTCCGAGGGTTTTCTCAGAGTGGGGGGTAGGATATCACAAGCTGACCTGCCTTATAATACTAAGCACCCATATTTGCTTCCTAACAAATGTCACGTGACAAATTTAATTATTGAATCTTATCACAAACTTTATTTACATACTGGACCACGTACGTTACATGGACTATTATGTAGGTCTTACTGGATTATAAATGCTCGCAATCTTATCCGTTCCGTGCTTTCTAAATGCATTAGTTGTTTTAAATTTAAACCTGCTTCTACTCAACCTAACATGGGCTTATTACCAGCTGCTCGCGTAAAACCTAAAAAAGTTTTCGAGCATGTCGGTTGTGATATAGGTGGCCCGTTTTATATAAAAGAAAGCCTTCGACGTAACGCTAAAGTTTACAAGGCATACTTGTGTTTATTCGTATGCTTTTCGACAAAGGCAGTACACCTCGAGGTACTAACTGATTTATCATGTGAATGTTTCTTGGCATGTTTTGACCGTTTCGTAGCTCGTCGTGGTCTTTGTACATGTTTATATTCAGACTGCGGGACAAATTTTGTTGCTGCAGCCAAACATTTAAAAAATGTTATTCAATTTCTGAATAGTCAAGAAATACAGGATGATATTCTTAACGGCTTAACATCTCGTCAAGTAGAATGGAGAACTAATCCTCCAAATGCAGCTTCTATGGGCGGTCTGTGGGAAGCTGGCATAAAATCAGCCAAGCATCACCTATACCGCGCTATAGGTGATAAAGCTTTGACATATGAGGAGCTAAATACTATATTTCATCGGATTGAAGCGGTGATGAATTCACGCCCACTTTGTTCAATATCTGACAATCCAAATGAATTCGAGGCACTTACTGCAGGTCATTTTTTAGTAGGCCACAATTTGTTTAGCGTGCCAGAACACGATATTCTAGACGTTCCTCTGAACAGATTGTCACGATGGCAATCCGTTCAGAAGGCATCGCAGTCTTTTTGGAAGCGTTGGTCAGCTGACTACATTCACACACTTCAACAAAGAGCGAAATGGTACTCTTCCGTGCCCAACCTCAAAGTCGGAGATCTTGTTTTGTTAAAATCGAACTTGACACGACCACTGCAGTGGCCACTTGGTAGGGTTGAGTCCATCCATCCAGGAGTGGATGATGTAGTTCGTGTTGTTACTGTGCGCACCAAAAATGGTATCTTTAAAAGACCAGTAAATAAGGTCTGCCCTTTACCTTATAAAAATTAAATCGATATTTTTTATTTTAATTAAAATTAGCCTTGCTTTTAATAATGTATGTAAGGTAACATATTTACAATAGATTGGTACTTAGGTTATTTACACAATATTTACATAATATTCACACTTTCTTATAGGTATATACTATACAGGGTGTTAATTCACTTATTCATTTTGCTTAGTTTTAATCTGTATTTAACATTTAAGATGTGTATGTATTTAGTAAAGGAAAATCATCACGATGATTTTAGTGGGGGGTATGTTCAGTCCTTGCCTTTGGTGGTTGATAAACCCCTAAGCCACTAATTTTTTCATGCATTATCGTGTTTGGTTCGACGCTGGCAACACCGGCGCCGCGACCTAAATCAGTTCGATTCGACTCGCCGCGGACGCAAGAACAAACGTTTTGTCGTGCCTCTTTGTGGTGGTAAATTAAGGCTCCTCCGGACGTTCCTGAGTACCTAATTTAAGTGTCGATCATCATCAGTGCCGTGCACAAAGGAAATACCAAAATTCTGCCCAAACCGGACATTTTCAACCAACATAGCAGCCTGATACGCCGCGCGTGCTCAGAGGTCAGAGTTCGAAGCTCGGTCCATCTCGAGGGTGCTGGACAGGTTAGTGGTTCTCTTATTAGTCACCTAGGGCAGGATTGAACTCTTAAAATTTACAGTCCACACACTTATTATAAATTGTTACTACACAACATATAATTTATCAAAATTTGTGTAATATTACTGTGATTTCCTAACTAAATCACGCGAAACGCAATCACGAACGTGTATGAACCTAGTGTACCTAGGATTTCTGTAAAAAAGAAATAAATTTCGATTACATATAAATAATTCCCTTAATTAGATAGGAGTGTTATAAAGAATTATACATTTAAGGAGCAGTGTTAGCTGTAATGTGATCATGTGACAGATTTTGTCAGATGTAAAGCCAGTGATGCAAGTATGCGCCTGTGCGCTGTACTCTGACATCGACCGCGCACGACACTGCAGAGTGCACACCTGCCTTTCCGGGAACACCTGCCCGACAGATGCTCGAGAAACCCGCACAAAACCATGGCAAAGGGCACTCGTTCGTGTTTTTTTTCTACAAATTCCATTCTAGCACAAAAAGTAGGTAGGTAGTTGGAAATTACGTAACGTTGACGGACCAACCAATTTATTGGCCGATAAAAATAACAGCTCTCTACAGAGCACGCGTCATCCAGCTGCCATCTTCGGCTTCACCTACTTTGATAAAAAAACAATCAGTTTAAACCGATTTCAAAAATTAAGACGTATTTTTGCCCGTTTAATTTTCTTATGCATTTTCTCCAATATTTTCTGCACAAAAGTCAATGTCTATTCTGGTAGTGAGTTATCGTAATGGCGCTTGTACATACGGTTCGACACGGTTGTTTTCTTAATTGTGTTGGTTCAATCAATGTAACAGAAATCAATCAATCTTATTGGAGAGGTTTTTTTTATTGCTACTAAGTTGGCAAACCAGCAAACTGCCCACCTGATGGTAAGTGGTAACAGTCACCTATAAAACATGTGGCTCGTGTGAGATTCGCAGTAAAACTAGGTGCAACCCGTCCACAAGAACCACAGTGTACATCAGATGAATAGTCACGGTACCCAGTAATTTCACTGCCATAACTGACCCTTCAAACTGGAACAGAACAATGCAAGCACTGCTGTAAGAGTAAGACGGAGTAATGCAAGCACTGCTGCTTTGACATTGGTTAGAGACGGAGGTACCCATGCAGAGTGCAGACGACCCTGGTACAGAGTCCCTCCGGTATAAGATCATTAAATTTTCCCATAATGATTAATCGATCTTAAGGAAAATAGAAAGTGTACATGTCATAGTTTTTTACGCGTTACGAATATCAAAAGCCTATCTTCTGCTCGTCTTCCTGTGAGACTTGTGACAGGTAGGTGGGGAACGAAATTCGGACAAGCAGCAGGCCTAGTACGGCGCGGGACTACAGAAGATAAAGTGACTAACCCTCGTCCCGTCTCGCTTCATTATTATATGAGGAAGCGAGAAGAAACAAATGTTATCTTGTCCCGTTTTGTCCACGGTCCGCGCTGTGGCCACTGGGCGTGTTCGTGACGCGCGTATCGCGACAACATTGTGCGGTTCGTCGACCGCTTAACACCACTTTCCGCTTTCGGCGATGCATGACCGATGATGCCAAATTTAAGTAGCGCCCATCATTTCTGTCTGGGCAAATTCGCCTTTGTCAATTTGTCGGTTGATTCAATTCTTCGTGTGGTTAGATTGACTGATGATTTTATATTAATTGTGAATGTAGGTAGGTTAAATAAACGTCCCGAATAAACTTTCCGTGTGTGACAAAGTGGTGCAAAACTGGAGGATCGGTCTAAGTGGCGAGCCTTGGGATATGCTTATGTTCATCAGTGCTTTGTCCAGACTGCTGCATTAGGCTGATGGTGAGTGGCAAAGTTGATCAAAGGCTCTAGTTAGTCCCATCAGATTTTATGCAAATGTTAAACATATTTACGTTGTGATGTTCATTGTCAAGCTACAACGCTTTTTCGTTCTTAATACCTATTTAATTTCCATTTGAAAGTGATAAAAGCAAGCTTTAACCTTCAGTGTGAATCTATTCCAAGCTCTAACAAGTCTGTCGCGGTATTATTTGGCAGTTCAGCAAGGAAAGGTTAATGACCTTTTGAGATATGTGCCAATCTGCAAACCAGTCGTCCCCTTTGTACGAGAAATTGCTTAGCTGATTAGTGTACTTCAGATAAAATGGCAGAGAATTAGATAAATATCTCTGGGGCTTTAAGGCAGATTTATATTGGTTAAGTGACTGACGCCAGGAGATTTCAATGCCAGTGCTGACCAGACTGGCATCGTGTAAACTACATCGTGATAACCACCTACAACATTCGTCAATATTGGATCATCAAAAAGTTGATGCACGAATAAATCGTGCCTCAGATGCGTATACATAAAAATGACAAAAGCAATTTTATTGATGCGCTATCGAGACACGATTATTCCACTAATGTTATCAGAATTGAGGCCCTGGTAAAAAGACGAATGCATCTGCGATACAAGTCAGTCAGTATTCCAATGTAAATACGCCTTTAACTTTTGGCCCAAAGACAAGATAGATAGCTTTTTCCTACTAATTATGACATTGAGGATAAAACATTTCTGAATCTAAATAAAAGGTTATTATTAGTTTTGCAGAAAATATCGGCGGCAAAATATGGAATTCTTGTCGTGAAACCACACCGTTTTTCTCTAGGGACAAACAAACTAAAAACAAACGCACGAATAAAAAAAAAACTAAAAATACAATGTCCTCCAACCCGACTTTATAACACTGGGACGGGTTAGTACTACGAGTAGATAGCATGATTACAAAGCTATTCTTTGGTCAGTGCTAAATTTAACGGGTATCGTCGTAACATTATGAGAGTGTCGAAAATATAGTATTTATGGGAAATGCGAAAGCGCATAAACTAAAACGTGAAAATGAATGAAGTGAACGTAATTAATGTATACATGTACATTACTTTATGTATACACACGTACATATTGAGAGAGGTTACATAAGATTATGAGATACCATAATGAGATAGAATGCTGTGAAAAATATTACTGCTTTTGGTCTGCCATAATGTAGTTTAGGACCAAAATGACAGAGCTCCTGAAACTATGATTGTGTGACTTTGTTATCTTTCAAAAGTTTGTTACGAATTTCGTTTGTCCCTTTTAATCAAATTAGAGCAAGGAATACCAAGATCATTTTCTTTGAGTATGTCTTGCATTCTTTGTCTGTTCGCTCCATTCGCAGTGTTTTGTCATCGAGTTATGACGTCACAAATTAATTTTCTTTTTACAATGTGGGGTGGTTGGCTTCTATCGAACGGTTAGCGCAGAGCGAAGCGAGCGCTAACGCCCTAATGTCTATTGTGTTGTTTTGTCTAGTAATAATTTCCTCAGTCAACCAAATTGCAGCATTGTCTGCCGTCTGATGGAAAGGTCACCTTTAATTCCAATACAATTGTTAGAGTACTACGTAGGTGGGTGCGTCAATGACATTGGTCTCTCTTTGCGGTTTGTCTTATTTCACGGGACTTTTTTTTTATTATAATCGTGCCGAGAATATATATGTATTGCTGTTACCGTTAGTATGTTTACTTGGACTTTATGCCAAAATAGGTTATTAACCTGCTGTTTTGATATCACATCGAGGAATTGCATGCAATCTGTAGATGACCTTTAAACGGACCTAAAAAATGTTCAATGTTAATTTCTATGTTTCCACAGATGCTGCATTTGCGGTACGTAACTCAGGATCATAAAAACTAAGTCTCCATAGTAAATATTGAGTTAAAAATATTATCTATACAACCGAAAATCTATATGAGCGATTATTACATTTTTTATAGCACGACTCGCACATAATCGTTATTTCTTTCATGTGCATGAGCAACACCGTAGAAGAATGATTTGAAAATGTGTAATAACATGGTTATCGGACTGGAAAGTACACTACTGATGTGAATCATCGCAATTTCATACTTTATGTACGCGTTCTGATTGATTTAGTTTAGATGCCATGTCTGAACTCTGAACTACGGGTGAGATTTGACGTAGGCGATTTGTCTTCTAGTTTCAACTCTTTGAACAGGGAGGCTGTCCTCTGTGAATGAGGATTGACCTATGCCATCCGTCGCAGGCCATTTGGGCTTAGAATAAGGCTATTTCACCGGACAGTTTTCGGACGGGTGTCTGGCAGATATCGTGATCATTACTTAAGCTGAAAGACGCTTACTGTTTGGACATATCCCTTTCCGATGATTTTCAAACCGACCAGTCCTGCGGCTGTCTGGCTTTGGCTATAAAGCTATCCGGCGACTACACGCGACCTTCACCAGGATCATCGTGTCAACCCATTTTGTGAGAACTCCTATCAATCCACCTAGCATATCATACTTTATCATTTCTGTAGGAGTGTGGTATTAGCAGCGTTTAATCACACCTTTAAATGGAACCACGTTCCAAGTTTCTATCTTGAATCATTCGTCTGTCAGCGAGCTGCAGTCGAGCGTCTCGTTTGCACCCGATTTTTATTGATTAACGACTTATTTCGACGAAAATCATAACAGTATTGTTCAAAAGTCCTAATATTCTATTGATTTCAATCGAAAACAGAACAACAGAAATTAGATAGAAATTGAGCGCAGACAAATGATTCGAAAATACACCGCTCTGTGTTGTATTGATTCGGATCAGTGGGGCTAGCACGCAGGAGAATCGAAAATCGAATCGAAATCCGAATCGAGGAGTTTGTATGGCAATGTTATTAGTTCTGCTACTCACCGCCGTGGCGCTAATAAAATTGCCATACAAACTCCTCGATTCGGATTTCGATTCTCCTGCGTGCTAGCCCCACGGATCTAATATTTCCGACTCGTACACGCCGTAAAAACTGCCCATCGACCGTTGGCCGACAACTGTTGCTCATAACTAGTTTTAATATCGACTGAACGATTTTTCTAGTAATGACATTGTGCTTTTGTAACGTTTTTTGTGTGAGTGAATGTTAGGATAGTTAAGTATTGCCAGTTCCTATGTCGCCGTGGTGAAAGACTCCTGGTGATTTTTGTTTCCACATTCTTTCTTCTACCAAGAATACTCAAGACATCAAGATCTTCCTCGTTAAAACAATGATATTATTGCGGTAGCACATCCTTATTCTTATACATAAATACTAAAGTTCTTCATTAGAAAATCTCTTTAAATGTTCATGACAGCACATTTTAACAACGACCATGTTTGCATTGTTTGTAACGATAAAACCCGTTTTCCAGACTTTTCTGAGACGTCATATCTTTCCAGCAGCGTTTACACCATTAACCCAAATTGTTTTCATTGCCAGTGTCTTTATATTTTAAACGGTCATTCTGTTTGAGCAAATTCGTGTTGCTCATGTTCTAATAGGTCGTATTTTAAAAGATACGAGCAATCATTACCTGTGCGTGAGTTTTTGTCTAGTTACGTTTCAAACGGTCTGGAATTTTGTCCTTTCCTTTCCCAATTTCATGTCATCATATTCCTGTTAAAAAAAACCTATTTAATCGCTATTATGAAATCTCGTATCGACTCAAGGTGTGTAATTAATTGTAGAAAATAGAAAACCAACAAAATTTCGAAAACTGAAATTAAAACAAAACAAGTAAGTAACATGAAAAACATTCAATAATGTTAAAACACAAAACAAGTAACATGAAAAACATTCAATAATGTTTTATCAATGGGAAACAAAACTACTAGGATAGACCAGTGGCGGATGAGGTAGAAAGTGTCCATGATACTCTCGAGATCGTGACCGTGCGAACGGTGAAAGTGCAGCAAGGGATCTGATATATTTATTACATAATAATCTTATTGTTATTGTAACAATGACTATATTTGTTGTTACAGTTGTTAGGTGTTAAACAGTTGTTAGGCCACGGAAACGTAACGTAATTGATGTACCTGACATAACGTTTTTGTTGTTTCGCTAGTCGCGAAACTACATAATATGTAATAGGAAAGTTGAGATTGTCAATTTTGGACACTGATCAGAACAACATAATAATATCGTAGTATTTGGTGGTAGTAAGTAGTAGTTGCCGTTCACACCCTTCAAGGTTGCTTGTATTCTCTGTGTGTAAACGATTGCGGGGGGGTCAATGAATTTTAATTAATTTATCAGTCGTAATTAATCGGATAACTAAACTAGTTCTTAGTTGATTATGAAGTATTTCGTTTCAAGCGTAGCCTAGTACTTGATTTGCAATAAAAATTGAAATTATTTGTTCTCCTATGCGTTTCCTATTATAAACGCGAAAGTTGTTTATCTTGTCAGGATGGGTATAATAATATGTCTTTGTTACTCCTTCGCGCAAAACTTTTAAACGGATTTAAAAAAAAAAATGATATGACAGTCTACCTGAGTGTTGATATGTCACCCACTTGTGACATAAGATGTCTAGACACAGTATTTAGTAATTTCACTGTTGACCATGTATCCATATTATTAATATTATAAATGGGAAGGTGTATGTGTGTGTTTGTTTGTCCGTCTTTCACGGCAAAACGGAGCTATGAATTAACGTGATTTTTTAAGTGGAGATAGTTGAAGGGATGGAGAGTGACATAGGCTACTTTTTGTCCCTTTCTAACCCCCCACTTCCCTAAAATGGGGGGTGGAAGTTTGTATGGAGCATTCCGCAATTTTTAAGGTAGAAAGCTAAAAATTGGTATGCGGACTATTTGTGACTAACAATAAAATCGTGCATCATTTTTTTTTTAATCTGCCCCCAACCCCTTAAAAGAGGGGGTGAAATTTTATATGGGACTTTTCGCAGTTTTCAAGGTAGGAAGCTAAAAATCGGTACACAAACTCTTGGTTACCAACGAAAAATACCTGCTTTATTTTTTTTTGGAAATCTTCCGTGTTATCTCGAATTTATCGCGAGCGAAGCCACGGGCAAAAGCTAGTAAAAAATAAATGGGAGAAGAAAGATACGGTGACTTCATCAAAATGTTTCAAGTAAATGTAGACCATTAAGCTGTGAAATGTTTACTTTAAGAACTGCAATCGATCGCTCGCTGTTTGTAAAAAAACCTAAGCTTGCAAATAGGGGGATTCATTTCAATCGATTGGGTTGCCTCACCGTGAAAATAATCCTACAGGAATTTTTCTTTACAACATATTGAAACAGAACCATATATTACACATATTTATTACATTCCGTTGTTTGGCACAATAGTATAATATTGTACATTTGCTTTGTTGTGTGTAGAGAACACTATTTCAATTTTCTACTCGGAGTTGTTGCCTCCCGATTAAAAAGAGATTCCTTGCTATCACTCATACAACACTATTTATCGGCAAACTAGTTCTCAATCGAGATGGATCGCAACAAATGTGTTACATCATTGTTTTGGTGGAATTCAAGGTCGATTTGGATAATAGTATCAGAAGACCTGAGGGCTTATTCCGCAAATAATTCTTATACCAAACCAGTTAATGTTACATTCCCACCTAACCTACCTACCATCCTTTTTTTTTTTTTTTTTTTTTGAGGCGGGGGAATCTCTTTACGATTCAACAAGGGGCTGAAAGCTGACAAAGCCGCCCCAAGGATATGCCATTGGACTCGGGTTACCTGGGTAACCCCATACCTGGCTAAACCACCCTCCAGAGCAACTTCTACCTCCGTAGAGACACACTCGGGATCGGCGTTAGCCATTCCCCGAGTGCGCCCCCTGGATTGTAGGCCTGACGCAAGCGCCAGGACTTACCTCTACGGGGGGGTCGACAAGTGCAATAATTCGACCCCCCAGACGGGCAGGCCAGGGGTAGAAAAGTGTCTCCCGACCGGTTGTCGGCCGGCCGGGCCATTTCATCCCCAGCTTGCTTAGGGGAGTTGGTGGCGCGCGTCCAGGAACGCGCGCCTCCTCCTACCCAACCGCCTGCGCCGGAGCGGTGCGGCGAGAGGGTCAACCTCTCGCGCCCGCTCCGCTGCCTCCTTCTGCGAGATCACTTCCTCGCAGAAGGAGGCGACAGCCTCCCACGCCGTCGCGCTGGTCAGCATCTCGCGTGCGACGTTGGCCAGCACGACGGGCGCACCCCTACCTAGGCCCAGCGCGAGGGCTAATGCGTCGCGCTGGGGTCGCCAGGCCGGGCACTCCGAGAGGGTGTGTCCGGCCGTGTCGTCGGGAGCGCCGCAGTGGTGGCACTGCGGCGTCTCCTCCCTCCGTGCGACATGGTGCAGATAATGGCCGAAGCAGCCGTGCCCGGTCATCATCTGCACCATCCGGTAGGTGAGGCTGCCCTGCTGGCGCCCAACCCACTCCTCCAACACTGGACGAACGGCCTCGATCGTCCAGTGGCCGGCAGCTGGGTGGGCGAGCGTCTCGGCCCACTGGCGGAGAGCCTCCCTCTGCGCCAGGAGCCTTGTGCACGCCACCTCCTGCGGGAGGGGGCGCTCCCCCCGACTCCTCGCTGCCACCCGATGTCGGTGCACGGCCGCAAGGACGCGTGCCTCGACATCCCACGGAGGCGAGCCCGCTAGAACGCAGGCCGCCCCGTGAGAGACCGTGCGGTAGGCCCGCACGGCCCGGGTGGCAATGACCCTCTGCGGCCTACGCAGGAGGGCCACCGTTCGGGGGGCGAGACGCTCCGCCCAAATCGGGGCTCCGTACAGCGCCATCGACTTTATCACCGTCTGATAAAGTCGACGGCTCGCTGCGCCTGGTCCCCCCACGTTGGGGAGGACCCGTCCGAGGGCTGCCGCGGCGGCACACAGCCTTGGGGCGAGGAGCTTAAAGTGCTCCCCGAAATCCCATCGGGGGTCCAGCACCAGACCGAGATACTTCATCGAGCTCTCGATCTGGACTTGCACCCCCTCTACTCGGACACGGAGCCCCGCCTGGGGTCTGCGGCGACGCGGCGGCCTGAACGAAATGGCCGTCGTCTTCTCGACGGCCACGTCCAGCCCGAGGAGGCGGATGCGCCGGACGACCATCGTCGCGCCGACCGACGCCAGGTGGACCGCCTCCTCGTACGTGCGCCCCTTCGCCGCGACAAGGGTGTCGTCGGCGAAGCAGACAACCTCCATGTTCGGCAGGAGGTTGCCCCGCAGAACCCAGTTGTACCCCAGGTTCCAGAGCAGAGGGCCCAGCACGGAACCCTGGGGTACTCCCGCCGCCATCGGCCACCTGTGGACGCGACCGTCCGCCCCCTCATACACGATTTCCCTCCCGCGGAGGTAATCGGTGATGAGGGAGCGGAGGTAGAGGGGCACTCCATGAAAACGCAGTGCCTCCTCTATGCATTCGTGGGGGAGGCTGTTGAATGCGTTGCGGATGTCTAATGACACCGCAACGACAACCTCCCCCGCCGACGTGGCCCCCTCAGTCCACCTCTTGAGGTGGGCCACGGCATCCACGGTGGACCGGCCGGTGCGGAAACCGAACTGGCACTCAGCCAAGTCCGGTCCCGGGCCCTCCAGATGCTCCACGAGCCGGGAAGCGAGAATTTTCTCAAAAAACTTCCCGGCCTCGTCGAGCAGCACCACCGGCCTGTACCCCGACGGGGCATCGGCGGGGCGATTCGGCTTCCGCAGAAGGCAGAGTCGCCCCACCTTCCAGCACTGAGGGAAAAGGCCCGAGGCGATGCTCGTATTGAGCACCGCCCGGAACCACTCCTCCAGGGGGCCCAGTGCCAGGCACAGGACCCTCGCTGGCACCCCGTCCGGTCCCGGCGCCTTCCCCTTCCCCTTGCGCCGGAACCGCTCCCTCACCGCGTCGAACTCGAGGTCCGACACGGGAGGGCCCGCTTGCTCCACTTCGAGGGAGGCGCTGGGGGCGACCATCCTCGGGGGCTCGAAGGGTCCAGGGTCGGGGAAGAGCGACCCTAGAACCCTCTGTACAAGCCCCTCGTCCAACTGGTGTATCGGGGGAGCACCGTTTTGGTACTTCCCTCTCACCAGTCGGTACGGCCGTCCCCAGGGGTCGGAGTCGAGGAGCTCTATAAAAGAGTTCCACGACTCCGTTTTGGCCCTCGAGATCTCCGTCTTGAGGGCCTTATTCGCCTCCCTGTACGCCCGACGCAGGGTTTCCTCTTCGTCGGGCGTCCTCCTGGTGGCGCGCCTTCTGCACCGCAGGTAGGCGCGCCTCGCCCTACAACTGGTGGCGCGCAGATCCGCGATGGTCTGCGACCACCAGTATACCTGCCGCTTGCGGGCGGCAGGTTTCGCCCGCGGCATGGCGGCGTCGCAGACGACTCTCAGGTCCTCTGCGAAGTGCACCGCCATGCCGTTAGCGTCGCCGGCGAGGTGCGGGGGCAGCTCAGACCACTCCCGCACCATCGCCGCCTCCAGCGCCACGTCGGGCTGGAGGTGCGTCACCGCCCACCGGCGGAAGGCGGCACCCGTCCCCGCTGGAGACGTGGAGGCGTGCGAGGGGGAGACCGAATATCGGACGTACCGGTGGTCCGACATGGTCTCCTCCTCTGCCTCCACTCTCCAGTCCCTCACCCTTGCGGCGAGGGGTACGGTGGCTAGGGTCACGTCGACGATCGACGAACCCTGCCACCGCACGCACGTCGGGGTGGTCCCTCGGTTGAGGACGTCGAGGCCCAGGCTCGTGGCCCAGGACTCGACCAAACGACCCCTGACGTCCGTGGCGGGCGAGCCCCACACGCGCGACTTCGCGTTGAGGTCGCCCGCCACCAAAACTTGCAGGGGCGCCGCCCTCCTTACCACCCCCTCGACCGCAGTCAGGTAGGCCTCGAAGTCTGCCCGACTGCGGTTCGGGGAGAAGTAGGTGGACACCACCACCACTTCTCCCCACTTGACGGCCACGTAACCCGGCCCCCTCTCTCGAACCGAGATGAGGGGGGCCGAGCTGGTGGGCGGCACCACAACGGCCGCCAAACCGTCGGTGGACTCAGCCCACCTCGTGGACTGAGGCACCGCGTACGGCTCGGCGACCACCGCCAGGTCTATCTGCCACTGCGCCATCGACTGGCACAGGAGATCCTGTGCCGCGGCGCAGTGGTTGATATTGGCTTGGAGGAGATTCCCTGTGGACCTACTGGCCATTGGCGATGTCCATGGAAATCTCCTCCCTGGCGGACAGTGTTGCCCGCCCGGTAGCCGCCACTGTGACAGCCCTCGGCATCAGTCTTCCCCTCACCGGCGGGGGGTTGCAACTGAGGCCCCCCATCCGGTGAGTGGAAGGCTTGCCGGCGTCGGCGCACACGGCGCACTTTATCTGCCCCTGGCAGGTGGCGGCTGCGTGCCCCTCCGAACCGCAGCGGAAGCAGAGCGCGCTGCGGTCCTTGGCGGAGGGGCACCGCTGCACAGGGTGACCGATCCCCATGCAGCGGAAGCAGCGCATGGGGCGCTGCTCCAGCAGGCGGATGGAGGCGTTGCTCCATCCGACCGTGACTTTGCCAGCGCCTGCGAGGCGTTTGGTCACTTCGATGGGAGCTGACACGTTGGCGGCTCCCATGCCCCTGAGGCCAGGGTGGACAGTGCCCACCCTGATTGCAGAGCGGGGGCACTCCGCCAACGCGGCCAAGGCCTCGCATACCTCCGCTGCGGTCACCGAGTCATCCAGTCCGGTGACTCGAATGTCCGCAGTCTTGGTCGGACGCACCACCTTGGCGGCGTCGCCGAGTACCCCCGCTATGCGTGTGGCGAGCGCGTCAGCCTGCACCGGCGAAGTGCCCTTCGGGAGCTCCATGATCCGAGCTCCCGTCACCCCAGTCCGGAACGTGGGGCTCCCCACAATTCCCATCTCCCCCAGCTTGATGCTGCCTTTCGCCGTTGCAATGGCGGCGGCGTATGTGGCGCCTTTTGCCACCGCTTCGGACGACAGGCTAATCACCACCGCCAGAGTCTTGGGTGCCTTAGGCATCTTCGGCTTTGCGGCGGTGGTTGGGGGTGGAGGGGGCGCGGACTTGACCGGGGCCGTCACCGCAGCCGTCTTGGCTGGCTTCCTGCGCCCCTTCCTTACCACCGTGCTCCAGCCCTCCTTTTCGGGGGGCTTGGAGGTGTCAGGCCTCGAAGGGCCCGCCACCGGCTCAGGAGTCGCGGCTGGAGCCGCCGGGGCCTTCTTCGGCCTTACCTCCCTGGCATTCTTCGGTAGGTTCGCCTCGGGGGCCAGGGTGGTCACTCCCTTCTTCTTCCTACCCCCGCTGGGTGCTGGCGCTGCTTCCGCATCAGCAGCGGGGGGTGCCTGCTTCGCGGGCTGACTCTCAGCAGCCTTGTCGCTAGCCAATGGGGGCCTGTGCGATTTGGCCGGCAAGAGGCGCCCGTCCACCTCCAGGCCATCCAGCCTGGCCGCACACATGTTCCCGAAGAGGGACATCATGTCCGATTGGAACGAGTCCATGAATGACATGAACTCGTCCCGGGTCACGATGTCCCCCTTCGGGGCCTCTGCTGCTGCTGCAGCTGGTACCGCCACTGGCGGTGGGCTCGCCCTCTGGCGTGGGCTCGCCCCCCCTCCCCGCTCCGAGTAGTCTCTTCTTAGGGCCAATAGCTCTGACTGTATTGCGTCGAGCTGCCCTTTCAGCCGGCGGTTGTCGGCCTGTAGGCGGCGAACCTCCTCGGAGGTCTTCCTATCAGCCAGAGTTCTGGCAACCCCGAGGATGGATGTAGAAGCCTCTTTGAGGTCCCTCACGCACGTACCCTTGAGGTTGCCAGACTTCTTGGCAACCTCCGTAATAAGCGAGGCGCTCGCTTCCGCCCTGTGTAGGAGTTCCTCGTTGGTGAGGCCCTCTGGTGAGGGAGGCCTCTCCTTCTTTGAGGTTTTCCCCTTGCCTTTCCCTTTTGGGGGCTTGGGGACGTCTGCTTCAGCCGGGCCTTCCTCCAGCTCTTTACGGGCCTGGGAGAGTCCAGTCGTGTGGAGGTAACAATCTCCCGCGTCATCGGGGGTGCTAACGCCCTTATTCTTCTTGGCCTTTCGGGCCTTGCGCGCAACTTTCGGCAACGGGGTCCTAGCCCTTGCCTCCATTTCGACCTCAGTCTCTACCTCCAGCTCTGAGTCAGTCCCAGAGCTGGCGCTGAAGAACTTGCCCAAGGAGGGCCTCTTCCGGCTCGCCGGCGTTTCCGACCTTAGTACCCATTCTTGGGTCCTGACATCAGTCACACTGGCGTCCACCACCTGAACACTAACTCCCGAAAGGGGCCTCACCATCAGGTCCCTGATTTCAACGTCCGTCGCCTCTGAGGCTTCGGAGACGCTAAAGTTGTCCATAGTGGGACAAAGCTACGGGCCTAGCCCGTGACACACAAAATTGTACAAATGAGCAATACACAAATATACAACTTAAAGATAAAACTTAACCTACCTTAAAATTAAGCACTCTAGTGTTTGTAACTTAAAAACTACGCCACTAGGGTCCACAAAATTGTCCTTACAACTACCTTATAGACTAACACTTACGGTCTATATGGAGTCTTGATGCGCACGATGCGGCCGCACTGCAGTCCTGTTTGCACAGCAGCGCACACACGATACAGCACCACACCACACAAAACACCGCGTTCGCCCGACGCAAAAGCGCCGGGGTCGCCACCACACTGCACAGCACTATTAGGCACCGGAAGTGCCAACACCAGCACGGAGAACCGGGACCAGGACCGACGAGACCGGGACCAGGACCGGCGGGACCAAGACCGGCGGGACCAGGACCGGCGGGACCAGGACCAGCGAGACCGGGACCAGGGCCAGGACCGGCGGGACCGGGACCGGCGAGACCGGGGCCAGGACCGGCGGGACCGGGACCGGCGAGACCGGGGCCAGGACCGGTAGAACCGGGACCAGGACCGGCGAGACCGGGGCCAGGACCAGGACCAACGCTTGGCCCGTTCTTCCTATCTTCGGCGAGATCAACACTTGTCGAAGTTGTAAGGACACTAGCACTTCACTTTACGTGTTCGCCACGACACTTAGTTTGTGTTCGGGGGTCTCACAACAAAACCACACCAATTTTATCAACTGGTCCGGGACCAGGACCAGCAAGACCGGGGCCGGGACCAACGGGACCAGGACCGGCGAGACCGGCGGGACCAGCGGAACCGGGGCCGAGACCGGTGAGACCGGGGCCGGGACCGACGGGACCAGGACCGGCGAGACCGGCGGGACCAGCGGGACCAACGGGACCGGGCCGAGACCGGCGGGACCGGGACCAGGACCGGCGGGACCAGGACCGGTGAGACCGACACTTGCAATCTATTGCATACGACCGACGAAGCGTCTCGGTGGGCGCGTGTGCTCTCGACGGCGTCCAGAGCGCGAATCAACCTACCTACCATCCTAGAGTATAGATTGTCTTTCAAATGTTCGGTGACGGTATATAAAGGGGCGTTAAGATTGTTTCATCGCAATGATTCAGTTTGGTTCACTTTTTGCAGAATCGACCCTCTGAATCGTCTCGAGAATCATTCGAAACATTCCGCCGGTGCACGTCGTCGACTCGGTGCCGGTGCTCGTCAAACTTCCGTTGCTCTTACATTCCCACATTTGGCGACTTGCGACAAACCGGATGCGTCGTGGTTTTTTTTATCGCAACGTGTCTCGATTGCCGAATGCTTACTACTCCCGCCCGAGTCATCGCCGTGACGTGTTCGTAGTAATTCTCAGAATAAATGACTATTAAGCAATCTGTTGGGATTCTCAACTGGTTAATGTTTTGATTCGCGTCCATTCTGATTGGTGACTTGCTATCATTTCATTTGTCGAAGCTATCGGAATTTAATTTCCGAATGTTTCTTCGAATTTGAAATTGGAATACATTGACCACGTAACTTGCAATAAATACCCCTTCTCCAAGTGATCATCATTCGAGCTCCTTTTCTATAATGGCGGTAAGGGCGTCCTTCAACTTTCTCCATTCCTGTTTTAACTTTAAGGTACACACAGCAACACGCTAGGCTTTACATGTTGACCTTGAGACCGCCCTTATGTCGCTTGTAATAGCGGCGGCTTTCGTAATGCAAATAAAAACTTGACGTACCTATTTCTGACTGTACATTGATCCCGTTTGTGCCCAACATTCTAAAGCCCATCACACACAGTGAAGATAATATATATTATAGCATCTAATATAAAAATATATTATCTTAAAGGACCACACACAGCTAAGATACGATAATATATCAGACCCCCTAGACAAGATGCCTTTCGATAATCGCAAACGCAATCGCTAGAAGGAAAATGTATGCGATTTGACATAAGCCCTCGTTTAGCTTTCGAGTGCAATTGTCAAATCTCATACATTATCCATTTAGCGATTGCGTTTGCGATTATCGAAAGGCATCTTGTCTAGGGGGGCAGGTCGTCTGATGACGAATGAGACAGTGAATTTCATCATATATGTATTGCGTCGAGAAGAAAAAAGCGTAAAATCTGGGAAGAGGACCATTCAAGAACCAAAAAACAGCGCTAGATAGAACATACTGTAGTTTATCTTAAGATAAATATCGCCGAGTATATTAATATATATTTCAATATCTTAAGATATCGTTGCTAGGTTAAGATATCTTTCACATATCGCTCAGTATCTTAAGATACTGTAATGTAAAATATATATTATATTAACTGTGTGTGGTGATCCATTAAAATGTAGGGTTAGCGATACGTCGCAGATAAGATATATTTTATAGTATCTTCATTGTGTGTGATGGGCTTAAACGGTGTCGTCCTTACACCGCACCTATGGTCGTACGGTGTCCATTCCAGGATAGTTTTGCATCACGAGTCCGGCTATAATGTCCATCCCATTGCCACTTGAGCTTTGCTGCACGGTGTGTGATATCGGAGATCTGACTCCGTTTTATCGGGAAATGTTCATTCTATTTCTGAAATAAAACAAATTATATTTAAATTTTTGATGAATAGCATGACATTAAAAGTTAGTTTATGTGTTTAATTTGATAGTGATGCATTCACTATCAAATTAAACACATAAACTAACAGTTAGAAATACGTGTCTCTAGCAGAGACACAAAATAACAATTAACACCATTTTCCGTACCATTGCGAAATATCGATTCTGCAAGCTTATAAACAACTATACAGTGACATAGTTGACTTTAATTTGGACTCGCTCTGTAGTATTCGAAAGAGAATTATGATGCAGATTTTTTTTCAGTTATTTTTATATTCTGATAAAGAACTAAAAATTAGTTAAATATCATGTCGAATTTACCAATAATTGTTTCTTAAACCTAATTATAACACTTAATTGAATGTATATTATTGTAAGAATTGATGTAAACAAACGTTGGTAAAACTAAATAAATAAGATGTGTAATTTAATTTCAAAGTACCTAATATGCAGTTAATGTTGTACAGTCGGAAAAAAAGTGGTTTACCACCCTAAGGTTGGAATTCAGTTTCGTGTCATGAAACAACACGGTTGACTTTCTTTTACCGTATTTAACACACCGACAACTATCAAGGTAACCTGACGATATTTTGTTTATATATAAACCTATTAATAGATCACCACAACCTGTGTACTTAGTATAATCAAACAAGTATTTTTTTTCTTCTTCAGTGTGAGTGTAGAATTTTAGTATTATCTAAACTTGAAAAGGACACAAACATAACAATCACATAAAATACCCAATCGTGAATTGGATTTTCCTATCTTTTATTAATAATAACGTTGGTAAACATTCAATGACAGCCTATCTGACTGTATCAAACATTCAAATCTGGCATATCGGTTGGGAAAATTTGTAAAGAAACCATTTGATAACAAATTGGATTACGATACGCAATCGTCACAGCTGCATTGTTTCGCTGAGCTATCTGGGATTGAATCAAGAGATGCGATAGACTTTCAGACAGAGGCGAGACGAGCGGAAGTTTGTGTGAGGCGGAAAAATGGCGGTGACGGGCATATGCAATTAATTGTTGCCGTCACGAGACATGCAGGCTTACTCTTGAACCAACAGTAGCGCCAAATTGGATCCGTATTTTCGGAAAATTAAATAATATTGAGTTTGGATCACCCAAAATCCGCGGATTACGGGGTCAATTTGGAGCCAATCCACGGATTACGGGGTCAATTTGGAGCCAATCCGCGGATTACGGGGTCAATTTGGAGCCAATGCTCAAAAATAAGCGTAGGAAAAATCACAATCTCAATGCCGATCGATCGAAAATGGTTCGAGAGTAGGCCTACATTGCCTTATTCTGCAAGAGTTAACGCATTTGTGGCGTGTCAATAACGCTACAATAGCATCGAATTTTTCGACAGGAATTGTTGGTTATCCGATTACTAACTGACATATTTCTCACTATTGACTTATCAAGAAATTATAATAATAATAAATAGCATCAGGAAAAGCGTATAAAAGCGACGAAATCAGTTTTATTGAAACACTATCAAGACACGATTACAACGTTAAGATTAGCGGAATTAGGCCCCTGCCTAATTCCGTCTAGCGACGAATGCTGTCGCGCTTACGAAAAACGCATTAATTATCTACTTAAATCTACACTAACTGTAGATGAATGGTACGTTTTTGGTAAATAGAATATTAATAATTCGTACATAATGCGTTCTTCGTAAGCGCGACAGAATCGTAGAACGCGCTCATTGCAATGGATCGATTGAAAACTGGAGAATTTCTTATGTCGAACTATAATTGAGCACTCGGCGCCAGACGGATGATTAAAAATGGACCCCTGTCTAGAGCTACCAGACAGAATTCATATACTATAATTCTGACAAAAATCCTGATTTCTAATATAAAGTCCATACATTATGCTAAGAGCCCACATGGTAATTATAAATTGTTTCTTGTGAAATGAAAAGGTTCAAAGTAGAAAAAAAAGAAAGTTTTAGTTTTTATGGTTTTAACTGTGTTGATGATTTACTGCAAAAGTACATAGTTGATTGTCACCAAAGAGAAGAATAGTAAATAAAACTTAAATTTCTACGGTTCGTTTCGCTCTAATGTCAACAACAGTCGCAAAAACCCCGACTGGCGGGGACCAAAAAGTCCTAACATGTCAAGACAAATCCTGACGTCTGGCAACCCTACTCCTTTTTTGTGTATATCATTATGTATACAATTACCTTCGATGTAATATCTTGTTGCTCGGCAGTACACTGAGAATACAAACTGACGGTCGGTTTGTCAGGACTCAGGACGGAACATTGTACTGACTGTCGGCCGAGCACTGCAACAGGCCGCGGCCCAAGCAACTCGTTAGTAATCTCTTTTATCCGTAGCTCCATGTGACAAAGGCATAAATTACAACTATGTACATATTATAGTAGCTGTTTAGGAAGCTAGAGTTATTTCAACCAACTTTAGTTTTTTTTATTTGTCATAAATTGAATGCATCGATAGACGTAATGAATTTTACAAACGGTGTATTTAACTCATTATATAGCAACATTGATGCGGCTCGACAGTTCTATTGACAACTTCATGCTTTTTATTATGACAGGGGGCTACAAATTCTAAATAGACCACACATTATTATATGACCTGTTTAGTAGGCCCACCGTCCACTTCGAACCGAGATGATGACGGAGGGATACATACAGGGGCTTTGACCGCGTGCCCGTAATCACGCCCGTCCTCGCCACACCACATCTCCACCCCTGAATCGGCTTAAATATAAGCGTTCTTTTATTCATGACCACGCTCACGTCGTTTTAAAACCCCATCACTTGAATCTTGAGTAGTAATTGAATTCGGTCCGCTTATACCCGCTATCGTTTTGTTTAGTTATTATACGTACGTACCAATAAATACATAGAACATATCGAGTAATCTTTTTATTAATTAACATGTGGCCCATATGCCTATTATTCATATCAATTTGAGTAGTTATAACTAGTCACTGGAAGTCAAAACTGGCAACAGGCGCGAGACTAAGTGATTTGCCTCCTTACCTCTTTACCAGGATCGCCTGCTTGGGTGCCTCCGTCTTACCTATTTCTGCCGCAAAGCAGCAGTGCTTGCATTGCTTTATTCCGGTGTGAAGGGTAAGATACGGCAGTGAAATTACTGGATACCGTAAAATTATATGTGATGTCACAAGCTGGCAACGTACACTGTGTTTCTTGTGGGGGTTGCAGATTTGGTTAAAAATTCGTTCGTATTACGAATTTGTAACCTCAAAGTAATAAAGTCAGTTCAAAAAGCAATCAACTTTAAAATCGGTCCCATTCAATATTTAGCCGTATCGTCGTATGCCATTAGATGATCGTGAGATTTAGGGCAAAGAGAGGCATACGACAATAATGACTTTAAAAAGTAAATTATGTGTATTTCTTGGTTTTGAATACCTACTTAGATATTGATTTATTAAGTAGTCGGGTTTTAGTTTTTTAATTTCCTTTTTATGATTATTTTGGAAATGTTTGACAAGCAGCAAGTGCGTTTGTTGTTTATCAATTTTAATTGAACGAGACCTTAGTCTCTTAAAAATGCTGCTTATCCAATATAATATCATTTTAACCCTTTTGGCCATATTTCAAAAAGTAAATTCATTAACAGTATTTTATCCAAAACTTGAGCTTGGCAGTAATAGTTGTGTTAGCGACCGATTGCCATATATAAAGAAGTGAAGTGAAGTGATATACCTGTGAATGAAACTAAAGTGTGAATATTTGAATAACTATGCATAGCTCTATGTACCTGTGAATGAAACTAAAGTGTGAATATTTGAATAACTATACATACTCGTAGCTCGATGTCGCACGCAGTGAATAACGTGCATTAGCCTCACATTCACCTAGCCTCCACTGTAATAAACCTAAATCACGAGTGCCTTATTGATCGCGTCTGATATTGTGATAAGTTATCGGTGTCCATTGGGAAGTGGGTCACTTTCTATCTAACATTGACTTATCCTATCTGACCTAAATAACAACTTGGCACTATGCGTACGGCACTATGTGTTCTTGTCCACTTGGCGTAGCTTGGAATGGTAATCCTTGCTGGCAGTTTTAAGAAAGGGAAAGTAATGTAAGCTAGTAGTGAATGCAATCATTCTATTTTGGTAAGATCTAATTTATTGCTCACTTTAGGAATGAAACTAATAGCATCGATAACCAGAGAACGACGCCGATCTGCCGAGCTTATTATGATAGCAAATAATGTTTATTCGACTACTACCTATATCGCAAAAAATCCAATTTTCTATGTTATTATAGCGTTTGTTTCTAGTCGAATTTTGGTGCATAACATCTAATGACGTGCATCAACTAGCAAACAATCTAGTTTCCATATATATACATACCTACGTAACTTATACGTCAATGCATTACGTATATTGGTCATTTTGATTCACTAATTAGTCAATGTATATTTAAACATTGACTTAAGGGTGATCCACACAGATCAGTGAAGTCACAGTTCCAGCACAGTACTGCCACAGTAATAATAATGTCTTATGTGTGTTCATTCAATATATTTAAGTCATAAATATTCCAAGATAATTCAGCCATAGCAGGCCCCCGTCACTCGCGCAATGCAGCGTCATAAATACCTACCGCTAAGTAGCGCGCCGGCGCGCCGACCGGCAGAGGGCCGCCGCCACCCGCCGCGCCGCACGCGAGACTTTATTATCGAATTTTGTAATTTTTTTATTTATTTTTTTTATTATTTTGTTTTTATGGTGTTTTTCCTTTATTTTATTGCTTTTTTGATTATTATGTTAATTTGGTTTTTATTTTTTAACATTTACACTATTTTAAATTTTTAAATATATGCGCACTGCCAATTTAGAAGTAGATTATGAGGAATAATGTAATGATTAACACCAATCATGTATTTTACCATATTCTTGCAAATGAAGTAAGTACTATTATTATTATCATTTTATAAAATTAAAGCACATTTGAGTCAGGGGCTTTCCTCGCAATCACTTTATTAAATTTCATTATAATCCTACGTATATCAATAAAATAATAACATTAAAGTTTTACTTTCACTATTTTGTTTATGTTCTTTGTACAACCCTTAAGTTTTCGCTCGATGACGCAATCACGTGGTGTACGCGGGAATCTCGACTCTCGGCGCGCGTTCATAGAGAACTTTTCTTCTTGCAGCGACTTTTATCTGTCGGTTTTGGCTATTATTATTACAACGATCCGAGCGTTTCTATGGGAGTGATGTATCTGTTACGTAGTAACTATTATCTAATCTGTGGCCATAGTATTTAGTCACTGCTTTATTATGGGAAATTGTCATTTTTTTGTGATCTGGTCAAAAATCGGGATATTTTATAGTCCCGATCATGATTAAATCGGGCTCTCTCAAAATCATGAGTTATTCCGCTCAAATTGGGACACCTGGCAACCCTAATCAGAGCACTGTGTCGTCACGGACATTGACAGGTGTGGTGGTTACGTTCATAGATTATGTATGGAGGAATAATCATGACGGTGGCGGTACTGTGCCAGAACTGTGACTTCACATGTAAGTGGACCATTAATGTTAGTGTACTTAAGGAAACTGAACGATACGTGCGATCGAGTTCGAAAATTATCAAAAGCTCATACCGTACCGTATACGTAGACATTCACTCTGTTTATAAAATGGCTCCAGAAATAATCCAGTGACACGGTGAATAGTATATACACTACAGTGCCCGTGATAAGGCTACCTTAAAGCTGTCTACACACGGTACGTCGGCTTGCGGAGCCATCATCACCGATCCGATTTTTGTGTGTAGGCTTTTATAATGAATTCATGTCATGACAAGACAAGGTGGTTGTGTCCCCGCATACAATTGTCTATGTGTAAAGTGCTTAAGGCAAGGCTATTTTACGAAATCTTACGAACAGATTTGCAGATTACGAACCATATTGCAATACAGTACTGGATCAAAAACTAACCGGTATATCATCGGATCCGTCGTGAAAAATTACGGAATCGTCAACATGGATATTTAAGATTTTTTTACAGTCACAACGCCATTTTTATGTTGTTTTGTTGTTATTTTTTAGTCTACAGTCTAATGTTTGTGTAGTAGAATTCTACATAATTTCTTCAGGAAGCTCAAACATTAATCTTTTCTCGTCAGACTTCGTAAACTGGCCTGGCCTTAAGTGGCGGACTGCGCACGAGTGCATCGAACGCGACCGGTTCCGCCCGCCAGTGATAATTTACCACTAATCTTGACCCACAGCTGTCTCGGACCAGTTTTGTCCAACTCGGACTAGATCAGCGTCAGCGCTATCAATAAAATTCCTACGTGTTGGAAGTGAAGAAGGTTATAGTTTTCGGTTGTAATGTGACGTAGCGTAGAAGTCTTTGTGTTACGGGACAAATACAGTTTTCAAAACGCACTATTTTTACACCTTTTACTACGGGTGGTCCATGTCTGTCCTGTTGTCGTGTGACCGATCGACTTAATGATCAAATTTAGGAGTAAATTTAATTAATGTCAAATAAATTCCCGTTTTTACAGTTTACTAAAGGTAACTAGCTGTGCTCGCAGCTTTGCTTGTGTGTAATTCAGCTTGGTCGTAGTTTGTAGCCTTCCTTCATAAATTCTTTTAGTGTTCGATAGTCCATATCGAACACTAAAATAATTTTTCAATTCGAACCAGTAGTTCCTGAGATTAGTGCGTTCAACCAAACAAACTAAACTCTTCAGCATTGTAATATATGTATTACTAAATATAGATGGTGTATTCGTAAAGTCAATAACCCCCATACCATGGAAGTACGAGAGGCAAAAAAGCGGGAACTGGTATGAAAGGAATACGGTAAAATAAGGTCTCTGAATAAAAATATCAGAGGAAGTCTTTGAATAAAAAAAAAAGAAAAAAAAACCCCACACCTAGAATTATTTTTGGTTATTGTATGTACTTTCTGTGGCGCTGTGGCCTCGGCACTGGACTGTGCTCCGAGTAGAATCGGGAGGCCCGCGATCGATCCTGCCACGTACCAATGTGTTTTTCGTTTCACGAATTTCATATATATGTACATTTATCTGACGCTCCTACGGTGAAAGAAAACATCGTGAGGAAACCTGCATACACCTGCGAAGTAATTCAAAGGTGTATGTGAAGTCAACCAATTCGCACTAGGCCAGCGTGGTTTGACTAAGGCCTAATCGCCCTAACATAACTAGTTAGGGGAGGCTCGTGCCCCTCGGTGGGAACGTATATGAGCTGTGATGATGATGCACTGTCTGTTCCCCTAGTGCGATGGAACAGCTAAAAATTTTTTACAAAAAATAAAACCGACTTCACAACACTAAAAACTTAAAAATAATATAAGAATAGGTACAGACAATCACACTTCTATAGTGAAGTCGGTGCCAAACGATGATCTCCAAGAAAGTGTTAAAATTTGTCACCGACTTCAATATAGAAGTGTGATGTTGTCTGTACCTATTCTTATATTATTTTTAAGTTTCTAGTGTTTTTGAAGTCGGTTTTATTTTTTGTAAAAAAAAATTATTTTTAACTTTTTAGTGAATGAAATCTTTTCAGTTAAAGAAACCCTAATTTGTAGTGTTTTAGTAGTATTGTAATAGTGTTTTCCTCTATTTTCTATGGGATCCCATCATCAGATCCTGACTTTGGTGACCATGGGACCACCCTTGCAGTATACTCTATCGAATACAAAAAGAATTTTGGAAATCGGTTTAAAAAAATACAACCGAATTGATAACCTCCTTTTTTGAAGTCGGTTAAAAAACCGACACTTTTGAATTGCACGTTTGCAATCACATACATCGCATGTGACTTCGCTCGTCGCCAACATATACTTTGTCGCCAACGCTCACGTAGCGAAGCGACGAGCGGCGAAGGCTGCTCGTTGATTGGTTGAAAAATAGAAAATTTCATTTAGAAGAAAATGTAACAGCATTCGAACTCGCGACGCCAGACGGATAAATCAGAAATCAGAATCAGACAGGGTAAAGTTAAGCGCAGAACCCTCTCTTTTATTAGAATTCCTCTCTTATTAGTCCTAGTCATATTATTTGTAAGTTGTTAAATAAATAACTGAAGTGGTCCCTTTGCTTTTCAAGGTTTAGTTGAAGTACCCTGATACAAAATAGAAATGAGTGGATTCTTATCTTATTAAAATACTATATTTCATTTAAAACATAAACTAGTTCATTTACTTGCTAATGCCGTAGATTTTCGGGTCCACTTTAGATGAAAAAATATATTATGTCAACCGAATATACTCGTAGCTTTCTCAGTAGCGCTGATATGGAGTTCTGTGAATTGTGATTTTCAATGAAGCTTTTTTACGGTCATATTAATATATTGCAGCAGGGAAAAATGTTGCTATACATCTGACTGTCTGCGGTGTACGGTGTGTTTTCCTGTTACGTACGATGGTTTTGAAAATGTTATGTACCGATCTCATTATGAACATATTCCAAAATTACCTTTTCCCAAAATGACTGATGTTCAAAATAATTTTAACACAATGAACTAATTAAAGACATATCTTCCTTAAAAATTATAATACAGCCATGAAAGGGTAAAAAAGTGGGTTCCAGTTTTAAATTAAGCCGTATATAGTAGTTAACATTTCATTAACTGGTCCTCGTAGAATATTATTAAAATATTATTTCTTTTCAACAGTGCTGCGGACAGTGCGGAATCACCAATACTTGAAGAGGCTGGAGAGAGCGGATCCGAACAAAAACCTAAACCACTGGTCAAATATGGAGAGCTTGTCATTCTGGGGTGAGTTATTCTGTGTATATGTATGTATGTAACTAGCTCTGGCTGCGACACGTGATTTACCGTGCAAATTTCAATCCAATCAAAATTTCGGAATAAAAGCCAATAAAAAGCGTCTTATTTTGTTTCATATTAGAAGGAGTTTTTCTTAAACAAGTTGGGAAATAAGCAGGCTGTTTACCTGCAGGCCTATTCTCTAACTTCGGTTGCTAACTAGAGCTGTCATTTTTGAAAGAAACTTAACAACCATTACTGCTATCATTAACGCTGCCGTAACACATAAGAACTTGTAATGGATATAAAGTTTCTTTCAAGTTGTGACTTCACATGTCATGTCAGTACCCAGTAATTTCACTGCCTGTCTAACCCTTTAAACCGGAACACAGCGATGCAAGCACCGCTGCTTGGCGGCAGAAATAGGTTAGAGGAGGCACTGCGTTTTCATGGAGTGCCCCTCTACCTCCGCTCCCTCATCACCGATTACCTCCGCGGGAGGGAAATCGTGTATGAGGGGGCGGACGGTCGCGTCCACAGGTGGCCGATGGCGGCGGGAGTACCCCAGGGTTCCGTGCTGGGCCCTCTGCTCTGGAACCTGGGGTACAACTGGGTTCTGCGGGGCAACCTCCTGCCGAACATGGAGGTTGTCTGCTTCGCCGACGACACCCTTGTCGCGGCGAAGGGGCGCACGTATGAGGAGGCGGTCCACCTGGCGTCGGTCGGCGCGACGATGGTCGTCCGGCGCATCCGCCTCCTCGGGCTGGACGTGGCCGTCGAGAAGACGACGGCCATTTCGTTCAGGCCGCCGCGTCGCCGCAGACCCCAGGCGGGGCTCCGTGTCCGAGTAGAGGGGGTGCAAGTCCAGATCGAGAGCTCGATGAAGTATCTCGGTCTGGTGCTAGACCCCCGATGGGATTTCGGGGAGCACTTTAAGCTCCTCGCCCCAAGGCTGTGTGCCGCCGCGGCAGCCCTCGGACGGGTCCTCCCCAACGTGGGGGGACCAGGCGCAGCGAGCCGTCGACTTTATCAGACGGTGATAAAGTCGATGGCGCTGTACGGAGCCCCGATTTGGGCGGAGCGTCTCGCCCCCCGAACGGTGGCCCTCCTGCGTAGGCCGCAGAGGGTCATTGCCACCCGGGCCGTGCGGGCCTACCGCACGGTCTCTCACGGGGCGGCCTGCGTTCTAGCGGGCTCGCCTCCGTGGGATGTCGAGGCACGCGTCCTTGCGGCCGTGCACCGACATCGGGTGGCAGCGAGGAGTCGGGGGGAGCGCCCCCTCCCACAGGAGGTGGCGCGCACAAGGCTCCTAGCGCAGAGGGAGGCTCTCCGCCAGTGGGCCGAGACGCTCGCCCACCCAGCTGCCGGCCACTGGACGATCGAGGCCGTTCGTCCAGTGTTGGAGGAGTGGGTTGGGCGCCGGCAGGGCAGCCTCACCTACCGGATGGTGCAGATGATGACCGGGCACGGCTGCTTCGGCCATTATCTGCACCATGTCGCACGGAGGGAGGAGACGCCGCAGTGCCACCACTGCGGCGCTCCCGACGACACGGCCGGACACACCCTCTCGGAGTGCCCGGCCTGGCGACCCCAGCGCGACGCATTAGCCCTCGCGCTGGGCCTAGGTAGGGGTGCGCCCGTCGTGCTGGCCAACGTCGCACGCGAGATGCTGACCAGCGCGACGGCGTGGGAGGCTGTCGCCTCCTTCTGCGAGGAAGTGATCTCGCAGAAGGAGGCAGCGGAGCGGGCGCGAGAGGTTGACCCTCTCGCCGCACCGCTCCGGCGCAGGCGGTTGGGTAGGAGGAGGCGCGCGTTCCTGGACGCGCGCCACCAACTCCCCTAAGCAAGCTGGGGATGAAATGGCCCGGCCGGCCGACAACCGGTCGGGAGACACTTTTCTACCCCTGGCCTGCCCGTCTGGGGGGTCGAATTATTGCACTTGTCGACCCCCCCGTAGAGGTAAGACCTGGCGCTTGCGTCAGGCCTACAATCCAGGGGGCGCACTCGGGGAATGGCTAACGCCGATCCCGAGTGTGTCTCTACGGAGGTAGAAGTTGCTCTGGAGGGTGGTTTAGCCAGGTATGGGGTTACCCAGGTAACCCGAGTCCAATGGCATATCCTTGGGGCGGCTTTGTCAGCTTTCAGCCCCTTGTTGAATCGTAAAGAGATTCCCCCGCCTCAAAAAAAAAAAAAAAAAAAAAAAAGGTACCCATGCAGACGACTCTGGTACAGGTGTCTTTCTGGATTATTAATTCTAATGAAAGGGATCTGTTATGCGGTAACAAATCCCCAGCGCGGAACGCAGATGCTGCGGGTAACCATAGCAATGAGGTAATTCGCTGGTTAGACATTCCCATAACACTTTTGTAATGATTGCACCTATATTTCTGCCGCAAAGCAGCAGTGCTTTCATTGCTGTGTTGCGGTTTGAAGGGTAAGACATGGCAGTAAAATTACTGGGTACCGTAACTTTACATCTTATGTCACAAGTTGGCAACGTACCTATACCGTGGTTCTTGTGGGGGTTGCAGTTATGCAGCGAATCTCACAGGAGCCACGTGTATTATATGTGACTCTTACCACTTACCATCAAGTGTGCTTATTTGCCAACTTTGTTGTATAAACTTGCGTAGACAAATACCTTTATTGTTCAAGTTATATGCTATGATCTGTACCTTATTGTCCCCGACCTATATGATGCCTTAGTGCTTACAACCATTATTACCGTTAAAATGGTATCTGAGGTGTGTTAAACTTAAAAACTTCGTGTTAATCCGGATCTGGTATTTACTGGAGGGAGACTCTGTACCAGGGTCGTCTGCTTAGGTACCTCCGTCTTACCTATTTCTGCCGCAAAGCAGCAGTGCTTGCATTGCTGTGTTCCGGTTTGAAGGGTAAGAATACTGATTAATTACTAGGTACTGTGACTTTACATCATGTGTCACAAGTTGGCAACGTACACTGTGGTTCTTGTGAGGGTTGCAGTTTTGCTGCGAATCTCACAGGAGCCACATGTATTATACGTGACTGTTACCACTTACCATCAGGTGGGCAGTTTGCTTGTGTGCCAAATTTCTGCAATAAAAAAAGATCTACAATTATTCACCCACGAAGTTGTACCGCAATCGGTTCAATAGGATAACCGTAAAGGTGTGCTATTAACCCATCTATCACTTTTGTAAAATTTTTCTTACAATGTGGCTGGCAAACGAGTATGCGCTCCACTCGATACTAATAAGCGGCTACAGTAACCTCTGAAGGCTTACTCTTGAATCAATTCCGAGAATTGTTATTTTTCGTACTCTTATTTAGCAACACTTTCTGACGACAAATCGGATCCGTCCGAATCTTGAAAAAATTAAATAGCCTTGAGTTTGGTTCATTCAAAATCTGCGCAATACTTGTTCAATTTGGCGCCAATGTGGAAACTCAAGCGTACAAAAAATCGCAATCTCAATGTCGTACGATTGGATCGGTTCAGGAGTAAGCCTACTGGGCCGGAGTCACTTGAGCGTTGCCGATGTAAAAACCTATGCCGCCTCGGTCAGCGATAAACGTCTTAACGGTTTTAACGTAAAATTTGCTAGACAGATATTTAAACATAGACTTTCGTTCCGGCATAGGCTCAACTTTCAAGTTCACGCAGACTTTTAAGTACGCTGCTCGAATGTTTCGAGCCACATCACGGATCTGTGAGTACCATACAGATGCGATGTGCCATGACTAGGGTTAGCAGGTGACGCAGGTGTCTCGATTTTGAGTTAAATCAGGACGTGTCCATATAGGAGTCGCAAAAGTCTCGATTTTCGACCAGATTATAAAAATTTGACACCTTTTCATAATAAAGCAGTGACGAAATACTATGACTGAATTATCTTGACAAATTTGTCCCCAATATGTTTGAAATGAATACATAGAACACTAGGCCGTTCTCTGTCTTTCCACACAGAAGAAGAGAACGAAAAAGAAACATCAACATTCACAGTTTTTATCAATTGCTGAACAAAAGTAAAAATCAACTTTCTTAAGTTAAAATCTTTTTTTGCTGTCCCGCCCGACCTGAAAATGATAATCCCGATTTTCACATGCTACTGCTCCGAAATTTCGCTTTCTAGACCTGGCCACTCTTCCCATAATCGGGCTGCCGCAGCCGAGTCGCGACTGCTAGAATCCCGATTGAGAATGCTTCCTTTTGTTGTGGGCACAAAGTAATTAATATTAATAGATCTTCTATCTGTCTATACTTATACTAAATTACCGACATAGATAATAATAATCTTGTTCGAGAGCCCTAGTTGAACAGATACTGCGGAATTACCGCCCCCATCCTCTACAACACGCCGATTGAATTGTGAAGTGCCCGGCCGACTTAAGAGCAGATTGTCTATTGTTTTATCCAACAAAGCCAATTAATGGCGCCGACGATTTTACTCCCATTGACAGCGACAGTTATTGTTTGAAACGAACATTACCGTTTCTATCTTTGTTATCATCAAAATTGTTATTATCATCATTAGTATAAGTATACTACTTTTGATTAATCCACTTAGGGTTCTTCCCATAATCGGCATGATAAGGTACGTAACTGCCGCGGCTCGCAAGTGGAGCATTGTTGGTTGATCGTGTATATCGTAAGAGTGCTCCGTTCATTCTTTTCGTCGTTTAATAATATATAATATACATAGAGTTACCTCTAATAATGATATAGAGTTACCTGTTAGTAATCATGTACGGGTTATAAAGAAGTTCGTTCCATTTTCAAATCCAGCACGCCAGAAAAGAAATTGCTGGCAGCTGTCTAGCCCAGTACTGCAAGTATGATTCATCCTAAAAAAGCTTGAACAAGATATGGTCGCATATCGTAGTATTTTTGAGCAGAAATAATATTGGAAGAGAGACTCCGTCACTGTGGTTTTAAATATTTTATTTTGATATATTATTTTGGCGACACGGTTAGCGCAGAGGTCGAGTGATCGCCTACTGCGCAACGGGTCGCCGGTTCGATTCCCGTGCGGGACAAATATTTTGTATGGCCTACAGAAATTTGTTCCGATCTGGGCGTATGTGCATGTGAGATTCTATGGTTGTAACTGCACCCACGACACAGTAGATAAATCCTAGTGTGGGGTGACGTTTTTTTTTAAAAAGAATATTTTTTAAGCGATCGTGGTAAGGAGGCTGGTGACTTCGCCCTTGCGCATAAACGCAAAATGACATTGTTTTTCTATAGTTTTATGAAGATTGCAGTACTTCTTCATTCGAAGTGCTTAATTTCACGTTATTTTTGACAGTGACATGTTTCATATTCATCAGACTATCATGGTCACCGGATTAAGTCCACAGAACTTAAATATATGTTTCTGACTAGTGTACGGAGATTGGTATTTAAACACCGATTGACTCTTTAGTATAGAGTGGTTGAGAAGACTACCCAGTATAGAATTGAAGGTCTAACGTTCAATTCCTCTCCCTGGCGGCCAGAAGTTTTTTTGCTTGATTTGGTTGGTGGTAAGGCTTCTGAGTTCTGAGCTTTCTTATAATAGCTACCACTGTCTCAACATTGTTGTGTTACGAGTCTTAACACAACAATCTGAGGAACTGGCTAGCTTTCCTTTAACCGTCGTAACTTACGACAGTTAGAGGAAAGCTAGCCAGTTCCTCAGTTGTCGGGGAGTGCAGATGAAGCTCGCTTCTATCTTTCTCCTTATCATCATTTACAATCAGCTGACGGTGAGATGATGGCCAAGAGCTTCCTTTTTGTGTGTAAAAACAACCGAAATGCGACTTAAGCGGAAAATGAAATCGAATCAAAAAAGGTCTCGATTTTTAATGAACTGTGCATTTATTATAAAAAGTAATAGATTCACATCCGCCTCCGACGACGGGTAAACCTGGCGGATGTCTGATACCTGTATCAATTAGGCAAATTATGCAGCAATAAAGAGTACAATGAAACCCAACGGCATAATTTATTTATCCTTCATTAATTTTTTGTTTATTTTTGATCAACATAAACATTTCAATGATATTTGCCTTATTTTTACAAAAGTACTTTTTTTGAAACATCGGAAGAGGTGGTAAATAGTTCACTACGCTTGTCTGTGTTGTCCCCTTCCGGGTCAGATGGCCTGGTGACTCTATATGGAAAGTGGGACGTCCCCTTGCGATAATGCCCGCTACAAGTCTAGAACTCGCCAGGAGCAGTTCGCGTGCAAGGATTGAGGACCCATTGGCCTTCTCAGACTACTTACTGGGCGGGAGATATGGCGTCGTCGACCCAGACACACGACAGGGTTACAAAAGTGTCAACCCAGTGATCCCTCTATGGCGCAATGTCCCATTGGGAAACTGCTGGACTCGTTTCAGAGTTAGGTTCGTTCAGCTTCTAGGACGGCTCTCTAATAGACCGGAGAGGTTCCGGTTAGATGCTAAGCCAGATAACCGATGTCCGATGCCAGAGGTTGCCTCGTTACGGTCTGGTCTCAGTAGTTGTGATTTAGTCTTTAGCATCAAAAGGGTCTTGCTTTTTTGCAAAAATTCTGGTGGCGTTGTAAAGGCCGACTGCAAAAGGTGTTATCGCTCTTTTCCGTTCCCATATGACTGGTCCTTAAATCTCTCAGTTTATGATAAACGCTAAACATCAGGTAGATATGCTTACTATCATCGCAATGGTAGGTAAGTATTACACAATGAAGTTGACGCGTCCATACAGCCCAGGGTTAACTTGCTGAGCGTGACGCGTATCAAGTGGCTAGATTTCTTCTAGTAACTTTGTGGGTGGTTCACCCCGCCGACGGACGCGCGTCGGCTCCTTGTAAGGGATAGTCCCAACTCAAGTTATTATCAAGTCTCACTCGACAGTCACTAGTGCTTCTTGGAATGCTAAATGTTGAAATGCTTTATTATTAAGTTTATCGGAATTCGAGCACCAATCAATTACGGAGCGTACGTGATGTCAGCTTTATTTCGGTCACGTTCTCATCTTACTCTTATGGGTGTGTTTATTAACGTAAGCAAATGGAGTTGTTGGCTCGCCGTCAATTGTTTTGCTGCGGCATCTCACTTGTTTTGTAAATAAATAAGAGTAGGTAATTTTTGTTTGAATCTGGATTGCCCTCCATACCTACTACATTATATTTTAAATCCTACGTGGAATATGTGGCAAGACATGAGGACTCTTCATAGTTCTCATCTTAAAATGTCCGGTATTCGCTTGTGGCTTCAAATATGTACACCGAATTTCCAGCTCTAACAGCAATACGTCAGTTTTTCTTTGGCGCAAATAGTGCCGAATGCATTTATCGTGTTTGATGTGCGCAGATAAGATAGCGAACATTTTATGGCCGACCGACCGTTCCCTTGGACCGTTTAGAGTTGGCAACAAACCAGTGTTTGCGACTTTCACTACACCAGAGAACGTGAAGCTAGTTGAAGCAAGATTAAATATGATTATAATAATAACAGCGGTTGTCTTGATAAGTCATAACGTCCCGCTAGCGTTCCTCTCGTTTTCATTCCTGCCCCGTAGTGCCCGTAGCATGAACACCGAAACACAAATGGTAAAACGATAACTCTATATGAAATGTCAAAATATATTGCATTTATAATGGCTTCCTTGAAGTTTTATCGACATTCATATATTAATAATGCCAACACTATCGTCCAAAACCTACTCAAAACTAATTAAAAATCTTTAATAATTTATGTCGATATATCGTTTTATCCTATCGTGTATCAGTTCAGTGGTTATGCTGGGGTACTACTTAGAGGTTTTGCGTTAGTTCCCTTTTAATTGTTAGTCGTATACAAGCATTGTTATTTTAGTCGCGAGCATAGCTAGTAATATACATAGGAACTAGTTATTAGTGTGGCCACAAGAATGCAAGTGTCAAATGCCAGTTGATTTGAGCAATCCTAAACGAGATTCCAACTACATTGTGGGCGTTGATTTTTTGCTCTCTAATCATGCTGCCTAAAAATCAAGACGACTATGCAGCATTTTATCCACTTTCAGAAACTGACGTAAAGTTATGTTTTGTTCTTTAAAAAATAACGAGCTGGCTTTGATTAAATCATAGTTTTTATGACCAAAGCGAAAGCGTCATTTCATAAGTAAAGATAAAAGGTTTAATAAACCCGTGTCAAATCAATTATTAAATAGTTACGGGCTAGTGTTTTGGTCAATTATAAACCTGTGACCACCAGCCGTTTTCTGTTACCAATGAGAATGAAAAAAATATGAGCCAATACTTACAATATTAACATTACGTATATCAAACTCTGTCCCTAAAAAGTACTATTGCTGTCTTTTTCTTTCGTGCAATTCTCACGGCCGTAATTAACATTAAAATCTATTCAGACGAGTCACCTGCACTGCGATGCTGTTTCCATGATATGTATCGTTTTGGTAATTAATTTAATACAAATCATCGATCGAACGCAAACCTAGTGCTGATTTTACACAGTGGGCAGAACATGAGATCAGACAGTACTGCTAACTTGTATGTCTTGTATGCTAACTTAGTTTCAATTTATTGCTTGAAATTATTTGTTATAATCTGGCTGGCCTATATTTTAATGATAACTTTCGATTTGAACTGTACCTACGGTCGTTTACTCTTTAAAGCAATCCCGATCGATCGACATTGATGTATTGAATTTCCGTACTCTTAAAGTGAACTATTCTTGAACTGGTACTAGATTGGAACCGTAGCGTTAGACATATTTCGTTAGTGAATATAATCTACAAGTATGGGCAGTTGGTATAGAATATTCAGTATGAATTTACTTGTATTCCGTGGTTAAATAATGTACACACGGCACACGGCAAACTTTACATGTTAACTTTGATAGCACTCTTATTTTGCTCATAATAGCGGCGGTTTTCGTAGTGCAAATGTAAAGCTTGACACGCTACTGACTCTACATATTATGAGTAGTAATTTAATAATACAGAGTAGTTATTATCACTGGTTTCGTTCTGGATACAGTCCGCTAAACAAGTTTCGCTATCTCTCGAAGAAAGTTAGCTCCCCTTATTGTGTTGTGTGCGGCAAAATTGACGACTTATTTACATTTGGTGGCGGAATATGTCAAGAACCGGGAACAAAGGGTCAATTTATTTGATGAATTGAAGGTCAACAAACTTAACATTGGCGTTTTTTACAACATACTTGCAGAACTTCAAACAAAGCTATTATAGTGAAGCTTTTCGAAGCGAAAACCTTCACTATAATATAATATTATTATATAACCTTTTCAGAGTCACGATTGGAAGTCATTTAAGAGTCCTTTATCTGTACTAATATTATAATGCTGAAGAGTTTGTTTGTTTGAACGCGTTAATCTCAGGATCTACTGGTTCGAATTGAAAAACTCTTTTTGTGTTGGAAGGTCCATTTAACGAGGAAGGCTTGAGGCTATTAAAATCACGATATTGTTTTTTTAAAATTTATTTCACATTAAAAATTACATTAATATTTACACTTTTGAGTACTTATCAATAAACCATACCGGGTTTGTCTTATCCTACCGGGTTTGTCTTCCACGCGAACGAAGAAGCGGGCACAGCCAGTAGTAAAGTAAACATTATAAAAAAGCCTACTACTGTACTTCCTCCGTGTGAAACCAGCATAACTCCCGCGCACCGCACCACTTCAACGGAAGGTCACGACCAAACCGTAAGCCGCCGGCTCGCGAGACAGTCACGTCGGAACGATTTGCCTGATTCACGTCGATCTATGTAATGTCACGGACCGCGGATCCACCGATCGGCAGCGTGACCTACATTAGGCCGGCACGGAAACTAGAGTGTCGCGGAATTAGGGACGCCTTACAAAATGTATTTTTTTTTCCTTTCTTAAATATATAATTGAATTTGCTCGAATTCAATTTGTACAGATAGGCAAGGTGTTAAGTGGTTTGCTTATAAATTTGGTGGGACATTTTGAATAGACTTATCGAGACTAGCCGAATAGATAAATTTTCAATAGATTAATCTACTCGGCATGATTGAATCGGTATTTGTGTCTCACACACACACACACACACACACACACACACACAGCTCATATACGTCCCCACCGAGGGGTTCGAGCCTACCCTATGTTAGGGTGATTAGGCCTTAGTCAACCACGCTGGCCCAGTGCGGATTGGTCGACTTCACATACAACATTGAATTTCTTCGCAGATGTATGCAGGTTGCCTCACGATGTTTTCCTTCACCGTAGGAGCGTCAGTACATATGAAATTCGAAACGAAAAACACATTGGTACATGGCGGGTCTCGAACCCCGACCTCCCGATTGGAAGGCAAGTGCCGAGTCCACAGCGCCGCCGACGCTATTATATTTGTGTCTGAACTCAACAAAATAAAAAATATGCATAAAACAACACAGTTGACTTTCCTTTGCAATCACACACTGACAGTTACCAAGGTAACCCTAACGATATACCTACTGTTAAAACGCAAGGTTTTGCCCCAACCGGTACACCACTGTCTTGGCCGATCGTACATTACTTAACCTAATTTGGGAAAACCCTCTATAATATTAGTTTCTGTTGCACTAGTAACATGATATTGTAACGACGACGGCGGACATTTTATTGCGTTAATACATACAACACTATGATTTGATCGACAACTTTGATCGACGGGTGATGTTTGCGACTTGTGTGAACACCAGAATAATAATTTAAAAGTCGACACTGTTCTGCAGGGTTATTCGCTGACTACGGTTGGTAACTAGAACTGTCATTTTTGAAAGACACTTTATATCCATTACTGGTTTAGTGATCTTATGTGTGACGGCAGCGTTCATGAAAGCAGTAATGGATGTTAAGTTCCTTTCAAAAATGACAGTTCTAGTTAGCAACCGAAGTTACAGAATAGGCCTCTGGTCACTGATGAATAATGTGGAGACAAAAGGTAGTCGCCGACGAATAGATGTCTGTAATATGATCGATTAGATGCTGTAGTGTGTACAGTACAGCATTACGCAAGTTACATCCGATGTTGTTTATTTCGTCATATCGTGCAATCACGATACTGCACGGAAACGATGCGCGCGCGTCGTCGTCGCGGCGAACGTGCTGCAGCCGAAATAGCCCGCGAATGTAGAGCGGCGCGGCGATGCAACGCGTGCGATAAACGGGAAACGTATTTAGATAACGACCGGACCGTGTGTTGTGTCTGTGTGATACAAACGCAGGGATGCTGTGGGCCTAAACCCATTTTGTTTGAAGATATGAGCACCCAAGGAAACGCTTCAGTTTTTGATCACACTAGACAGCTGACTGTTTCGGTCTCTCAAGTCTATGTCAAAGATTCAGGTATAGTATAGGTTCATAGTTACTCCCTAGAGGTGCTATGTATATGTTATCTGGACGCAAAAAATGATATTCTGCGGGACGAATTGAAAAGATTCCTATTTGCGTCTACGGAACAATTCAATAAATTTTAATTTTACGAGTATTATGTAGTAGAGAGCTATAGTCTATGTTAACATATCGTAAACCAGGAATTAATGATGATAACAAATATTGATACATATCTAATTTGAGACCTAGTGGAATCCAGCAAGCAAACGTAATATAATCCGCAACGGTTTGAAAGCGTTTACGCCGATTTAGGATTAAATAGCGTGAAATCACTTTCCCGTGTGACCTTTCGATTTGAAATAGATCAGAGGGCCTATTACCGATCTCATGGTTCTGCAAATGATATCATATGATATCATAGTGCAAAACGAAAAATACGATTTCCGGTCAGATTTTTGATCATTTGTTCATTATTTAATGATGACATCATTGAAATTATGCCATAGTGATGATATTATTGGAGATCGATAATACGAAATGTAGCATTTCATGACTTCTTTTTTTCAAATTTATACCATGTCATACGATGAAAGATCCATAATTGGCCTGCAGGTCATTTGACAAAAAATGTTTTTGGGAAATGTTTCGCGACAAAACCAACCCACTTACGAGAAAATTAGTTTGCTACGCGGCCGCGCAGGCCAACTTTGATTTCTACTTTCCATTTATTTAACGCCATCGCTCGATCGAAAGTGCCCACAAGTTTTTATACACTAATAGAACAATTGTAGGTATTTTGTACGAGGACTAATCAATGTATTTTTTTTTTAATTTTAATGATAACTAATATCAAAATGTTGTATTTCGCTCGTACGTACGAAACATGCAGGAACAATCCTTTGAAGGTTAAATATGGATCGAATATAAGTAGGTACATATAGATTAATTAGATTATGAAGACGTCGGAGATTGTAAGCGATATCATCTCAATTGACCTATGAGTTGCACCGGTGAATGAACGTCATGAGTATGTGTGATTGTGAGAATAACGGGGAGGACATTCTGTGTTGAGTGTTCTGTGGAAGTGTTCTTGAGTGTATTGTTGTTGTTGTTAAGAAGTGTTGTTGTCCTCTATGAGGATCTGCGTGAAAGATAGATGGACGGCTTAAGGCGCATAGTGGTCCCAATGACCTTGCGATGATCGTCCCGCACTGATTACATAGGAGTGAGTGAGTGAGAGTGAGGGGAATATTTAAGCAAACCTTTACGCGTAAGATTAATTATTTCAATAAAAAATTAATAAAGGCGAATAAGATAAATCTAAAAAGACCATCCGCTAGAATATTGTTCACTTTATTTATTGAAATCGAAAGTATATTTGATTTAACCAAATATTTACGACGCGATTAGGTTTAAAGTTTTAAAATCGAGACATGTTTGGGTCATATTTTAACCAAGTTTTAATAAATTTATCAAAAAATTAAAAAGACCATCCTCTAACTAAAGAATGCGTTATTCTTTGTATTTAAATTTATTTAGTAAAGAATAGTCATACATTTTTTTTTATCAACAACCTTAAATATTATTGCGGTATTCCGTTACACCCGGTATACATATATGCTACGCTAATGTTATAATACCAATTTCTTTAAACTTTTCTCGCAAAGAATCTCTCATTTTAAGGTTATAGATTGCTCGAATAGCCCTTTTCTGCAGCGCAAAAAGATCTGAATGTCGACAGCATTTCCACACAACATACACATATACAACATACCCCACAACATTGCTCGAATAGCCCTTTTCAGCAGCACAAAAACGATCTGAATGTCTGCAGCATTTCCCCACAACATACCCCACAGTAATGTATAAAGTGTATTCTGTTATGTAGTAATGGATAAAGAGTACTTCAAAATGTCAGTTTTGAGTTAATAACCACATTTAGTGAATATCGCCGGTAGAACTTTAAGTAGACGCCTTTAATAAAATAGTGTTGGACGCGCTTTGACTGTAAAAATTGAAAGAGATTGTGAATGAGTCGTCTCCGTGGGTACCTCTATCTTACCTGTGTCTGCCGCAAAGCAGCAGTTCTTGTCTGTTGCGTTCCAGTTTGAAGGATAACAGGCAGGCAGGACGTCAAATTACTGGGTACTGTATGTTTTCTTACATCTTGTGTGTCGGATTGGAACTATTTGGAACGTGCACTAATATACTTGTAGTGTGTGTGACTGTAGCCATTTACCATCAGGTGGGTAGCCGGATTGTTTGCTAAGTTGTTTGTTAAAAAAAATAGTTACTGAATTGGTTGGAAGAATATCACGCATTATTAACTTTTTTTCTTAAATAGGTACTCCAATTTCTGTCATTCCAAAATCGATTTTAATGGATACCTACTACCTCCTCGATTATCTATTCACTCCACCTGCGTTTAATGTTGGGAACAGAATAGATCCGTCGAACGATACATTACCCTTAATCCGCCCGTCAAACTCCTCCAAATATAATATAATACGGGGGTGTATTATCTGATAATACTGTTCCGAATCATCTGCACGTGGAAACTTCCTTAAGGCTCAACGACTAGGTCGATACAAAGTAAGTATCATACTCGTATATGTACGTTCTGGAACGTTTTAAGTGGAATAGTTTCTTACCATGAATACTGAAAACGATTTATTATTTATTTCCGTATTGAAAAACACAGTCCATCTAGACCGGATTCGCACGAATTTACTCCATTGAACATATGAAGCATACACAAATATGTGTGTAATTTTATATGTAAATAAATTTATTGATAGATTGTAAGCTGTGTCAGTGTTTGCCAATAATTTTGTCAGAACTCGTGTGCTATTTGCTGCGAGTACTTTCGTATCACTGTGTTTTCTTCACACACTACTAATGTATGTACTATTCGAATCGTGTGTAATTGCCTTATAGGCGAATACTCCTTGACTTCCCGATGAAAACTGGAAGTACACATATAAATAGGAGTCAGATCGAGTTGTTGATAATTGGCGAAACGTTCCTGTTTCGTCAATTAACTCCCCAGCAACTATCCGTGACAATGCTCACAGTACTGCAAAGTGCTAATGTTTCCTCGTCGCCCGTTTGTTAATTGCTCTCACTGACTTCGTGAATGCAGATGGGCTTCCTTCCATAATGCTAGACGACTAATCAGTGAGCGAGTGCCGGCCTGACATGCGTCGAGATGTCTCAACAACTTCTGAATTGAATTCTTAATAGCGAATTGACACTCAGACTCAATATTCTTTTTCGATATAACGAATCTTGGTTTTTAAATAGATTTTTTTAAAGTTGAGCATCAGTTAATATATAAGTACATGATTTATTTTTGAAATAGTCGAATTTCAATTCATTTTCAGAGGATTGATATACTCGTACGTCTTTGTAGACAGACATTTTATACACAAGTACACGATAAATCAATAACTATTCATATAAATCACATACGTTATTTATCGCGTAATACTCTTGTTATTCGACAAAATGTAAATTAGTTAAGAATTTAGTTGGCAATCATTTCGACCTATTTCACAGTGTACAAGTAAAACTTAAACGACCTCATATAGCAAATGTTTAGAAGTAAAGCTTTAAATAAGCTGTCCATCGATTAAGGTGACCTGTTTTTTGATTCAGTGACATTCAAAATCTTCATTATCTCAACTATTTACTGCCAATTGGGCTGGGCTTAGATCTAGATCTTTCCTTAAAAGGGGGGATGAACCCTCGTCCGTCGCCCACCACGCGGGCCCATTGCGGGTCGGTGGGCGGGCTACGTGCAGCTGACTACGGTCGGTTTACGGTCTACCTTTCTTAATGGAAGCTGACTCATCGGACAGCTTAACCATGCACAAGAATCTATACTTGCTAAGAAACTTTTACTTTTGATCATCAAAAGACCTTAAGGTCATTAGACCCACCCGGCACCCGACCAGCACCGCCTCATCGTTCGGCGTCTACTCATTGTCTACAGGTGACCCACGAGTGGACGACGCGTGATCAACCAGTGAACCTCGCGTGGGCATGAGTGAACGTCGCGTGGTCAACGAGTGGACATCGCTTGGTCCGCGAATTTTACGAGTAGGCGGGCATTCATCATTCGCGGGCAGCGCGCGGTCCACTCAGGACCCATGCGGTGGCAATGCCCAGTCAACGCAAGGCAGCCATGCGAGCAGCGAGTTGTCACCGAGTGGTCCACCCGCCGTCCGCGCGTGGACATCTTGCGAGCGAGGCGATCCGGGGACGATACGGAGTTGATGTAATGAGCGCATATCCATAGAAGTCCATTAAAGAATACTAACCGTTCGAGGCGAAGCTGGTCAGGTGCCGGGTGGCTCTAATGAGCTATGTATGACCTTAAGATGAATTTTTAAAAAAGTTGTACATGTCTCGATTATGCTTCCGAAGTCTCCGGAACCTCCTTAAAATATGTTCATATGAATAAACGTTACAATTTTTTACAATGTGAATTCATAGTTTACAATTTTTTCAAAAACTTAATTGTATAACGTGACTTAAATGCCTTTCTCATTCGATAAGTAACGCCGGTAAAGGGTATCTTTGCGCGGGGGTTTCCCTAATCCGTAAAAGTGTTGCTAATAGTTACTGGATACCTACAGCAATTTCAAAGATGACATAGTAAAATTCGCACATCGAACAATTTCCCATCGTTAGAGTGCTAGTTTAGTGTGGCTGACGTCATTTCTCCCCGACATCGACCTAACGGTCCGTCGTCGCTGGGGCTTCCTCGGCTGCGGTTACGCAACCCCGCCCGCTACGACGTTACCACTTAACTCTATTATCTACGCCAGAGTCGTACACTTATTAAACTCTATTATGAGCATTGCGCACTAACAGGGAGGGACTCCGTGAAATCAGGTCAGGACAAAATGTAGGATGAAAGTAGTCGAAGTTGCAAGTTCTTTTAATGATAAATTGTTAGTTCTGTATACTTGGTTTATTATCTTTACCGCTGCGTTTGACCTAAATGTAGTGCGTGCGTTACCTCCCAAGTCCAACGGTCCGATTTGTGTGCACGGAGATATTTATTGCTTCCGTAGTTCCGTATCGCTTTCCGTCGATATGGAAACAATGGCGGCACTCTTAATTTATCACTTTTATGGCCCCGCCGAAAGCAGGTTTTATCTTGCTTGAGTATTTTGAGTCAATTTATGTAAGCCGCCTGAACGATGTTTCTCTGGTGCCGTCACGTCACGTATGCATGAATAAAAGCAAAACGCATGTGGATATGCTTTATATTATATTGAGAAAAGCTTTTGCCCACGACTTCGTCCGCATGGAAATGCTTTTTTATTGATTCCCTTTACAAACCCCCCTTTACACCCTTAAAGAATGATTTTGGGGATAAAACTATTCTTTATCCTTCCCCATAACTCAAACTATGTCCATACCAAATTTCATCTAAATCGATTCAGCGGTTATTGATTCCCCATACAAACTTCCACCCCTTTCCTGGAATTCAAACTATGTCTACACCGAATTTCATCTAAATCGGTTCAGTAGTTTTGGCGTGAAAGCGCGACAGACAGACAGAGTTACTTTCGTATTTATAATATTAGTATGGATAAGTATGGATTAAAGATTGAGGTCGTCGATTACAACGAAAAAATGGCTGTCAGAGCCCAGATATGCGCAGCGACTTAGATGCGGAAACGAACCACCTCACCCCGAATCCCTCTTGCGGTAGTCCCTCTAGCTACTCTAGCATTAACCTAAGCTAAGCCATAAGTTTAAAAAAATGCTACAAACATATGGACATAGTAGAGTGGATAGGCATTTTTTAGCAGATTTGGTGCTATGTCACACCAACTATTCCTTTTATTTAGTATGGTTACATACACCTATATTTCATTGTTAATGGTTGGTGTGACATGGAACTAAAATGTTTGTCTACTTTTTGAGCCGGCTGTACAAACAATTAATAATAATAAAAATACAACATATATAATATATTTTAATGTTAAAATATAATGTAATGTAGAATAACAAAATCTGTAATATGTAAAGTATACAATGTAATAGGAATATAATAGGTATGTATGAATATAAATATACACGGTGTTTCATAATCATAATAACCAATAAATAATCAATTCCTTATCTAAAACTAATTATTAAAATGTGTTTACACGTAATGTCATTCAACCCAAAATTTTCGTGTATATCATAGTATCATTATCATGTCTATGATTTACATGAAAATTTTGGGTTGAATGACATTACGGGCAAACACAATTTAATAATTAGTTTTCGATAAAGAATTGGTTATTATGAAACACCGTATATACAGGGTGTAACTGAACACCCCAATAACATTTAAGGGTATGTATCCATCAGAAGTAGAGATTCTGTAGGAAAAATATTAGGGCTAACAAACCTACTTTTTTTTCCTATACAAACTAAATATATTATTTTTTGGTATTAAGTGCCGACAATTCTACGTAAGCGTACAAGGAATACTACGCTCACGTCATACAAACTAAATAAATTATTTTTTGGTATTAAGTCCCGACAGCCCTACGTAAGCGTAGGAGGAAAACTATGCTCACGTCTGTCACGTGTCATTTTGTGTTAAGGCGCATAGTAACGTCAATCATAAAAAATCACTGCAGAAAAAACCGGTTCTCTTCATAAATATTGAATAAAAAAATCTTTAAAAAAGATATGTTATTATTCAACGCATTCTTTAGAGGATGGTCTTTTTAATTTTTTGATAAATTAATTAAAACTTGATTAAAATGTGACCCAAACATGTCTCGATTTTAAAACTATAAACCTAATCGCTTCGTAAATATTAGGTTAAATCACATACTTTCGATTTCAATAAATAAAGTGAACAATATTCTAGGGGATGGTCTTTTTAGATTTTTCTTATTCGCCTTTATTAATTTTTTATTGAAATAATTCATCTTACGCGTAAAGGTTTGCTTGAATATTCCCCTCACTCTCACTCACTCACTCCTATGTAATCAGTGCGGGATGATCGACGCAAGGTCATTGGGAGCACTATGCGCCTTAAGAGCTGATTATGGTTGTCACTTGAAAGTTTTTGCTTTCAGTTTAAACTCAAATAACTCTGAAAGTATTGGGGTTCCAGGTCTCAGACAAGCACCGAAGGTTCATTTAGTATCTAACTTATATGCCCCTTAAATGTTATTGGGGTGTTCAGTTACACCCGGTATATGATGTATATGCGTGTGTGTATTATATATAAACATGTAGGATAGTTACACTTTAGGTGATGAGCAACTCACCCTAGATATAGAGTAGAGTAGTCGGACTTATTAAGATTAAAAAAGATCAAAACGAAAATACAGCATTAAAAGGGCACGGACCACGAGTCTGTGGTGATATAATTATATTTAAAAAAAAAGTATGGATTAAAAGCAATATTTTGGTTCAATCAATACTTGACTTATAAAAATATGGCACAATGCAGAATTCTGCTACCTGAAACTTATTATCTATCAAAGATATGTAAGTACTCTCTATATCATGGTAGAAAATAGTTGTGCGGATCCTATATTATGGAGTGAGACATGAGAAGTAAGAAGAGACCATAACAAGTAAACATTGTGAGTGTTCAAATTCCAAAAAAAATAAACAGAAAGTTATGTAATTCAGTTCCTCTATACCAGAGTTTCCCAACCTTTTACCCTATGATCCTCACTCAACATTATGCTAAAATACTGCACCCCTCTAGAGTCCGAAATGGGGAGTCAAAAAAATTAAGGAAACGATGAAAATATTGGCGTGTTTAGTTTTATTCAAAAGATGATTGCAATGTGTCGCTGAGTTCGCATAGGTGGCACCGTCCGCGTCGCGCGAGTTTATATGAACAGTTTTAATAAATATTCTTGAAATACAATTTAATTCTGGAGCCGCTCACTGCGCCCCCTTAGTTCACTATACGCCCCCCAAGTGGGGGCGCGCCTCACTGGTTGCGAAACCCTGCTCTATACCCATACAGACACTGATGCACTGGTATTCGTGCACTTCACTGAAAAGTACGCGAAAGTTCCATCATAGACCGATCGAATTGAAATTTTCTCGTATCGAGTCAAACAATATCGTAATTTTTAGCGGCGAAAACGCCTATCGGAGTCATGCTGTGGTCTGTGAATAGATGAAAGGGCATTTGATTGAACATGAATTATTCCGTCGACTGCCACTAAACCGATGAATGCCTGTATCGAAATGAAAATATTTACTGTTATGGCACGTGGTAGGTTTATGAACTTGCAAGAGTCGTAGGGCTTTGTGTGTATTATAGTATATTTATTAATTGGGTGGAATATAACGTTTAATTTTGATGTATTGAAATGGCTTAACGCTTGTGTGAAAAGATTCAAATTTACTGATGCGTGATTACTGTTCGATGTGCTGATTTGAATGAACATTGAAATTAATGTTTCTTATAGTTTAAGGCAGATTTACATTGATTAAGCGAGTAGATTTCTAGACGCCAGTAGATTTTGGCGCCAGTGCTGCCTCGGTATTTAACTGGCATCGTGTTAAATTCCCCGTTATTGTGTTACTTTCCATGCTACTGATCGATTGCTTTCAATCTTGCATACAAGATGTTTCTTTGACTGCTTGATAAAAGACAGTCGACGCATACTTTTATTGACGCAGTAATGACTGTTCACTTAGAATTATATCCCTGGTCTCAAGACAAACGCAGTGCAGTCGCGGTAGTGCTCTCTGACTAATGACCCTTTCTTAAGCCAGTAAGAAAATAATTGAGATCTAAGTACCCAAAATATTGGAAAGATCATCAAAGCTTCAATAATCAAGTTCAATGAATTGCTACAAACCATATATTGAATTATACTCGTATGTATGAAAATTAGAGTTTTTAGGCCAAGGTGGCCATGACACTAGATTCGGAACTTTAAAAAAGCTAAAATGGGCAACACTAGATTTATTTATTATCACCTAGTGATACACGAGGTCTCAAGGTGGCCTAGGGGTAGTGTTGCCATCTCTTAAAGTACAAAAGCCGGACATTTGACCCTCAATGACATAATCTTCTTTTTATAGGAAATAAGCGTTATCAAACAAAGTTTGGGTCACGCTAAAATAAAAAAGGGATAGAATAAACCACTCCGGAAGCGCAGTTCAAGAGGTTGCGATTTTGCTATTTGTATACCATTTGCGTGTGAACAATCCGCACATGTTCTGAAAGGGTGCACAATAGTCAAGTTATGTCAGACATGTTGCGTCTTGATATACAATATCGTGAAACAAAAGCTGCACCGGTCTGGCTTCCCATGCTGCGTCGTCGCGCCCGACGATGGCCGATTTTTTACCGCCTTATGTCTTGCGGTTAACAATCCCACAGAATACATTATACTGTTAGGTTAGGCGACGTCTGTGAATTAGCTATGGCTTCGATTTTGGGGGAATAGATAGTGTTCGGCAATAAAATCAACACGAGTGAATATAACAGCGAGTGGAGATTTCTGGAATAAACAAATTGTTTGCCTTTGCCATATTTTAGGAGTTTATCAGAAAACTACGTACTCACTTTACGTAACTTGTTTGAAAAGAGCGACCCCCGAGCGCCTTAGGTCATGCTCTAAGCCGAGCGCGGTTCTTGGGGCTGGTTCTTAGCGCTGGTTCTCAGGGTCAGCATTCCGAGCGAGTGGTAGATTCAAAGGACATGTCCTCTTTTGGGCTAAGAATATAATTATTTATTAACCAACATGTTTCAGGTATTATTGTAAAGAGTACTCAAAAATCTAGGGTTTAGAATAAAATTTAGGTTTTTTTAGGCCTGCAAATTCAAAAAAACAGCAATTTTCTGATTGACTTTCATAGTATGTAAAACAAAGCGATTTTTGTATGGAAACCAATGACAAGTTACTGAAACGTGTCACAAACGAATAAATAAGTAACAAAAGCGCACAAACGATGTGATAGTGAGTGACTTTCTGACTAAAATTCACATAAATTACATTTTTAATGTTTTATCAAGGTTTACGAAAAACATGGCTGTATGAACTTAGCTCCCTTTACCTTCTCTTGCAGAAGTGACAGCGTCAAAAAAAGCCTCGTTTAATTTTGTGATTTTATTGATCGTGATCGCTTATAATCTAATCAATCACAATACATCACAATACTTTTTATTAAGAAGTGCACAATCTTGTGTTGTTGCCGCAATGACTGTCAAATTAAAGGCAGCGTAGACGTTATAGATTTTTCCTTCGACAATAAACCCCCAGCGGGCCTAGCACGGCACAAAGACAAAATCTCCCCAGGGGCCGGACAAATCTTTGTCTATTCCTTCATCTTTCTCCTATTAGCTAGCATGGCACCAGGGAAAGACTAGTTTGACTCCGGAGAAATGGTTTCTCCCAACAATGCTACCAATATACGGAAAAAAATTATAGAGAGTATAACCCAAACAAATTGAAAGAACTTGACAACACATTCATGTCACATACGCACCGGTGAGTTTTTAAATTGTAGGTATAATCATAAAGTCAAGTAATTTCATAGTTTATGGTATGTTATCAGATTCAAAATTAATAACATACCTATGACCCACCCACCATTTTAATTATTTTATTTTCGTTTATTGTATAGGCGTGTTCAAGCAAGATAAGCACGGATTGCAATACTTTTAATATCAACGTTTTTCATTACATTTTTCGTGTTGACTTTTCATGCCAATTTCGTGTGTTCCATAAAAACATTTTCGCTTCGAAAAGCTACCATCAAATATACAGATTATTAGATGATAATACCACTATTTAATTTAATACTATATAGTATATCTAACACCCCTTTACAATGTTTTTTGGAGGATTTAAAAAATTAATTGAAAAAGAAAAATACATAATAATATGTTATAGTTTTAGCCGATTCAGATTTGTTCTACCGTTTCATTTGTAACAAGTAAAGCGCAAAAATTAAAAAAAAAACACTTGCGACATGGTAATAGATGTTAAAAACGAAAAATGTTAAGTATAAAACCTTTTGTCTGCACCTCAATAGCTCGAAGAGTAATATCTCTTCTAAAAACGTCAAAAAGTGATTAATTTTCTCTATTTTATTAGCGCCGTGCTAAGCAAATGGAGAATTTGTCCACTACCAATGTCACTGAGAGAGATACAAATTTAAACCTTTGCCCCCATGCTAGATACAGGGGAGTAACTGATTTTCTCTCTTGTCAAAAAGACATAAGTGGTGGAGAGAGATCTTTTCCACGCCCCGTGCTAGGCCCGCAGGTGACCACATATTGAATTGGATTGCAAATTAGCAGCATTGCAGGTCACTGCTGGTAACAAACAAGCATCTCTGACTCTGACCAAAAAAATGATACATGTAATTGTAATCAATAGGTCCATGCTATTAAAATGAAATCTAGCACAATAAATGCATTGGTTGGTGGCAGATGACTTCTATACTTTACTTTGTAGCAGTGCGTTTATGCAGCATTTGTTAGGATGAGCCCCTGGCTGTAGTGTCTAGTGTGTGATACCTGTTTTACTCTGCCTACTCTTCCTCACAGTAATGAAATATCAACATCACCTACCTCACAGTAATGAAATATCAACATAAATAAAATATACTGGTCTGTTCTTGAGAATGCTACAGTTTTACTATTTCAATAACAAAAGATTTTTTACAAAACAAATGCTAATTAATGAAGTCCTTATAATGAACTAAGTGCAAAATTCTCTAAGATAATGCTAATTCAAAGTGTAAATATTTACTTCTATATGACTACATACCCTCGATTTTATCATGGGTACTAAATATGTAACATGAAGTGTTGAATAATTATAATAGTGGAAACTATGTGAAAGAGTTGTAATATAGAAACTGGTGGCAGGTATGAAATAAAACCCAGAAATTATGTAATGTTTATTTATTCAATTTCAACATCTTCCCTCATTAGTACGTCATTTCAAAATTGAGCCAGTGGTGTTATATTAGGTTGGGGAAAAAGTCTTTTCGCATTATAGTATGTATAAACTTGTAATAAAATCTCTTTGGCTATACTATTTGTATCTGGCTGGTTTTGGTATCATTGAAAGTTTAAATTTTAAAGAACATAATTCCAAATTCAAATTAGGAAAATGTGTGATTTTCATTTGTTTTTCGTACCGCCAAGATGAGTGAATCTAATGAAGAAATTCGATACATTTTAAAATTTCACTACAAAAAAGGTAAAAATGCAACGCAAGCCGCGAAAAAAATTTGCGATGTTTATGGACCTAGTGCAGTGTCTGTGAGAGTAGCACAAATTTGGTTTAAGCGTTTTCAATCCGGAAATTTTGATGTCAAAGATGCACGTCGCTCTGGTCGCCCTATTACAGATAAAATGGATGCCATTTTTGAAAAAATGGAGCAAGATCGGCATGTCAGTAGTTACGACGTAGCTGAAGAACTGGGAATTGACCACAAAACAGTTTTGGCGCATTTGAAAAAAACTGGGTACACAAAAAAGCTCGACATTTGGGTACCTCACGAGCTCACTGAAAGAAACCTAATGAACCGTGTACTCATTTGTGATTCTTTATTACGACGTAATGAAACCGAACCATTTTTGAAGAAGCTGATAACTGGTGATGAAAAGTGGATCACGTACGACAAGAACGTGCGAAAAAGGTCGTGGTCAAAGGCCGGTCAGACTTCACAGACTGTGGCGAAACCCGGGTTAACTCGCAACAAGGTGATGCTGTGTGTGTGGTGGGATTGGAAGGGCATTATTCATTATGAGCTGTTACCACCAGGCAGGACCATCGATTCTGAACTCTACTGCGAACAACTGATGAGATTAAAGCAAGAAGTTGAGAGAAAGCGGCCGGAATTAATCAACAGAAGGGGTGTGGTTTTTCATCATGATAACGCTAGACCTCACACATCTTTAGCCACTCAGCAAAAATTAAGAGAGTTTGGCTGGGAGGTGTTAATGCATCCGCCGTATAGTCCTGACCTTGCACCTTCAGATTTCCACCTGTTTCGGTCTCTTCAGAATTCTTTAGGCAGTGTCAGGTTAACATCACGAGAGGACTGCCAAAACCACTTGTCGCGGTATTTTGACCAGAAGTCCCAAAATTTCTATAGCAATGGGATCATGTCCCTACCTACAAGATGGCAAAAAGTTATCGAACAAAATGGTACCTACATACTTTAGTTAAATGTAAATAAACTATATTAAAAAATGTTTTGAATTTTCTTAAAAAATGCGAAGAAACTTTATCCCCAACCTATTATGAGTTTGGTACGGAGCCCATCCTAAATTCATGGATTTCATTTGATTTTTCCTCTTATCAGCAGTCTCATGTGATGGATCATTTTCTTGAATATGTTCCCCAAAATATGACTTAGTTTGCTTAATTTAATATGTTCCAAGACTGATTAAAATTAAATTGAATATTTTCATTCTGGGGAACATATTCAAGTGTGGAATTTAAGCATCAATATGTACAAAGATGGCTTCTAATGCCCTATTTAAAATAGATTGACCACCAGCGGGCCTAGCACGGCGCATGGACTGTAGGAGAGAAAGTGACTAACCCTCGCTCCGTCTCGCATCATTGTTATATGAGAGAGCGAGAAGAAGCATGTTATTTGTCCCTTGTCTCGTTTTGTCCGCGGTCCGTGCTACGCCTGCTGGTTGGTTGGTCGCTTACTGCAGCTAGCAGTGTAAGTTATAAGATTTCTTTTGAAATATGTAATTAGAGGACTTTTGTAAGTAAAATTTTAGTAACCTCTAATAAAACAATGGAATTGTTTGAATCAGACCCAAAGAGTATAACATATAGTTAGATTTCTACTGGACAGGTTTTCCCTGCTTATATGGGCTATACCTAAATGTAAAGGTGCATATTGATTTTTGAAGCAATAACACTTTTTTATATAAGTAAACATGAGTTTTTGAAATGCATACCCGAGAAGCAATTCTGCGAAGGGATTCCTTAGCCCATAGTCTGACTTAATATAAACCTAAGGCCTTTTTAGGCTTTGAACAAACCTCACCTAATTGAGTTAAGCAAGAGAACAATAAAACAAATTGTGTGACTGTTAAACCTGTCCAGTATTTACATACTATATCAGTGGAATTTTCTATATTTTCAAATTCAATTAGTTTCTGTTCTTTGATTTTATTGTTAGTAAGTCAAGCATGAATTATTTGGTGTAAACAATACAGTGAAATTATATTACCGTAAAAATGCAAAATCATATTGACTCATGTGATTTTCACAGACTCTGGCATTACTTTACGAATATTTTACAATCCTCGAGGATCTTCTTTCTTAAATATAATGGTACCCTTCGACATTCCAAATTATAGCACTCTGGTACAAAAAAAATGAGAAGTTGTATCAGGCGTGCGACTGTAACCTGGAAGTATAACATTTTGTTGTTCAATTCTTGGGTCTGGTTATTTCGTTCGTTCAAATTACGAGCAAACTTAGTCCAGTTAGCAACTCAATATTTAAATCACATGTAAAATCAAGAACCTGAGCATAGCTGTAGAAAATAAAAGATACTATTTTGTGAAAGGAAGTAACTGAAGGTTACACACATAAAAGTCAAAACGACAGCTACAGTGGCATTGACAATGACATCCTTTTAATTGCCAGTAAAAAAAACAAAATGTGGCCCTGCTAAAGAAACAATAAAAAAAAACATTTTTAATTTTTTTCTCCTTTAATATTCATGGATAAACATCCTTCTCATAAAGTTCTATTACCGTCATAAATTTTTAAACTGGTTAAAAAAGGTTCAGAATAAAATTCCACCTTCCATACAAAAAGTAGACATGTCCTTTAAATGAATTTATTTTTATTTAATAAAGATTATTACAATGTTTATAGTTTTAATCATGATTGGCTCTATAACGGCTTTAAAAATAGTTTTGATAGTAGATTTTGACAATTTTGACGATAAAGAATTTAACTTAGGTATTTGTCAATTATTAACTTAGGTATGGTTTGCAATTTTGCATTCTTATTTTTTAATGTCAGCATATCTTATATCTAGCGTCCATTGTAAATAATTTTTATTTTAATAAAAGGTATCCAGGGTGTCAATTATTGATCGCGCGTACAAGGCCGTGGGTTACCACTTACCAGTACCAATTAAGGGTTCTATGCCCCGTTCGTCTTGGCCACATAATGAACTCTAAATTAGTTGATAAGAGACACGAGTGACGTCAGTATCATTTTTATTGACTGACAACGTATCGTTGTCTCTATACTTTGTAATGTCAATAAGCTGCTAAACATTTTTTATAACGATCGATCCAATCGCTTTGTTCACCTAAGCCCATTGATAGTGTAATTATGGTCTTAATTAATATTTGTTATTTGTCTAAGTGTTTTAATACGATATTTATCTGTTATTTAGTAAGCTATTCTGACTACAAGCCTGTTGTTAAGAATCGACCGTCATTTTCTATAAGACCTTTTTGCACGAGCGTTAAAAAAGCATTGCGTTAAATCCCGGCGATAGTGCTTTTATAACGTTCACTATACGATACCATACTCTACGCCACAGAACACAGCTCTTTCCGTGTTCTGTGCTTTATGCTCAACGCCCAGTGTTGACAATACAACACTGCTGAATAACAAAGCGTCGCGCTTTAAAAGCGCCGTATGAACATCATAATGGCAATGCGTTTGTTCTATTTCAACACTTTTTTAACGGACGATAGAAAAACGCTCGTGCGAACGCGCTTTAAGTGTCACAACAGAGGAATTCAGTCTTCTTCGTGTCTAGGCATGGAGAGTTTGCAACTTAGGGCTACGTCATACGAGTATCTAACGAGATTGTATCGCCGATCTGCCGTCCATTGCCTGTAACGAGTAACACCAAATCCATATAAACATATCACGCCGTTCACATCTGACCCAATATGCGTTCTTCGATTCGATGTAAATTACCAGCTCTAAACTTGCAGCTTTTAGTGAACCAGATCTCCATTGCGTCTCCATTGTCGCTCGTGTGGGCGCAGAATGTGTGACATGATCATGATACGCGACAATTGGCTAGATGACAAAAAAAAATTTTTTTGCTTTAATAGAAGCTCATTCATATAATCAACATAAAGAAAAAATCGGTTTTCGAATAACTATAAAAACAACCGAGATATAAGGTATTAAAAATTTTTCTCCATCTCTTTCTAGCAAAACGGCAATTTACAAGGAGTCACTATGGCCGTACTCAACAATGACGTCACAGTTGATGTCGGATCTCTCTGTCTAATCGCTTTCAAATTAACTTAAAATGCTTGTATCTAAGGTATTTCTAAGCCGATTTTAATGCTAATTTCACAGGATTGCGTCTTTTTCTACGGTATTTTAATATTTAATGACGAGACGTAAAAATTTGAATTCAGTCATCATTCCAATTCATCCGGGCTTATTAGGGCCGGCGCTGACTGACGTCGCGGCACGGCACGGCACGATAAAGGATTTTATTTCCGATCAAGTTATATTTATTCTTATTCCAAGGAGTTTAGAATTCATATTACTTTGCATATTATTATGCCGCGGCCTGCCGCGGCGTCTCGCAGCATGCTACGACGTGCCACGGCCTGCCGCGGCATGCCACGACGTTCTGTAATATGATTGTATCGAAATAAAGTAATATGAATTCTAAAAACTCCTTGAAATAAGAATAAATATATCTTGATCAGAAATAAAATCCTATAGGGCCGGCCTGACTGAAGTTGCGTCACGGCAGGGCATGTTTCGAAAGCCCGAATGACGCTTTGGTATGAGCTCCCGAAACATGCCGTGCCGTGACGTGCCGTGCCGCGACGTCAGTCAGCGCCGGCCCTTAGACGTGACTTGTCCTTTGGAGAGACGCGCTGTAATAGCTATTACGCATTCTGGACTAGTCGAAAGCGACTTACGGCCGGTTTCAATATTCAATTTATCTGTAGATTTAGTTACTAGCGATAGGTATTTGACATTAGCTGCATATAAAATACCTAAAAATTCTATTTCCAGTAAACAAATCCAGAGATAGATAGGATATTGAAATCGGCCATTAGTCGACAGCGGCTTTGTATCTTTTATACAGGAGTTCACGCACTCGGTTGCCGGTCGTTTAATGCGACTCGCAGAATAGTGGCTCGCCGAGTTAATGGTGACAGTGACACACAAGCAACTGTTGGTCGCCGATGACCAATACTAAAACAGATGAGCTCAAATTTAATTTGGTTGTGTTCGCTTTGCATGCAAACTGTCGAAATGACAAGACGTCCGTCGTATGCATTGATATACCTGGAATCAAGTCGCTGGGCCTGGTCTCCTCGTCCTGAGGCTGTAACATGACCACCAAAACACGATATGATAATGTGGTTTATCATGGTAAACTGTCAAAATACGATAAAAATGTATTGTATGCCGACTGTTCACCGCGATAAACTGCTTTATTATATCGCGTTTTGGTGTTTATGCTATCTTATCTTATCTTCGGGTGGGGGTGGCCCAATTATTGAGCCTTCGCACTTCGACCCACCATGGATCTTTTGTGCTACCCCTTGCCGTAAAGCTAAGTCCGTAATGCCATCGCCACCAACGGTCCAGTCTATCGTGCCCATGAGCTCAACGATGTCCTTCGGTGGTATGGCCCTGTAGTCCTCCGGTTTTGGGTATCCAATTCCCGTCAGCCTTAGTCTCCTGCAAGCTAGGGCGTCACAGTGGCACAGCAGGTGCACCATGCTCTCCTCCCTCCTTGCAGGCCCTACAGATTTTGGAACCAATTGTCCATACCCATAAAGAGCTTGGCATGGTTCATTCCTTTTTGATTGGCCCATTCTCTTTGGTGCCTCATTTGCAGTTGAGTTCTTATACCCGTACTGACTATTTTTGGAGTGATCCCGACAAATGGTTCCGGTCCTACCAATTGTGTTTCCGATCCCTTTCTTGCCAGGTAGTCGGCTTTCTCGTTTCCGGTGAAACCCTTGTGACCTGGTATCCAAACTAGACGTACTGTATTGGTTTTACCCAATTTGTTCAGTGCTTCGATTGTATTCAGCACTAGTTTGGATTCCACTTTGTATGACAGGAGCGCTTTGAGAGTCGCTTGGCTGTCACTGAGAATGTAGATGTTTAGGCCATTGCGACCCTTGTCTAGATTCTCCTGTGCACAGGCTAGGATAGCACATGTTTGCCAGCGAGGGTCCTGTGCCTGGCACTGGGCCCCCTGGAGGAGCGGTTCCGGGCGGTGCTCAATACGAGCATCGCCTCGGGCCGTTTCCCTCAGTGCTGGAAGGTGGGGCGACTCTGCCTTCTGCGGAAGCCGAATCGCCCCGCCGATGCCCCGTCGGGGTACAGGCCGGTGGTGCTGCTCGACGAGGCCGGGAAGTTTTTTGAGAAAATTCTCGCTTCCCGGCTCGTCGAGCATCTGGAGGGCCCGGGACCGGACTTGGCTGAGTGCCAGTTCGGTTTCCGCACCGGCCGGTCCACCGTGGACGCCGTGGCCCACCTCAAGAGGTGGACTGAGGGGGCCACGTCGGCGGGGGAGGTTGTCGTTGCGGTGTCATTAGACATCCGCAACGCATTCAACAGCCTCCCCCACGAATGCATAGAGGAGGCACTGCGTTTTCATGGAGTGCCCCTCTACCTCCGCTCCCTCATTACCGATTACCTCCGCGGGAGGGAAATCATGTATGAGGGGGCGGACGGTCGCGTCCACAGGTGGCCGATGGCGGCGGGAGTACCCCAGGGTTCCGTGCTGGGCCCTCTGCTCTGGAACCTGGGGTACAACTGGGTTCTGCGGGGCAACCTCCTGCCGAACATGGAGGTTGTCTGCTTCGCCGACGACACCCTTGTCGCGGCGAAGGGGCGCACGTATGAGGAGGCGGTCCACCTGGCGTCGGTCGGCGCGACGATGGTCGTCCGGCGCATCCGCCTCCTCGGGCTGGACGTGGCCGTTGAGAAGACGACGGCCATTTCGTTCAGGCCGCCGCGTCGCCGCAGACCCCAGGCGGGGCTCCGTGTCCGAGTGGAGGGGGTGCAAGTCCAGATCGAGAGCTCGATGAAGTATCTCGGTCTGGTGCTGGACCCCCGATGGGATTTCGGGGAGCACTTTAAGCTCCTCGCCCCAAGGCTGTGTGCCGCCGCGGCAGCCCTCGGACGGGTCCTCCCCAACGTGGGGGGACCAGGCGCAGCGAGCCGTCGACTTTATCAGACGGTGATAAAGTCGATGGCGCTGTACGGAGCCCCGATTTGGGCGGAGCGTCTCGCCCCCCGAACGGTGGCCCTCCTGCGTAGGCCGCAGAGGGTCATTGCCACCCGGGCCGTGCGGGCCTACCGCACGGTCTCTCACGGGGCGGCCTGCGTTCTAGCGGGCTCGCCTCCGTGGGATGTCGAGGCACGCGTCCTTGCGGCCGTGTACCGACATCGGGTGGCAGCGAGGAGTCAGGGGGAGCGCCCCCTCCCGCAGGAGGTGGCGCGCACAAGGCTCCTGGCGCAGAGGGAGGCTCTCCGCCAGTGGGCCGAGACGCTCGCCCACCCAGCTGCCGGCCACTGGACGATTGAGGCCGTTCGTCCAGTGTTGGAGGAGTGGGTTGGGCGCCGGCAGGGCAGCCTCACCTACCGGATGGTGCAGATGATGACCGGGCACGGCTGCTTCGGCCATTATCTGCACCATGTCGCACGGAGGGAGGAGACGCCGCAGTGCCACCACTGCGGCGCTCCAGACGACACGGCCGGACACACCCTCTCGGAGTGCCCGGCCTGGCGACCCCAGCGCGACGCATTAGCCCTCGCGCTGGGCCTAGGTAGGGGTGCGCCCGTCGTGCTGGCCAGCGTCGCACGCGAGATGCTGACCAGCGCGACGGCGTGGGAGGCTGTCGCCTCCTTCTGCGAGGAAGTGATCTCGCAGAAGGAGGCAGCGGAGCGGGCGCGAGAGGTTGACCCTCTCGCCGCACCGCTCCGGCGCAGGCGGTTGGGTAGGAGGAGGCGCGCATTCCTGGACGCGCGCCACCAACTCCCCTAAGCAAGCTGGGGATGAAATGGCCCGGCCGGCCGACAACCGGTCGGGAGACACTTTTCTACCCCTGGCCTGCCCGTCTGGGGGGTCGAATTATTGCACTTGTCGACCCCCCCGTAGAGGTAAGACCTGGCGCTTGCGTCAGGCCTACAATCCAGGGGGCGCACTCGGGGAATGGCTAACGCCGATCCCGAGTGTGTCTCTACGGAGGTAGAAGTTGCTCTGGAGGGTGGTTTAGCCAGGTATGGGGTTACCCAGGTAACCCGAGTCCAATGGCATATCCTTGGGGCGGCTTTGTCAGCTTTCAGCCCCTTGTTGAATCGTAAAGAGATTCCCCCGCCTCAAAAAAAAAAAAAAGGATAGCACATGTTTCAGCTTGAAACACAGTTGCCAGCTTACCCATGCTGATCGATATATCAGTTTTGTTGCAGTGTATTCCTGCCCCTGTACCAGATTTAATTTTTGATCCATCTGTATACCAGATCATGCTGTTCCCCTGAGGGGGTGCCAGCCCCTTATCCCATTCCTCCCTTGTTGGAATGTGTACCTCAAAAAGTCGTCTGAAAATATATTGAGGTAACATTCTGTCGCTGATCATGCTCAGCAGCAGATTGCCTCCTTCAAACGCGAATGCCGTGTGTTTTGTGGGTGGCTGGTTCGCATTCCACATTCCCAAAGTTCTGAGCCTGTAGAGTGCCCTCATGGCTTCTCTTTGTACAGCATTGTGGAGTGGTTCGAGATTTAAAAATCTCTCCAAGGCCGCTGTAGGGGTAGTTTTGAAAGCCCCCGTAATGGCCATATAAGCCAGCCTTTGGAATCTACCTAGTAGTTTCCTGCATGTGACTAGTTTCGTTCTTGGCCACCAGACAATACTGCCATATGTTATGACCGGCAGTATCATTATTTTGTAAATCCAGTAGAGTATCTTAGGTTTGAGACCCCAGGTTTTACCGAAGATAGACCGGCACATATTGAGTATCCTTCCGGATTTTTCAATAGTGAGGTCTACATGTTCCTTCCACGTTAGTTCTTTATCCAGGGTAACTCCTAGATATTTCACCTTTGTGGAGTATGGTATCTCAGAGCCGTATAGTTTTAGATTTCTCATGTTGTTGAGCTTCCTCTTGTGTGCATGTGTTTATGCTAGGGGGCGAGAGACCATAAGTCGACAGTGCGTATTTGCGTAATTAATCTCAGTGTATGACGTAGATGGTGCGATTTTGCATTCTGGTGTTTTGCGTCGTGGTGTTTATTTTGACTTCGCTCTGTGACGAAGATGGTAGTACATCTCGTTTCGTGTTGGTCCTCGTTGTGATTGCAATTTTGCATCAAAACATAATGGCGCTGTCTTTGTTTTTTCTTTCTCACGGAAGTTAACCTTTCCCACCCCGCGTGGCGATTACACTTTATTGAATGTACCTGGTAACCTCTTTCTTTGCGATTCTGTTGATGTACTTTTAAGTTGTCCATATTTTACGTTATCGATTTCTGGAAAACAATTATAAAACATTTCCTTTCCATACTCCTTACTAATAAACTTAATTTATTAAGGCAATTAGTTAATTAGTATTAATTATCTTTCAAAGGTGTTTGAAATAAATAATGTAACACCGTTTTTTCTTAAAATTTCATAAAACACTAATTTTGCAAAAACACTTTGGTTTCACTGTAGTTTTAACACAAATTGCACAACTAAAATCATAATTACAACAACTTTGTCAATAAATTTCACAATATCAATATCAATGTCAAGTGTCAACGTCAACGTCGTTTCACGTCACGTCAGTGACATTTGCCGTCAAGAAAAAGCATTACAATAATAGAAAGTTTAATGAGACACAATGCCATCACGATATTCGTTCATTTTCACTTGTACTATGAATGCTGCCGCTATTGCGAGCGACATAAGAGCGATCCAAAGGTCAAAATGTAACTTGGCTTAAGGCCCACTGTACAATGATATATATCATTTGAAAATGCCAAAAACGTGTTTGATTTTTGAATTTTGTTGCATACATTGATACATTTGCATTGATTCATATGTTTGCAATTTGAAGCAATCGAAAACACTTATATCTACAAAAAGAGGGTGAGCTCGATGGCGCAGTGGAGTTTGCGCTTTTTTTTTTTTTTTTTATGGATGGCCCGGCAAATGACCTCCTCCCGCCTGATGTTAAGCGGTGAAAGAGGCCCAAATGAGTTGACAGATAGAGTAGGGACGACATCCACTCTCCTACCTGCCCGCCCCTTGCCGGCCCAAAAGATGCTTTTTCACGCCTCTTTTGAAGGAACCCATGTTGTAGGATGGAGGAAACACGTGCGCAGGTAGAGAATTCCAAGTGTGGGATGAACGACAGAAGAAGGAATCTTGGAATTTCTTGGTACGGTGTGAAAAGGAGGACACAGTGTACGGATGACTCCGAAGGCCCTTACGCGTGTTTCTGTTAAGGAATGGAGAGGGAGGGATAAGGTTAAAGAGCTCCTCAGAGCATTCCCCATGGAACATTCGGTAAAAGGCGCTAAGAGAGGCGATGTCACGACGAAGTTGTAGAGGCTCGAGGGTGTTAGTTGCCTCTACATCGCCAATTATGCGAATAGCGCGACGCTGCAATCTGTCCAGAGCATCGAGGAGGTACTGAGCGGAGCCGTCCCAAAGGTGCGAGCAATATTCCACGCAAGACCTAACCTGAGTTTTATACAACAAGCATAGTTGGTCCGGCGCAAAATACCTACGCACCTTGTTCAGGACACCGAGTTTCCGTGAGGCAGTAGTTATGACGGATTCAATGTAGTCTCTGGGGTTCAGATCGCAGCGAATGTTCATTCCGAGCAAGGTGATGTTGCTCTGTGTGTGAAGGGTTGTGCCCTGAAGAGAAGGAAGGGGGAGGAAAGGTGACCTTTTCGCCGAGAACACGCACACCTGTGTTTTCTTAGCATTGAACTCAACAAGATTGTTGGAGCCCCATTCGGAGACGAGGTCCAGCGTCCTGTTGAGCTCAATGATAAGATTCTGCCTTTCCCTACCAATATCACCACGAGCAGCCCCCGAGGCCCCGTGATATCCCCCATGCACTGTACTGTCGTCTGCATAGCAATGTATAGCTCCCAAGGAAAGCATATCATTGATATGCAGAAGAAACAATGTGGGGGATAGAACGGAGCCTTGCGGAACACCAGCGTTCACTGCCACGAACCGCGAAGCGCAGCCGTCAACGACAACGCGAATTCTACGCTCGTGGAGGAAGCTGGCAATCCACGTACAGAACTGCGCGGGTAATCCGTATGCCGGAAGCTTGGTTAACAATTGCTAGAGATAGGCAACGTTGGCCGTGGTCAGATCTATAATGGGTGACCAATAATGTGAACCAACTCAAGCCCATTCGGCCCGCAGACAGCACGTTAAACTGTGGGTCCAGCGCCTAATCTCGTTCCGATCGTGTCTTCTACGAGTCCGAGTCCGTCCAGCGGGACTCTGCAAGTAAAGAAACAGAGTGCACTTATGTCTGCACAGATTCTTGTGCACTATCTTTCGCGCAGATGGCATGCAGATACAGAATTATGTTTGTTTTAAAGATGCTTTTAATTAGCAGATTTAATAAATAAATAATTCTAATACTCCATGATTTGACGACACGTTTAGCGCAGAGGTCGAGTGATCACCTACTGCGCAACGGGTCGCGGGTTCGATTCCCGTACGGGACAAATGTTTTGTATGGCCTACAGAAATTTGTTCCGGTCTGGGCGTATGTGCATGTGATATTCTATGTTTGTAACTGCACCCACGACACAGGAGAAAATCCTAGTGTGGGGCGACGTTTTTAAAAAAGAAAAAAAAAAGATTCACGAATGTTCACATATAACATACATAGGTACTACGTTTTTTTAGACGTATATGGAATCTTGATCGCTCTGTTCTGAAGTGAAGACAGATGAGATATTTTCTGATAGACTATTATTAAATTACCGGTGTATCGTTCACAGATACAACGGCTACCTGCCGGCTGGCGAGCGGGGCAGGCGACGCAGCAAGTTCGTGCTGTACCGACGGCCGCAGGCCAACGGCGTGCGCCGGTCGAAGCACTACGTGGTCAAGACGCCGCACAGCAGCAAGGCCATACTGGACGCCAGCCAGCACTCCATTTCGTACACGCTCAGCCGCAGCCAGGCGGTCATCGTCGAGTACACAGAGGACCCGGACACGGATATGTTTCAGGTCAGTCGCCTATATTGTTTTTTTTGTGTTGATTCTGTCGTAGGAGGTCAGTCTTCAATATTGATTTGTTTTGTGTTGATCCTGTCGTAGCAGAAGGTCGATGGCGTAGTGTTTGGAACCTTTGTACCCGACTGCAAGGAGAGGGTAATGTTTTTCGCGCGTATCTTCTATGTTTATATGTAATATATTCTGTATTACCTCATATCTTTTAAACGGCTAAACGGAGTTCTATAATTAAGAAATCGTTAGATTTGTCTTGACAGCCCAGGTGTTCTTATTTTTTTCTTTATCAAAGCCTCAAGATCAAGTCGGCTTAGTGTTTGGAACCTTCGAAAAGCAATTATTTTTAGTAGGTTGCTTGCACATCACTATTATGCCTAAATGCCATCTATTTATTAACTTTTATAAATAAATAGAACTATTAACCAGATACATGTGAAATCATCATCATCATCACAGCTTATATACGTCCCCACCGAGGGGTTCGAGCCTACCCTATGTTAGGGTGATTAGGCCTTAGTCAACTACGCTGGCCCAGTGCGGATTGGTCGACTTCATATCAGGGACCGGAAAACCCGTTCATTTGCTTAAGCTGTTCGAAAGGGTAACCCATTCGTATGGTAACCCAGTGGGCTCGGTAAGCCGTTCAACAGGTTTCCCAACAATAATGATAACCCGTAAAATAGGGGTTACCACCCACAACAATAATTTACCGCTTACCTAATCTTAAAGGTTTTTAGTGTTTATGCGCTTAACCGCTTACTGTTCGGGTTAGGGTAACCCTTTCCCTCACGCACACCGAGCGATTAAATTAGCACTGCGGGCGCAATAACGCCAGAGTTTGGTCGCGACCTTCGGCAAATATGCGCTGCAAAAGCAATCTACACGCGATATAGCTAAGGTCTAAAATATTTTTTACAAATTAATCAGCGTTTAGAACGGTAACCCATTTAGGGGGTTTTTGATATCGGTTAGCGGTAACCCGAATTAATTCAGTCGAAGGGATTAATGTGTAAACCGGTAAGCCGTTTGAAAGCTTACCGTAAGGCAAAGGGTTTAAAAACTCAGCATTATAAAATACCCCATCAAAACCCTAAGGTTACCGGCTATAACGGTAACCGGGTCCGATCCCTGCTTCACATACATCATTGAATTTCTTCGCAGATGTATGCAGGTTGCCTCACGATGTTTTCCTTCGCCGTAGGAGCGTCAGACAAATGTACATATGAAATTCGAAACGAAAAACACATTGGTACATGGCGGGTCTCGAACCCCGACCCCCCGATTGGAAAGCAAGTGCCGAGTCCACAGCGCCACTGACGCTCTTTGAAGTGAAATCATCAAATCAGCATTATTATCATATAGATGAAACTTAATGCCACTATTAAAGTTTGATAAGTATTTAATCTACGATCAGACAATATAAAATTTAGGTACATTTACCGCTAATGATATATTAGGCATCATAATCGTCTTAGTTCACACAGTTAAACATTAATTTAGGTCAGCGATACTTTATTGACAAATGGATGTCTAATGTAGTTCCTGTAATGGAATTCTCCAACGAAAATGTCAATAATAAACAATTCATGTGATCTCTATCCTCGTTCGTGTCAGGGAATTCCAGCAGTTAGTAATGAAATGAGTGAAATGTTATTTTTGACAGTCTTTCCAGTGCTAACTGGCGAGGGATAAAACATAATTTAATGGAATAAGTACCTAGTTATTTCGACAAATCAAAAATACCAAAGTGTAAATTGTTTTATTATCTTACTGACGATGAAAAAGATTTTACTTTTACACATACCCTGTCATCATCTTTATTGCTAATGTAAATGTCTTGTTGTGTGTACGTACATACAAGCGTTTTACAAGAGACGGATTAATACGATATTATGATGATAAGTCGAACAGGTTCGTCATTTTGTCGTTTTAAAAACGTTATATATAGATTTATTTTCGTTTAAGTCGCGGGGATTATAGTTTCATGCTGGTTTCATGGTGTAAATCTTGAACACAGCTTAGAGCCGTTTGAAGAATGTTACGTCTGAAAAGTTAACATTGTTTATTTGTTTATTACGTGTAGGTTCTGTAGGATATATGTCTAGCTTAAGATTAATATGTCTAGCTGAAGGAATAATTCATCCCGTAATGAAGCAATAAAGACTTATGATATTGTTTTAAATATTGACTTCAGAGAATAAATTTGGAATAAATCAAAACGAAATAAAAATTAATATGGACATGCCCAATATGTGAAGAAATCCCCAGATGACAGTACAGTAAGGAGATGAATATTCCTTAGTTCTTTTTAGTTACAGTATACAATGTTTCCAAAATTGAATTGAACTACGCAGTATTCCGTCCAATTAGTAATGTAAGATGCTCTCAACCCTATATTGAACTACCTAATGCGATCATTAACAATCATCAGTAAACATTTATATTTTCCTTATTCTTTTGTTACAACATACAGTGTACAAACAAACATTGTACTACAATGTTTCCAAAATCGGGCATATCAACGCAGCTTAATGTAACTTGTTAACCCTAAATTGCACAATCCATTGTTAACAATTAGTTAGATGAACGAAACACGTTTACGTGACAGAGCGCATGAGAGCGAATAAGGGTTTATTCTTCTGGTTTTTCCGAGTGAGCCATAAAACGCCATTCCGAGTCATTCGATACAAGCGTTCGAATCGACCGACGATGCCGCCTTCTCGGAAGCACTTCGACACACTTCAGTCAAAATTGTGACACTGCAAATATGCCAATGTGTTGATGCTTGCGTTGCGTTCTCTTTGATATGCCGTCGTTTATTTAAAGATGTTTTTTTGAATTTTATAAAGGAATTATTCTTTTATTTAATAGGCATGCGAACTGAGTGAAAAATCTTTATCTAATTGGTCCGTCAGTTAAATAATAAAAAACAATACCAGACGTATGTTTTGCTTTGTCGAAAAAAGAAAAAACTATTGAGATAAAAGTGAGTTAAAGTTGGTGCGGTAGCTCGCCGCGTCACAAATAGAAAATTTGCCTACGTGTACGTCATGCGAAATCTAAAATCAATATTGGTATCGTCTAAAGTTTCTGATTGTGTAATAAAAGAAAATAATACGTGTGATACCTCTATTTTTAAAAAACTCACATGTCCCATATCAAAAAAAAATCTTTTGAAATCCTCCTACATGTCGATCATTTTAAAAATATAATCTACCCTATTGATTGGTATTATTAGGAAAGTCGTTGCTTTAATGGTATATTATACCATTACATTTACTTATTATATATGTGTAATTATTAACGTCGGTCATTGTTACGCTGATTAAAGCGCCCTTTACACAAGGCTAAATTCAGAATTTTAGACAGACCAATTCAGCTTCCTTGAGGCCTCCTCTTTATGACAGTCTAAGTGCCTATACACTTGCCTAAATTCACAATCTTTCTCATTTTGTGCACTGAATTTACCCATAATTGACTAATTATAGTACACAAGAGTGCTCAAGGACCAGCATTTTACGATATAAATTAGTACGATTAACATTTAGATGTTTGTAGCTTTTGTGTGTGTTCAGTTGACACCGCAATATCTTCTTTATATATAAAATTCTCGTGTCACAGTGTTTGTAACCAAACTCTTCCCAAACGGCTTAACCCATTTTTATGAAATTTATTATGTATATTCGGTCAGTTTTGGTGAAGCTCACTTCCATCCTGCCTTATCGAGCGAGAGTTGTGTGTAAAAACATTATATCGGACAATGTTATTGTGACTTATTATTAGTAAATAATATCGTATATTATTGGCTGATGCATCTTTGTTTCTTTTTCAAACGTAAATTATAAATGATATCATTAATATTTATGTCAAATAACTAATAACTACGAATGATCGTAATCCGTAATGATATCATTACGGATGATAAGTACCCATAATAGACAATCATAATTATGTGTTATCTTAAGAAATCAATGTAAAGTCATGCTGACTTGATTCTAAAAACTATGACGATAAGTTAAGAAAATTATTATGTTAAGTAAGTAATTAAGATAAGTTTTTCACTGAATTACACAAAACATCTGAACGTAATTGATAAAATTTAGATTCCTTATTGATAAGTCACAATCAATGTTTTTCCTGTTGGGCACCGGGCATGAACAGACAAATATAAATTTTCGCACGCAAAGTAATGAACAGAAGCACAGATTACATACTTAGGTGTACTGTGCAAAATATTGCATTTAGCAAACTTTCATAATACTATAGTAACAAAGTGTAAGTGTGATAGTATAAAATTATAGCAACAAAATTACTCTAGAATTTCTGAATTATATAACATACCAGTTGCTGCATTTTAATATGTTACTGTTTTATTTTTTTTTGCGTACACAGTACATGCTAAGGCTAGCATTGTGTGCGTGTGTGTTGAAATTCAACATTTTATTTCTAGGAAATCTTGCTTCGACGTCATCATTCGTGATGATGATAACACAGCCAATGCATTCTTTATTTCGAAAGAGATATTTCATCATAAACAATTAACTGGTTCATTTCTTTATCTGCCATTACACTCCCAGCTATAAGCTGAAGTGTAAAATCTTTTTCATTACTCATACTCGGAAAGTAGTTATGAAGTTGCCTGAGGAGCGGATTGAAAGTAATACTTTTCAGCCCTAGGGAGAATTGTTTTCAACTGACAGCTGTCAAATTATGAAAAAGAAAACCTATTTCTATTTGCACATTTCTATTAAACCATGTTCCAAGTTTCTGTACAGCCACTCAATTACCGCGCGATGTAAAATTGAAATAATGTAGTTAAGTATTAATTAAAGAATATTTTTTTAACGACTTTATTATAATTTACTTTCAACTATTTCTTTAAAATAACATAGATTTAGGCAATATATTTAGCATTTTTTCAATGATGAAAAAATAATGGCGAAATAGCTAGCCGGATACAGAAAAAAACCACAATAGGCAAAAAATAGGATATATTCATTTGTTTTTCGAGTTGTAGAGTTTTGTTAATACTTCCGTATAACAGAGATTTGTATTAAAACAATGAGTTCATCTGATTCAGATATGGATTTCATAAGAGAAAAGCCTAAAGCAGTAGTGGAAAATAAAATTCACGCATTTTTTCTTAGCTAATTCATGTTTTTATTTTTACTTTCCACCTGTTCGTAATGAAACGCACAGTGTTTACCTCTGGTTAAAAAAAAATAATCCCTAGAACGATGTTTCGGGACTAAATAAGTTACTTTCACCCCTAGAGTAACAATGTACAGTAAGCTCCTTATCAAGCTGTAGGCACTGTTTGAGCTTTGGACCGTTCTTATGTAATAGTGGCGGTTTTCGTAGTGTAAATGTAAAGCTTGAATGGGAGCTTCCTGTACTGGTAGTATTAGTTGAGTAACGCCGTTGTGTGTCTTTTATATATACGAGTTAATTGGCATGGCAAACAAGCAGCCTGGCCACCTGGTGGTATGTGGCTAAAGGCGCCCACAGTACATGTGGTACCCGTATTATTTGCGAATCTACAACCTCTCCATACAGACTTTAGAGAGAGCCCAATGTTGTGAGTTGCCAACATGTGACATAAGATGTCGCAGTAACCCAGTAATTACACTGTCTGTCTTACCCACGAAGCAAAAACAAATGCTTCGTGGTCTTAGCCTTCAAACCGGAACCCAATAATGCAAGCACGGCTGCACTGCATGGCAACAGAAATAGGTAATATAGAGGCATCCGCATAAGATACACTTCATGAATATGTGCACGTATGTACTGTACTACTATTGATAATGCGTGGATGAAATACCATGGTTTCGTTATCAGCTTTATAATCCTACTAATATTATAAATGTGAAAGTGTGGATGTTGGGATGTTTGTTACTCAATCACGCAAAAACGACTGAACGGATTTGGTTGAAATTTGGCATGCATGTAGCCCTTGACATGGAAAAGAACATAGGCTACCTTTTATCACGATTCCTCAAGTAGTTCCCGAGGCAAAATTGAAAATTGTTTACGAGTTAAGCCGCGGGCAGACAGCTTTGAAATTTGGTATGCATGTCACCTATGCTATGGAAAAGGACATGTACTTTATATTCCTTAATGATCTCTCATATAGTTCCCGTGGGAAGATTAAAAATTGTTAACGAGCGAAGCTTTAGACCCAATTCTGAAGTCCACGCAGACGAAGTCGCGGGCAGAAGCTAGTCATAGTTATAAAGCTGATCACAATTTGTTCGGTATCAGTGACTACCACTAGAAGAGACGATTCTTAAAATAAAAACTAAATATGTAATTGTAAACTAGCCAATACTATTTTGTTGAAATATTTTTGTTCCTTGTTAATATTTTGAGAAAAACATTGGTTTCGTGCCAGGCACGTCAAAAGATTTGGATCGCGTGCCCGTTATGAAGACGCTTGCGTTGAATCAATGGCGAATGAGATTCTATCATTCTTACTTCCTTAGTGATAATAAGGCGAAAGTAACTCTGTCTGTCTGTGTATTACGCAATCACGCCTGAACTACTAAACCGATTTAGATGAAATTTGGTATAGACATAGTTTGAGTCCCAGGAAAGGACATAGGATAGCTTTAATCGCAGAAATCACCCCTTAAGGGGGAGAAAAGGGGGGTAGAAGTTAGTATGGGGAATCAATTACCGCTGAACCGATTCAGATGAAGTTTGGTATGAAGATAGTTTGAGTTGTGGGGAAGGATAAAGAATAGTTTTTATCCCAGAAATCATTCCTTAAGGGGGGGGGGGGGGGGGGGGGGAATTTGTAATGGAAATCAATAAAAAAGGCCTTCCACGCAGTCGAAGTCGTGGGCAAAAGCTAGTTGCTTATAAATTTTAATTCTTCCTAATTATTATTTTAAAAGTCACTACTTAATAACAGTTTTTTTTCATACTACCTTAATAATAAAAGAAATATATAATCATACCTGATTCCCCGCGAAACAGAAACACCTGCACTTTGCCTAATATTTTACCTATAATAGTTCCCGAGGCAAAATTGAAAATTGTTTACGAGTTAAGCCGCGGGCAGACAGCTTTGAAATTTGGTATGCATGTCACCTATGCTATGGAAAAGGACATGTACTTTATATTCCTTAATGATCTCTCATATAGTTCCCGTGGGAAGATTAAAAATTGTTAACGAGCGAAGCTTTAGACCCAATTCTGAAGTCCACGCAGACGAAGTCGCGGGCAGAAGCTAGTCATAGTTATAAAGCTGATCACAATTTGTTCGGTATCAGTGACTACCACTAGAAGAGACGATTCTTAAAATAAAAACTAAATATGTAATTGTAAACTAGCCAATACTATTTTGTTGAAATATTTTTGTTCCTTGTTAATATTTTGAGAAAAACATTGGTTTCGTGCCAGGCACGTCAAAAGATTTGGATCGCGTGCCCGTTATGAAGACGCTTGCGTTGAATCAATGGCGAATGAGATTCTATCATTCTTACTTCCTTAGTGATAATAAGGCGAAAGTAACTCTGTCTGTCTGTCTGTGTATTACGCAATCACGCCTGAACTACTAAACCGATTTAGATGAAATTTGGTATAGACATAGTTTGAGTCCCAGGAAAGGACATAGGATAGCTTTAATCGCAGAAATCACCCCTTAAGGGGGAGAAAAGGGGGGTAGAAGTTAGTATGGGGAATCAATTACCGCTGAACCGATTCAGATGAAGTTTGGTATGAAGATAGTTTGAGTTGTGGGGAAGGATAAAGAATAGTTTTTATCCCAGAAATCATTCCTTAAGGGGGGGGGGGGGGGGGGGGAATTTGTAATGGAAATCAATAAAAAAGGCCTTCCACGCAGTCGAAGTCGTGGGCAAAAGCTAGTTGCTTATAAATTTTAATTCTTCCTAATTATTATTTTAAAAGTCACTACTTAATAACAGTTTTTTTTCATACTACCTTAATAATAAAAGAAATATATAATCATACCTGATTCCCCGCGAAACAGAAACACCTGCACTTTGCCTAATATTTTACCTATAATAGGGGGCAGGCCTATTGACTTTCCGGGCACTCTACTAATAAACATAAACTACAATGAACTTATAATTTGTATTTTAATGTGCAATTCCTAAAAGAAAAGTAAACTCAGTAAACTTGACCCGCAATCGAAACTCAGACCTCGTGATTAGCTTAGCAGGAACTATTTCATGGTGCCGAACGAATGTATGAATAAGTCTAATTAAAACATAAAACGGTTTCATCCGGCGTAAGACATACATTGCACGCACATGTCCGCCGGCATGTGAAATGTAGGTCCTTAGCACATCGAGCGCGCGGTGTAGTGTTGCGTATGCGTTGTTTACGCGCCCGTCTGGTGCGTCCGTCGACCGTGCGTCGGGCGTATCTAATCGCGCACATGGGTTAGTGCCCCCCCGGGAACAATGCGTTGGTCCCTTGCACCGAGTGTCGCCAAACGTCCCGTGTCAGGCGGGACGTCCCGTTTCCAGGGCTCAAATAATGCGTCCCGCAACACATCTGTGCGGGACGCTAATTGTCCCGCTTTATGGTAAAGTCAGATAATAAGTACTCTTTCATAAATCACAAAATAACTAATCGTGATTTTTTTTTTATATGTATGGCAAATGACCTCCTCCCGCCTGATGTGAAGCGGTGAAAGAGGCCCAAATGAGTTGACAGATAGAGTAGGGACGACATCCACTCTCCTACCTGCCCGCCCTTTGCCGGCCCAAAAGATGCTTTTTCACGCCTCTTTCGAAGGAACCCATGTTGTAGGATGGAGGAAACACGTGCGCAGGTAGAGTGATTTTGCTCAGTTGATCGAGAATAAAAAAAATATAAAAAAAGTGCTTTAATTACTGATTAATATTCCTATGTGGTGTTATAATTATCATTTTGTAATAGCAGAAAGTTTATTTTGTTAATTTAATTTCAAATAAAACATTTAATTTATATTTCGTTTTTTTTTTCTCGTTTCTGCACATTTGTAGGCAGGCCCCGCTTTTTTCGGCCAAGTCCCGCATAAAAATTTCTAATGCCCCGGATAGCTATGAATGGGAGTTGGCAACTCCACCTGCACCGCGCGCGACGCGGCAACAACTTGAACTGCCCCATGCCCTAACCATGATCGCTCAAAGCAATATTAGAAGCGCACTGTGAACGAGATGGCGCGATGTGCAGCAAGAGCGGTGTCTTCTGTTTCTATATTGTTTTAAGCTTGCTATAAGCGATCGTGGTAAGGCTCCTGAAATCCTAGACATCGTATATCTTAATAAGTATGACACAGCGCGACCTCACACGTGCCCTAATGTCGTTCATAGTTAGATACTGATACTGTAAGTTTGCGTTCGCGAGTGTGTATTGTGTATATTTTTTTAGCTTAGAACCAATACAATTAACGCGTGTAACATTGAATAGGCCCCCTTTTTCCCAGGTGGAATTCATTTGCACATCACATCCTTCTTTTACATTATGGAATGTAATCTTTTGCCTATCTGACGTGTATGAGATTCATCCGCCTCGTGCGCTTACCCGAAAATTTAACCCCTTTGGCCCCCCGACGTGGCTTTCCAGAATCAGGTGGGTACAGTACAATTTGTCGAACCGCCCCTGGATTGACGCAACCAATTTTACGCATCAAACCCCTTCCCCAGGCCAGACATTGGCAAGGCGTGTATGGAATTCCACAGTTAAATGCAGATACTAGGTAGGGCGAGATAGTCTCGATGATGCCATTGTCACTATTCGTCGCGGCGAATATTCAAAAAATTACAGTTTTGCGCCGGCCGGAACTCTCTCGACGTTTTCCGGTTTTGACAGGCGTCTCCGACAGGTGTCTCCGTCACATGATATGGGTCGGGGCCGCCTAGATAGCATTGTGACTGCTGGGCGTCGATCACTGGAAAATCTGTTTCAATAGAATCCGACAATTTTAGTACCATGTCATATCGTGGGGATATCGATATAACCGTTCCAGTGATAACATTACGTTTCTTATGAAGGTACTATACAGCCCACTATGTCAGTGACGGGCTATAATGTCTATTGAAAAAGAACGCATTAAATAGAGCTCTGTCTAGTAATAGAGATCTAACTAGTAGGAGGATCTCTATGTAGTAAGTGATTCTTTAAAAATAATTTCATTGTCATAATATGAGTAAAAGCACCGATGATATCAAAGTAATATTTATGGATGTAGGTAAAAATTCGTCTACTTTGATGTTTAGATGTTTTTTACCCAAACAGAATCACACTAAACGGATGAAATTACATTTAGTAGCTTTAGGATACGATAGACATAATAAGCCTTCGTTACGAAATAAAATTACACAGAGAGTTTAGTGTCACTCCTATGTAGATAAGAGAAGTGCGTAGATCGTGCGGCGTTCGCCTCAAACGGCTCGTGTTTCAGGACATTGTTCCATACCATAATGAATACGTGTGGGTTAATTCCTATGGGAGGGCGGGTTCGTTGCGCCGCGCCGCATCCTGTCCGCTTTCATTGTCCCGCTCTGCGGCCGCTCGCCGCAAGTGCAACTAAATCATGCCATAAACACAAATAAATATTTATTCAGACGCTGCCGCCGGCGCCGGCGGAACTACTTGTTGTATGTGAGAGCTTATAATCGGTAGGTCTAGCTAGGTACGAGCGAGCGGCCCGTGCGCGTGGCGAGGCTGGCGATGGCGAGTCGGCGGATGAACGTTTTCAGTGTCTCTCAACGAACAGAGGGGTTGTTTCACGAAAAACAACCGTTTAAATATCTTGAATGTTCTGGTGTTGTTCGATCGAAGTACCGTCTAAAGTTAGTTACTACATATTATGTTCCCAATTTATTAATACACATGTTCCCCAGTCGCATTTCGATAGAACTTTAAAATACCTATGTAGAAAGGGATAACTTGTCAATGGAGTAGGTACGAACTAAAGATCACCAACAAATCTATTTTCTTATCCATCAAGCTGCTATCTAGACCATTTCACCAAATGCAGTTGTTCACTCTTAAATAATTAAATTTCGTCGATTGTTATAGAACGTTGGGTTGGGATATCCTAATACGGTACGGTACGGTTAGTTTGACTAATGTGAATACGAATTTATGGTGTCGGCGACTAAGACGCAGCGATATCGTAACGACTTTTAGTGCAAGCAAATCGAATCTCAGTTGCCCTGATTCACGTTAAAACATAAGTCATCCCATTGACAAAGTCACAGTTTAACAATGCATTGTTTAACAGACAGACTCAGGGATCGGAAAACCCGTTCATTTGCTTAAGCCGTTCGAAAGGGTAAGCCATTCGTATGGTAACCCAGTGGGCTCGGTAAGCCGTTCAACAGGTTTCCCAACAATAACGATAACCCGTAAAATAGGGGTTACCACCCACAACAATAATTTACCACTTACCTAATCTTAAAGGTTTTTAGTGTTTATGCGCTTAACCGCTTACTGTTCGGGTTAGGGTAACCCTTTCCCTCACGCACACCGAGCGATTGAAATAGCACTGCGGGCGCAATAACGCCAGAGTTCGGTCGCGACCTTCGGCAAATATGCGGTGCAAAAGCAATCTACACGCGATATACCTAAGGTTTAAAATATTTTTTACAAATTAATCAGCGTTTAGAACGGTAACCCATTTGGGGGGTTTTTGATATCGGTTAGCGGTAACCCGAATTAATTCAATTGAAGGGATTAATGTGTAAACCGGTAAGCCGTTTGAAAGCTTACCGTAAGGCAAAGGGTTTAAAAACCCAGCATTATAAAATACCCCATCAAAACCCAAAGGTTACCGGCTATAACGGTAACCGGGTCCGGTCCCAGTATTAACTGTGACAAAGTCGTCCCATTGAAGTAGTACCCAAAGTTTGTTGCGCCGACGACGCACGGTGAGGAAGCCACAACAGCGTTGGACGACTTTCTCCGATAAGTGACAGTAACCCTGGTACGTCGAGATGATAGAAAGAAGTGCGTAACTCGCATAGTATCTATATCAAATGAAATTGTAAACTGTCTCTCTGAGATTGTATTTATTATTATGCAAAAATAAGGACCGACCTGCAAAATACTCTCTTATTTAGCGCTCACATCGTTTTGTCTCTGTTAGCTTAAAACAAATAACGAATATAAAAGGAACCAAATTACGCAGTTAACGAATACAAAAGTTACGCAGCACTAGCTAAACATGTTTTACGCTAAACACATTTAGCGTAAAACATATTCAACTAGTGCTGCGTAAATCGTTCTAAATGTCATTCATCATCACAGCTCATATACGTCTCCCCCACTGAGGGGCACGAGCCTACCCTAACTAGTTTAGTTAGGGCGATTAGGCCTTAGTCAAACCACGCTGGCCCAGTGCGGATTGGTTGACTTCACATACATCTTTACGTCAACGTCGTGATGCACATATGTTATCCCTGCTTTACAATATATTGTTTAATCCAAAGACCCCTCTATACCTCAAAGAACGGTTTAAATTTCTTCATTCCTCTCACAATGTGAACACGCGATCCTATGATAGCTTACTCTTACAATTCCCCTCACATTCCACCGAATTTTTTGGTCAGTCCTTTACTGTACAGGCTATTCGTCTTTGGAATAGCCTGCCTTCCGCTATTAGGCGCAAACAATCTCTTTCCACTTTTAATGTAAGCGTAAAGCAACATTTCCTTCAGCTCTGACACCACCACTCCCCCCCCCCCCCACGGTCACTGATGTCATTGTCGTTAAAAATTAGTTTTTATTATTATTATCATCTATTTCTTTATTATATTTATATATGTATATCTATCTATTTTATTATTATTTATTATCATTTTCTAGTACAATTTTTTTTTTTTAATTCTCGTTATATTATGATTATTATTTTTTGTTATATATTTATGTTCTGACCACCAACCTAAAACGTATGTTTTTTTCCAACCTAAAGGTTGCCTGGCAGAGATCGCCTACGGCGATAAGGCCGCCTATTTTGCTGTTCGTGTATGTATTGTTTTGTATTCTGTAAAAATCGTGCAAAATAAAGTGTTTCTATCTATCTATCTATCTTTGAATTACTTTGCAGGTGAATGCAGGTTTCCTCACGATATTTTCCTTCACCGTAGGAGCGTCATCAGATTTATAAATGTACATATGAAATTCGTGAAACGAAAAACACATTGGTACATGGCAGGATCGATCGCGGGCCTCCCGATTATACTCGGAGCACAGTCCGAGTTTAATCCGAGTCCGAGTTGGAGACCTTATTTTACGGAAGGGCTGTCCATAGAGAGTTTCTCACCCATCGGGGGTTGATTCATATTATAATACAGATACTCTTCGTACTTTCGGAATACGTTTGAATATCATGTGAACTGTAAGAATTTTCATTATCAGTTAGTCCATACACCAATGATCTTTAATTTAAAATTCTCCAGAAACCTTTACGAACTATTATAGTACCGACATTAAGGTTGGTTATACGCGTGCATGGCTTTCAAGTCGTTTATCAGAAAGTCTTGTAATGCGAGCTTTAAATCATCATCATCATCATTTCAGCCAAGAGACGCCCACTGCTGGACATAGGCCTCCCCCAGGGATCTCCAAACCGATCGGTCCTGCGCCTCCCGCATCCAGCGGCTTCCCGCGACCTTCACCAGATCGTCGGTCCACCTTGTGGGGGGCCTACCAACGCTGCGTCTCCCGGTACGTGGCCGCCACTCAAGGACCTTTCCGCCCCAACGGCCGTCAGTCCTGCGAGCTATGTGTCCTGCTCACTGCCACTTAAGGTTTGCAATTCTTTGGGCTATGTCGGTGACTCTAGTTCTTCTACGGATCTCTTCATTTCTGATGCGATCGCGTAGAGAAACCCCGAGCATAGCCCTCTCCATTGCCCTTTGAGTGACATTGAGCCTTCTGATGAGACCCATTGTAAAAGAGCTTTAAAAGAGCAAAAAAGAGCTTTAAATGCGAGTATATATTGCGTAAGTTTGTTTACGTTCAGATAAGTTTTGTGACAATGCAGCTAGTAAGAACTACGCACAACTAATCCGTTTATCTCGACCCGTCATATTTATTTATCTATGTATATAACGTAGCATAATTTGTGCCGTCCGTCTATCTCTAGCGCAATCGGGCATCTCGCTTTATCAGCTGTTTGCACTCGATAAAGTGTTTCGACCGATTTACTGAAGGTCCTTCCTCGTTCTTTCCTTTGTTTACGTGTAACAATAGCAATTTGTTTCGCACGTATTCATTTGTTTGTATCTATCTACACGCGAGTTAATATCCATTTTTCGAGTCGAGTATATGTGTATACATAAATTGGCGTCGGTCACCGACCTCGCGATGGAGATCGACAATTAGATTATGGTCACTAAATAGGTTTTGTTGTTGTGTGTCGTTCGAGCGACTTGATGAATGGTTCGTTCGTCCCCACTCCCCGCCCCCTCCTGCCCGTTTGTGCATCGAAATCGAGTTACACGACCTACTGACACGGATACCTATTGCGGTTTTTGATAACAGTCGTCGTAACTGGGAATTGTGAAGACTTACAATAACAATGCTGTCAATGGAATTAGAAAAATACGAAATATATATAGGTAGGTACTACAGTTAAAGTACTCAACGATATATTACTTACGATAGGGGTAAATCGTTCTCTCACTCGTCTTAATTTAATCGTAGTCATTCGTCTAATCATGTCCAAGGCTGTTGTCCAATTTTTTTATACTTGTGTATTTTTAATAATATCACAGAAAAAATAAGACATAAGTAAGTAGAATTGAATAAATAATGTGTAATACTTACTGTAGTCAGGACGTGATGTGGCTAGAAGTTTTTAATTTTGGTTATTATTTTTTATAATGTATATACAATACTAGCTTTTGCCCGCGGCTTCGCTCGCGTTAAATTCGGGGTAACACCGAATATTTCAAAAAAAAAATAAGGCAGGTATTTTTCGTTGGTAACAAAGAGTCTGTGTACCGATTTTTAGCTTTCTACCTTGAAAACTGCAAAAAGTCCCATATAAAATTTCACCCCCTCTTTTAAGGGGTTGGGGGCAGATTTCCAAAAAAAAATCATGCACGATTTTTTTGTTAGTCACAAATAGTTCGCATACCAATTTTTAGCTTTCTACCTTGAAAATTGCGGAAAGCTCCATACAAACTTCCACCCCCCATTTTAGGGAAGTGGGGGGTTAGACAAAAAGTAGCCTATGTCACTCTTCATCCGTTCAACTATCTCCACTTAAAAAATCACTTCAATCCGTCGCTCCGTTTTGCCGTGAAAGACGGACAAACAAACACACACACACACACTTTCCCATTTATAATATTAGTATGGATTATAGAAAGAATTATATTAAAGTAACCATAAGTAATAGTGAGTCATTATACAGAATATAGCTTTGAAATTTTCTTACACCAATTTTATAGACCACATAAAATAAACGGTTTCGCAAATAACTGTATACCAATTTACTTCGAATCAGATTAGAAGTCTCGGCTCAGTTTATTCAAACTCTAACTCCGTCCTTTACTTTCCCCTCGAGCGATTTGATTAAAGTTGTGAATGGAATAGTCTACAACATTGGATCCGTCTGCGAATATATTTTATAGTCACGTCCAAGTTTACATAGGACGGGTGTAATATACGGCCGGCCCGAAGTCTAGACGTGTGCCTACGCTCACGCCACGCCGCACGTTGATATCAGCTCGGGGGCTATTATCGTGAACGACAAACGGAAATTCGTCGCTCGTCGTTTGCAGTACATTGCAGTGGTCGAGTTAAGCGGGCTACTCACATGCCAGCCGCAGGGGCAATCTAGGGTGTATAAGTGGGGATGACCCTTAATTGGCACAATATCGTGACGTGTATAGGCAAGCAGGGGCAATTTTCTATATTGGCCCTGCGGCAGGGCGGCAGTGGCGCGAGACTAGCCTTGCTCCCTAGATTGTCCCTGCCGCCCTGCACGTTGCCGCGTGTGTAGCGCGATTGGGGCAATTTCTATATCGATCTTTTGATTTTTCGACAATATTGGAGCCATTCTCAATGCGTGTATTTACTTCAACTTCAATCCGAGCACTGACTTGCAGGCATGTGTGTAGACACAACCCGATATTGCCGCAACCGCCTTGCGCCCTAGCTTGCCCCTGCGGCTGGCATATGAGTAGCCCGCTTTAGCCGGTCGGCTCTAGGCTATAACTTTTCGATCAAACGTGGTTCCTTCCGCTTGGGGTATTCGTTCCGCACTTTCTGGCGTTGCAAATTTCAGTCATCTAAATTCTAATGAGATAATTTAAGATATTGATATTTTTGCCCTATAGGCATATAATTTAGCAATAGTTGTGAGTTCAAATGGCGGGATATATAATATAAACTACGGTAGTTTGTCTAAGGACCGCAGAATTTAATTAGCGCGCGGCGCTGTACAGCGAACGACGTATCGATAAAACTTCGACTAACGATTTTATGGTAGACCCCTATGTATTCTCTGTTTGTATTGCCGCGCCGCCGCTGCTGTACTAAAACAAACCGATGTGAAAGTTTGTACGGCTGTTCACCAACCTGGTGTCCGATATCCGCTTCTAGATGCAAACAGAAACACCTCTAGTTTCATCGTATCGGTTGGTATTGCGCTGAATACAGAGTTTGAATGCATTTCTCGCATCGTTCAAATTTAAAGTGACGGTTTTAGAAAATATTTTCACGCCTGTTCGCCGAAAGGTTAGGCAGAGGTGCGTTATATTTAAAACACACCTACGTCCTACACTTCGTCAATTTAATCCCACGTTTTGTTGAATTCATTTTTTTATGTCTTATGTAGTGAGGTACTACGAGCCTAAAGTCTATTACCACTTGAAAATCTTAAATGATTTTTGTCCGATGATTTCTAACAGACAATGCTCATTGTTGCCTCTGTCTGTTGAATGACATTTCTACTAATGGTGAGTTCAAACATAACTCCGATCCGACTTTGTATTATGACTGATAGATGTATGATTTTATCAAAGGGTCCTAGTGGGTTCTTCTACTATCTATTCTTTTATCACAAATTAATTATAAAATTTGATAGAGACGTTGTATTTCATTGTGGCAGACCCAGTTGTAACCTCGGAATTTGAATTCGGTGCGAGCAAATTGCTCCTTTGTATGCGGCTTATCTGACTCGAGCACCGAATAAATTTAATCTATGTCTATGATTGAGGTATCCATGTTGCATACACGTTGAATGAGGAGCGCTTGTATAGTTAGTTCGCGCGTTAATTTGAGAAAAATGGCCTTCCACTTGCGCCTACTTGCGATGTGTGGCGTCTGTCTGCCGAATAAGTAACGCTTTAGCTTTACAAGTCGGCTAGTAGATAGACATTCGACATACTCGATTTGTTTATTATGTCCGCAACTTCACAATCAGAACTTTAGTGAAGCCCGAAAAAATGGTGTTTCAAAATAACCAATAAATAATCAATTCTTAATCGAAAACTCATTATTAAAATGTGTTAACACGTAATGTCATTCAACCCAAAATTTTCATGTAAATCATAAGTATCATCATCATGTCTATGAGTTACATGAAAATTTTGGGTTTTAAACAATTAACAGTTTAAAGAAATGTGTACATAATACAGATGTACAAACAAATATTGTATTATTGGGTCAATGTATGTCGTCTTGAGCGCGCTTTAGCTGTGTTAACTTATAAAAACTATATCCTAGCTGTCTTCTGAACGGCTGGAGTTGATAGGTCCAACTAGGTGGCTAACGACACGTGACGTCACGGATGACCCGCCCCACGTGACAGCCGGGGTGGTGTGACGTCAGCGGCGGGAGGGCGAAGCATGAGACGGCGTGGTCGGGCCAAGGACGTCGCCGGGCCGACCGTCGCGCAACACGCTACAATCGATAGTCCTGGACCACGCGATGTCTGCAATACAGAACAGAACATCTGATTAGGAATGAGTTTATCACTGCAAAAAGTCGTCTGATGTGTGGCCATGCCCACGTCAAAATATTGTCTACTAGGTGATCTTATCTACAGCGTGATTATTTTTAAACCGACTTCGAAAAAGGAGATGGTTCTCAATTTGTGGCATATGTTTGTTTTTTGTGTGTATGTTACGCGATTACTCCGCCAATTGTGGACCGATTTTCAAAATTCTTTTTGTATTCAATTGATAGAGTAGGTATACTTCGGAGGTGGACCTATTGTTACCAAATTCAGAGTCTGATGATGGGATCCCAGAAAAATCGAGGGGGAAACCCTTAAATTTTATAGGCACGTCCAACGTGTTTCATGTTTTTAACCGACTTCAAAAAAGGATTCTCAATTCATTGCGTGTTTCTTTTTTGTGTGTAATTAAAAAAATAATTGGCGGAGTAATCGCGTAACATACTTACGCGATTACTCCGCCAATTATTTTTTTATAACTTCTTTTTGTATTCGTTGGAGTATGCTCCTGAGAAGGTTATTCTATTGTCACCAAAATCAGTCTCTGATGTGATCCCAAAAATAATATGGGAATACACACAACATAACATTTTTATATCGAAGTCGGTGCCAAGCGATGATCTGCTAGAAAATTTGGCACCGACTTCAAAATAAAAATGTGATGTTGTGTGTATTCTCATGTTATTTTTGACTATTTAGTGTTTTTGAAGTGGTTTTTATTTTTAGTATAATTTTTTTAAGTTTGTGACCAATGAAGCCCTTTTTTTTTTTTTTTTTGAGGCGGGGGAATCTCTTTACGATTCAACAAGGGGCTGAAAGCTGACAAAGCCGCCCCAAGGATATGCCATTGGACTCGGGTTACCTGGGTAACCCCATACCTGGCTAAACCACCCTCCAGAGCAACTTCTACCTCCGTAGAGACACACTCGGGATCGGCGTTAGCCATTCCCCGAGTGCGCCCCCTGGATTGTAGGCCTGACGCAAGCGCCAGGTCTTACCTCTACGGGGGGGTCGACAAGTGCAATAATTCGACCCCCCAGACGGGCAGGCCAGGGGTAGAAAAGTGTCTCCCGACCGGTTGTCGGCCGGCCGGGCCATTTCATCCCCAGCTTGCTTAGGGGAGTTGGTGGCGCGCGTCTAGGAACGCGCGCCTCCTCCTACCCAACCGCCTGCGCCGGAGCGGTGCGGCGAGAGGGTCAACCTCTCGCGCCCGCTCCGCTACCTCCTTCTGCGAGATCACTTCCTCGCAGAAGGAGGCGACAGCCTCCCACGCCATCGCGCTGGTCAGCATCTCGCGTGCGACGTTGGCCAGTACGACGGGCGCACCCCTACCTAGGCCCAGCGCGAGGGCTAATGCGTCGCGCTGGGGTCGCCAGGCCGGGCACTCCGAGAGGGTGTGTCCGGCCGTGTCGTCTGGAGCGCCGCAGTGGTGGCACTGCGGCGTCTCCTCCCTCCGTGCGACATGGTGCAGATAATGGCCGAAGCAGCCGTGCCCGGTCATCATCTGCACCATCCGGTAGGTGAGGCTGCCCTGCCGGCGCCCAACCCACTCCTCCAACACTGGACGAACGGCCTCAATCGTCCAGTGGCCGGCAGCTGGGTGGGCGAGCGTCTCGGCCCACTGGCGGAGAGCCTCCCTCTGCGCCAGGAGCCTTGTGCGCGCCACCTCCTGCGGGAGGGGGCGCTCCCCCCGACTCCTCGCTGCCACCCGATGTCGGTACACGGCCGCAAGGACGCGTGCCTCGACATCCCACGGAGGCGAGCCCGCTAGAACGCAGGCCGCCCCGTGAGAGACCGTGCGGTAGGCCCGCACGGCTCGGGTGGCAATGACCCTCTGCGGCCTACGCAGGAGGGCCACCGTTCGGGGGGCGAGGCGCTCCGCCCAAATCGGGGCTCCGTACAGCGCCATCGACTTTAGATAAAGTCGACGGCTCGCTGCGCCTGGTCCCCCCACGTTGGGGAGGACCCGTCCGAGGGCTGCCGCGGCGGCACACAGCCTTGGGGCGAGGAGCTTAAAGTGCTCCCCGAAATCCCACCGGGGGTCCAGCACCAGACCGAGATACTTCATCGAGCTCTCGATCTGGACTTGCACCCCCTCCACTCGGACACGGAGCCCCGCCTGGGGTCTGCGGCGACGCGGCGGCCTGAACGAAATGGCCGTCGTCTTCTCGACGGCCACGTCCAGCCCGAGGAGGCGGATGCGCCGGACGACCATCGTCGCGCCGACCGACGCCAGGTGGACCGCCTCCTCATACGTGCGCCCCTTCGCCGCGACAAGGGTGTCGTCGGCGAAGCAGACAACCTCCATGTTCGGCAGGAGGTTGCCCCGCAGAACCCAGTTGTACCCCAGGTTCCAGAGCAGAGGGCCCAGCACGGAACCCTGGGGTACTCCCGCCGCCATCGGCCACCTGTGGACGCGACCGTCCTCATACGTCCTCATACATGATTTTCCTCCCGCGGAGGTAATCGGTAATGAGGGAGCGGAGGTAGAGGGGCACTCCATGAAAACGCAGTGCCTCCTCTATGCATTCGTGGGGGAGGCTGTTGAATGCGTTGCGGATGTCTAATGACACCGCAACGAGAACCTCCCCCGCCGACGTGGCCCCCTCAGTCCACCTCTTGAGGTGGGCCACGGCGTCCACGGTGGACCGGCCGGTGCGGAAACCGAACTGGCACTCAGGCAAGTCTGGTCCCGGGCCCTCCAGATGCTCGACGAGCCGGGAAGCGAGAATTTTCTCAAAAAACTTCCCGGCCTCGTCGAGCAGCACCACCGGCCTGTACCCCGACGGGGCATCGGCGGGGCGATTCGGCTTCCGCAGAAGGCAGAGTCGCCCCACCTTCCAGCACTGAGGGAAACGGCCCGAGGCGATGCTCGTATTGAGCACCGCCCGGAACCGCTCCTCCAGGGGGCCCAGTGCCAGGCACAGGACCCTCGCTGGCACCCCGTCCGGTCCCGGCGCCTTCCCCTTCCCCTTGCGCCGGAACCGCTCCCTCACCGCGTCGAACTCGAGGTCCGACACGGGAGGGCCCGCTTCCTCCACTTCGAGGGAGGCGCTGGGGGCGACCATCCTCGGGGGCTCGAAGGGTCCAGGGTCGGGGAAGAGCGACCCTAGAACCCTCTGTACAAGCCCCTCATCCAACTGGTGTATCGGGGGAGCACCGTTTTGGTACTTCCCCCTCACCAGTCGGTACGGCCGTCCCGACCAATGAAGCCCTAAGCTATCTACGTGTTAGTACACGGAGACTTATAGTCAGTATTAGTACTTGTGCTTAGTTAAAATTAAGAATAAAATAAATATAGTCAAATAAAGAAAGGTTATGGCAGGATTGTTCTATAAACACTCCCACGTCCCATTTAGAGGGTAAGCCACTATCCGGCCCCTAATTCCAGACTCAGAAGTGCTTCTGAGAATTTAGTAACCAGAAAAATGTCTAGAAGCATTTACCTGACCCAGGGATTGAAATTGGGGGACTTCGTGACTAGCGATCGGACATTTTCGGAATCGAAATTGGAAAAAATAATAGTCGAATCATTCCCATGCGTTTACAATTTATTTAATGATCCATTTTATTTATAAACAGACATATACGAGTATATACATACATATATTGCTATACCACGAGATAGTGGCAGAAACAGTCAGAACAAATGGAATATGTAACATTTTTTCACAGCAAAGTTGGCAAACAAGCTGACTGTCCACCTGGTATGGGACTACAGTCACTTACACATGTGATGTGGCTCTTGTAAGTACCACAAATATGCTACCCTAATAAGAACCACTGGGTACGTTGCCAACTTGTGACATAAGATGTTTATAGTTACAGTTTCTAAGATACTGTAACTTACACGTAGACAAATGTAGCGTAGTAGTCTACCGTAGCGTAGACAGGCAGTGAGTTACTAGAATACTATGTCATACCCTTCAATCAAACCAGATCATACTGTTCCTTGCAAGCACCACCGCTTTGCAGCAGACATAGGTAAGATAGAGGTCGCATACTACTGAGGTACAGAGTATCTCTCTGATAAATTTATGATTGCAAATTAAAAGTTTACGTTGGATCACATGTTGTTATCATTACTCGAAATAGTTAAGAGTTAATGTTGAGGATCAAACAGATTTAATATTTTCAATGCCGTATACCTTTAAACTTTGTGTGGAAGTGTTATAACCAAGTGTGGTAAACTCCAGATTCCAACTGGATCTATGTTATATGTAATCTCAATATTTTGCTTTAAATTACTTGTAGCGCTTGGCATTTAGTGTAGAAGATCTTGTAATCTTTGTATCGTATGTTTCCGTTAGTGCCACCTACAGATATTGAACAGCTAAAATGAAACAACACGTGTCGTCCTTCGAGTCCAGAAATAACAGCGCGTTTTCCATTGTGTTCCTTTTGCGTCGTATTATTTTTTTGAGGAATGCATGTGACCTTTGGCCATTGTGCATAAATGTTTATATGTATATCGATATTTGTGTTCACTAGCCGTCAGTGGCGACTGAGTAGTCGGTTTCACGGCGGGGCTCATATACAGGTGAGTCAATCCCATGCGGGGAGGCGTTGGTTTAATTCACTCAAATTTGTATGGTCTTTTACAAACTTAGAGGTTAGGTTTATTAGAAAATTAGTTTCTTATGATTGATATCAAAAAAAAATATACAGTTCAATTTTTTTTTACATTATCACGGGTTCGGTTTCCAGCTCTAGTAAAAAACAAAAATGCATGTAGTCGAATTGAGAAACTCTTCCTTTTGTGAAGTTGGTGAAAAGAATCTTAGAATGCGTTTTTATTTAAAAAAATAAAGTTTTTTTAACGATTTTAGTTAGTTCCTTAGTGAAACTTGTTCAGTTTAATGTCCTGAAGAAGTTTTAGTCTGAAGTCATCTTTCTGAAACTCTTCGTAATAATGAGATTCATATTTTATCTGTTTGTTTGTATTTTATTTGGATTTAACCTTAGCAATCGTTAGCTGTGCGCACACGCCAATGCGTCAAGCTGGTCGTGGTCGGTTCTATGATGGGTGACCGAAATACGAATATCTCGAGCAAGCTCCCCGACCTCCCCGTGCTTCATAATGTTAAAAAATGGGTCCCGCTCCTGATCTCATCCCGGTCGTTTCGGCTAGCCGCTCCATCGCACTATCCGAGTGAAGGAATAGAGAGTGTGCACTTGTGCGACTGCCCACTTGTGTTTGCGCAGTTACTTGTGCACTGTAATACTTTCCTTCCGCGCAAATGGCTAGTCTCTGGTGAGTGAGATTGACCGTCTTGGCCGAATATCCGTTAGGAGGACATGAATTAATTTGGACTACATTTCATTGGAAATAATGACATTGCTTTCAGTTGGAATGTTACGTATATACGCAGTATAGGAAATGACTTTTGCGCAGTTTATAAGGTCTCAAATGAGATTGTATTCAAAATAAAGATTCTTTTCTAATAATAATTTCGATATTCGTTATATTTAAAGAAGAGAAGAGAAGGTATGGATGGGTAACGTGAAGGATTTGCATGCGAAAAATGTAAATACTGAGAAGACGTATAATTAAGACGAATGGAAGAAAAAAACGTGAGTCGACGACTCTGCAAGAGCTGGGAGATGATAATAAGGTATTTGTTGGCGCATTTAAGGCACATTATCTTATAATTAACAACAAGTTTTATAAAATAAGTTTCATAACCATTGGTTCAGCATTTCGACGATTACCTAGAGCGAACATTCGACAATCACATTAAACTTTTGATTGCTTTATTAGTCTATCAATAAAACCGTCTGGACTTAAATTACATTACTTAAGCCTGGATATTTATCACTACCGTAATAATATTTATTATTGTTAAACGTTTTGCTGATAAACATTAGTATATTTGCAATAGATTTTAGCTCTTAGGCGCTATAAACATGACAGTTTATTTATGCTGCTTTTTAAATGACTAACCAAGACTATAACGACGTATACATAATATTAAATACTGTTGTAATTAAAAGATGAACGTACATGTTTTTATAGTTCATTTACAACGACACATACGAGTACATAAACACACATACAAATAACATCGTTAATAGACCACGTCTACTTGTATTTACATCATCGATGATAACGTTTAGAGTTTCATTGCAATTTTGTAATTTTAATTCTATTCTATTATTCCTTCATATAAGCTCTTATTGCTCACTTATAGGTACCTACTTTGTTTCGTAATACAAAATCAGCAAATTTCAACAGAAGTGCGACTGATGAAAGTATGACGCTCCGAAAACTCAACACCGTGCGATTGATTAAAACAACGTTACCTGGGGCACGGCAATAGTATTACCGTGCCTGGGGGGGCTGACCATGATGATAATGGGGTCCTTAGAGGTTCGTAGCTTATGTATCAGGGGTCCGCAGTAGCACAGTCTGTAAACATATTTACTAGGAAAGTAGGTAGTAGATTGAGGGAGGGCGGGCGGTGCACCATTGGCCTGCGTAGTTAGTACCAACTACCGACATTTTTGTCGGAAGTTTTGCTATATATATCTTTAACAATTAGTAATGGACTTCCGAAAAATAACGCCTGACACCATTAATTATGGTAGTAAACTCGACGCAAACATGACATGCGATGCGCCTTGCTTTGTCGAACACAATCCCACAATTTAACGTTATCTATCATTGAGGCCAAACAGCAGCACCCTTCTCATTATTAACTTAGTAGTAAGTGTAATGAAAGTACCAATAAAAGTATTTTTTATTAATATAAAAAAGGCTTTTTTTTTCATTTCCAAAAATATTTTTGACAGGGTCCGTGGAATTGTTCAAATTATGAAAGTGGTCCGTGTAAAAAAAGGCTCGTATTAATAATTGCATCTCAAGAATGAGATCGATCTTGAGACGTTGTTCTTGTCAGATGTTCCATACATTAAATGTCGAAACTGTATCTTAAGATTGATCTCAACTTTGAGATGCGTTTATTAATACGAGCCATAGAAAATTAGAAACCCTGGCTTATAGTAGCAAGGTTAATAAAACACAACAAGAAACAGAGACACCGCTCTTGCTGCGTATAGCGCGCTATCCCGCTCTCGTTGCGGTTTTGATATTGTTACGGGCGATCATGGTTAGGGGGCTGATTATAGGGGGGCTATTGTCTAAGTAAAAATCTATCGTGACCGCTTACAATTTGACAGTCGCCGCCGCCGTCCATCCATCGCTTCTTTATAAAAGGATGTCGGCGCAGTCTTGTGTTCAAGGCGCAATGTCTATGAAATTGGAGGCGATCCTGATAGATTTTATCTTAGACAATAACTCACCTGAATTTCAATGCCAATACTGCTAAGCCAAAGTGTTCTAAGTGCTTTCCGTGATCACAGGATATTTTTTGTCCAAACTGGTTGTTAACTATATTCTTCGATTCTTAGTTTTAAAAATGATTTTTTTTTATGACATTAGTTAATAGACTTATTTTATACGTGTAAACTGATGAATGATTAATTTTAATTCAAATAAAATTTAAAATGTATTTCGCCTTAAACAAGAAGTGACCAGTGAACATCATATCAGTCATGTTTCCCAGCTTTACATGTATTTTTTATAGAATGTGAGTGTTGTGAAGCCTGTTCTCGTATGCAATGCTTGTTTCGGTGGAATGAATGAGGAGATTGTGTTCAAAATGTAATTGTATTGCGAGCCGTTGTTAATTTTTTTTCCTGCAAGACATTTACAAAAAATAGTAGGTAAGTACACGTACTATTTTTTGTAAATATCTTGCAGCGGTAAAGTGTTCTCGCCGCCTCTTCTGATGTGCAGAATAACGAAAAACATTTCAAATTTTTTTATTGTTTTGATTAACAGGAATTATTAGTGCTAGTACTCGTACGTGTTGTATTATGAACATATTTTGTGTTAGCCGGTGAAATAATTTGATTCATTTACTTATTATGCTTTGAGTTACTTTGTTATTATTACAAATTATTGTTTTACTTATGAGATTGATAAAGGTAAGACTAGGACCAGGCCTGTTCACAATCTAACAAAAAATCGATGTTTGAAAACAATAAAACAACTCTAAACCGTAAAATAAACGGAATAAAGGAATACAGTGTTAAAAACGGCTCGGTAACTTAGCCGGGTAGACGAGAGACCAGTGATTTAGTCATGATGTAACGGAACCCTACGGCATATCCAAGTTTTTAGGTTCAAGATTTTATCATATCCAAGGTTTTATCAACGTGAACTCTCAAGCGTTATAACAACGAAATGTCCCACCTTAAAAAAGCGACACGAAACGACATATCTAAATCTAAAATAGTAATGGTGGCAATCAGTGAAGGTTCTTTGTACCACTGCAGGAGTTAAATAACAATAATTATGTTGTCTGACGCTCCTACGGTGAAGGAAAACATCGTGAGGAAACCTGCATACATCTGCGAAGAAATTCAATGGTGTATGTGAAGTCGACCAATCCGCACTGGGCCAGCGTGGTTGACTGAGGCCTAATCACCCTAACATAGGGTAGGCTCGAGCCCCTCGGTGGGGACGGTATATGAGCTGTGATTATGATGTTGTGTAGGTATATATTAGTTAGTCGCAATATCTAGCTGTCTAATAGGCAAAAGTCTCCTTCAAGAAGAGGGTGTTCTGTCCCGCCGTGCAGATTGATTAAAAATTTTCAAAGTTATTCTATACAAAGTGTTTTTTCTTAAATATGTCTCGTTAAAACTTTTCATCGTTAAATTTTTACAAACCCACCATTCAGGACGCCTTTTAGCCGAAAAAGCCCAAGAAACTTATTAGCGTTATCATAAGTGGCGACATTTGCGATAAATTATATCGTTACCTTACACGATATCGTTCGTTTACATTGTAACTATTACAATAAGTCATGCAAATTAACTCCAAACATTGTCATCATTTAATTAAGTAATCATTGACTCTGTTTAATTATCCTTTTTTCTTTCGAGTCTATGTGCTTAATGAAAGGGCAAATCAGAAACAGTTTGTTTGTGTAACTTTGAAACCGCATTAAACGAGCCTCTAGTTTTTTGAAGTCTGTGCGTTGGAACAGCGAATCGTTTTTATTCTTGTGTTTATTAATTGATTGAACTGCGATGTTATTTTCCTATAAAATCAATTTTAAGGTTTTCAATATTATATTTATTATAGTTTTTAGACTTCCGCGATTTGTACACATTTTAAATCCGTGACCACGGCCTGATGTAAGTCGGCCGAAACGTCGGGAAACAGTAAGTCAATATAGTTATTGTTTACCGCGAAATAGACCCGAGTTAATTGTATTTAAAATATTTATTATACTTTGCTGTTCAATAGCGTTACTGCTGCCGATCGTAAAATGCAACTTAATTCAATTTGTTTGCTGCTAAAATACATTTTGTAGAAGTCACTCTAGGTCTTCCCAGCAGCATAGACGTCAATAGGATTCCCATGACCTTTTCCGGCAGCGACGCGTTTCTCTTCTGCGTGTTCTCTTCGTCGGAGGGCGGTGATCGACGTGCTCGCGCTAAGGCGTATGTGATGCCATCCTTGGGTTTTAGTCGGTAGGCCGCGTACGCTGAGTGGCACTCAGCTCCCCATGCAGTGGAGCATGGGAGTGGAGTGGAGCTCCCACGCGGAGAGTTTTTTTTATACAACTAAGTTGGCCAACAAGCAAACTGTCCACCTTATGGTAAGTGGTAACAGTTACCTATAATACATGTGGCTCTTGTGAGATCCGTAGCAAAACTGCAAACCCCACAAGAACCACAGTGTACCGTGTTGCGATAAGCCAACTTGTGACATAAGATGTATAGTCATGGTACCCAGTAATGTCACTGCCATATCTTACCCTTCAAACCGGAACACAGCAATGCAAGCACTGCTGCTTTGCGGCAGAAATAGGTAAGACGGAGTTACCCAAGCAGACGACCCTGATATTCTTGTTTCTATTTAATGTGGAATTAATTATTGCATTTTTGATTAAATAACCTTAATAGATAAGTTATATTTTTGAAACAATATTTTTAAGAAACTAGTATGCATGAAACGAAAAACTTCGACCTCTCACGGGAACCTTCATAACTTGAATAGACTTATAATACATTGTGATTGTTTATTGAAATCGTACACCAACATAGAAATAACAGTACGGAAAAGGACATATACAAGAGTGAGCTTATATATCTTGAAGGGATTTATTGTAGTTTTAATACGTCATTCGGAATTAAAGTGAGGTGGCTATAATAGGTTCCTTGCTGAAACGGCTGTGCTAATAGGTCGAGAGTGCGGTCCTGGCTGCGGGCCAACTGTCCGATTACTGGCGAAAGTTGTCGGCCCATGTTTGTATTAAAATTTGTGTGCTCGCCGATGGCCCACTGTGAATTTGTGATGCGTACAGCCATCACATGTATGTAGGTATGACGCTTTATATCGGATGTTTGTCCTCCTTATTTTTTACAACATTACAATAATTATCCACGAGTTAGTTCAGAATTGTTACCTTTCCAAAAATTATGTTGCACTACATACATATTTACTTGAATTTTGTGGAAAATAAAATCTGACGATGACGAGCTCTGAGTAGATATGTAATCGAGATAATAAATTTTTTAAAGTTAAGTAATGGAGGCGTCAATACTTGGTTAGAATTTCTGCTGAACGAACGGGGGGCCTACTCTTGGACCATTTCCAATCGATTGACATTGAGATTGTGATTTTTTGTACGCTTGATTTTCCACATTGGCACAAAATTGGAACCGTATTGTGGTGATTTTGAGTGAACCAAACTCGGTGCTATCTAATTTTCTCAAAATACGGATCCACTTTGTCGCTAGTGTCTAGTGTTGCTAAATAAGCGTATGAAAAATCACAATCTCAATGCCGATCGATTGGATTTGGTTCAAGAGTAACCCTACAGATCTCGCTTGTCTTATCTCGATGATTTTTAAAAAACATTGACAACAAGCAAAGAATATGTCCCACTTGCAGTGCAGTATAAAGCTACTACAATGGAATGCAATACACTCCAAGCTGACAAGAGCAATTGCTGAGCAATTCATTTTCAGCGGATTAAATTTGATTATTTTTTTACTTTTAGTTAGTAAAGCAAATTCAATGAACTCTTAGTCATTATATTATTACGGAATAAATAATCCATATTCTGTCTAACACAAGGAAAACCATGTACAACATTTGTCCTCCAAGAATATATTATGGGCCGCCCTAAAATCTTATCGCATTTTCTGTTTCCCCATACCATACGTTTCATTATTGCACAAGCCATCTTATTTCAGTAGAGCTTGCCAAACGGAATGTAGGAATACGATATCTACATGTGATAAAATAAAACGCATTACATTCAGCCTTGTGTGTCGTTGAAAAGTTTTGCGCCTACATTCTCTGTGTATTAATCCCAAGATTCGCTGCAGAGACGCCCTTTTGATGAGTCTTGTCCCCGTCGCCTAACTGGGTTACTGTCGAATAGGGCTGCTAACTTATTAATTAAAGTATATGCATTGAATAATAATAAAATTAAGACAATCACTATTTTCTGTATTGTTTATATTTATCTATAGTGACCTGTATATATAACATGTATTGGTAGGTATCAACGGGAGGTACTCTGTGGTCAGCGTAAATTTTGGAGAACTGTCCACGTTGATTTGTTGACTCATACCACTTGTATAAGTTATATTTTAACTGTGAAACAAATTTTTATGACTCATAGGGGAAATCAATTGAATGTGATGGTTTTGGACAATTAACCACGTTTTTAAAATAGTCGTAGGAGGCGGCGATTAGGCGTTCGCTAAGCGTGATTAGGACTTTTATTGCCGGGTGGAATGCGTTTGCGCATTGTGCTATGCCAGGCGGTACAGCATATAATGTGGGGGACGCAAGTGACGCAAATGTGTGTAAGCCTCTGGTTACACCATCAGTATTTCATCAGTTTGATCCATCAGTCTGGTATCAGTATTTCATCAGTCTCCGCTGGACTGGCGAAAATTCATCAGTACTTCGTCAGTCACTGGGTTACACGATCAGTCTGGCGTCAATAATCATATCAGACTGATGGATCAAACTGATGAAATACTGATAGTGTAACTTTAATTTAATATTCGCAAGAAGAACAATTCACGGGACTAAGGCCTGGCATGGTCTAGGGAGGACAGTGGTGAGATTTTGGCAAACTGTAAAGTAGAGAACGAGAAGACACGTCCGGTTCGGTCCGTCGTCCGGTTGACGGAATTTATTATTTTCTCTAACCAAAGTATCGCCAAAATAACCTAAGTCGATGTCAGAATAGGGGTCCTGTCATTTTTTTACTTACAAACAACGATTGACGAGCAAACATTCCTTTTATACAACAAAGCTTTCAAACAAGCAAACTGCCGACCTGATGGTAAGTGGCTACAGTCACCTATTGTACTGTACATGTGATTCCTGTAAGATTAGCAAATATGCGACCCCCACAGGAACCATAGAATATATACGTCGTCAAGTTGCGACATAAAAGTTAACAGTTACAAGAGTTATATCACTGCCATATCATTTAACCTGTGCTGCTTTGCGGTAGAAATAGGTACGACAGAGGTACAGTAAGCGCCTCGTCAAGCTATAATGTTTGACCTTTGGAACGTTCTTATGTCGCTTGTAATAGTGACGGTTTTCGTAGTGCAAATATAAAGCTTGAATCGGAGCTTACTGTACCTAGACCTGTGCAGACGACTCTGGTACAGAGTCTGCTATATACTTCATTATTTGTCATTTATCAAATAATGATTTGTAGAACATTACATGATACATTTTTATTCTTGTGATTTGACAAAAGAATGATTGGAATGACACATTTTACATATTGCAATATAGGGCAATAAATAGGTATAAAACTCAGTAAATAAATAGATTGCTCAATACAAAGTTGCCTTCCGCTGTCTGTCTGTCCCTATGTATGCTTAGATCTTTAAAACTACGCAACGGATTTTGATGCGGTTTTTTTAAATAGATAGAGTGACTTACGAGGAAGGTTTATGTGTATAATACATGCATAGTATAGTAGAGAAACACTGATAATTTTAGAGGTTTCTAATGTAGCACTTTATGATTAGCAGGACAAAAAGCTGTGAACGTTGTATATGTATAAAGACATTCTGTAGTATATTTAGTATCAGCATTGCACCCGTGCGAAGCCGGGGCGGGGTGCTAGTAAAAAATAAAAAGAAGCAACTGAACTTACGTCCTTATGGGCATCATTATTTGTCCGACTCTGATCCTATTTTATTTCTAAGTCGGCGCCATACGCTCTTCATCTAGTGAATTTATTTATCATTCGTTCTCATAAATGTCTTGGATAACATAAATAAATATGCTTGCCTGCAAATAGTTGGTCAATAACATAACAGTGAAACTACAGTGAAACAAAATAGTCGTCGTTACTTGTAATACACCAAATAATTTTTTTGAGTAGGGTTTTGCACAGAAAAGGGTGCATCGAAATTCATCCCGGGGAAGCGGTGATAACTTGTATTAAACGAACCCAATTTTAAGGATATTTTCACAAATATTATTGGCAGTTACATTATTACTGGAGGGAGACTCTGTACTAGGGTTGTCTGCTTAGGTACCTCCGTCTTACCTATTTCTGCCGCAAAGCAGCAGTGCTTGCATTGCTGTGTTCCGGTTTGAAGGGTAAGATATGGCAGTGTAATTACTGGGCACTGTGACTTTACATCTGGTGTCACAAGTTGGCAACGTAAACTGTGGTTCTTGTGGGGGTTGCAGTTTTGCTGCGAATCTCACAGGAGTTACATGTATTATAGGCGACTGTTACCACTTCCCATCAGGTGGGCAGTTTGCTTTTTTGCCAACTTTCTGCAATAAAAAAAAAATATTGAAATCGTTTCGAACTTACCAGTAAATATGTAAAAACATGTCATAAGGTAATTTTTTAAGGTAACATTTTTGAAGATACAAATTGACGGGTGATTTAAACTCCTACGACTCATGCAATCGATGAAAGAAATCTCGTAAATTGTGTTGTTGCGTGGAAAGGGCGTCGTCGGTGAGCCCCTGATATGATTTGCAGTGTGAATGTCGAAGAAATAAATTTTGAACAAAACTAGAGATATATGGATTATAATTTATTAGTCCCATCAAAACATAAATGTGAAAGTAAAGCAAAGTTCTATATATAGGATATGCGTTGTTGACTTCGTTGAGAAAAGAATTTTGATATCTATATGGGTGCCAAGTTCAGATTAATAATTTACCGACAATTATTTACAAAATGCATTTGTTTCACTTGGGATGTAATTTAAGTTCAGGATTTGAATTGGCTAGTTTTTATCAATAAATCAAATTTTAGAAATTGTAGTAAACGAAGCCAATTTAATTCCTGAACTTGAATAAGATCCCAAGTAAGGTAAGAGCTTAAAAAAGATAAGCCGGTTGCAATTAGAAAAAATCCTGATTTGTGTAAAAAAGTGCGGTCTTTTGCTGAAATTAAAATTTGGCAGATAATAAGGGTTGTTAACTTTAACTATATTTTTCAAAGTGTCGGTGACGCTGTGGACTCGGCACTTGCCTTCCAATCAGGGGGTCTGTGGCTCGAGACAGCCATGTAGCAATGTGTTTTTCGTTTTTCGAATTTCATAAATATGTACATTTTTTTGATGCTCCTACGGTGGAGGTAAAAATCGAGAGGCAACCTGCATACATAGAAATTCAAAGGTGTATGTGAAGTCGACCAATTTTCACTGGGCCAGCGTGGTTGACTAAGGCCTAGACACCCTTTCTTAGGGCAGGCTCGAGCGCCTCGGTGGGGACGTATATGAGCTGTTCTGAATGAATATTTTTTGGACATTATATTTGTGCATGATGCATTTGTTTCAATCAGTCAGTTGTTTTGTCTACGTGCGGCGAAAAGCGCATGCATGCAGTTGTGTGGCATGTATAAAAAATTCGGTCTTGAATAAAGTCTGAACTCTTAAAATCCGGTGTAGACCGGTTTATCCGGTCAGATGATTAAAAGTGTAATAAATGCATTGTGTAAATAATTGTCTATAAATTATTATTAAACGTGGATGGAAGGATTCAAAATATGCACAGACATTTTATTATCCGGATTCCGGACATGAGATACCTATCTTTCTCCCGATAAAGATAATTCTATATAATCTTTATTCTAATTAACTTACTTACCTATAATAATAAATCTTTAGAATCTTTAAAATTTTCACGGTAAGCAATTCACCAATAAAACGATGGAACAATTTCTCCTCCAATTAAAATGTTCTATATCGCAAGAGAAAACCTTTTCAGCTCGAAGCACGTTCTGTAATTGTACTTTGTTTTTGTTTTATTTGTTAATTAAATATTTTAAATCTCAAGTTTATCAACCCAACCGTTCCTTTGTGCTCTGTGTTGCGAAACTGTTTGCCTTGTAAAAGATATGGTTACAATGTCCATGAAACTTTTACTTTACTCAGCAACGCGTGTGCGCGTCTAATTTTTATTTTTTTAAATTTCTTTTTTCTTTTTTTGAGGGACCTATGTTGTTAGCAATGGGTGGTTGTTTGTTACAGTTTCACCTTGATATTTTTATTTTTACATATGACCGTTCGCACAAGCAGAGGCTTATATTATTTCCTCTTCTTTAACCACATGGTGTTCATTTATTGTGCTTGCTTATTTCATAAAATTTGAGGCATGATAGGCGATTGAGGTTTGTATCAAAGATATCGAATAACAATATTTTTCTACGGATCTCTAGTAAAATTTATAATACTTTTTCATGTGTAATCTGTTTCTTTTAGCAGACATTGTAAATTTGAACGGCATTTCAGTTATTTTAGTTAAGTATGTATGCCCGGAGGCCGCTGGCGAGACAGTTCATCGGACCCCGGAGTGAAGGCGGGCTCACTTCACCGGTTATTATTTCACGTCTAGACGCCCGAGATCATTGTGAATCTGAATGTACCAGTAGCGAGCAAGCGCTTATCGGTTTTCGTTTCACACGAAAACTTTTCCGTTGTACCCTCGTCGCTCGTTCGTGAATTTTGTTAAGTGATATTTATTACTCTGAGAAAGATTGTGTGTGTGTGTGTGTGTTATGTTGAAGACAAAACTGATAATAGTAGAGACGACGACGGGAGGTGCAAAAACCGGCCAAGCGCGAGTCGGACTCGCCCATGAAGGGTTCTGTAGGATTTATGACGTATTAAAAAAACTACTTACTAGATCTCGTTCAAACCAATTTTCGGTGGAAGTTTGCATGGTAATGTAGGTACATTATATATTTTTTTTAGTTTTATCATTTTATCGTCCTCTTATTTTAGAAGTTACAGGGAGGGGGGGACACACATTTTACCACTTTGGACGTGTCTCTCGCGCAAACTATTCAGTTTAGAAAAAAATAATATTAGAAACCTCATTTTGAAGACCTAAAAATTTTTAGTTTCAGTTCTATGTATATGGGAACCCTCAAAATTTATTGCTTTTTTCTATTTTTGTGTGAAAATCTTAATGCGGTTCACAAAATACATCTACTTATCAAGTTTCAACAGTGTAGTTCTTATAGTTTCGGAGAAAAGTGGCTATGACATACGGACGGACAGACAGACAGACAGACATGACGAATCTATAAGGGTTCTGTTTTTTGCCATTTGGCTACGGTACCCTAAAAATGGGCTACTATAAAACCTGCAAACATTAAAAACACTTTACTTACTCATAAATAAATACTCATCTAGAATGGACATAATCTAAGTGGACATCTAAGATAATGGAATCAAGAGTAGGCAATTAGGTAGATATAAGTTATATGTTGAACTGAATTCAATTAACCGAAATAGAGATTTGTACCATCACTCAGCCACTTAAACCTGGGACGTTTCCACTGCGATAAAGACGTCTTGAAAAGAAAAATCGTGTCGAACATGAAATATTCAGCAGGGCTGTTCATACCTCAACGGGTGAATGGATAAGCAGCCACTTCAGCGTGTCCATAATTAAGCAAGCAGCTGTCACGCTGGTAATGCGGCGCTGACGTCACAAAATCAGAACACGTTCAAACATTGACGGACATTTTGTCGGTGGTTTAAAAATAGGACTTTTGTGTTCTACATTTGAAAAACAGTACCAGAGGGCCAATCGCTCTAATTTACAGTTCGAACGGATCGCTAAGGTTCAATTCGGATCCAGTTCTAATTACAATTCAACTATGTATGTACAAAATTGCTATCTTGCTAATTTCTACACGAGAGTTGAACCGCAAGCGAAGCTGCATCGCATAAGGAACTCTAGAGATAACACACACAGAGAGATAGAACAAAAGACACTCAACACTGTAAAATTCCAAACTTCAATTGAAAAAAGTAGCGTCGCATGAACTTTTGAACGCTTTTGACAGCGGTTGCGTTCCAACTTCAATCGGGTTGCGTTCCAAACTCATGTCAAATCGTTCAGTCGTAGTTCAGTCGTAGTTCAATTCCAATCCAACTGCATTTATTTATCTCGATTGGCCCCCAGGTAAAGTCATTAACTTGTAGGGCCTATTCAACAATATACAAGTATGCTTTAAGTATCTATTTTTAGTCATTCATTCAAAATACATTTTATTCGAAGAGTGGCATACTTGAAGCTTTACTTTCTAAGTGTGAAATAAGTCTTTTTGTGCATGGTCAAATGTATTGCCATTTGAACATGTCTTATGGGCATTTGAAAAATTTGAAATCAGCTTCACTACCTAAAGACAGCCGTGAAGACTAAAAATAATGCGCGGTAGAACATTAATAATAATGTTATGGTAAGCGCAGCTATTATAAAAATCTTGCATTGTGAACTTATTTTTTTTAAGTTTTTTTTTATTCAAACCTGCCACATGAAAACCCATTATAGAAATTACATTACACACTGCAGTAGCTGATTTATACCTATAGTATTAGTGTTAATACTATAGGTATAAATCAGTCAATCATAGTATAATCAATCAATCATAGTATATTTTTTGCGCATAGTGTTATGCGCAAAAAATATACTATGATTGATTAGATATATGATTACATTATTTAAAAAAAGCGACAGTTTTTGTCTAGTTTATAGCGGAATAAATGTATAAACGAGTAAGTTTATACATTTATTCCGTAATGTATGCACGCACGTCACGAAGCCTATTATAATATCAGGTCCGTTAGGGCCATGCATTTGACCTCCTTGCGGCTCAATTAATCGTTCAACTTTTGTGTCAGCCCTCCCACTTACACCACGTCATAACAAAAAATTGTTTACGCGTAATTTAAATGTTACATTAGTTTCTCATTGTTAGTGAAATGTAAATAATCTTTTTTTGTAATTTAAGAATACTGCATGTAAAAAATATTTTTTCCAAAAAATAAAACCGACTTCAAAAACACTGAAAACTTGAAAATAATATAAGAATAGGTACAGACAACATCACACTTCTATATTGAAGTCGGCGCCAAACGATGATCTCCTAGAAAGTGTTAAAATTTGTCACCGACTTCAATATAGAAGATGTTGTCTGTACCTATTCTTATATTATTTTAAAGTTTTCAGTGTTTTTGAAGTCGGTTTTATTTATTGTAATTTTTTTTTTTTTTTAACTTTTTAGTGAATGAAACCTTCCTAGTGAAAGGAACCCTAATTTAATACCATTATTAAATTAGTGTTTTCCTCGATTTTCTATGGGATCCCATCATCAAATCCTGACTTTGGTGACCATGGGACCACCCTTGCAGTATACTCTATCGAATACAAAAAGAATTTTGGAAATCGGTTTAAAAATGACTGAGTTATGAGGTAACAAACATTAAAAAAAATACAACCGAATTGATAACCTCCTCCTTTTTTGAAGTCGGTTAAAAATTAATGGATGTGGTTCGACAAAATTTTCAATATCTATTATGCACCCCGCCGGGACTTTAAAGTTGATTTTTGAATTCCCTGCCTGAACGATCACACAAACAAAATTGTGTGACATACATACCTTTTCATGCGAGTAATGTTGGAGAGTCTCTTGCATGGAATGGTACAGCTATTTTGGATGCCAATTCCTTCTTTTGTTCATCAGACAATGGCTCCGAGATCTGGGAATTGTCCGTCAAGAACATGTATGGACAATGAACAATTGGCTACTCGGTAATGAGGGGTACAATTATGTATATGTGTAGTTTTTTTGACCGTACAATAACTATGTATTCTCGAGTAATTTTACCAAAGTGCCGTCAACGACAGCGACCCACTGTGTTCAATTTATTTATCCTTTTTTGAAGTGAATTAAAATTGAAATTAAACTTGAATGTCTCTTTGGTAACCTAAAATTTATATTACGCCAGTTTTAGTTGAGAATAAGGTTGCCAGTTCCGAACACCGAAAAGCCTGACAGACCGTCAGTTTAGCCGGACATTTGGGTAAAAAGGCCGATCAAACCAGCCTGCTTAGACGGACATTATTTTGGGTAAGCCACCCTTAGTAAGCAACGCGAACAGGAACGATCACGTGAGTGGTAAAAATTTTACCACTCACGTGGTCGTCCGGCTTTTGTTAGACTTTTTAATAGGTACATTTAATTTAAAAAGCCGGACTGGTCGGACACCGTCTACTTTAGCCGGACACACATCTAAAAAGCCAGTTAGGCTTTGTCCGGCTTTATCCGGACGCCTGGCAACCCTATTGAGAAAATACGTCTGAAACGTCTGCATGTCCCATGTATTCTGATAATCAGTTTATAAGTTTATACTCAGGTCACAATACCGAGTAATTTTTAAATTGGAACACAGCGTCAGTAATGAAAGTACCGCTACAATAAGATCAAAAGTATCAGCGAAGACAACTCAGGGGCTCCATTTATGAATCATTCGTCTGACGTCGAGCATGGTCTGCGCTCAATTTCTTTTGAATTTCGATACGTTTTCGAGAAAAATAAATAAGATATTTTGACGAAAATCGAAATGATTTCAACTTTTGTCCAAAACGAAACGAAAATCAGTAGAAGTCGAGCACAGACGGCGACGTCAGAGCGCTCGACGTCAGACGAATTGTTCAAAATAGAGCCCCTGCGGGTGCGCTGAGCGTTCAGCAGGTATATTCGCTAACTACGGTTGGTAACTACAACTGTAATTTATGAAAGACACTTTATATCCATTACTGGTTTAATGATCTTATGTGTTCATGATAGCAGTAATGGATGTTAAGTTCCTTTCAAACATGAGTTCTAGTTAGCAACCGAAGTTACAGAATAGGCCTGCTGGACCTACGCTCGAGTGCACTCCCGAGTGCGTACCGACAAAAACCGGGCCGTTCAGAACATCGGGGTGTAAAAAATTCTCGATTCGTTTTAGCACACACTTTGTCCGTTCAGAGGCTCCGTACAATGCAACCAAACAACAAACTTGAGAGTAGAATAAAAAACTGACAGATATTATGTCAATGTCAAAAAGCCACCGTCATCAAATTCTTCGCCAAGCCAATCTACGATCGGCAGTTTCCTCATTATTTCAATGTTTTTAAAGCAATGTCATTGTCATGTTTACTTTGACATTGCAGCTAACCATGGTCCAAATTGAGTCAATCGGCGTTATTAGTACCGATACTACCGATAGCGTGCATGCATACAACCCGCACTGAAAAAAATTTGTGATAAATGTTATCAACATTGTGATGAATTTAATTAATGAACTTATTTATATACGTTCGCATAAAGTGAATCGATGGTTGCTATCATGCCAATTTGATAAAAAATTAATCAAGAAATATTATTTTTTCAACAAACCACTTTATTGAAGTGATCAAATATTTAGTTATATTAACAATGTTCAACTTGTTAGCGTTGATATCGACGTTGTTAAAAGTAATCACTATCTTTATTCATTTGATGAAAGTTAATGATTTGTTTTATTGTGTTACTTTATGTGTTTAACTGTGAACATGATTGATTTTATAAACGACATGTTCATTCTTATTATTGAAATTGATTAATTTACCAAGGATATTGTAAAAACAACAATGATGAAGGTTCAAATAAAATATGCCACTTGATTAAATAAAAAAAGATCTTGTTAAGATCTATCACTTAGCTATTTGTCCCGGGTTGTTTCTATTATGATGGTAGATTGATGTTACTATTCAACTTGTATGGATCAAATAAATCCTTTATCAAATTTATTAGGAGTATATGTTGGGATTTACTAGGTGTTATGTTTAGTCCAAATAGATAACTTGGTTGAAATCTGAATATAGATACAGTCAGCATAAAAAATTACGAGTATTCAAACCTATCAATATACATAAACATTTGACAAAAATCAGACTTATCTCAAGATATAAGATGAACATCCATTTGTTGTGCTCTGCTAACTAATGATAGTACCTGCACATTAAGGTCTTGAGCTAAGGTTGGTTTTGTCAAATATTTTGGTATTTTGTAGATGTGAACGATCAAAATAAATCATATCGATAAGTGTGCTGCACACAATGCGTCTGTAAGACTACAAAAAGTTAATTGCAAAATTACAATACAAATCTGGACTAAACATTTAAATTGTAAATAAGATACCTTTTATTTCAAATAATAATCATATTTATTCTTTGATAAAATCAACAAAATAAAACAATTCTAGACAATTTGCATTCTATTTTAAATGTAACAAAACAAAATAACAATTCGAGACAATTTGCATCTTAGTAAATGTAATAAGTACTTACGTAATAATTTTTCAATCGAATAGATATTTTACGTAACAAATGTATGGTATTTTTGTGAAATTTGTATTGAATCATTTTCAATCAATTAAACAGGGTTATTTTAAACTACCTCTTGACTTTAAATATGTTTCTTATCTTTAAAATGAAACAACTTTAGCGCATAAAAGTTTGGTTGAAATAAGCCAAAATCGATTAGGTACTATAAATTTATTCAAGATGAGAAGGTTCTCGTGACAGTTCGAAGTTTTCCGTTTCATGCATATTAGGAAACATGGAAAATGTTTAAAAATATTATGTTTTAAAAATATTACATGTCTAGGTTATTTTTATCAAAAAATGCAATAAATGAAATTGTTTTTTTTTTTGCATAATATGTATTTTTAAGTATTTATTTAGAGAAACAAAATGCCAAGCTAAATTCTACAATATATACATAATGTAATTGAAAATAAATTAAAAAATATACAATAGGATAATCAAAAAGGAAAAAAATATATTAACACCATACCATAAATTAGCAATTGACCTCTCGACTACTCCCGAGCACTCGACACAATACAAGCGACTTTCCATACAGAAATGGCGGAGCTCGACATGTCCTGTGTTCTCATTGGCTCAATTCTGATTACCACTCGAGAAAAATGTCGAATTCGAACATTTTTACGAATTGTGCGAGAATCTTGAATAGACTAGCATTAGTATAAAAAGTATAACATTTTATTGTAATATTTTTACCCTTTTTGTTTGAGAACAAAATCATGTTATGAAACAAAAACTTAAAAATAACATAATTGTTATGAACCTTAAAATCATTTTCAATGTCATTAAAACAGCCCTGTGTTGCCTTAAAATAATGTATGATATTTGTGTAAATATTGTATGTGTCATAAAAAACTTATACAAACATCATACATAATCTATCAATCTACTACCTGTAAACTTATAGTTAGTAGATGTAGTAGCCAGCGGCGGTGGCCGAAAGAACTTTATAGTACACCGTACGTAAGATATACCTTCTACCACTGGTAGTAAATAAATTTTTCCATTCCCGTCTTTACCAAACTACGAACGTATGTAAAGTAAATAATAATTATATATATATGTATTATAAAGTTCTAACTGCCACCGGCGCTGGCAGCTTACTGGTAAGTTAGGTATTAATTTTTGTCATTTACTTATGTGGATGAATAATACTTAAATGAATAAAAAGGATGAGTACAAAAAAAGATTATCTTTATAGCCTCAATCTTATTAAAGTTACAATTACTTAACTTAAGATTATTGTGAAATTTACTTGTTATTTTGAGGCAAGTAGTAATATTTATTTCAAAATCAGAAGAAAAATAGTTGAAAAAAATTAAATTAATCAGTCTTAGGTTATCATGTTATAGTGGACTACCCGAATCAACACTCAAAACAATTTTGCGGCCAGTTTTTCACATTTTAGTTTTTTGAGCTTTGGTTATATCTTTTTCTTGGGTGACAGTCGTCAGTGGGACAGTCGCATAAGCTTAAAAGAAATTTATTCTTTGCTTAGATTTGAGAGCGCAGTGTTATAAAATTTTTACAAGTAACGAAATTAATATTACAAGGAATAGGGGATTCTAAATGACTATGTAATTTGACGACGATATTTTGATGTGGAGGCTCTTCAACTTCGTAAGCCTGGAAATGTTCATTAAACACTAAAGTGTTTAACAATAATCCTTTTAAAACTAAAATATATGAATTACATAAATAAACAGCTGTTAATTTAAAAAACTTTAACAGGTCGTTTGGACTGGAAGAATAAATCAAAATAGTGCCGACTTTATAGTGTGTTGATGTTACAGTTGCCCAAGATATTTTTGTTAACGTATCTATTTGTGGTATGTTTAAATTGTCAATTAAATATTGTGTCTCTATCGAATCAATACTTAAGTCTTGGCCTGTATTAATAATTTCGTCTAATTTCCCTTTCAAAAACATATCATTTAGCTTCAGTTGATGTTTCATAGCAACAGTTAGGGTAAGATTACGTCGATTGCAAGATGTTCGAGCGGCAATTTTAGAAATTCTGTGTTTTGCTTCGTAACGCATAGACCAAATATGAACAAGAGGGCCAAATTTTTCTAAAGCTCTATGATAATGTACTAAATTATGAAATTTAGGTTTTAAAGAGTCTGTACTCAGAGAAAGATATAAAGAATTAAGCTCAGTTATATTGGTTTGCAAAAATTCTGTAGTTCCTTGAGCAAATGCCGTACATGACAATGTATCTATGATTTGACGCAGCTTCACATATAGTTTCCAATACTGATTATTATTGCTAGGTACATACTCTCCTATAAGCAAACTGAAATATCTTACAAAAGTCAACATTTCTGATGCTGACATACGTAAATTTCCTTGATTTATATGTTCCCACAACAAAGAACATGGAGCATTCCTATCATCGGGCCCATAGTTAAATGCCTGCAATCTTTGATTAAGAATATCCATTGTAAATAGATTAGAATTTCTAACAAACTGAATTATGATTATAGTCATAACATATTTAGCAACGCCTTCTAAAATGTCATGCATCCAATCCACTCCTATCTGATCAAAAAGACTAAAGTTTGTAACGGATAGCCATATACATTTTTCCTTTATCCCAGTTTCAGAAGGATTATTAAGCAACATATCGGATTCATAATTGTCAATGTTACGCAACAAAGAAACGTCTTCTTCACACTGCTGTTTCATTATATTTTTTTTTACTTTACATGTTCGACAGGGATGATTTGCCGAAAAACTTTCTAAGAATCCAGTGATAGAATGAATTCCTAAGTTATCGCCTAAAATCAATCCAAGTTCAAAATAAATTTTACCTGTAAAGCCAGGAACATCAAAATATATCCCATTTTCAGAGAGATAGTTAAGTTCATCGATGACACAATGAAATATGACACGGTTGCCAAAAGTAACTCTATCTGATGAGTGGAATAAAAGCATAAGAAAAATGTTATTTAGTACTGAAACACGAGTAGGTGGAAGACATGGAATCGAAACATAAACAGCTCCTAATTTATGTTGACCGGATCTACTTCCTAATACATTTCCGGTTTCGTAGTCGTCAAAAAACAAGAACAGAGGCATTACTATATTTTCTCCATGTCGTTGCTTAACAGTTGTCCAATAGGATCCTTGAATAAAATTTTCTATCGCGCCTTCAGGTGTACTATTGCTATTTAACATCTCCATGTAGTTAATAGTCTCAACGAGAAGTCCATCTAGCGATAAGAATAGTTGTAAGACCTTTCTTAAACTAATATAACTCTGTTCACAAGTAACAGGTATGAAACGTCTAATCCCACCTTCCATCACATTTTCTAGTCTTTGACCTATGACTATCGATTGGGGCTTAATGTAAGTATTTTGTGTTTCAAAATACTTTAATCTCTTATATTCTGTAGAAAATTTTTCCAAAGGTAAAGACAATACGGGCCTAATGGAATTAATTATAATAGGAACAGATGAAGCTGATATTTCATTATTTTGTGATAAGATATTAAGGCACCCTTCAATGCTCATAATTAAAGATTCTGAAACACACTCACGAAAACCATCAACAAATAATTGAACTACATTTCTAGGTAAATTCTGACTAGCATATAATTTGGCAATAAGTTCAGATAATCTTTTTTCATATATCAACTGAGGAGATTCTTTAAACTGATTCAATGAAAGTTGTTCTGTTAAGAGCTCATTATTATTTAAAGTATTCATTGGGACACACACACATACATTGCTGCTAGGTTCAGTTTCAATTTGTTCATGGTCAGATAAATTTTCTAATACATCAGTTGAAATACTGGATTTATGAGTTAAGAGATGTCTTTTGTATGATGGAAATAATTGAAATTTTCTTTCACAATTACCTTCTGCACATAAGAAAGTCTTATAGTCATTACTATTGTGCATAATGGTTAAATGCGCTCGAAGTGCGCTTATATCAATAAACATTTGGCATACAAAACATACAACCATGACTAAATCTTATAATTTTAAGTTAAGAACTTTTAATTATTATACATTTAAAATCGCACACAGCTTAAATTATATTTGCAATTTAAATTTTAGTCAATCATTAGTGACTCTGCTAATGTTGAGCCTTTATCAAAAAGGCTAAAACGTTTAACTTTTTTGAATAAAGAACCAGGGTCCATAAGAATTAGAGAAGTAAGAATATCCATAAGAATATATTACAATGGGTATAAAAAGTTCTGGGATTTACTATGACCACGTAAAATTTGATACAAAGTAGGTTGACGAGTTAAGCCTTTTTGTGTGACTGCTTTATATCTTTCTTGTTATGTCACCTGGAGGTAACTATCGTCTTTGACGTGAAACACAAATAAATACTTCTCTTGATTCCGCCTTAATTTAAATTATATGTTGCAGTTCAAATTACAGTCGGTCATTAGTGACTCTGCTGATGTTGAGCCTTTATCAAAAGTGCTAGAGAGCTTGTAAAAACTTTTTTGAATAAAGAACCAGGGTCCATAGGAATCAGAGGAGTACTCTGCGTTAAGTGACCATATAATTTTAGAACAAGTGTCAATGGCTTCTAATATATTACAATGTTTATAAAAAGTATTGGGATTTACTATGACCAAGTAAGATTTGATAGTAAATAAAGTAGGCCCTACAATCACTATGTATGGTTGAGGTGTTAAGCCTCTTAGTGTGACTGCTTTATATCTATCTTGTAATTTCACCTGGAGATAACTATCGTCTTTGACGTGGAGCACAAACGCTTCTCTTGATTCCGCCTTAGTAGGTTTCCACCGACGTTTTGAGATGCCTTTCAGTTTTTTGGATGCTGAGGGTCCAGCAGAACAGCAATCCTTGTCAGAGATCAGAACGACATTAGGGCTTATAAGTTCTGGCAAGCTCAGAATGGCTGCTAAATTGGTAAGTTCTTCATCAGCAGCTGAAACAACAAAACTATATTTAATCCTACATAACAAGAGCATTGCCACCATGTATGTAAGATTGGACAAATAATTTTGAGACATGCGGCCTACTTACCTACAGGCACTTAAGACATTTTGTCATTAGACAATAAGATACAAATAGTTCAAAGAAGAGCTGTTTTGTTCCTTGGATGACAGCTCTTCTTAAAACTTAAAGCTTATTTCTATCGACAAATAAAAAGCAGACAAATAAGACAGCTCTCTTCAGAGCTACTTCTCATTTCAATAATTGTTAATTATTTGTTTCAATAATTGTTACTTATTTGTATTGATACTTACAGGTGTAGAGTCAACTTATTTTTCTTCTGTCCTACTTGTATTTGCAGACATCTTGAGTATATTCAGGATGTATGCACATACAAGGTTTATACGATTTCTTTAAATTAGATTGTTTTGCTTTTTTGACGTCAATAAGTGCCTGTAAAGGCCTATGTTGAATAAAGATTTTTGAATTTGAATTTCAATTGACAAAATGTCTAAGTTACTACTAACATAGGCCACACATTTTTTCAATTGGTACAGCAATGGCAAATTACCCAAAGCTGACGAATTACGTCACTTAACATCTTTTGAGAATAAGTTTCAAAACATGTTAACGTTTGACAGCTTGTGGTAACCTTATATGTACATAAAATTTTTGTACATAAAAGACAACATTTTCAATTGTACAATATATAAAACACACTGGTACAATTAGCTGAACATAAAAAAGTCATACTATTTCAGTCACACTGCCCACCTGATGGTAAGTGACAACAGTCGCCTATAGCACATGTGGTATCCGTAAGGCTTGCGCATAACAAGCCTCACAGTGATGCCAATGTACGTTGCCAACCCGTATTATAAGATCTTAAGTCACAGAACCCAGTAATTTTACTGCCGGTCTTACCCATCAAACCGGAACCCAGCAATGCAAGCATCGCTGCTTTGGCGAAAGAAATAGGTAAAGGTACCCACGCAGACGACTCTCGTCTTCCTCTGGTTATTACCTTCATATTAAGAACATTAATAAAAAAATATTTTATAAAAATGTGAAAACTGACTTTAAAACCACTTAAAAGTTGTAAATAATAAAGATTACAAATGACATCATACTTTTATACTTACTGAAGTCAATGCCACTACATTATTTAAGTTCTTACATAATTTTGGCACTAACTTCACTACTTATAAAATTTGATGCCATTTCTATTCTTTTATTATTTACCTACAACTTTTGGTGATTTTGAAGTCAGTTTTCACATTTTTTGTAAAATATTTTGTGTAGTTTATTCAGCTGAGCTCACCGAAACAGCTTCAAAGAATTAAACTAATAAATCAATAAGTATGTGTTTTTATGTTAAAAAATAAGTCATTTACTCCTTAAAGTTAAGGTTTCTTCCATCATCAGCTTAGCATAGTGTAAAACTTCTTGAGTTAATGATTATCAGACGCTAATATCTAAACAGCATGTGATAAAAATGTGCTCATTTGTACTAAATGACATACAAAATATCATTGAGGAAAATAACTTTTTTTGTTTAGCTGCTACTAAAGTTCCATCAAATAGTTTCTTTATATTATTTTAATCTTTACTACATAATTATATTTATATAAACACTTACCTTTTGATAGCTGTACAAGCTCACAATGGTATGTGTCTTTGGTTTTCTTAGCGTTCAGTAATTTTATTAATTTTTCTTTCACAAGTGGAAAATTCAAATATAAATTATTCTTTTGTGCAGGGTATGACTTTTCAAAATCACTCATAAGCTAAAAAATTAAATAGTAACATTTCAATATTTTATATGTAATATTTTATACTTAGATACAGAGTTAAAACGTCTAACTCACCAAAGTGTAGCCTTCAGGTTTTTGTAAAGCAGGATACTTCTTTATATAGTCTTCAATACATCCCTGTGGCTCTTTTAAATATAATTCTCTCCTCTCTGATGTTTCGTTCCATTTTATTTGTACTAAAGACCAGGGTGATGAGCTGTGTTCCAACCAAGTTAGGCTTTCCAGTACTGTGCTACTTTCAGCATGTACTTCAGGAGTTGAATTGTGTTCTAAATTTGAAATGCCAGGAATCGAGGACCTTTTATCAAGAACTCCAAGTTTTTGATATTTTCGCCTTGTGTTTAATACTTGACTGACTAATTTACCTCGTGCCTGAATTGATATACCCTGAACAGTTACACATGCAGGTATATAATAAGTGGTTGTTCGTTCACTTGGAAACAGAGCTTTGATGTCTCTGCACCATTTGTTATATACAGCCCCTGTAATGGCTAAGTTTTTGTTTTGTTTTAATATATGTTTAGCTATCACTAAGGTCAATAGGTTTCTAGCATTTTCATTAGGTAAACATTCCCCAACATACTGAGTAAGACATGTGGCTTCAAAATTTTCTTTTAATAAGTATGTTAACTCCAACTGAAATTAAAACAGACTGGTATAAATAGTAGTAACAATGATAAGATACTTTTATCAAAATATCATATAAATACGTGTCTATTGGCGTAGGTAAGGGGGGGCGGGGGCGGTAGGTGGGGGGGGGGGGGGGCTTAGGAACCGGACACCCCCCATTGAAAATCAAGAAAGTGTCAACCTTAATAACTTGTCACATCAAAATTTATGAAAATTCAATTTAAGAACGAACTCCCAGCTGCGGTGTTTCTGGAACGAACTCCCAGCTGCGGTGTTTCCTGAGCGCTACGATATGTCCTTCTTCAAACGAGGCTTAAGAAGAGCATTTCTCTCCAGGTAGGCAGTGACAGAACTGTGCCCCTGGCATTGCAGATGTCCATGAGCGGTGGTTACCACTTAACATCAGGTGGGCCACTGGCTCGTCTGCCACCGTTAGCAATAAAATAAAAAAAGAACAGTTTTAGGTAATAGTTTAGGTGATAGTTTAAATAAAATTAAATATTATAATTTTTAGAGGGAGATATGAGATACCAATATCAAAAGTGTCATAAATAGCAGGTAGACATCACTAAATTAAATACATAGAATTATGTATACTAACATTCTCGGTGTCGTTTTTGTTTGGCGAGACTTTTTCCACTTTGTTAGAATTTTTTCTTTCAGGTGTGGTTGCGGTTTGTGTTTCTTGTTCTTGTAAAATACTTATATTCTGAAGCTCCTGAAACAGCAATACTATTTTACCCAGTCAGCCAAAAATATTCACATGTTTGGGACTGATGTCCCATATTTTTACAGGTTTTTAATTGAAGCAAAATCACATAGCTAGCTATTACTGGGCCAGCGTGGATGACTAATGCCTAAACACCTAACTTAAGGTAGGCTTGAGCCCCTCATAATCATCATAACAGCTCATAATTTATATGACCTGTTATGATGATTAACACAAAGAACATAAGAAGGGCGTACAAAACATATAGAATAATCAAAAATTAAACATGTATTAAATTACTTGAAATAAAAAACTAAGGTGTCTCGATTTAGAGTCCATAAGTAAATTTGAATCTAGTTACTAATAACATAAAATATGCAGTTCACAAGCAGCTCCAATATTTTTTTAATAATAGATACCATGTCCCACTTCCTTCAATATTTATTTATTTAATATTACCTACCTTACAATACCTGCCTACAATGTGGCTATAAAACATAGAAGACACATTTTTAGAATTATTTCAAAATTGTTTTAATCAGCCTGCAATTGCTAGGCATTGTAAGTATCTATACTAATATTATATTTTTACACTCACACCTATTATCTAGCCCATGTCGGCATCATTAGATCTTGCATTATAGTATCAAATATTTTTTTATTGATGACAGGTAAGCTCTTTGCCTTTATCTCAGCTGATGGTAGGTGATGATAAGGCCGAAGATGGAAGCGAACTTTACCCGGACTCCTCAATCTTACCTCTTATTATCGGAACACAACAATGCTATAAATATTGTTACTGTCGCGACAAACTAAGGTAAGACGGTGGTAGCTAGCCAGGTGGGCTAAGAAGCCCTAGCACCAATCAAACCAGGAAGAAAAACTTCTGCTCCCACTGGGAAACGGACCCGGTGCCCCCGGTGGTCAGAACCACTATACCACAGGGGTGGTATAAAATATATTACATGTATGTTTAATAAGAAAATAAATAAATAAATAATCAATGAGAAAATAAATAAATAAGTACAAATATTAGCAATAAACTTACATAAAAATGTAAACATCAATAAACAAACAAGTGTACTCATCACACAAACATCCGCAACGTCCAGGGGTCCAACCCGACCCTGTGGGTTAAGTAATCAGGGTCTCTCACTCAACCAGCCATTCACCAAAAATATTGATATATGGATACAGATAATAAAGAGGTAGGATTTTTTACAGCTTTTCTTAGGTAAACTGGTATACTAGGTATAGATTAATGTATTAATCTAATCAAAGGGTGTGTATGTATGTACGTAAAATATAAAGATACTTACACTCAGAGAAATATTACAACTTGAAATGTTCACATCCTCTATGTTTCGACAAATAACTGCATTTTCATCAGTTATAGTTTTTAACCACACCTTCCAACTCCTGATAAAAAGAGCTCGAGGCCCAACTAGTGGTATTAGTTCCTTAATTTCATCCACATTCAACGCTGACAGTGACTGTATAGTTATTCCATTTCCTGAAACAAGAGGTGCCTGTTATCATCTCTCATGGAGATAAGACACACAAGCGATTTGGTAGCCTAAAAATTGGTCCTAGAAAAGATAAGTCTGCAAGTAACTTAACAATATCTTAGAGCAGACATATAAGTAATAGTGTATTGAAAAGCGCGGCAACGTTGGTTAGCACCATCAGCAGCTGCCGCTGCTATCGACAGTCATAGCTTTATCGAACAGTTTGGGAGCACTAGAACTGCTTGCTACCTACGAAAGCAGGTTCGCAGCCGGTAGGAACTCATACATAAAGATGAATTTTAATATCTACTTACTTGCAAATGTTGGAATGAGGTCTGGTATTCCCCATGCCGTGAGAAGATCTCCAACTTCGTCCATAGTGTTTAAGCACAACTCTCGAAATTCAATTTCTATCAATACAACGACAAGAGATCGAGTACCAATCGTCTGACTGATTGTAGATTCTTTTTGTGGAGCAAAAATTAAAACCTAATCTAATAAGTACCTACTTTGAACACCGTTGTGTGTGCGTGTTGAAACAGGAAGGACTTGCCAGCGCCCCGCCAAAGCGCTCGCTCTCCGCCACGAAGTGTTGCCACATTATTATAAAACGACAGTAATTTTTAGGTAGAATCAACATCATTGTGTTCAATATTTAAAATATTTAATTATGTATGTACATAATTATTTCAAACTAAGCAGTATGTATACTTGTTGTTGGCAGAATCCCAAAGACAGCGCCACTACACAAAGAATAGAATTGAATTATGTATTTGAATAAAAGTACTTATTACAACTTGTACAAGACTTGTATTACCTATTTACCCTAATGTAATGTTAGGTACACAATTTTTATTCGATTTTAAGACAAGATTTATTGTTCGTCTGTATTCATGTTGTAGTTTTTTATGGTTTGTGCAGCTATATTTCCGTCAATTGGGGGCCGATTAGGTTAATTATTTTTATTGTTTGGAAGGGTTAAGCTTAATTATACTCACTTAAGATTTGTGTGCTTCGATGTTATTATGTTATTGTGATGTCTTGTTTTGTCTCTTTTCAGATAACCCAAAACAATATCATTTTAACCCTTTCGGGCATATTTCACAAAGTAAATGCATTAACAGTATTTCACCAAAAACTTGAGTTTGGCAGTAATGGCTGTGTTTACGACCGATTGCCATAAATAAAGAAGTGAAGTGAAGGATATAGCAGGTTATCATGACTTTTAAAATCTGCCTTGTTCCTATGAGTGAAGGAGGCAGCGCTTTATATTAAATTAAGCGCTGTCTCGTTCACACCATGGAACAAGGCGGGTTTTAAGAGCTCTTAGTACAGATGCCGGCAAACATCTTCAACATTTTTCGGCATGTTGAGGTAAATCTTGCGCACGTAGACACAGTGCGGGGGGCAAGGGTCGACTAGTCAACCAATAGCGCGGTTGAAGTGGTGCGGCCGCCCCACCGGCCACCTGCCTCACTGCCAAGGAGACCAGAAATTTGTGTTGTGCGCATCTTTCAAGATGTTTGCCGGCATCTGTAACCCATATACTCCCGATATGAGGTGGTCCCATCTTAGAGTAAAATCCATTATTTTTTACAACCTGCTCAAAATGATATATTCTGTGTGTGTCAAGTAAACTCAACTTAACTCAAGTAAACTCAAACTTAAAGTTAGTCATTTTAAGCCTTTACAAAACAGGGAGAGAATGTTGTACTAAATTTCAAGAATTAATTTGAATTTGGAACACCAAAATAACACAAATATTTGATTGAACATATTGTACAAAATCATAAAAATATTTAGTCCCGACATGATGCTTATACTTTCAGCTGTTAATTATTTTACGTCCCATCATCACTAAGTTAGGGCAGGGATCACCCTAAGGGAACAGAAGGAGCTCAATAAAATATTTTTTAAATTCACAAACTATTTAGAAATAAATAATAAAATATACGTAATATTTTTGTTCACTCGTAAGTTACTCTACGGCCACCGAGAGAATGCGTTTTTGACAGGTCCTATCAGATACTTAAGTCCACTTAAATGTAGACAAGACACAGACAGGCTTCATCATCATAGCTTATATACGTCCCCACCGACGGGCACGAGCCTACCCTAACTAGTTAAGTTAGGGCGACTAGGATTTAGTCAAACCACGCTGGCCCAGTGCGGATTGGTTAACTTCACAAAAACCTTTGAATTACTTCGCAGGTGTATGCAGGTTTCCTCACGATGATTTCCTTCACCGTAGGAGCGTCAGATATAAATGTACATATGAAATTCGTGAAACGAAAAACACATTGGTACATGACAGGATCAATTGCGGGCCTCCCGATTCTACTCGGGGCACAGTCCAGTGTCGAGGCCACAGCGCCACCGACGGCAGGCAGGCTTAAATATAAGTATATTACGTTTTTTGTCTGAATATTGATTAGTTTTATAAGTCGTTTTATTGACAAATATATTAGAAACTGGCTCCACACAGCACGCGCCAACAATGTGTATGGCCAGAGGACAGCCGCTTATACCGGGTGTAACGGAATACCGAAATAATATTTAAGGTTGTTGATTAACAAAAAAAATGTTTTATGACTATTCTTTGTATTTTTATTATATGCCTACTTTCGATTTAATACGCTTAACTGTTAAGCGTCGAAAGTAAAAACATTTTTTTTTTGTTAATCAACAACCTTAAATATTATTTTGGTATTCCGTTACACCCGGTATAGACACTCGTATCATTAATTTGCCACGTTCCAATTTAGTCAAAACTATCTACAGCAGTACCTATTAATTATAAGTTTAAGAAATTCTTTCATTCCAAGATAAACATATACCTACATAGTATACCTACTAACAAAATTGTACCTGCTTGCTGTTCTTTTTTAGGATGTGAATTGTAATCCTTTAGCAATGTACCTTACCTACCTACAAACCATTGTGTTTTTCTTTTACTAATAATAATTCGAATTTATTCATTGTGTTTATTATGATAAATTAATAAAAAAATAAAGACAATGTTATGTATAACAATGTTCAATCCACTAAACGGCAAACTACTTATATTTAATTTTTTCATGTCATTTAATTTTGATAGCATGGGTTTATCAGTGAGTAATATAGGTACAGGTAGCAGCCTAACAAAAGTTTTGCGTACTCGAAATTAAAGTTATTTTGAATTTAATAAATACTAGTTCCAATTGTTATACAAATAGACATACTTCACAAGATACAATCTGTCTTGCGATATTTATGTTGGGCAGTTTTTAAAAACCAAGGTGGCAACACTGCTTATTTCATGTAGCTAACCATTCTAACCAATCACAAAAGTCCTTGCACCCAGTGTCGTTAATTTGAGCCTAATCAAACAGTTTTATTAATGTAACAAATTTCATGATTATATCAATCAAGCTAAATGTTTACATTGATCACATTGTTTTATTAAGTTAACAAATTGAATGATTATATCAATCAAGCTAAATGTATACATTGATCACATTGATTTATTGATCTAACAAATTTCATGACGATATCAATCAAGCTAAATGTTTACAATGATCACATTGATTTATTGATCTAACAAATTTCATGACGATATCAATCAAGCTAAATGTTTACAATGATCACATCGTTTTGATTATTTCTATTCAGTACTTGATAACTTCTACAATTATTTTATTACTTTAATGCATTACTTGTTGAGTCTAAACATTATATTGATTGCGAAATTTTTAATCAAATATTTCGTTACTTTAATCAATTATTTTGATAATTTAAACAAAGTACCGTACAATATCCAGCAGCTTAGTGAATGGAAACATATTTACTTTGTTAATCTGTACATATTTTTTATAAATATCGACAAATGTTTTTAAACAAGTTCTAAATGGTCTTGATAAGATCAGATTTTTTTCAGTGCGCGGCCCTAGCGAGGCACTCGCTATCGTTTTAATTTCACGAGTTTGCTATGATAGGCGACGACCTCACTGCCTAATTCACTCGTTATCGTTTTAGCTCTCTAATCTTGCGATTTAGTACCGTTACTGTAGTATTATATTATCTGTGGTACCCTTAAATGGTCTAAGGTGGTACCACATACCGTCTGAGTTGAACGGATGCATGCCAATGTAATGTTGGTAATGTTAGCGCATCTCGGGCCACGGGGAGAGCAACCGACCCGTTCTGAACCTCAGAGCGAGTATGAAAAACACTCTCGGTTAGATTATTCTGACCCTCTGAATGCAGCCCTGGTACTGAGTTCCTCCCTGGTATTTAGCTGGGTAAAGATTTTCACAATTCAGTCAGTTCTTGGGAAAGGAAAATAGTGCAGTTGTTTTGAAACCATATTTTCTACATTATAATGTGTATTTTTCATAATTGGTATGGCAATAAACTAGACTAGAAAAAAAACTTTGTTTAGGCTTAAGGCATCGTTCATAAAAAAATAAGCTATGAGTACAATATTTTATTTTATAATATTTTATCTTTTTTCCGAATCGTTAATGATATATATTATTGTATCAAATTTTATAATATATATGTTTATTTATTAACATATTATTGACCACAAAATTGTTTGAAATGCTTCTGCGGTTATATTTTTATCTACTAACAAGTTATATGGAAATTCCATAGATAAGAGGAAGTAACGTAGAAAATGTTCATTGTTTACTTTGAATTATAACGCATAAATATTTTAAACGCTACAGAAACGCAATAGTTTGCTTTGCTTTTAATATTTAATTTGATATTATGTCAATAGTGTGATACCTGTTCTTTTGGGTTTTCCCATTCACGTTGTCGCATAGATCAGGAAACTAAAATATATAAAAACAGCACAAAAGCGGAACTTTGTTACCTGATTGACCGAATCATCGATTTAATTGAATAATTTCTCTATTCAGTTAACACTACGCGTGGAATTTAACTTTGATAATCCTTAGTTTTATCTCCGATCATTCTGATTCAATCCCGCGCGTGACCTTGCTTGAACTCGGTAATTACTTTTGATTCAATTCGGTTTTGTGTTGAATTACGAAGAATGACTCAGTTTGGTAACGGGTTACAGGTGCATGGTTATATGAATTTTGAGATCGTTTTGTTAGTTGAAAAATATCTTCTTTATTTCCGCAGGTGACTTCGTCTGTGAGTTCTCAGTAGAGATCTCTACAATTATAATACAAATTTAGCCCTTTTGAAATGAGACATGTTTGAAATGTGACATGAAACAGTTAATAAATAGGGTAGGAACCTAAGTTAAGCAGCACGGCTAATTTAATCAAAACTATGCACTAATCGAACCATATTGCAAAGCCACCTCCGCGAAAGAAGTACTAGACTAGTCTCAATCACGCCCTATATTTTTATTTTTAATTAAACTCAACTTTGATTACTAAAGGCGAAAGTACAGACCTAATTTAAGGGGTACCGAATCTCTCTCCACTAGGTACTTGGAAAAAATTAAGGCCGCTACTAGTACAGTTTCGCATAAACACGAAAATAAAGGCACAATTGCAAAAAACCGACTAAGTGCGAGTTTGCCCCGCACACCGAGGGTTCCGTACACACTTATCTCTATTATACCGGGTGTAACGGAATACCGCAATAATATTTAAGGTTGTTGATTAACAAAAAAATGTTTTATGACTATTCTTTGTATTTTTATTATATGCCTACTTTCGATCTAATACGCTGAACTGTTAAGCGTATTAAATCGAAAGTAGGCATATAATAAAAATACAAAGAATAGTCATAAAACATTTTTTTTGGTAATCAACAACCTTAAATATTATTGCGGTATTCCGTTACACCCGGTATAAAATTGTCGTGTCATAGTGTTTGTTACCAAACTCCTCCGACACGGCTTGACCGATCTTTATGAAATTTTTTGTGTATGTTCGGTAGGTCTAAGAATAGGTCGTAAACTATTTTTTATACCCCTAGGTGATTATTATGGCGAAACGTAGTTCGCGGACACAGCTAGTCTAAGTATATAAGTTTCTAAATATCATTGTTTCCTTAACATCTATAACAACAAATTTCATGATTCTAGATCACCTGGAAGTCTCCCATAGGTATCCCTTGTAAAATCGCTAGATTTGCGTAAATATGCGACATAAACGTTCATTTCTTTTGATCATATTAAATTACAAGTATGATTTTTTTCACAGCTGAAAGAGACCGCAGACTCTAGTCTTTGAGAGTATTTGATATATATCTCTACGCGTTCCCGAGAAACGGGGTCTTGACATACAGACGTAAATTGAAATGATCCGTCTTTTGGGGAAGAGAGTCACCAAGAGACACTCAAGAAGAAAAAACAGTATAACAGAACCCTTATACCCTTATAGGCGAACGAGCCTAATCGCGTGATGTCTTAATTCGATATTCAAATACCTTCGAACATTATGACAGACATTATAACATTATGTCATAGAGCATAAAGAGGCGCGCGACAAGGAGGCCACCGCAGTACGGAACCTTAAAAATAAGCAATTTTAAAATTAGATATCAACAGTGAATCTAGTTTTGCTATTCTGTCACCGTTCTAAACTATTTTTTGCCATACTGGACAAATTTATTGCACAGTATTGGAGAAAGGCGGAAAGTTGTGAGACACAGATAGTTTAAAAAAAAATATCTACTTGCGCTTCGTATCGGCCCTCACAATCCTCTAGGTGACCAGCGGGTGTGTGGACAATTATGTTAATTATAATGTTAATGTATCTTACGTCGAGCATTCCAATTAATGTTTTCGATGACTCTGTCAATTAATACGGCGTAGTAATGCGTATACAATGTGTTTGACGTCCGGTACGTGATACAAGTATTTATAAGAAAAGTTAAGGATCGGGGAACTCGTGTGAGTCAAAAAAGAACGGTATCTAACATGTTGATGCTTTGCGTTATGTTGGACAAAAGTATTATGTCGTTTTGCTGCAGTGTCGTCAGATAGTTTATAAAGCCTATTTTATATTCACCACAGCTTATACCCAGTCCCCACCGAGAGTCTCGAACCTATCCTATGTTAGGGTGTCTCGAGCGAGCCTACTCTATGTTAAGATCTTAGTCAACCACGCTGGCCTAGTGCGGATTGGTCGACTTCACATAAATCTTTGATTTTCTTCGCAGATGTATACAGGTTGTCTCACGATGTTTTCCTTCACATTGAAACATGAAAATCGAAAAACTTGAAACACATTGGTACATGGCAGGTTCGAACTTCACACTTCCCGATGAGAAGGCCAGTGCCGAGTCCACAGCGCCATCGACGCTCTTATTTTCATTATTTTCTATCATCATCATCATCATCATTGCTGAATATAGAATGCCCTTTTCAATGGCACTTCTATTTTTTATGTGTGTAATAACACAGATCACATAATATATGCACTTGTGCCGATGAATAATTTATTTATCAAATTTTTTTTTCTTGCCAAAGCTTTCTTATAAGATATATTTTCTATTAGATAAGGGCACAATTACGATAATTGATCGTTTTTTTTTATAGTGGACCTAGCCAATGACTCCATTCCACCTGATAGAGAAAGTTGAGTCAAAATGTGAAGAATTGATGAAGATTGTCCAAATTTGAATTCCATAAAAAAATATAAGTTGTATCTTATATTTTTAATAAGAAATCTTTGTCGATAGCATTGTAGAATTCTATCATTTTGACTATGTTGAATATTTAATAACATTTAATACTTCATAATTATTTTATTTCAATTGCATAATTAGATTAAGCTATAAACTGCTAATGACTCATTGAAATTATACTTCCAGCCAGTTTGCCGTAACTTACGGCTTCAAATAAACTTAGTTCCATCGTAAATATTTCCAATTCCATTAGACGGCGGAATACAGCACTTCACTGCCTGTAGCCTCTAGAATTTCAATAAAATGGCTTCCAATAAGTGACTAGCCACGGATCCATTTACGTCACGTCTGGTCGCTCATCCATTCACCCCACGTTCATAACAGCATTGGAAAATGAAACGCCCTCCGCTGCGGAAGTGATATTGACAACCTGCTCTGCACCTGTACACTGTAGACGGCTCACACCAATTTCCTTGCATTTCCATTATACGCACCTCTGCTGACTGACGGACGCCGAGCGAGAACGCATGTTATAAACTAGCTTAGCTAGATTTCCAACAGTTCTGTTGCTGCAGATTTGTTAAGTGAACTGAAATGGAGATGCTCGTGCTGTTGACAGATTATCTGATTCTGGGAACTCATTTAGTAGTTTGCTGTTAGTAGTCTGTTTAATAGTTTGTTTTGTAGTTTAGTAGTTTGCTGTACAACACAGCGAGGGAACGCGCGCTGTTGCAACTCGGGGACAGAATGCAGCAGTGTATGGCGATTTTTCGTAATTGACACATTGATAACGGTGTTATAGAATAGCTCTATCAGTGGATGGGTATTAAAGATCTATTGGAAGCAATGACGTGTATGAAATGTAAACGCCTTTTTATTCTTTTCATCGCTGTTATATGTACGAGTAAATATTGGTAATTGTATTAGACGATATAAGTATCATATAATATGTATGTACTAAAGTCATTTTGGGAAGTTGTCGTTTTGGGAACTTTATTTTAAAGTTGACCATTTAGGAAAATACGTTTTGACACAGTTGTCGATATGAACCTGAAGAAGTATAAGCACGGTATAAGGTTCTCAAGTTCAATGCCTATTTCATGATACCTAATTATGTTCAGAAGATATTTGTGAATATCTGTTTAAGCGCCTACACTCCGCCCACAACGGTGTCGAATACAATATAACAATGCTTAATCGAATCTTATTTTGGCCTCCTGTTTAACTCTGGTAATAAGTTAACACGTCCTGAGTCATATTGATAGTTCTCTTTGTACTGGTTTCTTAATTACACGATATCAGCTCTCAATTGAATATTTATTAATAAGAGAATTCGAACGACAAAGTTATATAGACGTCTCGCTCACAATTGTTTGATCGACGGACGTACCATGTTAAATAATAATTTGCGCCTGAATAGATAACATACGGTGCAGGATAGATAATCATATTATCTCTATATAGAGGCGGCACCGACGATTTATCCCTCAACTGAAGCCATAAGACAACATAGAGAACAAGTCCTACAATGTTTCTATAGCTAAATCCGACGACTCTAGCACGTTATGCGGAACATTTCTCTGTACCTCTATATTATGATTCGACAGTGCTTCGTTCCTGCAGCTTCTATAGATTGTTCGGCTATTAGCCCGCTTTCCGGACGACCGCTCAAACGTGGACCCTTGCATTCGGTCACTATACTTCGGTTCCATTCAATCGCAGGTTCCGTGAAATTTGGCCGTTTCGTGCTTCGGAAGATCGCCGTTATATACCTACACCGAATTATTGCTAGTGAATGGCGAAGTCTGTGTGTTTGTTTTTCTGACAATGTTTTTGTTGGAGTCCGTCCCAAATGTGACGGGAAGCAGATGCGCGTATTGTTTGACGGCTGCCGCAGGTAAGTGGCGCCAGTCGGCGTGTTGAATGCGTGCTTTAATGCACCTTAAACTATAATGTTCCAGATAAAAATGTCTGTAAGCACTTCACTTTTTCGTGGAATTACTCGTCCTTTTTTATGCAACTAGTAATGCAGCAACAGGCCCTTTATTATGCCAATGCAATTCCGTGAAATTCCATGGAAGATTTTGATGAATCCTCAGACTAGTACTTTTAGGGCTATATACGTAAAAAAAAAGTAAAAACGGAACCCTTATTTATAGGATCACTTGGTCGTCCGCCTGTCCGTCTGTCTGTCAAGACATTTATCTCGAGAACGCGTAGAGATATCAAACTGAAATTTATTTATACCAACATAAAGAGGAAAGATTTATATTTTTGTATGTTTGTATTGAATAGGCTTCGAAACAACTGGACCGATTTGAAAAATTCTTTCACCATTAGAATGCTATATTATCCCTGTATAACATAGGCTTTAAAATTATTTTTCCTACGGGAAAATATAAAATTCCCACGAGAAAACAAAAATAACGCGGGCGAAGGCGCGAGCGGAAAGCTTATAACAAATATTCGGCTCTGCGGTCTCATTTAGTTGTGAAAAATATCGCCAATTTCGCTAATTTTGCTGTTTCACAAGGGAATCAAACCTATACGGTCCTATTAATAAAAATTTTACTCCTTGGATCATCCTCGGTTTAGCTATTCCGTGTTTTGTCCTAATCTGAGATCTGACAGCCGACATGTGCGGAAACAAGACAAAATACGGAGTAGGTAACTAATCCAAAGATGATCCAAGGAGTAAAATTTTTATTAATAAAGCCGATAGAGTTCCCGTTAACTAAGAATCATGTGGTCTTATAGGATAAAGTGAATATGTATGTACATAGCTAAGAACTTACTTATATACTTCGATAAGATTGTGCGAAACTCCCATGACACTCGAACCAATCGCGTACCTCAACTGCGCTAACAACTTTTATTTTTAAGTTTTAACCGACTTCGAAAAAGGAGGAGGCTCTATGTTCGACTGTATCTATTTTCTTTTTATGTATGTTCACCGATTACTCTGCCGTTTTTTCAAAATTCTTTTTGTAATCAAAGGAGTTTACTCCCGTGGCGGTCCCATTGTCACAATGTCATGATCTGATGATGAAAATCGAGAGAAATCCTAAAATTTCATCAACACGTTGGACGCGTTTTATGTTTTTGCTGAAAATATTCAGGTATTTGCATCTAGCAATCATCACATTATGATACTGAGCTGATGATGGAAGGTTTCTGCTAGGTTTAGAGTAAGCGGATAGTTCTTTCAATACTGTTTAGAAAGAGGTTTAATGGTAAGTTATTCTGGTGTTTGCCTTAGCTCAAATTCTAATACGCATGTATTAAATTTACTAAAAAGATTGAAATAAAAGCTTTTTACACATTAAAACCGACTTTAAAAACAGCAAAAAGTCATAAATAATATAAAAATACATCCTACAACATCACAGTTTTATATTGAAGTCGGTATCAAGCAATGATCACTTGGAAAGTCTTAAAAATATAAGAATAATTTATGTAGTTTGTTAAAGTTTGGCATCAAATTTAATATAAAACTGCGATGTTGTATGTATTCTTATATAATTTATGACTTTTTGGTGTTTTTGAAGACGAGTGTTATTTTTTGGAAAAAAAAATTTGATGTGGAGGAATCTCCTTACTACGAGAAACGTGTTCACGACGAGATAAGGTTAAAACATAAACACACCTGGAACACCTAATAAACTTCCCGAATCCACTTTGCCGTCCATTGGAACATACCGGAAATTCAATTTACAAGATCGAAAAGCCTCTAGCGAAAGCGCTTAGCGAAATTGGAAATGTAAAAGTAACCGTTTGCGGCTTAGTTCAACATTTCAAGTAACTCTGTGGCTACTACACTACTAGTTTTGCAAAACTAAGTGCTAATTGTTCGTGTATGGAATACTAGCTAAAATTTTAGCAAAAATATCTGGCACGGCATTCTGCAGACTGCTTACACTAGACTAGATGACAACTGCAATGAAATTTTTCAGATGTTTTTTTTTTACTTTCGCTTTTGAGACAAGACAACAATTATACGAGTATTATTTATTTAAACCGTATGAAGCCTTGGTATATGTGCGTTAGTATATAAAACATAAATGAATTGTTGATTTTATGTGCTTTGATAAAATATCGCGTCTTTGATTTTGATAATTGTTATCATTTTGTTTCGGGTAATGAGCGATGGATTGAGTAACACTTAAGTTGAGTGTCGGCTTTTTCGGTCTAAAATTAGATCGCGGGGATGGCAAGCTTAATGGGTGGGCGCGAGGAAATTTGGCTTTTATTGCTTTCAGATTACGTAGGTAGGTCGCCGTATTAACGTCACTAGGCGAATGATTATTCTCAATATTTGTTCAAATATAAGATTCATTTATAATTCCACCTTATCTAATTGTTATTCTAATTAATTAATCGCTCGGTGGTGTAGTTATAATTTCAGTAATTTATAATCAAAGTGAATGTTAAAATAAATAAAGCATCATCCGTATCGTAACTTTGACTTATAATTACAAATCTGATAATAGAATGTAATAACTAGTTGTATTTAATATTCATATTCATAATTAATATGACAATGAGAAATATGAATATAAAATCAAGGTTTCACTAAATAAATAGCCAACAGTAAGTAGTAACACAACAATGTAGCGGGTATGAACAAAAAATCCACAATATAATGTCTAGAGGGCCTATTACCGATCTCATGGTTTTGCAAATGATATCATATGATATCATAGTGCAAACCGAAAAATACGATTTCCGGTCAGATTTTTGATTATTTGTTTATTATTTAATTATGAAATCATTGAAATTATGCCACAGTGATGATATCATTGGAGATCGGTAATACGAAATGCCGAATTTCATGACTTCTTTTTCTCAAATTTATACCATGTCATACAATGAAAGATCCATAATTGGCCTGCAGGAACGACAAAGTCACGTGTTTTCTTAATGTCATTCCCATACACGTAGCACATCAATAAAGTGGATATACATGGATTTATTTATAATTCCATAGGTGGATATGAACAAAAAATCCTCGATGGAATGTGCGAGAATGACATGTAGTTCCATAATGTCGTTCCCATACATTAAAGTTCTATGATATGCGGCGCAACGAGAGCGTGTATGACTGGTCACAAGCTCAGTTTTGTCTTGTCCATGGAAATTGTTGAAATTCTTACCAATAAATAAAATAATATTATCAAAAGTTCGAAAATCAAAAATTAAGAGTATTAAAACATTTTATTGCACACAAAACATAAACACTAGGAAAAAAATCCAGAACAGAAACACTTTTGTAGGTACATTTACTGACATTGACGGTAACGTCAATGATTGCTGAAAAGCAAAAACTCTTTTAGGCAACAATGTATCAGAGGCATGCAAGAAGGAAATTCAAACTGGACATGGGTGCAGTAATTGGAATGGAAAATAAAGTAGTATTTAAGCTGAGGATTTAAAGATAGGATTTCATTCCGAACTTTCTTTTGTCCATACTCTAACTCTCATAGAGAGGGTAAAAGCACATTTGAGGACACGAAAAGGGAACGAGGCAGAAACAAATTATTGGATAGATAATAGTGGAAACCATCTTAAGTTTAGAGCAATAATAATATCAAATTATTTTAAAATTAACGCAGAATAAAACAAAGCTTATTATTTTGACATTTACTTATATTATTATGATACATTATGTATGAAACAATAAATTCTTTTGTCGAATTGAAAAAAGTAACTGGATCTATCATCGAATTGTAGCTCTATGTTGATTGAAATTCATACCATTGTATTATCAATAGAGAATTGATTACAAACATTATTTATTATACATGTTAGACAATATCACATTAAATACTTATTGGATATTATGTGTCGCTCTGTCTACTCGCGGTGAAACGATATCAGTTACAATCGTACACTGTGATGTGGAAATTAATTAAACCGTTAAGGACTTAGACGTGATTTCTTGAAATCCAATTTTCAAACATAAAGTGCTGACGGTCGTTTGCAGAACATGAACCACAAAGAGAAATGAATCGTTTGTTGTCAAGTAAAGGCGACCCACGCTTTAAGATTCAAACATCACAGTTTGATTACAAACACTGAATACCTACAGTCCTTGGAATTAGAAAAAAAAATACCAGAGTAATAATAATATAATTTCAGAATGGTTTTAGTATTTGAGAGATAAGTACGAGTAGGTTAAGTTTTCGTCACTTAAGTCGTAGCAGTGTACAAGGTTAAATAAGCATAATTTACTGATATATTAGAATTATTAAATAGAATTTTTATCTTAATAGTATTTGGCGTCAATAAGTGCCTTTATAAACCTATATTGAATAAAGATTTTTGAAGTTTTTATTTCGGTTTCTAGTTTATACAATAGTAGAATGGATCACGACATATTAGAATGGGAAATCGACAGATTAGGCGATATGTTTGTTATTAACCGCCTGTAATAATATATGAGTTAATAATATCATTCTGCGTATAATTTGACACAGTGACCCTAGCCTAGATTATAATGTGATATCGTAGACAGCTAATAATAAGATGACCAAAGTAATTAGGATTTGCTATTTGTGTGTAAAATGTTTTGTTTGGAATTATGAATCTTTGATATGAAAATAGAGATATCAGAAATCTGGCTGATTGTTAAATAGGGCTCTCCATATTGTTGCAAATTTTTAAGACTGTGATCATAAGCGTATATAGAGGGGGGAGAGGGGTGGGCATGGCCAAGTGACCATTCCGGATGTTAAGCTATCGTTTAAAAATTCTTTGATAGACGCCATTTAGTGATAACTTCAAACAAGCCCCCCACAAGACTGTGCAGAGGAGCATACACGTCTCTATATTACAGTCACAATGTATTGTTTATTACAAAGGAAACAAGAGACTAGATGCTAGGTGAGGATGGATGATGGAAGTAAAACCTTAAAAGTAAAAACGCTGAGCTTTCCTTTTTCAGCAATGGATCGTTCCTTTTCAGCAACCTCACGAGCTATCGCTACGTCCGTACGTCCGTCATTGTACCACGGATGATCCGTGAAAGATGAGTCCGGATCTGCTTACCGGACGCCAGCGGACCGCCATGCTAAAGTTACCTTGAATAATTTTGAGGAATCCTAACTAATATAATAAATGCAAAAATGAGTTCGTTTGTTTGTTACGCTTTCCCGCCTAAACCACCGAAACAATTTTAATTTAATTTGGTATAGAGATAGCAAAAGCCCTTGGGATGAATATTAGGCTACTTTTTACTCCGAATTCTAATGAGCTTCCTTGGGGACGCAGACTAAGTCGTGGGCAGCAACTAGTAAATAATATTATTAGCCACACAACTTGTTAGATTAACATTTGTGTTTAAAACCTTTTTATAATGCAATCATACAACCGCATTGATACTTATTGGCGAATGCGCATGCCAACGGTCACTATCGCGCGTATGGGCTATTTTTAGTTCACTATGCAATTTATTGGGACCCAATTGCGTATCGTTGGTCAATGGCTGGTTGGCCGCTAACCAATTTTAAACCTACTAGAATTAGATATTATGTACATAGTATATTCTTAAGTTTACTTATAGTATTCACTCTGAAATATTGCTGCTTCGTTTGCACAAGGATGTATAATGCACAATTATTGTGATTATTAATTTGCCCTTCTTAAATTTTTGCAAATAGTTTTAGGATTGAGAGAGTATGCATTTGTCGTAATTTACCATTTGATCTGCGATTGAATTAGATGTGAGAATATAATGCTTTTTTGTCAATATTTTTCTCAAATTCGGTCATAGCGTAGCGTAACGAACTAGAACGATAAAAATACTTTTTGATTTCATAATAATTTTTCACTTCAATTATATGCGAACGCAAACAAAACAACTAGATTTTTGCTGTAGACATCGTTTTTTATGAAAATAAATAACTATTATTTAAGTAAGCAATTTTATGTTTTTATATTTCCTGGTATTTTAGATATAAGTAGTATGAAGTAAATACGTGATATAAAGTTTTGTTTTAGATCAGTTGCATTATTTACATGCGTCTTCGTTCTATACAGTCAATCTATGTATAATTTTTTCTATAGGTTTAATAATTTTTTCTTCCTGTTATTTTATGTAAATGTGCGGTCGCGAGAGTATCAATTATAAATATATTAATTCCAGTATCTAATAATTATTATTTCAAGAGATTTTTCGCTTCACCATCAATCTTTCATAACTGCAATGTTTTATCGATTGCAATACTAAAATACCCTCTTCTAAGTTTATTTCGATAGAAACTTGAACGATTTAAAGTTTAAAAAATTTGACCAAATTGTTTTATTCCCACCTAAATCGGCTTCTATTTATTTGTTTTGTGGCTAGAGGTAACGGGAACGGCGGAAGCTGCGACTGCCGCTGCGCCGTATGGCGTGCAATCTCGAATCTCATCATCTTTGTCCCGTCACGCTCGCTGCACCGGTTCTGTGCATTGTGTAGATTAAAAAAAAGTAGTAACACTGTAGACCAGCCATACACAAACTGTGGCCCGCCAGGCTTTTGAAAGTGGCCCACCCTTTGTAGCTTCATAAATTCTATTAACGAAAACCAATTACCTATTTTAAATTCCGCGGGATTATTAAGCGCAGCGCAAGGCACTGATTGCACACATTGCGCGTGTTAATGAAAAATTATACAAACATAGGATATTGGATAATAGTGCCTGATCAATATAAGACTATTAAAAAATGCGCCCAAATTCTGCTTACGTTTTTTGCATAGACATTTCTTTGTGAGTCATCTTATTCAAAAATGAAATATGTAAAGAACGTATACAGAAACCGGCTTACAGATTCTCATCTCGATAACGTATTAAGAGTAGTGTGCAGTAATTACAAGCCAGATCTAGATGAAATTGTTAAAATATTGTTCCCAATATCGCCATTCTCACTAAGATTTAAATAAACAATCAACGCAATAGATTTTTTTATTTACGCCTAAAAAACAGGTTGTGATTTATTAGGTAGCGGCCCGCGCGACACAGCTAAAATCTGAAAGTGGCCAAAAAAAAAAAGTTTGAGTATGGCTGCTGTAGACACTTGAAAAATATACTAATTATCACGCTGCGTCAACGAATCGAGAACGGAACCACTTTGATTGAAGCCAGCATGCTATTTTACTTTTCTATTGATCGTTGACATCGACCTCGTTGGCGACAATGACCTCTTCGCAATTCAAACGGTCACTCTTTAAAAGCGAATCGACAAATGGTGCTGTCAAACTTGGTTGGTTTGTCAATATTTTTATTGCACAAGTACCTACCTATCTGAAACCTTGATCTTTGCGTGTTGTACTCCTCGACCATAGTTTTTTAATGAGCCGCGGAAACACCGTAAAATTGTGTCGCAAATGTCATCTTGTCGTCATATTTCTAACGGCTCGGCAACTCGTCGTGAGTAGGGATGCCACGATATATCGGAAAAGCAATAAATATCGATATATCGATATCGAGGATACGCCGATATCGATATATCAGTATCGAAAAAAAATTCTGATATTGTGACGAAATATCGAAAACCCAAATTAAAATACCCGCAAAACCGTGAAAAATGCTGTTACTGACAATACTAAAGTCTAAAAATTATTCTGTTCTCGACTCTAATCTATTCTTGTAGTCTGTGGTAAGTAGAGTGTGTGTCTAATAGATACACTGTTGAGTCAACAGTGTACAGCGAATGGTCATCTATCATGTTGACTTTACTAAGGAAATTTCCGAGGAGCAGCGAATAGTCACCATCATAGCTCATCGCGTAGAGGGGCTATTATAAATCTACATTGGATTTCAATAAGCTTTTAAAAAAGGAGAAATATCGATAAAATATCAATATATCGGCGTACTAGGCCGATATATCGACATATTAGTATCGACTTAATTCGATATAGTATATCGATATCGATATTTTTAAAAACTTTGCATCCCTAGTCGTGAGTCATCCTTGAGTGGAGCCGCGGAGGTCGCACAATCGATTGAAGCGCAATTACACAAGTGCAGGGGCCTAATTCCGCTAATCTGAACGTCGCTGTCGTGTCTTGATAGCGTTTCAATAAAACTGATTATGTCGCTTTATACGCATTTCCTGGTGCAATTTATTCGTACTACAATTTCTTGATAAGTCCATAGTGAGAAATGTTTTAGTTATCAAATGGTTAACTAACAATAGCTGTCTCAAAAAGCGATGCTGTTGAAGCGTTATCGACACGCCATACATACGTTAACGCTAGCAGAATACGACCCCGGGCAGCCGCGGTGCGGCGCCGCGTGCGGGGGCAAGATGTGACGCAAACCCGTAGCACATAATATATAATAGTACTACCATAAGAATAACTAATAATACGAGTATTATTCGTTATTCTCGTATTATTAGTTATTCTTATGGTACTACGTACCCGTAGTCTACGGGCCCACGACCCCTGGCCACAGCAATGCGGCCGTTGATCACGCTAATCCTGCATTATTTTCGCTAATTTCTTAGCGTAAGCGCACTAACAGCGTCTCCCCGCTTAACTCTAGCGACCTTAGCCAATTTAAATACACCATGACATTTTCTGCGGTTTGCTGCTAGTTGAATACTTAACAGTCGGGCTGCTCATTACAATGATAAGTACCCACTGTATTTATCACTGTACTTACCTGCTTAAAGTTTTAATAGCATAGTACTACGCTATGTCCTCTTGGATTCAGGCATTCAGATCTGCAAAGTACTTATAGTCACTGCGGTGACCATGCGTGCTGTAAGAGCTTGGACACATACTATCAACACTACAAACACTATGTAATAAAGGAAGGCTCTTACGAAGCAACTTACGAAGTGTTGCTATCAGCAGCAGAGTTGACTCTTCTTAAGTTGTTATTGCAGAAATTGTATTCTCATATTCGCCCTGTAAGGTTATGTGATTTGAACATACGTGTAGGTCTCTTGTCATGTCAACTCAAGGCTTAGAACATTAAGACATCGGAAATTGAATAAATATCAGATCGCTACTGAATTTTACCTCTTTAATCAAAAATGGTCTCGCCCATGGTCACCATAGCCCAGGAGGATAGTGTCTGTGCCAATTTGTTGCCAGGCTCGAATACGCGAGTCGTTCTTGAAAATTATTGAACAATATTTACCCTTAAAGCCTTCAATATAACAGTGAGTAGGTACATCGACCGCTCTGTGGTTATGCCATTACTATAGTCAGTCGACCAGTAAAGCGTGAATGTACGCAACGCCGTCGCCAAGCAATTAAGGCGCATAGTAGGTTCAATCATAAAAAAAAATCACTGCAGAATAAACCTCTTCATAAATATTGAATGAAAAAATCTTTAAATGTTATTAATAATAATAATAATAACAATAATCTTTATTTGCAAGAATATGGTAACAAATTATGATGTAACATTCAGATGACCCCGACATATTCTATCGATTGATCGACGTGCAAATTTTAATCGTAAAATTAACTTAGTTTATATTAAATAATTATTTTACGCCAATTCAATGATTTTAAATTTTAATTTGTACTTATAACAATAAAAGGAATATATTTTAATGTTAAAATGGCATTTCTAGTCTCATAGGTGCATACATGTCATGTTTGATATATTTAATTTAAAAATATTATTCAACGCATTCTTTAGAGGATGGTCTTTTAATTTTTTGATAAATTAATTAAAACTTGGTTAAAATTTAAATGTATGGTTGTAGAATGTAGAGTATGGTCGTAAATTTATACTTTCGATTTCAATAAATAAAGTGAACAATATTCTAGCGGATAGTCTTTTTAGATTTTTCTTATTCGCCTTTATTAATTTTTAATTGAAATAATTCATCTTACGCGTAAAGGTTTGCTTAAATATGCCCCTCACTCTCACTCACTCCTATGTAATCAGTGCGGGACGATCTACGCAAGGTCATTGGGACCACTATGCGCCTTAACACTCTGAAAAAAAATTCTCTTATGATAGCTATGAAGTAATTTTAGTATCAGCATGTCGTGTCGCCCGTTGCGCGACCTATATCCCGCTTATACCCACTACCGCCACAGGGGGTAATTCGTATCATTCTCAAAGGTAATTGCTTCCAAGGCTTTGGGACACGCAACGATGTCTTCAATAGAACCAACTTTTAATATTTTATTACGCGGAATGAAGTTTAACTTAGACATGCTATAAAAGGAAAATAGTCCTTCTGTTGTTAACATAACTTTTCATTGCACAAGATATTATTACTGAAATAAAAATCAATATTGTAATTATGATGTTAATGAACTTTAAGAGAATTTCAAACTCAAACAGCTCCGTGGTCTGGTGGTTGAGATCGACACCCCGACGCACCAATCAGATATCCAGATTTAGAGGTCCGCGGTTCGATTTCCCAGGGGCGCAAATTTTTTTTGCTTGGTTTGGTTGATGCTAGGGCTTCGTAAATAATAACATTGTTGGGTTCGGAGAATTTAGAGGTAAGATAGCCAGTTCCTCTGTTGTTGGGAAGTCCAGGTGAAGCTCGCTTCCACTTTCGGCCTTATCGTCACTTACCATCAGGTGAGATGAAGGCCAAGTTGTGTCTTGTGTGTTAAAAAAAATCATTTTGGCAATCATGAAATTAATTAATAAACACAAGAAAAACAAAAATGGTCACAGTGCAAAGTAATTGCAGAAAGTAGTGTTTATTTGGCTTCAACTCAAAAGTGTTTACGAAATGAGGATGATTGAAAGCTCATTTTCACTATAATCCACTAAAAAAGTTAGGAAATCTCATTAAGAACTTCTTGTAAAATTAAGTTAATTCTGTGAGTGTCAACTTTGTTTATCAGTATATTTACGAGAAACCAACTAAGACTGAGAAAAAACTATTTTTCTTACTCTTTATTTATTAAAGGGCTTTTTTAATTCAATTACCTGTCAGTCCCATCGTAACTCTAAGAAGATATAAATTATTTTATACCCTTATATTATTGAGATGCTTTTAAGCTTCGCACTATGAATTTGAAGGTCAACAAAGCTTCCTTTGAGTGAGGGTCTGCAAGTATGCTCTGAAAAACGCAAATGTTAAGCTCGTTGACCTTCAATTCATTATAACACACGAGGCGGAATTTCAGCCCGAGCCGAAGGCGAGGGCGTAATAGAGCCAAGTGTGTACCTAGAACCAATATAAGCGCACGTATGTCGTACGACGTTTTTCAACACACTTGTGAGAAAAAATACCAAATAAACAGAATTTTTTGATTTAATAACAGAAATCATTGTTAATTTGTAGACAAACTAAATAATGGTATGAAAATTATAATTTGAAAAATCATGTAGTTCGTTGATGTCTTTTGTATTACCTCTTGCTTTAAAAAAATATAGTACATTACTGCCGCGGCCGGCAAGTACAGCATTTCCGGCATCTGTGATGCGTGGCTCGTATATAACACACATGTGTTTTATAAGCTGCTTTATGTAGGTATCTATAGCCGGTGTAATTAAATCCACTTTACGAGCAAGTGTGTTGAAAAATAGTTTGGCCCTTTGTTCGTGATTCTTGACACATTCCGCCAACGAAAAAAATTGGATTGGTTTTCTTCCATATCAATCGGTAGATTGAACACAAACAATCCAATACATTTTATTGCCGAGGCCTATATAATATTTATAAAGCGGAGCTTTCTCGATGGAGTGTGCGGAAATTGACATCTAATAAATGTATGAGGTCCGGTGATCTCCTGACCATGTTCTGTTTCTAAGCATAATGGGAAAATAAAGAGGCTGTAATCTTTCGCTTTAATCTGGAAGGTAATTAAGGTGTTTATTGCTACAGGCTACCTATTTGTCTGAATCAAAGAAAACTTTTTGCTCTCCGAAAATACTCATATTATACAAAATATTCCAATAAAATAAATATTATTCTTCAATATATGTATGATCTAATGATTGGAATATATATATTTTTTTTGTGAACTTATTTTATCTTCGGTATGGTGAAGTTATAATAAATTAAAAAGCTATGATTTCATAGATTCACAAAGAGCATGTAATATGGATAAATCATATAAGTCACGGGATTAAAACGGCCAATAAGTAGAAACTCGTCGGATCGTTGAGTGTAAGCTAATAGTTGTCGAAATTCGATCACAAGATTCCCATCATACTAGCTTCTCGTAATTGGCAGTAATCAAAACTCCATATCACTTATGTAAATTGAAATCCATCCACACCGTTCATGATCCACCGTTATACGTTGCTTACTTATGCACGTACCTACTCGTATCGCGCTAATGAGAATGAGCGGAGTTTGTCGTTCAATCACTTCAACAAGGAGATGTTTTGATAAGCTTTTTATTGTCTGAGCAGGGGAAACGAAGTATTTTTATCGAAACAGTTGTCTTATATTTAGTTTTTTATCAGTTTCTAAGCTCAGTCAGGTAGGGATCTAAAATGACCAAAAGTAGAAAATTGCCTGCAAAAGTAAAACGGCAAACCTTGTTTTTCTATTCTTTTTACGTAAATCTCACGTTATCTCGGTTCGTTTAGTTTGTTCGTTGTATGTAACAGCCATTTTCCCAATCGAATCGTTTTGTAATTAAATGAAGAATCTTAACTATAGACTGCAATTTAGCGGTTTTGTGTATCTTTAGCCGGCAAGTAAGTAGAGCGGCGCGGGCGCACGGCATGACGACGGTGACGTAACATAGCCTTCACACTCGCCAACCGTTGCTGCGAGCGAGGCGTTCTTGACTGATGTTCAGTCAGAGAACCTATCGCTAAAGTTCCAATATGCATTTTCTAACTAACGCAAAAGAATGGTAATATACCTGGATAACAAGATAGTCACTACAGTAGCCAAAGTTACAATATGCATTTCTCAACTAACGCAAAAGAACGGTAATATATCTGAATGACAAGATAGTCAATAGCTAAAGTTAAAGTATGCATTTCCTAACTAACACAAAAGAACTGCAATCTACCTGGATGACTAGATATAGACACGCGGGTTCGTAGGTAACGTATTTCGTTCTGTTCTGGAGGCATTCTGTTGAAAACAATTCTGATCCGTATTGGAAGTTTTGCTCAGATCAGACCCCTTTGACAAAAGCCACACACTAACATTTCCCCAGTCGTTCCGCAGAAAAAAAGTATGGGAATGACATTAGCTGCGGAAAAAATAGCATGAGGTGATATGTGATTTCCATACATTTTTTCTGCGGAACGACTGCGGAAAAGTTACCGTGTGGCACTTGTGTAAGGGGGCTTAAAGTAATCGATCTTAATTTCATAGAAATCTGTGCCACACGAAATACGCTGCAATTTAGCTCTAGTGTTGCAACTCAGGGAGTATGGTAAATCACAATATCAATGTTGATCTATCGGAATTGGTACATATAAAGACAAAGCCCACTTGTTCGGTGAAATTGACTTCGCGTAGGCCTTACTTTAAATACTTGTATATTTTCGGAAGGTAAGAAATGTACTCTACATTGTCATAATATTGATAATATGATAGCATATCCGAATAGAGGTGTTAATTAATATCCACTTTAAAAGGGGGCTTGCATAAATGTGAATTTTTTAAATTTAGCTCTGGATGTAGCTTTTTATGTAGATATTAGTGCCCGATAATAATAAACATAATTAACATTGTAGAATTATTTTTATTCATACTGCTAATTATACAATTCAACTCAAAAATTCTAATGACTTCAAAATCAAAATTCCCACTTTATAATCAACATTTAAATTAATTTTTAAAGTAAATATAAAGTAGATTGTAATAAAAAGAACTATTAAGAACTCGAAAGTAGATTGAAAATTATACTCACGAATCCTCCTCATACGGGTAGGCGGAAATCTTTGTGGCCATAATAACAATGTTGGTTAATAGCATTTTTCTGTTCCGATAATTAAGTAAGGTAAGATAGCCAGTTGTTCAGTCGTCGAGGAGTCCAGGTATAGCTCGCTTCCACCTTCGGACTTGTCATCACTTACTATTAGGTGAGCTGAAGATCCTTTCCTGTCGTATGTAAAAATCTTCTTTCAGTCCCCTATCAGACTATTACGCAGTTTGTCCATTTGGGGTCCTCGAGCCATTTCTCTCATAGCTTTCATTTCCACTGCGTTAATCCTACTTTTATCCTTCTTTTGCCACACTCAACATAAGCACACATAAGCGAAGGGACCAGCACGCCTTCAGAGCCGTTCATCTCGCTTTCGACAAGGTATGGCTATTCAGGAAATTACTCAGAGCAGTCAGAGCCCCATTCTCCTGTGTTACCTGCCATTACTTTCCTCACCATGTAATATTCATACATGTTTCTTATAATTTTATTACTTCAACATTTGTAAAAACCCACTTTAGTGGTAGGTTATTTTTGTGGTTGCGGCGGGTGTACCCCAGGGTTCCATACTAGGTCCTCTGTTATGGAACCTGGGGTACAACTGGGTCCTGCGAGGCGACCTTCCGCCACGAACGAAGGTTGTCTGCTTCGCTGACGACACGCTCGTCGCGGCGAGAGCGAAAACGGGGGAGGAGGCGGCCCACCTTGCGTCGGTCGGCACCTCACTAGTCGTCCGACGCATCCGCCTCCTGGGCCTGGACGTGGCCCTCGACAAAACGAGGGCCATGCTATTCCACGCCCCCCATCGCAGGATCCCACCGGGGCTACGTGTCCGAGTGGAGGGGGTCCGTATACCAGTCGAGGCGCACTTTAAGTACCTCGGCCTGGTTCTGGACCCCCGATGGAGTTTCGAGGAGCATTTTAAGCTCCTCGCTCCACGGCTGTGCGCCGCCGCAGCCGCACTCGGACGGGTCCTCCCTAATGTGGGAGGACCAGGATCGGCGTGCCGTCGACTGTATCACGGGGTGATACGGTCGATGGCACTCTACGGAGCCCCGGTATGGGCGGAGTGCCTCTCTCCCCAAACGGTGGCCCTCTTGCGACGTCCGCAGAGGGTCATAGCGACTCGGGCCGTGCGAGCGTATCGCACGGTCAGTTACGGCGCGGCCTGCATTCTTGCGGGCCAAACGCCGTGGCATGTCGATGCACGCGTCCTCGCGGAGGTGTATAGACATCGGGTTGCTACCCGTGAACGGGGGGGACGATCCGCTCCACAGGAGGTGGAGCGGATTCGTACCCTGGCGCAGAGGGAGGCTCTGCGTCAGTGGGGTGAGGCACTCGCCTCCCCAGCTGCCGGCCACCGGACGATCGACGCGATACGTCCGGTGTTGGAGGAGTGGGTAGGGCGTCGGCAGGGCAGCCCCACGTTTCGCATGGTGCAGGAACTGACCGGGCATGGCTGCTTCGGTCACTACTTGCACCGGGTCGCGCGTCGGGAGGAAACGCCGCGGTGTCACCACTGCGACGCTCCCGACGACACTGCCGAGCACACCTTATTGGTGTGCCCGGCCTGGCGACCCCAACGCAGCGTGCTTAACACTGCGCTGGGAGGCGGTGACCTCTCGCTGCCGAGCATGGTCGTGGCCATGCTCCGCGGCGAGACGGAATGGGGGGCTGTCGCCTCCTTCTGCGAGGACGTCATCTCGCAGAAGGAGGCCGCGGAAAGGGAGCGGGAAGCAGATCCTCAAGCCGCTCCCATCCGTCGCAGACGGATAGGCAGGAGAAGGCGGGCATTCGCACAAGCGATGCCCGTCTAATGACCCTGCCGTGGAGGCCTGCGTGCACGGTTGGCCCCGTGCACGCCGCCGTAAGGCCCTCCGTCTGGGGATTGCCCTGGTGTTCTCGGGCAATCCCCCCTTGGCGATAGCCCGACCGGTGGGTCGGGCTTGCCCGGGCGCGTGGGTAGTGGAGTCGCAGTGTGGACCTTACCTAACGCGCCCATAAGGGCAGGGAGAACACCGGGGGGTTTTAGTGGGTAGGCCTGGCACTCTGCCGTCTAGCCAACGGCGGGTACGGTGCGGTTACGCATTCCCCCCCGAGAAAAAAAAAAAAAAAAAAAAAAAAAAAAAAAAGGTTATTTTTGTGGTTACTGTGTATAAGTAAACGTGATGCAGGCAAAGAACTCCAAATGCGTACGATATCCCTTTATTAGTTGTCATAGTTTCTAAATAAGTATAAAACAAATGGCGAACAAATGCAAAGTGACCTTAGTTACAAAGTGACTAGTCTAGAAAGGGAGCAAAGTTAAAAATTGATCATAACAGTACGCCGCTTTGTAATTCTATATTATTGCTGTACTTTTAATATATATATATTTTTAAATCTAATTGATTGTTACCATCAAACTTATCTATCGCGCTTTCATCGAGATTCAACTTGCGAGTTTCAATTTAGGCAAAACCAGCCCTGTCCCCGTAGCACGTCCACCAAAACACGATATGATAAAGCGATTTATCGCGGTGAACTGTCAAAATACGACGAAACCCTATTGTATTTTGACAGTTCACCGCGATGAACCGCTTTATCATATCGTGTTTTAGTGGACGTGCTAGGGGGGCTGAGGCTTGAATCTCAATTTCGTAGAAAAAATAGTTTCGAAACGTAAGAGTACACTTACATCTTACACCTTACATCACATTTCAAAAGTGAATACAAATTTTACGGAGCATATTGAAAATTGTAATATGTAGTTAAAATACCGAATGTATTTCATAGATACTCGTATGTATGCGGCGCACCGAGCACACAACGGCGGTGGTACCACAATATACTACGCGTGTCGTATAATTAAACAAAGCTACACCTACAACTCGAGGTAACCTTAAACTTGATATGAATAAATGCAAATGACCTAACGGACGCCTATCTACCAATCACCGGGAAAACCGCCGCCATTTCTGAACAACTGAAACTTTTATCAATAACACAACCTTGGATCGGTCCAATCGTTTATTGTCATGGACGGACGGTTTGAATTTGAAATGGTAATTTCATGATAAGGCCGCTTTAGGTAATTGCCGGCAATAATGGAAAAGCATTGTTTGTGTGTACTTTGCTTGCTGCCAGCTGTTTTATTAGGCTTGTGTGAAACACAATTGATTATAATAAGTGTCTATACTACGCCTTATTAAATTATTTGTACTGAAAGTTAGTTTCAACTTTAATGACATTCAGCTTGATAGGTTAAAGGAAATTAATATTCTGCGAAAAAAGATCTGAATCGGCTTCAAATAAATTAGGACAGGGACGAAAGATGGGTCTTTCGCGATACGCACTTTTCGTTCGCGCTTTTAGAGCCAGAGCGTACTAGAGACTTTTAGTTGGACGATAGTTTGATCGTTCAGGGAATCAGTATAGAGCTACATTGATGTGTACAGATTTAGCGACTAAGAATCGGCCGATCAAACGATCGAAAATGACTATGTGATTTGATTTCTAATCAATCAAACTATCTGGCAACTGTCTGTCAGCCAATTGAATAACGTGCATTACGTACGATGTGAGCGCGCGCACTGCATTCAACTAAACAGTCGCCCGACTGTCGTCAGACTTTGCCTTTAGAGCCAGAGCGCACTAGCGACTTTTTGTCGCCAGATAGTTTGATTGATTAGAAATCACATAGTTATTTTCGCCGATTTTTAATCGCTAATGCGTGCACTTCAATATAGCTCTATACTTATTCCCTGAACGATCAAACTATCGACCAACTAAAAGTCGCTAGTGCGCTCTGGCTCTTAGCAGCGCGGCGCCATACGGGCGCACTTGACAAACTAAACAGTTGGCTGATCGTTTGCTTTCATCTCCAGGCCTAGACGTGCTGCATGCAGACATACAGAATGCATGCAGGCACGCAAGCTGGCATGCAAGCAGGCATTCAGCATGCAAGACTTCTGCCATAGCTGCCATAGCATAGCGGCACCGCGGGGCTCTGGCGGCCCCACGCATGCTAATTGTCGCAGATAGCTTTCGCTCACCACCGCAGCCTCGGCTTGATGGCGAGCGACCAAACTATCGGGCGACTAAAAGTTTCTAGTGCGCTCTGGGTCTAACTAAACTTTCTTTCTCTCGTACTTTCAGCACTATGCTGAAAGTACGCGACCGAACTTCGGCGTATTTGCGCCCGCAATTGAAAAACACTTGCCGAAATTACGGTTCGGCTGCAACCTGTTCTATATTCGGTTCATTACCCACGATACACATCGACATGACACGACGCCCACGACATCGCTCGATACACTGAATTCAAACAACGTTTCACCACAGAATTTCCGTCGCGTAATTAACGCTCTTATGGTGTGTCATATTTAGAGTCTGAGTAACGCCAACGACCCCGAGACATGAGTTTCTACTAGTTTGCGGGCGCGGTGCGTTACCGAAATTGAACGAAAAAGTCAAAATAAATTTATTTTAAGGGAACTAGTAACTTGTCTGAAGATATGAAACATCAATATTATTAAATTAAGTGTAACGAGCTAATTCCCTGAAAATCATTAAATAACTATGATTTTCTTCTGGAAGCTGTTTTTGATGGGTGTCTTTAGCATTTTTAACAAGAAATTTTGATTAAAATTTGTTTTGGGGACATGGATATTCTAAGAAATATTTTCAAGAGTAACATAATTCTTTTTTATTACGTTATATTAAACACGTTTTGCTAAAAAAAGTTTTAAGTGGGGCTCGATTAGCTCGGCTCAGCGTTCTCAGCCTCTTAATCAGCCGAATAGGTTGGAACGTAAAAACAGCCGCGATACTTCGGTGGCTGGGTTTCCGATATACTACGGAGGTACCCACACAGTACACCTCTTACACAGTAGGTACATCTTTTACTCCGTTACATCTACCAACACACAACCAACATAGTGCTCCATGGCAAGCATGGGGTTACAACAGGGACATACAAACTAGTCGCCTATGATGTTTTTGCTGCAGTGAAACAGAGGAACATACTAGTTATTATGTTATGCTTATGAGAATATTACTTTCATCACACAGCTAACATCATATTATCTATTGGAAAGTGTTTTGCCTACAGGCGCCAAGATTGTTTTATAAGATTTCATTTTTCATTTCTACTAAATAAGTGATAGACAGAAGTAAGCTTCATCAGATTGCTATCACATCGATAGGCTTTGTTATTTTATAAGTATACATACACAATCTTTAATGAATTTAAAAATACACTTTCACGTGTTGTAACTTAACCAAGGTTTCTGTTGTCCACAGATCGGTAGATCCTCTGAGCCGCCGATCGACTTTGTGGTGATGGACACGGTGGCGGGCGACAAGAGCGGCGACACGAAAGTGCTGCAGAGCACCATCTCGCGGTTCGCGTGCCGCATCATCGCCGATCGCGAGGACGTCAACAACTGCCGCATCTACGCGGCCGGCTTCGACTCGTCCAGGAACATATTCCTTGGGGTAAGTTATCATTATGCCTATCCTATAAGAAGCGGACAAAGACTTCTGTGTATTTTGCTAGGCAAACTGCTGCACACAACGAAGGCGGGCGCCGGGTGAGATGTCATGAGAAAGTGGTGACAGGGGAAATAATACTATTTGCTCTATTAGTTAAGAGTAAATGAGATAGAAATGTCGTGTATTCTTTTCGTTGAAGTCGTGAAAAGAAGTGTAATTACAAATCTTCTTTTTTTATATATAAAAATGAAACGCTGTGTTAGTCTCGCTCTCGCAAAAACTGAAACGGCTCGACCGATTCTTTCGAAATTTTCTGTGTGTGTTCGAAAAGGCCCGAGTACGTTTAAACGTATAATTATTGGACCCGGTAGGTGGCGCTGTAATCGGGCAGGACAACGTCTGCCGCATTCACTAGTCTAAAATAAATTAATATAATGCAAATAATTCGCCCGCGTTATTTTTGATTTCCCGCGGTAATTTTTTATATTCCTGTAGGAAAAATAATTTTGTGTTCATCAGGTATAATGTAGGATTCTAAATGTGAAGGAATTTTTCAAATCGGTCTAGTAGTTTCGGAGCATATTCAATGCAAACAAACAAACAATCAAATATTTCCTCTTTATAATATTCGTTGGTGGCGCTGTGGCCTCAGCACTGGACTGTGCTCCGAGTAGAATCGGGAGGCCCGCGATCGATCCTGCCATGTACCAATGTGGTTTTCATTTCACGAATCTCATATGTACATTTATCTGACGCTCTACGTTGAAGGAAAACATCATGAGGAAACCTGCATACACCTGCGAAGTAATTCAAAGGTAATCTGCACTGGGCCTGCGTGGTTTGACTAAGGCCTAATCGCCCTACCATAACTGGTTAGGGTAGGCTCGTGCCCCTCGGTGGGGACGTATATGATGGTGATGATGATAATATTTGTTTTTTTAATAAACACATCGTTATGATTCCAGGAGAAGGCCACGAAATGGACGGAGAACCACGAGATCGACGGGCTGACGACGAACGGCGTGCTGATGATGCACCCGCGCGGCGACTTCTGCGGCGGCAGCGCCGCGTGCGGCCCGTGGCGCGAGACCTCCGTGGGCGGCGCGGTCTTCTCGCTCAGGGAGAGCCGCTCGGCGCAACAGAAGGTATTTACATTAAGGCGCATAGTGGTCCCAATGACCTTGCGTCGATCGTCCCGCACTGATTACATAGGAGTGAGTGAGTGAGAGTGAGGGGAATATTTAAGTAAACCTTTACGCGTAAGATGAATTATTTCAATTAAAAATTAATAAAGGCGAATAAAGAAAATATAAAAAGACCACCCGCTAGAATATTGTTCACTCTATTTATTGAAATCGAAAGTATATGATTCAACCTAATATTTTATTAGGTTTTAAAATCGAGGCATGTTTGGGTCACATTTTATCCAAGTTTTAAATAATTTATCAAAAAATTAAAAAGACCATCCTCTAAAGAATGCGTTGAATAATAACATATCTTTTTTAAAGATTTTTTTATTCAATATTTATGAAGAGAACCGGTTTTTCCTGCAGTGATTTTTTTATGATTGACCCTACTATGCGCCTTACGAGGAAACACCAAGGTCGAGAGAATTCAATAATAGGTATTTGTACAATGTATTGCTGTCGCGCTGTTTGCCCGAACAACTGAACTGAGCGCGATAGGGACAACTGCAGCTCGGACCGAAAATACCTATGAGAAGTACACAAAATATACCTTTCTAGTCACCTGTTTTCTCCGCGAAAAATTTACTGATTTAATTACTTTTTGCGTCAAAAATTAAAGCAAGGCTTTTTATGTTTTGCTTTAGTCATATAATCTTGTTCAATTTGTTTGCTGGACGTTTGAATACAGCAGAAAAATAGGTCAATTTTTAGGTTTTAGAGGGCTTAAAATCTCTTTTAATAATTAACTTAATAAAAAAGGGAAAACATAGGAATATTTTTATAATGGCCGTTGATTTTATTGGAAAAAATAGAGCAAGTATTGCCATTATCCAGGAAGGAAACGGGGGACTACGTTTGAATGGAGATACGGCCTGTACGATTTTCTCTTAATACTAGATGACCCGGCCACGCGCTGCTGTTCATACAAAGCTGTCAAAATTCAAAAAGTATAATTGCTTATGATGAATTGCACTCAGTTCATAATACGAATCATATGTTATGATTTTACCGATGCGGCCATTTTAGGTGCGCTGAAGGTTCCACGAACAACCGACTTCAAAAAAAAGTTAGAAATAAAAAAATATTTAACAAAAAATAAAAACCGACTTCAAAAAAGTTAAAAATAATATAAGAATAGGCACAGACAACATCACACTTCTTTATTGAAGTCGGTTACAAATTTTAAGATTTTCTAGCTCATCGGGGATCATCGTTTGGCACCAACTTCGATATATAAGTGTGATGTTGTCTGTGCCTATTCTTATATTATTTTTAACTTTTTTGAAGTCGGTTTTTATTTTTTATAGGTAGTGATGAATGCGTTTGAATAGTTTGAAATGTGTTTGTTTACTTCCCGGGACTACCGTGTCAAGCGGAATCAAATGTGCTTAGGGACGGAACTACTGTGCCTATTCTTATATTACTTTTAACTTTTTTTTTTCTTTTTTTTATGTATGACCCGGCAAATGACCTCCTCCCGCCTGATGTTAAGCGGTGAAAGAGGCCCAAATGAGTTGACAGATAGAGTAGGGACGACATCCACTATCCTACCTGCTCGCCCCTTGCCGGCCCAAAAGATGCTTTTTCACGCCTCTTTTGAAGGAACCCATGTTGTAGGATGTAGGAAACACGTGCGCAGGTAGAGAATTCCAAGTATGGGATGAACGACAGAAGAAGGAATCTTGGAATTTCTTGGTACGGTATGAAAAGGAGGACACAGTGTACGGATGACTCCGAAGGCCCTTACGCGTGTTTCTGTTAAGGAATGGAGAGGGAGGGATAAGGTTAAAGAGCTCCTCAGAGCATTTTCCATGGAACATTCGATAAAAGGCGCTAAGAGAGGCGATGTCACGACGAAGTTGTAGAGGCTCGAGGGTGTTAGTTATCTCTACATCGCCAATAATGCGAATAGCGCGACGCTGCAATCTGTCCAGAGCATCGAGCAGGTACTGAGCGGAGCCGTCCCAAAAGTGCGAGCAATATTCCACGCAAGACCTAACCTGAGTTTTATATAACAAGCATAGTTGGTCCGGCGCAAAATACCTACGCACCTTGTTCAGGACACCGAGTTTCCGTGAGGTAGTAGTTATGACGGATTCGATGTAGTCTCTGGGGTTCAGATCGCAGCGAATGTTCATTCCAAGCAAGGTGATGTTGCTCTGTGTGTGAAGGGTTGTGCCCTGAAGAGAAGAAAGGGGGAGGAAAGGTGAACTTTTCGCAGAAAACGCGCACACCTGTGTTTTCTTAGCATTGACTCAACAAGATTGTTGTAGCCCCATTCGGAGACGAGGTCCAGCGTCCTGTTGAGCTCAATGATAATATTCTGCCTCTCCCTACCAATATCACCACGAGCAGCCCCTGAGCTTCCGTGATACCCCCCATGCACTGTACTGTCGTCTGCATAGCAATGTATACTTTTTTGAAGTCGGTTTTTATTTTTTATAGATAGCGAATGCGTTTGAATAGTTTGAAATGTGTTTGTTTACTTCCAGGGACTACCGTGTCAAGCGGAATCAAATGTGCTTAGGGACGGAACTATGATTGACTTATGCGGAGCTACACTCCTTTGGCGGAGCGCCGAGGGTCTCAAAAATTCACCGGTAAGTAGAATTTTGATTTTGGACAATGATTAAAAATTACCTTTTTAAATGTGGTTTGATGACTGTTTTGAATTAGTTTGTATATTCATGACTAAAATGACTTTTTGTTTTCATAAAAAAATTTAAAAAACTTCCCTTATTTGAGTGAATTATTATTATTACGTACTAGTGGGCCCGGCGGACGTTGTCCCGCCCGATTACAGCGCCACCTACGGAGTTCAACTGTACGTTTAAACCTTGCTTGGACCTATTCAAATACACACCGAAAATTTCGTAAGAATCTGTCAAGCCGTTTCAGAGTTTTTGCGAGACAAACACAGCGTTTCATTGTTATATATAAGAAGACAATATTATGTGTACGTCAAATGGTGAATGTAGAGATTAAAAAAGCTACATATACTTATCATATGGGGTTCCCCAGGGAAGTGTTCTTGGCCCAACACTCTTTTTGGTCTACATCAATGATACAGATATTTTCCTATGCAGATGACACTGCAGTAGTATATTCCGGGAAATCCTGGCCTGCGGTGAAGGCTGCAGCAGAAAAAGGCTTGGCTGTAATAGCAGACTGGCTAAATAGTAGTCTCCTTACACTAAACGCAGCTAAGACTAATTTTGTATGTTTCACCTCTAACTTAAAATCCCAACCCAGTACTGATTATAGGATTGTAATACATACCTGCGTGAACCCTGATGACCAGCCTTGTAGCTGTTCTTCAATCAACAAGGTTAACCAAATCAAATATTTAGGAGTTCTTGTCGACCAAAAACTTTCGTGGCACCCACATATGGAATTAGTTGCAAATAGAATAAGAAAGTTAATTTATATTTTTAGCACCTTGCGACATGTTATGGCAAAAGAACTACTTAGTAAAATTTACTTAGCGCTTGCGCAATCTTAATTACGTACTGTATTCCTGTGTGGGGTGGCGCTACTGAAGTAAAATTTCTAGACCTCGAAAGAGCACAACGGGCCTTGTTAAAAGTAATGTTCTTCAAACCACGTAGATATGCTACCGAGGAACTCTATAGGATTAGTAAATTATTATCTGTAAGGAAGTTATACATTATGCATCTTATCTTAAATACTCATAGAAACTTACAATTTAATCCTTCTCACCTAAGCAAAAGAAGAATAGGCAATGTTTGTAAGCATTCTTGCTCTCATACAGTATTTGCCAGACGGCAATACTTATCTCAGTCAGCATTTGTTTACAATAAAATAAACACTAAATTAAATATATATCCTGTGCCTGCTTACAAATGTAAAAAAATAATTACAAATTGGCTTAAAGCGAGGACCTATGATGACATCGAAAACCTCTTGTTACGACCTACCTGACCTGAATAATGATATGTTTCCTAATTAACACTAACATTCTCTGGGTCATACAAACATAATCCGAATATTGGACGTATTACACACATGCGTACACACACTTTCACACAACAAATACACGCATCCTTACACTCACTCTCTCACACACACAAACACACACACACACACATACACATATCTACACACATCCATGCACAATTACACACACACTCACATACTGCATCTTAGCCTAGATAATTGATTTGTATTTATACCTATTTCATTTTCAAAATTATGTAGTATCTTTAGTTTAAAGTTAAGTTTCTTTAGTTTATAAATTGGTTATATAAATTTATTTTCCTATTGTAACCTAGGGTAAGAGCGAGACGTCTCCAACACAAGTATATAATTACTTACTGGAGGCATCTCATGAAAATATTGTATATATTACTTGGAAAATAAATATTATTATTATTATACTTGAAATAGTCTTCACCATTTGATGGCTTTCATTGCCTTCTTGATAAACATTTTTTATGTGCTTTTATATACATGTATTGGTTGTTTCGATGATTCCAATTTTAAGATACTTTAAAAATTACAAATTCCAATTTTAAGATACTTTAAAAATACAATACATTATTTCATATCATATAGGACTTGTGACAACTTAATGTAAATCAAAAAAAAATTCTAGCATTAATATCATCACACACTTCAGCTCGTATTAATAAACGCGTCTCAAGGTTGAGAGCGATCTTAAAAGCTGCAGTTATGACGTTTAATGTATGGAACATCTGTCAAAAACAGTATCTTAAGATCGAACTCATACTTGAGATGCAATTATTAAGGGGCCATTTGAAAACCCGTGAAGTTTTCACTCGGTAAAAAGAAGAAGATAGATATATTGCGAGAAAGAGAGTTTAACTGGTTTTCAAACGCTAGCGAGTGATTTTCGCACTTCACGAGTTTTCAAACGGGTTCTGTCAGTAAAAAACAAAAAGAAGAGTTCTTGTGTTTTGCAACGCAAACTAGCTTTATTTTACAACTGCAAAAAGCTTTACTTAACATTTGTAAACTTTAACTTCAACATAAAAACGAAATCAGTAGCCACAGATCACAGAACAGTCAACTGTCAATGTCAGGTAAAATTTAACGCTGACTGGGAGCCGTGAGAAATTCACTCCTGTCAGGCGAAAATTACTCTGCACTAATGCGTTCAGAAATACGAGCGGAGTATTTCGTCGGTTAACCTCGGTTTCACTCGGTTCTCGAACGCTATCGGGTGAAATTCACTCTACCCCGAGTAAATATTACTCGTTTTCAAACGCACCCTAATACGAGCCTAATGGTCGATTTCACCAACCATTACTTAGCATAGGTAGCCCCTAAGACGCATGCTGTCACTTTTTGTCTTTAATAAAAAGAATGTGACAGCATGCCACTTAAGAGTCCCCTAAGCTAAGAAGAGGTTGGTGAAAATGGCCATAAGTGTCATTTCAATTTCTACTGCCCTACCTTAAGTACATCATCTTTTTCACATATAGCCAAAAGTTAACGCTAAAATGTTTCTATTTGTTTCAATCACACTGTGACCGTTTTGATCACCACGTGTCACCATTGCGTGTGCGCAGACAAAGCGCGACCTCGAGGCGCTAGTGGACGAGCTGAACGCCGGCCGGCCGCAGTGCCCCGTGGGGCTCAACACGCTGGTGATCCCGCGCAAGCTGTCCGCCGCGCACCAGGACCTCAACCAGCCCTACGTGTACCTGCACTGTGGCCACGTGCAAGGTACGTATAATGTCCTCCTAACCGATCACTTCGGTCACGGCGGCCAATCTCCACAGAGACTAGCCATCTGCGCAGGAGATATTATAGTGCACAAGTGACTGCGCAAACGCAAGTGCACTGTCTGTTCCTTCACTCGCCTAGTCCGATGGGACGGTTAACCGACACGACCGGGGCGAGATCAGGCGCAGGACCCACTGTTTAACGTGCCTTCCGAAGCACGGTGTAGCTTGAGCTGTTTCTTATTTTGGTCACCCATCCTAGGACTGACCACAGCGAACGTTGCTTAACCTTAGCAATCGTTCGCTGAGCGCACGCGCCAATGCGCCACCAAGCTCCTCAATATTACAAGGTCGATGCGTGTTAAATACAATATAGGCATTTTGCTTCCTAGGCCGTATAAGGTTTAGGTCAAATCTATACTAATACCTACATTCAAGATAAGAAAGTTCCCTTGACAGGTCCAATTTTTCCGTTTCATGCATACTAGTTTCCGTTATTAAAAATATTATGTTTTGAAAATATAATTTATCTCTTTAGGTTATTTTTATCAAAAATGCAATAATAAATTCCACGTTAAATAAAAACAAGAATATCAAATTAGTTAAATAAAATTATAATTCTGAAAAAATATTTGTTTAAAGTTTACAAATAAAATATTTGTGTAAAGTAAAGTATAAGTTCGGATTCACGACTCAAATAAATACTTAATTAAACAAATATTTTATCAGAATTATACATAATAATAATAATAATAAACACTTTATTGCACACAAAAAATAAACATACATAACATTTTAAAAAATATTGCAGATGTACAACACAGGCGGCCTTATTGCTAATGAGCAATCTCTTCCAGGCAACCTTGGACTAGGGAAATACATACCTAGTGAAAATTTAAACGGGGGATTGGTGCAGTAGCAGTGAAGGACATAATGAAGGACTAATTTAGCTAAGGATTTAAGGATAGGAAGTGATTTCGGACTTGAATCTTAAAGGACTCCAGCGTGCAAGCTCTCTTAATACTCTCAGGGAGAGAGTTCCATAGCCTGACGGCATATGCTGGAAAAGAGTATGAAAGGAAATCAGTGCTGTGGGGTGGGATATCAAGAGTTAAATTAAAGTTCGACCGTAAAGTATGACTTGAAGAAGAGGATCGGAAAGAGAACTGACACTTAAGACATGATGGAGAGGTTGGGAGAAACAAAACATTGTAAAGTAGGGATAAAACATGTAAGTCTCTGCGCTAGCGAATTGGCAGCCATTTTAGTTGAGAGCGATAGTAAGAAACATGGTCAAATTTGCGTAGATTAAAAATAAACCTAATTGCCACATTTTGAAGACGCTCCAATTGGTTTAATAGTTCTTCGGACAAACCCGCCCAGGCAACGTCGGCATAGTCAATCAAAGAAAGTAAAAGTGATTGAGCTAACATTGTCTTTGTAGCCATTGGAAGAAAGTTACGGAATCTATTGAGAGAACCATATGCGGCAAACAGCTTTTTCCGAACCGCCTCGACCTGAGGCCGCCAAGAAAGGCATTGATCAAAAACTATACCTAGGTTCTTGACAGATTTGCTAAATGGAATAATAGTTTCGCCAAAGATCACTGCCGGCAACAGATTGTAGTCGATGCGTGATACGAAATGGGAACTGCCGATGATAATTGTCTGCGTTTTGTTAGGATTTATAACAAGACCGTAAGACTTACCCCAGCTATCTATTATATTAAGGTCACTGTTAGTTGTCAAAATAGCCTGAGAAAAATCAGATAGCGGGTGGTGGTGCCCAAAGTAGACTCCACCACGTCGGCGTTTCACCGAATAGTGTTGCTGAATTTTATTCACCGACTACCAGCTCCTAGAAAATTGGTATTACTTACCTTGGATCCGTTCGGTCTCTATGTAGCCGGTGGACTTCCTGAGCTAGCTCGAAGGAAGTCGCGGCTCCTGAAGGGTTGGTGTTAATCCAACGATGGAGACCGGAGCACTACATAGGCCTATTAGGCCACCATCACTCACTTCACCGATAAAAGATTTGGTGATTTTACTTTTTCACCGACACTAAAACTTTGGCGGACCCTCGCACCAACAATCACTTGGTGCGCCGCGCAATACTATTTGTTAGATATTTTATATTATATTTTATTGCTGCCCGGTCCTAACCTAGTTCAATGTCATTCCGTATTCGACTCGACTGACATGTTACATGCGGCCGGCCGCCACAGGCTCTCACTGCACAGATTATAATGCAGTGTTGCCACTCGCTCTTCCTCGAGCGTAAACATCCCCCCGCTCCGGACAGTCCCGGACTGTCCGCCAAATCAGTCTAAGGGGAGGCGAGAAAGAGTAGCGACCGCGCGCTTCAAAACAGAATCCCCAACTAGGACCTCGGCAAATCTGGGCACACCATCAGACCCTAGAGTAAGTTGGACAATGCGTCCGCGACGCCAACGTAGGGGTGGCAGGTTTGGGTCCTTCACTAACAACGAGGTCTCCAACCCTCGATGGGTTTGTCTTATCTGACCACTTAACGCGCTGTTGCAAAATGTGTAAGTATTCAAGGTGCCAACGGCGCCAGAAGCTCTGGGTAAGCTGCTGGAGCAACTCAAACCGCGAAAGGCGTCCTGGATTGATATCTCTATAAGGATACTCGGGCAGGGCGTTAAGTGGTCTGCCTATCAAGAAATGGCCCGGCGTGAGGGCCTGCAAATCGTTCGCGTCGGTAGACAACGGACATAACGGACGCGAGTTGAGAACCGCCTCAATCTTATGAAACACCGTCGCGAGTTCCTCAAACGTGAGAATAGTCTCCCCAATAACGCGGCGAAGGTGAGTCTTGGCGGCCTTTACAACAGATTCAAAAATCCCTCCCCAGTGAGGGCAAGACGGCGGGGAGTATCGCCATGTTACCCCCCTACGGGAGAGTGTGGATCCGATCTCAATATTATTTTTATCTAAAAATTCACAAACTTCTCTTATATATCTATCAGTGCCCTTGAAGTTCGTCCCACAATCGGACCGAATTAGAGAAGGCAGTCCCCGGCGGGAGACAAATCTGCCTAACGCTGCTAAGAAAGCGTCCATGGTGAGTGCACTCACCACCTCCAAATGAACGGCTTTAGTGGCCAAACAAACAAACACACACAAATAAGCCTTTTCAGTCTTAGCATTACGGAGTCGCGACGTTTTTATAGTGAACGGTCCCGCGAAATCAGTTCCAACTCCTAAGAAGGTCATCGATTTATTCACACGATCAGCAGGCAAATCACCCATTTGGGGCTGCATCGTCTCGGGGCGTAAACGATAGCAGGGCAGACATCGAAAGATGACAGATCGGATTATTCTTCGCGCTGACAAAATCCAAAACTCCCGTTGGAGGAGCGCGGTCAATGCATTACATCCGGCATGAGCATTCTTCACATGGCGATCAATGATCAACAATCGCACCAATGGTCCGTCCTTGGGGAGCAACAGGGGATGACGTGATCTATAGGGAAAGTTAGCGTGCCTCAATCGGCCTCCTACACGCAACAATCCCTTATCATCCAGAAAGGGAGTCAAACGCACCAAGGGTCCCTTCAATTTGGACGTCCCGGTACGGAAAATCTTAAGTTCCGGTTCAAACGCTCTAGACTGGGTCATACGCACCCAATGCAAGAGAGCATCTTGGCGCTCCTGCGGTGAGAGGACCGGCCACAAATCTTTGTCCTGAGGCCGGCGACAATTTCGTATAAATCTTCTTATCCAAGCGGTCACGCCGAGCAACTTGTCCAGAGAACTGTAGCGATCTAATAAAAATTCCCGCTCTGGAGCCGTCATAGTCTCGACAGCGTGAACACGCAAGCCCGGATTTGGTACCTTCACCACAGCTGGTGTGGAAGGCCAAGACGGCTGTAACAACCATTCGGAACCTCACCACAGAGTGTGGTCAATAAGCTGAGGGGCTTCGCTGCCACGTGATGCACAGTCAGCAGGGTTTATTTCACCTGGCACGTGGCGCCAAATCAACGTGGCCTTCGAGGCCTGTATTTGGGATACCCGATTGGCCACAAATACTTCCAGGGAGTGGACGGAGTTCTTAATCCAACACAGGACAACCTGACTGTCGGACCAAGCAAAGAGCGACTCAAAGTCCACACTACGTCCCAGGGTGTCAACAACGTGGTTCATCAACCGAACCAGAAGAGTAGCTCCAGACAATTCTAACTTCGGAATCGTTAATCGAGTCCGAAGTGGAGCAACCTTACTCTTAGCAATTAACAAGTGGAGCTTAACAGCTCCTCTATCATCGACCGTCCGGATATATACGACGGCTGCGTATCCACTCTCAGACGCGTCACAAAAGCCATGAAGGCTGGCCGTAAACCGTCCCTTAGGCGGTATATGTCTAGGGATACTAACCCGGTTAATGTCGGGGAGAGACGACATGAAGGACTCCTAATCGCGCAGCAAACGGCCCGAGAGGGGCTCATCCCACGACACTTCGGCTGACCAAAGTTCCTGTAGGAAGCACTTCATCCAAAACACTACGGGACTAATCCAGCCATTTGGGTCAAAGGTACGAGCTACTGTAGACAAAACCAACCGTTTCGTCCAGACCTTGGGGCTTGGCAGCTCCAATCGATAGGTGAACGTGTCCTGGACAGGTCTGTATTGCACTCCCAAAACAGACAGTAAATCTGGAGTGTTGGCATTCTCAAAAATATGACGCTCCTGCTGGTGGTCGTCTGGCAAGTCACACAAAAGCTGAGGTGAGTTGGACATCCACTTCCTCAGTTCATAACCACCAGCCCCGAGAAGAGCAATTAGTTCATCTCGCAAAATCAAGGCTTCCTCGACACTAGAGGAGCCCGTACAAATATCATCCACAAATGCATCCTCCTTGAGAACCAAGGATGCGCGAGGGTATCGTAACCGCTCACGTTCAGCGAGTTCCACAAGTGAGCGAATTGCCACAAAGGGGCTCGAACGCAAACCGTATGTATTGGTGTTCAGCTCGTAGACCAGCATGGCATCTCTGGGATCCTCCCTCCATAATATGAGCTGATATCGTCTATAGTCCGGGTGAATCACAGTCTGCCGAAACATCATCCGGATATCGGTCACAAAGACGACGGCATGGCGACGGAAGTTGGTCAATACATCGCCCACCTCGTGGTGCAACTTCGGTCTGTTGGGAAACCATTAATAAAAGGTAAAATAGAATAAAACGACCATCTTGGGCGAAACAATCGAATCGAGACGTTCGTTCAGTTTATTTTTCAAACGTTGTGCCTATGTCACTCTATGATATATAGACATGGAGTTTATATTCACAACACACCGCCTTAAACACAAATGACCATATAAAAATAAACACAAACATAGTAAACACTAGCCTAGAATACCTAACCTAACCAGTACACTAACTTACTAACTAAACCCTATACTATTTACACAACGCTTAAAAACAGCAGTATTTACAGGCTTAGTCAAGAAATCAGCTAGCATCTGGTCAGAGGGTAAGTACCTGACGACTACAGTGCCTTCCTCAACCAATTCCCTAACGAAGTGATGCCTAATATCTATATGCTTCGTTCTTGCGTGAAACCTAGCGTTGACACACAACTTCTGTGCCGACTGGTTGTCGTTATACAACACTATCGGTTCGCTACGACTGATTAGACATTCCTTCAAAAAGGAATTAACAAACAACGCCTCCTTACAGGTGTCAGAGAGTGCCATGTACTCCGCTTCAGTACTAGACAATGCAATGGTTTTTTGTTTACGACTCTCCCACGAAATCAGAGACTCGCCCATCTTAAACAGAAAACCAGTGTATGATCGTCGATCCGCACTCCCTGCCCAATCTGCATCTACATAACCACTAACCTGTAGTCCAGACTTTTGAAAAGTAAGACGGTAATCTACCGTACCCCTTAGATACCGCAAGACCCTCTTCGCCGCCTTCCAGTGAGCTTCAGAATAACAGCTGTTGAACTGACTCAGGACTCCGACGGTGTGCGCGATATCAGGTCGACTGCACACAGCTATATACAAGAGACAGCCAATTAAATTCCTGTAGTCTAAGTTACACACCTCTGTAGCTTTGGCAAGTTTATAGAGGCCAGCTTCCATAGGCGTGCTCACAGGCTTGCAGTCTAACATACCGTACTTTTCTAAGACCTTCTTTATGTAGCTAGATTGCTCCAGAACCACTTTACCATCTTTCTTGTAAACATGCATACCTAACACATGTTCTATTGGACCTAGGTCTGTCATGACAAACTGCTTCATTAGCAGTTCCTTCACTATCTTTTTAGTCTGCTGACAGTTACTAAAAAGAAAGACGTCATCAACATACAGCGCTATTAACACTAATGCACCGTTCTGTGATCTTATATATACACATGGTTCTGATGAAAACCTTTTAAAATTCAATTTCTGAGTGAGAACGTTATTAATTTTTTCATTCCACGCTCTTGGCGCCTGTTTTAAGCCATACACCGACTTGTGTAAACGATATACCTTATTACTACTATTTACATTGCTATACCCTTCTGGAGCTTCCATGAAAACGGATTCTTTTAAATCACCATTCAGAAAAGCCGTTTTCACGTCCATGTGGTCAATATCCATGTTGTATTCAGCAGCTAATGCCAACAACATACGCAACGTAGAATATCTTACAACTGGCGAGAACGTCTCGAAGTAATCTACTCCGTACTTCTGTGTGTAGCCCTTTGCTACCAGTCGAGTTTTTTACCGCAAAACTTCGCCATTCAGGCCCCGCTTTCGTTTAAAAATCCACTTGGACTTAACAGTTTTCTTACCTTTTGGTAAGTCCTCAAGTGTCCAACACTTGTTGTCGAGGAAAGACTTGTATTCTTCATCCATTGCAGCTTTCCACTGTACAGAATCAGGTCCGCTCAGAGCTTCATTAACTGTTTTCGGGTCGCCGTCCTCATCAAAATTCTTTCCTGTTAAAAAAACTGAAAGAAACGCATCCTCAAAGTCGCTGAAGTTACGTGAATCTTCGGAATCGAATGACGACCTGTCCGGAACGTACAAATCGGAACTGTCGTTCTCCTCAGAAGCACTTACATCTGAACTCACAGTTTGCTCTACACTACCAGTTGTCTGGTCTTGTTGCGATCTGTGAACAACCTCAGAACCTTGTACCATGTCTGTATTGTTTAAAATCGTGAGCTGCATTGGACCACATTCCTGGACAAAAGACGGCTTAATGTCCTTTAAGAATTTGTTTTCCAGGAACACTACATTTCGTGCTATTTTTAAAGACTTCGATTCAGGATCGACAAGGCGATACCCTTTAGACTCGTCACAATAACCTACGAATGTGTACATCTTTGTCTTTAAATCTAGCTTACATCTAATATTTACAACGGCATATGCCAAGCATCCAAAAATTCTTAAATGGTTTAAGTTTACCTTATGACCAGTCCACTTCTCTTCAGGGGTGGCACCACGTACAGCCTTTGTTGGAGAGCGATTTTTAATATATACCGCAGTTTTGACAGCTTCAGCCCAGTACTCGTTTCCAAGACCGGCCTCACGAAGCATACACCTTACTGCTTCCACAATAGTCCGATTCGCTCGTTCTGCCACTCCGTTTTGCTGCGGACAGTAAGGCACTGTAACCTCATGCTTAATACCATTTGATCGCAAATAATCTTTGAACTGTTTATTCACATATTCACCGCCTCCATCGCTTCTCAAAGCCTTAATCTTCTTACCGGTTTGATTTTCTACTAGCGCCTTTAATTCTTTAAAACACTGTAAGACCTGATCTTTAGTTTTTATACAAAAACAAAACGTTTTCCTACTAAAGTCGTCTATAAACGTCAACATATACCTAGCACCGCCTATCGAATTGTTTTGCATAGGCCCACATATGTCAGTGTGCACCAACCCTAGGATATCACTAGCACGACGTAAAGACTTCTTTGGAAAAGGTAGTCGGGGAGTCTTACCTTCAATGCAACTAATGCACGGTTCGTAATCATCACCGTAACTGATACCGTCCGCCATCCCTCGCTTAAGCAGTCCCATACTCCTAGCGTTCAGGTGTCCCAGCCGACGATGCCACGTGCCCTGATCAGCACGCCCACTGCTCAACACGGGTAAAGCAGAAACATTCCTATTTACATCCGAGACAATCCGACCTGTAGAAGAATTCAAGTGCATTGTATCATCAGGTAATTCACTTTGACCAGAAAATAATTTTAATTTGTACAAACCATTTTCTCTATTTGCAGTAGCTACAATCTTATTATCTAATAAAATGTTACAAAAATCTTTCGTAAATATTAATTTATAACCGTCAAGTGTCAATGCGTTGACTGACAACAAATTACATGACAACTTCGGAATAAACAATACGTCGCGTAATTTTTCCAAACCCGTTTTAACCAAATAGTTTGTATTACCGCGGGATAAACTACATACATTTTCACCATTCGCAACTTGTACTTCTACATGACAGTCCTGTACATTGTCAGTAAAATAGTCAATATTATTAAACATGTGACAACTTGCACCCGAGTCAACATAAAATGCTTCCTGCTTCACAGTCGATGACAGAACTGACAGCAACGTAGCTCTCGCTGCCGATGAAGAAACTGGTTTCTTCTCTAGCTTATTGCGGCAGTCCTTTGCAATATGCCCAGTTTTCTTACACTTGAAACATTTTATCACTCTCTCTTTAGGCAGGCGCTTCGATACTAAAACTGTTTCGCTAGGCTCATTGTCAGTACACGCTATCTTGCGAGTACTCTCCTGCAACAGTTTCATTTTCACAAGCTCACTCGTTAGTTTTATATCGGAATTTTCTAACGCCATTATTAGTGGGTCATAGTTAGATGTCAGTCCACTAAGCATGATGACCGCCAGAAACTCATCCTCCAATGGACATTTTATATCCATCAACTGTTGAGCTATTTCACATACTCTGGTTAGATATTCCTCCATACCTGGAAATCTATCCAGTTTCAGACCAAAGAGCGTCCTTAACAAGCCCAGCCTTCTTGTAAGGCCCTTGTCTTCATAGGCTCTTTCCAAGCTCGCCCAAGCCTCATATGCTGTACTCGCATTACGTACATGCACAAACGCCACCGGATTCAAACTGAGACAAATCCTGGCCAAGGCCTTCTGTTGTTTTTTGCTATCCACATCTGCTGTACCTTTTGACTCGATACATTCCCACAGATCTTCGTGGATGAGAGTCATCTTCATTAAAAACTTCCATTGGGAATAGTTTGACAAGCTATTTAATTTTTCAATAGCCGCCGCAACAACACTTGCCATGATTTTAATATGACTCTACACTTCGCAACACAAAACAAACTTAGTTAACTCTAATTACCAATAGCTCTGCTACCATGTTGGGAAACCATTAATAAAAGGTAAAATAGAATAAAACGACCATCTTGGGCGAAACAATCGAATCGAGACGTTCGTTCAGTTTATTTTTTAAACGTTGTGCCTATGTCACTCTATGATATATAGACATGGAGTTTATATTCACAACACGGTCCAGCATGCAGACATTGATTCAGCGAAACTCCGGTAGACGTGGGAGCTGACCTATCAAAAACAACGCGTATCTTCCCAGTGGAAGGTTTCAAAACCGCGTGGTGAGGAAGAAAATTATGTTCCTCGTTTCGCCAGTCCAGTCGCGAGACCGACATGTGCCCCAGTTGCTCATATTCTCGCATGAAGTCGACATACTTCTGTTTGAAGTCGGAGTTCCTACTCATACGACGCTCCATGGACAGCAGCCGCTTCTCGGCCAACGGCCGGGAGCTGCCAAGTGAGGGGCGAACTGACAAAAAGGGCAAACGAGTGATCAGCCGTCCCGAGTGAAGGCGACCTGTATTGTTCTGGTAGAACAACTCACACTCCTCGTCTAAGGGGTTCACTCGCTTCACGGTAGGTGGCTCTTCCACCTCCCAAAACCGTTGAAGGACATCCGATAAGGTGGAGCTAACAGTTATGTAACTGTCCACCGATGGAGATGGTGGGTTATGCCGAACTGGTCCCATCACTACAAACCCAAGCGATGTAGATAAGGCTACCAGCCCACCCTTCTGTAACTCTCTCCTCTTCCCACAATACACACGGCCTAGAACATCGGCACCGAGCAATAAGTGAATCGGACCGGTTCGGTGGAAGGAAGGGTCAGCCAAGGTCAATCCTGATGTCGCATCAACGACAGCGCGCGAAACGTGCTGTTGCGGAAGCTGACCAACAACCTTCTCATAAACAATCGCGGTAGCGCCAATTTTGGGCGCTGAAGAGAAGTGGGGGGAGAAGGAGAACAAAACCTGACCGATCGGATCCGGGATCCGCAGGTCTCCGATTCCCCGTACCGATTCAAGGTATGGAGATGTGTTCAAACTCAACTGCCGGACCAGCCAGCTGGAGGCAATGCAACCCTGAGCTCCCGTATCCAAAAGGGCGAGAACTAAAACAAAGGTGCCCCTCGGGCCCCACACCTGTACTGAGGCTGTTGGTAACAGCACCTGCTCCTGTGGGGGGGTTGCAGCCGACAGTTGATTTAATGAAAATCCTCCCGCATTCCCCGCAACGGGGGGGAAGGGGGGTTCAAGGAAAAATGCGTGCGCGGCGGAGGAGTAGGGCGCTCGAGCGGGTCCCAATCTGGCACGTACACACCCCGACCAAAGCTGCATCGGGGGGCCGGGCGGTGCCCATGATGGGCGAAGGTTGGGGGAGCCCGTGATAAACGAGGTCTCTCCATCATAGGGGGAGAGAAGCGTATCGGCTCCCGGCGTGGCTCCCTAATAACCGCGGCCCAATCTCGCGGTGGCGCCTCAGAAGCGTCGCGTCGATCCCCCCCGCCCGTAGGGGGGGTGGGGCGCCCAATCCTCTCACGGGAGGGGGGGCGCCTCTCCAATCTCCGCGGAGGGGTGGCACGCCCCTCCGATCTCCTCGGAGATGTGGGTGACCTACGAGGGTCCCCGCCCGTGTGGGAGTCCCTCTCTCTCACCACCTCACGAGTGTCCCTACTGTTGAAGCACAAAAGGGGGTGATGGGCCCCTCCACAACAGTGGCAATCTCGTGGGTGGGGGCAAGCCGATGCCATATGAGCCCCCAGGCAGCGGTAGCACCAATTCCGCTGCTTGGCCATATTCCTACGCCCCTCGGTGCGTAGACCAACAAATTTGGGACAGGCCGGCAAACGATGGCCATCCCGCTTGCAACACTTGCAAGGCATCGGCCTCTCCCCGTGTGGAGAGTTCTGCCGCACTGCAGTATACTGCTTGTACGGGCGGCGCTCTCTCCGTGGCGCTGCCCGGGTCGCCTCATAGCGGCCTGTACTCGGTCCCGGTATAGGAGCCAGATCCAAGTGGTCGGTCATCCGACACTCATCCTCAAAAAATCTGAGGAGATCAGAAAAGGGGGGGAGGTACGAGGCACTATTGCCCCCGTACCTTTGTTCAAAGCGCCCCTTCATCTCCATGGGAAGCTTATTGAGGATGAGGTGGAGCAATATGAAGGACCACTGGTCCACCGGTAGGTCAAGTCGTTTGAGCGCGTTAATAGCGCTTAGCAGCGGCTTCAAAATCTCCTTTCTCAATGAGGAGACCCGCGATACTCGTGGCAGCCCTAAAATGGCAGCCACATATGTGTCCGCTAGCAAGCGAACATTCTGATACCGGGCAGTCAACAACGCCCTTGCAATATCATAACTGTCATCATTGACAGGTAGATGCTGGACAAGTACACCAGCCTCTCCACGTAAGGCAGAGAGCAAATAGGCCAATTTCTGGCTAGGGAACAGGTCGTCCCTCGAGTTGACCAGGCTATCAAAGAGGTTAATGAACCCCATCCAAGCAGCCAAGTTCCCATCAAAGGTTGGGATGTCCAAAGTGGGCAGTCTGCCCAGCAAGCCGGCCGGGGTAGGCTTGACCTCCCCGGTCGTGCACGACTCACCCCTCCGGGCGAATAGGATAGCCTGAGCCTTGTTTATGATCACATCCGCCTGTTCAAAACATTGATCATAATCGGCATTAAATTGGTCGACTGCCCGCAACTCAGCGGCACCCTCGGCTGGGTGGTCGAGCAGATATTGTTGATGAGCAACGAAAAGCTGCTCCAATTCCTTCAAGCGAGCAGGTACTCCCTCATGCCGAATTAACAAGGTCTGTTCTCGGTCTGGTCGGTCTACCAAAGCGACGGCACTAGCAAACCATCTCAAAATCTTTTGTGCACCCGCGCGGGCACCACTAAGCGGGCTGACTGGCGGGACCATTTTGCACCAAAATTAATATACACTATAATAATACACGGACAAACAGACCGACAACCGCAGACAATAAAACAGATCGGGAGGAACTTCAAAGGCAGAACAAAATATATAAACAAACCAAAATCAAGTGTAAATGCTAGAACTTAACTAGAACAACAAAGGCATTTAACAACAGAATTTTTCAAACAAATTAAAATCAAGTATTAAGTCAATAACTTAACAAACATAATATTCAAAGGCAAACAAAACAAAATCAAATGTAAATGCTAAAACTTAACACAGCAAAATAGTGTATTACAACAGCAAAGTCATATAGCAGCAAAATTTTTTAAACAAATTGAATTCAAGTATAAGTTTACAACTTAACAAACAAAATATTCAAGGGCAAAACAAAGATATGAAAAAACAAACCAAAATCAAATATAGGTAAATGCTAGAACTTAACTAGAACAACAAAAGGCATTTAACCCCAATTTTTCATATACAATGACAATGACAACTAGTTAGGGAGATCGGTCCACAAATGAGATTGTAGTCGGTTTAAAATCAGCAATCAAAACCAATTAATATGTATTGCCCGTTTGGACAACCAACAAGATTACAATATTAATTGTACAATACTAATCAATCAATCAAATCTAACAACAACCACGCTCTGCTACCAAAAGATGGTGGTGCCCAAAGTAGACTCCACCACGTCGGCGTTTCACCGAATAGTGTTGCTGAATTTTATTCACAGACTACCAGCTCCTAGAAAATTGGTATTACTTACCTTGGATCCGTTCGGTCTCCGTATGTAGCCGGTGGACTTCCTGAGCTAGCTCGAAGGAAGTCGCGGCTCCTGAAGGGTTGGTGTTAATCCAACGATGGAGACCGGAGCACTACATAGGCCTATTAGGCCACCATCACTCACTTCACCGATAAAAGATTTGGTGATTTTACTTTTTCACCGACACTAAAACTTTGGCGGACCCTCGCACCAACAATCACTTGGTGCGCCGCGCAATACTATTTGTTAGATATTTTATATTATATTTTATTGCTGCCCGGTCCTAACCTAGTTCAATGTCATTCCGTATTCGACTCGACTGACATGTTACATGCGGCCGGCCGCCACAGGCTCTCACTGCACAGACTATAATGCAGTGTTGCCACTCGCTCTTCCTCGAGCGTAAACAGCGGGGCTTGCGTGTAGATTTGCAAGTCATCGGCATACAAGTGATAGAGACATGAAAGTGATTGCGTAATGGAATTAATAAATATCGAGAAAAGAAGCGGAGATAATACGCCACCCTGGGGGACACCGGCAACGATAGTGCACCAATCAGACAGGGAGTCCTCAATGCGTATTCGCTGCCGACGCCCTAACAGGTAACTTTGAAACCAGTCAATTACAATAGGAGATATGCCAAGAGAACGTAAGACACTGGTGAGTAGCTCAAAATCCACAGAATTAAACGCATTGCTGAAATCTAAAAGCGTCAGTAGTGTAAGTTGGCGATTTTCCATGCCCTGGTGAATATCGTGGGTGATTTTAGTTAAAGCAGTAGTCGTGCTATGACCTACGCGGAAGCCGGATTGTAAAGGATTCAGAAGCTTATTTATATTAAGGAACCTGATAAGTTGACGATGGACAAGTTTTTCAAGGACTTTGGAAAGGAATGGGAGAATGGAAATAGGACGAAAATCAGAAAAGGAGCCCGGATTGAATTTCTTTGAAAGAGGAATAACAAAGGCATCCTTCCAAGCAGATGGAAAAACACCAAATGTAATGGAAGTATTGAGGATTTGAGTGATAATAGGAGTAAGAATATCTAAGATAGGAAGGATCATGTTACGACTAATGCAGTCACTGCCCATAGCACCAGAAGTTATAGAAATAATTGTTCTCTTGACATCATTATCAATAAATGACTCAATAGCGAATGGAGCATAATCAGGCAAAGGCGACGAAGAAAGTTTGTTTAAGGTTTCGGCTTTTCGATCACCACTACAGGGCGAAATTGAAGTAAAGTGTGAGTTAAGAAGATTAATGTCAAGCTTGAAGTCGCTACTACGCATCTGAGATTTGCCAATACCAAGTGATTTGAGAAATTTCCAAACTTTAGCTGGGTCTTCATTATCAATAGAATTATGTATATAGCGTCTTTGGGCGTCTCTTATCGCTGTGTTGCACCGATTTCTTGCAATGTTGTACCTAATCTGGTTATCAATGGTAGGATTACGCTTATATTTAGCTTTCTCCTTGTTCCTCTTACACATTAGGGCACGGATATCATTAGTTAGCCAAGGAGCAGGGAGGTGCTTAATTTTGTTTGGTCTAACAGGAGCATGGACATCGTAGAGTTTGGTCAGACATGCATTAAAAAGTTGTACTTGTTCATTAACACAATCCGAATTGTGTATCTCAGACCAATCTAAGCCAGCAGCGTCCTCGCGAAGCTTCCCTACATCCATATTAGCAAAACTTCGCCGAAGTAAAATGCGAGGTTTAGTTCTCGGTGGGCGAACACGGTATGAAAGAAAGATCAAGTCGTGGTATGAAAAAGCATCAGCGGAAAATTGACCATGTTTGCTTACCATATTAGGGGAAGAAACTATCATTAGGTCGAGAAGAGACGGGGAACAATTAGGAAAATGATTGAAGGGGAAGAATGTGAAGATTGTACGATTTTACTAAAGAGACCAGCTTTAGGGACCGGGAATCATTTTTCGCCAAACACGTATTGAAGTCACCCATAAAAATAGTGTGAGAGAATGCTGGAGTAAGAGTTTCAATGAGTTGCTCAAAAGAGGCAAAATAGTCTATTCTTAGGGATGGACTATAATAGACACCCAGAAGGATCCGAGTGTGAGACAAAGTAATGTCAAGAAAAGGTGTTCAGCGGTGTTGGGAGGAGGCGGCTGTGGGGAGCGACTAAGAATAGAGTAGGAAATACTGGGGTGTCCCAGAAGTAAAGAGACAAAATGATCTTAAAAATATTTAATAATTATTAATACTATATCATATAATTTTGGTATGCAAATGATAGTAAAACAAATTTATTTTTTATATCTATATCAAATTTGCTCCAGCGATACCTTTGTATCCTATTTTTCTCATATTAATAGCAGCACGCCTCATGACTACTTTTCCAGATGTAGCAGCTACTCTTTTAGCCAATCTAGTCCATCGGTGTTTAAAAGATGTTAACGTTTGTGGTATATCTGTATACTTTTTATACTCTTTTTTACACAGAGCCCAAAATATTTCAATACCTCGAGCTTGAGGAACATTCGGGGCGTTGTTTTGTTTGGTTATGAATTCAACACCTGAAGTCTGTAAATACTGAATAACTTTAGACTCATAATGGCATGAAGCTAAATCCGGCCAAAACAAAACATCTTCTCTCTGATAATACTTGTCTATGAAAGGTACTAGACGTTTGATAATGCACTCTCTAAGGTAAATCTGGGAGTTCATAGAACCTGTACGATAATAGGGTTCGGAAACATTACCATTTTCATCTATAGCTTGCCAAACAAGGTATTTTTTAAAAAACTTGGCCTTTGGTACAATTTTTTCACTATAATTAACAACGTCACGACTGGTAGCGTGGAAATATTGTTTCCCAGGAACATTGCTTGGGTCAACCGGTACGTAGGTCTCATCATCAATAATCAGAATTTTTTTCATAAATTTTACGGCACCCTCGCTTGGCACGCGCCTGGAAAACTTTTTAGTGGCCATTTCGATTTTGAGAATACTTTACTTCTGGGACACCCTTTATTAGCTCGAAAGTAAATCGCCACACCTCCATGCGAAGAACTATTATATAATTATATTTAACTGGACTGATATTAATGTTTCTATTTTATGTGGAATTAATTGTTGCATTGTTGATAAAAATAACCGAAGGAGATGTTATATTTTTAAAACATAATATTTTTAATCCCGGAAACTAGTATGCATGAAACGGAAAAGTTCGGCCTGTCACGGGAACCTTCTTATCTTGAATAGACTATAGTTAAGATAAAAGTTTGCATAATCATATTGCAAGGTAGGCATTATACCTAATCAATATAAGGTTTAGGTAAAAATAAAATGCTGCAAAGTCCTTATGATTTGTAGTAGGCATGCTGCCTCTGATCAGAAAGCAATTTTTCATGTAGTGGGTACAGGAAAAATTGCTTTATTTGCAGAATACCAGATTCTCAAAATAGCAAATTCTCAAAAAAACTGATTCTCATTTCACCATAAGTACAGTTGAAAACAATAACTAAAATATATGTATTATTTGTTTTTTTAGGAGTTTGGAATCAAGTAGTAAAATGGAATATAATGTATACAGGGTGTCTCAAGGCTATGCGCCATAAAAGAAAAGTAGGATATAGTTATAAGAATTTTCTTAAAAAACTAGTCCTTATAACAAAAGGCGGCTTTATTGCCAAAGTGGCAATCTCTACCAGGCAACCTTATAGTATAGTAGAAGAAAGTTTAATTGGAGACATAAAACGACGGGACTGTTAAATTCTAACATAATAATAGAATACATATACTACTTGTTATTAATAAGTAAATATGCCTACAAAATATATAAAATACATATACTACATACCTATAGTACTAACGAAAGGAAAAAAACTAACATTCTAGCTGTAGAAAATGTGTTTTTATAGCTCGCTTGAAAGAATCACGAGATAGTGCACGCCTTATGGTCTCAGGTGAGGAATTCCAAAGTCTAATGGCTTAATTATATTTAAAAAAAACCACATACGCATCTAATTGAGAACCTCCTGCCTTTTTGAAGTCAGTTAAAAAATCAAGTTATTCACTTGGCTTTTATACGACAGTGACATTGTCAATAAATAGTCAATAAATCATAAAGAAAATCAGACAGTATGTATCTATTTATTCATACCTACAAAAGAGACTATAATTACTTTGGGACCACGGTTAATAGGTCAAATACCTACCATCATATAATGTTAATAATATTTTGATTTCGACTGTCCAAAATCTTCTATTTTGCGAATCTACTATTTTGAGAATCTGGTATTCTGCGAAAAAATTGACGGACCAATTGTTTTAGGAGTAATTATTATTATAGGTAGGTACTCATCGGAGAGTCATTAATTTGTAATTTTACATGGGGATTTTTTTTCATGCAGTGCATTTCTATGTAAGAACCTACTTTAAATATAGTTACAGAAATAATTGATAGGTTCTTATTATCAATTTAGCTTTGGTTATTTTGATGTAATGCAACAATTTATTCAACAATTATTAAGTCTATGTGTGTGTCTGAATCGACACCAATATCGCGTTTCGACAATTAAATTATCAAACATTATCATAAATAAAAAATAAATACTTATTTTTTTAATACGTTTTTGTTTTGTGTGAAAAAAAATAAGTATAAAAGTCACACAGATCAGTGAAGTCACAGTTCCGGCTTAGTTCCGCTACCATGGTAATTATTCTTATATATGTCACCGTAAAATTGCAAATACCGTTAGATTATAATCTATCTCGCGAGATTATAAACTATCGAAAGATGGTGAACCGTAACATACTACTTACAATTTAACGCATTATTTTTCGGTAGATTATAATCTATCGAAGTGAAACTGATAAATCACAATCTGTCGCGCGTTAAATTGTCAACTGTCCGAAGGCTGTCGCTGATTGGTCTGTCTTACAGTTGATCGTTCTGTGTCCATAGAGTTAGGAATCAAACACAGTGTCAGTCAAATAAAAGAAATGCACTTCAAGAGTAGTGACATCAAGTATGTATTTATTATTTAGTAGTTAATCAATAATTCTGACATAATAATATGGTAAGAAAAATTTACGAAACAAAATCTTGACTTATTGTAAGAGTAATAAAAAATAATATGAAAGAAAAATGCACCAATAAAAATGTTCCCTTATTGGGAACTTGTAGGCTAAGGAAACATTGTTGTTGGTGTATTTTTCTTTCATAATATTTTTATTACTTTTACAATAATTATAAGTCAACATATTGTTTCGTTATTTTCTTTCTAATAGGCAATTTTGTTACGTTTTAATTAGTTTGTGTTTAATTTGCTTCGGCGAAATTTTTTAAAATTATTTTTTTAAACTTAATTTGTGTTTGAAAAAAAAATGTCGATACATATCTAATTTTCTTATTAAGTTACAATTTTTCTTACCATAATGATGTTAGAAATATTGTTTAACTACTAAATAATAAATACATACTTGCTGTCACTATTCTTGAAGTACATTTATTTTGACTGACACTTGTGTTTGATTTCTAATTCTATGGACACAGAACGATCTTCTGTAAGACTGACCAATCAGGGACAGGCTTCGGACAGTTGACAATTTGACGCGCGATAGATTGTGATTTAACAGTTTCACGACGATAGATTATAATCTACCGAAAAATAATGCGTTAAATTGTAAGTAGTATGTTACGGTTCACAATTTTTCGATAGTTTACAATCTCGCGAGATAGATGATAATCTAACGGTATTTGCAATTTTACGGTGACATATACATTCTCTATGAACGTAACCACACCTGTCAGTGTCCGTGACGAGTCGTCACGGACACTGACAGGTGTGGTTACGTCACTGACGACACAGGGCTCCGGCTCCGAGTGACGTACACAGAGAACGTATGAAGGAATAATTATTATCACGGTGGCGGTACTGACCCCTTAAACAAGAGCCACACGCCAAGTTCTCCGCAGTAGTTCCGCAGAAAAAATGTATGGAAATGACATTAGCTTGCGACAACCTCGCGCAATTTTTTCCGCAGCTAATGTCATCTTCGTACAGTTTTTCACGCCGAATGACCGCAGAAAAGTTAGCGTGTGGCATTTGTCTAGGGAGGCTGTACGGAGTGCTGTTTTATCTTCTGTGGGGGGCTGTACGGAGTGCTGTTTTATCTTCTGTGGGGGGCTGTACGGAGTGCTGTTTTATCTTCTGTGGGGGGGCTGTACGGAGTGCTATTTTATCTACAGGCGAGCACTCGTGGGGCGCGGAGGGTAGCGAGGCGGGCACGCGGCGGTGCCCCATGTGCATGAAGGCGGGCCCCGTGGTGCGCGTTTGTATGGGCATCGAGCCCGCCTTCTACGTGGACGCCGGCCCGCCCACGTACGCGTTCAACCCCTGCGGACACATGGCCTCCGAGCGCACCGTCAAGTGAGTGGCACGTTCCGGTTACCGGCGCTGATCATGTTTTTTTTTATACAGGGTGTAACTGAACACCCCAATAACGTTTAAGGGTATGTATCCATCGGAAGTAGAGATTCTGTAGGAAAAATATTAGGGATAACAAACCTACTTTTTTTTCCCATGCAAACTAAATAAATATTTTTTTGGTATTAAGTGCCGACAGCCCTACGCAAGCGTAGGAGGAGTACTACGCTCACGTTATACAAACTAAATAAATTATTATTTGGCATTAAGTGCCGAAAGCCCTACGCAAGCGTAGGAGGAGTACTACGCTCACGTCTGTCACGTGTCATTTTGTATTTAAATTTCTTTTGTGTTAAGAGCTGATTGTGGTTGTCACTTGAAAGTTTTTGCTTTCAGTTTAAAATCAAATAACTCTGAAAGTTTTGGGGTTCCAGGACTTAGACAAGTATCGAAGGTCCATTTAGTATCTAACTTTATGCCCCTTAAATGTTATTGGGGTGTTCAGTTACACCCGGTATACAACGAAGTTGGCAAACAGGCACACTGCCCACCTGATGGTAAGTGGTAACAGTCACATATAATACACGTGGCTCCTGTGAGTCGCAGCAAAACTGCAACCGCCACAAGAACCACAGTGTACGTTATCAACTTGTGACATAAGATGTAAAGTCACCTATACAAAGATTTTTTTAGTCGCGAGCCAAACTGTGTGTTCTTTAATCACAAACGATAACTATTGATAGGTAGGTAAGGTATATTCGCGAAAACTGACGTTTTATAGTATTCTTTGTGTAATATGACGTCACACCACAGTTACCATCCATGGCGGCGCGCGTTATGGCGTTATTATACACGGCCCACCCGGCCCTCCCCCTATATACGCCTATGATTGCAAAGGAATAAAAAATAATCCACAAAATTCATATGTTGCACGTCTGCGCTCCGCTTTGAAAACGCTCGCAATCCGCCGGTGTGATAAAACACTAATACCGAAACATCCCATTAATATTATATTTGTGTCCCGGCAGGTATTGGGCGGGGGTGGACATCCCGCACGGCACCAACGGGTTCCACGCGATATGCCCGTTCTGCGCCGCGCCCCTGGAGGGCTCGCCGGGATACGTGCGGCTCATATTCCAGGACAACCTCGACTGAGGCTACGCAGGTTTGTAGTATATAGCGTGAGGCGGTACTTCACGCGCGGGAACCTCACATTTGTAGAACTGACTTTTGTACAATAAAAACACAAAATCGCTCGGGCGCGGAATATTGCGCTTTATCTGTAACACAGTTCCGTCAATAATCTTGTTTATCTTAATCGGACTTTGAAGACTTTTAGCACAACTGTTTAGTAGAACAATGCTTCTCATTTAAGTTTTTGAATGAAACAAGTGACAAAGCGAATTGGGTTCTTAATTACATATTTGTAATATTTGATGTAAAATCTGAGACTTTAAAGTTAAGTAAAAATATTAATGTTATTTGACTTGATAATATTGATTTCTAATATTCTTATTAATTTGAAACAATTGACACGATTTGTAATGTTTAATGTAATGATACTATTTATAATATTTATAAGTATTTAGAATCATTTGCACACCACAGGATGATAGAGAAACATAAGATCAAAATATACATTGTAATAACACCAATAACATGACCATGTTTAATGCGAATAAATAAATTATTATTATTTGAGGTTGTCACCATATTTCATGAAAGCGGGTCGTACAATCTTTTCACTGGCAAATACATTATTTTTAGTCATAAATATGTATAGTACCAGGCGGCACACAATTAAAATATAATGCACATCGAGCTTTGAAAAGAGAATCGACTTGGTTCGTCTTCGTTGAGCGTTGTCTCTGTCACACATGTTTGATGTTGACGTTTGCCGCAAATTTTTACAGAATTGTTGAAACCCTAAACTATAAATAACGCGATAACATTCTATCTATAATATATAAAGCTCGATTCTATAATAAATAAAGCTCTGTCAGTTTGGTAGTTTAAAGCCATCTATAATAATTGTTTTAACAGATCCTTGTAGGTACCTGACTATCAGTATTTCGTGCGTTATTTATCTCCTTCCGGTGTGCATTAAGCGCAGGCCACATTGCCAGCGGGCGGGCGGGCGAGCGAACCGAGCGAGCATCTTTTCACCTCTTCATACTTTGGTTCTCACCGCGAGAGAGAGCTTCTCCACAGAGCTAAGAGCTACGTCAGCGATGCGAACAAAGTGAACGAAATATCCAACGATTCCAGCGAAGCGAAGTTAGCTGTGTAGTTCGCGGTGTGAACCAAAGTATGAAAGGTGAAACGATGCTCGCCGATTGCTAGCCCGCCCTCCCCGCACGCTCGCTCGCTCGCCCGCCTGCGATGTGAACCACTCGCCGAAGTTTCGCTTAGTTTGTGTAGTTTCCATCGCTTCGCTTCGCCCGCCAGCCCGCTCGTCGCTGGCAATGTGGCCTGCGCTTTATTATGTGTTGAGTACTGTACCATTGGACTAGCCTAGCTGCTTTCAAATCCGAGTTGCGTCACCTTAGCACTATTGCTGGCTCAGATGGGCACACGTGAGTGTCCGTCGAACTATAAGTAGTGATTTTTATGTTTTTATTGATTTTTCTTTCTTTTTTGCCCCCACAGTTCGACACCACACACAAAAGCGCGAGCGCACCATGGACGACACCATATCCGCTTTGCATCGAACGGCCATGCTGATTCTCAATCGGCCATTGAGAATGTATCACGCCTACCAACAATTCACCACCAACCCTTGGAGACGAAGACGTAGGAGTAGTAGTAATACAAATTTAATAGAATCGGACGTCTCTTATAATGAAGTAGATGAGGTCTGAATAAAGTTGATTTAAATTTTTGACAACCCTGTGAAACAACTGAACTTACTGCTGCTACTCCTGCCGTATTTCTCCGCGTTCTAAGGTACCACCCATACCTATCTTCATAATTATTTTTGTCTCGAATCTCACTTACTCACTTATCCTAAGCAACTACACTGTTATAATACCACAAAAAATTTTTAAAAAATTATACAACACTTATCTGGCTAATATTGAAGTACATATTATGGACAGTATATCGATTGTGTTTTTGGCAGATATAAGGGAATTATACAATGTGTTTGGTGCATACCACATCAAGCTGCAACTTAACCTACCCCTGCTAACATAGTCGTATAACACTTATGGTGTTATTATATCAGGAATACAGAATTGTAAAATTAATTTTAAATCCCCAATATGAATAGTTGGGTCTGTAAAAAAAATGTATGGGGGAATTAAAAATGTAATTTTACAATTTCGAATTTTCAACGACGCCGTCACTATTATGTGATTATGTTAACATGGGGAGGCTTTAGCTTGATAGGGTATGTACCAAGCACCTTGTATAAAGTAAGGAATTTAAGAAGTAAAGTTACTTATGTATTTTGTAGGATATAATAAACAAACTACATTATTTTAGAATCCATTTGAGACGTTCTGAAAAAGTAATTGTTGTGTGGTGTTGATTGTACGTTGATTACTGATATTGTATCAAAGTGTTTATGATGTCTGTATGTTTATATATGTGGTGTTCGAATAATGAATAATAAATATTTCTTGAAAGCATCGCTGAGGAGGGAAAGATGTAATTAGCCATGATGACCATGTGTTTGAACGATAAACACGAAACTGATTTGTTGTAGCAATTTCGGGATGTGATTTAGTACCTGAATTTGTTTGGACTTCTTTAAACTGCCTTTATAAACTGGCAACTTCAACGAAATCTCTCCTCGGCAGTGCGAACATTTGATAAATTAAAAGTTGATTACGAAACGAGAATATTTAACGCTTTGTAAATTGCTGTGTTGATTTGTAACTTTAAAAGCATAAATATAAAATGTTGAATGTAATCGATAATTTTCCTGGCTGTGACCATTGAAATATCTTGGTCACCATTCGCATTATTAGAATGGATTTATGATTACGATTATTGTTTGTCGAATTAAATGCACGCAGAAGAATACGTGATCGTTAGTTTTACTGTAACTTACTTCGGTAATGAATTTGACGCCGGTCACACTTTGTATGTAAATATAAACATGTTCGATGTATCGCTAAGTAATTTATGTTGGGCTTGTCCCAGTGTGTGTTATGCTTGTGAGTTTATATTATTGTAAGATTCTTGTTATGTAACCAACAGTAATTATACGAGCGAGTTCAATTTTACCACCGGGGAATTGTCCGTTTGAAACGCTCAATTAATATATTTTTAATTTACAGGATGTGCAATTGAAAATAATCGACTTAATTGGCAAGGTATAATTGATTTTTGTCAAATGATTTAAAAACTGAGAAAAAAAAGAAATAGGCTTGTTTACTGAGTAATGGCGACCACAATTTATTGTCAAATTCGCCTTCGTAGAAAAATAGTATTTGTTCCCATGATTTAATGTTTAAATATTATGTTATATATAAATTGAATACTATTTATCTATTCGAATAAAACTAGATCAAACATACGAGACAGTATCTCCAAATAATTCTTAATCGAATAATGATTGAATCAAGGTGATAATGTTTGTTTATTCTGTAGTTGCCACATCTTAACCAAGAAGGTAAGGAAAAATTACGACATTTTATCGTTTGAAAATGTTTTCGGGTACATATTATAATGTATCTTCATATTATGGAAACATGCCATGTAATGTAAGCCTGCTATTTCTGCTTTAAACATTAAAGAATATAGTTCTCGTAAAAATACTTTATTATTTCCTTTATTATTAAAGATACTTTTTATTACTGTGACTACCATACTAATTTAATATTTAACTTGATGTCATATTATGTGATTCATAAAATAAAAGTTAGCGAATAAAGGCACATTAGTCATTATAAATAGATGAGACTCTTCCGAGACAGCGATTGTATATGTTAAAAAGCTTCTACTTTGCATACCTAGTTTATGATACTAAAGAAGAAATCAAATTTGATTTCCAGCATTGGGGCAATTTACGCAATAAATAAATCGCAAGCATAAATCAGGTCATTATGTAAAACTGTGTGGATATGGATAGCGACAAGGATTAATTATTTTATCCCTATTTTTGCAAAGGCATATTTTCTGAAGCGAAACGATAGCTCGTACTCATTCAGTGAAACGCTCAATGGCCATTTGATCTCAAGAGTTATATGAGAAATAGCGATGTACAAATATGACGAAAAATGACACTATTTTTATATTTCAATTCAAAATAGATTCTCGGTTAGATTGTATGGTTATAACCATTTGTGACAGTTTCAACGTGGTTGTATATCCAGTCAAGATCAGTTCGAAAAGTTTGAATGTAGGAACTACCATAGGTAATAATAATAAGTAGTAACTTTAGCTACCACGTTTCCGCTAGAAACGCTGTATTAGATCTTTAAATTTGATATAGCGCATTTAAATATTTTTTTAAATTGTACATTTGTACAATGTCATACGGCGAGTTTATCCGCCTGGTACTACGCCATTTTCATGGACACCCGCTGTGTCGGCGGTACCACAATTACAAACATGACAAATGCATAGATTAAAAATGGGTCATTAAGAGGATTTGTGTGGTATGGTAACTTACTATTATACATACAATGCATTTTTAATAGTGCATTGCTGTATCTACTGAAACTGCAAAAGATTAACTCTATTACTTAAAAGAGGATTTAAGATTTATTTAAGACCTTTTCCATGTGTGTAGTCAGTATAAATTAACGAACTGAAATTGGCTATTTGAGATACGGAGGGAGACTGTACCAGCCCCCATAGCACGTCCACCAAAACACGATATGATAAAGCGATTTATCGCGGTGAACTGTCAAAATACGACGAAACCCTATTGTATTTTGACAGTTCACCGCGCTAAACCGCTTTATCATTTCGTGTTTTGGTGGACGTGCTAGGGGGGCAGGGTCGTGTGCATGGGTTCCTCCATCTTACCTATTTCTGCCGCAAAGCAGCAGTGCTTGCATTGCTGTGTTCCGGTTTGAAGGGTAAGATATGGCATTGAAATTACTGGGTACCGTGACTTTACATCTTAAGTCACAAGTTGGCAACGTACACTATGATTCTTGTGGGGATTGTAGTTTTGCTGCGAATCTTACAGGAACCACGTGTATTATAGGTGACGTTACCACTTACCATCAGGTGGGCAGTTTGCTTGTTTGCTAACTTAATTGCAATAAAAAAAATGTATTAAATTAAGTAACGGATTATTGTGAAACGACAAAACCGTCAAATGAAAGGACTTAAAAAAAGGAGGAGGTTCTACTGTTCGACTGTCTAATTTTTTATGGTGGTATTGAGGATTTCTTTTTTAGTCTACAGAATTTTTTGTGTAGCAGAATTCTGCTTCACACTGAAAACTTTTCGACAGATTTCGTGAATTAGCCTGGCTATCACGGCACAGTTTCGAATTATGTTTGACCACACATTACATACTATTTCGTTTGACAGCCTTGGAATGGCATTGAAACCATTTTTAATCTATACTTGACAGACAAGATCTAACAGTCACAAATGTTTTGCAGGAATTTTAAATGAATTTACATTGCGGCAGGAGAAATTATGTGGACAATACCTTTTTTTTAGATATATGTTAGACGACATGGCATTTTTAATGCAAGTAACTATACAAAAGCAGTCGGAACATAATCGAGGCCCTTGTAACTTTGCCATCTAATTTGAGCATTTATACAATAGGGATGGTTCCAATTTTGCCACGGAAATACTGCGCATTCGCTCTCCTGTCGCCGCTGTGTAATTTGATAATTGCCTTCGTGCGCAGAAGACCTATCGAGTGCTGCGTGCGCGCATTGTAAAAAATAAGTAAGTTATTAGTGTGTAGCTAATTAGCTAACGTAATACGAGAATTTAGTTTTTGTACAATTTGAAATCCATTAGATAGTGATTTATCACGTGAAGATAACAAATGCCTTCGAATCTAATCACTGAGCAACTTAGCTATTTATTTGTTCATTGTTAAAGTTCGTTGTCTTAATGCAAAATTGTGCACATAGCGTTGCGTTGTCTTAGACTAGATTTTGGTAACAAAGTTTAATGCTTGTTTGTACTAAATGATTTCATCAGTGTAGGTTATACAAGCCGCCTCTTAGAATTGTTTTCGCGACTGGGTCTGCTATGTCAGACTAACTAATAGGGCCGCAAGTCGATGTAGGAATATTCCTTAAATACGCGGAGTATTTCTATGGGTATAATTTCGTTGATTTAATTTTACTTATGATGCTTTCTTGGATTTTGCCAAATAAAATTTTCTCTCGGTTATACAAAAATGTTGATATTAATCCCAAACTAGAAACACATTTCTAGATGATTTTTGATATGTTTGTTAGGTTCACCACTAATATGTGATCAATACTTTCATTTCGATAAATAAGCCACGTGATTTGGGAATATTCCACAAGTGATGTATCTATTTGCTACTGTTTATATAGTGCGATGGAAGATTTGTAAAAAAAAAACTATATATTTTGCACTAAATACTGTTTCGATATATTTAGCGTTATTTTTGTCATTAGAATGTGACAGAGGCGTTAAAGAATGTAGTTAGCTTTTATGTCGACTGTTGAGTTGTGTAAGTCGCGTTGAAGTTGAAGAATTATGGTTTCGAATATCGGTGCCTGGTCTTATTTCGACTTTTGGAAACGACGACTTTCGACAGCCTTGCCCCCGCAGCATGAAACACGATATGATAAAGCGGTTTATCGCAGTGAACTGTCAAAATACGATAAAAAAGTATTTGAATTTGACAGTTCACTACGATAAACCGCTAGGTATCGGTGCTCATGCTAGGGGCTGAACATAGTGAATGGCCAACGCCGATCCCGATTGTGTCCCCACGGAGGTCTAAGTATCTAGAGAGTTTTTAGCCGGTAGTGGGTCTTCTACCCGAGTCCTGCATATCCAAGGGGTGGCCTAGTCAGCTGAATGCCCTTGTCGAATACCGTAAAGACTGTATTTTCTCTCTTGTAAAAAAAAAAGGGGCTGAACATAGTGCTAGTTTATCATAGCAAGGTTCTTCCCGTGAATGTATCGAAATAACTTTACGTACGTTCGACGGATAGTAGCGCATCATTTTAATCGTATATACCTTGCATGTGACTTCGGTCGTCATTAAGGGTTGCTACACACATAGGCGGGCCGGCATTAATTAGCACAGTCGGCGGTAAAATCAATTTATATGTAGATTAATGTTCGAGAAAAAACCTGCTCAGCTTTGCCGCACCAATACAGAGGCCGGGCGCCAGCGGGATAGCTTTATTCGGTACAGCCGAGCGGTAAAATCGAAAATATGCACATAAATGTTCGGTAAAAAACCGTTAGGCTAGCCGCAATATAATATACTAGGGTATATAAATCCGGTTGGGCTTTGTTGTTCAACAAATACTGCCGTATCGAATGATGCGTTCACCCGATTGAAGCACCCGATTGGCACACGCCGAACAAATGCAGTAATTGCTTCGAGTCGGCTTTGCTGGTGGACAAATACACAATGCCGGCCCGCTTATGTGTGTAGCAACCCTAAGACTGGTCTAGCGATGAGTGCTTGAGCCCAGTTAGTGATAAATCGATCGAAAAATACAGAAATGCTGATGTCGAACGAAAAGCAATAAAATCGAGCAATCAGTGCCAAGCGAATGATTTAAAATTGCACCCCAAATGTCTTTTAAATAACAAAATATCGAGATGTTATGATTGGATGAACGTTACGGTTAAGTTCTGAGTTTTATTGATAGAAATTTTCCACCTCCTCCAAGTACCAACTTCAGCGCGAAATACAAGATCTTGTTCTTACATTATTAGTGTTAATAAGAACTGAATGCTAGCCTTTATTTTTATTTATAAGTGCTAGGATAATAAATTGCTCTTTTGAGTTAGAAAATCAACGTCTTGTTTTATTTACATTCCAGACACGATAAAATTTCATCGATACAAAAAAACAGGTCAGTCAATTGGAATAAATTTTATTTAACGAATAGGTACTATTCAGTTTTACGTGAGCACAACACTTACTCGTATATTTAATTTTAATGAGATATATGTACACGATAAATTCCTTAATACTAAAATGACTATCTTAAGGTACACGCTAAAACTCGCATGTGTATACAAAGCGAGTACTCCCACTTAAGAGGGTGTGTTTAATACAGACACGAGGGCGTGTACCCGCGCGAGTTTCAGCGCATACCTTAATGATTACACCTTAACCTTAATATATGTGATAACATACAAAATGCTGATAATAAAATAATGTGCAGTCGCTCTAAATGCCCGCTGCACACACAACATAGTTATGTAACAGACTTCATTAGAGAGAAGTTGGCTGATTTATCAGACAAAGTCAGTACTAGCATGCCGATGGTTATTCGGGCCTTTTCTAACCTAAATAGGTACTTCTATTTACTTATTACACAGTTTTTTTTATAAATCACAGTTCTACGATATTTAAAGACATAGCCAATTACCATACTCTCATTCTCTTAAAGAAATGAGCAATGTTCATTAATATTTTGAAATTAAAGACCATTAAATTCAAAATAAAAAAGTGACTGCGTGTTTGTAAGTATATGTTATCGGCCCAACCAAAATCTATTTACTACTTAGTATGTGTGGATATGCTAGTTCAGCCCAGAACAATCTAGCTTTAATACTTCAGGCTTAGGAGGACTGTGAAGTGCCAATTCATGGATCGAGTATGCACTTTCAAAAATGCAGTTGATTGCACACCGCTTAGAGTTGAAAGTCCGAGGCAAGTGCCTACATTTCTCATTGAAATATTGTTTCGGGCGATAACTGTTTTACCTCCCTTTACTTTTACGAAATTAGACACCTTTGTTCTCATTAGATTCAGTCTATACTTTAATCTTATGTACGTTTTGCTTTTTTTGTAATTCAGTATACCTAATTTAGTCAAAAAAGATCAACATGCTCGAGGTGGTTTTTAAGTGTAAAATATGGATATTTAAATGCTAATTATTTATATTCTGAGCAATATTACTTCAAAATCAAAACGTACAAACCTAGATCTTCAGTATATCTACAACATTTCCAAAAATTATGAAAATTGGATTATGTAAAGCGTTATCGCTTTTTGTGTGAAAATTTAAAGCTTCAGAATCCTGTTAACTAGTTTGCTCTATACTTTATTGCAAATTATTGAACTCATTTTGTCACACAGCAATAATAATGTTTGCACTTGCAGACGAAAAATCGAGCGATCTTGTTATTTTCAAATGTCTCCCGGCGTCGGCGAACGACAGTACGAGTAAGAAGACGTTCAAGACCAAATGAAAAGTGGACCGGATGGACCTCGAGGGGTACCTCTAACCCATCACCATAAAAAACCGCAAATGGTAACAGGACACCCTCATTGGTGACACCAAATTAACGGGGGCCAAGTTTCAGAGCCTCGAACATCGTCGTAAGGTGGCATGTTTATCGGTATTTTATAGGATATATCACGGAGAGTGTGCTTTGGAATTACATGAAATAATTCCGGCTTCTCCTTTCCATCTCAGGGGAACCAGACGGCGGCTGGGGTTCCACCCTTTTGTCATTGATATTCCAATTAAACGCACGAAGCGATGCGCTTCCTCATTCATATGGCGAACGGGAAGGGAGTGGAACTCTTTGCCCGCGGATTTGTTCCCTGAGCAATATAACTTGGAGTTATTCAAGATGAGAGTGAATAGGCTAGGCGTGTCCCATCTTCGGCCTCATCATCACTTTCCATCAGGTGAGATGGAGGCCAAACGCTTATCCAGCATTCATAAAAAAAAAGGACCACCGTGAGTTAGGCTAGAGTAGTAGGTACAAGTGACCAAGATGCATGGCAAATAACAAAGTTTCGAGCGAATAGCGAATTTAATGCGCCCAGCCCGGCGAATATCCTTAACCTTATCTTTTAAGTTTTATACAAGTGTTCAGTAACTAAATACATACCTAATACAAAATATAATTAAACATCAATTTGGCCTAGGCCAACCTGGTTTGTCCTAACACGCTTAGGATGAAATCGCGTTGGGCCTGTAACATATTGGAGGTAATAACATTATACCTTTTTTGAGTAAATATAACCATCCAAGAATAGTTATTATCCTTAATCGTTATATATGTCGAGATTTGTCTATGTTCTTCTCGGGTACATACCATTTCATATTTATGTAACTTATTGCTACGTCATTTTTAAATATTATAATCACAGAAAAATAATTAGCCTTAAGAGTGCTAAAACGTAAAGCTACTTAACAATGTAAACAGCACTATAATAACAGAAAAACAATTGGTTCTAATTATTCAATATTTACGCCAGTCTGCCGCCTAGTGGTGGAAAGCACCTGCCCTGCGAGCATAGACTTGTCGATCGACATTTATATCGATCGACAAAAGCATCTGTCCTTTTCACTCCTTAGGAATATCTGTCAAATTTATCGTTTTTTGTCGAGTATGTCGATCTTAGCTGTCTTATTTTATTTATCGAGAGTTCCATGCTCGCGGGGATGGTTCTTGAAGTCCATGGTTCAATTCTCCATGGAGACAGAGATCTGGTCAGTTTGGTAGTGTTCTGACTCTACAGGACTAGCTGCCACCGTCGTACCAATGCTTTTCGTTATACCTAATAATGTAACAGCATTAATTAATTACTGGGTAGCTAGTTGCATATGGCTGAGGATTTCAGGTGGCCTCTTGATATCTTTGGCCTAACAATGGAGCACCATTAGGTGATATAAAAATCAAGAGGTTAATAAATAAATACAACAATGCCGCAAAAGCGGTGTCTCCCTTCATATATTGTTTCTGAAAGGCACAAGACAATCTCAAGTTAGTCTCGGCGTGCTACAACACCAGTTGCCTGTGCGCATGCCTACTTTGTACCATCCGCAATAAGTAAATTCTATTATTTTAGTGAGAACTGTCATAATATGTGAACTTCACATACTATGACAGTTCTCACTGAAAGGAACACAAATCAAACGAAATATTATCTTTATTTGTTTTTACATAGAAATTAGCAAGAGCCCTCCCGATAGTAATCACTCCTATGCTACGGCCGCACCTGCGCCTATCGTCACGAAGCTGCGTGCTATAATGTGATACACGCAGATTTGACCAGTAATTATTGGCTATCGTCGAGAATATATCAAAGGGCTTTAGCGCGCTAACGTGGTCGTGGCGTGGTCAAACTAGCGTTGTTCAGTTCGGTGGTTGCTTTCGATTTGTTAAGACGTGTGCGACGCAATGGTTTTATTATTTATAGGTACATCATTATGAAGCTGAGTTCAGCATACATCGTTCAAAATTAGTTTTTTTTTAGATTTTAGTAAAAGCTTTATGTCCATAATTCAACGTCTCGAAATGATTTCGGCCATCTCGGATTATTGCACGATACTTCGTACAAAATGACGAAAACGCTACCATAGCATATACGCGTTAACTTTTTAGCGTACAAAACGTACGAAGCTTCGGAACGGTAAGCGTAGACAGGTGCGGCCGTAGCTTTACTGTTTCGCGATTTTAAGTGGAGCTACCATTGCTGAATAAAACCACACCAGCAATTGTTAAAATTTCATAGTAATTCATATTAAAATGCAAGGGATTGAACATTAAGTGTTTTTGACAACAATACAGTAGGTGCTTACCTCCTCCTATGTGTCTTACAGTTTCTTACATTATGTACATACTCTCATGAATATTAATTGAAATGCTTCAAAATTCAAAGAGTAACACAGGTAGGTTAGTTATACTATATCCTACCTCATCAATCAGAATGTACCAATGAGATCGCTCGCTCACTGCAAGTTCAGCTTGGTGGTGAGCAGGACCCTGACGTGTTGGTCGTAGGAGGCGGCGACGGCCAGGCCCAGGAGGTCGCGGTTCCAGTCCAGCGCGCACAGCGGCTGCGAGCTGACCGTCATGCGCTGCAGCCGACTCACCTTGCCCGGCACTCCCATAGCCGCACCCCTGTCGTCCTCCCTGAACCTTTGCTCTGGATAATCGCTGCAACCCCACACACAGAGGCCTCTAAGCGCTATTTTTACGTGTCAACCAAACTCATACCTAGCTAGTTTCCGTTTCCAGGCATTTTGATGACGCCTTGACAGCTGTCAGATGTCAGAACATAATAGGCTAGATGACTGAAAAAAATTTATTGCTTTAATAGAAACTCATTCATATAATAAACAGAAAGAAATAATCGGTTTTCGAATAACTATAAAAACAACCAAGATATAAGGTATTAAAAAATGTTCTCCCTCTCTTTCTAACAAAACGGCAATTTACATGGAGTTTATATGGCCGTACTAAACAGTGACGTCACGGTTGTTGTCGGATCTCTCTGTCTAATCGCCTTCAGATTAACAACTTAAAATGCTTGTATCTAATGTATTTCTAAGCCGATTTTAATTCTAATTTCACAGGACTGCATCTTTTTCCACGGTATTTTAATAATTAACGACAAAACGTAAAAATTAGAATTCAGTCATCATCCCAATTATGGAAACGGAGACGATTCGGTTTTGGTCTTTTCAACACACTCGCTCGTAAAGTGGATTTAATTTTACCGGCTTTTTTTTAGAGACATAAATAAAGCACACATGTTATAGCCAAGACACGCATTACAGAGTCCGGCAATGCTGCACTTGCCAGCCGCAGCGGTAATTTGCTATATTTTTTAAAAGCGGAGCTAGAGGTAATATAAAAGTCATCAACGAACTACTTACATTGATTTTTCAAACGATTATTTTCATACCATTATTCAGTTTTGTCTACAAATTAACAATGATTTGTGTTACTTAATCCAAAAATTCAGTTTATTAAGTGTTTTTCCTCACAAATGTGTTGAAAAATGGCGTACGATATACGTGCGTATATTGATTATAGGTACACACTCTGAAGGAACAGAGAGTGAACTTGCGTTTGCGTAGTCAGTTGTGCACTATAATATCACCAGCGCAGATGGCTAGTCTCTATTGAGATTGGCCACTATGACCGAATATCGGTTAGGAGGACATTATTATTTATATGCTGACTAAGAGAAAATATTCTATACACTGAAAATTTCTTAAAAAACTATTTATTTAAACTGCGTTCTATACTCACTATTTCCACAGCGATACTTGGCCAGTCCCCGCACAAGTCAAAAATAAGTCCCGATTCTGTGGCAAATGACGGGCAAGCCAAATTGTGCCACTTTCAGTTGAGTTATCCATCACCTAAAATAAAATCCACAAGAACTTCTAAATTTATTGACAACGTTTTGTTGGCAATTTTAATTCTTTCACAAAATTGTGAACATGCTTGTTAAATATATCATTCAAGCTGTGCCCTCGAACTACGTTTTGCTTATAAATTTTTTTGATGGGGATTTCTCAGGCTTTCTGTGGGAATTTTGAAAAATCCTTCCTTAGCTTCTTAAGGTGCCTATGTAAGCCAACAAACCACTGTACCGAACTTCATACTTCTAGCACAGATTACTAAATAGTTGCTACGTAACTTCTAGTAGGTCCAGTATTTTGGGCTCCACATTGATAATACAATCAGTCACTCATAAAAACCTTTTATAAATGCCGAAAATATTGCTACGAGTATATTAGGTATCAATTTTCTCATTAAAATTGTAATTATTAAACAGCACAACAATTATTCACGAATATTTGTTGTGCTGTTTAATAATTACAATAATTATTATTTAATAATTACAATAAAATAAATACTCTGTATAAAATTAAAATATTAAAGTGAACTCAAACATTCACCTAACTGTACAACAGTTAGCCGTCTTTTTATTTGCCACACAGATAATTATAAAAACCAAGTTGCCAGTCGAAGTTAGTAAAAAATAATAAGCGTAAGTAAAGCAAGCCAATACTACCAAGGGGCCCCAGCCACAAGTTGGCAATGTGCGCTGGGGTCAATAAATATAGGAATAGTATAGGTAAATAATATATAGAGGTAAATAATATAGGAATACATACAACATCACAGTTTTATATTGAAGTTGGTGCCAAATATTAACTTAGTAAGTCATCATCACAGCTCATATACGTGGCGCTGTGGACTCGGCACTTGCCTTCCAATCGGGAGGTCGGGGTTCGAGACCCGCCATGTACCAATGTGTTTTTTATTTCGAATTTCATATGTACATTTGTCTGACGCTCCTACGGTGAAGGAAAACATCGTGAGGCAACCTGCATACATCTGCGAAGAAATTCAATAATGTATGTGAAGTCGACCAATCCGCACTGGGCCAGCGTGGTTGACTAAGGCCTAATCACCCTAACATAGGGTAGGCTCGAACCCCTCGGTGGGGACGTATATGGGCTGTGATGATGATGATGAAACACCAGTATTTAACTTAAAATAAAAATTACTGGGCCAAACTGAATAAAATTTTTATCGTACTAAATAGCAATCGCTTTTCCACATTGATAAAAAATTATCACGTAAATCGGATCAGTAAACTCGGCGTAATCGGTGTCATCGAAAAAAACATACGACAAAAAAAAAACAAACGATTTGAGAACCTACTTCTATTTGAAGTCGGCTAAAAAAGGAAATATCTTCCTAAATAGTCAACGAAAATTATTTTCATAAATAAAACAACTCTTTTAAATAATTAAAATAAGGTGTCTGAAATTTTGCGTACTTTTTTTAACACGTAAGTATACTATAATAGGCAACGGTAACTATTTACCATTAGGTTGGCAGCCATCTTGTATGCTAACTCTAAAAAACATTTGTTCCAGTTTGCCTTACTAAAGTAGGTACCTTATACTTTAGTAAGGCAAACTGGAACACAGGCCAGCAATGCAAGTACCGATGCTTGGCAGCAAAAAAATGAAATAGAGATATCCATGCAGACGGCTCTTATTTCGAGTCTCCGAGGCGCGTTCAGTGGGGCTAGCACGCAGGAGAATCGAACATCGAATCGAAATCCGAATCGAGGAGTTTGTATGGCAATTTTATTAGCGCCACGGCGGTGAGTAGCAGAACTAATAAAATTGCCATACAAACTCCTCGATTCGGATTTCGATTCGATTTTCGATTCTCCTGCGTGCTAGCCCCACTGAGCCTTCGCGCGAAGTACAACTTTTCGCTCTAACCCCGTTCAATGCCTTCGAGCGTGACAACCGGGTGAAACAACCGGCCCGTTCAAGACCTTACGAGTGTCGGCGCGAGTTATAACCGAACAACCATCGAATTTGATGGTTGTAAAACGCTCTGACGTTTATTACTGAAATACTCTTACGTGATTGCTGATATTGGCGGCCATATTCTATAATGTCATCTACTAGAAAGAGAGAGAAATAAAAAAATCATGTGAAAGAGGGAGATAAAAGATTTGGTTGCTGCAATCCGTTCAACGCCTCTGAGTGAGTTATAAAACAATGGAACAACTACACCCAGAGGCTCTGAACGCACTCCAGTCTAATAATGGCAAAAGCCTACAGAAAAGGGTGAGGCTATCAAAAGCTAATGTCGTATCCATATATTTTCTGTGGAATGCATGCAGAAAAATGAACATGTGGCTCTTCTCTAGAGTGGCTTGTGAAGCGATAAGTGTTCATGCTTACTTGAGCAAATCCATTAGTCGGATTCTGAGTGCGAACATCAAACACGTGGAATTTACCCTCCAGGGTTGTGGCCACCAGCTTGTTCATTGGAATATCTTTGCGGTCAAACTCAGCACAGCACACCTGCAATTGGGATGATGACTGAATTCTAATTTTTACGTCTAATCTTTAAGTCTAATTTTTAAGTCTTGTCATTAAATATTAAAATAATTGCAAGGAAAAAGATGCAGTCCTGTGAAATTAGAATTAAAATCGGCTTAGAAATACATTAGATATACACATTTAGATAGACATTTTAAGTTGTTAATTTGAAGGCGATTAGACAGAGAGATCCGACATCAACCGTGACGTCATTGTTGAGTACGGCCATATAAACTCCTTATAAATTGCCGTTTTGCTAGAAAGAGATGGAGAAAAATCTTTAATACCTTATATCTTGGTTGTTTTTATAGTTATTCGAAAACCGATTTTTTCTTTCCGTTTAGTATATGAATGAGCTGCTATTAAAGCAAAAAATTTTTTTTTGTCATCAAGCCTATTGATTGCATTACGAATATCTTTCACAGACAGATAGGTATACTAAGTAGGCACCACCCATGGCCCTATTCAACTAATCCTGGTAATATGGGCACTTCTTGACTCCCTACAAATTCTTTATGATTCTACTTCCTTTGTCCCTCTCTCCTACTATTTTTATTACAATGAAAATAAAATTGGTAGAAAAAATGTGTTACTTAATTTAACTAGCAACGAGCGAACACTCCAACTCGAACGGGATTCGAACCCGCGCCCTGACACGAGGCGTCAATGTACTCTACAAGTTTACAGCAGAATAATAAACTTGTACACTGCCACTGCACCTGAATGAGTGGTATGTGAAAATATGAACGATTAAAAAGAGCCTTTTCTCTCATCAAATTTGAATTAAGATTATTTTGATTTAACTGCTACTAGGGGCTGATTCTAGTACAAGTCGTAAAAAGAAATCGAGTTTTTTCTCGAGCAGTAGTCACAGCTCAGCCAATCAAAAAATAGGACATGTCGAGCTTTGCCTTTTTTTGGAGCAACATCACTTGACTTGACTTGAACTTTATCAGAATCCATCCAAATCAGCCCCTGATCTGTACTTTAAAAATTGAAAACTCTTGTTATCATTAGATACGTAGTTGATAACTTACCCCATTTTTCAAGTTACATTCCCATCTCAGAGTCATATTCCGAAGGTCAAACATCATTAGATCACCATTGTCGTAGCCGGCGACCACAACTCGTTCAGAGTCATTGTAGGAGTTACCGAACGCTACAGTCCAGCAGTCCCTTCTGAAATCTCCCTTCCTTGTCTGCATGCTAGCAACGGGTTTCACCCTTTGTCTCGGATCCCATACTTTGACACTACCTTGGGAATTTTTAAACGTTCACTATTTTTTTAACAAACAATAGAAACAGCACTATGGTAAAATTAGTAAAATTGCAAAAGAAGAGAGGGCACGACTAGTCGGACAGGCGTAGATAGGCTGGCAGCCCGGCAGTATCGTATCCACTGGCAGCGTGGATTAACTGCCTTTCCACGTCTGTTTACTGCTACCAGAGCTGCTGGCCTGTGTGTCTGTCTATGCCTGTCCGTCCAGTCCGACAAGTCAACAAGTGATTTATTGAAAAACTTTAAATATTCTAAATTTTACTTTAATGAAATTGAAGTACTGAACTTAGCTATCATTTAGGATAACTCCCCACTAGCTAAACATATTATTGTCACTACTTTCTATAAAATCATACCTACCATCCCTGCTGCCAGTGACGATTTCTGGGGCACCACAGTTTACTGTGTTGCCACCCACTCCATCTATTGCATTAATAATATCAGTGTGCTCTTTTGAGACATAAACTTGAAGGCCCTTTTCTAAATCCCTATAAAAAAATAACCCAAATTTATTCTCAGCAATAACTAATGAGTAATGCTAGTAGGTAATAATCTACTTAATATTATTGATTGCCTAGGTTGGATCCGTATATCCACACAATGTGATTCCAAAATTGGGGCTTTAACTTTATTTATAAAAGGCTTTGGTGATTTGACAAAAAATAAATTATCCTATCAGGTGAGGAAACTCATTAGTGATTATTTAAAAACATTTGCATTAGACACATATAGCTAGCTAAACATTTATTGGGGCCTTATGTATACATATATACAGTATGGGACAGGTCGAGATGAGAATCCAATTTAGATTTTGAATATAAAACTATAAGCAACTATGTGAGCGATATTGAAATTGATAAATGCGATCTATGCTGACTTGTGTAGCACTCATACTAAGATAGCACAAGTGCTGTGTGGCTTGTGGTGATGTGTGAGGTGTCTCCGATCTACTCCCAATCATCGACCTGTCAGATACCTTAAGATGTCACTGAAAAGTCTTTCACAAATGTTTTTGATCACTTTACATGTAAAATACGAGGGTGGATTGAAAAGTTCACAACCTCACACATAAATATTCATTTTATTTTTATTTTTCTACTATCCTGATAAGTGCTATATATTGCATAATGCTTACTCACAGTTGGCACCTGACCATACGTTTGGTTTGAATATAGCCTTAGAAAAGATGAATTACTTTTAATAGTCTATTTGAAAAATGTTAACTAGGCTATTTGAAAAAGGTTAATGTTAACTGTTACAGATGCTACACCTAACAAGGGATTTACAATAAATGTGTCACTGTTCCCTTTATTTTATGGATGTTGTAAGAGCTTAGTGCAGTTACATCTTTCCTAAAAAATGGAAAACTTGTAACAAAACAAAACCCTAGACCAACTTATTTGACCAATGTGATGTAGTAGGCCAAATTCCTCATTTAGTGGAGACCCATGCCCAGCAATGGGACATAAAAATGGTTTGTGATGAGTGATGATGATGGTTGATTCCAATTTCAAGTTTAAATATTTATACTAACCATATCTCCAAGGTACCCTTAAAATCACCAGTAGCTAATTTTCGTTCCACGTCACTGGAGGCTCCAAACGTGCCACATTTGAAAGAGTTTGGTCTTTCAAAATTTTTAATTTTGTGCAACTCTCCAGAAGTTATCTCAAATATTTCGATTGTACCGGTGCCATTAGGCAAACACCCAATTACAAGGAATTTTGCTGAACAAGGTATCCATTTACAATCAAATATAGAATGGTTTATGTTGTGTTCTATATGTGTAATAATTTGAGGTGTATCTTGACTTTCCATCGTCCGATTTATTTCTCTAATTTAGATATCTATTTTATGTTACGACGAAGATAGACAAATTTTGTTACTATAGCAACGTGCACAGATTAAATAGAAAGTAACTAGTTCTTAATCTGTGGATTAGAACTCAGATTAATATAGATAAAGAATGGAATAGATAGGACGTGACCGTATACCCGTAAGGGACAGACATAGATGATGTCATATCTGCCTAAAGTAGATGGGTATACCAGTGTTGCTTTAATTTTGACCCTACTTTATGTTTATAGTGGTAAAAGGGTTGGTTGATCTACGTATTTTTTGAGACATTTTAATGAGCGCCCTTCGCTCAACAATATGTCTCAAAAATAAAAGTGGAAGAAAGTTGCAAAATTTTTTATCGTATTCTTCATTCAACCATCGCAGTCTAAAGTTATTTACACTTTTAAATAAAACTACACTTTTCGGATTTACTCGAGTATATTTAGTTTTAAAACATTTTACTTAATTATTTAAGCTATTATGTAAACATCTTTACAAATATAAGAAAAAATATTAGGAATCATCATCATCAGCCCACACGCGTCCACTGCTGGACATAGGCCTCTCTAAGTGCTCGCCACTGAGTACGATCCGCGACCACTCGCGCTTTTGCCAGATAAGTACCTTGCGAAGATCGTCGCTCGATTAAGAATACAGCGGGCAATATCATTGTTTTTTATCTCTGCAATTTATTTAAAATCCAATATTTATACATTTACTAAATATTTGTGAAGATTTAGAAAATTTATAAATATTAAATTTTAAATAAACATTTTCTAAAATTATATTTCAATAACACCGTTATTGTCATTGAATAAAGCGTATTAGCAATGAATTCGCGTATTTAAATATTTTTTACAAATACATTTTATCAAAAGCGGGTAGTGATTATGCGTAAACTCTTCAGTAAAATGTTCATTAGAAAATTAATTGATTTAACAATTTTTCTAAGCATTGGTGCAAAAGGGAATGCATAGTAATTTTATTTCCAAAGGTTTATTTCTACGATATGTTTTTTCAGCAACTTCGCACGTGGTAACTAGTCACCTCTTTGGACGGATAATATAATCCGTCTTTGTCTTTTTTCAATTGCAGACTATTATATGGTTCAGAGGCAAACAGTGATTCCACACATTTGTGACATTTTATTTCTCACTGTATTTTATGTACTTAATAATATTTTCAGAAAATCTCTATTGGTTCCTCCTACAGTATCTAAAATGTCCAACTGCTCATTTTGCATCATTAACTTACACTCCAAATCATTTAACACATTTTCAAGTGTGGCTACTTTTTTCCCAATCGTCTAAGCGATTGACGCACTGCCCGTAGTTTTTTATTTGATGACCAGCAGCACCGTGGCGTACAAAACAGGGGCCCCTGATCGCCTCCAGGTGAGCCACTGACGATCCACGGGCGGCTGAACTGTACTTCCAAGTAGGCACAACACATACACAGAATCTCCACTAAACAAGGGGTCCTAGATAGACCGCCAAGACAATAACTATTTACAGATACCGGGTCGCTACTCAGCGAACAAAACCATAATGGTCAACACTGTACGGGTGCTCAATCCCGACCCCGATTCGCGACTACGTCCTTCCGCGCACACGGCGGCCGCGCGAGTCATGTCGCGCGCTGCCCCGCGAATCGAGCGTAATAACTAACACTAAGAAAGAATATGTGATGTGCAATGTGTTTACATAGCAAGAATCCTTTCTACATAACTTTTTGCAGTCGTTCCGCAGAAAAAATGTATGGATATGACGTTAGCCTGCGCCTCTGTGACAACCTCACGCAATTTTTTCCACAGCTAATGTCATCTCCATACATTTTTTCTGCAGAATGACTGCGGAAAAGTTTACGTGTGGCATTTGTCTAGGGGGGCTTTTAAGCATCGATTACATTATTTCACGATCCATCGGGGACGATTTTCAGAAAGAGCCCTAGCTAGTGTGGTCTAATCGCTGTTAGGCAGTTAGGGTCCCGATATCGTGCGATCGTGGTTTCCCGATCGCCCTAACTCTCTGAATAAGGTGTAAGACAGGAGATGTAATCGCTATTAGGGCGCTCAGTCACCGCACAGCACAGAACACAATACCCCAAGGGGTGCACGGCGCTCGATGTGAGCGGATTGTTGCTGTATATCGGAAGCGAAATTGGCCTCGTGTGCCAGAAAATGTCGTCCAAAAAAGAAAAATCTGATTTAATAAATGTTCTGGACATGTATAAAGCTATAGCAAATTTATTTCTCGTCGCTAAAATTTTTAGTTTGTAAGGTATTGTTTAGCACTTACACTTTCTCTAAATAATGTGTCTTGTTTCTGAATATAATTGTACGATATAGTGGACTGTATTATAGATTATATATAAAATGCGACAAATTCCTTTATTAACAAATTAATGTATAAAAACAACTCACCTGAATATTTCAGGACGCCAACTTAGCACAAAAGTAATGGTAAGAGATTCCTAGGGTTTACCTATTGCTGGATCCAGATGAGTTCTTCCTATTCCACTCCTAATCAAAACTAAAGTACTATGTTGTTTTACAAATAAATTAATGGTGAATTGATTGGGAACGATATTAATTAAGATGACGATAATATTATAAATTACTGGATTTACGATGGTATACGACAAAATTATATTCGATAAACAACGACAACGATAATTCGAAAGGAAGTTCAGAAAGCAAGTAAATTTAAATTGTCAACTGTAGCTCATTTTATTCAAAATTCGCGATCTTTTTTAAAAGGTATTGTCACTAGAAAATATTACTAAAGATAACGAAAATATCAATGTTGAACAATAATTATGGTGTCACTTAATTTAAAAGATGGTCAAATTGCCCAGAATTTATTCGAATTCGAAACAATTTTTGAAACAATTTATTCGTAAACATAAAATGTTCATATTGCAGTTTTTTTTTATTTATTTACATCGCCTCAATTTTTTTTTACTATCTATCTCATGCTTAGATAAAGGATGGAATAGATAGGACGTGACCGTATACCCGTAAGGGACAGACATAGATGACGTCATACCTGCCTAAAGTAGCCACTCGAACGTTCGCCACGCGAAGCGTGGTGGGTTTCAAAAGCAAAAAGTAGTATATCTCAAATATCAAAGGTGCCGCCATTGCGGAATGACTCACGCCGGCGCGTAGGGAGTGTTCAAAAAATTGCGGAGAGTGACATATACTGTCTACAAGAGAACAAAAAATACGTATGGAAAGGTAATTTAATATAGAAGGAACTTATAACAGTTAATTAGATAAGGATTAATAATTAAATGAATGAAGCGCGAAAATGTTCGGAAGGTCGTGGAAGACCCGATTTTTAAAAAAAAAAATTTTCACAAAAACTATTTTATAAAACTTTAAATAACCATATATATTATTATAGCCCTATTCTTGAAGATTATTTTGATATATAATAGTTTTGGGTAATATTTTTAATGAAAAAAGAAAAAAATAATAAAATCGATTAATTACGTAATTATATACGCGAGATGCGCACGCGCGACCTCAAATTTAAAAAAAATGCAAAAAATAAATTATTGTGTCTAAAATTAAATAAAAAATACGTATGGAAAGCTAATTTAATAAGGAATGAACTTATAATAGTTAATTAGATAAGGATTCATAATTGAATGAATAATGACGAGAATAGTAACTAAAGTGCTTAAAATTTCAAAAATACTCACTTTTTGAAAAGAACGTTTAGTGTGGCAATGGGGGTGATTCTGAAGTGACCACCTAAAACTATAACTAAATAAAATTAGAGATAGAAATGTCAATCACCGTTTGGTATTCAGAACTCACAAGTTAACTCTAAAATTAAGAGTGACGTTACTAAACTACTCAATTTAGTTATAGATGTTATTTTCGTATTCTGACATGCTTCCTAAATCAAATTTTTCCTATAATTTTAAATATGTCAAACTAATTTTAGGAGGTGAACTTTTAGGTGCCGTCTAAATTTATCTTGTTACTTTTTAACGATTTTCTAACATCACTGAAGGCAATTTTTTTTGTGCAACTTGCCAAATGGATGATGAATTGGTTGTTATGGCATTAATAGAGTCTTCAGAAAGGTAAAATATTTGTTTTATATAAGAAATTAGATAAATACCTGCCTCATAGTTTTAAAATATATTTGTAAAGTATCGACTTATTTATGTTATAGAATAGGAGAAGAAAAAGTAAAATTGAGGAAGTTAAGGGACAAATCAGACCCATTTACTATGCCCGAACGTAAATTTAGAAAAATATTTCGTTTTCCTCACCAATCCGCTCGCAACTTTATAGAAGCTATAGACTGCACTGAAGTACAGATTGGCTCCTTACCGGAACATTTAAAGGTTTTAGCCAGCCTTCGGTCATGCAGAGCTGTCACTGTTGTCACTGATTTAATATTGCGCAAATTAACTCCACAAAAAAAAAAAATTTTCCTAAAACAGCAATAGAAAAGGACCTTGTCAAGGCAGAGTGAGCGAGCACCTACTTACATTGTTATAAAATATTTTGAAATAATTATTAAGAAATACATTAACATTCTCCGTCCTTTTTCTATTTAGGTTTCTACCAATATATGGAATGCCAAACACACTTGGAGCTGTTGATGGTACACATATTGGTCGAGGCCTGGAATGCAGCAAACTCCTTCTGTGTGGAGGTAATCACACAGAAGGAGGTGGCAGAACGGGCCAGAAAGGATGACCCAGCGGTAGATCCCTGCCGCCGCAGAAGAACGGGGCGGAGGAGGCGGCAGTTCACCCGCCTTCTTCCTCCTGACGGTGACCAGCGGGACGCGGGCCCGGGAAGCCCGAGTCCTGCATTGCACAGGCCACCGCCAGTCGTCGATACTCCTAATGCCCAGGAGCATCGCCGGCCTTCCCATTTTAGGGAGGTGAGAGGGGCTCGCCATAGGCGAGCAGACGCTGACGAGGTCATGGAAGTGTCCGAAAGGGTTCCCATGGCCTTGTCCGGCGACGGGGCGTCCCTCCCCGACGTATCCTCTTCGTCAGGTGACGGGGAGGATGCGGCGGTGATGGACGTTCTCGTGCTAAGGCGTTTGTGAGGGGGCATCGTTGGGTTTTAGTCGGTAGGCCGCAGTTTCTGGCTGGCGCTCTGCCCCCAGTGGCCGCGGAGAGTCCGACATAACCTCGCGCCTACCCAAGCGCGAGGTATTCGTAACGCATTTCCCAACGTTAAAAAAAATGGTACACATATTGGTATTGTTGCTCCACCACTGACACACCCTACAGCACCAGGAAACTTATTATACAATAGGAAAGGCTTTTATAGCATCAATTGCCAAGTCGTGAGTTGTAATTTGTTTGTTCCCAAGTAGTCTACTAGTACTGACATTTAGATGATAGGTAGGTTATGTATGTATGTATTTACTCTTACAACAGAAATTAATATTCTATCTGCAGATAGAAGTATGCTTATCTAAGATTTGTTGCCTAGCAATTACTATTATTTGTCAATAAATAACAGCGGTTATTATGAAAAGAAAACAAAAATTACTAATGAAACAAAATACGCAATTTTAAAATTCAAAGGAAGTCACGAATTACCTATCTATACAACTACAGACTACCACGCAATTTTTTCTTTCATGGCATAGACGCGAAGCCTTCACAATCGCAGAATAAATGTCGAATAATTTTTCTTTTGTGATAAAATGAATGATAAATAATAAAATTTCTTTTCTGTTATTTACAAATACGATCAAATCTTAAATTAACAATTTATGATAGTAAAATTAGTAGAATATAGCTGTTTTCAATGTTTCTAAATTATCCCGTTTTTCTACAGCACTAGATGTATTTATAATATGTGTATTCAATTTAAGAAATTGTCATATACAGTTTAAATTAAGAGAGTCCGGCGTTTCAGAATACGAATTACCTAAAACTAATTTAAAATTATATGTTTAATTTTAGTTTTAGTTTTAGTGCAGGTAACTTCAGAATTACCCCCAATATAACACTATAAACTATCATAAACCATACATAATAATGTAGCCCAATTCTTCTAGTTTATTTTGATATAGAACACTCTACGAAAATACTAATACAGACTAAGTAAGTACGCAATAAATCTCATCGGTCATGGAGTAAGAAACGTATGGATACGGCCAAGTAAGTTAAACCGCAGACTATGACAAATTTATTTCAATCTAAGACTAAAAATAAATTGGACATGACCTGTCAACTTAAGAAAGAGACTATTGGCAAAGGAATAAAGCCATAGAGAAAATATTTTATTTTTCGCGATTTTTTTATCACACCGCGCGGTTTTACGCAAAGGGAACTGGGTACCATAGTACCCAGGTCGATCGAGAAGCCTACGATTTTTGGGGACTATAGTCCCCAGAACGTTCCAGTGGGTAGATGGGTATACCAGTGTTGCTTTAAGTTTTACCCTACTTTATGTTTATAGTGGTAAAAAGGTTGGTTGATCTACGTATTTTTATTGTGACATTTTAATGAGCGCCCTTCGCTCAACAATATGTCTCAAAAAATAAAAGTGGGAGGACGTTGCGAATTTGTTTATTGTATTCTTCATTCAACCTTCGCAGTCTAAAGTTATTTACACTTTTAAATAAAACTACACTTTTGTAGTTTTGTAGTTTGTAGTTTTTGTAGTTTGTAGTTTTCAAATGTATAAATATTAAATTTTAAATAAACATTTTCTAAAATTAGATTTCAATAACTCCGTTATTGTCATCGAATACAGCGTATTAGCAATGAATTCGCGTATTTAAATATTTTTTACAAATACATTTCATCAAAAGCGTAAAGATTATACGTAAACTCTTCAGTAAAAAAATTGATTTAACAATTTTTCTAAGCATTGGTGCAAAAGGGAATGCATAGTAATTTTATTTCCAAAAGGTTTATTTCTACGATATGTTTTTTCAGCAACTTCGCACGTGGTAACTACCTCTTTGACTGCAGACTATTATATGGTTCAGAGGCTATCAGTGATTCCACACATTTGTGACATTTTATTTCTCGCTGCATTTTATGTATGTACTTAATAATATTTTCAGAAAATCTATTGGTTTCTCCTACAGTATCTAAAATGTCCAACCGCTCATTTTAATAACTTACACTTCAAATCACTTAACACATTTTCAAGTTTGGCTACTTTTTTTCCCAATCGTCTAAGCAATTCACGCACTGCCCGTAGTTTTTTACTTGATGACCTCGCTGATTGTTTCAAACGCAGCATTTGAAGCCGCATTTTTCTCTTTCGGGGCGTATTTAAATTTGAACCGAAATCCAACACCGATGCGTCCTGAAACAATATGTATACAGGTTAAAAATAAAATCAGGTGCTAATTTTACAACATTAAAAATAATAATTAAGAAATTTGTAAACTGTATCTGTACTAATGGTCAGACTTGTTATATAAATAGGAAATGTCCAAAATCAAACCATTTATAATATTTTTGGCCATTTCAAAATAGTAGAAAAGAATTTGGTACCTACCCATGTTAACATACTCTTATAAAAATTTTGGTGTCATTAATCCAAAACTGTAAAATTAATTTTGAAATCCCTTATACAAATAGTTGGGTCTGTGAAAAATAAATATAGGTTTCGGCTTGATAGGGTATTTACTTTGTAGATATAATATGTATAAGTTACTGACCTGTAAAAAAAGTTAGGAATAGCACCACTCCCAAGAAAAGTGCCTTTTTTGTTTTTCTGAATCCACTGTTGTTCAAAATGCTTAGAACACATTCGGGTATGCTTGGTTGGCTGCCAATTCAATCGACCAGTAGCTTTAACCCAACTGTTTCGAGTAATTATCTCCGAAGGAAATCTGTTAAATACAGACAAACAAGCAAATAGAAAGTCTCACTTCAAAAGAATTACCTTTGTTATCTAAAATGCTCAAAATTTTATACTTAAATATGTCAATATTAATGTAACACAGAAACTAATATGTGAGTTCCCTTTCACGTAACAAATTACCTACGAATCAAGGAAAAATAGCGTAACTGGTATCATTATAACCCGGCAAAATGTTATACGCGTTGGTAGTATAGGTGACCTTATTGAATGGCGACATTCTTAACTTATTAGGTTAATAGTAACCTTATAATTAGTTTGAAATTTCATGTTTAATCCCATAATATGATTGAAAACCATAGGAGATGGATAAAATATTGCAATATAACTTGTATTTATAATTTAAAAAATAGTTTTGGCACTTAATATTGACACAATTTAGGTCTTACCTGTAAAGGTTATATTTTCCTGTTTTCTAGCACTATCACTATTACAAGCTAAAGCGGAGCAGTGCACCATGATTTAAATGTTCAAATAGTTCACAATTACACTAATTAAACTGTTAAATAATTGCACAGTGAGCTATACTTCACACAACAAATTTCATCCACGTATTTGTTTAGCACCAGACTGGTGATAAGCAATCCCCACTACCAGTTTCACCTATATACGGCGACAAAGACAAAAAAAATGATGCCGTCTTCTTCTTTCCTTTGGCAATGTGTATAAGTTTATCTCTTTTCCTCATGTTTGACGGCTTTTATAGCCCATCTATTCCATTCTATATCTATGATCTCATGTCACATTAATTACACAAAAATATGAGATCTATGCATTTTCGACTAGACATGGGCTGGATTAGCTAATTTCCGTACCTAATCCACCTGTTCCTAATATTTTCAAATACCTAATCCAAATACCTGTTCCTAATATTTATTCAGTTCCACCAAAAATATTCGGAATAGGGAATGTATTAGTTTAGTACTCGTAATAGGTCCTAATATTTATTAGGTACCGGCATAAATATTTGGAATAGGGAATGTATTAGTATCGTAATAGGTCTTAATATTTATTCAGTATTGGCATAAATATTCGGATTAGGGAATGTATTGGAATAGTAATTTCATTCTTGATTCAAGTTAAATATTTTAACCGTTTTTTTTTGTGAGTATATTACGTGATTACTCCGCCCATTGTGGACCGATTTTCAAAATTCTTTCTGTGCTCGATAGAGTATAGTCCTGGGGTGGTTCCATTGTCACCAAAGTCAGGATCAGATGATGGGATCCCAGGAAAATCGAAAGAAACCCTTAAATTTCATAGGTACGTTCAACGTGTTTCATGTTTTTTTCGAAGCTATTCAGGTATTTGCGTCTGGTAGTCATGAAATGAGCTGATGATGGAAGGATCCTTGACTTTTAGGAGTTAGAGGTTAGTTTTTTAAATACAATAGGCACGTTTTGATGCTAAATGGCATTCTTTCAAGTTACTTCGGTGAGCTGGTATTAAATTTACAAAAAACAAAAAAAAAATTGTTACAAAAAAATAAAACCGACTTCAAAAAGACTTCAATTTGGCAGCGACTTCATAATAAAAAGGTGATGGTGTGCATTCTTATATAATTTTTTACTTTTAAGTGTTTTTGAAGTCGAATTTTATTTTTTTTGTATTTTGTAAAAATTTTATGATTTTGTTAAACTCAACAAGAGATTCGCTGTATTTTCTAAGCAAAAATAGTTATGGTATTTTATCCTAGATGACGTTTGAAACTTAATAATTAGACGTAAAGTGTAGTTTTGTTTACAGGACCTATAGTTTGACAGATTGATACTTCACGATTAACAAACATGGTATACGAATACCTAATCCTAGGTGGCATGGATTAGGTACGTACTGGTAACGAAAAATACCTAATCCACGTACCTAATCACATATTTATGCCTCAAGTCTATTTTCGACTTTAAATCTGCGTAGCAGTGGTTCGATCCTGATGTAGAGTGTTTTTTGTTTATTTTATTTATTTGTTATTTTATTATTATCTTTTATTAATTACTTCTTTTTGATTTATAATTTTGTTTTCAGAAGAAAAGGATTTAAGTTAAGATTAACGTTTTTAATCTTAACTTAAATCTTTTTCTTTGATTTTCGATATTTTAATCGAATAATTTTAAATTGAACACCACGTTCGGTTGCCTACTGAGTTAGGGAGGCGATCAAGTGCAATGTGATCAGCCCCCCTAGACAAATACCACACGCTAATTTTTCCGCAGTCGTTCCTCAGAAAAAATGTATGGAGATGACATTAGCTGCGGAAAAAATAGCGTGAGGTTGTCGCTCAGATTAAATAATGTATGTAATGGACTCGCTATGTATTTAACTATGGCACGCCCGCCATTCTTTTTTTTTTTTAAAAAAAAAACGTCGCCCCACACTAGGATTTTCTCCTGTGTCGTGGGTGCAGTTACAAACATAGAATATCACATGCACATACGCCCAGACCGGAACAAATTTCTGTAGGTCATACAAAACATTTGTCCCGTACGGGAATCGAACCCGCGACCCGTTGCACAGTAGGTGATCACTCGACCTCTGCGCTAAACGTGTCGTCGACATTACAAAGCACCGTGTTGTTGTGCTAAAATATCAGTTAGTGAGCGTAGTGCATTTTACAGCTATGCGTTTTTCATTGACTTTTTTGATGAATCGTATAAAGAAAAACATAAAAAGTGTGGAATCTTGGATGCAGCGTCCCTAGTTAGTTTTTTCCGCCATCTTAGAGCACCAACCAAAATGGCACACTTTTTTCGTAGGTATTTCATGTCCTTTGGTATCTATAGTCTAAGGGTTGTCGTAAGCTAATGTAATTTTCTGCGGAACGACTGCGGAAAAGTTAGCGTGTGGCATTTGTCTAGGGCCTCAGAACGCCCTAACTGCGCTATCTCCCGATGCGACGCCATAGCTCCCGATGGATCGTGAAGTCTAATCGGTGCTTTACTCCTGTTTCATTGATAAGTAATATAATTTGTGATTGATAAGTCCATGTGCATGACTGTAGGTGCGTTCCGTTGTATAATAATAGCGTTATGAGCACTCACAGCGCTCCCAGTCGGTCCGATTTGATTTAGTGCGATATCTGACGATATCGCGCTATGTTTAACGGAACGGCAATTAATAGACGCGCTCACGTCACTGACGTGAGCGCGTCTATTACACGTCACTCAAATCAAAACATAACCTTTACGTGTTTTGATGATTTTTTTATTTTCGTTCGTTCGTGGAATATTTCGAAAATAAAATATATCAGCAACTATTGCAAACCCTTATAATAATATATCTGTCAAAAGCTAGTACACATTTTTAAGATTTAAAATTTATAGAAAAGAACTTAGTCATGTTTCCGTCATTATTATAACAATATCGAGAATCTGACGCATCTGCCTGCTTCGAGTATTGAAGTAACAGACACAAGTGCTAAAGTAAAGTTACAAAATTTGCTGGATCATACTATTGGCCGTATTTTGATGATAAAAGGTGTTTACAGACCTCAAATACGTCTCAGGTTTAGCAAAAAATGGGGATGTGTTGGTTCATCGGGGCAAAGTGAATACAAACAACGATAAACCCTCGATAAATAAATCCCTCCTATGCCCATTCCAATCTGGGTTTCGACCTTCCCATAGCACAGTTGGTGCGCTGTTGAATATTACGGAAGACATCAGAAAAGCAATGGATGAATCCAAGCTTACAGCAGTTATTCTGCTTGACTTCAGCAGCGCTTTCAACTCGGTTGACTTTGATATCCTCCTCGGTGCCCTTCGTTCAGTGAACATCTCTCCCACTGTACTTCAGTGGTTTAATTCTTATCTGTTTGGCCGCCAACAGTGTGTGAAAATTGACGATGCTACATCTAACTGGTGTAGTCTCACATCTGGTGTTCCACAAGGTGGGGTTCTCTCTCCGCTTCTCTTTTCAGTTTTTATTAGCTTCATCTCAAAAGTTATCTCATCTTCTTATCATCTTTACGCTGATGATCTTCAGATTTATAAGCATTTTGAACCATCTCAGGCCTTAGAAGCAATTAGTCACTTGAACCAAGATCTCTCCAATATCCTCCAGTGGGCTAAGTCTTTTGGTCTTGTCGTCAATCCATCGAAGCCGCAAGCCGTATTGATTGGTACCCGTAGGATGAAGGGTAAGGTCGATGTAAATGCGCTGCCAGCATTGGTTTATAATGGATCAACTATAGATTTTACAAACAAGGCTCGAAATCTAGGACTGATAATTGATTCGAATTTGTCTTGGATACCCCATATAAATGAAGTTAGTAAGCGTATGCATCATACTTTTCACTCTCTCAAGCGGTTGCAATATTTTCTTCCATACAAGACTAAAGTTATGCTTGCGCAATCTCTCCTTCTCCCTCTTCTCGACTACGCTGACGTCTGCTTCCTGGACACTACAGAGGAATTAACAAACAAACTAGAACGCCTCCAAAATTTGGCATTCGCTTTATTTTCGGTTTACGGAAATATGACCGTATCTCTCACTGTCGCGCTAATTTAAAATGGCTACCCATCCGAGATCGTCGTAATGTGCACATCCTTACTATTCTGAACAAAGTCCTAAAAGACCCCAACTCCCCATCCTATCTGCGCTCCCGCTTTCAATTACTCCCTCCTCCATCCCGTCCTAAGCGTAGTTGTTGTGAGGCACGCATGCTGGATGTTCCAAGCAGCAATTCACATTTTTTTCGCAATTCTTTCAGCGTTCGCGCTGCTCAGCTTTGGAACAGTCTCCCGAGTGACATTCAGCACAGCCAGTCACATAACAGCTTTAAGTCCCGCGTTAAGCAACACTATATCAGAAAAGCATTGAACCTAGTGAAATATACCGGTTACTTCAATCTTTAGATCTATCCAAAGGTCCAGGACCGGAAACCATATCTTCTTTATATATATATATATCTATAACTGTGCAAAAAACTTAGTTAAACCTCTAACCATTTTGTTCAGGAGATCTATTTTGGAAGGATGTGTGCCAAATGTCTGGAAATCGGCATTAATAACGCCTGTGCATAAAAGTGGTCCAAAGAATAACATAAAAAATTATCATCCTATATCCAAACTATGTATTTTCGCTAAGATATTCGAAAGAATTGTTTATACTCAGGTCTATTCTTCATTAGCGAGTACATTTATTCCTCAGCAACATGGTTTTGTAGCCAATCGATCTACTACGACTAATTTGCTAACATTCTTTGAATACACATCTGCAGGAATGGAATCTGGTGGCCAGGTAGACACAGTATTTATGGATTACAGTAAAGCATTCGATCGGATCGATCACTCCCTTCTTCTAGAAAAGCTCCTTTCAGCGGGAATACACGGAAACTTATTACGATGGTTTACGTCTTATATTAATAATCGATCTCAGGCTGTGGCAGTGAACGGATATCTATCGAAGTGGAATGTTATTCCTTCTGGTGTTCCTCAAGGATCCTTGTTGGGACCATTGTTATTTAATCTTTTCATCAACGACATACATTCCTGCTTTAAGCATTCGAACTTCCTAATGTACGCTGATGATATGAAGATCTATAAGCAAATTTCAAGCCTTGATGACTGCCATTTACTGCAGGCTTGTACCGCCTTGAGGAATACTGTTTGAGTAATAAACTGGATTTGAATGTGTCTAAATGTTTCAGTATGACATTCAGTCGCAAGCCAAGATCTTTAAATTTCAAATATCGCTTAAAAGGAGAGGATCTAAGTCAAGTTGATGAAATTCGTGACCTTGGAATAGTACATGACTCAAAATTAACATATGAGAAGCATATTGATTATATAGCTAAAAAAGCTAATAGGGCATTAGGTTTCATTATTCGTTCCAGTTCTCAATTTTCGGACATTAAAACAGTTAAAATTTTATATTGCTCTTACGTGCGTAGTATACTTGAATACTGTTCCCAAATATGGAACCCACAATACAACATTTACATTAATAGACTTGAATCTATACAAAAAAAGTTTTTAAGGATCGTACAATATAAATGTAAATGCTATCAAAGTAACTATCTTGCTAGGTGTAAGAAACACCATATACTCCCGTTGCACGAAAGGAGAAAGATAGCAGATATATGTATGCTTCTTAAAATAGCTCAATCACTTACAGATACTCCAGAGTTATTATCTCTTGTTTATATTAAAATTCCCCATATGACTGCAAGATAACCTATTACTCTGCATGTTCCCAGTAGCGCCACTAGATATAGACGTAATGCATTTTCTGTAAGATCGGCGGATTTGTTTAACAAAGTGACTAACGATATTGACTTATTCAACACTAAACCAGGCTCAATTAAATCTATGCTCTCGAGGAGTTGGTTTGATGCGATTGCTTAGGCTGTTCCCATTTGTATTATTATTTTTTATTATATACTCTTTTTTCTCTCTGGTTAACCACTCATTGTATACCTAATTATTTTTAAGCAAACACAGTATGTAATATGCGAAAACTGTAATTGTACATAGTTATTCATTTATTTAACCAAACAGATAATATAGTACTGTAAGTTTTCCAAAGAAAATAAAATAAAATAAAAATAAAATAAAGTGTATGAGCAGGTCCAATGATCGTCAGTTATAATTTATTTATTATTTATGTATTTATGTATGTATATAGAAATAGGTATTTATAAATAAGGGTTATTTATGTATTGCTTTATTCATGTTGTCCACTACATTTACTTACGCCACCAATGTTATGGGTTGACTGGAAGAGATCTCTATAAGAGATAAGTCCGCCCTTGCATACTATGTTTATGTTTTTTGTACAAACGATTTTTTGATTATGCAATAAAGAGTATATATAAACTTTACGGTAATATTATACAGGGTGTCTCAGAAACAATGGATAAACCTTTAACTGTTGATAGGTTTCGTCGAGACCTCTCTAATCTCAAATTTTGACTTTAGTAAAAATATCTCGGTTTTCAAGATATTTGATAGTTTATGATTTTTTTTAAAAATGCCACTTTTGGTTGGTTTTTAATGTGCCATTTTTACAAATACGGACTTTTTCTGATTCAGGTTTTTTTAGCTTCTAACGGAATAGTTCAGCTATCAATAACAGTGGTTAAAATTGAGCTAGCTAATCACGAAGTGCTTGGAAAAAACAATGTTCCAAAAAAAATTAAACAAGAAATTATTTTTCTTCGTGTTTGGTCTGCTACCATGTAAAAAAAATGTATGACGCTCATCCTGCCCATTATCTTAAAAAAATGCTTAGTTATTCTAGTTTCAAAAAAGGTATGATAAACTTATGCTTAATGTATATCTGAACTTTTATTACTGCTTGAATAGCATGGTATGAAAATTTTAAAAAGATTGTTTGTCGGATTAATTATTTTTCGGATATGAACTTCCAGCTACACTTAATAGTGAAATTTACCTTAATTTTTTACAAAATGATTTACCCGGCATGCTAGAAGATGTCAATTTAGAAGTGAGGCGGAGAATGTGGCTTCAAAATGATGGGTGCCCAGCTCACTACGCAATAGTAGTAAGAAATTATTTAAATCAACACTTCCCACAAAGGTGGATAGGCCGGCTCGGCCCTATTTTATGGCCGCCCAGATCACCGGATCTAAATCCCTTGGATTTTTTTTATTGGGGATGTCTGAAAGACCTTGTCTACGCGAGGCCAGTATCCTCAATAACAGAGTTGCGTACTCGCATACAAAATGCAGCTGCACACATAAAAACGTCTGGTTACGCGCGCCGCATCAAACTTTCTTTTATAAAAAGATGTAGGGCGTGTATCAGAGCGCAAGGACGCCAATTCGAACATTTATTGTAAATTTAATAAAAAATTAAAATTTCATGTTGTTTTATTTCAAATTCTTTATTCAAACTAAGAATTAATAACTATTCCGAAAAAAATCTTTTTAAAATTTCATACCATTTGCTATTCAAGCAGTAATAAAATTTAAGAGATACATTAAGCATAGGTTATCATACTTTTTTTGAAACTAGAATAACTAAGCATTTTTTTAAGATAATGGGCACGATGAGCGTCATACATTTTTTTTACATGGTAGCTGACCAAACACGAAGAAAGATAATTTCTTGTTTAATTTTTTTTGGAACATTGTTTTTTCCAAGCACTTCGTGATTAGCTAGCTCAATTTTAACCACTGTTATTGATAGCTGAACTATTCCGTTAGAAGCTAAAAAAAACTGAATCAGAAAAAGTCCGTATTTGTAAAAATGGCACATTAAAAACTTTCTTTTATAAAAAGATGTAGGGCGTGTATCAGAGCGCAAGGACGCCAATTCGAACATTTATTGTAAATTTAATAAAAAATTAAAATTTCATCTTGTTTTATTTCAAATTCTTTATTCAAACTAAGAATTAATAACTATTCCGAGAAAAATCTTTTTAAAATTTCATACCATTTGCTATTCAAGCAGTAATAAAATTTAAGAGATACATTAAGCATAGGTTATCATACCTTTTTTGAAACTAGAATAACTAAGCATTTTTTTAAGATAATGGGCACGATGAGCGTCATACATTTTTTTACATGGTAGCTGACCAAACACGAAGAAAAATAATTTCTTGTTTAATTTTTTTTGGAACATTGTTTTTTCCAAGCACTTCGTGATTAGCTAGCTCAATTTTAACCACTGTTATTGATAGCTGAACTATTCCGTTAGAAGCTAAAAAAAACTGAATCAGAAAAAGTCCGTATTTGTAAAAATGGCACATTAAAAACCAACCAAAAGTGGCATTTTTAAAAAAAATCAAACTATCAAATATCTTGAAAACCGAGATATTTTTACTAAAGTCAAAATTTGAGATTAGAGAGGTCTCGACGAAACCTATCAACAGTTAAAGGTTTATCCATTGTTTCTGAGACACCCTGTATTTAACTTTATACATTTTGAGGGAAACATGTCTCCTGAATAAACAGACCTGAATAAAAGATGCTCTTATAGTCTATTTTAGTCAACTATCACGTCACTTAGTGATATAATAACAATATTATATCATTATTTCCTTTATAATCACCTTCATATATTCGTAATAAGCAAACAATGAAACGGAAAAAGTAATTTTGTATGGAAAAGTAGCGATTTTTTATTTTGTATGTTTTTATGTATAATAATAAATTAAATATATAAAGATTCTAGTATCATTTCATAGCTTATATATTGGAGATCCTGTATGCAAAATTTAATATTCGTAGGTGTAGTAGAAAAAAGTAGCAGATTTTTGAAACGCAACTCATGCTTTCATCCCATCCCATTGTACGGCGCGCGGCGGCGGCGGATACTGTCGACTGACGTCACAGCCTGTCCGTAGGATTTAATAAAATCAGTTGATGCAAATTGGTTTATAACTTTACATGGATGGACCGATTTTGGTGATTTATTAATAATAATATCATCCAATCACGTAAGAGTATTTCAGTAATAAACGTCAGAGCGTTTTACAACCATCAAATTCGATGGTTGTTCGGTTGTAACTCGCGCCGACACTCTAAGGTCTTGAACGGGCGGTTGTTTCACCCGGTTGTCACGCTCAAAGGCATTGAACGGGGTTAGAGCGAAAAGTTGTACTTCGCGCGAAGGCTCTGAACGCGCCTCTGTTGTTATCCTATCTCTATGTAGTCTGTGCAGTTTTCCAAAATAAATAAATCTATAGAAATGTGTCATATCTCTAGATAGTTTGTGCTTTCTTTTTCGTTTTTCTTTAATTCTGCAATGGGTTTGCCAAAGAAAATGTAATTACAGCGTTTTCTGCTATAATTTACAACCCAAACGAAACGATCGTCTGAACTATAAATGAATCAATTGTAGTAATAATATAAAATGGGCGACAAAAAATTTAAGCAGAGTGTAAGTATGTGGTTGACATGTCTTTTTGGTGTGTCTTAATGTGAATTAACAACTTCATTTGTTTTTGTTGCAGAAAGCTGATATTGCAAAGCAGTTTGATTTACCTGAACGTCAGTCGAAGATCACAACGCTTTTAAACCAAGCTGGCCAAGCATACTGCATATGCCGATCCTCGGATAGCTCTCGTTTTATGATGTAAGATGATATCATTTCAATAAAATATACTTACTAATATTATAAAGATGAAAAGATTTGTTTGTTTGTTTGTATTGAATAGGCTTCGAAACTACTGAACCGATTTTGATGAAAGTTGGTATAGGGATAGTTGGAGACCAGGGGAAGGACATAGGGTACCTAATTTTACTACGGGAAAAAAATTCCCACGGCAAAATAAAAATAAAGCGGGCGAAGTCGCGAGCGGAAAGCTAGTAAAATATATAATCACATATTATCATACCTAAGTAAAATTTGGGCTCTTTATTTAGTTTTACATGTTTACAGTTCTAAGTTTTTTCAACCAATATAACATTGTATAGTGGATTTCATTTCTAACGACCTTGGTTGTAATTCCTTTGTTGTTATAGTGTCCTTACACCTTAGTCCTTTAAATGTAAAGCATACTTCTTAAAGAAAATAAATTTGGTTATTACAACTTAAGATGTAACAATGATTTCGGTATAGCAACATGTTTTAATGTATGATAACCGGTATACACTTTGTTTAGTTAAGTGCTTAGTGTTTAGTAGACTGTTTAGTGTTAAGTGATTAGTAGGTGCTGTCCATACACTGTTTAGAAAATGGTGTTTAGTTTATTTGTTCATTATATGGACTAAACACTAAACAGATCTGTCCAGACGTGTTTAGTGAGTGTTTAGCTGCAAGTGAGGGGTGAAGGCGGGAGAGTGGGAGGCGCGACTCACAGAAAAAATAAAACGCGTTCCTATTCGCTAAACACTTAACACTTAACAGAAGCTGTCCGAACATGTTTTTTACTAAACACTTAACACTAAACAAGCCACTCGCACTAAACACTAAACAAAGTGTGTACTGGCCATGACTTGTAGTAATTTTCTAGAAATGCAGTTCAGATGTTGCAATGAAGGTTCATTTACAATAGCTTTTGTTTTCATGCATAGATGGTTAACAGTTGTAATAATACACTTTTGTTTATAAATGTTTTGGTAGGTAAAGTTAAATCTACGACCAGTTACATAGTAATTTTTTGTGTTACATATTAATTATGTTGACTGAGTCCATATAAATATGCACATTGTGCCACTGTATTGTGTGGCAATAAATACTGTTTCCATTTTTCTGCCTGTATATTTAGTGACCATATCAAGATACAGCTATTGAATTGTAGTGGTCCCTCATTGTCATTATAACCAAAATCCACTGCATTTTCCAATACCATGTCTGATTATATTTTATGATTCTTTCTATTTCATCTTGATTGTTGATTAAATGATGTACTTTGTACTTAATTTCATAAAATATTATCTTTTTTACTTTAGATAGTACCAAATATTTGCATAACACAAGGCAGAATTTAAATCATTGTGAACTACTGTACAAACTTGTACCTGCAAATGAAAACTTTTGTTTTAAATGGATCTTTAGCACTCTTTTGTATGCTTGTAGGTATCACTAGTTTCATGCTAAGATGGTTGATTTCTGTTTAAATCTATTACTTTAGTTTATTCTATTACAGAGCATGTGATTCTTGTGAAGAATGGTACCATGGGGATTGTATAAACATTTCAGAGAGGGAGGCCAAATACATTAAGAATTATTTTTGTGAACGCTGCCGGGAAGAAGATCCAACATTAAAAACGAGATTCAGACCCCAGAAAAGGGAAAATGATAATGACTCTGGTAAAAAAAAATTTGCTTATATCAATTTACTTATTTTGAAATTTATTTTCTTTGAATATTTTCTTTAAGAATGAAGCATTCAGCATTTATCTTTTACATTAAAATCAATTTTAGAAACATCTTACCTTGGGCAGTATTCAAATTTGCATCTTCAACATGCTTTATTCATCTTTTTGATTTTCTATTTGTAATCATTTAAAAAACTATGAGCTGGTTGTAGTATGTTGATGTTGTATATTTTTAAAATGTACAAAGGGCGAGATGATAATAAGAAGAAACGTAAAGAGAAGGACTACTCTGAGAATAAGTCATCCAAAAGAGCGAGTGTCAAAGATGGATGTGGTGACTGTCCAGGATGTTTACAAACACATGATTGCGGATAGTAAGTGCTACAGATTCGTTGTGAGCTTAATTAAGAAAAAATGGCATTGATTTGAAATAAAAAAATAATCTCATTCATTATGGATTTCTCATATTTTATTAAATATCTATGTTTGTAACTAGAGGCAGTTTGGGAATCATTCCACTAGATATGTTTAAAACATAGTTGTCATATTTTATTTTAAACAAAGTCAGAATGTTGCTTATGTAGGGTACTTAGTAAACATTCAAGTATTGATTGTATTTATATTTCGTGAGTGCTATGCAAGTCATCCATAACATGCTTGTTAATTGGTTAATTAAACCTTGCTGCAACAAAAATATTTAATCACGGAAAAAGAAACTTAAAATGTTCAAAATGGTGTTTGTTTGTTTACTAAACAATAGTAATTTTTGTATTTTAGCTGCGATGCATGTGAAGAGCTGTATAAATATGGTAACAGTAATAAGAGTAAACTCAAGTGTAAGATGAGAACATGTATCAAGAGTAAGAAGATTGCAAAGCAATCGAGGTAAGTATGTATATCCAATATATATTTTTTATTGAGAATATTATTACTTCTTGTAATTGAAAGATTTCTTTTTAATGTGAGTACAACTTTTACACATCATCCCAGCTTTATATCAATCTGACATAATAATAGTGAATATTCTTAAAGCTGTTTAATAAACAATACAACTAATGGTATATTATAACATTAAACAGTAGTACAAGGACAAAAAAGAAGTACCATGAGCGGGAGACATACGAGGTGGAGGAGACAGTGTCTCACTTGCAGACAGCAGAGCCTCGGCAGTGCTACGGGCCGCAGTGTACGCGTGCGGCCCTCTACGGATCCAAGTATTGTTCGGCTCAGTGCGGCATGAGGCTTGCCACAGCCCGGATTTACCAGGTATGCTGGTACTGTTAAAAACAACTTATAAATTCCATAAGATATCAACATTAATAGTACTTTTACCTATTATAAGAACAACTCATTACAAGAGTCTGTCGGATTTACCAGCTGCATCGTTGAAATATTGCCAAACAAACAATCAATATAAGTTACAGTGTAAAGTGTAGTGTAATCTAACTATCATATTATTGCAATAAATATTTATTGAAATCAAATTTCAGATATAAATTTTCACGATTATGAATCATGTACAGGTCCTACCACAGCGGATACAGGAGTGGTCGCTGTCTGCGTGCGAAGCAGAGCAGAAGAACCGTAAAGCGCTCGAAGCGGTCCGAAGTGATATTGAGCGAGCGCAGGCTGCGCTTCGGGCGTTGGACAGGCAGCACGCTGACTTGGACGCTCTGGTGGCGAGAGCTAAGAATGCTACTATAGTTCATAGTGATGAAAAGGTAAGAAATTATTGATTGTATTGTAACTTACTTGGACAAATTTATAAAAAAAATATGTACTCTAAAAGCACACTGCTTCCGATATATCCTAATATCATTGATGATGATACAAGGACTACAATAATGTGGAATCAAGTGTGCTATCAAGAAAGCGATAATACTTCATACATGTTTCATTATTACTATGAGTATATGTTGCCCAACTGAATTGTAAATGAATTTGTCCTTTAGCTGTATGTATTTATATAGATTAAGCAAATTTTTGTTACATGGTATTAACTATTATTAAATATGTTTTATATCCACTGCTTCACAAAAGATCAAGTAAGTGTTTACTACACATCTCTGTTTGACCTTTCAAGGGTAGGACATGCGTAGTAATGTTTATTTTCATACTGGCACTACATAATATTTAGACTAGCAACCTAATACGATTAGTGTACGTATTTAGGAGGCAGATGACGAGACGTCGATGTACTGCATCACGTGCGGCCACGAGATCCACTCGCGGACCGCGGTGAAGCACATGGAGAAGTGCTTTGTGAAGTATGAGGCGCAGGCGTCGTTCGGCAGCCGCCACCGGACGCGCATCGACGGACAGAGCATGTTCTGCGACTACTACAATCCGGTTAACGGCACATACTGCAAGAGGCTGAGGGTGAGGTCACTTCACAACATATATTTTAACAAGTGTACGTACAGTGCAAAATAAAAATAGTTGACAAAGATTTAAACTTGTTGCCACTTAAATTTAAATTGCTGGCAACACTTGCCACATGTTTGGATGCTCCTAAATTGTAGTCTGTGCTCATCCTCATCTAATATTTTGCTTTTTTAGTGTTTTTAAGTATGTATTAAAATTATTAAATATTAAAATTATTAAATTCTTTTGAATAGTATAGTACTTTTTTTTTGTATTTTTATTTTTTTATTGTATTTTATTTTCATTGGAATGGGTTGTGTGCCTGAAATAAAGACTTATTATTATTATTATTATTATGAACAATGTGTTGGGCGGTGCCCGCGTGAAATAATTTCGAAATTTTTTCAAACTATATTACTATAAAGCAAAATATGATTGCACCTTCAGGAATGCCAACTCATATAGCAGTTGTGCAGTTTATGCCCGTGAGGAAGAAAACAATACATATATTTCAAAGGGTTAAATAGTGTGTTGAATGGAGTTTACGGTACAGTAGCGCGTTCAGAGTCTCTGGGTGTAGTTGTCCGGTTGTTTTTTAACTCGCTCAGAGGCATTGAACGCAACTAAATCTTTTATCTCCCTCTTTCACATGAATTTTTATTTCTCCCTCTTTCTATCAGATGACATTTTAGATTATGGCTCCCAATATCATCCAATCACGTAAGAGTATTTCAGTAATAAACATCGGAGCGTTTTACCATCAAATTCGATAATTGTTCGGTAGTAACTTGCTCTGACACTCTAAGGTCTTCAACGGGCCGGTTGTTTCACCCAGGCGAGACGCTCGAAGGCTTTGAACGGGGTTAGAGTGAAATGTTGTACTTCGCGCGAAGGCTCTGAACGCGCTCCTGTACTTCAACCTGATAATAGTACTTTCAATAGGCTAGATAATATTTCAAGGAATTTAAATGTCGAATGTCGTAAAGGGCAATCGGGTACTTGGGACTCTTGAAAAAAAAAATGTTACCTCTCAGTATTACCTTCGCCCTGACCACATTCCTCATTAATATCGCTTTCATTCAACAGGTGATGTGTCCGGAACATTTCAAAGATCCCAAGGTGAGTGACTCGGACGTGTGCGGCTGTCCGCTAGTGCGGAACGTGTTCGAACCGACCGGTGAGTTCTGTCGGTCGCCGAAGAAGTCCTGTCTGAAACATTACCAGTGGGAGAAGCTGCGGCGCGCTGAGATAGATATGGAGCGGGTGCGACAGTGGCTGAGGCTCGACGAGCTGGTCGAACAGGAGAGGAGCATTCGACTGGCTATGGCGTCCAGGTGAGTAAGCTTTATAACTCTACTATTTCATTAACTTTTTTTTTATTGCTATAAGTTGGCAAGAAGGCTCGTCGACATGTGCATTCTGCCCATCCTAACCTACGGTGCTCAAACATGGTCGCTCACCGAGTCACAAAAGTCCAAGCTGAAGGTTTGTCAAAGGGCCATGGAACGCAGCATATATGTTACGTGCAAGACGCTCGGAACGAATTAGGAACACCGTCTTGCGTTCCAGAACCCAAATAGCGGACGTGGATGAGAGGACGGCTTTGCTGAAGTGGGAATGGGCGGGGCATGTCCAGCGAATGCATCCAGATAGGTGGGCTCCGGTAGTCACGCAATGGCAACCCCGAGACGGATGTCGACGACGGGGCAGGCCCAGAAAGCGTTGGCGTGACGACCTGGATGCTTTTCTTCCACAATCGCCGGAGAGTGCTAGGGATCGTGATCTGTGGAGTGGATTAAGGGAGACCTTTGCCCAGCAGTGGGACAATATAGGTTAATTTAAAAATAAGTTGGCAAATAAGCAAACTGCCCACCTGATGGTAAATGGTAACAGTCACCCATAATACATGTGGCTCCTGTGAGATTCGCAGCAAAACTGCAACCCCCACATGAACCACAGTGTATGTTGCCAACTTGTGATATCATATGTAAAGTCACGGTACCCAGTAATTTCACTGCCACATCTTACCCTTTAAACCGGAACACAGCAATGCAAGCACTGATGCTTTGCGGCAGAAATAGGTAAGACAGGGACCCATGCAGACGACCCTGGTGCAGAGTCTCCCTCTCCCTCTGGTTACTTTTTAGGGCTTTTTTGCGCTTTTTCATTTACTTAACTTTTTACTGCCGTCTGGTATTCGTGGTGTTCAGTATTCATGGCATGTTTTGATTATCACGTATGTTTGGATTCGGTACCAGAGTCTTCTGCATGGGTACCTCCATTTCTTACTGGGTACTGTGACTTGACATCTTATATCACAAGTTGGCAAATCTACAGGTAGCCACTTACCATCAGGTAGGCCGTCTGCTTGTTTGTCAATTTAGTTGTATAAAAAATATATAACTAATAACAATTTAAGAGATGACCTTTACCTTTACACGGTAATAGTATAATACAGTATGTGGACTCGGCCTCTCTTTGAAATTTTATACCTACGGCTGCTCGGCATCGCTTGGTGCGTGGCCCGCGATAGGGCTGCTCGCTTATTCATCGTTGCATCGTTGATTCTTATATGCATCGTTGAACTCTTTTAGGAATAAGCTAAAAGCTTATTTAATTAACAAACAACAGGAACTAGGAAACATTCAAAAAATATGTCTTATATTTAGTTTTATTTTTAAATTCGTAAAAAAGATAAACTTTTAACTGGGAAATCCTTACTAGGTACCCCGCACTTCGCGCGCACGTAGTTTGGTGGTTTTTATTGTTTTTATTTAGGTGTTTAATGTATTTAATTTATCCAATTCATGTGTTTTATGAAATTGTTAAATATTATGTGTTGTATTTAAGTAGGTAGTATAGTTCTGTTATATATTTTTTTAACTGAATATGACTGCTGGCAGCTGGAGTTCAGAATTAAAGGTGGTCGTTGAAAACCAGCGCCAGACGAATGTTTGGCATAACGCTGAACGATTTACCTTTTGGACGCAACCATGAAACTGGATAGGTAATTCATTCCTTGTGTTAAAATATTGTGCCCTAATATAGAAGATGTTTGTTTTTCATGAATTGTTTATTGTGGTTTACAATAAATATCTTTTCTTTTTTCTTTCTTTCTTACCGACCATGCGCTCCCTTTGACTCGTGCGTATGCCCTGCGGCGAACTGCATTCGTGACAGCCCTTGTAGCTATGCGATCCAAGTGCGATCCGATCTAGTTCGAGGCGCGTAGGCATAGCGCGTTTCGACCGTTTTTATGAAGTCACTACTGTATATACCTATTACCGTGCCTCAGGGTTTGTTATTCAGTTCTATTACCGATTGAAAAATACTTTTTCTGTTACGTACTAAAATTAAATAAATATATTTTTAATCAATACCGCGTTTTCAGGGCTGGCGTGTTGGGCTTGATGCTTCACTCGACCTACAACCACGAGGTCATGGAGCGCATCACCAACAAAGTCGGCGAGAACGGAAAACTGAAAGAGCCCTCCTGACGAGAGGCTTCGCGTTCATACGTGTGAATGAATACATCACTTTAACCAACTGTAAATAATGATATGTTATTAGAAAATATATGCAAATGACTGGATTACAGTGTTTTGTTTATTATTTGTAATTTGTGTTATTATCAGAATATCCCAAAGTTGTATAATTAATTATTATAAACAAACAGTATAACTGAGGCGCGTTCAGGGCCTTCGCGCGAAGTACAACTTTTCGCTCTAACCCCGTTCAATGCTTTCGAGCGTGACAACCGGGTGAAACAACCGGCCCGTTCAAGACCTTTGAGTGTCGGCGCGAGTTACAACCGAACAACCATCGAATTTGATGGTTGTAAAACGCTCTGACGTTTATGACTGAAATACTCGTACGTGATTGGATGATATTGGCGGCCATATTCTATAATGTCATCTACTAGAAAGAGAGAGAAATAAAATATCATGTGAAAAAGGGAGATAAAAGATTTCGTTGCTGCAATCCGTTCAACGCCTCTGGGCGAGTTAAAAAACAACCGGACAACTACACCCAGAGGCGCTGAACGCGCCTCAGATCACAAATCATCTCGTAATTTTTGATACTGTAAAATTGTACTGAGTGCATAGTGCAAGTTTTATGCCGGCTCCAAACATTCGTCCAACACTCCAACTGTTCGTCCAACCTTCCACGTGTAGAGAGATAGTTCGTGTATGTTGGATGGTGTTGGTTCTTGTTGGCTCGCGATCAGTCCGATGGCGGTAAATTGTACCCAGATCAAAGGAGTTTGCGAACTCGCACGAACATACCCTCCACACATCAGTGTTGTCTGTTTACTCGAGCCAGGCAGACATATCTGACACGCAGCGCTCTCGTTATAAATTAATTTGCGATTAAACTTTAGCATGACTTTTGTTTTTGGAGTTATATGAAGGCGAACCGGTGCTATGGAATCCGAAGCATCGTCGTCACTAAGATAAAATAGCCCTACACGATGCTTGCTTGCTTGCTTTCCCTACTTAACATCCACCATCTTCGTTTCCGCTTTTTGTTTGTTTTTTTTTGTTTTACGTCGGCTATACCTATACACTTGTAAAAAATAATTATATGCACTTATTAGGTATAGCGCTGTAGCACCTATCAGTTCAACGTCCTCCATAGTGAATAAGGTTGGCTAGTGGCCTATTGATGTGCGGAGAGTCTGTTTGATCGATCGTGAGTTGGACGATGTTGGAGTCAATATTGGAGTGTTGGCCGATAGTTTGGAGCCGGCATTACCGAGTATCACTCGATCACACACATTGAACGCGTAAACGCGAATTTGTATGGGATTGGGGCAGCGCCATCTAGTAGCTATTAGATGGCGCTGCCTCATTCCATATTAGCTATTAGATGGTTCTGCCCCAATACCATACAAATTCGCGTTTACGCGTTCGATTTGTGTGATCGAGTAAAACTCGATCCCATCAAAAAAATTACATGTAAAAAATTGCAAATCTCGCACCTCGGTTCTTATGTATCTACCTATTACAAGAAAAGTTTTGAGATGTAATGTAAAACCAAGTCTGTTATTTTGGTCAGTGTCCACAGAACTCGATTTCCACCGACTTGCCTATTTCAAAACGGTAGAGGTACACATTTGATAGTTTCCACATAAAGAGTAAGCCAAAATTAAAATTGTCAAGTGGATTAGGTTTGATGCTCCACCACTACCTGTACTTACCCATGGGAATATCTGTCTGACGTCCTATCAATGGTACAAAATGATGACATTTGAAGACGTACCCTGTAACCAATCGGGAACGTGCTTGGAACGTACAACAGAGGACGTCTTCCAGGCCTCTCGAAATGAAGTCGTCAGGCTGTGACATGCGTAGATCATAATGACGGCCTATTTGACGTCATCACTCATGTCGTCTCTTATTACCTTAAATTGACGTCATAATGACGCTATCTGGGACGATATAGCAGCCGAAGCCGTTTACATTAAGGTCAATCCAGAGTCAACAAAATGGCGTTAATTATCTCATTTAATCTACGCGGTATGTTAAAAGGAAAGACACCCGACACTTAATATTTAATGATGCCTAAAATATTGTTATGAATTATTCTTTATAATTTGGTAGTACAACAATGCACTTATAGTTTGAGAAATATAACTATTTTAAGTTGTTGTGTATGTCAACTCTTCACTATGTCATTTTGTTCAATAAGGAAAAAAATATCACAGGAATGTATGGATGATCTTATGAAAAGATTGTGTAGGTAAATTATTTGGCTACAGTATTAAAATAGCATTGCAAAGTTGGCATGTTATTTTTTTTATATTTTCACTTTCTTGTTCAAGTTTAAACAATACCGATTTTATGGTTGGTTTACATACATTCTCACGGCGAGATAAATAAACTAGGTTTATAGTGCTCTACTCTTCAAGGTCTTTAATTTGATACCCATATTACTGAGATTGGAAAAGAAGTTTCTCCATCATCAAAACAGCGGAGAAAACGAAGAAAAAACAAAACGTATAATACCTAATACCAACAACAATGCTGAATAAAAGTTATCTTTGTAAAGTAAGTAAGTATAATAAATAATTAATTCATGCCCCTTCTCGGTTTTTTATTGAGAAATAAATTTTGTAATAAAGGTACATGTATGCTTGTTTCTTGTATGCTTAGAGCATTTAGCTCGTAAGCTTGTATCACGTATATGTTATAGGTATTATATATTTGTAGCTTCTTCGCGACGCAATGGTGAGCTTAGTAGTTAAAAGCATGCTCAAAATGTAGTATCGAAGTTTCGTACTATTGTCGCTAGGTGGCTCTCTACCACAGAATGCTAAATTCTACAACGCGGTTAAGAAATTGTCACTGCAATGGTATATAAGCGCCGTTTGGCAAAATTCTGGTATCGCTTCTCGGCCTTTTGGCTAAGATCAAAGTGTAGTATCTGTTCTTTTCAGCTTAATATCTGAAAGTGAGGGATCACTGAGGGACCAGTATATTAAACTGATTTTTGTAAAACGACGGGATGTTCGGGGCTCGCTCCACTCCCGTCACGGGTCGGCCCGGCATTGCAGTCCCGCCGGGATCGGCCCACATAATACCCTTTGTAGCATCGAAAACTTTATTATCTCTGTCGATTTGGAGTAGAGATTAGACGTGGACGTTATCGTTTAGACGCTTTATATTATGTCACATTCGTTCAAAAATGACAAATTCTATGTAGGACACATTCTTCTTTAAATGACATATTCCGCAAAAGACAAAGGTAGTTTTCCAATTACAGAGCATAATGCGACTCAGTGGCGCACAATGCCGAATTATGCTGATGCTTAATTGGAACGTGAATTAGTTTTCAAATGCACCAGCAGAGTGCGCTAAGTTCAGTGTTGAAAAAAAGAAATATTCATAGAGTTAGCAATAACCTCATTAATGTGTAAATAATGTGGTATACATAATAATTGGTTGAAAACTATTTACGGTTATTTTAAGTAATTTGGATTTTGATTATTTCATTACCATTTTTTTGTTTTGAGTAATTTTTGTACCTTCGTCCATACTTATATTTATTTTTTAACACAGTTTGAATTAACTTTGATTATTTCAAAAAAACTACAATGAAACGAAAGCTTTAAAAATTTTTCAACAATAAATAATATTACTAACGATTATATATAAATAAAACATTTCGATCAATGCCAACTTAAAGAAAAAACACTTGTTAATTTTCTGTCACTGAGTTGGTATCGATTGCACGCATCACACGAAAACATTGCTTTTGAGAGTGCTCGATTGTGCGAAGTGTTGCTGTAGTTGGAACATTCAACGTTAAGCATTATGCCGCATAATGCGCTCTAGTGCTGTAATTGGAAAACTACCAATTTCTCGAAATGGCATTCTATTAATGACATATTCTATAATTGCCAAATTATAAATTAATTTAAAGCAGGTATTGTGATTAAATTAGAATACTTGGGATAATTTTACAAGGAAAATAATGAAAATATGTTTTTAAATAAAATGAAAATATATATCATCTTTTTCAAATAAAACAATAGTTTACTCATAATTTGCTAAATATTGTAAGTAAATAAATCTAAATATTTTCCTGATTTTTGATTTAAAGAAACAAGTTCTTACTAATCAGCCCTAAAAATCCTAAATCAGCGGCAAACTTAATTAGAAGCTGTATGTTCAACGTTAATTTGTCTTCTGTTTGTTTTAATAAGCGAGCATGTGTCTTAAGTACACTTGCGCTTCCACCCTCAAACAGCAAATTTTTCCATAACTCCTTCACCGTCCGTGCCGCCCAACTGTGGAACAGATTGCCAGTTGATATACGTGAAAGTCGAACTATCAAATCTTTCAAATCAAAAGTAAAAGACCATCTCCTTTCGAACTCCTCATAAAAGTGACTATATTTATTAGTATATATATTCTTCTTAGTTTATAGCAGTATATATTAGTTTATTATTATATCTATAGTGTAAACGTTTATAATTATAAATAGTTTTACTTCCCGCAATTTTAAACCTCTCTTACACCTGCTAGGGTTGGCTGGTAGAGATCTCTTTAAGAGATAAGCTCGCCCTTGTACTTAACTCACGTATATAAAAAATGTATAAAAATTTGTGTGCAATAAAGAATATATAATAATATTTTTAATCAAACATCTTGACTCCGATTCTTCTATTTTAACGTTGATCTCATAATTTGCTTATTATTGTTGGTTGATAAATCAAAATATTTTCCTAATTTCTGTTATATAAAGAAAAACAACTTCTTACGATATCAAAAATCCTAAATCAGCGGCAAACTAAATTAGAAGCTGTAGGTATATAGCTTTTTTCATAGTGTTCAACGTTAATTTGTCTTCTGTTTAATTGTTTTTATAATCTTGCATATTTTTTATCAAACATTTTGACTCTGTTTCTTCTATTTTTACGTTGACATTCGAATAAACTGTTTTTAATTTTTATGTCAAAATGTTTGGCTTCTTTGCGTATTTTGTGAATAAAATAGTATATATTTGGTCTTTTAGGAATGAGAACATTAATACGATGCCAACCTTCGAGACTATTCGTAGTTCGATGCCGTTGGCCAGCACAACTCAATAAACCTGGGCTCATCCGTGGGTACCACTGCTTTTGAAAGTAAGCTTTGAAACACGCCATAGAAGCTTTTTTTCGCGGGTACCTTGTAAATCAAAGACGTTAAAATTTTTGCTCTAATAATTTAATTGAATATTTAATATTTCTATTGGCTAAAAGTTACAATTATCGAATAAATCAATTCGTTAATCACCTGCAATTGTTGGCAATAATATTTGTGACACGCATACATCATAATGGACGCAACGAAAGTCAATGACATGAATTTGCAAGACTTGGCAAACATATTTGACTCAAGGATGGCTGAATTTGAGCAGGCACTTGAAAACCATGCTTCAGGATCACCTTCCGTTACCCAACTTCAGACGGTGAAAGCACTATCCTCAGAATATTTACAGTTTAAGACATTTGTCATCAAAGCATTTCAAGCTATAAAATCACAAATGGATCTTCTTAACACCGGTTTAGATAAGGTAGAAACATATTCTCGGCGTGATGCTCTCCTGTTTCATGGAATACCGGAGGAACCAAATGAGACTATTAACAGCACGATCCTGAATATAATCGGCAAGCACATGAAACTGAACACTGTTGGACCAGACAACATTGAACTTTGTCACCGGCTTGGTACAGCTAAAGATGGTCACTGCAGGCCTGTTTTGGTTCGTTTTACCACCTTGAAGCACCGATCAGCTGTTTGGAGTACCAAAACGCTCCTTAAGGGAAGTAAAATCTCAGTGTCTGAATTTCTGACCAAGTCTCGACAGCTTGTGTTTGCTGCGGCGCGTAAACATTTCGGCATGCGGAATTGTTGGACGTCTGACGGTGTTATAGTCGTAGTGTTGCCCGACAAAAGTAAGGTAAAGATCACTACTATCCAGGAACTAAAGAAGATACAGCTGGTTCATCCAACGGAATCGAAATAATGAAGTCATAATTAGACTTAAATACATATTAGGTACTGCACTTTTACTTATTCTTGCGTTGTATTTTGTTTTCTTTATCAAATTCTTGCAATAGTAGTAGTAACGTAAGACGTAAACATTGTGATTACTAGACAGACTTAGCAGTGATATCTACTTAGCTACCTGCACCCATAGTATTCTACACACAGAACACATATACCAAAGATCTCCTCAGATTCTACCAAAATTCCACAATGCATTCACATACAGACTATTAAGCTCAGACTACTATGTTTGGTAGTAGTAGATTAGATAGATTTTTTATGTTTTAACGGCCGTGGCTACATAGGTTTCAGCCGCTAATAATTTGATAACCTAACAAGCCGCATACACTAATTATGTTTAGATAACAAATATTACAGACTACAGTTAATATCGTTACAGTTTGCATTGTGTGGACAAAAGTTTGTTTGTTTTGTTTATAACTCATACAGCCATTCTGTCATTATTTTAAAATAATAATAATAATTGCTGTGTATAGTTAGGTACTGATATTTGATAAATGTCACTGTATATAAGAGTACCATTATGCTTTGTAACTGCTGTGATACCAACTCTTGCCGGTGATTTATTTGTAGAAAGCTTCCATTCTAAGTGGGCTTATTGCTAAGCTTTTGTTATTTTTCTTCCTTATTTGTTTGTTTTTTTTTTGTGTATATATATATTTATATATCATGTCAATAATTGATGATATTAATTTAACAGATAGTAGTTCTTCGTGTGATTTTGAAAGTGCCACTAGTGATTTATCTTTTACTTCAGCAACTGACTTTCCTTCACTGGATGTTGAACTGCAGTCTGTTTTCCACAGTACCAAATCATTGCTTAACCTTGTGCATATCAATGCTCAAAGTATTCCCGCCCATATGAACGATATGATCTCTTCCTTTAGTTGCAACGTAGTCGACGGAATTTTGGTTTCCGAGTCCTGGCTCAAGCCTTCATTGCCCTCCTCTACTTGTGCTCTGTACGGCTATAAACTGTTCCGTAATGACAGGATAGGTGCGGGTGGTGGCGGTGTTTGTTTCTACATTCGTGATAATATTCCATGCACAATCGTGAGTAAATCTCCAAGCGAATATACCGGTTCTCTAGAATACCTGTTTCTCGAAGTCCATATCCATCATGCGAAAATCCTGGTGGGAGTAGTTTATAGCCCAAATGACAAGGTGAATTATTTTGATGCATTTGAATCCATTCTTGAATCCTTCAGTTCCACGTATGAGCATGTGATTCTGATGGGTGACCTTAACACTTGTCTGTTAAAATCAGATAGCAGGTCTGAAAAACTTAAAACCTTAGTCTCTTCTGTAAATTTTGAACTACTTCTGCTTTCTCCCACCCATCATTCGCCTAACACTAAATCTTCGCTCTTAGATGTGCAAGATTGAAAATGCATTACAGTAAAGAAAATCTACAAGCTTACAAAACATTGCGCAATCTCTGCAACAGGCTTTGTAGGGACGTAAAACGTCGCTTTATTCATGCATCTATCGATAATATACCTACGCCACGTATTTGGAAATTTTTGAGGTCAATTGGTGTGGGGCAAAAATCTGACAGTCCCTATACACTTCCGAATTTTAACTTTCTCAATGAGTATTTCTCCAATACTTATGTTTCTATGGACGAAGCTACCAAATCATCTACAATAGATCTTCTTGCACATGATACCACACCTGACTGTGAAATATTCTCATTTCAGGTTGTCACTGAAGGGGAAGTTAAAAAAAGTGTCCTTTCCATTACTTCCAAGGCTATAGGAGATGACGGCATAGGTAGGAATATGATTGTACCTCTACTGGATGACATTGTGCCTATCATTACCCATATAATTAATTTCTCCTTAATGAACAATGTCTTTCCAAGTGCGTGGAAATCTGCACACGTCATTCCTATGCCAAAACTACCCAATCCGACTTTTTGCTCCCACTTCCGTCCTATCTCAATCCTCCCCTACCTTTCGAAAATCCTTGAAAATGCAGTGCATAAACAACTTTCCTCTTTCCTATTTAGAAATAACCTTTTAAGCCCTTATCAATCCGGTTTCCGTACTTGTCACAGTACTGTTACTGCGTTGCTGAATGTCACAGATGATATTCGCTTTGCTATGGATAATAAAATTCTCACCATTATCGTTCTGCTTGACTTTAGTAACGCATTTAATACAGTTGATTATGATATACTCCTGTCCATCCTACGCTCTATTAATGTACCACCTTCAGTTATACCTTGGTTCTCTAACTATCTTCTGGACCGCCAGCAGTGCGTTAAGTCTGATAATCTGACCTCTGATTGGTGTCAGATCACTGCTGGTGTCCCTCAAGGCGGCGTATTATCTCCATTGCTTTTTTCAATTTTTATCAATAAACTCACAAAAAAGATATCTTCTCCTTACCACCTGTATGCAGATGATTTGCAGATTTATAGACACTCCTCATTATCTGAAGTTTCATCTACTATTGAAACCATTAATAATGACCTCGTTGCAATAAAATCTTGGGCCCATTCGTTTGCACTTATGGTAAACCCAAACAAATCACAAGTTATGATTGTGGGTAGCCAGGGATTGCGCTCTAAACTTGATTTCAATCTGCTTCCGCAAGTCTGCTTTGATGGAGTGGCTTTGCCGTATCTAAACAAAAGCAAGGACCTAGGACTAATCCTTGACTGTACAATGTCTTGGACGCCTCATATCAATGAGATCAGTCGTCGCATGCATTACTCTTTTCACTCTCTTAAGCGACTACAGTATTTCTTACCATATAAAACTAAAATTATGCTTGCACAGTCCCTACTTCTCCCTATTCTCGACTACGCTGACGTATGTTATTTAGATGCAACTGAAGAATTATGGAATAAGCTGGAGCGTCTTCAAAATTTGGCTATTCGTTTTATTTTTGGTCTCAGAAAATATGATCACGTTTCTCTATATCGTCAACAGCTCAAATGGCTTCCTATCAGACTTCGCAGAGATATGCACATCCTTTCCCTTTTGTATAAAATCCTTCATTATCCCAATTTTCCTGAATATCTACGATCCCGTTTCCACCATCTACCTAGTTGTCGCCCCAAGCGAGCATGTGTCTTAAGTACACTTGCGCTTCCACCCTCAAACAGCAAATTTTTCCATAACTCCTTCACCGTCCGTGCCGCCCAACTGTGGAACAGACTGCCAGTTGATATACGTGAAAGTCGAACTATCAAATCTTTCAAATCAAAAGTAAAAGACCATCTCCTTTCGAACTCCTTATAAAAGTGACTATATTTATTAGTATATATATTCTTCTTAGTTTATAGCAGTATATATTAGTTTATTATTATATCTATAGTGTATACGTTTATAATTATAAATAGTTTTACTTCCCGCAATTTTAAACCTCTCTTACACCTGCTAGGGTTAGCTGGTAGAGATCTCTTTAAGAGATAAGCTCGCCCTTGAACATAACTCACGTATATAAAAAATGTATAAAAATTTGTGTGCAATAAAGAATATATAATAGAATGTACGAGGATGGGTCAAAAAGTTCGCGGAATGGAGGGTAAAAAGTAAGAAATAAAACACAACATTATTTTTCCTTCTCAATGTATTCCCCCTTAACTCTAATACATTTATTAGACCTATCAATTAATTTATTAATACCTTCGAAAAAAAATGATTTCTCTTTGTCGTCAAAATAGGCCGAAATTGCGCTCTTCACTTCTTCATCGCTGGAAAATTTCTTCCCTCGAAGCTCTTTTTTCATTTTTGGGAACAAATAATAATCACTTGGGGCTAAATCTGGGCTATAGGGAGGATGTTCCAAGATTTCGAAGCCCACTCTTTGAACAGCAGCCATCGCAACTTGCACCTTGTGCACGGGTGCATTGTCGTGCAAAAGGAGCGCACCTTTAGTCAATTTTCCCCGTCTTTTTTCTCTCACAGCATCTCGCAGACGTTCTAATAGTGCAGCGTAGTACTCTCCAGTGATTGAAACACCCTTTTCTTTATATAAGGAGGATTCCCTCTGAATCCCAGAAAACAGTAGCTATGAGTTTTCCAGCCGACGGAGACACTTTGAATTTCTTCGGAGGTGGTGTGCCCTTTTTGTGCCACTGCATGGAGTCTTGTTTGGACTCAGGCTCATAATGATGAACCCAAGTTTCATCTCCAGTCACAATTCGGTTCAAAACTTCATCCTTTTGTTCACCACAGAGCGCTAAAAACTCGCGACAACACTCAACTCGCCGCTGCTTCTGGTGTGGCGTGAGCATTCTCGGCACCCATCTTGCACACACCTTTGACATGCCAAGATGGTCGTGTAGGATGTTCAAAATGGTTGCAGCTGATACTCCAATCATTTCTGCAAGCTGTTTCTTCTTTAAACGAGCATCTTCCAATATGATTTTTTCAAGTTTTTCGACGTTTTCTGCCGTGGTTGCCTCGACAGGCCGCCCTGGCGTCGGATCATCTTCAATCGAATCCCTGCCTTGCTTAAACAGGTTGTGCCACTTGTAAACCATGGTTTTACCAGGGCAAGAGTCCCCGTAAACAGAAGACATCTCTTCCAAAATAGTCTGGGGAGGTTTTCCTTGTTTGGTAAGGAACTTGATGACTGCGCGAAACTCAATTTTCTCCATGTTGCAAATTTTCTTCCAGATTGACTTGTTGATTGATGTGTAGCTCAGGTAATTATGACCTTTTTTTTGAAACTTAGTATTTATACTCTTAATGAGTGTCACAACTAGTGCAGGTAGTAAAAAGTCACCTTTCCCCCCTCCATGCCCCTCATTCCGCGAACTTTTTGACCCGCCCTCGTATATCATCAATCTGATTTGAAATAATGTTCCATCCTTCAGGAATGTGTTTGGGTGGTAAAAGTGGAAGAATAGACATCATTCTTATTGTTTTCCTTTGTTCCTTAGATTGCGTTACTTGCATTGCCTTAGCTTTCTTTTTGATTGCTTTTTGGTAATGAAAATAGAAGCCTGTAATTTTTGCATCTGGATACACATCCTTAACTGCGTTCAGAATAGCTACATCGTAATCACTTTTGAATTCCAAAATATTTACATGTAAGGTATCTCTAACCAATATAAACAACCTAGTATAAGTACTTTGTGTTTTATTAGGAAGCAGTGCGTACAGAACAGGTATTATATTTGTAACGTTTTTATCGGAATTTAAGTCGAGGTGAAGAGTAAATAGCTGATAAAATGGATGAGGTGCAGATTTGAAAGTACCATGGGCGTAGTATCCCTTCTTAACCTTTCGCATAATTTGTTTCGACAATGTTGTTGAAAAAACTAGAATCTTCTCAACGTTACCATCCTCAATAACTAGAAACTTTTCACGCAGTGCTGTTGGTACAACAACATCTTCCAACTTCTCAAATACTTACTAATTTGTCTGTTTTTAATAACTTTTTTCGTGCTACATAAAGACAGTCTTTCTAATCACGAAAATTCGGAATGCGGGTTTTATTTTTTGATGTACTAGTATTAGGCCTATTTAACTCATCTTCAAACATTTTCTCAAACAAATAGGTGCGAAATTTTCACACACTTCTTTTTTGAGCTTATTCATTTTTATAAAAATTGCATTTTTCTGGTAATCAGCTTTGCATGTATGTTGTGATTTTCTTAAAATGTTTGTTTTACTTACGTCAATTACAATTGAAGCATTGCAGTCTTTTCTATTTACGCAACGCCAACACGTACTCCCATCCTTGTTACATCTTTTGTTTTTATTATAGCGAAACCCGTCGTGTATAAGAGTATCGTATCCTTTTTGATTTTTGTCAAATATCAACTCGTTTAGATTCATAATGAATAGCACAGTTAAATACGATAAACGTAATAGGAAAACATCTGAACGATAACTACAAACTGGCGATTAAAATATTAATCTACCCACATAATCTACCCAAATAATTTTGAAATAAATATCGTAATTGTCAGCGTCATCTAGTAAATGGGGTACCTAAACGATAAATTCAAACATTGAATGAGGTCCCGTAATGGTATGGCTTTTCATAATACAACATACATAGTAACATTCCTTATTGTATTACAATAAATATGTTTTTTAAATCACCAAAATCGGTCCATCCGATGTAAAGTTATAAACCAATTTGCATCAACTGATTTTATTAAATCCGCCGCTGCCTACGGACAGGCTGTGACGTCAGTCGACACTGGGATGAAAGCGTGAGTTGCGTTTCAAAAATCTGCAACTTTTTTTCTACTACACCTACGGATACAAAATTTTGCATACAGGATCTCCAATATATAAGCTATGAAATGATACTAGAATCTTTCTATATTTAATTTATTATTACACATAAAAACATACAAAATAAAAAATCGTTACTTTTCCATACAAAATTACTTTTTCCGTTTCATTGTTTGCTTATTACGAGAATATGAAGGTGATTATAAAGGAAATCATCATCATCATCATCATCACAGCTCATATACCGTCCCCCACCGAGGGGTTCGAGCCTACCCTATGTTAGGGTGATTAGGCCTTAGTCAACCACGCTGGCCCAGTGCGGATTGGTCTTGAATTGAATTTCTTCACTGATGTATGCAGGTTGCCTCACGATGTTTTCCTTCACCGTAGGTGCGTCAGACAAATGTACATATGAAATTCGAAACGAAAAACACATTGGTGCATGGCGGGTCTCGAACCCCGACCCCCCGATTGGAAGGCAAGTGCCGAGTCCACAGCGCCACCGACGCTAAAACATAAAGGAAATAATGATATAATATTGTTATTATATCACTATTATATTATATCACTAAATGACGTGATAGTTGACTAAAATACACTATAAGGGCATGGACCTACAAGAATCTTTTATTCAGGTCTGTTTATTCAGGAGACATGTTTCCCTCAAAATGTATAAAGTTAAATATAATATTACCTTAAAGTTTATCGTTGTTTGTATTCACTTTGCCCCGATGAACCAACACATCCCCATTTGCTAAACCTGAGACGTATTTGAGAAGGTCTGTAAACACCTTTTATCATCAAAACACGGCCAATAGTATGATCCAGCAAATCTTGTAGCTTTACTTTAGCACTTGTGTATGTTACTTCAATACACGAAGCAGGCAAATAGTACGTTTTTTTGTCAGATACTCGATATGTTATAATAATGACAGAAACATGACAGTTCTTTCTATAAATTTTAAATCTTAAAAATGTGTACTAGCTTTTGACATCCAAATCTTAAAAATGTCAAAAATGTGTACTAGCTTTTGGCAGATCCAAATCCCCGTAGAGGTTGGCCCTCTACGGAGCTTCATCTGCAGAGAAACTTTTCATATTGATGGTTTCATGAAATATTTTTTCTTCATCACCTTTTTCTCGTTTGTATTAGAGCTTCGCATTATGGCAACAATCGAAGCTTTTTCCAACCCGCCTTCGTCTCTCAATTCTTGCACATATGCGTTATTCGAACCTAATGCACCGCCATGTTGAATTTTTAGTTACAAAACGTTCGGCTTGTTTTGTTAACGCGATCTTGAAATTTCGACAACAGTTGTTTTTGTTTCCTTTACTTACATAATAGATTATGTTGCCTGGAAGATATTGCTTATTAGCAATAGCTTTCCGCTCATAACTTCGCCCGCGTTATTTTTATTTTCCCGTGGGAATTTTATATTTTTCCGTAGGAATATTACCCTATGCCCTTCCCCTGGTCTCGAATTATCCCTATACCAACTTACATCACAATCGGTTCAGTACTTTCGAAGCCTATTCAATACAAACAAACAATCAAATCTTTCCTCTTTATAATATTACTAGCTTTCCGCTCGCGACTTCGTCCGCGTTATTTTTGTTGTCCCGTGGGAATTTCATATTTTCCCGTAGGAAAATTACCCTATGTCCTTCCCCTGGTCTCGAACTATTCCTATACCAACTTTCATCCAAATCGGTTCAGTAGTTTCGAAACCTATTTAATACAAACAAACAAACGACTAAATCTTTCCTCTTTATAATATTAGTATAGATTAGTATATTAGTATTAGTATAGATAAGGCCGCCAGTGCTGAATATCAGTGTAGTTTTTGAAAAATTTCTGTTTCTATATCTTTGTATGCTTTGTGTGCAATAAATCATTTATTATTATTATTATTCTTTTAAGTAAGGTTGAATGTTTTCTTATTTAGTGCTACAATCAATGAAAAAAAAACTCTTTGCGGCAGGCAGGGAGACTTGTATCCTACCTACAGTAAACGAGTAGAGAGACTAACCGTTGTATGAGTCCATGCAATATTAGACCGTATAATGATATAGTGAATCTATTTGTGTTCTGACGTTATTCTGGCTTTAACAGTGCACAATGTGGCCAGTTCTCTTTACTTGCACCTAACCTACGGCTTCATCGCCATAAGCTGCACGCCCAGATTGAAAAATGGAAACATTCTTTGTGACGGTAACATTCATAGATAGGTTTACATACATGCATAAAATCACGCTTATAATCCCAAAAGGGGTCTAGCAGAGCTGTAAGTAACATTCTGTTAAAACTAGGTTTTACACTCAAAGCCACATCTGGCAGTATGGGCCATACAGTACTCCAGCCTGTCGCCTACACAAAACGAGCACCAAAGCCAAATATTATCAATTTTTCAGTAAACAAATCAACTAAAACCAACGACCAGGGCCCTAATTCCGCTAATCTTAACGTCGTTGTCGCGTCGTGATAGCGTTTCAATAACACTGCTTTTGTCGCTTTTATGCGCATTTTCTGCTACAATTTATTTGTGATACAATTTCTTGATAAGTCAATAGTTACAAATGTTTTAGTTAGTATTCGGTTAACCAACAATAACTGTCTCAAAAAGCGATGCTATTGAAGCGTTATTGACACGCCACAAATGCATTAACGCTAGCAGATATAAAAACTATTGTTGTAATGTCACTATAACGATAGCGAGTGTTCGCTTTTAGGCGGTACGGCCGCGGGTACGGATAGGATAGGAACAAAAGAAAATGTTAGATAAAAATAAGAATCTTTGTGAAATGAAAATCTAAATCTCGTGCGTTCGATGCATTAACGAGCAGCAGAATTTTCATTTCACAAAGATTCTTATTTTTATCTAACATTTTCTTTTGTTGAAACCTTGCCTTGACAATTACGGACGCAACAAAAATTCAGCAATGATAAATGATTTTTATTTATATAGATCGTTTAATGAGTATTTTTCAAAAACCAAGAGTAGTTTTTATTTTTAAATAATAGTAATTATTTTCATAGATATCAATTCAATGTTTGAATTTATCGTTTAGGTACCCCATTTACTAGATGACGCTGACAATTACGATATTTATTTCAAAATTATTTGGGTAGATTATGTGGGTAGATTAATATTTTAATCGCCAGTTTGTAGTTATCGTTCAGATGTTTTCCTATTACGTTTATCGTATTTAACTGTGCTATTCATTATGAATCTAAACGAGTTGATATTTGACAAAAATCAAAAAGGATACGATACTCTTATACACGACGGGTTTCGCTATAATAAAAACAAAAGATGTAACAAGGATGGGAGTACGTGTTAGCGTTGCGTAAATAAAAAAGACTGCAATGCTTCAATTGTAATTGACGTAAGTAAAACAAACATTTTAAGAAAATCACAACATACATGCAAAGCTGATTACCAGAAAAATGCAATTTTTATAAAAATGAATAAGCTCAAAAAAGAAGTGTGTGAAAATTTCGCACCTATTTGTTTGAGAAAATGTTTGAAGATGAGTTAAATAGGCCTAATACTAGTACATCAAAAAATAAAACCCGCATTCCGAATTTTCGTGATTAGAAAGACTGTCTTTATGTAGCACGAAAAAAGTTATTAAAAACAGACAAATTAGTAAGTATTTGAGAAGTTGGAAGATGTTGTTGTACCAACAGCACTGCGTGAAAAGTTTCTAGTTATTGAGGATGGTAACGTTGAGAAGATTCTAGTTTTTTCAACAACATTGTCGAAACAAATTATGCGAAAGGTTAAGAAGGGATACTACGCCCATGGTACTTTCAAATCTGCACCTCATCCATTTTATCAGCTATTTACTCTTCACCTCGACTTAAATTCCGATAAAAACGTTACAAATATAATACCTGTTCTGTACGCACTGCTTCCTAATAAAACACAAAGTACTTATACTAGGTTGTTTATATTGGTTAGAGATACCTTACATGTAAATATTTTGGAATTCAAAAGTGATTACGATGTAGCTATTCTGAACGCAGTTAAGGATGTGTATCCAGATGCAAAAATTACAGGCTTCTATTTTCATTAACAAAAAGCAATCAAAAAGAAAGCTAAGGCAATGCAAGTAACGCAATCTAAGGAACAAAGGAAAACAATAAGAATGATGTCTATTCTTCCACTTTTACCACCCAAACACATTCCTGAAGGATGGAACATTATTTCAAATCAGATTGATGATATACGAGGGCGGGTCAAAAAGTTCGCGGAATGAGGGGCATGGAGGGGGGAAAGGTGACTTTTTACTACCTGCACTAGTTGTGACACTCATTAAGAGTGAATTCGCTAGGTTCAAAAAAATGGGTTTTGGTAAAGATGGAGCGGTATAACGGGATAAATAAGTTTTGGAAAAAAAAACTCACCGATGCAGCGCCGCGATTGTACAAGACTAAAGCTCTGGCACCTTCGCTTGTGAAATCCTGCTTCCAAATCTTCTTGAGTGGCCACTCTTGCACAAGACTCAATTCCAATATATTAGTATGAAACTATTCGACGCAGTTATTACTTTATTTCACATTTATAATTTTAACCAGCTATAGTTGTCGATCGTACGGGTGCAGTTCAAACACTGGTGCGTCATGCGCTTGCACATAATCGGGAGCCAATTAGGTAAAAGGAGGGAAAGGGACAGGAACATATCTAATAGCGCGAATATTTGAATTCGTTATTCAATCGTGTTGAATGTTACTTTGATTGGCCTTATATAAGTATGTATGTGGCCCAAACATGCCCCCCGGCTTGAGAGAACCCCGTTCTGTCAAACTATACAACTTTGATTTATATACTTAATACAAATTAACTATAAGTAAGTGGGCAATATATTTAATTTACTATTATTTATATTAATACTATAACATTTAAAGAAACATTTTTTTTTACTTAATTATTTACTAAATAAACAAAGTGGACTGTATATTTACTGCATAGGTAATGGGTACAGCTTAACTACAGGTCTACGATATACACCAGACCTTGTACGCACATTGACAACCCTCACAACTCCATCATTGCCGGGAAATACTTTCTCGATAACACCTAAAGGCCAGTGCAATGGAGAACAATTTTCTGCGTGCAATAAAACAACCATGCCTTCCTTGATTTGCGTAGTGTCTTTTAACCATTTAGTACGGCCCTGTAGTGTGTTCAAATACTCTAGTCTCCAACGGCTCCAAAATGAATGAAGTAGATCATCCAGAGTGCGTTTCCTATTTACTAAAGTTACGTCTTTATTGATGTCTTCTAAAGGGAATGATTTTAATGGAGTTAAATTTAAGAAATGAGCTGGAGTTAAAGCCAACGGCTCAGATGGATCCGAACTTAAAACCGTCAAAGGTCGCGTGTTTAATACGGATTCGATCTGCGCCAAAAAGGTAGTCATTTCTTCTACAGTAAGCAACTTGTTCCCAACTACCCTTTGCAAATGCATTTTCACGCTCTTAACATTAGCCTCCCATATTCCTCCAAAATGGGGAGAAGCGGGTGGATTGAGCTTCCATTCAATGAGATTATTAACCAATTCTGATGTCAACTTTTCTTTATACTCTTGGGAGGATAACATTTTATTTAATTCACATAAGTAGGATTTAGCACCGACAAAATTTGTACCGCAGTCCGTATAAAGATATTTGATAGGCCCTCGGCGAGACAAAAATCGCTTAAAGGAATTTAAAAAAGACTCTGTACTTAGATCGTTTGAAAGCTCAATATGAACCGCTTTAGTCACAAAACAAATAAAAAGACAAATATATGCCTTTTGGCTGCGTACGCCTCGTCTGCGATAAGGAATAACTAATAAGGGCCCCGCGTAGTCTATTCCCGTATGGTAAAAAGCCTTCGCTTCTTTGACACGGCACGCAGGTAAATCTGCCATTACAGGACATTCATTTTTAGGCTTAACCTTAAAACAAACATTACACAGTTGCACTCTTTTGCGTACAATATTTCGTGCAGACAATATCCAATATTTCTGGCGTATAATCGACATCAATAATTGCGGACCTGCATGTAAAAATTTACGGTGATAATAATCAATTATTAAATTAACTATATGGTCTTTTGGTGGAAGTAGAATAGGATGTTGACTATCATACTGTAAGTCAGAGTTACTCAAGCGACCACCTACTCGAAATATGTCGTTTCTTATAAATGCCTTTAATTTGCGGAAGGCGGGTGTTAAAATTTGATTTGAATGAGCTTTCGAAAATTCTTCGCCAAAATAATGAGCCTGCAATTGTTTAATAATGAATTGTTCAGCTATCTCAAGATGCGATAACTCAAATTTTCTTGGCAATTTTTTAATAAATCTTAATATATAAATTACTATTCTAAGTAATTTTGGCTAAGAAGAAATTCTCAATGCCAGTGAACACAAAATAGGAAGCTCAATTTTTTTACTTGTAAGCAAAACAGATGATTTACATTCCGGGATATCAATATCCTGAGTGAAGTCATACTTATGAACGGGCCATTCGGATATGGGATCCTGAACAAATTTAGGCCCAGAGAACCAAAGTGGAGGTGAAATTAATTGAGCTGGAGTCAATCCACGAGACAGACAGTCTGCCGGGTTCTCTTTACCGGCAATAAAATTAAAATGAGTAGGGTGCAATAAATCTTGAATTTTGGCAACCCTATTAGCGACGAAAGTTTGCCATTTCGAGCATGGTCCGTTAATCCATGCGAGCGCTACAGTACTGTCAGTGAACGCATAAACATTGTTGATTTGAGTACGCTTTGAGTATGTGTCAATTACTAATCTCATTAATTTTGCCAAAATTAAATTGCCGCATAATTCAAGTCGTGCTAGTGACACGCTGCGTACGGGAGCTACTCTCGACTTGGCGCAAATCAAACTAATATTATATGTATTCGTATTGGGAAAATAAACATGTAGATAAACAACCCCCCCATAGGCCTTTTCGGAAGCATCCGCGAAGCCTAATATTGTCACCATGCATTGAGAATCATAGCCAAAATATCGCGGTATTTTTATTGATTCCAACAATGGTAATTCCAACTCAATTTGTCGCCAAAGTGTAATAATAGATTGAGGTGGTGTCTCGTCCCAGTCGATATTTTTAGTCCATAATGACTGAATAATTAATTTTGCCATCAAGGTAACAGGAGCTACAAATCCCATGAGGTCCCATAAGCGAGCAATGGTGGACAAAATATTGCGCTTGGTACATTCACAACTGCGTACATTTACACTAAAACTAAATACATCCTCGGCAGGTAACCAGCGGAGCCCTAATATTTTTAAACAGTCTCCAGGGCTGAGCTCAACCTCTGTCGACACGCGAGCGGATTCCGGAATACCTGACATTACCTCGAATGAATTGCTTGAAAATTTCACTAATTCGAACCCCCCACTTTTAAACAATTCAATTAACTGTTGCGACAGTTCTATTCCCTCTGCAGGAGTAGCACAGGACGTTACTAAATCGTCCATGTACAGGTCTCGCTCGGCTACCGTAGCGGCGGCCGAGAATCTTGAACCTTCGTCTGCTACTAGCTGTCTGACCGTTCGGAGGGCAAGGTACGGACTACAGCATAAGCCAAATGGTACTCTTGTCACTTTATAAAGTTTGAGCGGTTGGTCACTATTCTCGCGATATAAAACCATTTGGAACTTCCTATCCTCATCCTTTACTAAAACTTGTAAATACATCTGACGTATGTCGGCACTAATTGCAACTTTATTTAATCGAAAATTCAATATTATTTTAAATAAATCATTTTGTAGATTTGGCCCTACATGTAACAAATCGTTAAGTGACGATCCGGAGGAAGTCTTCATGCTTGCATCGAGCACTACGCGTAATTTAGTTGTTGTCTTATCAGGTCGTATGACAGCGTGATGCGGAATAACATAATGTGGTCGCATTTCTGAATCTCGACTACTAGCAACAGGTATTACGTACCCTTTGGCCAAATATTCTTTAAACACTTTATGATATTCGTCATAAATTTCACTATTTGAAGAAAGTTTGCGTTCTAAAGAGAGATACCGGCGAATAGATGATTGTAATGAATCACCCAGATCACTCGGATCACGTTTGAACGGTAAGGATACGATATAACGACCGTTGCAATCGCGCAATGTCGTATCAGAATAAAAGTCTTCACATTCCTGCTCTTCGGAGGTACGAGTGTTCGCCGTTGGTACCTCCTCTAGTTCAAAAAAACGACTGACAGCATTTTCGCACAGACTATTATCCTCGAGGAGGCAACATGTATACACATCACTGCTTGGAATTGACACAGGCGCCTGACCGTAAACAATATAGCCAAACACAGTCTCGACAACCACGGGTTCATTTACCTCGCGAGCTATAATATTAGGCCTTATAATACGGGCGAAAAATTCAGAGCCTACTAATATATCTATATCACCGGGCTCCGAATAAGTATAATCTGCTAAGGAAATATAGTGTAAATAATCTAAGCGTTCTGAGTCTATTTTTACTGATGGTAAGTCATTAGTGATGCGGTGTGTTATTAAAGGGTTTATATTGAAACACACGGACTCATCAAATCGAGATCGTAATGTAATACGAGTACACCCCACAATAGGATTAGTAATATCGCCTACTCCACAAACGTATTTTGTTGTAGAAGGCAATACTTGTAAATTTAATTTTTTACAACATTTAGTCGTTATCAAATCTCGTTGCGATGCACTATCTACTAAGATGCGCACGGTGTGTACATTTCCGGTCTTATCTACAACATGACATTGCGCGGTGCCGAGAAGAACGGTGTGAGTCATTGAAGACGCGGGAGTAATGTTGGCACTACCGGAGGCGTCCGACGGTCGCATGGATGTAGTACATAGCGACGCGGCCGGCACCGGCGGGTTGCACTGTATATTCATACTTGGCGCATCCGGTAACGTCTCAGTGGGATTCACCTTATCGCTAGTAATAATATTCGTGCAAGAATTAGAAGTATTGGAAAAATGAAGCATTGTATGATGACTACGCTGGCATATGGTACACGATGATTTTGAATTACATTGACGAACTGTGTGGTCTTTACTGAGACAATTAACACAGCTCTTATTTATTTTAATAAAATTAAAACGTTCTGTGGGCGAAAGTGCAACAAATTTCTTACACGAGCGCAACTGAAAATGATCAGTACTACCACAGCATAAGCACTTAATTTGCTCATTAATAACAAAGGTCTTATTGGACTTATTAGTATTAGAACGTGAGACAACATTACTCGATATGTTATGTTTAGTCACTTGCTTGAAAGACATTGGTTTCGTATTCGTACCTGCGATGTTATTGGCGCGTTGTAAAACATGCGATTGATTACGAACAAATTCTATGAACTGCGTACAAGTGGGTAGGTTAGTCGAACTACCGCAATTCATTTCAAACGATTTCACGATATTCAAACCTGCCTTCTTAGATCCAATGTGTATAAAAATAAAATCTTCGAGACTATTCAGTTTTAACTGTTTCAATGAACTTATTAAGGAGGAAAATTGATCAATAAAACAATCTAAACTGTTTGAGCAGTTTTCGTTTACTGCAGGTAGATTAAGCAATTTGTCAAGATAAGAAGTAGCTAAAACACGCTTATCATTGTACTTGTCTAAAAGAGTTTGCCAAAGCACAGAATAGTTCTCTGCGGTAGGTATAAAACCATGACAAATAGTTAACGCCTTGCCCGTTAATTTGCCCATTAGGTATTGAATTTTCTCACTTTCGCTGATGTCTTTATTGTCATGAATCACATTTTTAAATGTTTCATAAAATATAGGCCAATTTTCAAGTTCGCCGTTGAACGACATTAATTCTAGTCTCGGCAATTTTGGAACTTGCTTATGGGACTGTATTTTTGTCTTATCCAAATTTTGCGCCGATGACAACTGCGAGTATTTGAACTTAATTCGAGAATAAAGGTCTTCGAAGGCTAACATAGAATCATAATCTAGATCCTCTGCGCCATCCCGTGCGATCAACAAGTCATTGCGCTCATCTAATGTGCGTACAAAGTCCGATCGAATTATATCAATCGTACTCGCGTTAGACAAAAATGTGTCTATTTGAGATGCGGTATCTAACTTTGCTATACTATCGTAAATAGATTGCGCACGTGAAAAGTAGGCATTAAGTTTACTTTGTAACCTACGTAAATTACGTTCGAAAACTTGGTCTTGCGATTTAGAAGTAGCCATAGTACACTTTGTTTATATAATAATTACAAAGTTACAAAATGTGAACAATGTGAGTGCAAATTTAATATAACAGTCACCACCTATTCAAATTTACGCAATGGCGGCACTGTCCTAAAATTGACGATACCTACTTGAAGTTATTTTCCAATCTAATCCACGGCCGAAGTGAACAAAACGAATTCGCTAGGTTCAAAAAAATGGGTTTTGGTAAAGATGGAGCGGTATAACGGGATAAATAAGTTTTGGAAAAAAAAACTCACCGATGCAGCGCCGCGATTGTACAAGACTAAAGCTCTGGCACCTTCGCTTGTGAAATCCTGCTTCCAAATCTTCTTGAGTGGCCACTCTTGCACAAGACTCAATTCCAATATATTAGTATGAAACTATTCGACGCAGTTATTACTTTATTTCACATTTATAATTTTAACCAGCTATAGTTGTCGATCGTACGGGTGCAGTTCAAACACTGGTGCGTCATGCGCTTGCACATAATCGGGAGCCAATTAGGTAAAAGGAGGGAAAGGGACAGGAACATATCTAATAGCGCGAATATTTGAATTCGTTATTCAATCGTGTTGAATGTTACTTTGATTGGCCTTATATAAGTATGTATGTGGCCCAAACAAAGAGTATAAATACTAAGTTTCAAAAAAAAGGTCATAATTACCTGAGCTACACATCAATCAACAAGTCAATCTGGAAGAAAATTTGCAACATGGAGAAAATTGAGTTTCGCGCAGTCATCAAGTTCCTTACCAAACAAGGAAAACCTCCCCAGACTATTTTGGAAGAGATGTCTTCTGTTTACGGGGACTCTTGCCCTGGTAAAACCATGGTTTACAAGTGGCACAACCTGTTTAAGCAAGGCAGGGATTCGATTGAAGATGATCCGACGCCAGGGCGGCCTGTCGAGGCAACCACGGCAGAAAACGTCGAAAAACTTGAAAAAATCATATTGGAAGATGCTCGTTTAAAGAAGAAACAGCTTGCAGAAATGATTGGAGTATCAGCTGCAACCATTTTGAACATCCTACACGACCATCTTGGCATGTCAAAGGTGTGTGCAAGATGGGTGCCGAGAATGCTCACGCCACACCAGAAGCAGCGGCGAGTTGAGTGTTGTCGCGAGTTTTTAGCGCTCTGTGGTGAACAAAAGGATGAAGTTTTGAACCGAATTGTGACTGGAGATGAAACTTGGGTTCATCATTATGAGCCTGAGTCCAAACAAGACTCCATGCAGTGGCACAAAAAGGGCACACCACCTCCGAAGAAATTCAAAGTGTCTCCGTCGGCTGGAAAACTCATAGCTACTGTTTTCTGGGATTCAGAGGGAATCCTCCTTATATAAAGAAAAGGGTGTTTCAATCACTGGAGAGTACTACGCTGCACTATTAGAACGTCTGCGAGATGCTGTGAGAGAAAAAAGACGGGGAAAATTGACTAAAGGTGCGCTCCTTTTGCACGACAATGCACCCGTGCACAAGGTGCAAGTTGCGATGGCTGCTGTTCAAAGAGTGGGCTTCGAAATCTTGGAACATCCTCCCTATAGCCCAGATTTAGCCCCAAGTGATTATTATTTGTTCCCAAAAATGAAAAAAGAGCTTCGAGGGAAGAAATTTTCCAGCGATGAAGAAGTGAAGAGCGCAATTTCGGCCTATTTTGACGACAAAGAGAAATCATTTTTTTTCGAAGGTATTAATAAATTAATTGATAGGTCTAATAAATGTATTAGAGTTAAGGGGGAATACATTGAATACATTGAAAATAATGTTGTGTTTTATTTCTTACTTTTTACCCTCCATTCCGCGAACTTTTTGACCCATCCTCGTACATTCTATGGCGTGTTTCAAAGCTTACTTTCAAAAGCAGTGGTACCCACGGATGAGCCCAGGTTTATTGAGTTGTGCTGGCCAACGGCATCGAACTACGAATAGTCTCGAAGGTTGGCATCGTATTAATGTTCTCATTCCTAAAAGACCAAATATATACTATTTTATTCACAAAATACGCAAAGAAGCTAAACATTTTGACATAAAAATTAAAAACAGTTTATTCGAATGTCAACGTAAAAATAGAAGAAACAGAGTCAAAATGTTTGATAAAAAATATGCAAGATTATTAAAACAATTAAACAGAAGACAAATTAACGTTGAACACTATGAAAAAAGCTATATACCTACAGCTTCTAATTTAGTTTGCCGCTGATTTAAGATTTTTGATATCGTAAGAAGTTGTTTTTCTTTATATAACAGAAATTAGGAAAATATTTTGATTTATCAACCAACAATAATAAGCAAATTATGAGATCAACGTAAAAATAGAAGAATCGGAGTCAAGATGTTTGATTAAAAATATGCAAGATTATTAAAACAAACAGAAGACAAATTAACGTTGAACATACTTACAGCTTCTAATTAAGTTTGCCGCTGATTTAGGATTTTTAGGGCTGATTAGTAAGAACTTGTTTCTTTAAATCAAAAATCAGGAAAATATTTAGATTTATTTACTTACAATATTTAGCAAATTATAAGTAAACTATTGTTTTATTTGAAAAAGATGATATATATTTTCATTTTATTTAAAAACATATTTTCATTATTTTCCTTGTAAAATTATCCCAAGTATTCTAATTTAATCACAATACCTGCTTTAAATTAATTTATAATTTGGCAATTATAGAATATGTCATTAATAGAATGCCATTTCGAGAATTTGTCTTTTGCGGAATATGTCATTTAAAGAATTTGGCAATTACAGAATGTGTCCTACATAGAATTTGTCATTTTTGAACGAATGTGACATATAATTAAAGCGTCTAAACCATAACGTCCATGGGGGTGATTCTGAAGCGACCACCTAAAACTATAACTAAATAAAATTAGAGATAGAAATGTCAATCACCGTTTGGTATTCAGAACTCACAAGTTAACTCTAAAATTAAGAGTGACGTTACTAAACTACTCAATTTAGTGTTAGGTGTTATTTTCGTATTCTGACATGCCTTCTAAATGTAAATTTTTCTATAATTTTAAATATGTCAAACTAATTTTAGGAGGTGAACTTTTAGGTGCCGTCTAAATTTATCTTGTTACTTTTTAACGATTTTCTAATATTACCGAAATCAATTTTTTTTGTGCAACTTGCCAAATGGATGATGAATATTGGTTGTTATGGCATTTATAAGGAAAGGCTTTTATAGCATCAATTGCCAAGTCGTGAGTTGTAATTTGTTTGTTCCCAAGTAGTCTAATAGTACTGACATTTAGATGATAGGTAGGTTATGTATGTATGTATTTACTCTTACAACAGAAATTAATATTCTATCTGCAGATAGAAGTATGCCTATCTAAAATTTGTTGCCTAGCAATTACTATTATTTGTCAATAAATAACAGCGGTTATTATGAAAAGAAAACAAAAATTACTAATGACACAAAATACGCAATTTTAAAATTCAGAGGAAGTCACGAAGTACCTATCTATACAACAACAGACTACCACGTAATTTTTTTTATTTCATGGCATAGGCGCGAAGCCATCACAATCGCAGAATAAATGTCGAATAATTTTTGTTTTGTGATAAAATGAATGATAAATTTCTTTTCTGTTATTTACAAATACCAAATTAGATCAAATCTTAAATTAATAATTTCTGATATGTAGTAAAATTAGTAGAATATAGCTGTTTTAATGTTTCTAAATTATCCCTTTTTCTACAGGACTAGGTGTATTTATAATCTGTGTATTCAATTTAAGAAATTGTCAAATACAGTTTAAATTAAGAGAGTCCGGCGTTTCAGAATACGAATTACCTAAAACTAATTTAAAATTATATGTTTAATTTTAGTTTTAGTGCAGGTAACTTCAGAATTACCCCCCATGTCTAATATCTACTCCAAATCGACAGAGATAATAAAGTTTTCGATGCTACACAGGGTATTATGTGGGCCGATCCCGGCGGCACTGCAATGCCGGGCCGACCCGTGACGGGAGTGGAGCGAGCCCCGAACATCCCGTCGTTTTACAAAAATCAGTTTAATATACTGGTCCCTCAGTGATCCCTCACTTTCAGATATTAAGCTGAAAAGAACAGATACTACACTTTGATCTTAGCCAAAAGGCCGAGAAGCGATACCAGAATTTTGCCAAACGGCGCTTATATACCATTGCAGTGACAATTTCTTAACCGCGTTGTAGAATTTAGCATTCTGTGGTAGAGAGCCACCTAGCGACAATAGTACGAAACTTCGATACTACATTTTGAGCATGCTTTTAACTACTAAGCTCACCATTGCGTCGCGAAGAAGCTACAAATATATAATACCTATAACATATACGTGATACAAGCTTACGAGCTAAATGCTCTAAGCATACAAGAAACAAGCATACATGTACCTTTATTACAAAATTTATTTCTCAATAAAAAACCGAGAAGGGGCATGAATTAATTATTTATTATACTTACTTACTTTACAAAGATAACTTTTATTCAGCATTGTTGTTGGTATTAGGTATTATACGTTTTGTTTTTTCTTCGTTTTCTCCGCTGTTTTGATGATGGAGAAACTTCTTTTCCAATCTCAGTAATATGGGTATCAAATTAAAGACCTTGAAGAGTAGAGCACTATAAACCTAGTTTATTTATCTCGCCGTGAGAAAGTATGTAAACATTAATAAAAAGTATATTTTTGTCGTTATAATCTTCTTCTTCTTATACAGGATGTCTCAGAAACAATGGATAAACCTTTAACTGTTGATAGGTTTCGTCGAGACCTCTCTAATCTCAAATTTTGACTTTAGTAAAAATATCTCGGTTTTCAAGATATTTGATAGTTTATGATTTTTTTTAAAAATGCCACTTTTGGTTGGTTTTTAATGTGCCATTTTTACAAATACGGACTTTTTCTGATTCAGTTTTTTTTAGCTTCTAACGGAATAGTTCAGCTATCAATAACAGTGGTTAAAATTGAGCTAGCTAATCACGAAGTGCTTGGAAAAAACAATGTTCCAAAAAAAATTAAACAAGAAATTATTTTTCTTCGTGTTTGGTCAGCTACCATGTAAAAAAAATGTATGACGCTCATCGTGCCCATTATCTTAAAAAATGCTTAGTTATTCTAGTTTCAAAAAAGGTATGATAACCTATGCTTAATGTATCTCTTAAATTTTATTACTGCTTGAATAGCAAATGGTATGAAATTTTAAAAAGATTTTTTTCGGAATAGTTATTAATTCTTAGTTTGAATAAAGAATTTGAAATAAAACAACATGAAATTTTAATTTTTTATTAAATTTACAATAAATGTTCGAATTGGCGTCCTTGCGCTCTGATACACGCCCTACATCTTTTTATAAAAGAAAGTTTGATGCGGCGCGCGTAACCAGACGTTTTTATGTGTGCAGCTGCATTTTGTATGCGAGTACGCAACTCTGTTATTGAGGATACTGGCCTCGCGTAGACAAGGTCTTTCAGACATCCCCAATAAAAAAAATCCAAGGGATTTAGATCCGGCGATCTGGGCGGCCATAAAATAGGGCCGAGCCGGCCTATCCACCTTTGTGGGAAGTGTTGATTTAAATAATTTCTTACTACTATTGCGTAGTGAGCTGGGCACCCATCATTTTGAAGCCACATTCTCCGCCTCACTTCTAAATTGACATCTTCTAGCATGCCGGGTAAATTATTTTGTAAAAAATTAAGGTAAATTTCACTATTCAGTGTAGTTGGAAGTTCATATGGCCCGATCACCTGTCCGTCAGTAATCCCAGTCCACAAGTTATCTTTAAATTGAACTTGGGACCGATCTTCCCTCATCAAATGTGGGTTTTCAACTTGCCAGCTATGTAGATTGTTGATGTTGAAATATCCATCTCTCCGGAATGAGGATTCATCCGTCCATAAAATTTTATTGAAAAATTGCGGGTCCTCCCTTATTTTATTTAACATGATTCTGCAGAATGCAATCCTGCGCGGATAGTCAGCAGGCTGTAGAGTTTGGACCCTTTGAATATGGAAAGGGTGCAAAAGGTATTTTTTCAATATGCGAAGCACTTTGCTTCTATTAATGCCGGTTCGACGTGCAATTCCACGCACAGAACGTGTTGAATCTTCTTCTATTTCGTCGAGGACTACTACTTCTTCATCGTCGTTTCTTTCTGGTCTTCCTGGCCCTGCACCACCAATGCCTCTTCCTGGAAGCCTCCCTTCGCAGTACGAATTATGTACCCGAGCAAAAACTCGATAGTCCGGGTGACGTGCGTTGGGGTACCTAATACAAAAATGACGTTATTAAATTTACTAATTCATTTAATTTTAAAATCTAATTAAACACGGCGTGTGACTATTTTTAGAAGGATGACATAATGTAAGACCCATCCTGATACGTTTAACTAAAGTTGCAATAAATGTGTGTCATTTAAAAAAAAATAAGATTGATTGAATTAAAGAGAAAATAAATAATCTTACCTCTCTGCGTACAGACGAGCAGCAGCGTTAGCGTTTCCTCGACATTCGCCATAAACGAAATGCATGTTTGCATATTCGCGCGACGTGTACTGATGTCTAGGCATGTTCAGTGTTATGTATTGGTTGTCAGTTAGGTTTCACAGCACAAACAATATCCAAATCGTAAAGCTAGCCTAGTCCATATGATCACCAGTTGTCAATAGGTTTCACAGCACAAACAATATCCGAATCGCAAAGCTAGTCAAGTCCAAAATCACAGCAAAATGTCGTTTAAAATCATCGAAGCTCTATCAAATCTCTCGAATACAGAAAACACGCGTGGGTCACAACCGGAGTTCAGAAGGACACTAACAATCGTAACAAAGAACCCAATGATGAGACGCAGGTAAAAAAAGTCCTTCCAGGAAATTCGATAGCAGGTAAGGTTGCAAATGCTTATGACTCATGTGCTGTTAATGATAAGGCTCCTTTTTGATTGCGCATAGTGGATGAGACATGTGGCAGGCAGGGGCCACAAAAAAAATACGTTTCTCAAGTCTGTGACTCGCAAACGAATGTTTACAAATAAGCTTTAAGTGCTTATTAGTGGAAAAAAAACCTTTTTTTTCAAATTTTCATTTTATTTGCTATTCAACCAGTCAGAAAGTCAAGAAAGCATAAACTTAATACTGGAAAACTAAATTAACCGAATAAAATTAATCCGAAAAATAATTAATCCGACAAACAATCTTTTTAAAATTTTCATACCATTTGCTATTCAAGCAGTAATAAAAGTTCAGAGATACATTAAGCATAAGTTTATCATACCTTTTTTGAAACTAGAATAACTAAGCATTTTTTTAAGATAATGGGCAGGATGAGCGTCATACATTTTTTTACATGGTAGCAGACCAAACACGAAGAAAAATAATTTCTTGTTTAATTTTTTTTGGAACATTGTTTTTCCAAGCACTTCGTGATTAGCTAGCTCAATTTTAACCACTGTTATTGATAGCTGAACTATTCCGTTAGAAGCTAAAAAAAACTGAATCAGAAAAGTCCATATTTGTAAAAATGGCACATTAAAAACCAACCAAAAGTGGCATTTTTAAAAAAAATCATAAACTATCAAATATCTTGAAAACCGAGATATTTTTACTAAAGTCAAAATTTGAGATTAGAGAGGTCTCGACGAAACCTATCAACAGTTAAAGGTTTATCCATTGTTTCTGAGACACCCTGTATATAAAAATGAAACGCTGTGTGTTTGTCTCGCAAAAACTCTGAAACGGCTCGACAGATTTTCACGAAATGTTCTGGGTGTATTTGAATAGGTTCAAGGAAGGTTTAAACGTAAAGTTGGACCCGGTAGGTGGCGCTGGAATCGGACAGGACAACGTCTGCTGGGCCCACTAGTACCTAATAAAGATGGCACTTGGGTTCACCCAGCTGGACGGGTGGGTTCATTTTCAGTTGAGATGTTTTTATTGACGAATTTTATTGACTATAATTCATTATATCCATAAATTTGTCGATCTTTTCCGCAATTTTAAAAACTGAATAACTTTAATAGTATTGCTCTAAAATTTTTTTTTGTTCCATATTTATAATAAAGACTCTTTCCTCAATTTTCCATTAAAATCTCTGTGATTATTATTTTTTAGTGGTGTATTATGAACCCAGAATTTTTGTAGCGTTTTTAAACTCATATTCTTGCATTCAGACACAAGACACAAGAATATAGTTTATAAATACTTAAGTAATTATTTTCAAAAATCTTTTATCATGGTCATCCGCAGCAGAGTCGTTCTTACAGAAAGTAATACCTATGTATGTTGGTCGTACCTATTGTTTGTTTACTAACGGAGTGAGACATTTATCTAAGATATTTGAAAAAGTCATGTATAATAGGTTAATAGTCTTTCTAGAAAAAAATAATATCTTGGTTGAAGAACAAAATGGTTTTCGTAAACAAAAAAGTACATCGTTGGCTTCCTTTAAATTAATAAAATATATAACCGACTGTATCGACGATAAGATTCCTGTGACTGCTATATTTATGGATATGAGCAAGGCGTTCGATTTAGTTTGTCACAAACGACTAATGGCAAAATTATATAGATATGGAATCAGGGGTCCAGCATACGACTGGATCAAATCATATTTATATCATAGGAAACAAAGTGTTGAAATATTAAGATATTGTGAAAAAAGTAAAAATGTAGAAAAGTACCGATCAACCTTTGCTATAAATAAGTATGGTGTACCACAAGGGAGTATACTAGGACCTTTGCTGTTTCTATTATACATTAATGACTTGCCAAAGGCCCTATCTCAGAAATGTATATTGTTTGCAGATGACACAACTTTTATCGTTAGAGGAACAGACATACGCAATTACGAGTCAGAAATTAACAAGACCCTTTTTACTGCTATTGATTGGTTAAAACTTAATAATTTAAAAATTAATATTGAAAAGACAAAATGTATTCAATTTCATACAAGACAAGGCAAGCCGCAAAATATTAAAATTAATTTTGATGGACAGTTAGTTGAACAGGTGTCTAGTCAAAAATTTCTGGGAATAACCATGGATCGCTTTTGTAATTGGAAAGAAACTACTTGTAACTTGTATACTATGTATAATAAAAAAAAAGAGCATATTTATAATATCTCTAATAAAGTTAATAGTTTTGTTTATGCCTTAAGACGAATAAGCCAAACAACGAGTAAGGAGGCTGCAGTCACAGCCTACAAGGGTTATGTAAACAGTATCCTACGATATGGTATTGTGTTATGGGACAATAGCACTGAATTGGACAGGGCTTTTATCATGCAAAAAAGATGTATCCGTGCAATTTTTGGATTAAGACAAATTGATTCTTGCAGACCATTTTTTCGAAAATATAAACTCTTAACATTGCCCTGTTTATATATAATGGATATGTGTTTGTTTGTACACAAACATCGAAGCCTCTTTCAATAAAACCAGGAAATTAGTAATCGTCAGTTAAGATCGAAATACAAAAACAAGCTTTATAGACCAAAAACAAATCTTAGCGTTGTTAGTAACAATGGTTTTATAATGTGCATAAAAATATATAACAATTTACCAGATTCGTTCAAAAATCACAAATATCACAAATTTAGAAAATTACTAAAATATTGGCTTGCTGAAAGATGTTTCTATAGTACTCCGGAATATTTTAATTATAAATAGATTAATTCACCTATGATAATTTAAGACTTACTATTTGTAATTATTTTGTGAAATCATTAACATATATTACGTCAATGGGTGAAATAGAAATAGTTCTGTATTGTTCTGTATCTAATTATTATCTTGTGTATACGTCTGTGAAGATAGATTTTGGTGTTCTTTCTTTGTATGCAATGTGATCTGCATTATGTACCTAAATTTCATGCACAATAAAGAATAAAGAATAAAGACCTCACGAATCGAAATAGCATGGCGGCTAGCGATTCCGCGATCCGCCGAAAATTCAAAACCATAAATAAAACATTGTTTTTAAGTAATTTTTTGGTTTTATAATATTAAAATAAAATTACAGGATATAGGTTCATTATGACCTCAAGATTGATATAAAAGAGTTTCCGAAAAAGGGTGTAATACCCTATTGAAGAAATCCAAGTGATCGACAAGCCTTCCTAGACAAGCCACACGCTAATTTTTCCGCAGTCGTACCGCAGAAAAAATTTGCCTGTGGCAACCTTACTCTATTTTTTCCGCTAATGTCATCTCCATACATTTTTTCTGCGGAACGATTGCGGATAAATTTGCGTGTGGCTTTTGTCTAAGGGGTCAGCTCTTTTAAGCGCCCTTGACTTACAAGCAAGGTCTAGAATAACCCGCCAATCGGTCTTGACGACCTCCTCCTAATCGATTGCTGTTTTCCCTGATGGATTGACAGGTTCTCACTATCACTCATGCCACGGGCCCATACGAAAAGTATTTGGTCCCGATGTCAATGCGTTCTAGAAGCGCCACCTTTTGATCAAGACTAGCCTTTCTTCGGCTTTCTTTGAAGCTGCAAGATCTCGTTTAGTTTGTGCCAGGCCAGATATTAACCAGCCGTGGGAGGACGACCGCGACCGGGGCCATGTCCTTTCGCCGAGTTCATAGAGGGCCCGGCTACTACCGAACTACAAGATCCAAGATCATAACCTGAGCCATTTTAATCACCCCATTTCCTTCTTGCGGAATTTCCTTCCGTCGCCGCTCGGAGGCGGCACCACCAACATCCGAGACGCGTCCGGTTGTCATTCGAATGGAATCAGTGATAGAAATACGGAGACATGAGACGTGACAGAATCGTCCATCCGTCGTTTTGGCCCTTATCGAACACATTTGAAATGTCGATGATTTCAACTCTTGACCCTTCTGCTGATATCGTCTACTACTTCCTAAGTTCCTAACACTTAGAGCTTTACTTACTACTTTACTTAGAACTATCATCCGTGCTCATATACGTCCTCATTGAGGGGCTCGAGCCTACCCTTAGTTAAAGTGTTTAGGCCTTACTGATGAGTCCCCAAAACAATCGTTTTTACCTCTACGATGTTGGTGGTCTAAATTGAGTCATAGGCGTATGGGATATGGTGAATTTTTGCATACGTCATTTTTGATGGATATCAATCCTGTTTAATTGATAAATCCTGATAAATTCATGAGTGTAATAAATAATTGTGAAACGGAACCTAGAGAATATTTCCTCTACGGCTTGTGTCAGTGTTGCCATAGAATATAAATAACGTTTTAATAAAACGAAACAATTTTTTTCGAAAAATAATTGTGTGTAATTGGCTAGACTTAGATTTTTTTTTCAAGTCATACGAGTTCAACGTTTTACATTCTTCCGATTTTCATTCAATTTGTACCAGCTGAATTTTAGTGAAGACTTTCTATGGAAAACTAGACCGTCTCCTTTGTCGTGTAATATTTTAATTTGCTAACGAATTGGGGTGCAGTGTCAAAATATAGGATTTAACGAAATGTGTCGCCGAGACAGATTACACGGTTCGATTACGCGCGGCGCGTCGAAGGGTGGCCGGCGCACGTGCCCGGCGCAATATGTTCGATATTACAATACAACCGAGGCAGATCGCTTTGTTGTTATTATTGAGCTGATTGTTTGTGGCGAAACGGAACTCTGTGGGGCTAGCACGCAGGAGAATCGAAAATCGAATCGAAATCCGAATCGAGGAGTTTGTATGGCAATTTTATTAGCGCCACGGCGGTGAGTAGCAGAACTAATAAAATTGCCATACAAACTCCTCGATTCGAATTTCGATTCGATTTTCGATTCTCTTGCGTGCTAGCCCCACTGGTGTTTTTTGAAGTGAAAACATTTTTAGACATTTGGAGCTTCATATATTTATTATAGATACATTGATATACATTATTAGTAGAACGAGCAACGTTGGCTGTGGTCAGTCCTATTATGGGTGACCGAAATATGAAACATCTTAAGCTCCTCCGTGCTTAGCAAGGCACGTTAAACAGTATGTGCCTGCGCCTGATATCGCCCCGGTCGTGTCGGAAACCGTCCCATCGGAATAGGCGAGTGAAGGATGTGCACTTGCGTTTGCGCAGTCGCTTGTACATTATAATATCTCCTGTGTAGATTGCTGGTCTCTGTTGAGATTGGCCGCCGTCACCGAATATCGGTGAGGAGGACATAAATAGAAAAAAAAAATACTATAAAAATATTTTATAATCAAGAAATATAGGTAATAATAATATATTTTTTTTGTCTTTCACTTAAATAATAAGTTACAAAATTAAACTTAAATCTACATAAAATATCTACACAGCAAAAATATAAAAAAAGGTAAAATGAGGCTCAGCTTGTGTTGGACAAGATGTTACCTTGAAACACGTTTTTTTCAGCCATGTCTTCAACTCTTGGGATAAAGAGAGTTCTTAAAACACAAATTATTTGGCACAAATTTTTGGGCAAGAAAGGCAGCTGAAATATAATAATGATATTAACGTAACGGTACAAAGATACAAACAGAATTTGCATAACTAATAAACATAAATAAAGAAAACGGTAAAAAATAGGAAGCGCGCAATGCCACATGAGTATGCTCTTCCTAAATATCAGTCGAACAGTCGCTATGAGAAGTAAAAAAAAGGTTTAATGCCAAGTTTTTGTGATATAAATGCTTCACATTTTCCGCCGTGATTTTTTTGCGCTATACATTTTTTTTATTGCAGAAAGTTGGCAAACAAGCAAACTGCCCAGCTGATGGTAAGTGGTAACAGTTACCTATAGTACATATGGCTCCTGTGAGATCCGCAGCAAAACTGCAACCCCCACAAGAAGCACAGTGTACGTTGCCAACTTGTGACTTAAGATGTAAAGTCACGGTACCCAGTAATTTCAGTGCCATATCTTACCCTTCAAACCGGAACACACCGTCCGGGAGTGCGGTGCCGTCGCGCGCGCCGCACAACCGCACGGTGATGCGGTGCGAATTTTTGAAACAAACCCTGCGGTTTTTGTATACAAATTAAGATTCTCCAGTCAAAATTAAAATCCGCAGCACCGCACACCGGAGCGGTACCTTAATCCTACGAGTATATACGGTTTTCAGATGTTCTCTTTAAGCCGCTACTTTCCCGTTTTCGAACAATTTCGGTTGACTGTGCCACCACAAACATTAAACATAGAGTTCTTAAAATCATATATGACATTTTTGAACATTTCATCTAAACATTCTTAAAGACAAACATGATTTTTTTTGACATTTCACTCGATAGAAGAAAAATCCAAAGATCACTCTGTTCAGTATTTTAAAACTGCTGTGAATCTCAAAATACAATAACAAATTACATAAAAGTCTTACCAATAGACGTGCATTTTTATTACCTAGCAAATTGCAAAAGTACATTTTTTATTTTGTACCCCAGCTTTCCAAAAATCGATTAAAACGTGGAAAAAGTAACGTTTTAGTTCGGTCACCGCGCGTAAGCGACATTAGAACTATTATATTAGAAGCTATGTAGTTATTAAATAAGTATATTACCTTGCAATACAGCAGTCGCCGTGCACGAGTAGATTTCCTGGAGAACCTCGCCCAAACATGTGCGGTAAGACATCGCTTCTTGCGAAATTTCATAATTTCGGTACCCTATTGGTATTGGCTTGTATTTCCATGTAAAATCGCAAAATATGCGAAAACATGCAACATAAATGGTCGAATCTTTTCGTTCGCGCGATTTTTTCACAGTTAAAAGAGATTTATTTGATATAAATTTCAGTTTGATATCTCTATGCGATTCTAATGAAAAGGGTCTTGCTTGACAGACCCCTACAAATTTTTTACACAAACAGACGAACAACGAAATGATCCTTTAAGGGCTCTAAGTTTAAGGGTTCCCGTTTTTTTCCTTTTAAGGCGCAACTTTCCCGTTTTCGAGTTTTTTATAACTATAAATACTTGGTAGAAGATAGTAGTTATTTAGTGAATTGTAGTAGACTTTTTAGCCAAAACTTATACGCAATTCGATACTCTCCATGAGTAACTCGGACGGAATTCTCAGCTTATTTAATTCCAAATTTTTTCATTGTGTCTTAACTATACGAGTGTTTTATAACAAGTGACACGAGCGGAAAATCGCATTTCCGAAGCTAAATCTCTAATATGATTTTAATTAAACGGAACCGTGAATAAATGGCGCCCGGCAAACCGTGCTATTGTATTTAGTTTGGACTTACTGGGGTGTCATTGCGATAATGTGGCCACGAACCTGGAAAGTTATTAGGATAAAATATAGACGGTGTATTTTTGTTAACGTTTGCGAGGTGAGAGTCACTCTTTCTTTTTCTCCTTTTGGTTTTGAATACAACTTGATTATGGTTGGGAATGTATACGCATAAGTACAAGATTTAATATTTTAATGTTATAAAAAAATGTATATAAACAAATTTGAATTAGATTTTGAATTTGTCTTTGAACTCAAAGTCAAAAGTTTTTATTCAACATAGAGTTTTACAGCTTTATTGTCGTTAAACATAGAAGCAAGTTAATTTATGGAATCAAGAAACTTATATGCCCAGAAAATAATAGTTTGCACTCAGAGACGTAATTAATTAATTTATTGAGTAATAATTTCGTGTCTACAATGGTTTGTTTATATATCTATTTTTCTAAATTGCGTGTTACCCTACATTGATTATAAATACATATTTTTTTATACATGTGGAAAATTTAAGTCATTGTGACATAATAAATAGCATGTATGTGTTAAAATAAGATTTTTGGTAGGTTCATGAAATTAATAAGTTTCTATACCGGGTGTAACGGAATACCGGAATAATATTTAAGGTTGATGATTAACAAAAAAAATTGTTTATGACTATTCTTTGTATTTTTATTATATGCCTACTTTTGATTTAATACGCTGAACTGTTAACCGTATTAAATCGAAAGTAGGCATATAATAAAAATACAAAGAATAATCATAAAACATTTTTTTGTTAATTAACAACCTTAAATATTATTCCGGTATTCCGTTACACCCGGTATATTCAAAACAATTCGATGATAACATGCATATTTTTAGCTAGCTCACATTAATTTAAATAATTTAAGTTATTCGTGCATGTAAAATACAAATATATTTTCAAATTTTGTTTCAACGCTCATACAAATCTTATTACCGATTTTACTTAGCTGTGACGTTACAATCAATGTTACAATCCAGCCATATTTAGTCTGAGCCGTATTCATGCGATCCACGGCAACGTCGCAAACATACTCTGTAAGTCAGAATGTTAAAACCGCCATAATATAGTCACTTCTACAATTTTGTTTTGTTGTAAGCACACTTTTAATTTATGAAAAATAAGAAAATTGACAAGTACCCAATCATGGACAATCGTGGTCACCCTATTCTCGTGCACTATCCGTGCAGTCACTGCGCAAGTGTTCCGCCGTGTCGAAATGACGCTAATAGATTCACCCATTCACTAATAAGGGCAACATATTATAATATCATTAGAATTAGGGACAAAATATTATCCACTTCGTTTGATTAAACATTTTTGACCTCCTTAAAAGTATTGCGTTGAAATGGTGTTGTGTTTGTTGCTTTCTTATTAAATTCCCTGTGCCTGATCAGTGATCAATGTGATTACAAATATAAATGGCGATAAGTTGCAAGTTCTGCCCTAAATTTGCTGCAGTAATCTCCGTAAATGATTTTTTTATTGCTATCGGTGGCAGACAAGCCAGTGGTCCACTTGATGGTAAGTGGTAACCACCGCTCATGGACATCTGCAACGCCAGGGGCATAGCTCAGTTAGGTACTGCCTACCTGGTGAGAATTGCTCTTTTTAAACCTCGTTTGAAGTTAGCAATATCGTAGCGCTCAGGAAACACCGCAGCTGGGAGTTCGTTCCAGAGTCTGCACGTACGTGGAAGAAATGAACGCTAAAACCGAACTGTACTAGACCGGTTCCAGGTGTTATGGCTGAACTCTACTACGGTGACAGGTGGTGCAAATTTATTTATAAATAAATGTCTGATTTATTTCATCAGAACAAACTTTGGTCTCAGGTACAATAAAATGTTTTGCTTCACTTTAAAAAATAATGTTAAGAGCAGGTATGATAATTATTCCTGGCAAGGTCATACAGAATATTTTTTTTCAGTTATGTTTTAACTAGCTTCTTGCCCACAGCATGAGCCAGTTTTAATTTTTTTTGTTTGTTAAAAGCTTAGAAAACAGTTTCGTCAGTTAAAGTCGATTATCCGGGATGAAAGTATTCTAAAACCATGTCAACGCTCCAATGTTGGAGTATATCACCACTACCACAGATAATATAATACAACAATACACTACCTATTTCAATAAGATCGGTATAGGCGGATCTGAAGCGGGAGCGTCTACAAAAATTGCCGTCAGGTTCATTTTTAATTCACGAAAGTTCCTTACTGAATAATTTAAAAAATCAATAATTAAAAAAATTCGTCGCGGGTGTGATGTTCCTTACGCAATCTCAACGCAAATGGCTCTGAATTCGCCAGCGTAGGAAGTTTTAAATCTTGTCAATCTTTTACAAAATTTTGTTCCATTCAGTGTATCCACCTTATCTTAAGTCTCACTTCTAATTTCGGTCCACTTCTTTGAGTCGTATTTTGTGATCTTGACATTTTATCCCTTCACATCCCGCCTCGCGCGACTTAGTTTCCGTCATACTGGTTTCCTTCTCAAGCCGTCCAGCTATGGAACTTTCTCCCGAGAGTAGTAAACAAAGCAAGCTCTATTATTTTAACTTCCTTTCCTATCACACAAGCATTTTTTATTCCTATTTCTGGACCCTTCTCCTTGTATAAGTAGGCGGCCTTATTGCTTAATGGGAAAGGGACAATCTTTTCCCATTTAGCAATAAGGCCGCCTACTTGTAAATATCTTTTTTGTTCAGAGAAGACCGAGGCGACCTAGCGCTCGCCCGCATGCGGAGTATGCACGGGACCCCGCTGCCATCTTACAAGATCATGCGACAGGTATTCGCTAGTGAACAAAACGAGTTACTTTCCGATGTGTTTTCGCGAGAGCGCGCATTACTTTCTAAGTTGCCATATGACATAAGTGAAATAATAAAATTAGACATTGGTAATGGACTCTGAAATATAAGAATTAGTAAACGTGTACCACGCGATCGTGCATCGAGCATCAATGATTTGATATCAAAGTGTAAGGCCATCGCGAGGCGTTACAAGAGGTATATTCCTTTTAATAAAAATTGTCGTAAAAGTAATAACACTTTTACCGCACCCAAGAGTGTGGGTTCTCCATTGTCGTTATCGTAGTCCGGAACCATTGTGGGATAGCAACAAATCTCTGGTAACGGTGAAACGTGCAGGTGATGTGCCTACACTACTGAATAAGTAACGGAATGGTCGTTACGCGGCACAGTGTCCATCAACTTCCTCCCGTGGATTGCAGCTCGCCAGTATCTTTAGCGGCGTAGTTTGGTCGAGTAGGCGTCGCGTGAAATCCCTTGTGAGGGCACTAGTAAGCTGATCTATCATATCCACACACGTGAGATTTTTTAGTTTTGTGGCCCCACGTTGGGCGCCATTATGAGGAAACTTTATAAGTACATACAAGCTATCGATTGTATTCTTCGGAAGTCCGGACAATACATGCCGTGCCAAGTATTATTATTGTTATATTTCAGAATTATCATATATATATTATCATATATAATTATAAATACTGTTATTTGTATGTGTTATCTATAAGTAGATTTATAATTATGATTTTTAAGGTGAAACTTTTTTTATGGTATTGGTCTATGAGTTAGATCTTCGACTAGCAATTTTTCGAAAATTTTCAGTTAAATGCCTAAGATCCGAAAAAAAATTCACTTGCATCGTGGTTTCATAAAACCACACAATGATTTTTTGTGTTCATATAATTTGTTTGCACAAAGTCAACATGCGTTAAAATATTGTACGAAAATCTAGAAATACGCGGCGCGCGTGTCAAGCCACGTGCAAAGCGGCTCCCTTTGAACGTGGCTGTAATATTACACGAACCATTTCGAGCTGCTTCCGACCCCTACACAACTTAAAACTTATTGAACCTACATACATGAAATTCAGCATATTCATTTAAGCCCCTTAGTTTGCCTAAAATCCAAAATTTCGAAAAGGTAGCTCAAACAGTTATTAATATCTAATGGTACCACGGAAAACGAACGTATACAAAAAATGATGATATCCCATCAAAAACATAAATGTAAAATAAAAGCCTATTAAGTATATATGTCGTTGTTGACTTCGCCGACAAAAAAATTGAGATCTATATGGTGTCAAGTTCAGACTAATAATTTACACAATGCATTTATTTCACTTGGGATCTACTCGTAATTCAAGTTAACGATTTGAATTGGCTAGTTTTATACAGTTTCTAAACTTTGGTTTGTTGGTAAAAACTAGCCAATTCAAATCGTTAACTTGAATTACGAGTAGATCCCAAGTGAAATAAATGCAATGTGTAAATAATTGTCTGTAAGTTATTAGTCTGTACTTGGCACCATTGGTCACTTACCAACAGGTGAGATGAAGGCCAAGAGATTCCCCGCTGTGTCTAAAGAAAAACATAATAACCTATTTTAATTTAGTCCGCAATCATCACTGCTCGATAGTAGGGAAGTCAGCGTAAATTCGTGAGGGCGATAGTTGGTCCAAGAGGAAAGCGCGGACAATAGAACGGAGGCGCGACCTCAGAGTAATCCGATTCTAATAATCTCATCGGCCTTACCCCATCGTGTCAGTTTTGACAAATATTCCCAATTTGCGCAGTTTTTTCTCGCATGAACGGACAATGGGACTAGCCATCTGCCGCAGTCACGCCTTCGCCATTCATAATTTAATATCGACGATGCAGGTGCTAGATGACATTATCATTTAAATATAAAGTACTTACTAATAAGAGACGTCATTCAAAAGAGCTTTTTATTAAAAGCTTGAAGGCTTCAACGTTTTTACTTTTTAACTGACTTCAAAAAAGGAGGAGGTTATCAATTCGATGCGATTACGCCGTTAATTGTGGACCGATTTTCAAAATTATCACACACATACAACATCACACTTCTATATTGAAGTCGGTGACAAATTTTAACACTTTCTAGATCATCGTTTGGCGCCGACTTCAATATAGAAGTGTGATGTTGTCTGTACCTATTCTTATATTATTTTTAAGTTTTCAGTGTTTTTGAAGTCGGTTTTTATTTTTAGTAAAAAAAAATTATTGTTACGCGATTACTCCGCCAATAATTGTGGACCGATTTTCAAAATTCTTTTTGTATTCGATAAAGTATACTCCTGGGGTATTTCCAAGGTTACTAAAGTCAGGATCTGATGATGGGATCCCATGAAAATCGAGGGAAACATTTACATTTTATAGGTACATACGTCCAACGTGTTTGATGTTTTTTTCGAAGTTATTCACGTATTTACGTCTAGTACGAGTAGGTAGTCATGAACCGAGCTGATGATGGAAAAATTCTTAACTTTTGAATTTGAGCTGACATGACCTGGCCTTGTACCTGAATTTAACACCATTAACTTCACTAAAAAGATAAAAAAAAAAATTTAAGATTGTCTAGGAGTTCATCGTTTAGCACCGACTTCAAATATAATTATATTATTTTAAACTTTCAGTGTTTTTGAAGTCGGTTTTTTTTTGATCCTCTTTTAATGGCAATTTGTTAATTATGCCAGCGTCAAGTAAAAGATAGATACGTAACAAAAATTACGAAAAATTTTGTGAAATATTTTTTATGTTTATATTTTAAATGTCAATCGACTGTCACATTTTTCCGTCGTTCTCTCTGTACCGTGCTGTGGTATGATATTGTGTTATTTCTTTTTGCTTATTTGTTCTTTAATTTGTTGCTATTTTCTTGTCTTTTCTAATTTTTTGTTATTATTAAATCCTTTCTCTCGAGATCCTATCCACTTTTATTTCGCTCTCTTACATCATTATTTTGATTAGACCACGCGTTCCCTAGGGAAGTTGCCTAGGAAACGCGTAGACAAAAAGGTAGCCAATGTCATTCATCAGAAACACTAACGTCGAGAGAATTCAGAAATAGGTAGGTAACAATCGTTCTGAGTGCGATAGAGACAATTATAGCTCGGATCGAAAATACCTATAAAAAGTACACAAAATATACGTTTCGTAGTCCCCTGTTTTCGCCGCTTAAACTAGACCGATTTAATTACTTTTTGTGTTGAAAACTAAAGAAAGGCTTTGGCTGTGTTTCTATGTTTTGTTTTTTTCTTCATATAATCTCGTCAAATTTGTTTGCTGGTTGTTTAAATATAGCAGAAAATCACGCCAATTTATCATTTAATAATTATCTTAATAAAAAAAGGAGAACATAGGAACATGCTAATAGTGGCCGTTGATTTTTTTAAATTGCCATTATCCAGGAAGGATACAAGGGACTATGTTTGTATGGTCTATCTATACGATTTCCTCTTAATAGATAAACATATGGGTATCAATCAAATGAAAGAGCTTGAAGAGTAGAGCACTTCAAATCTAGCAACATTGCCCTAAATTCAATATGTCCGTCGCTCAAAAATGGTGAACAAAATTTCCTTTTCAAACCCCAGTATTATTGGTATCAATTGAAGGGCTACCAGTGAAACACGATGTTGTTAGTGACATAACCCTATATTTAATAATGCCACAATCCGTAAATGTGCACCAGCAGGCGTAGCACGGCCTGCCAAGACTGGACTCGAGTCACGCATTATCTCACAATTTCAGTGACATAAATCTTTATGTCTTAAAGAGTAGCACGGTGGCGCGTATTTAGTGTGACTGACGTGATAAATTTTCACTGACGTGAAAATAGAGATGAGAGTAATGACTGTTTCCAAATAATGAATAACAGTGCTGTGTTATTTCCATATAGCTGTTATTGTAAACTGCTGTTCGTTATCCTGTTATACTGCTGTTTTGCACAATGAACAACAGCGTATTCACACTGTTACCAACATCGAAATAGTTCCAAATAGGAGCGATCGGGGCTCTTATTCTCGGCATGTTTAATATTTAAAAATACTTAACACTAACTATAAAACAATTATTATTTACACTTACGCTAACTTTTAATTACGCACTTACACACTGAAATAATTAAATCGTAACAAAAAATAATCACAATTTCTCTAATTGGATCTGTTGCTGAACTGAACAGAACAGAATTGAACGAACAATAAAATTTTAAACAGCAATCTCATTCAAAACAGCAGTATAACGAATAATTATTATTCACCTGTTATTTCAAATCGTCGCGATCATCAAACATTTTAAAGTGAACTTTACGTCAATGTGAGAAAGCACAAAAATTAGTGGTTTGCGATTATCGTGTCGCGACGTGACTCGTGCAGTTTATATTGCTATCTCCTGTACACACCTATTGCGCTCTCGCTCTTTGCTTCACTCTCGCGTTACGTTATCGGCAACAGCGCGGTGGGTGGAACGTCAGTCATTGCGCTACAACGCTACAACATCAACAGCAGTTTATAATGATAGCAGGATAATCCGTTGCTCAATAATGTGTTATTCGTTACGTTCATATAATGCATTATATTATCTGCTATCGTAATAACGACCATCTCTACGTGAAAAAGGAACACGTGTGACCGAGTTTTATCACAAATTTCTTGGCGTGCCTTTGCGCCGACTGCTGTGGTTGTAGCAAGGGTTTTAATACTTTAGAAGATAAAGAAGATAGCAGCAGTCGTAGAGAAAAAAAAATGTGATAAAACTGAGTCACACGTGTCCCTTGACGAGCGTCAAGAAATTTTGATCACGTCAGTCCTACTAATTACGCGCCACCGTGCTACTCTTTAAGATATACATATTAACATAATATTATGTCACTATTATGGTATTGTGATAAAATGCGTGACTCGAGTCCAGTCTTGGCAGTCCGTGCGCCTGCTGGGGCACCGTGTTATTGGTCTTAAAACATTTTTTTATTTAAATAAAAATGTTTAAATACAGTGATGTCACAAATTCTGTTACTTTGTGTATGAATTCAAAGATTTAGGTATCAGTTTAAAAAGACGAAATTTTATAAATTACCTACTTAAATTATTGTTTTGCAAAAAATGGATATACATATCTAAGTCTATTATGGTCACATACGTTATGTTTATGTCCTTTATGGTGAGACTTTCGACGAATGGGAAACTGTATGTGTATACACAAGGTTTTTAAATACGTTTACCATTAAATATGCTAATAGAATTATGTTGTCTTTGTCTCGGTTATTGATTTAAAATCGACAGAGACAGAGCCATGTATTGAAATTGAGCGTTTAATGATTTAATTTTAATAAGTGTTGTGCATGATACCATAAATTAGTGTGGCCCAAAATCGGTCCTGGTCTTGAGGTCTTGCGAGACTCTCGCTGCAAGACCGAGTCCTAGACCAACACCAAGACTGACCCATGCAATAATGGGTCAGTCTTGGTCTAGGTCTTCGTACAATTAGGCCGATTTTGGTCTCGGTCTTGCAGCAAGAGTCTCGCAAGACTGTGACCCAAGACCGACTTTAGGCAACACTACCTAAATAATTAATATGGTATCAAGTAAATTATACATGCCGAATTACACGTGTTTGTTTGTTTATCTTCTATATAAATAAAAATGGATCTTCGAAATGTATGTACGCCCATAACTTTCGAACGACTGCACCAAATTGGATGATTCTTGGTTTTATGTATTCGTTGTTGTTAGGACAAGGTTTGTATAAAAGAAAATATTTGGAAAATTATTACAGGTAAAAAAATTAATTTAAAACTTGATAGATTGACATTCAGGCTACTCCAAATCTATGGTTTCTTACACTGTTGTATTGTCAACAGGTTTTTTAGTATAAGTACCCGTGCGGGACCGGGGCGGGCAGCTAGTAAGTAATATATTCAAACCAAAACCACTTAAAACTTTAAGAAGAAAAATAGCGGCAAAAAAAATTAAAGAGTCCCATTAAGGTTTAAAAATAAACAATAACCCGGGAACCCAAAGTGGGCACGTAACATATAAAAAGTGTTTGGTCAATACCCAATGAAGCCGAAACTTATCCATGTTAACGTAGTCATATAAAAGTTATGGCGTCATTCAAAATTCAAAATTGTGATGTTAATTTTGAAATCCTCCATACAAATAGTTGGGTCTATAAAAAATGTATGGGAAATTAGAAAATTATTTTTACAATTTCTAATTTTCAATGAAACCATATCTTTTATATGGCTATGATAACGGTAGGTTTCGGCTTGATAGGGTATGACCACACACCTTGTTTTAGGCATAAACAGGCAAATTTAGCATAAGTAAGTTAATTAAGAATACTAGTAAGTATAATAATAATGTTGCGATGGTAAAATTTTCCATACATACATATAAAAAAAAATATTATTAAGATATATATTCAATATTTAAACAAAGAATGGATAAATTGATTGTGTTGCACTTAGAATAGGAGTGAAAAGTAATAGCAAGTCTTTTAATACAATAATTAAATGGAATTGTTCAAAAATAAAAGATTTTACATCTTTTCTTTTTCAAAAGAGCATGGACCACAAAACTGTGGAGAGTTAATTTAGTAATTTAAAAAAATTGCGGTTCAAACTATGTAGTACAATGTTTAACCTTATTAAGGCGAAACGAAAAAGAATTTAATCAATATTAGCAAAAAAAATTCCGTTGAACAAGTTTGCGAAATTAATAAATGCATTTCGAGTAGGTATAAAGAAACCCAGATTTGAACCTTCTGTATTGTTGGAATCTATGTTTTTATTTTCAGTATGGGTTAATATTAATATGTTGTATATTGCAGCAATTAGATTTTTTACAGTATTGCATAAGACACGCCCGTTGTAACATCTGCAACCAATCAGAACTCGCCACCCTTTCTTCACCCTAGTACCCGCCAATAGCGAACCAGAAATCTGACGTTTCCATTACTGAGGGTTGCAAAATCAGACATTGAGCAATTCCGAACTTTCTACTTCGGAGTTAGAGTTTAAATTAGGAAATTTTCTTGATTTTAATAAAACATCCCCATATTTTGGGTCCAAGATAATTATGATTTAGTCTGGTTTGATATTTGACGACGAGTAGTCGTGCTGTGCGCTAGTGCAGTGGTTTCCTTGCAGGGTGTGCTGTGAAAGGTATCAAGATTCATTTCCCGCTGATGTCCTTCGGCAGCGAGACGCCGCACGTCTGGAGCAGCACTGCAGTGTGTATTTTTATAATTAAATTTACCATAATGTACCGATTTTGTTGGAAACTTACTGTTTTTGACAAGCAGAATCCGCTCATGAGACTAACCTACCATCAAGTACAACTTAGCAGAAGGCATAAACTACACCAGAATAGAAGGTAGGTACTTTTATTTTTATTATTATTTATTTAATCCAGTAAGTACCTATAAGTGTTACCGATCTATACATAAAACCAAAATAAAACGTCTAAAAATAATGTCGAAACCAAATAAAGACAAAGTTAATTTATTTTGAGAAATGCACTTTGTAAAAAGACACGTAAATACAGAAATGTATATCAATAACGAATACAATAAAAAAAGAAAAATAAAACCATTATAAGTTAGGTATAGTGCGTCAAACATTATCCGAGCTGTGTTGCATAACTCGGCAAAGTTATTCGCCGTTATTATAATGCTTATTACATGCACTTACAAAGGATTTATGTTATTTGTTTATGTTATATTGTTATGTTATCTGCCAGTACTGCATTAGATTTTTTAGAACTAGGTGATCTGCAAATGGCGACCGTTGTATCCTGCTTCAATGGCGTCATTCCAACTTTATAAAAGAAAAAAAATAATGGTATGGTTATCTTGACGAAACATACCACCTACAAAGATAGCCTAAATTTCAGCAGTATTTTGCACTCGGCTGCAACAGTCGGTGAGTTCAGGTGATGTGATATCATAACCTCGACTCGCAGTCTTCTTCTTCGCTTTCTTCAAGTTCTAACGCTATTCTCGTAGCAAAGAGATTTATATCTTATTCATCAATCATCATATATCTTCTTATATAATAAAAATGAATCGCTGTGTGTTAGTCTTGCTTAAACTCGAAAACTGATAGACCAATTTGTATATAAAATTTTCCTTTTGTTCGTCTTCCCGTGGGAATTATATTTTCCCGTAGCAAAAACTCAGTGATAACTGATAATGTAACATTCTATCAGAGAAAGAATTTTCAATATTAGATCATTATAGATCATTAGTACCGGAGATTGTCCGAACATTCAAAATCACAAACTTTGCCTCTTATAATCTTCTAATATATAAAAATCTCGTGTCACCATGTTTGTTATCGAACTCCTCCAAAAGGCTTGACCGATTTTTATGTTTTTTTTTTGTGTATAGTATTTGGCAGTGGCGAGTAACAAAAAATCTGATTATCCCGTCGCGCATAGCAGAAACGATGCAGTTAATTAAGTCATTTTGTATTTTACTCGAAAGCCCAGAAAATAAAGAATTTTGTGAGGAGGAACACTGTTCAAAATATGTATCAAGAACGGAATCGTACTTGCTTAGAGACTTTAATGTTTCAACAAAATTGCCGCGATTGTTTGATTCTAGTCATTCGTCGTGACCACAAAATGACAATTCCTGTTTTTCCAAAAGAATGCCCGTGTCAATAAAACGTTTCATTAACTCGCGATTTCGATCAATTATGCGCATCAAGTGTTTATGACAAATGACTCCATTTTGCTATTCAGTGGAGTAACAGGCAGCTGCGGAAATGGCTGCGGATATCTTTTTCAGTCTGAATGTGTTTTGAGCTGAATTACTTAAATTATTAATATCCGTATAGCTCGTACTACTCCACACTAAGCTTGAGTCAGAAAACAATAAACATTGAAAACAAAACATTTTATTCAGTTTGCAACTGCCAGTCATCCACGTATTTTTATTTATCGTACAAAGATGAATGAAAATATTTAAAAATTACAATTCGCCTTTTACAATCAATTGGCATATTTGAAAAAGCACATGCTTTTTATTTTCGTAACTAAGTTTGGGAAACGAAGAACTGGGTCATTCTACTAAACAAGAAATAAAAATCAAAAATAATTAAATCAGTCTTTTCATTTATTTAAGGAATTTTAAACAACAATATGACTTCTATGAACACAACGTAACAATCTTAGAGATCAATTTTAATAATTAAGTTAAAAAAAAGCCACTTTTTGGTTTTTGCCTATAGACAAAAGTGACTACAAAGTCGACAGAAATGACCATTGTAGGTCTAATAATCTGAAAGTATTAGATATCCTAAGGAAAATTTACAGATATTAGAATATTACTTTGAATTCTGTATATTGCAAACTCAAGAAAATAAAATTTGTTTATAGTTATAAAAACAAAATAACATTCGTCGACAGAAGTGACGTCACTTTTGACGATATATTTCTATGTGAAAATATCCTCATCGCTAGAAGAAGAATAACCCTTTTGTTTCTTTCACTTGGGCAGTAAACCTTACCACCTTGTGCCAACAGTTTTCCAATAGTAACGTTAGTATTTGAAGCATTGTCATTAGAACCTCATAACACTGTTAGTGGGCCCTTGAAAATTATTTCATCTTCACTTTAATCATCGCTCTTGTAGCACATATCACAGAAAGGATTCTGGCGCTTAACTGCTATTCTATTGCTGATCTTGCAAGCAAGCATGACTCTGCTCTGGATTGTCGCAACTAGTTTTATTGAGAGGAAGAGGCTCGGGAACATAAGATTTTAGTTGGTCAGAGAAACTTTTCTTAGTTAATAACATTACTCCAATCACACGATGAAAACAAATTTGCCAAGGATACAAACAACACAACCTAATTTAAAACATCGGGACTAATTTTGCTCCAAGTAAGTTGTCCAATAGAGAGACTGCCCTGGAATAATGGGGTATTCTTTTTGATAAAATGGTAGAGATATGGGCTATTTGAGTATTATCTGATTCCGGTTCACTTTTCCTGTACTCAATTTATCAAAATCGGAAACATCATGACCCATTGTTACACTTGCAACAGCAGTCCTCTTGACACATACCCCAATTCCAACGGGAGCGCCTTCTTCTCCATCACCGCTACCAATAAACCAATGTAATTCACCATAAAAAATATGGATTTATTTTTGTACTGCGTCATTGGTCCATCGCTTTGAAAATGAATGTTTTTAAGTTTTTAATTTTCGGAATCTTTCTTTTAATTTGTTCCAAAAATGGGGTCAAATGAGCGCAGATTAGAACAGGGTCATGTTTCAGGTTCTTGAACACTGAACAAAAACTTCTTATTGGGGTCTCTGTTTTCTTCATTTAGGTATAAAACGAAAGTGTGTAACGAGATTTGTAGTGTTGATGCTTCAGAATGAGCAGATTGCACTTGTACATGTATACACAAGTAGTTTTCAGCAAAGTTCTTGTGAAGAAAGGCTTTCTCTGTCTTTTCGCCTTCTCTCTTCTTATTTATCTTCAGTCATATTTGCCCTCTTATTTCAATTTTTCTCTTTGCTGTCGCCTACGCCTTTCCTTCTATCTTTGTCACTTAATTTCATCCTGAGCATCTAAAATCAGGAAAAAATATATTTAAGAAATAAATACCTATAGAAATAAACGTATATTTGTTATAGCTTAAATGTGTAGTAAATATACCCCATATAATACTGTAAAATCATACTTGTTTGTAATTTATAAATGTTAACACTAACAACCATTAGTAATGTAGTCACACCTATCGACATCCATCACTTCTGTTTACAAGGAAATCTGAGAAAGCAAATCTTCATTTACTAGTAAAATAATTGTAAAATAAGACCATTAAATACATTTTTATTGTGAAATTTTTTTTTTATTACGTATTCAACTTTAACCTAAACACTATTAACCTAAACAATAATCATGCAAAAGTTACTTTTGTCGAAATACGTCACATGTGTCGGCATATTTATAGACATGAGTGACATCGACAGAAGTGACAAAATCAAAATAAATGGACTCAGTGCCTGCAGTTTTAGGGTTATGTGTACCCGGCATTAATGAAAACATAAGCAAACGAAAATAAACAAGGCCATCAGGCGGAAAAAAACACTGTGACATATTACAAACCTTTTTTGTGAACTTTTAAGAAGTGACACCTCAACTTTGACACACCTGTAGAACCAACATTCAACTTATTTTAACATCTAGTCCTTTGTTTATCTATACCTATAAAATTCTTTGTCCTGAATGACTGACTGACTGACTGACTGACGGATCAACGCACAGCCTAAACCGCTGATCATAGAGACTTGAAACTTGGAGGGTGTGTTCTTTGTATGACGTAGGCGTCCGTTAAGAAAGGATTTTCCGAAATTCTACCCCTAAGGGGGTGAAAAAGGGGGGCAAAGTTTGTATGGGACAACTAGATTCCTTGGTCCAATCGACTTTAAATTTTGCATAAACATTCGTTAATAGAATCGATGGATAACATGTTTCGTATTTTATTGAAATTAACCCCCTAATAGGGTGAAATGGGGTGGTAAAATGTGATATCGACATTATTGTCGTTTTCATGGTTTTTTGGGTCGTAGATTTCGAAAATAACATCGATATTAAAATCCAACATGGCGGACGCAAAATACCATCATCCCTTGATGGGGTGCAATGGAGTTGAAGAGATACGATTCTGTATTAATTATCTTAATCGTATTTAATGTATATAATAAAATCGTAAGGGTGCAAAAATCTGTAATTGCGAAATATTAAGAAAAACAATACACAGGTCGCCTTAAAATCATTAGCAGAACACGATAGAAACGTTTTAAAAAAATTTTTGTTTGTCTGTTTGTCCGGAAAGATCTCCGAAACTACTGGACAGAATTTGATATGGCTTACACCATAATGCTTAGAATTTTCCGGAAGAACATTTAGGCATAATTTATTTGTTTAAATTCACGTTTTATTTTTCGTGAAAAAATACCATATAAAATTTCCGCACAATGCTTATGTAGAAAATCAACATGGCGCACGTGAAATTAAATTCAAATTCAATATTTTTTATTCAAATTGGATTGTTACAATCTCTTTTGAACGTCAAAGCAGCTACGCCATTGGTTCACAAGTCTACGGCGGGAGACCTTGTACTGGAAAGAACCAGCAAGAAAACCAGCAAGGGCTATTTTTTTCTCCCTGTATTGTTACAGAGTCGTCAATTGGAAGCTGACCTCACAGCAGAAGTTTGAGCTCAACTTCCATTATAAGATTAGATGTGTCAGTTCTCTTCTTACTACTTATTACCAAAAATAATAATATTTGTTTATACAAATGGTTATACATAACAACACTATTCATTATCTGAAAAATTAATACCAGGTATTGGCATCATTCAAATAATCGTTGACTTTATAATATCCTTTACTCATAAGAGTCTTTTTTACATGCGCTTTAAACTTATGAAAAGGCAAGTCGGTAACACTTTGTGGAAGCTTATTATAAAAAGTTATACATTTCCCCATAAACGAGCCTCTAGTTTTTTGAAGCCTGAATGTTGGAACGGCAAGTTTATTTTTGTATCTTGTGTTTAGATGATGAATTTGGAAATTGGTTTCAAATGTATTATAATTCTTATAGACATAAATCAAATTTTCATAAATGTACTGTCCTGCTAAAGTCAATATATTAATTTCTCTAAATAAGTCCCTTAAAGAATCTCTTGCTCGTAAATTATAAATAGCGCGAACCGCTCTTTTTTGAAGTACAAAAATACTTTCAATACTAGCAGCCGATCCCCACAGTAGTATTCCATATGACATGACACTATGAAAATAACTAAAGTAAATCAATCTTGCCGTTTCAACATCAGTAAGTTGTCTTATTTTTTAAACTGCATATGCTGCAGAGCTAAGTCTGTTAGCCAAGGACTCAATATGTGGATCCCACTGCAATCTAGAATCTAGTGTTATACTAAAAATTTAGTAAAGTCGATGAATTCAACAATTTCATTATTCATTTCCACTATGGTATCCACTTTTCTTACATTTGGCAATGAGAATTTAATACATTTAGTTTTACGTGAATTTAAAGATAAATTATTTATAGTGAACCAATGCAATACTTTAGAGAGAGTACTATTTACAACGTCAGTATTTCCATTTCCTCTGTCAACCTTAAATATTAAAGAAGTATCATCTGCAAATAGTACTGTATCGCACAGATTCTTAGTGAAGTGTGGGAGGTCATTAATATAAATTAAGAAAAGCAAGGGTCCCAATATCGATCCTTGTGGCACGCCCATAACTATAGGTGCACCAACAGACTCGGTTTTGTTAATAACAACTTTCTGAACCCTATTGGATAAATAAGACTCAATAAATCTCATTGCTTCTTCAGAGACACCATAATGTTTGAGTTTATTTAAAAGAGTTTGGTGACCAACGCAATCAAAAGCTTTTGATAGGTCACAAATTATACCAATTACATCTTGTTTACACTCCCAAGCAGCAAAAATGTGTTTCAGAAGTGCAACACCGGCATCAGTAGTGCAACGACCTTTGGTAAAACCAAATTGGTTCATATGTAAAATGTTGTTACTTGAGAAATGATCAGTTAACTGATTAGATATAATTTTTTCAAATATTTTACTAAGAGCTGGTAGAATCGAAATTGGTCGATAATTTGAAGGGTCATTTTTATTCCCAGACTTAAATAGAGGTATCAACTTGCTATTTTTCATGAGGTCGGGGAAGACACCTTCATCGACACATTTATTGAATATCAACGCAAGTTGCGGTGCAAGTTCTTTAATTACAGATTTAATTATATGGGTCGAAATACCCAAAAGATCTTCAGTTTTTTTGGTACTGATCATACGAAATGTTTTCAAAACAGTGTTAGCATCAATATGACAAAAGTTGAACACCTTGTTGCACCTCTCCACACTCCGTCCCAAAAGAGCTACAGCCTCATTGGGACATGAGTTGAGACTACTTGTAGTTTCTATGGGTATATGAGAGAAGAAGTCTTCAAATGCTTTAGCAACCGCATTGTCTGATTTAATAGTTTGGTTATTGATTTCTAAAGAGAAAGAATTCACAGTACTTTTGGGTTTACCTGTTTCCTGGTAAATGATATTCCAGGTGGTTTTTATTTTATTTTTAGATGAACTGATTTTGTTTCTTATGTACATAGCTTTTGCGCACATGCACACTTTCTTGAATGTTTTAGAGTAATTTCTGACATAATTTATGAAAGCGGGGTAATTGGATACTCCTTTTAAACCATATAGTTTTCTGCGACTTTTATATATACCAGGCGTAGCCCAATCACTAAATTTCTTTCTCCCATTTTTGATTTTAATTACTTTTTCTTTGAATACATCATTGCATTCATTTTTAACTACATGAAATAAGTTATTATACAAATTACTGGCGTTAGTCCCTTCGATCGGTAAATTTGCAGTTTGACTAACGACATTTCTTGTAAATTTCTCTAACGTTTTGTTATAGGTCTACAAGTAGTCTCACGTATAGAACAAACATGATGGTGCTCAAACCAGGCTAATTGTCCGCTATGGTCAGAGTTAATACAATTTAAAATCAACTTATCTTGTACATTACAATTACAGAAGATGTTATCTATGCAAGTAGCAGATGTTGCTGTTATTGGGGTTGGTTCTTTAAATACATTATTCATGTTAAATGATTTGAAAAAGTTAATAAATCTACTAGATACTTGGGATTGTTCTAAAATATTTACATTAAAATCCCCACAGACAACAATTTTTTTACTTTTTCTGCATACTATTCTTAAGGCATCTTCCATAGCAGACTCGAATTCTGAAAAATTTCCAGAGGGGGGTCTGTATACACAAATTATAATGAAATTGTCAAGTTCCACACAAGACAACTCAATGGTTCGTTCAACAGAGAGTGAAACTATATCCTGTCTTTCCTTAAATTGGATGTCATTATGCAAAATTATTAAGGATCCACCTCTGATTGCAGATTTTCTAGTGAACGAACTTACAATCTTGTAATTATCTAAACTTATTAACAATTCATGATTTTTTAGCCAATGCTCTGTGATACAGAGTACATCTATGTTTTCAATATCTAAAAATAAATTTGTTTCTAAGTCTTTACCAGAAAAGCCTTGAATATTTTGATGGACAAGCCGTAAATATCGAGGCTTAACTTTGGTCAATACCTGGCTAGAGGCTACCTCTATTGTCGGATTATCTAATTTAAATTACTTGGAACTTGTATCAAAACATCATGTTGCTCAATAAAAACATTGTCAACATGAGAATTAATAGCCAAGTTCTTGGCTAAACAAGAATTTATAGCCATTTTTTTGGCTAAAGTTAATAAACAAGATCTTAGTATAATAGCTAATTGTTTTTTGAAGAACATTGATAGACATAATCTATCTTTTGTCAAAAAAGCTCTGTGTGTGACACATGTCAGTTTATTAAAATCAATGACATGGAATTTATCAGAATAATTAGTCATTGACATGTGTATAGTTGCTTAAATTGAAATTTTAGTGAATTTAATTTTACTTTCTAGCTTTTGTGGTATAATTTCGTGTTTGTGCTGTCCTACTAATATTGTGCTGTCTGTGTTTGTATTATAAGGTAATATGCTATTATATGTACATTAATATGTTAATTAATCATGGAGAGGCGGGTACCTCCGGATCCGGATCCACCGGATCCAGGAGACAATGATTTTACATATACACCTGTTGCCACAATTCCTCTGTCCCAATGCACTGAAGTGGAAAACATGTTAATGGAAAATGAAACTAGTAGTCCCAACAGAAAAAGACCTAATACGAACGACGAAGAACGACCCGCGAAACAACCAAAAAATACTGTAGCTAGGCAAAAGTACTCTGCAGCTGACCATGCTCCGTACATTGTTCATGTTCAGAGAGTTGATGGTGAGACGTCAGGCACCTACTTACACCCAGTGAAATTTGGCATGTTCCTGATGGAAAATAATATTAAAAATATTCCTCAAGATGGATTAAAAAAGGTAGGGCGCAATCGAATTTCAGTTGAGTTTAAAACCCCGCAGGATGCCAATGCATTTCTATCTAATAGTACCCTCCAAAAACACAAATATCTAGCAATCATTCCTACGCATAATATTACGCGGGTAGGTCTAATAAAAGATGTTCCCATTGATATATCAGAAGAAGAACTAATGAGTCTTTTGAAAGTTCCTACAGGATGTGGTAATGTGCTGAAAGTGCGACGCCTACACAAAAAAACAGTAATTGATGATATAGTACAATGGAAACCCACACCTACAGTTGTTCTTACGTTGCTTCTCTTCTTTTCCGGTTCAACAATACATCTATCCCACTGTTTAATGCCATAACTGCTGTCGCTATGGTCATACAAAGCTGCAATGTCGATCCAAGACACGTTGTTTTAAGTGTGGTGAAGAACATCTTGGAGTTGGATGTGATGTTCATATTAGTGATGGGTTTTGTGTATTGTGTTCGGGGAGGCATTTTGCTAATAGTAAACTGTGCCCTGAATTTGATAGACAGAGATCCATTAAGATTCTCATGGCAGATAAGTGTATTTCCTACTATGAAGCCAACAAAATTATTCCTCATTTAAGTAGGACCTTTGCTGATGCAGTTAAAGAAGGCGCTATTACCCCTCCTCAATCTCAAAACAATATAACATCGCTTCCCTTACCAACTTATTCTAGAGGCTACAAAAAAACAATTGTTTCTCAACCTAAACCTCGCATGCCTGTGTCTCAAGGCTACGATAAGAAAGCTCATGCTGAAATAGCCAAAGATGCATACACCTCCTCAGGGAACGGCCGAGCATATATTTATAACTCATCATCACAAACTCCCCTCTCCCATCGATCTAATGAGACTATTCTCAATGAAATCATGCAATCCCTCTACTCCATGTTCAATACATTTGTGTCAACCCCAGACTCATCACCAGACTTCGTAGCCGAAAAACTTACCTCTATCTTACATAGTATAAAAAATGCATCCTCCCACACTCCTTCAGTGGAATATTAGAAGTTTATATCACAAAAAGCATGATTTGTTATATTTAATTAATAAATTTAATCCCTTTGTAGTTTCTATTTCAGAAACATGGCTCACTCCTTCACTTAACTTTTCTGTTCCCCATTATATTGTTTTTCGCCATGACCGCTCCGATGGTTATGGTGGAGCTGCCTTGTTGGTTCACAGAAAGGCTGTTTCAACAAATATAACTTTAAACTATTCAAGTGATGATATTAATGTTGTAGCCTGCCGTGTTGAAGGTATTTCCTTTTTAAGTATTTATATAGCACACCCTCATGTCAATCTTCTTCACTCACTTAAGAATATCCTTCAAAATATCCCTGATCCTATTGTAGTAATGGGGGATTTCAATTGCCACCACTTTCGATGGGGTTCCTCGTCATGTGATCAGGTTGGAATAGGGCTAGCTGAAGTGTTGGATGATCTTGATCTATGTGTAATAAACGATGGGCGTTCTACACGCAGAGTCCTCCCTGGTAGGAATGCAAGTCCTGTAGACATTACATTTGCCTCCCAAACTATAGCAGGACAACTTATCTGGGACTTGGATAACTACACATATGGAAGTGATCACTTCCCAATTATAATTAGAATGCCTCTATATAATATGCCAGAAAGAAGAGCTCCTCCACTTCTAAAATTTAAACTAAAGAAACCAGATTGGCAAAAGTATAAAGACCTCGCAGACTTTAAATCGAGCCTATTGCCACCAATTCCAAATATTAATATTTCAACTGATGAGGGGCAAAACCAAGTGGAAGAATGTTTCTTTGCCTTTGGTGAAATTTTGTCTTCAGCAGCTGATGCTAGTTTTCCGAAAAAGAATTCTGAAGGTAAAAAAATACCCTCCCCACCCTGGTGGGACAGTGAATGCACTCAAATTATAAAAGACAGAAAAAAAGCTGAGAAAGCATATAATCAAAATATGACCACTGACAACCTCATAGCATATCGTCATATGCTGGCTAAGTCGAAAAGGCTCTTAAAAAGAAAGAAACGTCAAGGCTGGACTAGTTTCTGTAACTCATTGGCTCCAACTACTCCTTCCTCTGCTGTATGGCTACAAATCAATCGCTATAGAAATAGTTTTTGTCCGAAGCCTTCCTCTTCTATACCCATAGAAGTAGCTGAATCGTTTTTTAGAAAAATTGTCCCTTGCTACGTGCCTAATTACGACGAAATGCCTATAGTTAGATTTAACCCAGCATGTTGCCCTGACCCCGACCAAGGAGAAAATTTCTCCATGAATGAACTGGAAACGGTACTATCACGGGTACAAGATTCAGCTCCAGGCAGAGATGGATTTCCATATTCTTTTCTGGTAAACCTAGGTTCAAAATGCAAAGAGTATCTTTTATATCTAATAAATATTTGTTATGCCACTGGATTCATCCCTACAACATGGAAAGAACAAATAATTATACCCATACTTAAACCTGGCAAAAGTAATAATGACCCTAATAGTTTACGGCCTATAGCCCTTTCCTCTGTATTAACAAAAACTTTAGAACACCTTATTAAAAACCGTTTAGAATGGCATTTAGAGCACAATGATTTACTGCCTAATTGTCAATTTGGCTTCCGCAAGGGCCTTAGCACCACTGATAGTATTGCAGTCTTAGTTACGGATATACGTACTAGTTTTTCAAAATCCGAGTCCACAGTAGCTGCTTTTTTGGACATCTCTGCAGCTTATGACAATGTCATTCTACCAATTCTCAGGCACAAGCTGCAAAAGCTGAGAATTAGTGATAGAATGATCAACTGCATAAGCAATTTGTATTTAGCTCGATCTGTTCAAATAAGGATTCCAGGAGAAGATCTAGAAACCAGAACCATATGCAAAGGCTTACCTCAAGGCTCGGTGTTAAGCCCCATTCTATACAATGTATATACACACGACTTAAAATTATCACTCAACTATGACTGCAATATTTTACAGTATGCGGATGACCTAGCATTATACATCTCTAATGCATCAATAACAGTTGCGGCATCATCACTGGAGCTGTCTATTAATTCTCTTTGTGGTTGGTTAGGCGATCACGGCTTGAGCCTCTCACCTTCAAAAAGTTCCAATGTGGTATTCTCGCGCAAAAGAAATATCCCCCAGGTTACGATACAGGTAGAATCAGACAGTCAGGCAATACCAGTTTATAATAATGCAAAATTCTTAGGCGTCTATTTAGACTCAAAGCTTTCTGGTTCACATCATATTAATCACCTTGTTAGGAAATGTGAGAAAATCATACCCATCTTAAAATCTCTAGCTGGTGTTTGGTGGGGCGCTCACCCTTACACAATGAAAATTGTATATAACGCACTTGTACGTAGTGTAATAGACTATGGCACCTTTCTTTTAGAACCCTGTAACAAAACATCCTTAGTAATGTTAGACAAAATCCAATCCCAATGTTTAAGGATAATTTGCGGCTGTATGAAATCCACCCCTATAAATGCCCTACAGGTGGAGTGTTGTGAACCTCCTCTCAGTTTAAGACGTCAGTTTCTATCTGATCGCTTTATCTTCCGTGTCTCAGCTTTTTCTTTATATTTATTGCAATCAAAATTACAAACTCTCCATGGTCTTTGCTATTCGGATAATAACAGTTATTGGCAGCATAAAGATAAACCGCTATTTATATTGAGCCTTCATAAACTCCTAAATATTCCATCAGAAATAACCAAATATACACATCTACCCATTTTTACTGTTCCATATAAAGTTTTAAGTTTTAAACCTTGTATTCATTTTGATATTGGAATCACCAAGGACTGTCCTGGTGCCAACATAATCTTTAAAGATGTTGTCACAAATCGTTGGAATGATTGGCAGAAATTTTACACAGATGCATCAAAACTATCCTTATCTGGCCGTGTAGGAATAGCGGTCTACTTTCAAAATTCACAAATTTTTCTTAATTATATGAGCCCTTCGGAGGCTTCTGTATTTACGGGTGAGTGCATTGCTATCCTTGCCTGCCTATTAATAGAATCTTACAATATAAAGAAGTCGGTTATCTTTTCGGACTCTTAAAGTGCTCTTAAAGCACTACAAAAAAATATATTTAAATGTAAACTGAATAGTAAGATATTGTTGGACATTAGGACATGCCTTTTCAATTGTAACAATAAGGGGCTATCTATAGAACTCGTTTGGATTCCTAGTCACTGTGGTATTGTAGGCAATGATTGTGTTGACAACTCTGCTAAGATGGCTGCTTCAGAGACTTCAATTGTTAGCCTGAAACATAACACTTTACAGAATTATGACCTCTTAAATATTCCCAAAATTTACTTAGAAGCTGACTGGCAGCGGGAATGGGATAGGTCTAGCAAAATTAAAGGTACCCATTATTACAATATCCAACCAAAAATAATACCTCGACCTTGGTTTTACAAATATAAAAAACTTCATAAAACTACTGTATCTGTATTGTGTCGTCTTCGCTTAGGTCATTCCTGTACACCAGTTTTCTTACACAAAATAAGAGTTAGAGACAACGCCCTTTGTGAATGTGGAATAGAGGAAGGCACATTAGATCATATATTTTTTGAATGTGTTAAGTATAAGCAAAATTTTAATCTATATGATTCCCTGTATAAATTTGATATTCCATTACCCATTAACTTTAAAACCTTCCTAACCATTAACTCCAAGGATATTATCTTACTAATTTGTAAATTTGTTAAATGTAATAGTCTTAAGTTATAATACAAATCAGTTAATTTTTACTGTAGTGTGTTCGTTTCAGGTGGATGGATTTTATCATACTAACCATTTGATTATCACACAAGCGATTTCAGTCTAAATTTCCCACCCACAAGGCTTTATTCAAACACATGCTCGGTTAATACGCACAAGACGGTCTACTTGCCCAGCCAAAGACACACAGAGCTGGCAGAATTGTTGTCAAAAGATAACATATTGCCATTATTAAAAGAAGAAGAAGAAGAATTAGTCATTAAATCTAATCAAATTAAGTTTATACCTAATATTATTTTCATTTTGTGACAAATCATTATGGTAAGGAAGGGTAAACATTATAATCTGACTTACATCCAAATTATTTAAATTAGAATAAAATGCTTTCAGTGCCATTTTGTTTAAATTACCCCTATTTCCCATGATAATTATCAGTTTGTCATTGATATCAAACTTATAACTATAAATTCTACTTGCAATATCTTTGAAATTCGAGCCAGGCATACAATAGTTAATGACACTTAACCCTAATTCATTTGACAATAACTGGCCCATACCTTTTCCAATGTCATCACAAAACATAATACATTTTGGCTTTGACTGTGATCTCTCTGAACAGTAAAAACTAGATTGGACATTGACAGGTGGTTGACACACATTGTTCATAATAGGGGCAGAGGATGTATGATTGGGTACATTGTTACTGTTTGTGACACTGCATTTTTCTGTTGAGTTAATCCCACTCGAATCTAATAACTGTTTATCAAGCAAGGATTGATAGCGGTCCTCATTATGCTGACAGAGTGTGGCTAGTTCTCTGATAGACTGGATGTGCATTTTAATATCATTTTGTGCAGTATTATAATTTTCTGACATAGCCGACAATGAGTGGTGTAAATTCTTTATGGTACTGTTCAGGTGTTCAATGTCCCTATCATACATACTCCTGCTCTGCTTCAATTTGCTATCATAGATGTCTAATGAATCTATTAGACATGCACGTTCTTTCCTTAATTTAATATTTTGACAAGTCTGTCACATAGTGCAAAGAAAAACTTAATCTTTTCTGTTATTGGCTGTGCCCATCTGGATTTCGCAAACCAAGAAGTTTAGGTAGTTTAAATTGTCTTTTTCTTATGTATTACCCTGGTGGTAAGGCAAAAGGATCAAGCCATACAACCAATGTATAAAGCATTTTTATGACAATATCACGTCACAAAATTTGTGACGTGATATTGTAATAAAAATATATGTCATAATATAAAATTTTTAGATTGGTTTAATTCTTGACCAATTTTCTCAAAATCGGTACAATTTTTGAAATGTTGAAAAGTATTTTGAAAGGTGTTATATGTTTTTACATTAAGACTAAGGAATCAAACTCTTTCATCCATTTAAAACTATTAAAAGTAATTGATTGATATTGATAATTAAAAAAAATATCTCACTGCAATGATTCTGGGTTACGCTGGGACTCTTATCCTAATATCTAAAATGACGGATCACATTTTTTTTGTATACACCTAAGGAACATGGATATCGAACCAAGGACCTCAAGAGTAGAACACATTGAACCTAGCCACGTTTACTTAATTCAACATGACTGCCAATAAAAGTTCGTTTCCAAACCCAGCAATATGGATATCAGATGAAAGGCCTTGATGAGTAGAGCACTATGAACCTGGCAACATTGATGTAAATTCAACATAGCTGCCGCTCAAAAAGGCGGATAAAAATTCGTTTCCAAACCTAGCAATATAGGTATCAAATGAAAGACCTTGAGGTGTACAGCATTATGAATCTAGGAAAATCGCACTAAATTCAACATGGCCGCCGCTCAAAAAAACGGTTAAAGTTCGTTTTCAAACCCTGCAATATGGGTATCAAATGAAAGGCCTTGAAGAGTAGAGCATTAGGTACCTAGGAAAATCGACCCAAATTCAACATGGCCGCCGCTCAAAAAAGGATAAAAGTTCGTTTTCAAACCCAGCAATATGGGTATCAAATGAAAGGCCTTAATGAGTAGAGCACTATGAACCTAGCAACATTGACATAAATTCAACATGGCCGCCGCTCAAAAAAGGTGGATAAAAGTTCGTTTCCAAACCTAGCAATATGGGTATCAAATGAAAGGCCTTGAAGAGTAGAGCATTAGGTACCTAGGAAATTCGACCCAAATTCAACATGGCCGCCGCTCAAAAAAGGTGGATAAAATTTCGTTTCCAAACCTAGCAATATGGGTATCAAATGAAAGGCCTCAAAGAGTAGAGCATTATAAACTTAGGAAAATTGCCCTAAATTAAACATGGCCGCCGCTCAAAAAAATGGATAAAAGTTCGTTTTCATACCCAGCAACATGGGCATCAAATAAAAGGCATTGATGAGTAGAGCACTTTGAACCTAGCGACATTGACACGAATTCAACATGGCCGCCGTAAAAAAAAGATGGATAAGAGTTCGTTTCTAAACCTAGCAATATGGATATCAAATGAAAGGCCTTGATCAGTAGAGTACTATGAACGTACACTATAAACGTATTGACGTAAATTCAACATGACTGCAGCTCAAAAAGGGCGGATAACAGTTGCTTTTCAAACCCAGCAATATGGGTATTAAATGAAAGGCCCTGAAGAGTACCTAGAGTATTACGAACCTACGAAAATTGTCCTAATTTCGAAATGGCCGCTGCTCAAGAAAGGCACAATAAAGTTGAATCATTGAATCATTATGGAATAAAATGGAGGAAAAAACTAAGCATATTGATGGCGAAACATAGTTCGCGGGCACAGCTAGTGTTAAAATAAAAATTTGCGAGCTGAAGCAGGGGAGCATTGGTGTTGCCAAAACAGAAAAAATGTTGCTAGCAGCAAAATTTCGTCTTTTTACGGGCCAAACATTACTTGCAGACAGATGTGATGAAATTTTGTTAACGGTTGTAGAATCTTTCATAATTGCGGATTCATTCAGCAAAATTCATTATAGCAAAAATTTAATTTTCACTTATTAGTTAAGGAAACACAGATATTAATAGTAAACATTTATGAAGGAAAACTGTAATTATGATCGAATTTTATTTTTATTGGTTGTCATTATGGTAGGAAGTTGGTGCGAACAGTTGGCAGTACGTGATGTGTCACGTATTGTTGACTTATTTTTTTTAGTAAATTAATTTTAATCTTTTGTTTTAATATTTAGGCTGATAGAGTAATGAGCATATTTGACTTAGAATTATAGTTCTGAAGTTATGACCAACGAACAGAAAAACACGACGATTGTAGAATGACCCAACTAAGCAAGTAGTCAGTCAAACAACATTCAATATGCATTAAAGCCATTTTGGCAAATAAATCTTACCGCAGCGAACAAATATGTAAGATCACAACACAAAATTAAACAAATTAATAAAATTTCAAATCTAACTTACTATGCAAATCACAACAAACACACATAAAATGGCGGACACGTACTGGCCCTACCACCGAGGCCCCGCGCGACGACGTCGAAGAGAAAGAGATAGAAACCGAGATAGACAACGTAGGATGGTCCGTGATAGCTTATATTTTCCGAATTTGCCGCGAGGCGCCCCAGTAAGAGAGATGGGATAATAGTAATGAATGAAATGCCTCGAAATGCAGTAGGCAATACCTCCGAACATTTAGCTTACCTCTCGCGGTTTTCTATAGAATTCATTGATATCACAGAATAAATAATAGTACTAAAGTACAGAAGGATCACTCTCAAAGAAAAGCCAAGTTTAGGAATGAAAATTTACCTACCCTTACGACCTACATCTGACTGCACGGTAAATTGAAATTTGTTGCATGGCACGAGTGTTCCAATTCCGTTACGCGTCGCTGACCCGATACCGATTTAGTGATAAGAGCGCAGGGTTCCCACTCACCGATATGTAGTTATCGTTACAAAAATTACCGAGAAAAATCTAAATTAATACGTGCGACGAGGCCAGCGTGCGAGCCGAGCGGCAACCTTTAGCCATACACACACCGGCCTGGCCGGTGCGCTGGCCAAACGTACCTAAACTGCAGAGTGGGACCCCTCTGTTGATATCCAGTTCAAGTATCTTAGCAGCTCGCTCACATTGATTACGTAATTTAACCAAAATTTCGTTAGATGGCGCTGTACTGATATATGCAGTTGACGCATATAAAAAGTGCCATAATTCTGTTAGATGGCGCTGAGGTTTGAGGATAGCTTGTAGGCTATTTTTTATAGTACCGCTAAGTGATAAGGGTGGCCCTCTCCAGAAATTTCCGAGACCGCTTTATTAAAGCGAAGCGTAGTTTGCGGGTACAACTAGACTTTAGTGTGCTTTAGTTTGATTTGGCACGCACTCGTGAGAGATAAGTAACGGGTGTTTTGCTTATGTTGATACTAGCTTTTGCCCGCGACTTCGTCCGCGTGGAAGAAATTTTTTATTGATTCCCTTTACACCCTTAAGGAATGATTTCGGGGATAAAAACTATTGTTTTTTCTACCCCACAACAGAAACTATCTCCATACCAAATTTCATCTAAATCGGTTCCGCGGTTATGGATTCCCCATATAAACTGCCACCCCCTTTTCTCCCCCTTAAGGGGTGATTTCTGCGATAAAAGCTATTCTATGTCCTTTCCTGGCACGTATGGCGTATGTAAGATTTAACTCGCAGTAACTGGAATTTTTTTTATCACATCTATTCGAATAGAGGTAATTGGTTCCTCGTAAACAGGGACCAAAATAGCGTTTTTATCCCTCATGGGCTAAAAGTAATTGCAATTCAGAATGTGGATTTAGTCATTAAAAGTTCCAATCACCAAAGAGAGTTTTTTTTATTATGTATTAGTTTTTCTTTTTAACCGAGTTCAAAGAAGAAGGAGGTTCACAATTTATATTGAAGTCGGTGCCAAGCGATGATCTAGAAAGTCTTATTTTTTTTCTTTCTTTGGTCTGATGGTCCCTAACTGAATGTACCTAAGTAAAAAAATAAACGTTTATTCTTACTCATAAGTTTCCCATTATTTAGTATTTTCTCATAGAGGGTGATAAAAAGTAGGTAGTGTCCACCTAGTAAGCAACACTATTTTAAGCTCGAGTGACGTACTTTAAAACCCTCGCTTCGCTCAGGATCCAAACAACACTCGTTCGTGTTCGTTTTCTTCACACATTTTTTTTTGTATTTTTATTTGTTATTTATTTATTTATTTGGAAAACAAACAGCATATAAATAACAATAAATAGAATATTAAAGATATAGAACACAAATGCCATAAACAGTTTTCGCTAATAGAAAATGTTAGGTTAATAATGTTTTGATATTTGCATGTATAATAAACATAACAAAATAGTAACAATACTGTACCTATACAAATATAACCAACCATAAGCTATAACAAACATTATGTAAATAAAACTCGAGACCATGTCAATTCGTCTGAGAAACAGCAAACAATGTAAGTATAATAAATCCGATAATCCTGATAACAATGATAGTTATAATTTATTATAACTATCATTGTTATCAATTATTTTTTGTTATTTTTTAAAACTCTAAAGGCCTTACTAATAACCATTGTATAAGCCTTGTATAGTTAAGCAGTGTTTTGTCTCTTTTGTTCGAATTTGAAATGTCATTCGAGTGAACGTGACAAAACACTGTTTAACTAAATCAGGCTTATACAATGGTTATTAGTAAGGCCTTAAATCATTTCACCAAGCACTAAGGACTGGGACTAGGTTAAATGAAAGTAACTCATAGAAAGTAGTTTTTTTATATTTTTGTCTGTTACCAAAGAGCCTACAGAAACAACAAAAACAAAAAAATATTTATTGATATAAAAAATAATAAATAAAAGGATCTTACAAAAATGCAAAAATATTAATTCATATATAGAATAATAATTATGAATAAAGAATTGACTTATATAAAATATATTTTATTTTTGAAAATGGAACTAAAAGCGGCTCTCTTTTCGAAAATAGGTATGCGCGCATTGCGTTGCGACTTGGCTACAGAAAAAAAAACGCGCGAAATCTTTAGAATCTATAGCAAATTGAATTAGTGACCGTCATTTATTTAGTAGGTATTAAACTGGATTATTTTACTTTCTCGCAAGCGTAGTGAAAAGCAGACTATAACACACGGCGCTATAAACCCATTATAACTCGGTTTCTATTTACTACCTCGAACATAATGGGTCATTTTAGTCATTTTATTTTTCATGTTTTTTTTTGTGTTGCAGGGCAGCGAAGTGTCCCCGTACGGGCCGCTGTGGGACGCGCCGCCGGCGCCCGTGCCCTACCCGGACATCCTGGCCTACCCACCCGCCGATCTAGGTCAGTAGCTACTTTAACTGATTATTAATTTCATTTCTGAAGTAGGCTGTACATCAATCGATCAGCCCAATCTACCCACTGTTGGGTGTCGGCTGCGCTAGTCTGGGGATTTCATTAGTCCAAAGAATATTATATAAGTTGCAGGATATAAGGATAAAATTATGATATGACGATTGTAAAAATCTTGAGAATTCAGGTTGATTGCAAATTGCGTGAATTTATTAAGAATGATAGCAAATAAAACTGTTCTTTCAGCTAGCTGCTTTGATCTTTGCCAAGCTGGTCACCAGATTCACTCAACTCAATATTTTTTATAAAATAAAAATGTTCATGTACAATCCTCCTAGGAGTTTTGCAATTGTCCTGATTTCTCAATAATCCTACGACATGTAAACCGTCTATTATACATCGAATGTCTCCTATTTGATCCATGTAAGTTCACCTTGGTGTTTGTTTGTTTGTTGTTTGTTTGTTAGTCATCTTACATCCATCCTTTCATTCTACATAATTATGACCATTTATATTTTCGATCTTACTGGGGTTGCTATCCGTACCTACTCTGAAATAGAGTGCTGTCTTCTATTTCATGTAGGTTGAAATTGTTCAATATATGATTGTTTTCTCGTTTGTATACCAAATAAAAGTAAATAGAGTACGCTAAAACTCTATTTACTTTTATTTGGTATACAAAAGAGAAAACAATCATATATTGAACAATTTCAACCTGTATAAGGTAGAGGACTAGACTATATTTTTATAAAGCTGACAACTGCCCATCGAGCCTCACATAACTTTTTTTAACAAAACTTCTTTAATATACCTTGTTAAAAAAATGTTACTCTTGAAAATATTTCTGAGAATATCCACGTCCTCAAAACAAATATATATCAAAATTTCTCGTTAAAAAAATACCAAAACACCCATCAAAAACATTTTTTTTAGGGAATTAATTCTTTACACTTAATTTGATAATATTGATGTTTCATATCTTTAAATAAGTTACGTTAAAATAAATTTATTTTGATATTTCGCTCAATTTCAATCACGCATCGCGCCCATAATCCTACGCTACGCTTACAATAAAAATATTCTGTGTTGTTCGTTTCATGGACCTCATGGAATGGAAGTAATAATTTAATTTATTTTTATGAAATTTTGCAGGGGCTTAAAATTAAAATATTAATATAGAGTTACAACAGAACAGGGGCAGGGGTAAAATCATATTTACTAAAAAATCTGTTGAATATTATACCACTATTGAATGTCTCCTTTAGAAAGCTTTTGTCCAAGTCCAAGATGTCAATGAGGGCTACCGCGAGTGATTTTTCTGCTAGGCGTGCTAATGTAGCGTGAGGTCTTAATGTCAAAGGAATTTGTGTTTTGCCGTCATATGTGATTGTTGGCTATTCATCATCACAGCTCATATACGTCCCCACCGAGGGGCTCGATCGAGCCTTCCCTATGTTAGGGTATTTAGGCCTTAGTCAAACACGCTGGCCCAGTGCGGATTGGTCGATTTCACATACACCATTGAATTTCTTCGCAGATGTATACTATATAGGTTGCCTCACGAATCGATGGTTTGGTTCACCGTACCATGCAAACTTCCACCGAAAATTGGTTTGAACGAGATCTATGTAGTAAGTAGTTTTTTTAATACGTCATAAATCCTACGGAACCCTTCATGGGCGAGTCCGACTCGCGCTTGGCCGTTTTTTCTTAGTTCTTCTGCATCCAACAGTCTCAGTCTTCGGTACACAAGCGTAGGGCACACAAGGCTTCATTCTTCATCCTACAATGGTTTCGACTTTTATTGTTCAGTTTGTTTTATTTAATATGTATTGGAATGAAAGTGATATGGAAAGCTTGAACTGCACAGTATGGTCGGCGGCAGGCTGCGGCGGGCGCGGCGCGTCGCGGCCGCCCCCCGGCGGCAAGAAGCCGCGGCGTCGCGTCGCCTCCATCGCGCAACGCCGCGCCGCCAACATCCGCGAGCGACGACGCATGTTCAATCTTAACGAAGCGTTTGACAAGCTACGCAGGAAGGTAACTCTTTTAGTTTTTTTTTTGTTTATTTAAAGGCTATACATCTATGTAGATGTTGAGAGTGGACTGTATGTAGGTACTTTAGTTAAAACGCTGGTTTCTTTGTGATAATATTTGGAGCTTTATTTACTTCTTGCAAGACGACTTCCACTGACCGACTACAACTGACTACAATTTATCAGTATTCGGTCCTATATTTATACACTATCCCTTGGTTCGCGGGGGGACATCCCGCCCGCGGACCAATCAAAAGGGGCCGAATTTATTTAAGATATGGTTCATTCATGGGGACTTGGCCCGCATAAGCTTAGACTACGTCCGCTGCTTAGTTCTGGGTCCCCGGCACTAGCGAACTGTCGTCAACAGTAGAATAAGTCAGCCTTATAACGAATACATGTATGGTTTTTTTATAGTCTTTGCTTGTTCTGACAAGCAAACTGATCAACTTTTGAACAAGCACACAAAATCTTTGCCGTAAAATACGTAAAATTTTCCATCTACGTATATTCGATTTATACCGCCCGGCTGTGCCGATCAATGAATGCCGAACCGCTTATGTGTGTAGCTAGCCTCAATCAAACAAATTTTATGTCAGATTCAATTCTGTAATACAAATTACTTTCTCGGTCACAGGTGCCAACGTTCGCGTACGAGAAACGCCTGTCCCGCATCGAAACCCTTCGTCTGGCCATCACGTACATCAGCTTCATGTGTGAACTGCTGCACGGGTCGCCGCCGCCCCACCACGCGGCGCACCACGCGCTACATCCGCCGCGCCACGTGTTCGATGCGGAAGTGCCGTGGTGTGCTTGAATAGCACGTGTTCAATGTTGATTTTGTTTGTTTTTACGTCATACTATACTATTCTAATGTCCATGAAATCCGACAGCGCTCCTGGATGGGACAATATACCAACCCTTTTCTTGAAACTAGCAAACAACGTAGTAGTCCCCATCTTTGTACACCTCATCAATCTCTGTTTTAAAAAGGGTGTCTTCCCTGAGGTTCTTAAACAAGCTGTTATAACACCTGTTTACAAGAGTGGAAACAAAACCGATCCTTCGAATTATAGACCCATCTCGGTTCTAAATGAAAATGTTTACGAATTGCTATTCTCACGTCTCAACATGCCACCTATCTTTGTTGAAATTAAGATAAAAAGCGAGTAGTCCCCACGTAAAAGTTCTGCAATAGCTCGTAAACTATAAGATCATGTTTCAACCTAAAAATCATTACAAATAGAATACTACATTTTAAACGGGAGCCAAATGGTGCAACTGAGCATTAGTAGCATAACTGATTCCCGACAATTTTTTGACATATACAGGGTGTAAAAAGACCCATAACGAAGCCCGCGTCATTGCGCATTCAGACCATTCAAATTAGGTTATATAAAATTTTTTTGAAGGGAAACGAAATTTATTTTTAGGTAAAAAAAAACAACTAAAAAGTATCGCGCGTATCGCGCGTTCGTGCGCTACGGATAATATGGCCTCTGCGTGATTCAGCGGCTCGTGGCGATAATAGACAGCGTCCACACATTACGCGTTGTAAATTAAAAACAATATTTGTTATTAAATACTTATGTTTTCTTTGGACGAAAATTAACAAATAATGTTCCAAACAGTTTTGTATAAAAACCCCGAAAAAAATATTGTCACTGTAAACTTAAATATCTCGGTACCTATTAATTTCCCAGGTATGGTCTAGAAGACAAAAATGATATTGACGATGGGTTCAATACGTGGGTTTCGGCTTCGCGTTCGGTCTTTTTACATCCTGTAAGTATATCTAAATATAATAAAAATAAATAACATAGATATCATTTATTTTTATTTGTAAAATACATATAGGTACAAGGTTATTTTTTAGTTACAAAAAAATTTTGTGTGCTTGTTCAGACAAGCAAACTGAACAACTTTCACTATGGGACCAACTTTGAAATCGCAAAAAAATCAGCTGTTCCATACAGGTGAGGTTCAGTGAATGTTGAACAATTTGTATGGAACAGCTGATTTTTTTGCGATTTCAAAGTTAGTCCCAGAGTAAAAGTTGTTCAGTTTGCTTGTCTGAACAAGCACACAAATTTTTTTTTGTAACTAAAAATAAACTTGTATACACGCTGGAAAATGAATGAATTTATCTCTGTGGTCTAGTGGTCGGGACTACCCAATGTTGCTCTGGAAATTCGGGGTGATTTTTCATGGGGGCAGATGTTTTCTGAGGTTTGGTTGGTAGGGTTTTGACCCCGCCTGGCTAGCTCCACTGTCAGTGGTAGAGCTTCTGACCCCGTCTGGCATATCATAACAATGTTTCGCTATCTTAACAATGTTACTAGAATACTATTATTGACCAAAAATTTGTTACCAGTTCTTCAGTAAGATGAAGGCCAAGGGCTATACCCTGTTGTATGTAAAAAAACGAGCGAATCAGATAAATATTATTATAGGTTGTCGTTATTGTATTCTTTTTTGATATTTTGAAATGCGGGATGCGTTTCAAAATATCAAATAACCTAAATAATATTATTATAATTAATTGTAGTCGTCCCTTTACATTAGTCTCTATATAATGTATTTGAAATTTGTCTCCTGTTTAATATGTAGGGCAGCTTATAAAGTACCGATTCAATATGTTATGTCGAAAAGCCTTTAAAAATGAAGTTACTCTTTGTAAGTAATTTGTTTTCTAATAACTACGGCCATTATTGTTTGTACTAAATTGGTGAATTGCTTTAACTGTACGCATTCTGCGGTCGTTCAAAACTTTGTTAAATTGTGTAAGAAGTTTACTTATTAAAAGTTATCATGCTGCGATAAATCGAAAATGATTAATATATGTTTTTTTTATTTATTAAGTACATCTATTACGGACTTGCTGCATTAGGGATGCAGAACATTCAGAGGTAGATGTAATTCAATAAGACAAAGCAATAAGCAATATTTGCTTCGACAACATTTAAGTGCCAAGTGAATAACTTTAACTATATGTTACTATAACTTAACTGTGCAAGTGACTACTATATTATCTTGCCATTGTACTAACGAAGTATTTATTTTAGAAATCATTGCGTTAACTATTAAATTATTAATTTAAAAATCGCCAGATAAACCTTTCACTGTAAAGACTCATTTTATATATAAAAAAAAACAAAAAAGAAGAAAATATAGTTTCACAGTCCGAAGTATCCTTTTCAATTGTTACCTTTGCTGAGTACTTACATACTCCATTAAAATGGGTGGTTCTTAGGAAAATGACTACTTCTTAGTAAATGAGATTAAGGAATAAAATAACATAACAATGTCTTCCATTAGTACGTAATTAGTTAATAACAATTACTCAATTAGTTTTTTGGAATAAGTAGGACCTATGTGTATTTTTTTACGTTGTGCTTATCACTAGTCATTAGATTATTTAATAATGAGTTGCAATATGACTAATAATGAAGTGTATTCATATTTTTTGTTTGTTTGATTATAAATATCGCTACGATTACCATTTCTATTATTTTTAAATTGAATTAAATTATTGTAAAGAATTGTAATGTTCGTTTTATTAGATGAAGTTCCATTGTATGTTAGAGAGTAATTATTGGTATTAACTCTTTGTGGTTGCCGGTTTTTATTTATCAATGAGTAAGTTGGACTCGCGCAATGAGGGTACCGTGCAAACTTACCTCCTAAGTATACAGGATGGCACATTTCGATCGGGCATAATGGGCAAGTCTGTAACTAAAAGACGTGCAAAGATCTATTCTTAGGAACCATGTCATCGACTTTGGTGACAAGAAAAACTGCAGACATAGATTAAAAAAAACTTGTACTCAATTTGGGAATCGAACCCGGTCGTGTTGAAAAATAGAACTAACATTATTTCTATATGGATATCAATTGTGTAGGTCATAAGCAGTAAATGTTACTAGATATCTAAAATGAATAAAATGCATTGTGTTCTTCAATTAAATTGAGTTAATATTCGAAATGTTGACCATTTTTTTTAATGCAATTATTATTAATAAAAGTTATGGCATCATTGAACATTCGAAATTGTACCCAATGTAAAAGAGGTTCACACCACTGTAAAAATAAAGGATATAGGTGTTGACCTCGTGGACACCACAGTATTTCTTGGGATCACACTTGATTCTAAGCTGCAATGGGGCCCACATATAGATAAATTGTCAAAGAGACTTAGTTCTGCAGCTCACGCTGTATGGAAAATACGTCAGTTGACTGATGTTGATACAGCAAGACTTGTATATTTTTCTTACTTTCATAGTTTGATGTCATATGGCATTTTGTTGTGGGGAAATGCTGCCGACATTCAGATCGTTTTTGTGCTCCAGAAAAGGGCTATTCGAGCTATCTATAACCTTAAAATGAGAGATTCTTTGCGAGAAAAGTTTAAAGAAATTGGTATTATGACAGTAGCGTCGCAATATATTTATGAGAATCTAATATATGTTCGTAAAAATATTCATTTGTTTTGTAAAAATAGTGATATTCATTCTGTTAATACTAGACAAAGGAATATGTTAGCTTTACCAAATACCAGGCTCCAAAAAATCAATAATTCTTTTAGAGGCCTGTGTATACGTTTCTACAATAAAATCCCAAGTTGTATACAAGAACTCAGCTTAAACAAATTTAAAGTTGCAATCAAAGATGTACTTATTAAAAAAGCATATTATAAAGTGTCTGATTACATGACGGACAAAAAAGCTTGGGTTTGAACTCTCATTTCTAATATTTAACAATGTACTGCGTTTTGTTTCAAAGAAACATTCAGTGAGAGCAATTTATAAGTTCACGCACTTCTCTCAGAAATAGCTTATATAATGTGAATTAACACATCTCTTCTTGTAATGGAAGTTGAGCTCAAACTTTTGCTTTGAGGTCAGCTTCCAATTGACGACCCTGTAACAGAATCAAAATTGTAAATGGCGATTTAAAAGAGGAGATAAAAAATTTTGACCTTTCGAGTTCTTGCCTGTTCTTCTCGAGAAGGCTCTCCCAATTTCCGAACAGGTGTAGAGTCAACTTTTTTTTTTTTTTCATTCCTACTTGTATTTGCAGACATCTTGAGTATATTCAGGATGTATGCACATACAAGGTTAATATGATTTCATTAAATTAGATTGTTTTGCTTTGTTTTGACGTCAATAAGTGTCTGTAAAGGCCTATGTTAAATAAAGATTTTTGAATTTGAATTTGAATTTGTAAAATTATTTTTAAAATCCGTCCGGCATACAAATAGTTGGGTCTGTGAAAAAAAAATCTATGGGGATTTAGAAAATTTATTTTACAATTTTGAATTATCAATGACGCTATATTCGTAACTTTTATATGACTATGCTAACATGGGTAGGTTTCGGCTTGATAGGGTATGTACCACATGTTGTATATTACTAGCTGTACCCGCGAACGTTTCGCTTTAATAAAAATGAACACTGTTTAATAGTTTCTTTATTTTTTGGTTGGGGATTACCCAGTGTCCTGTAGGAATTTTGAAAAATCCTTTCTTAGTGGGCGCCTACATAAGCCAATGCAGTTTAGGTACGTTTGGCCGGCGCTCCGGCGGCCGGGCGGTGTAATGGCCGAGGGTTGCCGCTCGGCTCGCAAGCTAGCCGCGCCGCCGCACGTAATGGTAGTTTAGATTTTACTCGGTAATTTAATAATAATAATATATTTATTTCCAAAAAACATTACGTAGCAATAAAATTATCATGCGGTCACTGCACTAAGCTAGGCTTGTCTTGCAGCAGCCTTATACATTTATCTTCTCTCTATTACTAATTTTATTCTGGACACACGGTTGCGGTTACAAATTAGCCACTATGTAATAATTTTAAATTTACAAAAGAACTACAAAGTTCAAATTAATGAACTGTTTAATAAAGGAAAGAAAAAAAAACTATATGTGTGTAAAATCATGATGACATTCCTAAAACAATAGCTACATGTATATTATGTGTGCGATTATGTATTGTGTATGCATGTGAGTGTCGTGTGTGTGCGGATGCGAGTGTTTCTGAGTAAATGAGAGTGAATGAGAGTGGAAGATTACTGCAGTAAGTTTTCAGTTTGAGCATAGTTTAACTCCAATAAAAAGGATTGTGTCATTTGTTTGGCTTTATGCTTATTGGCGCTCTTTAAGGAGGCTATTTTGTGACATATGATGTTGTAAATTCGCGGTAGAAGAAATACAGCTTGTCTTTTTGCAAAGGTAGTGCGGACTGACGGTACCGGAATCTTATACAACCGTTGCCGGAGGCGTTCTTCATATTCAGATGAACTTAGTGCGGATCTGTGCATGGCGGTCACTGCCCTTAGAATATATAATTGCCTAACCCGTAACACCTTACTGTCCTTATATAGCTGGTCCGTGCTATACCGACGGGGTTTCTTCCACATTACTTTTAGGATTGCGCGTTGAGCTCTTTCTACTTCAATAATTAAGGTTTTTGCTGCACCGCCCCATACCCTAATACAATATATTAATGTGGATTGAAAGAGTGCCTTATAAACCATCATCAATGTATCTATGGCCGCTGACTGTCTTAACGCTTTTAAGACGTATAAGGTCCTGCGAGTTCGCGATGCCAGACTACTAATATGGTGTCTGTATGTGAGTTTCTCATCAAGCATTACTCCAAGATACTTTAAAAAACTGACACGTTCCACGAAATTACAATTACCGACACAGAACATATGGTTGCAGCGATGCAAAATCAGTCGTTTGTCAAGTGATGGTTGTGATGCGCTAGTTTTATGAAATGCTATATATTGTCTTGCTGATATTAAGTGATAATAAATTTTTCTCCAGCCAGTCACAAATAACAGACAAACCCTTTTCTGCAAACTAGTAAGCTTCCTCCCAAGATGATCCTTGGAAGATGATAACTGTGTCATCAGCATAGCAGACTAATTCTGAATTTTATATGTTAGCTTATTTCTGTAATTAAGTTATCTAATTTCTGTAACGATAACTGCATATCGGTGAGTGGGAACCCTGCGCTCTTATCGGTCAATCGGTATCGGGTCAGTGACGCGTAACGGAATTGGAACACTCGTGTTATGCAAAAAATTTCAATTTCCCGTGCAGTCCGATGAAGGTCGTAAGAGTAGGTACATTTTCATACCTAAACATGGCTTTTCTTCGAGAGTGATCCTTCTGTACTTTAGTACTATTATTTATTCTGTGCTCCTGTACCGAATTTCATGCTTCTAGAACTAGCTCTAGCACAGTTTGCGGCTTTGCGCTCTACGTTGCTACCTCAGCGAGTCACCGAAGATACAGCTAATACAAAGTCTTCCGTCGCTTCTGCATGTCCCGGGGCCTATAGACAAGCTATCGCTTGTGGCAAATCGATCAAAGTCATCGATATATAAGTTGGTAGACAAACTGATTCGCAACGAATCTATGATGAAGCAAATTGTTTTTTCGTAACTTTCATATACTACTCAAACCAACTCATTCATCATTGAAATGAAAATATTTATTTTAATAATTTATTTAACCATATCTATTTCTCAGTTTTCAACCTACTAATCGCTAATACTTACGTTGGCTAGGAATTAGTTTTCCTTATCTCAAAGACGATGACGAATTATGTCTTTGAAACGATTGCCACATGTCCCTCAGGTGGGTTATTGTCTAAGAAAAAATCTATCACGATCACCTATAATTTGACAGCCAAGCGCCGTGAACACGAGACTCTGCGCTGACTTCCTTTTATAAAGGAGCGATGGATGGACTGCGACTGTCAAATTGTAAGCGTTCGCGATAGATTTTTTCTTAGACAATAACCCCCCTGTATGGTCTCGATGATCACAAAAACTAACTACTAAACGGATTTTCATGTGGCTTTCACTATTATTCCGAATAGTTTGCAACTAAGTTGTCGAATAATAAATTAAAAATATTTTTTTGGCTAACGCAAACCAAATTTTAGGAGATACTTAAAAACGCTGTACTGGAGAGTAGTTCCTCTAAAATCTTGAAACACATAATATATTTATACTCATAATATTTTTATTGTTTAGAGAATACCCAGCTATAGGAGTTCCTACATGTAAGGCCTAATAAATTATACTTGGCGGCTGGTCACAATAGATCTTTGTAGGTCGCAGCGACGTAAATAGCCCCGATACAACGAAAATTAATAAATAAATCTCATAATAACCACTTCTTTTTCTGAACCTTAAACTTGCAGAATACGAAAAAAACATTAAAATACTTTAAGATATGTGATAATATGTTACATTTAACTTTAATTGATACTTAAAAAGTAAAGTAGTTACACCAAGCTTTTGATCTTCATTAGATAATTTTTGTAGCGTTGATTCATACAAAAGCTTTCAAATGACTTCTAATTAAGCACTGCAGTCAGTTAAGTGAGTCCGTTTGTAAATTCATAAATAACCACAAATGGCACCAATATAAAAGGGCACATCTTGCTTATTGAAATTTAGTATGTTCGAAACAGGAGAGAGATTAACATTAATATTATTTATTTACAATCAACGTTTGAAGAATATCTATCTCCGAGTGATTTAAGCAGTGGAGTTGTGAAGTTTGGAACTTGGTATACGACGAAATTTGGAAAATGCAGTGGATACAAAATGTAAGTAATTTTTATGATCAATAAAATATATGTCGGTAGAAAATATGGATGATTCCACTTTGAGCTCCTGAATGAAATAGTGTTTTGCCATTTTTAAAAAAATTGTTTGTTTTAAATTCGGGTTAAATATTTGGAGATACAGATTTGTAGCCTTGCCATCAGCCGGGAGCCATACCCGACCGGACAGTGGATAAAGCCATTTCCAGCACAAATGCTTCCTGTACGAGGGATAGGAAAGGAATAAGTTAGTGAGAAGAATTGATTTTTTAAAGTATAAGTTTAACGGTCATAGTGGTTAGCCATCTAGCCAAATCTTAATAAGTTTGTTCCATTTCTATTAGGGGTGCGTTTGAAAACGAGTAATATTTACTCGGGGTAGAGTGAATTTCACCCGATAGCGTTCGAGAACCACCCGAGTGAAACCGAGGTTAACCGACGAATTACTCCGCTCGTATTTCTGAACGCATTAGTGCAGAGTAATTTTCTCACGGCTCCCAGTCAGCGTTTTTTACCTGACATTGACAGTAGACTGTTCTGTGATCTGTGGCTACTGATTTCGTTTTTATGTTGAAGTTAAAGTTTACAAATGTTAAGTAAAGCTTTGTGCAGTTGTAAAATAAAGCTAGTTTGCGTTGCAAAACACAAGAACTCTTCTTTTCGTTTTTAACTGACAGAACCCGTTTGAAAACTCGTGTAGTGCGAAAATCACTCGCTAGCTTTTGAAAACCAGTTAAACTTCTCTTTCTCGCAATATATCTATCCTTTTCTTTTTTACCGAGTGAAAACTTCACGGGTTTTCGAACGGCCCCTAATTTTCATATTTGACCCATACGGCCTTTGCACGCTTTTAGAGTCATTGTGTTCTTGTACTACATCGCTAAAATTTTGAGAAAATTTTTGCGTTACATTTCTAGTTGTCTCAAGAAAATTTTTAAAATCCTGATTTGCTAAAAGTGTGATCTTATTTTATTTTCAACTTTTTGGTTTTTAGTCTTTTTGGTAAAAGCGTGTTTTTTAAAAAGTTTTTTTTTACGTTTTTTTATTTACTACTTTTTAGATCGCTTGGTTTTTAGTCTTGACAATAAATTCATATTTTCTATGAAAATGATTTTAATCGTTTTTTAGTCTTTTTGGTAAAAGCGTGTTTTTTAAAAAGTTTTTTTAACGTTTTTTTATTTACTACTTTTTAGTCTAACTAATAACAAAATTAAAAATTGACATCATTGACATTGGATTTCCTCCCATATAAAATTAGTTTTTATTTAATTGTACTATAACTAAGCATTTTTGTGATTCCAATATGCCAAAATGTTGTATTGTCACCGGGAATACATATGTAGAAAAAATTTGAGCTCAATTGGAGCAATAGTGGTCGAAAAATCGATTGCAAGATTTGATCGTGACAAAGAAACCAACAGACAGAGCAACTCAATAAAAAGCGTGTAATAATAAAAACAAACTATCGATTATATCTTTACTATAATTGCAATTGTTTACGGAAACAATTATGAATTTTTTGCTTTATACGTAATGAATTGATTGATTCTTAACATACTTTTTCTGCATTGCCCATTTTAGTATTATACTGCAAAATTTAATTTAAAAAATGTTACTATTTATCACAATTTTTCGTTAGCAATTTCTTTGAAGGAGACAAAAGAGATGTACTGTCTACTTTCTTTCTGTTCCTTAAGAAACTAATTTTTCTATAGCACTAATCTATGGAGCGTCGGTGGCGCTATGGATTCGGCACTTGCCTTCTAATCGGGAGGTCCGGGGTTCGAGACCGCCATGTACCAATGTGTTTTTCGTTTTCGAATTTCATATGTATATTTGTCTGACGCTCCAACGGTGAAGGAAAACATCGTGAGGCAACCTGCATACATCTGCGAAGAAATTCAAAGGTGTATGTGAAGTCGACTAATCCGAACTGGGCCAGCGTGGTTGACTAAGGCCTAAACACCCTATCTTAGAGTAGGCTCTCGAGCCCCTCGGTGGGGACGTATAGGAGCTGTTATGATGAATCTATGATTGCACAGCATAATATTATTTCGATATCTTTTCCAGGTATATCTAATCGCTGCTATTGCCACCATAATGGCTGCCAAAGAAGATCCAAGGGCGAAAAGAGACCTCTCCTTATTAACTAAACTGCTAACGGGAAAGGAACACCAACACCATAAAACAAAAATATATCATGTTCAAAGCGTCGATAACTATATCGTCAAAGCAGTGCCGAAAGTTCCGTCAACAGTTGAAACAGTGGAAACGGTGACACATAAAATAAGTCAAAATCAAGGTATTGCAGAGCACCAGCCTGTAGCCGTTTCAGGTTCGACGGATACACAAAATGAAAGTTATTTCGCAGTACAAGGAGAACAAAACATGGTGGAAACGGGTGTGTTTCGCCCTCCGAAGCCTGTTGACAAGATTGTCGAGACAGCTTCCGTTGCATCACAATTTGCATTCGGCGCTGGTGTAGAGAACCACGAGCACATTTCAACTTTACATCAACATTCTGCGCCTCTGCATACCCATGTTGATTTTAAGCCAGTGTTGGAAATTTGTGACGAACCGGTGAAAGTACATCTACCGAACATAGAACACCCAACAAAGTATTCTTACAAGCAAATCCATAATGACGGATTAACTACTTATACATCTAATGATAACAAAAATGTGATTGTTACTGATACTAGAGTGCCACCCCCTTTGCCCCATTATTTAAATAATCGATTCAAGGAAATTTTAGCTTTAAACTTTCTGACGCATCCAGTTTCGACTCCTCATGTTCATGTAACGCATCCGTTATTACATGTTGATCGCCACTTAATTCATGGATCTCACCAGTCAGCTTATGAAGGACATTTTCCGACCTATTATCATCATCATCATCCATCAATTCACGTAAGTCACCCTTCAACTCTTCACGTAGAGCATCCCTTAAACTATGGAACTTATGCTCACCATGTATCTCATCAATCCGCTCCTGGAGCTCATCAGATGATAAATGGAATTCATGAGGCTGTTCACGTACCACAACATTATGATAGTCATCAGTCCGTTGATATTTATCAGCCTTCAGTTCATGTATCGCATCCTCAATTTTATGACCATCAGTCAGAGTATCCTTTAATTTATGTTCATCAAACGCCCGCTCATGTTACTCCCGCATCGGTAGACATACCGTCAGTTCACTCACATCAATCTTCAATTCATGTAAGTCATCCGAGACCACATAAACATATAAATCATTTAACGTCCGTTCATGGGAGCCTTCCATTACTTCATATAGCTGAACCGTCACTACATATTGTAGAAACACCAGAACCATCCATCAATAATATGTCCAAAAACCCGACCCCGGTATCTTCTAGCTACAGTTACAAACATTTACACAATGATGGTAAAGTAACAAGTTATTTTGGATCTGGAACTGTCGAGGAACATAAACAAGCTAAGCCGATAAACTCAGAAGTGTCTTTTGAAGCTGGACATCATAATACATTCGACACAATTACTTCCACCCCGTCATCTGTATTCTCATTTAAAAATAATCCTCAAGACAGCAGAGTAACAGACAATTTACAATTTGGCAAAGAATATAACAATGACAAAACGACACTAGTTGTGCAGAACGTTGAAACACCACAAGCTCCCGGTCTGTTGGCTGCTCAGATCGAAAATGTTTCCGGTACATTTTCCAAGCAACCTTTATCGAAAGTAGTCGGTGCTAGAAATTATTATGAAAGTAGAAACATCTATTCAAGAACAGAATCACCATTGGGTTATAATAATAATCAAAGGCAAACTCAGGTCACAGAGATTCTGAATCTTGGCATTCCTAATGTACATAGCGATTTAGACTCAAAAATACCATCTACATTTAGTTACAATACTTTACATTCGGATGGTTCAATAACTAGTCATTCAGACTCTAGATTTGTGACTCAAAATCCCAACGGACACTTTCATGGAACATATTATTGCGAGGATGGCTCTCATGTGGAAGATATAAAAAAACATTTAAATTTGGTTAAAAATTTGAAAAACTCTGGAAAATATAGTTACAAAGCCGTGCATAATGATGGTTCAGTAACTACAGTTTCTGGTTCAGGAGAAGACGATGCGAATTTGAAGCAAAACACTGTCAGAATACCTGGTATAGTTAATATACCAGCTTTACCAGAAACAAAAAATATGCACAGAACTTTTCATAGTCACACTGACACCCAACAAAATATATTTGATCCAATAAATTCACTGTACAGTTATAGGCAAGTATACCATAATTTACCTGGTGAGTTCACAACTAGGAGTGTAAGCGACGCGCCTGAGTTTCAAGGACACGCTGAAATACAAATAGCTTCAGAAAATGGCATGCAAACAGCACATTCACTTGGATATAATGAAGAACTTTATTCATCAACATATGGACCTTCTTCAACAGTAAAATCAGAGAGAATATCTGGGATAACTGGCAATAGTGGTGAATCAGGGATATTTGAAAAAGATTTTACCCTTTCCTCAACGCGAGCAACTTATGATGAATCTTTGAGTTCTAACCCTATAGTAGTTTTACCAGACAAACCAACGTTCTCCTACACGCAGAATAGATTAGACGGCTCATCTGTTACTATTCTAGGTAATAAAGAAAACACCGTTGCAGTGACGGAAGAAATTGTTGCGGAGAATCGAGGCAGAGGTGATATACCAGATGGAGTTGTATAGAATAGGGATAAATATTAGAGAAATGTGTATTGTTTAAGAAATTAAAAGCCACTATACAGTTTTAGTATTGTATTTGTTGTTAGTTATGTAAAGCTAGCGTAATATTAAATTATAGCTATTTAACACCTTTAATTGTAACATTGTAATAAACGTATTTATTCAAATTTTGTCTAAGCATTTTTACAACCTTTCCATTTATGTACACGTAAATTTGACGGTTTTTTTGAAACGCTTATAATACTTTCATACAATTTTAAAAAGATTTAATACAATTATTCTTCAAGAAACATTTTCTATCATTATAATTTATATTTTACAAATTCGTAAAGAGCATTCAGAATTCAACCTACAAAAATACACAAGCACCTCATGCATTTCGTTGGTTGATACTTAAAATATTTTTTATTTAATACATTTTTATCAGTTGAAATATTGACAATATAGGTGCCATAGCTTTTTCCGTAGCTAGCTAGCATACACACACAATTTTGTGCGCACATTAAAATTAGTTTGGCATATCCCTAGCAACAATTTTACTATCATTGAATTAGCTGAAAAAACTAATAGCTACCTTGTTTCAGAACAGTTTTATTTTCTTGTGCATGCTTATAAACATGTTAAATTATAATAGTATGCCACTCTTTAGATGCTCTGAAGTATATTGAAATACATATGTGGTTTCCTGTTATGCCACAAATTTTGTGAAAAACGTAAATTTAATTCTAATAGGTGTGTATGTGTATTTTTTTGTTTTATTATTCCACTCGATTTAAATATTCCATTGTTCCTATTTCAAACTATGCAGGGATGCGTCCAGAACCTTCGCGCTGGGTACAACTTTTTGCTCTAACCCCGTTCAATACCTTATAGCGTGACGTTTGGGCAAAACAATTCACATCGGTCGGTTCAAGACTTTAATGTGTCATAGCAAGTTACAACCAAACAACCATCGAATTTGATAGATGAAAAACGCTCTGACATTTACGACTGTCAAACTTTTATGTGATTGGATGATTTTAGGTCTATTTATTTATAAAGCCATCTGTTAGAAAGAGAGAGAAAATGAAAAAAATCACATGAAAAAGAGAGATAAAAGATATTCTTGCTGCAACGCGTTCAATATCTCAGATCGATTTATAACAATCGAATAACTATACTCCAAGGTACTAAACGCGCCCCTGTCAATCGTTCGTGCAATGTATCTTGGGATTCTGTATCTTTTTTCACTTTGTATTAGCTTTGGTAAGCTGAAGACATTCATGTTCTGCTTGCCATTGCTCACGTGTACATTTTTTTTATTGCAGAAAGTTGGCAAAAAAGCAAACTGCCCACCTGATGGTAAGTGGTAACAGTCACCTATAATATATGTGGCTCTTGTGAGATTCGCAGCAAAACTGCAACCCCCACAAGAACCACAGTGTACGTTGCCAACTTGTGACACAAGATGTAAAGTCACAGTACCCAGTAATTTCACTGCCATATCTTACCCTTCAAACCGGAACACAGCAATGCAAACATGGCAGAAATAGGTAAGACGGGGGTACCTAAGCAGACGACCCTGGTACAGAGTTTCCCTCCAGTAAAGATATAAACGTCATTCCCACATAATAATGACGATTCCCGAACCTATTTCAAATGAACTTGAAATGCTAGCCAATTATGGATGTCCCGTGTGAATTGAATGAAAATGGTTGCATAATATGTTAGTTCCAGAAAAACGGAATATTGATTCGGAAATTCGAATTATAAATCCTGTCCAATAAGAAATAAACGTGTCACCACAAAATACTATCGGTACAAAATACATGAACACGTTTCGTAACATACTAACAAGAAGTAGCAAAACTCACTATATCACGTTAGAAAATGTTCAATCGTAAGTTTTATATATCACACACAAGTCACTTCAAACAGCGCTCTCTCTGTGAAGCGTGAGGGTAACATCCGGCGGCGGCTGATCCCAGAGGTCGGCGGGAAAGGCGGGCGGCTTCCTGCGGCGGTCCACAGGGGGCGCTGGCTCCTCTAACGCGGACCCATCTGAGTACCCGCTGCTGCAAGACCTCAGGCTGCACGATGCGTGGACCTTGTTATCTGGGGAGCATAAAAAATAAAAGAAAGGTTAGGCAGACGTGTATATTAACACCTACATACAGACAATTATTTTTTTCGCACATACTCTGTATAGAGAAGAGGTAGTTATAATAAAAGCGAAATATTATTTAAGGCAATGTTTCTCACATAACTACTCTGTATAGAGAAGAAGTAGTTATATAAAAAATGATAAATATTATTTAAGGCAATGTTTCTTTCTAAGGTGGTGATTCTGTAGGAAAAATATTAGGACAATCTATAAGAAGTACACACGGATTAGGAGAACTACTAGATGTGATGATGAGGATGAGGAGATACCAGATAGGAGCATTAAACACAGACAGAAATTGGTAAAAATTTGTACTGCAAAATTATCATTTAGATAAGTACTATAATAGTAATAATAAGTTAAATCAATTTTATTTGTATTTGATGAATAGAATTAATTCGAAATCTCACCATTATTTAATTATGAATCAAGGGTAATTAAAGCTTAAGCATTTGTTCCAGTTATATGAATTATTGATTACAAGACACTCTGATAATGTAAAAAAAAGGTTATAGCAAATACACTTTCAATTCATTTCGATTGTCTTTTGTTTTTTTTATCTCTCTACGATAATCCCATTGTATAACTGAACGTACATTTAATGAATGTCGCAAAATAAAGAGTACTGTAACATAAATATCTAAGCCAACTAGTGAAGCCAAGCAGAGATAGCCATCTAGTAGCAACATGTTGCAAAAGTTTCAGAACTCAAAAGCATGTTATTAAAAAGTCTTCTTATCCAGCACTAGGTGGCAGCAGTATCAGCGTGATATTTTTAGTAATGTTTATTATTCAATCACATTATTTTCTATTCTAATACATATTACTCACTAAATGAAAAATTATTGATAGTGGGTTTTAGTAGGTTTTTAAAGAATGTAATAGCGTCTTAATATACTGATATTAGTGTCTTATGAAGTCGTGTTTTCACTTCGTTGATAATATTTCATTACAACACTAGATGGCGCTATGTACGAAATATATTGTATTTGCAGTATTAAAAATTCGAGAAAGCTTATTAGTAAACTAATACCTCTGATCATCTCCTCATTACTTGGCTAGAAATCTAGAATTTCTGTCACGAACTGGAGCACAAACAAGGGATGTATGAAGTTATCAAAGTTTTGTCCAATCTTTTATGTGTATTTCTCACATAAAAGATTGGATAAGGCATTGATAATTTAGAACCTACACAAGCAAAATATAAGTCGCTTAAGCAAAAAATATGTCACATAAGCAAGATTGTTCTATACACATATAAAGCATGTGATTTTTAATCAAATGCTTCGACAGAATGATCTCATAAGTCTGGTCGAGTGGTACCGTACCAGACATTACCAGTAACATCCGTTCCTATTAACTTCTACTTCATTCGATGTTATATAATAAGCTTACTCCGTTGTGAATTTATGCTTATAATAACCTACTGTCTTGCGACTGCAACTTTTGGTCGTGTAACGTGTTATTTAACGAGGTAGCGCTTGCTCATCACTCCCACGATTAAGCCGGCTTTTGACTATGGGATATAATGTAATATATATTACATTTTGAGATATAATATTTTATCGCTTGCCATACTTTTTTACGAGACCGTTCTCACTGTGCTATAATATATATTACACCCCAAACTGTAAATATTTTTTCGCCCGACCGAGCTATATTTGAAGGCGATATATTTTACCTCACGTTCCCGCACACCGCACCTCTGCCCCTGCCTCGCCTTCATTTCGAATCGTGACGGTCATGCGCACGTACTTACTAGAGATGGTCGTTATTACGATAGCAGATAATATAATGCATTATATGAACGTAACGAATAACACATTATTGAGCAACGGATTATCCTGCTATCATTATAAACTGCTGTTGATGTTGTAGCGTTGTAGCGCAATGACTGACGTTCGTTCCACCCACCGCGCTGTTGCCGATAACGTAACGCGAGAGTGAAGCAAAGAGCGAGAGCGCAATAGGTGTGTACGGGAGATAGCAATATAAATTGCACGAGTCACGACACGATGATCGCAAACCACAAATTGTGCTTTCTCACATTGACGTAAAGTTCACTTTAAAATGTTTGATGATCGCGACGATTTAAAATAACAGGTGAATAATAATTATTCGTTATACTGCTGTTTTGAATGAGATTGCTGTTTAAAATTTTATTGTTCGCTCAATTCTGTTCTGTTCAGTTCAGCAACAGATCCAATTAGAGAAATTGTGATTATTTTTTGTTACGATTTAATTATTTCAGTGTGTAAGTGCGTAATTAAAAGTTAGCGTAAGTGTAAATAATAATTGTTTTATAGTTAGTGTAAAGTATTTTTAAATATTAAAAATGCCGAGAATAAGAGGCCCGATCGCTTCTATTTGGAACTATTTCGATGTTGGTAACAGTGTGAATACGCTGTTGTTCATTGTGCAAAACAGCAGTATAACAGGATAACGAACAGCAGTTTACAATAACAGCTATATGGAAATAACACAGCACTGTTATTCGTTATTTGGAAACAGTCGTTACTCTCATCTCTAGTACTTACATAGCTGTCCGCGTGTTATGATTTTTGGGTATTTTGGTTCGCAATCTTTTCTTTACGTATTTACCACGTATTTACCTATTTACGTATTTATCCCTATAATGGAACATTTTATAGAAAGTGTTAGGAAATATCCTTGTTTACGACTAATCTTGAAGAGTATAAAATGAATGAAATTAAGGATGCTGCATGGAGAAACGTAATAAGAAATTCACTATAATCTTTTCTTAAGGCCTTACTAATAACCATTGTATACGCCTAATTTAGTTAAACAGTGTTTTGTCACGTTCACTCGAATGACATTTCAAATTCGAACAAAAGAGACAAAACACTACTTAACTATACAAGGTTTATACAATGGTTATTAGTAAGGCCTTTAGTCTATTAAGATTCGATATCCAGAATCGACGTTTATTGTATTTTTTCTAAATAATGAGACATGTAAATCGAATACTGCATCATCTTCGTCTGATGAACTATCGAAAGTATCTAGCAAAACAATTTCCATATTATCCATTTAATAACGAGAGGTCAACCGTTTCAATAAAAGACGTTATGATGTAAGGATCATAGAAGCTGAACTATTCTAAAAAATATATCTGATAGTGAGAACAGCAAACCCGGGATGTAATATATAGCTGAACATGTAATATATATTACATCCTATAGTCAAAAGCCGGCTTTAGACCTTAATATCGCAAGGGCACTATGATGGCGTCATCAGAAGACGTTTCGATTGCGGACAATAAATTCGATGCGCAACTGTGTCAGGAGACCTATTTTTGAATTACGTATGCGATTTAGAAATCACCGCTGACTAAATAGTCAGCGATGACTTTGAAGTCACGAATTCCTAAATATCCTATTTTTGAAAGTCGAACGCAGAGCTGCCAACATAGATAAAGTACACACATACGTAAGGGTTCGGTTCCACGCAGAATGTAGTCGTTTTCGGTATATACCGGTTATTATACGGCTAAAAATTCATTGCAACTAGGCCAAAATAATAAGAAAATACTGGTCTAAGTTTGTTTGTGACACAAATTTAAAAGATTTTAAACTTATACACGGTTATTTTTTTATCACCCTGGAAAATGTTAGGGACGCTTCAGGAGACATCCAATATTATATATAAAAAAAAAATGAAATAAAAAATATAAAAAAAATTAAAAAATTATCTAAAAATGCTGCTCTCAACTAGTGCAGTATTTTTTGTATTAAAAAAAAAATAAAAAAATATTTAAATCATTCTAATATCATGTCGTGAAGCGTCCCTTAAATTTTCCAGGGTGATAAAAAATAACCGTGTATATTTAATTATTTGACAAATTTTAAAAATTTTAAATCCAACTCAAAATCAACATACATCAACTTCAAACTTGTCAATATGTTCTCTAAACAAAACACAGATAACGTTTCCACAGTTATGTATGACTTGTTTACGAGTGGGTGAGGGCACTCGTAATGAAATCACATCCGTGACTAATATAAGGTAGTCACATAAGTGATATTCAAAAATAAGAGTTATTGAAAATCGGTGATTATTAGTCACATCGGTGATTTCGAAGTCGCATACGTAATTCAAAAATAGCTCTCCAGGTACCCATAATGCCTTTATTGTTGGCGCGTGTGCTGCTTAATTTGAGCAGTATTCAGTGAGATGACGGCTAAGAATATAAATCTTTAAGATAGATGTCTCAAAATTTCCACTTATACAACAATGGTTAATATATGAAGTTAATTACGTTGTTTTACCAGCTATATTGTCTATGTAGTTTCTGGTGACGTCGTCGAGTTGCAAGACCTGGATGACTGGCGTGGGGGTCTTAGACCGCGGCCGCCGTGCCAGCTTCACCACAAGCGTCGTGGAAATGAGGAATACTAGCACCAGTACTACAGCGCCTAACGATATGCCCACGTCCTTCTCCATTATGACTGAAAAAGAAAGAGCATAATTAGTGTCACTTTACAGAACATTAATTGATCAACTCACGATTGTTTCCGATATTAAACGCCAAAGAGGAAATTGCACTCATTTTTGGTATGCACAATGCTTATTGAAGCACTTTACAAAAATGCAGCCTCCGATATGTATATCGTTCGCCTGACAGAGGGCGATGTATGATTAGAAAGTTGCGAACGAGAACCGTTTCGCCTAGTTTTCGTTCGTTGTCAAAAATTTGACAACAGCCCATCGCTAGACTGCGATAATCTTTCTTAGTCTTTTACGATATTCACAGCAAGAATGGGAGCGGTGACACATGTATTCTAATTCCGTCACGACGTCGTTTTCTTCGCGGTGTCAGGATTGCTCCCATGGTGGGGTTTCTTCGATTTGCTTGTCTGAACGCGCACGAGATTTGGCTCATTACTAAAAAACAATCCTGTACAACGGATGAAAATGGTTTTAGTTCAACATTAATAAAAAAAGAAATTCAAATAAAAATTTAAAAATTTTAAGATTGTACCTAATTTAATTAATGGTTAAACAAACTTACCTTTGTGATGTTTGACCATAATTATACGAGACGTTGCATCCGAAGAGATTTATATATTAACCAGGTAGTCCACTTTCCAATGTACCGGGCACCAAGCACAATTTTAGAGCGAAGACATAAAAATAAAAAGATAGGTAGGTAGTTTTACTATTATTCACCCGCTTGCGCGATGTTACGCCGTTTGACTCATTCCTTTAGAGCAAAATTTCTCAAAAACATTGGGTATTTATTTGCAACACAGCAAATAATGGGTAGGGAGGGAGTATAAATCTCTTCGGATGCAACGTCTCGTATAATTATGGTCAAACATCACAAAGGTAAGTTTGTTTAACCATTAATTATACCACGATGTTGCATCCTCGAGATTTATATATTAACCAGGTAGGATGTTTAGAGTATTTTGAGAAATTTTTGATTAGAAGAGAGAGAAAAAAGAAAGTTTGTCGTTAATTCGGTATATGTTGACTTTTTTTTATAATTTATAACAAAATCTAAATCAGTGAATAAGAGTTTTATTACGCATGATAGACTCTTGATAGAATCTTGATAAGAATTTCCAAGGCATAGAAAATCACCTAAATAATTTATAATAGTAAACTAGACTTCTAAGATAAGATAATATGGGTTTCAAAAGCTTAGTGAAAATGTATGAAGCTGAAGCAAGTGCAAAGGGAAGACATTGAAATTCTTAAGTTATTTGCTTAAATTTAAATCTAAGATAATGTTTCGACGATTAATGCGTAGTGGCTAAAAAATAGACATCTATATTGATAGTTCATAACAAGAGTTTCATAGGTGGTGTAACTGGTTGGGGTATTATGGGTGTGATTCCTTTACCAATACCTTGACCTTAGGAAAATCAATCCCTAGTTATAATCGAAGTATATCATTTCTTCTGCTTTTCATTTTATTCAAGAAAAATTACGAAATAGTTTCGTTGGAATATATCAAGTGCACGCGACCTTCGAGGTTTTGTTTCCAGTTCGAGATCAAGGCTCAGGACACGCAATACATATTTAGCTATAAATAATAAGGATTCTCCGAATGATTCATCAATTTGTTATAATAATTTAAGTACTTACGCTAATTACCAAGGTACCTTAGGTATATCTTAATTACTTGAATTTTCTTTTTGATTTAGAACAGATTTTATTAAGTTTTTTGGTAGGTAGGATTTTTTTTTCAAACACATTATATTCCCAAAATCCGTCTTTTAAATTATAAGTTATTTCATAAAATTTAATTTAATTAAGTTATTTCATAAAAAAACCTGATAGTAAGCGGCATCTTGGTGGATTAATGAACAATATTTACAGATTTCATGTTATAAATATTCTAGATTTTCACCATAGAAAGTTTCAGATCACTCCTTGGCAAATAACTCACAAAGGCTATTTTCTTTGAATTAATGGTAGTAGTTGTACACAAAATAGGTGCTCTCTCCTCCATATGTTATTTTACTCAATACTCAATACTCAATACTTTATTGCTTTTCCACAATGAAATTCGGTGTTATTTTTAATTGGTTATAACTTAAGTAAATTGTGGACCCTGTCGGGCACAGCAATATTAGGAGAGAGGAGGCCATAATTTAAGATTAGGTTCTTTAATTGATTTATGCTTAAAATTATAAATATTATATTACGATTTAATTTATTTATAAGCGATTTTGTTACATATTTTTACAATATTACATTTATATATCTAAAAAAAAAAAAACTGTATGTAGTGAGTATGTGTGGATGTGTGTGCGTATGCGTGGATTTGTGCGCGCGTGTTGCGTGGGTGTGTGCGTGCGTGTATGTGTGTGTGTACGTGTGAGAGCGGCGCTTTTTTTAATAATAATATAATACTTTATATAATTCTAATACAATTATTTATGATTGTTCTGATTATAAAACTAGAATAATATAGCTTGTCTGACTTCTGGTTTTACAATTCTTTTAAGACCTTTGTTATAATTAAGCTCTTAACAAGGTTTAGTTTAAAGATTAAAATTTAAAAATTCATGATATTGCTAGTTTAATTTATTTCATTTATCCTTTATTCTCATGAGTGCTACTAGTTTATATTATTTACTAGTTTATATATATTCTGAAATTAGGTTTTTGAAAACTAACTTCAGAATATATTCTATTAAGAATTCATACTCGTACATTCCATTAAAGTTTTTTTATGTCAATTGTAAAATGAATTAATTTGCCATTATTAATTCATGTAAAACATATTTCATTTATTAAATTAATTATTTCATTTATTAAATTAATTGTAATCGTCATTGCAATTTATTTGTATTATAAAGTTTATTAATAAATAATTTAAAATAAGTACATTTTATTCCATACATTTTAGTAAAATACCATTTTATTTCAATTCATTATTACATACATACATTTGAGTAAAATACCATTTTATTTCATTTTAATTATTATTATTATTAATGTTCCACTTTTATTATTTTGGGTTTGGTTGGTTAAATATCACAGTAGTTGCCATACAAAAGGTATAAATAAAAATAATAGATACCTATAAAATCGTCTTGTCGTTGAAGTATTCTTGTATTGTATAATAGCTTTTTGATATAAGTAAATCTTTAAGCTTTTTATTAAATTCGTTTTCATTATTTAGTTTTTTTAACGCAATTGGCAATTTATTAAATATTTTGACTCCCATAACTGAGGGGCTATTGGTATGTAATTTTAATATAGAAGTAGGCAACATTAGTCTAGTTGCTGTCTTTTGGCGTAACGTATGTCTTGACGGTAGGTCCTGCCTATTCGTAAAATATTCGGGATGCTTTTTTACAAATTTGCATATTTCAAATATATACATGCAAGGGATGGTCAAAATTCTTCTACTTTGAAATATGGGCTTGCAACTGTCTGTTTGTGGTATATTTGCTATTATACGCAGAAGTTTCTTTTGTAGAATAAAAAGATTCTGCGCATCTGTGCTATTTCCCCATAACATTACACCGTAGCTAAGCCATGAATGTGCATATGCGTAGTATGCAGCAATTGCTGTTTTTTCGTCAGTACATTTCTTAATTTCGCGAAGACCATATGAGAATCTGGACAATTTTAAACTTATATTATTTATGTGAGGCTTCCATGTAATATTAGTATCAATGGTAAGTCCCAGCAGCGTATATTCATTAACCTGTTCCAGGGTGATATCGCAATAATTAAACGTGATATTTAACGGTGTTTTTTGATAAGGATGGAAAGCTAACAGTTTTGTTTTTGAAAAATTTATTTTTAAATTATGAATGGTCAGCCAATTTGTAATTTGTTCTAGGATTAATTTAAGTTTTTCTTTTATATCTATATTATTTTGACACGAGGTGAGTATAGACACATCATCAGCAAATAGAACACAATGGTCATTTACAACTCTAGGTAGGTCGTTTATGTAAATTAAAAACAACAGGCAACCAATTACACTTCCTTGAGGGATGGATGCATTTATTATTTTGCTATCAGACCTTATATTTGCGATTTGAAACGTTTCATTATTGTAATATTCTATCTCGACAAATTGTTCTCTATCTTTTAAGTATGAAGCAACCCACTTATGAGTTTGACCACGGATTCCTATGTTATACAATTTGCTTAGTAGAACATCATGCCGTACCCTGTCATAAGCCTTTGACATATCCAGCAAGATGCCGACTGCATATTTTTTATTATTTATTATGTTATAAGCTTCCTGCATGAACTTATAAACTGCAATGACTGTTGAACGTTTCTTTCTGAAGCCATTTTGTCCATCATCAAAGATAGCATACTTTTCGCAAAAATTATTTATACGTTTGCACATTGCTTTCTCGAAAATTTTTGACACTGTAGGTAAAAGTGCAATGGGTCGATAGTTACTTGGGTCGTACTTGTCATCTTTTTTGAAAATGGGTTTTATAAGTGTTCTTTTTAATTTATCTGGAAACTTGCCCTCGTCAAAGGACCGGTCAATCAAGAATGTAAGCGGGTGGGCTAATTCATTTGCACATTTTTTTATTAGTGAAGGTGGCAGTTCGTCTACGCCGCAACTATTTTTGTTTTTTAAATTTTTTATATATTTATGTATTTCATCATATGTAACCGGACTTAGATATATTGTATTTTCGATGGGGTTTAATACTGGGGTATGATAAGTATGTTTATCCTCATCATTCAAGTGTCCTATTGATGCAAAATAATTACTGAAAATATCGCAAATCTCGTTGGGTATTTTTATAATCCAACAAATAACAAAATATAACAATTTATTAAAAAATATGTTTGTAAAACCCAGTGTGAGAGCCCCGGGCCATATGATCATAGACATGTTACATATATTTAACCCAACACTACTATGAATCTCCAGGGCAGTTCCCTTAAGGCATGGCTGTCTGGTTTTTCAGTGGAGGAACTAAGAAACAACTAGTATAACAAGGAAGAATTCTGTGGAATTACATATCTAAAACATATAAAATCTAAGGAATTGGAGTACAGTATCATTGACCCGTGATCGCAAGAAATTAAAGTCGAAGGTACGATCTACTAACCACCGTTACGGGGAAGGCTAATCTTAAAAAAAGAAACAAAACATTTTCATTTGGGGTATTCCATTACCCAGATTTGTACGCAATTTTTAGCTATATTAGTTTGATACCGAGATTGATAAAAAATCCCGAACCATTCTGCCCTTTGATTGTATAGATTTCTGTATCTATTATAATATACCTGATTCTCTTTTAATTTAACTTACAACTCTAAGGATATGATTGTATCTGGCTATTATTATGATGGCTGGCTTATGATTGTATTGTTCTCTTATGTTTATGCATAAGGAAACTGTATGTAAACATATAAAGCTTATTATTTCAATAAGTCAAGGATTAAATTTGTTTTCTTTTCCCAAATTTTGACAATTAGCAAGAAAAGAGCATTACAGGTGGGAAATATTATGTTAGTTAGTTTATATATAAATTGATCTAATTCATCATTGCATCATCTTACTGCTCTCATTTAGTATAAGTAACTTCTTAATTTCATAACGTAATGTCAGAATATTTGACTGTGAAAAACGTGAACTTATAGGTAAACATGTTTGAGATTCGGTTTCTTAAAAAGAAATTTGTAATCCGTTTTACCCGTTACAACTCATAAGAGAACTGGATCGATTGTATATTTTTTTCAGGTGTGAATAAAATATTTTCATTTAAGTACCAAAATAATAATAATAATAATATATATATATTTTTCTATTATGTTTTGATCGGCGCCTATGGTCGAGACTTCGTTGTCTGATATCGATCTACTACAGGTGCTTTCCTCGCAGACTAATGGTACGAGTGACTCCTCGCCTAACCACGTCTCTGCGTGCGTGGCATTTGACGCGGTGGAGCTTTGCAGTTTCCCTGCTGGCTGACTGAAGGCCTATTAGAAGAAGAAGTACTCGCCGCTGGAACTTTCTTGATTTGGAGTCGATATTTCTGCCAACTTCGATGCTTTAATTTTATTAGTGAGATTCCCGCCAAAGAGATATGAATCACTTCGTACACGTGCAATATCTTTTTAAACTTATAATCTAATGAATACATTATTAATTTCCTTCGATTAAGCGTGTTTTTATAATGAAGGTCCAATATAAGCTGATTTCTTTGAGTAACACAGCAGTGATTTCAGGATTTGATTTGGGTGTTTTAACTAATTGAAAGTTTTCAGGTATGAAGATGTTGCCCTCTAACTCTTTCTTTTAATCCTTATTTAAGCCTCCGCACAATATATGACCCCAACGTTCAGAGATTTCATCCTGGATTTTTGTTCCGAAAAGCTCGTGTTTCCCTTTTGAGGTCCCTAAGACCTCTAAAATATTCTCAAATAAATTGGTTGCTGGAGGGTTAACATCATTTACACGTACCTGAGAGCTAGTGGATGGTATGGGACACTTGGCTGATGCTTCTGATGTCATCACCTGTACATTACTAGGTTGTCACTCATTACAAGTTTCAGTCACATGAACCACTGACTGAACATATGGGATGTATGATAACACACTGAAGCCAATTCATCCTCTCCATAGATTTTTATTTTATTTTATTTAACAAAATGTACTATTATAAACATAAACACAAAACTACGAAGTAGTTTGTCTGCGAGTAACATTAGTAATATTCTGCGAGGCGAGTCATATTCTGCGAGGCTATCCTCAGCCTGTGTACTAATATATATGACCAAAAAACATGACTACAATCGCATCGTAGTACCATTCTCTATATTGTGGTAGTACTGTGCGCGACTATGATCGCATCATAGTACAAAGGCACACTGTTCTATTAAAAAATAAAGAAATAATAACATTCCGTTGAATAAATAAGCTAGATCATGCTCACACCATGACAGGAAGTGCTGTGGTCGAGACCGTAATCGCGTCACGGTACTAATAAATATGACCAAAAACATGACTACAATCGCGTCGTAGTACTGTGCGTGACTATAATCGCGTCATAGTTCCAAGGCACACTGTTCTATAAAATATAAAGAAATAATAACATTCTTTCAAAAAATAAGTTAGGTCATGATCGCATCATGACAGGAAGTGCTGTGATCGAGACCGTAATCGCGTCACGGTACTAATAAATATGACCAAAAACCATGACTACAATCGCATTGTAGTACTGTGTGTGTCTATAATCGCATCATAGTTCCAAGGCACACAGTTCTATAAAATATAAAGAAATAATAACATTCTGTTGAAAAAATATGCTATGTCATTATCGCATCATGACACGAAGTGTTGTGATCGAGACCGTGATCGCGTCACGGTACCAATAAATCTGACCAAAAAACATGACTACAATCGCATCGTAGTACTGTGCGTGACTATAATCGCATCATAGTTCCAAGGCACACTGTTCTATAAATATAAAGAAATAATAACACTTAAACACGTGTACAAGGCGTGTTTCAAAGTGCCGATTCACGGTTCTTTAGTAATTATGAATTATTGCTTGAATAGACGTTTATTTGGTACAAAAAATACAACACAAAAAATGTAACAAAAAAATATAAATATATATTCAGATAGATTTTAGGCCAAATAGGCCCCGCATGCAGAGGCACAGAGTGCTTTGACGCTGGTATTCTGCGGATACCATTTTATTTAACACTGTATACAGAATATTTTCTAATTAAACAGTAACGTTAGGCAATGCGCAAATAGCAAGGCTCTTTTTGTTGCTCAATAAATTTCAAAATGAAATTAATTAGTGAGCTAAATATAATCTACTGATTCGAACAAACACGAAATAAAGTTTTGCTTGAAACGAACGAAATGCAAAGATGAGAACATGTCGAAAAAATAGTACAATGAAATAAACAATAAACACTTTAATTTAAACTTACATAGGTACTTCCAGCACCATCAAAATGCTCGCAGCGGCGGCGGCGGTGACGCAAACGTTTCTCTAGTTTACGAATCTTTTCCTTAATATATTGCTTAGAATACTTACGTTTTCATTTACACATATTGATATCTATAACAACTACACAACACACTAAAAATAAAGTTATAAAATAATAAAACTTTGATCTTTAAATTCCGATGCTGTGATGCCCGCACAAAGAAAGCGAATGAGTCAAACGGCGTAACATCGCGCAAGCGGGTGAATAATAGTAAAACTACCTACCTATCTTTTTATTTTTATGTCTTCGCTCTAAAATTGTGCTTGGTGCCCGGTACATTGGAAAGTGGACTACCTGGTTAATATATAAATCTCGAGGATGCAACGTCGTGGTATAATCAATATAGTATGTTTAAATATTTGCACGTGACTATGGCAAATTTTGTCGAAAAATATGAAATTACGCAATTATAGCACTTCGGCAGCACACACAAACCGTGCGATTCAATACATATTTGGACGCATAGGTGACAAATTGTTTGTATTGTCGTTGTTACTAAATATAAGTTTAATCTTAAGATGTATGTGTGTGATGTTGAAGTAGAGAAAAATGGTAGATTTTACAACAAGTGCACAAAACGAACCACTTTTATCCGAGACTTTTAGCAGCCCGAGCCAAAGGCGAGAGCTTCGTCTCGGGCTGATAGTAATGTCGAGGATAAAATGGTTTTGTGGACGAGTTATAAACTCTGCTTTTCACTTCGATTGCGAGGAAATAAAACAGTAGTATAACATAACATTTCTTTAATTAAAATTCAAAGTAAAATTAGTACAGTTTTGAATACTGAAGGAAATTGTTTTATGTCTTAAAAAACAGATAAGGCAAATAAATTAAAGTAAATAATATAATAAAATAACAAATTCTATCTATGAACTTCTTATTGTGTTTGGCTGTTGGCTCATTTTCTTTGCCTTAATATAGATACAGTTATGTATGAGTAGATACGATAATGCACTTGTGCACAAAATTTAGTGCATCCTTTCCTGCACAAATAAGCACTTTCAGAGCATGAGAAGTGAAAAGTATTGATCTATCTGTCGATCTATTATAGAGTATGGATACTCACAGTGCCACCAGGGCGGTGCAGCGGCCAGCAGCAGCGTGTCGGAGGGCCGCAGCAGCGCGGGCTCCGAGCAGCCGTATCTGTTGCAGGCGGCGGCGCCCGCCTCGTCCGCGGCCCGCAGCGCGCCGAGCGCGCCGCGCACCAGCCACGCGCCGCCCTGCGCGAGCGCGCGCCGCGCCCCGAACCCCATGGAGCTGCGCCGCTCCAGCACCAGCGACTGGTTCGACGGCGACATACGCCACACCGACACCTCGTAGTATGTCGCGTTCTCCACTGATACGAAGATGATGGGTAGATCACACGTTAATTATACGATTTATTTAATACAGTGTTAACGATGGAGTTAATAATATGCATAATAGCGAAGCTAATTTGTTTTATCAGCTTCAATTTTCATTTTCATTTCAATTAACTGTTTCATCTATAACCTTTTTCGTATGTGGACTTCGTATCCCAGTGGGCCAGTGTGCAGTCATTTTCTATACAAGTTACCTTAGATTATTTTTTAGGATTATTTTTTAGAAATTTCCTTATTATTTTTCTTTTTAAACCCTGTATTAAAGCTAACAAAAGAAAAAAATAATATTCAAATCAGTGAAGCCGTTTTTGAGTTTTAGCGAGACTAACGAACGGCGATTCATTTTTATATATACCGGGTGTAACGGAATACCGAAATAATATTTAAGGTTGTTGATTAACAAAAAAAAATGTTTTATGACTATTCTTTGTATTTTTAATAGATGCCTACTTTCGATTTAATGCTTAACTCTTAAGCGTATTAAATCGAAAGTAGGCATAGATATACAAGGAATAGTCGTAAAACATTTTTTTTGTTAATCAACAACATTAAATATTATTTCGGTATTCCGTTACACCCGGTATATAAAAAAAGATACTAATAGTAATAATATTTAAAAAATGTGTCTAGTTTAGCTTTGCCTTCCTGGTTATGTCAATCGTTTTCAAACCATTTTTATATGCACTTTTTTATTCTGTCAGAATTAAGTGACGGGGCCCCTTGTTCTAATGTGAACCATAGTATAGTAGTATTATATTATCTGTGACCATAGAGTTGGTTAAATGAAAGCATGGTATTGAAACTTTTCCCTGCAATTTACCTGGCATGCATCTGATGTGAAACTCGCCGTGCTCGTAGGCCAGGTCACACTGTTTAGGCTGTGGTGGTCGCAGGGGCTCCAAGCTGAACGTGCGCGAGCAGGGCTGGTCCTGAGACGCAATTCCGTTGCTGGCCTCGCACGTCACCTTCAGCGAAACTGCAAAATTTACCAAATAACAATTACCATCTGCAACTGTACCCACCATTTTCTATTGCGAATGAATAAATAATTTTTGTGTTTGAAATGTTTCATTTGCGTTATTTAAATCAAAGGAGAAAAAGTAAAAATTCAAACGAAAAATTGAAATTTCTGGTATTTAAATACGTAATTAAAATCAATGCTGTTAATGACTGCAAATACGCAGGAATAATACCAATACTCTTCCGGTGCTCTTGAGTTATTGTTTTCCCTCTACTTCCTAGCCAAACAATAATATCGATATGTAAATAGGATGTTTATCGATAATATAATGCCACCGTTAGCGATTGTCTAAGAAGTTTGGTTCTCGTTTACATCGTACTTGTTTGAATATTTATTACTACAGTTTTCTTTGTTCCTGTGCCTTTTCAAGGTATCACTTTGTATTTAATACAATTTATATCTTTATTATATGACAGCACAATCGTCGTACCACCAAACTTTAACTTGTAATTTGTCAAGTTGTAAAATATAAAATACGCTAATCATTTTACTTCACGAATTATTTGTGTTAAATGAGTATGTCATGACTGCTTATTTGGTAATGAGTCTCATTTTACTTGTCACATATAAATTTTAAAAAGTAATAAAATGTTATTTACATCTTGGTTGTTTATAAGTTATCTACAAAATTCTTGATGATTGCTTGTACCATTTCTAGGTTATACAGTTACTTAACGTTATATAAGATATTGCTTAAAATACACAATATATCTTTAACCTTGCGAGAAAATTGTATTGTATTTATATTGCTTAAAAAAGTCCCACGTTGGGTGCCAATGTCACCCAACGTGGGACTTTTTGAAACAATGTAAAGCACCGATTGACAATGGTTTGTCGTGTTCGTTTTAGATAGTAACACCAAGGTCTTAAGGTAACTCACCAGCGAATTTTACTTTTGAACCAAAAAATCGTGATGCGCCCAAAGCCTGATCTATGATGATGGCTTGACGGTTAACAATGTATCTGGGTTGTGGTTTTGTACCTCATCATAATCAAAGGACAAAAACTGAATCAACTTTATCGACTGTAAGTATTGGTCAATTCATTTGACAAATATGTCATGCCAATAGAGCTGAGATGATGACAAAATGCTAAACGAACGTACTAATTGTAATCTCCTGTTTATACTGGCGATTTCGCTTACCCTGACATATAACATTATTTAGTTGCCGTCTTCTGTGTCATATATCTTTCTAAGTCTTCAGAAATTCCCTATGCTCAAAGTTGAGGGTTTAACCTACCTGCCAAAGGCCCCGTGATCTGGGAGAGAGTGAGCATCGGCGAACCAGTGGTCAGATGTTGTACGTCGGACCCGGCCGGCTGGAAGTGCCAGAAGTAGGTGTCGGGCGACGGCAGAGACCTCACGTTACATTTCACTGTTTCTTTAACTAAGGTCACGCCGCGTTCGGCGCACTCCGGTGGGTCTAAAAATATATTGAAAAACGAAAATATTGAAAATTTTTCGACATGAAAAATTTAACTTTGCATTGAATAAATATAAGTTCCATAGTTTTTTCTTGTTCACCACAATTTATATTAGCTATCGATTTGTATTTACAAATTATATTGCCATTTTTTTAATAATAAGAGGTTATTTGCAAAGTAAGCTCCTAATGAATAATTAGTAAGTTAAAACACCTGTCATGTCCATGGTCACGGGATTAAATAAAATTTACAATAAATATAGAATTTTCGCCCAAACAAAACAAATCCTTTATCAAATTAATCGTCTAACTGACAAACGACACAGATAATCACAGACGAAATTTCACTTTAAAAAAATCATAAGCTTGCCTAAGAAATTCCAGGTTGCGGTTTTGTTATGATGACGTTACACCGGGTGTATTAGTTAAAAATTATACTGTCGTTATTCTTAGTTTATACTGAGTTTAACTATTCCTAGTTGAATCATAGAATTATCTTTTCATAAAGAGTTTTTATAAGTAAGGCTGCTAGAGATGTAATTTGAAGGACAAAAATAATAACCGAAAACTTGATCTCATCTGGGTGAAGTCAGTGTTAAGCCATAGGTATTATTTTGGATAGGCTCCGTACCAGTGACACTATCTTGAGAGTATACTCTTTCGAGTACAAAAAAACAACCGGTCAAGCGCGAGTCGGACTCGCCCATGAAGGGATCCGTAGGATTTATGACATATTAAAAAAACTACTTACTAGATCTCGTTCAAACCAATTTTCGGTGGAAGTTTGCATGGTAATGTACATCATATATATTTTTTAGTTTTATCATTCTTTTATTTTAGAAGTTACAGGGGGGTGGGGGGGGGGGGGGACACATTTTACCACTTTGGACGTGTCGCTCGCGCAAACTATTCAGTTTAGAAAAAAATGATATTAGAAACCTCAATATGATTTTTACAGACCTATCCATAGATACCCCACACGTATGGGTTTGATGAAAAAAGAATATTTTGAGTTTCAGTTCTAGGAATGTATGGGGAACCCCCAAAATTTAATGCTTTTTTCTATTTTTGTGTGAAAATCTTAATGCGGTTCACAGAATACATCTACTTACCAAGTTTCAACAGTGTAGTTCTTATAGTTTCGGATAAAAGTGGCTGTGACATACGGACGGACAGACAGACAGACATGACGAATCTATAAGGGTTCTGTTTTTTGCCATTTGGCTACGGAACCCTAAAAATGAAAATCGGTTCACAATTGACAGAGAAATCGGTAATCATACATTAAGAAATAGATATATAATGTTTTTCAATTCTCAGAAGGCACAGATTGTATTTAGTTGTTGATATTTGCTAAATTGATTTTAGGTATAGGTACCTACATTTATGTCGGAACAGGATCCAGTATCGAAATTAATAAAACAAATTCTGTTGGCAATAACAAAAAATGGCAATAGTTGGAATATTATCAGAAAAAGGAAACAATATTTCGATAGCAAATGGGCGTAAGAACGTAATGTTTCATGGGTGGGCAATATTGACTATGTTTTTATTCTCAGTATTCCTAAGATCTCTTTTCAATAACATAAGTACTTAGTTAACTAAATCTATATTAGAATCTACGCCTTATTTGCTGAACCTACATTATACTTCCTTACATATTATAAAACAAAGTCCCCCCGCCGCGTCTGTCTGTCTGTTCGCGATAAACTCAAAAACTACTACACCGATTTTCAAGCGGTTTTCACCACTCGATAGCGTGATTCTCGAGGAAGGTTTGAGTATATAATTTGTTAAGTTTTTGTATTTATTTCTGTGTACATTAACGATATTTGTTGAAGATGTCGGGAACAAATAAATTAAGGCGAAACGTAGTTCGCGGGCACAGCTAGTCTTACTACAAAATATAGCGGCTACGGTGTATGAATATTTCCTATTTTAAATTGTAGATCGAATAATCTTTCAGACTTAACTACTTGCGAGAACAATGTTGTTTTAGTATGAACATAATTATCTACAATACACTAACATATGGAAAGGTTTATAAAAAACTGGTAATATCACTATTATGGCACTAGCTGAGACTAATAACTTACCTGGGAAATTCAAAGGAACTTTTCATTCTTTTCTTTAAAATTGCTTTTGCTAATTATTTTAATTAGTTTTAACGAACTTAATTGAAATTATTCAGCCTTAAAAATCTGTGAACTACTTGTAATTCGGCCACTTAAAACACTTTTCATTAAAACTTGAAGATCCGTTTTCAATTAACAACATTATGATTGATGTAAAAATGTTTCAAAGTAATCACTTAACGAAAAGCGATTTAAAATTTAAACGACTTCCTATTAAGTTTCTGGTTTTCGAGTTCGTGTTAAATATAGCGTGATTTTATATTAATTTGTAACTTTCCATTTTCTATGCTAAAAAAATAAAAAATGACAATACTATAAGTGATACTATTACTGTTAATAGCTATATTAACGGTATTTACTTATGTTAAGTCTACTTTGGCCTAACAAAGAAAAATATTGAAAAATGATAAAGAAAAAATTTCGTCTCGGATGGGATTTGAACCCGCGAATTTTTTTTAATTTATTGATTTATTCATAATTTTTCAATTTATTTTTCATTTTAAAAGAAATGCAAAGTCACATATAAAAGAAAAAGATATATCAATTCAGTTAAAATTTCGTTCAGGTTGAATTAGATCATTAGGCGTACCCAGGTTCGACATAACCTCGCGTTCTCCCAAACGCGAGGTATGCGTAACGCATTTCCCAATGGAAAAAAAAAAACAAAAAAAAGGTTCTGGGCGGGGGGGCGAATTAGATTTTTTTATAAGCACTTAGTCAAATAAATGAACATAAATAAAAATAGGTAATTTTTTAATTATACAATAGCTATATTAAAAATAACTTTCGAGGGTCTTTAGCAAAACTGCTTATGACGTCTTTCGTGAAAGAATTGCCTATTCGCTGGGTGCGAAGTACTAGGTGGGGGTAATGACATCTATCGCAGCGCCCATGGAGGCCAAAAGTAGAAATAATGTTAGCTTTGTTATCTGTCATATTTGTTAATGTCAAAGCAATTTGTGTAGACTTAACTACCTAATTTTAATAAACGCATTATTTCGCCAACAAAAATGAATCACAGCAGTTTTTGTGAATACTGGCAGAAATAGTAAATGCAACTTTTACCAATTCCCGAAAGCTACTTGGAAACTTGCACAACGCAAGAAATGGATAGCTGCCGTCAACAGAAAAAAGTAAGTAACATCTTAAGCTCATTTTAATCCTGTATTTGATATTATGGGTTGGCTTTAGGTTCCTGCTGCACTAGTATTTGGCTAATTTTGGCTCTAAATTAAAAGATTTATAGCCAAAATTATCCAAATACTAAGAGTTTCTAATTTAAATATTTTCTCAGAATGCCGCCATTAAATTTTAAAGTGACAGCCAACAGAGTTCTGGACGCTGCGGGACGCCAGGTGGCGCTGAAGTCGTGCCCGCACAGCCAATAGCGTTAACAAATTTTCTGTGTACACTGAGCATACAAAACCCATTTAATCACTGTGATCTTTGAAAACAGTAACATGTCAAATAAATACTCGCACTTTCTCCATGCTCTCTGCCATCTTCGCGGCACACAATGTGGCTCGTCTTGATTCGGTAATGTTCGTGTGTCGTATCGGCGCTGGGCCTTGCAGCGCTGTTGGCGAGTATTTTTTTAAGTTGTATTTTTAAAATTTGTATATTGTATTGCAAATGGCAAAAAGTTTGCTTTCTTAACTTTTATCCACGTTAGTAGGGACGTAAACAAAATTCTTCAGCTGCCCTGCCCTCCCCTGGGTACGCCCATGTCATTAGGTCATTTTGTCAGCATGGTATGTTGAAAATGAAAGTTCGAATCTTGCACGAGATGAAATATTCTCCTGTAATGATTAACTCATTGTTCAATAGTGTGATTTCGTTTGATTTTTTAATATAAATGAGTGTACCTAAAATTCGGGCGGGGCTATTTACAGTTCATACGGCCGTTGGTTTTAACGTAAAACGTATATGTAGAACGTACTGAAAGAAATCAAGAATGACTTTGTTCTAAATATTTCCATAGATATAGGTATTTTAATAGAATACTGAATTTGTATTTCTGTTACCACTGTCACTTACTTCAATTTATCAATGACTTTTTAACATAAACCGCAAGATGTCCTCGCAGAGACAAGTCTTGACAGCTTTGAGACGCCCCCGAAATCGCCTCGCTCGATCGGCGCTGGACTGGGGTAATTGTGCAATTGTGCATAGCCCATAACTCCCTCTTTTCGCCCAATAGATTTTATATTTCTTGCTGGCTCTTGCACGGGCTAAGGCTGGCATGCTGATTTTTTTTCACCCTTTCTGGTCAAACCCTACAAGAACGCCGATCTACGTTGCCAACTTGTGACATAAGATGTCAAGTCACCTACTAATTACACTGCCATACTAAGTATATTTCACTGTCTATTAGTGTTGCGCAAAATCGGTCTTGGTCTTGCGAGACTCTTGCTGCAAAACCGAGACAAAGATCGGCCTACTTGTAGCAAGAGCAAGACCAAGGCTGATAAACGCAAGATTTGAGCAAGAGTCTTGCTTAAATATTGTATGGCTCAGTCTTGGTGCTGGTGGTCTAGGACTCGGGTCTTGGAGCAAGAGTCTCGCAAAACAGCAAGGCCAAGACCGATTTTGGGCAGCACTACTGTCTTACTCTTCCAAGCGTGGCAAAAATAGGCCAGATAGAGGTAGACGACTCTGGCACTGAGTCTCTGATATTTGAACTTGATTACTTGGGACATTATCATTAGGAATTGCAATCCTCATATCACCAACTTTTAAACGACATTAAATAGCTATTCCTAACAATACAATTATATTCTACTGACAGTCCTTTTTTTTCTTGGGGGGAAATGCGTAACCTCACCGTACCCGCCGTTGGCTAGACGGCGAGCGTGTGTGGGAGCTCCACACGGCAGAGTGCCAGGCCTACCCACCTAGGCCAAAACCCCCCGGTGTTCTCCCTGCCCTTTTGGGTGCGCTAGGTAAGGTCCACACTGCGACTCCACTACCCACGCGCTCGGGCAGGCCCGACCCACTGGTCGGGCTATTGCCAAGGGGGGATTGCCCGAAAACACCAGGGCTATCCCCAGACGGAGGGCCTTACGGCGGCGTGCACGGGGCCAACCGCGCACGCAGGCCGCCACGGCAGGGTCATTAGACGGGCATCGCTTGTGCGAATGCCCGCCTTCGCCTGCCTATCCGCGATGGATAGAAGCGGCTTGAGGATCTGCCTCCCGCTCCCTCTCCGCGGCCTCCTTCTGCCAGATGACTCGCAGAAGGAGGCGACAGCCCCCTCTCCTGATAGTCCTAACAAAAAACAACTTGCGCGTTGCGCGGTGTTTCGATTTTCTTATGAGAAGCGTATATTAGTGTTTTCGTACTATCCACATAATACATGTGTAAATAGTAGGTATGCCTATGAGTTGAGTACCTACATGAAAAAGTTTTTCACAGCGCAACCTACCGTAAAGTGGTTCGCGAGCCATTTATTTTTCTTTCCCAGTTCCGAATTGGAAGCCGACCTCTTTTCGGTTCCGAGCTTGGCCGTTAGTTCAGCAGCCCGCTAAAACGGCATGGATCAATTAATTCGAACGAGTGATCGCGGGTAAGGGGCCCTATTTCGAAACGCGCGGCGCCGATCGGTTTCAATCACTCGTCGTTAACCGAGCGCTGCCTGGAGGCGAGCGATATAATTATGGATGAGAGTCACGTTTATATTTTTTATTTGCAGCAGGGAAGCTCTTGATCTTCGTCTAACTTGAAGGTAAAGTGATCAGCGAGTTACAGCTGAAATCCTTTTACTCTTATCTGGTTTGTTTACCTGTCTCCTTCTACGTGATAGACGTAACTATCTGATACGTTGGAGCGTATCCAGTAAGATCAAGAAAAGAGAACTGGCGAGCACAGCCCGTATGTAATCTTAACTATTAGAACTATTTGGAGCCACTTATGACCATATATTTGATATAACACACCTTTAGGTTATATATTTAGACTCCGTAGATAAACCAGAGCCCCAAATTTCAGTTTCCCACATTTTTACATACTAGTCATATTTGGCTAATAAACTTATTTTATCTTTACGAGTATGTTATACGCAAGTTATTGTTATTATATTGTAAGGTTCTATTCTTATTGATATCTGATTTGTTGGTAAAAAACTAGCCAGACCACATGTGTTCAATAGATCATAAGTGATTTAATTTGTCTTTTCTCACTTTTATGATTTGGTGGCATTAAGTATTACTTTATCAATCCGGAGAGAAAGGATTCAAAAAAGCAAGAAACCACCATAGGAAAGCAGATGGTCGTCGGAAGAGTAGATTTTCATTTAAGTCGCACGCGTTTAACCAAATTAAACGATTGATTGTAGAATAGGACCCTATGTAGTTTGAAATTCGGAACTAATCACTTAAAACTTTTGCCGGAGCTCGGTGTATCATCATCTTGAGGGTGAATTTCGGTAATTATGGTCCTACGCTGTTCGCTATCTATATTTTGTCGGACAAAAACAATTAAGTGATACTTTAAATAGATAAAGTTTGAACACACATCAGGAAAGTCCTCCCTTACGGCTTTAAGCGTGTTCTTTTTTTTATTTTTTATTGTTAATAGGTTTGCGCTTGACCCAGAATCACCTGTTGGTAAGCGCGACTGGGTCTATGATGGAGCGGGTTTACCTAGTAAGATGAAGGTAAAGAGTTACATTCCTTGGCGACACGAATAAGGAAAGAATTGCCGAATCGTTTAGTTCGGCAAAATGGAATGTCCACAGTGGTGTAGAGATGAATCCCCGAGGTGCGTCTTAGATCTCTAAAAAGGAATGGAGCAGGAGGTATAAAACTATGTAGCTCTTGAGCTCACTCTTCAAAACGTATCTTATAAAATACCAACAGACAGGCCACTTTACGCCGATGTTCGAAGCTTTGGAGTTTGGTGTTGAATAGATGACAATTCTTTACCAATCTCAGGGCACGACGTTCAACTGAGTCCATAGCAGCCAACTGATATTTGGCAGAGAGCCGTTCCAAAGGTGGGAACAGTACTCCCTACACGTTCGAATTTGAACTTGGTAAAGTTTCAAGAGTTGTTCTGGTGTGAAGTACTGTCTAACCTTAAATAGGATGCCAAGCTTCGTTGCTGCAAAAAAAAATCGCAAATGATAGACAGAAAAAGAAGGAGCTCCCCAAAGTTTGCATAAAACTTTGTTTTTTTTGGACTTAAAGTACAAAATTTTGTAGGTTATTAAATATTATTTCGAAATGATTTATTTTTTCTTTTGGGATACGATCGCTTAGTAGGGAATGATAAACTGTATAAAAATCGTCTTTTCTAAATATTTCAATATGGATTTCGGTATCATGGTAGCTTTTGTGTGGAGGAACTAGGGAACTAAAGTTGAATAAATAAAATTATATCTTAGCATTATTGAAAAAACTTTGTTCTCTCTTGAGGGGATCGTTATTATGAAGACGTTGATCGATGAATATTCACAGAATGACCCATTATCCGAAGTTTCAATAATTCGGACAAGGTCATATTACTAAGTTTGAGCGAACTTTCTAAAACTATTCGCTAGGGCTTCGAAGTTGTGTAAGGTCGCAAAACATGGCTCTAGCTAGAGTAATGATCAAAAGATCTCTTGGCAGCGTTAGTCACAAGACCGCAGTGTTGGGGCTACTTTTAATAAGCTATTGCAATTTTGACTAGTTACCTACTGCTTGCGAATTTGTCTGCCTGCCACCATCTTTTAACTATGGACGTTTCACACCTGCGCTTTCGTACAGGATTTCTCTCTCCCGGAGATAGTCCTGTGCTATAAGCGTACGATAGTGTGCAGAGTAAGTGGGGCTTAACTAATTCTTTATGCACTCGTGGGACTATTCATATATTCATAGCGTACTAAGCTTAAAGTAAAATGTCAAGATGTAGATATCTTACTAGCTGTGCCCGCGAACCACGTTTCACTTTAATAAAGCTCAATACTCAAAAATGTTTAGAGAAGGCCACCCTTATCACCTACTTTTTTATATACCCCTACCTAGGGGTATATAAAAAAAGCTTTCGACCTATTCTCAGATCCACCAAATATATACAAAAAATTTCATAAAAATCGGTCAAGCCGTTTCGGAGGAGTTCGATAACAAACACATTACGAGACTTTTTATATATTACTCGTAGATAATATATCTGTTTAAAAAATTACCACATTGCGCGGTTATTATAAAAGTTACTACATGATCGTCAGGCAATATCGTGTCCGTCATAATAGGCTAGATGACAAAAAAAAAAATTTGCTTTAATAGAAGCTCATTCATATAATAAACCGAAAGAAAAAAATCGGTTTTCGAATAACTATAAAAACAACTAAGATATAAGGTATTAAAGATTTTTCTCCATCACTTTCTAGCAAAACGGCAATTTACAAGGAGTTTAATGGCCGTACCCGTACTCAACAATGACGTCACGGTTGAAGTCAGATCTCTCTGTCTAATCGCCTTCAAATTAATAACTTAAAATGCTTGTATCTAATGTATTTCTAAGCCGATTTTAATTCTAATTTCACAGGACTGCATCTTTTTCCACAGTATTTTAATATTTAATGACGAGACGTAAAAATTAGAATTCAGTCAGCATCCCAATTCAGTCACTATTGAGTATTCATTCTTTTTTTTAGCTATGTCCCAGAGCGTTGGCTGGAGAGACTGTTGGTCGGTCATCAGCGCCAGGTGAGGATGGCTTAGGCCATTAGTGGTCATTTGGAACATAGGTCCCCGATAATAAGCCCGATCATTATGTATAATGTCTAAATCACTTGGTAGTTCATAACATGTACATTCACGACTTGACAAATTACTCACAGTAAACAGTGATGTTGATGTGCTCGCCCCTGGTCTCGCCCACGACGTTGCCCGCTGCGCAGGAGTATCTCCCGGAATGTTTCCTCGTGGCCTCCTCCACAAACAGCTTGGCTGAATGCACCTCGTCACCCCATATGCTGCCGGACGTAATTTGACTGTCCTGTGCCGAATCAACGAACTGATATGAATTCACTTCGACCCATATGCAGTGGGACGTATATGGACGTAGCTGGGTAAGGTTCCCTCCGCAGCCGAGGATGTATATTTGTATTATTACTATGAGTAGGTAAAGGGTTTTTTATTAAGAGCGTCGCATTTTGTTTTTTCATTTAAGTGTTGAGGGTAAGTTATGGAAATGATTTTATTTCATATCAAGGTACAATCAATGCCATAATTTATGGGAAACGACATCGTTCAAATGCCCGCCGAAGAAGCGTTGGCCCGAGTGAATACGCAAGCACATGCACCTAAAAACTTTCAGCAGAAGTGCTGTTGAAACGGTTTTGGAGAATCCTATCTTGTGGATACCGTAAAGCTTGTCTGTGCATTTTTTCATAAAATTTATGATTTGTGCTCTAGATTTGTTTAGCTTAGAATAAGACAGATATCCAACCATTCAAAATAAAATTTATGAAACAAATAAAAAGAATACGACAGTTATTTCGAATTAAATACAATAAAAATATTTTTTTTAAGCAAGCTTTTATTATTGTCATGCGATATAAATATGCATGCAAAACTTCAGGACAGGTAAAAGTAAATACAAGCTTGTAATAAATGTACTATGCCTAACGACCCTACAGTATTATAGCTCTCTTGTATCGATAAAAGTATCGATTGCAAACGCAAACAAAGCTAAGAGATATTTTGCGTGTCCGTCCGACGTGAACGCGTATTTGTATCACGCAAAGAATGAGCATTGAACAACGTATCTACATTTCAAATATTTTCAGGTTCAAATACTCAAATACAATTATGTCTGTTACTATAAGATTTCATTAATAAATTAAAGTATGGTGTACAATTAAAAAATATAATACAAACATCCATAGAAAAGACTGGCTCTGTTATTATTAATTTCAATCGTAATATTTTTCGTATAACATGCTTTACAAAATTTTCATATTTTTAATACGGCATCGGCTTATTTTATTGTTCGTTATTGTGAATATTAATTATTATTATTCCATCGCTTGCGCAGTTACCTTGGTTTTCTGTTTTCAGAGTATCTTTAGCTTATATCGAAGATTTTGGCGGCGGCGTATGGAAATAGTTAAATTTGAAAATAATAATAATTACTTTTTTGTCGTTTTTTAAGTTATTCAAATTAAGAAAAGAAATGAAATGGTGACCTAAATGTATTTGTAAGTCCATTATTGTATTTTGAAAAAAAAAACCGAAAGGTGATGATAATGACTTGAATTAAAAAAATATACCTAATCTGATAGAACATTCTGAAACTCACATTAAAATACCATGTGAACGTCTCTACGGGCGGGTTGGCCTTCACCTCGCACTCCAGGTGGAGGCTGTCCAGTTCCACCACCTCTGTGAGGCTGCCATCGCCGACGCGGGTTACCTCTACTATTGGGCTATCTGGAATCAGAATAAATAACACGTCAAACATAAGCATGCGTATTTGAAAAATTGAATAAATTCCAAGTACAAAAACAAATTTCATCCAGGGCAAGATTAGTAGTATCTGCGTCTTAAGCATACCACGACCAAATAGACCACCGAGGACTAAAGAAATTACATCACTCTTTTTTAAGGTGAAACTTTTTTTTACATCGCCTCAAATTTTTACGCCCATCTATCGCATGTCACATTACACAAAAACATGAGATCTTTTATTTCACAACTATATACAGGTCATGATTGGTCTATGCGTTAGATCTTCGACAATAAATCTGTGTGGCAGTGGTTCGATCTTAGTCTCTAGAGCGTAAATTTATTTTTATTATTTTGATATTTTATTGCATTATTGTTTATTTTATTAATTATTTTTTTAAATGATTCAAGTTAAGATTAAAAACGCGATTGTAATACCCTAAATCGAATAAAGTTCCGAAAAATTTCGGAAAATTAAAAGGTTTGAGAGGCTCTTTTGCAAGACTTAAAGTTGACATGGGCAATACATAAGTATTATAGGTATGTTGCGAGGCCTTTCGGCCGCAATAAGAAGAATTGTATTTTTATTAAAAAACGCGTTCAGTCCGGTCAGACCCGCCAGACAAGCAAGCTGTGGGCGATGGCCCACGTTGCCTACACCTTCCCCCGCTTGTGTCACCAGGCACTTACCAAACGGAAAAACCTAATTATTATTAAGGTGTCGGCTACTCACAAGTTACATTAAGTGTGATGACATCAGCCTTAGACCCCCGGCTCGGTGCCATCGCGGGGTTGGTGGCCACGCAGGCGAACGTCGCCCCGTTGTCCAACACAGACGGGGTCAGCTGCAGGAATGAAACTGAAATTCGTGTTGAGTTGATCCAGCTCTGGAACAAGATTTTTCAATATGAGAGCTGATTCTCATCATCATCTTAGCCAAGAGACTTGTACTTTGTACTTAATCAAGCGAAGGTTCGGATGATTCCAACGGCCCTTATGTAATTTTGCCACAGCGTTAGGTCATAATATATTGTCAGGTCACTCAATGGAGACGGCTTCACTAAAGTAAAGTCGCCGACGTAGTCCAAAGAATTGCGAACCTTATGTGGCAGTGGGTAGGGCACATCGTTCACAGGACGGCCGTTGGGGCAGAAAGGTCTTCGAGTGGCTAAAAAAAGGCCTCTCAAAACACTCTTCAAAAGGTGGACTCATAATCTGGTGAAGGTCGCCGGAAGCAGCTGGATGTGAGAAAGGCTGTTTTGGAGATCCCTGGGGGAGGGTTATGTCCAACAGTGTCCAACCTCTTCGGTGAAAAGATGGTGACGGTGATAAAATACTGGTGAAGATATGTCACACTGTTAGCGTCAATGCTCATATTGATCAATACAACATTTCTGATCAGCATTCTTTAGGATTTGTAGCTGCTACAGTATAGGACGTCTGTGATCTTAAAGATAGAAACAAAAACACAACGATGTAATCTGAACGGCTCTCTATTTCTAGGTATAAAAATTATTGTTATAAAATCATATTCCATAATTTCGATTGAAATAATCGTCAAGACGCATAATAATCAGGAAGCAGAATGGTAATAAGCATAATATTGTGTGGCAGAAAATCATTTGTCATAAGTATTAAAACCCATAAACTCGAAACACAGAACAACTTGACTCATAATTTTTCAAAGCATAAATAATGTTAAGCATATTAATCACAACGAACCTTAACATGGCTGAAGGTTAAATAAGGTTAAATGATCTAAGCAACGAACAATACGATTACGCAGAATTTCTCTAGGCATAAACTTGCGCGCAAGCATGCAGCAATGTATCATGTAGTATACATGCAAGCATGCATGCAACATGCAAGCAAGCATGCAGCAATGTATCATGCAGTATGCATGCAAGCATGCATACAACATGCAAGCAAGCATGCAACATGCAAGCAAACATGCAACATACAAGCAAACATGCAACATGCAAGCAAGTATGCACAATGCAAGCAAGCATGTACCACGCAAGCAAGCATGCACATGCATGGTTTCTGTCACGGCTCCGACGCTGCGGGGCTCCGGCGGTCCCACGCGAGCTTATCGTCGCAGATTGGTTTTCACTCACCACCGCAGCTTCGGATTGCTGTTAAAACCACTGTTAAAACCACCTGCTCCTCAGCTCGCGGGCCGCCTCACCCCTCCGCGCCTACGCGGGTTTGAATAACACTCTAGGGGTAGGACAAACAAGACTACGTGGAGTCGGTTTTGCAGCGATTCGTTTCTGTCACTAGTAGCATGAATGAATTACTTTAATTTACAAATAAAAAAATCAATATATATACTATGCAAAAATTATATCAAATGAAAATATAGAAGATTCGAGTATCATATTTGAATAAAATAATATATGAAATGTTATTATAAAAAGTTAAGTAAAACAGAGTAAACATTATATCCTTTAAAATAACATCATTTCTAATTATAAATAAATGCCCCAAAATATTAGAGATATCATTAATTATGACACTTAAAATTATGGCAAAACATTTTAGGACTACCAATATTATGTCATAAGAAATTAGGAATTTCATTAATTATGCTTCATAAAATTATGCCTTTGGATAATTGTGCCTTATACGAATTATGCAATGAAATAATTATGTGACGTTAATGTTATGCTTTTCGATTATTATGCTTAGTGATTTATGCCAAGCGTCTTTATGACCAACAACATTATGCCTAATGAAAGGTCCCCAATCTGAACTGAAGAACATTCGGTCTGCTTATATAAAAGTGATGAATGCTATGCCTTTTTTAGTTATCTGACAAATGTGATTTTATGCTTCACTTCAGCCATCTTACTTGGTTGCTGTGTTGTGTGAGGTGCCTGTGGTCGAGCCACCAGGACAGGTCCGGCTGCGGGTAGGCTCCATGGGCGACGCACTTCACCACCGCGGGCTTGCCGACCTGCAGCACGTCCTCAACGGTACCATCCACCCAGTAAATGGACACGTTGTACGCAGGCACTGGGGACAAGGAACGATATCATATAATCTTCGGATATTTCTATGGACAGTAAAATAAGGTTAGGTCATATCACAGACGTACAGAAGCAGACTTAACATAATTTTACTCACACATTTGTCATAAGTAATTTATATCGTTTTTACTTTCACTCCAAAGTGACATGATATATCGCTATTTCTGTTTTTCGTCTATGGCGATACTAACGCACACATAAACATTTCCGAAGCCGTGGCAGATGCCACGTGGACGCCATGTTTAGCTTTGTCAAAATAAGAGACAAATGGCGTCGTGACATTGTGTTATAATGTTTTGTTTTGTGATCATACATAAAAATATCTGCTAATCGGAAAAGAACAATGGTAAAGTGCTGTGCTCCGAAGTGTTCTAACGCATCATATAATAAAACTCCAGAAATTACAATAAAATGAAACTAATATTGTTTGTGTGTGAGTAATGTTTACATGTGGTAAAGTTGCCACGTTTTATAACGATACGTTTAGTCTGCTTCCCTTTATACGTCTGTGGGTCATATGCATGTTTTATGTCTGTCTGTCGCGGTCAAACCCACACCCACGGCTTTCTCGACAGCCCAATCTAAGCCGTGAGCGTATTGCGGCTCTGAGATAACGATAACGTTTGAGAGTTTTCGGCCATCTTAATATTAAAGTAGGATATTAGGGCTGCAAGTTCAATTCACTTTCGTCGTCTATCGCTATTTATATTATAAATGAGAATGTAAAGATTTTTTTTTCTATATTAGAAAGTAAAAAAATTCAAAATCCTTTATTCAAAGCCTTTATAGGCGCTTATTGACATCAAAAATAAAACAAAATTCTTATTAGAAAGAAACATTGTCCCTGTCTTTTACCCGCTCTTCTATCTATACTGTTCTTTTTCTTTCTTCCTTTTCTCTCTAAAATTTGTTTCTTTGCCTTGGTTAGTATCTCGAAACAACCTCGGACGCGAGAGGAGAGAGTATAAATATACAAACCGAGGATTGTTTTGAACTAGTACGAATAAGTTAATGAAAATCGAACAAACAAGAATTTGAAAAAATCTGCTCTCAAGTGCTAAGCCAATTTTGATGCAATTTGACATGGAAGGATCTTCTTAGGCTACTTTTAATGAGTTCCTGTGAGGAAACGCGTGATACAACCGTCCTCGCGATATAACTGAGTTCCACGCATACGAAGTCGTGGGTTACAGCTAGTAAACTGTAAGAGTAACTTCTATATACTGCCCCTGTAGCATGAACACCGAAACACGATATGATAAAGCGTTGACTCGATATGAACTGTCAAAAAATATTGGATATAAGGGCCTAATAGAAATTTTATCGACATTAATATATAAATAACACCCAAAATAATAATACCAATATTCAAGATAAAACATCAAGATAACTAAAAAATCCAACTTTTTGCAGCCAGCTTATATCGATATATCGTTTTATCATATCGTGTTTTGGTGCTACGAGGGCTGGGTGTAACTTAACGACGAAATAATATATAAGGGTCACATAGGTTAGATATTAGATGGACCCTAAGTGCTTATCTTAGATCTGGAAACCTAATACTTCCAGATCTAAGATAAGCACTTAGCACTTGCTTTCAGTTTAAAGTCGAGTTAATCGACTTTAAACTGAAAGCAAAATCTTTCAAGTGACATCCATAGTCCAACTGACTATGGAATTAACACAAAAGAAATGTAAACACTGAATGAAGAAACAAGGTACGCTGATGTAGGGCTGTCGACTTATAGGTCCAAAAAAAATTTATTATGTTTGTATGAAAAAAAAGTAGCTAGATTAGGCCCAATATTTTTCTACAGAACCTCTATCTCTGATGAATAGATACCCTTAAACATTATTTCGGTGTTCCGTTACGCCAGGGTTTCTTAAACTTTTTGCAGTCATGGACCACTTCCACAATTTAAACAATTCCACGGACCCTGTCAAAAATATTTTTGGAAATGAAAAAAAAAGCCTTTTTTATATTAATAAAAAAAACTATATTTGATTTCATTACACTTACTACTTGGTAAATGAGAAGGGTGCTGCTGTTGACCTCAATGAGAACGTTAAATAATTGTGGAATTGTCTTCGACAATTACTACACACTTTCCTAGTAAATATGTTTGCAGACTGACCTACTGCGGACCCCTGATACACATGCTACGGACCCCTAAGGGGTCCGTGGACCCCACTTTAAGAAACCCTGCGTTACGCCATGTAGCGAAGCGTCGATGGCGTTGTGCGTAAGGCCGTCGCCTACCAATCGGGAGGTAGCGGTTCGAACCCCGCCACGTACCAATGTGTTATCAAAATTTGAATTCATATGTACGTTTATTCGACGCTTTTACGGTGAAGGAAAACATCGTGAGGAAACCTGCACACACCTGTGAAGGAAGAATTTCTTTACAGGTTGTGTGTGAAGTCGACCAACCCCCACTTGGCCAGCGTGGCTAAGGCCTAATCGCCCTAGTTTAGGGTAGGCTCGAGCCCCTCGGTGGGGACGTATATATGAGCTGTTGATGATTACGCTGTGTATATGGTATACATGCATTTCAATTGCTTCTTGTAAATTGTAGTACATGTCCATAGTTTAAAACAAAGCTATCAATGAAATCGCCACACTATATTGCTATCTTCACAACAATAACACAAAATAGTTAGATAATAATGGTATCGTACTATTTTTTTCCGAAGAAGTGCATCGAAACTGCTTGTTTATATTTAGCAACATCAAACCTAAGAGTATTAAAGATAAGGATTTGATATATAATGTGAAACGGTACAAAGCATTGGAATATATTATATTTAACCAATATATGAAATGTAAATATATCCAGAGCAATCTTGACGTCTGGCTAAGTGGCTACGTGACAAATCAAGCAAAACAAAATTTGGGATTCCAAAGAGATCCCAGCGATTCGCTACGTAAATACCTGATGAGGATTATGATAATTTGAAGTTTGAATACCCGTGATATGACATCGATCAAGATGCGGTTCCGATGAATATTTCATTGTAGGTCACTGTGGCAGCGATCACATCGTATCTAAGAAATATATGTTAGTACTAGGGATGTTACGAATGTCATATTTTCTACATTCGCGAATGCGAATGCGAATGTTTGGAGTGCGAATGTTGCGAATGCGAATGCGAATGTTTACTTTAGATATCAAATCAGATAATTAAAAAAAACAAATAAATTAATTATTAATATTTTTTATTAGGTAATTAGAAAAAACTGACGGATATACCCTTTTAGGTAGTTTTAATTAGCTTTATTTGATAGTAACAGGCACAAATTCAATCTCTCGGGGTGCGATATCAGACACCTCCACTTGGTGCACCCTGGGCAACCCGGCAGATTCTCTGCCGCGGGCTAATTGTCTGACGAGAGGACCCCCATGGAGGGGGGGGGGCGTGGGATGGCCGGGCTTAGCCCGGCGGGCCACTTCGAGTGGCCACCTGCTTCATGCGGAGAAGGGCGAAGTCCCCTCTTCTTATGTTAAGAAGAGATGTGGCTCTTGCTGAAAGCCGATTCCGGCGGCTACCTCTGCTGGTAGGGAGGATGAGGGCGAGCTTCTCGCCGTGGCGCTTCGCGCCCGTTGGGGATTTCCCCGAGCTTCGGCTCACCCGCGCGGCGGTAGATCCAGTGGGATCTACCGTCGGGCAATCCGTTACCCGCACTGAGCGGGCCGGGGGCCCGGCGCACTGAGCGTCGGACCGCATGGAAGATAACCACAATAAAAAACCAATTTCGGGGTGTAGAGCGGCGCAATTCTGTGCCGCTCCACAAAGTAGCAGAGCCAGATGAGGAGTCCGGCAACGGACGTGTCACAGGGGTCAGCGGGAATAAGGCCTGGCTGTTGTCCCCATCCCCCTGTCTTGTGACGGACGGAGAGCTGCTGGTGGGGTTTTTAGTGGGTAGGCCCGGGCTGTGTACGGTCTGGGGAGTCCCACATATCCTTGTGGTTTAGCTCGACCACGAGGAATGCGTCAATGCATTTTCCCCCCTCCCAAAAAAAAGGCACAAATTCAATACTCAAATTTCAAAAGCGGAATATTGTATTTTAGGAACAGCAGTTTTGCTGCCTTTTCGCCCATGAGGCGATTTCTAAGGGTTTCGTCTAACAAATCAAAACAAGTAACTGCATGCATACAATCCGCGTGAAAGAAATGTCAAATGCTTTCTTCCTATTGGTCGAACGAAAACGAATCAAAACGCCATATTGGGAAGACAACAACAAGCGCCGCAAGGCACGGCTCAGTAGCGCGGCGACCGCGCGATCGACGACACGCACGACTTCCGTATACATTCGCATTCGCAAAACATTCGCATCATTTGATGCGAATGCGAATGTTGAAGCGAATGCTTAATGCTCATTCGCTTATGCGAATGCGAATATTCGTAACAACCCTAGTTAGTACTTCAATAAAGATTTTTTTTTACTTTAATTGGGTTTATGAATTTATTAAAAAGGAACATTTTAAATGACATTCTTAACGAATATGTATGTATAGTGTATACTTACATATTAATATGAAATTATATAATGTAGTATGTAATATATATTTCATAGAAAGAAAGGCTGTAAACTTAACTTTGGAGCATTCAGTGAAAAGATGAAACTGTCACATGCATTGTAAGCAAGTATTTGTCATAGTGTTAAGATATTTTTATGTAAACTTATTTAAATGTTAAGATATTTTTGGAACACTCAATTGTAAATATATCTTTGACCTCGACTGTACAATCAAATGTATTAACATCAGTGGTCGAATTGGACTTGCTTACGAACCGGACCGCATTTCTCTTCAAATCTTCCGATATTTCAATAATGTAAATAAAACGAATGTAGAGAAACCTAACTATTATATGAAAGTTACGTCGTATATCAGCTATAGTTGTAGTCCATGTAACACGTTTCTAAACTATTTTTTTTTGCACCAGAACGATTTAGGTAATACTTTTACTAAACAAAACGGTGGTTTTACAAAACGGAACGGCGGTTTCACGAAACGGAACGGCGTTCCGGTGCGTTCCGGTTCATTTCGAGCACTGATTAACATCGAATGTTTCGAACCGATTTATTTACAAAGCATTATGATAAAGGATATTTTACTCGTAACTTTGTTAATATCAAAAACTATGTCAATATGAAACCCGCAACACTAGTACATTACTGCAGAGGCCGGGAAGTTAGGGATTGCCGGACGAGTAATGCTTTCAAGTAATCCTTGACAATAATTACGAGTCCGGCAATCCCATTCCCGCCGAGGTATGTATAGTGCTTTTCTCAATAATTGCGAGGAAATAGTGAGAGACGTAATACTGGAATTAATTATGAAATTCAGTGTAATAATAATACAATATAAATAAAACCTTTCATATTAAAATATTGTTTAATGTTGTCTATTTACTTATTCAAATATTTATAATTGCCGTAATCTGTAAATAAGACAATAGTAGGTACCTAATAATAATAAGCTTCCTCTCTCTTGTTCAACGATTGCGTGCCCATAATAATCTTATTTTTTGTGAACCACCTATTTTACACATTATGGTATACATACAAGATTTTGAATTAAATTGAATTGGAAACAAATGAGTATAATATGAATAAAAAAACAAACCAAGCAATTAGCATTTAGTAATACTTTTTAATTTTCAGTTAGTGCAAAGGAAACAAAGCCCATACAGCCCAATCATATTTTACGCAAGAAATGTGCAGACTATGATTTTTTCTCTCGCAACGAAAATTAAGCATATTTTCGTGTGTTTTCATACCAACATTTTAATAAAATTGTTGTCATATTCATATACTTACAACGTGTCTCATAATAACTCCCCATAAAAATTATAATATTCATTTAGCCGAAAAGAATGTGTCAACTTTAATAACTTGTCATATCAATCGAATTTAATTGTCAAATTAATGAAAATTCAGTTTTAGAACAGTTCTAGGTTGGCACTTTTATTAGTTTAAATAAAATTAAAAATTATAATTTTTATGGGGAGATACGTTGTTTAAGCTCGAAGAGTGCATTTTTTATAATGTGGTAGCAATTGGCTGTATGACAAGTTACATAATTCAAGTTATAGATAAATTAAAAAACATTGGAGCAGCGGCCAAAAATAAATTTTCATACTTACTTTCCTGGCCTAGGCCGGTAAAGTAATGCATGAGCCAAGAATTACAAACTTTGTGTCTTCTTTTTACTACAATAATGCCTACATTTCCGAGCATGTTTGAGAAAATGAATATTACGTACTCAATGCTCCTATTTTAAACACTGAGGATAGTTTGTTAAACAATGATCGTTAGCTTTTGTTTTGGGGTAGGCTGCAATAGATTCGTTTGCTTTCACAAAAACAATAGCTATTGCAATCGACTTCGTTTCTATTGTTATTGATGCTATGGATAATAATGACTTTGCACGAGGATTTAGATCAGATTTACAGTAGTGATTTTACGCTCAAGATTTCACAATCGGGGTCAAATATTATCCCACTAATAATTTGATTCAATGGTTCGCCCCCGAGTTTTGCAGCGTTCACTGGCTGAGACGCATGCCGAGTTGGCAGAACTACTGCGTCGTCATTTACACCTACCTCACGTACGCGAGTACACATAAAGCTGTTTTTGATCGTCTTGACGCCATTCCGCAAGTGTGGCGCGCGCTCGTAAGTTTTTACTCTGAAAGTAGGTGTCGTTAGAGACTCACAAAAGCCACGATCGAGCAATACTTTATTGACAAAATCGCTAGCTTATTGTATTCAAGTGTCCTATCGGATTTTCGTTATAATGTCTGGTTAATCCCCTCGATATAGATTCATTGATCCATTTTAGTAAGCCAAATTGGATTTTATGGTGGAATAACTGGAAAAGAAGTTTGAGTTTCTATGACTTATCCTCTTTCTTTCAGCCATCATCACCTGCTCTACAGATAGCAATAGCGATAGCAAGCAATAAACATAAGAAAGTGTTATTGTAATATGCATACACAGATGGAACGCACTCCTTGTTAAGGATTTAGTCGATAATGCTGTAATTTGTAAATACTAAATTTAACGAATTATCTATCAGGCAAATGATTCTATTCTAGAATCCTGGCTTTAGAATCATCTTTTTTTTCACTTGTTGGGTAATCTACTATTTCAAATGTACCCACATACTTTCTTTTTTTCTAGTCTTGTCCTATATATGCATCCATGTTATTCAACACGTCTGTGATCCATGTATATGACCTAAACCCTCGTATCGATTTATCTATCAAGGGTAGCAGATAATTACGGCACAATTATGTACCACAAAACAATGCAAATTCAGCACACATGAGCGTTGTAGAACGTGGAACCTTGCAAATTTTAAGGTCCATTGAACATCGTGTTAAGGACTTATAATGGAGCTTCAGAGGTCAAGCGTTCCAATCCAATAAGGCATAATAGTTTATAGAACAGATCCAACTAATGGCGGCACTGCGATTATACAAACTTCACTGACACAGCCGCTTTGACGGACAGTTCGGTGATTACGGTCGGCGATATTAAGTGGTTCAAGGGGCTTTCTGCAACTATTTACTAGGAGGGTTGACTGGTCTCAGTAATGATTGTCGACACGTGAATTAAACAGTTTTTGTCACACTCTATCTGCTGTAAACCAGGATCTTGAAGTCTATGTTCTCTAGCTAGCTTATCGATTGCAAACAATGAGCATGTGACCGCGAGAGTGAGGCTAAAGTAAACGAATCTCCATTTTTTAAAATATTACGTTTTGTTTTTAGTCTATTACTCTTCATTACTATTTCTTCTTTCAAATCTATACTAATATTATAAAGCTGAAGAGTTTGTTTGTTTGTTTGAACGCGCTAATCTCAGGAACTACTGGTTCGAATTAAAAAAATCTTTTTGTGTTGAATAGTCCATTTATCGAAGATGGCTTTAGGCTATATAACATCACGATATTGTTATTTTCGGTCATCCACGCGAACGAAGTCGCGGGCACAGCTAGTATTTTATAAAAACTAAAGGGTGTTTCGACTAGACGTCGGTAGGTAGAACTCCAGAGAGTGGGTCAAGTATAATACACAGCGTAATTGTCTATTTTTATAAATTACGGCCCCAACATGTCGAAATCCGTTACATCCAAATTCTTCGACACAATTGTTATATATAAAACATTATACAAAGTGACACGAAAAGTCGACGTATTCCTTGAAAGGGGTTATAGTACAGGTCATAAGCAACAAAAAAAGCTCAATTAACCAGGGGTCAAAAACAGTTTTTTATCGAGCGGTTTTAAAATTTTTGAGAGTTTTTCCCACTTGTTAGCAAAAAATTTTTTTTAAAAAAACTACACCATTTACAATGACAAATTGATTTATTGCGGAAAGCTGAAAAATGGGCAGTCAATTTAAATTAAAATTGTTGTCAAAAACTTACATAATTTTGGAAATAAGAGGTCTTTATCTCTATATATAATAAAATCGTAGGGGTACAAAAATCTGTAATTGCGAAATATTAAGAAAAAAAATACACAGGTCGCCTTAAAATCATTAGCAGAACACGATAGAATAGTTTTAAAAAAAATTGTTTGTTTGTTGGTTTGTTTGTTTGTTTGTTTGTTTGTTTGTCTGTTTGTCCGGAAAGATCTCCGAAACTACTGGACAGAATTTGATATGGCTTACACCACAATGCTTAGAATTTTCCGGAAGAACATTTAGGCATAATTTCGTTTGTTTAAATTCACTTTTTATTTTTAGTGAAAAAATACCATATTTTTCGAACAATGCTTTAGGTAGAAAATCAACATGGCGCACGTGAAATTATTTTGACAAGTCTGTCACATAGTACAGAGAGAAGGTATTTTCTTCCACGAAGGAAAGGCAATGGAACTACGCCATACAGCCTGATCTTAAGTAATTGGATTTCGAAAATTGAAAGGCAGGAATGAAGTGTTTCACATTGTACAAATAAAATTTAATATTTTCTGTTGATGACTGTACCCAACTGGATTTCGCCAACAAAATTGTCTTTTTCTTATGTCGTACCGTGGTGGTAAGGCAAAAAGATCAAGCCATACAACCAATGTATAAAACATTTTTTATGATAATACTTATCGAGTGACCATAAAATTTGTAGATTGGTTTAATTCTTGACTAATTTTCACAAAATCGGTACAATTTTTGAAATATTTAAAATGTTGAAAAATGAAGATACTCTTTCCAAGGTATTTTGAAAGGTGTTATATGTTTTTACATTAGGACTAAGGAATCAAACTCTTTCATCCATTTAAAACTATTAAAAGTAATAGATTAATATTGATAATTAAAAAAAATATCTGACTGCAATGTTCTGGGTTACGCGTAGAGGGACGGGACGGGACTCTTGATCCTAATGTCTAAAATGACGGATCACATTTTTTTTGGATCCACCCAAGGAACATGGATATCGAACGAAGAACCTAAAGAGTAGACCACATTGCACCTAGCCACGTTGACTTAATTTGACATGACTGCCGATAAAGTTCGTTTCCAAACCCAGCGATATGCATATCAAATGAAAGGCCTTGATGAGTAGAGCACTATGAACTTAGCAACATTGACATAAATTCAACATGGCCGCCGCTCAAAAAAGGTGGATAAAAGTTAGTTTCCAAACCTAGCAATATGGGTATCAAATGAAAGGCATTGATGAGTAGAGCACTATGAACCTAGCAAAATTGACATAAATTCAACATGGCCGCCGCTCAAAAAAGGTGGATAAAAGTTAGTTTCCAAACCTAGAAATATGGGTATCAAATGAAAGGCCTTGAAGAGTAGAGCACTATGAACCTAGCAACATTGACATAAATTTAACATGGCCGCCGCTCAAAAAAGGTGGATAAAAGTTAGTTTCCAAGCCTAGCAATATGGGTATCAAATGAAAGGCCTTGAAGAGTAGAGCATTAGGTACCTAGGAAAATCGACCTAAATTCAACATGACCGCCGCTCAAATAAAACGGATAAAAGTTCGTTTCCAAACCCAGCAATATGGGTATCAAATGAAAGGCATTGATGAGTAGAGCACTATGAACTTAGCAACATTGACATAAATTCAACATGGCCGCCGCTCAAAAAAGGTGGATAAAAGTTAGTTTCCAAACCTAGCAATATGGGTATCAAATGAAAGGCATTGATGAGTAGAGCACTATGAACCTAGCAACATTGACATAAATTCAACATGGCCGCCGCTCAAAAAAGGTGGATAAAAGTTAGTTTCCAAACCTAGCAATATGGGTATTAAATGAAAGGCCTTGAAGAGTAGAGCACTATGAACCTAGCAACATTGACATAAATTTAACATGGCCGCCGCTCAAAAAAGGTGGATAAAAGTTCGTTTTCAAACCCAGCAATATGGGTATCAAATGAAAGGCCCTGATGAGTAGAGCACTATGAACCTAGCAACATTGACATAAATTCAACATGGCCGCCGCTCAAAAAAGATAGATAAAAGTTCGTTTCCAAACCTAGCAATATGGGTATCAAATGAAAGGCCTTGAAGAGTAGAGCATTAGGAACCTAACACAATCGACCTAAATTCAACATGGCCGCCGCTCAAAAAAAAAAGGATAAAAGTTCGTTTCCAAACCTAGCAATATGGGTATCAAATGAAAAGCCTAAAACAGTAGAGCATTATGAACGTAGCAAAATTGCTATAAATTCAACATGGCCGCCGCTCAAAAAATGGATAATAGTTCGTTTCCAAACCCAGCAATATGGGTCTCAAATGAAAGGCCTTGATAAGTAGAGCACTATGAACCTAGCAACATTTACATAAATTCAACATGGCCGCCACTCAAAAAAGGTGGATAAAAGTTAGTTTCCAAACCTAGCAATATGGGTATCAAATGAAAGGCCTTGAAGAGTAGAGCATTAGGTACCTACGAAAATCTACCTAAATTCAACATGGCCGCCGCTCAAAAAAAGGATAAATGTTCGTTTTCAAACCGAGCAATGTGGATACCAAATGAAAGGCCTTGATGAGTAGAGCACTATGAACCTAGCAACACATAAATAAATTCAACATGGCCGCCGCTCAATAAAGGTGGATAAAAGTTCGTTTTCTAATCTAGCAATATAGGTATCAAATGAAAGGTCTTCAAGAGTAGAGCACTATGGACCTAGCAATATTGACGTAAATTCGACATGGCCACCGCTCAAAAAAGGTGGATAAAAGTTCGTTTCCAAACCTAGCAGTATAGGTATCGAATGAAAGGCCTTGAAGAGTAGAGCACTATGAACCTAGGAAAATAGCACAACATTCAATATGGCCGCTGCTCAAAAAAAAACTGATAAAAGTTCGTTTCTAAGCCCAGCAATATGGGTATCAAATGAAAGGCCTTGATCAGTAGAGCACTATGAACGTAGCAACATTGACGTAAATTCAACATGGCCGCCGCTGAAAAAAGACGGATAACAGTTGCTTTTCAAACCCAGCAATAGGGGTATTAAATGCAAGTAGGCCCTGAAGGGTACCTAGAGCAGCCATGCTCTAAGTGTGTTCCGCGGAACTCTAGGGCTCCACAATACCCCTATAAGGGTTCCGCAATAATTTAGAAAAATCAAAACACCCTCTCTGGTCGTACTTTTATTATGCTTATTAATAAATACACTTTTAAAAACTATTGTTTTATTTTAGGGTTCCGTCAAGTATTTCGCTTTCCAAAAGGGTTTCGTCACCGCGAGTTTGCTAAACGAACTATGCCAGCAACACTATATCGCACAGTACACGTTACAAAAACGGAAGTCTCAATACATTTTAAGGCTAACCGCATAAATACGTTTTTTCGCATTCGTTTTCTGAATGCGGGCATCAGAATGCATCAAATCTTCTATACAACATACTCATTGACTGCCGCACACGTTCGTTTTTATTACGAACGGAACACGTTCTGTACGTATGTTTAGGTAGAATGGTAGAAATCCCGAATGAGAAGAAACGAATGTCTGCGCTACGTTCACGAAACTCCGTGTCTGTATTCCGTGATCGGATATCGAATACGGAAAACGTATTTGTACAGTAACCACCCCATTCATGCTATACATTAACTCTACGAAAACCGCCAGTATTACGAGCGACATAAGAACGGTTCAAAAGTCAAACAGTATAACTTGACAAGGAGCTTACTGTACGACCAGTCAAAATTGGCCAAGTTGTCTTAATGACTTCAGCAGCTGATACGATCCTCGCCCTCAAATCTTCAATGGAAGTCGCAGGTGTGGGGTAGACTAGATCTTTCATGTGACCCCAAAGATAATAGTCACAGGGCGTCAAATCAGGACTTCTCGCCGGCCATGGAGTCGGGCCACCTCTACCGATCCATCTTAGTGGATAATTTTCATCCAGCCACTGTCGTAACCACGGTAAAAGTGAGCTGGGCACCCATCATGCTGGTATACCATATTTCTTCTTGTAGCTAGCGGAACATCTTCCAAAAGCGTGTTCACTTCCTCTCTTAAAAAAGTTTCGTATGTTGCGCCATTCAGGTTTTGGGCATAAGAATAAACAAGTATAGAAGCGAAACTCCCGGCCGTCGAGCGCTCAAGGCCACGTTATTCACCTACCGTTTGATTTCCGTTGAACGGAATCGCCAGTCAAGGCGCGCACCGCATCCCGCACGTACGTGACTCCTTCCCGCGCGCCGCTATCTACCTAGTCGCCGCGATGCCGACTTATTGTTGCGTTTATGGGTGCAAAAATAATGCCATAATAACCCCAAATTTAAAGTTTTACAATTTGCCCGAAGATAAAGAAAGGTAAGTACAAAGGTATATCTACTTGTTTCATTCAATCCTCTCTAAGCAACTCTAAGACGACGGCACAGAACCTTTTTTTGCAAACCATATGACATCGGAGATTTCGCCGCTTGCTGTTCCGACATGCGATTACAGGTCTGAGGGCCTATTACCGATCTCATGGTTTTGCAAATGATATCATATGATATCATAGTGCAAGACGAAAAATACGATTTCCGGTCAGATTTTTAATCATTTGTTTATTATTTAATGATGACATCATTGAAATTATGCCATAGTGATGATATCATTGGAGATCAGTAATACGAAATGCAGTATTTCATGACTTCTTTTTCTCAAATTTATACCATGTCATACGATGAAAGATCCATAATTGGCCCTCAGATTTGCCTACACAAAACGCACTTTCCTACGTTTGTGGGTATCTACTCAAAAAATGCTCGCTTAAACATGAATGCCCAGCTTTCAATAAATACAGAGATTACAAGGGAGAAAATACAGAAAATTCTCAACTATTTATTCATTTTAAAGCATTCAATCGGACAAAAATTTTCGGAAGTTTAACTGTTCCTCCGGCACATTTTGTAAACTATATTGAGAAACTCGAGAATATACCTATTCGTAAATAGCTTCAAAAATTTTATTTTTACCGATGGTGCTGGTGCGATCTTGCTAGATACAATGAAAAAAATTGTGTTTCAGGTACCTTGTGAATATTTTCCTATTGATTACCTGATTAAGCTTTTTATAAGAATGCGTATTTACTACGCGCTGAAGTTTAATAACCGAAACTTCAAATCATACACAAAAACGCCATCTTTTATAAATATCAGACATTTGTAAATATTTCTGTTGAATTGAAACCTTTTAAATAAAAATGATTGAATATTTTAAAATTATTTTTATTATACCTACCCTAGATACAGATACAGTTTTATTCGTAATATTCATTACATGTCAAAGCTAATACAATATAATGTATCGAGTTTCTAAAGCTGTCATTGTAGTGCAATTTTGAAACTCTGTAAGTATGGGATTTTTTTTTGTCAAGTCGGGAATAATTTGAATTATGAGAAACTTTGGTACTGCTATATAGGTATATTTTTATCGACCTTTGTTACTGTTCCATATAAAATTTAAATACAATCAATACTTGATTAAAATTATGAAACAACAGATTTTTTTTCAAGTGAAAATGTTGGTCTGATAGTAAAAAGTGAGCTTAGGTTTTATCCATTAGTACATTCATAACTTCAGCTCTTGGACTATAAACGTAGGTACGATACCTAAATTACAAACCATTTTTGTACATCGAAATTCGAAACATTTTAATGATTTTGTTCTCTAAGTTGTAGGGATTAAGCTCAATTAATCAAAAATAGGCAGGTTCTTATAACTACGGAATCAAAAAAACTAAAAATGTGGGTACTATTGCTAAAGATAGTCGCTCGCTCGCTACACTTGAAGTACAAAATCAATAAGACTCGGTGTATACTCAGTTTCTCATTTAATGTAAAATATGGAGGTACCTATATAAAAAATATTGTAGTGGTCACCATACGTCCATGTGGTGACCCTAGCGGCGCCCGCAGACTACTGCGGGGCGTTACAGGAGGAAGGGCGCTGTAGGTATGCAAATAGCGGCATTTGGTGCACCCACAAAGGAGATTCGCTTCTATACTTGTTTATTCTTATGTTTTGGGGCAGGAAGAAAGGTCCAATTAAATTCAAGTAAAGTCAGAAAGCAAGTAGTAATTTTGTACTAGTCCATAGTCCATACTAATAATGCGAAAGTAAGTAAAGACTGTCTGTCTGTCTGTCGCGCTTTCACGCCAAAACTAACTGAACCGATTTAGATGAAATTTGGTACAGACATAGTTTGAGTCCCAGGAAAGGACATAGGATAGCTTTTATCGTAGAAACCACCCCTTAAGGGGGAGTGGAAGCTTGGATGGGGAATCAATAACCGCAGAACCGATTTAGATGAAGTTTGGTCAGTTTGGTATATGGGTGTAAAAAGGAGAGAGAGGGGGGGGGGGGGGGGAATTGAATAGGCTTCGAAACTACTAAACCGATTTTGATGAAAGTTGGTATAGGAATAGTTCGAGACCAGAGGAAGGACATAGGGTAATTTTTCTACGGGAAAAAAATGCCACGGGAAAACAAAAATAACGCGGGCGAAGTCGCGAGCGGAAAGCTAGTTATCTACAAATGTGAAAGATCCTACATGCTAGGCATGAATGAAGATGTTAGTTACTAAATTGCACAGCGCAAAATTTCTGAATATTAACACTACAGTTAACGTTTCAGTAAGTATAATAGGCTGGATGAATGAAAAAAAATTATTGCTTTAATAGAAACTCATTCATATAATAAACAGAAAGAGAAAAACGGTTATCGAATAACTGTAAAAACAACCAACATATAAGGTATTGAAGATTTTTCTCCATCTCTTTCTAGCAAAACGGCTATTTACATGGAGTTTATATGGCCGTACTCAACAATGACGTCACGGTTGATGTCGGATCTCTCTGTCTAATAGCTTCCAAATTAACAGCTTAAAATGCTTGTATCTAATGTATTTCTAAGCCGATTTTAATTCTAATTTCACATGATTACATCTTTTTCTACGGTATTTTAATATTTTATGACGAGTCGTGAAAATTAGAATTCAGTCATCATCCCAATTATACATTATCTCGACATAAATGCAAACGTCAACTTTTAAGTCGGAGACATACGTTACTCCGGTATTAGCTGGATAGTCAAGGAATATTTTTAGGTTTTTTTATTATAATTTGGATGGCAAACTTATGTGGCATTCAGCCCATGAGCCCACCTAATATTATATAAGGAATGTGAAGCGATCAGACACTTGCGACCAGAGTTACCGATACACAGTCTCGCACTGGCCAGCACAAATGAATAAACAAACAGGTGTTCACCCGTTATGCCAACCTCACCCGTGTACTGGATAATAAAAATATGATCTGATTTCTCCGCGGTTTTCGGTGAGGTGGAGTTACATCTCTAATGTAACTGCTGATTTGAGCGATAAAAGCCATGTGCTACCTAACCTACTACGCTCAGTTGAAGAAGATTTCCATGACGTAATATTAATTAAACCAAAGAAGCTTTGTAGATACTCTGTGACTTTATTAAAAACCCGCGATTGTCATTTATTAATTGAAAGCTTGACAACGTTTTCTCAATTAAGATTTTAATCTAAAATAAATGAGCTCTAGTTTCTGTAGTTCCCATTCCTTGAAGGTGCCATAACTCTTTCTCAATGATTGATTACCTATGTTATTCACCCGCCTAAACTTATTCGTCCACCTGCCCTGGTTCAGGAATGATGGATCAGATTTTGATAGTTGATAGTACGACGTTTCTCGGAAATAATCTATTTATTATATTGTAAATTTATTTAACGAGAAAATATTGTAGGTTAGGAAACTTTTTTGTCCTTAAAGCCAACTAAATTGTGTCGGCTTTAAGGACAAAACTACTTCTTGGAGGTTTTTGTGTCGTGGGTTATTTCAAATTTTAATTTAATTTTTACATAAAGATTATACCAGAAATTCATCTTCCCTACATTTAGAACTGTGATAATAAAATCAGTGTATAATTTGCCATTTTTATTGAAAAATTAGCAAGATCCGGGGAATAGCAGGGAAAAACAAAACAGCTGAACTGGCGTAACCCACGCGAACAAGTTCGCAGGCGAAACGCTAGCGATGTTTTATAACCTATACGTAAATAGTGGTCTTTAAACATTTATTGATATTTAAAAGAAAAAAAATAGCTTTTATTCAAGCATGATACGCTTTCATCACTTTTCTATAATATTTATGCAATGTTATCTGCAAATGGTTTTAATATAGCAGATTTTTGTAAGAGCCTCATTCAGCCTGTAATTTTGAAAAGCAAAACAATGAAGATTACATTTCGCTAAACAAATTTAATCAAATAAATTACCACCATTCGCCTTCTCCGGCGCAGCGTAGCGGCCCGGATAATTCGAATATGTAATTAATGCCCTCTAAGAAAGCTAATAAGTTACATTTTTTGCGTCCGATAGCCTTTCTTTATTTTTTTGCGAACTCCAAAGATGGCTGGTATCTTCTTTCGACCCTAATTTTACTAACTCGTACAATTTAAAGATACTCCGAGATAAGGAAAATTTTGTACTTGGACAAAAGTGGCGAATGCCGGGCTGGGGCACAACACATTTCGTTTGAAGCGAAAATTTCTTTGATATTGTAACAAATAACAATGCTTATTAAATGAATTCAAATTTAAAGTTGAAATTGTTTCAAGCGAGATTTGAGTTTGTTTTGGTCTTAGAGATGTTTTATTTATTAAATCAGTGTTAAATTTTGTTAAACTTATAAACTAACGCCCTGTTTGAATAATGTTTTGTGAAGTTATCGCGATAAAAATAGTAATAATTCACCTCCCTTCACTCTTTATATACGTACGAGTATATTGTCTCTATCTGCTGTAAGGATTGTAATATTATAATGTAGTCTTTAACTTGTTATGTTATACTTCTTGCAGTATTTATTATTGTTTAAAATTATATCATAATCATCATTTCAGCCGGGAGACGCCCACTGTTGGATATAGGCCTTCCCCAAGGTTCTCCATACTGATCGGTCCTGCGCCTCTCGCATCCAGCGGCTTCCCGCGACCTTCACCAGATCATCGGTCCACCTTGTGGGGGGCCTACCAACACTGCGTCTCCCGGTACGCGGCCGCCACTCGAGGACCTTTCCGCCCCAACGGCCGCCAGTCTTACGTCCTGCCCACTGCCACTTAAGGTTTGCAATTCTTTGGGCAATCTCTAGGGGATCACATAATTTCTGATGTGATCCCGTAGAGAAACCCCGAGCATAGCCCTCTCCATTGCCCTTTGAGTGACTTTCAGCCTTCTTAAGAGACCCATTGTAAGGGGCCACGTCTCAGTTCCATACGTCATCACTGGCAACACGCACGAATTGAAGACTTTCGTCTTGAGACATCTTCAAAGAAAAATTATATCCCTAACGATAACATTATGCAGTAACTTGTAAAGGGTCTTTCATTAAGCGCTTCCTATCTTTAACTTTAAATAAAACAAAGTGTGTGTGTGATATCATTGAAATTTTTTATTCCTTTGAAATCGATGCCATTATGTGTGGAATATAACATCGTTCAAATGTCCGCCGCGGTTTCTCTGGGTGGCGCGCATCCGAGATGTCCAATTTTCCATGACTCTGGCGCATAAATCAGGCTGAATTTCACCGATGGCATAGGTTATGTTAGCTTTGAGGGCCACTGTGGTTTGTGGCTTATTTGCATAGACCTGAGACTTAAGAAAACTCCACAAAAAAAGTCTAATTGGGTCAAATCGCACGATCTCGGTGGTCAGTTTACATCAACTCCACGTGAGATGACCGTACCCTTAAATCGCTTATGCAGAATATCTAATGTGGCATGAGCTATGTGGCACGTAGCGCCATCTTGTTGAAACCACATGTCGTTGGTGTCCATATCATCCAATTCAGGCCAAAAGAAGTTGGTAATGGACCTATAGCGCGCGCCGTTAACAGTAATGGCTTGACCAACGACATTCTCAAAGAAGTATGGACCGATGGCGCCGCCAGCCCAAAATGGATACCAAATAGTGACTTTTTCGGAATGCATTGGAAGCTCATGGATCGTTTACTGAACCAGTGGACTCAAATTTACCCACCACACTGCGAATAGTCCTCTTGGTAGGACGATTATGGCGACCGTAAAAAGGCGAAGCGCGCGTAACGTTGCCAGAACAGAACACCCATTTTGATAAAAAATTATTTGCACGTGTTGTTGAATGCTATATCTGTCTTAGATATCTGTCAGTGATTTGGCAAAATGGCAAAACAGACTGATGATTTGACAGCCAATTTGACAGATGTAGCTTTAACAAGATGGCCGCTATCAACTGTCAAAGTTCGGAAGTCCCTATTGGAAGACCCTTTATATATCGTCCTTATCGTGGATTGGTTCCCAATTGAACTCAAACATTTGCTGGTGTACCTCAAGATAGCGTATTGTCTTGTCGTCGCTGCTCTTCCTTGGTACTTTTATAAAAACAATCACTAGTCTATTAAAAAGTGAATAAATTAATACAAGGATACATTTCGATTCGGGCACGATCCGAACCTGGGGCCGTACTCTTAAAATCGAACTTACGATATATCGGCGCTTCATCGTGTCGTTTGCTCCTCTAACTCGCATGTTTTGTTTCGCTTCTGTCGCTCGACGGAACGACCGAACGAACGATTGACATAAGCGAGCGTCATAACCCTACTCTTAAAATCGAAGGTTCGTCTATCTAGTGACAACGTTGATACATTTGACGGACGAACATTCGCAAAATTTACGAACATTTCAACGACACCTATTGAGGTATCGTTGAAATTATCGTAAAGCCAAAAGGGCAGCGTAATTTATTCATGTTGAATTTCACTCCTATCTCTGTCTCTATTGGAATTTTTGCAATTATTGTTCATAATATTTAGGCTTTTCGGTAATAATAAGTAAGTGCTCAAATAGCACTAATTATTTAATAAATTAATAATTTCTAATTAATTATGGATTTTTTAATTTTATTGATTTAAATGCTTTAAAATAAGAAAATGAAGAGAATACTGCAAGTACAGTCCGAAGTTTTTTCAAATATTTTTAAATATAATGCGTAATTTCTCGAAAGTATCTTTAAATGTTATCTTTTATAAAGAAAAAAGCTTTTATTTATTAAAAGCGTTGAAGCCATTTTAATGGTATGTATTTTGCTTTCAGACATTCGTTATATAATTAAACTAGCTGTTGCCCGCGGCTTTGCTCGCGTGGAAGGTGATTATATTTACAGATTTAAAAGCTGTATAAATATGTATGAATAATTTATTCATGTTTTTAAACGTATTTATTTATTATTAATCAATAGTCCATTAAATAAGGACTTTCATACAAACTTTCAACACATATTTTACCCCTTTAGGAGTAAAATTTACATAAATGCTGATATATATGCTGATATAAACGTTGTATATAAATACAACATTTACAGCTTTTTTGTCATTAGACAATCTATATACTTATATAAAAGGAGATGTTCCCATCTATAGACGCACGCACAGCTGTAACCGCTAATGGTAGAAACGTGAAATTTGGACAGTGGTTTTAATTCAAAATGCGGACGCACACTAAGAAGGGATTTAAAAAAAATTAACCCTGAAGGGATGAAAAAGGGGTTGCATGTTTGTATGGAAAAATATTTAAATTAGCAACGATTTTGATAAAACTTGAGATTCATGCTCTTAAAAATATTTCATTGAACACGTGTTTCATGGTTTATTGGAATTACCCCTATTTTGCAAAATAGGGGTTGAAAGTTTCTATGAAAAATATTTAAAATCTGCTCCAATTTCTATGAAATTTATTATTCGGGCTTAAGTAGGCTACAAAATTATTTTTACTACGGGAAAATTTCAATTCCCACGGTAAAACAACAATAACGCGGGCGAAGCCGCGAGCGGAAAGCTAGTACTTTATAGGCACGCGCCGCCCGCCGGACCCCGGCCGGTACCGCCGAAACCGCATTGTCCGCAACGTCCCTACATTTTAAATCTGTAATATCTTCGAAAATATTCATTTATATTACATGCTGTAAAGGGCCAAATTGATCTATATTAAATGCACATTGTATTTAAGGTACTTAATTGGATAAGGATTAATACCGTATTGCTTAAAATCGCTTGGTAAATAAGCCATTATTTCTCGTAAAAAGTAAAGGATAAAAAAGGGTTATTGTGGGTTATCCCTAAGAGATAGATATATACCATCGCGGACTTTTTTGTAGACCTTTTTAAGGTGTACAATACTGTAGTAAATTATTTTGATTTATCTCGTAGAGTTCAGCCAGCGTTTGCAATCTAAGCACAAAAAAAAGTGTTTATTTACGACATCATATTAGAAACCTCTAAAATTATCAGGGTTTCTCTACTATACTATGCATGTATTATACATATAAGCCTTCCTCTTGAATCACTCTATCTATTAAAACAAACCGTATCAAAATCCGTTGCGTAGTTTTAAAGATATAAGCATTTATATTATGTAGTGATGGATCCGACGACGACAACGATAACGCCAACGATAGCGAGTTTAGAGTAGGGCTAATCCGATATTATCGTTGTCGATTTTAAGAGTACGGCCCCTGCATCTTCAACGGTAGTCATTTCGGCTACCGAACATTTATGCAGCCTAGACGAAACTTCAACTGTTTTAACTCCTTTGTACTTTGTCAATCAAAGTGTACCTTACACTTTACGTACTGTTCATCAACATTCAATTTACAAATCTTAGAGATTTAGTGAAAATTGGTTACGAATAAAGCAAACTTACACATTATTGACTTCGCTCGAAGCCCCTTTGGCGTCGAATTGGTCAAGGCGTGAAAACGATATGTAGAAGATGCAGGTCTGAAATTTTATCGCGTACCTATTTATTCATTTTATTTTGCATTCTTATATAAAATGCAAAGTCACAAATATAAAACAAGTGAATTATTTTCTAGTGGATGTTTTGCCGTGAATCTCGGAAACAAGTGGGAATGGGAAGATGACATTTTTTTAAATATTCACCAGACAATAATAGCTAACGCCGTAAAAAAATATTGGAACCGAATTTTTTCTTTTTTTACACAATCAAAAAGTATCCAAAATATATTGACTTGAGACGTGTAGATCTTACTTACTTGTGTTGCAGCAAGCCCTCACTCCTTATCTTTAATTAATAATAATGATTAAAGCCTGTTTCGAATACTTCCTTCCCGCACACCGGGCGCACCCTCTTGTTAGTGTGAACAAAAACGCAATGAGAGTCGAGTTGTTGCCTTCCCAGGGCAAGACGTTTTACTGACCACGGTACTCGGTACCAAAAATAGTGCAAGGTACCTAATAGAAGAATCCCAGAGTCCACGTGCATATCCTATGGTCGACCTAGGTAACACCTAAATCGAGGAATAGCGGTAAAGTACCAGACTTGACTACATATATACACGGTTATTTTTTTATCACCCTGGAAAATTTAAGGGACGCTTCACGACATGGTATTAGAATGATTTAAATATAAATAAAAAATAACCTCCCTCCTTAATTTTATATTAATTTTTTTAAAAATACAAAAAATGCTGCATTAGTTGAGAGCAGCATTTTTAGAGATTTTTTTATTTTTTTAAATATTTTTATTTCATTTTTTTAATTTTTTATATAATATTGGATGTGTCCTGAAGCGTCCCTAAAATTTTCCAGGGTGATAAAAAAATAACCGTGTATATATATATATATACACGGTTATTTTATAACCTTACAGTTACAGCCCAGCATATTATAAATAATTTAATTATATTGTTTGATATTTTCCCTAACAAAGCGTTATTTCAGACATTAGATTTAACATTTTTTACAGCTTAAATTCGAGTACTTTATGCACTGACGACCTTACGGAGTCTATGATACCGACAACTTGGTCTGTTTGTCCAAATTGCAGGAGGAGAATTGGACGATCTTGAATGAACGTTTTCCTAGTTCATGTTTTCTCCCCCTTATCTTTAATTTTACTATCTAACTGACGGGAAAAATGGATTTCATTTTTTATACTCAGTTCGCACCCTTACTGCTGATTAAAAGATATTTTTTTATACTCAGTTCGCACCCTTACTGCTGATTAAAATATATTTTTTTATACTCAGTTCGCACCCTTACTGCTGATTAAAAGATATTTTTTTATACTCAGTTCGCACCCTTATTGCTGATTAAAAGATATTTTTTTATACTCAGTTCGCACCCTTACTGCTGATTAAAAGATATTTTTTTATACTCAGTTCGCACCCTTACTGCTGATTAAAATAATTTATGGTTTAAAGTCGGCTCTGCAAAAAGTCCAGTCGCTAGATATAATTCGTAGCAAACAAAGCAGAAAAGAATTTTTCCTTACTCATACTCTGAAAGTAGGTCTGAAGTTGCCTTAGGAGCGGGTTGAAAGTAATACTTTTCAGCCCTAGGGAGAATCACTTTCAACTGACAGCTGCTGTCAAATTTTATAAAAGAAACTCGTTCCTTTTTCACATTCTATTCTATACAGCCACTTAATTGCAGCGCTGTGTAAAATTGAAATAACATAATGTTAAGTATTTAAAGAATATATTTTTAATGACTTTATTATAATTAATTTATAACTATTTCTTTAAAATAACATAGATTTGGGCAAAATATTTACCATTTTTTAAATTATGAAAATGAAATATAATGGCTGAATAGCTGGCCGGCCACAGAAAAAAAAGTCAAAATAACCTGGAAAGCGGCAATGCGATCGGCTTTTGTTTTTTCCATTTGTAGAGTTTTGTCAATACTTCCGTATAGCAGAGATTTGTATTAACTATTAATTATATGTGTATAACATTGTGTTAATAATTAACACAATGAGCTCATCTGATTCAGGTATGAAGTTAAGTTAACGCCTGATTTTATAAGAGAAAGCGGGCTAAAGCAAAAGTTGTTGATTTATGTAAAATAACATTTACACGTTTTTTCTTTACCTAATTCATTGCTTTATTTCTTTATTTCCTTTATTTCCTTGTAGGTATTCGTAATGAAAAGCACAGTGTTTACCTCGGGTTAAAGACTTATTTAGTCCCTCCAGCTATTGGTGCCCTCGCTACGCTCGGGCGCCAAACACCGTCTCGGGACTAAATAAGTTACTTTCACCCCTGGGGTAACAATGTACTATCATATACGAGGTATAGGGTTGTATCAGTGCTTTTTCATCTCAGATAACATCAATCAGAACCCATGGTACAACAAGAAAACAGCAAAAGCTCATCATGAACAAGTTTTTTCGTTACAACACATAAGTTTTTTTTTGATAATAGATAAAACGATTCATCTCCTGATCTTAAGGGCCATTATCGGTGAAAGGGAAGGTTATATATCAGAACAACGGCCTATACGTATAAAGTTTATTGATATTCTTTGCTGTATTTCGCCATTACAAGCACTGTGAGCCCACTTCCAGACACATCGATACTTTTATACTCAGCCAGATAGGTTCCCTTCGATGTGTTATGATTAGTGATAAAATTGGAACGTGTTCGATTTGGGAAAGAAACGAATGGCCATAAATTTAGAATATCTCAACGTAGAGATGGGTTTTTTGATGATAAACATGGTGTGGAAACTTTTTTGATAGCATTTTTTTTGTTTACGTTTGTATGTGTAAGGTAGCATTGGGAAAAGTCGATGTAAGTAAATTGTGAGTGAATTCGATAGCCTGTAGACTTTCTTACGCCTCAGGAAATTATTCAAATTTTATTAAAATACCGAAATTTTAAAAAAATTTGTATAAAATTTGGAAGCTTATTTTTTGGAGAGTGAAGTTTATCAATGCTGTTTTTAAATATAACAAACATTTATCAAACTGCTTAGTGAAAAACTGAAATTAATTCAATTTTTAATTGATATAAAAATTTTGCTAAAATATTCGTTGTCTTAACATAGATTTGTTACACTATATTAAGACATTGAAGCAATCGATTTGTATATTAATAAATTAAATTGCCAAGGGACCTAGGTTATTTTGAACGGATTTCATAAGTTTTCCAGCAATTATATCCTGAGCGATGAAAGCTTAGACTCTTATCATGAATCTGGTTATCCCCGTCTCCGTCCTTGACTTGAATTCAAAATGAAAATGGAATGAGCTAAGAGCTGAAACGGTGACTTAAATCTAGAATGAAAATAAATGGAATGGCACTGGATTTTTCTCTTATCTGAAATTATCCTTAAGTTTATTACGTTTTACCAGAAAATCAAATCAAGATTTCAAACGACAAAAATTGTACTAATAAAATAAAAATAAACAGTAGTAACACATTGTTTGGTTAGCTGTAATGCTGTTAAGCGTATTGTCCTGTTGTTAATTTTTCTTAATTAAGAACAAAACAGCACCTCATTTTCCATCGTCGGTTTATTTATTGTACTCTTGAACGTGACTTAGCTGCACATGATGGAAATACGAGTAGATTAAGAGTTTATAGGTCCGCGAGCACAGCATTCATTTTAAGTCTTACTGCAGTTTGTCGTCGTTGTGATTGCGATGAAGATTTATCGCCTATATAGTATAGTCCTGATTGCTACCAACCAATGAAATAAACAATAATTTTAAAATAAGAAAATAAGCCGCCATATTGATGTCGGCCATTATCAAAGATAAACTCTGTACCGAACAATCTTGTATACATATAGAGACGCTGTAATAATCGCGATAAATATGTTTTAGACACCAAACCTGCTGGTTATTTTAATATGGGTTTATATAAATCAAGGGACTTTGACGCAATGTGAGCGGATTGAATGAAGGTCTCCAAAAATACTTTGATATACGGTACAGATATCGTTTTTTTTTTGAAAACACACCGAAGCTCTATTGGCTTTTATTACTTCATATCACTTGGCCAAAGATGGAAGTGAGATTTACCTGGATACGTTATCAACTGAGAAACCTCCTATTGTCGGAACACAACTATGTTTTTAAAATTGTAACTGTGGCGACAAACTTAAGTAAGCCGGTGGTAGCTAGTTAGATGGGCTTCGAAGCCCTCCACCAAGCAAACCGACCTTCTGCTTCCGCGGGGAATCGAACCCTGGATCTTCAGATCAATACTGATGGTTTCAACTAGTGTTGCCCAAATGCAAGACCAAGCAGAGACTTAAGCTAGTCCAGCCAGCAAGAGTCTCGCAAGATTGCAAGACCAAGACCGAATTTGGGCAACACTAGTCTCAACCACTACTAGACCACCGAGATCTCTTGAATACTTACGGGCCGTTCGAAAACCCGTGAGGTTTTCACTTGGTAAAAAAGAAAAGGATAGATATATATTGCTAGAAAGAGATGTTTAACTGGTTTTCAAACGCTAGCGAGTGATTTTCGCATTTCACGAGTTTTCAAACGGATTCTGTCAGTTAAAAACGAAAAGCAGACTTCTTGATTTTTGCAACGCAAACTTGCTTTATTTTACAACTACACAAAGCTTTGCTTGACATTAGTAAACTTGAACTTCGACGAAAAATCGAAATCAGTAGCCACAGATCACAGAACAGTCAACTGTCAATGTCAGGTAAAATTTAACGGTGACTGGGGGCCGAGAGAAATTCACTCCTGTCAGGCGAAAATTACTCTTCATTAGTGCGTTCAGAAATACGAGCGGAGTAATAGGTCGGTTACCTTCAGTTTCACTCGGGTGGTTCTCGAACGTTATCGGGTGAAATTCACTCTACCCCGAGTAAATATTACTCGTTTTCAAACGTACCCTTAAATGGTTTTTTTGCTGGTACATTGTAAATATTTTACACAATCACGGCTAAAATAGGTATGTCCCTACCTATATTTCTGGACATATTGTCACTTCATTTCCTAACTCACATTTGAATTCGAACAATTCTCTCTATGCAAATCGTCCGCAAGTCACGACAGCACCGGAGCAGCTCGACGTCTGATTCATCACGATGTTTTTCCTCACCGGAAATTGAACCCGCGAGCCCGAGGCCTAGCGACGATAACTATGAAATGAACTAACCCAATCTGTCTGCAGCCCGACTATATTTTATACGGCACAATGCCCTTGTGACGGCGAGGTTGTGAAATTTTAGTACAGCCCCTAGAAACTTTGGCACACATGGTCATGCTATGGCAGATTTATAGGTTTACCTGTCTGTCGCTGCCAAAGCAAACAGCTGTAAAAACACTTGGTAAAAATGTAATGGTAAAGTTTTGAGCTAAGCTAGCAAAAAATATTCGCAAGAAGGAATGAAAGGGTAAGGACAGAAAAGATAGCAATTGTGATCCTATTATACAAATGCATGCCAAATTTCATCCAAATCCGTTTAGCCGTGATTGAGTAACAAACATCTAAACATCCACACTTTCACATTTATAATATATTATTATATATGTGAAAATGTGGATGTTTAGATGTTTGTTACTCAATCACGCAAAAACGGCTAAACGGATTTGGATGAAATTTGGCATGCATATAGCCTTTGATATGGAAAAAAACATAGGCTACCTTTTATCCCAATTCCTTACGTAGTTCCCGAGGGAAAATTGAAAATTGTTCAAAATTGAAGTCCACGCAGACGAAGTCAGAAGCAGAAGCTAGTAAGAATATAAGTCTAGTCAAGTTAAAACGCACACAGTATAGCGCTAACCTCTGCAAGAAAATAAAAATACCGCAGCTACAGCCCCATTTCCTGTTAGACAATAAAAATGTGTTGTTATTTAAAGTGTGACCCTGTGTTGAATCATCTTCACCTCAGTCATAATATGCCCATATTGCCCATTGCTTCGGTGGTGCCTGTAGACTCGGCACTGGCCTTCTAATCAGAAGGACTATGGTTTAATCCTGTTGATTTGTTATTCGTTTTTCGAATTTCGAAAACATCGTGAGCAAACCTGCATACATCTGCGAGGAAATTTAAAGGTGTATGTCCAGTCGACCAATCCGCACTGGGCCAGCGTGGTTGACAAAGGCCTAAACACCCTAACCTAGGGTAGGCTCGAGTTCCACAGTGGGGATGTAAGCATAGCTGGGCACCGTTAATCAAATAGTTAACTTCGTTAATCGTTAATCCGTTACTAAAAAAATTAACTTCGTTAAACGTTAAAACGTTACTTTTCGGAAGATTTAACGCAAGTTAACGTTAATCCGTTAACACGTGATAAAAATTGCATTTTTTATATCGTTGTGTTGCAAAAACTGTTGTTTTGGGTTCTGGAAGTTAATAGGTAGGTAGGATAATTTAATATAAAAAATAAAAGTGTGTAATTTAATCAGCCCCTGATATTCCCCTTCATGAACATTCGTATGTTGAAGTTCTCGTCTGATAGTGCTCGTTTCGGTGTTAAAATATATTTGCCGGTGGAAAAAAGACGTTCAACTGCAGCGCTCGAGGGTATAGCAGTATTATATTTAATATATATATAAACAGATTTATAAATATGTTCCCCGAGGAATGCCGCATCATTAGAAGAGTCTTTGGATTTCATGTCTAGCCACATTTTGACGAGAGATTGAGCTTTAGCCTTTAATGATTTGTGGCTCTTAGGTTTTTCTTTACACTGAGTAACAGGATTAAAAAAGTCTTCCTCATCATCATCCTTGTTACTCGCGTTGCTGCCTCCGTCACTGAAACTGTCCCTGTCCTTTGAACTTTTTGAACCTTCTTGGCGTAACGCCTCCTCTACCTTTTTTCCATACATTTTTAACGACATCCACTTGACTGCTGTCGTAAAAGTTTCTGACCATCCATATTTACCGGAACTTCGGATGAAAAGCCGCGGCAAGTTGGCACTGTTCATCTTCCAAAAGTGGGCCAAACCTTTTCTCTATGCCATTTAATAAGGCATCGGCTAAAGCTGTGTAAAGAACTAAACCCTTAGATTTTATATTTTTTAATTTAAATACTGTTGTTGCAATTATTGGTGGGAGTGACCCGAGATATGCTTGAGCTTCTCCTTGAATATCTGTGCGGTATCTTTTTGGTAAATAGTAGGTACCGGATTAACTATTAACGAACTTAGGATAATTTAACGAAAGTTAACCAGTCCGTTAACATTTTTTAAAGTTAACTTAAAAGTTAATCCGTTAATATAAATGTTAACTTCGTTAATTAACGGATTAACGAGTTAATGCCCAGCTATGGATGTAAGAAGGGGGCTCATTTCTCCACAAGCCTGTCCATGGAGTGTTGGTGGGGAGCACTAGCTTCTTATCCGTTAATTGTCATGGTGCACCGCGGGCTGGTGAGATTGGTTCGGGTTCCGATAGCGTTATTTGGACCCCTTTTTTTAACGAGGTGGAATGTTGTCCTCCCTTGAATGAATGAATGAATGAAAATGATGAATCTTACCTTCCCTGGTGTTTGGGAATCCCCCTACTGAGTACATAGGGATGTCCATCTTGTTTATTATCAGGGCGATTTAGGGTCTGGGTAACGCCGGGACAGCCCGGCCAGTTATGGGCCCGTTCTTAAAGTCAGTGGGGGATTACCCGGGACATGAGGGTTATTTCTCCAGACGGGGATGCCTATAATCCTTACGGGGTAAGAGGCATTCTGGCTCCATAAAGAGCCGTCGACCGTTTCACCCCATGATACAGTCGACGGCGGCATGCCGTATTTGGTCCTCCCAATGCGGGAGGACCCATCCGACCGTTAGCCCTCCCGACTTTCAACTCCCAAAAAAGCGTCCCGTAGCAATGCACGTATCGAGCAATACCCGAAACCGCTCTCCCAGAGGTCAAAATGCTAGGCATAATACTTAAGAAGGGACCCCGTCTGGTCCTGGCGCTTTGTTGTTTGGAACTAGGTTATAGAAGGTAATTCTAAAATTACTTACAGTACAACTCGATTTGCAGCTTAGATTCGATTGGTGGTCGTAAGTTGGTGTTAGACGCTCTGCACGTGAGTGAGTCGGCGTTGTCTCGGGCAAGAGGGAGGTATAGCTCGTTCTCCCTAACGCTGGGGATATCACTGGCGCCGTCCGAAGCGTCCACCAGGGTCTGGCCGGAGTACCAGCTGATGCGGGGTGGGGGTCGACCTGGGGAATAAGGAATAGGTTAAGCAATTTCTGTTAATTACAATCTGAAAGTTAGACGCCGATAGGCGATGCTCTACTGAAGTTGCAAGGAAAAAAATTTAGACAAAAATTTCACAAAGAGTTTAATTGAAATCTGATATTATTATTTTTAATGTTTTATTGAAGACGGCGGGGATTATTTTGCCCAACATATTTTTTCTATTAATAAATATAGAAATTTGTCAAACAAACTAAATTTATTCTGCAAATAAAACTACGACGCCGACGTTTCATCAATTGCCCAAAAACGTATTAGCCAATAAAATTGTAAGCTGTCTTAGTTAAGCTGACTGAACCCACATTTGTCAGCGTCGCACGCGCCGCATGCACGCTTAGTACGCGCCACATTTTGGAATTCGTTGTATGAAATAATATGAAACCTCGCACATTTGACTCGCGCCGTACGCGCCGAATTTCAATTATGCGGTAGGTGTCCGGATATTGAAAAACGCATGCTCATGACGTCATAATGCGGCCCGTACGGCGCGTGCTGATATGTTTTGTAATGCGTTCAGCTTTTATGGGGGATGTTTTTTCTGACAGTCGAAGAATATCTAGCCGGTCACCTGTATATTTGACAGTTACCAAAGACAACATAATTGACGAGTCCCAGGTTCAACTTCGAACTACAACCAATATATTCATATATTAAATATAGCCAATATACAGGGTGTAACTGAACACCCCAATAACATTTAAGGGTATGTATCCATCAGAAGTAGAGATTCTGTAGGAAAAATATTAGGGCTAACAAACCTACTTTTTTTCCATACACACTAAATACGTAAATTATTTTTTGGTATTTAGTGCCGACAGCCCTAGTAAGCGTACGAGGAATACTACGTTCACGTCTATCACGTGTCATCTTGTGTTTAAATTTCTTTTGTGTTAAGACACAACCCGGACACTCCATACTACGTTCGCAAATCAATTACCTATTACTACTACTTAAGCAAATGACGTTTGTACACGCGCAAATGTGTGCGTGGAATCTAGTAGGGGTGAGCGCGTGATCATCAATCGAAATGACGCGAGAAGTGCAGCGACTGCCTTTTCTTTTACCCGCATAGCGCTGTCTCTGTTATCGGCCGGCGCTTGCGTCTACACGCCCGAGCGATCGCGCGCGCCCTTGTTTATGTGTCAGTGATGTCTGCAACGAAGTGCCGGGTGGTGTGAAGTATTTGAAATGAGTGGCCGTTCTGTACGTAGTACTATTATATCTTCTGTGGTTAAGAGCTGATTATGGTTGTTACTTGAAAGTTTCTGCTTTCAGTTTAAAATCAAATAACTCTGAAAGTATTGGGGTTGCAGGTCTCAGACAAGCACCGAAGGTCCATTTAGTATCTAACTTATATGCCCCTTAAATGTTATTGGGGTGTTCAGTTTCACCCGGTATACTATCAATATAACAACACTGTTCTACAAAAACTCACCGCCGATTACAAGACAGCTAAGCACCAAAGTGTCTCCTTCGTGATAAGGTCCTATCTTGTCTTTCACTTTGTTCCCGAGCTCGTCGAGAAAGAACGGTTGACTTGGCAGCACTGGAAGAGATTGATAAATTTAATTTCTCATAATGTGAACCCTTCAGGGAACATATCACTCTCGACTACTAAACAAAATCATACAGTTCAAAGGTAGGACAAAGTGGTGATCGTTATTATGATGGGCTTTTTCTCATGGACCAACTATGTTGCACAACTAGTTGTGCCATCCCAAAATGTGTTATCAGCTACATTAGATGCGTACATACTCCACCACGTACATACCACAACCATTTTGAGGGCTCGTCTTATACACTACTGTGATTTAACATAAGTTGATGCTTGTTTCCCAACTAAATATACACCAACAGAAAAACCTTTTAATTATTACTTCACTTTGATTGCTTAAGGTATCTTTAACAAATTAAGATCGAATTAACATACTTATTAGCCTTAAAAAAGGTTAGATTGTAATATACTTTGGGATGTTCATATGCGTTCCATAAAATATAGCTTTGATTGCGGTTGTGGCCAAGAATTCTTATCGAGGCAATGTCATTAGGATCAGATGTTATCATTCTTGATATTTTTGTTATAATATCATGAATCCAGCGCTTCAATTCCTAAGCCACATGACCGTGCCTAAGCTGTCGTATCAATTTTAAACGCTTGCACACAAGTTTGTCTTTAAAAATACATTAACTCCATTTGATGACACCGCGTAACAATGTGGTCCGGGGGGCCTACCGCCTAACTCATAGCGATCACTCGCTATCGCTTCGTGACATTAGAACAATAGCTCTAATGTCATCTGTGACATTAAAACTATTGTTCTAATGTCATGATAACGATAGTGAGTGCTCGCTTTGAGTTAGGCGGTACGGCCGCCGGTTGCTGAATCGCGTTGCGTTCGTGTAAAACATTCACTTGTGAAACTTTGCTCATCTGTAGAATGTGTCCTTCTAACAAATTGTAGTTTCATACGTCAGCTGGTTCACCTCAAATAGAACATACTGCTAATCTAACTCAATAGAAAATAATGCTAAGTACCTAAGTATTTTAGTCATCGCTCCTTTCACGCCAAACACTCCGGTGATATTTGAATATTAATAAAGTATTGATGAAATAATGGCAAGACAAAGAAATTATACACATAAATTATGGCCTGTGTATAAGTAATCCTTGCCTTTACAAAAGATAATCATTTTTAAAAGCACCTATCTCTCACCATATAGTATTAATTTTGAGTTAAATAGTAGGTAATAGGTACAGTAACGTTAAAGGTAATTTGTATGTAAGCTTCACTCAATAATTATGTATAAAGGTACATCTACTTACAACTTTATTACATACTAGTGTTTAGTATATCCTCTATACTATTTTTAAGCCCCAATACAGAGGAAACAGGAAACAGATAATAGTGTTTCATTGCCAGAGCCATTGAATATTGGATATTCGGAATCAATTGTCATGTCACAGATGGTTCATACAAATATGAATCAATCATAGCTGTTGTAATGTTATTGCCTGCAGGCTAGTTTCCACCCGTAACTATAGCACAGCTACGATTTTATTGAAGTAAAAAGATCTTTTTGATATTGCTGTTTGATATTAAAAGAGAAATGCCTTTTTTAAAATCTAATGAATTTGATTGATTAATGAAAGACTGAATGTAGGAATTGAAAATACTGGAAACGAGAAATGAATGAGTCGGATGTCTTATAGGAAATTAATTTCATGAAAGGAGTTGTCCCAATTCCGATAAAATGCCACTTGGTCGAGGAACGATGAAGAAAGAATGACGAGCGATGCCGAGTTTTCAGTTACAGCCCCTCGAACATGGCGCCAGTCTTGTCTGATGCTGTCTGCGATGCGCCTTTACCGTAAAGGAGCAGTTTACCAGTATTTATTTTCGATCATTTTCTTCACTGCTTGCAAAAACTATTGGACATTAATATCTGCACTAACTATCTGGTATTAGTGAATAATATAATCGACCCATTTTCAACTACTTACTAAGTAGCTAGTGTGTATCATCATAGTCATCATCACAGCTCCTATACGTTCCCACCGAGGGGCTCGAGCCTACCCTATGCTAACATAGGGTAGGGCCTTAGTTAATCACGCTGGCCCAGTGCGGATTGGTCGACTTCACATACACCATTGAATTTTTTCGCAGATGTATATAGGTTACCTCACGATGATTTATTTCGCCGTAGGAGCGTCAGACAAATGTACATATGAAATTAGAAAAACCAGGTACATGGCGGTCTCGAACCCGGACGTCCCGATTGTAAGGCAAGTGCCGAGTCCACAGCGCCACCGAGACGCTCATTAGGTACCTATATGTATTATTAAATTCACCTTTATGTAATCTGTGGGAATGCTTTCTACTGGTATTAATCTTCGTCCGTGGGGTGAAGAAGCATGTGAAGCGGCTTCTTTTCTTGCCGGTCGACATCGAGTTTACCGCATTATTCTTCTGCTTGATATGGAAAAAGTAAAAGCAACCCCCACCCAGAGATTGGGATACTCAAGGGATTAAGGCTCTGTCTTGTGGTTATGTGTGACTCCTTCTGCTAATCGGCTATCATTATCATCTATTAAAACACTTCCGGGGTCTTCCGTCAGTCCAATCGCGGGGTGACCTGTAAGGTACTGTGGGACTCCCCCTGCTAATCGGTTATCATCATCATCATCTATTATAACACTTCCGGAGTCTTCCGTCAGTCCAATCGTGGGGTGACCTGTACCTTACTCTTCTTGTTTTCCATTTGAGATTGCGATTTTTCGTAGGCTTGCTTTTTGCTTGTGTTTCACTTTGGCACCAAATTGCACCAGTATTGCGCAGATTTTGAGTGAACCAAACTCAGTGAAATGAAATTTTCTCAAGATACGGATCTAATTTGGCGATAGTGTTGCTAAATAAGCATACGAAAAATTACAATCTGTATGTCGATCGATCGAAATTCCTTCTACTGGGATCTGAGTAACCCAAGGCACAAGATCACTTGGATACAAAACCCCTATACCAAACCTGCCCATTAGGGGTCCAATTCTGTTAGGTATTTAAGACGTGTCAATAACGCTTTAATAACATTGAAAGGTAATAATTGATGCACGGTTGAACGACAATCAGCTTCAACATTTATCACTATCGACTTATAAAGCATGAATAAATTGGAAAGCGTATAAAAACGACAAACGCTATTTTATTGATGCGCTATCAAGACACGATTATTCCCATAAAGATAGCAGAATTGAGGCCATGGATTGCGTGATGTAGCAAGCCAAATTTCTCCTCGTCGATAAAGAGACCTGTGCCCAGCGATGAAAATAAATACGATGACGACATAGATTTTAAATCAAATTGTTATTTTTTTCTTGTTATACTAGAAAATTAACCATAATTTAAGATTTCGGTAATACTATTAAATATTTTTCAAGTCACCTACGTTCTAAAGGATGTACAGACGGCTTTAAAAGTAGATAAACATTTTAGCACCATGTCACACCAATTATTAACAATACAATTTATAAGGTTTGTTTAGTTAAAAAAAAATTGTGTGCTTGTTCAGACAAGCAAACTGTACAAATATCACTATGGCACCAATTTTGAAATCGAAAAAAAATTCCATACATCTAGGTTCAGTGAATGTTGAACATTTGTATGGAACAGCTGATTGTTTTTTTGCGATTTCAAAGTTGGTCCCGTAGTGAAAGTTGTTCAGTTTGATTGTCTGAACCAGCACACAAAATTTTTTTAGTAACTAAAAAATAAACTTGTAGGTGTAACCATAATAAATAAAAGGAACAGTTGGTGTGACGTGGTACTAAAGTTTCCATCTACTTCTGAAGCCGACCGTATCTACTGTAGGCACAAAGGTCAGATATACAGGGTAGTATATAAAGACGCAAAGTAGAAGTAATAGTGGGCTTTTGTGGCTAAGTATAATTTATTGTGCCTTACGCAAAGAGCGGGCTACCTGATAAATTTTGCGATGGAGAATGAATTTTAAGGCAACCACTTATGGCAGGATCCATTTGTGTGTATTGACAAATTGGTTGTTTGACACAAGGCCTACATACTGGGGGACCACTTTGATGCATGGAAGGCCAATATGAATTAGAAAAAATCTATGTAGTACCTATACATAGTTGCAACAGAGCCTAATTTCTACTCATTTAATAAACAGCGCCTTTTACTATTACTAAGACTAATTTAATGCTGTATCAATTGATGGTATTAACACTAATCGCTTGAAGTAAAACAAAAGTGAATTATGTTACTATGATGCACTGCTTTAAATGACGAAGCTGATATTATCCCAAAAGATGTTAGGTCTTGAAAATGGAAACAGTACTTAGCATCGCCAAGAAGACAAATATCCGTCAAATTGTTCGCAGAGTCAGACGAAAGGACACCTTTTAAGAATTATCTTCTTTCCACATGAAACAATGCAAAGCAAATAATTTACGAAAACACGAGCAATCCTCGCAAACCATTACTGCGCGTCTCGCTTACAAAGTACACATTTATGTTGGCTTCGCTTCATTATGGAGAGCTTAAAGATGTTTTAGCGATTCAAATGTGAGTCGCTGAAATGTTGATTGTTCACAAAAACTACATTCTGGCGGCGCTAGACCAAATCGTGGATCATTCGGGGTCAATTTCAGGCTCGAAAGTAAATATTAGACTAAACAGACAAGCGCGGAAAAAAAAGCGTCGATGGCGTAGTGCGTAAGGCTGTCGCCTTCCAATCGGGAGGTAGCGGTTCGAACCCCGCCACGTACCAATGTGTTTTCAAATTTTGAATTCATATGTACGTTTATTCGACGCTTTTACGGTGAAGGAAAACATCGTGAGGAAACCTGCACACACCTGTGAAGAAAGAATTTCTTTACAGGTTGTGTGTGAAGTCGACCAACCCGCACTTGGCCAGCGTGGTTGACTAAGGCCTAATCGCCCTAGTTTAGGGTAGGCTCGAGCCCCTCGGTGGGGACGTATATGAGCTGTTGATGACAAGCGCGGATCCACCGTTGTGGGCACGATGGGCATGCCCACAACGCTTTTTTTTTTCTCGGGGGGAAATGCGTAACCGAACCATACCCGTCGTTGGCTACACGGCGAGCGTGTGTGGGGCTCTCCCGGCAGTGCCAGGCCGACCCACTAAAACCCCCCGGTGTTCTCCCTGCCCTTTTGGGTGCGCTAGGTAAGGGCCACACTGCGACTCCACTACCCACGCGCCCGGGCAAGCCCGACCAACCGGTCGGGCTATCGCCAAGGGGGGATCGCCCGAGAACACCAGGGCAATCCCCAGACGGAGGGCCTTACGGCGGCGTGCACGGGGCCAACCGTGCACGCAGGCCTCCACGGCAGGGTCACTAGACGATGCCCACAACCCTAGACTTGTTACGTCACACTTTCAGGATATATATTGGGATCGATAGGTTGATGAGATTATATCAAATGTCTTAATAAAAAAAAACAATAAATTTTAGTCAGGGCGTCATAATTATTTTGTAAGCATCTTCTTTTTTGGAATGCACTCTATCGATCATGAGCGAGTTCATACTCCGACTCGCGCTTGATCGATTTTCAAGTGGCTGTGAGCCATCTGTGACCACAACCTTTTTGAGGGTTAGATCCGCGCCTGTTAAAACTGATGTAATGGATATGAATGAAAGACTTCCTTATTTGCTTTCGGTCGCTACGGCCAAATCTATAGATGTTACCAACATAGGTGAACTCTCTTTTTCTTTACATGACGACAGCTGTTGACACAACGGTTAACACCGTCACGTCAGCCTGTCATGTCATTACCACACACTATTGCAGCAAGTTCAGGCGTAAGACCCACGGTCTAACGTGCCTTCCGCGAAGAACGGAGGTCGAATTCCTCAAGATTGCGGTTTTTAAAAAAATTGGTTTTAAAAGTCCTTCCTTTACTTATTATTGTATTAGTTTTGTGCGTGATTGATTCATAAATAAAATAGATAATTTAATTGAATTTATTTCTTGTTTTGAGGACGTTGACGAGGCATTTGAATAATGCCTACCATAGCTGGGCACCGTTAATCAAATAGTTAACTTCGATAATCGTTAATCCGTTACTAAAAAAATTAACTTCGTTAAACGTTAAAACGTTACATTTCGGAAGATTTAACGCAAGTTAACGTTAATCGTTAATCCGTTAACACGTGATTAAAATTGCATTTTTTATATCGTTGCGTTAGTGATCTGCTTACAAAAACTGTTGTTTTGGGTTCTGGAAGTTAATAGGTTAGGTTCAAAAAAAGACAGTGTATAAATATAGGGACAGGTGGGGTACAATGAAACGAAAAAAGCATTTTTATTTTTTAGAAAAACTGTGCTTTATATTTTGATTATATTTGTTTAGAACGATCAACAACGGTTCATAATCTACCTATTAAGAACAAAAATAAGTTAAAAAATTAACCTATAAAAAACTGCGTTTTTCCTCAACGCCTCTTCTATTTCAATGAGCCCCAGGTCTGGGGTACAATGAAACGGTATCCGGGGTACATTGGAACTAGGCTAATAAAGTAAAAATAATTAAAATTCTATATTCATTCCTGTGTCTCTATCTCCTGCTGCTTTGGATTTTTTAACATATCGATGCAATTTTACTGGACTTAGCATTTTTAGGTCAGCAGCAGTTCGTTAACTCGTACCATATCCTACAAGTTCAACAGCGCTGCTCGCACATCGTTTTACTATGCAAGCTCTTATCTGTCGTTTTCTTACGACTTTTCACCATCATTACTTCAAAATATGTAACAAAAATCCAATAATCTATATATAACGGGGCAACAATGAACACTGTCTCATAGTACCCCGTTCCATTGCGCCCCATACAGTATCTGACTCTTTTAAAAATATCTTTAAAATGTTGGGTTATGTTTTTCACTGCACATGTTACTGCATTTAATGCGTAAATTGATTAAAAATCATGCAAGAAAATATAGCATACCTCTTATTGATACTTTTCTTGTGAAATCGAAAATTCTTCGTAACGAAATTACAGCTTTGGAGCCCTCAAAACAATTTTTTTCACATTAAAACTTTGTTGTGGAAGACTGGTCATATTGCACTGCGCTATCATGTGCCGTATGAGACGCTCTTATTGATCGAAGCAAAACTGAGTGAATTTGTTGTAAATTACAATAATTATATTATCGTCTTTGTTTTATTGTACCTCGTGTTCCAATGCGCCCCACTTGTCCTATATAAAAAATAAAAGTGTGTAATTTAATTATCTGGCACAATGTGGATATTCCCCTTCAGGAACATTAGTATGTTGAAGTTCTCGTCTGAGAGTCAGGCTCTTGCCGGTGAAAAAAAGACGAACGTACTTGTTTTTCGTGACACGGCGCGGTGCCTGTGCGGTATCTTTTTGGTAAATAGTAGGTACCTACTGGATTAACGATTAACGGACTTAGGATAATTTAACGGAAGTTAACGAGTCCGTTAACATTTTTTAAAGTTAACTTAAAAGTTAATCCGTTAATAGAAATGTTAACTTCGTTAATTAACGATTAACGGATTAACGAGTTAATGCCCAGCTATGATGCCTACAAATACAAAGGAAAGTGTGGTGAGAATTGAGAGAGGAATGACTTGTAATACTTACCGACATTGAGGAAATATTTTCCTTAGGCCTAAGGTAAGGTTGTGGTAAAGGAATTGTCTTGTAATATCGGTATCAGTTTAGGTACATTTCTTAGATTTATTGATAAAAAAAAAACAAAACACGCCTGGTACAATAAATACAAAAACAACTTTTTTAAAGCTTGGCAAAGTTTTCCTAAGTTTCTTTAAGCGCGAAGTTGTCGGCGATCACCGGCGTCGCTGACTATGCCGCCAGAAATTATTTTTGAGAGGGAATCTTTTTATGTTATCTTCTATGCTAAGAGCGTCGGTGGCACTGTGGACTCGGCACTTGCCTTCCAATCGGGAGGTCCGGGGTTCGAGACCACCATGTGTTTTTCGTTTTCGAATTTCATTATGTACATTGTCTGACGCTCCTACGGTGAAGGAAATTATCGTGAGGCAACCGGCATACATCTGTGAAGAAATTCAAAGGTGAATGTGAAGTCGATTAATCCGCACTGGGAGAGCGTGGTTGAGCGTGACTGAGGCCTAAACACTCTAACTTTGGGTAGGCTCGAACCCTCGGTGGGGACATGTGTGAGTTGTTATAATGATGATGATGATGCTAAGCGATAAGCGAGTGTGGCTCGTTGGGAAATACCCATTGAATCAGGCCAGTGTCTCGTGCCACGATGGGACATTCCCCGATTAAACGGAAGATGGGCATCTTCCGTTTAATCGAGGTAGGGCAACCTCGATGCTCGTATATTACCTATATTGCAGTCTTCCTAAAACCTTACAAAGTGAAGACGCAACGTCGAATATAACGTTCCTTGTATTTCTGAAAAGTTGTTTACTAAGATACCAGATTAAGTCGTTCTGACGTACAGTCCGATTTTTAGTCAAATTTTAAGTGAAGCCGACGATGCTTGAATATAAGTAATATATAATTATACTGAAACATTTAATGAAAGTGTCATGCAAGTTATATGCGGAGTGCTGCGGCTTTGCCGCGACATTGCTTTTACGTATAGAATACGAAACGTTCGTAGTTTCGTAGCATGCAGGTTATTCGTAGCAGTGTGGTTTTACGGTAACCGTCTGAGAGAGTTTCCTGTGGAGTTTAGTTGTGTATGACCTTTGACTTCGAAAGTTTTCAACGTTCACCGAAAATAACGTGCTGGTCTCTTTTGTATTTTAATTAGGTATTATTTAATCATTTTAAATATTATGTTTTATTCATTTATGTGCATAAAAATCCAACAAACTAGCTGTGCCCGCGAACACGTTCTGCCTTAATAAAGTTTAACGCAATTGGTTAAATTGTTTTATTAGATTCAAAATTCACACAGTGTTGAATATATGCTGGGATCCTGTACTCAAGACTCCTCAATCCGCGACCCCTTCTAGCTAGCGCGGGGCATTTTGTCTGTAAGCCATCCTTTAGTGACACTACTAGCAACTCTGTCTCTCAATAAAAAGAAATAAGCAATTATGTATAATTATATCCTATTTCGTAAGGGTATATTTAACCACCTCCGTGGTTGAGAACACCTGGTGGTTTCAACCACGGAGGTGGTTAAATATACCTTTACGATGGCTTACAGACAAAATGCCTCGCGCTAGCTAGAAGGTTTCGCGGATTGAGGATTCTTGAGCAAAGGATCCCAGCATATATTCAACACTGTGTGAATTTTGAATCTAATAAGACAATTGAACCAAAGATAACTAATCGGATATATTTCATCTAATTGGATACGGAGAACTGAATAAAGATATCGCGTTAATATTTAGCGAACGTGTGATATAAATTATTATGTAGCATGTTGGCCTGCATAAGATTTGGCGATAAGGGATAAGCAAACGTGCTGGTCTAATGTGTTTGTGGGTAAACAGTAAGCGGCGTTACTCTAATGGTTGGACGGTATCTGAACGGCTTTTGGGAAATGTCTTCTTTGTAATAAAAGTTATACATTATATAGTATGTTTGGTCTGCGGGACTGTCTTTGGTGCCCGCTGAAAGCTCTAATATGTCAATGACATAACAAATATGTATTACAAAAGTACTATATGTATATAACTAATGATAGTATAATAAAACCGCGTAGAAAGGTTACATCTCTATGACATTCGAGATTCGAACCGACAGGACACTAGACTATGGCCAAGGTAAGCTATTTGACTTAGGGTCTGTTTCACAATCAATAAGTAAGTTTTGAATAGCTTACTTGACAGATTCTTTGGCATATTTTTCATATAACAACCGTCAAATCATCTGTCAAGTAAGCTATTCAATACTTACTTTTCGATTGTGAAACAAGCCCTTAGTTTTGTTGCGTTAATCCGGAATGCTTATATTATAATCTATCTACACCTTTTTAATCTTATTAATCAAACTAATTAATGATAGTCCCATATTATACAATCTGTTACTGTCTTTGTTAGTTCCATTTATAAATACTTACATTAAAAGAAAAAAAAAAACAGGTTATATTTTTAAGAGTGTGAACGTTTTGTAGGTTTGCGACTTTGATATTAACAATCACAGAAAAATAGCTGAACGGGTTTGTCAGTTTATGCGCACTGAATATAATCTTGATTATATACTGTCCCGCGCTAGTTATAAGTGGAAGGAAATATTTTATAGCTTTGTGTCAATATGTTAAAAATACATATAAACTGAATAATAATAAAGATGAAAAGAAAATATTAAAATTTAGCCTAAAAGGCTAGAATAAATATATAATTATGATTAAATTTAACTAAGCATCAATGAGATTGCAAAATCGCGTAGCAACAATTTGAGCAAAACTCGCAACATATTCTCGATGGATTCTTATAAAACACTTATTAATACAATAACATTTTGCTGATTAAATTTATAAATGTTTTGTAATATTTTTACAAAAATGAAAATTCCGATTCACACATCCAAATTTCCGATTCAAACATCCAAATTGTAAATTGAATTGTACGATTAAATTTTCTCGTGAAATCCAATTGACGAAAATAATCTGAAACACGAAGCAAAAACACTGGCACAAAGAGCGGGACTAATTATAATTGGCCGAAAATAGATTTAGTCCAGTCAATAAAGCGAACCACCTCCGAATTTAATAGGTTAACCGAACTATTGCCACTAAAAGGTGTCGTTAGTTCGGTGCTTCGTACCCACCGAACTACTGCCACTGAAAAGTTGTATTAGTTCGGTTAACCGGACTAACAACTGAACTACTGCCACTAGAGGGAATGGATTGACTTGAAATTTTGACAGGTGATAGAGAATAGAAACAAGCACATGAAACAAAAGCTTGCCAATTTATGCTTTTTCTTTAGGGGTAGTTCCCACCACCCCTTCTCCGGGGTGGAAATTTTTCTAGTCAAATTAAGCCCGAAATCGATAAAGAAGTAAATTTTAAGCAAAAATTATATATGAAGGTTTCTTAAAAATCTATATTTTTCGAGTTATTCGCGATTGGAATTACAATTTTTTAATGAAAATAAAACATGTTTTCCACAAATAACGAATTCGTCAACTACTAAAATTAACATCAAAAATTTGGAAAACGAAGGCAAATTTGGGGAAAACTTATAGAATAATTTTTAGAGTTCTTGAAAAAAAGCTTTAAAAAGTTTTAAAAGTGCTCAACTTTTAAGTTAATTGAACAAAATTGAAGGATACGTGATTAAAGCAAATTTGGTATCGATATTTTTAGCGTGAAAAGCATCAATAATACCCCCACCATTAGCGCCAAAATCAAAATCAGACGTAGTCCTCCTGAAAGTCTTTTGATTTCAGTGTTCTAGGAGTTCAGATACTTACCTAGTTTGGAAAAAGTTCGATTTAAGTGAGGATTAGACGTTTTTACTAAAATTAGATCACTAGAACAGGGGTCGGCAAGTAGTTTTAAGTAAGGTTCGAAAATTAATGAAAAATTTTATCGAGATCCAGAAAAAGAACTGATCATGATTAAGTACCTACTATTTTTTATTATTTAATGCCATAGAATAAACTTAGAAACATTTAAAATAGTAATTAACAATGTTAACAGTCCGATGAGCTTAAATTCCTAATATTACAAACATAACACAATATATGTAGTCAAAGCCAAGCGCGCTGCAGTTACATAAGGCGCGGGGTGAAACGCTCCCGCCAATTTATTTTAATTTACTTAAATTTTGAAAATTTGTTCAGTGTATGGATGTTCAATTGTTCAATATATTTTTGTAGCTAGTTTTATGAAAATATTATTTAATTTATGTAGGGATATTTTATAATATTTGGCGGACCGAGGTTCTACCTTCCGTGCCTGTTGCTGACCGCTGCACTAGAATTTCACTCGTAATATCCTTACAAATTATAAATACAATCAATGCACCAAAAATTTCACCTTGGGCACAGAAGCAGGTTCAAATGCCTGCTTCTTTAACATATCGTGTTGACGTCATGGACCACTAGGTATGTTAAGTACATCAACGGACTCAAAAATAAGTCACAAAAATTAAAATCCCGACTTGAAAAACACAAAAAAGTCAAAATAACATAAGAATATAGTCCATTCGCTTAGATAGTGTCAGTAGACCCGCACATAATTGTGGTCATTGTAATAAAATTCGAATATAAATAATACACATAATTAAGGTAGCAAAAATAATTTTAATAAAAATTGGAGTAGGTACACGTTAGCAGAGTAAAATTAGACACTATTCTTCGTCACTCGTAGAATCACAGTCCACCTGTATTTATTATAGGAGATCCAACATCATCACGTTCCGAATCTATCTAAAATAAAATATCGATTTTTGGGTGTTGATAGCCCCGTTTTTAATATTGATTCTTGGTATTCCCATCATTTTTAAAGTGTCTATGATACATATTAATTTCAACACAATAGCGATGAATATTTATTATAAATTGTTTACAAGTTTACCAAAACACCCCTCTTTTTTTATTGTTGGTTCACATAAAGTTTCATCATGGGGTATTTCACTGTCCTTCCAAGTACGAAAAAATATTTTCGGTATACGTAACAGAGTCAACAAACACAACCTGGCGCTTCGATGAAAAGCAAAGGCGACCGTATCTAAGCGAATGGACTTTTTTTTACACACAACGTCACATTTTTTATTTTGAAGTCGGTGCGGATGGTCAATGATCATTTCATGAATTAAAAATTTGGCACGGACTTTAGAAAAATGTGAAATATTGTCTGTATTCGAATATATTTTTTTACTTTTAAATGTTTCGAAACGTTGAAAAATGTTTTGAAAAGCAATTATAAAAAGGTTTACTTGTTGTAAAAAATAAATAGGTACTCTTCTTTACGCTGTGTGCTTTATTTTTGTTCTATCTAAATTCAAACAAGATAAATTATAAAAAAAAAACTTTTTTTAATACAAGATTTTATGACATACGAATCAAACGATCCCAAACTCAATGGGGCTGTGTCGTTTAATTGCGGAGTGTCTATGGCCACCTTCCTTTTTTTTTTTTTTTTTTTTTTTTTTTTTTTTTTTTTTTTTTTTACGAGGGGAATGCGTTTGCGCACCGTCCAAGCCCCCGCAGGGGCAAGGGTGTGTGGGACTCCGCAGCGAGCGACTACCCACTAAACCCCTCGATATGCCCTCTTTGGCGCCTAGCGCAGCCACGTCCAAAGGACGCGCCGCTGCCGAACGAGGTCGTGGGAACCCTTACAGACCGACCATAACCCCGTCATCGGCACCTGCCCACCAATGGCGGGCCCCTCACGCCCTCTCCAAGATGGAGATGGAGAGGAGTTCCCGGGGCATACTCCGGGTGGTAATTTTTTACTGTGGTTTTCTTCCACGCGGCCCGACGCTCAGTGCGCCAGGCCCCCGGCCCCGCTCAGTGCGGGGTAACGGGCTCGCCCGACGGCAGACCCCACTGGATCCACCGCCGCGCACACGAGCCGAAGCGGCCACGGTGGCCACACGAGGTGGCCCGCCGAGTAGCACTCGGCCATCCCACGCCCCCCTCATGGGGGCCGCACAAGTGTGCCGAAGCCACACGTTGATCGGGTCAGCCTCAGTCCTTGGAACAACGACACGCCGAAGCTCAACGAGCTTGCACCGACTCGGAACAACGACATGCCGAAGCTCAACAAGGACCCGCACCAACCCGATCAAAGGGGCAACGGCACAAGGCGCAACGCGCCATGACCCGCGAGCGGGTCCCCAGGCGACACACAACCCCATCTTCAAAAAGAAGGGGAGGTGACGCCCCACATGGCCACGTGAAGTGGCCCGCCGGGTTAAACCCGGCCACACCACGCCCCCTCCACGGGGCAGCTGTCAGACTCTTAGCCCGCGGCAGAAAATCTGCCGGGTTGCCCAGGGTGCACCACGAGGAGGTGTTCTGACATCGCACCCCTCTGACATCGCACCCCATGGCCACCTTCCTGCTCCAGCATCAGATCAGCTCCATGTCATCATAATATTAGTCATCGTAATAAAAGAAGGCTCCAACCCTTATGTTTAAGAAAAATTTAAATTTCTAATTATTAAATTTTAAAGAAATAAACTATTTGTTATTATTATTAATATTGCATTGTCACGCGATATACATATGCGTGCAAAATTTCAACTCAATCGGAAACCGGAAAGTAGGTCAAAATTAACTTGCAAGATTTCATTACAGACACCGGGGCAGGAGAAAGTAAATAAAAGCTTGTAAAATACTTTGTCTCGAAAAAATGTGGCAATTCCTATTTTGATTTTATTTGTCTAGGCCAGCGCTGGGAAAACTTTACGACAACCAGAAAAGGCCAAAAAAGAGAAAAGAGTGAATAACAACTAAAATTCATAATTGATTATTTAACTTGCAAACATTTATTAATTTATTATATTGTGAAAGTGTCTCAGATAGATTCTATAAAATTAACTTACGCAGCTACAATACATTGAATAGCTATCAAGGTGGGCGTATGTAAATCTTGGAGATGTTCATAGATGGTGATGTCCTTGGGGCCTGTTGTTGGCGGGACGGATTACAGCTTCTCACGGGCCGGAGTTGGCCCGCGGGCCGTACCTTGCCCACCCCTGGTCTACCCAAGCCGAGAGAATGATAATTTGATGTATTACATTTAAAATTTGATAAAAAATACTTATTTAACTTTATTAAAACCAATATGCATAGTCTCAAATACTATTTTATTAAGCACAAAATTAAATTAGACAAAAGCCAAATTCAAGCTCAAATCTATAACACGATGGTACTACTACCATGGTACCATAGTTTTATAGATTTTCGTGACTAGTTAGTGATTAATTTTTTGTTTTATATTGTGGTATCATATTTTCTGTGCCTATAGACAGACAGACTGATTGGATACAGAAACTTTTTATTTTTTGCCAGCCGCAATTTTTTTATTCGCCGAACTGGACATTTCTATGTTTTCCGTCTGCCATTGTTATAAAAACTCCCTTATTGTTCTACAACAATACTTGATTTCGACGCAATAGGTACGTAGCTGTTACAATATTTCGGGGGCAAAAAATTTACATATTGCGTAGTTTGAATGACCAATTAGTTTGAATATTACATGGCGTTACATGATGATTAAATTTTTTCTTTTTTTAAAATCTTACCTATTTCTGCTGCAAAGCAGCAGTGCTTGCATTGCCTGTGTTCCGTTTTGAAGGTTAAGATGTGGCAGTGAAATTATTGGGTAACGTGACTTTACATCTTATGTCACAAGTTGGCAACGTACACCGTGGTTCTTGTGAGGGATGCAGATTTGCTGCGAATCTCACAAGAGCCGCGTGTATTATAGGTGACTGTTAACTACCATCAGTTGGGCAGTATGCTTGTTTTTTTATGGTATAGGGGGCAAACGAGCAGACGTATCACTTGATGGTAAGTGATTACTGTCGCCCATGGACACCCACAACCCCAGAGGAGTTACAAGTGCGTTGCCGGCCTTTGAGTTTTCTTCGAGAGTGATCCTTCTATACTTTAGCACTTTTATTTATTCTGTGCCATGAGTAGACCCCGTTATCGGAGGTGCAATTTGGTAGCTTGACGTTTTTAGAGATGGGTAAAATAAAAATATTTATGATGACGATATCGATACTTTTTCTTAACAATTATTGATTGCGGCAGAAAGTTAATGTTTTAAATTTCTCGTAATTCGTCTTCAAGCCGATGTAATATTTAAATATATTCTAAACGAGACAATTTTTATTTTTCAACTTATTGAAAAAATGCTCGATGTAATAAATGGCGAACGCGTATTATGGCGATTTGATATAGAGTATAAGGTTTTTACCAAAAAATACTCATTTCAGACTAAGATGAGTCGAAAGCTAGTTAGTTTGGAAAATAATAAAATATTGTATTGTTTTTTCTGTGAACTGCTATGCCAAATTGAAATAAAAAAAATACAATATTCATGTTTTTTAGCACTGACCTTCTTGGTAAATGTACATACTTCTACAGTTTAGTTAGTGAAATATTATTATTGATAAACATTAAAAATTTTGATATATTTTTTCGAAAAATCAATACAATCACAGGTCTATTCTTTTGTATAACAAAATTAACCGACTCACAGAGATTTTTAGTAAAACTTTAAATGTATGTAAAGGGCTGCTTATTGGAATACTTCAGCCCTTAAGTTACGAAGAAACGGAGGCTTTATTGCAACGCCAGTCATAAGTCACAACTGTTGTTTTCCACCCACACTTTCGCACACACCCCTGTACACACACACCACATACACACACACTACACTCACACACACCCCACACGTCATACATATGCTAATATATATATATAATAATGTAATAGCAGTAAAATTTTCAATTTTTGTCTTTATATGTATTACTTTACTTACCAATTTCATGTGTTATGTCTTCTTTTTATAGTCGTATGAATTTGAATGTGTTTGTATATATGTTAAGATAAGAAAGCACACTAATTGCTGTTAAGGAAGAGCGATGTCACCTAGCACAGGCATTATTTTGCTTACAAGGTGTCATCAACCACTGACTACTATGTTGTAAATGTTGTACTGAATAAAGATTATTATTATTATATTATATATTAATTTTAATCATGTCAGTTGTAACGAAATAAACATGTCTAATTTTTGTCTAAGATTTCATTACGGTAGAGAAAAAGTATCGATATAATATTTCAAAATTATTTTTACCCATCTCTAAGAAAATACAGCTACCAAATTGCACCTCCGATAGCGGGGTCTAGCCATGAAGCATGATTTGACAGGTATTTGATAGATGTTAACGTGAAATAAGATAACTACTGTGGTTACGTTATTCCCTTATATTTTCAAGCGTAAGACACAAAAGTAATAATAACATTTTATCATCAATAAACTATCTCTTATATTGATATCTCTTGAGTAGTCTTGACGGCTAATAATGCGTGTCTGAGTAGCATAAGCGTAGCGAATAGCACAAGATCCCTACCACGATAGCTTATAGCAAGGTTAAAATAATATTGAAACAGAGACACCGCTCTTGCTGCGTATAGCGCCATCCCGCTCTCAACGCGGTTTAATTTTTTTTGGGCGATCATGGTTAGGGCAGGGGTTCCCAAACTTTTCCAAGTTGTGGCCGACTTAGAAAATTTGAATTTTCTCACGGCACCCTAGTCATTTTTCTCTATTTCTTTTGATTATTTTTGTTGTACCATTTTTGGAATTTTGCTTTTAAGCACAGATATCATGGCATCCCCTTTGGGAATCTCTTTGGTTAGGGGGTTGTACTATTTTCGTCGGCTGCTTGGTGTCATCGAGCCGGTGTGGTACCGACGAGATTCTTTTTCACCGGGTAAGTACGTCCACACTATTGCATTACATACATGATAATCTGGCAGTAAATAATTCACATTCTTGGAAAAAGAATCAACTTGTTTCGGATTCATAGGGTGTTATTTCTGTGGGGTCGTCCGCAGGACGGCCTCGGTACCGGTGCTAGTTGCGGGAGACTTCAATGCGTGGTCAACCGCATGGGGGTCCTCCCGCACCAATGCGAGGGGTGGAGATCTGGAGTCCTGCGTTCTGTCCCTCGGGCTCCAGATCTTGAATAGGGGCTCCACCCCTACCTGCGTCCGGGTGCAGGGCACGTCGGTGGTGGACGTGTCCTTTGCTACCCCCTCACTCGCCAGTCGCATCAATGACTGGCGAGTTGAGGAAGATGTGGAGACCCTGTCGGACCACCTTTATATCCGATATGAGGTCTCCACGGCATCCCAAGGGGCCCTGAACCGCAGGGGCTCCGCGGTGAGCGCGTTCCCTCAATGGGCGCTCACCAAGCTACGCCCGGATGTAGCGGAGGAGGCGGCGATGGTGAGGGCGTGGGCAGAAGTGCCGCCCCACCTCGCCGGGGATGCTAACGGCATGGCGGATCTCTTCGCGGACGACATGAAAGTCGTCTGCCAAGCCGCCATGCCGAGGGCGCAGGCTTGCCCCGAAAGGGGACAGGTGTACTGGTGGACGCAGGAGATTGCGGATCTGCGTACCACCAGCATGAGGGCCAGGCGCGCCTACGTGCGTTGTCGTAGGCGCGCCAGAACTACACCCGACGAGGAAGCGGAACTTCGTCGGGTGTATGCGGCAGCCAAGAAGGCCCTGCGGAATGAAATCTGCAGGGCCAAGGAGGAGTCCAGGGAGCAATTTATACGGCTCCTGGACGATGATCCGTGGGGGCGTCCATACCGGATGGTGAGGGGGAAGTTTAAAGCTTCCGCTCCCCCTACTTCCGCTATGGACAGAGGGCTGCTGGATCGGGTTTTGGGGACTTTGTTTCTTGATCCCGGTCCGTTCCAGCCCCCCAGAATGGACCCCCGGACACTCCTCCGGTGGAAGTGGCTGCCGCCATCCCTCCCGTGTCGAACGTGGAATTCGACATGGTGAGGGAACGGTTTCGGCGCAAAAAGAAGGCGCCGGGACCGGACGGTGTCCCAAGCAGGGCTCTGACCCTCGCCCTGGGACACCTTGAGGAGCGGTTCCGGGCGGTGCTAGATTTAAGCATCGCCTCGGGCCGCTTCCCCAGTCGTTGGAAAGCGGGCAGGCTCTGCCTGTTAAGGAAGGAGAGCCGCCCCGCGGATTCCCCGACTGGGTATCGGCCGGTGGTGGTGCTCGACGAGGCCGGGAAGTTCCTGGAGAAAATCCTGGCTTCCCGCATCGTCGAGCACTTAGAGGACCGGGGGCCGGACTTGGCTGACAACCAGTTCGGCTTTCGCACCGGCGGCCGGTCCACGATGGACGCGGTGGCCCACCTCAAGGGGTGAACTGAGGAGGCCACAGCTCGTGGGGAGACTGTTGTTGCGGTGTCTCTTGACATCCGCAATGCTTTCAACAGCCTGCCCCACGAGTGCATAAAGGAGGCACTCCGCTTCCACCGGGTGCCTCCGTACCTCCGCGCCCTCGTGGAGGATTACTTGCAAGGCAGGTCCATCCTCTACGAGGGTCCGGATGGGCGCGTCCATACGTGGGCAATGGCGGCAGGTGTACCCCAGGGTTCCGTACTAGGTCCTCTACTATGGAACCTGGGGTACAATTGGGTCCTGCGAGGCGACCTTCTTCCACGAATGAAGGTCGTCTGCTTCGCCGACGACACACTCGTCGCGGCGAGAGCTGAAACGGGGGAGGAGGCGGCCCACCTTGCGTCGGTCGGCACCTCTTTGGTTGTCCGATGCATCCGCCTCCTGGGTTTGGATGTGGCCCTTGAAAAAACGAGGGCCATGAGTTTCCACGCCCCCCGTCGCAGGATCCCACCGGGGCTCCGAGTCCGAGTGGAGGGAGTTCATATACCGGTCGAGGCGCATCTCAAGTACCTCGGCTTGGTTCTGGACCCCCGATGGAGTTTCGAGGAGCATTTTAAGCTCCTCGCTCCACGGCTGTGTGCCGCCGCAGCCGCACTTGGACGGGTCCTTCCTAATTTGGGAGGCCCAGGATCGGCGTGCCGTCGGCTCTATCACGGGGTGATAAGGTCGATGGCACTATATGGAGCCCCGGTATGGGCGGCGTGCCTCTCCCTCCGTACGGTGGCCCTGCTGCGACGTCCGCAGAGGGTCATAGCAACCCGGGCCGTGCGAGCTTATCGCACGGTCAGCCACGGCGCGGCCTGCGTTCTTGCGGGTCAAACGCCGTGGGATGTCGATGCACGCGTCCATTCGGAGGTGTATCGGCATCGGGTTGCTGTTCGAGAACGGGGGGGACGATCCGCTCCACAGGAGGTGGAGCGGGTTCGTACCCTGGCGCAGAGGGAGGCTCTGCGCCAGTGGGGTGAGGCACTCGCCTCCCCAGCTGCCGGCCACCGGACGATCGAGGCAATTCGTCCGGTGTTGGAGGAGTGGGTTGGGCGCCGGCAGGGCAGCCTCACATTCCGCATGGTGCAGGTACTGACCGGGCATGGCTGCTTCGGTCACTACCTGCACCGGGTCGCCCGTCGGGAGGAAACGCCGCAGTGTCATCACTGCGATGCTCCCGACGACACTGCCGAGCACACACTATTGGTGTGCCCGGCTTGGCGACGCCAGCGCAGCGAACTCAACGTTGCGCTGGGAGGTGCAAACCTCTCGCTGCCGAGCATGGTCGTGGCCATGCTCCGCGGCGAGGCGGAATGGGGGGCTGTCGCCTCCTTCTGCGAGGATGTCATCTCGCAGAAGGAGGCCGCGGAGAGGGAGCGGGAGGCAAAACCTCAAGCCGCTCCCATCCGCCGCAGACGGATAGGCAGGCGAAGGCGGGCATTCGCACAAGCGATGCCCATCTAGTGACCCTGCCGTGGAGGCCTGCGTGCATGGTTGGCCCCGTGCACGCCGCCGTAAGGCCCTCCGCCTGGGGATTGCCCTGGTGTTCTCGGGCAATCCCCCCTTGGCGATAGCCCGACCAGTTGGTCGGGCTTGCCCGGGCGCGTGGGTAGTGGAGTCGCAGTGTGGACCTTACCTAGCGCGCCCAAGAGGGCAGGGAGAACACCGGGGGGTTTTAGTGGGTAGGCCTGGCACTCTGCCGGGAGAGCCCCACACACGCTCGCCGTCTAGCCAACGGCGGGTACGGTGCGGGTACGGTGCGGTTACGCATTTCCCCCCGAGAAAAAAAAAAAAAAAGGGTGTTATTTCTGTCACGCACGTATCTATGTCATGTTTGCTACTAATATCCGGATTGTGTCAAAGCAATTTTAAAGTACCAACTTGAATTTTTAGGATTGCATCCTTACTAATATCACGGGGACCCATCACGAACAAAAGTAAAATAATTCGATAAAAGCATCAATAGATGGCGCATCTATTGATAAAAGCATCAATACTTTAATCGATTTTTGTAATGACTTTTTAGTGAATTTAGTAAAAGTCAACAAGGAGATTCAGAAAACTATTGATTATATTTTAAAAAATCACTTAGCACGTGGGAAGTATCAAAATACGTTTTTAAGTCATGCTAGAACGGTTTAACATTTGTTTTTACAAATTTATAGCACTCCTAGCGACAATTGTCTGAACTTCAATGTATCTCTCAAAAGCATAGCTCAAAGTAGCACGCAATGTCTGCTTTAACTATTTGATTACATACTGCTCACTCATAGATGGCACTACTTATGTATGCTTGTTCGTATGGTCACAGATTGAGTTGAATTATTTTATTTTATTATATTACCTACAAGGTGTTTGGTATGTAGGTATTTTGACATAATCATAATAGTAATCTCATTGAAAATTCGAAATTGCAAAATTAATTTTCTAATTCCCATACATTTGAAAGTGTAATGTCGAATTATGGTCGAATTACACAAAAACATGACATCTTAAATTTCACCACTTCCAATAGGTCAGGATTGGTCTACTCGTTAGATCTTCGTTTTTAAATCTGTGTGGCAGTGGTTCGATCCTGTCCTGATGTAGTTATTTTTAAAAAAAATTGCTTGTTTTATTATTTTGTTTTTCTTTATTGCTTTTTGTTTATTAAGTATATCAATTCCTTTTATTTATATCTCAATTTGTTTTTTATTTATAATTTTCTTTTAAGAACAAAAAGATTTAGGTTAGGATTAGAAACGCGATTTTAATAAGTAAGAACTTACGCTATTTAATATTTTTTCGAAAATTTTCAGTTAATGCCTACGAACCGAAAAAAAAGTTTCACTTGCATGTTGGTTTCATAAAACCACAGTGATTTTTTCACTGACCTAACTATTTTGTATGGGGGATTTCAAAACTAATTTTACAAATCTGAATTTTTAATAACATCATAAGTATTATTCAACTATGTTAGGTACATACATAGTCATAGATAATATAGGTAAGTAATACGTAAAGTACAGTCAGCAACACGTCAAGCTTTACATTTGCATTACGAAAGCCGCCGCTATTACGAGCGACATAAGGGCAGTCTTAAGGTCAACATTTAAAGCCCAGCGTGAGTATTAATGAAAGAAAAAAGAAAGAAAGAAAGAAAATGGTTTATTCAATGGCACTAACACAGAATAACAAATAAAAAAAGGGAAAACACTAATAGATGCGCCACGGAAAGGGTATCTACTCAGCATAATGCCGAGGCGTCGCAGACTCCCCGGCGCTGGTCTTCCGTAGACACCCTGAAGAGGCACCACTATGGCACACACACACTAAGCTATAAACAACAACAAAAATCTTAATATCTACGTAATACACTCAACATGGAATAATAGAAATATACAAATCAATACATATAGGTACATAAAGCTCCACGTATATACATTGTATCAACAGCATGACGTGTCATAAATTGTGACAGGTTAATTTTTTTTTCCAAAGGTTTTACCGGGACAGGTTACATAACATACATAGTATCAGCACAGATAATATAATACTACAGTAGTATCAGTAATACAAAAACTTAGAGGTAGTTTACAAACACAGCAATATTATTTCTTTACATACACAATTTCTGTAAGTTTCCTGACTATAAAAAAATAAATAAAACTAATGTAGGTACTACTTGAATTATTTTTTAATCTCAATGGTGATTAGGTATATTTTGAATTTTGCCAAATAAAATATTATAGGTACCTACAGTGTTTTATTAGATTTTACCATTTACAAATATTGTGGCAAGCGCGACTTACAATAGACGTCACATAATTTAAATAATAGATTCGAAATTTCAACATCAAATGTAAGTGAACAGATGGCGCATGCGGAAATACTGCGAAATTATTAAGCTATACCGCTAGAGGTCTGTGGTTCGAACCCGCATTAAGCGTCTTTTGTTTCAATGATTTTTTATCACAGAATTAATAACACCATTCTTAAAATGAAACAGAAAATTAGATAACTGGTAAGAAAGAACAAGGAAAAATAAAATTTTGTTTAAAAAATAGTACTAAATTATATAATTTCGATATTTGAGAAAATAGTCGAATAAATTAATTTCAGCCGGCTATAAGAATATAAATTTCTCAATGATATTTTATAATATAAAATATCACTGAGAAATTAAATTGCTCAGTTTTTTCAGATGTATAAATATAAAAATAAACACTTAAGTATTTTATATAAAATACAAAAATCATTAACTGAAAAATCTTGTCAAATAAAAATTTTAAATCACATTTTAACAAAATACAATATTATGTGACTTTGATTTTCTTTAAAAATACTAAATAAATTGAAAAAATGATACTTAAATAAATCAGTGAAAAAAATCGTCTTGGGCGGGATAAAAAAAGGTCACATATAAAAAAATTGCAAGTTTGCTTTATTCTTAACCAGTTTTTTGAATTTGAAGTTACAGATATAATAGAAAGTACCCACTACCAAAATGACTTATACCTCCAATGATATCAAATTTATTTTACAATTAAATCTTAAATGTCAAACGTATATAAAATGTATGACATAAATCGTATAACCATGGCGGAACAACCCCTTAGGTATAACATTGATTTATACGTCAATTTTTTACCAAATTGTAACACATTTAGCTTGGTGCAGCCGGCCGTAAGCGTATGATGTTTTACAAGACCTATTTACTTACGCAGTCATAAACTAAACTAGCTAACAAAGTGCCATCTGTTGAGTGCGTGCGAGAACTACTGAGCCCAATGTAGCAAAGGCTCGATGGCCCGAGCTTGCTGGTGCGTCATCTCGCGGTGAAATGGTGAAATAAAATAGTTCGAAGAATAGCCCGATTTAAGTAGGTCCCATTTCGTTGTATGGGATGGGGCATCTGTACTGTAGTATTATATTATCTGTGCTAATATTATAAACGTGAAGGTTTGTGAGTATGGATGGATGTATGGATGTTTGTTACTCTTTCACGCAAAAAACTATTCAATGGATTTGGATGCAATTTTGTAGGTAGACGGATTACGACAGGAATTAAGGGAATTAGGTTACCTACTTATTATCACGGAAAAGTAAGAAGTTCCCGCGGGGAAGTAGATTTACAGTTTTTAAGGCGAAACATAGTTTGCAGGCACAGCTAGACTTGAATAAAATCAGAACTGCGAAAACTATTGCTAATGAACTAAAACAAAATCGTACAGAATCTCGTTGTGCTATTATTATTTTAGTTTATTGTTCCTCGGAAACAACAGCGGCAGCCGCTGGATATAAACTGAACAAGTCCAAGTGACTCCAAACTATGAACGGGCCGCTACACAAAACAACACGAGTTTCTCGCGAACTTAATGAATCTCCAACTTGCGATGAAATCGCTCCGAATCCGGTGCCATGAAATGTGATCAACTTTGATACTGAATTTTGTATGTCGCACACGTCCCGATTGTATATAAATGTAGCCATGTATACTGTTTTGTAATTATCAAAACGAATTAAGTTCATTTTGATAAGTAGAGAAAACAAGATAAATATTTATTCTTAACATTCTGATAGGATTAATGAATGAATGAATGAATGAATAAATTCTTTATTGTTAATAAAAAAACGCATATCCGTAATTATGTGCTAAAAACAGGAATTAACAAAAAGCGGCCTTATTGCCTAGGCGGTAATCACCACCAGGCAACCTTTAGGTAGAGGAAAGTTGATATATGAAATTAGAGATAATGAAGGGATGTGACAATCATATTTAAAAAAAAATTACCTAAATAAAATGACAATAAAATACATAAACTACACATATTAAATGAACGTGTTCCATATACTACATAAAATACATACACTAATTTAGGAGATGAGATGGATGGTACATCTATATGTCCAGCTGCAGGAAATGTGTTTTAGTAGCACGTTTAAATGCGTCGAGAGACAGAGCACGCCTTATTGATTCTGGTAACGAGTTCCATAGTCTGATGGCCTTAACAGTAAAAGACTTGTCATAGAAAACTGAGGAATGGGGAGGGAGGATGAGTGACAAGTCATTAGCGGACCGTAAAACCCTGTTTACAAGTATCATCATCATGTCTATGATTTACATGAAAATTTTGGGTTGAATGACATTACGGGTAAACACAATTTAATAATTAGTTTTAGATAACGCATTGATTATTTATTGGTTATTATGAAACACCGTGTATATACGTTCCCGCCGAGGGCCTCGAGCCTGCCCTCAGTTAGGGTGTTGCCCTTAGTCAATCAGGCTGGCCCAGTGCGGATTGATCGACTTCGCATACACCTTTGAATTTCTTGGCAGATGTATGCAGGTTACCGCACGATGTTTTCCTTCACCGTAGGAGTGTCAGACAAATGTATATATGAAATTCATAAAACGAAAAACACATTGGTACATGGCGATTTCGAACCTCGGGCTTCCCGATTGGAAGGCAAGTGCTGAGTCCACAGCGCCACCGACGCTCTATGACAGACAATGATTTAGATTTATTTTCATTTTTCCATTGAGTATTTTGTTTAAAGTTTTCATATTATATTATATCCCTCGATTTCAGTTATTAATTGTTTTTAATAATAGCTTTTGCCGCTTTTTGGATTTCGGGCGGTGTTAAAATATCTTTATCACTCGATGAACTCATTGTATACAATTAAGTATAATTAATGGACAATAGATTGTAATTAACCACAGATAATATAATACCTACTACAGTAACCTAACGGAGCATTCTTTTTGTCGTGCTAGTTCGAAAAAATAAAGCTTATGTTAGTTTTCAAAATACGGACCACTCAAGCACGCCAGATAGGACATTGTCTAGCCACTGGCCGCTGTCTAGCCCATTACTGCATACGATTTATCCCAAAGAAGGTTGTGTAAGATTTGGTTATTGATCATATATCGTAGTATGCTTGAGAAAAGAACTTTAAGTATCAAAGTTTTTGGACTTCCGCAATTTGTACCGTGACCACGGCCTGATGCAATTCGGCCGAAACATCGTAAAACAGTAAGGTAATATACGAGTAGTTCTTGTTTACCGCGACATAGACTCGATTCTATTCTATTTAAAATACTTTAAGTACTTTGTTCGCAAGATAAACGCTTTTGTATGATAGTATATATAGTAATAACCAGTAAGCAGTCCGATCGCGCAAGTCTCCAGTTCACAGGCGATCGTAGATAAAAATATCAAGTTGTGTTTTTGAAGATGGCAGCCAATCTGTTTGCAGGCTTTCTTAGTTGACCGATTAATTGTATATAAATATTTGAAGGTTGACCATCAAACGTTTAGTGGCGTTATAAAGGGATATTTTTTTATTGCAACTAAGTTGGCAAACAAGCAAGCTGCCTACCTGATGGTAAGTGGTAACAGTCACAATATAATACATGTGGCTCCTGTGAGATTCGCAGCAAAACTGCAACCCCAACAAGAACCACAGTGTACGTTGCCAACTTGTGACATCAGATGTAATGTCACGGTACCCAGTAATTTCACTGCCATATCATAACCTTCAAACCGGAACACAGCCATGCGAGCACTGCTGATTTGCGGCAGAAATAGGTAAGACGGAGGTAGGTACCTAAGCAGACGACCCTGGTACAGAGTCTCCCTATTCTGATTGCTTGAGCGCAACGATGCAACTTGGTTCTCCTTTGAATCTCTTGTGGAGTAGAAGATAGTAGAGAGAAACTCACCAGTCACTGTTAAGTTGACTCCGATGTTCCTCGTGGGCGCTATCAGGAAGTCCACCCGGCAGTGGTAGAGGGCTTGGTCGTACTCAGTCAGGTCAGAGATGGTCACGCTCGAGGGTTGACGCTGCAGATCAGCTTTCAGCCTCCTCGCTGCGTTGAACGTCGGGCTCGACCACTCCGCCTCAACTCGTGCGTCGTAGCTAAGCGAAAAAAAAACAGTAGGATATGTCAGCGAGTTAATGTCGTATTTTTTTATAGTGGGTCTTGTGAATGATTCCATTCGATCTCATGGCAAGTGAAAGTTGAGTCAAATGCGAAGATAGAGAGAGAATAAACGTAAGAGAGAATAAACGCTGCACTAGCCACCCCTTGCTAATAACCTTGCCAATCTACAAAGTACTTCTACACGCCTCTTATAAAGGACCTGGGATTGTAAGAAGGAGGGAACAAGTGAGGGAGTTCCATTTTTTGATTGTGGAACAAAGCAATGAGGTTGGAATGGTAGTTATAGTAAGACTGTGACAGCGCAGGCCAGCACGTGTAGTCCTTAAAAGGAAAGGGGATTAGGGGTGGGGTTAGGGAATAAAAGCTCTTCCACTTGCCATGGTAAGGCGATAGAACGTGCTTAGTGATGCAATATCGCGAAGCAATTGCAGTGGTTCGTGGTTGCTAGTCACCTCTACATCGCCCATGATGCGTGTTGCGTGTCGCCACAACTTATCCAAAGCGTCAAGAAAGGACTTGGCGGAGCCATTCCAGAGCAATCGACACCGGCTGTTAGCCTTAATGTAGAGAATTACCATTAGAATTGTGCGATATTGAGCTGCAAAATCATAGAAACAAAACGGAGACCGAAATGTTTGTTGTTGCTTCTCACTGAGGCTCTTTTAATTTCCTAACTGGTGTAGCGTAAATTTTCTTCAGATTGACACGCAAAGTCTGTACATTGGCGTTGTCTATTTTATACTCTGGATTCATTACCGTGTGTACAGATATACAACATAAGTATCGAAGATTTGCGTAGATTTGGATACGAAGGGTCTCATGGCCATTTTCACCAACCTCTTCTTAGCTTAGGGGACTCTTAGGTGGCATGCTGTCACATTCTTTTCATTAAAGACAAAAAGTGACAGCATGCGTCTTAGGGGCTACCTAAGCTAAGTAATGGTTGGTGAAATCGACCATTAGGAGCCTAACATGTTGTTTTGTTTGTTTCAGCGCTATTTAGATTTTCTTTTAACTTGGCTAACCACACAAATTTAACCCATATTATGTTCCGCTTTTGGGCACTGATTTCTCCAGACCATACAATAAATACATATTCAAAAAGTATATGTAAATATGCATGTGACCAAGAAATTTCTAAATTGTAATGGGCTGCCAAGTTCGGAGTATTGCGCTAGCTACATAAAACGTTTGAGCGTAACTGTTTTTATATCCGTGATTAACGTTATGCTTTTGATCCTAAGTAAACATAAAATACCATTACAGGAATCTGGATTCATCTCAGGGTATTTGTCTTACTAGAATCATGATTAATGGAACACGGGAGAATAATCTGAAAGGACGGATGTTGTTTTTGGTTTCATTGTAATATCAGAATATTCGTAACAAATACTCCCTTCAGAAAGCGCACAGCAGAATTATTATATAATTCTTAATACAAGCTAATTAGGTATTTGAGGATTGTTCTAATTATAAATAATTAAGAGTATTAATTAAAAAAATCGCTTTGATTATGTTAAGGTCGCATCCCTAAATATATTTTTTTTACACAGAACAGAGATGCTCATGGCCTTCATCTCACCAGGCAGCGCGCCTATTTTCTTACTTCGGTTGCTTACTTAAACCTCGGTTAACTGTCATTTTTAAAGGAAACTTAATATCCATTACTGCTATTATGAATGCCGCCGTAACACATAATCACTAAATCAGTAATGGATATAAAGTTTCTTTCAAAAATCACTAAATCTGAATATAAAGTTTCTTTCAAAAATGACAGTTCCAGTTACCAACCGTAGTTAGAAAATAGGCCTGCTGATGGTAAGTGACGATATAAGGCCGAAGGTGAAAGCGAGCTTCACCTGAGGTTTAATTCTACCAATAAATTACAGCCGAATCGAAAGTAAGCCGTTGCGTGCGATTGTCCAATCGGAGCGCATGTATTAGGTGTCTGGCTGTTTCGGCCTGCATCTTTGGATGTATGGCACGCACAGTGATCAATTTTTAAGATTTAGGGGGACAAAATTATTAATTACTGAAATCGTGAATTAAAGGTATATTCATAAAATTAAATGGTATCGAAAAATCATTTTCATATAATTTACATATCTTGCTGATTTATATTTTATGTTTGTAGGTACATTTGTTACATCACACAACTTTTAGTTTTTGAAAAAGATTAAGTAATTCAATTGGCATTAATGTTTTTGTTTTTCAGGTACTACTCTGATGTTGGATAATACAGGATCTAAAAATATGAGCAAAATTATTATAACTAATATAAAATAAATCAATATTTCTTACTGAGGCACCATTACCTAAAAACACTTTTTACTATAGAAACCGGTAATCACCGGTAAAAGTACTAAATTTGTACTTTTAAACGTAACACAATTTACAGTAATAACATAAGCAAACTAACTTGAATACGAACGAAAAACAACGACAAATCGGTCTTGTTTTTATAATTTTGTTATAATTCGAGATAACTTTGAAATGGTATACCTATACATTAAACTACTGACTGTATCGTATTGATTTTTTAGTACTTATTTAAAGAACTTACCATCAATCAATTCTTAATAAAGTAATTTTACGAACTTTCGACACATTGACCAAAAATATTTTTGAGACGCTAACTTTTAATAATTGGGATGATGACTGAATTCTAATTTCTACGTCTCGTCATTAAATATTAAAATACCGTGGAAAAAGATGCAGTCCTGTGAAATTAGAATTAAAATCGGCTTAGAAATACATTAGATACAAGCGTTTTGAGTTGTTAATTTGAAGGCGATTAGACAGAGAGATCCGACATCAATTGTGACGTCATCGTTGAGTACGGCCATATAAACTCCTTGTTTGCTAGAAAGAGATGGAGAAAAATCTTTAATACCTTATATCTTGGTTGTTTTTATAGTTATTCGAAAACCGATTTTTTCTTTCTGTTTATTATATGAATGAGCTTCTATTAAAGCAAAATAAAATTTTTTAGTCATCTAGCCTATTTATCAGTGTGGCCCGCGGGCCCGAAATGGATAATAGTACTACGTACAAACGTTGCACTCCTTTGATTTAGAAAAAATCCGAAATTTGAAATACTTACCTAAACTTTGAGCATTTACGCTGAATCACACCTTAACGCCACGCGTTAGCGTATATTATTATTAGTTCTGCAGCCTCACGTCGCACGAGCGCAAGCGATAGGATATTCCTGATAGTAATCTATACTAATAATATTATAAAGCTGAAGAGTTTGTTTGTTTGCTTGAACGCGCTAATCTCAGGAACTACTGATTCAAATTGAAAAATTATTTTTGTGTTGGATAGTCCATTTATCGAGGAAGGCTTTAGGCTATATAACATCACGCTACGATGAATAGGAGCTGAGCATCAATGAAAAATGTTTCAAAAACGGGAAAAAATAGTATGGCGGAACGTAGTTCGCGAGCACAGCTAGTTAATCATATCAAGCGTATGCATTAATCCCAAGAACGCGGCAGTCCCGCTACTTTTGCACTTTCAGTGTGCATGGAACGGTAGGTTGTACGAGTACCTACCTAAGCGCGTAGTGACTAGTGACAGAGGCCTGCCGTGGGCCCAATCGTCGATGTCCGTGGCTCTGTGGACTCGGCACTGGCCTTCTAATCCTGCCAGGTACCTACCAATGTGTTTTTACCAGAGATTGATTTAAATCTCTGGTTTTTACAAGCTTTTATTTAACTTGCAATGTAAGTATGTTCGGGTGAAATCTTGCAACCCAATTTTGAAGCAGATATCTTTAACCGATTGAGCTGAAATTTTGTATACACGTTCTGTTTGGATGACAATGCATGCTTCACTATGTGACGTCATTCTAAATCCAATATGGCGGCATACCCAAGATGGCGGACCAATTATTTTTAATGCACTCCTACATTATGGGTATCAAATAAAAGGTCTTGCTAAGAATAACTTGAAATAGGCTCAAAGCTCTTCGCTGCTGGTCAACCATACGTGGCCTTTAGTAGGGTAAAATCATTAGAAGGTCTTCTTATTTAAGAGCTAGACTTCCAAGTTAACCGGCAAACGACCTTGCAACAATGATGCGTTGAATGAGATGAACTGACTGAGAAACGTGACCAGTGATAACTAAAAAGTAAAAAATAAATGAAATGTAAAAAACCTTTTTAAAAACAAGCTTTTATTTAAATGCGCTAAAAAGAAAAAATAAACTTTTACACTAAAACTTTTACTTATAACGCCATTTCACATTTGACACAATTTATATGACATAAAAGCTTGTCGCGAGATTTACTTTTGAAGATAAAGAAGTATGTAAATTAAATAATTGGATGTGAATAATTTTATCCATTTGAATTTTCAAACGAAGTAAATACGAGTAGTTAATTAAAAGGTACTAAAAAATCTCGCGACAAGCTTTTATGTCATATAAATTGTGTCAAATGTGAAATGGCGTTATAAGTAAAAGTTTTAGTGTAAAAGTTTATTTTTTCTTTTTAGCGCATTTAAATAAAAGCTTGTTTTTAAAAAGGTTTTATTACATTTAATTTTCGATTTTCAAATTGAATCGTAATACTTGCGTATGTTTGTAGTTATCGAGTGAGAAATTTGTTTAATTGGTTGGAATTTTAGGAACCCACAGACATGTTTTTGATCTAGCTTAGGACGTAGTAGGAATACAAGTAGTATATTTTTATTAAATTGTTTTGGCTAACTAACTTTAATACTCACTATAGGAAGTTCATTGAATTATTACACACTGCTATCTTTTCTGATATCTGATATCATTGTTCTCTGCTTTTTATTCAAAAAATTTATAAAATCAATAAAGAAAAACTTTTTTTCTTTTTGTTGATACGTAGGTATTTATTAACATGAACGAAGACTACTTTGGTTTAACAAAGTTCAAAAGAGGTCAATAAGTTAAAGATTTCGTCGGGGCTGATATGAGCTCGGTGGCCGAAAGGTCTAGGCGTCAACACAAATTCAAATTCAATATCTATTATTCAAATTGGATTGTTACAATCTCTTTTGAACGTCAAAGCAGCTACGCCATTGGTTCACAAGTCTACGGCGGGAGACCTTGTACTGGAAAGAACCAGCAAGAAAACCAGCAACGGCTATTTTTTTCTCCCTGTATTGTTTGTTACAGAATCACAACACGGTATGTTAGAGACGCGGGTTCAAATCCCGTCCGAGACGCAATTTTCCTTTATTGACTTTCTTAATTTTTCAATTTATTTTGCATTTTAAAAAAAAATCAAGGTTCTATATAAAAATTAACTTATATACATCGGCGAGTGGCAACCCTACGCTCTTGTCGCCAATTCTGTATCCAGCCAGCGATGCGTAATAGAATCTGAGCGCTCGTGTTACACGATATGTTTCAATTTCGCGTGCAGGTCGATGAAGGTCGTAAGAGTAGACAAATTTTTATACCTAAACGTGTCTTTTGTCCGGGAGTGAGCCTTATGTACTTTAGTACTAATATTTATTCTGTGATTAAACATCGTGAGGCAACCTGCGAACATCTGCGAAGAAATTAAAAGGTGTATGTGAAGTCGACCAACCCGCACTGGGCCAGCGTGGTTGACTAAGGCTTAAGCACCCCAACAAGGAGCGTCGGTGGCGCTGTGGCCTCGGCACCGGACTGTACTCCGAGTAGAATCGGGAGGCCCGCGATCGATCCTGCCATGTGCCAATGTGTTTTTCGTTTCACGAATTTCATATGTACATTTATCTGACGCTCCTACGGTGAGGGAAAACATCGTGAGGAAACCTGCATACACCTGCATACGTAATTCACAGGTGTATGTGAAGTCAACTAATCCGCACTGGGCCAGCGTGGTTTGATTAAGGCCTAATCGCCCTACCATAAATGGTTAGGGTTAGGCTCGTGCCCCTCGGTGGGGACGTATATGAGCTGTGATGATGACGATGACCCCAACATAGGGTAGGCTCGAGCCCCTCGACGAGGACGTATAGGAGCTGTGGTGATGATGACGTGATAATAATGGCGCTCTGATTAATCGAACGCAACGGTTCAGCGCTGGCGCATAAACAGAATCGGATTTCTGACTCCTCAGCAACTGAAGAACTATCTTACCTCCAACTGACGGAACACAACAATGTTTCGACAAACAATGCCGACAATGGCCGACAAACTTAAGAGGACTGTGAAGTGCCAATTCATGGCTCGAGTATGCACTTTCACAAATGCTGTTTATTGCACAAGGCTTAGAGTTGAAAGTCCGAGGCAAGTGCCTACATTTCTTATTGAAATATTGTTTCGGGCGATAACTGTTTCACCCCCCTAAACCTTTACGAAATTAGTCACTTTTGGTCTTATTAGATACAAATTTTTTTTGTAATTCAGTATAATTTAGTCAAAAAAGATAAAAATGCTCGAGGTAGTTTTTAAGTCTAAAATATGGATATTTAAATGCTAATAATTTAAATTCTGAGCAAAATTACTTCAAAATCAAAACGTACAAACCTAGATCTTCAGTATATCTACAACATTTCCAAAAATTATTAAAATTGGATTATGTAAAGAGGGAGAAAAGCGTTATCACTTTTTGTATGAAAATGTAAAGCTTCACAATCCTCTTAAGTATGCACTTAAGAGGATTGTGAAGCTACCACTACCACTTAAGATAGTGGTAGCTAGCTATCAACCAAAATAAGAAAAAAATGTCTGACCCCATGGGGAATCGAACCCCAGACCGCCAGATCAATGCCGGGTAGTCTCAACTACTAGACTATAGAGGCGGTTATAATTATTGTTAATAAAATACACTAATACTTGGCTAGAAGCAACGCGGATTCGTAGGCGAAATTCGAGTTGAATTCGACAAATTATATAGACGAAACTCACTTCGTCAATATTCTAGTTAATCATGTGAAGTCCTATACACATATTGCTTTACGGGAAATCTTGGGGGAATTGTTCGGGAATCCACAATGAGGGGTTAAAGTGGTTGAATTGGTGCTATGTAATCCTTTGATAGCAGCTCGGATTACAAGGCTTAACGTGCCGCCTCAGGCTCGTTACCACTACACGCCATCGGCCTACTCCGATAACGAAACGAATTAATAAGGAAATAAACACCAGTACATGAAATATACACAGTAACAAAAAAATTGTAATGAAAATTATTTATACAAGTGTATTTTTTAGTTACTGAAAAAATTTTGTGTGCTTGTTCAGACAAGCAAACTGAACAACTTTCACTATGGGACCAACTTTGAAATCGCAAAAAAAAAACAAGCACACAAAATTTTTACAGTAACTAAAAAATAAACTTGTATAAAATTCTGATTAGTTTTTAGTTTATTTTTTGGTATTACTCATAAACGGTCTTGTGATAAAAAATTTACTCCTTGGATCATCCTCGAATTAGTTATTCCGTGTTTTGTCTTATTCTGACATAATATGACACCGACATCTGCGGAAACAAGACAAAACACGGAGTAACTAATCCGCGGATGATCCACGGAGTAAAATTGTTATTAATAAGACCGAATGTGTCACATTCAAATTTGAATAAAGTGAACGAATAAAGTGACGACACGATTAGCGCAGAGGTCAAGTGATCGCCTACTGCGCAACGGGTCGCGGGTTCGATTCCCGCACGGGACAAATATTTTGTATGGCCTACAGAAATTTGTTCCGGTCTGGGCGTATGTGCATGTGAGATTCTATGTTTGTAACTGCACCCACGATACAGGAGAAAAATTAGTGTGGGGCGACGTTTTTTTTTTAAAAAAGTAACTTGGTTTTTAAAGAACATTTTGTAGTCATTAAAAAACTCGAACTTCAGCAGCATGAACTATACAACAAGGTCTATTATTAGTATACTATTGTTTGCAGAGATATTGTATAATCAGATATGTTAAAAACTAGATGTGTTTAATTATTATAATTCATCAGTTAAATAAAACAGCTCAACTATTCTTAGAACTAAACAGAAATAACAAAATACAGTTACTTACATACACTATGCTTAACAAAACTAGCTGTAAAATAGATGTTTGAAGTTCGTTGGAGATTTTTTCGGTATCGAATATTTGAAAATATCAGCACTTACCTAAATATAGGTGCGTTATTCTTGTACCAGACCAGCAGCATCAGCTCGTCGCCAGGGGAGTTGGTCGAGCTGTCACAGATCAGCGTCGCGCTGCCACCTTCAATAGCCTCCAAATGCGACACGGGACCTGAAACAGACGTATTATCACAATATGTCGTGATAATGAAGTTAGATTTTCAGCTCGGGAAAGAAGTAACGATATGATAAGCGGCAGATGTAGATAAGTAGTGATGCACGATGTAGCGTAAATTATCTAGAGATACAGTCTGAGCAAAATTGAACGAAAGATGCATTACTTTTCTTTGTCAATGACCTTTCAGTTTATAATCTAGTTGTCTTTCATTCGCGAACTATACAAGTCTTCTATCCTAAAAAGTAGCCTATGGCTTTCCTACGGGCTTTAGTTATCTCAACATCAAATTTAATTAAAATTAGCGCACCATTTTAGGCGCAAGTTTTTTTCCGTATTTTTTTTAGCGTTTCCTTCGAAATCAATTTTATTAGAATCGAATTAAATTAGGATTTTTTAAAAATATTTTACAAAAAATATAAACAGACTTCAAAAACACGTTGATGTTGTCTGTACCTACTCTTATAGTATTATTTTTAGCTGTTCACTGTTTTTGAAGTCGGTTTATATTTTTTGTAAAATATTATTTTTTTTATTATCTTTTCAGTGATTGAAATCTGAGCTGGTATTTAATTCACTTGATAGCACGTGCATATTGTATTTAAAATACCAACCTAAAAGTTTTTACATAAATTGAGAACCTGGTTGATTCATATGTGTTTCTATGATCTGTCTGTAAGAGTATTTTGACATTCGCTAATAAAATCACGTAAACAAAAATTGTTTACGTGATTTTAAATTTTGACATGTATTATACTATATTGATAATGGAATTTATTACTTGTGATAGAAATTTTATTGTAATCATACATTCTAATTCAATGAATTTTATTGTTAATCTAATTTAATGTATTCTATGTCGGACACAAATTTTGCATGTCAATTAATTGACAAAATACGCTTGAGCTTTAAAAAATATGTGAATAGTTTCGGAAAAAACATGAAACACGTTGGATGTAGGTACCTAAAAAATTTAAGGGTATCCCTCGATTATTATGGAATCCCATCATCAGATCCTGACTTTAGTGACCTTGGGACCACTACAGGAGTATCCTCTATCGAATACAAAATTTAGAAAATCGGTCCACAATTGGCGGAGTTATCGCGTAACATACACACAAAAAAATTACGCGTCGAATTGATAACCCCCCTTTTTTTGAAGTCGGTTAAAAAGAAAATACGAAGACACAATATACGATTTTCATTGTTTTTGAAGTTGTTATCGTAACTCTTATTTTAACAATATTTAAATTTATTTGTATGACTTAATGCTATGAGCAGGCAGTATAAAAATAAAACTATCGCTTAATTCTATACAATAGTTCGTAATAGGAAATTAAGCAAGTCAGCTAAGCGGCCTCGAAATAAGTGGTCGGTCAAAATACGCCGCAGGCAGGTCTAAATTGCTAATTGTTGGCAGATTTAGGAGGTGGAGGGAACACGGCCGGCTCTTTTGGCAAGTCTGTATTCGGAACTTAATCGATTGAGACGAAACTGCCTAACGAAATATCCAGTAATTTCGTACTACGGCTACGGCTTATACGAACCTAAGTGAAGATATACCTACAAGTTTGGGTAAAGTGATCCTTATTCTAGAGTTCTTAGTCTAGCGTTGACGACGAATTTACGAGTATGTGTACTAACTTTTGCCGGCGACTTCATACGCATATAGTTTGTACGTCTACAAATCACCAAAAGAGAGTATTGCAAATCACTCCAGATACGCTAGAAAAACGGATGGTCTAGCTAAATTTTAAAATAAAAAACAACCCTAGACATAGACATCCACTGCGTCGGGAAACTGCTATGTAAACAAACCCACGGCAACCTTTCCTGGACGCAGTGCGCCTTACTGACCAAGAAATACTGCTAGCCCATTACTTTTGAACAGTTGAATAGATAAGAGCGTCAGTAGCGCTGTGAGCTCGGCACTTGCCTTCCAATCGGGAGGTCCGGGGTTTGAGACTATCGCCATGTACCATGTGTTTTTTGTTTTCGAGTTTCATAATTTTGATAAACGTATACGAGCTGTTGTGATGATGAAGATATTTAAAATAACAGAACAAAAAGAAAACAATGTGTCAATTATCCAAATTAGAATTTTACAGCATGCGTATACATACAAAATGAATTTTACAAAATCAAACTGATGTTCATGCACCCCTCCTTCGCAACAAGCGCGCTATTTTCGTCCTGGTTAGTGACATATGATCTTCTGGGGACTACCTTTATGATAGAGACGGCGCATTCAGGATGCTGCTAGTAGTACCCTTGTGCTTGGGGATGGGGCTTTGGGTAAGCACCGCGCTAATGGTAGGCTGTATTAACCCACCCGTAAACGACTCTGTACCAGTGTCGTCTGCTTGGCTATCTATGCCCGTCTTACCTATTTATGCCGCAAAGCAGAGTGCTTGCATTGCTGTGTTTCGGTTTGAAGGGTAAGATATGGCAGTGAAATTACTGGGTACCCGGTACCATGACTTTACATCTTATGTCACAAGTTGGCAACGTACGCTGTGGTTCTTGTGGGGGGTGCAGTTTTGCTGCAAATCTCACAAGTGCCACATGTATTATTATTATTATACATATATAGGTGACTGTTACCACTTACCATCAAGTGGGCAGTTTGCTTATTTAACAAGTTAACTGTAATAAAAAAAAAGTACAATCTTACCATCAGCGCCCGGTATGAAAGCGTAGACGCGGACAAGGACTGTCAGCAGAAGGCAGAGCGCGGACTGGCGCATCCTACGCGCCTTCCATGCTCCGACGCATCGCACGCGCCCGCCGCGCTGTCTACATGCGCACGCGCCGATGCCGTGGCTTCCTTGGCGTCATTGCCGGAGCGCCTGTTGGCAAAGGAAACATTTGGTTATTTTTTTACCGACGAAAAAACGGAGGAGGTACTCAATTCGACGCGTATATATATATATATATATATATTTTTTATGTATGATCACGCATAACTCTTTACAGAGAGCTCCGATTTTGATGATTCTTTTTTTATTGGAAAGGGTATACCCCGAGGGTGGTCTCATTTAAATTTGATAAAAAAATTTAAACAGGAAATTATTGTTGATTTACTCACTAATTGTGATCAATGACCACGCATTACTTCGTACAGAGTGATCCGATTTTGATGATTCTTTTTTTATTGGAAAGGGTATACCCCGAGGGTGGTCCCATATAAATTTGGAAAAACAATTCCAACCCTAAAGGTACAAAAACGGAGGATGATTGATGATTCACTCACTGATTGTAAAATTAATAGATGAAAGTCACAAAAAATATAAAATAAAAATTTTTAACAAAAAATTGAACCGCCGAAAAAACTAAAAGGCAAAAACACTGAAAAGTTAAAAATAATATAACAATAGGTACAGACAACATCACACTTCTATATTGAAGTCGGTGACAAATTTAAACACTTTCTAGGAGATCATCGTTTGGCACCGACTTCAATATAGAAGTGTGATGTTGTTTGTACCTTTCAGTGTTTTTGATTTTTAGTTTTGTCGGCGGTTCAATTTTTTGTTAAAAATTTTTACTATTATGTTTGCAATTCATTGTTTGATTTGCGAATCTTTAAGAACCACGTGTACTATAGGTGCCTGTAGCCACTTACCATCAGGTGCTCGTTTGTAAACTTTGTTGTATAAAAAAGTTACAAATAAGTTATTTAAGAAATAGTCTATGTTACTTTGTAGCCTTACATTTATTAGTACAAATATTACTAACAAAAAAGAAACTATGCAACTTTCTTTAAAAAAGGAAATAAAATACTTATCTTAAAGTCACAAATTCACAAATTATCATTTTTTTTTGAAAGTTTATGGTATTTAAAAATATGTTGAAAAAATCAATGGTTCTTAGCTGTGCTTGAAGAACCATAACATTTTATTAAGAATGCCAAAGATTAAAACGTAGATATTGCCAATGTTCTCCGACATGAGCCATCAAATCAAGATATCTGATCGCTTTGTGAAGAATTTTTGTGGAATTGTAACTATTGATTTATATCTTTATATTTGTATTGTGTAATGGAATCACGAAGGCTCGCTATTGCCATGAAGTTCTTGACCTTTCCGATTGATAATAGGTAGGTGACGCAACTCTTAAATGTACCTTACCAAATAACACTAAAAAAGAAAAATTTTAGTTCCTTGATATAAACAAGATAAACTATAAAAAAAAACTATTTAAATACAAGCTTTTAGTACTCGTTAATACGAATCAAACGAGCCCAAAACTCTATGGGGTTGTTTCGTTTTATTGCGGAGTTCCCATGGCCACCATCCAGCTCCTGCATTAGATCAGCTCCGTGACATCATAATATTGCATTGTCACGGGATATATTTATATGCATGCAGAATTTCAGATCAATCGGAAACCGGAAAGTGAATCAAATTTTGCTTGCAAGATTTCATTACAGACACGGGACAGGTGAAAGTAAATAAAAGCCTGTAAAAAGGAGAATTTAAAAACCAGACGGAGACTCTGTACTATGTAGAGTCGTCTGCACAGGTTCTAATCTACCCATATCTGCCGCAAGGCCGCAAAGCAGCGATGTTTGCATTGCTGTGTTTTGGTTTGAAGGGTAAGACAGGCAGCAAAATTGCTGTGTATTGTGACTTGACATCTTGTCACAAGCTGGCAACGCACACTGCGGTCCTAGTAGGTGTTATGCAAATCTTGCAGGAACTATATTTATTGTATAGGTATATATAAAAATCTCGTGTCACAATGTTTGTCGGAGATAAACTCCGAAACTACCTATCTGATTTTGGTGAAATTTGGCTTACTGTATGTAATTTGGTCCAATTTAAAAGATAGGATAGTTTTTGTCTATATATTATTGAACTTAATATTTATAATTGTAAATTATATTGTTTGTAATTATTTGTTAGTTCCAAAGGTATCGCGGTGTGAATTAATGACGACATCGACACGACACTTGGTTATCTAGGTTAGGTAAGCTTTCAGTAGATATGCGTTGTGTACTGTGACTACTGAGCCACAGCACCACGTGTCCGGGTCAGCTAGTATACTATAGGTGGCTGTAGCCATTAAGTGGAGAGCATGTTTGTTTAATGACATAGTTGTGTAAAATAACAAATCTGTTTTTCGTGTACGACGTTAATGATCTGTCAAAAATTATTTTTCACTTCTCATGCTCGAAAAAGTACTACTTTATGCAGAATCTAGGCGACATAAAGTTGAACTTTACATTCTCGCTCGCACTGTCAGTTGGTCTGTGTACGCCAGTATATTCTAAGTCTATGGCTTAGATATGTGTGGCCCGACTGTTAAAGTAGTCAAGATCGCCAATTGTTTTATAAAAAACTCAATTAATCCATAACAATCCATTGATTACTAGTCTAGAGGTCACTGTGATACACCACTGTGTATTCCAATTCTATTAGAATCTATAGGACATCTTACTGTTCTCAATGGAGTCATTAAAGCATTTGATGTTAGGGGACTCGGTAGTGGATTGAGGGAAAACTGCACTTACTTGTATTTATTTATATGTATATTAATAACTGTTCGAAGTCAAACTGTACACAATTGTTTAGCAGCCTGTAAGATTCGATCGCATGTAACATGCATACCAAGTTGTAATAAAAAAAGGTTGTAAAAAGAATCGAGTCACTGAAAATGAGCTATGGGACACGATGAATCAACTCCAGCTCACTCAAACATAACAGCGCTCTTAGCAAATCGAAAAACTTATTTTATACCCTTTTTATTTGATACTTTAAAACTTCAGTTAGACTTCTGTCCAGATGTTTATCTTGCAGTAGAGAGAAACTGGTTCCAAGTGGTGGCCAAGTTGAAAGGTCTATCCGGTTTGTCATAAATTTATTAATCTTGCTAGCTTTTTGAAATAGGAACTTACATCAAGCGCACTTTTTAGGGCTCCGTAGCCAAATGGCAAAAAACGGAACCCTTATGGATTCGTCATGTCTGTCTGTCTGTCCGTCCGTATGTCACAGCTACTATTTTCCGAAACTCTAAGAACTATACTGTTGAAACTTGGTAAGTAGATGTATTCTGTGAACCGCATTAAGATTTCCACACAAAAATAGAAAAAAAACCAATAAATACTTAGAACTGAATCTCAAAAAATAATAATATTGAGGTTTCTAATATCATTTTTTTCAAAGCTGAATAGTTTGCGCGAGAGACACTTCTAAAGTGGTAAAATGTGTGTCCCCCCCTGTAACTTCTAAAATAAGAGAATGATAAAACTAAAAAAAATATATGATGTACATTACCATGCAAACTTCCACTGAAAATTGGCTTAAACGAGATCTAGTAAGTAGTTTTTTTAATTCGTCAATAATCGTAAATCGCAATTTACCTTTCAACTCAAATATAAATCAACTATTATTAAAACATCGATCAGTTACAACGAACTACAAGAACTTTTATATTATGTTACTTGCTGCTACGGAACCCTTCATGGGCGAGTCCGACTCGCACTTGGCCGGTTTTTTCATTTGTTTGCCCCTGGGATTTTCTGCGTAAAAATCATAGCTTAACTCATTTAATCAACCATTTTGGCGTGGTTCGTTTTGGTTAGAGTATTTGCATCCTGCTTATTTATGCATTTGTATTTATACCGTGTTTGCTCAATATCCTATCAAGCCGATACCTACCCCATGTTAAAAAAGTCATATATTAATTTCAAAATCCCCAATACAAATAGTTGGGTCTGTGAAAAAAAAATTAAGATGCTATAACTTTTATATGACTATTTTAACATGGGGTAGGTATCGGCTTGATAGGGTATTGATCAAACACCTTGCATACGAGTATTTTAAAATTATTAATTTAAAGTGAATTTATTCGTGTTTCGCACTTACGTTTTGCGGTCTAAAGTAAGTGTACAAGTTGTACCTCACATAAGGGCCTTTGCACACGACATTTTTCTAATGCGCCGACAACGCCTGTTTTTGATCAGCACGTTCTCTGCGCGTTATCAGCGCGTATTAGCAGATTGTATGCGTTTAGATCGATACAAACGCAAGTCGAACGCGCTTCATGTATTTATACAAACGCGCGTGTAACGCGCTTCGAACAGCGAGGCCGCGGAGAAAGGGGTGCGGGGGAGGAATGCGTTTCACTAAATGTTCAAATGTTGTTTTGTAATGGCCACACAATCTGCTTTCATTTGTAAATGGATGTACCTAATATTTACGTCGGATTTTCTTATTGTTTTTTTCTACTGTGTCGTCGATTTAAAAACAACACGAAGGCTAGCGAAACAATGTTGTCTCGAGTGAGGCCATCGTAATGCTGTGCTAACAATTAAAAAAGGCATCTGCGCGTTAGTATCGCGGCAAAAGCGCGTTTGTAGCAATACAAGCGCGAGCATCAAAGGTCACAATGCGTCGACGGCCCTGTGTTTGCTAGGCGTCCTAATTGCGTTCAACGCGCGTTATAAGCGCATAAAATAAACCTCGTTTGCAAAGGCTCTAATGCAATTTGATTTCGCTTACGTAACTGCCGAGTGAAGTCTTCGCTCAACGAGCACGCTTTCGCAAATTTGTTCTTATTCCGATGTTATTTGTCTATTGCGTCATCAACGGTATTTGGAAATGTCATGTTTTGACAGGTTACACTGCGCGCTGCCGAAACAACTTGAACTTTAAAAGAAACTGATCTGCGATCCATCAACGCCTACGGTGGATTGGAATCCGTTAGTTACGCGTAGAGACGAAAATAGAGTTGTGACTGTATCATCGATGACTTTACAATCCATTCAGTTAGGTGGATACAATTTCCTCACCCCAGAGGAATTTCAGAAATTAATTTGCCTTGATACGTGTAACACGTCAATAAAGTAGGGTTTACTAAAATTATTCAAAGGTAGCGGATTTTTTAATCACTGTCTGGCAGATTACAAAAAAAATTGTTCACGTATTTTTTTACGTAATTAACAACTTGAGACGAGACATTGATTTGAAATTTGCCTGACGTCACGTGTCGGTAAATTTTCTACTAACTTTGTGACGTAGCGAGCCACTCTACATATATATCGTTAATTCACTTTATTTCAGTAGTTTTTTGATATTTCGGCAAAACAAGAAATACGCATCTGATATTTTTTATCAACAATTAAAATATTGTCTTTACGTTGTTCCAATTACAAGAAGAGACAAAAAAACGAGCGAGGATTACAATAGCCGCATATGATGTGTTACACCCATTGACCTGTAACGTCTGACATCTCCCTACCATCTGACGGTCAACTCTACCACCGCACGGTGTGTGTTCCGGTTTGAAAGGTAAGATATGGCATTGAAATTACTGGGTACCGTGACTTTACATCTTAAGTCACAAGTTGGCAACGTACACTGTGGTTCTTGTGGGGATTGTAGTTTTGCTGCGAATCTCACAGGAACCACATGTATTATAGGTGATTGTTACCACTTACCATCAGATGAGCAGTTTGCTTGTTTGCCAACTTAATTGCAATAAAAAAAACACTTCTGTCTCATTTCACAAAATTACTCCCACAGATTGAAAGAATGCGAGAGGAAAGATGTTTGTTACACATCAAAAATTACATAAAACGTGGCCGAGTGGAAGTGTATAAAGAGGTTAAGGTCTTCGTTAAAAAGCACAAATTGCATCGTTTATTATAACTTACATAATGACACAAGTTTGCATGTATCAATGTAAAGTATCACAAGTATCAATGTAAGCAAATACTGCAAACTTTTGTAAAGTAAAGGAAGGTAAGTGTGAGTGAGAGATCAAAAATCAAAATCAAAATATGTTTATTTCTTTAAATTATACAATATTTGTTCATACAGCCATTGTTGAAGCTACCTAGTAAGCATAAATGTTATACTAAATGAGATGAAAAATATGACAGTGAAAATGCAGTGAAATTGTATGAGAGAGATAAAAGAAATGTAATGACAGGTTGTGTGAGAGCGAGTTAGTTTATTAGAGTTAGAGAGAGAGAAGGAAAAATAAAGATCATTATGGCCGAACTGTGTCTTTCATTTACACCTAATTCTGAATTAAGAGTTCATTTATAGGTGGACAACGGGTTTTAAAGCCGACTTGGTAGGCGGTCACAGACTCTCCAACAAAATTAAAAAATTACAGTTCACTATTTCCTTTTGAATGCAAATAGTAGTCTGTTTCAGGCGACAGCAATTACTGCGCTAGAGCCACAAACGCCTCTAGAGTAGACGTCATAATCTGTCCTAATGGACTTACGAATTGCGGTGCGGCCGATGTGTTCTGTTAATTTTTTTTATCGATTTCAGAGTAGTTCTACAAATCGGTAGCATTTCATGTACTGGATCATCCTTTACTGAGATTCAAAAATGAGCAATGATAATTATCATATTAATATTATGGAACAGGCTCAAGCAATAGAAAAAAATGAATATAACATTTGAATTTTCATTTTTTATAGACATGCGTTGTGTATAGTATGTAGGTATATGGTACTTTAAATTATGGTATTAATATTTATTATATAGTCTGAGAGATAAAAGTGATCCTATAAGGGTTTCATCCTTTTGAGGTACCGGACCTAAAACATGGATCAGTAGAAGATACGAGATGAAAAATGATTTTTATTATTACTATATGGATATTGGCATCTAAAACACCTTTCAGCAAAAACATCTTAAGGGAAAGGTGTTTTCGTTTGAGAAAAACATGCATGCATTTTGTAAGGGCCCGTTAAAACCCTCCCAAATCTTTTTGTGCTTTTATACTTTTATGGTCTCTATTGCGCTCTTGGGCAAAATGAATAAGCGATGTTCGCGATAAAGGGAGCAAGACACAAAGCTTAACTGTACTTAAATTGTAATATTATGGATTTTTTTCTATTCATTGTCATCCTCATTACAAATTTAGTATTAGGACAAAAACATTTTGCTTAATGCTCGTAATAATAAGGTCAAATTTAGAATATATGTGTCGCTGCTACTGTTTCTATTGATGTGGTGAGAGCTGACTAAGAGCCTGGCGTAGTAATACCTGTGCGAAGAGTTGGAAAATTCGAAAGAAAACCTACTTTGGTCACCTCTAATTCAATATATTCTATGATTTGGTCCTATTAGATGAATGAACAAGTTGTATTTTTTTCTATTAGTTAGATCAGTGAACAAATTGTTTTAGTTAAATGAACGACAAAGTTGTATTTTTTCCCTCCTGGGGGCTCTATTTTTGAATTATTCGTCTGGCGTCGAGCATTCGTCAAGCATCGTCTTCGCTCAATTTTTGCTTATTTTCATTTTGTTTTTGATGGAAGCAAAATTATACTGATATTTATTTATTATTTATTAATGCATTATGTACATTGTGTACAACGGCGGACTTAATGCCTGAGGCATTTTCTACCAGTCGACCGAAAATGAAACTAAAATCAGCAGAAATCGACGCTCGACGACGCCAATGATCCAAAAATAGGGTCCATGGTTCAACTGTACATTTTCATCGAACAAACTGGAAATGAAATAGTAGAAGATTATTTCCAATCGTTTGACAAGAAACCCGTGGCCAGCAGTGGGACGTATATAGATTGTAGTATTAGTGACGATAATAAGTCTTGTACCTTTATTCAAGAACGCAATGTTCCAATGTCTTTTCGTTTTTCGAATTTCATAGGTACTCGTAATTTGTCTGACGCTCCTATGGCGAAGGAAGACATCGTGAGGCAACCTCCATACATCTGCGAAGAAATTCAAAGGTGTATGTGAAGTCGACAGAACCGCACTGGGCCAACGTGGTTGACTAAGGCCTACACACCCTAACTTAGGGTAGGCAAGAGCCCCTCGGTGGGGACGTATATGAGTTGTGATGATGATGATGAAATAATATGTGGGGGATGGAGAGAGATGCAGCGTTAATTTCACACAAGCTGAACTGACAATTTGATGAAGGTAGTGAATGGGAAACGTCTCAATGTTAGCAGCGCAGGATCGGGGGATATTGTCTACAGTGGAATTTTTTTATACAATACAACATAGTTATCAAAGAAGCAAACTGCCCAACTGATGGTAAGTGGTTACAGTCCTATAGCACATGTGATTCCTGTGAGACTCGCAAATATGCAACCCCCACAGGAAACACAGAATACGTTGCCAACTAGTGAAATGAGATAAAAAGTCACAGTATCCACTAATTTCACTGTCTGACTTACCCTTCAATCCGGAACGCAAAAATGCAGGCACTGCTGCTTTGCGGCAGAAATAGGTAGGAGGTACGAGGGCGGTCCCAAAAGTACCCGACCCGACAAAGAAAACAGTAAAAAAATTGCGTTAATGTTTTTTATTTTTCAACATATTCTCCTTTCAGCTCGATACACTTTTCCCAACGATGTTCAATAGCTTCGATACCTGCTTTATAGTGGGAACCGTCAAGCTCCTCAAAATAGCTATTAACCGCAGACTCTACCTCTTCATTGTTGGCAAATATTTTGCCGCCGAGCCATTTTTTCAAATTCGGAAAAAGAAAATAATCCGAGGGAGCCAGATCTGGCGAATAGGGTGCGTGAGGAAGCAATTCGAACTTCAACTCATTGATTTTAGCCATCGCAATGACGCACGTGTGGACTGGTGCGTTGTCGTGATAAAACAACATTTTTTTTTCGTCAGATGGGGCCGTTTTTTCTTGATTTCATCACTCAAACGCTGCAATAAGGCTGCATAATATGCGCCGTTGATTGTTTTTCCTTTTTCGAGATAATCAATAAATATTATTCCACGCGCATCCCAGAAAACGGATGCCATGAACTTGCCAGCTGACTGAACTGTCTTTGCTTTCTTTGGAGCCGGTTCCCTTTTTCAGTCCACTGCTGTGACTGCTCCTTGGTCTCAGGTGTAAAATAATGGACCCATGTTTCGTCCATGGTTATAAATCGACGCAAAAACTCGGCTTTATTGCTGCGAAACATTGTCAAACACTCGATGGAAACATCCTCACGACGCTGTTTGTGCTCCATTGTGAGCAAACGCGGCACCCATCTTGCGCACAGCATTCCCATGTCCAAATTTTCGGTCAAAATGCGATGCACAGCATTTTTTGAAATTCCTGCCATATCTGCTATCTCGCGCACTTTTAGTCGACGGTCATCCAATACCATTTTGTGGATTTTCTTCACATTTTCTGACGTAGTGACCTCACTTGGTCGACCACTGCAGTGTTCATCTTGGCAGGTCGTACGACCTCACTTAAACTCAGCTACCCAATATTTGACCGCTGTAAACGAAGTAGCAGACTTCCCCAGAGTAGAATCCAACTCGGCTTTGATATCAGTTGGACTTAGACCTTTCAAATGAAAGTAATGTATCACATAACGATGCCCGATTTTTACATATTTACAAATTCACTGAGAGCATTCACTGTGGATGGCTGTAAAAAAAATATTAATTGACTTACCGTTACGAATTTTTCACATTAAGTTGTTGAAAGGTGGTATTGTCAATCGCACTAATTGTTTTTTTAAAACTACCTGTATTGATAAGTCAGGTCGGGTACTTTTGGGACTACCCTCGTACACGTGCAGACGACTGGTACGGTCAGCCAAGAAAGCGGGTGTACCAGTTTTGATAAAACTGCGTATAAACAAAATATAATTAAGGTTAGCTTGGTAGCTGTTTGTATGTTATTGCAAAGGATTGAGGAGCTTGGTGGCGTATTGGCGCGTGCACTCTGCGAACGATTGCTAAAGTTAAGCAACATTGACTGTGGTCAGTCCTACGATGGGTGACCAAAATACGAAGCATCTCGAGCTCCTCCGTGCTTCGGAAGGCACTTTAAACAGTGGGTTCTGCGCCTGAGCTCACCCCGGTTGTGTCGAACTGTCCCATCGGTCTATGCGAGTGAAGGAACAGAGAGTGCTCTTGCGATTGCGCAGACACCTTGTGCACTGTTATATCTCCTGCGCAGATGGCTAGTCTCTATTAAGATTGGCCGCCGTGACCGAATGTCGGTTAGGAGGAACAGATTGCAAAGGAAAATCAACTGTATTGTTTTATGACAAGAAACTGAATTTCACCTTAAGGATGGGTAAACCACTTTTTGGCAGAGTCTGTCCTGGTAAAAACGTCCCTTGGCTAAAATTATTATGATCAAAGCAATCATGTCTGTAGGAGTAGCCCGTGTGGAAGCACATTACAGAAGACATGTCCATAAGTTACGATTTATTAGTCGAACTGCATGTTTTCTTTGAATCTATCACTTTTGTAGCAACTACAGAAGTATTAAATGTGAATGAGTAAAAAAAATGTTCACTATCATCTATCTATATACATAGATAGTCAAACGAACATACCTGTAAGTGATGTTCGACGACTATTATACGATGATTAACGAAATATACTAATAGTAAATTTTGCTAATCATCGTATAATAATATCAACACAACCACAATTGGTATTGTACTTTATTTTAACAGGAATATCATCCGGGTAAAATTGCGACGCCTCCAGCATAATTGTGTTCTAAAACGTTGGTTCTCATAACACAATAACGGTTCATTAAATTTTTGTCATTAAAATAACAGCATCAACGTCCATCGACGCAATTACTCAGAGTAATGAGGTCACTGAGTTTCATCAAACCACTATGTACAAACATAGTCTTGCATCATAGTTGCTGGCTACGAAATTCATATTAATAAAGACCCTGATGTCATCGAATAAATCTCTAGTGGTAATGGCAAACTTTCGGAACTTCAAATTTTCGAATTTTAAGGTTTAAAAGTTTGTGTTCAAATAAAAAATGACTAGTGTATGTCCGGCTATGCGAAGTAAACTATGGTTGTTTATGAGAATGAATTATAATGAATACTTACAATTACATACTAATGCATTTATAAGTGCAAGATATTATAGCTTAATAATGTCTTGCCGTCACGTCATAGCATAGTTAAGTTGATGGTCAACTAAGTATATGTGTTGAGAAAACAACATATAATTAGCCGTCGTCGTTTGGCATACAATTTCAATGCTATTTAATATTTTAAGCTAGTGACTATAGCAAATCACGTCGATTGGGCATTGTTGCGTTCGGGCGGCAAGCTGAGTTAAGCAGAGGAAACTTATTATATAGACAACTATCGCCATGAGTGATTGTGGCATGGTGGGTGGTTATCGAGATCCTTTATCTCCCGCAGTAGAATTTGCCCTTGATACACGAAGTCAGCGCTGTTCCGATATGTAAGTCCAACTGTAGCGAGGACAACATACGTGTAGCGAATCAGCAATCTCAACTCACAAACTGTCTTCCATCACCTTCGTTCGTGTCGATGAGACCGATCTGCTGAAGGACATTGTTGCCATGAAGATAAGCATGGCGCACGTTATGCCGAAAGCAGACGAATGTTTGCGTTCATCACCGGCTGTAATAGGTCATCCAGCGTTGACTCAAACGTCAATGGGCATAACGCTTGCGTGACATCAGCGTCGAGCTGCAAATCAGCAGTGTCATTGCAATAACTGTAACACCGTCCGTTTGCAGCTTGTCACAGCCCACAGCAGACCCAACACTGTGAACACAGAGTCGTGAACATCGGCAACGCAGGTCTCGGAGTCCAAGGTCTCAGTGTCGCCAAGAGACACAACGAGCTTTCTAGGTGGCGTGACAGCTTGTCCCGTAAAGACAGCGGACATCCGGGTCATCGGGATCGACGATTCGGTGTCCGCTGAAGAGCTGTGCCAGGTTCTGGCACAGGCCGGTGGTTGCCCGGTCCACCACATAAAGGTGGGCCGCGTGCATACGGGGGTGAGGGGTGTCGGGGCGGCCTTCGCCTCGGTGCCTGTGGAGGCTGCGAGACGCCTGGCTGATACTGGTCGACTCGAAGTTGGATGGAGTTCTGCCTCCATCCAACTTCTGGAGCAAAAGCCCATGCGGTGTTTCCGCTGCATGGGCATGGGGCACCCTATACAGCGGTGCCCCTCTGCCAACGACCGCAGCGGATTGTGTTTCCGCTGCGGATCCGAAGGGCATAAGGCGGTAGACTGCATGGCGGCACTAAATTGCGCCGTTTGTACAGACGCCAAAAGGCCGGCCAGCCATCGCATGGGGGGTATGAACTGCAACCCCCCGCCGATAAGGGGGCGTTTGGCCCCGGTAAAGGTGATCGTAGCCCCACGGAGCCCGGTAACATTGGCACCGCAGTCAGCACCAGCCGCCGCAGTGGCCCAAGAGGAGCCCATGGAGACCACCAATGCCTAGTGGTCCCATAAAGCTCCTCCATAAAGTGTCGGAGCCGTATTACGTTCCGCCGCAGTCGCCCAACTGGTTGGTGGCGGCGGACGGTACCGCCGCCTTAATGCGGGTGGCGCGTGGCACAGCCCCCTCTCTCATTTTAAGAGAGAGAGGTACTGGCTACGTGGCCGCCATGTGGGGGGGAATATTGGTCGTATCGACCTACTTCTCCCCCAATCGCAGCCGGGCGGACTTCGCCGTCTTCCTGGCTGCGTTGGAAGGGGTCGTCCGGAGGACGGCCCCGGTACCGGTGCTGATCGCGGGGGACCTCAACGCGTGGTCTACAGCGTGGGGGTCCTGCAGAACCAGTCCGAGGGGTGGAGATTTGGAGTCCTGGGTTCTGTCCCTGGGGCTTCAGATCTTGAATAGGGGCTCCACCCCTACCTGCGTCCGGGTACAAGGCACGTCCATAGTGGACGTGACCTTCGCTACCCCCTCACTAGCCCGTCGAATTAACGACTGGCGTGTAGAGGAAGAAGTGGAGACCCTGTCGGACCATCTATATGTCCGATATGAGGTCTCCGCGGCATCCCAAGGAGCCCTGAGCCGCAGGGGCTCTGCGGTGAGCGCCTTTCCAAGGTGGGCGCTCACCAAGCTCCGCCCGGATGTGGCGGAGGAGGCAGCGATGGTGCGGGCGTGGGCAGAAGTACCGCCCCACCTTGCCGGGGATGTCGACGGCATGGTGGAGCTCTTCGCAGACGATATGAAGGTCGTCTGCCAAGCCGCCATGCCAAGGGCGCAAGCCTGCCCCGAAAGGGGGCAGGTATACTGGTGGACGCAGGAGATTGCGGACCTGCGGACCACCAGTATGAGGGCCAGGCGCGCCTACGTGCGCTGTCGTAGGCGTGCCAGAACTACACCCGACGAGGAAGCTGAACTTCGTCGGGTGTATGCGGCAGCCAAGAAGGCCCTGCGGAACGAAATCTGCAGGGCCAAGGAAGAGTCCAGGGAGCAGTTTATACGGCTCCTGGACGACGATCCCTGGGGGCGTCCGTACCGGTTAGTGAGGGGGAAATTTAAAGCTTCCGCTCCCTCTACCTCCGCTATGGACAGCGGGCTGCTGGACCGGGTGCTAAGGACTCTGTTCCCCGATCCCGGTCCGTTCCAGCCCCCCAGAATGGTCCCCCCAGATGCTCCTCCGGAGGAAGTGGCTGTCGCTATCCCTCCCGTGTCGAACGTGGAATTTGACACGGTGAGGGAACGGCTCCGGCGCAAAAAGAAGGCGCCGGGACCGGACGGTGTCCCAAGCAGGGTTCTGGCCCTCGCCCTGGGACACCTCGAGGAGCGGTTCCGAGAGGTGCTTGACCTATGCATCGCCTCGGGCTGCTTCCCCAGTCGATGGAAAGTGGGTAGGCTCTGCCTGTTAAGGAAGGAGAGCCGCCCCGCGGATTCCCCGACTGGGTATCGGCCGGTGGTGCTGCTCGACGAGGCCGGGAAGTTTTTCGAGAAGATTCTCGCTTCCCGCATCGTCGAGCACCTAGAGGACCGGGGGCCGGATTTGGCTAACAACCAGTTCGGCTTCCGCACCGGCCGGTCCACAATGGATGCGGTGGCCCTCCTTAAGGGGTGGACGGAGGAGGCCACAGCTCGTGGGGAGACTGTTGTTGCGGTGTCTCTTGACATCCGCAATGCTTTCAACAGCCTGCCCCACGAGTGCATAAAGGAGGCACTCCACTTCCACCGGGTGCCTCCGTACCTCCGCGCCCTCGTGGAGGACTATCTGCAAGGCAGGTCCATCCTCTACGAGGGGCCGGACAGGTGCGTCCATACGTGGGCAATGGCGGCAGGTGTGCCCCAGGGTTCCGTACTAGGTCCTCTACTATGGAACCTGGGGTACAACTGGGTCCTGCGAGGCGACCTCCTTCCACGAATGGAGGTCGTCTGCTTCGCCGACGACACGCTAGTCGCGGCGAGAGCAAAAACGGGGGAGGAGGCGGCCCACCTTGTGTCGGTCGGCGCATCACTCGTCGTTCGACGCATCCGCCTCCTAGGCCTGGACGTCGCCCTCGATAAAACGAGGGCCATGATGTTCCACGCCTCTCGTCGCAGGATCCCACCGGGGCTCCGAGTCCGAGTGGAGGGGGTCCGCATACCGGTCGAGGCACACCTTCAGTACCTCGGCCTGGTTTTGGATCCCCGATGAGCACTTCAAGCTCCTCACTCCACGGCTATGTGCCGCCGCAGCCGCACTCGGACGGGTCCTCTCTAATGTAGGAGGGCCAGGATCGGCGTGCCGTCGACTGTATCACGGGGTGATACGGTCGATGGCACTCTACGGAGCCCCGGTATGGGCGGAGTGCCTCTCCCCCCGAAAGATGGCCCTCTTGCGACGGCCGCAGAGGGTCATAGCAACCCGGGCCGTGCGAGCTTATCGCACGGTCAGCCACGGCGCAGCCTGCGTTCTTGCGGGCCAAACGCCGTGGGATGTCGATGCACGCGTACATGCAGAGGTGTATCGACATCGGGTTGCCGTTAGAGAACGGGGGGGACGATCCGCTCCCGAGGAAGTGGAGCGGGTTCGTACCCAAGCGCAGAGGGAGGCTCTGCGTCAATGGGGTGAGGCACTCGCCTTCCCAGCTGCTGGCCACCGGACGATCGAAGCGATACGTCCGGTGTTGGAGGAGTGGGTAGGGCGCCGGCAGGGCAGTCTCTCGTTCCGCATGGTGCAGGTATTGACCGGACATGGCTGTTTCGGTCACTACTTGCACCGGGTCGCGCGTCGGGAGGAAACGCCGCAGTGTCATCACTGCGACGCTCCCGACGATACTGCCGAGCACACTCTGTTGGTGTGCCCGGCCTGGCGACGCCAGCGCAGCGAACTCAACGCTGCGCTGGGAGGCGGAGACCTCTCGCTGCCGAGCATGGTCGTGGCCATGCTCCGCGGCGAGGCGGAATGGGGGGCTGTCGCCTCCTTCTGCGAGGACGTCATCTCGCAGAAGGAGGCCGCGGAGAGGGAGCGGGAGAATGATCCTCAAGCCGCTCCCATCCGCCGCAGACGGACAGGCAGGCGATGGCGGGCATTCGCGCAAGCAATGCCCGTCTAATGACCCTGCCGTGGGGGCCTGCGTGCACGGTTGGCCCCGTGTACGCCGCCGTAAGGCTCTCCGTCTGGGGATTGCCCTGGTGTTCTCGGGCAATCCCCCCTTGGCGATAGCCTGACCAGCTAGGTCGGGCTAGCCCGGGCGCGTTGGTAGTGGTAGTCGCAGTGTGGACCCTACCACGCGCGTCCAAAAGGGCAGGAAGAACACCGAGGGGTTTAGTGGGTAGGCCTGGCACTCTGCCGGGAGAGCCCCACACACGCTCGTCGTCTAGCCAACGGCGAGTACGGTGCGGTCACGCATTCCCCTCGAAAAAAAAAAAAAAAAAAAAAGGTGGCGTGACAGCTTCGTCAGAGACTAGAGTGGAAAATGGGATTCCTGTATCTGCCTCGCCTGTATTACACCAGTCAGTCAGTCAGTACATTAAGAAGAAGGCCAATCTTATTCTGTGGGTGCAGTGCAGCCATCGGAGTCACACCGCAAAGCTAATTTTAAAGCATTTGTTGTTAGTTTCTAAGTCTATTTTGGACCCTTTATGATGGAGAGCTTCTGCCTGAAAGGAATAGTGTACAGCAGGTTCCGGGGAAGAATATCCAACAGCACTAGCATGGCGCAGAAAATGTTAAATAGGTAAACTTACTAACATAGCTTAAAGATCCCATTGATCTATACTCGGAGAATATAGATCAATGGGACTAGCAGTTTAGACTAGAAATACTCTAGAAAGTTTTATGGGCCCATGATGCCTGATAATAAATAAATTAAATATAAATTACAATGAAATGCTTTTATAAATGCTTTAAGAAGCTCCTGAAGCCTTATTACTGTAATACTTTTTTATATACGACAGGGAAGCTCTTGGCTTTCATCTCACCTAATGGTGAGTGACGATAAGGCTGAAGATGGAAGCGAGCTTCACCTGGACTCCTCAACAACTGAGAAACAGGCTATATTTTATTGTCGGACACAACAATGCTATTAACATTGTTATTTTGGCGACAAACTTAGGTAAGACGGTGTTAGCTAGCAGGTGGGCTCAGAAGTCCTACCACCAACCAATTTTTTTTGCCACCATGAGGAATCGAACCCCGGACCTCCCGATTAACACCCGGTGGTCTTAACCACTAGACTACGGAGGCGGTTAACAATCTACATACCAATACTTTTTATATCTACAGATAATTAAGATAATTACAGTCGAGAACACATCAAGCTTTTCATTTACACTGCGAAAACCGGAGCTATTATGAGAGCTGTCCAATGGCATCACACTGTAGCATCTGACTCTTTGTCGAGTGTACTTAACTCTTAGACTAACTTATATTATCGGATATGCCTTGGTTACTTAGTGAAACATTGACGTTAAATAAAAAATACTATCTGCAACTACTCCTACTTACAACAAATACTATTTTGCCTTATAAGGTAAAGAGGAAATTACAAGCAAGCCACAAAATTTTCCGAAAATTGGTGATGTAAAATTGTCACCGGATGGCTTTATACAAGCACGAGCTACATTGTGTAGTACTGTATGAAATCTGGACATGGAGGGAAGTGATTAATTGCCAGCATGATAAAAGATTCCCTAGAGCGGTAATTTATCATTTTAGCCGGTACACACTAAGAGGTACTTAAATTGAGAGTTTAGAAAAGACTGAATAATACCAGGTAAGTTAAATGATGATCTGAAGAAAGTGTTATACCTATTTTACCTCAATCGCGAAATTAATTTTTTATACGAGTATCTGAAGGCACATTTAAAGATTCAAACATGGTACTTGTTGAGAAATTCTTAAGTTTATCATCATTGAATTCTATTAGGGTTGCTAGCATCATGATAATATTAAAAAAAATACTTGATTAGACGATTACTATTTTCAATTGAAGGTAAATTTATGGTATATTTTTAATTGTATATCAAATTATGCATGATAGCTTAAACCCTGTTCAGTTCACTCGTTCGTGTGTTTGTCTGTCAACTCGAAATCTCGGCTTCAGGACCATCTAGAGACTTCGGGTTTTCACTTGATGATTAGATAGGTATTGTTTTAGGTCCGTCACATAGGCCGGTCATGCCACCTAAGATCAAAATCCCTAATTATAATATATAAATGGAATATACGGCTTATAGCAACTCGGTTAAGTAGATTTTTGATGCTGATGAGTATGTAATAGTAGATTATTAACCAAGAGGATAAAGCAGTGCCTTATGTCACGGATGTAGACTTGAATTTCGAGCGTAACGAAGGACTCTATAGTTAACTTCCGAACAAAGCGAGGGTATTAAATAATTAAATCCATCGCTACGTTTAGGATTTAAAGCTAGAGTCCTGAGTGTAGTGAGGGATTTAAGCTCACCGAAGACAAAGACTGCTTTATCCCCGATAAAAAATACTCTATTTTAGAACCACCTGCGAGTAAATAGAAACATATTCAAATACATATTAATATATAATATTACTTTTAAAATTTACGAAACTTCTGTATTGAAAAGACTGTAACTGTGCTTATATCCATTTGACTTTTAATCTTGGAAAACTAAATTCTGCAAATGTAAACAACATGGCGAAATATTTTTTTTATTTCATCTATACTAATAATATTATAAAGAGGAAAGGTTTGATTGTTTGTTTGTTTGTATGGAAACTACTGAACCGATTTTGATGAAAGTTGGTATAGGGATAGTTCGAGACCAGGGGAAGGACATAGGGTAATTTTCCTACGGGACAAAAAATCTCACGGGATAACAAAAATAACGCGGGCGAAGTCGCGAGCGGAAAGCTAGTTTTATTATATTTTTGTGGCTTCACGGATTTTAGGGCATAATTATGTTGCCGAGTCAGTATCATTATTGTATTTCGCTCATTTATAAGATGGGCTTCAATCAAAATTTAAGTACTTTTTGTGTTCCAAATAGATATTCATACTATCACTAGGGGAAGAAGGGAATTCAGTATAATATTCAATCCCTGTTTTTAGAGGCTTTAAATGACCTAATTTATGTTGGGTTTACATGACACGGAATAAGTAATTTTAGAGCAGGTGTGCGAAAATGATTATATCTATTAGCATTTCCATAGTGCCCCTGAGCATTATATTATTATTATAAGCATTATTTAGGATCATCATCACTAGCTGTTGCCCGCGACTTCGTCCGTGTGGAATTCGATTATTATCAGTAAGTCGCTAATTTAACATCAGATTTCGATGTAACAAAAACTGTATGTCCTTTCAGACTAAGCTTAATCTACCCGTAAAATAAGCATTAAAATCTGTTCATATTCCCATACAAACATTCATTACCTATTCCCTATAATTATTTTACCTCCACGAGGTTAAAATTTTTACAAAATTTGAATGTCATATTTATTTATATCTAATCAGCCTAAAACATAAGGTTCAAGTTTCTAGCTTTAAAAATGACAATACTTCCATACAAACTTTCATCCCCCCTTTCAACCCCTTACAACCCTTTTTGCGCATTAAAAAGTAGCCTATGTTCTTTCACAGGCTCTAGCCTATCTGTGTACCAAATATTATTTGAATCGGTTCAGTAGTTTTGGCGTGAAAGCGCGACAGACAGACAGACAGAGTTACTTTCGCATTTATAACATTAGTATGGATTATATTCAATCAACAACTCCGGCCAAGATAGATAAGTTGCAAATCATGTTGATAGAACAAAGCTCAAACTTAAGTCCGTTTAATTTGGTTAAATTATTGAAGACTATTTTGGTGTTACTACGTTAAGGAAAACGAAATTGAATTATAGCACCAAATAACATACTGTAGTATATTGTAATTGATGGTAGTTCCTTAATTACATTTCATGCAGGTAGTCTGTATTTTATAATTATAAAATGTAGGTAATGTAATAACTGCAAGCATATAAATACAGTGTACTAATTAACCAATATTATTCGACAATATACCATCATCTACGAGTTGTGTCTTATTGCTGCCGATACCTTAGTGGCGACGAGGAAAATTGCAAGATGTCGTTCGGAAAAATCAACGAGTTTGACGTGAGCACCGGGAGCTGGACATCTTACGTGGAGCGACTGGAGATGTACCTGCGGGTGAACAAGGTGGAGAAGGAGTTGTGGCTTGCAACTTTGATAACGGCGGTTGGCGATGGGGCGTACGAGCTGCTGAGCAGTCTTGTGAGCCCGGTCAAACCAGCGGAGTTAACGTACACTGCCGCGGTGACGGCGTTGCGGGACCATCTGCAGCCTAGAACGTCAGTGGTAGCGGAACGCTACCGGTTTCGGCAGAGAAGACAGCGGAGCGACGAGAGCGTGGCGCAGTATGTCACGGAATTGAAGAAACTTACAAGATTTTGCGACTTTGGGAACAATCTGGATGACAATTTGCGTGACCAGTTTGTATGTGGGGTAGGCAGCGATATCATCCGCCAACGGTTGTTTGCGGAGGAAGGCCTGACTTACGCTGGAGCCGTGAAGTTGGCTACTGCTTTAGAAACGGCAGAGCGGGATGCGGCTTCCGTGGACGTGTCTAGCGGGATGTTCACGGGGAAGACGGGAACTTTGCATGCTGTGAAGACGAGGAGGACGGAGCGTGGCCATTCAAATTTTGGTACCAGATCCGGACGTTGCGCGGCGTGTGGAGGTAGCGGGCACAGCGAAGAGACGTGCCGGTTCAGGGAGTTTGTATGCAGCCGGTGTAAGAGAACGGGGCACCTGAGACGTGTGTGCCCAAGCAAGTCTATTAGCAGTGGAGGCTGGAGGAAGGTGAACAATGTCGAGGCTGCTGGAGTTGATGAGACTTTGCACCGGGAAGAGTTGGAAGAGGAGCTACATCAACTCAGTTTGAGCAGTTACAAACCGGTGAGTCTTCCAATTTCCATCGATGGAGTTAGGCTACACATGGAAGTAGATACTGGTTCCGCGGTTTCTTGTATAAGTAAAAAAACTTATAATAAATATTTTTCATCCAGACCAATAATTTCAAATAATGTTATTTTTAAATTTTATGACGGTAGTTGCATAAAACCTTTAGGAGTCATAAAACCGACAGTAAATTATAATAAAAAAAGTACCCGCTTGGAATTATTTGTAATAGATGGGGGTACTACGTCTTTGCTAGGTAGACATTGGCTAACAGAGTTGGGTATAAAAATACCTTTGTTTAAAAATTTCATGTGCGAATTAGGAGAACAAAGCAATTCCTGTACTGATAGGAATAACGATTTTGAAAATTTGATCAACAGGCATAAGGAGTTGTTCAGTGGTGGGCTCGGAAGGTTTACGGGGGGCAAGGCTCGACTGCGGGTGCGAGAAGGTGCAACCCCAGTGTTTTGTCGCGCGCGGCCGCTGCCCTACGCACTCCGGGACCGGGTGGATGCAGAGCTAGACACCATGCTTCGCGACGGTATCATTGAGCCAGTGGACTGTTCCGACTGGGCGACGCCCTTAGTACCGGTACGTAAAGCGGACGGAGGGTTACGAATTTGTGCAGACTATAAGGTTACATTGAATCCCGTTTTGCTGGTTGATAGGTATCCTTTGCCGAAAATAGCCGATGTTTTAGTTAATTTAAATGGGGCGCAATTATTCTCGAAAATCGATTTGTCACAAGCGTATAACCAAATCGAGTTGGACAGTTCGAAAGATTACACCGTAATTAATACTCATAGAGGTCTTTTTAAATATAACCGATTAGTGTTTGGGCTCTCTTCGAGTCCGGGAATTTTCCAGCGCATTATGTCACAGTTACTAGGCGATATTCCGGGGGTAGAAATTTTCCTGGATGACGTAATTATAGGGACTAAGGGATCGCGGGAGGAACATTTAGATACCCTAGGAAAAGTATTTGAACGCTTACAATCGCACGGTTTGAAACTAAAAAAAAGTAAGTGCTCATTCTTAGTCGAAGAAGTAAAATATTTAGGCTACATTATATCAAGTAACGGTGTTAAGGTGGACAAGGACAAGGTCGCAGCTATCGCTGAAATACCTCGACCAGACAGTGTTACACAGTTACGGTCGTTTTTAGGCTTAGTAAATTTTTATGCCAAGTTTGTACGTAATATTAGCACAATTCTATTTCCCTTATATGAGTTACTAAAAAAAGGCGTCGTGTGGAAGTGGTCAAAAGAATGTGAATACGCATTTGTTAAGATCAAGGAGATTTTGACTAGTGCGGAGGTACTGGCACACTATGATCCGAACAAACCGCTTACGTTGACTTGTGATGCCAGCGCTAGAGGCATCGGCGGCGTACTGACTCAGAGCACACGTTCCGGGCCCGGGGGGGAGGAGCGCCCGGTCGCGTACGTGTCGCGCGCGCTCACCGACGCCGAAAAACATTACTCGCAAATAGATAGGGAAGCCTTAGCAATTGTATTTTGTTTGCAAAAACTTCATCAATATTTGTATGGAAGGCGTTTCACTCTTAGAACGGACCACAAACCGTTAGTGAGTATTTTTGGACCGAAAAATGGTATTCCAGCGATGGCGGCCAGTCGAATGCAACGCTGGGCTATCATAGTTTCTGCCTATAATTACGATATAGAATACGTTAATACTAAACTCAACGGAGCGGACGGGCTGTCGCGGCTGCCCGTCGCGCGCGCGTTTAGGGATGACTCACTCGATCCACCCGAGCAAACATACTTACATTTCGCTCAGAACGCGTTGCTATTGGATTATAATAAGATCAAAGAACAAACGTTGACAGATCCCTTGTTAAGCCGAGTTTTATTGTACATAAGGGATGGCTGGCCAGATAGGAATGAAATTAGAGAATTGCAGCCTTACTTCAATAGAAGGAAGGAGCTGTATGAGGAGCTGGGCTGTATCATGTGGGGTCATAGGGTTGTGATTCCGGACAGTTGTAGGAGTAGGGTGTTAGATGAGTTACATGAATCACACATGGGTATTAGCAAGACCAAGGCCATGGCCCGCAGCTACGTGTGGTGGGCCGGCGTCGACGAGGCGGTGGAGGAGCGGTGCGCGCGCTGCGCAGTGTGCGCGGCGGTGGCGGATGCGCCGCCGAGGCACGCCGTCTCAGCCTGGCCTTGGCCGGATAAACCATGGTCCCGGGTACATTTAGACTTTCTAGGGCCGATTCAGGATAAAATTTATTTAATATTAATTGATGCTAGAACTAAATGGATCGAAGTATTCCCCGTACCGAGTACAGCAGCTCGGTTTACCATCAGTAAACTAAGTGAAGTATTTTCTAGGTGGGGTTTGCCAAAACAATTGGTTACCGACAATGGCCCACCATTTACAAGTACAGATTTTTCCAATTTTACTCGTGGGAATGGCATTGAACATTTATTTTCGGCGCCTTATCACCCGGCTTCAAACGGTGCAGCAGAAAATGCTGTACGTACTGTTAAGCGAGCAATCCGAAAAGCGATACGTAACAAAGAGAACATTGATATGTTTTTAAATACATTCCTGATGCATTACAGAAACACTGTTCATTGTACAACCGGGGAAAGTCCGGCTACATTAATGTTAGGTAGACACTTACGCACGAAATTGGATTTACTTAGACCTGACAGGGACAAGCGGGTTCGAGAAGCACAAGCTCGGCAAAAGGGTACAGGGACCAATGTAGATAGGTCTTTCGAGCACGGAGATGAGGTATGGCTACGCCAGTACCAGGGCGGGGACAAATGGATACCAGGCAAAGTAGTGGAAAGACTAGGTACTACGGACTATAGATTGCTAGATTCAGTAGGAAAAGAAACACATAGACATATCGACCAGCTAAGACGGAGGTCTGCACGCAATTCTTTAGGAGTTCCGTTACCCACTAGTGACGATAACCCTCCGGAAGCATTACAGTCACCGGCGGAAAATAATAGTGCAGTCCAGCCCACGGCCGCTGGTCTAGCTCAGTCTAGCTCTCATATTTCCTCCCCGGACCCGGAGGAGAAAGGCGAGCAGAATAAATCACCTGCACCCTCTTTACCCGCAATCGAGTCTTCACCTGAGTTTTTCACCCCACCTCCATCCCGTTTAATCCGTACATGTCGATTGAATAAACCTGTGTCTTATAAGGAATAATAATTATGTTTTAGTTTGTGTAAATATTTGCTTTTCAGTTATTTTAATGTTTATTTAATTCTTAGAACCATTATTGTTTTAAATTGTATTGGGATATTCAACATTGTATGTTATTTAGTCTCTGAGTTGATATTTGTTATTTTATAAGGTAGTATCACAGAATACTTAAAATTAGTAGGAGGGACTGTAGTATATTGTAATTGATGGTAGTTCCTTAATTACATTTTATGCAGGTAGTCTGTATTTTATAATTATAAAATGTAGGTAATGTAATAACTGCAAGCATATAAATACAGTGTACTAATTAACCAATATTATTCGACAATATACCATCATCTACGAGTTGTGTCTTATTGCTGCCGATACCTTACATACAAAGCTCTAAGCTGTTGAATCAGAGCAGATTTTAAGTAAATTTTGAGAAATAATTAAGACTTAGTCACGCTTTAAAAAAAAAGTCATTGATTTACTACCAAACGTTAGTAAACCAATGCTTGAAGTCATAAATACCACTGATAACCTTATAGGCATAAGCATTATAACACGCACGAAACAAATGCTTTTGAAGTCTCAAGTTTGTAATAACGAAACGAAAGCGCTTATTTCCAAATAATGGCCGTCAATATGTGTCCATGAGAATTTCCTTATACGACTTCAATAGACTCCATAAATAGCACATCGTCTCTCACTTTGTAGTAACGTAGTAAAACTGAAACATCGTCGTTGAAATAGTTTTTCTCGAATGTGATGTCGAATTTATACAGTGCTGGCTGTTACTAGAAGATCAATAGGCCTACTCTGGAACCATTTCCAATCGATCGACATTGAGATTGTGATTTTTTGTACGCTTGATTTTCCACGTTGGCACAAAATTGGAACCGTATTGTGGTGATTTTGAGTGAACCAAATTCGGTGCTATCTAATTTTCTCAAAATACGCTAGTGTTGCTGAATAAGCGTACGAGAACTCACAATCTCAATGCCGATCGATTGGATTTGGTTCAAGAGTAACCCTACTGTTTTTCGAATCGAACCCGCGTCGAATTTTTTTCTCGTAATTTTATTTATTCATTTTTAAATTTACTTAGTATTTTATTAAAGAAAGTGCAAAGTCACAACTATAACATTAGTAAGTCTGCATTAATCTTAACTATTTTATTAACATTTATTAACAGTAAATAAATACTACTTTGGCTTACAAAGTACAAAAGAGATCAATGCAGTTGAAATTTCGTCGGCGCTGGTAAGAGCTCGGTGGCCCAGTGGTTAAGGCACACGGTACCTTGAAGATGCGGATTCGATTCCCACCTGAGACGAATTTAAATCTTGTATTTGTTTCTCAAACTATTTAGCATTTTTAAAGAAAATGCAAAGTCACAAATAAAATTCCATGTGTTTTTAAAACAACGATGAAAAAAAAATCTCAGAATACCAATAGTAAGAATATACAGATTGGTTGTACGTTAAGGTATTGTCGTATTTTCGTTAGCCATAAGGAAATTCTCACAATAATAGAATAGAATTATTTTCAATCAAAGATACGAAGAAAAGTAAAAGGTTCGAGGAAACAACATTATATTAAATCGTTCCCTTTTTCCGCCTCTCGGGAACCCACAATGAAACTACTCGTATTAAAGTTGTGCATAATTCAAGCTCATTGATTCACGAAACTCACAAATATTACATACCTCCGAGAAATGATAATGAAAATAATTGAATACCGACGCTGTATTAAACTGATTCCAGATATTGTTCGCAACTGTTGAGGCGTTGAATCGTTTCATATCGGCATTTTAGTTTAATGATGGTACTGATGGGTTTATAGTGTATTGTGTGAGTTTTAGCAATAGATATCATATCAGTACAGACGCATAGGCGTAGAAATAGCTTTTCGATGGGGAGGAGGAGGGGGAAAATTAATACTTCAGTTTGCCTAGTGTATACTGATAATTGGAGAAAAAACTTCATTCTATCTATATGTACAGATGGTTGGAATGTCCATGATAATGACTGCTTGGGCACTAAAAATATGTCCAAAGATTACCTCAGAGCCTTTAAAAACCAACCCATGCATTTATCAGTACATTTATCTACCATTGTAAATGTTACTCGTATCTAAATGTCACAGGATTATTGAGGAATCAGAACGATTGCAAAAGTTCTAGGTATATAGTTCAGAAACATTTTTATTTCACACAAATTATTAGGTTGATTTAAGCGGAACGGAGTCTGTGCCGAGCAACCAAACTATTTTATTTAGCCTGAGAAGTCTATAAAACTGCTATAAGTGAATCAGAATCCGATAGCACGTGAGAGCTGAAATTTCTTAAATAAAAATTATCAGGATAGTTATTTTTAACAAATCTTTAAACTTAATTGTTAATCTATAAATTATTAGTGATCTGAAGTAGATGTAAATTCTTTAAGAAAAAAGAGCCTTGTTTTTACGGTAAAATCAGCTCTACATTTGCTATCAGATTCTGGTACAGTAAGCTCCCATTCAACCTACATTTACACTACGAAAACCGCCACTATTACGTGCGACATAAGAACGTTCCAAAGGTCAATCAGTATAGCTTAATAAGGATCTTACTGTACAGATATAGCGAAGACGGTTATTTGAAATGTTCTAAATAAAATCACGCAAAATGCCATCATCTTGCGGAGCCCTATTCTGCTAGCGTTAATGCATTTCTGGCGTGTTAATAACGCTTCAATAGCATCGGTTTTTGAGACGGGTATTATTGGTTACTCGATAACTAGCTATAACATTTGCCACTGACTTATAATTGTACCACAAAAAGCGTTTTAAAGAGAAAAATGCAGTTTTTCAAGTTACTAAAACGACATGATACCAACGTTAAGATTAGCAGAGTTAGGCCTTAGAGTTATCAGGATTTTTGCAATGTCCTGATATCTGATTTTGTCCTGATTATTACCCTGCGGCATACATAAAATCACATGTTCTGATAAACTGACTCGCCGAGCCCAAGTTATAACTATTAAGCTAGACATATGAAATATGCCAGCAGGATTTTTAATGACGCTAACAGCCATTAAGAAAAGGTTTAAGAAATTCAACCCTTACAGGGGTGAAAAAGGGGTTGAAACATTGTGTGGAACTGCGTTACTTTTGATGCTAGAAGCATGTATTTAAGCTTATAATTAATAATAAGTGAAATGAGTGAAAAATTTTATAACATCAAAGAGCTAAGAAACACAAACAGCACGCTCATTAAATATTCTATTTGTTGGAAATAACTTTTGGAAAGGATACGAGTTTTTAAAATGTTTATTTAACTATATTTTTCATTCTGTTTTTAAAAACAAAAGGTTGATATCTAATAAGTAATATGGAAAGCTCTTTGTCAAATGTGTATTTCATTATTTTGAAAAACTAGTACAGAACACTAGTTTTTCAAAATTAAACATGTAAGTAAATTGATCGACAAACTAAGCGAAATAATTCAGGCTATCGGGAATCGAACCTCGAAGCTTCGGATGGTTTCAAAGACTGCACAATAGAGGCGACAATGTATATAATACTGAACACAAATATGTATTACCCGCATAGTTAGAATTCGAAACCACATAATAACATATAACCTTGTGTAGTTCTACCTTCAACTGTCGGCAGCGGCAGTTATTTCGTATCAATAAAATATGACTTTATGATAGGCTCGTATTTTACAAAATACAGCTACACACATTTATGTGAACAGCGAGCGAGCAAAAAAATACATTTGCATATTATACGGTTGAATCTACATGGAAACAGGTTAATCACATTACCCGTCTTATCTTTTTAAGTTGAGCGTTTTAATATTTACACAACAACATCAGCAAACCAATCAATCAACTGGCGATGAGTGAAGAATAATATTTTAAGTGTTTATTTATGATGTCAAGATTTAAGGTGATCGAATGTATTTTGTTCTATACAATTATTTAATGCTGCGGCTTAGATTGGTCTTAGAAACTAATCTTTGCGACATGCGAAGTAAACAATGACTAATAGGCGAAGGTTTAGCAGATAAGCACCTACACATTTCATACCAATAAAATGAAATATGTTTTGAAGTTTATCTATAATGCACGAAATGTTTAATGATGAAATAGTTTTTATGTTTTATTTTAGGAGATTGGAGTAAATACACAAACACAAGTGTTCACGAAACTATCAATTAACATTCTATGCAATCGGAAAATATACTAGGAGATCAAGAACATTTCGAAATAGAGTTGATATATGATATGTTAACACATAATAACAAATCGAAAATCTTTAACATGAGACTGTCTATTTTGCAGGAGAGTGGAGCCATCGTGGTTTGATGGTGTAATTATGTGTCTCACTCAGTTGTAATGGAAATATCTAACAAACCATCCCTGTGTCAAGTTCATACTATCTCAAGTTTCGAATTCCTCACTCACCTCGTCACTGGTCAACTTTGTAGTCTTGCTGTACTAGCTTAGTTACTATTACCATCTTGTTCTTTCTCCACATTTATAGGGTCGGTGTTTCTGCTCTCTCAGACATCGGCTTACTTTGAAATGAAATGAAAATTCTTTATTTCGTAGATGACGCATAATATACTTGTCAAAGCGTATATTATAAATACGCCAAAATTAATTTATTGAAATTAATCAAATTAAAAGAATACTCTTTAATGAAAGACGCGTCTCGACACGTAAACTTCCTAACATCTTAGCCCTTAACTGGTATCGGGGGTCAAAATTCACCCCAGTGCAACATATTTTTTAACATAAATTTACAGTTTTATAACCTACACTCCGGAGCATCGAGTTAATCTTATTACGTCGCGGGGTGCGGCGGGCGACGGACGTTGGTCGTTCTAATATTACTGGGAACAGAGGTACGTACACTGCTGGGGTCAAAAATCACCCCCGACACCAAGACATTTTGGTTGTAATTTTTAACCGACTTCAAAAAAGGAGGAGGTTCTCAATTCGATGCGTATGTTTTTTTTAGTGTATGTTACGCGATTACGCCGCCAATTGTGGACCGATTTTCAATTTTTTTTTGTATTCGATAGAGTATACTCCATGATTGATCCCATGGTCACCAAAGTCAGGATCTGATGATGGGATCCCATAAAAATCGAGGAAAACCCTTAAATTTTAAGGTGTGTTCAACGTGTTTTGTGTGTATGTTACGCGATTACTCCGCCAATTGTGAACCGATTTTCAAAATTCTTTTTGTATTCGATAGAGTATATTCCTAGGGTAGTCCCAAGGTCATAAAAGTCAAGATCTGATGATGGAATCTCATGAAAATCGAGGGAAACGCTAATTATTTATTTAATTAGAGTTTCTTTCACTAAAAAGACTTCATTCACTAAAAAATAAAAAAATATTTTACAAAAAATAAAAAACGACTTCAAAAACACTGAAAGTAACTAAAAATAAGTTACTTTTGTGTTTAAAAGTGTAATAAAAGTTGTTTGGTACTCATCATCATCGTATGGCGTTACACTCTTGCGATCTATACCAAAATGTCTACAATCTAACTTTATCTTTAACTTGGGCCAGCCACAGTCTAGCCTCTGGAGTCAGAAGGTGTAGGCACTCCAATCCGCCGTCAAATTTGGTCAAGGGGCAATCCTCCACAATGTGCTGAACAGTTTGTGTTGAGTGCTTCAGTCGCAAGAAGGGGACTCCACGATACCCCATTTGTGCATGTGGTAATTGCACCTGGCTACGCCCGTACGGATTCGGTTGACAGCAGACCACACCCCCCTCCGGTCCCCAAAACCTTGCTGAACAACTGAGGGATCCGGGATTGATATCTTGGGGTGACAGACACACGCATTCTCCCATTGTTTTAGCCACTCAGATACTTAGATTAAAAGTTGTTTAATTAAATAAAATAATAATTAACAAAAAAATAACTATTCATATTTAAATAACTTCATCACAGGGGTCACATTTCACCCCCAATAACAACTAAGTTGCCCTTTTTTGCGAATCCAGTTAAGGGTAAATACATTATAAAAAGTTTATTCTATATGCAGATATTTTTAGGGCTTTTCGGTTTGTTGGCTGATCCAAATTGAGTAATCCGTCAATATGTGATCCGTAAAAGGTGTTGCCAAGTTTTCTGCGAAAGCTCCCGTGACGAATTGGTTGTTTGAACACCTCTCGACAATCTTCACATCGATATTTTTATACATACTGTATGTACTAGTTACATAGAAAATACATAGTTAAATAAAGATTTTTGGACTCATTTTGCTACGCTTGGCGCCTGTGCAATAGTGTGCCTAAATTGTGATAAATGTCTGTATAATTTAATCCAAATTTTATTTCTTGATTTTAACACATAAAGTGTTTCCCTAATGCATACTACAAAGACGATTTCTTAGTAAAATTCAAAATTTCCACGAGAAAATCGAAAATAACGCAGGCGAAGCTGTGAGCGGAAAGCTAGTCTAGTTTTACTAAATACACAAGATGAGAAATGTTGTTATATTTAACATTTAGTTCCTAAATGGTGAAGCAGAAACGCGTCAATTTCGGGCCGATACCTATAATTAGCGGAGATTAATAATGTTGTTCAACCACGATATTAGGGTTCACGATGAAGCTGCATATCATTATTATGGCTACTTATGTATTTTACAGACAGATATTATGTTTTTCAAAACAGGACATCCAAATTTATACTTGTCAGTGGTTTGATTTACCCGACTTAGATCTAGAGGCAAATGTAGAAATTAACTACCAATATTTACCTTCTGTAATCTCGAGTCGCTATGTTTATACAGGATAAAATCCGTAACTACTTAACCGATTTTGATGAAATTTGGCTTACTTAATGTAATTTGTATTTTTTATCTCGATTTTTGACTTCGATATTTATCATAATAAAGATTAACGCAATAATAACAGCTACTTATGTTTTAATTATGAATGCATTAGTCTATAATCTATATTAATTACACGAATGTTTTATGGTATTAAAAGTTTTTAGTTTTCCGCGATTTGTACACGTTTTAAATACAATAGAATCTGGGTCTATATCGCGGTAAACAAGAACTAATATGACTTACTATTTCTCGACGTTTCGGCCGAATTGCATCAGGCCGTGGTCACGGGATGACAGCCATCCCGTTTATATTGTATTTAAAATGTTTTATGTTACGCACCTCACGTTCTATTATATACATTTCACACTTTCCTTTGCCCTAATGACTGACAGAAATTGCTATTTTAGCATTAACAAAAAATATTTATCAACTATACAATTGATGTATTGAGAAAGTTTATCTATAGTCGAGAAAACTTGGTGAAAATTTATTAAATTGAACCTCCGATTGATTCTTCTTAGTTTTAGCCTTTACCCTCTTTCGGGATAAAGACAAAACCTTTCCATAAAACTATGTGTTAACTTCACAAGGACTAATTTAATAAAGTCTACTTTTCATCTCATGGAATATTATTTTAATCTCAATTAAATTAAATTTAAATGCATTGTGTACAATCAGATACGATTGGGCTCATGGCGCAATGTAATATACGGAACTCAACGCAAACTAACCAGTCGTATTAATCCATCTTTTTACGACGTAACTGCGCTAGAGGCGTTAAAACATTACCATAACATGGTAATTCGCCGACAAGTTAATGCGTTAGAAGAACGATCATTTGTCGATTCCATCGAGTTACGCGAGACATCGAGTTTTATGTTATAAAATGATATTATATAGGTAGGTACTTTTGTCAAACGTCGACAGGGTTGTCAGGTGGAATATTTTTGTCAATTAAAGAGGTGTGTAATGGATAGAAATGGATTATATTTAGATTTGAAGTTGTACATTAATAGTGCGACTAGAGTATCGGGAATATTACAATTGTTGTTGCAAAGTTCTTTTCCAACAAAAGAACAAAGAACAATTGACAAATATTTCTAACTGAACCTTTGAGTTGAACTGAAATGTTTTTGAGTTGCTTTGTAAGTGTATTCTAATGTCAACTTTTTAACAACGCTTTATTTACTTTTGACACTGATTATTGTAGGGCCCTAGCGGGTTATGGGACTCATGTAATGTACTAACCTTGTTACTACTTGACGTTATAAATGATATGATATGACACCCAATAAGACACTCAATAAAACCATAAAATAATGCTATGATGATATTGCATTCGCTACATGACGAATTGCTTGGCCGAACGTCTCGCAGCAACGCAAAAGGTCACAATTATGTAGCTGCTATCGTACCTTAAGGAGAATGATCTCCTTAGTGACTGCCAATATGACTTTCGTCGAGGGTGGTCCACAGAGAAGCTTCTGGTATATGTCACGGACTTCTGGGATGAGGCCATCGAGAAACACCGCGAGGCGCTGGACATTTCGAAGGCCTTCGACAGGGTTTGGCATGCATGTCTTCTGAGCAAGCTTACGGTGCAGAGACTCCCAGCTGACTTTTGTCGCTTGATACATGATTTTCTGAGTGAATGGTCAATTAGAGTATATAGTCATCGATGGCTGCTCTTTTGGCCTCATGGTGATACATGCCGGGGTTCCTCAGAGGTCTGTCTTCTCTGCTACTCGTTTACTGCATATTGATGACCTGATGATCGCAGGCATTGTTGGGTATGCTGATGATAGCATAGTTGTGGAGAAATTTGTCTGCGCTAGGGCCAGCAAAGATGAATTTAAGTTGTTTGGAGAGGCTATAGTGAAAAACGCAGGCGTGTCTTTTCGGCGCAAAAAGAGTCCCTTTGAGCTGACTCCTACTTTTCTAGGTACAAACTGTTCCTGTAGCGGACAACCTAGAGGTCCTAGGCATGAAGTGGACTGCTAATCCCAACTTCGGCGATAGCATTGGTCTAAAGGCACAAACAGCGGCTAAAGAGTTGGGCATTTGAACAAGATTAAGTAGTAATTCACACCGGGAGAGCTTTTTACACGTTTAAAGCGCAATGTAGATAGAGTACCGCGAGTAGTAGTAGTGGTACAGGGTAGAGTCACCTTTGGAATGAGACAGCTAAATACTAACTAGCCGCACTAGAATCAGTGGAACGCAGAGCCAAGAGAATTATTGACGACAATAATCTGGTGAAAAGCAAACTTCACAGCCTGGCTCTCCAGCGCGGTGTCTGTCGCTTGCGTTGCTTCTAGACTGTACTTCGGCAAGTGTGCTCAAAGGCTGTATGACCTCAATCGAGACGCACAGCTGAAGACCATCCTCTTATGGTTGAAATTACAGCTGGTCGCACAAATCACTTCTTTCCATCTTTTGTAGTATGCTCAGTCAAGATATGAAGTTCTCTGCCGTCGTTTGTATTCCTGAAGACATACCGAGAACATGAGGATATGCAACGTGAAGTTAATAGGCATCTTCTCGGCAAGCTCGTCCCACAGTAGATCTCATCCTTGCGGTAAGGCTGGATTGAGATCAAGAGCAAGCCTATTAAGCCTTTTCAACCAAGAAATATGAGTCTCTCGCAGGGATCTTGAAACCGATCAGTCCTGCGTCTCTCGCATCCAGCAGCTTCCCACGACCTTCACCAGATTGATGGTCTCCTTGTACCCCTACAAGGAGATCAACGATCTGGTGAAGATCATGGGAAGGCCTCCGCCTTCCAACGCTGTGTTGCCCGGTACGCGGCAGCGATTCGAGGACATTTCACAAAAAACTAGGTACATAAACCTAGGTAAAATAAAATATTAAAATACTAGCTGTGCCCGCGAACTACGTTTCGCCATAGTCATTTTCAAAAAAACACCCTTATCACTTAGGGGTATAATAAATAGTTTACGACCTATTCTCAGACCTACCGAATATACACAAAAAACTTCATTAAAATCGATTAAGCCGTTTCGGAGGAGTTCGGTTACAAACACTGCGACACGAGAATGTTATATATTAGATCAAGACTAGCTGTGCTCGCGAACTACGTTTCGCCATAATAATTGTCCAAAAAAGAATGTGAAGAGAGGGCCACCCTCAATTTCATAAAGATCGGTCAAGCCGTTTCGGAGAAGTTTGGTAACAAACACTGTGACACGAGAATTTTACATATTAGAAGATTACAAGAAGATTATAGAAGAGAAGATTACAGAGACGACTAGCATAGATTTCTAACATTAGGCAACATTTGAAGCTTTAATAGTTATTTCGAATATGGATTAAAAATATTTAAAAAAATTATCCCTAGTTTGCCCATGCATAGCTCGAATACCTCAGGAAAAGAGATGGTGAAAACACAAGAACATTTTATATAATTGCGAGTTAAGCTGGGATAGGCTCCGTTGTGGCTCAGCCTCATATTAATTATTGGGGAAGTAATTAAAAGTGTTCCCGTTTCCGTGGGAACTGCGAAGTTTGGATTAAAAAGAATATTTTAAAAAGAAAATTTCACAACGTGTTAAACTTTCAAATCAAGTCATTACTTGTTAAGAATTAGTGTATATTGCCGAGCCGAGCGCAATATAACACTGTGTCATAATATTTTTTCGACACACTTGCTCGTAAAATGGATCTTATTTCAACGGTTTTATATCCTTACATAAAGCAACTCATAAAACACGCGTGTGTTATAGCCGAGGCACTATATTTATTTGTGTAATGTACTATATCATACCATTATTTAGTTTTGTCTACAAATTAACAATGATTTGTGTTATTTAATCCACAAATTCACTATTAACTATTTTTTCTTAGAGGTGTGTTGAAAAACGTCGTACGATATACGTGCGTATATTGTACACTAGGCTCTCGCTCTCGCTTTCGGCTAGGGCTAAAATTCCGCCTCGTGGGTTATTAAAACCACCATGGCGCACTTATATCGTAATGTATTATTAAGGGAACATTTATCGCGAATTCGCGACAACACCTCTAGCAGCTAGAAACCGGAAATGCGAATTAGAATCTCGTTTGGGACTAATACTAATGGCCACGTATAGTATATCTTTTGCATTGTAAAGGTTTATTGCATATAATAACATTAATAACACACACTCTGAGTAATACTTACATAGCATGGCATTACATAGTTAGGAACTTATATTAGATAAGAAAATTAGTTTGTACGAAACTCTCAGTGCCAAGTCACTGTCTGTAGCATATTGACATACAGCCAGCCCACTTTCTATGATTCCGTAGCCAAATGGCAAAAAACGGAACCCTTATAGCTTCGTCATGTCTTTCTGTCTGTCTGTCCGTCCGTATGTCACAGCCACTTTTCTCCGAAACTATAAGAAGTACACTGTTGAAACTTGGTAATTAGATGTATTCTGTGAACCGCATTAAGATTTTCACACAAAAATAGAAAAAAAAGCAATAAATTTTGGGGGTTCTCCATACATAGAACTGAAACCCAAAAAATTTTTTTTCATCTAACCCATACGTGTGGGTTAGATGAAAAACTACTAACCCATACCCATCTATGGATAGCTCTTCAAAAATTATATTGAGGATTCTAATATAATTTTTTTCTAAACCGAAAAGTTTGCGCGAGAGACACTTCCAAATTGGTAAAATGTGTGCCCCCCCCCCCCCCCCCCCCCGTAACTTCTAAAATAAGCGAATGATAAAACTAATGATGTACATTACCATGTAAATTTCCACCGAAAATTGGTTTGAACGAGATCTAGTTAGCAGTTTTTTTAATACGTCATAAATCGTACGGAACCCAATCATGGGCGAGTCCGACTCGCACTTGGCCGGTTTTTTGAATTTGGCGTCATAAATTTTGTGCCAAATGAACAAGCACGCGTGATGATTGGCATCTCGAAATTGTATTGGTAATAATTTTCGAGGTAACGTTACACTTAAGCAAAATTTGAAGAAACAGGATCGATCGATCGATGTGAGTTGGTTGGTGTTCAGAAATATCAAACTAAAATTGTCGTCGTATAGGAAAAAGTCATAGCATTTACAAGGTTTCGATGTAAAATCTTCGATGTAACAATTTCTGCCGAACGGTGTTTCGAACTCACGTAGGAAACCTGATGACAGGTGATTGTTATTTAGAACTGAAATTTTAAGTACAACACTGTTCAACTGTGTTTCAGTTGTTAATAGTAGATTCTGGAACCTATATAAACTCAAATAAATCATTTATCAAACTGTAGTGGCGGGCAGCGTTGTAAAGTTGTTCTATGAATTTGACACAGATACAGGCAGTAATGTGTTTAAATCTTAATGTACACACGCTTCGTATCTTGTTGATACGACACCTATGTCGTGAATTTAATAGCTAATATGCTTATGTTGTCATGTAGGGCTTGTCTGAGTAAGATATTACAACCCTTTGTTGTTGGTGTAACGTAATGTGGAGGTGGAGTTACCGTGAAATAATTTTCTTTGCTTCTAGCAAATTTGAGACGAATAACTATAGAAACAACCAAGATATAAGGTATTAAAGATTTTTCTCCATCTCTTTCTAGCAAAACGGCAATTTACATGGAATTTATATGGTCGTACACAAAAATGACGTCACGGTTGATGTCGAATCTCTCTGTCTAATCGCTTTCAAATTAACAACTTAAAATGCTAAAGTGATTTGCTAACAAAATCCTATTTCGTCTTTGCATTTATTAATTTAATTATGGCTATTTTATTCGTTCTGTATAAATGATTGCCTGAATGATTTTTAGGAGCGGTCAAGCACTCGATGCTCGGTCAAGTACGTTTCTAAGTAACATTGAATGGATTTACCTTCAATCGTCAAGACTCTTTTTGCCTTGAAAATAAAATCATACAATGCAAGATATTGTTCTATCAGAGAACATACTATTGAACTGCGGATCGTCAATAAAGTTACTTGTACACAGTCGTCTTATAAGGCTTTTTCTACTCCAGCATTGTACGAGTAATATGCCAATTATTACGACTGACAATAATATTTAAAATATACACTTTTCGTTATTGTACTAAAGTTTTTGATCTATGGATTTAATAAGAACACTCATATGAGTTAGCTTATCTATACTTACTTACTAATATTATAAAGAGGAATAATTTGTAGTTTTGTATGTTTGTATTGAATATGCTACGAAACTACTGGATCGATTTGAATAATTCTTTCACTAATAGAATGCTACAATACCACTGTGTAACATAGGCTATATAATATTTTTCCTACGGGAAAATATGAATTTCCCACGGGAAAAACGAAGATAACGCGGTAACTTTATCGCAGCTTCGCCCGCGTTGTTTTTGTTTTCCCGTGGGAATTTTATATTATCCCGTAGGAAAAATAATTTGTAGTCTGTTAATCAGGGATAATGTAGCATTCTAGTGGTGGAAGAATTTTTGAAATCAGTCCAGTAGTTTTTGCGTTTATTCGTTACATACATACATACAAATCTTTCCTCTTTATAATAATAGTGTAGACTAGCTGTGCCCACGACTTCGTCCGCGTGGAATAGTAACTTTTGGTAGCATTTTGATGATCTTGATAAAAAGTAGCCTATGTTAGTATACCTTATATAATTAGCCGTTCCGGAGATTAGCGGGAACAAACAGACAGACAGACAAAAAATTTTTAAATTGTGTTTTTGTTATTGGTACCCGATATACATTCATACCCATTTAGTAAAAACTTGTTATTTTGACGTTACAAACAGACACTTCAATTTTATTTATTTGTATAGATGTATTTATTTTTTTATTTTTTACTTTCAGTACATTTGTGTACATAGGCGGACTTAGTATAGATGTTAGATATTGAAAAAGTTTCTCCAGATATACCTTTTTAAAGGCAGGGGGAACCTGAGGTATGACCAAAGCTCAGTTGAATAGTAAACCCACTTTGGTATGCCGTAGAACTTTGGTCCACCAGCGGCAATTCTGCTGGTGTCTCTATATTCTGCATAACTACCCCCCGAAACCTCTCTGCCCCCGATGGAGGTACGTTCGGAATCGGTAAGGTCAGTTCACCGAACGCACCCCCTAAAGACAGGCCCAGCAGTATAAGCAGGACTACAGCATGCTTTTTCAAAAAAGCGTGAAGTGGTTCTATTATTCAAAGCCGGCAACGTGCGTGTGATGCCATTTGTGTTGCAAGTGCCCATACTCGTAGTTTGTTTGGCATCTTCCTTAATATGCTAATGTTATAAATGTTATTTTAATATTTATATTTTTAATGTTATTACTATATAATGTTATAAACGCTGAAGTTTGTGAGTATGTATGGATGTTTGTTACTCCTTCACGTAAAAACTACTGAATGGATTTGGATGAAATTTTGTAGGTATACGGATTACGACAGGGATAAACATATAGGCTACTTATTATCCCAGAAAAGTAAGTATTTCCCGCGGGAAAGTAGATTTACACTTTTTTTCTTTGAACTTTTAAGGCGAAACATAGTACGCACTGGCACAGCTATTTCTGGTATAAATAAAAGCTTGGACTTCGCCCATGGAACGGTCAGCAGGTATACCCAAATCTACCTACCTACATTGATTTGAAGTGAAAGCTTCCCCTTTTATTGTAATGTCGATAAATAAAGCAATAGGTGGGACAGATAAATATATATCGTGCGCCCTTAATCTCCGTACACACAGGTCATTTTCCCGATTTCCTACCGACTGTCGGATCAGCGATTTATCTTAATTTCTTTCCTGTGAAGAGCGTTCACTGAGTTACGCCGAGGAATGGCCCAGCCAGATTATTGCGTTGCGGTTTCGGCCGCGCAGAAATCTCGGAGCACTTGTATTATTTATGCTTGATTTAAGCGAGTTGGATAGACGATAGGCCACTTGTAATGTTTTAACTTGCGCTAGATGGGCTTATTTTTGGTTTTATTCCCTTTTATTTTTAGAGGGCAGGATTTTACAATGTCTACTTCCATCAGATCAAAAGTCCATAGTGGTAGTTTAGCCAGATGGAAGAGTAAAAAAGGTGTTCAACGAAAAGTCTGTAAAAATCACGTAAAAGAAAAAAAAATAAGAAAGGAAAGTTAAATGTTATCGACCGATGCGGCGGAATATCCATCCAACAATTTCGTAGGGTTAAATGTTTACAAAAAAGCAATATAAACTTAGAATTAAAATTTGAAAGTAATCTGATCAAATGTCCTATTAAAATCGCAAACAAACTTAACGAATACTTTTTAATGTCTAATCAAGCAATAAGTAACGATAATGTGGTTAAACAAAGCCACCATGTGTTAAATACTCCAACCAGTACTATGTTTCTATCTCCCGTAGATACTGAAGAAATATATAAAATAATAAAGTCGATAAAAAATAAGCCTAGTTGCGGCATAGACGATATCCCGCCTATTTTAATCAAACAATGTGCGACTGAGTTAGCCCATCCCCTCACACAATTAGTTAATCAGAGTTTTAAAGACGGTCTATTTCCAGATCCGTTAAAGATATATCCCTTGTGAAACCAATTTATAAAAAAGATGATATTACAAACCCCAGAAATTATAGACCAATAGCACTCTTACCATCCTTCTCCAAAATATTTGAAAAGGCAATGTGTAATCGAGTATATAAATATCTAGAAAAGTACAAAATTTTAGATGAATGTCAAAATGGTTTTCGAAAGGCAAAGTCTACCACAACACCAGTATATCGGTATGTTCAAAACGCTCTACAACATATTAATGACAAAAATCTCGTGCTCGGCTTGTTGCTTGATATGACAAAGGCTTATGAAAGAGTTTCATATAAAATTTTACTAACGAAATTGTATGGTTCAGGTATTCGTGGACCAGCTTACGATTGGTTTAAGTCATACTTACACAATCGCAAACAAATAGTGCAAATAAACCACTACGATGAAAATAATGAAATTAAAGTCATACGGTCAGATGAAAAAAACTTAACTGGTTCGATTCCCCAAAGTAGTGTTTTGGGATGTGTTCTTTTCCTGCTTTATATTAACGACCTTCCAAAAATACTTAATAATAGCGAAACCTTACCGGTTCTTTTTGCTGACGACGTATCAATTTTAAAAAAGCGGTAATAAGGAAGACCTCAGCCCTCTTATACAAAGAACTTTAAACATGACCACAGAATGGCTCGAAGACCAGAATTTAGAGATTAATTACAATAAAACAAAAGTTATACAATTTAGATCATACAAGACTATCCCCTTAAACCTTGACATCAATGTAAAAGATATAAAATTACCAACTGTAGATACATTTAACTTACTTGGTATTGTCATAGACACAAACTTAAGCTGGAAAGCACACGTAGAACATATTAATTCAAAACTTTCAAAATTTATTTACGCACTGTATGAAATAAAATGTAGTACAAATTTAGAAACTGCACTATCAACGTTACTATGCATACGCTTACTCATGGCTAAAATATGGCATCATGCTATGGGGTAACAGTGTGAATTTGCATGAACTATTTATATTGCAGAAAAAATGCGTCAGAATTTTAGCAAACATAGATAACTCACAAAGCTGTAGGCCTTATTTCATCAAGTACAAAGTTCTTACACTACCAAGCATATATATTCAGGATCTTTGTTTATTTGTTTTCAAAAACCCACATCTTTTCCAAAAAGATATTAAATCCCATAATGTTAACACGAGAAATAAAAATATAAATAAATTGTATCAACCTCCTTTTAGAATAAATATGTTAAAAAATTGTCCATATCATATGGCAGTTAAAATTTTTAATAAATTAGATCTTGACATAAGAAATGAAAATAAATTGACATCCTTTAATACAAAATTATTTTTTTATTTATTAAAAAACTGTTTTTATTCCGTAAATGAATTCTTAGGACAAAATAAATAACATAATAATAAAATAACTCATTGTTCGAGTAAATAAATAACTAATTAAATACATATTTACAATTCAATTTAATTAATTCTTTTTTATTGACATGACTTTTCTTTTTTTCTTAGATATATTATAATTGTGACATCTGTGATACTGACATTATTTAGAGCTTGTATTGTATAAGTTTTTAATTGTAAATTGACATTATAATCATATAAACTCACTAGCAATGTTGCGGTGCCCTTGCAGGGTTCATGTTTGTAAGTACTTATAAAAATGTAACATCTAAATGTAACAACATGAAAGCAATAAAGGAATATGAATATGAATATGAATATCCCCGTCCGCTGACGGGCAGCAATATCATCCTTTTTCTCGAGACCTAACGATTGCGATCACCAACCTGCCCACACAGGCGTGGTGATCATGGGCAAAACCATACACTAAGCGTACAAACAAAAACCGGCCAAGCGCGAGTCGGACTCGCCCATGAAGGGTTCCGTAGAATTTATGACGTATAAAAAAAATTGCTTACTAGATCTCGTTCAAACCAATTTTCGGCCAAAAAAGCAAAATTTATTGCTTTTTTCTATTTTTGTGTGAAAATCTTAATGCGGTTCACAGAATACATCTACTTACCAAGTTTCAACAGTGTAGTTCGAATAGTTTAGGAGAAAAGTGGCTGTGACATACGGACGGACAGACAGACAGACAGACATGACGAATCTATAAGGGTTCCGTTTTTTGTCATTTGGCTACGGAACCCTAAAAACGACCCCCAGTACCAGTTTGCTTCGCCATTCCCAGTTACGGCAGCGACCAGCCCCCCTAGACAAGACGTTTTTCGATAATCGCCAACGCAATCGCTAGAAGGAAAATGTATGCGATTTGACATAAGCTGTCGCTTCGCTTTCGAGTGCAATTGTCAAATCTCATACATTGTCCATTTAGCGATTATCGAAAGGCATCTTGTCTAGGGGGTCTGGTTAGTGGGGCGGGTGTGTAAAGAATACCCCGGTACTGGACAGTGGCTACCACAAATAATTAACTAGACCATTAAATGCTCTAAAGTTGTACGTAGTACATCTCGAAGAACTCCAAATAAAGCTCAGTACGAACAAATGGCATATTCAGGGTTGTCGGAGGTCTGAAGACAGGGGGAGGATTCTATAATTCGAGAGTCTGGTGGCAATCTGCTTTGCTGCTGCAAGAGTCTCTCCAGCAACGTGTTGGAGTTAAAATAGGACACAGTGTGTCGAACAGAGTAATATACCTAGTGCTTAAAGTAACCTCGAGATTCTTGATGAGGTGGAGGGAGGCCCTTTACGAGTAAGATACGTATCAAAGGCCCACAATTTTACCACCCGAACGCATTTAACCATTGTCACGGCCTCACGGGAGACTTTAACGCCAACTGGAAGTACAGGAACGCGACGTATCGAAGATCTGACCATACGGCTATGGGTATCGGAAGCCCAGGAACCAAGCTTGCTTGAATTTTTCTCGAGCCAGAGACTGTGTAGTTGCTCATTTTCAATCATGTTCATACATACTTCCTCCAAGATGAACAGGACAATTTTTCCCTTCGTCTCAAAAATTTGAGTATGGAAGCTGTTTGACGTAAAGACATCATGGATCGGAAAGTCCGAATCAGATGTTAAGTGCCAAGTAAATAGACCCGCGCTTTAGTGCCGCTAGAAGTTAGATCGTTTTCACTCCACTGGGAGATAAGATTTAATGTCGACAGTCGCTTGTTTTACAATACACGCGGTGTCTTTTATAGTGCCCTGGTTGCGGACACTGTTGCATGGCAGTTTATTTTCTTACGACTGATATTTTGATATGACCAGCCAGTGCTTACATTGCTACAGCTAAATTCATCATATGTCCATATACAGGTTATTAAGTCGACCTATAGCTACTTTAAGTAGTTGTTCAGTAAACTTAAATTTTAGTGTTGAGAATGATAAAACAATTTATCTACGACACATAAATCGCGAACACAAATACAGACCCGAAAAAGTATGCCAATAGACCAAATTTGGCAGTTTTTTTAAAATCAATATGCAATATATTGAAAACAAGTAAGTTAGTGGTATTATGTTTCATAGTTAAATCAGTCAGAAATATTGGAAAAAGTCTTAACCTGTAATCCTGTTTACGTAGAAAGATATTTTGAAAATTGATGTAAAAAGAAAAACATTAGATACGAATCGTGATCTTCTCACGATAATGTAGCAGCATACCATTATAAATGATTATTAATAGTAATCGTCTTAAATATGAACAGCACTATTTTGGCACTAATGTGTTCGTTTAAAAAAACCTTTCATACCAAATCAGTTACATGGGTAAAACAAAAGCTAGTTATTATTGCGTTCGATAAAGGCATTAGAGGTTTCGCACAGCTCCTTGGGAGCAAGGCAACGGAAACAAATAACGCTGGCATCCGGTAGTAATAAATAAAACTCCCCATTTCTTGCCTTTATACGTGGCAAAGTGAGCGTTGATACTCGACTCTATCGGAGATAGGTACACCATTCCTTATTTTTATATCATTCGCTCTAATAACTTATGATGAAATGGCACGTGATATTATAACTTCACTATTATGCATATATGTTAAGTCATAGATAATATCTAATATGTTATATTAATATATGGATAACACTTCTACGACAAAGTTTTGTCCATATATTGTTCTAATATCTGAATTTGTTATTATTATATTCCTTATTGCATATATAACATTTACTCGAAAAACCTATGAATAGGAGATAGGTGGAGTTATCTCTAAAAAAGATCTCTTCCACCGAACCTAACTGGGTGTTTGGAGACAAAATGATTCCGAGCTGTCGCTGTGTGTCAATGTTGCATGGTCGTCAGCCTGTGAATTTAGTACAATGTGTGTTACATATGGGGGGATTCAACAAAAATATGTTATCCGTCATTTTGCTGCAGCGGCCATTTTAGATTTAGAACGATACTTATTATGCATAATCGCATTGTCGAATAGCCTGGGAATCGGTCCGCTGATGGAAGGTCGAATAAAAATAAGATCAAAGATGACAGCAAGCTGACCTGGACTCCTTAACAGCTGAGGAACACTGTTAATGTCGGGAGCGCAACAATGTTGTTAGCAACAAATGTTATGATATCTTAATTAATTACATATATTTATAGGTGATTTTCATGTTAGTTTCTTAAAATTATTAAATTTTAATGAAATAAAATTCTTAAGAAGAAAGACACCGTTAAGAGTGACTTCATGTGTATAATTCATATTATGAATTCATTACCTTCTCAATTCATGAAATAATATGCATTAATTTTTTTATCCCAGCTTGTATAGTTATGGTGTCGTCGAATGTCAAGTTTATATACTCTGCTTTGCTTAATACATAAAAATAAGCGTCTAACTTAATAAAGCTTTATCGAGCACCAAGCTTTTGAAATTTCTCAACTTGAACATAATATTTTATTTGAATCTTTCGCAAAGAATATAATGTTTATCAGGCATTTTGTATAATGTTTTATTAGATATTCGAGTGGCACATCTTTTGAAGTGAGCACCTGATAGGAATATTCAAGGCTTTTGTCCCGTTGTCCGTAAGTGTCTTAGATATGGCGGAGACTCTCAAACTTAATGAAACTTTCTTAGATCAATTGATTGGATAAATTATTGTAAAGCCTGCAAAGTCTGAACACGGATCAAGTAAAATTTTCGTAATTGTTGTCTAAAATGTTATTTATTTTCTGAGACTAACTACATTTGATGTCAGGTTGTGTGTATGAGTTTTCAGAGAAAATAGATTATAAAGGAATGTTTCGACTGACATATATACAAGTTTATTTTTCAATTATGACAAAAATTTTGTGTGCTTGTTCAGACAAGCAAACTGAACAACTTTCACTATGGGACCAACTTCGAAATCGCAAAAAAAATCAGCTGGTGCCAGTTTGCTTGTCTGAACAAGCACACAAAATTTTTGTCTTAATTTACTATATCGCAATCCCATAAAGCCTTAGTGAACGTTAGGCCAAAGGCAAAGAGCGGAGTTTAGTTGGTAAGAGTCCGACATAACCTGTACCGTCGGCCACATAATCATGTATCCACGAGTTTTCTCCGCCTCTGGGTAAAATTTTTTACCCAGAGGCGGAGAAAACTCGAATGATAGAAGTTTCAAATTTTGAGAAGATATTGATTTTATACTGTGGATATTTGAGAAAGGATTTTTCGTAATTCAACCCCTAAGGGCTTAAATTAGGGTTTTGAAAGTTTCTATAGAGCTCGGTAATTTTTGGACTTCAAAACATAAAATTTTATATCTCAGCTGATAATTTAAAACAAGTGAACACATATTTAAGCATTTAACAGCCCCTGAGGAGGTGAAAAAGGGTTGAAAGTTTGTATGGAAGTCCTTCTTTTTTTAATCAATTCGTCTGTCAAAGCTTAATGTATTTCAACGGGCAAAACGAAAATGACGCGAGCGAGACTGTGGGCGGAAAGCAGAAGTATTGTATTATCTGTGGCAGAAGCATATTTTGCAATGTAATATCAGAACAACAAATTGTTTTTCTATTTTCCATGGGTCAGGCATTTGGAATGCTTACTCTGTGCCTATATAATTTTTTCTAGGAATTTGCGATGTTCTCTTAGACTACAGCAAGGTTAAAACTATATTGAACGTATTAATAATATTGTTATGGTAAAAGACCATAAAATATGATTTGAAAGAATCGTTACAGAATTGTGTTGAACCTTTTGACTGTACCTAATTATAGTATTCTCCATAGAATTTTTGGTAAATATAGAATTGTTTTGAACCTTTTGACTGTACCTAATTAATAAATATTAATCCTAATGTTATATATTAGGTTGGGGAAAAAGTCTTTTCGCATTATAGTATGTATAAACTTATAATAAAATCTCTTTGGCTATACTATTTGTATCTGGCTGGTTTTGGTATCGTTGAAAGTTTAAATTTTAAAGAACATAATTCCAAATTCAAATTAGGAAAATGTGTGATTTTCATTTGTTTTTCGTACCGCCAAGATGAGTGAATCTAATGAAGAAATTCGATACATTTTAAAATTTTACTACAAAAAAGGTAAAAATGCAACGCAAGCCGCGAAAAAAATTTGCGATGTTTATGGACCTAGTGCAGTGTCTGTGAGAGTAGCACAAATTTGGTTTAAGCGTTTTCAATCCGGAAATTTTGATGTCAAAGATGCACGTCGCTCTGGTCGCCCTATTACAGATAAAATGGATGCCATTTTTGAAAAAGTGGAGCAAGATCGGCATGTCAGTAGTTACGACGTAGCTGAAGAACTGAGAATTGACCACAAAACAGTTTTGGTGCATTTGAAAAAAACTGGGTACACAAAAAAGCTCGACATTTGGGTACCTCACGAGCTCACTGAACGAAACCTAATGAACCGTGTACTCATTTATGATTCTTTATTACGACGTAATGAAACCGAACCATTTTTGAAGAAGCTGATAACTGGTGATGAAAAGTGGATCACGTACGACAAGAACGTGCGAAAAAGGTCGTGGTCAAAGGCCGGTCAGGCTTCACAGACTGTGGCGAAACCCGGGTTAACTCGCAACAAGGTGATGCTGTGTATGTGGTGGGATTGGAAGGGCATTATTCATTATGAGCTGTTACCACCAGGCAGGACCATCGATTCTGAACTCTACTGCGAACAACTGATGAGATTAAAGCAAGAAGTTGAGAGAAAGCGGCCGGAATTAATCAACAGAAGGGGTGTGGTTTTTCATCATGATAACGCTAGACCTCACACATCTTTAGCCACTCAGCAAAAATTAAGAGAGTTTGGCTGGGAGGTGTTAATGCATCCGCCGTATAGTCCTGACCTTGCACCTTCAGATTTCCACTTGTTTCGGTCTCTTCAGACTTCTTTAGGCAGTGTCAGGTTAACATCACGAGAGGACTGCCAAAACCACTTGTCGCGGTATTTTGACCAGAAGTCCCAAAATTTCTATAGCAATGGGATCATGTCCCTACCTACAAGATGGCAAAAAGTTATCGAACAAAATGGTACCTACATACTTTAGTTAAATGTAAATAAACTATATTAAAAAATGTTTTGAATTTTCTTAAAAAATGCGAAGAAACTTTTTCCCCAACCTATTATATTAATCCTAATCCTAACAAAACGCAGACAATTATTATCGGCAGTTCCCATTTCGTATCACGCATCGACTACAGTCTGTTGCCGGCAGTGATCTTTGGCGGAACTATTATCCCATTTAGCAAATCTGTTAAGAATCTAGGTATTGTTTTTGATCAATGCCTTTCTTGGCGGCCTCAAGTTGAAGCAGTTCGGAAAAAACTGTTTGCCGCATTATTAATCCTAATCCTAACAAAACGCAGACAATTATTATCGGCAGTTCCCATTTCGTATCACGCATCGACTACAGTCTGTTGCCGGCAGTGATCTTTGGCGGAACTATTATCCCATTTAGCAAATCTGTTAAGAATCTAGGTATTGTTTTTGATCAATGCCTTTCTTGGCGGCCTCAAGTTGAAGCAGTTCGGAAAAAACTGTTTGCCGCATATGGTTCTCTCAACAGATTCCGAAACTTTCTTCCAATGGCTACAAAAACAGTGTTAGCTCAATCATTTTTACTTTCTTTAATTGACTACGCTGACGCTGCCTGGGCTGGTTTATCCGAAGAGCTATTGAACCAGTTGGAGCGTCTACAAAATGTGGCAATACGGTTTATTTTTAATCTTCGTAAATTTGACCATGTTTCTTACTATCGCTCTCAACTTAAATGGCTGCCAATTCGCCAGCGCAGATATTTACATGTTTTATCCCTACTTTACCATGTTTTGTTTCTTCCGACCTTTCCATCATATCTTCAGTCTCAGTTCTCTTTCCGGTCCTCTTCTTCAAGTCGTACTTTACGGTCGAACTTTAATTTAACTCTTGATATCCCACCCCACAGCACGGATTTCCTTTCATACTCTTTTCCAGCATATGCCGTCCGGCTATGGAACTCTCTCCCTGAGAGTATTAAGAGAGCTCGCACGCTGGAGTCCTTTAAGAATCAAGTTCGAAATCACTTCCTATTCTTAAATCCTTAGCTAAAATAGTCCTTCATTGTGTCCACTACTGCACCAATCCCCGTTTAAATTTCCTCTCAGTATTTCCCTAGTCCAAGGTTGCCTGGAAGAGATTGCTCATTAGCAATAAGGCCGCCTGTGTTGTACGTCTGCATTATTTTTGAATTTTTTTTACATGTTTATTTTGTGTGCAATAAAATGTTTATTATTATTATTATTATTATTAAATAGTAAAAATAAATGCAAAAAAAATACCTACAGCGTCTCACGTTTGGTTCGTGTTATTATAGCCAATTGTGTTTCCAAGCCTAATTATTCAAAGCGCAGAATAAATTTGGTATTTAACTGACCGAATTCTAAAACGTCCTCGGCCGCTGCCCATAGATTTCTCTGATTTATTTTTTAAATCGCGTCCCGAAGTCCCGACCGCGCTTTACGCTCGAAAATTCATAAATTTTTATGAAAGTCACGGACCAGCGAGTATTTCGGGGCGAGTGAATTGATGAAATGTGTACATAATTTTTAAATTTGATGATTATTTGAAGACTTTATTGTGTGACTTTTGATAAAGTTGATTTTTGATTCCATCTTTGAGTGTAACTTCGAGACTAAAAAAAATGTTTATTTATTTTTCCACGATTTTTTAAATAGCTTTTTTACTGAAAAGTTGTTATAAGAGACCTAACTGAAATTATACTATCATTGTCTGCAGCAATGAGAGATGTTATTATACAACTTGCATTCAAAAATATTACAAGTTGAGTACGTAAATGTTAAAAATTATAACTACAAATTGCATGTTTTATAGCATTTGTAAATAAATACAAATGTGACGCATATGTAATTAATATTTTCATAGCACTAACTCGCTCTATTATTAGCCGTAGACATGACATAGAGAATACTGCTGGGGTGGTTTCATTAGTCACCAAAGTCAGGATCAAACGATGGGTTCTTATGAAAATCAAGGGAAACAATTAAAATTTTATAGGTACGTACGCCTAACGTGTTTCCTGTTTTTTTCGAAGCTATTCACGTATTTGCGTCTGGTAATTATGAACCGAGCTGATGATAGAACTATCCTTAACTTTAAGAAGTTAGGGGTTAGTTTTTTAAACACAATAGGCAAGTATTATCAAGTGAATTAAATACCAGCTCACCAAAGGTAAGTTGGTATTAAATTCACTAAAAAGATTTCATTCACTAAAAAGAAAAAAATATTAAAAACCGAAAATAAAAAACCGATTTCAAAAACAAAGAATAGGTACAGACAATGTCACATTTCTATGTTGAAGTCGGAATCAAACGGTTTCTCCTAGAATGTCTTAAAATTTACAGCTTTTCAGTGTTTTTGAAGTCGGTTGTTTTTTTTTTAATATATACCTATTCCTTTCGCCAAGCACCGGTGTACTTGTAACGCTGTATTCCGGTTAAGGGTAAGTCAGCCAGATAAATTACTGGTTACTGTGACTTGACATGATACAAGTTGGCAAAGTACATTGAGGTCCTTTTAGGGAGTGTATATTAGAAAATCTCTGAGGAACTGAACATACTATAGGCGACTCTAGCCACTTAACAACAGGTGTTTGCCTTTGTTGTGTAAAAAAAATTAAAAAGAGGTAGGTATGTCATTTTCGCGCAAAGTAAAATTTTAAACTTGTAGGGCTAGCACGAACATTTGCGTGAACGTATTGGTATTGTCAATGACGTCATAGTGAAATATTTGCAAGTACAATGAATTTTAGTTCCATTGGAATTGTACAAGGGGCGCTGTACAATTCCAATACAAAAGTTTCACAATGACGACACGAATACTTCGACGCAAAAGGTTTTTGCTAGCCCTACGATCTACGTAGGCGGTTAAGTGGTGCGACGATATATAGATTTTCCCGTATTAAAAAGGGTTATGTATAAGTTTCCTTTTAATATTCCGTAGCTTTCTCGCTACGTGATATAACATCATTTTGTCATTCGACATGACACACACAACATTGTGTCAAGTCGCAAACTTTGAGAGCCACTGTCCGCAATATTTCGAATTCCCCATCCTCTATTGACGGTAAAAGATCTTGAGTCGGGTCTCGGAAGCGACAGTCGCTAGTCGCGAGACACGCCGTCAATCAAATTGAGCGAGCGATATTGGCGACGAGAGCTGAATTCGGAATTGCCGTGTCGGCGACAATGACTTTGTCTAGTTTTGTACCGAGTGTATTGAAAGTTGCACGTTCTACCCTCATTTTATCTCAGTTCAACTCAGTCAACTATTAAACATTTCATTTTAAATTTAGAACGTTTTCTAAGCAACTCCAAAACTTGATTTATTTATGATCGCTCTGCAACTGCTAATGGATTAATGTCCGCCCTAAGGACCACGAGCTAATGAAGATCGGCAACTAAAAATTTTGCTTACGATGGCCGATTGCCGATGAGTTATAAAATCATCCCTCTGAGTTCTGACGCCCAATACTGACAGCTACTCGTTACAATTATATTGGTTCCTTGGTTTGCTACGCGATGTTTCGCAACCTCAAGACGCATTGCAGGTCGGTCGCCCGTAACTGTTTTCGTTCGATGCGAATGAGTATAAGAAATTGACATTTTTGCAAACACGAGGGTGGATTGAAAAGTTCGCGGCCTAGTTAAGAAAACAAAATAAAAAATGAACAAAAATATTTATATTTTTCGACGTAATCTCCGTCTAGCTCTATGCATTTTTGCCACACCTACGTTCGAAAGCTTCTATGCCACTCATAAAAAAAGATTCTTCAAAATCTTCAAAAATATATATTTACAGCACTTTCGACCTCCTTATTTAATTCAAATTTTTGCCCGCCAAAGTGGTTTTTTAAGTTTGGAAATAGTGCAAGTCCGAAGCCTAATCTGAATAAGCGGGATGAGGCAGTACTAATACAAAACCACAATCACTTATTTGAGCCATGGTTTCGATAGACGTGTGAAAGCGAGCATTGTCTTGGTGAAACAAAACTTTTTTTCTCAGTAATCGTTTTTCGTTTTTCTTTATTTTTTTCACGGCAACGACGTAGAAGGGTGCAATAATACTCAAGAGTTTATTGTTTTTCTCTCTTTGGTGCTGGTTCATCACTTATCTCCACCGCTTAGATTATTGTTTTGATTCTGGAGTATAGTGACGAACCCAAATTTCATCCATTGCCACAAATCAGTGAAAAAAATCTTGCGGAGCTTAGCCGCTAAACCATCTTCGATGTCTACCATGCTGAAAGTCGAGGTGATCTAGGGACTAGGAAAACCCAATTATCATTCAGTATACTTTCCGAGTTACAAAGCAGGATTTTTAGAGACTTCTCGCATAAAGAAAAATCGTTAATGAAGTAAGGTCAAAATAAGGACTTAACATTATTAATGTAAAATTGTAACATTCAAAAGAAACCCACATAAGCAAACAATAATACAATGTCTAGACTAAACAAGAGGGAGAAAATAATAATTAAGCAGCGAGTGATTTATTTTGGTCTATTCCAATTTAAAAGGGGGTATAAAGCTAAATTGCTAATCGTAGATTTGATATTTACACTTGAAATTGAATAACGAACTACCCCATTTTTTAAAAATAGGTATTTAACTATATTTGTAAGTGAACGGATTGAGTGAAAACATAAAATCATCATATTTTATCGATAGAAAAAAATCGCGAAGTTACGTCTAATTTTCAAGCAAAATCGATTGTTTTTCAATGAGATGCATATAACTGCGTCAATATTTTAATATATAATATAAAACTAAATTACCCACGAACCGTACTAGCGATTTTCAAAAATAATGTTTATTTTACGAGTAATTAAAATAAAACTAATTCGGCGCTTACAGCGTTCTTATTCCGCGCAGAACGCTATCGTCTGTCGCACCTGACCAGAGGTAACAGGCATGTTTTGTTTCAACAATCAGTCTTGATCGCTCCGTTGAGACGAGTAAACTGTGTTTCCGTGCTCCCCCACCCGAGAAAATACATCGATAAAATCATGGCAAATAAAAGAAAATTGTCTAAAAGAGTACTTAAGAAGTCAAAAACTCAATGTATGGCTTATTGTAGAAGGTACCTATTTTATATTATTTTTATTTATTATTATACACAACAACATTATCATAATATAATTATCATAACATCATCATCACAGCTCATATACGTCCCCACCGAGGGGCTCGAGCCTACCCTATGTACCTATGTTAGGGTGATTAGGCCTTAGTCAACCACGCTGGCCCATTGCGGATTGGTCGACTTCACATACACCTTTGAATTTCTTCGCAGATGTATCTAGGTTGCCTCACGATGTTTTCCTTCACCGTAGGAGCGTCAGACAAATGTACATATGAATTTCGACACGAAAAAAAACAGTGGTACATGGCGGTCTCGAACCCAGACCTCCCGATTGGAAGGCAAGTGCCGAGTCCACAGCGCCACCGACGCTCATTGCTCATATCATAACATAATACGAGTACAAAGTACAAGCGGTACAACGTCGGCGCGGGTAGTGTATGCAAAACAAATCGATGCTTTTGACTACTCGCGTGTTGGACGCTGGTGACAGTATCTGAAGTTATACTTTTTATAGTACTAACATTTTGACGCGAAATTATCGTATCCATACATATCCATACTTCACATATTTAGTGACGACTGTCTAGCGCTGTGGTCAGAACGCAGTCTAAGGCGCCAAAGGCCCCGGATTCGATTCCGGTCGGGGCAGATTTTTTGTGATGAACATGAATATTATGTATATCCTCAAATCATGTATGTTTATTTATATTTATTTTTGCTTTATTTATATTTATTTATTTATGTGTACCCATACCACAAATTCTTTATGATACTTTATTTATATTTTATTGGGTTATATAATTGGAGAGAAAAGTAAAAGAATTTTGTTTATTTATTTGGTATTTCTTAATTATTTATAGTAATTTTGTATTTTAGAGTTGCTGCAGAATGTAATAACGCACAAGCATGCGATCCAGTTAAATCTGTAAGCAGAAATCTCTCATCATCTTTGTAAGTTTATTGCGATTGTTCAATAATTTGACATTAATGTTGTGTAGATTTTTAATAAAGACTTACATTTACTTAATTAACTGTCAAATTTTATTTTGAGGTTTAAACTACTAATCAAAACTGGATCAAAGCGGTTAAAATTTGAGGCAATTCGTTACTTTAATCGTTCAAATTATTGTATTTTTTTGTTAGACGTAAATAACGTCGAGAGCGATGCTGCCCGACTAAATCGAGCTCCTCTCAAGAGTAGGGAGTGTCTGTGGAGCGCCTTCAGGCACCCCCTCAGCATGGGGGGTTATTAGTACGAGTGACGGGAACCCCACTCCGTCACCGCGACCCCTCTGGCAGTTGGTGGAGGGCGTAAGTTCGCCTCCTCCTACCCGGCCGCCGCCTGCGAGACGGGTCAGCATTAGGATCGTCCTCGCGAACCCGTTCTGCGGCCTACTTCTGTGCAAGGACTTCCTCGCAGAAGGAGGCAAACGCCCTCCAACATATCTCACTGCTGGCTATGTTCTCGACGACGGCCGGCAGAGACAGGTCACCCCCGATATCGGTGACGAGAGCGGCCCGCTGAACAGCCCATGCCGGGCAATGTTCTAGCGTGTGCTGCACGTCGTCCTCGTCTGCCCCGCACTCGTGGCACCGCGGGGTGCTCTCCCTTCGAGCAATATTGTGCAGATACTTACCGAAGCACCCGTGCCCCGACAAGATCTGCGTGAGTCGGAAGGTCAGCACCCCGTGATGCCGCTCCGTCCAGCGTCTAAGGACAGGCCGGATTGCCTCAACGGTTCTGTGACCGGAGACCGGCTCTGCTAGGTGCCCACGCCATCGCCGGCGAACTCGACATTGCGCAGACTTACGCCAGCGCTCTACAATGTCAGGCGGCACTCGTCTCAAGCCTTCTGCCTGACGGAAGGCCGCACTCTGTTGGTACACCTCGTATAAAACTGAGGCGTCCAGCTCCCATGGTGGGGTGCCCGCCATCACGCACGCTGCTTCGTGGGAAACGGTGCGATACCCTCGAATAACCCTGACGGCCATGACCCGCTGTGGACGTCTTAGCAGAGCCTTGTTTGTAGCCGACAGGAAATTCCGACGCAGGAATCCGCCGGAAGGCCGCTCCGAGATCACCGAGGAAAAGTTCAAACTCGGGGAATGATCTATGCACTCCTGAATGCCCGTCACGGAGGACTTGAGGACCTTCTGATCTGTACCCTTGAGATGGCTGGATTTAGTGGCGACCTCGAGAATATTGGCCAACGCATCCTGCACCGACTTATAGAGTCTGTTGGCTCCTGTCTCTCCCTGCTCTTCAACAAAGAGCAGGTCCGACGCATCAGATCGCTGCGAAGCAGCGGACTGCGAACGAAGTTGATGCCGGGTTAGCTCATCTGCAGACTCATTTTCCGCCTGCTGCCTTAGGGACTCCTGGAGCAGAGCGTTAGCTTTTTTTGCTTTCGCTAAGCCTACGTATTTTCCGGTAGTGGGCGGGCGCCCTCGGCCTCGTTTAGCAGCCGTCTTTTTTGGGACTGTCTCTTCTGAGCTCGAGACAGCACATCCGTCCGATTTTCCGTACCGTGTACGGGTAGCATTCGGCGCCGTATATCCCCCACAACTATTGAGCTTAGCTCCTCCTCCTTCATCAACTCTCCCACTCGCCTCGTATACATTATTTCCGCCAACCGGCCCGGATACCGGCGACGGCCCGCTCTCAACGGGTTCATATTCAGTTACTGACGCATCAGTGGTGGAACTCGAGTGGCACGGCACCAGATACTCCCGGCTGCCCGCAGCCGCCTTGCGTGGTCCTACGGGGGGGACTGACACCCCCTGGTGTGTTTGTTTTTCAACACCGAATTCCATAATTGCTTTTTAAGGGGAAGCTCCCTGAGGAGGCCGTTCGGGACTGGACTACCTCCAGCCATTCATCCTATCGGCACGGACCATACCTTAGGATTTGGGGTATAATTTTTTAATGTGGTTTTCTTCCACTTGGCCCAACGCTCAATGCGTCGGACCCCCGGCCCACTCAATGTGGGTAACGGGTTTGCCCGACGGCAGACATCATTATATCTACCGCCGCGCAAGAGAGCCGAAGCTCATGGAGCATCAATAGTGACACATCCACAAAACGTCATGGCGAAACTTCGCCCCTTCACTGCCATTTAATGTGGATCAGACTGACCACATCACATCCTCAGGCAAGAGTCTTACCACTTTTTGAAAAGAAGAGGAGACTTCACCTTGTACCGCATGACGCGTTGGGCCACGCAAGCGGTCCGCCGAGTTGCACTCGGCCATCCCACGCCCCCCTATGGGAGCAAATTAAACAAGTATAGTCTCTGAGATATAATAGACCGACTTTGACGGGTAACCTGTGCAAAGCAAAATGTTGCTTACTTAGTAATATGGTCTCACTCCCTAAGGTGATGGCTGAAAATCAGTGTTTTGTCCTTTTAGGGCAAAAATCCCCACTGAGCCTCGACCCTTTTAGGCACTGCAGCACACATGTACATTCTACTCAATTTTATTATTGGTTTGGTCTCTTTACGATTGTTGATATAATATTATATGTGCTATTTTCAAAGTATTTTCAAAGTTAGATATATTCTCAGAATCAGAGTCAAAATTCAAAAGACATGTTTTTAATGTTTTACAAAGTAGACAAGCTGAACGAAAAATTATTACCATCATTTCAATATATACATACACTGCTATTTTTTTTATAAAATAAAGGGATGCTTTACGACATGGTATTAGAATGATTTAAATATGAAAAAAAAAACACTTAATTTTATATAAATTTTCTAAAAAATCCAAAAATGCTGCACTAGTTCAGAGCAGAATTTTTTGAAATTTTTGTATTTTTTTTAAATTTTTGATTTCATGTTTTTTATTTTTTTTACATAATAATGGATGTATCCTGAAGTGTCGTCCTGACGCGTCCCTAAAATTTTCCAGGGTGATAAAAAAATAACTGTGTATATTTTTTATATAGATTTTAGTATGTATCTTCTTATATGAATGTAAAAGCAGTTTTGTTTACAATTACTTCTATTTTTATATACAACTAGAATCTGCACAAATTTGTTTCGTACATATCGAGTAACACATTATAACAATCCGTGGATAACGGTATGGGCTTCACAATAAATAAGATTATTGTTACTAGTTTCTAGTATCTATTAGTTATACTCTAATTTAAGACTGACTGTGACAGCTGTTTGTTATTCCTTATAAATAAAATAAAAAATAAAGTATTTTTGTGTTTGAAGTATGTTCATACCTATATAGATTATCCGATGAGTGCTTAGCAGGTAACTGTAAATAAAGCAATTATTATCTTAAGTAACGTACATATACAAAAAAAATAATTATATTACTTACCTTTTCGTTTTACTCATCACCAGCGAAAAGTATTTTATATTCACATTGCAAAGTACAGATACATAGTCCGACTCGCATTTAGCCAATTTAATCTGCTTGTGTAGGGTATACTGTGCGCGATCGCACAAAATATTATGAAGAGGGAGCGACTTTCGGCGACGTTGTCGCTGCGATGGTCGAGAGCGGAACGTATGAGGCGCGCGGGTGAAATCTGATATTTTTCTAGCTTTATGCCCGCTCTTAACGCACAAAGCAAATACACAAGTGAATTTATGTTTACGTTATATAAGGGGATTCTGTTTCATTTTCATCATTATACATTATTATATATTATACAATTAGAGCAATTTTTCAGGTTGTTGCTAATGCCAAATAATGAACGTGATGAAATAAAATTTCTCAATATTTACCCATTTTTTTATTTTTCCCAATTATTAAATTATGGGAAACATTAACAATTATGGGAAAAATTTACATCTCCCACCGCTGCGAAAAATTGATGGTAGTCTGGCTCATAGTGCAAAACATAAAGCCGATCTCCTGGCATATCTCTTTGCCTCAAACTCGACTTTGGACAATGGAGGAGCTTCCCCACCTACAATCGAAACTTGTAAGAGCTCTATGCCAGAAATCCACATAACTCAACGTGCGGTAAGACGAAAGCTTAGCCTTCTTGATGTTCATAAGTCGAGTGGGCCGGACGGCATCCCTGCAGTGGTGCTTAAGACGTGCGCCCCAGAGTTGGCCCCGATTCTCACGCGCCTACACCGTCTCTCCTACAAATCCTTCCATCTTCCTGGAAGATAGCTCTTGTCCACCCTATCCCCAAGAAGGGTGACCGGTCAGACCCGTCAAACTACAGGCCCATAGCGGTAACATCCTTGCTCTGCAAGATATTAGAACGTGTTGGTGCGTATGAACAGCAAACTATTAAAATATCTAGAGGACCGCCAGCTGATTAGTGACCGCCAGTACGCTTTCCGTCATGGTCGCTCGGCTGGTGACCTTCTGGTATATTTGACACACCGCTGGGCGGAGGCCTTAGAAAGCAACGGAGAAGCTCTAGCCGTCAGTCTCGATATCGCTAAGGCATTTGACAGAGTCTGGCATAGAGCTCTTCTGGCGAAGTTACCTTCCTGTGGAATCCCCGGGAGACTTTGCAGATGGATTGCCAGTTTTCTGGATGGTCGGAGCATTAAAGTCATCGTCGATAGCTCCCACAAGTGTAATGTGTCGCACAAGGCTCGGTGCTCTCCCCAACGTTGTTCATTCTGCATATCAATGACTTGTTGTCTATAGAGAACATTCATTGCTATGCGGATGGCAGCACGGGTGATGCGCGATATACCAGCTATCAGAAGGACTCCCGGAGCTCTGTATTAGAGAGACGATCAGAACTTGTGTCCGAAGTTGAGGATTTTTAAGGGCGGGCCTCAGAATGGGGGGGATTGAATTTAGTTCAGTTCAACCCCACAAAGACAAAAGTCTGCGCTTTTACTGCCAAGAAGGTCCCCTTTTCTATAGCGCCTTAGTTCCAAGGGATCCTCGGTGTCGATATATCGAGCAAAATCTAGTTCGGGAGTCATTTGGAAAGCAAAGCTAAACTAGCTAGCAAAAAGCTAGGCGTCCTGAATAGAGCAAAGCGGTACTTCACGCCACATCAACGTCTTGTGCTTTATAAAATTCAAGTTTGTCCGCACGTGGAGTACTGTTCACATCTCTGGACAGGAGTCCCAAAATACCAACTTGAACTATTTGACTCCCTACAAACACGGGCGGCTCGAATCATCGGTGATTCTGATCTAATGGACTCATTAGAGTCGCTGTAGTCACGGAGAGACTTCGGATCTCTATGTATCTTCTATCGAATTTTCAACGGTGAGTGCTCCGAGGAACTGTTCGACTTGGTACCAACGTCACCTTTTTATCACCGTACCACTTGGCACCGCAGCACAGTTCATCCTTGCTACCTGGAAGCGATATCGTCTAGCACGGTTCGCTTTCAGCGCTCTTTTTCACCATGTACGGTCCGGTTCTGGAATGAACTTCCTACTGCTGTGTTTCCCGAGCGCTATAACATGTCTATTTTCAAGCGAGGTTTAAGAAGAGTATTGCATTCAAAGTAGGCAGCGGCTTGGCTATGCCCCTGATATTGGCAAAGTCCATGGGCGGCGGTTACCACTTACCATCAGGTGGGCTGTTTGCTCGTCTGCCTTCTAAAGCAATAAAAAAAAACATTATGGGAATTTGACGACAAATCCTCTGAGGAAACTTAAGGATAAAATGTGTTTGTCTACTTATTATTGTCTACAATATGAAGTGACCATAAGACTGATTCTACGACCACCTAGAGCAGTGGTTCTTAACCTTTTAGTGACGAGGGACCATTTCACAAATATCTATCAAGCCATGGACCACCATCGTTTGTGGTTTTATGCGTGTAAACCAACTAGATCTATACACGGTTATTTTTTTATCACCCTGGAAAATTTTAGGGATGCTTCAGGACACATCCAATATTATATAAAAAATAAAAAAAATGAATTAAAAAAATTAAAAAAAATATTTAAAAAATAAAAAAATCTCTAAAAATGCTGCTCTCAACTAGTGCAGCATTTTTTGTATTTTTTAAAAAATTAATATAAAATTAAGGAGGGGGGTTATTTTTATTATTTATATTTAAATCATTCTAATACCATGTCGTGAAGCGTCCCTTAATTTTTCCAGGGTGATAAAAAAATAACCGTGTATAATTATAGAGTATATGAATCCTTTATTCATATACTCTATAATTATATAGATCTAGTCTTGTTTGTTATACCGGGTGTAACGGAATACCGAAATAATATTTTAAGGTTGTTGATTAACAAAAAAAATGTTTTATGACTATTCCTTGTATTTTTGTTATATACCTACTTTCGATTTAATACGCTGAACTGTTAAGCGTATTAAATCGAAAGTAGGCATATAATAAAGATACAAAAAATAGTCATAAAACATTTTTTTGTTAATCAACAACCTTAAATATTATTTCGGTATTCTGTTACACCCGGTATATACGAGTATAATATTATTTTTCGGATGGCTTTATGTACCACTTTGTTTGCTTCCACCGGTTAAGAACCACTGAACTACAGCAACAATCGATATTGCCTTAAATTATCTGCGAACAAAATTACCATTAATATCGTTATAATGGACACAAATCCTACTAGTACTGTCATCTTTAAAGTAATCGTCAGTTATGTTATGTGCGACTTTTACAGTGGTACTACACATTACCTACACAGGGTTTCCAAAAGCATGATGGTCAATTAACTGTAACATCTTTATAATATAATATTTGTACGTAGACGAGTTTGACAGAATATGTTAGAACCAAACTGTTATTTTTACTATTATCTTACAAATTTAGATTCTTTCTTTCTGGTAACGATCTTTAGTGGTAAAATACAAGAATATCAAGCAAGCCCCTAGGTCGGTGCTTATACCTTACAAAAGTGGACTTGTAAAGCCCTCAACTTTTGTCACTGGGTGCCCTCAGGGAGATTGTATTATTTTCTCCAATGCTTGACTGCGAAAGTTTGCGATCGGCGAATGAAGGACAGTAAAACTTAGGAAGAGGATTCAATGTTATTAAAGTTATGTAAGTATCTAATAGGTTGGGGAAAAAGTTTCTTCGCATTTTTTAAGAAAATTCAAAACATTTTTTAATATAGTTTATTTACATTTAACTAAAGTATGTAGGTACCATTTTGTTCGATAACTTTTTGCCATCTTGTAGGTAGGGACATGATCCCATTGCTATAGAAATTTTGGGACTTCTGGTCAAAATACCGCGACAAGTGGTTTTGGCAGTCCTCTCGTGATGTTAACCTGACACTGCCTAAAGAATTCTGAAGAGACCGAAACAGGTGGAAATCTGAAGGTGCAAGGTCAGGACTATACGGCGGATGCATTAACACCTCCCAGCCAAACTCTCTTAATTTTTGCTGAGTGGCTAAAGATGTGTGAGGTCTAGCGTTATCATGATGAAAAACCACATCCCTTCTGTTGATTAATTCCGGCCGCTTTCTCTCAACTTCTTGCTTTAATCTCATCAGTTGTTCGCAGTAGAGTCCAGAATCGATGGTCCTGCCTGGTGGTAACAGCTCATAATGAATAATGCCCTTCCAATCCCACCACACACACAGCATCACCTTGTTGCGAGTTAACCCGGGTTTCGCCACAGTCTGTGAAGCCTGACCGGCCTTTGACCACGACCTTTTTCGCACGTTCTTGTCGTACGTGATCCACTTTTCATCACCAGTTATCAGCTTCTTCAAAAATGGTTCGGTTTCATTACGTCGTAATAAAGAATCACAAATGAGTACACGGTTCATTAGGTTTCTTTCAGTGAGCTCGTGAGGTACCCAAATGTCGAGCTTTTTTGTGTACCCAGTTTTTTTCAAATGCGCCAAAACTGTTTTGTGGTCAATTCCGAGTTACGACGTAGCTGAAACGTCGTAACTACTGACATGCCGATCTTGCTCCACTTTTTAAAAAATGGCATCCATTTTATCTGTAATAGGGCGACCAGAGCGACGTGCATCTTTGACATCAAAATTTCCGGATTGAAAACGCTTAAACCAAATTTGTGCTACTCTCACAGACACTGCACTAGGTCCATAAACATCGCAAATTTTTTTCGCGGCTTGCGTTGCATTTTTACCATTTTTGTAGTAAAATTTTAAAATGTATCGAATTTCTTCATTAGATTCACTCATCTTGGCGGTACGAAAAACAAATGAAAATCACACATTTTCCTAATTTGAATTTGGAATTATGTTCTTTAAAATTTAAACTTTCAATGATACCAAAACCAGCCAGATACAAATAGTATAGCCAAAGAGATTTTATTACAAGTTTATACATACTATAATGCGAAAAGACTTTTTCTTTCTGACTTCAACGTAATTTTATAACGTAATTAGGTGATTTTCCAAACCGGATTTTTGCCGTTTTTAATAAGACTTTTAAAGCTAACCCCTGGTTTTTAGTCAGAGTCAGGGTTATGTGGGACTCTGGTTCAGTCAATCGGTTTTATCCACTTAATCTCTCCCTTGGACGTTCCGCTCTGAAGAGGCTCGTTCGAGATCAGATAGGTCTAATTCGCTGAATAGCCTTCAGAACAGGATAGATGGTGTTATCTTGCTCTTCTCCAATTCGGTGCAAAGGGATATTTTGTTGTAAAAGTATTATGACAACTATAGGTGTTGTTGTGTTCCGACAAAGTAAAGGTGAGATAGCCAGTTCCTGAAATGTTGAGGAATCCAGGTGAAGCTCACTTCCATCTTCGACTTCGACCTTATCATCACTTACCATCAAGTAAAAGCTTTTCATTCTGTATACGGTTGTAATGCAACATAGTGTAACAAAACCTTCACTTTCTAGCATTCGTCGAAATAGGCTAGTTGACCCTTTTTTAAAGTTTGGCTTAAAATGTTCATAATTGTTGTATTAGACCATAGCACATGAATATTATTTTTTTCGATGGCTAAAAAGTGCAAAAATCTATTTTAAATTGAGATTTTCAATTTTGGACCGAAAACACGGTCAGCCATGATAGTCTGTTGATTATCTGTGGCAATGACGTCAGTCTTATAGTAAACAAAGCACGAGGGCGAAATAACCTCACAAAAAAATGCTTTCTATTAAATATCACAAAATATAGTAAAACTGTATATGGAACGGGACAATAGAACAGGAATATAGAATTAAGACTCCAGGAAAGCTGTGGATTAGACGTACCCAGTGATATAGACATGCGAAATATTTGGTTAACACTCGCTTCAAGAAATCCTGTAACTCTGAAACTGAAATGTATTTTCGCAGAAATCACATTAATGTAAGTACTATAACTGAATAACTCAATCTGTGTAGGTACTTCAGTTTCAACTTAAACAAAATAGAAGTTTTTAGGTTGTATGTAAAATCATTAATTAAATTTTTATCTTTCAGTTAGAATGAAAACTGACTGCAGCCGACCAACCAAATTTGAACTTGACCAGAAAACTGAGAGAAAACTTGACCATTCACGCCTTTTTGATTTAATCTAAGTTATACACTGACACTAGATGATGTTTCAAAGAAAATAATATGTACTTATGTCCAATTGAATAATGATGAAATTGAATATTAATTAAAAAGTATGTAATACAAACAAAAATATCAAAGTTTCATAATGAATATATTTATCTAAACAACTTTTACTTGAATTTATTGAGTACCTAATTAAAATTTGTTGCTTTCAGAGGTTACGTAATGAGAACAATTGTGTACTACTCTGTTCTCCTCTTGACAACGAGATTGATAAGGCAGTAAAAGTTGTGCAACATAATACAAAGCAGTGCATGCACAGCCACAACATCAAAATGTGACCCATCAACAAGAACAACATTATGTCAACAAAATAACTCAAGTATTCATATACTAAAGCACCATAGAAGTAAATAGGTCCAGTTTGGTAAAACTGAAAGGTTATATCTTCACTGATTAAACCTGCTGGCCACCATGGCTGGTAAATTTCAGAACAGCTTACGCAAGAATATGCAAGTTATTCATTTTAAAGCCGTATACAAATATATTAAATGTGATTGCTATGTTGTCAGCCTGTGCTCTTCCTAATTTACAAGACCCTTCTTATTAAATAAATAATAAAAAGAATTTTTTTTTCTTTACTTTATACATAACTAACATCTAAAGATGACATAATAAATTTTTGTAGGACTACATTAGTCATTATTTATTTATTTATTTATTTATTCTTTATGTACACAATGTTCGTACAAAGGCGGACTTAATGCCTGTGGCATTTTCTTCCAGTCAACCTTAGGGTGGTGCAGAAAAGGGTGATGCGGTAGATGTACCGAGAAATGGAACAGCTTATTAAGAATATTATATACTATAGCATAAAATTCTACTACACAAATAAAATAATTAAAATAAACTAATATATATTATCTAAAATGCCTACGACCAACGAGGTAATTGCAATCTTTTGATTGCCAATGTCTAAAGAAAAAATCAATTCTGTTGTGCAAAATGCCTTCGCAATTTATGTTTGAAGCTAAGCTTGCTTGGGGCGTTACTTACCTCTAGAGGGAGGGCGTTCCATAAAAGAATAGATTGGACAAAAAAGGATGAGTGAACAATATCAGAGCGATGAGGAGGAACTATGAGAATACCATTGAAGGCAGAACGAAGGGTTTTGTTATGAGAGGTACATAAGTTCTGAAAATGTGTCTTGAGGTAGGAGGGTGTGTTAGGGTTATGAAGTAAGGAGTATAAAGTCATTAAGGCTCTCATCTGCCTACGCTGCCGAATAGGTAACCATTTTAAGCGCATTCGGAATGCCGAAACATGATCATATTTTCTTAAATTAAAGACGAATCGAATGCAGTTATTTAGAATTCGGTCAAGTTTGTTGAGTAGATCGGCATTCAGGTCGAAATAGCACACATCACCATAGTCTATTATAGGAAAAATTAAAGACTGTACAAGCATTTTTTTGATGTCAATAGGCAGAAAGTTTTTCAGTCGGTAGAGAGATCTCAGAGTTCCAGTAACCCTCTGACAAACGTTAGTTACCTGAGGTTGCCAGTTGAGCGTTGAATCTATATGCAACCCCAAATCCTTGACACTGTTGCTCAAAGGGATAACTTCACCATCAAAAATTACGGGATGAAGGTTCAGATGCTCCAGTCTAGATATGAACCTGGAACTGCCCACCATTATCGCCTGGCATTTATTTGGGTTAACGCGGACTCCAAATTGCTCGGACCAATCCTTAATACTTTTGAGATCTTGATTGATTATAGCAATGGCATCATTATGTTCTTCACAAAAAAAAATGTTCTATGTTTATTTGACAATAATGACTTGTAAAGGTTTAAGTTGAATCAAAATATTTTAATTTGAAATACATGTGTTTTATTTTTCCGTTACACCTTAAAAGATTTATAATATTTTATAGGTTTGTTGCTCATATTTATCATTGTTACTCAAATATATATGTTCCAAAAGTACAAATAGGTTGAATAGAGTTAGATCATATATTGCCTTATTAAGGTCGCAGGTAATAAAAGTCAAAATAATAGTAAAGTGATTTATTATGAAAAATGTAGTATAGTTTCCAAAATGGCGCTATTTGATCAATAAGTTTTTTGACATACAGATTGTTAGAACAAATACCTATTATAGCTAATATTGTCACCTTTTGACTGTTTTCAAAATTACATACTGCTAGCAATACAAAAGTATATAAGTTTTGCTTTAGCACAAAACATCTGCATCTATACTTGAGTTAAGCATACTGTTCACAGTTTTCCGTCTTTGATAATTAACATTTTCTTCAGTAAAAGAGCATGACAATTTTGTATTAATCTAATTTTATGGATACCGTTTGTTGAATAGACTATTACAGGGTATTAATAGGAAATGAGGTCACATTTTGCAAATTTCAACCCAAATCTTCATCTTTCAACTTTTATCCACATTTCATTATACTCGTAGGTGTCTGCAAGATTTCCCACCAAAAATCTTCCCAACAAAAGAACCATCATGTGTTATGCACTGGCTGACTTTATAGCACATGGAAGCTGTTATTGTTTATAACGAAGCTCGAACTAAAGAGCACTTCTGTATTGATGATTTGTGGTTTAGTTTTCTATGCACTTTATTATTTCTTCATTGAAGAGGTCTTTTATTTTTTAAGAAATATGTCACAATCTATGTCTGTGAATGTATATATATTTTTCCTCCCAGTAATTTTCTTCATGCTTGACAAATGAACAACTGCCAATCTTTCTCTTTTTATGTTCATTTACAAATTCTTGCAGTACTACACTGGTATTTGACACATGATCCTGATGTTTTCTTTTCAACATTTCTCTTGAAGTAAATACTTTTAGTGTTTATTTGACTTTTGAGAGATAGAATTCTATCCAATAGCATTCAACTGCTGTACAAAATAGCTCCTCACTGTGATGGTGCAACCACACCAAAAATGCATGTTTGCAACTCTCTTCTGCCGCGTGACAATCTTGACAAGTACACTTGTAACCTGTTCTTCATAAGAACAGTATTGAAACTGTACTTATATTGTTTAGAGCGATACACAAAGAATTTCTTGACCATCAATCTGTCGATTTTCGGAAGATTTGTACTACTATCTGCTCTCACAAATCCAACATCAATGGTTGATTTTGCTATTAATACAAATAATTTACGATATTTACACATATAATAACGGAGATTTGGACGATTTTTTGCCAGTTTTAGGAAAGAATAGTGCAAATCGACGAGTTGTTGAATCAAATTTGACATTTATTTGTTTACTATATGAGTGACGTCACGGCCCTGACCACAGGATATCAAAGCGTTTACGGCGTCAGATAAAAAAAGATTATTTATAGCATTTTCAAATTAAAATTTCATATCATTCATTGTTATTTATTAAAATCGGTATATTGTGGAACCTTATGCCAAATACTGTTAGAAATAAACAATATTTTAATAAATTTTGATATGAGTCAACTACCCTATTATATTGTGGCACCTACTCCAATGTGTAAAACGAAATTTGCTCATCGGTTCTTTTATTTTTTGGGCCTTCCCTTTATAATAAAAAATTCACAAAGAGATGCACATTCTTCCGCTAACTCGTTTTAGATATAAAACCATAGTTATGTCTTATTTACAAGGATTGAGCTATGATGCCACGGAGGATATTTTACATTCACCACAATAATGTATATACGCATCAACACCTTGGCATTCTCACACCTACGCTTCTTAACACTGATGCACACACACACACAACCACACCCACACACACACCCACACACATACACACTAACACACACACACACATACACACTTATGTAATTTCACAATTCAGCTATCATGCATTATTCTGAATTTCTAAATTTTTGTTGTTTTAATTTACAATGTGGGCGCGACATCGTGAGAGGAGAGTACCTACTGGTGCACTGAAATACAGGGTTCAGTTTAGTTCAAGCACCAGTTTCTCACAATGTTATATTATGCACATTCTGTCTTTAAGTAGGTACTACTGCATAGTTATTAAGATTGTGGAGAAAAATAACAAAATTATTATTATGACTAAATAATTCTTTCAGGTTCTTCGTGTGTTAAAATTAATTATGTTTAATAATGAGTTTATTATATAAAGTTGCTTGAAATATAGTTGTAGATTATTTCAGGTTACGATGAAAAGTGATTATTTCCGCATACAGCGTAAGTCGGCGGGTTCACACTTTAAGCAAGTATACTAGTTAAAAGTTTGAACACGCCGTCCTATTTCTCAAAACATTCCTCTAGCTACCATCACATGAACGATTTATGAAAATAACATTTTTTTCGTGTCTTAACTCATTTCCCAATATAACTGACGGGAACTGAGCTATCAATCTGTGGACGCAGTGCGGGTTGGGTTGAGTTTTATGAGCAGTTTTTGCGTTGTCATATGCTTTTTGTACCTACCTCTTTTCGTACGAATCTTATTCTAATAGGATACGATATCTATATATGGAGCAAGTTTTTTGTTTCATCTTCATTAATTTAACGTAATATCGCGCTTATTCATCCTTTTTGACTTCCGCAGGAAGAACAGGAGCGATGTATTCACCGCGCGGATAGAATTTTGGTTTAACAAATTTAACTTCCGTACATATTTTTAACATTAATAAAAGCCATTTCTTTTGAAGAAATAACTTCATTGACATAAATGCATTGAAATTTAAGGTATATTTCACACATCATCATCATCATAACAGCTCATATACGTCCCCACCGAGGGGCCTTTTTTTAAGGCGGAGGAATCTCTTTGCGATTCAACAAGGGGCTGGAAACTGACAAGGCTGCCCCAAGGATATGCCCACCAAGCAACTTCTACCTCCGTAGGGGCACAATCAGGATCGACGTTAGCCATTCCCCGAGTACGCCCCCCCTAGAGAATAGGCCCGACGGTGAGCCAGCGCAGCTGAGCCAAGCGCCAGGTCTTACCTCTACGGAGTAGTCAGCAAGTGTCCCGCCGAGAGGCCTACGCTAAGTTCGGGTGTTAAGGCCTTAGTCAACCACGCGGGCCCAGTCGACTTTACATACACCTTTGAATTTCTTCACAGATGTATGCAGGTTGCCTCACGATGTTTTCCTTCACCTTAAGAGCGTCAGATAAATGTACATATTAAATTCGTAAAACGAAAAACACATTCGTACATGGCGGTCTCGAACCCCGGAGCTCCCGATTGGAAGGCTAGTGCCGAGTCCACAGCGCCACCGACGCACGACGCTCTATTTTTCACTACTTATTTATTAAATCAATTTTGAACAATCTAAGATCACATCACAATTATTATTCGTACTTACTTTAAAAATACATTTGCTAAATCGTTTCTACTAACCTACAACGTTGGATTGTCTGCAAACATTATTACTAAATGCGAGCGAGAAAAGTTACCTACGATTTTCGTGTTCAAATTCGCTGCAGTCAAATTTTTATTCCGGAGTTGGAAATCGCTTTAAGCAGATTCCATTTTACGCTTCAATCGTTCACGTTTTTCAAAATAAAAGTATTTTTATATCATTGTGTGGGTACACGTAAATGGATTGAATAGAGAGCACCTATACGGCACAAATTGTATACCTATCTACGTTTTGTTTACGTGCAGTGAATAAAGCTCGATAAAATTTGTCGCATTGAATTTCCTTTTGGCGCTCACTAATTTGACGATGAATTTAACCTTTAAGTATGGACGTGTAGCCTCACAGGCTCCGGGTGAATGTTAGTTTCTAAGTTTTGTGTACTTCCCCCCGCTCCCCACACTTGAGTAGCTCAGAAGCTTCAGTTTTAGTATCAAAACGACCAGCGAAGGAGGAAATTACGTCATTCAATGAAAAATACGTGAGTAATACTTATCTAAAAATCTTTTGGAGCCTGTCAGGCTTCACGTCCATAGTTGTGTTATAAAAATATTTGTAAGCAACTTTGTTCTTTTTTTAGATTTTATTGTAAACTTTGACATATTTATGTTGGAATAGTAAAAAAATAAAAGGGAGTATGGCAATTATTTATTTTTTATAATTTCTAGTTGATTTTACGGCTGAAAACGTAGTTGCACTTAAAATTACCCAAAATGTGCCATTATATTTTAATTTTGAATGTTTCTAGAATTATTATAAAAAAGCGGCTTATATGTTCACGTATTTTTACTATAACTAAACCATATTTTAAGTTAAATATAGTATTCAAGCTATTTAAAATAATTTTGTTAAAAAAGCACTAGTTAATATACAAGATCAGGTTGTCAAGATCATGTATCAAGAAACAGAATGGGACGACATGCATGCAATAATTTGTAATGATAAAGTCGGTATCAATTAGAAGGTCGTTTTTTGGGCAAAAACCTATAATATATCGGTCTAATTGCCATTTGGATCTGGCTCGTCGATGCAAAAACGGATCATTTAATCGAAAGTGCCGGCCGAGGCGTTGCGGCCTCTTGGTTGATATATGTATGTGTAGGGTTTGCTCCAGACCAGAAATGGTGTCTAAAATCAATTATGTGGTAAATTACATACGACTATACGACCTATTTATTACATACTTTGTGAAATCTATGTATAGTTATATTAAACTTATGTGTTTAATGCATGACCACGATCGACTGGACCACGGTAATTTATACTGTTACCGTGACTGGACTTATGACCATTGATCGTTATCGGTTGGTCCCTACTGCTATAGAACAATACTAATCATACTAATCTGTGCACATTTCCCCATTCTGTACCTCGATCGGGAACTTACATACGTTTTCATGCAGCGGGCTCTCGGTTATATGTCTGAATGAACGTGGAATATGTTTGAGCGTTTTAAAATCTTATTACAATAATGATAGAGTCTAATATTTAGATAGTCCTTGGTGCTGTTATGAATACGAATATTTTTGAGGATGTACTTTGTTGTGTCATTAATGCGATGGTTTTTGATAAAACTCGATACTTATAATATATAATTGAAGATCTGGATTATCAAAGCACATTATCGATCCCGAAAATCCCATGGGATCACGCATGGTAGTACTGCAATTTTCGCGGCAAATGTAATCTCTCGCAGGTAGTATATAACATATTATTATTCACTTGCATTCACCACAGTAAACGAGCGAGCGCGGATAATAGACTTTAGATTGAATCTCTACATCGTTTAAAACAAAGTTGCTTTCCGCCGTTTAGCGTCTGTCCCTCACGGATTTTTTCACCATCAGATAATTTATTCCGGATGGCTTATGTGCAGGTTACTTTAAAGCAGGAGCCAAATTATAGAGAATTACAAACCTTTATATTTTGATCACTATAACATGGCAGAACTATCACATGTCGTTAATTGCATTCGCGTAATCATACTCGTATATTACCGGGTAGATCAAACTTCTATTGAACTTCTGGCATTGTCCTTCACGTAATCCAAGGGAAAAATTGTTCTCCAAACCTATCTCACAGTCTCTTAATCAGACAGAAACTAATTTCTTCATCCCTATAGCGTATTATTACACAATCATACTCATATTCGTATGCGATCTTACTATACAAAACGTTAAACATTTATTTAAAGTAAGTCAGAGTTTAAACATGTTTTAAACTGGCTCTCTCTAAGTTATTAACAAAAATATAACATTATTATAAAGCCATGACTCACTTAAGACAATATTTTCCAGTATAGCTTACACCGTCTTGACCTGACCTAAGCTTGATATTGAATTAAACCTGACGCTGTCTCTATTTACTCTTATTGAAAGAAGTGAAAGAGCATGAGCTTTTAACGATGATTAAGTTAAGACCACGTTTAGTTATAAGACTGTCTAAATTACTTATTCACTTCACGCGCATAAACATCCAATTTTCGGTATCCAAATGATATGCAGAAAGCGAAGTGGCGACTTCGATGGTCAAACGTAACATATAGGCTATGTACGGTTTAACCAAGTATGACACTTTCAATGGTTAACCAGTACAGCGAGCCCGGAGCTCATTAAGCTTTAAAACTTAGATTAATTTAGGTACACGGACCGGTTTGGAAGAAACAAAATTATAGGGAACGCTGACGAAGTTGCCGTGAACTTTGTAATTCAATTTCGGCTCGATTCCCCGTAGACGTACGAGCGTGTAGTACCTACTGTGTAGGTGTTCAATTTGCCTCGTGGCATTGTTTCGAGTAATTCAAAAGAGACGTGTATGTCTGCAGACGCTCTGTTCGGTTTTTGTGTCGAGTTTCGCAGGTGTGGTTCTAATTTTTCTTTAACGTAGATATTGCTACAAACTTTATATTGTAATACATTTTTATATAATCTGTATTATAACATGGAAGTAATGAAACTGATATAATTATAGATATAGAGTATATAATCTAACATACAATATTTTGTTTTAAGCTATATGGGCAGGCTTTTGCAAATCCCATGTTAACTCGAGCCACAACATGTTTTTCTTGATTCATCAATATACTTTTTACGCTTTTCTTCATGTAGGTAAAGTAGTATTATGTCGTTTAACAGAATTTTGTTATTATTATTGGAAATAAAATAGTCTAATGCCCATTTCTCATTAAATGTGTGATTTTCATCACTTACTTTTTGTTTCATTTCATTTCAAATAAAAAACATTATGTCTGAGAACATAATGTTTGCTCTTTTGGTAAAAAAATATGAGTGCAACAGAAAACAGCAATACGTAATTCGACTACTCAAACATCCAGACGATAGCTCTTACATAGAATGCCAGATGAAAGAGGACGACAATCGACAACCGAACAAACACAATTCTAGAATTTCTCGGGTAATAGTGAGTGACAAAAAACTTTTATAACGCAATGACTAACGGCTTTTATACGGGTTTATTTGAGATACTTACCATAGAAATAAAAAAAATGTAAGTTTACCAAAAAATACCAAAAGCAAAATTTGGATACTTGTGGTAGAATAGAATAAACATGCCGCGGGCCGTGGTTTGGACAGCTTTGATCTAGATTGATGAGTAGAGTGATGTGACGGACGACTGGTGTCTAGGGCCAATCTAATTATTTTTCAGCTTTTATTTCATTATCGACATCATCATTATTTTTCTCTTCAATTTAACCGTTTAATTTAAGAAAAACTTACTTTTTTTAAGGGTTATCAATAACTTTCACGTATTCAATTAAATATTCATTTGACGATTCTGAATGTATTCATCTAAAACACAATAGGATACTAGCTTATGATTATACTAGCTTTTGCCCGCGACTTCGTTCACGTGGAAATCCTTTTACAAATCCCCCCCCCCCTTGATTTCGGGGATAAAACTATTCTTTATCCTTTCCCACAACTCAAACTATGTCCATACCAAATTTCATCGAAATCGGTTCAGCGGTTATTGATTCTCCATACAAACTTCCACCCCCTTTTCTCCCCTTTAAGGGGTTATTTCTGCAATAAAATCGGTTCAGCGGTTATTGATTCCCCATACAAACTTCCACCCCATTTTATCCCCCTTAAGGGATGATTTCTGCGATAAAATCTATCCTATGTCCTTTCCTGGAACTCAAACTGTGTCTATACCAAATTTCATCTAAATCGGTTCAGTAGTTTTGGCGTGAAAGCGTGACAGACAGACAGACAGAGTTACTTTCGCGTTTATAATATTAGTATGGATTGTATGCCTTAATGACTCAAGGCATACTTCGCAAAACTACAGAAACTGCAGTAAAACTTTAACAATACACAAACATGGCCATATAAAGGTATCGGGACAAATTTATCACGCTTATCAAAAGCCGTGCCTCCCCCACGCCCTATTGTTTATAAATGTTGAGAATTGTTTATTCATCGAGTTTTATGGCGACCCATCGCCAGCTAACATTATGAGGGCTATTTTAATTTCGGCGCCGCCGTTTGGTTTTCACGCAACTTGTAAGCCATAAATCATTGCCCGAAGCAGTTTAATGATGCGATTGGGAAGAGTTGAGGAAAATAATTTTCAGTAAATTAACCAGACTGTACGGAGTCCTTGGTGGTGTTTTTGTTGCAAGTCGAACGAGACACAATCCTAAGCTTACGGTAATAGAAAAAATACAATTGAAGCTTAGAATAAGGGCTATTTTAATTTCGGCGCCGCGCCGTTTGGTTTTCACGCAACATCATTCATTGCCCGAAGCAGTTCAATGATGCGATTGCGAAGAGCTGATGAAAATAATTTTAAATAAATTCACAATCTCGTAGTGAGTTTTTGGTGGTGATTTTGTTACAAGCCGAATGAGTGACAATAGTAATTTTAGAGTTAAAGTAATAGCCGAGTGGTCAAGGCGTCAACATTGTATGATGAAGTCGTGGGTTCAAGTCCCGCCTGAATCGAATTCGACGGATTTGCAAAGAGAAATGGAATCAAGTCGATTCATTCGACAAATACGCCTGCTAGACTGCTAAGACAACGACGTTTCAAAGTGGTATACGTATTAAAAAAATCGGTTATCAACGTATCAAATGATAGGTTTCAATCTAACAGAATTTTCAAATCTATTCTATGGCCGATTATTGACTAGTTCTAAGGCCTCGGTCTCCTATTAAATGCAGCGTCTGACTTCAGCGTAAACGTTTCGATCGACGTCTGAACGCCAGGCACAGCGTCAGCGGTCAATACATCTCATACACGAACGACGACAAACAGCGCTCGCGCGTAGTAGTCGTGTTATAAAAAATGGATATAAATTCGACACTTTTTTACTTGAAGAGGAGGTATAAAACAACCGCATACGAAGAAAACTTAGGGCAACAAGGCACCGATTATTTATAAAGAGAAAGAAAGAAGGATGTGTCCAGATTATAATAATTAAACAACTCAAAGACAACAATACTAAATTTATGGAATATTTTCGTATCAATTAAGAACAATTCAAACATATATTAGAACTTTTGCAATAAAACTGCCATCAAAAATGCATCCCATCCCATATCACCTGACGAAAAAGTTGTTGTAAACATTTGTTTATAAATATTATTTTCATGTTCCTGATCACTTTTATTGTATAATGCACTATAACATTGGACTGATTCAATCAATAATTTGTCTTTTTCTTTATCAAATTTCGACATTTTGTACTGACGCCAAATAAGACGTTTACGCTGCAATGATGGTTCGAAATAACTAGAGACGCGGCGTAAAGCGTTCCAATGGCGCCTACGGCGTCCACACGCCCACGTCAGCGTACGAAAGAGACCACAACAGTACATTTCTATAGTAAGCATCGTAACGCAGCGTACGGCGTGACGCTGTACGCGGCTGATGGCGTTTATAGGAGACCATAGCCTAAGTATGTAAGTTCCTAAGTACATATTTACGGTTTTTATTAACGAGTTTTGTTTTTTCTTTAACAGACAGTGCTATTATACATTCATCATCACAGTTCAAATACGTCCCTACCGAGCCTTTTTTTTATTGCAATCAGTTGGCAAACAAGCAAACTGCCTACCTGATGGTAAGTGGTAACAGTCACCTATAATACATGTGGTTCCTGTGAGATTCGCAGCTAACTGCAACCCCCACAAGAACCACAGTGTATGCTGCCAACTTGTGACTTAAGATGTAACACAGCAATGCAAGCACTGCTGCTTTGCGGCAGAAATAGGTAAGACGGAGGTACCCATACACACGACCCTGGTACAGAGTCTCCCTCCGGTCTATCCTATGTTAGGGTGTTTGGGCCTTAGTCAACCACGCTGGCCCAGTTCGGATTGGTCGACTTTACATTCACCTCTGAACTTTCTTTACAGATTTGTGCAGGTTGCCCCACAATGTTTTCATTAACGGCATGAGACATTGCTTCTTTCCAAATTTTGCGATTTAAGGTGAACGGGAGGATTTTTTGAAAATATGTAAAATATGTAAACATAAAAGGGTTATGTTTTAATCGCGTCGACTTACAAGTTTGATTTTTCTCGCAGCTGAAAGAGACCATTTACCCGAGTATTTGATACAAATTTCAGTTCGATGCCTTTTCGCGTTCTTGAGAAAAGGGTCTTGACGACAGACAGACAGATGGACTACGAAGTGATCTTAAAAGGGTTCCGTTTTTTTTGAGGTACGAAACCCTTTAAAATAGCCCTTCTGAATATTCAGTAAGCCCTATGATCAGTGGCGTAACTATACCATCGAGGCCCGTGGCAAATTCTTTGGAATGGGCCCTCCCAGTAAAATTGATCGACGTCTTTTTGTTTTGAATGTGTTGAAATCTTTATGATTAGTTTGAATTTGTATATGGTCTTTAGTTGTGCCTCAATTTATTTGATTTAAAGTACATAAAAATATAATTAAATAATATAACAAATATAATACAATATTACAAAATATAATATAACGCCACTGCCTATGATTCCAAACATTTACCGCGAGGTATTCCGAGGTACCGAAGCCAACTTCTTTTAGTCGTACAGGGGTCAATTGAAAAAGAAACAGTGACATCGTTATTGTAGTATTTGGTTGGAGGAAAAAGAAATATATAATTTTTTATATAAATGGCGTAGTGATCGATATCTCGTAAAGTATCGATCAAACATTTTCAGATTTAAGCTCGTTGCCAAGGTTACATTTCACAAAATATTTTTTTTTGCTGTTTTGTTTTTGGTTTATTTAGTTGTGAGCTACAGAGTGTTGAAAAAGGAAGTCAACAAAGAGAAAATTCGGTAAGTTTACAGTTTTTCTTTAATAAAAGCGAAAATGCAAGCCAGGTGGCAGAAATTGTAAATGGTGTTTATGGTTCTGATACTGTTACAGATAATTACGTGCAATTTTGATTACGTCGATTTTGTTCAGATATTTTTGATGTTAAAGACGCACCTAGCACAGGCAGGCCCGTTGTCGAAAATGTAGATAAAATCACAGAAATAATCGAAGTTGACCGGTATATTAGTAGTCGTAGCATCGCTCAGGAGGTAAAGATCGATCATAAAATAGTTTTAAACCATTTGCACAAACCTGGATTCAAAAATAAGATCGATGTTTGGGTGCCACACCAACTAACACCAAAAACCCTGATGGATCGAATTTCCATCTGCGAAGTCTTGGTCAAACGGAATTAAATTGACCCATCTCTTAAGCAGGTGGTGACTTAGGAAGAGAAATGGGTCACATATTGCGTGAAAACGACCGTGGTCAAAGCGCGTGGAAGCAGCTCAAACGGTAGCCAAACCAGGAATTATGGTCAGGATGGTTCGGATGTGCATTTGGTGGGTCTGGGAAGGGATAATTTATTATGAGTTGTTTCCATATGGCCAAACACTACTGTCAACTACTGTCAACAACTAGACCGTTTGAACCTTGTGATTGACCAGAAACGGCCAGAATTGGCCAACAGAAGAGGTGTCGTGTTCCATCAGGACAACGCTAGGCCACTCACGTCTGTAGAGAGAGACTCGCCAGAAATTTCGGGAGCTTGCTTAGAAAGTATTAATGCATCCACCATATTATATTTCGGCCTGGCACCAAACGATTACTATTTTTTCCTCACATAGTTCCTCACACTCAGTGATAAGATATTGGCATCAAGAGAAGATTGTGAAAATGGATTACTAGAGATTTTCGTCAATTAAAACCAAGACTTCTAGGAGAGAGGCATTATAAAACTACCTTTAAAATGGCGAGAAATTATAGAGCAAAACAGTGCATATTTGACCCAAATCGGACAATCCAAAAAACACGTCAAATAAAAACTGGAAGTTCACGCAAAAATAATGGATTTCTTTTTCGCCAACCTTATATATAGTGCTATCTCGATTTCACTGCTATTTTAATATTGTTTTAAGCGACATGGAAGGGGCAAATGCCGCACCTTTGGCGGTATCGCTATCGAAGAAGTTTGACCACGTGGAAAAAATATTTACAAATTAGTTTCACTACTCAGTTTGACCACGTGGAAGAACCGGAAAAATTTATAAACCTACAACCCCCATAAGGACGTCAATGTACGTCGCCAACTTGTGAAATAAGATGTCAAGTCACATTACCCAGCTCAGAACAATAACTAAAGCACAGAACAATAACTAAGTACGCAGTAAATTCACAGCCTGTCCTTACGTCAAGGAAAGCGCAAATCATATAACCATTAATAAAAAATGTGTCCTGTATATCACCACAAAAATTGTCTGAGAGCTATCGGTGGTACTACAACCTTTCCTAATCCTTCGAACTCATACAGAGCAATGCAAGCACCGCTTGACGGCAAAAATGGTGATATAAAAGTACCTGTACCTGTGACTCTTGTATTGAGTCTTCCTCTGGCATTCGGTTCCCTCTGGTCTGGTAGTTATCAGATGTTATGCAAACATAAGAGAATTCAGTCAAGTGCCTTACTTTTTTGGATAAAAACTACTTGAAATAACTACATAACTATATTTGGATATGTTTCATGTATTTTCTTACGCTATTGTATATAACATTGGAACCACGCAGTTTACAGTTTTGTGTGCGCGCAATATCTTTTCTCATGCATAACAATTGATTCATTTGTCAATCTACACAGAGAAACGAAAACCTCCTCTGTTCGCTGCGACACGCGTGTATGAGATTTTGATAATTACAAAGTTTTACTGTATAAACAGTCTCTTGTTAAGTAAACGAATTGTTGTAAGAGCTGAGCCCTTAAGAATATTCATGGAAAGACTGTTTGTTTTGTATCTGTGTTGTTCATGTGCGAACGTGACAATCAAACTTTCCATTATTCATATTTCGTGAATAATGAGAAACAATTAAATCCCAACTAATAACAATAAATGACATTGAAATGCAATAGTACTGCTTCTGCATGTCTGTTATGTTTTCACTCCATTTTTGATGAATTTCAGTAGTAGGCTTAGATGGGATCTTGATTGGGCATATAAGTAGTGTATTATTGTTCCTTCTATATCTCGTTCAATCGCAGACACGATTTCACTCCATCTAGAAGGAACAATAAAACACGTGGTAGCAGCGTCTAGTAAGTAAATTATCAGATAAGATTCAATTCAGGTCTGTAATTGGTTGTAAAATATTCCGCTATTTATAACGTTTTAACGCGACAATGCAGTCATCATTTTGTTGAAGTACACGCATCACATCGGTCACATTTAAGTGCAGATATGAAATTTATCAAACAAAAACAATCACTAAAATTAGAATGTATTTGTCCTACGTCAATGAATGAACCAAAGCGTCATGGCAACTTACTACCAAATACCATTCGCTGTGTTGTTTGTGGCCCATCGAATTGTGGAAAGACCAACTTAGTAATAAGTTTATTATTACATGAAGATGGTCCACGATTTCAAAATCTGTATGTTTATTCAAAGTCTTTGTATCAGCCTAAATATACATTCTTAGAAAAAGTTATGAGTATGGTTACGAACACGACTTATAATAAATATAATCATAATAGTGAAATTTTAAGCCCTCACGAAGCTTTGCCGAACTCGATCATTATATTTGACGATGTTGCTTGTGAGAATCAAAATAGCATCCGAGACTATTTTGCTATGGGACGTCATAAAAACATTGATTGTTTTTATATTAATCAAACTTATACTAAAATACCGAAACAATTAGTACGAGATAATTCTAACTTGATTATTTTATTTAAACTAGACGACATTAACTTAAGACATGTCTATGAGGAACATGTAGGGTCTGACATGTCTTGGGCTCAATTTCGAGAAATGTGCTCAACTGTTTGGAATCAACCATTCAGCTACATTGTTATCAATAAAGACTGCGAACGGAATAAGGGATGCTATAGAAAGGCATTTGACACATTTATTATGGTGGACTAGCATTCATAAAAAGGTGTTACATAAATATGGAATCAGTTTCATTTGTGATTTCATACCGAGAGGAAATATAAACAAAATGGAACAAAATTTGAAAGAACAAATTATAAAATCTGCCGCAGCTGTGAAAAGGAAGGTTAATATGATAAAAGATGCAAAAGACGCTAGCAATATGGCATTAGAAACAATATTTAAGCCTATTGTAGAACCACTTAATGTGTTAACAAGCAAAAATAACGAAAGTCTTCATAAAAATTTGGATATTGACCAAAACCACCCAGTAAAAAAAAATAAGTACAGCGAAAGTGAGTCATCAAATTCTGTAAGTGAAGATTTCGAGGAAGCTATGAACGAAGAAGATGAAAACTCTTATGGTGATGAGGCTTATAAATTATCTAACAAAACTCTTACGATATTACCCTCTGAAGATCACGATGAGCATGAAAACTCGTTTAAATCCATTCAATCATCTCCGAGTATTGCAAAAGAATCTTTCTCATGGCCTACGTCGTGTGATCTAATAAAAGATATACCTTATGGAGTCAGAAACGAGCGAGGTAAACTTTTGCTTGGCAAAACTCGCGTTTACGATGAAGGTTGTAGACTGAGGATTGGAAATCATGATCTGGAAAAAACGCCCGGTTTAAAGGAATTATTGTTTAAAAAGATACCAAATTTAGACCTTGTCACTGACGACGACTTACAAAATTATAAACAGATACTAATAGATACTAATGCTCATAAACGTAATTACGATCCTTTAAAACCAGTGAACAGTAATAAAGGATTTAAATATATACGTATTATTAAACCACTGTTTAAATACACAAGAAATATTACAAGTAGTGTGGAAAGTATTCCTCGAGGAGAAGGTATAAACCTTTTAAAAAGGGTTAAAACAGATACTGATTTGGTTTACTGGGACGATCCAAATGAGTTAGTGGAACGATTAAAATTACTACTAGCATCAAAAGAAGCTGGTAATACCGGAGTGATAAATGAAATATATGCAATAATTGAAGAACTATATGAAGCTGGCATCATAAATGTAGAATATAAAAAGCATCCATCAGGAAAATTATTCAGTCTCGTTTCAATGAAGACTGCATCAAGACGACAATGAATGTAGACAAATTTGGACATCATGTACACAAGCGTTTAAGATTATCAGAATTCATTAACACTCTCAATGATACTTTAGTAAAATCTGAAACAGGTGACTTTGATTTAAAATCAACAAAGTTGAAGGGTTTGCAATTTCCTGAAAATAACGACGAAGCAGTAAATAAAGAATACGTGGATAAATGTATTGAAGAACTAAGACAAGAAATAAAAAATAATAATAGTGATGTTAAAAGATATTTAAGTAGTTTAGAAAAGGCGACAATTGTTAGTTTGAGTGCCTTATTTTACACAAAAAAAGAAATAGATTTTATGATTCAAGCAAATTCAACTAAGGATGAGTAAGCGAGACGTAGTTAACGAACTTCACAAAGCAGCACGAAGAAATTTTTCTCGTCGATGTACATTCATAAAAGGAATTGATGATCTATGGCAAGCAGACCTTATGGATTTACAAAAATATTCACAATTCAATAAAGGCCATAAATACGTTCTAGTAGTGATTGATGGCTTATCAAAATACGTTTGGGCTAAACCTTTAAAATCAAAAACAGCAAACTGTGTTATGAATGCTATGCAAAGTATATTAACCACTTCTTCGCGTAATCCTAAAAATTTACAAACCGATTTAGGAACTGAGTTTTATAATACGAGTTTTAAAAAATTGATGGAAACGTATAAAATAAATCATTATTCTACATATTCTGCAAAAAAAGCATCCATTGTCGAACGTGTCATTAGAACAATCAAGTCTCATCTTTACAAATTATTTAGTCTTCATGGACGATATCAATGGCTTGAACATAATTTGGATGACGTGATACAAAACTATAACAACACTAAACATCGAATTACTAAATTTAAGCCTGTTGATGTTACTAAGTCAAACGAAATTTTTGTTAAGTCAAACATTGTTAAAACGCAACAACCTAAAACAAAAAAGAGATTTGCGTTTCGAATAGGTGATTATGTTCGTATAAGTAAATACAAAGGAGATTTTCGTAAGGGTTATACTCCAAATTGGTCTACAGAAATTTTCCGCATAGTAAAAGTTAATGAAACCAATCCTCAAACATATCAAATAGAAGATAAACACAAACAGATTATTTTGGGATCTTTTTACGGGTATGAATTACAAAAAACTAAAGTTCCTGATCTTTACCTTATTGAGAAAGTTTTAAAAAGAAAAGGAAAAACACTATATGTAAAATGGTTAGGTCTAAATAATAAAGAGAACAGTTGGATTGACAAGAGTGAATTGGTTCAATAGTATAAATATTGCTACGCAATTCTGTATCTTCTATTCACTTTAGAATTATCAATGAAGGAAGGTGGTGGTATACTTAACACAATAATAGACAATTTACCGATTGAGTTACATTTACCTGGATATCAATTTTGTGGCCCTGGAACAAAACTTCATAAACGGTTGCTTAAAGGTGAACGAGGCATAAACAAATTAGATAATGCTTGTATGTACCACGATATAGCTTATACAAATAGAAATTTAGACGTTCGACATAAAGCTGATTTAGGACTTTTAAATATGGCGAAAAGAAGGTTAAAATCCAAGGATGCTGGAAGAGGAGAAAAGTTTGCCTCTTGGATAGTTAAAAATGCAATGAAAGCTAAACTCAAAGCAGGGAGTGGGCTCAAATCATTTATGACCGGTGTAAAAAAAATACGCTTACAATTAAAAAAACTTAAATCTAAAGACAGTCACTCTGCAATTAAATATGCCCACGCTGCTGCAAAAAAGATATTTACAAATAAAAAGGGAATACGTTTGCCGCGTCGCATTCCTATTTCAAAATGTGGAGGACTTTTACCACTTATTCCGATTTTTGCGGGATTGTCGGCTTTAGGTTCATTAGCCGGAGGAGCAGCAGGTATAGCAAAGGCTGTTAATGATTCTAAAGCTGCACAAAAAAGTCTTCAGGAATCTGAACGACACAACAGGATGATGGAAGCTGTGGCTCTTGGAAAAGGGCTGTATATAAAACCTCACAAAAAAGGAGCTGGACTGTATTTTAATCCATCAAAAAACTAAATAAGGGGCTACCCAGACGTGCACTTACCAATATTGATATATTAGAACACGCAAGTGACATTCCATTTTTTCGCGGTGTTTTCATGAGAGATACGTTACCTACGAAACCTAAAAAGATAGAATGTGCGATATTGAATTTGGATAGCTCCAAAAATCCTGGAACACATTGGGTAGCCTTCGTCAAGCAAAACAATTACGCTGAATATTTTGATAGTTTTGGTAATTTGAAACCTCCATTAGAATTAATTCAATATTTACACAACTTACCAATAAACTATAATTACGTACAACACCAAAAATTTGGTACTACTAACTGTGGTCATCTATGTTTAAAATTTTTAAGATGTTATTGGAAAAATCATTTATATAACGTGTAAAATAAATAAAATTGTCAGTATAAAAATGTCTTTCACTGTGTCTATAACTGGGAGAGGAGCCTCCTTGACAACGAACTATTCGCCAACATTGGAGTTACATGGCGACTATGAATGTGGTCTTTTATATTTTTCTACTTTTAATTCTATTCCTAATATTGATAAACGAAACAATAAATTTTATTATGGCGAAAATGAAGTCATCGAAATTCCTGAAGGGTCTTATGAACTTCAAGATATTTGTGATTACATAAAAAGTAATATTAAAAACACCGTATTAAAATTGACTTGTAACAACAATACTCTAAAGACAAATATATTTTGTTCCAAAAATGTTCACTTTAACAAAAGTGATTCACTAGGTCAAATTTTAGGGTTTCGAACTGAAACAATACATGCAAATATAAGTACTGAATCTCAGAATCCGGTCAGCATTTTATCAACAACCATCGTGAGGATTGAATGCGACGTAGTCAGCGGTTCATTTGTGAACGGAAAAGCTAGTCATATAATTTATGAATTTGTGCCTAATGTACCACCAGGATATCGGATCATTGAAATACCTAAAAATTTAATATATTTTCCAGTAAACCAAAGTTCTATAAGTGCGATTAGCATACGGTTACTAGACGCTGAAAACAAACAGGTAAATTTACGAGGTGAAGAAGTACAACTATATTTGCATTTCCGAAAAAAAAATGATTGATTTCAATAAAAAGCAAGAGGCATCGTGTACTCGAGTCAGTTTGAAAAGATCACCTCAAAAAGACGCACCGCTTCGGCTTAGAAAGAAGTTGACTAAAAGCAATAAGGATTTTTTGAAGTTAGTGGGCTTGTTAAAATGAATATATTAAATATAACTCAACCGACGTCAATAGATAACAGCATTGAAAGTTTTGAATATCACTCGTACAAACCATATGTAACAAGTTTCAACAAGAATGATGAAATACGAATACCTATCAATCAGCAAGATTTGTATGTGCTGCCCTCACTCAGCACTTTGTATATTGAGGGCACAATTAATGTTTATAACAGCAAAAAAGAAAAGGTGTCAAGTGTGCATTTCGTAAATAATCCGGTGTTATTTCTATTTCAAGACATTCGATATGAACTAAACGGAGTGGAAATAGACAAAATAAAAAATGCAGGAATTAGCACAACTATAAAATCTTATTTATCATTAAATGAAAATGAATCCAAAAGCGCAAGAGCTTGGGGCTGGTCGACTACAGGTACAACTAGTGTTGGTGATGGCGGATTCTCTGCTTCTATACCAATGAACAAAATATTGGGTTTTGCAGAAGACTATGAAAAAGTTATAATAAACTGCAAACATGAGTTAGTATTGTTGAGAAGCAACACAAATCTGAATGCTTTGATATTAAATAAAGGTGAAATAGTGGATGATATAATAATTACTAAAATTGCTTGGCGAGTTCCGCACATTAAAGTATCAGACCGTGAAAGAATTAACTTACTAAAACATTTAGAGAGAGATCGAGCAATCACTTTAGCTTTTCGTAATTGGGACTTATATGAATATCCATTATTACCGAAAACTCGTAAACATACTTGGTCTATCAAAACATCTTCACAAATAGAGAAACCTCGATTTGTTATAATTGCCTTACAAACTAATCGGAAACATAACGCTGAATTATCAATGGCAGAGTTCGATCATTGTCATGTACGTGACATACGAGTCTTTTTAAATTCGTCATATTATCCCTATGAAGGACTGAATGTAAATTTTTCAGATGATAAATTTACTTTATTATACGAACAGTACATTAGATTTCAACAGTCTTATCACGGACGTCGACCAGAGCCGTTGATGAGTCTAAAAGAATTCAGAGACGTCGCTCCTTTATTCATCATTGATTGTTCACGTCAGCATGAAACGTTAAAAGGATCTATTGACGTTAGAGTTGAAATTGAAACAGATCAAGAAATACCTGACCAAACAGCTGCATATTGTTTGATTCTGAACGATTGCATATTTGAATATAAACCTTTAAGCAATATTGTAAGGAAAATATCATGAACAACGATACGATAATTGTAGATTTGCAAGGATTTAAAAATAATAAAAATGAGTTTTTAGTAAAAGAATTTGTTATAGCAACTCTCGAGTTTACCCATATATTTTTAATTAAACCTCCTTATCCGTTTTCTACACTAACTGATGAAGAAAAAAAACAAGTTTGTTGGATAGAAAGAAACAGAGGTTACCAATGGAGTGAAGGATATATAGACTACAGAGAATTTAACAGAATTATTAAACCTTTCTTGAAAGACAGGAAAATAATTGTAAAAGGTGAAGAAAAAGTTAAATGGGTAGAGGATTTATGTGGTCATAATAATATCATAGACATAAGTTATACAGGTATACCAAATTTAAATACGTTAAATGATTTGTATAGTAATAATATGTTCCATTGTTTAACTCATAAAAAAAGATGTGCGTTAAGAAATTCATTGTGTATTAAAAAATGGTGTTTTCTCAATGGATACACATTATATGATTTTTGAATCTAAATTTAGAGAAACAATCTTGTTTAAAAATTAATATACAACTATATTAAGAATTTTTCAAATAAAATGTCATGTGTAATAAAAGTTGTTTTTATTATGTTTGATACCCAAAAAGAAAAAAACTTAGTACTTGAAAATATTTTTTTATTAGGAAAACGTTTTAACAAAATTAAAAAGTTATCTATAAGTTATCACCACAAAGTTTTTTGGATATTTTTCTTATAACGGTTTCCGTAAGGTCCATGATTTCATCCACCGGTTCCTGCACCACATATTGAGCACTCAGCACTACGTTTTCTTCCGCATCAGCAATGTCAAAGCAGCTATTTGATGCACTTGAAGAATCGTTCACTAAGTCCAAGACCAGTATTTTAATTAATTTCACGCCTTTCTGCTCCTTAGTGATCACAAATGATTTTGTAGATTTACGAGCTCTTTTTCTTGTGATGTCCTTTCTTTGTCTTATTTTTCTCTCTCCCTGTCTTGATTCATTAGTTTGTTCTTCCCGACGTATCATGTTTTGATATTCTTGCGTGAAGCCTTCCAATGGATCTTGTGCATATTGGGAAAACAAGATATCCGACGAGTTTGACATTATCTGTAACAAGTGAATAATAATAATGAATAAGTTGATATCCATAATTACCTCAATAATCAATAATGATTAAAAAATGATATGAAAAGAGAATGATACTTACAATAATATTACAATATGGACTGCTTGTCACGAACAACGAGTTATGAATGAATATAATATCAAATAAAGTTGAGGCTTAGACTAAATTTGCTTATCTAGCATTGCATCACACTTGACCTCAATACAACACGTGGAAATATATGACATGTGTAAGTGCAGTAATTTATAGTGTAGGTATGCAATAAAAAAACACAATACTATTTTAATGCTTATTTGGCATTGCATCATATTTAGCCTTAATATAACACGCGGAAATATGTAGCATGTGTAAGTGCAGTAATTTATAGCATACTAGCTTTCCGCTCGCGACTTCGCCCGAGTTATTTTTGTTTCCTGGTCTCGAACTATCCCTATACCAACTTTTATCTAAATTGGTTCAGTAGTTTCGAATCCTATACAATACAAACAAACAAACAATCAAATCTTTCCTCTTTATAATATTAATATAGATGCAATAATAAATAAAACACATAATACTATTTTAATTGCATTTATTAACTATAAAAAATATTAACAGGTCAAAAACAATTATATTAACTAATTTAACACTATCTTAGATTAGATTTTCATGTCCCCAAGCCCAGGTTCTAATTTTATCGGATAAAATAAAACGTTTATCATCTTGATTAGATAAAGCTACTTTGTTAACACTCTGAGTAAAAATCTCATGCTTAATGCATCTAAACAAAATATTTTTTTTCCGTATTATTTTGTCGTGAAGCAGAACTGATTTATAATCATCTAATGTTAAGTCTCTTACTACATTTTTTTTCACACCTTTTGCTTTTTTAATAAATGCTGATTCCGTTTTTATACAGTACAACTTAGACCGGAGACCTACGAATTCTGTCATAATTTCACCTCCTAATTCATCTTTAAATAAGCCCGGTATCTTTTTGTTTTTTAAAGGCAGACCAAATATATTGTCACAACTATAGTTACTGGTGTCAAAGAAGCTTAAAAAGTTATCTTTCAAATCATGATAAAAATCTTTCGTTTCAATCTTATAAACAAAGCTATCAGTATCGGTGTAGCAAAGTTGTATTTTATTTCCATAGTAAGGTTTTATGACAGAATAATGGAATTGATACATATGACTTTTAGATAGTTCTAAAACAGTAAAACCAATATAAATTGGCTTATCCAAGATAACCCTTTCAGGTTTCATTTGAACCCCAACTAAATTATTGGAAAAAATAGTAGCGCTGTGAAAATTAGGTCTCGCTATTAATTTGTCCGCTGAAATGAACTTTTTTGTCTTGTTAGATTTATCACACCACTTATTAACCAAGCGAACATCGACTCTTTTTTCACTGTCTTCCAATGTTTTTCCAAACACTGAATTATTCATCAACTTAAAAAGGTCTTGCTGAAAAGTAGTTACAGCTTGTTTTCTCAGTTCTGTGTTTAAATTGATATATTTAGCCAAAAAAGGGCTTTGTTTAAAAATTAAGGCGCGATGAATTTTATTTAAAACAAGACCATTATTAATGCATGTTTTCAAATAAACATAATGGATTACATACTGATATTTAGAATACAGATTAGGACAGAGTTTAGAAGTTTTACCTCCGAGTGGTACAAATTTTTCGGGACAAAAAGGATAATCGTTATGGTCATTATGTAGCTCCTCGGGATATGTTAAGTCCACTTCAAGAATATATCCGAACTCAGCATCATCTGCTACGTTCATGATATTTAACAAATCTACTTCGCATTCGCTTAAAAGTCTAAAATCTGAAACAGGTAAGTACTGACACATACTATAACCATACAAGTTATTGCAATCGATGTAAACTAGAAAAGAATCTGGTTCTGTAAAATCATATTGTGGCATATATTTATTGTTTGCACGAGCATATCGCGTTGAGCACATACAGATACCTCCCCGTATCCCTTTCTGTATAAAACGTATAATTTCTAAGTCAGTTAATAATTCTAACTGAATGCCGGTCTTAAGTAACATAGCATCGAATGAAAGACTTGGAGCTGTTAAGTAAAAAGCAGGATCTAATTGATAGTTCAATTTACAAATTTCACGGAAATTTTCAAATACATCAGTCAATAGCAATACATCGGTTTTTAGATAAAGGTCTGTGTACCCACCCATATCTTGTATTCTAAATGTAGACCAAACTTCCTGAGCATGAGTGTAATCTTTATCACTTATATCTTCATCAGTTAAAGAATTATAGAAACCTTTTTTGTGTGGAAGTTGTTTCTCGGAAAATGATTTCCAATGTGTCATATGATCATACGGATATACTCCTTTGCGTGTTAATAATTTAAATTCAGTTGCGTTTGGAAAATATTTTTTTAAATGCTTAAAATCTGTTTTATCTAACCCACTCGCTAATTTTTCCAAACTGGTTCCTAAGAATTGAAACGAATCGACAAATCGTATTTGAGCATATTTTTCATTCTTTAACTGTAAAAATTTTGTAAATGATACGTATTTTTCCTTATTTTTAGGTATGACTTTAACAGGTCCTAAACTATCGGCTAATTCTTTGATGAACAGATGACAGTCATAGCCGGATAGGTTATGGAAAAAAACGGGAACTAATTTAGGAACGCTAAACCGTAAGTTACAGTATTGATGCGCAGCACCTCGATAACTTCCAGTGAGGTGACAATGATCTCTCACTTTGTCAAAAAATAATAATTGCTTACAAATATGACAAACATCGGTACGCGCATAGGCCTCTGCGTCATATTCATCGAATTCCATCGCAATTTCTTTATCTAAGATGTCATAAATCTTTTTAACGTCAAAATACAGTTTATCAAGAAATTTTTGGACACAGTCTTTTCCTCGATACTGTACAAAAGAATTCAGACTGGTATCGTACGAGCACACTATGTGATAAGCAAAAGCTGATGGAATGTGCTGTTGACGCTGAGAAGTAAAACTTAATGAAGGGTCAGGCTCACAGCCATCGAACGGTATAAGAAGAGTTTCAAAGTCAGCATAGACCACAAAAGGAACGTCTTGCTTCCGTTCGAAATTTTTGAATTGTAGATAAGTTCCTTTCTCAGGCAGTACTGTACAAACGCCGCTGCATGTATGATTATCAAGATTAACTTCAGAAGTAAAAAATAGCAAGCAATCATCACAAAAATATAGTTTCTTATGATTTTTCGTAATTTGACTTCTTACAAGTCGAGAAAGGTTTTTTATCAAAACAAAGTGACATAGAACATTATTTTCAAGTAGAAGCAAGTTAATTTTAGTTCTGGTTTTGGATTTATATCCAGACTTATAAATGGGACCTACAACTATCTGATTATTCTTTAATGAATATACGTTTACACTTAAATGTGGATTGTTTTGTTCGAATTTCGCGATATCCGTAAACGTTACTGGGAAAGATATATCGTCGGTGTTTAGGACCTGTTCAAAGTGCGGATACGACGACGTACGGTCACCGTTCTTTTTAGCCGGGTACAAAGCGGCAACGACGCTCCACAAAAAACAATATTCATCTTTATTCCTGATGTTAATACACGCCTTTTTCTTTTTTATCGCTAGTGGTAAATCTACATAAGTTGAACCAGACCCTCTTAGAGGATCATATCTATTAATGTTAACTTCTAAGGAAACATTACTTAAAAAAGTCCAACCACTGTCACGATCCTCAAATTCTTCAACTTTGTTCTTAATAGTATTTACGAGTGTTTCAAACAACTCGTTAAAATCAAAATTGCGATGAATCGTTAAATTTTTTGTAACAAACGACTTAATGTTATTTACCTCGTTCTTAAATAAAAGAAAATCGGCAAAATATTCAAAATTTACTTTTAAACATATATGCTTATTTAGAGACATTTGCAAAAGATTATAAATTTTAGAAAATATACTATGCAAGAATGAATCGGGTAAAGAGCATCGGTACTCATCTGTAGGAGTAATTCTGTATGTAACGATGCGACCTCTAAACGCACTCGCGAGTTCGACAACACCGGCGTCGTCGTGCGCCCGCGACACTGCGCACCTGCGCTTGTGCGCGCTGCTGCGCAGGTGTCCTACCCATTGTCTGCTGCCTAATTGCATCGAACACTCTGAGCAAAAAGGCATCGTAGCAATTCAGAAAAATAAAGTATACAACTTGTTACCTAACGCTAATCTATAGTATTTTTAGTTAATTACTTATCCACTTAACTAAATGAATGATTACCGTACCTCATTAATACCTAAGTTACGACTGTAACTTTACCTGGACGTGGGCTCAAAAAAACCGGATTAAATATAAAAACCTATTGTAAAAAATATTTTACTTGCTTAGTTAATTTATTTATTTAATATTTGTTTTATTACTATAAAATACAGGCTTATCTTTAAACAACGACTTTGACCGCTTTAAAAACTGCTGCAAGTAGTCCCACTCGGGCTGGTCTGGCTCTAGCTGCACCTTGAGTGTGACAAGCGCCTTGGTGTACCGCTGGTCGGGCGCTACGGCCAACGCCTCGTCCGTGCTGTATACGCGCGTCTCCACGTAGTAGCGACCGTCGAGCGGAGTACGCCGCAGGAGCGTGCCGTGCGCGGTCTTGTTGGCGAGGCTGCTGTCGAGTCGTTTGCCCTGCCTGACGCGTGACGCACGCTCGGCTGTAACTTCTTCGTCGTCCGACACCAACCCGAACAAATTCAACGACTCCTTTGAGCTCGACTTAGCCTTTTTCGATGAACCAGACCTGTAAAAGACAAAAGAGATTGTATTATATCCTATGTTAGGACAATCAGCAAGAACGTGAAACAACTCAACAATAATTGATATTACTATGTTGTTGTAGAACGCAATGTTCCTATCCTACGATTGACACCTGCAATCTTCGAATTTATCTAACCCACTATGATCGATAAAGAAAACAACACTTCAATACAAAAAAAAAACCCACTCTATCAGTGATGAACCTAAAACGAAATTACCACTTCACTTGCATAAATAACTCATATCTTACCTGATAGTATCGCGAGAGATTGGTTTTCTCTTAGGCTTAGGCTTCTGCGCTGGCTCGAACAGTTCTTGCTCGGAGTCAGACCTGAAAAGATAAATTTAATAATATTGTTAGTCTCCTAGCTAATACTGATCAGCAACAGCATACTAACACCATTCACTCATTCATAATAATTTTAGTGTTCAATTGTTATCCACTTCAATCTAATTCATTAATATGTGTACTGTTGGCATACCCTAATAAATAAATATTGTGGTATTATCACATAAAATCTTCACTAACGATTCGAAGATTTAATAAATACTATGACGACAGCATAAATTAAACCTTACCTGATGTTATCTCGAGATGTTGGTTTTGTCTTAGGTTTGGTCTTCTGCACTGGTTGGTAGACTTCAAACTCGGAGTCAGACCTGAAAAAGTAACGCAAAATTGAGTATCGGAAAAAGACAATGCATACTTACACTGATCCTTCATTGTAAGTGTGACGATCTTTAAAACTATCTCATTGTTATTTTCTCCGTACGAAACTTGGAGGAAATAGTAATTACAACCAACTATCAGTAAACCTTTCAAAGTACTTACATAATGAACACTCACAAATAAAGTACTGTGGCTGAAGATCTGGGTGCTGGGGAGACTCCTCGACGACGACTGACGACACTGTTGCAGCTAGTTCCTTGGCTCGAAGCACTTTGAAGAACAGAATGAACCACTACTCGAAAATTTCGCATTATATAGGAACTTATTGAAAATTCATCAATTTTTACTAGGGTTGTCACAAATGTATCTGTTTTTGAAACCTGAATAAGAAAAACTACAACGAAAAATAGTATTAACTTTAAGTCTAACACAAAGAGATCAATATGAAGTGATAGTCGATGCACTGTGCTGGTGCAAAAGTTGATGAAGGTTGATGAGCTGTTGACTGTACGTGAAAAAATTATCCTGAATGTTGTTTCAGTAAATCTACGTTAGTGAAAAACGTAATCAACTTTCATTAGAAAAAACAATTTGTATTTTTTTTAAGTAAAGTAGTTTATAAGTATTTTGTTTCTAGTTATTCCTTTTTTCTTTGTATACTAGTTTTAGTAAGACATTTCTGTGACGTCATTATTATGTCATCAATAATTAAAAATATTTGTTATTAAATAGAAAAAAACAATACAATGTATAATATTTATACATTGTTATTACAGATTTTGACTATTGTAACATTAAGCAAACAATCAATACCTATATGTTTAACAGGTCAGTACACTAGGATTGTCCTAAAACTAATTGAATACTATTACTACTAAAGTAAAATCTTACAGCAAAATCTTGTTGTCGACGTCCCACTACGACTGACTCTCTCTCGTCACTCGTGACAACCCTATCGAGAGTTGCGCGCTAGACATTTTTCGCCGTGGTGCCGTGTGCAATAACCTATTTAAATGACTTTACGTATTGACCTTTAATTTGCTCGTTAAAAACTTTCCATTCATTATTGAAATAATTCAATTTCAAAGATTTATTATTTAAACACAAATTAAACAAACATCAATTAAATTTTATACATAAAATATATTTATTAGGGTAGTTTATTGACATAATTGTGTTTTAAACGAAAGAAATTCATTATTAGATTTTAAAATTAATGTAAATAAGATACATATATACCCACGTTTTTAACTAAGACGACATTTGTTACTAAAAAGTTTTAAAAAATGCAGTAATACCTTGTAAATGCATTTTTATAACTTTCAATGTATTTGAATTTTTTATATATTACTAGCTGTGCCGCGCGAACTACGTTTCGCCATAATAAAAAATAGTTTACCACCTATTCTCAGACCTACTGAAAATATTCAAAAAATTTCATAAAGATCGGTCAAGCCGTTTCGGAGGTGTTTGATAACAAACACTGTGACACGAGAATTTTATATATTAGATTTATGTTTCAGTGTTATTAAAACAAACCAAAAAATAAGAATGAAACATTATTAAACACGAAAACTTATTGCAATTTTAATTAAAGTACAATCAACAGCACATCAACCTACGATAAATATTTAATTGGGTCTTTGTTAATTAATATAATAATAGTTTCATTGATTGAAAATCAGTTGTTATGACCTTTAAGTTTTTGGATATGTCGAACTGCCTTTACCATTTTTTTGTCGAGGGGAACCGTACTCGCCGTTGGCTAGACGACGAGCGTGTATGGGGCTCCCAGCAGAGTGCCGGCCTAACCACTAAACCACCCCGGTATTCTCCCTGCCCTTATAGGCGCGCGTGATAGGGTCCACACTGCGACTTCCACGTAGTTAAAATGTGCATACGCTCATTATGCTGCTATTTATTTATATGCTTTATTATGTTAAACCTTATACATATTTAATTCAGACAGTAAGTAGGCATGCCTCCTACCCGGTGGATAAGTGACCTGGTTAGGGTTGAAGGAGATTCATAGGGAGGCCTATGTCTTCTGAGCAGAAGACCTAATGGCTGATGATGATGTTGATATTTGATTCTAATCGCTAGTCCATATCCACTTATTTAACTTACATATATTAATATCTAGTGAATGCTAATAAATAAAACCAAATTCAGTAAGTTGTACATATATATTAACCTTGGGCGTTAATAATTGTAATAAATAAATGATTGGGTTTAACCATTATTTCTATATAGGTTTTCAAACTAATAATTTACATTTTGATATATACTTACATATAAAATTAAGTATTTTTGCTATCATTTGGGTCCGTTTCTTTACACTTATATCAAACAAAACTGACAAGGATTATAAACATAAAATAAAAATCCTACGTCATATGGAGTACATCTTTTTGTCTATTTTTAGTGCAAGCATAATATATATTTCATCATAACGCTTTCTGTTTGTACGCTAATACTAGAAAAACCGCTAGTATAACATTTTTCACATTTAGGAATGTCGCAAAATCATTTAAACAAAGTGTCCTCTGTCCAAAGGTTCTCCGGAAGATATCACTCTTAGCGATAAGACTGTCGAAATTGTACATTTTAGCTTTGTAAAACTTCTGTAACTGTACTACTTTCGTGGTGAGTAATAAAGAGTATCTTTCTATCATCACTTCGTAGCCCAGGGTCTGATTTGCTTGGAATGACAATCACTCCAAAACATAGTTTTGACTGAGGTTTTTACAGCCGATCTGTCTGACGCCAACTTTCTTTGGATATAATAATAATAATGTCCTCCTAACCGATATTCGGTCACGGCGGACAATCTCCACAGAGACTAGCCATCTGCGCAGGAGATATTATAGGGCACAAGTGACTGCGCAAACGCAAGTGCACTCTCTGTTCCTTCACTCGCCTAGTCCGATGGGACGGTTAACCGACACGATCGGGGTGAGATCAGGCGCAGGACCCACTGTTTAACGTGCCTTCCGAAGCACGGAGGAGCTTGAGATGTTTCTTATTTTGGTCACCCATCCTAGGACTGACCACAGCGAACGTTGCTGTGGTCAGTCAAACAAAACCGTATTTCTAGCTGCAATATTCAATTCAATTTAAAATAATTATTTTTGAAGACAAAACAAGTGTAATTAGGTCGCGGACGCCGCGGTCACACCGGACGCGGCGAGCCATACGACACTAAGAATTTGCTGACAGTAAATACTTAACTACTTAATGGCGCAACGAGCCATATGACGCTAAACATTTGCTGACAGAAAATACTTAACTACTGAAATGGTTAGATTTGAAGTAAATTATTTTGAATGATAATTTATCAAAACATAACCAGCAATCGCTGGTTCGAATCATTAGGTGATTTTGTACTTAAACACGGAATAATACGAGCGTAAACTTCTAAACTGAAAATTTACTTTTGTAACTGTAAAAATCTGCTACCACGTGTTTTATTGTTCCTTATAGATGGAGTGAAATCGTGTCTGCGATTGAACGAGATATAGAAGGAACAATAATACACTACTCATATAATTACTTTTTAGTTGTGAACTTTATATATAAAAGGATTATGAGAGTTGGAAGCATTGAATTTCAGCATATTGGAACTAGAAAGGTCATATTATGATCCTTTTTGATGCGAATTAGAAACACAAAAAAGTGAAACGACATCCAACCATCCAAGCTGTGGTTAAATTTGTAAATAAGTATCCTATGCTACTAATTCCTGTACATATATTATGTTTTATAAATTATTATTGTACAACCGGCATCAAAAGTAGATAAGTGTTTTTAGCAGAATTTGTACCATGTCACACCAAGTATTCCTTTTATTTAGTATGGTTATACCTATATTGCATTGTTAATAGTTGGTATGACATGGTAATAGAATGTTTATCCACTTTTGAAGCAGGCTGTACATAGGTATGAGTCTGTGAAACTTGAAGCCCATATATCTCTTTATCGAAATTCAGCAAAATTGATTCCATGAAAACATCGAACCCTATTTCATACTTTTTTTTAGTTTTTAATTCGCAACAAAAAGTATGTAATCCTATGTGACGATTGGCATGGTAGTGGTAGGACTAAAAGTAATCTCTGGTAATTGACGAAGTGCGAATTATCTGTATAGTCTATTGTCAACGAATATGGTCTTATTCGTTGACAATAGTGTTGAGACTTTCACCTTCAAGCCAGTGATATAAACTTGATGATTTTCAAGATGAAATTACATCGATAACGCTGCCTTCCATATCACTATAATTAGTACACATTCATAGTAGTCATAATTGAAGAATATATTATTATGCTGTTGAAATTAAAAGCAACAGGATAGTAACAGTAAGCTTCATTACTACCAGTTTCAGTGATAGGTTAGCATCCTATTGAATATTTATAATTTAATTTCCATAAAAGCTATACTCGGTGCTACCTCACGGTTGTGCTTCGCAAAGTGAATGTCATGAATGATAGATGAGAATACACAATAAATATCGAAATACAAACCATAGATAGTTATTAAAACTGTGTGGTTCTATCTCTTTCTAAGTATACAGGGTACTTTTGAAGTAGGAGCCAATGCGTCCATACATTGTTCGCCCCAATACCAACAGCAGTGAAAAAATACTTTTCGTCTAAAATTAGACATTAGTATCACACGTCCACATCAATTACTACGGACAAGCTTCGAAATCGAATTATATGCCAAAATGGATCAGATTTTGAGGTTAGTTGAAATAACACTTTATTTCGCTACAATACATTATGGTCCATACTTATACAATAATTAAAACAATCATTATTGCAATCAATCAAAGAGGTTTATTATAGTCGCGTATTAAAACACAAGAAATCTCGAAATTATAAAGCAAGTCAAAAAAAAAACCACAACGAACTAGCAAACGACAGCGCGTGAGTAGTCAATTGACGTGTTAACGTTGTAAATTGTGAATAAGATTAAATTATAGTCACAAAATTAATGATTCATTAAACATTCCAATCTCATTTACTGCTTCACTTCCTATAATAAATACTAACCACCCCCACCGGCTATTAGTTTGCTAGTCCTATGTCTTATTCCCCTTACTAACCCACAAAGTAACTTAAAAATATTTTTATGTGCTTTGTCCGCAGGTAGCCCAACCGAGTAACCGGCTTGAGTAAATAGTCAAGTTTATTTTCCTACATTACGTGTCTTTTTCGAACTCGACATTGGCGGAATAGTCGCACATGTAGTGACAAAAGCCATTATCACAAAAAAAAGAAGTTATGAAAAATACAATTTATACAAATAAATAAATGTCCGTACCTACATAAAATCGACTCAATTCTATTCAATAGAGCAAAGGTAACAATTACCATTCGTATATTTTACTTAGTTTGGTTTAATATTTTTGATTTGTTCGTCAAATACATATATATTATGAGTGTTTTAGTAAAATACGCATATAATTATGACGTTAACTAAATCTTTGTTGGTCATGGGGCGATTTTTGAAGACAAGGAAACTGAACAACTTTTACTATGGGACCAACATTAAATTCACAAAAAAGGATCAGCTGTTCTATACATGTAGGTATTTTGAGATTGTCGCTCGGCACTTACTTCAATATAATAATAATAATAATAATAATAATAGGCTTTATTTGCATAGAATGTCAGTGAGAAAGATGTCAATACAATTCTAAATGTTCATTACATTCTACCGGATTTGGCGTGCAAATATTTAAATCACATTTATCAAAATCTTATATAAGTTATACTCACAATATCATCATCATATCATAAAATAAAATCATTCCATTTCATGTCATTAAACTAACAATGCACCTAAACTTAATATGTAATAAAATATTAATTGAATTATTCCATTTCATGTCAAAATTAATGTGTACATACTTAATTAGAATATAGGTTGAAATTAATTACAATTAAAATAATGTCCATTATGTAAAAAAAAAAAACTAATAAATTTCTTCCAACGCTAAATATTATATGTCACTTAAAATCACATATAGTTTACACATATACACACAAATTAATATCTAATATCATAATTTCGATTATCACATATTTTTAAGCAACATTTTATTATATTTATTATTATATTCATTCATTTAATTAATTACAATTTTGGTATATTCCCATTTTATCCTGCAACAATAGTACTCTTATTTTATTGGTATTTAATATGTCAAGAAGATAGATATTCATTTATGCTATAAAAGCACTTGTCTACAAGCCAATTTCGTAATTTTTTTAAAAATAAATTTGTATTCAGTTGTCTAATTTCGACTGGAATTTTATTGTAGATCTTAATAGACATCACGAAACAGTTTCTCTCAAGTAACGCACCATTGCAAAATGGATTCAATAATCTGAATTCATCCCTTGGCCTAAGTCTTGTATCTAACGAGGTAACTAGCTCAAAAAACTGAGGGTGTTTCCTTATAAAACTACCTACTTCCAGTACATAGATACCAGTTAGTGTTAATATTTTTAATTTTTTGAATAAAGGTCTACATGTGTCTAATGGGCCTGCTCCACAAATGGCTCTAATGCATTTTTTTTGGATTTTAAAAACCCTTAAAACATCAGTAGAATTTCCCCACAAAATAACTGCGTATCTCAAGACAGATGCCACATAGCCGTGATATGCTATTAATGCTGCATTTTGTCCTGATGTATAGTTCAGACGCTTTAAAGCAAAGACAAATTTAGCTAAAGTAGTACATATTTCATGAACATGCGACTTCCAATTACAATGTTCATCAATAGTCACACCTAAAAATTTCGTTTCGTGCACTTGCTTAAGTTCCTGACCTTGGCATTGTATTTTTGGGTATAGAGGAGTTGTCCTATAGTTACGAAATTGCATATAAGTTGTTTTTGTTGCATTTACCTGAAGACCGTTATTTGATATCCAGTTTTCAACATGTCTTACAGTGCTATTCAAAGTTTCATTATAGTTTTCAGATGCGTTATTCCCTGGTATTATCAAAGAAATATCGTCAGCAAACATGATCGTTTCGAAGTTCGTGGAATCCGGCAAGTCATTTATATATACCAAAAACAATAAAGGGGCCATTATGCTACCCTGGGGTACACCCTGTCTATTGTGTGAAAACAATGACCTATATGACACCAGTTCTTTTTTTTCATTTATCTTATTAATTTCAACACACTGAGTGCGTTTAGAAAGATAACTATTTAACCAGTCAAGCGCTGGCCCTCTAATACCATATTTCTCACATTTTGTCAAAAGTAAATTGTGATTAACACAGTCAAATGCTTTTTTCATATCAAAGAACACAGTTACTACAGATTTCTTTTTGTCAATATTTTCTGTAATACTTTTAATTAATTTATAGGCTGCGAGGGTTGTAGACTTATTCGCTTGAAATCCATTTTGCTCCCTTGCAATAATGTCGTGCTTCAGGAAAAAGGAAGAAATTCTAGACGACATAGCTTTTTCAAATATCTTTGAAAGAACAGGTATTAAAGTTATTGGACGATAATTTTGCACATCCTGTTTGCTGTTCTTTTTATGTAGTGGTTTGACAATAGATTTTTTCAAATTATCAGGAAATTCTCCAGTCGTGAAGGACAGGTCAATCAAAAAACATAGTACAGGAGCAATTAAATTTATACAAGATTTAAACAAAACTGTTGGCAACATGTCTACACCAACTGAATTTGTATTATTTAGAGACTTGACTATTTTTATAACTTCTTCCACAGAGCATGGTGTCAAAAATATACTATTACCATTACTTGGAATATTATTGGTTACAGATGTCCTTGTTTGTTTACTTACGTTATTCATCTCTAGGAAATAGTCATTAAATGTCATAGCAATAGCACTTGGATCAGTTATAACACTATTATTAATTTCTAAGTACTCAATTTCGTTATATTTATTAATATTTTTAGATTTGTCTTTGATAATGTTCCAAGTGGCGCGGCATTTATTTTTAGCATTTTTAATTGTTCTTGTATTACAAATAAGCTGTGACCTATTAATACAATGACGAAGTAATTTTGTATATTTCTTAAATATTATTTTATTTTCTAAAGTCTTACTTTTATAAAATATCTTTCTGAGTTTACGTTTTCTAATACTAGATTTTTTTATGCCATTTGTGATCCACTTTGGTCTCGATATATTCAAACAAACCCTGACTCTTTTTTCTGGAAAGCAAAGATTAAAGTAAAGACAAAGATCTTCGTGGAAACTATTAAAAGCTATGTTCAAATTTTGATCATTGTTATATACATCGTTCCAAGTTAAGCTAGATAGACAATTTTTAAATTTTGATATATTGTCTTCATTTATGTCTCTGATTCTTTTGAACCAATGCGTTTGCTTTTTATTATATTTACAGATTTTAAACTCCAGAGTCTGGCCAGTATTGTGGTCAGAAAGATATAAATGATGGACATGGCCTTTAGCATCAGGTATATTACTAGCAAAATGGTCTATACATGAATTTAATCTAGTTGGGGCGTTAATGTGTAGTTCTATGTTATATGTGGCTAATAATGTACGCAACTCAGTTGAAGTTTTATTAATTTTTAATGTATCAATGTTTAAGTCTCCTGCTAAGATTATTTGACGTTTTTTGTGTTTCGTGAGTTTATGTAAAAGAGTGTCAAGTTGGTTAAAAAATACCGTAATACATGAAGCAGGAGTTCTATATATACAAATTATAATGCAATTATATAAGGGAATATCGATGGCACACATCTCAAAATTTTTTTCCATACAAAGATCCGAATATGTTTGAACATTATTAAAGTCCAAGGATCTCCTTACCATTATGCAAACCCCACCTCGTTTTTTATTTTTGCGACAAAAAGAGGAGGCCAACTTATATTTTTTCAGTTGTAAATTACTTTCGCTACCTAATTTAATAAATGTTTCAGTTAGACACATAACATCTATTATCATTTTGTTTTCTGTAAACTGGTTGAGACTTATTTCTAGACTGTCCAGTTTATTCAATAAGCCTTGTATATTTTGGTGGAATAATGTAACAGTGGTATCCCTATCCTTAACTTCATTTTTACCATTAAGGACGAAAAAGATCATTACTTGTATTAGTGCTATTTACTGGTATATTAGATTCCTCCTTTCTCTGCTTGTTATGATGTCTAATAAAATCCACAACACATTTCGGATCAAGGTAAGTTCGAGTGTATTCACTGTTGTCTATATGTCTACTAATTTTGTTACATACAGTTGATAAATAGTCAAATTTATTATTACATTTAAAAGGGTCAATGTTTAAGAAAATACAGTTAGTGTATAACGATGAAAGCAAAGCAATCCTATTGTTTAATAATTTAACATTTAAATGTTTGTTTTCATAAACTGGAGCTATAAATACATCGACATGTTTAAGCTTATTTAATAATATGTGCAGTGATGATTCAATTCTAAGAGGGTCAACATCATGACTACCAAATCCAAGCACGATTTTATCATTTTTTGACAGAGAATTTATAAAAGCTTCATTACAATGGCCAAGGATGTGTGAACCTGATGCATTCCTATTAATGAATGCAGTTGTATGATATTTGTCATTCCATTTTCCAAACCTTGTTTTAATAAGCGCAGCTGACAAACCTAATAAGTGTTCATCCCCGAATATAACTATTTTGGAATTTTTGCTTTGATTACTCTGTTTTAATGTGATGTTTTGAGAGCTTTTAGTATGTAAACACTGTACTGTATTTTCCATGTTAATGTCAGTTTTATTTATACCAATATTTGTGTTATCACGTTCGTAAACTATGGAGTTTTGGGTTTGTTGCAGTTCATTCATATCAATCTCAGTATTTCTTTTTGAGATGCTCTTACGGATACGAGTTGATTTTACTGTGGTACCACATATTTTTAAAAGTTGTGTAATTTTTTGTTCCTGCACTGCTATAGTTTTCTTTTGCAAGTTGTTTTCAACAATCATATTTTCGATTTCCTGATCAGCCGAAGCCAGTTTTTCTTTTAATTTTATTATTTCACTTTCCAGCTCTTTAATTTTTTCATTTTGCATATCTTTTCCCAAGTCAGGACAACTTCTATTTATTGGAGTGATTGACGAGTCTGATGAGGTCAATATAGTGTCCTCCTCCTCTTCGTCTACTGATAAGGATTCAAATGAGTTTTCTATTACTTTTATTTGTTTATTTCTATATGTGACATTTTTTTGTTCAGTTATTAGTGTTGCTTTTTCCAATATTGGTGTTGATGAGTCCTTTTTATCGATGCATAATGTTGCTTTATTCTTATTCTGTATGGTTCTTTTTTCTATGCATTTTTTGCAAGTCCAATTCTTTTTTTGTGTAGGTGTCATTATATAAAATCTCTTTTCAGTATTAGAACAGCTCAAGTCATATATCTTTTTGCATATTGTACAGGTAAGATTTTGTCTGCCTCTAATTATTTCCTTGCATTTCTCACATTTCCTTTCCATTGTGATAATAATATACAAAAAGAAGGAGGCGAAAAACACAGGAAGAACAATAAAAAATATAATGTGTTCGGGACTCGATGTACGGTTCTCAGATTTGCACGGCAGAATTCTCTGCTCTTAACCACTACTTCACAAACATAGTTGATAGTAATTGTTGATAGAAAAAAATAGTGAATAAGTGCAATGCAATGCATATAACTGGAAGTGGGTAATTTGATATTTCCTAAGCTGTTGCACCATCAAGAACGTAAAATGTAAAATGTATTTGTATTTCTATATTACATTCACCAAGCATAAATACCTTGTCAATATTGCTTTGTTATCAGAAAACATATCTAGGAGACTTGATAGCGTACCATTCACAGTGCACTTTCCAAAGTGTATATTGTTTCATGTTGAACCCAATATTTTGTTGATGTGCGATTTGATGATAAATAAACGTTTCTTACTTTGGATAACACTCTCACCGGTGTAGCAAATCCATTTATAATAAAAAATATGTAACTTACATCTTAACTTAACTTACATCTTTACACGTACATAACTTACATCTTTACACGTACATGTAAGCAATAAATAAATAAATAAATAAATAAATAAATAAATGTAATGCTGTTGTTACGAAAATGTTATTATATATGATGTTTGGCATACATCCATACATGTAGGTTCAGGGGATATTGAACATTTACATGTAACAGCAGATTTTTTTCGCGATTTCAAGATTAGTTCCACCCAAAAGTTTTGAAACAATTGTAGAACATCATAAATTTTTTTAATTTTTTAGCTTATAATTTTTTTTTATTATTTTACTGGAGGGAGACTCTGTACCAGGGTCGTCTGCTTAGGTACCTCCGTCTTACCTATTTCTGCCGCAAAGCAGCAGTGCTTGCATTGCTGTGTTCCGGTTTGAAGGGTAAGATATGGCAGTGAAATTACTGGGTACTGTGACTTTACATCTTGTGTCACAAGTTGGCAACGTACACTGTGGTTCTTGTGGGGGTTGCAGTTTTGCTGTGAATCTCACAAGAGCCACATGTATTATAGGTGACTGTTACCACTTACCATCAGGTGGGCAGTTTGCTTGTTTGCCAACTTTCAGCAATAAAAAAAAACCCTTTCATCTACGCTTTTGTTATGTATGTCGAAAATTTTGTGTTCGTTAAAAGCTAACGGTTCTTTTTTATGTTTAATATATCTGATATGAAGTGTACCTACACAACGAATAAATTGGTGTTATAGTGTTGCTTAAGTTAAATCATTCAGTTTTTTTTATTCGCTGAAAGGTTTTCACAAAAGGAGGGGAGGTTCACAATTTGACTGTATGTTTTATTATGTTTCTTGCTCGATTTCTCCGCCAACTATAATCCGATTTGAGATTTTTTTTGTCTTCGAACGAGTTTACTTCTTAGGTGGTCCCATTGTAACGAAGTCAGGATCTGGTGATGGGATCCCAGGAAATCCTTACATTTCATAGCCTCGTCCAACGTATTTTATGTTTTCTCTTAAAATTTTGGATTACCCGAAGAGGTTACTTAGGGGTACTTCACACCGGGACCGCTTACACTTCGGTGTGTATCGTGTATGGAGAACTGCATTCACTTGAAATGACTCAGCTAAATACTAAATCGCCACACTAGACTCGGTGGAACGCGGAGCCAGGGTACCTACTAATTGGTGAAAAAAAGCGATGAAACCAGTCTTTTTCGCTCATCACCAGCGCAGTGTTGCCTGTCTTCTACTGACTGTATTTCGGGCTGATTCCGTGTTGCCTGTCTTCTACTCAAGGGCTGCATGAGCTGATTCCACCTTCACCTTTTTACTATCGGGTATCTAGTCGCACGGCTGGTTACCATCTCCACCTGGTTGATGTTTCTGCCGGTCATACAAAACGCTACAAGTCGTCTTTTATAGTGCGTACAGCCAAGGTGTGGGGTTTTCTATCATGCAAAAGAATGCTCTAAGATCAAAAATCATTAGAGCGAGGGTAAATCGGCATTTGCTTGGCAAACTATTCCCACCATCTTTGCTTGAAATATTGGTTTAAGATTAGAGCAAGCTGATATATCCTAAGCAAAAAAAAACCAAAGTAGAAAGTAATATAAAAATATACACAACATCATAGTATTATTTAGAAGTCAAAATGCGAAGTATTAACTAGCTATATTAGTTATTTCTTACATTTTTAAGAGACTTTCTTGGAGATCATCGCTTGGCACTGCCTTCAATATAAAAATGTGATGTTGTGTTACGAAAATATGTTACTATACATGATGTTTGGCATAGATATAAACGCACCTATTGTTTTACGATAAATTTAGAGGAGTATAAATCGTCACAGCACAGCCTGGGACATTAATTAAAACAAATGTTTAAGCAGTAACCCATAAATTGCCGCCACAAACTTTCCGCTTCAGTGTGACAAGTTTGAAATTTATTTCAGTTTTTAACATAAAGTTTTTATGTATTATATAATTTTAATGCCAAGTTCCGTTTGGGTACAGCGTCCACGAGATTATATCTATGATAAATGGTTGACTGTTTGATTGGTGGAATTGCGAGGAGTAATGTTCGATTATTCGAGAGTCGTATTCGTTACTCAGGAAGTATAATTATTTACTTTAATTCTAAAAATTTTAAGTAATTCAATTCGTGTAATTTTAATCGTAGCATTTTGAACAATTTCCCCCGACTACGTTATTTTATACAACTTTATTATTGTCGTGTTGTAGACCTTTGCAGTGCAAAGCCTCAAGCAACCCCCCCAATGCATGCAAAGGCCGTTTTCCACTGACGGCGTAAGTGTGCGTACGCGCATGAATATTACCTTTGATTATGTACTTGTTATATAATCATTAAACAATACTTTTGCCCCCACTAGTTAGTTTAACTGTTCAGTTGAACGGACAAGTAAGACTATTGTTAAAGGTGTGCTTTTGATGTCGACTTTTCTCGTTAAAGCCATAAATTAAATTTATATTGTACTAGGATAGCAAAAGTAAGTACTGCTTTTATTATTTACGGCTTCACAGTGTACCTCATTTTACAGCCTGGACAAAATAGAAGAAAAAAGTGCTGACTTTGTATTAATGCCCAACAATGTAGATTTTTGTATAGGTCTTTGATCCCGCTTGTGCGTTATTTTTATCAGAGCTCAAAGGTCACAAATTTATGTCTTTTGCTGAAACGGTGAGAGCTATCGGAAAATGGAATAAGAAAAAGTTGTAGATTTTGCATAATAATCTTTGGAATTTTATTAATCTTTATAATGCGGCATTATCATTATCTTTACCGTCTGAACACTTACTGTATTCTCCTTTATCTGTGTCTTTTGAGAATTTCTAACTATGATAAAACTATTGGATAAGCCACTTTATTACTACATACGCCCGGCGAACCTAATGAAACAATTATTAGAATTCAATATTTTATTTCTACTCATTTATTGTTCACAGCCGGGACACACACAGCTGAAACAGGAATTGACAAAATTATCTTGCTCGGAGGGTTGCAAATAAAAAACCGTGTAGTAATTCGGAAACAGGGACGGGTTTAATAAAAACGTGTTGTTTAACGGAAACTAACGGAAGGGGATCAGCAAAAACGGTCACGTCCGTACGCCTGGTCCCGCGACGCCGCAAATCAGTATTGCCCACATGCGTTTGGCTCTAGTAGCTGAGTCATTAGATATATACGTATATGAAACGCTTCTAGGTAGAAGGAGTACAATTGTGAGTATACACCATAGCTCACAAATGTCCCCACCGAGGGGATCAAGACTTACCTAAGTTAGGGTGTTTAAGCCTTAGTCAACCATGCTGGCCCAGTGGTGGTTGTGCGAACTGTGAGTATGATTTTTTATATTCTTTTAATTCAGGAACTTTTGAACAATAAGATCATGCAAACCCAATCATCACTTAATCCTTATCTTACATTAACATTATTTCTTATTCAAATATTATTTCTACCTACCTACCTACATCATAATTTTCTTTAGAATTATTACAAATTACTTCATACATTGTAGGAGATAATCTGCAGGCATAGTCATAGAAATAGTCGTTTATTGTCTATAATTTGACTTTAATAATTTAATTCTAAGAGAATGTCAGTCATATAGTGTCAATCTGTGTCTATGTTTAGCTGGCCAGCCTAACCTTTAAAAAGTCCATAACATACACTATATTAAAAACATCCCAGCTGCATTCGAATTCCGAAATGCCTATTTCACTTCTGTATACATTAAGAGGTAAGAAAACTCTACTTCTCTCAATAAATAAATAATTTACGTCCTTTAGTTGATAGCTATTATATACTGAGTATGATAGCTATTGAGTCCGATTGATCGTATGGTTTCGCTATAAATTCGCTAAAGTTTATGTATAGATTCGCTTAATTAAACCTTCCAAGTTTCTTGCCTGTTCTTCTCGAGAAGGCTCTCTTAATTTCCGAACAGTACCTCTAGCACGAACCACCCTCATTATTGTAAAGTAAACGTATTTACTTACTATCCGATAATGATTGATATATCAAATGAACAGCTAGAAACACTATCGTAAGACTATCGTGAGCTCGTAACTTAACGATAGTTCTCTCACTGTAAAATACTCAGTGAGAAATATTACAACAGCTAGCTGTCGAACAAAATGATACGACATGTCAAAAGTGAGTTCGTGCTGACGATTCTGATACTTTAGCTCTCGTTAACTATACCATTTTACGATACCATTTAGTTCCTTAAACGACTGTAGCGGCGTTGCTATAGTTTTTATACAAATAATACGATTACTATACCCACTGATCAATCGTATGGTTTCGCTATACAGCTGCACTAGCCATAAAAAGAAAGCTCGGCACTTTCTCCTACATCGGGCGACACTCCTCTGGAGTTTCCATAAATTCGTTCAATATCCATAAATATTAGTTAGTTAGATGCTAATAAGCTGATCACATCGTCCCGTTTAAAATAACATGTAGGTCATTCTTTAAGAAACATCACTGACTTATAAATATTCATCGAAACTTTGTCTTTTATATTAACATTACAGTGTTGGTTTTGATGATAACAATAGCATATTTCACGTCACAAAATACTCGTAAGTCCTGTGGTATGGGACTTCAAAAAGGAGGTTCTATGTTCGACTGTACCTAATTTTATATGTATGTTCACCAATTACTCCGCCGTTTGTGAGTTGACTTTCAAAATTCTTTTTGTAATCGAAAGCGTACGAGTATACTTATCCCAAGATGGTGGCATCGTCACCATGTCATGCTCTGATGATGGAATCTCATTAAAATCGAGGGAAATTATTAAATTTCATAGACATAGCCAACGTGTTTCATGTCTTTTCTGAAGATATTCAGGTATTTGCATATGGTAGTCATCATCTTTAAGATACTGAGCTGATGATGGAAGGTTTCTGGTAGGTATGTTAGGGGATAGTTCTTTCGATGTTATGGGAACTTATTGACGCGTAATTTTATTATTTCGGTTTGCACTACTAATGACAAAAATTATTAATGTCAAATTGCGAAAAATGTACAAAAATAAAAATGTCAAATGCGAAAAATGTCAAATGTGAAAAATGTCAAATGTGAAAAATGTCAAAACGAAAAATGTCAAATGCGTATTTGGCCAACTTTTAAACTGACGATAGTCAAATATTTTATGTATGTTTTTTTAAATGTATATCGGAGATTATTATTATCATTTAAATTTTTGACATTATAATTTTTTGTCATTATCATTTTTTGTCATTATTATTTTTTGTCATTATTATTTTTTGTCATTATTATTTTTTGACATTTTTATTCTTGGTCATTTTTATTTTTTGGACATTATTATAATTTGGACATTAGTATTGCAAACCATTATTTCATGTGATTCAGGTGAGCAGATAGTGGAAAGTATAACTTCTATACAACTACTTGTTAAGAGTTCGGGAATACCTAATTCTTTCATTACTTTTTTTTTAGAGTGAAAGACGTTTTATTTTGAGTTATCATTTTTTGTCATTATTATTTTTTGACATTTTTATTTTTGGTCATTTTTATTTTTTGGACATTATTATAATTTGGACATTATTATAATTTGGACATTAGTATTGCAAACCATTATTTCATGTGATTCAGGTGAGCAGATAGTGGAAAGTATAACTTCTAAACAACTTCTATTTATATATAATATGTATATTAATTTATTTTTGTTATAATATGTATGTATTAGTATCTTATGCATTTTGTAGGTTATATCAAGTTTACTTTTGATCTTGTTAGTGTTAGAATTATTGTCATATATATATATATATCTCTTTGTTTAATGTTAAATTAATGTAAAACCAGTATTTTTTATTTTTTATTATAGTACATCTACTTCTTTTTCTCTGCATCACCCAAAGGTTGGCTGGTAGAAAATGCCTCTGGCATTAAGTCCGCCTATGTACACAAATTGTACTGAAAGTATTAAATAAATAAATAAATAAATAAATACTTGTTAAGAGTTCGGGAATACCTAATTCTTTCATTACTTTTTTTTAGAGTGAAAGACGTTTTATTTTGAGTTATTCTGATGTTTGTCTCGAATCAAATTCTAATATGCATGTTAAAATTACTGAACTTTACTAAACAGATTGAAATATTTTTTTTTACAAAAAATAAAACCGACTTCAAAAAGTTCCGAATAATTTAAATAATTTTCCGAAAATGTTCAGTTTAAATGCCTACGATCCGAAAAAAAGTTTCACTTGCATCGTGGCACAGTTTAACAATGTAGTTTAATCTATTATTTATAACTTTTTTGAAGTCGGTTTTTATTCTTTTTGTAAAATAATTTTTTATTTGTAACTTTTTTTGAAGTCGTTTAAAATTCCCTATCTCAAAAACTACTAAACCGATTTCGATGATACTTACAGTATTTCCTAAGTTGAACAATACCTAGTACAACAAAAAAGAATTACTTAAATCGAACTTGTAGTTTCGGAGATATGCGGACACAAACATAATGAAGTCGGTTAAAAAGCCGGTGAAAATTCCCTATCTCAAAAACTACTAAACTGATTTTGATAAAACTTACAGTATTCCCTAATTTGGACAATACCTAGTACAACAAAAAAAGAATTACTTAAATCGGACTTGTAGTTCCGGAGATATGCGAACACAAACATAACATACATACATACACTTTTGAAATTTGGCACATTTGTTCAGACGCTGATATAGACTAACATATACGAAAACTGGGCAGTTCTGGAAATATTACATACGAGTACATACGGGTCGAATTGATAACCTCCTTTTTTTTTGAAGTCTGTTAAAAATTACAAAAAAAAATACACTTAAGATCTTCACAACAAGACCTTTCATTTGATATGTCACACGATGTATTAAAAAACATTTTTTTTAAAATTTTCCACCTTCCCCCCAATGACCTCCCATATACAGATTTCATCTATTCACGTCACACCTCTGCGTTTGGGTCACATAAATTGATATGTGTACCAAATTTCAACTTAATCGGTATAGTAGATTCGGAGATAATTGACTGTGACCGACAGACAGACGGACACAAGAGTGATCCTATAAGGGTTCCGTTTTTTTATTCGGACGTATGGAACCCTTAAAATTAATTATTAAAGCACATAATAAGTTTTTCTATACAGTAATCAAAGGAATTAATGGTACTTAAAATAATGAAACGAATTAATGAGTTCAAATTCAAATCACTTATTCATAAACTTATTTCATATTCTAGCAGCAAACAGATATGCTGGTATCATTATCTCGTCCAAATAAGCTTCATTACGTGTTTATCATGAATACTATTAACAACTAAGAAATACTTAACTTAATATGCCGTTTAACGAAAAAAATACCTTGTAATTTTGTATAACTTTTATTTTTCTTTTACTTCTAAGTAGATGTAAGTTACGATTATATTTTACTGTTAAAAGTCTATGCGGTCCTGTGGTTGAGACTTAGCTTGAACCCCTCGGTGGGGGCATATATGAGCTGTAATGATAATTATGATCGAAACGGATAGCAACTATTATGCAAGTCCTATTATTGACGTCGAATACAAAATTCAAACTGAGCAAAAATACAGGATCTGATTAATCTGCCAATAACTTTATCTGTACAATGTACATAAATTCTAAACGTAATCAAAGGTATGCCAATAGAAAAAGAGTAAAAATTGTTGACTCTACACCTGCTTGGAAGCTAGGAGAGCCTTTATGAGAACAGTCAAGAAGTCCGGGGTGTTCATTTCTATAAGAAGAATTGAATTGACACGTGCTTGATACAATAAAGTTGACTACACTTAAAACCAGAACTCAGTAAAATGAAGGTCCTATGACGGAAAATCTATATTCATCATCACAGCTCATATACGTCCCCACCGAGGGGCACGAGCCTACCCTTAACCAGTTATGGTAAGGCGATTAGGCCTTAGTCAAACTACGCTGGCCCAATGCGGATTGGTTGACAAATCTATATTAATAATGTTAATTTATAAAACAACGTGATCATCTGTAATTACCTACTAATATACAAAACATAAAATATTTATATGTAAGATTATTATGAATTATAACAAAAACTTGGTGGTCATCTGTAATTGCTAATTTGTTGACTGTCAAATATATTTTCTTTCGCGTGGATGTCGGAAAATAACATGTACATTTTTCCCCGTTTTTGTAACATTTTTCATTCATGCTCAGCTCCTCTTAGTCGTAGCGTGATGTGATATAGCCTTCCTCGATGAATGGACTATCCAACACAAAAATATTTTTTAATTTGAATCAGTAGTTCCTTAGATTATTTGTTATCGAAGTCCTCCGAAACGGTTTCACAGATTTTTACGACTTTTTTTGTGTATATTTGGTAGGTCTGAGAAAAGGTCGTAGGCTATTTTTAATAGGTACCCCTAGGTGATGAGGGTGGCCCTCTCCATTTTTTTTATTTATTTTTGGACAATTATTATGGCGAAACGTAGTTCGAGGGCACAACTAGTAAAATATAATTATCACTATTTGCAGAGTCTAGCCTACTTGAAGTAATCGTTTTTAAATCAGCACCTTATTTTTACGTAACATAGACGAGAAGAGATTTAAGTGCAATGATTCACTCGCTGTCCGAGCCAAGCCTAAAATCTTAGAAAACACGTACCACAAACATCCTTGAAATTCTTTGATGGGACATCCGGCTCAATATGAATGATGAACAATATATATAATTGATTGATTGGCATCAAGATAATTTGCAACAACATTGTGGTTTTGTGGGACACTCGACCGTATAATATTTTCGAGCTCTTGTTTATTTGTAGACTCGACGGGCAGATAGAAGATATTTATTATCAATGTGTTTCACGTATTTTTGTCCAAGTCCACATAAATACTCGTATCTGTGGAGGGGTGCAATTTATAGCTCTTATTGGAATCCAGATAATTACTTCGGTCCCATTCTAAATCAACGCATTCAACGGATCTCAATATGTTTTCATATAGGTGTTACGTTTTTGTTTTCATTGTGTCATGGTACCACGATTCAGAAAAACTACCGGGGATAGACTGTAGTTCAGAAGAACGCCACAATATTGGACTGATTGAAGTTTAAACTGATGCTGAGACATTCGATTCGACGCTTATAAGCGCTATATAATTCTAATTTGTCAATGTAACGATTTTGATGCTTCGATCAATCTGATCGTCGATCCTAATCGCTTAGTAATCGAGTGATGTAATCTAAATGAGCAAAAAATGTTTAGCCGCGAATTCGTGTCGGTAAGTACATACCTAGAATGGCTCGTAAGCGGATTCAGATAGCTATGACGATATCGAATGTCCCCGATACACTGAATGCCAAAGTTTGGACGTCCTTATGTACGACCAAATCCGACCAGATTAATGTTGTTAGTTATTGAACTAAGTCCCGTAATCTCTTTGCAACAAACCTAAACTGGGGTGGCTGGCTATGGTTTAGCGTGTAAATTCTCGACGTCTTTGATAGCTCGCAACGAAGGTCCATTCAAAGCTTTGGTGACTAAGTAACAACTACATCGCTCACCACTTAATTATGCAGTGTATCGAAAAATCCTAAAAACTATGAAATACCTAGTTTACTGCAGATACATACTTATTAAAGGAATACGTTATTAAGAAGTAACGTAACATCATAAAAACTTTTAGTCGTGTTAGAAAAAGAATTAGTCCTGGGACAATTCTCTGATTACTTTGTTATTTTATCGTTAACCAGCTTTCCGCTCGCGGCTTCGCCCGCGTTATTATTGTTTTCCCGTGGGAATTTTATATTTTCCCGTAAAATAATTTTGTAGCCTATTATATAGAAGACTGTTATTTATATTTAGGAGCTCGAATAATAAATTTCATAGAAATTGGAGCAGACTTTAAATATTTTCCATAGAAACTTTCAACCCCTATTTTGCACCCTAAGGGGGTGAATTATAATAAACCATGAAACAATATGTTCAATGAAATGTTTCTAAGAGCATGAATCTCAAGTTTTATCAAAATCGTTGCTAATTAAAAAATCCATACAAACTTGCAAACCCTATTTCACCCGTTCGCATTGTGAATTAAAACAACTGTCCAAATTTCACGTTTCTACCATCAGCGGTTACGGCTGTGCGTGCGTCTATAGATGGGAACTTCTCCTTTTATATATATAGATGTATATTATATATATACCTATAACATTAAAAGAAACAAGCTGTGCGAGCGAACTATACGTTGCGCTTTAATAAAGCTCAACACTGGTAGTTTCCTTATTTTTTCCTCCATTTCTCAGTTTCCCGTGGAAAAATCTTCCTTAATAGGCTTGAAAGCCCATTCATCTAGCTCCAGTAGTTTGGGCTCTTCGTTGATATTTAAGTCACTAACCCTAGCTTTTTACAAGTAAGCAATATATTTCTGTGCTCGACTGTCGCACTTATTTGCTTGACGTATGTGCTTACTCGTACATGAAAGAGTTAAATAAACAAACACAGTGCAAACATCCGCATACAGCGCACAGTTGGAAGGAAATATTCGCTTAGCTTGCGATTGGGTAATAAAATTTTACATGGTGGCGAAAATCGCTGATTGACTCTGAAAATCGGCCCACAAATGGCAGAGTAATCGGTGAATATACATAAATGAAAAGAGAGATACTCGTACAGTTGAACATACCTAGAACCTCCTCCTTTTTTGAAGTCGATTAAAAAGCAGGCTTATTTTCTCAGTTCACATATAATACTCGTAGATAGCAGACAAATATATACAAAATAGACTAAGGCTTAAGACTTAAATTATTGGAGCTAAATTGAATGCACATCAATTTAGCTCCAATAATTTAATACAGGACAGCCCTGCAAGCATGAAACTCTTGATAAACAAAATTTGACAGCTAAGATCGACATACTCGACAAAAATCGATAAATTTGACAGATATTCCTAAGGAGTGAAAAGGACAGATGCTTTTGTCGATTGATATATGTCGATCGACAAGTCCATGCTCGCAGGGCAGTATACCGAAAAGTGTATCGAAAAGGCGAAACTTGTAGGATTTTTAAGGTTTTCAGGTATAAAGGCGAAGTTTTATTCATTCAACTGCAACTCTTATTTTAATGTGCAACTCACATTAAAATAAGAGTAGTCGTAAGTCTTAATATAATTTAATATTATATAGAATGGATCAAAAAGAAACCTAAAAAAATGAAAAAGGCACGGACCACGAGTCTGTGGAGAGTTAACTATGTATTAAAAAAAAAAAAAAGCTTTATTCATCATCGTCATAACAGCTCATATACGTCTACGATGTCCGAGCTCGAGCCTACCCTAAGTTGTTTAGGCCTTAGGCAACCACGCTAGCCCAGTGCGGATCCGTCAACTTCACATAAACCATTGAATTTCTAGACGGGGTAGACTCAGCGACTAAAGACAAGGAGGCGGTTCAGAATTTTTTAGATATAATATCTGATTTCTATAACCGTAGCTTTAGAGATTCAAGTAGGAATTACATGGGCATTTTTATCTCATGGAAATGTCGTCTATGCAATATGCATATAGTCTTTGTAGAGCTAACAAATAAATAATAACGAAAACTAGTTATTAATAAATAAATTCTATATAGTAGCCAAGGACCTATTATGTAGGTCCATGACAGTAGCATAAACATTCACGGGCTTATCGTTTACAGTGATATGACAAATAAAAACACATATAACATATCCAAAACAACATAAAAATAAACGACTATTGTATTGTTGGTAGGTGTTACTTATTCAAATGTCTCCTTCAGTTTCGCTATTGTCCAGTTAAATTTAAAGGAAAGTCTCACGACAAAAGAAATGTATGTTTATTTGACGGGACTCCGTTGCCTAAAAGGGTCTGACAATGAACACTAAAAAAAGTGAACACGGCCAAGGCGGGTGAGCGGGTGTCTCCATGCCACAACGTACTTTGAAGGCTTGATAATGTTTTAAAACCGCAATGAGGAACATAAACACAAAAAGTTTAGAGAAACCACAGCTAAATTGTTCATTCTCAGTACGTACTCTACCTAGTTAAGACAGCCTTGTTTTGTTGTATTCTGTGTACTTTATTATATCAACATTTCGTGTTTATTTTAGATACAAATCTTCTAATATATAAAAATCTCGTGTAACAATGTTTGTTATCGAATTCCTCCGAAACGGCTTGACCGATTTTTATGAATTTTTTCGAGTTTATTTGGTAGGTCTGAGAATAGATTGTAAGCTATTTGTTATACCCCTAGTTGATAAGGGTGGCCCTCTTCAGAAATTTTTCAGTGTTGAACTTTATTCAAGCGAAACCTACTTCGCGGGCACAGAGAGTAATCTATACTAATACTAATATTCTATATATTTTTTTGTGTTGGATAGTTCATTTACCGAGTAAGGCTTATAGGCTATATAACATTACGAGTACGCCACAACTAATAGGAGTTGAGCATCAATAAAAATGTTGCAAAATAAAAAAGCGGTCTTAGTCTTGGGCGAGCTTAAATCCCTTGCTACGCTCAGGATTTAATTATTTAACGACACCCGTGACCTAAGACACTGCTTTATCCCCACGGCTAATAATCTACTATTACACTTAATTTCATTTCAATGCAATTAAGAAGTGAAAGCGTAACAGATAGACTGAAAGAAAGACAGTCGCTTTGCGTTTATGGAAGCTAGGTTGACTATGACTACAGTCAAAATACAAAAATTTAAAGTGAACATTAACTATTAAATGAATATGATATAGGTATATTCAACCATCACTTTCAGGACCTTGCGAAAAAGTCCATGCAAGCATTTAACTTTTATTGATCTTCCATCAAGGCGTTTGATTAGAATTGTCATATTAGTGTTGTTCACCTATTTTAATCACTATCACTGTGCGCTTATGGAAATAACGTCAAATTGGAACGTTGAGAGGAAAAATCAATTTTGATAATTAAGTTAGACTGCAGCCATCATTTAAATTAATGACAGTTAATATTGGAGAAAAAGAAATTAAAATGGAATAATCCGAATTTGAATTAATGTATCAGTTCATGAATCATAAATCAGCCGGAGGTTTCTTGTAGTTGTACCAGCAGGGCTGGTTCTGCATCTGGCGGAGGAGAGACACTAATCACTGTAATGGCTGCCCCATGGTGGCTTTGATTTACGACTTAAGAACTTCCGGTGGTCCGATGCTCACTAAATTTAGTTTGATTACCAAATTGAATTATCGAACTGCCGGACACTGTGATTTCACTAACGTCTCTTTAGTTTTTAGAGTTCCCTACCTCGAATGGAAAAAATGGAACCCTTATAGGATCAATTTGTTGTCCGTCCGTCCGTCTGTCTTTCTGTCAATACCCTTTTTCTCAGGAACGCGTGGGGAGGTATCAAGCTGAAATTTATATCAAATACTCAGGTCTACCGTCCCTTGTAACTGTGAAAAAATCAAACTTCTGAGCTAACGCAATCAAAAGATACAGCCGTTTATGCCGCAAATTTTTGACACCCGCAAGAGAATCAAAACCTACAGGGTTCAGGGGAACTCAGAATCTTGAAATTTGGTACGAAGTAACGTCTTATACAGATAAAGGAAAAATTGAGAAACCTGTAAATTTTTAGATACATCATATTTTATGATAAAAATATATGGGTGAACTTTTACTTATATATACCTACAGGTTTGTACGGACCCTCGGTGTGCGAATTCGACTCGCACTTGGCCGGTTTTTTAGTGTTAAAAGTGGCAGAGCTGGATTGGCTAGTTACGCTAGTAACTACCACCATTGCAAGGATCTCATCGATAGCAAACTCCATAAGATGTGTTAGTTAAAGAAATGATTTAATTATTCAATGTTTCAGCATTGATGTAATGGTCAAAGAGGAGCCATAATCAGAAAGAACTTGAGCCGCTCCAGTCATGCTAGAAAACCAACGTGGCTGATATGACAGGTGTTACCGTTGTCTTAACTTATAAAAATATTATATCATTATAACGATTTTTAATCTTCAACAAACCTCTTGAACAAATTCTCGTAATTTGACATTTGATTGAAATATTTGAATTTGCAACAGGAAAAGTTTTGTTGGAGAAAAAGGAAAATATAATTTTCTAGTTTTTCTTTTGAAAATTCCTTACCAACGCACCTGAAACTTGAACAAATATACAAAAAATATAACCAAATTAGTCCTGGAAGTTTTCTCTTAAATTAGTCTTGGAAGTTCAATTTAATTTTACGATTAGAGGAGGGGACGAATATTAGTTTTTTTCGGGTCCTAACACACCGGCCTAGCTGTTACTTTCTGCGCTCGAGAACAAGTAGCTGTGCCCGCGAACTACGTTTCGCCAAAGGTACTAATTGTCAAAAAAATCTGGAAAGGGCCACCCTTACCACCTAGAGGTATAAATGATTGCCTACGACATATTCTGAGATTACCAAACTTACCAAACACAGAAGAAATCATTAAAATCGGTCAAGCCGTTTTGGAGGAGTTCAATAACAAATACTGTGATACGAGATTTTTATATATTAGATATACATAATATGACTGTCGCAGTCCATTTGTAGAAGATCCAACTAGATGATCATCATCATCAGATGGTGAATAAAGACACATTAATGCACTCCAAGATGATGCAACCTTGGATCAGGGAAATACAAAAAGGAAATTTAAGCGAGGGATGGGTGCAATAATAGAGATTATAAAAATAAATGACTACTTAACTAAGAATTTAAGAATAAGAAATGATTTCCGATTTGATTTTTACATTACTCCGTCGTGCAAACCCTCCTTGCAACCTGTAGATCCTTGCAACCTCCTTGCAACCCGCCGTGCTAACCTGTAGATTTTTTTCATATACTTAGTGACAGAGATACCTTAAAACTAATCGTATACAAATTACCTCAGTGTCTCAAGACGAAAGTCAATATTGTGATGCTTTGATGGAGAATTCAACAATAAAGATATTCAGGAGTGCATTAGGAAATTCATGAGGTGTGTTTGTTTACAATGTCATTCTTTTATGCGGTGTGGTTTCTGTTTCCTAGTGTTTATAACAGAATGCGTCTAAAATAAACAGCATTGTATTGAATTTGTGATGTAGTTTTATCTTTGTTTGCTTGCGCGTCATAAAAATATCTAGCATATTTATAATAAGCAGAGCTTTTGTATAAAATGAAGTCAATCGAGATTAGTTCAATACTTTCAAATAATGCGGTGAGCAACTTTTATCTGTTCGATACCGTTTTATTATATATCATATATCTAGTTAGCTCCTAGATATATCTATCGTAGACCTGTAAGCCAGAGGGTATTGTTTAAGAATTTTGTTCCAATGGGGTATCCCACGACACCACACGGCTTGTTTTATATCTAAAATCGGAGTATATCTGTATGTATCTGAGTATATTTATATATAATTTATTTATACATATTTAATTATGTAGATTTATATTGATTTTTTGTTATTCTAGTCCCCGCTAAACTCTGTTCATTAACATCGCCTAGGGGTTGCCTTTTCGATCTCTTCTGAGAGTAGAGATGATACATTCTCTACTCTCAATTTGTTCCACTGCCATAAGTGGATTGGGTGGTGTCTTAATAAGCTTTTGAAAATAATACTACTGAGAAGGGAAGGTACTGAGAAGCATAATAATCACGGCAACAAATATCATTGTTTGCAAAAATTACTTATTGCGTAAACCTATTACAAGATATACTGTTTGATGTTTTTATACTCAGACACATCTTTTTCTCGTAAAGGGTGTGAAATACAACGAGTATTAGGCATAAAAAACGATATTATGACTGCCCTTTCCTCTCACCTGTTTTATTTGAGGGACGCAATGAATGTCAAGGATTTACAACTCCCAGAGAGTTCCCTGTGATAACTCGTAAAACAAAAAGACCCTTTCCGAGTCAACACTTTTACTACTGGTTATTTTCATGAAATTAGATAAATGCTGTTCCATCTGTTGACGGGTCGCCGCGGCTATTATTAAGTTTGATGTTTTGCGTTCTATTGTTTTTAAGTCGTTCTATGTACATGATGATGATGTTGATGAAATATTTCTGCGGGTGTTTGGCCTGGTTTACGAATCGAGTGTATGGTATAGTGAGTCTTTCTAATCGATTTTGAATCGAATGCTTTTGCTATTTTTAAAATGCGAGCTTTGGATAAAAGTGTAGTGACGTTGGTAATGCTAAGAGTGATTAGTGCGAGCTTGGTCGAGTTTCACTCGGTCACACGCATCGAAGACGTAAACGTGAGTTTGTATGGAGTTGAGGCAGCGCCATTAATTGCTACTAGATATCGTTGCCACAGAAAACTTTTTAAAAAGAAAAAAACCTACTTAATGCATTTTGAGGTTATATACAGAAGGAAAACAAAGAGTACTAGCGCGGAAAAGAATAATCTTCCGCACGCTAAGCACACATGGAAAACTTTACTTTTTGAGCAAATGTATTAAAATAACACTACTTAACTTGTCAAAAAACAGCAGGCAAACGAAAGGACAGTGGGCAAAAATGTACAAACGACACTTCCACGTCCGCGACAGATTAAACTAGTTTTGATTTAAACCACTAAGACCGTGGAAGATCTAGGCACAATGCTCGAAGACCTCTGTAGAGTTTCCCAACAAGTGGGTCTTAAAATGAACATGGAGAAGACCAAAATTATGGTGAATTCCCATGTAGTACCCACTCCTGTGAAGGTTAGCGGCTCTACACTGGAAGTTGTTGACGAATATGTTTACCTGGGACAAATAGTCCAGCTCGGTAAGTCCAACTTCCAGAAAGAGGTAAATCGACGAATCCAACTCGGCTGGGCAGCGTTCGGGAAGCTACGCAGCATATTCTCGGCCAATCTACCGCAGTGTCTTAAGACGAAAGTCTTCAATTCGTGCGTGTTGCCAGTGATGACGTACGGAACTGAGACGTGGCCGTTTACAATGGGTCTCATCAGAAGGCTCAAGTCACTCAAAGGGCAATGGAGAGGGCTATGCTCGGGGTTTCTCTACGCGATCGCATCAAAAATAAAGAGATCCGTAGATGAACTAGAGTCGCCGACATAGCCCAAAGAATTGCAAACCTTAAGTGGCAGTGGGCAGGACACATAGCTCGCAGGACTGACGGCCGTTGGGGCGGAAAGGTCCTTGAGTGGCGGCCGCGTACCGGGAGATGCAGCATTGGTAGGCCTCCCACAAGGTGGAACGACGATCTAGTGAAGGTCGCGGAAAGCCGCTGGATGCGGGAGGCGCAGGATCGATCGGTTTGGAGATCCCTGGGGGAGGCCTATGTCCAGCAGTGGGCGTCTCTTGACTGAAATGAATGCCAAATATTATTATGCTTTTTGATTTTTATGCCATATGATGTATGCCAATCGAAATTATGACAATTAACAGTATGCGTTTCAAAGTGTCATTATAACTCTAAAGTGCACTGTACCCTTTTAATAGGCACTAGGTCGATATTGTTAATGTCACGATCAAGGCACTATTTGCAATAGCAAATGTCAATAAATATTTTAATTATATCCCATGAACACGACATTTTATACGCATACTGCGTTCGCACCTTTTATTCATCGTATAAAAAGATGGTTTTCCCAAATTACGCCGCCCATAAATTCCTATAGCATTAAATTTATTTTTATGATTATTACCGCGGCGTTGCCTCAGTGCTGGCGTAATTTGTCTGTATTTGGACTTTGCTAATATCTCAATAGACTACCCACGATAACCGCGGTAATTATATCTCAATAGACTACCCACGATAACCGCGGTAATTATATGTATCAAGTATTATAGATGAGAAACATTGCTATTAGACTGTATGTTTGTTAAGAACTCTACTCCGAACAGTAATTGAATCCGTGATGGTATTCATTCGTGATACTAACATGTTGTTTGGAAATACGTTTTTCCATTAAAGTGTAATTAATACAACAAAAATCCACCACGGATAGTCTTCACCATACGGTACTTTTTTTTTTTTTTTAACGGTGGGAAATGCATTGCGCATACCCCGCGCTTGGGAAGGCGCGTCGCTGCCTGACAAGGTCATGGGAACTCGAGTGAACACATCCACGACCTCGTCGGCGTCTGCTCGCCTAGACCGAGCCCCTCTCACCCCCCCTAAAGGGGGAGGCCGGTGATCCCCCGGGGCATTCAGGGGATCAGCGACTACTGGCAACCGGTGCAATGCAGGGTTCGGGCTTCCCAACCCAGAACCCCGCTGGTTGCCGTCAGGAGGAAGAAGGTTGGCGAATTGCCGCCTCCTTCGTCCCGTCCGCCTGCGGCGGCACGGAGCGGCCTGGGGGTCAACCTCCCTGGCCCTTTCCGCGGTCTCCTTCTGCGTCATGACAGAAACACAGAAGGAACCCACCGCATCCCACGTGTTCTCCCCCTCCAACATGGCACAGACCACGTTCTGGAGGGAGAGATTCTCACCGATAACGGTGACCAACTCTCACCATACGGCACTGGTGCGATTGAACACAAGGCCATCAAGATCTGATCTGACCGGGGCGAAATTTTTATTCTATTCACTTACACAAGTTGAAAAGAAAACAAATTCTTTTTTACTTACTTCAAAAAATGAAAAGGTTAATCGACTCAATTCGACTGTATGTCTTTTTATTGTTTGTTAAATTATAACTCTGTCACTAATAAACCGATTTGGCAAATTATTTTTTGTTTGAGACGGTATACTTTCCAATTGGTCCCATTGTCACCAAGTCAGGAACAGGTGATGCGAGCTAAGGAATATCTAGGGAAGTTCTTTAATTTTTTACGCATGTCCAACGTGCCTCATGTTTTTAACCGACTTCAAAAAAGGAGGAGGTTATCAATTCAGTTGTATTTTTTTTTATGTTTGTTACCTCATAACTCCGTCATTTTTAAACCGATTTCCAAAATTCTTTTTGTATTTGAAAGAGTATACTGCAAGGGTGGTCCCATGGTCAGGATCGGATGATGGGATCCCATAGAAAATCGAGGAAAACATTAATTTAATACCAGCCAATAAAAAAAAGACAAATTTTAAAACTTTCTAGGAGATCATCGTTTGGCGCCGACTTCAATATAGAAGAAGATTATTTTTAAGTTTTCAGTGTTTTTGAAGTCGGTTCTATTTTTTGTAAAAAAAAATTCTGAAGTTATTCGGGTATTTGCGTCTGGTAGTCATGAGCCGAGCTAATAGAGGAAGGATCCTCGACTATTATGAGTTAGAGGTTATTTTTTTTCAATAAAAAGCACGTATTTACTCCCAGTTGTAATATAAAAAAGTGATACAAGTCCCTGAAATAAATAAATAATATAAATATAGTGTAAATTAATAAACTCACTTCAAATGCAGATAAAATAGATACTTATAGCAAAAAAAGCACCATAATTCCTATTGCCTGTATTGTTATAGCGTGTACCAACTAATTTCTCAAAGGCTTAAGTTGGGTGGAAAAGTTGTTATCGTGACATCAATGTTCAACCCCTACAGTGCGAGTTATTTTAAAGAAATCCAACATTCAGTATCTCCACTGCTTTATTTTTAATTTTTTCATTAATAGTTTTATTTTAATTAATTTAGGGTTGACATTAAAAAGTGATTGCGATCGGCTTATACCAAAAACGGGAAATTGAGCGACACAAGCCGGATGACAAAGTTATACAGCTGTAGGTACAGCTATTAAATACATTCGCGGAATGCAAAGGCTTGTCACCTATATAAAAGGTACTTTTTACATGCTACCAATCCAAGAGTTAATTGGACCAACAACTATCAGTGCAAGAAACAACAATACTAACATTTGTTTAAATTTGACATTTGCTGTCGATTGAGATGTTGTTCACCTGAATAATTAGCAAGATGACAAACTGCCTGGCCAGATGTGTCATAATAGTAGTATATTATACAACTAGTAAATAAAGGACGGCCATAGATGAATCACCACCGTAGGGATTCAAGTATTAGAATCCTGAGCGACGCGAATCATTCATGGCCCTCGGTATAAATCCATATTTTATTCAAGAGTTGCATACTATAATTTATACCATGACTACGAGAAAAAGAAAGATTTAGGCGAAAATAGACATTTCATATCGAGTATTGTTTGTGCAAGTAGGTTGTACAGCAATGAGATGGAGGTCGAAAATATCGGTGTGTTCTAAATTCAAACACCAAAATAGTGATTTAAAGTGTTTTTATTCACTATTTTCAGTGAATAAAATAAGGTTTTAGAGGGGGAATGGTCAATCCCGGGTGTTTGAGAGTGGCGTAAAAAAGCACATTATAGGTCTAGGTAAAGGTGGCTAGTGCAGCATGTATTCTCTCTCGGCCGCACTTAGCTTATCTTCACATTTGAACTCTACTTCCACTTACCACCACGTGGAATGGAGTTATTTGCTAGGCCCACTACAAAAAAGAAACAACCACGTATTTTGTATCGTAGACTTAGAATATTAAATGTATATTCTAAGTCTCCAGCATTATACAGGATTATTTTTTTATCACCCCGGAAAATTTAAGGGACGCTTCAGGTCACACCCATAATTATATAATATATTAAAAAAAAAGTTTTAAAAAAATCTCAAAAAATACTGCGCTCAACTATTTTTTGGATATTTAAGAAAATTAATATAAAATTAAGGTGAGTTATTTTTTTTATTAATATTTAAATCAATCTACCTACGACCATGTCGTGAAGCGTCCCTTAAATTTTCCCGGGTGATATAAAAGTAACACTGTATAAGTGAAATTGATAGGCACTAGTAAAATGACAATAGTTTTTTATTTTTAATTTAAAAAATTTAAGTATAGTGGAAAATTGGAAATACTGTAATTTATTAAATAACAGTATTTCCTTTCATTAAAGCTTAAAGCTGATTTTCGAACATCAAACAATGTTTCCTAATTCAAATTTAAAAATTTATACTCAACATAAATATTATACAAACTTATTGACGCCAAAAAAATTTAAGAAGTTGACACTACCGCCTGTTCGAAATTTGGAAATTTGGGTGTGCTTTAACGAGTATTTAAAAAAATATACCCTCCAAGTTTCTCACTTGTTGTTCACAAGCAAGGAACTTCAAAGTTGTTATTTTTCCTCTCCGCTTCTACCTAAATTGCGATCATTAAATACAGTAATAGCTTTTCCACATGATTTTGACTTTATTAGAACATGTGTCGATGTGTCGGTGTGATTTGAACAGTTATTCAATTGGGATGATGACTGAATTCTAATTTTCACGTCTCGCCATAAAATATTAAAATACCGCAGAAAAAGATGTAATCGTGTGAAATTAGAATTAAAATCGGCTCAGAAATACATTAGATACAAGCATTTTAAGTTGTTAATTTGAAGGCGATTAGACAGAGAGATCCGACATCAACCGTGACGTCATTGTTGAGTACGGCCATATAAACTCCTTGTAAATTGCCGTTTTGCTAGAAAGAGATGGAAAAAAATCTTTAATACCTTATATCTTGGTTGTTTTTATAGTTATTCGAAAACCGATTTTTTCTTTCTGTTTATTATATGAATGAGCTTCTATTAAAGCAAAAAAAATTTTTAGTCATCTAGCATAGCGAGTACCTCGCTACTGGCATCGCACATCGCTATAAGATAAGTTAGGCGGCAGGACCGCGGGTCGTATGCACGCTTTCGGTAAGCATTCCCAAGTAACATTTTAGGTTCTAGAATGGTTTTGAAAAGGTTCTAGAACCTATATATGGATATCTGCTACTAAGTCTTAATAGACTCAATAATGTTATATTAACCTTATAATAACCCTCTGAGTGCAAAAAGGGCCCACGTTTTAGAACCTTTCTGAGAGCTACAGCAAAACCTATAGTTTAAATCACAATACCTTCATTTAAGGTTAATATAACGTTCTAAAATGTTGTTGGATGTATCTTGATGATAACTTAAAACCGTTTTTAGGCATGAATGCTTTTCCGAGACTCCCAGGTTTTAAAATGTTTCTATTTAAGATTTTTTACACAGAAACAAGTGAATTTCAAATCTTTATTTATAATGGCGATTCCTTGTTTCAAAATGGCGATATAAGTTAAGTGTTGTATTTATAAAAATAATAAGTAGCTTGCTGATGTCCGGAAAAATTAAAAAATACTGCGACTGGCACTTTATTGTAAAACTTCATGATAATAGAGCTGTATAAGAGGTGGGCCCTTCGTAAGTTAAAAATCTGAAGATATTTTAATAAAATTAAAATTATAAAATACGATGGTTGGTGATAAATCGCATTAGAAAGGAAACTTCTATCCATATAAAACATACATTTTAAATATATAGCACACATTACTTAATTTTGCCTTATTTAATTTATCAAAATATTGCTTTTTCTTCCGATAGCTTTTTTATTTCAATGAAAAATATGGCTGCCGTTAGGAAATTACTAGAAAGAATTTAAATTAACCTTTCCAGAACTGTAACAGCTAAAAGCTAATTATGTTTGCCAAAATAAGATCTAAAGATTATCTGGCGGAGCTAGTTAAAATTACTAGGCTATTTTTGCAGTTGCTAAAAACTCGCGGAGATAACTGAAATTTTTTGAGGATGTTTCTTAAGCTTTCAAATATTCTCGTAGGACTTAAATGATGCCGTAAGCTTATTCAATAGCATTACTGGTTTGGGTTTTAACCACATAATCCTAATTTGTTTGTCTAGATAACTCTAATATAGCTTAAAGGTTTCAAGTAGGTTTTAGAAATGACTTACAGGTGATTTTAAAATTCCATAACTTTATAGCTGTATATAAGTTAAAAAATTAACCTTTAGATCTCACTTTAGTATTATGCTAGCTTTTCTAGAACTGAATCAGGAGTCTACGACAACTTTAAAATCTTAGGACTATATGCTCCTAAAACCTAAGTAAACATAACGTTAATTTAAACTCTTGCCCGCGGTTCCAAAGTTTTAATAATAGTCAATTAGTTTTAGGACTTATTAATCTTTCTGAAATACTAAATACGACCAGATAGCAAAACTTTAACCTTTCTATGACTCTTTTAAAACCTTGAGGTAAAGTTTACAACCGAGACCCGAAAAAAATGTTACTTGGGTTGGTAATTTTCTAGAAAAGTTACATGGCGAATAAAATACTATTTGTTTTTTATATCATACTTCGAACTTGATATAAAGTAACATGAAAATTTATCATTTAATAATTTAACTTCGCAGTAGGACTACGAGGAACTAGGCATCCTCGTGGACCTACTGTAAGACATTACTATCTGCAGTAGGACCACGAGGAACTAGGCTTCCTCGTGGTCCTACTAGTAGGAGAAATTAGTAGGACCACGATGAAACAGCCACATTTCCATCCCACCGAATACACAGTGTATTTGGTTACCTATGAGATTTGTTGTCGTTTATATATTAAAGTTCAGTTTTTGCATGTAAGTATTTATTTATTTTTTATTTATTTACACTTTATTGCACAATAAATATGGTACAATAGGCGGACTTAATGCCTTAAGGCCTTAAGGCATTCTCTACCAGTCAACCGTGAGGGTAGGTCAGAAAATTTGAGGCGGTGCAAGAAACATAAAAAGAGAGCTTGTAACAAACAAAGTATGTCATAGATTTCGAAGAAATAAAAAACGTGTTTATCTATCTACTACATTCGTCTAAGAGATTGATGTTATATGAGATGAGATACTGAATTGATTATATACTAGACTCACTTATCTCGAAGGTCTCAAAGCGGGTCACACGTACTATGTAGACGATTCTCTATTCCTTTCACATTCAGCTAGATAGCGACATGGGGGCTTTCGAATTATTAGACCAATCTTAGTGCATATGGTGCTTACTTAACCTAGATAGCACATTTACCATAATTATTTGATAAAAACTTTTGACATTGATTATTTGGTTGAATAAGTATTATATTCAATCATCTGGCTTTTTCCGCGACTTCGTCTGCATGGAATTGGCGATTTGGGTAGCTTATTTTTTATCCAATCTGCTTATATCCTTCCCACAACTCAAACAATCTCCATCCTTAATCTAAATCGATTCAGTGGTTATTGATTCCCCATACAAACTCCCCCCCCCCCTTTTCACCCCCTTGAAAGATGATTTCTGCGATAATAAGTATCCTCTGCCCTTTCCCGGAACTCAAACTATCTCTATACCAAATATAATCTAATTGGGTTCAGCGGTTTAAGCGTGAAGAGGTAATACATAGACAGGCAGACACACCTTCGCATTTAGGATATTAGTATGGATTAATCTTCGTAACAGATGATTAGAAATTGAAGAAGAATTATAAGAAGATATCAATATTATCATATAAGTAAAAAAAGATGTTCATAGAGATTTTTTATAAAAAAATAGGGGCGAATCGCCCAAACATTAATGGTTAATTGGCACTAACCTTGTCTTAGCTTAGGATGTACCCTTAAGGTGGCATGCTGTCACATTTTTTCCATTAAAGAGGAATTTGAGGAGAGTAATTTGAGGAGCTTGATGGCGCATTGGCTCGTGCGCTTAGCGTACGATTGCTAAGGTTAAGCAACGTTGTCTGTAGACAGTTCTACGATGGGTGACCAAAATACGAAACATCTCGATCTCCGTGCTTCGCAAGGCACGTTAAACAGTGGGTCCTGCGGCTGATCACGCCCCGGTAGTGTCGGCTAGCCGTCCCATCGGACTAGGCGAGTGAAGGAACAGAGAATGCATTTGCGTTTGCGCAGTCACTTGTGCACTATAATATCTCCTGCACAGATGGTTAGTCTCTGTTAAGATTGGCCGCCGTGACCGAATATCCGTTAGGAGGACATTATTAAAGACAAAGAGTGACAGCATACTTCTTAAGAGTTTCCTAATTAGCTTAGGAAACTCTTAAGAATTGGTGAAATTGGCCATTATTGTAATAAATCTTTTCTATTTAATTACATCACTATACATAAAATAACTACAAGAAATTAACGTTTTTGCTTCAATTCATTTCTTTTAGCAACGCTGAAGAAAATTATTAAAATTTCGTTGTAGGTGGACTGTGTATTAATTGATATTATCAAAGTCGTCTACAAGTCAAGAATTTATAAGAAAATTATAAAATTACATAAAACATAATTAGAAATTCTGTGATTAACACCAATCCCTAGTCGCATTTTCTTAATAAGCTTTCAGGTCTACTTGTATAGGGATCTCTGAGATGGCTTTCACGACACCCAAGGGAATAGATTTAAACAATTAATAATGAAAGACAGTAATTCGCCGTCTCTTTACATTATTGTGAGATTGGTGTTAAATACGTTAAATCATTTTTTTTATTTATTTATTAACACTTTATGTACATTGTGTACAACGGCGGACTTAATGCCTGAGGCATTTTCTACCAGTCAACCTTTGGATGGTGCAGAGAGCAACTGTGGTAGATGTACCAAAAACAAGATTAACAATTTAACATCGAAATCATTAAAAATATTTCAAACCTAATACATAAATATTATAACAAATAAACTAATACATATATTATTATTATACCACAACATTAACAAATTACAACAATAATACAGCCAACAAATAAGCGACGTTATGACATCCAGTTCTGTTGTAAATATTTCCGCAATTTATTTTTAAAACTTAACCTGTTGATAGATTTCTTAATATCTAAAGGCAGCGCGTTCCAGAGAAGGATGGATTGTACGAAAAAGGAAGAGTGAATTATTTCAGAGCTATGAGATGGACATGTAAGAAGACAATTGGATGCTGACCGAATCATTTATTAATCTACTAATTTTATTGCTATTTGGTTTTGTTATCAATTTATTAATATCGTAACGGGGAAACGGCGTTCGGAAATTGGTTTTGCAACTTCTTATTGTCGCTGGAGCCATAGCTTTTATGTGGCTATGTTGGCATGGGATGGGTTTCGGTTATTGTAATGAACGTCTGCTTTATAACGGAGAAACAGCAAAATGAAATACATAACTACTGAAATACAAAACATGCTTCTTCAGCTTAAGATAGTGGCATCATGTGGTATTTATTATATAATTATTATTTATTTAGTTTCTTGTGCACTCATTTATTACAATTTTTGTTTTATAATGTTATGGTACTAAGTTGATTTGAATATTACTTTTGTTATAAGTATACAATTTGTTTAAGACTGTTTGTTACCTATATAAAAAATAACTAATGTTGAATAATTATGTAGTAAGTAACTATTAATATCTCACTTTGAGAATTTCGCCTCGTAAAATAAAACTCTTTTCAACACTTGTCAGATTTCGATGTACACAGTGTAGGGTTCCTCAACTATTATAACATATCTATTGAATTCAAAGCAAACCAAACTTTTGTGTAATACATAATTATACTGATCTTTCGTAGACGCAGTAATGCCTATTTACGTACGGCTATTCTTTTTAGGGCTCCGTACCCTAAGGGTAAAAACGGGACCCTATTAGTAAGACTTCGCTGTCTGTCCGTCCGTCTGTCTGTCACCAGGCTGTATCTCAAGAGCCGCAATATCTAGACAGTTGAAATTTTCACAAATTATGTATTTCTGTTGCCGCTATAACAACAAATACTAAAAACAAAATAAAATAAATATTTAAGGGGGGCCCATAAACAAACGCGATTTTTTTTGCCCTTTTTTGCTAGATATCAATAAATGGTAACGGTAGGCACTTGAAATATTCACAAATCACTTAATTGTATATTTACTTTAATAATAAATATGAAATTTATGTACCTACTTTTGTTTACCTAGTAAATGGCACGGAACCCTTCGTACGCGAGTCCGACTCGCACTTGGCCGGTTTTTTAAAATATAATATATTTAAACATTTTTATGAAACATCACAGAAAAATATGTACTTGACAGATCAAAATCCGGACAAAACATAATCGCTTCCCGAATGAGAACCCTTGAGCAATTATTAATTTTCAAAAACGTAAAGAAGTGCCGGAAATTATTTCTTTTTTATTTCTGTAAAAAGAGAAAAACATCTTAATCGCGCGCCGCAAATTGAGAAAACGGGCAAATGACAAAATAAATTATTATTTAAATTAGGTACCTAGCAATAAGAGAAGGGAATTTTTAATTTTGGCTAAAACGCGCGCAATAACGTTTCATGTCGCGCAATATGCGAGCGATTTCCCGCGGGAAAATTATCATTTCGAATACTCACTTAAGAACTCGATCACACATCACGCGTAAAATGCGTTATATAACACTGCTATGACGGCTTTATTACAAATCCTTGTCTAAGCTTATATTGAAAAATGCCTTGCTTGTTTGTTCGTTTGTGAGTATGTTTGTGTTGGTATATATGAGAGTTATCGCGTCGGTGGCGCTGTGGTCTCGGCACTGGACTGTGCCCGGAGTAGAATCGGGAGGCCCGCGATCGATCCTGCCATGTACCAATGTGTTTTTCGTTTCACGAATTTCATATGTACATTTATCTGACGCTCCTACGGTGAAGGAAAACATCGTGAGGAAACCTGCATACACCTGCTAAGTAATTCAAAGGTGTATGTGAAGTCAACCAATCTGCACTGGGCCAGCGTGGTTTGAAGGCCTAATCGCCTTAACATAATTAGTTAGGGTAGGCTCGTGCCCCTGTGGGGACGTATATGAGCTGCGATGATGATATGGGAGTTGGCGTGAATGTTTACGCACGCATTGCAGAAATATTATTAAATGGAAAAAAGGTGTGAGGTGAATGGTGAGCGAAAGTTTCCGTGCGGTGACTGATTTAGGGACCTCGGGAACAAGATGGCTACGGCCACGACCAATAGTGACGGCCCAATGTTTGTGACTGTTCGACGTTCGTTCGACCGTTCACATGGTTCTATAGTTAAGGGGGCACAGTCAGTCCACTAGCGCCGCCATTAGTTTTATATTACTAATAATTATGATGAATTAAAGACGTTTCTACAAAACTTCAGATTTATATTTACGTATATAGAATAGTCGAAATCATAATTATTGCTTAGAGTGGCCACTTTTAGCAATAATTCTGATTATGATTGTTCCTATACTTTTAATCTATGCCTGAATATCTCACAAAAATCTAAAATATCTATATTGAGTTCCTGACTGTGCTATTTTTTGTAGAAACGTCTTTAATTCATTATAATTAATAAAACGAATGGCGGCGCTAGTGGACTGACTGTGCCCCCTTAACCTTTTTACATGCGGCCCCTGGTCGTGGTCGTGGCCGCCTAGTGTGCGTGATCCCTTAGAATACATGTATCGCTGATCCTCTCTTCCTGTGGATGTTGTGAGAGCAGACTATGGGACTTTACCGTAATGGCGTAGCAGGCTATAACTGCTCCTTGTTTGAGGAGAAACACATCCCCAGAGGAGAAGCTAATGTGATGTATACGGATTGAAATGATGATGACGATGAAAGTTTCTCCCTTCGCGGTTTTGTGGTCGCTTGCGATTGATCTGGAGGTGTGAGATTCGACTCCCAAATAAGGAAGAAATATTTCAGCTAGGTTTAGTTGGTGGTATTTCTGTTAAGCTTGCTTCTGAGCCCGTCTGTCTCGCGATCACCATTTATGACACAACTTACTTTGTGGTTGTGATACGTCTACATTGTATATTTATAGAGATTCAACCCAAAGCCATCAGACGTCCTTGAACGATTGACTAACAAACATAATTGGTATTATGGCTGAATTCTAATTTTCACGTCTCGTCATAAAATATTAAAATACCGTAGAAAAAGATGCAATCATGTGTAATTAGAATTAAAATCGGCTTAGAAATACGAGTACATTAGATATAAGCATTTTAAACTGTTCATTTGGAAGCAATTAGACAGAGAGATCCGACATCAACCGTGACGTCATAGTTGAGTACGGCCATATAAACTTCACGTAAATTTCCGTTTTGCTAGAAAGAGACGGAGAAAAATCTTTAATACCTTATAGGTATCTTGGTTGTTTTTATAGTTATTCGAAAATCGATTTTTTTCATTCTGTAAAGCAATATTTTATTTTTCATTCATCTAGCAGCCTATTATGTACATATTTCTAAGAAAGTAGGATCTTAGGTAGTAAGGATATGTTACGTGGTTACAACGCCAAAAGATAATAGCTGTCATAACAATGTAAGTAGGTAGCGAATTACGTCTTAACTTTGTGACTTTACGTAGATTAGTTTGAGTTAGAACAGTAGCGAGTTAATTTAGAGTCGACTCAATTAAGTCGTTGTCTATCTTGCGAGCGAGCTGCTGAAGGTTGCTTGAAATCATGGCAGCATTGTTAATTTTATATTTCATTCGTACTTACAGAAAAAAATATTAAATTAGGAACATAAATCTATTTTTTTACTATATAATACGATTTTATGATATAATGCCACAAATTAAGGGTTTTGTTTAAGATTTAAATCTTACAGATCAATTTCTGTTAATAACAAACAAATAAATATTGTATGAAAGAACAGAAAACTACATTTAGTTTTCTGTTCTTTACAATAATACAAACAATAGTACAAATAAATTAGTACATTACCTACAGACAAGAAGAAATGGTTTGTGTTACGAACATTGGCTTTAATAAAACCTGTATTTTTGCATTGCTGAATGACTAGGACAACTTATTTAATGTGATTTGATAAAAGATATTGCAACAAATGGGTATGAAAGTCGTAAAAATAATTATACAGTGTTTATATTCTTTAATTTTTGGTACATCATAACCGCAACCCACCTACTTGTCATTGAAAATTCTAAATTGTACAATTAATGTTTAAATAAATTATTTTCGCGATTTTAAAATTTTGTGTTACCCTAAATCACGTTATATTTATGGATTATTTTTCTAAAGTTTACATTTATTTTATAAATAAGTATACAAAACCAAATTTAAATTAATTATTACCATACATTATCGGCGCGATGGGTGCCGCGTTTGCTCACACCAGACAACAAGCGCAACCGTGAGACCACATCGGCGACATGTTTGGCGCTGTTTCAACGCAATCCGGCGGAGTTCTTGCGTCGTTTTGTGACCGTCGACGAAATATGGGTTCACTGGTACACACCAGAGACCAAGGAACAGTCGAAACAGTGGACTTTACCCGGCAAACGTGCTCCAAAGAAGGCGAAGACTGTTCAATCGGCCGGAAAGGTGATGGGCCAGTGTTTTTTGGGACTCACAAGGTGTGATCTACATCGATTACCTCGAGAAGGGTAAAACAATCACGGGGCTCTACTTATTGGGCCGATTCGACGCCGAATTGAAAAAAAACGGCCCCATTTGGCAAAGAAAAAAGTGTTGTTCCACCACGACAACGCGCCGGCTCACACCTCCGCCGTCGTCATGGCCAAATTGGTCGAATTGCGCTACGAATTGCTGCCTCATCCACCGTATTCTCCAGATTTGGCTCTCTGTGACTTCTTCTTGTTCCCAAATCTGAAAAAGTCACTCGCCGGCAAAGGATTTGGGTCGAATGATGAGGTCATCGCCGCCACAGAGACCTATTTTGAAGACCTCGGGAAATCGTATTTTTTGGACGTGTTAAAAAGTTGGAGCATCGCTGGGCCAAGTGTATTGAATTGAAAGGAGACTATGTTGAAAAATAAATCTCTACTTTCTTAAAATTTTCGTTTTTCTTTTGTAGGCTAAATATTTGTTGAATCGCCCTCGTACAAATAAACCTTACAAATTAAATAAAAACCAAACCTAAACAAATAAAGACTAAAAACCAACTACATTTAAAACTGAATGCTAACCAAATCAAGTAAACACTAACTATGAAAATAACGAGGCACCCCTTGGCATAGACCCCATGACACAGGCAGCGTTCCCGGAAAGCCTCCGCGCAAGAAAGCTGCCTGCGCGGGGATACCGGTGGCTCCTCTCAGACGCTTCCTGAGTTGCCTTTAGAGCCCGTGAACGCCTCGACCCTAAGGACCAAGGGTTTCGACGACAAACGGAACAAAGTCGTACTGAGTGCCGAGGCAGAGTGAATAAGAATATTTTAATTTTGAAAGGCCATAATAACCGCTGGGTTATTAATGGTCATGGGTGGTGGTGGGTCCTCCGCCTCACCTCTCGGTGAGAACAGGGGTCACTCAAAACAACATTAACACCGCATTGAGAGCTGGATGGCGCTAAACGCAGCAAGAGCGGTATCTCTACTTCAACATTGGTTTAACCTTGCTATATATAAGTGATCATAGTAAGGCCTTGGCATGATGATATGTATGTATGTAAGTACAAAGTATAGATTTGTGATTTATCACAGTGAACAGTGGCCATTTGTATTAAAACAATAAAATAGGGAGAGCACAGCTGCTTGGGATTGTAATAACAGATCCCTTAGGACTGCAGAAATATCACAGACGAACAAGACGTCTTGACCGAAGTGAGTAATTCGCGAGTACGTAATATTTTTATATTAAGAGATACCCCATGATAGTAATAATCCATTGGACCTACAGGGTTCCACTCGGAAGGTCCAAGGTTCGATCCTGCCGTGTACAAATGTGTTTTTCGAATTTCATATGTAGGTAAATTTGTCCGACGCTCCTATACGGTGAAGGAAAACAACTCGTGAGGCAACCTGCATACATCTACGAAGAAGGTGTATGTGATGTCGACCAATCCGCACTGGGCCAGCGTAGTTATCTAAACAGTAAACACCATAAATTAGGGTAGGCTCGAGCCCCTCGATGAGGACGCGTATGAGCTGTGATGATGATGGTGTATATTACTATTTCTTTCTCATTATCTGATGGTAGAAGTTTCTTTGGAAGGTAAGAAATTTAGTACCTTCCTCGATATAATGTATTTCATTGCTATGTATTTTGTTGTTTTGTGTGTGTACAGTGAGTATACAGTGAGTATATAAATATATACACATACTATACATATATATTTATGTGTATATATTTATTTACAACTGTGTGTATGTATGCATAGTTACATATATTTATTATAGTTTATTTTTGTCAAAATATGTTTGTTACAAGTTTTCTTTTTATGTGTTTCTTGCACCGCGAGAATGCCTTAAGGCATTAAGTCCGCCTTTGTACCATATTTGTTGTGCCATAAAGTGTAATATAAATAAATAATAATAAGCGCCACGTCAAGCTATACTGTTTGACCTTTGGACCACTCTTATGTCGCTTGTAATAGCTACGGTTTTCGTAGCGCAAATGTAAAGCTTGACTTGGCGCGTAGTGTAAGTAAATTAATAAATAAACAAATAAATGTCTGTCTGATAATATTAGTGTATTTAATTACATGGATATAAATAATATTACTACATGTATTTCTAGATAATAATAAATTATTAAATAAATGAAAATAATAAGCATTTTATTAAATGAGAAAAAGCTATAATCCGTCCACCGCTGAACGAAAGCCTACTTTATGTCGCTCAACAAATTTCGATTCTGGGCTTCCTTCATTCAGCTGCTGCCAGCACTCCTTCTGCAGGTCGTCAGCCCATTCGGGCGCAGGGCATCCTACGCTACGCCTGCTCAAACGCGATCTCCACTTCAAAACTCATCTGCTCTGCCGCCTAGCAGTTCCTTAAGCTGTAACAATTTTTACGACAGCTGACACATTAAAGATTATTTTGTGTCCACAGTACATATTATTCGCAGACTGAATTTAAGAAACTTTTGGTAAAGCCTTGCTACTACTTTTGTAACACAAATCGTTAGCTAGAGTTTCACTGAAATGTACAGAACACTCCATCGCACCTTCTAATAACCTACATTTCCATTTAAAATGAGTCCAAGATTCCACTGGTGCTAGAGCAAGCCGAGTAGTATTAAATGGTCTAATGATAAACATGACAGTTCGGTTCTACGGCAGATGTGACCAGCCGACTGCCACTTCAGCGCGTTTATTTTTCTGGCGATGCATCCACATCGCCAGAAAAATAAACGCGCTTTCATCCTATGACGGATGTGCTCGTTTTATACCCTATCTTTAAACGAGATACCGACCATCAATCATCAATGGTGCACTGACCGACTTTAAGCTTTTAGACTAGCCCTTTGGTAAGTATTCTACAGCATGCCATATCTTTCACCCCTTACGTTGCCCCTACCACAAAGCCTGAAAACTAAGGTCTTCAATTACTGTCTTGCCAGTAACAAGAAGGAATTCAATCACGTTTGAGTGCTTTTTGTGCAATATTGACTGCTCTACCGAGTAATTTCGCGTCATTATCAATAAATTTTATAAGTATTGTCAGTTAAGTTATCTACATAGTCTCGTATTCCAGTTACATTAGTTGAGTGTGAATTTTTACAGCTCCAGTGAACAACATCGTGTAATTAAGAACGATATTCTTAAGTTGTCTATAATTAGTTAAGTTACCTAGTTAATCCGTATTCCAGCGTATAGTTTTCTAACAAACGTAGTCTGAGAAAATTAGATTTTATCCATCTATTCCATTTTCAGTGGCGTTTGGAATTCGGCTGAACATTTTTTTACATAAATTGATTATGTTACTTATAACTTAGTACCTAGCCCCTCACTGGAAATAGACCAATCATATTTAATAATGATGAAATTGTCATTTGCGAAAAGAAGACTACATGTCATAAATTTTTAACTAAGTATGTTAGTAAATATAACTTTCCATCTACCTACTTACTTTATTAAACGATACATTTTTTAAAACTATATTTGGGCATTTATCGCTACTAAACTGGGCTACAAAGTAAACTAAAGTCAGTGCGAATCTTGTTTTTTTTTTAATTAAACAGTTTTATAATATTGATGCCATCAGCGCTCCAATGCTTTAAATAAACAAATTTTGTTTACGGTCCAGTTTATTTTAGTTAAATAAGCAACAAGTAACATTAAACTTGATTGATAATAATATCGATGATTACTATTTTCCGCAGTGAACTTGAGTGATTTATAGATAATTGATATTTTCCGAAGAACACGCATGTAAATATTCCACACCGCTTTCTTCTTGAAAACAGGCAAAGGCATTTATTTTGAACAGCCAGCACTTTAAGTGGTTCGAAGGTTGAATGTTTGCCGAGATAAATTGTGCGTGTCGCCCCGGGCGGCACCTCATCAACTCTTTGTGTTTGCACATTTTTTTGAATATTTAATCACTTGCCGGGTAAAAAGTTGAGTAAACAGCGAACTGACTGTGATTGGACAGCCACTGGTTTTTATTGCTGTTAATTAATGGGTAACTTAATTTGTGTTTGAATTTTGCGGTCTTACAGTTTATTTATTTATTTATTTAGGTACATTAACATCATATGCATATATATTAACACAAATATACATTTTAGGGCATTTTAACTCATACACATGACAATTATAAATGTACACAGCATTCACCATTAGGTTGTTATCCTAGCTAATTAAGAGTATATGAAGATTTACAAAAAGAAACAGTATCAAATGATCAATTAAACCTGAAGGATTCTGCTCAAGCAACCTATTATAAATTCAAGTTTTTATTTTATCTTTATATGTTTTTAATTTGTCAAAAAATATGTCAACATCACAATTAGACTGCAGTTCGTTATAATTTCTACACATGCGTATAATTGGGGAACTCAAGCCTATGTTGGTTCTACTGTATGGCGTGTATAGGATCTTAGTTATAGGATATCTCGGATATCGACACGGCACTGCTAAGGAGACCTGGCTAAGAATGTCACCACTGTCAATAATTCCGTTTAGGACTTTGTATAAAAATACCAAATCGTGCTTCACTCGACGGGCCCTCAGCGATTCAAGATGAAAATAGGACAGCCGAACTTCATAAGGACACCGGTAAGATAATCCTGAAACCGAGAACGCAAGATGCCTTGTAAATGAGCGCTGAATCGACTCCAGTCTCTGTGATGCTACACTATAGAAGGGATTCCAGACGACACTGGCATCTTTCAGATTACTGCGGACCAAGGCATTATAAAGAAGGATTTTTGTTTGGGCCTTCTGGAACCCCTTCGTGTTGCGCTTCAAAAACCCTAGCATTCGCGAAGTTTTTTTGGCAACCGTATTGATATGCGTTTTGAAATTTAAGGCACAGTCTAAATACACCCCCAAATCGCAGATCTCATTAACCTCCTGCAGCGGATGACCATTCAAGCTATAGAGATGATCTAGTGGTGTTTTTTTCCTTGTAAATTTGATATGGAAGCACTTATTAATATTCAGTATCATGTTATTCTGAAGACACCACTCCCAAATACTATTTAGATCCGCTTGTAATGATTCGCAATTACTTGGGGTAGCATTTATATATAGCTTCAAGTCATCTGCAAATAGCAAAAACTTTGAGCGCTGTATTACTTGGCAGATGTCATTGATGAATATCGAAAACAATGTAGGCGAAAGGTTCGACCCTTAGGGGACACCTGAGGTGGCATAATAAGTATGAGATTTATAGCCACAAGTAGCGACTATTTGCGATCTATTTGCAAGGTATGACTCAAACCACCGCAGAAGAGAACCACCGATACCAAAGGACTGTAGCTTATGTAGAAGTATACTATGATCAACCTTGTCAAAAGCACTTTTGAAATCGGTATAAATTGCATGAATTTCATTTCCCTTATCTAACCCTGAGCATATATCCGAGACAAAGGTTACCAAGTTCGAAACGACCGATCTTCCGCTACGGAATCCGTGCTGATTCTTAGAAATGCTATTCTGAACATGATGCGCAATAAATGGCGTTATTAGAGTCTCAAAAAGTTTGGCAAAACATGACAAAATGGAATAGGTACAGTTGCCAGTTCAGTGTCGTCGAATTAGAATATACTTAAATAGCTGCTTGAGTTCTCGTTGTTTAAGTTTAAATTAAGAAATTTCTCTTTGAGTTTGGGTCAGGTTAACTCGGTTTATCGCTAGCGAGCGAAAATGATTAAATGTTATTCCATAAAGGTTGTCGATTATTTCTATTTTTAACCGATTCCACAAAAAGGAGAAGGTTATCAATTCGATTGAATGTTTTTTATGTTTGTTATCTCATACATAACATTGTCATTTTATAACCGATTTGGAAAATTCTCTTTTTGAGTTAGAGGTCAGTATTTTGAATACAATTAAGCACGTATTAACCCTCGATTGTATTTTTTCAAGGTACCTACTTCGATGAGCTGGTATTAAATTCACTAAAAGATTAAAACAAAAAAAAATAAAAAATCGGTTTTTAACCGATTTTCAAAAACAAATAAGTAAGTCAATAATAATAAAAGAATAACAAACAACATAACATTTTTTATTTTCAAGTCTGTGCCAAATTTTAACTCATGATTTTATTTGGAAGTTGTTTGTATTCTTTTTATTAGTTTTTATTATTATTTTTGAATTTTCTGAATTCGGTTGTTATTTTTGTTAAATATTTTTAATGTGACTGTTACAAGAAATGTTTGTGCTGAAGTAAGCTGTTTTTATACGACTGCACCTTTTTTGATAAATTTTTAAAAATTTCTTTGAATTTAACTACCATTTTTAGTAATTTATATCTACGTTAACGTAACAGTAAGTCTTGTTTTCAATTGAGTCTAATTGTTTAATAGTAATGTAGTGTATGAAGGTTATTTCAAGGCGCAAATAATAAAGATTAGAATACCCACTCGTTTTCTAAATTGAATACTTATACCTGATGTGAATACCCACATTTAATAATGTTTGTCAATGTCTATCACGATGCCTTTTAATGCGACGCTTGTGAAGCGATTACATTACGCGACGTATAATATATTTGCTTAATGAAATAATAAATTCACCTTGCCAACAATCACATGGAGGATATACAACGTTTTACTATCCCTACTTAATATTATAAATGCGGAAGTAACTCTGTATGTCTGTTTGTTTTAATGAGATGTTGTACGTATAGATACATACAATACATATACAATAAAGACCCTGGGAATGGATATAGGGAAGGATATGCTTTTTATCAGGAATTAAAAGGGTCCCAAGGGAATGCGTGATTTAACCGAAATCGCGATATAAGTAATTTCAAGCTAAATTTCACGCAGACAAAGTCACGGGCTAGCTAGTAATGTACAAAGCTGTTTACGTCACGTAAATAATATTTTTCATTAGTTCATCTAAAAGTGTCTGCAATACTCTGCACCCATTGAAAAAAAATATCCCACCCTTTCAATCCTGACTATTTTTTTTTTATTAGTAAATTACAATTTCCTCTGACATTTGTGATCAGAGACTTTTTATATCTATACCTACCCTTTCATTCTAGTTCCCGCTTGCTTGCCTCTCGCACTTTTATTCCACATAATTTATCTTTCTTTCATTCATCCTCATTTATTCTTTGTTTACATTTAAATACATTGCATTTTACATTTACAACTTACAACACACCACACAACGCACAACACAGTATCACACACTACTACGTGTGCAATTTGTTATATTATGATGCAATAATATTTAAATTAATACAATACGTAACTATTCCTGTCATATATACGAGTACCTAACATTAACTTATACAAAATATATGCTCCTACGTAGGTGACATCTACTTAGGAGAGAACAGCGCGCTATGGATGACCGAGTTACATTTATTGTCCTCATATTACCACACCAGCTGAATATTGTTCAATAGATGCACTAGACAACTCAATCCTGACTATTGAAGAACAGTGCAGAACAGTAAGATTCTTTCTTAGAAGCTGTACCTCTTTGCTGTATAGCGTATACCTGTATACACCACGGGACAATGGCGAGACGTCGACAACAATGAATTGACTAGTCACGTACAGCTGACTTGCGATTCGTGGCATTCTCGTAATATGAGCTGTGTATGTCAATACTAACATATTGTACGTGCTGAGACAAGTTAGAAGGCCTGACGCACGGGGCCCTATTTTTGAATTATTCGCCTTGCATCGAGCGCTCGAATGTAATGTTCTATTGATTTTCATCGCAAAAGAAAGGAAAATCAATACAACATTGCGACAATGATGGAAAATAAAACAGACTTCAAAAAGTCATACTTAAAATAATATAGAATACCTGCGCACGTGTTTCCTCCATCCTACAACATGGGTTCCTTCAAAAGAGGCGTGAAAAAGCATCTTTTAGACTGGCAAGGGGCGGGCAGGTAGGATAGTGGATGTCGTCCCTACTCTATCTGTCAACTCATTTGGGCCTCTTTCACCGCTTAACATTAGGCGGGAGGAGGTCATCTGCCGGGCCATCCATATAAAAAAAATTATAGAATACATACAACTTCAAATTTTTATATTGAAGTTCGGTTGAAAATTTAAGGGTTTGCCTAGATTTTCCGATCATGACACGGTGACAATGGGACAATACTCTTTGGATTACAAAAATAATTTTGAAAATCAGCGCACAAATTGCGTTGTAATCGGTGAACATACATAGAAAATAGATAAAGTCGAACATGGAACCTACTCCTTTTATGAAGTCGTTTAAAATTCAATGTTACTTCGATTTTCGTCAATATAAAACGAACATCGGCATAAATCGAACGCAGACGACGCTCGCTGCACGCAATGCATGACGAGTGATTCATAAATAAAGCCGATCGAGCTTAACGAGACGAGAGCTTGACGTAACAAAAAAGCTTCTGGTCAACAATAGACTTGTAACACAGAATATGTAATGGTACTAAAGTACTCGTAAGTCATAGAATTAATACGTGTAATTGTGCAGAATCTAAACAACCTAACGAATTGCCGAGGAACAGACTCAATGTAAATATGTCGTAGATCATGGGTAGGTAATTATTTTACACAGGCTGTTATTTGAAAAAACAATTAAAAACATGAAATACAATCAACATTGGACGTTGTTTACTACTTGGAAATAATATTTCATTTTTTCAGTTGAGCCCTAATTATAATTAGCACATTGTTAGTTTTTGTTATTCATTAGCGAGATTGTGAGTTTCTGTTTCTATGTTATTTCTAGCGTTAACTAGGAACTTTAATTTTCATTTTGTAATTAACAATTAATAGTTGTGTAACATGTTGTGATTTAGTATTTTCATTAAAATTGCCTAAGAGGACTGTTATAATGTGCCAATTCATGGCTTTTGTAACATTTAAGGGTATGTATCCATCCGAAGTAGAGATTCTGTAGGAAAAATATTAGGGCTAACAAACCTACTTTTTTTTCCAATACAAACTAAATAAATAATTTTTGGTATTAAGTGCCGACAGCCCTGCGTAAGCGTACGAGGAATACTACGCTCACGTCATACAAACTAAATAAATTATTTTTTGGTATTAAGTGCCGAAAGCTCTACGTAAGCGTACGAGGAATACTACGCTCACGTTTGTCACGTGTCATTTTGTGTTTAAATTTCGTTTGTGTTAAGAGCTGATTATGGTTGTCACTTGAAAGTTTTTGCTTTCAGTTTAAAATGAAATAACTCTGAAAGTATTGGGGGTTCTAGGTCTCAGACAAGCACCGAAGGTCCATTTAGTATCTAACTTATATGTCCCCTAAATGTTATTGGGGTGTTCAGTTACACCCGGTATATTCTTTGACACAGCTTAGAGTAGAAAGTCTGAGGCAAGTGCCTACATTTCTTAATAAAAATTTTGGTCTCATTAGTTTCATTATATCTTATCTAGGTCGAACATATTTTTTTTTTATTTCACTTTAGTTTATTTTAATAAAATAAGAATACTCCAGGAAGTTTAAACTCACAAATATAGTTATTTAGATGCTAAAAACTTCTACCTTTTGCAATATTTACTAGAAAATAAAAACGTTCAGTCCTGATTTTTATTATATCTACAACATTGTCAAAATTGAACTATGTTTAGAGGGGGGAAACGTTATCGTTTCTTTAAAATCAAAAGCTTTACAATTCTCTTAATTAATTGATAATAAATTTATACAAGGTAAAAAACAGTTCAAGCGGGATTCGAGCCTGCGTCTTGAACATATACGGCGTCTTTAATTCGACGAACTTGTATATCATGGAGTCTGTCTTTGGGAGGAACTTGCTTCTTTGTGTGTCTTCTATCGACTTTTCCACGGTGAGTGCTCCGAGGAACTGTTCGATTTGGTACCAACGCTACCTTTGTATCATCGTACGGTCGGCCTCAAAAGTAGATGAATATTTTAGTACCATGTCACATCAACTATTTCTTTTATTTAGTATAGTTACACCTACATTGCATTGTTAATAGTTGGTGTGACATGGTACTAAAATGTTTATCTACTTTTGAGGCCGACTGTACCACTCGACATCGCAGTACAGTTCATCCGTATGTACCGAAGTAAAATCGTTCAGCACGGTTCGTTTTCAGCGATCATTCTTACAACTTTGGAATGAACTTCCTGCCGCTGTGTTTCCCGAGCGCTATAATATGTCCATCTTCAAGCGAGGTTCAAAGAGAGTATTACACTCAAAGAAGGTAGCCGCTTAGCTACGTCTCGGATATTGGCAGTCTATGTGCAGCGGTCACAATTTACTGTCAGATGGGCCATCTGCTTGTCTGCCTTTAACGAGAAAAAATAGCATATTCTTTAGACACATTAAAAAAAATATAAATAAATCTTTACATTGTGTGGATGCTATGACTATTTAGACCACTGAAGAATTCAACCTATGCGGAATTCCAAAAGATTTTCGGTTATAGTATTTCCAATACCACCTTACATAAAATTCTGGCATCCCAAACCATCTTAAACATAGTTTAAGATATACTATGTATCAGCGTGCAGTTCTCATGATAATAGATAACATCGAAACTAATGGATAAAGTTTGTGTTTTGGATATGAATATTATGGTCGATTTTTTTATAAAAATGAAAATGTTACATTTTTATACAAAAAATCAACACGATATATATACGAGTTTTATGTGTTGTGTACGGCATTTGATTTTTTACAGAATGCATAGGTGGGAAAAGTACGTATACTTATTACGTCAGAACATGAAAGTATTTGGCTACATTTGATTTGCGTGTTTATTTATGTATACGTTTGATTTTGTAACTATAGCCTCCAGACTAGGAAAAGATACTTTCCAAGTCGCCAACTGAAGATTTTTAAGCGTTAGTTTCTGTTCAATGCTGCACGAGTGAGCAAAGTTCGTTACGCGCGGCTAAAACACACGTCAATACACATACATATGACTTGACGAATAATCGTTTTTTAAAACAGAGTGTAGCTGTAATATCATCATCATAACGACTCATATACGTTCCCACCGAGGGGCACGAGCCTACCTTAAGTTAGGGTGTTTAGGCCTTAGTCAACCACGCTGGCCCAGTGCGGATTGGTCGACATCACTTATACCTTTGAACTTCTTAGCAGATGTATACAGGTTGCCTCACGATATTTTCCTTCACCGTAGGAGCGTCAGACAAATGTACATATCAAATTCGAAAACGAAAACCACATTGGTATATGGCGGTCTCAAATCCCGGACCTCCCGATTGTAAGGCAAGTGCCGAGTCCCCAGCGCCACCAGCGACGCTCCGGCTACAATATACTCGTAGCTGTAATATACTCGTAGTTGCGTATATTTTCTCGTGACTAAACACAAAGTTGTCACAACCCTTGCCTAGGGTTGCTACTTCTCCGGGTTTCACCCGTAGTCTACGGGTTTATAGCGTGCATATCCGGGCTACGGGTTGAACATCAATATCTCCGGGTCAGACAGGTTGACAGCGAAAAAACACTTTTGAGGGGAATTTTAAAGGCAAAAATTTGGTTGGGAGGGAATTTGGGGATTTTTGATCATAAAACCAAACTAAAATGAAAAATTAAACACCTATGTTGAGTCGGCGCTAACTGACAGACTAATTAGATAAGTAGTGTAGGCTTGAACGCAGGTAATAAATATAAGCTTAATTATTGAAACTAAAAAGATGTTTTATATTTTTGCCTTTCGAATTTCCTTTGTATCCGCTGCATTTTGTTGTAAAGAAAAGCAACGAGTTTGGAATAATGCCATTTTATGTTCTCTCTCTTTTATTCCCTAGCAACTATTTATTCCATCTTACTTTCGCGCACTTTTCAAACTCATGAAAGAATAATATTTTATTTAAAAAAAAACATCTCTAAAATCTCCGGTTCTATTTTTTTTGAAAAGTGGCAGCCCTGCCCTCACCCCACCAAAGAGGTCGCAATCAAACTGCAGGACGGTAACGAAACTTAGTAAGATGATGATTAATTATTTACACATACGTTGGCGTTGCGTGTGGACTGCGGCTTAACTTACATCGCAAGACTCGGTCAACAAACTTCTTGACTTGCTGTTTTCATGCATGGTACTCGTAGTAAACAAGAAACCGAATATATGGTTTACGAGCATTGAAGAAGTATCTAACTATATGGAATGGTAATGAAAGGGTGTAAGGGGTTCCAAATACCACCTATCGGCACCTAAGCCAACCTAACCTGCACGCGGTGCACCCTGCTTTAGCTCTAACAGACGAGGCTCTGGCGCTCCCCACCAACCCGTACTGGGCCAGCGTAGTGGGAGACGTCCCAAAACCTCCCCATGATGATGAAAAATATGAAACAAAGGCCCCGAGTGCCCGGCGGGCCCGGAGGCCGTGCCGGCGGTGACGGACGTCGACGCGGCACTGGGACATGGGGTGCAAAGAATACCCGGGCGGCGGAGATCCCCCGTCGAACGACCTTGGCCCTGGCAACATTTAACGCGCGCACACTGCGGACCGAGGAGAAGCTGCTGGAACTTGAGAAGGAATTGAGCAGGTTTCGCTGGAGTGTAGTGGGACTGTCCGAAGTCCGAAGAGAGGGTGAGGACACGATGGTTCTCAAATCCGGCAACTTGCTCTATTTCCGGGAGGGCGAAGACCTGTCCCAAGGTGGTGACGGATTTATCGTCCACAAGTCTCTTGTTAACAACGTTGTACAGATCGGAAGTGTATAAAATAGGGTGGCGTACCTTACTCAGAATTACCAAACGGTATTCGCTGAAGGTCATACAGGTATACGCCCCGACCTCGACGCACCCCGACGAGTAAGTGGAAGCCATGTATGAGGACATTTCTCGGGCAATACATGCTTCCAAAACTCACTACACCGTTGTCATGGGAGACTTCAACGCAAGGCTAGGCAAGCACGGCGATAGTGAGTTGAAAGTGGGGCAATTTGGAGCTGGAATCCGGAATTACCGTGGTCAAATGCTAGCCGATTACGTGGAGAGAGAGGGACTCTATAATGATGAACTCTTTCTTCATCGAATGCATCGAAAGTGGACCTGGAAAACTCCGAATGGCGTGACAAAAAATGAGATTGACTTCATCATGTCGACTAAGACTCGCATCTTCAATCAATGACGTCTCAGTGATCAATGCGTTCAACACGGGAAGCGATCACCGAATGGTAAGAGGCGCATTGAATCTTAAAGTAAAAGCTGAGAGGTATCGACTGATGAAGTCAACGCTCCGTCCTGAAGCCACCCAGATCCAAAACCCCGAGCGCTTTCAACTCGACTTGCAGAATCGCTTCGCTTGCCTGGAGGATTGCACGGATGTGGACACATATAATGACAGGTTTGTGGAAACTGTCCTTACGGTGGGTTCAAAGTTTTTCAAACCCAGCCGTACCAAGCAAAGAAGCAAGATCTCAGAGCTGACAATTAAGCTGATGGAAGAAAGGCGTGGGATGGGTCTGCAGTCTTCTGAAGATGCTCGTCGGCGACTCAACAAACAGATCTCGAAGTCTCTGACTCGCGACATACGCCGATTTAATACGGAACGTATTGAGGAAGCCATCGAGCGGAACAAGGGCTCCAAAGTGTTCGCAAGAGATCTGTCACTCGGTCAGAGTCTGCTGACGAAGCTGAAGACAGAGGACGGCAGAGTCTTTACGTCTCGACCTGCGCTTATGGCTGAGATCGAACGCTTCTATAGACAGCTTTACACAACATCGCAGGCACCTGTCATTCAGGCTACAGATCCTAGAGCCAAATTGATGCGACATTACACCAAAGACATCCCGGACGTCAGCCTGTACGAGATTAGTGTGGCTCTCAAACAGCTGAAAAACAACAAGGCACCGGGTGATGATGGAGTTACAGCTGAGCTTTTGAAAGCGGGTGGACTACCAGTCCGGAAAGCGCTGCAGAGGCTATTTAACTCCATCATACTCGAGGGCAATACGCCTAAAGCATCGCAGGGGGGTGTAGTGGCACTTTTCTTCAAAAAGGGCGATAGGGCCCAGTTGAAGAACTACAGACCCATCACGCTCCTGAGTCATGTATACAAGCTGTTCTCGAGAGTCATCACGAATCGTCTTGCGCGCAGTTTTGACGACTTCCAGCCTCCCGAACAAGCCGGATTCCGTAAAGGCTATAGTACCATAGACCACATTCATACGCTGCGGCAAGTTATACAGAAGACCGAGGAGTATAATCTGCTACTATGCTTGGCGTTTGTGGACTATGAGAAAGCCCTCGATTCTGTCGAGACCTGGGCCGTGCTTAGGTCACTCTAGAGGTGCCAAATAGACTACCGGTACACCCAAGTATTGAAGTCATTGTACGAAAACGCCACTATGTCAGTCCGCCTTCAGGACCAGAACTCGAAACCAATACGACTTCAGCGAGGTGTGAGACAAGGTGACGTTATATCGCCGAAGTTGTTCACAGCTGCGCTGGAGGATGTATTTAAGCTTTTGGACTGGAGAGGACTCGGCATCAACATAAACGGCGAGTACATGACTCACCTTCGTTTTGCCGATGATATCGTGGTTATGGCTGAGACCGTGGAAGATCTAGGCACAATGCTCGAAGACCTCTGTAGAGTTTCCCAACAAGTGGGTCTTAAAATGAACATGGATAAGACCAAAATCATGGTGAATTCCCATGTAGTACCCACTCCTGTGAAGGTTGGCGGCTCTACACTGGAAGTTCTTGACGAATATGTTTACCTGGGACAAATAGTCGAGCTCGGTAAGTCCAACTTCCAGAAAGAGGTAAATCGACGAATCCAAATCAAAATAACACTTTAACTGTAAGAAATAATATAATAAGAATGTTTACCCGAAGCTAAGCTCACTGTACCTTACTTTATTTTATTTAATAAGTATTCATCGGCACTCAATGTCTATTTCTTAGCATATTTTTATATGAAGATATTTTTGTATTAATGACTGTTTGTTGCCAAAATAAAGAGAAAAAAAAAAGAATCCAACTCGGCTGGGCAGCGTTCGGGAAGCTACGCAGCATATTCTCGGCCAATCTACCGCAGTGTCTTAAGACGAAAGTCTTCAATTCGTGCGTGTTGGCAGTGATGACGTACGGAACTGAGACGTGGCCGTTTACAATGGGTCTCCTCAGAAGACTTAATGTCACTCAAAGGGCAATGGAAAGGGCTGTGCTCGGGGTTTCTCTACGCGATCGCATCAGAAATGAAGAGATCCGTAGAAGAACTAGAGTCGCTGACATAGCCCAAAGAATTGCAAACCTTAAGTGGCAGTGGGCAGGACACACAGGACTGACGGCCATTGGGGCGGAAAGGTCCTTGAGTGGCGGCCACGTACCGGGAGACGCAGCGTTGGTAGGCTGTCCACCTTGTCACCACAAGGTGGACCGACGATCTGGTGAAGGTCGCGGGAAGCCGCTGGATGCGGGAGGCGCAGGACCGATCGGTTTGGAGATCCCTAGGGGAGGCTTATGTCCAGCAGTGGGCGTCTCTTGGCTGAAATGATGATGATGATGAATGAAAGATGCCGCGAGAGAAATTGCTGAATACAGTATTTTGTAAAGTAGGTACCCGGCAGGAAACCATGACAATTTCGACGTTATGAGAATTTGCTCATTTCTAATCAAATAAATATAATCTATCGACAATTCATAGCCACTACAATGCTAAATAATTGGGACGCGAAAACAGTATGAACAGTAATATAGGTACATACGGCAAACAAAAAGCAACACATGAAATGATATGAGTAGTCGATTGAATTATCTATTAGACCTTATTTATTCATCTCGAGCTCGATTCTATTTATATTAATGCACATCTTTCTACTAATTTTACTTTGATTTATTAAAGTGATCTACACTCATAATCTGCGGGCCTATTATGGATCTTTTGTCGTTTGACATGGTATACATTTTGAGATAAGGAAGTCATGAAACGCTTCATTTGGTATCGATCGGTCTCCAATGATATCATCACTATAGCATAATTTCAATGACGTCATCATGATATATACAACGAATGATCAAAAATCTGTCCGAAAATCTTATTTTTAATTTTGCACCATGATTGCATCTTATACTTAAGATTGCGGAGATTTAATTATTATTATTGTAAGTATACGCAACATTATGCAGAAAAGGATATGAATCTTCAGTTACAGATATACATAGAATAGATTTTTAGATGTTATCTTTAGATCAACCTGCTGACGTGTATCAAACTATCTGCTGTGTACTACTCTGAATAGATGAATGCTTTATTATGAACAAAAATGACGCTTACGTACATTTAAATATCAACATGGAAATAGCAAAAGGCATTGATATAGCCTAAGCGGCAATCTCTACCGCGCAACCTATGGGTAAAGGAAAGTTGATCTTCGAAATGTGTGCTCATGACAGGAAGAGAATACATTAACAATATTATACACTATACACGGTTATTTTTTTATCACCCTGGAAAATTTAAGGGACGCTTCACGACATATTAGAATGATTTATATATGAATAAAAAATATAACTCACAACTTAATTTTGTATTAATTTTTTAAAAAATGCTGCACTTGTTGAGAGCAGCATTTTTAGAGATTTTTTTTATTTATTTATTTAAATTTTTTATTTCATTTTTTATATTTTTATATAATAATGGATGTGTCCTGAAGCGTTCCAAAATTTTTTCAGGGTGATAAAATATATAACCATGTATATTATGCAAGAAGCGAGTTCCGCTTCTGTCTATGTGCAAGGGCTTTTTTTTTCGAGGGGAATGCGTGACCGCACCGTACTCGCCGTTGGCTAGACGACGAGCGTGTGTGGGGCTCTCCCGGCAGAGTGCCAGGCCTACCCACTAAACCCCCCGGTGTTCTTCCTGCCCTTTTGGACGCGCGTAGTAGGGTCCACACTGCGACTACCACTACTAACGCGCCCGGGCTAGCCCGACCTATGTGCAAGGGCTAGCTGGATTTCAACAGTTTCCGACATCGGCCCTGCCATACAGGGCAGAGATTACGTAAATGGTATTTTTTACACAAAATGTATAAAGATGGACTTGATACCTCTATCTATAAGCATTCATTGCTAGTAGACCTTTGGGTAAATTTAAAAATAAATAAACCAATACAAGAAAAAATTTAAATCGCGCAGCGTTTTAAAAGAAAATTAAATATCTTTAATACAAAATAAGACCTTCGGGTAATTAGGAGGGGCTTGTGGTACCTAGACGGTTTTAAATTAGGTCCCTACGAAAACTAGTAATTACGTGACACCCAACGTGGGGCGTTCAATCTACATACCTATTAATTTACGAGGTAAACGCCTGAAGATAATTGTTCCAATTTTGATTATGCACGAACAGCTTGAGCACAAAAGTTGAATTTAATTCGGATGTAATAAAAGAAAACAATCTTTTGTTGCGCCAAAATTAAAACGTCGCTGACGCCACAGATATTTTTTATCGTCGGATTTCATACTTCTATTGTTATTGCAAAGTTGTTTGGAGCTTCGAGGTGTTCATAGACATTGATTTTGACACAAAGGTACTTACTGAGATGACGAGGTGAGGGGAATCTTCGATTGTCGAGGTGTTGAATCTGAAAAAGAAAAATACCTTAAGTCTTATTTTAAAAAAGCAATGCTCTCACCGTTGCTTGCATTAGTTTTTGAGGCAACCTGTAGTAATTTACGATTTCCTTTTTTACCCATATCACTTGTAATCAGAAAAGACTGTTTTCCAAGAAGTCAACAGTATAATGTTAAACTTTTGCATAAATAAAGTCAGGTTGTCTCATAGTCACTTTAATATACAAAAGAGCTTCGTTAAAATAAGTTGAGAACACAGAAAGCAGTTCAACAAAATGTTAAAATGTTAATTATAATATGCAAATTGGAAATTATTCAAGGTTCTTATTTGAGAGTTTCAACTGATCTTCATAACGGATTCATCCTTTTTCTTGTTAAATTCAGATTTGGGTTCGGAAGACAGTTTAACATGGAAATATATAAAAAAAATCACTTTATTCTATATCCGAGTATGCTTTGTGATTGACTTCCCTTTTTATAAACATTAAGCCGACTTCAAATAGTTTTTGTGAGAATAAAAGTTATTATAAGCTTAGAAATTTTTTATCCAATATAATCGATATGGAGTTTTTTTTATTTTGTATACTAACATTATGTTTGGTAATGATATAATATATTGTTAGATGAAACTGTTACCAGTAAGTTGAAAGTGCAATTGACATAAGACATCTGAATTACCTAATTTACCTGAAATCTACATTATATCTACACTATTATTATAAAGAGGAAAAATTTGTATGTATGTATGTAACGATGAACTCAAAAACTACTGGATCGATTTCAAACATTCTTTCACCATTAGAATGCTACATTATCCCTGATTAATATAGGCTATAAAATTATTTTTCCTACGGGAAAATATGAAATTTCCACGGGAAAACAAAAATACAACGCGGGCGAAGCTGCGTAAAGTAAACTAATAAATAATATTTTTTTTATTTAGATTTCAAACCATAATTAGTACAAGAAAGCAACGACACAAATTTGTTCAGAGGAAAATTTTATTCCGTCTCTTAGATCTTGTAACATCTTTAATGAACTTAACTTGGCATCCCCCGAGCATGAAATCTTCCTAATTCGTTATAAAAACAATTGAAATGAACGAAGGATTGAAGTGTTTTTAGAAAAAAATACAAGAGTTGGCTAAAACGTAGATACAAATGTTTTCTTCAGAAAAAACTGTAAAATTTACGAGCCAGTAAGTTTTTTGCAATCGATAAGTTTTTATATGTAGCTCAATTTACTTTGTATAAACGCCGGCACGCACGGCATTATGGGATGTTATTGTATTTATTAATACACAACAAACCAACTTCAAAAATATAATATAAGATGCCAAGTGATGAACAGCTAACACAATAATAGTACAGTGTGATCTTCCATACAGTGTGATCTCATTAGAGCATTTCTATTCTTAGATCCATTATTTAATTATCGTAGAGCTAAACACCTAATTCAATGATTTGAAATCATGTGAATCGACACATTATACCGTACGTTGCCTAATGCGATAATAGAATCTTAAGCGACAATGCTATTAGTATGAGGCTAAATATATAATCAGACAAATTAGTTCAGTATATTACTGTATGATGGTGCGAAATCGGCGAGGTCTCGGCGCTTGGTTGGTGCCTAGTATATTGTAGAATGAATTAAGAATATAGATTACATTATAACACTATTATTTGTTCTGGAATACCAATATTTAGAAGAATATCAGTCCAGCTAAATAAATAAATAATAATTATTATTTATAATTGTGAAAAAGTATTTGTTTAATTAAGTGTGTATTTGAATCGTGAATCGGAACGATTCAAGTACATACGCTTTACACAAATATTTTATTTGTAAAATTTAAACAAATATTTTTTCAGAATTATTATTTTATTTAACTGGACTGATGATATTCTTGTTTCTATTTAATGTGGAATTAATTATTGCATTTTTGATAAAACTAACCTAAGGAGACAAGTTATATAAAACATAATAATATTTTTTAATCACGGAAACTAATATGAATGAAACAGAAAGCTTCGACCTGTCACGGGAATCTTCTTATCTTGAATAGACTATAGTAGTCACTCGGTGTTAACTCATAAAAATAAAACCGGCCAAGTGCGAGGCGGACTTGCCCACGATTGCTTGCTTCCGTACGATTTGTGACGTATTAAAAAAACTACTTACTAGAACTCGTTCAAACTCATTTTCGGTAAGTTTGCATGGTCGTGTACATCACATATTTTTTTTAGTTTCATCATTCTCTTATTTTAGAAGTTACAGGGGGGACACACACACACACACATTTTACCATTTTGAAAGTGTCTCTCGCGCAAACTATTCAGTTTAGAAAAAAATGATATTAGAAACCTCAATATCATGTTTGAAGACCTATCCATAAATGGGTATGGGTATGGGTATGATGAAAAAAAATTTTTGAGTTTCAGTTCTAAGTATGGGGAACCCCCAAAATTTATTGCTTTCAATCCCCTAAAATCTTAATGCGGTTCACAGAAAACATCTACTTACCAAGTTTCAACAGTATAGTTCTTATAGTTTCGGAAAAAAGTGTCTGTGACATACGGACGGACAGACAGACAGACAGACATGACGAATCTATAAGGGTTCCGTTTTTTGCCATTTGGCTACGGAACCCTAAAAAGCTATTTAAAAAACGAGCTGAAATGGAAAAAAATGGAAACAGCAAATGGCCACGTAGGTACTCGTTAGGGGAGAATAAAAATAACGAGAACAATAATAATGAACACTTCGTTTATTGCTTAATTTTTTTCGGAGCGCCGCCGAACGTTAATGGACAGTATTTTTCATTTTCGAACGGAAACCAAGCCGTTTCCTTAATTTGGTGTTTAAGTTTAATGTTGTTAAATGTTTTCATATTCACGAAAATTTGCTTTTCCATCTTTCAAATTGCATATTTTTTCCGGATTGAATATATTGTGCAAAATTCAAAAGAAAATGGAGAAGATTCTTTAGTGTTAGTGTAAATTCTGCACGTAGCTCGTTACAGACTTCGTCACTGAGTTGCCAAACGTCCTACAAGGTTTTTGTTTGTTTTTATTATTATTTGTATTTCTTTTTGCAAATATTTTTTTAGTCAAATAAACTTTATACATTTACTCATCCAGCCATCCAAAACAGCTGGGACATCCTGCTTATGATAATAATTTATGGGTGTGCTAAAGTGGCACTTCTGCAGATTGCTGATTGTTGTGACTTATGCGATCTAGGTGAAGATCTACACTTATTCCTTACTACTTAGATCGCTATTTTGTGTGACAAACTACCTAATTGATAATAAGAATTATTTGAAATATTATATCATCAGTATATTTTTCTATTTGCAATAATGATTATGATAGTACCCTACTCTCAAATTTTGTTAGTGCACACATTTCATTGATCCGTAAACTGCAGTTGGCAACCCTAGCACTTGTCATCTCCACAAAGAGCCTTAATTGTGTGATTTCCGATTTCCAGCTACATGTGAGACGGTAGATTAGACTAGCTCAGCTGACGCTGTCAGCACACTGCTGGGGTGCATTCAGAGCCTACGCGCTAAGTACCACTTTTTGTTCTAACTAACCCTATTCAATACTTTTGAAGGTGACGTCTAGGTGAAACAACCGGTCCGTTCAAAACCTTAAGACTGTCAGAGCAAGTTACAACCGAACAAACATCGAATTTGATGGTTGTAAAATGCTCTGACGTTTATTACTGTGAAAATCCTTCATGATTGGATGATTTTGGGGCCATAATCTGTAACGTAGAAAGTGAGAGAAATGAATAGTTCATGTGAGAATACGTTCATCACCTCAGAGCGAGTTTTAAACAGCAACGGTACTGAACGCGCTCCTGTACTAGTAGGTTTAGGTTATGGCACACCCCGGACACTCCATACAACGTTCGCAAATCAATTACCTATTACTACTACTTAAGCAAATGACGTTTGTACACGCGCAAATGTGTGCGTGGAATCTGGTAGGGCTGAGTGCGCGGTTATCAATGGAAATGACGCGGGAAGTGCAGCGACTGCCTTCTCTTTTACCCGTATAGCGCTGTCTCTGTTATCGGCCGGCGCTCGCGTCTACTCGCACGAGCGATCACGCGCGCCCTTGTTTATGTGTCAGTGATGTCTACAACGAAGTGCGCGGTGGGGTGAGGTATTTGAAATGAGTGCGGGGAGGTGAGTGGCCGTTCTGTACGTAGTACTATTATATATTCTGTGGTTATGGGTGGGCAGCGCACAGGAACACTACATCTAAATATACAATATGCAGATGTTTTTCTTCTTGATATGGTTGATGGGTAGGACTTCTGGGTCTCATACCGCCTGGCGAACTCCCTTATAACAGCTCTGCCCCTCTAGCATGAACACCATAACACCATGATATGATAAAGCGGTTTATCGCGGTAAACTGTCAAAAATACAACACGTTTTTATCGTATTTTGACAGTACATACAGTTACATTCTCTTAATTATCTCCTATCTCTTAATTTCATTAAGATATTTCTGTATCAAATTTCATTGAAATTGGTTCAGGCGGTTGACAGATATTCGACAGATAGTTACTTTCGCATTTATAATGTTTAAACGAATTCACACGGGTTTAGTCTCCTGTTTCCTTCCTGGATAATGGCAACAGTTACTGTTTTTTTTTAAATTATGGCCACTATTAGCGTGTTCCTTTGTTTTCCTTTTTGTGTTAAGTTGATTATTAATAGAGTTTTGTTTTGTGTTAAGTTAATTATGAATAAATTAATCTACATATACCTTCAAAAGAGCAAAACATATGCAGGATTTTATGCTGTACTTGCTGCTGCAAACGTCCAGCAAACAAATTTTGCGATATTATAATGTAAAAAAAAGCAAAACATAGAAAGAAACAAAGCCTAAACCTTTCTTTAATTTTTATGCAAAAGTTTAGTGCAATGGTAAAATAAATGTTTAATAGTAGATTACCCAACAAGTGAAAAAAGGTGAATTCTTTTCGAGGCAATAAGTGGTGTAGTGGAGTATTTTCATTTCATTTTAATGAAAAGCGAGTCGTTTTGATTGTATACAAAAGTTACAAATAAAAATCAATTCGCTACTTCATCTATTCGTTCGTTGCGAATCAGTTTGTCTTTCAATAATAATACCAACCAACCAACTTACATATCGATGACTTCGATCGATTCGCCACGTTATTTAGCGATAGCATATGTCAATCCCATACATTTTTTTCTTATCGAACTTCGTTCTCGTTTTTGAATTGTCACTTTGTCTAGACCCCCTGAGCTGTAGAATTGTCTCTGTCGTCCTCAGTTCGTTTTTCTGGGGCACAGTGCGACAGCAATACATTTTACAAATATATGCACCTATTTTTTAATTCTCTCGACCTTAGCGTTTCCCCGTATGTTAGGGAAGCAGGGATGGTTTGCGTGTACGGTAATTTACGTTTCTAGCACTATGCGTCGAAAGGTGCTTATTACGTAACATCAGAAAGGACGTACCACGGATTAATTATATATAGTATGCTTTACGCAGGAGTACCGCTAACTAGGTACCGGAACTTCTATGTCAAATACAGGTGGTCTTTAATATTAGGTAAAACATTTGAACGATTCAAAGAACTATTTAATTAAGACATATTTAATAACGTTTCTTCTGAATTTGACAGCAAATGTAGCGTTATACACGGTAATGATATTTAGAGGCTCTTTACCGGTAAACTTATATATTTCACAAAAAAGGAATACATTTTAACATTTTGTTTTCAATATCCTCTAAACCATAATTGGGTTTTTCTGATCAGTTGTCACACTCGCCGCTTAGTACCACTCCACTCAATTACAATAATAAAGACGACACGGTAGCGCAGAGGTCGAGTGATCGCCTTCTGCGCAACGGGTCGCTGGTTCGATTCCCGTACAAGACAAATATTTTGTATGGCCAACAGAAATTTGTTCCGGTCTGGGCGTATGTGCATGTGATATTCTATGTTTGTAACTGAGAAAAGAAGAAAGAAAAAATCCTAGTGTGGGGCGACGTTTTTTTAAATAATAATATACATAGGTATAGGTAGGTACATAACTATCTCTTACAAAAAGACACATTTCCAACATATCACAATTTCAAATGTGTGACGCAAAAATCTGTTTAGTATGTATACGCTTACAAATCTAAAATAAAAATAAAAAACCGGCCAAGCGCGAGTCGGACTCGCCCATGAAGGGTTCCGTAGGATTTATGACGTATTAAAAAAACTACTTACTAGATCTCGTTCAAACCAATTTTCGGTGGAAGTTTGCATGGTAATGTACATCATAGAAGTTACAGGGGGGGGGGGACGACACACATTTTACCACTTTGGACGTGTCTCTCGCGCAAACTATTCAGTTTAGAAAAAAATGATATTAGAAACCTCAATATGATTTTTGAAGACCTATCCATAGATACCCCACACGTATGGGTTTGATGAAAAAAAATTGAGTTTCATTTATGTATAGGGAACCCCCAAAATTTATTGCTTTTTTCTATTTTTGTGTGAAAATCTTAATGCGGTTCACAGAATACATCTACTTACCAAGTTTCAACAGTGTAGTTCTTACAGTTTCGGAGAAAAGTGGCTTTGACATACGGACAGACGGACAGACAGACATGACGAATCTATAAGGGTTCCGTTTTTTGCCATTTGACTACGGAACCCTAAACACCATCACCATCGCACGGCCACCGTCGACCGTCTCAACAACAATATTACAATAACTGAAAACACACAGGATGAGACTTTACATTTTGTTTACTTTGCGTACATTAGTATCGTCGCCCAAATCTTTTAATTAAATTTTGTTATTAATTTATAGGTTAGATTTTTAATCAAAGATGATGATTTTTATTGCAAACTAATTTTTCAGTATTTCAATTTAATATCATTTAATTAAGTTTATTTTACCCAGTCATTACCAACTGATTTAGCTATTGATCATTAAATGGTAAATTGTAACGATCTATCTAACGATGTAGTCAAGGCGGCTTAATGATACCGCTAATGACACATTTTTGTTTAAGGCTATCTATCTCATTATTTCGTTTCCTTGTGTTTTATGAATTTTATTTCGAGGCATGACGGAAACGTGCCGGTAGCCCTTAAAATATGGATGTATTTATATAATTCATTACCGTTTTTCGAATTAACCGAGTTATTTTTTAAAACAAAAAGTCCTTACTTACGATACTTATTTCTAATCACACCGATGTGACAACGGATAAATAGAATTAGCCATAGTCACACTTGTGTGGTAATACGGTGTGACTACGGATCGGTTGTGCTTATTTCGTGAAAATAGTAACGTTATCAAGCCCAAAGGCAATCGCACTAAAATCAGGAACGTTCCGCTACCATACATTTTGACAACACATTGACAGCTGTTAGATGTCAAATGGTGTATGGAAACGGCAACGATGTGGTTTTGGCACAGACTATATAATAGTACTTCTTAGTTTTGGTTAAAACGTTCGCAAATAGTGCGATAAAAAAAATAAAAAATAAAATAAAATTCGTTTATTTCGGGCTACATGGCCCATATAACAGAATATTAAAATTTCATTATTAAATTACATTATTATTAAAATTTCATTATTATTAAAGATAAGTCATAGTATAACTTATCTTACTGTCGCCAAAGTTGTACTCATGAAAAATATAAATTATATTGGACCACTAAACCGTAAGGGCAGTTCGTTCTAGCCTAAATGATCATGAAAATATCCGAAGAAAGTTAAATTAAAAAGCGAACACGCTTTAGTCAGTTAGTCTAATTAAGTACCTAGTTAGCTGAGGAGCAAAATTTGACTTTAAAACTACTGAAACACAAGAGAGAAACTTCTTAGCGCTAAAAGCCATTTGGTTGAAACTCTGATGACATTATGATAAGGCCTTCGAGGAAATTAGGTCCGCACTCTCATTTAATATGATTTAAATATGACACCCGGCGGAGTACGGTCTCACGGGCGTGTCGCGAAGCAGTGGAAATTATTTACGTTGCATTTTTTTCACGTGTTCCTATACATTTGTTTGTTTTGTATGATTCTGCTCGCGATGTCAGCTAAGATTAGGGTTCCCATCCCCAAATTTAAAAAAAAACTAGGATTTGAAGTTGAAAAAACTAGGACAATTCAGTTTAAAAACAGGACGCAGTAATAGAGTTGCAATAGTAAAATTAATATAGTAGTGAAAATATGTGAAATGAAGTTCAAGTAATTAAAATAATCATATTTTTTCATAAAAGTATTTGAATAATATTATTATACGAGTTGAAAACTAGTTATAAAGATATAAAACAAAGACTATTTTGTAACAAACTTTTTAAACGTAGGTTAGTTATAGTATCTTATAAATTCTAATATTACAAACTTATAAATTTTTACTATACTTTTCAACCCCATCAATTTCCTTCAGTATCTGTGGTTGAGTTAACAAATAAACTATTCAAGACATCCCAGGCTTCTAAGATCCCAGGACACTACAAAAACTAGGACATGTCCTGGGAAACAGGACGTTTGGCAACTCTAATGGCATAGATATCTGAATTGGCTTGCTAACAGAACAATTAAAGCTGTTTATTTGATTTAGTTTAAGCACAGAATAGATAATAGTACTGGTTCAAACGCAAAAAGGAAAAAACAATCTTGTTTTACTCGTTGTTTTTAAAAGTTGCACACAAGTGGGTAGTCTGCTTGTATGCCAACGTATAATTGTATTAAAATAAAGTATGACCACAGAATATATAATAGTATTCCATACAGAACGGCCACTCACCTCCCCGCACTCATTTCAAATACCTCATTTCACCCCGCACTTCGTCGTAGACATCACTGACACAAACAAGGGCGCGCGCGATCGCTCGGGCGAATAGACGCGAGCGCCGGCCGATAACAGAGACAGCGCTATGCGGGTAAAAGAGAAGGCAGTCGCTGCACTTCCCGCGTCATTTCGATTGATAACCGCGCACTCAGCCCTACTAGATTCCACGCACACATTTGCGCTTGTACAAACGTCATTTGCTTATGTAGTAGTAATGGGTAATTGATTTGCGAACGTTGTATGGAGTGTCCGGGGTGTGGTATGACGGAGAACATGGAAGTTGCCTTATTTATGTTGACGTTGTAACCTCAGAGCTGCTTTCTCTGAGGCAACTCTCAGAGCTGAGCTGGCAGAGTGCATCTGGTGTGGCAAGCTGAAGAGTTCCTTTGATTGTTTGTTTGTTTAGTTGAACGCGCTAATCTCAGTCCTGAGATTAGCGCGTTCAACTAGTTCCTGTACTAGGCTCAGAAACTACTGATTCAATGTGAAAAATTCTTTTTATGTTGGATAGTCCATTTATCTACAAAGGCTATTAGCTATATATAACATCACGCTATGACTAATAGGAGCTGAGCATCAATGTTGCAAAAACGGGAAAAAATTTACGACATATTATTGTTATTTTCCGACATCCACGCGAACGAAGTCGCGGGAACAGCTAGTTATAGCATACAGCGAAGCTGTAAACCGACTCATATAATACAATTATTTGTAGTTGTATTTAAACAATACTTGTTTGAAATATTATCGTATAGTAACTATAGGATCTATCAGTAGTAGACATAGATAATTTTAAAATTCACCAGACATAGATTTGTCTACTATTTGAATAGCCTATGTATTTTAAATATCTTCGTCTACTTCAATGTCTTTTTGAATAAGATATTTTTTTTTAAAAGTGACCACGCCGATCAAAAAATCTCCCAACTACTTCGGCTTCGATTGGTCCCAATTATGCAAATGCGCGATGCCCGCCTCAAACGACATCTGCATTTCCACATTTGCAGATTGGAGCGGAAATTAACTATTCGAGCGGAAAACCGTAACGAGTTTTAACTAAGATTTTTTTACCTTCAAACGTAGGTACTTTTACATACCGTGTTAATGCGATTTCTCGGCCATTACCCAAACGACCGATGCTATCGTCCGAATAAAATGTAAAATTGCCGCAAAGGCAGCTTCTAATTTCGCGGTTCGTTTTACAGTTGATACTGGCGTATTGGTTGTGCGTGGAGAAGGAATGGGGGTCATGAACGCACGCAATGCTAGCTGGTTGTTTAGATTATTATACAAATAAGAGGTAAAGAAACTTTGTACAAGGCGATGATTTAAGGGAGTGCTATACTGTACTGTATACATTCGACGCAAGGAATCGCGAGAAAACATAGTATTTCTTTTTGGTTTAACACGGGATAACCACACATCATTTGGACATTTTGTTGATATATTGGTGAAAAATAATAGTCAAACTGTAACACTTTTTTTTAATACTAGCTAGTAAGCACAAATTCTTGATTTCACTTTAATAATTTTCTATATTTCTGAAATAAAAACATTTAATTACTGAAATAGCATTCATCATTGTTATGACAGATCTAACATCTGATGTAGCTTTTTCTAGAAACTTTTTAATTCTATGCGTGAGCAAAGGGAACTCCATACAGCCTTCCCCTTGTTTCGTCTTAATATGAACATTTTAAGTAAACCAAGATAATTGCAACTGGATTATATCCGATTTTATATTAATATTTTCTTAATTACTTAGTTAATAATAATTCTATTCTCAAGTGGACAAAACATTCAATTTGATCTCTTTGAGTGAACTTCTGCTTTGGCTAATGTTGAGTCTGGATAGGATATTATTGTTTTGATCATCCGTGGAGCTAGTGCGGCGGTATTAGTATTTTGATCTGTGTATCGATAGTATTTACGGTGCATGAATTGCGGCCCGATTCCTTGATTGACCCCTGTTGTTTCGCTTTGACGTTGTCACTTGTCAATGTCAGGATGAGGTCGATTAAATCCGGCCCTTTCCCGTTTGGAAGCGTGGAAGAGCAGTCGCTCGATATGAGCTGACCTTAACTAATTTAATTTTCTTAATCGAAACCCATCATGGACTGGGTTAATACTAACTCTTGACTTTTTATATAAAACCCATGGAGAACATGGTAAGTTGTTATTTTTATTGCAATTCTGCTTGTGGCGTAGGTCCGCCATTACATGACCACGTTCTAATAATTGTTATTTTGTTTTAGAGTTCTCTGCCTTAGTTCTCTGCCTTAGTTTTCTACCTTAGTTTTTCTATTTCCCTACACTTTCCACAATTACAATAATTAAGGAGGGACTGCCTCTGTTGGCGAGTCTTCGGGCAACTATTTGTAACATCTAACCTCCGATTCATTCTCATACTTGTGATTATGTGGGCCTGAGGTAATACCTCTTATATTTTTTTTAACTCCGAAATTCATTTCAAAATTATTGTTTTACACAAGCGGTAAAGTACCCCTAATGAACCTGTGGAAGGGAGCAGTCACCAGCTTTTTGCCTTTGTGGATGAAGAAGATGATTCCCCCACTAGTGTAACTTACCAAGTTATTCCCTACCTGCACTTAAATGTACGATCCTTAGATTAAGCTAAGTAACTTTTTGTTATTTAATAAACCGCATGTTGTATCTAAATTGAGTATTTTATTAGATCCTTCCCACATCTGAAGTCTGCTTGCATCTGTATGGAGGCGCCCTCTAAAAATATATCCATGCACCTCTCCAGGTAGGCTCTTGAAATTTCATAAAAAATTTACCCACGACCTGATGGTACTTACAATTCTCTCTCATGCTCACCGAAAAAGGTTACAAAACTAGACAACTTAAAGTTGTGTTATGTTTACGAGACGGTCGGACTATAACGTTTATGCTGAATGTACGAGCAATGAGCATATTACGAATTCTTACTATCCCCAGCTCCTAGAAATAATAAAAATGTTTAGCAGCTCTGTATGTCTGTCTGTCTGTCTGTAACGCTTTCACGTCTGACCCGTAAAAAGTTGTGACGAATTTTTATTTCGAATTTTTGATCTGAATTGATTTGAAGTTCCCTAGGAAAACCATGATATAATCAATCTGGCGATACAACTGACATCCGAGCAGAATTTGCGAGCAATATCTACTTCTCAACGTATTAATAAAATAGCGTCAATCATGACACCCCCACTTATTTTTGTTATGAAAGAATTGTATGTATAAATTACTAGCCACAACTAACGCCCCGCAAATCGCACGCTATTTTAATTTTTTCCGTGGGAATTTCTTCTCAAAGGAATTAATTTTTTTTCCATAGTCAAAAATATATTCAAACTATGAAGTAGAAGCTGTTAAATAACGTCTCGTTGAACTATGTTGAGCAGTTAGATATACTCAAACAAAAAACAACTCCTACTTCACATTTATAAGGGGGGAATTTTCGAAAACGGTTAAACAGATGTCCACTAGCTTAGCTACAAAATTTGATGCTTCTAGTTTCAAAAATGACAGACTTCCAGACTAGCTTACAGACCTATAAGTACGTACTGTCAGTCGCTATTTCACACTCTTAGAGGTAGAATTGCCAGAAACGCTGAAACAGTTATTTACAAATTTTTAATCATTAGCCCAAAAATTGGTTTCATGTTTATAACTTTAAAAATGACAGACTGCCATACAAATTTTTAAACCCCCTTTTGACCCCTTTAGAAGTAGAATTTCTGAAAATCCTTCTTTAGTGAGTGTCTAGCTAGTAAATAAAATAATTCTACTGACCAAAGTTCATGGGTCTAACTTCAGTGCGGTTTACGCTCGGCGATAATGAATCAGTCGGTCGGTCAGTCGGTCAGTGAATCAGGACATGTTATTCAGTGATCATGAAAATAAATTTTCGCGGACTATTTTACGATGATATTTTTTTTGTTACATATCTAGCAAATTTTAAACTCTGTGATCGCGCGCAAGTGTGATGTTGCCGTCGTGCCGCGCGAACCGCTGCTAAGAGTAGATAAACTTCTGTAAATTTAAAATGCGACATGGATTAATTTTTTTTACATAAACTGACCCAAACACGGTTATTTATAATTTCGTTTATGCTCGAATTTAGCCCAAATAGTTTTGTGGATTCGAACTCTTTTAACCAATTATTTCTAATGGTTATTATAGATTGAGGTCAGTCCCATCCCCATAGACATGTTATCAACAATAAGTGTAATGAAATTACACAGTAGGCTTTCATTATGATTGTGTCACTGGTGAATTGAAAAGCGTAATACACAATTTCAGTGGTAAATTTCGTGTAGCGTCAATGTAAATTGAATAAATTAATTAAAGTGTTAGACATCTTTGTCCCAGTTTTCTGACATTCGCGCCAATTTGAATGTCACTTAAAGTTTTCTTATGTGTGAACCCTATAAGGAAACAGTGTTTCTAAAGTGTTTAATAAACACTTCATGAACATTTCGTTTTCTAGTTTTTATACAAATTTTAATTTCGCAATAAAACGCCCCGGCTGTATAACTTTTTTATCGTGTTGAATCATGTTACAGCGTATTAACTACTTACCTAACGGTAGGAAACAAAAGTTTTTAATGTGCCATAAAAATTTTATTTTCTTTGATTTTTTGCGTTTATCCATCGATAAAATGAAGCAAGCTTTCCCTCATTTTAAAATGTCCTCACTTCATCATGAAAACTCACACCGTACCTACAATACTTTTTTGTCTGATAAATTGAATACATTACAGTACACCCAAAAAAGTTATGACGCGCTCAGAAGACGATCCCCTTCCAAACTATAGGTATCTTATGTTTATACCGTTTGAAAACAATAAATAACGTGAGATCGAGGAAGAAGTTCGCTACGGTAACCACCTGTGTACAGTAACGTCAGGTACGCGACTCATTGTGAATATTATAGGTACCTACGCACGCGATACTGAGAAAATCGTAGACGTAAGTGGCGACCGAGAATCGGAAGTTGTCCAAATACTTCGGTATGCATAAGTCAAGACTTTTTCCACGGCTGGGGTTGGGGGGGTTATTAAATTAGGGTTTAGTGCATTGCGTCAATTGTCGCTTCCTCAGATTCATGAACACAAATATTATTGATTAGTACATTTTAATTGATTTGGATATTGGATCATTTATTGAAAATCTCACCGGTTATACTGTGTAAGGATGAGTAGAAGCTATAAACTTTTTGTAAGAAAGTCATATCACTGCCGTTTAAAAATTACCAAATAGTCAATATGGATGTTCATTTTTATGGTGACAATCAGGATTTTTTACACTTTTATAGCGTTACCTATATAGCCATTTTTCAATATTATTGTTTTATTTTTGTATAATCTTTATTGTACACAAATAAACAAAGAAAACATCTAACAGAGAAGAGCGATGTAAAAGGATGAGCTTATCCTTAAAAGAGATATCTACCAGCCAACCATTTTTTTTTTTGCGGGGGGAAATGCGTAACCGCACCGTACCCGCCGTTGGCTAGACGGCAGGCGTGTGTGGGGCTGGCCCGGCAGAGTTCCAGGCCGACCCACTAAAACCCCCCGGTGTTCTCCCTGCCCCTGTCGGCGCGCATAGTAAGGTCCACACTGCGACTACCACCACCAGCGCGCCAGGGCAAGCCCGACCAAGTTGGTCGGGCTATCGCCAAAGGGGGATTGCCCGAGAACACCAGAGCAATCCCCAGACGGAGGGCCTTACGGCGACGTGCACGAGGCCATCCATGCACGCAGGCCTCCACGGCAGGGTCATTAGACGGGCATTGCTTGCGCGAATGCCCGCCTTCGCCTGCCTATCCGTCTGCGGCGGAGGGGAGCGGCTTGGGGATCTTCCTCCCGCTCCCTCTCCGCAGCCTCCTTCTGCGAGATTACTTCTTCGCAGAAGGAGGCCACAGCCTCCCATTCCGCCTCGCCGCGGAGCATGGCCACGACCATGCTCGGCAGCGAGAGGTCTCCGCCTCCCAGCGCAGCGTTAAGTTCGCTGCGCTGGGGTCGCCAGGCCGGGCACACCAACAAGGTGTGCTCGGCAGTATCGTCGGGAGCGTCGCAGTGGTGACACCGCGGCGTTTCCTCCCGACGCGCGACTCGGTGCAGGTAGTGACCGAAGCAGCCATGCCCGGTCAGTACCTGCACCATGCGGAACGTGAGGCTGCCCTGCCGGCGCCCAACCCACTCCTCCAACACCGGACGGATTGCGTCGATCGTCCGGTGGCCGGCAGCTGGGGAGGCGAGTGCCACACCCCACTGACGCAGAGCCTCCCTCTGCGCCAGGGTACGAATCCGCTCCACTTCCTGTGGAGCGGATCGTCCCCCCCGTTCACGAGTAGCAACCCGATGTCGATACACCTCCGCGAGGACGCGTGCATCGACATGCCACGGCGCTTGGCCTGCTAGAACGCAGGCCGCGCCGTGACTGACCGTGCGATAAGCTCGCACGGCCCGGGTCGCTATGACCCTCTGCGGACGTCGCAAGAGGGCCACCGTTCGGGAGGAGAGGCACTCTGCCCATACCGGGGCTCCATAGAGTGCCATCGACCGTATCACCCCGTGATACAGTCGACGGCACGCCGATCCTGGTCCTCCCACATTAGGGAGGACCCGTCCAAGTGCGGCTGCAGCGGCGCACAGCCGTGGAGCGAGGAGCTTAAAATGCTCCTCGAAACTCCATCGGGGGTCCAGAACCAGGCCGAGGTACTTAAAGTGCGCCTCGACCGGTATACGGACCCCCTCCACTCGGACACGGAGCCCCGGTGGGATCCTGCGACGGGGGGCGTGGAATAACATGGCCTTCGTTTTGTCGAGGGTCACGTCCAGGCCTAGGAGGCGGGTCGGACGACCAGTGAGGCGCCGACCGACGCAAGGTGGGCCGCCTCCTCCCCCGTTTTTGCTCTCGCCGCGACGAGCGTGTCGTCGGCGAAGCAGACGACCTTCGTTCGTGGCAGAAGGTCGCCTCGCAGAACCCAGTTGTACCCCAGGTTCCATAACAGAGGACCTAGTACGGAACCTTGGGGCACACCCGCCGCCATTGTCCACGTGTGGACGCGCCCATCCGGCCCCTCGTAGAGGATGGACCTGCCTTGCAGGTAATCCTCCACGAGGGCGCGGAGGTACGGAGGCACCCGGTGGAAGCGGAGTGCCTCCTTTATGCACTCGTGGGGCAGGCTGTTGAATGCGTTGCGGATGTCAAGAGACACCGCAACAACAGTGTCCCCACGAGCTGTGGCCTCCTCAGTCCACCCCTTGAGGAGGGCCACCGCGTCCACCGTGGACCGGCCGGTGCGGAAGCCGAACTGGTTTTCAGCCAAGTCCGGCCCCCGGTCCTCTAGGTGCTCGACGATGCGGGAAGCGAGAATCTTCTCGAAAAACTTCCCAGCCTCGTCGAGCAGCACCACCGGCCGATACCCAGTCGGTGAATCCGCTGGGCGACTCTCCTTCCTCAACAGGCAGAGTCTGCCCGCTTTCCACCGACTGGGAAAGCGGCCCGAGGCGATGCATAAGTCAAGCACCGCCCGGAACCGCTCCTCGAGGTGTCCCAGGGCGAGGGCCAAAACCTTGCTAGGGACACCGTCCGGTCCCGGCGCCTTGCTTTTGCGCCGGAACCGGTCCCTCACAGTGTTGAATTCCACGTTCGACACGGGAGGGATGGCGGCAGCTATCTCCACCGGAGGAGTGTCCGGGGGGACCATTCTGGGGGGCTGGAACGTACCGGGATCGGGGAATAGAGTCCCCAACACCCGATCCAACAACCCCCTGTCCATAGCGGAAGTAGGGGGAGCGGAAGATTTGAATTTCCCCCTCACCACCCGGTACGGACGCCCCCACGGATCGTTGTCCAGGAGCCGTATAAACGACTCCCTGGACTCCTCTTTGGCCCTGCAGATTTCGTTCCGCAGGGCCTTCTTGGCTGCCGCATACACCCGACGAAGTTCAGCTTCCTCGTTGGATGTAGTTCTGGCGCGCCTACGACACCGCACGTAGGCGCGCCTGGCCCTCATGCTGGTGGTACGCAGGTCCGCAATCTCCTGCGTCCACCAGTACACCTGCCCCCTTTCGGGGCAGGCCTGCGCCCTAGGCATGGCGGCTTGGCAGACGACTTTCATGTCGTCTGCGAAGAGCTCCGCCATGCCGTTGAGGCAAGGTGTGGCGGCACTTCTGCCCACGCCCGCACCATCGCCGCCTCCTCCGCCACATCCGGGCGGAGCTTGGTGAGCGCCCATCGAGGGAAGGCGCTCACCGCGGAGCCCCTGCGGTTCGGGGCCCCTTGGGATGTCACGGAAACCTCGTATCGGACGTACAGGTGGTCCGATAGAGTTTCCACATCTTCCTCCACTCGCCAGTCGTTGATTCGACGGGCGAGGGAGGGGGTAGCGAAGGTCACATCCACCACGGACGTGCCTTGCACCCGGACGCAGGTAGGGGTGGAGCCCCTATTCAAAATCTGGAGCCCCAGGGACAGAACCCAGGACTCCAGATCTCCACCCCTCGCACTAGTGCGGGAGGACCCCCACGCGATAGACCACGCATTGAAGTCCCCCGCAACTAGCACCGGCACCGGGGCCGTCCTGCGGACGACCCCCTCTAGCGCAGCCAGGAAGACTGTGAAGTCCGCCTGGCTGCGATTGGGGGAGAAATAGGTTGAAACAACCAATATTCCCCCCCACATGGCGGCAACGTAGCCAGTACCCCTCTCTCTTAAAATGAGAGAGGGGGCTGTGCCACGTGCCGCCCGCATTATGGCGGCGGAACCATCCGCCGCCACCAACCAGTTAGGCGACTGCGGCGGAACGTAATACGGTTCCGACACAATCGCCAAACCCACACCCCACTGCGCCGCGGTTTGACATAGGAGGTCCTGTGCCGCGGCGCAATGGTTTATATTTGCCTGTAGGAGCTTTATGGGACCACTAAACATTAATGGTTTCCATGGGCTCCTCCTGGGCCATTGCCGCGGCCGGTGCTTCCTGTAGTGACGGTGCCGGGTTCCTCGGGGCTATGGTCACTTTAACCGGGGCCAAACGGCCCCTGACCAGCGGGGGGTTACAATTAATACCCCCCATGCGGTGGGTGGCCGATTGCTTCGCATCTGCACAGACGGCGCAGTTTAGCGGCGCTGTGCAGTCCATCGCCTTGTGCCCTTCAGATCCGCAGCGGAAACAGAGTCCGCTGCGGTCCTTGGTGGAGGGGCACCGCTGTATGGGATGCCCCATGCCCATGCAGCGGAAGCACCGCATGGGCTTTTGTTCCAGAAGTTGGATGGAGGCAGAACTCCATCCAACTTCAAGGCGCCCGGCAGCAGCCAAGCGCTTCGCCGCCTCCACGGGTACGGAGGCGAAAGCCGCCCCGACACCCCGCACTCCCGTATGCACGCGGCCCACTTTTATGTGATGGGCCGGGCACTCTCCGGCTCGCGCCAAAATTTGGCCCAGCTCCTCGGCGGTTACCGAGTCGTCGATGCCAACGACCCGAATGTCCGCTGTTTTGACGGGACGCGTAACTTTTGCCGCATCCCCCAGAGCTTCCCCTAACTTCTCCGCCAGCGTGTCAGCCTGGGACGGGGATGTCTCCTTCGGAAGCTCTATTATTCGAGCGCCGGTAATCCCCGTCCGGAACTTGGCGGGGCCTATGCCTAGGGCGCCGAGGCTGACGGAAGCTTTGGCCTTGGCGATGGCCTCACTATAGGTGAGACCCTTCGCCACCGCTTCCGGTTTGAGGGCCAGCACCACCGCTAGGGAACGCGGGGTCTTGGGCAGCTTAGGCACCTTCTGCGCTGCGGTGGTCCTTTTGGGCACCGTCTCGTCCACTGCCGGCTTTTTCCGGCCCCGCTTGGCGACAACGGTCCAGGGATCCTCGACTGCTGCCGTGCTTGCCGCAGCCCCAGAGGTAGAAGGGACTGCCGCAGACTTCTTTTTCACCACTCTTGCCTCTTTCGGCATATTGGCCGGTGGGGCAAGAGTGGTATTGACCACCACCGTTTTCACTGGCCGCTGCGGTTGAGGCTGCGGCTGCGACTGCCTCGCGCAATCTGACGCCAACGATGGCCTGCGAATCGGTGCCGGCATTAGGCGCCCATCTACTTCGAGACCCTCTAGTCGGGCCGAAACCATTGTGCCTACTTGGGCCAGCAACTCCCGCTGAAGGAATTCAATACTCTCCAAGAATTCCCTCTTAGAGATTCCCTCAGCGGGTGCGGCCCTGGTCGGTTGGACCGCCGGCAGTTCTTCCTCCAGAAGCTCCTCTAGATTTTCGCGCTCGGAGTCGATGGCCTCCGGTTCGGCGTCCTCCACAATCGTGGGGACCGCAACCACACCACGGCCCCTAGGGCGCTCAGGCCCCCGCTCTGAGAAGGCCCGACGAAGGGCCTTCATCTCACCCTCCATGGCGTCCAGCTGACCCTGGAGTCTCTTGTTGTCGACTTGAAGCCGACGCACCTCCTCGGAGGTTTTCCTAGACGCCAGGGTGCGGACAATCTCTAGGAGCGAGTCGGAGGCGTCCTTGATTTCTTGCACGTAAGTCCCCTTTAAGTTCCGGGACTTACGTGTTACTCCTAGGAGCGCTTTTACGCTCTCCTCGGCCTTGCCGCAGAGGAGCTTGGCAGTGAGCTCAGGAGAGCGCTTGCCCTTGCCTTTTCCCTTTTTTTTTCGGGGGCCTCTGCAACCAACGTCTCCTGGTCAGACTCTGACTCCGTATCGGCCTCGAGCAGTTGAAACTCCCGCCTAGCTTGGGAGAGTCCGACACTGTGTACTAGGCCTCCTCTGCCCCTTTTAGTCCGGGCGACCTTGGGAGCGTAGGGCGCCGTTACCACCTCCTCCGCCTCGGTTGTCATTTCTAAATCCGTCACCAAGGGATCCTGGAAGAAGCGGCTATAACTTGGCCTCTTCCTTCCACTAGCCTGCGGTAGCGGGACGTCCGCCTCCGACAATCCCGATTTCTCGTCAGTAAGGACCATAGGGTCCTTACTGGAAATCTCGTCCCACCTATAGAGGTGGGACGAGATTTCCCGGCGTTATCACAGCTCCTACGGGGCGCTGCGCCCCCGACATTAGACAACGACAAAACCGGGGATACCACCCCATCCACTACCTTCGCTGCACTGCAATTGACCGGCGAGCGGTTCTTCATCGTTCGCGAGAGTGAAGTCCTAACAGGCCCCCCCTCATCTGCACCATCCGTCTCGGACATAATGTCCGAGTCGGACATGGTCCAATCGTGGGCCCAGCCCAGCAAAGATTCTGTCGGCGAAAACAGAGCAAAAATCTGTCTTCAGCCCAACAAAACCTTTTTTAATAAGTACCGGGGACAAGTTCCCGGACTCACGGAAAGCATATAAAAAATAAAAAAAAATTGACCGACCAAAGAACTGGCTGTATGCGCACAGTACTCTTTGCCTTCCCAGAAACAAAAATAAAAACAACGAAAAAATTTGACTAACCTATAATTTACTAATTAACCTAACCTATTTATACAAAATAACTAACCTAACGACACTGAATCTAACCAAATGGAAAAATAAAATACTGGGGCAACGCCCCGCACACCGAAAAAACAACACAAAAAAACAATGAAATGCAAAAAGAAAAAGAAATGAACCTATACCAAAACTTATACCAACAACAAAATGTTAAAATAATTTGTGTTTTGACTTCAAACACAGAAATTACCTATGCAATATACGAGACAACAACAAATATTACAAAAACAACCTAATAAAACAATAACCAAGACCAAGTGAAGCCAATCGGAATCAAAACGACACAGCAAAACAAATCGGCAGGAGATGCGCGCGCTTACTATGACAGCTAAGCCGCGACTCATCTACCAGCCAACCATAGCGGGTGTAATAAAACTGGAATGGCGTGAACAATATAATAAAAATTGTTGTGCACCAAAACCTTTCATTCTTTTCCCGTCTACAGTAATATTTGGTTGGTGGAATTCTTCATCATTGGAAGGTTAAACGTAAACCTTTTTGTCGGGATTTGAACCCTACTCTCCTAATACCGTGTTGACGCCTTGACCAACTAGGCCACCGAGCTCTTATCATCATATCAGCCAAGAGACGCCCACTGTTGGACATAAGCCTCCCCCAAGGATCTCAATACCGATCGGTATTGCGCCTCCCGCATCCGGCGGCTTCCCGCGACCTTCACCAGATCGTCGATCCACCTTGTGGATCCTACACCTACTAACACTGCGTCTCCAGGAGCTCTTATCCACGCCTACGAAATTCTTAGCAAACTCAAACTCAAACTCAAAAATCTTTATTCAATATAGACCTTTACAGGCACGTATTGACGTCAAAAAAAAACATAAAAATCTTCAACCAAGAATCTAATTAACTAAATTATTTAATCCTTGTATGTACACACACCCTAACCATTATTAAGATGTGTGCAAATACAAGTTAAAAAAAAAATGACTCTACACCTGTTCGGAAATTGGGAGAGCCTTCTCGAGAAGAACAGGCAAGAAACTCGGAAGGTTTTGTATTTTTTTGTCTCGTCTTTTAAAATGCCAACATTACAATATTATATTTCACAAACATTTTTTTTATAATAGCTCTATTGATCTCCTGTATTTTTTGTTTAGCCAAAGTAGTCTTTATTCACTGTTGATAACTTCGTATCAACATCTAATTTAGAAATCTTTACAGGTCTCTTGAAAATCAAATCCCGCCCGAGGCGAAATTATTTCATTATTGATTTTATTCAGTTTTCAATTTATTTAGCATCTTTTAAGAAAATGCAAAGTTCTTTATAAACTTTATAAGTTTTGCTTTACTCTTTTTGTTCGATGTCGTGATTCGTGACCTGATCTGTGATATCTAGTAGGAATTACTAATTTATCAATAAAGCTGACGTCTTAATGCTCGTGCTTTTATTTTTTGTATGACTTTCGTGGAATAATAGTAGATTTTACAACAAGTGCACAAAACGAACCATTATTATCCGAGACTTTTAGCATCCGAGGCTGATAGTAATGTTGTGGATTGGTTTTGTGGACGAGTTATAAACTTTGCTTTTCACTTAGATTGCGAGGAAATAAAACAGTAGTATAACATTTCTTTGTGTCTTAAAAAACACATAAGGCAAATAAATTAAAGTAAATATAATAAAATAACAAATTCTATCTATGAACTTCTTATTGTGTTTGGCTGTATGGGTCATTTTCTTTGCCTTAATATAGATACATTTATGTATGAGTAGATACGTTAATGCACTTGTATATCCTGCACAAATAAGCACTTTCAGAGCATGAGAAGTGAAAAGTATTTTAATAAAATGTCAATAATATGAGAATGCCAAAAAATTGTATTTATTTTTCCATTTTCATAATGCAAAATGTTTTACAACAAAATTTCGGCGGCAGGTACTTTCGTTAGCGGCTTAGTGGAATTTTAGGGCTGGGTAAACATCAAGAGAGAGAATTTTTGGGCCCGCATCCGGTCACCAATGAAGGATTTTAATTTTCTACAAGATTCTGGCTTATGGACTTCTTGGGTTGAAACCGTCGATCAAGAAATTGCTAATGGAGAAAAGAGGAAAATATCTAATTACCTACATAATAATTTACTACAAAATGCAAGTCGAATTTAGATTTTGGAGTTTCTTGTTAATTTGTTGTAATTTGATGGAATCAAAACAGAAAAAAAGATCTGAGTCTTACAAAAGAATTAAAATAGAGAAAATTCGTTTGCTTGTGTGTATCGTTTAATAACAAAAATGATTTCACCCAATAAATTACTTTCATTCAAATATTACAAACTGGTCGCTAATTGATAGAATCTAACGAAGCACAAATCCGTGTACATTTGCGTGGCAAATATTCCACACGAGTGGCACAAGGCGGGTAAAATTTGGATTTGCAGACCCGCATTTGAACGCTTAACCGAAGTGTGTTAGCAAAATGCCATTATATAAAAATATTGCTAGATAAACTTATTACATTATTCACAAATTGTTTGCAGTACCTATGTCATAACCTGGAAACACCTCATTGAGATACAGAGGCCCTGGGTTGGAGTCACAGTGTGTCCGACGTGTCGTCCGAGCGCAGCGAAGGCGACAACATCCTGAGGATGCCTGCAGGCGTAGCACGGACTGCCAAGAAATTTGTGATAAGACTCAGTGACACGTATCCTTTGAGGAGCGTCAAGAAATTTTATCATGTCAGTCACACTAAGGCTGCGTTCCGAAAATCAATAAGAGTTACTATTAGCGCGCTCAAACGCGTCCCGAAATGTTGTGAGTGCGCTAATGTTAGTCGGCATGAAAAGCCACATGACGTCATCGTTAACGTCATATAGAACTTACGGTGCTAATGCTCTGGAGTGAAATCAGTTCATGTGAACTGTAAGTCTGACGTGCGATAATTGTGTTTTCGGTTCAAAATGAATTTACCTGTTCTTACGGACCGAAATCGTAAGTATGCTGATAGCAGTTTCAGTGTTCTCTTTAATTTGGACAAGGCGATTATAATCGTTAGCACTGTGAGAGCTGTTATCGGACCGCAGCCTCAATACGCGCCGCCGTGCTACTCTTTATGACATAGATACTAAGTCACTGAAATTGTGAGATAATGCGTGACTCAAGTCCCGTCTTGGCAGCCCGTGCTACGCCTGCTGAGTGATATTCCTTTGTCGCATGCGATTGAGGGAGCGCGGGCGGTGCACCTGCGTAGCTAGTACCAACTACCGACATTTTTTGTCGGAACTTTTGCTATATACAATTGGGATGATGACTGAATTCTAATTTTTATGTCTCGTCATTAAATATTAAAATACTATGGAAAAAGATGCAGTCCTGTGAAATTAGAATTAAAATCGGCTTAGAAATACATTAGATACAAGCATTTTAAGTTGTTAATTTGAAGGCGATTAGACACAGAGATCCGACATCAACCGTGACGTCATTGTTGAGTACGGACATAAAAACTCCTTGTAAATTGCCGTTTTGCTAGTAAGAGATGGAGAAAAATCTTTAATACCTTATATCTTGGTTGTTTTTATAGTTATTCGAAAACCGATTTTTTCTTTCTGTTTATAATATGAATGAGCTTCTATTAAAGCAAAAAAATTTTTTTTGTCATCTAGCCTATTCACAGAAGAGATTTTCACCTTGTTTCTACCAACTAAACAACACTGTAGAATATAGGCCTCTCGTGAACTGGGCAGTTGAGGCCAGCACCATCAACCACACTTGTACAGAGCGATATGGTAGAGCACCAGAAACTCTTCTGTTGATCGACAGCATACACCATGAGCAGGTAAGGTTGGCTTGGAAATCGTAGGTTTGATACGTATACTAGCTTTCTGCTCGCGGCTTCGCCCGCGTTATTATTGTTTTTCCGTTGGAATTTTATATTTTCCTGTAGGAAAAATAATTTTGTAGCCTATTATATAGAATACTGTTATTAAGGAGCTCGGATAATAAATTTCATAGAAATTGGAGCAGATTTTAAATATTTTCCATAGAAACTTTCAACCCCTATTTTGCAGCCTAAGGGGGTGACTTACAATAAACCATGAAACACGTATTCAATGAAATGTTTTTAAGAGCACGAATCTGAAGTTTTATCAAAATCGTTGCTAATTTAAAGATTTTTCCATGCAAACTTGCAACCCCTATTTTATCCCTTTAGGGTTATTTTTTTTAAATCTCTTCTTAGTGTGCGTCCGCATTTTGAATTAAAACAACTGTCCAAATTTCACGTTTCTACCATTAGCGGTTACGGCTGTGCGTACGTCTATTGTTGGGAACTTCTCCTTTTATATATGTAGATTATTCTCCCAGTGGAAATACACATTGTACAACGCTGCTTGCTTTACAGTAGATTAGCTGTTCCAGAAATAAAGCTCAACACTGTAGTTTCTTTATTTTTCGGATTTCTCACCTTTTTGTGGAAAATTCGAAATGTCCTTCTTTAATTGGCGCCTACATAAGCCAACGAACCCCCAGTAGTTTGGACTCTAAGTCGATCACTCACCAAAACCCCTTTTATAAATACAGACGACACTATTGAAAAAACTAGTATCAATAGAATTCAAGTCACAGACTAAAATATCCAAAGAACAAAAGAATCTGCTCACAATGACAGTCGAACTTAACGTAGACTATTAAGTTTCATGCAAAATATATTATCGCCATCAAGTTTCGGCCACCCGCGGCGTAGACGAATTTCAATTACACGGTAAATGGACGCCATTAAGGCAGAGGGCATAAAACCCTGCCGGCCAGAGGACGCTAAATGTGCACCGTCACATACACGTCAGAACTAGTCAGACGGTCGCATCCTGGTTGCGGTGTGGCGGAAATATCAGAAAACTTTTTGCCAGGGGTCATAGATCTATGCGAGATTTGCTCTTGACAGACGCTTAATCATTCTCTAACCAAATGAATCTGGATAGTGCATTTACATATTAATATGTTTAGAAGAATGTCAATGAAGGTTTTAACAATTTCAGGAAAAATATTCAACAAAAGATTTATCAGAATTTGATAGTTTTTGTGTATGATTACTAAAAATTATTTGAAAAGAATGAGATGTATTCAATGTATCATTATTATTATTATGTACAATTGATTATTTTTGTTTGTACAGCTAATATTAATCAAGATGACTCAAGGAAGACTAAATGTGTTCTGTTTGCTCTTCCAAATGTAAAATTTGTTAAAACAACAGTCTTAATGAATAATGAAAGACTACAGTTAGTGGACTCAGCTGTCTTCCTGGGGGTGACGGTTGATTCAAAGCTACAATGGGGCTCCCATATCTCAACGTTAGCTGGGAGATTAGCATCGGCCGCATACGCTGTACAGAAAATCAGACAGCTAACTGATGTTGATACTGCCAGATCAGTATATTTTGGTTACTTTCACAGTTTAATGTCATACGGTATACTCTTGTGGGGTACTGCAGCTGACATCGAAACCATTTTTATTTTGCAAAAGCGAGCTGTCCGCGCAATTTACAAATTGAGCTCGCGCACTTCTCTTAAAGAGATATTTAAAGACATTGGCATACTTACTACTGCCTCGCAGTATATTTTTAATTGCCTTATGTTTGTTCGTAGTAATATCAAAATGTATAGTAAACGAAGTGACATACATAACATAAACACACGTAATAAAGATAAACTTGTAATTCCTCAAACTAGGCTTAAAAAAGTTCTTACATCTTTTGAAGGACAAGGTATTCAATACTATAACAAAATACCAAAAAGTATTATAGATTTGCCACTAAATAGATTTAAGGTTCATATTAAAAGTACTCTTCTTAAGAAAGGATATTACACTGTAAAAGATTATGTAAATGATAAAACAGTTTGGATTTGAATTCTACCCATCTTGTTCTGCATTGGATAGCTCATCCATATAAATTGCATGCTGCTTGCTTTCTTTTGTAGTTGTTAATTTAAATATTTTAATAATGCTGTAAAAATTGACGATTTTAAGTGCCCGCAAGGGCCTATGAAATAAAGTATATTTGACTTTGACTTTGACTTTGATGAACTAAGCAGGCAAGCAGACTTTATTGGATCATACCTAACTACAACTTTTTTTTAATGCAATATAAATAACGTTATTAAAAAATATTGAACTACAATTAAAAAAACCTTATCTAAACTAAACTATATATGTATACAAAACTAATTTACTAACTAAATTAATATAATAATCCAAAATAAGATTAATCAAAATAATTTGGTCCTTGTTTCATGGTGCCCATCACGCAGACGGCATTTCCACGCTGAATCGCCAAGCTAATTCTTTGCGCAAGAAAGCAGCCTGCGCGATGGTCACCAGTTGCCTCCCTCAATCGCTTGCTCGGTCTCTGTGGAGTCCATGTGCGCCCTTTCCCCATGGTCCCAATGTCTCGATGCCGAAAGCTACAAACTCATATTGGGCCCCGAGACATTGGTAGATAGATAGATAGGTCGTTTATTTAGACACAAAAACACACATAGCACATAATATAAGAATCAACAATCGTAAAGAGACTAAACCGATAAAAATTACGTAGAATGTACATGTGTGCTGCAGTGCCTAAAGGGTCAAGGCTCAGTGGGCATTTGTTGTTTTCAAAATAGTTCACGGGCTTCCGTCGCAACACCAGGTTGGTTCACAGTCCTAGGAAGATAGGTCGCCGCCAGTGTGTCTGTGCAGGTGACATCCCACACAAGCGCGCATCCAAGGTATCAATGACATGCCGTCAGGCCATTTCCATCATCCCGAATGATCCGAGGCTCAGGTGCAGCAGGAACGTTGGCACTGACAAAAGCTTTTCTGATAATATCATTTTGTGCTGCGTGACGGGAAAGTCTGCCTGCGCCTGATGAACAAGAAAGACCATGGTGACCACACGAGATGCATGTATGCTATATCTCCACACCCAAGCGGAGACCGATGGCGATACGTAGTGTGTTGGAATCGATAAAGGTTCCAGTATTCGGAGAAGGGTCAGCGTGAAGCCAGTGCCCAGATTCACTCTGAGAAACTGGCAATAGCCTTGCACGATCTTTACCATTATTTACGAGTATGTCCATTAGAGATTTAAATATTGAGATGAAAATTATGTCATCCCTTTGAATAGTAGGGTTAAGTGGAAGGTTTGGGCATGGTCCAGTTAACCAAGCATTCTTAGCTTCAACTACTACTTATCTTTATCTCTTACCATACGATAATGTCATGGTATCAGACTGAATAAATATCTAATTATACGTCTCTTCAATTACTCAAATTCTATTCATTATCTAAAGCAAATTATGCCACATTTAAGTGAGTATTAAACTCACTTGTCCTAGTTACAAAGGTTTTTTCAGGGAAAACCCATTAATATTATGTTGTTGATGGCAATCATGATGAATGTTGAACAATTGGTTGCTCTAATTATATACTAACAATTGAATTTTTTGTAGTAATGCCCAAGTTTATAGCTTATTCTCTTCATAGTGACAAAACGATAAGGCTCCTATTTTGTTAATGAGCGCGCTGGTAAACAAACTTATCATCATTACCCATCGTGACCCACTTGTTCGGGACTAGCGTAATGTCCTAGAATGCTTTATTATAATTCCGATATTCATTGCCTCCATACAGGATTTGATAATAAATGTGTATCGTTTCCTGTCATCGATTTTCAAAATTCAAACTAATTCTTTTGCATGTTTATCCTTTAAATAAGTTACATAGGTAAATCAGCGATTACTATTTCATAAATTATTGAGAGTAACGACTTGCTCAATGAATACTAGAAAATATTTTAGAACAAGAATGAAAATGAAAGAATGAAATGCTCAGCTTACATTCCTATGCCAACGTATACCCAATATACACTAATAATACATTTTATTGTGTATCGTTATAAACATTTTCTTAACAATGATATACTAATAAATCTCGATATTAATTCGTTGGAACTCAGCGTGTAACAATTCATAATCTCAGAAAGCAGATTATTAAACACGATTTTTGTGACTAGGAGAAGGCAATATTAGTTCACGAGCTTCAAAACATATATTTAACGTACGAATCGTGGCAATCAAATTACTTGAAAGGGACAAAATATTAAATTATACCGTTAGATTAAAATGAACTTTGTTCCACAGACATAATGGTTTTTATATTTTAAAATGTTAAGAACGATTTCGCACCTGACACTTTCCGTCGTGCGTTAAAATTGCCGGGGTGAGCATCCATGCGTAATTTTCGAAGATTCGATCGCGAACGTTCCGTTTTGCTATTGTATATTTGACTTTTAGATGGCCGACTCGATTTTAAAGAAGCTCAAAGCTCATTTTGAAACGCTAGAATAAAAAAAATCAATATTAAAACAGGCAAACAGATTTGCAGTGATTCTGAACATTTGAGGTATTTGACAGTTTGCAAACATGAAAACATTTAATGCAATGTCATTGCAATTTGAAGCTAGACAATGGTCTCATTGGCTAAAGTTTTACTCAGGGTGGTATTGAACTGTTTCTTGGTAGAAATAACAACACAACGACTTAGCACTTTTTTTTTTTTTTTTTTTTTGAGATAATGGCTTTTGTCACTACGTCTGCGACAATTCCGCCAATGTCGAGTTCGAAAAAGACACGTAATGTAGGAAAATGAAGTTGACTATTTACTCAAGCCGGTTACTCGGTTGGGCTACCTGCGGACAAAGCACATAAAAATATTTTTAAGTTACTTTGTGGGTTATTAAGGGGAATAAGACATAGGACTAGCAAACTAATAGCCGGTGGGGGTGGTTAGTATTTATTATAGGAAGTGAAGCAGTAAATGAGATTGGAATGTTTAATGAATCTAGATGGTTTATTTGCCACTGACACTTGTGAATGACACAGCGCGCGCATAGATGCCTATTGCATCCAAAACCCAACCACAGATACACATCAGGTATACTGGCACCCGTGATGTATTGTCAATAAAATTTCAACTCGCTAAAATCCTGATACAAATTCTCGGAATAAAGGTATCTTCATTAAATCATCTTTGTATACAGCGCGTTCTCATGCTATACATCGTGTTACACAGAGCTTTGTATCACCTGTCGATGCTGCTGTCAAAAGTAGATGAATAAACAATGAGGCTGATCGGCTTTTAGAAATCAAAGCGGTTTTTGTATTTGCATAGCTTGTTATATATACGTTCTGCTTGGTGTGTACTAACATCTGATTGAGTTTCTCTCTACACGTTACTGATATAAATGAATTAATTTTTTGTCGCAAATAAAATGTTGATTTTTACTGATTAAGTAAGTGTACTTTATTGATGTAGATACCGTATAAATCACAAACAACAATTTTGTTATTTTCTTATTTCTACGTTGTTCGCAGGATTCAAGGCTACTGGGGCGGAATGGCGGCTGAGGACTGGGAGACGCAGCGTTGGTAGGTCCTCCACAAAGGACCGACGAGGAACCGATCGGTGTGGAGATCATAGGAGAAGGGGGGGGGGGGGGGGGTTATGTTCAACAGCGGACATCTCTCAGCTGAAATGAGGATAATGATGATGATGAATTTTATCAATGTATGTATAACCTATATTTCCAAGTAAGTAGATAATTAATCAAAACAATGCCACGCCCACAGTTTTTCATTATCACACCATTTTACGGGTCATCAAACGACTCCAAAGAGACCCATTAAATATAAGGCGTTGACAAAAAAAATATCTGTTCCCTTTCTCCATTTTTAATAGACACCAGTACAACAAGGAGCCTTAATTGTGTATTGACAGATGCCATCCTTAAACAATGGGATAAGGGCATCTAATGAGGGCATGACCTGCGTAGTCGCTCATTACGTAGGGTTACCAGGTGTGTTGTAATGAAAAACGGGACAAGTTTTGAATTTTTATTTAATAACAAGTTTAAGTTTGTTATACGCCGTGTATTTTTTTGGTTTGTGGCATATCTTGCAAATTTAAAGGTCGCGCGCTTGCCGCCGATAAGAAGTAAAGACGATAGAGTTAAGTAGGTAAAATCAAAAAGCGGTGTGGATGAACTTTTTTTTAATAAAATCTGACACATATTTTAGTCTATATTTTTAATTAGTGGATTCAATTCTACTTTTGACTCTGAGCAAACTGTTTTCAGGTTTTCCGCAATAAAATTAACATGTTGTAAATAAATTTTATGTGAATACTTAATTATCCGTAAATAAATTGTTACCTGCTTATTTTCTCGATGCCCGTCGCTTTAAATAAAGTTTCTTTGCATGAAATGGAATCTTTGTCCGGTTTGCAAACATTTTCTTGACCGGACAAATGTAAGAAAAACCGTATACTTACTGTCCGGTCGAAATCCGGACATCTGGCAACCCTTGTTACGAGCGTGAAAGGCGATGCTTGTGTACCGCACGCTTAGCGAGGAAATAACCTTGTCATAATAAACAAATACCTGTTCAAAAGGGATTTACGTTAAGCCTGCTGAAAATCAAATTCGAGGAAGTTGTTAATTTTGGCCGCTTTTCGCTCCTCCGCCGACCGTTGATAGCATCAATCAATCATATGTATGAAATCCAATCAATTTTAATACTGTTCCATCCCTATGGTATCGAATGCCGGGAAGCATGAATTCGATTATTGATTGTTAAACCGATGTCTTTCGCTCTACTTACATTGCTGCGTGTCCTCCACCCACCACATAAGCGTCATGAACTTCTCCAGCATTGTACAACTAATCAGGGGTACGAAACTTCGATTCTCAATTATTAGAGTAACCGCTCTGGCAATATGTAAATGCTTGATGATATCGTCGAAAATTAAATAAAATGTTGATTGTCCTGCTGTACCTATATCTCGTCGAATGGTCGGAATCGTAATCGATTATGATGACTTGATTAATAAAAACGGAATTATTTTCATTAGTCTTAAGCTGCGTTATAAATAAGTATTGATTTATCTGTAGTAGGTATTGGACAACTCGGCTGTCACGTTACAAAATACTTATTATTCAAAACCGGTTGCAACCGATTTTAAGGAATCGCTCCTCTAAGTTTTAACGCTTAGACATATTATTATTTTGTCTCGTAATACGCCATTGATTAATGTTTCGATGGGCTAGCTAAGCTTCTGGAAAATTGAAATCTTGTAGACGAAATAAATTTAAGGGCTCATACATCGCAATCGATTTCCTTATCGTAAAGCTTACTCGAGCTGCGCAGGACGGACGTAGTAACATTGACGACCGTAAGTCATACCTTACTTATATCCTCGGTGCCTACATTTTATCTAAAGGTATTTATTATTTTTTTCTAGCTTGCTTTGTTCGGTGCATCGAAAGTATATATGACAGCTAAAAAGTTTTACATTAACATTATTTTATGTATAACAATTAAAATGTGACAGATAAAACAAACATGTCACATTAATAAGAGATTAATGGCCAATTTCACCACCAACCTCAGCTTAGGAACTCCTTAGACGTATTGTGTCACCTTTTGTCTTTAATGAAAAGAATGTGACAGCATGCCACTTAAGAGTATCCTACGAGGAAACTAAGACAAGGTTGGTTAGATTTTTTTTTATTTTTATTATACTTGTTTGTACTCAGAGAAAGGTATTAATTTGATGCTGTTACACTTTGTTTCGCAGAGGTTGTTCATGTGGTGTCCGTGTGGATTCCACCGGAGTCGAGTTCTGCGAATGGGATACATCTTTTCAACTCCGGTTTCCTCCGAGGGAAAAGAATTGTGCGCAGCGCGTACGGATTCTACGTGTTGAATTAATAAATATGTGTGTGTATATATATATATATATATATATATATATATATATATATATATATATATATATATATATATATTTATGTGTGATTAGAATATTGATATGTGTGTGTGTGTAAGTGTGTCTTTGTCTTGTTTGGGGATCTCATGTTGCCCGAAGGCCTGGATGGAGAGAGGTGCTATCGCCGATTACATCGACCCTTGCTGCGTAGCCATTGAGGTGCAGTGTCTCAGGGCTGGTAGCTCCGACGGTTGGGCCGGCTAGGGTTTACCCTGGCTCCCGCACAAGGATAGTCGGAGCTACAGCCTCCCACTCATGGTTCCCCGACGCAGTAAGTATCCCCGTTCCCAGTGGAACTCGCTTTTGGACTTTATGTATCGCAGCAGCGTCTACGCCGCATAGGACTTGGGGGAACCATTCAGCTCCAAGTGTATGTTGCTGGTGGCTCTCCCGAGCCCTGCCCATAATTCCACAGCAACTAGCTGGTCTGCGTAGGTGCGTATTCGTAGTTGCGCAGTCGACTTCATGAAGTACCTGAGTACGGCACTATGTAGTGGAATCGGGTCTTAAAAGCGAATACTTGAAGAGGTTGGTTAGATTAGGTTAGGTTAGGTAAAATTGGAATGGCTAGCTCGATCCCTAGCGTGTCTCCACCGGGGGCGGAGAGGTACGGGAGAGTGTTATAGCCGCGTATGGGGTTTTTACCCGAGTCCTACGGCATATCCAAGCGACAGCCTTGTCAGCTTCAGTTCCTTGGAATCCTTAAGAAATTCCCCCGCTCTAAAAAAGGTGAAATTAGATATATTTCGAAATTTATATAAGCGAGCCAATGGCTCATTTAGCACTATGGCGGAATCAATGCGCTATATATAGTGTTTTAGGCTGCTGGTAGATCAGAATCTTACAGCATACCTAAGGGTGCATACTAATTAATAATAATAACAACTTTATTTTTAATAAGCTTAGCTCCTAAGTATCGTAATAGATTTATTATTATTATACATTTTTTTTTATTGCTTTAGAAGGCAGACGAGCAAACGGCCCACCTAATGGTAAGTGGTTACCGCCGCCCATGGACTTTGCCAATATCAGGGACATAGCGAAGCCGCTGCCTACTTTGAATACAATACTCTTCTTAAACCTCGCATGAAAGTAGACATGTTATAGCGCTCGGGAAACACAGCAGCAGGAAGTTCATTCCAGAGCCGGACCGTACGTGGTAAAAAGAGCGCTGAAAGCGAACCGTGCTAGACGATATTGCTTCTAGGTAGTAAGGATGAACTGTACTGCGGTGCCGAGTGGTACGGTGATAAAAAGGTGACGTTGGTATCAAGTCGAACAGTTCCTCGGAGCACTCACCGTTGAAAATTCGATAGAAGACACAGAGAGATCCGAGGTCCTTCCGTGACTCCAGCGACTCTAACGAGTCCAGCAGATCAGAATCACCGAAGATTCGAGCCGCCCGTCTTTGTAGGGAGTCAAATGGTTCAAGTTGGTATTTTGGGGCTCCTGCCCAGAGATGTGAACAGTACTCCACGTGGGGACCACTCCCACCGGGTCTCCCTGATGCCATACACACTTTATGGGAAGGAAATGGGGGAAGGGAGCGGCTTTTCTGCCCTTCATCCGAAACACAAGACTTGCTTCACGGCTGAAATAGGCAAGACGGTGGCACCAACCCTCACGAGCTCATGAGTGAACTCTACCACCAGTGACAGGAAGAGGGGAAGGGAGAGAAAAGGACATCAATACAGCGGGAAGGATAGGGTAAACGGTATTGAAGGCTCGAGAGGCCGGGGTCGCGTACCCGAGTCACCTTGGTAAGAACCGGACAGGTTATTACAAGGAAAACCCTCTGACATAGCCCACACTATCCCACAGCTGGGCAAAGGCCCCTCCATAATCCTTCCACACATCTAAATCTCATACGCGCTCCCACCGGTCCTTGCAATAGACGTCTAAATCGCACCAATTGCAATTGATTATCTTGCCTTTAAAAAAGAAAGAAACTCTATTGACCCTTTGCTTAAATTAGGTATTAAAAGCGAGAAACATCCAGATGGTTCAGGCTCAGCTAAAAGACTTCTGTGACAACACTGTGACAAATGCGCTGTTTTTCAGCCAGAACCAGTTGTCGACGAAGAACAATACATTATAAGTAATGTATTGTTTGTTCCTTAGTAATGTGGTGACTGCGGTAAATTATCTTAGTGCGGATTTTACATCCACGGAGAGATGGGTGCGGCGAAACATATTTACGGACACCGCGCGATGATAGATCGCTTTAATGTCAATAAAAAAATATATTAAGAAAATTATTGCTGGCAGATCAGTTCAAAGTTTTACCTCCTCCGCACGGTGACGAATCAAGAATTCACGTCACCTCAGTCTCCCATTCATCGCTTGGATGTCTTCGGAAGAGTTGATTAAGGTAAATAAAGCTCTTGCCAGATAGGTGTAGAGGTGAATTCCTATTGGTGTTGTTACAGAGAGCCTAGTAATGATTCCATCCCGTTTGATCAATAAGTGAAAATGAGTAAAAATGCGGAGATAGCTAGTGCAGGAGAGAGTTTAATTGCATTTATCTTTCTTTGCATGCTTTATTCTTCACACCATTTTTAAGGGACAAAATGCGAGTGGAAGTAATGAGGTTGGATGTGCGTAAAGTAAGAGTGCAATTTTCATTAAAGTGAACTAAAAAAAACTATTTCCGAAACCTACGCACAAAGTTGCATTTTATAACAGCGTGTAAGTGATAATAAAAACGATAACTAAGCCACTAAGCGACAGAACCCTCCTAAGCGGAAAGAGGAAAGGCAATAAAGAATATTACTGTGATCACTTTAGCCGCTTTACTACCAAAAATATTACCACTAAAACTACTGGGTGTGTGTGAAATTGTAACAGAACCAAGTGAATGAAAAGAAAATATAGAAACGATAGTAAAATTCTATGAATAAATAGATGGAGTGTTTTTATTAGGTGTTAAAGTATGAGATAGCCGTTTTGTACGGAACGTTTTAAACATTTTTTGTAAGGCAAAATATATTTATTTGATTAAAGTATTTACCCTCACTGTCTATACATTTATAGCGTCTCATGAAAAGAACTCTGAATGCCTGGACTCAACAAACTGTGTGAAGGTTTGTACGTAGGTCTTGAAGTGTTAAAACGGTTCTCGAGCAGAAAGCTTGGCGAGTCCGGACTGTTTCGCTGCTAAGCTTCGCCACCACTGTTCTAGGTTGTGTAGAGGCAAATTCAAATACAATATACACTTACCTGCAATGAAATCGACCCAACTTTACGCTTTGGTTTAGAGTTCGACAAAATCATAATCGACCATCAATAAATAATATCTTTTAACCCTGTTTGTTAAACAAGAGCCCAAGTTTATATAATACCAGTTTTTACTGTGACAGATTTAGTGTTATTGATTTTAAAACGGAAAACTAAATTTTTTAAAAATACCTAAATTTTTTTCGGAAAATCAGCTCAATTTAAAGGGTCAATAAATCTGTAGGAATAATCAATCTTGAATAAACACATGATTCAGTTAAATTTTATCCATTTTCACAGTCACAGAGATTGCGTATAACGGAAGACTGAGAAACAGGGTTTTCCGAAGAAATAAGTCTATTGTCCGCAATACTTTTTTTTATCCACGTTTAGAGTATGTTAAAATAAAGCTTATGAAGTATGCTTTTAAATTGTATTTACAGTTTTTGTTTGTCTTATATTATTTGTTAATATACATATACCGATATTTCCAAATCGACACCTATGAGGTGGCTCGATTTCATTGCAGGTAAGTGTAGTTTATTCAAATTGGATTTCTACATAATCACGTGACCAGCAAGCAGCTACCTTCACTCTCTATGGGTGTTTTACTTCAAGGCGATGCTATTGCGATTTGTGACTGTTGTTAGTTAGCAACTATCACGATTGTTTGACATACTTTAACTATGCTATAGTTGTCGCGTGATAAAGTTTCACTCTGCCCCCCTAGCACGTCAACCAAAACACGATATGATAAAGCGGTTTATCGCGGTGAACTGTCAAAATACAATAGGGTTTTGTCGTATTTTGACAGTTCACCGCGATAAATCGCTTTATCATATCGTGTTTTGGTGGACGTGCTACAGGGGCTGAAATCCCACACCACGCCGGTTTAATTTTAATTCAATGTAGCCAGTAGGGCAATTTCACATTAAAATCCCTGTTTTCATGTTAACCGTGACATAATGCCTACCGCCGGGAATGGGGGAATTTTGATATCACCCACCAAACCTGCCCATAGTGCCCAGTCAGCCGAATTACCGAGACCCAGAAGGTAGGGAGCGGTTCGACTGTTTATCAGCAGAGCACGTGTTAGAACCCCTTACACGTCGTTAAGGTTATTTATACAGGTGCATGCATGGTGGTTTATATGTAACATTTCAATAAGGAGGCAAATTAATCAACATAAAGCTCTGTACCACTTTATAATTATTGTAGACGAGACTATCCATTTCGTCATGTTTTAACGGTGTAAATAATAATACATTACATTTGATAATGAGACATGTAATGTAACCCAGCATTATGATTTCGCCTTTTACCCGTTTTTATTTAATAAAGGTCCCATATTGGGTTTTAAAATTGCTCAGTCACTAAAATTGCAATATGTAATTTGTTACTATGAGTGATATTTACATGCTGTAGGTACAGTAGTTATTAACACTACGTTACAATAAAAAAATCTTCATGAAGCAGAATCGTCAGAGCATTAACTTCACAGCTCTAACGATCCTGCGAGCTCGCTGCGACATATTGCATAATAATAACGGGTTCAAATACCAAGCAACGGCTATTATAGTTGAAATATAGTGCAGAATATGCAGTTGTTTTTATGCATTTAATTTTTTACTTTATTTGAAAATATGTCTCGCTTACGGACTGTAAAGTTCTACAGCGGGCACTGCAGTCTAATTTCAAGACTGCTTAACAAAACTTGGTAAATAAATGAACACTGAACTAAAGAAGCTTTTCAAATCAAAGCCAAGAATGTACATTCTTGGCTTTAATTTGAAAAGCTACTACATACTTTATCAATTTTGTTAACTTCTGATGTACGTTTACGCATAATTATAATTTGACGTGAAACTTCTTAACTCCGAAACAATTGAAAATCAGAAACTTTGTCTCGATATATTTTAATTATATTAATGTTTTACTAATAAAAAGGGGACACTATTGTAGATTTTGTACATGAGCATAGCTATTTATCATTTATTAAGGAAAAGATATAATAAAAAATACTGTTTAATAGCGACAGTGACAATGATATCAGATAAAAAATAACTGCCTTGTTTATTAAAAACAATGTACGTATTTTTGCATGTATAACACATATTACATGACCTTTGATATAATATGATACACGCCGAAATAATAAAAAAAAAACATTAAACGGAAATTAAAATCTGCTTGAATCTCATTCAATCACGTCTAACCAAAGGGTGACTGTATGTACCATATCTAATCTATTTCTTCGAAAAGCGGGAGTGGTTGCATTACGTTATTCCGGTTTGAACAACGGTTCCGGTAAGGCGAGCAATGATTGCTGCAGAATGTGACTAGACAGATATTTTATGTCACAATTTGGCAAAGTACAGTGTTACTCAAGATTTGGGAACAATACGTAATAATAATCTTTACGAAACAGAAAAAAACAGTGAAAGTGGCATTTAGGCGTACTGTAAATGAGTAGCTCCGCATATGTTTTTTTTAACATAGGCGTAGCTTGCTTCTTTGCCAACTAAGTTGGCAAACAAGCAAGCTGGCGGTATTGGCCACAGTCGCCAAAGTATACACGTGGTTCTTGTAAGACTCGCTCTATACACTCCACAAAGACGTCAATTTATGTTGCGAACTTGTGACATGTGTTATAAAATCATACTCTGAAGTCTAGCAAACAACTGTTTATTCCGTTACTATGACAACCAAACTAAAATACTGTGAAATGTTGTCTATGTATCCGATTATGAATTAGTGTCAAAATGAGAGATGTCTAATTTGATAGATCTAATAAAATTAATTCTTCAAAAGAAATGTACGTGACTTTTTATATCCCTCTAAATCGTACTGATATTAGCCGTAATCAGCTGGAATTCATAGCCGACACACTCCGGAGATCCAACATTTGGCGACCCTGCATTTATTTTAAATCCGAGTGAGTATATAATATGGATTCTACTATCAGAACGAGATCCGTGGCGAGACGTCATTTCTCAAAAATTTCAAATAATTTAGAAAATCTCATATCCGCTGCAAAAGGTGATGAGACGAAATTCATAGAGATGGAAGCGTCTTTCAAGGTATTAAAAAATGCTTACGATGAGTTAATTGCCTTGGATAATGCGATAAAACAATTCATCACAGGTGCTAAAGAGTGGGACGAAAATACGCTCGAAAAAGAGTATGAAGAAACCGGGAAGTATCAGGCGAGATGGGCGCTATTGGAAACCATGTACAGGTCAGTCAATATAAAACCAATTTCGGTAAAGCCTAACGAAAATAAAATAAAATTACCACTACTAGAAATAAAGAAGTTCGATGGTAATATAAAAAATTGGCTCTCCTTCTGGGCACAATTTAAAAAAATTGACAGCGATGAGAGCATCGATGAAATCGATAAAATGCAGTACTTGGTTCAATCAATAGAGCCTAACTGTGAGGTAAAAACTTTTGTCGATAGTTTCCCATTCGCGAAAAAAAGCTACAGTACATGTGTGTCAGAATTGAAATCTAGATATGCCCGTAATGACATTTTAATTCAGATTTACGTGAGAGAACTCCTTGGTTTAATATTAAACAAAAAACAAAAGGATCTTACAACGCTTTATGACAATATTAACAGTCACCTGCGTGCACTGGAGACTCTAAATGTCACAAAAGACAAGTATTCTGCGTTCTTATTACCCATGGTGGAGTCTGCCTTACCTACTGAAGTTCTGAAAGCATGGGAAAGAGCACGACCTTCAGATGTAAAAGACGAGCTGAATGAATTGTTAACATTTTTAAAGAAAGAAGTTGAAGGAAACCAGAGAGTGTTTTTAGCGAGCGAATTTAGCATAGAAAGAAAACCAGTAGAACCAACAGCTAGTTGTCTGGCAGTACATAACAACAACAATATTAAAGAAAAGTTATGCATATGGTGTGAAAAACCACATTTTAGTACAGAATGTTTTAAACTAGCAAAGTTGACACTCGATGAAAGAAGAGAACATTTAAGGAAAAAAAGAGCTTGTGCCTTATGTTTGAAGATTGGACATCATGCTAAGGTCTGTAAGAGTTACGTCAAGTGCTTTGTTTGTGGTCAACGTCATTCCCCAGTACTGTGTCCTGGTAATACGAGCGAGGTAAAACAAACCACAGCAAAGAACCCTGCACCAGCTGTACAGAATTATTCAGCACCTGAGAAGATGACAACACTTCTGCAAACAGTAGCGGTAAGAGTTTGTAATGGACAACGAGCGGCGACATTAAGAGCTCTTTTCGATAGCGGGTCACAGCGTTCCTATGTCAAAGAAGCAGTTATGAGGAAATTATACATAACACCCGCTGATACTGAGGGTTTAAGCCATTCGCTATTTGGTGGTACAGTTGTATCTTTTAAAAAATATAATGTATATAATATAACTGTTCAGAGCTTAGATAATAATTTTGAGTTTGTGATGTCTGCTTTGGGTCAAGATACTCTTTGCAAAAATGTACCAATAGCAAACACCAATAATAATAATTTATTTAAGATGTTCAAAAAAATAAAATTACTTTGACAGACAGAGAGTGTGAAGGTACTGATATAGATCTTTTAATAGGGGCTGATTATTCAGGATTGCTAATGACTAATATGTTTGTTCAGTTAGAGTATGGCTTAACTGCAATTAAAACAAATTTAGGCTGGACATTACAGGGAAAGACTAACGATGCTATGATAAATAGTAATACTGCTACTTCTTTATTATGTTTACAGAATATACCTGATTTTTGGAATCTAGAAATTTTAGGTATACAAGATCCTGTCCAGGTACAAACAAAACAGCAGCGTGAGGAGGAGATTATGGTGAACTTTAGAGAAAACATCCATATCAACGATGAAGGTAGATATGAAGTTCAGATTCCGTGGAAAACTGGCCATGATGACTTGTTGAGCAATCGCGACATCGCCATTCGTCGGCTAAAATCTGCAACAAATAAATTAATATCATGCGGTAAGTTTCACGATTATAATAATATTTTTTTAGAATGGGAACAAGACGGAATAATTGAACGTGTGCCTGAAATGGATTTGGATAAAAACCAAACCCATTACTTACCTCACCGAGCTGTATACAAAGAGGCGAGCCTTACTACAAAGTTGCGGCCTGTCTTTGACGCGTCTGCGAAAGATAAAAATGGCAAGTCTTTAAATGCATGTCTGGACAAAGGAATTAATTTCTTAGATAAAATACCTAATTTATTAATAGGTTTCCGTAGAGGTAGTATAGGTATTTCAGCCGACATCAAAAAAGCATTTCTACAAATTTCAATCAACCCCGATGATAGAGATTATTTAAGATTCCTATGGTGGAGCGGCGAGGCGCGACAAGATGTACAGGAATATAGGCATCGCCGAGTAGTTTTTGGCTTAACTTCGAGTCCTTTTCTATTGTCTGCGACCATACAACACCACTTAGAAAGCATAACTGGAAAGCATAAAAATACTGCACAGATATTGTCTAACTCCTTTTATGTAGATAATTTAATTACAAGCTTAGATACAAAAGAGGCTACACTAGATTTCATACAAGAATCGAGGGAAATAATGCTAGAGGCAAAGTTCGATTTAAGGCAGTGGGTAACATCTCCTCTAGAAATTAATGAAACTGGGAAAACAGTAATTCCAGTATTAGGGTTGTTATGAGATACTGTATCTGATGAACTTTTGTGTAATTTAAGCGCCTTACCTGACTCGTCTGATATCGAAAAGTTAAATAAAAGAAACCTCTTGTCTATAACTCAAAGAATATTTGATCCTCTAGGAATATTATGTCCTGTAACACTAATTCCAAGATTAATTCTACAAGATATATGGATTAGAAAAATTAATTGGGATGATGAATTGCCTAGTGATATAAAACAGCAATTCTATGACTGGTATGATAATATACAACTGTTAAATATTTGCAGAATTCCTCGGCAGTTATCCAGCGAACCATTGAAAGACTGCACCTTGAGCCTTCACATGTTTTGCGATGCAAGTAAAAATGGATATGCGGCATGTGTATTTCTCAGGACTGAAAATAATAAAGGTAATGTTACTATTCGCTTATTATCTGCCAAGTCAAGAATATCACCACCTGAAAAAATTACAATTCCAAGACTAGAATTATTAGCAGCATTGATGGGTTCCAGACTGATACAGAGTGCCAGGAAACAGTTAGAAGCGAGTTCTGAATTTCAAGAATTTTACTGGTGTGATTCAGGTGTAGCACTATGCTGGATAAAAAGAAAATTGGACTGGAACACTTATGTTGGTAATCGAGTACGAGAAATAAGACAAAATACTAATATACATAACTGGTATCATATTACAGGAAACAGTAATTGGGCTGACTTGCCATCCAGAGGATGTAACCCACGCCAGCTGTTTGAGTCTAGATGGTGGGAGGGCCCACCGTGGTTGCTCCTTCATGTCCAGCAGTGGCCGCAATCTGACCTCGTAGTGGACGAAAGGGAGATGAACGAAGAGCTGAAAAAATCCGCGTGTGTAAATTCCAACCTGGAAAGAGGTATTATTCATAGACTTGTCTATTTCTCGAAGTATACAAAAATAATTAGGATGATAGCTTGGATATTACGATTTAAATTTAATTCTTTAACCAAAGATAAAATAAAAAAGGAACTAACATATGAAGAATATGAAGAAGCAGAAATAAAATTATTTAAAATTATACAAGAAGAAGAAAAAGAATACATCGAAAAACAGACTGGAAAATTAATTAAATTTTATGATAATAATAATATTTTAAGGATGAAAACGAAATTATTACTTACCGATTTTCCAGATGAAATTAAAACACCTGTAATCCTTCCTGCAAAAAATATTATCATTAGAAGAATGGTAGAACAGCGACATGTTCAGTTGTTACATGCGGGTACTAATATGATGATAACAGATATAAGAAAACGTGTATGGATAATAGGAATTAGGCGTCTGGTAAAATCTGTTATAGATAAATGTGTAGTCTGCAGAAGACACCGAGCAAAAGCGACTCGAGTACCTACTGCTCCACTGCCGACAGAACGCGTTCAAGCTAACGCGCCCTTCGAGGTAACGGGCGTTGACTTGGCCGGCCCGATATTGCTACGAGATAGAGAGAAGGGCTGGATTGTCGTATTCACCTGTGCTGTCTACCGAGCTATACACCTGGAACTTACAACATCTTTGTCTACAGAAGCTTTTATGAGAACTTTGCGTCGGTTTATAGCTCGTAGAGGTCGTGTTAATATAATTATATCTGACAATGGTACAAATTTTACAGGAACCAAGAATTTACTGTCCAGTCTTGATTGGGACGAAGTACAACGTCAGTCCACTATAATGCGGATTAAGTGGAAATTTAATGCACCCTCTGCAGCATGGTGGGGTGGATTTTACGAACGCATGATTAGGATAATCAAAAATTTATTAAGACGTGTTTTAGGGATGTCTTCGGTGTCATATGAAGAAATGGAGACGCTGTTATGCGACTGCGAGGCGGTAGTTAATGAACGTCCCCTTACTTACGTTGAGGGCGACAACACCAATACTTTAGAGCCACTAAAACCATCGTGCTTCATACAACCCTTACCACAGTCACAGGTAACAGACTTAGATCTTGTCGACTCTACCAGTCTTAACAAGAGGTTGAGATATTTACAACGGTTGAGAGAAGACTTCCGCCTGCGATTCAAGAACGAGTACCTCACAGAGTTAGTACAGAAGGGGAAAGAGATATCCGAAGAGATTCAAGCAGGAGAGATTGTTCTAATAGAGACTGAAGATAAGAGAGTGAAGTGGCCATTGGGTTTGGTAGTTGAAGTATACAAAGGTAAAGATAATATAAATAGAACCGCTAAAATTAAAACGTCATCTGGTTTTAAGATCCGACCGTTTCAACGTTTGTATAAGCTTGAATTTTCTTTTCCAAAGGCCGAAGGAAGTGATGGGTCAAACATTGAAAGTAATGAAAATCGCAGCTTAATAACTCCTAGTGCTGCATTAATTGATAAGGATATTGTTACAGAATCTACTACAATGACGGATAAGGAGGCCGTGTTAAGATCGACCAGATTGGGGAGAGAAATTAGAATACCGAGCAGGTATAAGCTGTAATCTGTATGTATGTATGTATGTCGTATTTCGGTTCTCTTTTCACTCTCTGATCTGTCAAGAGTAATAACATTTTTATCATTTTTAGTACGATTTGCTTGTGTAAAGCTCAATTTGTAATAGGGTCAGATGCATACCTAAAAAAAAATAGTAAAAAAGTACTTTAAATAAGATTATAGACTTACTGTTTCGAAGTTCCTTTGTATTGCTTTAAGCACTGATTGATTATTTACTCTACGTAGGTAAAATATATTGATAAGTTGATTCTGATATTTCGTTTACATAATTAATCTTTTTCTTATTTTTATTGTTGAAATATTAAGTATGTACATTAACTAATTATTGTTAAAAATAGGTAGGTAGGTAGTAATTTATAATTAAACCTACCTAAGATAAAAAATAAGTTAGAGTCCAAGACTTGAACTTTTTTGTTTATTGTAATTGTAAATGTTGTGTGTGGAAAAAATTAAGGCTTTGGAATTCATAACTTTTGTTTACATGATTTTAAGATAGTTATTTAATTCGGATACATAATAAAGTATAAGTTGGAAGTCTTGTTTGTCGGTGTGGAGGATGTGAAATGTTGTCTATGTATCCGATTATGAATTAGTGTCAAAATGAGAGATGTCTAATTTGATAGATCTAATAAAATTAATTCTTCAAAAGAAATGTACGTGACTTTTTATATCCCTCTAAATCGTACTGATATTAGCCGTAATCAGCTGGAATTCATAGCCGACACACTCCGGAGATCCAACATTACCATCTCTATATAAACATAAATCAAACAGTTCCTATAACATCTTCCCCTTAATAAAATAATTTAGAATTATATAGGTAATTGAATAACTAAACTAAAATACAATCTGGAGACAAACATAAACTAAGGAGTTCCTATAACATCTTTCCCTTAATAAAATTATTTAATCATATTATATATATATAATTTAAAATTTCTTGGCTCTCATACGTGTAAGAGGTGGAGAATAATCTCTTTGGAAACTAGTATCTGATGACTGTGAATTACCACTAGGAATGTAGTCTTTATCCATAGATTTATCACAGTCATAATTACCACTATCCCTAGTTTTTAAATTTTCATCATTTATTTCATTATTGTTACTCTCATTTAATTCAAATTCTTCAGGCACCGTTTTCATTAAATGTCGCCGATTTCGACGATATTCCCCTCGTTGATTTTTTATAATATATGACCGTGGTGTTTCAGATTTCCCCGCTATAGTTCCCCGAATTCTTTCGTTGTTTTGTTCATACCTTATTACCTTATCACCAACCTCTAACTCCGGTAATGGCTTACAGTGATGATCATAATAATATTTGCTTTTATTTTGCTTTTGTAACAATTTTTGATAATTTTGATTACAACAATTCATTTTCAATAAATCCGGATGAACAGGAAGTCTACAATTTAACCTACGGCCCATCATTAATTGTGCAGGAGAACCCAAATTATCCCGAGGCGTATTATGGTAACTCAACAAATTTAAATAAAAATCATTATTACTTTCTATAGATTTCTTTAGAATTCTTTTTACAGTTTGTACAGCCCTTTCACTTTTTCCATTAGACTGTGCATAATAAGGTGATGAAGTTTTATGCACAAATCCCCATTTTAAAGCAAATATTTTGAAACTTCTACTCGTATATTGCGGCCCATTGTCACTTATCACAACTTCCGGTATTCCAAATCGCGCAAAACTAGCTTTCATCGCTTCAATAACTGTATTACTAGAAGACTCTTTTAAATAAGTTACTTCAACAAACCCAGAATAATAATCAATTAAAAGTAAAAATAATTTTCTTCCGTACTCAAACAAGTCTGTACCAATTTTATTGCAAGGTAAATTTGGTATTGGCACTGAAATCATTGGTTCTTTCATAGGTCTATTTGTGTTCTCCTGACACACTTTACATTTTCTTACATATATGTCAATATCTCTACTGATTCCAGGCCAAAATAAAACTTCCCTTGCTCGTCTCTTACAACGATCTGAGCCTAAATGACCATCATGGATAATGTCTAACATTTTCCATCTGAGAGAAGATGGAATTAAAACTTGCTTGCCTTTAAATATCACTCCATCTACACAATACATCTTTCATTGAATAATAATATTTTAAGTAATCGGGTAAATTATATTCATGGTTAGGCCAACCCTGAATAATATGTAAAACTAGTTCCTGTAAAACTTTATCTTTAGCAGTTTCGACTTTCACAAGTGTTAATTTTGCTTGTGACATAGGTATATTACCAACAACCATTCTAACTTGATATAAAACTGACCTACTAATTTTGTCATCATACAAATCTGGCAAAGGTGCACGTGATAACGTATCTGGTATGAACATAAATCTTCCTGGCTTATATGTTACATATAAATCAAAACCTTGTAACCTCATCATCATTCTTTGCAAGCGTACTGGGACCGAATCTAATGATTTTTTAAAAATACTCTCAAGAGGTTTATGGTCAGATTCAACTATTATTTTCTTCTTGCCATAAATATATTGAAAAAACACGATAGCCAGCATCTCCTTTTCTATCTGAGCATATCTAACTTGAGTTTCTGTAAGTGTGCGTGAAGCATATTCCACAGGACGCCCCCCTTGCAATAACACGGCACCAACAGCAATACTACTGGCATCTACTGAGATCACCACTGGACTACTCACATCATATAATGCCAAAACAGGAGCACTACATAATAATTGTTTTATTTTGCTAAATGCTGTTCTCAGCACCATGCAACATCTTTCTTTAATAATCTAGTGAAGATATGAATATGTTCCGAATAATTAGGTATAAATTTAGAGAGATAATTGACTGCACCTATAAATCTTTCCAGACCTTTCCTATCACACGGTTCCTACATATCAATAATCGCTTTTACCTTATCCATATCTGGTTTCATACCATCTCTCCCAAAACAATGACCTAAATATTTTACTTCTTCGACACATATACGACACCTATCTTTATTGAACTTTAAATTAACTTCACGAGCTCTATCCAACAACGCTTTTAACCGTTGATCATGTTCAGCTTTACTGCTATCCCAACATATTACGTCATCAATGAATGAATCAACTCCTTCTAGCCCCTCTAGCAACTGTTTTATTTTTGCATGAAAAACTTCAGGCGCACAATTTAGTCCAAAAGGTAAACGTAAATATTGATACCTTCCAAAAGGTGTACTGAACGTACACAGGTCCGAACTTTTACTATCCAATTTTATGGCCCAAAACCCTGAATTTGCATCCAGTACCGTAAAATATTTAGCCCCATGGAACTTTGATGCTATTTCATTAATCGTGGGTAATTGAAAATGAGCACGCTGTATAGCAACATTGAGCGGTCTAGGATCTAAACACAAACATAACTGTCCATTCTTTTTAGCCACTACTACTATCGAATTAACCCAAGGTGTTGGGTGAGTTACTTTCCTAATAACCCCTAACTGAACCATTCTATTTAATTCCTCTTGTAATTTATCCCGCAAACCTAAAGGAATATTGCGACGAGCACATACAACTGGTGGCACAGATTTATCAATAACAATGTGATATTCACCCGGTAAACACCCTAAACGACTAAATAGATCCGCATTATCAACTTTCACATCATAAACTCGTTTAATGAGTCCTAAATCTAAACATGATTTTCGACCCAGTATGCTTTGACAATCCATCTTTGCTACCGCAAATTTCAAATTGTATTCTTTATTCTCAAACCACCACTTTAAATTACATATTCCTTCTAAAGGAATTAAATCTCCACTGTACGAGTACAATCTAATATTTTGATTTGAAGAAATACGGTCAGGGCCATTGCCTAATGCCACAAAACGCGAATATGACAAAACATTAATGTCCGCGCCAGTATCTAACTTAAACTTTTCTTCACCACCTTTACATTTTAAAGTTTCAACCCAACTCTCCGAGGTGCTTAACCCTGACACACTATATACCATTGAGATACAAAAAGACTCATTTTCGTCATTATCGTCATCATTACTACCACTAATAGCAATATCATAAATTTTATTTATTTTGCTACTTTTTCTAAGCTTACACATCCTAGCAAAATGTCCTAGATTTTCACAAACATAACACTTAACCGCAATAGCCGGACAAGATGACAGCTCCACACACTGTCCGCCACATCTCTCACAGTTATTAGATGAGTACCTGTCAGCTGCACCACTGGGCACCGCCGTCGCTCTGCCGCGTCTACTGCATCTACCGCAGCTAAGCCGTTTGTGGACCTCATAGTCGAGCACCCTGACTCTAACAAACGATGACTAACACTCGATATTTCGTCAACCTGACATACCTTGATAGCACTATCTAAATTTAATTCCTCCATTCTTAACAAGCGTTCGCGTACGACGCTATTATTTATGCCGCACACAATGCGGTCACGAATCAATTCATCTTCTAATATTTTTAAATCACAACTTTTTGCTAATAATTTCAATGCTGTAACATATTGGTTGATAGATTCGCCGGTTTCTTGATTTCGTGTGAAAAAATTATATCTAGCTAACGTAAGATTATGTTTTACACCAAAATATTGATCGAATTTTTGTACAAGAATCGTGACATCATCACGCTCAATTTCCTTGTCGAAAGTAAATGTTTCATAAATATCAAATCCATCTGAACCTATTAAATTGATAAGTAAGCTGGCTTGTACATCACCCTTTTCCTTGTGCACCCCTGATACCTTCAAAAACAAGTTAAATTGTGTTTTCCAACGCTTCCATGCATCAGCCCGGCTGATGGAGTTGCCTTCAAGACACAGCTCTGGTGGTGGTCGTGCATGCTCCATACTCTTAATATGACTTATTATTTCATCAAATATTAATTTATCCCACCGCTGTCACCATGTTATAAAATCATACTCTGAAGTCTAGCAAACAACTGTTTATTCCGTTACTATGACAACCAAACTAAAATACCATCTCTATATAAACATAAATCAAACAGTGCCTATAACAACATGAGATGTCGAATCGCAATACCTACCAAGTGGAACCGAAACACTGTTGCCATCACTAGGCACACGGTGTCTTGGGCCTATTTCTATCGTCAGTTGAAGGAGGACGACGCCATTAGACGCCTCTTCCACGGCAACAGATGACGAGATCAAAGATAACAGACAACAAGAAGATGGCATTCAAAGTCCAATTACATGTACAGCAACCTAGGTGCAAAGACCAACACCAATAAATATACCACCCCGAAATCTATAGTTTAATCTACAGGTTTAGATCTATTTTTCCCTTTATTTCTAAATCATATTAGACTAATTTTGTTATTTCAAGGTTTGTTTGGTAAATAATTTAAACACTTTAATAGTATTATCTAGTTATAATAATAATAATACATGTTTCAATAGATTTATTATATATTTTAGTTCAAGTTTATTTACATCAGCTTAGCTGATGTAAATAAACTTGTAAATATGCAACTCACCCCAGAATAAGTGAGGAGTAGGTATTCGAAAGCGTAACAAAAACAAAACAGATCAATTTGTAGCTAAGAATTCCAAGGGCACGGATCACGAGTCTGTGGTTATGACATACGTAATTAAATAAATCCGGAACACTGAAACCGGAACATTGAAAATAATTTAACAGCAAGTACTTTCAATGCCAAGCACGGCTGCATGACGGCTGAAATGGTAAGTTAGAGGTACCAATGCAAACGTCTCCCTTTGATAAAAAAATATTTGGCATATTTGACAAATTTGAATATGCGGATCTACTATGATTTTTTTGCAAAATTATTGACCTAAATATCAATGCAAAACACATGAAAACGTCCGAATTGAAAGAAAGAAAGAAAGAAAGAAAGAATTTATTATGCTCAAATGTACAATTTAGTTGAGTCCTGACTCCTGAACTAGTGTGAACTGTATTTCGGGAGTCAGTACCTTCCCATTATTATTAACATCGATGTATAACATATAAATCTTTAAAATAAACTGCTAAATTAAACGAAATATAAGGTACCTTAACAAACAAAATTTCTATAATTACTGTACCTGTATACCTATTGTATGTATACTATAGCTAAGTTTTTTTAAATATTTTTGTTAATATTATTATTATTTTTTTTAACAGCAACCGATTTAATCTACTTGTGCTTGTGCAACATAGACTTGAATGTGTGTGTGAGTGTGTGTGCATGTGTTTGTGTATATGTGAGTGTGTGGGTTTGTGTGTCTAGGTGAGCGTATGCGTGAGTAAGTTAGTGTGTACGTACGTGTGCGTGTGCGTGCACGTATTTGCATGTGCCAGTAATTGTATCTTTATTGTATGAACGGATGTCGTTGGTGTTTTTTTTTGTATGTGGGTGCATGCAAAATTTTTTTTTTTTGCCTGAATATTAGGGTTTGAGGAATTCTTCAACAGTACATGGATCAGCATCTAAAAGGAATTTACCGACAACATTTTTAAATTGGTAATCGGTGATGTGTTTGTTTACCACGAGTTTATTATTTATTAAATTATATAACCTGGGAGCTAAGTAGTCATATAATTTTTGAGTATGCCTATATTTGGCAAATGCTACTGGGAATCGACAGGTTCTTTTGTTGTAATGAGGATGACATGGGGCTGTATTACGGTGATACCTTCTCACGCAATGATACACAAATAACTTGCGAACTGTAAGCACCTTAACTTTATCATACAAAGACAAAGTAGGGAAACGTCGAGGTAAATACAGCATTACTTTTAAGACAGCTCTCTGTGCTCGTTCCACCTGTATAATATATTTTTTGGCTGCTCCTCCCCATACACAAATACAGTAACTAATCAAGCAATTAGAACGATTTTCTTCAGTCAATAGTGTGACGAGGATATTGTGGTATTGATAGTAATAAAAAATACTTTACAAATAGCTGTCTTTTATTTGCACGAGTACCACGCATTTAAATAAAACTACACTTTTCGGATTTACTCGCGTACCTTTATTTAGTTTTAAACAGACAATTTGACTAAGCACACCTCTAAATTATTGGTACCTAAGTTCCTTGCAACTTCTATTTGTCATTGGTATAGAAATAGTATAACATTAGGTAGGTAAACAAATTAAACCCTTTTTCTTCGAAATCAATTCCTTCAAATCTTACCTTAGTATTCAGTTTTTTTACTTTTATTTTTATCTTTTACTTATTTTTTGTTGGAGAAAAACTTCATAATCACTAGCATAGGTAAGGGACCTTTACGTACGCCAGTGATTATGGCATATCTTCTATAATAAAATGTCATTGCCCAATGTAATCATGTGTGGGTGGTATTTATTCAGCATTTAAAGAAAGGCAAGAAGTATAATTAATGGTTCCACGATAATGCTTCGCAATCGACAGGGGGGCGGCTTTTAACGCAAATGAGACCTTTGTCTTTCTACGATTGATGGCTGCAAAGTTGTTCAACTGTTTTTGTGTCAAAGTTGACGGCGTTAAAGGTGAATCCAGATTTCGATTCAGATAGCGGCTTGAAACATCCGTCTTTTTGTCCTTATACATATAACGTATGTAAGTACACACTTACGTATATTGAACATCGTACAGTCGAATGTTTTTTAAGAGGTGTCAGTCAGAACGTTAGTCGTCAATTTAAACTTTTAAAATACCTTTATAATACATTTGCTCAAAAAATAGACTCTTCCATGTGTGTTTAGCGGATTTTGTTTTTCTTCTGCATATAACTACTAAATGCATGAAGGAGGTATTTACTCAAAAAGTTTTCTGTACAAACTTTATGCACGAAATGGTTATTTCACAGCGTAAGTTTCAAATATCCCAACTATCCAAAAGGACAGTGAAACACTTTATAATTAAACTAGCTGTGCCCGCGAACTACGTTTCGCCTTAATTTATTTTTTCCCGACATCTTCAACAAATATCGTTAATGTACACAGAAATAAATACAAAAACTTAACAAATTATATACTAAAACTTTCCTCGAGAATCACGCTATCGAGTGGTGAAAACCGCTTGAAAATCGGTGTAGTAGTTTTTGAGTTTATCGCGAACAGACAGAAAGACAGACGCGGCGGGGGACTTTGTTTTATAATATGTAATGATTGTTCAGACGGTTCACTAGGTTAGAGATGGTATAATTTTTTTTTACTCTTTTCTTATTTGATAATGAAAGCAGCTCAAAAGAACTTGGTGCGTTTTGAACAGCGAATCGCTTTCATTTTCGTCCCCTTAAAATATATCCAAATACCTTTATTAAAATGGACAGTCACCTTTTATTCTTACATATGATTCCAAAAGCTTTGATGAAAACGCTGTTATTGGATGACAGGACCTCGTTCATCATTTATGAATTTTGGAATCTGAGTAATGCAACACATTTTTGTAAGCAGAATATAAGTGTTAATAAAAATAGAATTGCAAAATTTCTTACAACAAATCTTTTTAGTTTTTTTTTTGCAAGAATCCTAAGACCGATGTCTTAGGATGCTGTTTTTGACAGAGGTCGCATACGTAAAATACCAAAACTGTATCTTAAGATCGATCTCAACTTTGAGATGCATTTATTAATAATGAACCATAGGCTAGTATTAAGTTTTGGTGTATTAATTTTAGCCGCCTCCGTCTGCAATAGTTTGATCAAAAATGGAATCCTAAATCGTCGTAGCAAACACATTGATGTGAATTTTCATTTTATTAAAGAGAAAATTGAACGAAACTTCATTGAACTATTTTACTGTCCTACTAATGCAAATTTAGCCGATATACTCACCAAAGGACTAGACAGAACAGTTTTTGAGATTAAGAAAACACATAATGAGTGATAAGTGATTATACTGGACGCTCAGTGTTTTATTTTAATAGCTAACGTTTAATAGCTAAATTTATGATGATTATTGGGTATTAATTTGAAATTATATATTTTTTTTTAAATAGGATGTAGTTTATTGTATGTTGAATTAGGGAGTAGTATTTATGAGTTCTCTTTTATTTTTACCGAGGAGAAGACTTTATATGAGGTGAGTCTATAATTGAGGGGAGTGTATACAGTATGTTTTATTTTTAAGTAGGGGGTGATATATACAGGTTGTTTTCTTGATGAAACAATAGGTGTTTTAAAAATGATATAAAATTTAAGTTTATGAATGTTTAAATCTGATGAAAATTCAGAGGGGATGTTGTAGGGAGGAATTTTCCTCTACGGCTTTAAAATTCAAATTCGGTATGATGTTTGAAATTGTCATAATATATAAGTCACTGTTTGAAGATTTGTTGTTTTGGGGAATTCGTATTTTATTGTGATAATTTATTGAAATGGAATTTTGTTAGCCTTTTAAATACATAATTTTTTATATACTTACCTAAGTGCTTTTGTTTTACTAAAATCATAAATGACTAAATTGATAAGACTATGAAGAGGAATATGATAGTTTAATATGATCCAGATTTCTGTATATCCAGGTGAGATTTCATTGCATTAAAACAATACACTTAGACCTTTAAGCGATATTATGTCGGCCCATATTGTCGGTATTGAGTTTGGCCCACACTATTTCTTAAAATAATTTTTTATTGTTAACCTGTCATATTTATTTTGAAAATGAAAGAATTTTTCGGAAGTTCAGTTCGATCGAGATAATTATTCTGGTAAGGATTCGGGGGCCCCCTGAACTTGAGGGCCCCGGGGCACTACACCGGCTAGCCCCTTACGGGCATACGGGTCTTTTCTCACCGTCCATTTCAATATTTTATGTATCTGTGGACTTAGTCACTAGCGATAGGTATTTGACATTAGGGCTCCGTTCAGAAACATTTTGTTTTCGTACTCGGAGAAAAGAAAGAAACAGTAATATTTGCCCGTTAGAGAAAGTTAATATATTTCTGAAAGGCATCGAGTGCAGGGGGTTAAAATTCGCACCTGTCAGTGCGAAAATTCACTTGACAGATTGTTTCGGGACGGGCTGCGGTGAATTTATTTATTCAACATCGGTTTCACCCTCGGGTTAGTTTCTAAACGGCGAAGGGTAAAAAACGCAAATTATTGAACGCTCCCTAGCTCCATACAAAAACGTCGAAATTCCTGCTTCAGTAAACCCAACCACAGATAGATAGGAATTAGGATATTGATACCGGGCATTAGGCGAGAAGGGTGTTTTAGAGCAGGGGTTCCCAAACTTTTCCAAGTCGTGGCACACTTATATGTATGGTTCGTTACATCCTTTTCGCCAACATTAATAAATTTAGGGTCTATTAAACCATTATAACATCCAGATAAGGTTTCAAGTAGCTTTTCCATCGATTAAAGTGACGTTTCTGAAGGAATGACATTTAAAATATGTCACTTTATCAGCCGATGGATAATTTTATTTTAGCGAACTTGAATCCTAATCGTATTGTGAAGTCTGAAAATGAGACAAACGTCGTTTTGCAAAATTACAAATCGCTGATCAAAATGAAACTATGTTAAGCAAAGTCCTGTAAAACCTGTATTGTACCAGAACACGCAAAATATGATTGTTAGACAATAATGAATATCGATCAGTGAACTCCTCAGGTGGATTCGCAGAAAACCAATTGTGTTTATGCTGACATGTAAGTTCTCGACCTGGGATTTCGGAGTTCCGTAGAAATGTTTATACCGGGTTAAATTACAATGAGGAGCACATAGAAACGACTTTCATATCGTAAGAAAAAAAACAGTTGCCGTTCTGTTGATTGGTAGAGAATACCTCGCCGTATTATATCCGGCCTTTCTACTGCAATGCTACAATGCACAATGCACTAAAGAATTTAGTTTTTACATAAACCGATTTTTGTGTTGTAAAATAACTGGTAAGCTAGCAATATATTGGTTTATATCAATATTACCTAACGTACATTTCCATTCTGAATCTCGATAAAGAATTTAATTTTTACATAAACAGATTTTTGTGTTGAAAATCATTGGTAAGCTGGCAACATATTAACCAATGCACATTTCCATTCTGAGTCTCGATACTAAGGCGCATAACACATTGCCGCCGCATCCCGCTGCGGTGTACGGAGGGACGAAAACCGCATGCGGCTGCGGCGGCACGGAACCGTGCCACCGTACGGTTTGCTCCGTATCACCGTCCGGAGCTGCGATGCACGACGCACCGCATCACCGCATTATCTATGTCGAGATCTATTACGCGCATGCACGTCATTTCTACGCAAAAATCCGTACGATACTGCGGCACAGTGTGGCTTACCCCGCGGACCGCACCGCATCACCGTCCGGGAGTGCGGTGCCGTCGCGCGCGCCGCACAACCGCACGGTCATGCGGTGTGAGTGTGTTATACCCTGCGGTTTTTGTATACAAATTAAGATTCTTCAGTCAAAATTAAAAACCGCAGCGCCGCACACCGGAGCGGTGTCCGGTGCAATGTGTTATGCGCCTAAGGTGGTTATGCGGCTGGTTCAATGCGTAAAAATAGAACGCATGGATACAATTTAAATTCAGGTAAAAATATTCTGAAATACGGAAAAACTGGAGAACTACTCAGTGCAATGGAAAAGTACTCATTAGAGTGCTCAAAAATAAGCTGTAGGTGTTAATAATATTTTTTTGAATATTCTGATGTTAACTATTCGAAATTATAATTATCATGATTAAAAAATATAATCATAAAAACTTTATAATAGTAGTGTCGTAGCATAATTTCTAATTTACTCTTAATTAAAATTTAACCCTAGTGGAAAGTACAATGTTTGAATTTTTTCTCTCACTTTCCTTATCAGAATTAAGATTATACGGATTATACTTACATGACATTTGAGACAAGTAAATCCACAAAAAGAATGAAAAAAATAAAAAAGGCCACATCACGCGGTGAGATTTAAGGTTAGTATTATTTTTAGGGTTCCGTACGTCCGAATAAAAAAACGGAACCCTTAGGGTAAAAGCCGGATAGTTGCCTCAGACGGATACATGCCTCAGTTTCAAATGCTCTATGTTAGACGTATTGACAGTGTTTCTTTTTGATCATAATTAAAAACGTCCCCCGCGCAGGCCTCAGTGCCGCATAAGCCGTTGAATTAGGCGCACGTGTTTTGTCCGTGTGAGAAAACATCTTCCGCGGCGATACTTTGACGAGCGCCAGAATTATATTGGTAAGTAATCTCTGTTAAATATTTTTATAATTGATTGCGATTTCAGTCAAAAATATATTTCTTTGAGTGCATTGGAGTTTAAATTGCACTGTTTATTAGGTTTTATTGTTAAATATGTTTTATTTGTTTCGTAAATAAAAAGGGCAAGTATCCGTATCAAATCGGATAGTTGCCCTACTGTCTTTTGCGGATTGTTGCCCTTTTTATTTTGATAGGGAAAAATGCTTTTACGCATCCCTCGTGGTCGAGCGAAACCACGAGGCTATGTGGGACTCCCCGGGCCATATCGGTCCAGGCCTACCCACTAAAAACCCCCCAGCAGCTCCTCCGTCCGTCACGAGGCAGGAGGAAGAGGACCACAGCGAGGCCTTATTCCCACTGACCCCCTGTCCGTGTATGATCCGTTGCCGGACTCGCGCTACGCCAGAAAGGCGCGTGGCTCTGCTGCTTTGTTGGCGGTGCAGGTGTTGTGCGCCGCTTCACACCCCGGAATGTCCCGGCACTAGGTGCCCTGGAGCTGGGGGTCTATTTATTTCGCGGGGTACTTCCCCTCCCGCTGTCGCCTCCTCCTGGAGGATGGGGGCCCCGACAATGTCCTCGGTGACCTCTATCTCCGCCTCTACTCTTGATGATTCGGGCTGGCGGGTTCGCGCCGCCCTCCTCCTCCTCCTGTCCATAGGCGTCTTAGGGGCAGAACATGTCTTACTCCCAAGGCGGTGGTCCGCCGGTTTCCCGGACGCCGAGCACAAAGGGCATTTCGGTTTCGCTGAGCACAACGACGCCCTATGCCCTGCCGATGTGGGGACATCGGTAGCACAACGTGCTCCGGTCTAACTCCGCCCTGCAGTCAACCCTTAGGTGCCCCGATTCGAGGCACCTAAAACACCGAGTTTTACCGTCGCAGCGGACCACCCTACCAGCAGCCTCTTGGCAGAGGCTTATCTTCTTGGCCACTTCCACCGGGCAGCACACCCACGCCGTGCCCATGGTGTAGCGGCCCTGGCGGATCTCCCCCACCTGAACCTCCTCGACCTGGCACTCGCCGGTCTTTGCGAGTGCCTCCTTCAGTTCCTCCGTCTGGACGGACTCGTCCAGTCCGGAAACCAACATTTCCACCGTCTTAGTTGGGATTCTAACACGCACGACGGTCGGGTCAACAACTCTTTTAAGGGCGACAGCTAGGTCGACCGCGCTCGCCTCCTTCTCATTACCTGTGACGAGAATTACGGCCGCCCCAGGCAAAGACCTGCGGAACTGAACGCCCTCTATGTTCAGCTCCGCGAGGCTTACCTTGGCTCTGGCGGCCGTAATCACCCTGGCGTATGAGTGGCTCTACTCCTCGGCGCCTGGCTGTAATGTCAGCACCACTGTCTTTGGCGTGTGCAGTTTAGGCTGCCGAGGAGGAGCCTTCTTTTTCAGGGGCGGAGGAGACTGCTTCGGCGTAGATTCCGCTATACCATCCCCTTTCTTTCGTCTCCGCTGGCCGCGCTTCACCACCGTGGTCCAGGCCTCCTCTGTAATGGTTGGGGCCACCGGGAGTGGGCGTTGCTCTCTTAATGCCAAAGTTGATTACCATATTTTTAATATTTAAGATAAATACGAATATTTAATTAAAAAATTACATGTTCACTAACTTACAATTTAAAACCTTAGTATTTTTAAGTGTTGATTAGGTAATAATTTAATTTCTCTTAGTACTTAGTACATAATAAAGGATCTCAGTAAGTTATAAGGACTGAATACTTACTTAATAGAGGCTAATGCCAAAGTTAATTCTAATTTTGTTTATTGTTCTATTTTCAAAATAAATAATAACATTACATTTTTATTTTGGACACTTATTTACTATTTTGGAGTCTATTATTGTTATAATTTTATAATTATAATTTAACTTTAATTAATACTTAATAAAAGATTGTATTTAATAATAAAAACAGATTATTTAAATTAATAAGTTCATTTTTATTTGGAAAAAAAAAAACAGACGGGCATCTATCCTCACATTGGGCAAGTATCCCCCCAACCATTTTTAACGTTAGGCTAGTATCCGCTATAGTAGGCAACTATCCTCTTTTTTAGAGGTCATATTAAACTGGATTTACTTAAAATTTATAATATTTATAATTTTTTTATAGATAGGGTATGTTAGAAGATTAATGAACTATGTTTGAGAATATACTTTGAATAAAAAATGTATTGGTACACATTTTTTAAAGGAGCTTTTTAAAAAGTGTGGCAACTATCCGGCTTTTACCCTATAGGATCACTCGTGTGTCCGTCTGTCTGTCGGTCACAGTCAATTATCTCCGAATCTACTAGACCGATTAAGTTGTAATTTGGTACACATATCAATTTCTGTGACCCAAACGCATAGGTGTGACGTGAATAGATGAAATCTGTATATGGGAGGTCATTTTTGGGGGAAGGTGGAAAATTTAAAAAAAATTGAAAACTGCATCGTGTGACATATCAAATGAAAGGTCTTGATGTGAAGATCTTAAAATGTATTTCTTTTTGTAATTTAAAATAAATAGTTTCCAAGTTATTCAAGAAAATAGACGAAAACTGACCATTCCACCCCCGCCCCCCTTATCTCCGAAACTGAACTGAACCCAAAATTTCGAAAAAATACAGCTTTATATAGTATAGATAGGAAAGCCTATACGAAGTCCATGATATTAAAATAACATGGTAAATCACTCAATATAGGTAACATCGTAAGGAACCCTCTTCGCGCGAGTTCAACACGCCGTGGCCGTTTTTTTACTATAACTGTGCCCGCGAACTACGTAAAATAAATTTCAATACCCAAAAATGTCTAATGGGTATAAAAATAGCCACAAAAAATATACAATAAAAATTTCATAAAAATCGATGAAGCAATTTCGATGGAGTTCGATCAAACACTGCGACACGAGAATTTTATATATTAAGATTTGCTGCAACTGTGAAACTTGTGCATTCTAAACAATGACATCGATTTTATTTCCATGAACACCTTAAAACGTTTCCGAATGCCTTTATTAAAGCGGACAGCCCCCTCTTATTCTTACATATTAGTCTAAAAGCTTCGGTGAAAACACCGTTATCGGATCACAATACCTTGTTTATTATCTGTTATCACTTAACAGCCTTACAAATAAACGTGGCATAAAGTTAAACTCGAGAATAAACTAAGAATAAGCAAAATGTCTACAAATAAACCAAGAATAACTTATACTGAGTATAACATTGACATTTCTATTGATACAAACGTTATTCCGACGTTATACCAACCCGCACCCTTGTATAAACCTAGTATAACTCGATTTGTGCTTGTTTGCTATGGTCATTTGAGGTTATAATATTCAAATATAGTTAATGGATACACTAAAGTAAAATCACTGTTAAAAATTAACAAAGTTCAAATGAGATCAATCATCATCGTCATTTCAGCCAACAGACGCCCACTGTTGAACATAGGCCTCCCCAAGGATCTCCATACCGATCGGTCCTGCGCCTCCCGCATCCAGCGGCTTCCCGCGACCTTCATCAGGTCATCGGTTCACCTTTTGGGGGGCTTACCAACGCGGCGTCTCTTACGGATCTCATCATTACTTATCGTTCACGTAAAAAAACTCCGAGCATAGCCATCTCCACCCCCCCCACCCCTCCTCCCCCAAATTAATGAGATCAATACAATTAAAGATTTCGTCGGAGCTGATAAGAGCTCGGTGGTCGAAGTGGTCAAAGCGTCAATACGGTACGTTGGAGACACGGGTTCGATCCCCGCCTGAGACGAAATTTATTTATTGATTTATTCAGCATTTTTGAAAAATAATATCAAAGTTCTTTATCGAAATTTAACTATATTCAAATTAATATAATTATTTACACGAATGTATAAACACATATAATAATATGGAAATGAAACTAATCAACAAAACGGTCGCCCGGTCGAAAAACTGACAGCTTCCACAGATAAGATGTTACTTTTTTGTCTTTGATTGCGCTGTTGCCATATTGTGCATTTTGATAGATCGGAAGAATAGCTATACCGAAGATAAACCTCGTTTATTTGTCAAAAAATATTCTAGAGTTATTCTCGTTTTATACTAAGTATAACTATACTTAGTATAAGGGTGGAATAAATGTGGTATAACTCATTTTTATTTGTAAGACTGTAAGAGTTTTGGGACCGGACCGGAGTAATGAATATTGAACGTTTTCGTAAGCAGCGCAAGTGTTAATGAAACTGCTCGTCGTATTTTATCTTTTTTTTATATATATAAAAGGAGATGTTCCCATCTATAGATGCACGCACAGCCGTAACCACTAATGGTAGAAACGTGAAATTTGGGCAGTTGTTTTAATTCAAAATGTGGACGCACACTAAGAAGGGATTTTAAAAAATGTTAACCCTAAAGGGATGAAATAGGGGTTGCAAGTTTGTATGGAAATATCTTTAAATTAGCAACGATTTTGATAAAACTTGAGATTCATGCTCTTAAAAATATTTCATTGAACACGTGTTTCCTCGTTTATTGAAATTCACCCCCTTATGGTGAAAAATAGGGGTTGAAAGTTTCGATAGAAAATATTTAAAATCTGCCCCATTTTCTATTAAATTTATTATCCGGGCTTAAATAGGCTATAAATTTTTTTTTTCTACGGGGAAATATAAAATTCCCACGGGCAAACAATAATAACGCGGGCGAAGCCGCGAGCGGAAAGCTAGTCGCTAAATATAGCGGAATCAGAAAATAATATTTTCAGTATTCTACTCGTAAGAGCGTCGGTGGCGCTGTGGACTCGGCACTTGCCTTCCAATCGGGGGATCGGGGTTGGAGACCCGCCATGTACCAATGTGTTTTTCGTTTCGAATTTCATATGTACATTTGTCTGACGCTCCTACGGTGAAGGAAAACATCGTGAGGCATACATCTGCGAAGAAATTCAATGGTGTATGTGAAGTCGACCAATCCGCACTGGGCCAGCGTGCTTGACTAAGGCCTAATCACCCTAACATAGGGTAAGCTCGAACCCCTCGGTGGAGACGTATATGAGCTGTAATGATGATGATGGTGATGACTCGTAAGTCCTCATCGCAAGTGATACGACTACAGGCTTAGGTCTAACTAAGAGTGGAGGGGGGGGGGGGGGAGTTCATTTCAATTCGTTATGATGGTTCACGTCACAAAACATTTTTACAAGAAATATGATAATTATGATTTTATCAATGTCTGAATATGTCTCGCCAATTTGACATGTTAACAGGATGCACATTGTACCGTATGTAACAAAAACCTTTGAACCCTTTAGCTGCCCCTAAAGGGCTCATAATCGATATACGATCGTTTCTATGTATGTCTTTTTTAAAACTCTTCAATAAAAAATATCAACGTTAATATTTCATCAAGCGCTTTTGTTGCACCCTGTATAGAAAGAGGTGTGTTCTGTGATCTCGAGAAAAAATAATAATGCATGGATGCCGTTGAATAGCCCGTAAAGACTAGCGGCCTTACCACAAAAAGTTTTTAAACACTGTCTTAAGTTAAACACTGTTTAAACATGATGCTGTCTCTATCTATCCTTTTAAAACAAATGAAACAGCATCATGTTTAAACAGTGTTTAACTTAAGACAGTGTTTAAAAACTTTTTGTGGTAAGGCCGTATACATTTTTACACGTCAGAATTGAGGCACTCAAATTGTGTTGCAAACATACTCGTATTTTGGGCTTGGATTTCGATCCGTCCATTTCAGTGGTTCTTAACCTTTTAATGACGGGAGACCACTTTTTTTTTACAAATATATGTCTAGCCACGGACCACCAACTCTAGCCCAATATAGAGTATACAAATATATGTAACTAGCTTTTCGCTCGCGACTTCGCCCGCGTTATTTTTGTTTTCCCGTGGGTATTTTTTTCCCGTAGAAAATTAGGTACCCTATGTCCTTCCCCTCGGTCTCGAACTATCTCTATACCAACTTTCATCAAAATCGGTTTAGTAGTTTCGAAGCCTATTCAATACAAACAAACAATCAAATCTTTCCTCTTTATAATATTCGTATACTTAGATATTATTTTTCGGATGACTTCGCGGACCACTTCGGCTGCTTCGGGGCCACCGGGTAAGAACCACTGGTCTATTTGTTAACGGTGTGCACTTGGGAGGTGTATGGCATATTCGAGATAGCTTGAAATAATAGGTGCCGGAAAGTAACATTTCATTCCTTATGCTCGTAAAGCAGGTCATATTAGACCTGAAGAGCGAGAGTAAAACGGATAACTTAGTCATTATCTGAGCACGTATTCACATTATACATATAATTTCAATCGCCAAGAGAAGTTCTCTAGAAGTTAGACACGCCCCAAGCAAGCTTAGCTTCTAAAATAAATTGCGAAGGTCTCGTATTTTAATGAGCACAATTTTAGCGACAAGATCTGATTCTTTAATATTACAATTGTCATGCAGGCATTTTAGATACTAGTATATGTACCTATACAGAATGACTTTTGCAAGTGTGCCTGGACGACAAAATAAAAACTAAAACTGCTTGTGATAAAAACTAAAACCGCTTCATTAGATTTTTCAAAAATTTATTTTCCTAGCCGGGAATCAAACCCGCTGGATTTAAAAAAAAACATTTTTTTATTATTACACCAACCAAAATTCTAGGAAATAATGACATATTGCAAACTAACGGAAAGGGCTCGTTTTTGGCAGAATACTATTTTATTTATTTTACTTTAACTAAATTAATCGCATCACAATTGACAAAATGATGGTTATTATTATCAATAGGTACATACGTGCACTTGCAAATTTCATTTTTCAAAAGCTTTGGCTGTACAAAAACTGGTCATATATATTTAAATATGTCATTACTTCCCAGAATTTAGTTATTACAAGCGACACTATTGGTTTGTCCAAATAAACCCAGCAGGTTCGATTTCCCTTTTTGTTCCTTTTGTTTATCAAAATCAGTCAAGAAACGTTTTTGAGAATAGTTTCGGGTTTGAACTTGTATTGACTTGAAAAATTCAACCTGCATATTACTTTATTTTAATAATTTTATTAGTATATTTGGAATTTGACTCGTGTGCTGTGGACACGGCACTTGCCTTCCGATCGGGAGGTCCGGGGTTCGAGACCGCCTGTACCAATGTGTTTTCGTTATTCGAATTTCATGTGTACATTTATCTGACGCTCCTACGGTAAAGGAAAACATCGTGAGGCAATCTGCATACATCTGCCAAGAAATTCAAAGGTGTACGTAAAGTCGACCATTCCGTACTAGGCCAGCGTGGTGGACTGAGGCCTAAACGCCCTAACTAGGGTAGGCTCGTGCCCCTCGGTGGGGACATATATGAGCTGTAGTTCATTAGAATTTTGTGTTTTATAAAATTATAAATCAGCTTATTCTATTTCTTGGTACATCTACTGCATTTCATTTTTCTGCACCACCCTATGGTTAACTGGAAGAAAATGCCTCAGGCATTAAATTCGTCTTTGTACTAAAATTGTGTACTTACCAAAATAATTAATTAACTAGTAAATTAATATAATTATATTTTTTCGTTATTTAACGTTTAGTCCAACTCATTAATTTGAAATAAATGTCAAGTATTTTCAATGCTCTAGCTCTAGTGTATAACGCCTATACTTTTGTTAAGTATTAATCCAAAATTCTGTCTGGGCTAAAAAGTCTGTTTGGGTTTAAATACGTTACGCATGGTGGTCATGTTCTGAACCTAACCTAACCTACAGTAGGCAATTTGTTACCTATTTTCCGAGCCCCCCCGTCCCCCTGCTCCTTAGTCTTTTATACAAAAAGATGCCCTCTCTGTATTTCTAATCGTTAACATTGTAATTTAGGCGCACGTTTAAAATTTTAATATCCATAATCGATTATTCATAACCCACTTTTTGTAAGCTCGAACCACTTTTGACCGATATAATTTGGTCACAAACACTATTACCCAATATTTTGCAGTTAAAAGTAGTTTTGCCCAACGTCCTTAGTTAAAACCACTTTTGACTGCGAAAATTAGTCAAAATTGTTTTTAACTAAGGGTATCGGTCAAAACAACTTTTGCCTGATTTTTGCAGTCGAAAGTGGTTTTGACTGGTTATGAATTTGGACTGTAACATATAGATACTTTCAATTACAGAAAGAATTTTGAGAATCGGCCCACAAATGGTGGAGTAATCGGTGAACATACATAAAAAAATAGATACGTCGAACATAGAACTTCCTCCTTATTCGGAGTCGGTTAAAAAGAAACCATTCCAGTTCATAACGCACCGCCGAATTTCCATAGATAACATATGGGGACGTTGGATCAGGCTGTACTTGCAAGATAATGAGACTTAAAGTTGCTTTAGACGATGAAGAGATATTAATTCTTCAAATAAACTACTCAATAGAGATACTATTCTCTTTCCTATTTCAAATGAACTGGTTCTTTATCCCGATTGGCATAAACTAAGAAGCTAAGTAAAGTTTTACAGCTCCAAGAAAAGATTGTAACGACCGTACTTACAATAGCTTTATATTCTTTTTAGAGTGTAAACGGAGCCCCGAGCTTTGCAACAGCAACATTACTTGAGACAAAGTCTCATCTTTCGCAAATGCGGTAGAGATATATCTTATACGGAGCGTCGTCGATAAGAAATATTAGTAATCTCCGTACCTATTTATAGACACAATAGTACCAAAATTTATGCAAATCGTTTTGTACAATAATGTTATTTATTCATTATAGATCGAAGTAAGTTTTCTTAAATTTTAAGAAGAGAGAAATGAAATTCTGTTGCAAAAAGTAAGAGTACGAGTATATTCGTCGCTCCAAGTTTGTGCAGTTTTCTAAATCCAGGTTTTCGTTGTTATAATACTATTCCAATTAGAAAAAAGACATGTCAAAGAATCTTAGAAAAGTATATAATCATCATATAACGATTTATCATAATTATGTCGAAATGAAGTGTCCATAGAATCCCTTGTAAATGAAACGCGAATATTAAATTAAATATTCGTCTGTCACACTATTTAGTACCCCAAGCTATTCACTGTGGACAAATCAATTTTTAATGTATTAATCTTCAAAGTAGAACAAAGTTTTGTGTTCACTGGGTAATTGATTTTGTCATTAAAACTTGCTAATAACTTCGTATTTCCTTTTGAAAAAAGTAATTACGCACGTATAAAATTTGATTGGGTTACAATTTTTTGTGAGGAATTAACTGCCTCCGTGATCTAGTGATTAGCACCCGGCATGAATTGAGGGTCCATGGTTCAATCCCCATGAGTGCAGAAGTTTTTCTGCTCGGTGTAATTGGTGGTAGACCTCACCCCAGCTACCTATCACCGTCTTACCCAAGGTTAAACCATAATAACAATATAAATGAGAAAAATGAATAAATCAATACAACAACAAAAAAATGTCTCGGTCGGGAATCGAATCCGCATCATCAACAACAGACTATTTTTTTTTCTTATACTTATGGATTTCATAATTGTTCTATATATTTACGATTTTTAAAGAAAATGTAGTCATAAATAATAAATAAAATGTTTATGAGGTTGTTAGTTCCAATAAAATTAGAGGTGAAATAACCAGTTCCTCGGTTGTTGAGGAGTCCAGGTGAAGATATTCCGGTCTAATCGTCACCACACCCCGGACACTCCATACAACGTTCGCAAATCAATTACCTATTACTACTACATAAGCAAATGACGTTTCTACACGCGCAAATGTGTGCGTGGAATCTAGTAGGGCTGAGTGCGCGGTTATCAATCGAAATGACGCGAGGACTGCAGCGACTGTCTTCTCTTTTACCCGCATAGCGCTGTCTCTGTTATCGGCTGGCACTCGCGTCTACTCATTGGAGCGATCGCGCGCGCCCTTGTTTATGTGTCAGTGATGTCTACAACGAAGTGCGGCGTGGGATGAGGTATTTGAAATGAGTGCGGGGAGGTGAGTGGCTGTTCTGTACGTAGTACTATTATCTATTCTGTGTCGTCACTTACCGCTGTGGAGATCCTTGGGGAAGGCCTAGCTATTTCCAACAATGCGCATCTCCTGGCTGAAATGATTATGACCCTTTGGTTGGAGCACTTTGCAAATATCGTTATTTATTATTTACCACACCATTGCATTTTTGTGGGCAATTTGAAAAATTCTAACGCTATTAGTCAAATACACATTGTTGGGATTGGACACTGAGCTGGCGTGGACTTAGTACGGCTTAAATACGGCTTAAATCGTGACAACAATAACATAATGCTTGCCCGTCATTATACGAATGAAGACAATGACAGGCAGCTAATACGACTATAAACATTCGAATAAATTTGTAATACAAATATGCAACGTATCTAATTTTTTATGATCGACTATGGGATAACAGTACTTTCATAAAAGTCAGCACGAGATCACAACTAAAAAAGTTGCGCAGGAAAATGAAAAATTTCTGAAAACTTTACGATTATTTAAACTCCTTTTTCGAAATTTGCGAAAATAAAGCGCGCTTTTTAACCGATTTCGAAAAATGGTGTTCTATGTTCGACTGTATCTATTGTTTTATGTATGTTCACCAATTACTCCGGCATTCGTGGACCGATTTTCCAAATTCTTTAATGTAATCGAAGGAGTATACTCCCGAGGTGGTCCCATTGTTACCATGTCAAGATCTGAAGATGGGTTCCCATGAAAATTGAGGGAAACCCTTAAATTTCATAGACACATCCTACGTGTTTCATGTTTGTTTTTCTGAAGATATTCAGGTATTTGCATCTGGTAGTCATCATATCATGTTACTGAGCTGATGATGGAAGGTTTGTGGTAGGTTAGGACTTCGGGAATAATTCTTTCAATACTGTTTAGAGCGAATGACGTTTTATTTTAAGTATTCTGGTGTTTCATCATCACAGCTCATATACATCCCCACCGACTAGTTAAGTTAGGGCGATTAGGCCTTAGTCACACCACGCTAGCCCAGTGCGGATTGGTTGACTTTACATACCATACACCTTTGAATTACTTCGCAGGTGTACGCAGGTTTCCTCACGATGTTTTTCTTCACTGTAGGAACGTCAGATAAATGTACATATGAAATTCGTGGAACGAAAAACACATTGGTACACGGCAGGACCATTCGCGGCGCCACCGACACTCCAGAGGTTTGCTTTGGCTCAAATTCTAATACGTATGTATTAAAACTAAAAAGATTGACCGTCTTCAAAAACACCCAAAAGTCATAAATAATATAAGAATACATATAACATCACAGTTTTCAAAGTCGGTGCCAAGCAATGATCACTTGGAAAGTCTTAAAAAATGAAAAGAACAATTAATATAGTTACTTAAAATTTGGCGCCAACTTCAATATAAAACTGTGATGTTTTATATATTCTTATATTATTTATGACTTTTGGCGTTTTTAAACATTTTATTCCAGTTATGAGTTTCTGGTTATGAGTGGGCGCGAGACCGTTTTATTTTTTGATAAAATGATGTCTGTCGTGATTAAGGTTTTTGCTGATGCATACTATGCCTACATATAAGCGGATTCTGAAAATGACTTTTTCACACGAATACCAGCGGATGGTAATGCTGATATTAATAAACTACTTAAATAGAACATATCCTACTATAATAATATAATAAGCAAAATTGATATACCTATTGTTTTGAATAAAACACAAGTAGGTAAGTAAGGACTTAATAATTGTAGGAGGCGATATATGAACTTGAGTATGGTGTATGAATTACTGATTTGTTATTATTACACTATAGACGTCACAAAATAATTCACCAGCATTCAAGCTATTAACGCCGGCAAAACAACTGAACGAGAGGACAAGTGACTTTTTTCGTATTACTGTCTTTGAAACTCCGTCTGACTTGTGCTACGTCATTGAACACGTTACTGATATGGCCGAAGGGGTTATAACTTGAATGTCATCATTAAAAATCAGCATTTATTGTTCAGATGCTGATATTAAAACAATTTTTATAATCGACGGATGCTGATGCTGCTGATATTCGCAACAACCCAAACAAAAACGCCAGTGATCCTATGATCCCGTCATCGCGTTATACATATATACTTACGTCAGTATATTCTAAGTCTATGGTCGGGATAACTAGTATAATCAATATAAAGAGATTCCTGTTGCGTTAAGGCGCATAGTGGTCCCAATGACCTTGCGTCGATCGTCCCGCACTGATTACAGGAGTGAGTGAGTGAGAGTGAGGGGAATATTTAAGCAAACCTTTACGCGTAAGATATTATTTCAAATAAAAATAAGAAAAGTCTAAAAAGACCATCCGCTAGTATATTGTTCACTTTATTTATTGAAATCGAAAGTATATGATTTAACCTAATATTTAGGACGTGATTAGGTTTAAAGTTTTAAAATCGAGCCATGTTTGGGTCACATTTTAACCAAGTTTTAATTAATTTATCAAAAAATTAAAAAGACCATCCTCTAAAGAATGCATTGAATAATAACATATCTTTTTTAAAGATTTTTTTATTCAATATTTATGAAGAGAACCGGTTTTTTCTGCAGTGATTTTTTTATGATTGACTCTACTATGCGCCTTAATATAAAACTCCAAAAAACTGAAGTTATAAATTGTAGCCATACATACGTATAAGAAAGCCGACTCACATGGTCATCAGCATTTAAATGTATTCACGCAATTTGGCCACATTGTGCACATGGTTAAAGGCGTGTATGAGCGTGATTAAGAGCTCAGCGCATGATAGATCGAATTGTCGGCCATAAAGCGAGTGTTACGTGCCTCGGCTGTATAAGAATTTGACCTTTGTGTACAACGTACGAAAGTGAACCCTTTGCACCGCCAAAATTTGATCTTTTAAAAGGACATTTCACCGACCACCACTAACGTATTATTACTGGGCGGAAAGAGTTTCAACCACGGAACTGACCCATCATTCATTGTGATGGTGTGCCGTAAGTAATAATTATGTTACTTTAGGAGCTGACGAAGGATCAAATAGTGTATAGGGAAATTTGTTATTTTTTGATTTAGAACTATAAAATAGTATAAAAATGTAATCATATTTTTATTTTATATTTTGTCATACTTTACGATATCCCAGCTAGAACGAGAAAAAAAAACAAAATAATAAAAACCAAATAGTAAATACTAGGGTGAAAATATAATTAGTACCTAATTATATTTCTATCAACATATTAAAAAAATATTCTTAATAAAAAGATAAACAAAAGGTTGTACTTATCTACGACAATTACTTAAAAAATACTGTACAATGTTCTCACTTGTTTGTAAAAATACACAAATAAGTAGTTACAGCTTTACCTTTACGCAGTAAATTTACCCGCTTACTTAAATATACCGCTTACTTAAAAATATATAAATTTTATTTAAAATCAGGCATTATTATGCATTGCCTTCTCTTTGAATATTTGTGAAGGTGAAAATATAAAACCAGTGACGGAACTTTTCGTGCATCATTTCGAACCGTAAGCATACTCACTGCACTAGTCACCACGTTACAACTACAACTTATTCTAAATTGACAGTACCTTAAGGCCCATATAGTAGGGTGAATCATAAAAAATCACTGCAGAAAAAACCGGTTCTTTTCATAAATATTGAATAAAAAAATCTTTAAAAAAGATATGTTATTATTCAACGCATTCTTTAGAGGATGGTCTTTTTAATTTTTTGATAAATTAATTAAAACTTGGTTAAAATGTGACCCAAACATGCCTCGATTTTAAAACTTTAAACCTAATCGCATCGTAAATATTAGGTTAAATCATTATACTTTCGATTTCAATAAATAAAGTGAACAATATTCTAGCGGATGATCTTTTTAGATTTTTCTTATTCGCCTTTATTAATTTTTAATTGAAATAATTCATCTTACGCTTAAAGGTTTGCTTAAATATTCCCCTCACTCACTCCTATGTAATCAGTGCGGGACGATCGACGCAAGGTCATTGGGACCACTATGCGCCTTAACCAAAAAATGCTATCAACTTTGTGGATGGTCGCGACCAATTCCTGGTAATCCAGGCAGACTTATAAGCGCCACCACCGATCGAAAACTTTGATTCGAATTGGCTAGATGACAAAAAATTTTTTTTTGCTTTAATAGAAGCTCATTCATATAATAAACAGAAAGAAAAAGTCGGTTTTCGAATAACTATAAAAACAAACAAGATATAAGATAATAAAGATTTTTCTCCATCTCTTTCTAGCAAAACGGCAATTTACAAGGAGTTTATAGGGCCGTACTCAACAATGACGTCACGGTTGATATCGAAGTCACTCTCTGTCTAATCGCCTTCAAATTAATCAAAATCAAAAGTACTTTATTTCATAGGCCGTTGCGGGCACTTAAAATCGTCAATTTTACACATTTTACAAAATTATTAAAACATAAAAAATATTCTACTAAAATCAAGCTAACCCGTGCGCTAGTGGCAAGTACATCCGCGGAGTTGATGCCGCGCATGTAATCGCCAAGAGCGACCCGATTCCGAATGTAGGGGCTAACATGAGAAGAATCGGGCAAGAAACTCATGTGCCAAAACTCTTTTAAAATCGCCAAATGTCTTACAAATTGTGAATATTACAAAACTATTCAGAGAACGAGCAATTCATTTCTTTTACCGCCACGCTGCCTTATCATTCAAAAAATCTTTAACACTGTAATAAGCCTTTTTGCTTAACTGAGCTTTAATTAAAATTTTAAATTTATTTACTGACAAGTCATGCATGTTACATGGCAGCGTGTTGTACATTCGTATACAGTGACCTGCAAAAGAGTTGCTTATTTTATGGAGCCTATATGTGGGCATTGCTAGCTTGTCTTTATTTCTTAAATTTAAATTATGATAGTCACTATTTTTACTGAATTTGATATCTTTATTCTTGTGTGCATACAGTAAGTTTTCATAAATATATTGTGAATGTACAGTCATAATATCAATTTCTTTGAATTTTTCTCTTAAAGACTCTCGGGAGCCCATCCTATAGATCGCCCGAACAGCCCTCTTCTGCAGTACAAAAATGCAGCCAATATCGGCGGCATTTCCCCACAGTAGTATCCCGTATGACATAATACTGTGAAAGTAGCTAAAATAGACTAACCGCGCAGTTAGCATTAACAACCTTAAATGCTTGTATCTAATGTATTTCTAATCCGATTTTAATTCTAATTTCACAGGACTGCATCTTTTTCCACGGTATTTTAATATTTAATGACGAGACATAAAATTAGAATTCAGTCATCATCCCAATTATAGACCAGTCGTCACATTATTCGAGTAGAATTGACTGTCGAATTGACAATTTATAAGTCTGGTTTGTTGATCTATTGTGCGTGTCCAACGTTTTCAAGTCTTGTTACGCTCAGCGACGTGTAATGCAGTGCAGGCGTCTTTGAGACTGTAAATTTGGAAATGATTCAGCGAGCAGAAGCGAGGCTTGCACCAACTCACATTTAAACAGTATTCATGCGACGGGCATTTGTCTATACAATATTGGCAGCAGTAGATTTAAATTGGCATGCTAGAACCGTAGACCTAAAGACAAATTGTCGTCTGAAAGTTAAATTTTGTAGGTACAACAGATCAAGATTTGCGTTAATCCCACTTTCTTATTAGAGCACAAAGATTATCATACAAATTGGCTAACAGAACGAAAGCAAATTAGTTTTGGTAAAGGCTGGCGTGGGCGAATAATGAAAATTCTGTTTGGACGTGAACCTAATTAAGCACTGTAGTCGCGGAACGTGCTCTCAATACGAAACTGTAATTGGCAAATAGTGAATGTCATGGCGGATACGTCTGGGAGCGTGTGATCTACGCTTTAGGCTGGCAACAGACCTACATGCAGATTCTCTTCTGTTCTAAATTGAAAGGAATTGGTAACGTTATAATGCGAAACAAAATGTACCCATCATAACACATCTACCCCTTTTTAGTATGGATAATCTTTATAGATGGGTGACGATCGATTACATCTGCACTTAGTCTTTTAGCTAAATCACTGGTGTCTACTAAATATTTCTCCAATCTCTCTTCATGTAAGGGCAGCTCGGGATCTGATAAGATCAATTCACTAAATGGTCCTGAAACAGGCCCAGCAGTTTATACACACCTGAGACTTAGCGCCAAGGATGGATCACTAGCTGATGTGTCCCAGATATGTGTTTAAAGCGGGGTCATAACTTCTTTCCGGTCTTGCGAGAAACTCAACCCCATAATGTTTCAGGGAAGTTGGAGTCCGTCCACGAAGGTCGATCTTCCACTACCCAGTTGTCTGCATCATACTCCTACCCTAAATTGTGCCCACCCTAAACGGTCTGATAATTGCTTATCAAAGGCCCCGTTTTTTTGGCAAACAGAATTCGGATTGCATCAGATCGGTTCGCCTGCTGGCATCCTTAATGTCGGACGCGGAAGTATTATTTGATGCCCGTATAAAAGTTATGTTTAATTAAGGCTATATGACTAACATGCAACTAGTAACTATGCTCATAAACATAATTGTGCTCTATATAATAAAACCATTAGCTGTATAAAGTGTCAAGCTTGGTAATTTCAGTATTTCGTCAGATCAATGTAAAGTACTTCTAAGAATTAATAATATGAGTAAAAAAAGACATTACTGTTATCGGCGCCGACCGTTATTACAGTAGGTAAATTATCTCACCGCACCGTAGGTATAGTGCGGCGTTACGGGTATTAAATAAGAGATTTAATTTCCTTAAGCACACAAATTTATTTTTTTAACGGGTCAGGGTTCGGAACCGGTCACAATCCCTAAGTTTCTGGTGAACGGTGGAAGCGCTAGGTACTCCCCTGCGTTGAAGTCCAACACGCGAAGAGTGGCCAAGGGATCTTCTTAATCCTCGCAGAAGGAAACGTCAGGAAGGTAGACAATGCAGAAACTGCAGCAAGCACGGGATGGCCAACCGTAACTTTGGACACTGGAATTCACCACCAATTCACAGTGTCTTATAAATGCAGAGAAATCACTCTGATTGTGACCACCAGCTACGCATGAAGAAGCATAAGCAGTAGAAGAGTACCAACTACAAGTGAGTGTGGCTAATAAAAGACGTTACAACGTCACAATATGTTTTTTTTTTTTTTTTTTTTATGAATGCTGGATAAGCGTTTGGCCTCCATCTCACCTGATGGAAAGTGATGATGAGGCCGAAGATGGGACACGCCTAGCCAGAAGGTGCCTATTCACTCTCATCTTGAATAACTCCAAGTTATATTGCTCAGGGAACAAATCCGCGGGCAAAGAGTTCCACTCCCTTGCCGTTCGCCATATGAATGAGGAAGCGCATCGCTTCGTGCGTTTAATTGGAATATCAATGACAAAAGGGTGGAACCCCAGCCGCCGTCTGGTTCCCCTGAGATGGAAAGGAGAAGCCGGAATTATTTCATGTAATTCCAAATGTTTAGATTTATGTCTGTGAAAGAAACCATTTCTTCCTGTCACCTAACTATACTATAATATTTCTGGATCTAGACAAGCTTAAGTCACCTAAACCAGCTAACTATAATACAACAATTCATTCGTACAAAAAATCGAGCTGCTTAAACTAAACGGTATCAGAAGGAGTACCAGAGGGGCTCGGTACCAGAGATGTCTGCTTGCGTATTGCGCTGTAAAATGACTGGGTGACTTTGCCGCTTTTGTTACAAATTGGCAACGCACATTGGGGTCCTTGTATAACTAATAACTCTGCAATATTTATGGATCTAGACGAACTCAAATCACCTGCACCAGCTTACTACAGTTAAAAATTTGTACAATAATCAAAGAAGGAGTACCAGAGGGACACGGTAGCAGAGTTGTCTACACGGGTACCTATAATATGTTCTATTTTCCGGTTTCAGTGGTAAAAGAGGCAGTGAAATTAGTGGTTACTGTGACTTGATATCTTTGCCACAAATAGTGTTGCCCAAAATTGGTCTTGACCTTGAAGTCTTGCGAGACTCTTGCTCCAATAATTGTAGCAAAACCAAGGCTGTTCCCTGCAAGATTTGAGCAAGAGTCTTGTTCAAATATTGCATGGGTTAGTCTTGGTGTTGATCTAGGACTCGGTCTTGCAGCAAGAGTCTCGCAAGACTGCAAGACCTAAGACCGATTTTGGGCAACACTAGCCACAAATTGGCAACGAAAATTGGGGTCTATGCATGGGTTGTAGATTTGCAAATGTTACAGGAACCACATGCTATAGGCGACTGTAGCCATTTACCTTACCCCCAGATGAACTTAGTTGTTTACAAAACCTTAATTTTAACCAGTAATTATATTGGAACTGTTTGTAGTGCAAAGATAAAATCAAATTTCACTCAACTATGCTAAGTAAAATCGTTTTGCTTATAACAATAAACACTGTGAAAACAAGCGACAAAGTTTCACATTTTAAAGCTCTGCTTTGGAATTCGAGGCAAGCGACTTGAACAACGAACTCCTTTAGGGACTCGAATTTTACGCCAACAAGTTCGTTCCGTCGAACTTTGCTGAGCGGCGGCAAAGTAACGACATTTCGATACGATTGGATATTGTTTATTTAACTTTCAAAGTCAGCACATACGAGTATATTAAGCAGTGTCTACGCAACAGCGGATCGTCCACTTGTTGCGCAACATGTTGCTCATGATGTTGAGCGGGAATGTGAAATTCCTTTTTTACAGAAGTTCGTTTTCCACGCATGACCAGTCGTCTACATGTCACGAATGTCACCAGAGGTAGGTACCGGGGTCTGACGCGAGCCAACACAGCATATATCTCGCGCTAGATCTGCTTACACCTTCCCAGGAAGCATATAACCTCCGCCAGTAAGTTGACATGGTGTATTTACACTAAAGTTTACAAGCATCCTAAGTAGTCATTCTAAGACCATATCAGGAATTTACACGCATAACCACAGATACAGCATTAACTTCCCCAGCGCTCGTTGCGCATACAAATAGCGACTCAGAAGCACGTTGTCGCTGTCGCGCAATATTATTTTGAACCTATTAAGAGGATTGTGAAGCTGTAAATTTTCATACAAAAAGCGATAACGCTTTTCTCCCTCTTTACATAGTCCAATTTTGATAATTTTTGGAAATGTTGTGGATAAAATGAACATCTAGGTTTGTACGTTTTGATTTTGAAGTAATATTGCTCAGAATATAAATTATTAGCATCTATTCTAAATATCCATATTTTAGGCTTAAAAACTACCTTGAGCATTTTTATCTTTTTTGACTAAATTATTCTGAATTACAAAAAAAGCTAAACGTACAAACATAGATTAAGGTTATTGAATCTAATGAGACTAACAGTGTCTAATTTCGAAAAGGTTTAGGGGGGTAAAACAGTTATCGCCCGAAACAATATTTAAATAAGAAATGTAGGCATTTGCCTCGGACTTTCAACTCTAAGCGGAGTGCAACAAACTGCATTTTTGAAAGTGCATACTCGAGCCATTAATTGGCACTTCACAGTCCTCTTATGAGGATAGTGAAGTGCCAATTCATAGCTCGAGTAGGCATGTTAAAAAATGCAATGTGTTGCATACCGCTTAGTGTTGTAAGTTCGATATAAGTGCGCGCTTATGGAAATATTGTTTTGGGGCGATAACGTTTTAACCCTCCTCAACCTTTACGAAACGAAAAGATTTTGATCTCATTAGATTCAATACATCTTAATCTAGGTCTGAACGTTCTTCTTTTGCAGTAATTCAGGTTAGTTTATTTTAATAATAAAATATAAATACTCGAGGAAGTTTTCACAAAAAATATAGTTATTTAGATGCTAATAACTTTTATCCTAAGCAAAATTTATTTGAAATAAAAACGCGTGGACATAGTTTGTCGTCATATCCACAACATTTACAAAAAACAAAAATTGGACTATGTTTAGAGGAGGGAAACGTTATCGCTTTTTGTATGGGAACTAACAGCTTCACAATCCTCTTAAGCGGCACATTTTGCGCCTCAATTGTCACACAGTGTATACAAAGCCATGTTTATAAAAACAATGACATAAGCCATTTATGTACGTTATTAAATATTGCCACAACCAACGATTATTTTAAACACGCCAACAATTGAAATTTTCTGTTTCTCAGCTCAGCAATAATTTACATAAAGGCCGTTTCAAATATCAAAATTACCTATTGGTATAATAATGCATCCAGCTCCTAAACAACAATGCATCGCTTCATCGTGGGAATTGTACAAAATAGCGTGGCCAATTTTCTCGGACTTTTATTTCCAATTCCGCTTTAAGTCCCAATAGGGGATATAATGAACCAGCAAGAGCTGCAATGTTTATGCAGTTGGGCAAAGATCCAGCTCTGTATACGTGAATGCTAAAGGTTTTAGCGTACTGTGCCAGCAGCATAGCATTGTAGTCTTTTGCATAGTTTACTTCCATAATAGTATATTAATAATCTTTAATCTTATTTTCGCTCTTAAGTTAATAAATGATAAAGTAGGTATATTAAAATATAATATAATATTATTACGTTTTAAAAAAAAAATTCTCAGACACCCCAAATTACTTTTATTATAAACAAGTGGGCCCGGCAGACGTTGTCTTGCCTGACTACAGCGCTACCAACTGGGTCCAACTGTACTATTAAACCTTCCCTGTACATATTCAAACACACACAGAAAATTTCGTAAAAATCTTTCGAGCCGTTTCAGAGTTTTTGCGAGACTAACACACAGCGATTCATTTTTATATATAAAGACTAGTGGGCCCGGCGGACGTTGTCCCGCCCGATGACAGTGCCACCTACCGGGTCCAACTGTACGTTTAAACCTTCCTTGGATCTATTCAAAAACACACCGAAAATTTCGTAAGAATCTGTCGAACCGTTTCAAAGTTTTTGCGAGACAAACACACAACGTTTCATTTTTATATATAAGAAGAAGAAGAATTAGGTATATAAATTATGAAAATAAATTTTTGTGGATTATTTACGAGGATATTTCTATTTTTTGTTTTGTTGCATATCTGGCAAATTTAAAACTTTATGGTTGTGCGCCAGTAAATACGTAATAAGATAAATCGACATTGTGGTATGATGCCCATCGACAACGTAAAGTAAATTTGAAAACCAGCGTGGTTGAATTTTATTTTGTACAAAATCTGACCTATATTTTTTATTAGTGAAATCGATTCTTCTCTCGATTCTGAACAAACTTATTTCAGGTTGTACACTCGAGTACGAAATGATCGATACTGTCAAAGTTTCAAAAACATGTTTAAATTGATTAGCAGACTTTATTGACTTAACATTAAGGTAGAGTTGCGAGAGTATACATATTTTTGTAACTTTGACATTAGTATGGATCTTTTTGTACTCGGGTGTACCTCTATATGGTGTAACTGAAAATGTTATGATATTTAAAATGGGTCGTTGAGACCATCAAAATGAACAACTTTCAAAAATTCAGTCCAACTCTAGGAACTCGTAAAAGACCGGTCAAGTGCGTGTCGGGCCACGCGCAATGTAGGGCGTATACACTGACTATTATTATAGAGGTGCTTATGGTTTTATTTTTCCACAATCTCATATGATGCGTTAATCTATATTTACTGTTTTACTTAACTAACAATTTTATCCAAGTAATTTTCGATCGCATTTTTAAGAAATGCGATCGATAATTACCTTACCTTCACTAAGTACTTTTTGCATAAGTGCGTCGACTTTCAAAATTCAAATTCAAAATTGTTTTTGTTTACTTTAACTGTTTGATTTGTTAACCCTACATAACTGTAATAGTTTTCACCATAGCTCATAAAAACCCCCACCGAGGGGCTCGACCTACCCCAAGTTAGGGTGGTTAGGCCTTAGTCAACCACGCTGGCCCAGTGCGGAGTAGTCGACATGATATACACCTTTGAATTTCTTTGCCGATCTTCGCAGGTTGCCTCATGATGTTTACCTTTACCATATGTGCGTCGGACAAATGTACATATCAAATTCGTAAAACGACAAACACGTTTCAGAATCGAACCCTGGCCCTCTCGATAAGAAGGCCATCAGTGTCGGATTCCACAGCTCTATCGGCGCTCTCGCGTTATGTTATGTCATCGTGAAATCATAAATAATGTCAGATTATAATCTATCTATCTCTCAAGATTGTAAACTGTCGTAAAATTGTGATCCGTAACACACTGTACACAATTTAACACATAATTTTTCGATAGATAGACAATCTATCGAAGTCAAACCGTCAAATCACAATTTGTCGCGTACAAGGTCGCGCGTTAAATTGTCAACACTATCCGAAGGCTGTCCCTGATTGGTCGTTCTGTGTCCATAAATCGAACAAACAAATCAAACATAGAGCTGGAGAAGCGAAAACAAATGACGATCATTTCTGTTAACGTACGGAATAGATAAAACAAAAATATATAAAAAAATGTTTTTTATTTCATAAATTGATTGTATTACGGCTATAGAATGACGGGAAAAAATTTGGCGAGGGGACAAAATATAACCCTGTGGAGAGCAAAATGTTTTTTTTTCATAATTTTATTTTTCTATGTTTTTATTATAGGTATTTAACTTGACTACTTCATTTTAACTACCCAATGCCAAATTACAGATTTATATAAGGCATAGACATACTATTTAAAAGGGTTCCTTGTTGACTATACAGGGTGTCCCAAAAAATAGTGTCAAGCGGAAGTCCAGACATAGAGCATCGCTTGGGCTATCAGAATCACCCCCCTGGATGTTCCGCGATTTTTTGTAGTTTTAGAGTTATGAATTTTTTACTGAACTTTTGAGAATTTACGACCTGAACAACTTAAAGAATTTCCAAAAAAAAGTACGACTTTTTTGAAATATTGTTTTTGCATCTGAATCTCCATCAGTTATACTTTTATGCTTAAAATATTCAGCTTTGTACCTTTCATGAAAGTTATGAAAATGTTAGTACAAAGTTGAAAATGAATTTTTGGTCAATTACAACTTTAAATTAAAAATCCTAACAGGTGATTTCATGGTTCCTAATTAGGTTTAAAAACTTTGCCAGACTGTTGGCTTTCATAATCATTAAAAAAAGTAGTACTAAAAAGTAGACTGCTTTCGCTAAAATCGGCCTTCACAGAGCGCGAGGTGAAAAATTCTTAAAATTAGCCATCTGATGACAATATTTTTTTGTCGTTTTATCATTTTTGAGGGTAATTCGTTTGTTAACTAATCAAAAATGACTGCAGGAAAGTTATCTAAACTAAACAAAAAGAAAGTTAACTAAAATAAACTAAAAAATTTTTAGATGATTCATTTAGCTCTTTCTACTGTTCAAAATTGACCAAAACATAATAAAAAAAATCGTTATGAAGGGCGGGCTGAATAAAACAAAATGTAATTTTTATTGATTATAAACATTGGGTCATCATTGGCCATAAACGTGTAGTAAATATATATATATATATATTATTATTATTGCATAAACATTATACATACATATATACATACATACATTATACATACATAAACAAATATCTGATACATATTTTATAAATTATAACAAATATTAACAATAGGAGAAATTAACAATAGGAAATATAACACAATAGGAGAGTTTGAAACTAATTAAGTACTATATTCCAGCTCAAGGAAATTGTTTTCTACTTTAGTTTTAAACGATTCTTGTGTAGGTGCGCGCCTTATAGCCTCAGGCAAAGAGTTCCACAGCGTAATCGCTTTCTTTGTAAAAGAGTTGGAACAACACGAGAAATGTGGAGGGAGATATTTTGGATAGGTTATGAGTGGATCGTAGGTTTCGGAGATGCACTGTATTCAATCCGGTTTTTAAGGTAGGTTGGTGCATTTGGATTGTGAAGAATTGTATACAGGAGGGGCAGGATATGGTAGTCTCTCCGACGGGAGATTGACAGCCATTGAAGTTGAGAACGATATTTGGAGATATGGTCGAAATTTCGCAAACCAAAAATAAATCTTATGGCTACATTTTGAAGTTGTTGCATTTTGTTTAGAAGTGTGATACCCAGATCAGGATAGCAAACATCAGCATAATGAATAATAGGAAAGAGAGCGGACTGTGCGAGAGAGACTTTGGTTTTAATCGGCAAGAAATTTTTCAGGCGCCTCAACGAACCATAAACACCAAACACCTTTCTGCGTACTTCAATCAATCAATCAATCATTTTATTTGCTCATAAAACATGGGTATATTATACATAGGTGTTAAATGCAATACAAACAGAGTACAGCCATGATTCGCCATAGGCATATGAGAAGTAAATTAAAAATTAACATGTCAAGATTTTAAATACAATAATAATAAATAAATGTCAGATTGGGATAACCACGATCTTCATAATAATTACAGTCACTAAAATATTAATATTTATAATGTCAATGTCAATAAAACTTAATTATAAAATAGATACTAAATAATTTTTGTAGTCAAATTAGGGAATTATGATGTCAAATAAGTTACAATGTCAACTAAGAAATTAATCAATTCTAAATAAGCTTAAATACATTAATAATAAATAATGTCAAAGTAGGATAACCACGATCATAATAATATTTAAAATCACAAAAATAAAATAATAATAATAGTATTTATAATGTCAATGAAAGTTATGCTATAGGAACAAAATAATTTATGTAGTCAAATTAGGGAATTATGATGTCAAATAAGTTACAATGATTATGATGTCAAATAAGTTAAAACAATATAATAAAGTGATACAATTATTGTGGTTTCCATTGCTGAGTTGTCTTATCATCTAAGAAGACTTGAAGATTGTAATACGCTTTAGTAGCAAGAAAACCATTGAGTGTAGTTTTAAATTGATGATTGTCAGAAGACCTAATGGACAATGGAATTTTGTTATACACAGTAGGTGCCATACAGTTAACACTAACTTTGCGAAGGGTTGTCTTGCAACTATGTGTTACTTTTAATTTCCCGTATTGACGGTTTCCGTTGGGATATGCTTCAAAGTAATGCATATTATTTCTCACAAAATTTGCAACCTCACTAATATAAATAGAGGTGACAGTCAATGTTTTATGTTCACGAAAAAAGGGTTTACATGAATCTTCCTGCATCAGGCCAAACATAGCTCTTAAACATCTTTTCTGTGCCTTGAATACACTTTGCTTATCAGTACTATTGCCCCAAAATATTATATTCAGGAACTTGTCTGTCCCAAGAATGACGACTGTCAATAAAAATTCCCAAGTTTTACCGCATCTTGGTATGGTATTAGGACTCCGTCGAAAATTATTTTCACCAGATCGTCGGTCCACCTTGTGGTAGGACACCAACACTGCGTCTCCCGGTACGCGGCCACCACTCGAGGACTTTTCCTCCCCAACGGCCGTCAGTCCTACGAGCAATGTGACCTGCCCACTGCCACTTAAGGTTTGCAGTTCTGTTTGGGTTACGCTAAAAAAATTGAAAGCTAGAAAAAGTTAGATACTAGGATATTATCAGATTTATAAATAGGTATTTAACTTATAATTAATATATAAAACATTATCTACAAACTAAGTTTCTATTTCTTACTAGTGTAAATAAATAAATTCAAATTCAAATTCAATTCAAATTCAAAAATCTTTATTCAACATAGGCCTTTACAGGCACTTATTGACGTCAAAACAAAGCAAAACAATCTAATTTAAAGAAATTATATTAACCTTGTATGTGCATACATCCTAAATATACTCAAGATGTCTGCAAATACAAGTAGGAATGAAAAAAAAAAAAAGTTGATTCTACACCTGTTCGGAAATTGGGAGAGCCTTCTCGAGAAGAACAGGCAAGAAACTCGAAAGGTCTAAATTTTTTATCTCCTCTTTTAAATCGCCATTTACAATTTTGGTTTGTTACAGAGTCGTCAATTGGAAGCTGACCTCAAAGCAAAAGTTTGAGCTCAACTTCCATTACAAGAATAGATGTGTTAATTCACATTATATAAGCTATCTCTGAGAGAAGTGCGTGAACTTAGATTATAAATAAATTGCTCTCACTGAACGTTTCTTTGAAACAAAACGCAATACATTGTTAAATATTAGAATTGAGAGTTCAAACCCAAGCTTTTTTGTCCGTCATGTAATCAGACACTTTATAATATGCTTTTTTAATAAGTACATCTTTGATTGCAACTTTAAATTTGTTTAAGCTAAGTTCTTGTATACAACTTGGGATTTTATTGTAGAAACGTATACACAGGCCTCTAAAAGAATTATTAATTTTTTGGAGCCTGGTATTTGGTAAAGCTAACATATTCTTTTGTCTAGTATTAACTGAATGAATATCACTATTTTTACAAAACACATGAATATTCTTACGAACATATATTAGATTCTCATAAATATATTGCGACGCTACTGTCATAATACCAATTTCTTTGAACTTTTCTCGCAAAGAATCTCTCATTTTAAGGTTATAGATTGCTCGAATAGCCCTTTTCTGCAGTACAAAAACAATCTGAATGTCGGCAGCATTTCCCCACAACAAAATACCATACGACATCACACTATGAAAGTAAGAAAAGTATACAAGTCTTGCTGTATCAACATCAGTCAGTTGACGTATTTTCCATACAGCGTGAGCTGCAGAACTAAGTCTCTTTGACAATTTATCGATATGTGGGCCCCATTGCAGCTTAGAATCAAGTGTGATCCCAAGAAATACTGTGGTGTCCACAGGGTCAACACCTATATCCTTTATTTTTACAGTGGTGTGAACCTCTTTGACATTGGGTAAAACAAATTTTATACATTTTGTTTCCCCTTCATTAAGTGACAGGTTGTTCACATTAAACCAGTGAACAATTCTTGAAATAGAATTATTTACATCGTCATTAATTTGCACACCTCTTTTAATTTTAAATAAAAGTGAAGTATCATCTGCAAATAATACCATCTCATGTCTATCCTGTACAAAATCAGGGAGGTCATTGACATATATAAGAAATAGAAAAGGACCAAGAATGGAACCTTGCGGAACTCCCATTTTAACTGCAGAACCTTGAGACCTTTTTCCATTGATGTCTACTTTTTGAATCCTCCCACTTAGATAAGAGATTAGAAGATCAAGTGCAGTGTCACGAAACCCATAGTGGTGTAATTTTCTGATCAAGATTTCGTGATAAACGCAATCAAATGCCTTGGACAAGTCACAAAAAATGCCTAACGCATCGTGTGAGTCTTCCCAGGCTTCGAATATATGTTGTATTAACTCAACACCAGCATCGGTTGTTGAGCGACCCCTCCTAAAACCAAATTGTTTACAGTGTAGAAGATTATTCCTATTAAAATAACTTTGCATTTGCTCCAACATTATTTTTTCAAAAATTTTGCTAAAAGTAGGTAGCACAGAGATAGGTCTAAAATTACTGGGGTCTGATGTGCTACCAGATTTATGTAAAGGAATAATTTTACTTAGCTTCATAAGATCAGGAAATACACCACAGTCAATGCAATCATTAAAAATGTTAGCAAGTATTGGAGCTATTGTTTCAATTACGGATTTAGTAACATCAACGGAATTGCCCCACAGATCCGCAGTTTTCTTTTTATTTAAAGTTTTAAATGACTTTGTTATATCAATTCCACTAATGTGTACAAATTTGAATTTATCATTACAAACTTTAACATGATCCTTCACTATAGATTCAGCAATAGCGGGGGATGAATCCAAAGACTTTGTGATTGAGACTGGAATATCAGTAAAGAACTTTTCAAATTCTGCAGCTACTTCTGTGTCAACTGTTACCTTCTTACCATCAACATTCAAACAATATTGATTATTAGTAGTTTTAGCTTTTCCAGTTTCATTATTTATAATATTCCATGTCATTTTAATTTTATTACTACTGTTTTTTATTTTTGAACTTAAATAATTAGATTTAGCAAGCTTGCAAACTTTTTTGAACACTTTGGAATAAGTTTTTACATAAAGTTTAAATTCATCACTAGTATTGAATGAGCGTTCATTGTAAAGTTCAAAAAGTTTTATTCTGCTTTTGTGAATACCTGGTGTAGCCCATTCACTAAAAGCTAAAGTGCCATCAACCGATATAGTCTTTGGAATAAAAATATTTTTAAATTCAGAACAAAATGTATGAAAAAAGTTTTCATATAATTTATTTGGATTTTCTTCATAACCTATATAATTTAATTTAATACCAATATTATTTTTCAGCCGTTCTAAGCGACCAGCAGTCTTTGGTACAACAGTGATATTCTTTTTTTCCATGCTTTTACATTTAAGTGGAATGGTAACAATTTGTCCAGAATGGTCAGATTCTAAATTATTAAAAACTCTTCTTGCTAAAGGAACAATATTTGTATAAATATTGTCAATACATGTGGCAGACGATTGAGTTGTTCTTGTTGGCTCCAAAAATAAATTTCCAAGGTTATATGACCAAAACAGATTTTTAATCCTAATAGATAAACTAGAATTTTCTAATAAATTAATATTAAAATCACCACAAACAATGGTTTGTTTTGTGGAACTACACACTTTTTTCAATACTTCATCCATAGTATCTTCAAAAAGGTCATATAATCCTGAAGGAGGCCTGTATATACTTAATACAATAATCTGGTCCAGCTCCACGCAGGCTATTTCTATTGTTCGCTCAATCGAAAGACTCACAATATCCTTACGATCCTTAAATTTCAGCTTTTTATCTAATATTATTAAAGAACCACCACGAATTGATTTTTCTCGACTGAACGAACTACCAACCAGATGATTGCTGAAATTAAACATGAACTGATAACTTTTAAGCCAGTGTTCAGTTACACAAAAGATGTCTACATTACTACAGTTCAAGAATAATTCCACTTCCAGATCCTTGCCTAACATTCCTTGAATGTTCTGGTGCACCAGGTTGATAAGATTTACTTTATTTTTGTTTTCAAATGGGTTTTGCAATACATTTACAAAGTTTTCAGTATCTTTTCTACCTAATGATAAGCAAGAGGATGTCTCTTTTGTCTCATTACTTAATTTAAAGATTTATTAAAAATATCATCAGTAACATTACTGACAGTCGTTTCACTACCACAGAATTGCTCAATAAAAATGTATCTACTTCTATAGCTTTGAAACTCTAAGGTTTACGATTGCGAACATGGGATGTATTTTCAACATTTCCGCGTTATCCAGGAATATTGATGCGGCGTTGAACCTGAATTTCGAATTTAATTTTACATCTTTCATGGGAACAGGGCGCAGTTGGGTCAGAACAAACATGTAAACACAAAATTTCATATTTATAATATGAGAGGATCGTAGATTTCAAAAATATATTATACAAAGTAAAACGTTGTATTTTAACAACCAATATTGTATATTGTATTTTAATAACAGAGGAAATTCGATACATATTGCTCAGCGATACCCGGAAATATGCTAGATGATGCAGAAAAGTGCCGCTAGGGAACCTATTACTTGTCCGAAATTTTCTTGTCCGATTTACATTTGACCGAAAACTTATAGGATAACATTGTATTTTAGACATTGTGACCACACACAGGACAGGTGCATCAAATAGCATGCTGCTTGCTTGCTTGTATGATAAAAATAAGTCACGCGATATACATATGCATGCAAAATTTCATCTCAATCGGAAACCGAGAAGTGGGTCAAATTTAGCTTGCAAGATTTCATTACAGACACGGGACAGTTGAAAGTAAATAAAAGCTTGTAATAACAGGATAGATTAGGGATCGGAAATACTGTGCTCAAATTTTTCGAGGAGTTACAAACAGTGGTGTAATGAATGTTCGGAAACATAATACTTCAAACAAATGTTGATTCGGCTGAGCTTAACTTCGGAAAAAAGGTTTTCAACCAAATGAAACGTCGGAGTAACGAAAAAAAAACGAATTGATAATAGGTCAACTGATACAGTGGCAAACGAGATTTCGACGAAGTAAAAAAAGACGAAACGAAAATAGTCGAAAGATTTCTGTTAAATGAAATTCGGTCAAAATTTTTTCGATCTTATGATACGTAACCATGCCGCAATATTTATGGCCTTTCGAGATTCTGAAATCCTACATATGAAGTTAAATATTAAACCAAGTAACAGTTGATAATGACAGTTTATCTTACAGTGCACCTACAGTTTATCTTATATTACCCATGCAAAAACAATAATGATCAAGTTCTCGTTAAACCGTTATGTAAATGATAAGTGTTCGTGTTATGGCAATAACCGGATTTCATCGAAGTGATGAATATCATCTGACGAGATATTGGTTGTAAATAGGACGTATAGCCAGAGTTTTATATGCATTAACCTTTTTTCTTCTCTCTGGGCGAAATGCGTGACGGCACTGTACCCGCTATTGGGTAGACGGTGAGTGTGTGTGGGGCTCTCCCGGTAGAGTGCCAAGCCTCCCTACTAAAACTACCCGGTGTTCTTCCTGCCCTTAAGGGTGCATGTAGTAGAGACCACAACACGATGCCACTACTCACGCGCCCGGGCTTGCCTGACCGGGGAGATTGCCTGAGAACCAGGGCAATCCCAAGACGGATCGCCTTTCGGCGGCGGCGGCCATTGCCTGCAGTAAACATGTAAATATATATAGATATATTTTTATCTACTTTAAAATTTATAGATGTTAATTTTAAAGAAAAAATATATCTATCTTTATAAGTTTACGTACAGTCTTTGTCATTTCCAATGCTACAAAAGCAGCAAAGTTTCTTGGAGACGACTAATTAAAATTTAGTTTTACTACAAGGAATGCGTTGTCGTCTAGTATAATTTCACTAGGGTATAAATAAGATTATTTTCAAATAGATACCTAACTATGTTTGTAACTAAACGATACCAACGTTGCAGCTTTTTGATTCCCTAGCTAGATTATTAGATTTTGTTCATAAAAATGGATGTAGTTTATAAGGGCAGACTAGTAATCTCTAATAATAAATATCTCTCCCAGTCAATCCATAGTGTGTGTACTGTACCAAAATATTGTGGTATATAGGTATATAGTAGAAACTTTATTAGGTATATAACTTAATAAAATGTCATTTTGTGTGTATGATTGACGATATTCTGTACAGTAAATTTAATGGTTAAATATAATTGCCCATAACAAATAACAATAATAATAATTTTAACACAATTGAATACACAATGATAATTAATACATATCGTCGCCGTAGAGCGAAAAGTCACCAAGTCGACATTTGGCTAAAATTGAGTTAGACATGTCGTCAAAATCTCCAAATTTTTCTACATATTTCAACCTTACAGCCATGTATATATGTACCATAGTTTTTATTTTAGAAAGTGCAAAAAATCACTAATTCTACATTTAGAATACAACTCATTAGTTGAAAACTAATTAACATACTTAATTATTTTATCACTGTTTGGTTGAATTACAAATTTGTACCTAAATCGGGTTAGTTACTTTTCTCCTTTACAAAATTTGAACTCAATCCAGGGAAAAATCGAAGGCGAAAACTGACCAAGTTTATTTAAAGACTACTCGATCGACAAATAAAATAATTACACTATCATAATGCTATAGCGAGAATTCATTAAACTTTTTTACACAGTTCTATCCTTATACTGTAATCACAAAACTTTGCTTAGAATATTCGCCAAAATCTTTTGGTGAATATTTTAATCAAGATCTTTAGACGGGTCTGATACTTGGGTGAATTTCGCACCCAACTTGGTTAGTTTTGCTCTTGTATCAGACTGGTTGATCGTCTAATATGCGATCGCGTATGACCTATATTGCTCTTTTTCCGATTTCAGAGGCTAAAAAAGACTTTATTGTTCTTTGTAGCAAGGGTACCCCATGAATCTCACACATGGTACACGTCTCTAACTTTATAGTCATAATAATCAACCCGTGTTCATCCACTGCTGGACATAGGTCTCTCCCATGGCACGCCACTTACCCTTATATCCGATAGTTCTCATCCAACCATCACCAGCCACTTTACGGATGCACTAATGACTTACCGGGGGGTATCCTACACTATGTTTGCCAAGATGCGGTCGCCAATTAACTTCTTGACACCTAAATGTAATGCCAATCGACTAGACAGCGTTGCAAGAACTCCAGAACAACCTAAGTTTCAACAGAGTTAAATGATTTCGCATAATCCTTAAATATAAGTTGGAGTGGCTGATTGTATTTTTCGGTTTTTAAATAATTTGCCACATCGTGTGGATTTCATTTACTGTACTGTAACCTCTTCGAAACCCGGACTGTTCCGTGGGCTGAAACTCATCGAGTCTCTATGCCAGGCGATTTGAAACGATCCTTGAGAATAGCTTATAGACGTGGCTTAGGAATAATGTCGGTCTATAGTTTTTAAGAAATTTCTGAAGATCAAGATAAACCACGCTTCTATTCCACGCCCTTAAAGTCCTCCCGGTAGTAGCGTTGAATATATGCTGCAATTCTTTTGAAACGGAAGCCCTGCCTGGTTTAAAAGGATATCATGTTCCTATTTTTGAACTGCCACAAAGTTGCCCCAATTTATTATAATGTGCCAAGCAAATGACTCCATTCCATCTGATGATCCAGATACAATGAAGTCATTTGCTTGGCATCACAAAGTCCAAATACGAAGATAGCTAATGCAGGAGAGGGAATACACGCTACACTAGCCACCCTCATCTTGCCCACCTGCAACGTGAGTGAGAGAGTTCCATTTTTTGATTTTGCACCAGAGAAATGAGTTGCCAAATTTCTAAGTTCGGGTTGGAATGGTAATCAAAGTAATACGTTGACTGCACAGGCCATCACGTATCGCCCTTAAAAGGAAAGAAAAAAGAGGGGTTAGGGAAAAAACTCTTCAAAACACTCGCCATGGTAAATTGGATAGAACACTAATAGTGACCTAACATTGCTAGGTAATTCGAGTTTGCTAGGTAGTTCGAGTTTGTTGGTCACCTTTATATCGCCAATGATGCATGTCGCACCTCTGTAGCTTATCCAAAATGTCGAGTAAGTGAAGTGATGGTGGAGCCATCCCAGAGGTGTGAGAAATATTCTACACATGACCGTAATTGCGTTTTGTATAGCAAGCATTGTTGCTCAGCTGTGAAGAATCGCCGCACATTGTTTAAGGCCCCGAGTTTTCGTGAAACTGTTTTTAACATGCTTTCCATATCGAGCATGTAAGACTGCTTTGCAACCCCAGTCTTGTGCCCTGAAGAGAATGAAGGGGAAGGAACAGTGAAGTTTTTCTGAGCCCCATTTGGATATGAGGTCGAAAATCTGGTTAAGCTTAGTCACAAGATTCTCCTGTCTTTCTCTGATGTTTGCCCATCCAGATACTGCGTGTCCGAAATAGCCCGCAACGTATGTTTCTAAGAGAAATCTTATCATTAATATGCAGAAGAAAGAGTGTCGTAGATAGAACGGAACCCTGGGTGCACCGGCAGTAAGGGGGAATAAGTTGGAAATTGCATCCATCTACAAGGACATGAATTCTTTGCTCATGCAGGAATACAGCCACCCAGATACACACGAATAGGTACAACCGTACGACCGAAGCTCGTAAAGAAGACTTTTGTGCCAGACCCTGTCAAAAGCTTTGACAATGTCATGTGCTATCTCGACTTACTCAATAAACTTGACCGACTTCTAAATAACTGCATTCGATTCGTTTTTAATTTTAGAAAGTTTAATCATGTCTCTATATATCGGCTTCGCTTGAAATGGTTGCCTATACGGCAGCGCAGGCACATGAGAATGTTAACTACACTCTATTCTTCGCTTAACAGTCCCAATACCATAAGTTACCTTAAAAATAATTTTGAATTTTTATGCTCCTCCCATGATACATCCCTTCGTTCTGCCTATAATGGTTTTCTCAAATGTCCCTCTCATAAATCTGATATCGTATATTCTTCTCTCCTTGTTCAGTCGACCTTTCTTTGGAATGCACCCTCTATTGATGTCAGAAAGTCAACCAGTTACTTTGGTTTTAATTACAAATTACAAAATCTTCACCACACAAATCATTTGGTTACTTAACTATGACTGCGAATTATCCTCATACATTAGGAATATATTATTACTTTATTTTTGTAGACTGCTAGAAAATACTTTTGGCGTTAAGTCCACCTCTGTACACAGATGTAGGTACTGAAAGTATTAATTAATAAATAAATAGCACCATTATTTGTATTCGATTGACCAGAAACGACGTTCGAGCTTAATATTAACGATCAAAGTGAAGAAGAATCGATTTAATTTAATTATGATTTTTATTTATAATATTTCTGTTTGTCTTTTTTAATCAATAAATTGAAGAAGTACGATAATGCATTTCATTCACTCTTTTTTGTATTGATAATGAAATTAGTAAATAATATATAAAAAAACAGTTCAAATTAGAAAGTTACGAATAATCATTAAAATATCTATTGGATTTCCAAAAAAAGGCATATTCTAACTAACTAGCTTTATTCTTCTTAAAACCGGTTCGGATACGGGTGAAAAGTCACTAACTCTATTTACAATTCAATAACAAAAAATGTTGGTACAGGATTTGAGGATGTAAAACTAACTATGTTTGTATTTTTCCATTATCTCAGTAATTTTAAGTGATTTGTTAAAAGTAATAATGTCACCCTAAGCGCATAACTATGTTCTAAGAGATGAAACCATAAAATTCAAATTATCTCATACCAAAACTACGTTATGATTTTTTTTGTTTAAAAAAACTTTAAACCTTCATAACTCAAAACATGTTTTGACCGACTTGGTGATTTTTCGCTCTACGGCGACGATATGATAATATAGGCGCGGCGACTATTCCCATTGCTTGCTCAGGAGTTGTTGGTTGACACAGGACTTGTTGCCACTCGCCAAGTGACTGGCTCTGCTGTATGACACTCGGTAGATCATTCCACAATTGGGCGGCATGATACACACAATACTGAAGAACTTGTGGAAGAAAAGTGTAGGTATTAGGTACTGCTTGAAATACTCAACGTCCGCGTGCTACAATTCCACCTAGGATGAGTTTATCAAAAAAAGCGAAAATCCATCAAAGATCGTTCACAACATCCTTTTCCGCGTCAGATATAGAATTTGGAGAGTACTGGCGATCGCACAAGACTAATTAGACTAAACCAAACTACGTCGGTGTAATAACCGTCTTTGATCAAAATTTAATGGCCAATGATCAACATTCCGTCTCACTTTTGGTCTCTAATTTCAATTATATTAATCACAAATCCAATATTCGGAGAGGACGAAACTCAATACATTTCCATCGTCGTTTGGTCCAAGTGTTAGTAATTTATTATACGAATAAGTCCGGAGTAAATTAATTAGGTGTTCCTACTTACAGAGGTTTCAAATTTAATCAACTTCGAGAGGAGGCGAAAAAACCGATCTTTGGACAAATTAAGCTGTGACAGTGTTTTACGTGAACAAGTTATACTATATTAATTAATTAATAGAACATAATTTCTTCAATTCAATTCAATTTATATAAAACGTATGCTTTCACTTTTTAACCGACTTCGAAAAAGGATGAGGTTCTTTTTTTTTTTTTTTTTTATTCATTATTTATTTAGGGGCTTTTAAACATTGCTGAATATGCCAGCCCCATCATACCCTTAATGCTAGTTGCTACATACCGTGATAATCATTGCGGAAACATTATTTTGGAGACCATATTGTAAAGCATTACCGCCTCATCCGATAAAGGTTTGGCAAGAATGCTCTGCAATACGCCTACCTCGTTTTTATTGATCCCGAGAGAAGTAAAACAATGATATCTCTCTGCTTCATTCCGGACACACTCCATTATCAAATGTTGTACATTCTCAACTTTTCCACACGTCTCACAATTTGGAGAGTTGATTTTCTTCATTAGAAATAAGAATTTATTTAATGGAATGTGTCCCGAGCGAAGTCTGTGTGCAATTGTGGAGTCGCTTTTGGTCGCTTTTTGTAAAATTGTGTGTCATTTTTCTTTGTAAAATGTTTTGTTGTTTAACTGACTAGTCTAATTGTCATAATGTGTTATGTTAAGGCCAAATAAATACTTTTTCTTTCTTTCTTTCAATTAATATACACTTACGCCCAAATTTACTAATATTGAACCAAGGTATTCGAGGAGGCTCACAAATAATAGTTCTGTACCATATACCTACCTTTAGTCTTTGATCTTTCATTAAAGTATTCAGACCAAGTCTGGCGACAAATTTTGTTAAACTTACACAAGACTTCAGAGTACATAGGTAAAATAAAAATTTCTGTTCCGTCCAAAATGGCAGACTTAGCTAAGTTATCGTTACCTGTTAACCCAACATGTAAAGATATCCGTTGCAATTTAACTAATATGTTTTTTCTACATAAATTGTCTATTTTTCTTAATATTTCAATTGAATAGGAGTGGCTCTTTGACCAGAAGCACACTTACAAATATGTTGTAAAGCGCTTTTACTGTCACTTAAAATTACTATTTTGTCATATCTTAGTTCTTCTCCATATGACAAAGCCTCCGAAATAGCTAACATTTCTGCAGTCATTATAGAGACAGTTGATGTTATTTTGTAATATTCGCCATATTTAGTTACAGGGTCATACAGAGCCGCCCCTAAGCCCTCGGCGCTTTTTGAGCCATCGGTATACACGGTTATTTTTTTATCACCCTGGTTATTTTAAGGGTGGCTTCAGGACACGGTAGAAGAATTATTTAACCATTAATAATAAAATTTACTCACCTGTTTAATTAGATATTTATTATCTAAAATATCCAAAAAATACTGCACTGGTATGGACACTGAGTGAAGTTGTAGGCAAAACATTGAATGAACGCGAACTGGCAACAACGTCGCCGATTCAAAGTCATCACTGAGTTGATCACAATTTCACCTTCCTACTTTACGGGCTTAGGACCGGCAAAACAAAGTTTTTAAAGAAAACAAACAGTACTAAGTAGGTATTACGGTTATGGTAGGTTGTTTTGGCGTAGTTAAAAAATTGGAATCAACTTTAAATACTTACCTACCTAGGAAACAATTTAAATCAACTTTAGTTCTAATAACAAGAGTTCTAAATTTAAAGGAAGTCCTCTAACTCATACATAGTCGTGCACGTTTAAAACTATACATGACCACAACAACATATCACTTTGGTTAGTGTTTAACGTCTCGAAATGCAGTTTTCGCTTCCAAGTCTTACGTTTGTGGGTTCACTTTCTTACACCAAACACTTAATTTCACTTCACAAGTAAAAGTCTACGGTCTACCGGAGTAAGGTCTGTGTATTCGCTAGATGTGTTAACTTGAAAATAAAATTCCGAATGCGCCCGATTGCCGCGCGTCGGGCGCGGGCGCGACATCGCGATACGTTCACATACGCCGGGTTCAAAGGCGAACTAAAGCCGGCCGGCTCGTGCCGACAAGCGACAGCAAACAACAAAACGCCGCCGCCGGCGCTCGACGCCGCCGCCGGCGCTCGGCGCCGGCGCCGACTGTCTCTGTCTTTCACTATTGTAGTATCTAGTGCAATAATAACTCTTATTTCAAACGAGTTGTAGATTGATCTTGCTTGAATTAATAATGCGACGTTGCCGCATTTTCCTAAGCCCGTAGTAGTAAATGCTTTATTCATTCATAATCTTACCTTATCTTGTAGTAAACAAGAACAATGTCTATAATTTAATATTATTGGCGGATAAAATTTAAAAAATATAACCACATGTTTTTTTTATTGATATGAGTCGTCTAGCGTCTACCGAGCTGCCTCTAAAATTTTCCAGTATGATAAAAAAATAACCGTGTATATTTTATAAAACTCCTGATAATTATTCTCTAGTTCAAGTAAGACTTCGTTTTTTAAATAATCTGTTTGATAAGATGTTTTCGATTCATTTATTTTATCTAAACTATCTATAACAATGTTTTTAGTTTTAATTTTAGAAGACCACGTATTTAATGTAAATCAGATGAGAACAGTTTTTCTTCTTTAGTTTTTAAATGCGATAACATTAATAATGGTTTTTTTTACAATTCCAATATCTGTGGTTATAAAAAGCGCTGAGTTATCTAACAGTTTTATTGTTTTATTATTAGCCAACGATCGACTTTTAAGACAAAACTTAAATGCTAAAAATTGTCTTCTTTTAAACAAGGGAGGAATGCAAATTTCATTCTCCATAACATGAATTGGAGTTGTTCTAATGAATCCGCCTACAATTCTAAGGGATTGGTTCTGTATCTTATCTAATTTGTATACATGAGTTTTAGTACTAGAATCATATAGAAAACACCTTCGAAGATGCTTAGGATGAATCCCCCACCTCGCTCCAGCAAGAACTTTCAAAATATTAAGGTATTTATGAGTTTTTGAACAAATTTCATTGATGTGTTTCCCCAGCGAAGTGAGCGATCCAACCAAAAACTTTAGATATTTAATATTTTCAGCAGCTGACATTTGTTTGTTGTCTATTTTAAGTATTATTTCTTGTTTCCGATATCCTCTACTAAATATACAATATTTGGACTTATCTACTGACAATTCAAGACCTATGTTTTCAATAATTGAAGTAAAAGTATTTAATGAATTTTGCATAGCCATAACACTATCTCCTATTTTTTATTTTTAACAAATAATGCAAAATCATCGGCATATTGAGAGATGTTCACATCTTTAATAATTTTACAAATATGGCTCGTTACCAGGTTAAAAAGCAATGAAGATATAGATATAGGTCCTTGGGCAAGACCTTTGTGAGTCCATCTTACAACGTCACTCCCGTACCCAGTTTCATCTATTATCTTAAGATGTCTTTTGTTAAGAAACTCTCATAGCCCATACCCCCATAGTAACTAACAAATTCCAGACCCTACATTCAGTTCATCCAGTGTTTGCACAAGCTTATTTATAAGTACGTTATTGTATCCGCTTTCTATGTCAAGAAAGCAAGCTAATGTTGCAACATTTTCTGTAAAACCAATCTGGATCGTAGTTATTAGTCTAGCCAAAGAGTCTAAGCACGATTGTGCTTTTCTAAATCCGACTGTATTAGATGATAATAATTTATTGTTTTCTGCATACCATTCCAATCTTTTTGTCATCATTGAATGCAATATCTTACATGGGCAAGATATGAGTGAGATAGGACGAAATTTAATATTGGTGTTAGGATTCACATTAGGTTTTGGAATTGGTACAACTTTGATATCTCTCCATTGATGTGGAATACAACTTTGTATCATTATACGATTATAAATATCCAACAGAAACTGCTTATCTGATGTCGGGAGATTGTAAATTAAAGAGTAAGTTATCCCGTCATTCCCCGGAGCCGGTATCTTTCTTTTTTAAGCAGTTTAAAAGTTCTTCTAGTGTAAATTCTGATTTATGAAGAGGATTAGATGATTTAAATGAAGGCCTAGAACTTGGAACCGAATCCGGTGCTAGAATGCATAATAACTCCTGTTTTTTTTCCTGCGATGCATACATTTTGTTTTGCCATTGACCTTTGACCCATCTCATTTTGCGCCACATATCAGAAATAGATGTCGATTCGTCTATAGATGTACAAAATTCGTGCCAACTTTAACGTTTTGCCCGTCTTATTTCTCGACTTGCTTTATAACATTTATCTTTCAAAATATCAAAATTTTGCGGTGTAGGATTTTTTAGAAAACGACATAATGCTATCCTCCTTTCTGCTACTAATTTCGAAAGTTGTGGGTTCCAATAAGGCTTAGGTTTAAATTTATTTTGCGGGTAATCATAATATTTTTTTAAAGGACTCAAGTGATCAATAGCTTGGTTAATAGTATCTATCAAAACATCATACCTACCCTGGATATCAAGTGGAATTTGAGTTAAATTATTAAAACATCGTTCTACGTATTGACTATATTCATTCCAATTAACGTTCTTAAAATTTCTTTTCAAAATAAAATTTAAGTTATCCATGTAAAATAGTTTAAATTTAATTATGAGATGGTCACTTCCTAAATTTTCGTTTATAACTCCCCATTCGAAATACACAGCAATATCTGTGGACACAAAGTGACGTTGGGGTATTTATACAGGGTGTCTCAGAAACAATGGATAAACCTTTAACCGTTGATAAGTTTCGTCGAGACCTCTCTAATCTCAAATTTTGACTTTAGTAAAAATATCTCGGTTTTCAAGATATTTGATAGTTTATGATTTTTTTTAAAAACGCCACTTTTGGTTGGTTTTTAATGTGCCATTTTTACAAATACGGACTTTTTCTGATTCAGGTTTTTTTAGCTTCTAACGGAATAGTTCAGCTATCAATAACAGTGGTTAAAATTGAGCTAGCTAATCACGAAGTGCTTGGAAAAAACAATGTTCCAAAAAAAATTAAACAAGAAATTATTTTTCTTCGTGTTTGGTCAGCTACCATGTAAAAAAAATGTATGACGCTCATCGTACCCATTATCTTAAAAAAATGCTTAGTTATTCTAGTTTCAAAAAAGGTATGATAACCTATGCTTAATGTATCTCTTAAATTTTATTACTGCTTGAATAGCAAATGGTATGAAATTTTAAAAAGATTTTTTTCGGAATAGTTATTAATTCTTAGTTTGAATAAAGAATTTGAAATAAAACAACATAAAATTTTAATGTTTTATTAAATTTACAATAAATGTTCGAATTGGCGTCCTTGCGCTCTGATACACGCCCTACATCTTTTTATAACAGAAAGTTTGATGCGGCGCGCGTAACCAGACGTTTTTATGTGTGCAGCTGCATTTTGTATGCGAGTACGCAACTCTATTATTGAGGATACTGGCCTCGCGTAGACAAGGTCTTTCAGACATCCCCAATAAAAAAAATCCAAGGGATTTAGATCCGGCGATCTGGGCGGCCATAAAATAGGGCCGAGCCGGCCTATCCACCTTTGTGGGAAGTGTTGATTTAAATAATTTCTTACTACTATTGCGTAGTGAGCTGGGCACCCATCATTTTGAAGCCACATTCTCCGCCTCACTTCTAAATTGACATCTTCTAGCATGCCGGGTAAATCATTTTGTAAAAAATTAAGGTAAATTTCACTATTCAGTGTAGCTGGAAGTTCATATGGCCCGATCACCTGTCCGTCAATTTTCCCAGTCCACAAGTTAACTTTAAATTGAACTTGGGACCGATCTTCCCTCATCAAATGTGGGTTTTCAACTTGCCAGCTATGTAGATTGTTGATGTTGAAATATCCATCTCTCCGGCATGAGGATTCATCCGTCCATAAAATTTTATTGAAAAATTGCGGGTCCTCCCTTATTTTATTTAACATGATTCTGCAGAATGCAATCCTGCGCGGATAGTCAGCAGGCTGTAGAGTTTGGACCCTTTGAATATGGAAAGGGTGCAAAAGGTATTTTTTCAATATGCGATGCACTTTGCTTCTATTAATGCCGGTTCGACGTGCAATTCCACGCACAGAACGTGTTGAATCTTCTTCTATTTCGTCGAGGACTACTACTTCTTCATCGTCGTTTCTTTCTGGTCTTCCTGGCCCTGCACCACCAATGCCTCTTCCTGGAAGCCTCCCTTCGCAGTACGAATTATGTACCCGAGCAAAAACTCGATAGTCCGGGTGACGTGCGTTGGGGTACCTAATACAAAAAATGACGTTATTAAATTTACTAATTCATTTAATTTTAAAATCTAATTAAACACGGCGTGTGACTATTTTTAGAAGGATAACATAATGTAAGACCCATCCTGATACGTTTAACTAAAGTTGCAATAAATGTGTGTGATTTAAAAAAAATAAGATTGATTGAATTAAAGAGAAAATAAATAATCTTACCTCTCTGCGTACAGACGAGCAGCAGCGTTAGCATTTCCTCGACATTCGCCATAAACGAAATGCATGTTTGCATATTCGCGCGACGTGTACTGATGTCTAGGCATGTTCAGTGTTATGTATTGGTTGTCAGTTAGGTTTCACAGCACAAACAATATCCAAATCGTAAAGCTAGCCAAGTCCATATGATCACCAGTTGTCAATAGGTTTCACAGCACAAACAATATCCGAATCGCAAAGCTAGTCAAGTCCAAAATCACAGCAAAATGTCGTTTAAAATCATCGAAGCTCTATCGAATCTCTCGAATACAGAAAACACGCGTGGGTCACAACCGGAGTTCAGAAGGACACTAACAATCGTAACAAAGAACCCAATGATCAGACGCAGGTAAAAAGTCCTTCCAGGAAATTCGATAGCAGGTAAGGTTGCAAATGCTTATGATTCATGTGCTGTTAATGATAAGGCTCCTTTTTGATTGCGCATAGTGGATGAGACATGTGGCAGGCAGGGGCCACAAAAAAAAAACACGTTTCTCAACTCTGTGACTCGCAAACGAATGTTTACAAATAAGCTTTAAGTGCTTATTAGTGGAAAAAAAACCTTTTTTTTTTTTTCAAATTTTCATTTTATTTGCTATTCAACTAGTCAGAAAGTCAAGAAAGCATAAACTTAATACTGGAAAACTAAATTAACCGAATAAAATTAATCCGAAAAATAATTAATCCGACAAACAATCTTTTTAAAATTTTCATACCATTTGCTATTCAAGCAGTAATAAAAGTTCAGAGATACATTAAGCATAAGTTTATCATACCTTTTTTGAAACTAGAATAACTAAGCATTTTTTTAAGATAATGGGCAGGATGAGCGTCATACATACATTTTTTTATGGTAGCAGACCAAACACGAAGAAAAATAATTTCTTGTTTAATTTTTTTTGGAACATTGTTTTTTCCAAGCACTTCGTGATTAGCTAGCTCAATTTTAACCACTGTTATTGATAGCTGAACTATTCCGTTAGAAGCTAAAAAAACCTGAATCAGAAAAAGTCCGTACTTGTAAAAATGGCACAATAAAAACCAACCAAAAGTGGCATTTTTAAAAAAAATAATAAACTATCAAATATCTTGAAAACCGAGATATTTTTACTAAAGTCAAAATTTGAGATTAGAGAGGTCTCGACGAAACCTATCAACAGTTAAAGGTTTATCCATTGTTTCTGAGACACCCTGTATAAGACGTACGAGTACGCTCTCACTTTTTAACCGTCGAAAAGCACGAGGTTCTATGTTCGACTTTATCTATTTTTATGTATATTCACCGATTACTCCGCCATTTGTAGCAAGATTTCAAAAATTATTTTTGTAGGTATCACTCCTGAGGTGGTCCCGTTATCACCATGTCATGATCGCATGATGGAATCCCAGGCAAATCGAGGGAAACCCTTAAATTTCAAAGGCACATCCCACGTGTTTCATGTTTTCTCTTAAGATATTCAGGTATTTGCGTCTGGTAGTCATCATGTCATGTTACTAAGCTGAAGATGGAAGATTTCTGGTAGATTAGGAGTTCGGGAATAATTTCTTTAAAACTGTTTGTAGTTGTAAGTAGTGTTATATTATTATTATTTATGATTTTTTGGTGTTTTTGAAGTCGTTTTTTTTTGTCTTTAATGTAAAGTATGTGACGTGACAGCATGCCACCTAAGAGAATCCTAAGCTAAGGCAAGGTTGGTGAAATTGACCATAAGTTTCCTACATGTAAACGTTAATAAATTATCTTCAACATCATTAATCATTCGAAAGACGCCCATTGATGAGTATAGGTCTTTTAAAGGATCTCCAAGCCGATCGGTCTTGCGATATTTGCATCCATCCAGCGGCTTCCCGTGACCTTCACCAGGTCACCTTCACGACGCGCTTAAGTTAGGTACAAGATAAGTAGGTACGTACAATTCCGCGCACACTGAGAGTGCAAAAGCAGCGGGGCTGCCGCGCTCTTGAGATTAGTGCATAATCACAGTGTAACGTTTCGCGTGCTTTCTTGCGCGTGCTTGATTATACACGGTATAAGTGACGGTGTCCCTTTTCTTTTAACAGTGAGTTCAGACCATGATCCTAAATTGAAAATCACTGTTTTCCCCCAGAAAAATCATTTTTTTTTGTTTTTTTTTTTCTAAATTTTGTGGTGTATATAACATAGTTAACGTTTACAAATAATATTCTGTCAAAATACCATAATAAATACACAAAAAAATAATTTTGCAATGTAAATCGTATAACATTTCCATCATACTGCGCGCGGAATCAGCTGTTTGGGTCATCGAACGTCAACCCACCGAAGCGAAACAAAAAAGATGCCAGCACGCCATACATTGCGTAACATAAATAAAAATGAAATCTCCATTTTTCGCTTTAAAAGTTTTTCCAGGAAAAATAAACGTCGGTAAACAAATATTAACATTGGTCTGAACTCACTGTTAAAAGAAAAGGGACACCGTCACTTATACCCGGTATGGCATCAGCAACAACCCTATCGCTCAAGCTCGTAGCGACGATGTGAGGCTTCGGAATTTCATACGCTAACGCGTGGCGTTAAGGTGTGATTATTCTTCGATGCTCAAAGTTTTGTTATTTAAAATGTCGGCCTTTTTTTTCAAGTTTGAGGGAGTGCAACTTCTGTACGTGCAATTATTATCTTTCTATTATGTGCCTTCACCCGATTGTCAGTCCACCTTGTAAGCGGCCGGCCCTCGAAGACTTTGTCCTTTGTTAGTACTTCGTCTTGTCCTATTATAGATTAGATACTGTTAGATTTTATGATCGTCCTTAATATTTTTGAGGTAGGGAATGTTCGTTACGAAGATATCTTGCTTGTGATTGACTCTATCGATCGGTATCGGTACCTATCATAAAATAAAAATACAGGTTGTTATTTTTTACATTTGGTGATTTCGATTCCCGGTTCTGATAGTTATTTAACAATCCATAAATGCAGTTGAAATTGTTTTTGAAATCAAAATGTACCTTCCCTCCGTGTGGCATCGCCTTGGGACGCCCTGTATAGGTAAACCATTGGAAAATATTTGGATATGTTCCAAAACGTAAAGTCTCGTAATCGAAATCCCGGGTTGCCAAATGTAAATGGTACTCGGCAGGAAATTATAGCCAAATTGGGTAAAATACATTTGTTGGGTAGAAAACATTCGATGATACGACAGCTAGAACGTTGATTTCTTCCTGTGAAAACTTTTGATGATAGCTTTCATCTAAAAGCCCAAAAGTTACATTTAGTACCAAAGAACCTTGAATTATGGAATGATGTACCTACTAGTCGGATATAAATTCGTTAAGTAACGCGGACATGAAGTAGGTAATTCCTCTTGTTTTGCTGGAGAATCTGTATCCACAAAATAGGACACATACTAGAAGCTACGGACGAAGCGCAAACTCCATGTAATAGGGATAGGTGAATCTTTTACATATGGAGCATATGGATTAGTTTAACTTTTTTCTAAAATGTTTATTTGTACGACAAAGCTCATTGGACATAATAATTGACTAAACTTTAACTGCTAACCCTGCTCACCATTACAATATCTGTGCAACATGATTTATATAGAATAGGGTAACGACTTCATTCGCGTGGATTTAATATTTTTTTTACCCGTTTTTGCAACATTTTTCATTGATTTCATGTAGCGTGATGTTATATAGCTTATAGCCTTCCTCGATAAATGGACTATCCAATACAAAAAAGACTTTTTCAATTTGAATCAGTAATTCCTGAAATTACCCGACCAAGCAAACAAACAAACTTCAGCTTTATAATATTAGTAAGAAAGTATAAATTAACGAAATTGCATAATCCCTAACAATAGTGTTGAGCTACATTTAAAACAATTTACCAGCGCTGCATCAATGAGACTTGTCTGTGGTTCAGTTGCTTTCATCGCTATTTATCGGAATATGCAAATTCGTGCGCGAACTCACACCGTGTTACAGACGAATGTATGAAAATTAAATCAGGTTCAATTATTATGTTTGGAATATGAAACACTCCTGCATTGCGATTGGTTGTTTATTGGCATGGCATTGTGCGCAACAAGAATTCATAATGATACCTGTCTGAAATATTGATGAAGTCAAATTGAATTCGTAGGGTTATAGTCTGTGCGGGAGTTACTCAATATTATCTTATCGTATCTACCTATGTCATACTCTGATTTTGAGTTGAGTCTCTTATGAGACTAGAGCCATATATGGTCTTCGACGATAATAGACTCCGTTTTAATTAATTTAATCATATAATACTCGTATATCATTATCCGATCTAATTTCATGATATCTATTTATATTTTGACAGTGTTTAAACGGTAATCTTTATTTAATATATGGGACTAATTTAAGATATTAACAAAGTATTTCTAGTGTTTAGACCAATTTTTTATCTTATTTACTTTTAATTGCCGTATTTTATTGCGTTTGCAACAAATAATGAAGCGGATAAATCGCTTACGACGCTCGAAGACAGATACTTATGCATCTTCATGTTATTCTTAGATGATACTAAATGTATGGTTTTTAAATTTCTCCATTTTTTAACGCTATAATAAGGGTTAAAAGAGCTTTTTATCAAGTCATTCCTTAAAAAACTTACAAGATTATCCCAATTTCAATTTTCAAGTAAGTGTCAGTATTGTCAGTCATGACGAAATCAGAAATCTAATTTCTATGCACGAAACTTGTCAAGCAGTCACGGTTCAAATTTTCGTGTGCGTTTCGATTTAACGCTGCTTCTTTAGATTAGGTTTAGACGTGCTTGTGACCACGGTAAAAGAACTTTCATCATTTACCAGTTTATATTAAAGTTTGTTTAAGAACAAAATTGTCAATGTTTCATATGTCCTCCATTTTTAGTAGGTTTCAGGATTTAAATGGCATAACCTATAGAAATTTACAAAATTTGATCTGCCGGTATGAGACTATAAATTATTTAAGTTCTTCTGCTTCAAATTGAATCTCACCTTTAACATTCTCTTTATTGTTCTTTTTATAATGTGAATTAACGTATATTGACTTAACATAGAGTTTGAAGTCACAGGGGGTGATATTTTTTACATCGTTTAGATTAACATCATACGTGTATGTGAATTATTACATTTCACAATTGCAACCTTGGAAAGAATAAAGTATGTATACCACATTTCGTTTTCAATTTCGAAAATTATCCTCCATAGTCTTTAACAAAAAGTTACCCACATCACTGAATTTGTTTGCATTTGACAGCAAATACTTAAAGCCGATGAGTTAATCCGTTTCATTTATTCGCTTTAGACTCGTGAAAGGTTCAAACGCGGCTTTTGGCGTTTGCCAGGGCTTAGCTTCACGGTTCATTGTCTGCCGCGGTGCGCCGCTGTTAATTCGAACTTGCGAGAGTAACGCGATTTGTGTAAATTGCCCTAAATAATGTCAGTGATTGCGGGAGGTGTAGCTATCACTAGTTTAATGATCTCTGACTTCCATATGGCACGTTTGTATGTGCTTGATGAATATTTAAAATTCCGGCTTTGCAAAATAGAATAGAACATACAGAGGAGAGGTAAATTGGATCTTGCCTCGCGGAAACATTTAACTGAACATAATACTTATTAATTTGTTTGTTTGATACACAAAACATAATAAAACCAAAGTTTGAACAAAAATTTATTTCCAAACAGTTAAACCTATTAATAGTTTTTAGTTATGTTCGTATTGATAACGCCCGAAAGAGCTATTGGTCTATGAAGGACATGATGAAGGGCAACCTTCCAATATCTATACAAATAAATAAAATTGAAGTGTCTGTTTGTAATGTCAAAATAACAAGTTTTTACTAAATGGGTATGAATGTATATCGGGTACCAATAACAAAAACACAATTTAAAAAATTTTTGTCTCTCTGTTTGTTCCCGCTAATCTCCAGAACGGCTGGACCGATTTTGACGAGACCTTGACTAATAGATAGCTAATTATATAAGGTATAACATAGGCTACAAAAATCAAAATTCTGCTAAAAGTTACTATACCATGCGGACGAAGTCGCGGGCACAGCTAGTCTTTAAAATGAAGGCTCGTCGACATGTGCATTCTACCCATCCTAACCTACGGTACTTAAACATGGTCGCTAACCGAGTCACAAAAGTCCAAGCTGAAGGCGAAACGTATACGTTTCTTCATAATAATTGACAAAAAAACCTTGCCCTAGGGCATCAAAAATAGTTTACGACCTATTCTCAGACTTTTTTTTTCTCGGGGGAAATGCGTAACTGCACCGTACCCGCCGTTGGCTACAAGGCAAGTGTGTGTGGGGCTCTCCCGGCAGAGTGCCATGCCTACCCACTAAAACCCCCCGGTGGTCTCCCTGCCCTTAAGGGCGCGCTAGGTAAGGTCCACACTGCGACTCCACTACCCACGCGCCCGGACAAGCCCGAGAAACTCGTCAGGCTATCGTCAAGGGGGGATTGCCCGAGAACACAAGGACAAGGACAATCCCCAGACCTACCGAATATACACAAAAATTTTGATAAAAATCAGTCAAGCCGTTTTCATATATTAAGAAAGAAGATATAATGTTCAAGTTAATACTTGACAAAATCGAGAGAGAGTCAAACTAGAAATGAACAATTTTATACGAAAAAAATAGTCTACGAGCGCAGAATTTGGGCGCTAGTAATTTATTTATTTTTTTAGGTACACTGTATAAATTTACTGTAAAAAAAAACAATTAAATTTATTTTTATTTAGAGGTTACGGCTCCTTAATGTGTCTGTTTTGATCATTGCTGAAATATGAAATAAATGTTACATTTTTTTTTACATGCGACAGGGAAGCTCTTGGCCTTCATTCCACCTGATGGTAAGTGACGATAAGGCTGAAGGTGGAAGCGAGCTTCACCTGGACTCCTCAACAACTGAGGAACTGGCTATATGTTACCTCTAATTGTCGGAACACAACAATGCTATAAACATTGTCATTATGGCGACAAACTTAGGTAAGACGGTATAGTAGCTAGCCAGGCGGGCTCAGAAGCCCTACCACCAACCAAACCGAGCAGAAGAATTTCTGCCCCCAGCGGGAATCGAACCCCGGATCTCCCGATCAGCACCCGGTGGTCTCAAACACTAGACCACGGAGGCGGTTAAGATTCTATAATCGCTAGAATATTTCTATAATCGCTAATGAAAAGATGTTGGATTGGTTGGATTAACATTGCTCTGCAACTAACGAGGTCTGGGACCTTATCGCTCTATTTACGAACGTTTTAACTAAAACCAAATCGTTACCGTTGGTTCAAACGTTGTAAAAAGTGCAATGGCTTCTCTGTGTAGTGTTGTTTAGTGGTACAAAGGCATAAAAAGATCAAAACTTCTCATCCGAATTTGGCTCGCCTTAATCTATCGCAACAAATATTATGCTCGGGGCAATAATTACAAGTAGTGCTTAAATAAGATTTTGATTAATTATATTTCTTATTATTACATAACATTGAATGTCAAATGCAGTATCGAAAATATGGTCGGGAGGGAGAACGGCGTTAAAATATTTTCCAAGAATATACGTTCGAAAACCATCTAGCATGACATTTGTTGGGCAGCCGGTTTGTGCTTAATATTTCTAATATATGAGTAGGTATTTAACTGTGACTTCAATAAATGAAGAGAAAAATTAAATCTATAGAGTTGCTCATGCAGGAAACATAGATAAGCTTTATTTTTATAATAATCGCATACTATAGGTAAAAGACACATGATACTTAATAATGGTAAACAGGGAAATAACAATATATAATTCAACAGTAATATAATATTAATATATACAATCTTACTAGAATTCTTAAAACATTTATCTCTTCCTCCATAGTCAAAATCTAAGTAGGTAGTCAGTTTGAAATTCACTTACTGAGAAGAAATAAGCTGACTTTACCTAACGGTCGCTCGCTTCGTACATCGGCAAAGACTTAGCAAAAGGCCTCCAGCTATCATGAATCTTTATCCTGAAACCTAAGTTCAGTAGTCTTTTATAACCATCTCTAGGTAAGTATATTGTGAAATTAATTTTCTAGATGGGCCGGTGTAAGGGCGTCAACATATTGATTGTCAGGTAGTCCCTCAAAAACTCATCTAAAAGGTTGCTTAACGTATCTATTCCCCTACCGGCTATTAGTTTGCCAGTCCTCTGTTGTATTGTTATCACTAATCCGCAAACTAACTTATAAATATTTTTTCAACACACTTGCTCGTAAAGTGGGTCTTATTTAGACCCGTTATTCAGTATATTAAACACGAGTGCTTTTCACTTTACATAATCGCACAAGTGCGGTAATCTTAACACGACAAATTCTAATTTGTTCAAGATTGCAAAGTTAGTATTCCAGTACGCATTCTTAAATTTGTCGCTTAATACATTTTTTTTAACACGACTTTATGCGGCTGCTCATTGGCAGCCGCATAAAGTCGTGTTAAAAAAAATGTTATGAACAGCCGACTATTGATTACTTAATTTTAAATTAACAACGAAATTAAAAAAAAAACAATAATAATAACTATAAATAAAATAAATTATTAAAAATTCACACATACTTGTTTTTTAAAAACCAAAATATTCGGTTTATTTAGTTTTGAATTTTGGCTGTTTGGCCCTTTTGGCTGAATGAAGAGTTTGCCATGCCCGGGCAGCGCGGGAAAAATGGCGCGCAGCATTTTCCCGCTATATAATTTTTTGCCTTTTTGTTGTAATTGATAATTGATTATCTACAAAAATGTCGAGTCCAAGTGAAGAAGAATCCATATTATTAACTCCGCCGGAAATAATTATGGAGGCGCGAATCGCGAGTAATAGTTTGTTGCCGCCAAAGTCAAAGGATAAATTACACTTGACGGCATACGATACTTTCATGCGGTGGATGATTGATAAAAAAGCGCAGTCATTTTCAGAAAAATATTAATACCACAAGATCTTTTATTTTCCTCACAAGTGTGTTGAAAAACGTCGTATGATACACGCGCGCATTGGTCATTACGTACTCTGCTTTCTTGTCGCGCTCGCCTGCGGCTGGCGCACAATATTGCCTCGTACGCAATGACCGACATAGCGCGCTCGTATCATTATGTACTATTATGTGCTTCATCCGCAGATCCCCATCCGGCTTGAGTAAATAGTTAAAAAGCATTTTCCTACTTTATGTGTCTTTTCAGAACATTCATTTCAACATATCGGCGGAATTGTTACTCATAGAGTGACAAAAGTCAAAATTTAAAAAAGTACCTAACTATTTTATACCTACTTCAATGTTGCTGTAGTACTAAAAAAGAGAAACAATCTCATCAAATAGATCCATCATCATCGGAAAATGGGTTGTTGATTTTCTAGGCCCTTTCGCAAGATACATTCAAAAGTAATGCTAATATCTGTAAAGGTGATACCTAGTTAAACGTAACGTTCAGTCTCTTCTAAGCCTCGCTGCTCCCAAACATAAGGAACATTTAAACGCTGATAATGCCAAATGTGGACGATTATAAATATAACAATGCTATATTACTTGCGACACTTGTATATTAAACGTAAATTAAAGTTTATTTTGCACTTCTTTGACAATTTTAAGCACTTACTCCATTGTAATAAGTTTTAATATCCCCTAGAAGGTTTATACACTTTAAGATTAACAGTTGTATACTACTATTAACAGTTATATGTCTTTAGATATAGTCGTGTGTCGGCTACACAATAGTTATTACACAATATACAGATATCGTTATCTATATTGTTGTTATTACGAACAAGTAAATGAAACCAACACAATTTTCACACCGCAACCTATTATCTGGACGATTAAGCTGGATGTTACATCTAGGAGGATAGCAATAGTCGGTTGAGTATATTTTAGACAGCTCATTTCATTGAGATAAAGGACATGACAGTAGCATGACATCCATTGTGTTTCAAATATGAACTTATTTTGTTTGTTGTTAGTTATATTTCGAAAACTAGCTAAATAGAAAATAAATGCTTTTGTTACCTTGTTTGTTTTAATGAAAACAATAGTAAAGCAGATGGTGTCAAAACGGTATCGATACTATTTATGGATAGTGTAAAATAGAATAGTGTTAGAATTGTAGGCCGCACGCAACTCCATGTTGCCATTTTCTCACCTATTTATGCTAATCCGGACAACTGGAGTGCTGAGTAGTACAGCCGGTAGCAGATACATCGAAGAATATAATTCCTATTTATAAAGACTCATTTACACGATGACATTTTCTTGTACATACAAGAGCAATAATTGAATGCAATAAATGTAGCGCAATAATTGATCTTCAAGAATTGTAAGCCACTGTTTACACGTGGATGTAGTAAAAAGGTTGCATACAATTATTGAATGCCAGTTTTGACAAAAAAATAATTGCAAATGTCTTTTGTTTACACCAATACAATTATGTCTAGGAAATTATTGCTTTCAAGTTTTGACATGTCTAAAGAGAGACTTGTATGTGCGTGTACCATTTATTGGAGAGTTGCTTCAAGAATTGCACGTATTTGCGTTGGCGAGTATTGAAGTGTTAAACGTTTTAGAAGAGGGTTTGTGTATAAAAAAATATGAGTCAAAAAGTATTAAAATTTGGTTCAGCTGATTTAATTAAGTTTATCGAGATTTATCGCAATCATGAGTGTTAATGGGATACAAGATTAACACACCCTCACTCACTGCACTCATGTTTGCAAATGACCAGTTGAATACAAGAATTGCTTAAGAAATACTGGAGGGAGACCCTGTACCAGGGTCGTCTGCTTAGGTACCTCCGTCTTACCTATTTCTGCCGCAAAGCAGTAGTGCTTGCATTGCTGTGTTCCGGTTTGAAGGGTAAGATATGGCAGTAAAATTACTGGGTACTGTGACTTTACATCTGGTGTCACAAGTTGGCAACGTACACTGCCGTTCTTGTGGGGGTTGCAGTTTTGCTGTGAATCTCGCAAGAGCCACATGTATTATAGGTGACTGTTACCACTTACCATCAGGTGGGCAGTTTGCTTGTTTGCCAACTTTCTGCAATAAAAAAAAAATTATTGTATGTGCTGTTTACACCAAGAAAAGTTTTGAAACGAAACTTGTATAACAGATCAAGAATGTGACGTGCTGTTTAGACCATGCAAGTCATTTATTGCTTCAATTTTATTGTATGCAACAGGCAAGAAATTTGCATCATGTAAATGGCTCTTTATTCACTAATCATTCAATGAAACTAAATCACAGCGGCAATAATTAGAATTGAAGTCAACATTGTATGTGTCAAATTATCTGAAAGCAAGAAATTGTAAGCAGTTCAAAAATAACACTGTCGTATAATTCCATTTAACAATATTATTCTTAAAGACATGTTAAAGACTTATACTCTGCAAGTTCCAAATACGGCCACATAATGGAGTATGCTGTCATCTGTGGGTGGGAGCGCCAAAGTACCAGCGTGGACCTTTTGATGCGGTTGTGCGGTGTAGATTGTCGGCGATCCCAGTGTTACAGACGGAATTTAACCCTTATATCTGCACAGCCTTTTCTGATTGTACGTGTTTTATCATCTACGCAACGGGCTGTGTTTTGAAGATTTTTTTGATATGACGCCAACGGTGGTGGCCCTAGGGCTAATTCTGACTGAGAGAAGAAAGGGGAATTTTACCATTACCATAACTTATTAACAGCTTCACTCTCGATATCATAATCATTACCCTGACGAATATAATACTTCATTATGAAAAAATATATTGAGGCGATGATTAATATGTTTAATAAAGGGACGCAGCAGTTTATTATTATTTCTTCCAGATGTAATTAGTTTTCATTTGATGGCGCCCCAGCTGCTTCATTAATATGACGGCAACCTTATACTGAAGCTAGACGCGGGAAATTAGGACATTATTCAGTCTCCTTACAAGTATCGCTTTGAAAATGGTTACTTCTATGATATGGAGGAGATTTGTAGGTGTAAATCATCATTATCATCATTTCGGCCAAGAGCGCCCACTGTTCGATATAGGCCTTCCCCAAAGGCCTTCTCATCTTCAAACCGATTGATCCCATGCTTCTCGCATCCAGCGGCTTCCCGCTACTTTTACGAATCCTTGATCTACCTTGTGGGGGGCCTAACAACACTGCGTCTGCTGGTACGCGTCCGAGTCCTCTCCAGTCCAGAAGCTTATACTTATACTAACAGTCTCTGCAGCGCTTTCCGGACTGGTATCACAATATAGAGAACGATACAGTAGCCCGAATCCATATAAAGGGACGAATCGGCGCACGCACACATACAAACGTCGTTTACACGGCCGCCAAGCATGCTCTGAATGGCATAGCAACGCAGTGTCACGCCGCGCGCCGGCCGAGATTGTTGTGCTCTACGTATACGCCGTCTACTATATCGTTCTCTATATTGTACTGGTACTCAACCCGCCTTCAGAAGCTCGGTTGTAACTCCATCATTACCGACGCCTTGTTGTTCTTGAGTTGTTTGAGAACCACACTGATCTAACCCTTCCGATTGCAAATATTACATCAAGAATCACATATTTTAAGCAAACGACAGAGTATATATCAATAAATAAAATCTTAAATTTTGTAAACGAGACGTGGATGGCATTCGAAGGCACGGCAATAATAAATATTTTTTTTTAATTTTAAATTAATTTAATTTTAAGACAAACACGCAAATATAAATACGATACTTTATTTAAATGTCAATTGGAACCCGGATATTGCGCAACCAACCCGCTTGTATGTATAATACACATCATGAACTAGGATTAAGGCGTGTCAATTGGCCGTTTGTTTTACCCAGGATCGAGTCTCATGTGATGTGAGTGCCGTAAAAATTTTAAAATGTGTGCACGGCAGCACACGTAGAAAATTGCATTTTCTCCTGAAAAAGCTTTTTAGCAGTTTAACTTTTTAAATTAATATGGGGATTAAGATACGTGCCTCATCTAAAATCTAAATATTTAATCTCATAAAGCGTAATTTCAAATTCTGTCTGTTGATAATGTAGAGACGTTGAAAATTTACCAAGAAATATGACGAGATTGAGAGGACAAGTATTATATCTGGATGAAATAGGCATATAAGGAGGCTAGTAGTAATCACCCAAAAAATTATTGCACCTATTGAAAATATACAACTTTACTTTTATTAATCCAACTGATATAGACAGGGTCATGCTTGAAGTTTGTTACGTGATGTAATCAGAAATGATTACATCTATAGAATTGCGAAGCCTAATTGGCAGTTGGCAGGATACATTACCCACAAGACTGATGGCAGTTGAGACTGAAAGGTTTCTATTAGTGGCGGCCGCGTTCTGCGATACGCAGCGTTGGTAGACCCCCCGCAAGGTGGTCCGACGATCTGGTAAAGGTCGGAGAACACCACTAATCCTCGGGAGAGGCCTATATCCAAAAGTGGGCGGCTCTTGGCTGAAATGATGATGAACTGATATATAGAATCAATTGCTTCAATAAAAAGAACACTGTTTGTAAGTACTGTTATTTTTCACTGTATCATTAACTTTACTATACCTAATCATCATCATCATCACAACCCATACATGTTCCACTGCTGGGCACATTACGTTGGTCAGGGGTCGGACGGACGTCTGTTAGTTTTCCATTTAAACTGCCCTTATGATATCCACGCAAAGTAATACACAGTGTCACAAATACGAGTATATTATAACTCGGAAACCGCATGGACTAACAATTTATTTTGTCAATTAAATAATAAGCAATACAATCGCATTCATCGGTATTACTCATAATTACTCATCAATAAAAACCATTGTGCTACAATTTCTGATAAATCGATACTCGTTAAAAGCCTTTCACGTAATAAAACCATATTTTATGTGAACGCTGTTAATTTGTGACTTTATTAGGTTAATAGCTCATAAAATAAATTGGCTTAATAATAATAATAATTCCGGTGACGCGTTGAGTGTATTATTAATTATAATTAATACGGAAAGGTTCAGACAGTCACGTGCTCCATTAAATTATTGTTTGTTACAAGTCGTGAGCCGTATCAGCTTTTAATTTATTTGTTAAGTTTATTGTTCCCCGTGGATTTGCCTCCTCAATTCCGGTCCCTTTATTGTGTAGCCACTGATCTTTGACTATCCCGTTTAATTTGACAGCTATTACACCTCTACGAACTCTTTGATGACTGACTTATTTTATTTATTAACTAGTGGGCCCTGCAGACGTTGTCCAGCCCGATTCCAGCGCCACCTACCGGGTTCAACTTTACGTTTAAACCTTCCTTGAACCTATCCAAATACACACAGAAAATTTTGTAAGAATCGGTTAAACCGTTTTTGAGTTTTAGCGAGACTAACACACAGCGTTTCATTTTTATATATAAGAAGAAGAAGATTTGCTTGCTCACCTGTATGTAATACAAATAATATTGAATCAGTCAGTAATGCCACAGATTAGATAATAGTTGGTAATGCTTCCTACAAGGGCACTATATAACTAACTAATAGAGAATTCAATGAAGCCAGCAGGGAAAATAGTTGAATCGAGATACCCAAACCGTAAAGCTATACAGCTATATTACTAAGCTGTGTGACAAAAACCCTGTGAATCCTTTTAGGAGCATGTTCAGACTTGATATATAAAAGTTATAGCGTCATTGAAAATTCAAAATTGTAAAATTAATTTTGAAATACAAATAGTTGGGTCTGTGAAAAAAAATGTACGAAGAATTAGAAAATTAGTTTTACAATTTCTTATTTTCAATAACGCCATATCTTTTATACCTATAGATATCGATTCTGAATATGCTCCTAAAAGGGTTTTTGTTACACACTGTGTTACACGCAATGGTAGTAATCAAATTTTTATACAGCAATTATAGAGAGATTTTATGTCAATAATTTTGTTATGGTGCATGTTAGTACTACTCGTACTAACACCGTTAACAACCTTTAAGTTACATTTGTTGGGTTGATTATTTTATTTTACGGGATCCTCGCGTAGCTCTTTGTATTTTACGTAATGTTTTTCTTGTTTTTTATTATTTTGTTTTTTTTTTGCTTTTTTGTTTATTTTATTAATTTGTTTTATATTTCAAATTACTTTTTGTTTTTTTAATTGTTATACATTTCAGAAGAAAAGTTTTAAGTTAGGATTAGAAATGCGATTTTAATAAGCCTAGGAAATTTTTATACATATAATTGGGATGATGACTGAACTATAATTTTTACGTCTCGTCATTAAATATTAAAATACCGTCGAAAAAGATGCAGTCCTGTGAAATTAGAATTGAAATCGGCTTAGAAATACATTAGATACAAGCATTTTAAGTTGTTAATTTGGAGGCGATTAGACAGAGAGGTCCGACATCAACCGTGACGTCATTGTTGAGTAGGTACGGCCATATAAACTCCTTGCAAATTGCCGTTTTGCTAGAAAGAGATGGGGAAAAATCTTTAATACCTTATATCTTGGTTGTTTTTATAGTTATTCGAAAACCGATTTTTTTCTTTCTGTTTATTATATGAATGAGCTTCTATTAAAGCAAAAAAATTTTTTTCTCATCTCGCCTATTGCCTACAATCCGAATCACGATGAAAGTTTCACTTGCATCGTGCTTTCATAAAACCACACAATGATTTTTTGTTTTGGCAATAGCCCGACCAGGGCGCGTAGGTAGTGGAGTCGCAGTGTGGACCTTACCTAGCGCGCCATTAAGGGCAGGGAGAACACCGGGGGGTTTTAGTGGGTAGGCCTGGCATGCTGCCGGGAGAGCCCCACACACGCTCGCTGTTTAGCCAACGGCGGGTACGGTGCGGTTACGCATTTCCCACCGAGAAAAAAAAAGGGTTTACTTAGCCGCCGCTGCCGGTGAGTGAATGAACTTAAGTGTGAAGCCGCGACAGTGCTAACGCACGTAGCGTCCCATACCAGGCACCTGCCGTTTCTCCATGGCACCAAAAGTCGAACCATCCAGTCGTTTGCCATCTGACTTACTAGTCCCGGTGGTTCCAGTACGTAGGGGACATAAGCCGATATAAGCGCTCTGCACACTATGTCGTTCAACTGTCGCGGAAACCTACGAGTACCTATACATCGAGGACGATTCAGCGCGTGCCGCCCATCGGTCTCCGCTATTGAAGCGCAGGTGCATCTATGGGGTTCACACACCTTATAACCCAGACGGAGAGCCATCACCACATGCAGAGAGTTATCATGCAACAGGGTGCAGGCGAAGGGAGGGCATGCAATCATGCTTCTGATTCTGAAACAGAACCTTATATCGCGCTAGTGCCATTGAATAAACCACTTTTCTTTCCTTCTTAAATCTCGCTAAATCGGCACCACTAGCACTGCTTATTATCTGCTTATATGACCACTGAATATGAAGGGTTACTGGATATAGTATTAAACGTTAAGGGCTGACTAGGCCGATACCGCGACCATATAGAGTATGCCCACCCTCTCGCCATTGCATTGTAAGAGAGAATGCTAGCGACAAGGCCCGCAACCCCGAAAAAGACCAGTAAGCCAACGTCAAGTACTCGCCGTAGTCCAAGACCTCCATGCCTTATAGATAGAGCTACTTGACTCCACTGTAGCTCGTTAGAGAAAGCGTCTAGCAATCAATTCAGCAGTTTCTTTCAAGGCGGTATCGAACGATGAGGAGGCAGGGTGGGCACAGTCACTTTGGAGTAGTCCAAAAAGTATGTTTTTAGAACCGCATAGCACATGCGCAGCAACAGCATTGCAACGTGTGCAAAAAGATCTTTTAGTGGTCAAAGTTCAAAATCCTTAAATTCTCGTAGTCGATAAAAAGATCGTACTAAAGAAATCAAAGTGTGTACGAGCTTCTTCGCCGCAGGAGCAAATTTAGACTTCTCTGGATTCCAAACCTTGACCGGACTAAAGACAAGGGACCAAGATTTCAAAATCCTGTTTAACTATTTCAGGCTTCCCACGAATGGCACCATCGTCCAGTTACCATAGGTTTCGAAGTGACATCAGCCCTGAAATGACATTGTGTTTCGCCAGGCTAAAGGTGAATGGTCCAAGCAGATCTCCCTGCCGAGCACCCACTAGTCCACTAAATAGAGAATAAGGTCTTCATGTCTGAGATAAACACGAATAATTTGATAAGTGATGGCATATTTGTTCGATGCAAACCTATTGGTGGTGCCCAAGGTAGACACCACCACGTCGGCGATTCACCGACTTCTGGGTTGCTGATTTTTATTCACCGAATACCAGCTCTTAGAAAATTGGTATTACTTACCTTGGATCGGATTGGTCTCCGTATGTAGCCGGTGGACTTCCTGAGCTAGCTCGAAGGAAGTCGCGGCTCCTGAAGTTCTGCTGTCTGACCGAACCGGATGGTACACTTGCCTATTAGGCCACCAATACCCGAACTCATTAACGAACACAAAGCTTGATACACTATTCCCCGACACTAAAACTTGGCGGAACCTCGCACCAACAATCACTTGGTGCGCCGCGCAATACTATTTGTTATATCTTAAATTATATTATGTTTTATTAATGCCCGGACATAACCTCTAACAATGTCATGACATTTCGACCCGACTCGACTGACATCTCACATGCGGCCGGCCGCCAAAAAGGCTCTCACTGCACAGACCACAATGCAGTGTTGCCACTCGCTCTTCCTCGAGCGTGAACATCCCCCCGCTCCGGACAGTCCCGGACTGTCCGCCAAATCAGTCTAAGGGGAGGCGAGAAAGAGTAGCGACCGCGCGCTTCAAAACAGAATCCCCAACTAGGACCTCGGCAAACCTGGGCACACCATCAGACCCTAGATTAAGTTGGACAATGCGTCCGCGACGCCAACGTAAGGGTGGCAGGTTTGGGTCCTTCACTAACACGAGGTCTCCAACCCTCGGTGGGTTTGTCTTATCTGACCACTTAACGCGTTGTTGCAAAATGTGTAAATATTCAAGGTGCCAGCGGCGCCAGAAGCTCTGGGTAAGCTGCTGGAGCAACTCAAACCGCGAAAGGCGTCCTGGATTGATATCTCTATACGGATACTCGGGCAGGGCGTTAAGTGGTCTGCCTATCAAGAAATGGCCCGGCGTGAGGGCCTGCAAATCGTTCGCGTCGGTAGACAACGGACATAACGGACGCGAGTTGAGAACCGCCTCAATCTTATGAAACACCGTCGCGAGTTCCTCAAACGTGAGAATAGTCTCCCCAATAACGCGGCGAAGGTGAGTCTTGGCGGCCTTTACAACAGATTCAAAAATCCCTCCCCAGTGAGGGCAAGACGGCGGGGAGTATCGCCATGTTACCCCCCTACGGGAGAGTGTGGATCCGATCTCAATATTATTTTTATCTAAAAATTCACATTCTTCTCTTATATGTCTATCAGTGCCCTTGAAGTTCGTCCCACAATCGGACCGAATTAGAGAAGGCAGTCCACGGCGGGAGACAAATCTGCCTAACGCTGCTAAGAAAGCGTCCATGGTGAGTGCACTCACCACCTCCAAATGAACGGCTTTAGTGGCCAAACAAACAAACACACACAAGTAAGCCTTTTCAGTCTTAGCATTACGGAGTCGCGACGTTTTTATAGTGAATGGTCCCGCAAAATCAGTTCCAACTCCTAAGAAGGTCATCGATTCATTCACACGATCAGCAGGCAAATCACCCATTTGGGGCTGCATCGTCTCGGGGCGTAAACGATAGCAGGGCAGACATCGAAAGATAACAGATCGGATGATTCTTCGCGCTGACAAAATCCAAAACTCCCGTTGGAGGAGCGCGGTCAATGCATTACATCCGGCATGAGCATTCTTCACATGGCGATCAATGATCAACAATCGCACCAATGGTCCGTCCTTGGGGAGCAACAGGGGATGACGTGATCTATAAGGCAAGTTAGCGTGCCTCAATCGGCCTCCTACACGCAACAATCCCTTATCATCCAGAAAGGGAGTCAAACGCACCAAGGGTCCCTTCAATTTGGACGTCCCGGTACGGAAAATCTTAAGTTCCGGTTCAAACGCTCTAGACTGGGTCATACGCACCCAATGCAAAAGAGCATCTTGGCGCTCCTGCGGAGAGAGGACCGGACACAAATCTTTGTCCTGAGGCCGTCGACAATTTCGTATAAATCTTTTTATCCAAGCGGTCACGCCGAGCAACTTGTCCAGAGAACTGTAGCGGTCTAATAAAAATTCCCGCTCTGGAGCTGCCATAGCGTGAACACGCAAGCCCGGATTTGGTACCTTCACCACAGCTCATGTGGAAGGCCAAGACGGCTGTAACAACCATTCGGGACCCCACCACAGAGTGTGGTCAATAAGCTGAGGGGCTTCGCTGCCACGTGATGCACAGTCAGCAGGGTTTATTTCACCTGGCACGTGGCGCCAAATCAACGTGGCCTTCGAGGCCTGTATTTGGGATACCCGATTGGCCACAAATACTTCCAGGGAGTGGACGGAGTTCTTAATCCAACACAGGACAACCTGACTGTCGGACCAAGCAAAGAGCGACTCAAAGTCCACACTACGTCCCAGGGTGTCAACAACGTGGTTCATCAACCGAACCAGAAGAGTAGCTCCAGACAATTCTAACTTCGGAATCGTTAATCGAGTCCGAAGTGGAGCAACCTTACTCTTAGCAATTAGCAAGTGGAGCTTAACAGCTCCTCTATCATCGACCGTCCGGATATATACGACGGCTGCGTATCCACTCTCAGACGCGTCACAAAAGCCATGAAGGCTGGCCGTAAACCGTCCCTTAGGCAGTATATGTCTAGGGATACTAACACGGTTAATGTCGGGGAGAGACAACATGAAAGACTCCCAATCTCGCAACAAACGGCCCGAGAGGGGCTCATCCCACGACACTTCGGCTGACCAAAGTTCCTGTAGGAAGCACTTCATCCAAAACACTACGGGACTAATCCAGCCATTTGGGTCAAAGGTACGAGCTACTGTAGACAAAACCAACCGTTTCGTCCAGACCTTGGGGCTTGGCAGCTCCAATCGATAGGTGAACGTGTCCTGGACAGGTCTGTATTGCACTCCCAAAACAGACAGTAAATCTGGAGTGTTGGCATTCTCAAAAATATGAGGCTCCTGCTGGTGGTCGTCTGGCAAGTCACACAAAAGCTGAGGTGAGTTGGACATCCACTTCCTCAGTTCATAACCACCAGCCCCGAGAAGAGCAATTAGTTCATCTCGCAAAATCAAGGCTTCCTCGACACTAGAGGAGCTCGTACAAATATCATCCACAAATGCATCCTCCTTGAGAACCAAGGATGCGCGAGGGTATCGTAGCCGCTCACGTTCAGCGAGTTCCACAAGTGAGCGAATTGCCACAAAGGGGCTCGAACGCAAACCGTATGTATTGGTGTTCAGCTCGTAGACCAGCATGGGATCTCTGGGATCCTCCCTCCATAATATGAGCTGATATCGTCTATCGTCCGGGTGAATCACAGTCTGCCGAAACATCATCCGGATATCGGTCACAAAGACGACGGCATGGCGACGGAAGTTGGTCAATACATCGCCCACCTCGTGGTGCAACTTCGGTCCAGCATGCAGACTTGATTCAGCGAAACTCCGGTAGACGTGGGAGCTGACCCATCAAAAACAACGCGTATCTTCCCAGTGGAAGGTTTCATAACCGCGTGGTGAGGACGAAAATTATGTTCCTCGTTTCGCCAGTCCAGTCGCGAGACCGACATGTGCCCCAGTTGCTCATATTCTCGCATGAAGTCGACATACTTCTGTTTGAGGTCGGAGTTCCTACTCATACGACGCTCCATGGACAGCAGCCGCTTCTCGGCCAACGGCCGGGAGCTGCCAAGTGAGGGGCGAACTGACAAAAAGGGCAAACGAGTGATCAGCCGTCCCGAGTGAAGGCGACCTGTATTGTTCTGGTAGAACAACTCACACTCCTCGTCCAAGGGGTTCACTCGCTTCACGGTAGGTGGCTCTTCCACCTCCCAAAACCGTTGAAGGACATCCGATAAGGTGGAGCTAACAGTTATGTAACTGTCCACCGATGGAGATGGTGGGTTATGCCTAACTGGTCCCATCACTACAAACCCAAGCGATGTAGATAAGGCTACCAGCCCACCCTTCTGTAACTCTCTCCTCCCACAATACTCCCACAATACACGCGGCCTAGAACATCGGCACCGAGCAATAAGTGAATCGGACCGGTTCGGTGGAAGGAAGGGTCAGCCAAGGTCAATCCTAATGTCGCATCAACGACAGCGCGCGAAACGTGCTGTTGCGGAAGCTGACCAACAACCTTCTCATAAACAATCGCGGTAGCGCCAATTTTGGGCGCTGAAGAGAAGTGGGGGGAGAAGGAGAACAAAACCTGACCGATCGGATCCGGGATCCGCAGGTCTCCGATTCCCCGTACCGATTCAAGGTATGGAGATGTGTTCAAACTCAACTGCCGGACCAGCCAGCTGGAGGCAATGCAATCCTGAGCTCCCGTATCCAAAAGGGCGCGAACTAAAACAAAGGTGCCCCTCGGGCCCCACACCTGTACGGAGGCTGTTGGTAACAGCACCTGCTCCTGTGGGGGGGTTGCAGCCGACAGTTGGTTTAATGAAAATCCTCCCGCATTCCCCGCAACGGGGGGGATGGGGAGTCCGAAAAAAAATGCGTGCGCGGCGGAGGAGTAGGGCGCTCAAGGCGCTCGAGCGGGTTCCAATCCGGCACGTACTGGCCCCGATCAAAGCGGCATCGGGGGGCCGGGCGTTGCCCATGATGGGCGAAAGTTGGGGGAGCCCGTGATAAACGGGGTCTCTCCATCAGAGGGGGAGAGAAGCGTATCGGCTCCCGGCGTGGCTCCCTAATTACCGCGGCCCAATCCCGCGGTGGCGCCTCAGAAGCGGCGCGTCGATCCCCCCCGCCCGTAGGGGGGGTGGAGCGCCCAATCCTCTCACGAGAGGGGGGGCGCCTGTCCAATCTCCGCGGAGGGGTGGCACGCCCCTCCGATCTCCTCGGAGATGTGGGTGACCTACGAGGGCCCCCGCCCGTGTGCGAGTCCCTCTCTCTCACCACCTCACGAGTGTCTTTATTATTAAAGCACAAGAGGGGGTGATGGGCCCCTCCACAACAGTGACAATCTCGTGGGTGGGGGCAAGCCGATGCCATATGAGCCCCCAGGCAGCGGTAGCACCAATTCCGCTGCTTGGCCATATTCCTACGCCCCTCGGTGCGTAGGCCAACAAATTTGGGACAGGCTCGCAAACGATGGCCATCACGCTTGCAACACTTGCAAGGCAGCGGCCTCTCCCCTTGTGGAGAGTTCTGCCGCACGGTAGTATATTGCTTGTACGGGCGGCGCTCTCTTCGTGGCGCTGCCCGGGATGCCTCATAGCGGCCTGTACTCGGTCCCGGTATAGGAGCCAGATCCAAGTGGTCCGTCATCCGACACTCATCCTCCAAAAATCTGAGGAGATCCGAGAAGGGGGGGAGGTACGAGGCACTATTGCCCCCGTATCTTTGTTCAAAGCGCCCCTTCATCTCCATGGGAAGCTTATTGAGGATGAGGTGGAGCAATATGAAGGACCACTGGTCCACCGGTAGGTCAAGTCGTTTGAGCGCATTAATAGCGCTTAGCAGCGGGTTTAAAATCTCCTTCCTCAATGAGGAGACCCGCGATACTCGTGGCAGCCCTAAAATGGCAGCCACATGTGTGTCCGCTAGCAAGCGAACATTCTGATACCGGGCGGTCAACAACGCCCTTGCAATCTCATAACTGTCATCGTTGACAGGTAGATGCTGGACAAGCACACCAGCCTCTCCACGTAAGGCAGAGAGCAAATAGGCCAATTTCTGGCTAGGGAACAGGTCGTCCCTCGAGTGAACCAGGCTATCAAAGAGGTTAATGAACCCCATCCAAGAAGCCAAGTTCCCATCAAAGGTTGGGATGTCCAAAGTGGGCAGTCTGCCCAGCAAGCCGGCCGGGGTAGGCTTGACCTCCCCGGTCGTGCTCGACTCACCCCTCCGGGCGAATAGGATAGCCTGAGCCTTGTTTATGATCACATCCGCCTGTTCAAAACATTGATCATAATCGGCATTAAATTGGTCGACTGCCCGCAACTCAGCGGCACCCTCGGCTGGGTGGTCGAGCAGATATTGTTGATGAGCAACGAAAAGCTGCTCCAATTCCTTCAAGCGAGCAGGTACTCCCTCATGCCGAATTAACAAGGCCTGTTCTCGGTCTGGTCGGTCTACCAAAGCGACGGCACTAGCAAACCATCTCAAAATCTTTTGTGCACCCGCGCGGGCACCACTAAGCGGGCTGACTGGCGGGACCATTTTGCACCAAATTAATAAACACTATAATAATACACGGACAAACAGACCGACAACCGCAGACAATAAAACAGATCGGGAGGAACTTTAAAGGCAAAACAAAATATATAAACAAACCAAAATCAAGTGTAAATGCTAGAACTTAACTAGAACAAAAAAGGCATTTAACAACAGAATTTTTCAAACAAATTAAAATCAAGTATTAAGTCAATAACTTAACAAACATAATATTCAAAGGCAAACAAAACAAAATCAAATGTAAATGCTAAAACTTAACACAGCAAAATAGTGTATTACAACAACAGCAAAGTCATTTAGCAGCAAAATTTTTTAAACAAATCAAATTCAAGTATAAGTTTACAACTTAACAAACAAAATATTCAAGGGCAAAACAAAGATATGAAAAAACAAACCAAAATCAAATATAGGTAAATGCTAGAACTTAACTAGAACAACAAAGGCATTTAACCCCAATTTTTCATATACAATGACAATTACAACTAGTTAGGGAGATCGGTCCACAAATGAGATGGTAGTCGGTTTAAAATCAGCAATCAAAAAACAATTAATATGTATTGCCCGTTTGGACAACCAACAAGATTACAATATTAATTGTACAATACTAATCAACCACTCAAATCTAAAAACCACGCTCTGCTACCAAGATGGTGGTGCCCAAGGTAGACACCACCACGTCGGCGATTCACCGACTTCTGGGTTGCTGATTTTTATTCACCGAATACCAGCTCTTAGAAAATTGGTATTACTTACCTTGGATCCGATTGGTCTCCGTATGTAGCCGGTGGACTTCCTGAGCTAGCTCGAAGGAAGTCGCGGCTCCTGAAGTTCTGCTGTCTGACCGAACCGGATGGTACACTTGCCTATTAGGCCACCAATACCCGAACTCATTAACGAACACAAAGCTTGATACACTATTCCCCGACACTAAAACTTGGCGGAACCTCGCACCAACAATCACTTGGTGCGCCGCGCAATACTATTTGTTATATCTTAAATTATATTATGTTTTATTGATGCCCGGACATAACCTCTAACAATGTCATGACATTTCGACCCGACTCGACTGACATCTCACATGCGGCCGGCCGCCAAAAAGGCTCTCACTGCACAGACCACAATGCAGTGTTGCCACTCGCTCTTCCTCGAGCGTGAACACCTATGCTTGTCGGAACATAATATGAAAGTTATCAAACTTATATTTAAGGTCGTAATAGTTCTTAATAAAAATACTGCGATCACATTCTCAACCAATTCTCTGTATATTTTGTTAGGCGTTTGCTTGCATAGGTTGGTTATTTATTTTATTTATTTATTTAAACTTTCAGTACAATTTGTGTACAGAGGCGGACTTAATGCCAAAGGCGTTATCTGCCAGTCAACCTTTGGGTGGTGCAGAGAAAAGGAAGTAGATGTAGTACTTTAATGGTAAAAAAACTGGATAATGGTATATATATAATGCTATATACATAATATACTAATACATAAATATTATAAATAAAATAAACTAATATATATGTGCCTACTATTAATTACAAAACTATAAAACGAAAATGACATTCGAAATGATATTTCGAAGATAATCTGCATATCCTTAATCAACTGGTTACTATCTACTTAAACTTAATAGATATTATTATAGATACATACGAGTATATTTATTTATTCATTTTCAGGCTCGACTGAGTCTACAGATAAACTGTTTAAACAGTTTTGTGGGCAGTTGTTGAATATTATGAAAAAATGTATCTGTTTATAATAATAATAGACAAAAAAATTGAGACAAGTGTCATATATGACGAGTATATTAGTTCAGATAATTGTTGTATTATTTTCTTTGCTAAAAATGTGTAATAGAAATTCTCGATTATACAAATTCCTGGAATAAGTCATGAATACGAGTGAGACGTTGCGTTGCCTTGTCGCCGACAAATTGGTGACGAGTGTCTACTGAAATTAATTACTCAATTTCTTAAGCTTTTGTGTCTATGGCCACACTTAAAGAGTTATGTGGACAGTCGCGCTATTAATCTCGCCGACTCGACTGAGGCGGCAGCGCGGCGGTGAGATAAAAGATCACAGTAGTGTAGCCAACTTTTGGATTCTTGCAAGATTTCACGAATGAAAAATTAAACCGAACCCTTCTTATTTCTCCTGGCTTATAATTTATATTGTTTGGAGTCAGTACTCCTCGTACATTTTCACTGCAACGATTTGTTATGTGTAGTTATTGTGTCCACGTCCAGAGATTTGAGATCTCTTTTACAATTCTAGCCTAAGTTACTTTCGGTAAGAAAAAACTTACGGACCTCAATTGGAACCAAATGCAGGAAGATTTGTCTTACTGGCGATGCACTACGGGGCGCTACGCTCATAGGAATTCTAGTTCTTAAAGAAAAATTATTCGATATTAAACGAGTTTAAAATACTCCTAGATTGGTCTTAAGAAAATCTTTCTCGAAATTCCGAAAGAAATATTTACAAATTCGGGTTTCTCCTATCTTATCTCAATGCTTGGTCACATTAGAAGCGCATCTTTATGATGCACTATTACCACCGGTTCTTTAATTAATTCATCAGACTCGGGTGATTTAAATAAACATTTTTTTTTAGATATTGCGTTGTTACGTGATTTCGAAGACCGTAAATAGTATACATCTATGGAACTGACCGGTCAGTTCCATAGATCAGGCAGTAGATATTCGTATACAATACAATTCATAAAAATAAAAACAGAAACCTAAAGGTGATCCTATCCGTTGTCCGATTATCTGTCAACGGCCACAAAAATCAATACCTTCAAGGTGTTACCCATTAACGTAAAATTATGAGAGAAGAGACAATGTCGTAAGTGAACGTAGAATGAGTTTATTAAAAAAAACACTGTTTTTTACCTATCTGTGTTAAAAAAAACCTGACTTGCACTTGGCGCCGTCGTCGTACAAGGCTGAACACATGTCTCTCCTGCACAATACCACCTCAAACGCAGCACGTCGGACTGTATGTACTACAAAGACGAGACAATCGTCGTTCTGAGGGTCATGCATCGGTGTCAAACCGCTACGCATTTAATTGTGCTAATTCTTGGCTCCGCTTTGGACGCTTTCTTCGTGGAGGCGCCCAGAGGCCCAATTCTGCTAATAAGTTACAGCCTAACTAAACCGTTGTGATTGACCAATCAAAACGCCACATTATCACGTCATCGAACAGTTGCATGGCAATATTCACGCTTCGATTGGTCGATCGCAACGGTTTAGTTTCGATTCGGCTGTAACTTATTAGCAGAATTGGGCCTCAGGACTTCCCCGTGGAGGCATGAGTTTTTCTGCGTGGTTTGGTTAGTGGAAGGGCTTATGAGCGGACTAGATACCATGGTCTTACCTAAGTTGTCGCCATAATAACCATGTTCATAACATTGTTGTGCTGTAACAATAGAGGTAAGATCGCCAGTTCCTTAATTGTTGAACAAACTTCCATCTTCGGATTTATCTTCCTTTAATAACCATCAGGTGCGATGAATGTCTAGAGGTTCTTTCTTGTGTGTGAAAAAATATTGTAATAGTTTTATCAGTCTTATTTTTTTAGGTCTATATGTATACAATGTGTTACAGGAATATTTTTTTTTGGAAATCTATAATTTATGACATCTTTTAATTACTGGTCTGGTTACATTATCACTGATCTCACTTGCTCACGTGCTTAGGTTATGGACGAAATAGAGAATTTCCGATTTCACACACTATTAACCCTGTTCCATCTGTTTAATGTTACATCTATGGTCGGCTTGGTTATCAATCGATTCGGACCTACCCAGTGGTCATTAGGCACTTCCAAGCTGCCAAACTGGCTATTAGTGTTAGCATTTCTGGCGATCATCGCCCCTGGGCCACACCTATGTTTACGATTAATAGTTTTCTTAATCTTCTTAATAGTCCTAATTAGTGGTTAGTGTGTGACGCAAACCAAACTCGTGTTTTGTATGAGAAACACAAATGATTTTTCGACATCGACATGCTGAGAGAACAATCGAGCCATAGATATAGCACAGAGTTTATCGGTCTAAGTATTGACCAATCAAATAGCATGAGTAAACTTCAGTGTGGTATTTTATTTGGGAAACGTCAAATTACCATTCTATTCGCTAGTGTGATTACATCGCATAGTTTGTTTGTCGAACATAAATATAGTTAACATTTCTGGAATTATAAAAGTAAGGGCCTATTAAGTGGTGGATTCAACCTTTCAACCCCCTTATCCGCACTATTGCCTCGGGATATCGAACCGATCGAACCGAGATGGTTTGGTGAGTATGTATGGCTATGTTGGGCGAGTCTCATTCATGTTTATCCTTCGTAAAAAAAGATCCACCAAACGTCCAAAGACTTATTTTAATTACTACTTATCACTGCTTGCCTTTTTACTTTACACATGTCACTAGCAGAATCAAAAATACATAAATGAAAAAACAGCATTAAAGTTTGATGAATACAGTCAGTGCACGAGTCTGCTACATTTTAGTTGGGTCTTTCACACCGAATAAAGGTGAAAAGACCGGAATAAAACCGAGTGAAGTATGAACATAAATCGCCGAATGTATCGCCCTAAGCCTCGTATCGCTGACGGGGCGGGGAGTTTTACAAATTTTCAACGGGTTCGTAAGTTGACGTCCATATTTCACGGAGCTGATGGCAACATTTAGGGAAATTGCGATTTGAATTGCTCCGTCAAAGCTCTCTTACACGGTGTTTCATAATAACCAATAAATATTTCAACCCAAAATTTTCATGTAAATCATAGTATCATCATCATGTCTATGATTTACATGAAACTTTTGGGTTGAATGACATTACGTGTAAACACATTTTAATAATGAGTTTTCGATAAAGAATTGATTATTTATTGGTTATTATGAAACACCGTGTATAAATGATAAAATACGTAACGGGCTATAGTTTTATTGAGAAATTTTTATAAGCCTTTTAAAATATAAAACACGGATATATTTACATAATACAAATATTTATGCCACAAATATTAGTAATAAAATCTAAAAAAAATACATTTAATGTTCGGCGCAGATATCATCATCCAGCTTAGCGCCGTATTTTGACGTAAATATTTTGTAGTATTTTTTTAAATCTATTTTCGGGAAAGCGAAAAGATCTAAGCCACAAGTCAAGATAAGCCTTGTGAGGAATTACACGGTCGTCATATTACCTACATTTAAATAAGAGCATCACGCGTTTTAATGTAATAAAATAGAATGAGTCGTTAATAACGTGGTCAAAAACTTCACTGTAGTGACTGTACTAATGAGGTTGGGTGAGATTGCATTAAATAGACAGAATGAAACTGTAATTGACATTAATAAACCTGACACTGACATTGTCACTAAGTAGTGAAATAACATCTAAAATAAAGGAGTCGTTTTAAGTCGCGTGTTATACGCAAATCAAAATAGTTTTTTTTATCAAAGTACTTTGGTAATACCGGTTTCGAAAATTACCGCTGTCTTACTTGATGCCGGTGTAGCAAAAATATATGAAATTATGTCACACTCACCGGAACCATGCAATAAGCTAGAGTGTACAAACAGGAAATAAATAACATAATACTCACCTATTTCGTTCAGGTCCACGCAAGGAATACAGACTTGGAATCCTCAATTCGCACTCAAGTGATTTTGTATTCTCCACTGCACAGATCTGCGGATAAATGAAAGTCTAAAATTATAATATATCTATACTTAAAGCGCCTTCAAACATAGAAAATGTAATCGAAAAATATTTTACATGACCATTCCTTATCCTAACGCCGGCTCCTCACGTTGTTGGTCCCAACGCTGGTTACCAACCTTGGACTGTAAATTTGGTGAGCCGTAAACACGTTGGCTATTACACTAGTTCTGTCCTGTCAGGGCCAACGTGAAGATGTCCGATACAGAAATCGAAATTGCTCTATGCGCTTTAGCAGCACTGCGTCCCATAACATTGGATGTGCTTGGCAAAGCTCTATAAATTCTATGAGTTCACCAGTTCTATAAGTTTCACAGGACGAAGACTCTGTACCAGGGTCGTCTGCTTGGGTATCTCCGTCTTACCTATTTCTGTCGCAAAGCAGCAGTGCTTGCATTGCTGTGTTCCGGTTTGAAAGATAAGATATGGCAGTGAAATTACTGGGTACCGTGATTCTACATCTTATGTCACAAGTTCGCAACGTACACTGTGGCTCTTGTGGGGGTTGCAAATTTGCTGCGAATGTCACAGGAACCACATGTATTATAGGTGACTGTCACCACTTACCATCAGGTGGGCAGTATGATTGTTTGCCCACATAGTTCTATAAAAAAATCTTTGTGTGGTTTTATAAAACAACGATGCAAGTGAAACTTTTTTTCGGATCGTAGGCGTAACTGAATATTTTCAGAAAATTATTCGATTTAGGGTATTAAAATCGCATTTTTAATCTTCATCATCATCATCACAGCCCATATACGTCCCCACCGAGGGGCTCGAGCCTACCCTATGTAAGGGTGATTAGGCCTTTAATCTTAACTTAAATCATTTTCTTCTGAAAAGAAAATTATGAATAAAAAAAAACTAATTAAAAAAATAAAAAGCTACAAAAAACAAATTTATGAAAAAAATAACACTACCCCAAGATCGAACCAATTTAGCGCATGGACCAAACCTTACCTATTGAAGTTGTGAAACATGCGATAGATGGATGGAAAATTTGAGGCGATGTAAAGAAAGTTTCACTCTAAAAAGAACTTCATTTTTCCATGCCGTAGGCGATGTCGTAAACGAGGATTGAGGAAGCCATTCTCGCTTAACGCACGCACTCAATGCGTTTTGCAACAGGACTAAGCAAATCGCCAACGTGTGGACAGATCGCGAACGTTAGCGCAGATTCCTTTGGTGTTTGATGTAACCGTCACGAGTCGGCTAACTACCAAATATGCTCGCCCCAACGTCGGAGCCAATCCCATTTTCTAGATCCACACGTTGGACGAGTGGCGTTGAGGCTAACGTTGGGGCCAATGTGTGGAGCCGGCCTAAGACTTGCTGGCGCTGTGCTCAATCCCCTGACCACGATCGTTCAAAACAATATGAGACTGAGAGCGATATAGCGCTTTACGCATTAAGAGCGGTGTCTCTCTTTCAATATTGTTATATTCTGTACCAGGGTCGTCTGCATGAGTACCTCCGTCTTACCTATTTCTGCCGCAAAGCAACAGTGCTTGAATTGTTGTGTTCCGGTTTGAAGGGTAAAATACTACACGAATACTCTGTTAAATTTTCCGCTACCCGCAACTGAAAATCAGCGAGTCCATTCGTTTATTATGAAAATTTTTAAAAAAAAGGAAGAGGTTGTAATATTCGTCTACATCTATTTTTCGTATGTTCACCGATTTCTCCGTCATCTGTAATCCAATAGAAGCTTTTGAAAAGTCCCGGTAAAAAACAATGTAGGCAGTTTAAGTGTGATACTTAAACAAAAAAAAAACAATTCTTGTATCCTTATTTTGCCTATATAAGGGTAAAATTTTCAAAAGGCTAAATCATGTGTTTACCTACTTATTGTCATTACCATTAATTGCCCTAAATTCAACGTTTGATGCTTTTAGCTTCAATAATAATAGCAAAGTTCGATTTAAAGTTTCAATTACTTTTTATATGCTTGTGCTCTCGAGCTACATTTGTCCAACTGTCAAAATTCCAAAACATAAGGAAACTATAGCCAACACTGTAGTTTCCTTATGTTCTGGATTGCGACTTCTCAGCTTCCTGTGGGAATTTAGAAATATTTTCCTTAGTGCGCGCCTAGAAAAGCCCACGAACCCCCATAATGGTATACTACTGACACAAAGGCCTGAATTTCATGCTTCTAGCTTCAGCAGCAGGCGTAGCACGGGCTGCCAAGAAATTTGTGATACGACTCAATGACACGTATCCCTTGAGGAGCGTCAAGAAATTTTTATCACATCAGTCACTAAGGCTGCGTTCCGAAAATCAATAAGAGTCACTATTATGGGCGTATGTGCATGTGATATTCTATGTTTGTAACTGCGCCCACGACACAGGAGAAAATCTTAATGTGGGGCGACGTTATTTAAAAAAAAAACTTCTATTAGCGCGCTCAAACGCGTCCCGAAATGTTGTGTGCGCTTATGTTAGCCGGCATTAAGAGCGACATGACGCCATCGTTAACGTCATACGCCCTCGTGAACTTACGGCGCTATTTTTTAGTGTTCTTTTTAATTTGAACCAGGCGATTATAATCGTTAGCACTGTGAGTGCTGTTATTGGACCGCAGCATAAATACGCACCGCCGTGCTACACTTTAAGACATAGAGATTATGTCACTGAAATTGTGAGATAACGCGTGACTCAAGTCTCATCTTGGCAGCCCGTGCTACGCCTGCAGTTTGGGCTCTACGTCGATACCTCAGTCAGTCAGTTACCAAAGCTAATAAATACAACAGGATGACGCACATCGCAATACAAACACGATGCTAGCACAAAACCTTTACATTGTCTCGGTAGATACAATAGTGCTTCAACATAGGAACGTGTACAATATAGGAAACTTCATCTCACACGCGTAATATGAACAAATAAGCGACGCAAATCCTGCGGGCTATTGAAATGCTTATTTTCTTGACAGGATCGGGCAGATACCCAATAAAATGTCTCCGAGCTCGGTTTCCATTGAGCGGGCGTTACCTTAAATTCTCGGCGTATTCCAGGAAAAGGTGCGAGAGTCCCGAACTAAATAGACTGTGTTTTTCTTTCAATACTGAAATTGAATTTACAAGACACACACCGAGGGTTGAAATAATGCACGGGTATGTGTGTTAATCAAATGTTTTTGGCACTTGTGTCACGTGTTACCGGAGCGTTTAATCTTCTGATTACTTTGAAATTTCGGCGTATTCCAGGTAAAGGTGTTACTTAGAGTTCCGTATTTTTTTTTACCAATATTCAAATATTTAAATCGAATTTACAAGAATACACGGGTATTTATTCGTATGGTATATAATTAAATGATTTTGGCTGTGTGTGCGTGTCATGTGTTACCGGAACGTTTTATCTTCTCATTCCCCTGAAATCCATTGCCCAGTGTCTTTTAACCGTAATTCTATACCCACCAAAGTCATTTTTTGCCAATCTATTTTTTTATATTAATCCCGCGAACGGGGGCTTCCTCCGTATCTTAGACATCTTATATTGTATAACGACTTATCGAAAACTGTATAATACATATTTTATTTATCATGTTATTCGTGATCAATAGATACAAATTAACTTGATTATTAAAGAGAGAGCAGATCTACTGACTGATTCTCTAGCAGTCTTCTTCCCTCCCTTGTCCCATCATCTGAGCTCGGGTCTGTGTACCTAATACCAGTCAAAGTTAAACATAGACAGGTATATCAGTGAACTGAATATTATCTTTGAAAGATGTTAGCAATGAATGTGTAGTAATTTAATGTCAATCGTACTTTAAAATATTTTTATTTTATTTATTTATAACAACCAACAAAACCCTGAAACGACATACATGAAACCCTTAATACTTGAAGATGAGCTGAGTGCTGTCGTGAAAGCCGCCACGGAATGCATTAACTGGATGGAAGTGAATCATGAAAAATTTCTGGTGACCAAATCACAGTTGCATGAACGTTTTATAAATATATTGTTTGAACCTAGGACGGTTACGAGAAAAGATATATCAATTTCTTTACCACCTAACAAGGTGTTATTTTGATATTGCGATCTATATAATGTAGATAATTGTTGATACTTATTTTTTATGTGATTATCCTGGCTTTATTATATTGAAATATATAACTGTCTGTAAGATACTCTGTACATGTTGCAAAAGTACAGACAACTATTTCGCTCCTTTACGTGTGAGAGGTAAATCTACCTCTGGCTTACTGAAGAATGGTGAATGGAGCGAAAATTGAAAGCTTACATTGATGTCGGATACATTGCCTTGCCCGTGAGTTATTCAGCTGAGATGATCAAAGTCTGTTCAGTTTACAACGTACAGATTCTTCAATAACATATTCATTTTTTATTTTGCGATATGATAGGACTGATATATCCAGTTGGATAAAAATTCCTAATAAATATAGAATTTATAAAAAGATATGATATCGACATGTAAACCTTTTATTTGAAGCTTCTACTTAACTTGCAATATTTGTATGTATGTATGATTGTAGGTATGATAGTTTAGGTCAAATCTTACCACTATATTTTAAAGCAACGCTTATGCTGAAATTTTGCATATATGTTTAGTCTGGATGACAATGCACTTGTCACTATGTGACGTCATTTTCAAAATCCAATATGACGGGCCCATCCGCTTAATAAGGCGTTCTTTTTATTCATTTTCACAAAATCGGTATGAAATGAAAGGCTTTGCGGAGACGAATACGCAGAACATGACTAGTAAGAGCCAAAGAAATCGGGTCAGTAACAAAACCTCAATTTTTTTTAAGGGACCTTGCGCACCAGACGGCCACGACCACGACCAATCGTGACGGCTCATATTGTTTGTGCTCAGTTTATCTATATCTAATATAAAAATCTCGTGTAACAGTATTTGTTATCGAACGCCTCCTAAGCGGCTTGGCTGATTTTAACGAAATTTTTTGTGCATCTTTGGTGCATTTTGGTAGGTCTGAGGATAAGTCGTAGGCTATTTTTATACAAAAATAATTTATTTAGTTTGTAGCTTAATTAACCCCAATATCTTTTCTTTAGAATTTCATGTAAATCATAGACATGATGATGATACTATGATATACATGAAAATTTTGGGTTGAATGACATTTCGTGTAAACACATTTTAATAATTAGTTTTAGATAACGCATTGATTATTTATTGGTTATTATGAAACACCGTGTATATGTTAGGTAGGTACCTTAAAAAATTTGTTACCTTAAAAGAATTATCAACAATATTCGTGTGCACAATTTTTATAATAAACTTCATTATTATGTATAGATCGTTTAGTATTGACACATACATTAATTTTATTAACTTAATTTTACATTTCTACTTCATTTGTAACGTACTTAATGTACCTTGAATCTATTACAACGATCTTACCTTTAATACGTCAATTTTTACACACTGTTTACATATTTTCTACTAGCTTCTGCCCGCGACTTCGTCTGCGTGGACTTCATACCAAATTTCAAAGCTGTCTGCCCGCGGCTTAGCTCGTAAACAATTTTCAATTTTCCCTCGGTAACTACTTAAGGAATCGGGATAAAATGTAGCCTATATTCTTTTCCATGTCAAAGGCTACATGCATGCCAAATTTCATCCAAATCCGTTCAGCAGTTTTTGTGTGATTGAGTAACAAACATCCAAACATCCACACTTTCACATTTATAATATTAGTAGGATAATGTAAAATAAAACTTTTGAAAACACAGAATATTATACTTATTGATGGACTAGATTTCCGCTCGCAGCTTCGCCCGCGTTATCTTCGTTTTTCTCGTAGGAATTCCATTTTTCCCGTAGGAAAATATTCTATAGCCTATGTTAGTGATATTATAGCATTCTATTTATACACTGCATTCTATTAGTGACAGAATTTATCAAATCGGTCCAAAAGTTTCGGAGCCTATTCAATACAAAAATACAAATCTTTCCTCTTTATAATATTAGTATAGATGTAATGAAAGTCTGGTTTGGTGATACCATCATCAAACCAGACTTTCATTGGCAATTATAATGACAGTGAAATAATAAAAAAAATTGCCAAAAATGTTTGACCCGAAATTTTGTGATTACGTAAAGCGTTAGTAAAGACAATAAAGCTTAATGACAAACTAAATCTAAAGCACAAGTTTTTTCTCTAGCAGTCACCACTGTAGACAGCTCCTAAGACCTTCTGAAGGAGTTTAATGAGAGCTTTACTGGCCTTTTCCACCCTTAAGGAAAAGTTGAAGGACCTATTCATCTGCCCTGGATATGCTAAATGGTGACAATACACATTTGAGCTTTTTTTGGGCAGTCCGAAATTTCCAACAAAAGTTACTACTGTTCGAAAGAATTTTTGTTTCAAAAAATTTGAATTTGAATTATACAAAATACCCTTTTATCCGGATGAAAGAGTTTGTTTTGTTTTTAGTAACAATTGTTACTTACAACCACAAAACAAACTCTTCCACGAAACAAAAATTATTTCCAGGCTTTCTACTCAGAAATTAAGCGAACTCAGCAAGATCGCTTTCTCGTGAATTATACAAATGAAAACACAAGCATAAGTTTGAACAAATGGACGAAGCCAGCTACAGCATATTTTATACTTAAGCAAATGTTCTTCGATATTATACCTAACCTACGAAAGAATTCATAGTTACAACACAAATAAATTAAGCGAATTGTCTAACAATATTATTTTATTAGATTTCTTACTATTAAAAGCGGTCTAAATACATATTGATGGTTTTAATAATACTGTCGAACTGTTTGCTTACATCTCAACGAGAGCCAATTGAAGAAAACAGCCCTACCTACTGTTCTAATTCAACACGGTGTTTGAAACGTATCCTTGCAAATTTATATAATCGCATAAGCCTTGTGCCTTTGTAATAACGACTATATTCCTTGGCAGCTGGATATCTCGATCTCTGGTCCGCAGTACCTGCGTACTGGATCTAAAAAGCTTTTAAAGTAAAGGGTTTCTTTATTCTCGTGGCGAGCGAGAGCTTGGGTCTTTTATGTTTGGCAGCATTTCGCTCACAAGGTAAATATTTTCCAAACAAAACTTCATATATTGGGTAATAAATAAATATTTATGTTATCGTCCAATATTCGTACTTCTTTAAAGGTTCTTGTTTGAACATGTCGATCAGCCACCACTGAGGACGTTATTTTAAACTGTCGTCTAGAATTTTATGGCTACAAAGTATTTATATGCGCGTATATATTATTGATTGCATATTAATCATTGATTGCTGATTGCAAAATAATCATTGATCGTGATATATTGTCACAGAAAGAAAGGAAAGTCAGCCTCCAAAGGGCTTACAATAGAACTAGCCCCTAAAGGGCCAGCGGTCAGGTAGAACATTTATTGTGATTCCAGGTTAGCTCTAGGCAGTGACTGGATACGTTTTTCTCCATCCCTTGGCAAAACCAGAAAGATTGTCACAAATATTGGTCCTTACATATGAAATTGGCGTTTTGCCGTACTGGCCACTTTGATCTCAAATATCTCCTCTATGGCTAGGAATTCCAAATTCAAATTTATACAGCTATTTACTCATGTATTTGTGTTTCGTAAATTATAATTCACCTGTTTTTTCCTCAATTGTTTTGTTTTCTTTGCGTCACTCAGTTTACAAAATGGAAAACTTGAAATACCGCCTTATTAACCCCCGACGCAAAAAGAGGGGTGTTATAAGTTTGATGTGTCTATCTGTGTGTCTGTGTGTGTGTCTGTCAGTCTGTCTGTGGCATTATAGCTCCCGAACGGATGAAGCGATTTCGATTTAGTTTTTTTTTGGATTAAAGGTGACTTACGGGCGTGTGTTCTTAGACATGTTTGATGAAAATCGGTTGAGCCGTTTATAAGTTATGGGGGTGAAAGTGGGGAAAAATAACCGAATGTCTGCAAATATACTCGAGTGGGGTCTCAAATCAAAGCGGATCACGTGCACATTATAAAATAATATGTCAGGCCGTTTAAAAAGTATGAAATAAAAATTAAATTAAAAATTCAAAAACCCCCGACAAAAAACCTCCAAAAAGTAAAAAATAAAATATGTTGATTGGCCCTTTAGTCGTCACGTCGGGAAACCGCAATTAATATATCCAGTAACGCTCTACGTATTCGGTCAGTAAGTAATTAAATAAATAGATATATTAATAACGGTCCCCCGACGTAACGACTAAAGGGTCAATCAACATATTTTATTTTTTACTTTTTGGAGGTTTTTTGTCGGGGGTTTTTTAAATTTTTAATTTCATTTTTTTACGAGTACGAGTTCCACCGTCGCACCAGTGCTGCAAAACGGCTCGAAGGATTAATGATGTGTATGGCGACGGTGCCGCAAAAGAAAACACAGTGCGTTTTTGGTTCCAACGTTTCCAATTTCGACCTGCAGAATAAGCCCCGTGGCCGGCCGGAGACCAAAGTTGATAATGAAGAATTGAAGGCTATTGTGGAAGCGGATCCATCGCAAACCACGTCCGAGTTAGCTGCAGGCTGCGGTGTTAGTGATAAAACTGTTTTAATCCACTTGAAGCAAATTGGGAAGGTGAAAAAGCTTGAAAGGTGGGTACCTCACGAATTGAGTGAAGCAAATCAACAAACGCGCGTTGACTGCTGCGTTGCATTACTCAACTGGCACAATAATAAAGAGATTTTAAATCGAATCATTACTTGTGATGAAAAGTGGGTCCTGTACGATAATCGGAAGCGCTCATCGCAATGGCTGAACCCTGCCGAACCAGCCGAACCATGCCCCAAGCGAAAATTGACTCCAAAAAAGTTACTTGTGAGCGTTTGGTGGACTAGTGCTGGTGTCGTACACTACAGCTTTCTTAAATCTGGCCAGACGATTACGGCAGATGTCTATTGTCAGCAACTGCAAACCATAATGGAAAAGCTAGCTGCTAAACTGCCGAGGCTGGTCAATCGCTCTAGGCCACTGCTGCTTCATGACAACGCTAGACCACACACTGCACAACAGACAGCTACCAAATTAGAGGAGCTCAAAGACATCCACCGTACTCTCCGGACCTTGCTCCAACAGATTACCATTTTTTTCGAAATTTGGATAACTTCTTGAAAGGGAAAAAATTCAACTCCGATGGGGCAGTCCAAACCGCCTTCAAAGAATTTATTGATTCCCGTCCGAATGGTTTTTTTAGTAAAGGGATCGATGAACTACCTATGAAATGGCAAAAGTGCATAGATAGCAATGGTACATACTTTGATTGAATAAATATATTATATTAAAAAAAACGACTTTTTGTTCCTCCCATACAAAACGCCAATTTTATATGTAAGGACCTAATAGTAAGAATAGTAAGAAAGACAGCCTTTAAAGGGCTTGCAACAAAACTAGCTTCCAAAGGGCCAGGACCCAGGTGCAACGTGTATTGTGAATCCAAATTAGCTCTAGGCTGTAACTGGGGGCGTCTCTCTCCATCTATTGGCATTTGAAATCAGAAAGATAGTCAGAGACAGTGTGGAATGTAGTAAAGAACATAAGGCTTCATCCCAAATTTTAATGCAATAAGCGAACTTGCGATATTACCTACATAGAACCGAATATCAAACAGACGAAATCGCGGAAGACAAGCAGTTTTCATAAACTAGCTGTGCCCGCGACTTCTTTCGCGTGGATGTCGGAAAATAACAACATCAATTGCGGCATACATGATTTTTGCGTAACATTAACCGTTTACGCAGCGCATGCAACGAAAGCTCTGCAAAGAAATATTTTTCCCGTTTTTGCAAGTCGTAGCGTGATGTTATAATAGCCTATAGCCTTCCTCGATAAATGGACTATCCAACACAATAAGAATTTTTCAATTTGAATCAGTAGTTCCTGAGATAAGCACGTTTAACCAAACATCCAACAAACTCTTCAACTTTATAATATTAGTAAGTAGTAAGTTAGTAAGTAAGAACACAGATAAAAAAGGCTTACTTGGACCAATAAAATCTATTTTCTTGAAATATTTCATAGGTCTAAGAAAATCTTTGTTCAAGAAAAAATAATTTATTTGAAGAGTAAGAAGGAAAGAAAATCCATTTAACTCCACACGACGTATACAATTAACATAAAAAATACCGACATGACAATTAACATTTACAACACAAACTGTGTAACGCCATGTGATGTCAAAACTGCGTCAGCTCAGTTTAAGCAGCAAGCAAGGCAAGCTGCACTGGTTTTCTGCTGAACGCAGTGGTGACATAAGGTACCCAATTAAAATGGAGACATATTTTAGAAATATAATGACACACAATATGACAGAATATCTCTCTTCACCCTACAATACTACTGGGTACTATTTACTCCGTAACAGAAATGATGTTCTTATATCAATAATAATATTTACTAGACATATTTGTTACAACCAAAGAAATGATCTTCAAATGAATGGAACAATTTTCAGGGGGCAAATTCAGTCCACTAACATTGGCATAAAGCAATGTTTGATTTGTAATCAAGTTAGTTTTATGACAACGTCATTTAATTTTGGTGTAGTACCGATAGGTGACGCTGATTGGTATCTACAACGCGGTAGAGAAATAGGCACTGTACGGTACACCTATAAATACTTCTTAATAATAAACATTAATCAGCCTTGAAGAGTGCGAGACAAATAAAGCCGCTTCAAGTGGAACCTGTTTTTTTTTTGAAGAAAACATCCCCAGTGAGTTCCAGGGTGCTTAGCAATTATTCTAAAAATACAAGCTAATGAAAACTTACAATAAGAATTAATATTTCTCAAATAAACAAATTTCTGACTTCACTCATTAAGAATCAAAACTCATAAATATTTTTTGCAGTAATTAAATATGAGTTTCACTATATATGAGACTGAGAGTACCATATCTTGGTTCAATGCAATAGATCTTGGTAAGAAATCGTTTTTATCCGTGTAAGTAAGTATAGATAGATAAAGAGTTATCGAATTGTAATATTATGGTATTTCATTCAAACAACTGCTTAAATTTGATAACATGAAATTGAAAATGACATAGGAATGCGTTCATACATTATTAATGATTAGATCGAATACAACGATAATCGTATTTTGCATGCAAAAACACAGAAATTTGAGAAACATGCAAATGAGACACATTTATCTATACGCTTTTGATACACTAAGCAGGTTATGCAAATCATAATGGCGAACTTTAAAACGGCCGATTAAGTTCTTTATGTGCATTCCTGCAACTGAGAAAGTTAGGGTTTATGATGGTCGGTTCGTAGCGTTCGGTGAATTATCCTTCCCGATCCCGAACGCACGTCTATCGAGGGCGGAGAGGTTTCAGAGTTGTCTACTTTTGAAGCCGACTGTACTACAGGACACTATAGGTGACTGTTACCACTTACCATCAGGAGGGCAGTTTGCTTGTTTGCCAACTTAGTTGTATAAAAAAAAGAGACTCAGTAGGTACAGTCAAGTGAGTCAAGAAATTTAATTTGCATTTGCAACCCATGCCTTAGGTTGAATATCGTAGAGCAATATGGTAGTATAAGAGTTACGAATGCTACTAGGACGACATGGCATACACTGTTAACACGTAACTCGGCATCATCTGACATATCTATCGACCTTAATGCATTGTTAATGTCAAACATCATAGAAATGGGTCGGGAATTAAATTCCTTGACAGCCCCCCTAGCACGTCCACCAATACACGATATGATAAAGCCGTTTATCGCGGTGAACTGTCAAAAGACAATAGGGTTTCGTCGTAATTTGACAGTTCACCGCGATAAATCGCTTTATCATATCGTGTTTTGGTGGACGTGCTACGGGGGCAGGAACAGAGTCGCCTGTACAAGTACTTTTTTTTTTTTTTTTTTTTTATGGATGGCCCGGCAAATGACCTCCTCCCGCCTGATGTTAAGCGGTGAAAGAGGCCCACTTCCATTTTATCTATTTCTGCCGTCAAGCAGTGGTGCTTGCATCGCTGTGTTCTGGATTGAAGGGTTTTTATTTATCTTTATTTATTTATTTAGGGAATGTTTAGGGTTCTTGTGGGGTTGGATAGTTGCAAGTCTTACAGGAGCCACATGTTGTACTATAAGCGACTGTAGCCACTTACCAGCAGGTTTAGGTGGGCAGTCTGTTTGCTTGCCAAATTAGTTGCATAAAAAAAACCAGCCAATTGCCAACACATCTAAGTATATAAGTTACAATATAATTATATATTCGTATGAACAGTTTTTATATTTTTAACATGTGGATATTATTATTGCTTCTTGTTAAAGTTCATGATTCTATTCAGGAAAGTACATCCATACCTATAGGTTCTGATTCCCTTGTGATATTGCAAAATATGCGACATAAAAGGTCTTATCTTTTGTTTGCGTTAACGTTTGATTGATTTGGACTGTATAGTTGGTATAGATGGAATTTGGATTATACTTACGGCTTGATTTTTTTTTATTGCTACTAAGTTGGCAAACAAGCAAACTGCCCACCTGATGGTAAGTGGTAACAGTCACCTATAATACATGTGGCTCCTGTGAGATTCGCAGTAAAACTGCAACACCCACAAGGGCCACAGTGTACGTTGCCAACTTGTGACTTAAGATGTAAAGTCACGGTACCCAGTAATTTCAGTGTCATATCTTACCCTTCAAACCGGAACACAGCAATGCAAGCACTGCTGCTTTGCAGCAGAAATAGGAAAGATGGAGGTACCCAAGCACACGACCCTGGTTGATAGGTCGGTGGTTCCAATTTGGTAATGAAACAGCTGATTTCACTTCAGTAAATTACTGTGTATTTCTATGCAATACAACCAGCGGCCCTACCACCTAACTCATAGCGATTAACGATGGCGATAGCGAGGCATTCACTATCGTTTTAATTTCTCGAGTTTACTATGATAGGCGGTACGAAATCACAAGATTAGAGAGCTAAAACTAGAACTAGTGAATTAGGCGTTAGGGTCACAGATATGAATGTCGATCACAACGTATAAGCTTAGGTCGAACTAGTCTAACACGAATAATAATAGCCGGGAACAGGAAACAGGAACAGACTAAAAGCAGATTTAAGATAACAGAAATGTTGTGTTGTCTGTGTTGCCAACAATCATAAGCTCTAAAAAGTAAAAGTAGCGTGCAGTTTTTTTAATAAAACACATTATTATTTATATCAATAACAAAGAACGCTATTGTAGAGCTATACGAGAGAAAAATCCGGAAAAGTTTACATCGAAAAAGTATGTAGGTTTAGTAGGTGATATATCATCCTGTTTTGTTTACAAGTAGCCCCGCCTGCCCTTTGGTTGAATGAAATGTGTATAGCTCTGTTTACAACTTCAAAAAGAACCGTAATAGGCTGCAGGTAATAATTTCACGTTGCATGAAGTGAGATGATGAGCGTTTTCAAATTGCTTTGAGTTTTTGTTTGGGAGAAATGTTACGGGAAGCTGCAGTCATAATAAAAACGGATGTGTAATGGTTATGGTGAGATTTTTTTATACAATAATGTTGGCAAGCTGATTAACCCATTCAGTGCGGCGGACGCCAATCGGCGTCAATTATGTTCCTTGCCAGGTGAGGATGACGCCGATCGGCGTAAACTTAAATTGTTCAAAAGAAATTCCCATTGATTCTAGTTTATGAAATATAGATAAATCTAAATCAATTATGTCAGATAATCGCCCATATCAGTCGTTTCTAGATAATACACTTTAAAAAAATATTGCGTTTCCGTCACTGGTATGGGTGACGCCAATCGGGGCGTCCTCCAGAGGTTGACAACTATAAAATCTCTGTGTATTGTAAACAAAACACAAATTTTGTCGTTATAGTTATAAAATTAATATTAAGAAAATATGATTTTATTATTTGCCTAAAGTTATCGTCCACCAAAAAAAACAAGTACCTACCTACTTACACGAATGATTTTTTGTAGTTTTCTTTTCCATAAATACTTACGATTTTTTTTCATTCTTTGTCTCACATTTTCTTTATAGCCAGGTGATGTAAGTGGCTATAGTCGCCTATAGTGGACGTCCTGTAACATTCGCACATAAGCGACTCCCACGAAGAGCGCGGAGTGAATTGCCAACTTGTAACATAAGATATTATTGAGTGAATTGCTAACTTTTAACATAAGATATTATTGAGAGAATTGCCAGCTTGTGACATAAGATGACTTGTGACTTGTGATTACACCATACGTTACACTGGTGTAACAACGAGGAAGACTCAGGTTAGGTCTTGCGTGGAATATTGCTCGCACCTTTGGGACGGCTCCGCTCAGTACCTCCTCGATGCTCTGGACAGATTGCAGCGTCGCGCTATTCGAATAATTGGCGATGTAGAGGCAACTAACACCCTCGAGCCTCTACAACTTCGTCGTGACATCGCCTCTCTTAGCGCCTTTTACCGAATGTTCCATGGGGAATGCTCTGAGGAGCTCTTTAACCTTATCCCTCCCTCTCCATTCCTTAACAGAAACACGCGTAAGGGCCTTCGGAGTCATCCTTACACTGTATCTTCCTTTTCACACCGTACTAAGAAATTCCAAGATTCCTTCTTCTGTCGTTCATCCCACACTTGGAATTCTCTACCTGCGCACGTGTTTCCTTCATCCTACAACATGGGTTCCTTCAAAAGAGGTGTGAAAAAGCATCTTTTAGGCCGGCAAGGGGCGGGCAGGTAGGATAGTGGATGTCGTCCCTACTCTATCTGTCAACTCATTTGGGCCTCTTTCACCGCTTAACATCAGGCGGGAGGAGGTCATTTGCCGGGCCTTACATAAAAAAAAAGACCCTATTGTTCGTGGTTACACTGCGATAGTGATCAATTGTCAGTACCCTTCAAACCAGAACACAAAATTTCAAGAACCGTTTCTTGGCAACAGGCAGAAATGGTGTGTTCCTAGTGATTACACCATACGTTACACTGGTGTAACCACGAGGAAGACCCTATTCTTCGTGGTTACACTGCGATAGTGATCAATTGTAAGTACCCTTCAAACCAGATTAGAACAATTCAAGAACAGCTTCTTGGCGACAGGCAGAATGGTGTATTCCTCGTGATTACACCATACGTTACACTAGTGTAACCACGAGGAAGACCTTATTCTTCGTGGTTACACTGCGATAGTGATCAATTGTCAGCACCCTTCTAACCAGAACACAATTCAAGAACCGCTTCTTGGCTACAAGCAGAAATAGTGTGTTCCTTGTGATTACACCATGCGTTACACTGGTGTAACCACAAGGAAGACCCTATTCTTCGTGGTTACACTGCGATAGTGATCAATTGTCAGTACCCTTCAAACAAGAACACAACAATTCAAGAACCGCTTCTTAGCGACAGGCAGAAATGGTGTTTCTCGTGATTACATCATACGTTACACTGGTGTAACCGCGAGGAAAACCCTTATTCTTCCTGGTTATACTGCGATAGAGATCAATTGTCAATTTTATAGATAAAACACATGGGACTTACATAATTTTTATGCAATAAGCAAAAAAAAATTGGTAGACGATAAATGTCCCTCTATCCAAATAAATCCATCTCGATAATATCTCATTTCGGACGACAGGTGTCAAAATTAGAACGGCCTCATCTCATGAACTATTGTACCAAGACTAGTTCATCATTATCATCATGATTACAGCTCATATACGTCCCTATCGAAGGGCTCGAGCCTTAAGAGGAAATCGTACAGTTCGTTTTTCCATACATACGTTTGTATGGAAAAACGTCCCCTGTTTCCTTCCTGGATAATGTCACTAGTTAGGTACTCTAATTATTCCAATAAAATCAATGGCCACTATAAGCATGTTTCTATGTTTTCCTTTTTTATCCATTATTAAAAGGGATTTTAAACATTCAACAACCTAAAAAATCGACCTAATTTTCTGCTGTATGCAAACGTCCAGAAAATAAACTGAAAAAGATTTTATGAAAAAAGCAAAAAATAGAAACTCAGAAAAAGCCTTGCTTTAATTTTTAACGTAAAAAGTAATTAAATCAGTCCATTTTTCGCGGAGAAAACAGGGGACTACGAAACGTATATTTTGTGTACTTTTCATAGGTATTTTCGGTCTCAGCTGCAGTTGTCCCTATTGCGCTTAGTTCAGTTGTTCGGACACATAGCGCGACATTTTACAAATACCTATTTTTAAATTCTCTCGACCTTGGTGCTGGCCTAGCGGATTGGTCGACTTCAGATACACCTTGGAATTTCTTCGCAGGTGTATGCAGGTTGCCCCACGATGGCCACCGGACGATCGACGCGATTCGTCCGGTGTTGGAGGAGTGGGTTGGGCGCCGGCAGGGCAGCCTCACGTTCCGCATGGTGCAGGTACTGACCGGGCATGGCTGCTTCGGTCATTACCTGCATCGAGTCGCGCGTCGGGAGGAAACGCCGCGGTGTCACCACTGCGACGCTCCCGACGACACTGCCGAGCACACCCTATTGATGTGCCCGGCCTGGCGACTCCAGCGTAGCGAGCTTAACGCTGCGCTGCGCTGGGAGGCGGAGACCTCTCGCTGCCGAGCATGGTCGTGGCCATGCTCCGCGGCGAAGCGGAATGGGGGGCTGTCGCCTCCTTCTGCGAGGACGTAATCTCGCAGAAGGAGGCCGCGGAGAGGGAGCGGGAGGCAGATCCTCAAGCCGCTCCCATCCGCTGCAGACGGATAGGCAGGCGAAGGCGGGCATTCGCACAAGCGATGCCCATCTAATGACCCTGCCGTAGAGGCCGGGCGGTGGGTCGGGCTTGCCCGGGCGCGTGGGTAGTGGAGTCGCAGTGTGGACCTTACCTAGCGCGCCCATAAGGGCAGGGAGAACACCGGGGGGTTTTAGTGGGTAGGCCTGGCACCCTGCCGGGAGAGCCCCACACACGCTCGCTGTCTAGCCAACGGCGGGTACGGTGCGGTTACGCATTTCCCCCCGAGAAAAAAAAAATCAGGTTGCCCCACGATGTTTTCCTTCACCTACATATTCCTTCTGGTAAATTTGCTAATCTAGTAGGATGCTCGTGTTATGTAAATTAATATATACGAAGCATTTCAAATACGCAGTGTATTTGTTTGAAATAGAACTGCAATGCAAATTCATAAGACACTCATATCACGCAATTATTTTAAGACGTTTTTTCCAAAGCACGAAAACATTGAGCCTTCACATCAGTGTTAAGTTAATGTTTTTGGTTACACATCATAGCTTTGAACACGGCGAACGTTGCTTAACTTCACCAATCGCAGCGCCATTGCGCTGGTCTCCTTAAATTTAAGATAATATTGACACGAGCCCCACCAGTAATTTGACTTGCAGTTTCATCTTTCAAACTTGGGAGATATAACTCGTGTTTGGTTTGGATTGTACAGTTCTCTGTAGTTTAGGGGTTGGAGATAGTTATTTCAAACTTTAGACTCTATCAGTTTTTGGTACGATAAATATATTTTTTAATAGTCACTATCTATGAAATATTAAACTCCTCACCACTAGCTAAGTATCTGTACACCTTTGAACTCAACTTGGTTATAATAATATTGTGCCTCTTTATTACTTTACTATAAGTTTACACTCACAAATGATTTTTTTTTTGAAATCGGAAACAAATCAGACAGTACATTTATAAAAGAGTAGGTACCTAATAAATATGATTGGAGATATTCCACTTTAATAAATTCCAGTTCCTTTGAACTGGAACTGACCTGAACTTCTGCCAAATCTGTTATATAATGGCGCTGAATGTCGCCCGTTCAATAAACAATAAAACTCTTCGTAGAACACATTTAAGAGAAAGGAACATTTTTACCCTAATACCTATTTGACTTTATAACCATAATAACAGTCAAAATCTTAAAAGCCCTGTATATTATTTGAAAATTTCAGATCATTGATCTAATTAATGTTCCCAAAAGTTATTCTACATTACTTAGTTGGCGATAGAACCTATCTATCTGCCTACCTACTCAATCATCGTTTTTGTTTATCATTCAACACCGTTCTTTTTTAACATTCTATGTTAACAGCAATTATTTTTCCAAGCGATTGCACCCTACAAATGGCGATAGAATCGCGCCCTGTTGCATTCCACTTATCTACACTATTATTATAAAGGGGAAAGATTTGTATGTATGTAACGAATAAACTCAAAAACGTCTACACCGATTTCAAAAATTCTTCCACCACTAGAATGCTACATTATCCCTAATTAACATAGGCTACTAATTTATTTTTCCTACGGGAAAATATTAAATTCCCACGGGAGAACAAAAACAACACGGGCGAAGCTGCGAAAAATAAAGCTAGTATATTATAGTTTGGAAAGAATGTATCTATATTGATTCAAATCTACTTAACCTCTTTACTAAGCTACAGACATGCTATAAACAATTTTCTTGAGATTCAGACGACGTAACAACGCAATCATGCTAACCAAAAAGCCACGTCATACGTGAACCAGACAAATACTGAACGTCAAACGGTGTCCTAATGTCATTATATTTGCGCGCACGTCTCGCCGATCCAGCGATAAGCCGAGGAAGAACATAGGAGCAATTCCCGAGGCCTAATAACCGCAATGAGACTTTTCCCAGATGTAATCGTGAGTAATGCTAGGATTAGACGCGAACAAACTGCCAACGCTGACGTTGGCTAGGCTTAAATTAATTTCGTAGTTACTTACAAGCCATATTTTCAGCGAGGTGCTTTATTAAGTTGCAACCTCCCGGAAGGAAGATCTTTTGGTAACTAAGATACTCGTTATAGTAGACGCGAACGTGTTTGTTGATTCTTCCTCGATGCAACGAAGCGTCGAATTAATACGTTCTTCTAAGTGTGAGACTAGTTGGGGGGTTTATATAAGACAAGGACTTTATGCTTTTTTACAAGCTATTATTACAATTTTTCTACAGGCTTTCATTTACTTTCACCTGTCCCGGTGTCTGTAATGAAATCTTGCCAGTTAAATTTGACCCACTACCTGGTTTCCAACTGAGCTGAAATATCGCGTGACAATGCAATATTGTGATGACATGGAGCTGATCTATTGCTGGATCTGGAAGGAGGCCATAGGGTCTCCGCAATAAAACGATACAACCCCATTGATTTTGGGCTCGTTTGATTCGTATTTTAAAATCAACATTTTTAAAAAGCTTGTTTTTATTTTTTTTAATAACACCTTTTTTAACGATTACCTTAAAATAATATTATACGTAATTATATGTACATACACTCATTAATAACATGTCTTTAAAATTATTATATACGAACAGATTGTATTTTTTATGATATGCATAGGTAAAGAGGTAACAATTATGTATATTTTCAAATAGTAATGCCAGTTAAATTTCTTTTCATAGGCATGCTGACTAGTTGTTATGAATAGTGTATTTCGAATTAGTCTATCAGATGGGGAATATTTTTTCCAAAAAATAAAAGTCGACTTCTAAAACACTTAAAAAAGTCGAAAATAATATAAGAATACACACAACATATCATTTTTATTTTGAAGTCGGTGCCAAGCGATGATCTCCTAGAAAGTCGTAAAATTTTCAATTGTTTGTATTTTTTATTTTTATCTTTATAGTGAATTTAATACCAACTCACCGAAGGAACTTGAAGAATACTACTAAGGCTCAAGACGTACCTATTGTGTTGAAAAAACTAACTCCTAAAAGTTAAGGATTCTTTCATCATCAGCTTGACTCATGACTATCAAACGGTATGAAGGTGGTTGGTGGTAGGGCTTCTTAGCCCTCCTGGCTAGCTACCAAAGTCTTACCTAAGTTATAACAATGTTTATAGCATTGTTGTGTTCCGGAGGTAAGTTATTTTAAACCGAAAACACAATTATCAAACATTTCAGGACGCGTTTGAACATGACGCGTAGCCTAAGTGTGACTGACGCATTGACGTGATAAAAATTTCTTGACTTTAGTCAAGAGATACGTGTGATTTAAGTCTTATCACAAATTTCTTGGCAACCCGTGCAGTCATTTCTCGACGAACAAGACCCGCACACATATAAATGTGCTGCCATTTGCATGCTTCAAATCAATGTGCTTCAACTCTTGATTCAACAACACTCCGTGCGTCTTTTTTTGCACTATGAAGCATGTCAAAATGCTTTTCATTACGCAATAAATAAAATTGTCTTCGTCTAAAAATAAGGATAGGCCTTTGAAATTCATACAGTTCTTGTGATTTGTATTCAAGAAGGGCTTGGCAATAACAAAGCTAACTGTAAGTTACTTTTTATAAGTTTGTTTATATTTTCTTGTGCAAAACAACAGATATTTACATCTCATCAAAAAATTTATAAATTTGTATTGCACTTGCCTTCCAATCGGGAGGTCCGGGGTTCGAGAACGCCATGTACCAATGTGTTTTTCATTTTAGAGTTTCATAATTTTGTCTGACGCTCCTACGGTGAAGGAAAACATCGTGAGGCAATTCGCATATATCTGCGAAGAATTTCAAAGGGTGTATGAAGTCGACCAATCCGCACTGGGACAGCGTGGTTGACTAAGGCCTTAACACCCTAACTTAGGGTAGGCTTGAGCCCCTCGGTGGGGACGTATATGAGCTGTTATGATGATACTTTGAAGTAGCACAAACAAAAGACAGGTATTTTATTCACATATGGGAAGAATTTTTGGTTTACGTTAACATGACATGGCTCAAATAGCCGCGTAACATCGCCAGTATAATATGCGTCATAAGTTCGCATGGCAATTTTGAGCCGTAAAAGAAAATGACTCTGCGTCGCCCCCTGCCGTCGCAATAAGCGCGGTAGACGTGTTTAGACAACGAATAATGAACTTGACATCGTTTGTGTCACGTTATGACGTTTGATGAGGCGATTCCTAAGAGCATGCCTTTCGTTATTGTTCTGAGGGCGATTCACTGCGAGTGTTTTGGTGTTAAAGCTTATTACATGCGATGACAATGTTCTAACTAACGCAACTAGTGTGTTTTGGAAAGTAGTGATTTTGGAAGGTTTTCTGAAATAAACTGACAGTACTATCTGAACTGTAATCAACTTCGATACAAGCTTGCGAGAATTTTAACCACCAAATAAGTACCTATTTAATATTTTTTAAATTATGCTTTACAAATATTAATTTTCTGCTAGTTAGGTATCACGAGTGAATCAAGCGGTATATCTGCAATAGGCAAGATGAATAAAAAAAGTTCCTCTAACACTTTATGGTCTTTTTTTATTGCAATTAAGTTGGCAAACAAGCAAACTGTCCACCGGTAAGTGGTACCAGTCACCTATTATACAATCATGTGGTTCCTGTGAGATTCGCAGCAAAACTGCAACCCCCACAAGAACCACAGTGTACGTTGCCAACTTGTGACGGTACCCAGTAATTTCAGTGCCATATCTTACCCTTCAAACCGGAACACAGCAATGCAAGCACTGCTTCTGTGTGGCGGAAATAGCTAAGACGGAGGTACCCATGCACACGACCCTGGTAAAGAGTCTCCCTCCGGTAATCCGGCCTCCTGAGGTCTACGGTCTAAAAAAATAATAATCGCGATCGCTTGTAATTTGACAGACATTTCGGCGTCACTACAAAACTCTGTGCCGACTGTCTTTAACAAAGCAGCGATGAATGCATTTGATCTGTCCAAATTTAAGAGACCTATTACAAAAAGAAACGCGTAGATTAAAGTTTTTAATCGTTACAATTGTATACCTTTCATTGGTCGCAATAACTGACATTTACTTGAAACTAGTTCATATTCTAATCTACAACATAAAGCGGTTTTTACATTACTTTTGTCTTAACTTGGTAATAGTTCCCTAAGCTTGTTTAGGCAAAAACTCACGCGAATTTATGCCAAAATATTTTTTGGCGGTTGTTTAAGCTGTTGTATTGTTTGTATGTTTATAGATCCTATATTTTTTACGAATAAAATAAACCTGCTAGTAGATTTTGTAATAGGCCTCATAAGGCAATTGTGATTAATTATGAGTTACGCAATCGAGGGGCAGAATCAACGTTATCACACTTCCGCAAACTTTTACCATCTCGCGTTAACCTCAAGCCCCACGAACCGCTAAAGCTTTATAGCAGATTTAAACTGTCAAGCGGCCGTTTCCCGATACACGAGTAAGTATAAGAAAGCCATTAGTTAGGGGGCATAGCGTAAAATAAAGAAAACACGGAAAAATCGGAGCGCTTATCAAAGAATTTCCATTTTCTGTCCCTCTAAGTTGCTTCGTGGGAATTAACCAGCGGAGTGGAAACCATTTGTAATCAAATCATGCCTTTTCCTCCCCTTCCTCAGACGCTATATTGAGTCTTCCAAAAAATATTCCTTGCATGCAGCAAGGATCGATCTTCCTCGTAGGTATAACAGAAATTCACTGTCCGGCCCACAAGCCTTTTATCAGCGAAATCAATTTTTCTTTGCCCGAATTCAATTGTGCCTAATTGCGGCAGCGCTAGTTCGATGTCAAAATACGATTATTCTATGCATTTTAGATAACTAACGGCGGGCGTCAGGAATAATTAATCGCGCGAATGCATCAATATTGTAGGCACAAACTACAAATATATTCATCACTGCGACATGTCGACATCTTCGGAGTTAGATAAATTGATAAGGACTGGGGCAGTACTACAGTGCATTCACATTTATTTTACCCATGACAGCGCCTCTATGGGTATAACATTAAAGGTCATCCACATACGAATTCAGAGAAAATATAACATTGAATGCACTGTACTTTAGTGCAATTATTTCTTCTGTACCACAGATTAGATAATAGTAAAATCGAGCGCTAATGCCGGTCTAAATGAATGCTAGACGCCAGGCGAATCTATACTAATATTATAAAGCTGAAGAGTTTGTTTGTTTGTTTGCTTAAACGCGCTAATCTCAGGAACTACTAATCCAAATTATAAAATTCTTTTTGTGGTGGATAGTCCATTTATCGAGAAAGGCTTTAGGCTATATAACATCACACTACGACTAATAGGAGCTGAGCATCAATGACAAATGTTGCAAAAACGGGTAAAAAATATACTTACGGCGAAACGTTCGCTGGCACAGCTAGTGATCCAATAATAGGGTGCGCTACACTTGTGGAGCCTCCGCTTGCGCGAGGTGCACTCGCCAGAGTGTGAATCCAGCATTAGGAGGGCTGAATGCTTGTTTACCATCCATGTTATAAAAAGGTCAATTTGTATATCTTATATAAAACAAAAATAAAATAAAACACAATAAGCGAATGTACTATTTCTCCTAAAATTTGTGAGATGAGACGGTGGCTTCAAAGAAACCTGTCATACAGCCAGGAACATTACCACTTTGATCTTTCTAAAAATGTTGCAATACAAGGCGGCCAACTATTGTAATCACTGTCACAGCACCGGATTAAGCGTAGCAGGTCCATTACGCCCTCGAAGATCCGCAGCGGAGTCGAGATAATTAGAAAAAAGTGCGGCAGATTTGTACGTTTATTTTTTCCGAGTCTGTGCCACTTCTAGCGAGTTATCTCATCAATCTCGTAGATCATGTCTCCGGGGAAAAAAATAAACATCTCTTGATTAAGTCGATAGATACTGTTATAGATATTTCCTATTGGTAGTGATAAGTGATAGGTAGGCTTATATGCGACGTAATGCATAAGCGATTGGATCTTACGTAAAAGCTTTTAAAAACAAACCTTTTCTTAATGCACGTTTATTTATTTAATTTAATGATCATGTGACATTGACAATCGCACTGGGAAATTGAAACAATAACACTTCTTAAGTGTGTGAAATATGTAATATAGAAATATAAATAACATGTTAACTTGTATTAAAACTAAGTGAAATGATTGTTTAGATTAAGCTAGAGTTGCCAACCGTCCTGTTTTCCCAGGACATGTTCTAGTTTTTGTATTGTCCTGGGATGTCCTGAATAGTTTCTAAGCAGCGTCCTGGGATTTTTAATTGTAAAATTCGCAACTTTATGATTATTAACCACAGATACCTACCGAAGGAAATTGGTGGGGTTGAAAAGTATAGTAAAAATTAATAAGTTGGTAGTTAATATTATAATTTATTAGATACTATAACTAACCTATGTTTAAAAAAAGGTTACAAACTAAAGTGCTTGCTTTATATTTTGATAAACTAGTTTTCAATTCCTATAATTTTATTCAAATACTTTTATTAAAATATATGATTATTTTTATACCTTGAATTTCAATTCACCTATTTTCACTACATACGAGTATTATTATTGATTTAACTATTGCAACTCTATTACTGCGTCCTGTTTTTAAACTGAATTGTCCTGGTTTTTTCAACTTCAAATCCTAGTTTTTTAAATTTGGGGTTGGCAACCCTAGATTAAGCCAGCAAATAAAAAGGTTTCTTAATTTGTCACTTTGCCGCTCGAAAAAATGTCTATGCGAAAAAATGTTTGGCACACAGACTAAAGCCTGAATTAACACGGGACTTAAAAGCCCAGTGAAGGCCCAACCCCGAAGTCTATACAGGCCGAGTCTATAGCTTGGTTAGTATTATAAAAAAAATCGTTACTCCTACCATTACATCAAACCAATTACCAAACTTATTCCTAACAATACAGAATTTCCTTTGCTAATACATAAAGTTTACTAGATAAACTTCGCTTATTATAGGAACATCCAAGACATAGCAAAAATATTGAATCGACAGCAAAATTAGCTGTATAACATGAAGCAAAGCTAATTTATTCATTCAGTTGTAAAACTTCTAAAAACAGATGCTCCCTGGACGATGTTTAAACTATTCCGAACAAATTCCGGGGGCGGGCCTAATCGGGAGCTTTTTGTTTAAACGCGCAATATTACGGCGAGGTTTCGCAGGAAATCTACCCACGCACGGCGACTGTTTTATTGCAAGGTAATATAGTTGATAATTGCATAGCTTTTTATGTCGCTTACGCGCTGTGACCGAAATAAAACGTTAGTTTTTTTTTACAAGCTTCAAGCGATTTTTCGAAAACTGGGATACAAAGTAAGAAATGTATTTTTTGCAAATTTCTAGACAATAAAAATGCACGTCTGTTGGAAAAACTTTTCTGTCATTCATTATTATATTTTCTGATCCACAACTATTTTTATATATTAAATTTGAAATTAGAGTTTGTATAGAACGTTATTCGTTTCCAACAACTAAGAAAATGGTTCTTATGAAGAGACAAATTCGAAAAAATGCCGCAAAAATATTAAAAAACATTGATTTCAAACTATTCCAGCTGTGCCGCGACGTCAAACTCGTCAATCGAAAGCTTCGATAAAAAGATGTTTGTCATAGAAGTATTATCAACGGAAAACAGTTTGCCCTGCAATGATAAGAAAAAAAAATGATTTGTGACTTTGCATTTTCTTAAAAAATGTTAAATAATTTGGAAAAATTATAAAAATAAATCAAATACTAGAGAAAAATTTCATTTACGGTGGGACTCGAACCCGCGTCTCCATCATACCGTGTTTCCCTAATCACTGGGCTACCGAGCACTTACTGGCCACAACGAAACTTTCAACTGTACCGATCTCTTTTTGTACTTTGTTAAGCCAAAGTAGTATTTATTCTCTTATAATAACTACGTTTACAGATTTCTTAGCCACAGATTTCTTTTTTCATGTATTTAGGTTATTTTCAGCGTTTTTTCAAATTATTTAGCATTTTTAAAGAAAATGCAATATCACAAATAATATAATATTTGTAAGTTTGCTTTATTCTCAATCAAGTTATAAGAAATCTGTAAAAATTTCTAAATTGAATATTGATACTTAGTTATTACCGGTGAATAGAGACTAATTAGGCTTAACAAAGTACAAAAAGAGATCGGTACAGTTGAAAGTTTCGTTGCGGCCAATAAGTGCTCGGTAGCCCAGTGGTTAAGACAACACGGTACGTCGGAGACGCGGGTTCGAGTCCCGCCCGAGGCGAATTTTTTTCATTTATTTGATTTATTTACATTATTTTTTCAAAAGAAAAATATTGTTATTTAAGATACAGCAAGCGCCTCGTCAAACGTGCGACGCCGACGTTTGAATCACTCTTATGTCGCCCGATATAGCGGCGGTTTTCCAAGTGCAAATGTAAAGCTTGACGTGGCGCTTACTGTAATAGTTAGCATGACTGGGTGCTAAACAATTCAAAGTTCAGTCACGCAACATTCTTAAAATACATGGTATCCGTATATATGTTACGGTCAGAGTAAATAATCGGTGATTATTTATAATAACCGGTTAAAGTGATTAATAATAACCAAGAAACCCTACCGCTCTTCCTATAACCTAACCAATTGTGTTTCAAGTTCCCCAAGTCGGTTCTATGTGGTCATAAAAATACATGGTATCCGTATATATGTTACGGTCAGAGTAAATAATCGGTGATTATTAATAATAACCGGTTAAAGTGATTAATAATAACCAAGAAACCCTACCGCTCCTCCTATAACCTAACCAATTGTGTTTCAAGTTCCCCAAGTCGGTTCTATGTGGTCATAAAAAAAATAATTTAACCTATCCGCAACTGTGTTTGATTTGAGGTGCCCCGAGTTGGTTCTGGTTAATCACTTTAACCGGTAGTTATTAATAATCACCGATTATTTACTCTGACCCTAACATATAGAATATATAACGTGTTAATTAAATTGCGCATAGCCTGAATATACTTTATTCAGAATCGAGAGTAGATTCGATTACACCCTTAAAAAAATACCGGTCAGATTTTATTCAAAATTTAATTAAATTTTCGACTACGCCGCTATTTTGATTAAGCACGTGTTTGAGCGTTTTTTAAAATCTCACTCAATACTACCTAACGTGTTTAAACGGGACTATTTAAAAGCTTCCGTTTTGTAGTTTGAATTGATTTTACTACGGGAAACTATGGAAATCCTACGGGAAAAACGACAATAACACGGGCGAAATTGCGGGCGGAAAGCTAATATTTTCTGGCAATGAACGCATATCTCGGCGATAAAAAAGGCATATCATGTCTCTTTCTCTTATACTTATCTATTACTATACCAGCCTATATATTGCTGACCACTACAGTACGTAAGCCATTCCTATCTTGGGACTAACAAATCATCGGTCCCTCGAATCTAAAAGCTTGCTTCGCGTCACGTTTGATTTCCTGCGGTTTCCACTCTGATTCAATTTGAATCATGTAATGTTATTTGATTTTAGTTATGTTCACTTACACGATATTTGTTTGATTTGATTTTATGTTAGATAAATAGACAGCTTTAATGTGTAAAAATTAATCTCTTTAATTATTGTGACCCTCCTTTAAGTACTCTTAATAAAAAAATATGGCCAAAAGTTCACCGGTAGAAACCAAACAGATATTATTATGAATAGAATTATTAACCAACTGCCTTGTTAAGTGTACATTAAAACAATATTTGTTGGACGGCATCAATTAAATTAAGACGATCTGTATGTAGAGCCCGAACATATATATTTATTTTAAGCATCTGTGGTTTCATTTGTGTTAGCTATGTCGGATAAGTTATGCTTTTGTACCTTTAATTTCATAAATAAACTGAAAGAATATGTTTTTACCTAAAGGTTTAAAATTAACTATGATATCTTTTGCACTTTTTACCTCAAAAAATTGCACAAAAACCACATTTGCATTTATAACAAAATTTCATGAAAAGATTCTTATTAAAATATCCTGGAACTGGGCAAGCGTGGTGTGAGATTGTCCAATCTTTCTGCAAACGCCTGCGTAAGACTGCTAGGCTGATAAATGAAAATGTAATATTTGTAATTGTATTTTATTGATGTTTATTAAAGAGATATAAAAATCTTAATTGTTAGGTTGCTAAGGCAACTATTACCTATATGATTATGTCAAACTGGTAAAGTAGAACTAAATACAAATCGAGAAGTTTTTATGTGTCGTTAAGACTTCCCTTCCTGGGACCTCTCTCAGAAGGCATGATGAAACTTTTACTATACATTTCTTCTTTACTTCTTTAACATCAAAAAAATGCAATTGCTTGTTATTATATTCATATCCTTGCTAACAATTTCTGTTAAAATTACCCGCATACTTTATTAACATGGAATATTATAGCCCAGATCTCTCATTAAAAGTTCTTCAATGACTTCCTTTAACAAAGATCCTTGACGTCCGATTCCTCCATAAAAATTTGACGTATGTTGTTTATTTCGATAATAGGCCTATTAATATCATCCTCCAGAAGCTGTTGTTGGTTCTTCTTCATTTTAAGGATATATTTTTTGTTGAGAATTAAATTAATAAACGTAAAAAGGAACATTCCTATATTTATCTACAGAACACGTTTATTATAAAAATGTTGATATATTGGATGGATATTATATTAATTTAGTAAACGAATGGAATAAAATTTTCTCGTCCTTTGAAATATTAATTTTACAGTTAGGTAATAAATATATTTTCTAAATAGCTTTTATAAAACACTCTTAAAATATCTTGTGAAATATTGAGATCAAAGTTTACAGTGACCTTTTAGAATCAACCTTTCATCTATAATGTGATGTTTTAATATAGAACAAGTCCTCAACATGACTAATGGGATTGATTCTGAGAGCCTTTTTCTTGGATACATTAAACCCACATTCAGTAGACGGTCAATATAGAGTTAGTGTTCTTAATTTTGTATAAAGCCAAGTCATGATTTTACGCGAACCAGATAGATTTTACAAAGGGAAAGCGGAGAAATAATATTTCTTCGCTCCATTCTCAATATAATAAACCACGTAGAAAAAACAAAGGCTGTAAAAGCCAGCGAACGGCAAGGTCTTCAAATTAAGAAAGCACCACAGCAAAAACTATCTGCTAGTACATTTCAGCATACGGGTGCTCGCCCTGTGTACCATAGAAGCTAGCATACTCCTGCTCGCTACCCATGAAACAGTGAATTGTATTACCTCAAAATCACTTTTTATGTTCAGAAATCCTAGATATTATGTAACAAGTAATTAATTACAGTAATAATACAAGCGTTAGATCTAAACGCATTATTTATATACCCACCCACCAAAGACCAGTTTATTTCCCAAAGATTAGTTCGTTTAATCATCTAATACTACACAAATAAGACACATTATGATTCAAAGTAGTAATACAAATCCGACCGACTCATCTCAGAAAAAAGTTACTTCAAGTCAACCCAAATGGCTCAAAACGTAGGTCACAGGCGGGACGAATTTCGAGTTGAGCTATAATGCTACAATGATAATATGAATATTCCCTGACACATACTTATATACCAATAAAGTACTTCAGTGCTTTGTTACCATGCTATTCCAAAATTAAAACCTAATACCTACGTTTTGCGACAAATAACTACGTCTTTATTTTTGCCCGCCAGCTCCACCTGACCTATAATAATCATTTGTAAAAATTTGCATGTCCCCACAGCATTAGTATATTAACGCGTTCTACCAGTAATTATGGAATACATTATGTGAGTATGTATTAAGGGAAATTAGTAGTTAGGATGTGGATTTCGCCAGTTAGCTGTACGCGTGACATAGTGCTACATTTACGTCGAGGTCAAGGGCAGAGTAAGGCCAAGTTCACACGATTGAACGATTGAATAATTAATCTTGTTGTATACTTTTTGCCCATACTTCGCGTATAAACAAAACATCGTGAACGTTATCTTAGTAACTATCAGTATGAAATTTCAAAGAAAAATTAACTGTGTTGTTTTATGACGCAAAACTTAAGGTTGAAATTCAGTTTTGGTCGACTTTTTTCCATTTTTTTGTTCGACTATACTTGTACGCGTTGACTTATAGCTGCTTTGATAATTCACTTGGCTTGTGAATAGTGATTATTTGAGCTTATAAGGGGAAGTACCTTCAACTAATTGTAGACTGCAGTCCTACGATATTAGAGAGGGATGTCGCGGAAGCTCAGTGGAGGCATTGCCAGTGCACTTGGAGTTGTACTTGATAGTTTCGGTTAGTAATGTGGAAGTGACTCCTCTAATCAGATACTTTTTTATATACACTTATTTGGCGAATAAGCAGGCCCTTAAATTTTTAATGGTAATTGACTACAGACTCCTATATATTTATATGTGGTTCCTGTAAAACTGCATTTACACAATAGTGTTCACCATTCGCCACGTCACTCGACGAACATTCGACGAAACATTCGTATACGAGTGCCGTTGCGAACTACCGTACACACATTCGTGGGGTGAATTATTTTGATATTCGCATACAAACATGGAGGACGTGATAATAGTAGCGGCATGCACGCTACATCTATTGAGTTTATAAAATAATTTAGATATCCCAATCCCATTCTAGTTGATATGCGGTTGATACGATTCCATGCATCGTTTACCTTTTTTCTTTTTTATGATTACAATATTTTGGGTTCCAAATGACCTCTTCTCTTTGATAAAGTTCTAGGAATTCCACAATTCGCACTTCACTCCATTCCATTTTGTCTACACGTTCTGTTGGGTCTGGCACTAGCTATCAACTGAATGCATGCGAATGTGTAAACAGTAAGTTCGTGTTCGCCATTCGTACCCTATGATTCGCGTACGAAAAACCGCTCCTAACGCAAGCGCGCGAATCGCCAGGCGAGGCGCGAGGCGAGCGCGAATAGCGAGCGTACTATTTACATATGCGTGTTCGTATTCGCCTCGCGATTTGCACGAATGTGTAAATGCAGTGTAAAATTTGCGAAACAACCCCTACAATGACTTCAATGTACATTGCCAACTTGTGACCTAAAATGTCAGTCAGTAGGTACCCAGTAATGTCACTGTCTGTCTTCTTCTTCTAAACACAGCAATGCAAGCATCGCTGCTTGATGCCAGAAAAAGGTAACATATAGGTACACTAGAGTACAAAAAGAACGATACGGTCGAAGTTACAACAATATGTATAACTCTACCTTAATGTGAAGTCAATAAAGTATGTTAATACATGTTTACATTTTTTTTGTAACTTTGACCGTATCTAACTTTTTGTACTCGAGTACGTACCCACGCAGACTTCTTTACTGTACTGAGTCTCCCTCTGGTAAATACTTTCTTTGTGCAATACATTTTTTTCCAGTGAGGAGCTCGGTTGTGCTTTGGCGTGTGCGCTCAGCGAACGATTGCTGAGGCTAAGCAACGTTGGCTGTGGTCAGTCCTATGATGGGTGACCAAAATACGAAACACCTCGGGCTCTTCCGTATTTCGGAAGGCACGTTAAACAGTGGGTCCTGCGCCTGATCTCGCCCCGTTCGTGTCGGCTAACCGTCCCATCGGACTAGACGAGTGGCGGAAAAGAGAGTGCAGTTGCGTTTGCGCAGTCACTTGTGCACTATAAAATCTCCTGCGCAGATGGCTAGTGTCTGTTGATATTGGCCGCCGTAACCGAATATCGGTTAGGAGGCCATTATTTTTTCTTTTTCTTCTTACCATAGACTCCATCCAACTCTGCGTCACTTACTGGTGAGGGGACTTAAGGGTTCTGAAAGAGAGCGAAGTACTCCTCGAATAGGTAAGATTGGGAGCCTGCCAGCCAACATCAGGATACTCTTATCTTTTCTCCCATCCTGAAGTCTATTCCCAACAGAGGATATATGCTTAAAAAAAATCACACAAAGGGAGAGCTTTTGGCCTTCATCTCCCCTAATAGTAAGAAAGGACCGAAAATAGAAACAAGCTTCACCTGGGCTCCTCAACAACTGAGGAACATAGGCAAGACGATGGTAGTTAGCCAGGCAGACTAAGAACGTCTATTCCAATATGTTCAACCAATGTTCAACTGTCTGTTCTACCAATCGACGACACGGTTAGCGCAGAGGTAGAGTGAACACCTACTGCGCAACGGGTCGCGGTTTCGATTCCCGTACGGGACAAATATTTTGTATGGCCTACAGAAATTTGTTCCGGTCTGGGCGTATGTGCATGTGATATTCTATGTTTGTAACTGCACCCACGACACAGGAGAAAATCCTAGTGTGAGGCGACGTTTTTTTAAAAAAATTGAACATATTGGACACATTTTTAACGTTGTTAAAGTTGAACTACGAAGCACTTTCACCAACCAAATCAAACAGAAAAATTTGTGCCCCATAGGGAATCGAACTTCAGACCTCCTGAGTTATAATACTAATCGCTTGATCACGGAGGCAGTTCCAAAATGAACATACATAGGCCCATAAAACCGATTGTCTACTGATGGAGAGTTGGTAGGCAATGCTTACCACTTATTTTTACATAAATTTAGGCTTAAATTACCAATAAACAAGTTTCTTATGCTTTTATAGTTACCTGTTGTTAATATTATTTTATATCCACATTTTAAAACAGTTGTCCACTAGTGACATTATAAAAAGAATACAAGTCAAAGACCGGTTTTCTTTATAATAACATCATAATTTACTAGTTATCCGTTAGAGATCGCAACTTGATTTATGACGAACAGTTTTATTTTCAAATGAGGACTTTTAATATATTTTCCTTCTGTTACTTAAACACGAATTTCTATAAAAGTAGCAACAAATTTGGTTTGCTGGAGATGATACTAGTTGCTCTATAAATTATTTTTCTATAAATTATCTATCTCTTCTGTAATAATTATGGATTAATGAATGCAATGTTGTATTAAGCGCTTCCGTGGTCCAATGGTTGAGACCACCGCGTGTTGATCAGAAGTTCCGAGGTTCGGTTCCCCGCGGGGGCAGAATTTTTTCTGCTAGGTTTGGTTGGGAGTAAGGCTTCTGAGCTCACCTGGATAGCTATCACCGTCTTACCTAACTTTGTCACCATAGTAATAATGTTAATAGCATTGTTGTGTTCCTATAGTTAGATTAGTATGTAAGGCAGTTAGTACCTGAGTTGATGAGGTCTTGTTGAAGATCGCATCCACTTTCGCCCTTATCGTCACTTGCCATCAGATGAAATGAGGGCCAAGACCCTAGCAGTCGTATGTCAGAAAATATGGTATTTTCAAAAGAATTAATAAATAAGGATACAAGCTTTTATTTATGTCTACATATTCAATCCATTCCATCAGATGGATCAGAGTCATCTGAAGGATCAATCTGAAATTAGAAAACTTGATGACATTAAAAACAAATACATAAGCCAAACGAGAACCAAGATGTTTAAAATATTGTATTATCAAGTCTCGACTGTATTCAACCCAACCATATCAACTCAACCAAAGGAAGAAAGTGGGCTCCGTAAGGTCGAAAAGGATAGGCGGTTGGTTGCAAATGTTTTCTGTGGAGTAAATCGATGTCCGATCAACATTTTAGGGTCGAATTTCAATCTTCGACCAGAGCTAACTATGCTATCATTAGCTGCAGGGACACGACAATACACACACAATTGTCAGCATTGTTGTTTTGGAATCAGCAACCGGGTGGAGCGGCGACACAAAGCAAGCAGTGGACAACTATTGGCATCTTAAAGCCGAACTATAGGCTGAGTAGCGACTTCGGGAAGAGCCATCTCCAACAGCGGACAAATAAACGCAGATGATGGTGATAACAAAGAATAGTAAAATAGCGGTGATCCGAACTAAGCAGAATGTAAAGGCACGTGAAGGCCTAAGTGCGTTAGCATCACTCGTGTGAACTTGGACTAAGCGTATTCGAATGCCTACGAATAATCGGGATAAGAGCACTTTCCGACGCCATCGAGTATCCGACCCTTTGTAAACTAGATTAATCGATGCGATTATAATCGGGAGCAATCAGTCAACTTAATTTTGGACTTACCGCCATCAATTCACCGCGTGATATATATCGGCTTACGTGAAACGCATTAGTAAAACGGATAACTGATTGGTAGCCTTTATTTTATTGGAATTAGGGATGATTTCCTCCTGTAAAACAATTGCGGAGCCAGAATGAGCTAAATTGAACAATCTTATTACGCAGGCTTTTTTCTATTATGTCAAGGCTAAATATTTCAAGAATAAATCACATTTTATCGATCCTAACGATATCGAAATCATATTTAGTTCACAAATTAGTAAATAAAAGTAAATCGAGTGTAATTAACTTAAATGCCTTCTTGGTAAATCTCTCAACGTTGCCTCAACCACTTGTACACTAGTAGACAGATCGTATCAAAGAAATTGGTCACCCATTCCGATAAAGATCCTCAAATTATAAATGGGAAAGTGTGTGTGTGTTTGTTTGTCCGTCTTTTACGGCAAAACAGAGCGACGAATTGACATGATTTTTTTAAGTGGAGGTAGTTAAAGAGATGGAGAGTGACATAGGCTACTTTTTGTCTCTTTCTAACCCCCCACTTCCCTAAAATGGGGGGTTGGAAGTTTGTATGGAGCATTCCGCAATTTTCAAAGTAGAAAGCTAAAAATTGGTATACGGACTATTTGTGACTAACAAACCAAAATCGTGCATCATTTTTTTGGAAATCTGCCCCCAACCCCTTAAAAGAGGGAGTGAAATTTTATATGGAACTTTTCGCAGTTTTCAAGGTAGGAAGCTAAAAATCGGTACACAGACTCTTTGTTACCAACAAAAAATTCCTGCCTTATTTTTTTTGAACCCCCAGCCCCTAAACTAGGGGATGGAAATTTGTGTGAGATTCTCATATAATATCGTCTATAGTAGCGTATTAAAATAATATTCTCTTCCGTGTTCTAAATCAGGAAAGGGGAACCGTGTTACCCCGAATTTAACGTGAGCGAAGCCGCGGGCAAAAGCTAGTAATGTTATATAATGATTGTAGTATAGGTACCAAATGGCGCACCTAGCAGATGATTTACAAGCCGGAAGTTATTTTGTTTTGTCTTATTGTTATCATTATTATGTCATGTTTGGTAATAACATGGTTTCATTAACATATATATATTATATTAACATATAGATATTTTTTGATATTCTAGGTTTATGTAAGCAAAGCACACCAATTTGTTTTTTTATCTTTTAATAATAAAATTGTAATGACTACCTATGTGAAAATCTCAGTATTGTACATGGCGAGACATGAGGAGACTAAAAGACCTTTCGAGTTGCTTGGCTGCTTTTTTCGTGAGGGTTCTCCGAACAGGTGTAGACACTTTTTTTTCTACTAGGAATTTCAGACATAGGTATCGATTATATTAAGTGTCTATACACATACAATATCAAACATATTTTCTCCGTTCTAATTAGCATTTTGTTTTATTTTTACGTCAAATCCTATGTTGAATAAAGATTTTTGAAACAATACTTAACATATATTATAACATTCTTTTTTTTAAGTAAAAATAAATTTGTCAATTTTAATAACTAGCCAATAATTACGCACAGATATGTTGACATAATCATTTAATTATATTTCAATTTATACCTTGCTGAGGACATTAAAAAAGCTAAGTTTGATAAGCTTCCGTAAGCTCTATCTTCTTTGCAATATTAAACAGACTTATCTTATTTATATGCACAAAAGAGTAAAACAATAGACGTTAGTAATATGAAAATGTTGCCTTTTGGCCTACACTAAATCAAAAACTCACCGAAGAGCGAAAGTCAGTTGATTATGCAAAAATCAGTACTTAACAAGTTTTATCACTGAATGCTTCACACAAAACCAAAGTCGCACAATTTCACAGGGACCGCCAAATACCTACTCAATATGCATATGCACCAACACAATAACTGAAAACGGTGGAAAACTTGCAGTATTGTCTTCCAGGCACGGTGGAGTGAACGCGACAAAACTTTGAATTTCCGAATACGCTTCCGAAGTTCGCGCTATGAGCGGCGCGACCGACGTGCACCCAACCCGAAATCCGAATCAAAACTGCCGCCGCCGCCGCCGGTATTCGTGTGATTCGTTCGACAAGACGAAAGCATCAAGCATCGAAAGCTCCGACACGACTTTACGTATTCATCCAATCAAAATTATTGTCGAGCGAGAAAATGAAACGTCTCTCCTTGCCGATTTTTTAACGTGGTCTCAGATCTGTCACGCCAACAAAGGTTTACGTAAAGCAAGCGATTAAACGGTAAACGTCTATTTTTGATAATTCTTCCATACCCTACGATAATAAAATTGACAAAAATCAACGGTTAACTTTTAATTGCTTGTGTTGGTGAGCTCTAACAAGGCTACGCTCACTTTGGACACAAATTTGTATTGTACGTAAACGTATGATCGTGGTCACACAGTCAAGGAAATTAATTTGCGATCCATCTAGAAGAGTGAATGTCGCAAAGTAAAATAGCACCATAAGAGCTAACAATATTCCTAATTTGCTATGCCGACTTTGTGTACTCTGTTTACATGTAACTAGGCATCATTTGACATTATCTAATGGAATTTTCGACCTAAATGCATTATCAGTGTCTAACAATATGTCAACGAAACGGGTCGAGAATTAACTTCCTTGACCGAGCACTGAGTTTGTGCTCACATTCAATACGTTTTTCTTCGTCAAATAGGCAGTGCTCCGGTGATAATATCGCGTTCGTCAAGTTATCTTTGGTGCGATAAACATTTGTATCTTCTAAGTAATTAGCTTCTAAGCTAGAGATTACGACGACGACATTTTAACCGACTTCAAAAAAGGAGGAGGTTCTCAATTCGATGCGTATGTTTTTTTTGTGTCATTACGCCGCCAATTGTGGACCGATTTTCAAAATTATTTTTGTATTCGATAGAGTATACTCCAAGGGTGGTCCCATGGTCATCAAAGTCAGGATTTAATGATGGGATCCCATGAAAATCGAGGGAAACGCTAATTAAATACCAGCTATTAGGGTTTCTTTCACTAAAAAGCTTTCATTCACTAAAAAGTTAAAAATAAAAAATATTTTACAAAAATAAAAACCGACTTCAAAAACACTGAAAAGTTAAAAATAATATAAGAATAGGTACAGACAACATCACACTTCTATATTGAAGTCGGTGACAAATTTCAAGACTTTCTAGGTGATCATCGTTTGGCACCGACTTCAATATAGAAGTGTGATGTTGTCTGTACCTATTCTTATATCATTTTTAACTTTTCAGTGTTTTTGAAGTCGGTTTTTATTTTTTGTAAAATATTTTTTATTTTTAACTTTTTAGTGAATGAAAGCTTTTTATAGTGAAAGAAACCCTAATAGCTGGTATTTAATTAGCGTTTCCCTCGATTTTCATGGGATCCCATTACAGATTCTAACTTTGGTGACCTTGGGAGCACCCTAGGAGTATACTCTATCGAATACAAAAATAATTTTGAAAATCGGTCCACAATTGGCGGAGTAATCGCGTAATATACACAGAAAGACAAAGACAAGATTTAGCCAAATCAAGCACCCAATTAATAAATAAACGTGTATTCTTACTCACAAGTCTCACTTATTTCCTCAAAGAACATGATAAAAAATAGAGTGTCCACCTCGGGAGCAACATTAATTTAAGCTGGAGTGAAGTACTTTGAATCTTCTGCTGCACTCAGGATTCTACTCTAGAATCCTTCTCTGCTCTGGATTAAAACAACACTCTCGCCTTAAAATAGTTCTTTGCTTCCCTGGTAACTCTCCTATTATAGAGGTGAACTCGGTGATTTCATCATATTATGAAAGATTTAAATATATTAACCCTATCCTGTTTCATAGTTATAACGATCCCACAAATATTTATGTTAGTAAACAAAGATAATTCATTATTTAACTTAAATATACGTATACTCGCATACAGTCGCATCCAGCGTACTCCCATAATATTCGAAAGAGCTGGATTATCCAAGCGTGTTCGTACGTTTCCGCACGAATGAAATTCGTGCGAAATGGTGTCCAAAGTGAACGCGACCTATTGCTACTGCTCCACGTGCGTCGTAACACGTTAATTGTTATGTGGCATTGTTAGTGGCGTTAGACGCTTAAAGCTGATGCTATTTAACAAGTTCATTAACGCATATTACGAAGCAGGTGGCAACACTAACATTGACAAAGGTGGAGCCCTAACGTAATAAGAGTAAAGACTGACTTACATTGGGTAAGTTACTGGAGCCGCATTTTTGAAACAATGGAATTCAAATTCGCATTCGAAATCGTAAGATTCGCATACGAATTTCCAAATTCACTATTTTTGAATATTCACTCCGTGACTTCTGCAGCGAGTGGTCCTGAATATACGCTACCTATATTCGTTCCGTTTTACGTGCGATTCATCGCTGTTTTTTTAAATTAATGAGTTTTTGCCATTTTGTTGCGTACCGGCTTTTATTTTTTCTGCATTAACGGTTTCTAATATGGAATTACTTTTAAATGACAATACGGAATGCGAGTGATTCAAAAATCTTTAAAATTGGAAACAGTAGAAAATAATTTCGCACGTGATTTGTATTCGTGTTCGAATTCAAGATTAATTTCTAACTAGCTGTGCCCGCGAACTACGTTTCGCCATCAAAATGCTTAATACAGTGTTTAGTTTTTTCCTCCATTTTATTCCATAATGAATCAACTTTATTCTGCCTTTCTTGAGCATCGGCCATTTCGAAATTAGGACAATTTTCGTAGGTTCGTAATGCTCTAGCTAGGTACTTTCAGGGCCTACTTTCATTTAATACCCCTATTGCTGGGTTTGAAAAGCAACTTTTATCCGACTTTTTTGAGCGGCGGTCATGTTGAATTTACGTCAATGTTGCAACGTTCATAGTGCTCTACTGATCAAGGCCTTTCATTTGATAGGTACCCATATTGCTGGGTTTGGAAACGAACTTTTATCCGTTTTTTTTTTGAGCAGCGACCATATTGAATTTCGTGCTATTTTCCTAGGTTCATAGTGCTCTACTCTTCAAGGCCTTTCATTTGATGGTACCTATATTGCTAGGTTTGGAAACAAACTTTTATCCGTTTTATTTGAGCGGCAACCATGTTGAATTTAGGGCGATTTTCCTAGGTTCATAGTGCTCTACTCATCAAGGCCTTTTATTTGATATGCATATTGCTGGGTTTGGAAACGAACTTTATCGGCAGTCATGTCAAATTAAGTCAACGTAGCTAGGTTCAATTTAGAAACGAACTTTAATCCACCTTTTTTGAGAGGTGGCCATATCGAATTTACGTCAATATTGCTAGGTCCATAGTGCTCTACTCTTGAAGACCCTTCATTTGATACCTATATTGCTAGGTTTGGAAACGAACTTTTATCCGCCTTTTTTGAGCAGCGGCTATGTTAAATTTATGCCAGTGTTGCTAGGTTCATAGTGCTCTACTCATCAAGGCCTTTCATATGACACCCATGTTGCTGGGTTTGAAAACTAACTTTAATCCACTTTTTTTGAGCGGCGGCCATGTTGAATTTATGTCAATGTTGCTAGGTTCAAAGTGCTCTACTCATCAAGGCCTTTCATTTGATACCCATATTGCTAGGTTTGGAAACGAACTTTTATCTATCTTTTTTGAGCGGCGGCCATGTTGAATTTATGTCAATATTGCTAGGTTCATAGTACTCTACTCATCAAGGCTTCTTATTTGATACCCATATTGCTGGTGTTGAAAACGAACTTTTATCCATTTTTTGAGCGGCGGCCATGTTAAATTTAGGGCCATTTTCCTTAGTTAATAATGCTCTACTCTTTTAGGCCTTTCAGTTGATACCCATATTGCTAGGTTTGGAAACGAACTCTTAATCTTCTTTTTTGAGCGGCGGCTATGTTGAATTTATGCCAATGTTGCTAGGTTCATAGTGACCTACTCATCAAGGCCTTTCATTTGATACCCATATTGCTGAGTTTAAAAACGAACTTTTATCCTTTTTTTGGGCGGCGGCCATGTTGAATTTAGGTCGATTTTCCTAGGTTCCTAATGCTCTACTCTTCAAGGCCTTTCATTTGATACCCATATTGCTAGGTTTGGAAACTGACTTTAATCACCTTTTTTAAGCGGCGGCCATGTTGAATTTATGTCAATGTTGCTAGGTTCATAGTGCTCTACTCATCAAGGCCTTTCTTTTGATACCCATATTGCTGGGTTTCGAAACGAACTTTTATCCGTTTTATTTGAGCGGCAGCCATGTTGAATTTAAAGCGATTTTCCTAGGTTCATAATGCTCTACTGTTCAAGGCCTTTCATTGGATACCTATATTGCTAGGTCCTTTTTGATCACAATGCCTACGCCGCAAAACTACTTTGAAGGATTACTCCTAAACAGCTATAAGACTAAGTGGCAAAATTACTAACATTTAAAACGCCTACAAAGCAAAATGCCTCAAATAAATATCTCTAAAGCGGTTTGCCTAATTTGCAATACGTCTGCATTCTTTCTTGTCTAGGCAGCATAACGTCTCAAAAATTAAAATGACTTTAAAGGATAATACATAACATGCCATACGACTAAGAAGCATACGACAATCGCTATCAAAAACGGCTATATACTCATCAAGGCCTTCCATTTGATACCCATATTGCTAGGTTTGGAAACAAACTTTTATCCGTTTTATTTGAGCGGCAACCATGTTGAATTTAGGGCGATTTTCCTAGGTTCATAGTGCTCTACTCATCAAGGCCTTTTATTTGATATGCATATTGCTGGGTTTGGAAACGAACTTTATCGGCAGTCATGTCAAATTAAGTCAACGTAGCTAGGTTCAATGTGTTCTACTCTTTAGGTTCTTTGTTCGATATCCATGTTCCTTGGGTGGATCCAAAAAAATGTGATCCGTCATTTTAGACATTAGGATCAAGAGTCCCGTCCCTCTACGCGTAACCCAGAACAGAACATTGCAGTCAGATATGTTTTTTAATTATCAATATTAATCTATTACTTTTAATAGTTTTAAATGGATGAAAGAGTTTGATTCCTTAGTCTTAATGTAAAAACATATAACACCTTTCAAAATATCTTGAGAAGGGTATCTTCACTTTTCAACATTTCAAATATTTCAAAGATTGTACCGATTTTGTGAAAATTAGTCAAGAATTAAACCAATCTACAAATTTTATTGTGACTCGATATTGTCATAAAAATGCTTTATACATTAGTTGTATGGCTTGATCCTTTTGCCTTACCACCACAGTACGACATAAGAAAAAGACAATTGGTTGGCGAAATCCAGATGGGCACAGCCATTAACAGAAAATATTAAATTTTATTTGTACTATATGAAAGACTTCATTCCTGCCTTTCAACTTTCGACTTACAATTACTTAAGATCAGGCTGTATGGCGTAGTTCCATTGCCTTTCCTTCGTGGAAGAAAATACCTTCTCTCTGTACTATGTGACAGACTTGTCAAAATAATTTCACGTGCGCCATGTTGATTTTCTACTTAAAGCATTGTTCGAAAATTTTATATGGAATTTTTCACTAAAAATAAAATGTGATTTTAAACAAACGAAATTACGCCTAAATGTTCTTCCGGAAAGTTCTAAGCATTGTGGTGTAAGCCATATCAAATTCTGTCCAGTAGTTTCGGAGATCTTTCCGGACAAACAGACAAACAAACAAACAATTTTTTTAAAAACTATTCTATCGTGTTCTGCTAATGATTTTAAGGCGACCTGTGTATTTTTTTTCTTAATATTTCGCAATAACAGATTTTTGTACCCCTACGATTTTATTATATATATAGATATAGAGATAGAGATGATTCAAAAATACGTCTCCTGGCTTCATTCAGATTCAACGTTAGCGCTGACCAGATAGTAGCATTGTATAAATTTAGTTCTAAACCAGTACAGTGCGGTAGCGATAAACTCCGTCACACTTCGTATTGGCTTTCTTCGTCGCATTACCACTTCGGCTGCCGCAATCAGAATGTGAATTTGTCATCTCTAGCTATGTCAGTTGCTTTGATCATGAACTACCCACTTCTAACAATATTTTTATATTACCCACCTCAATGCCTGAACGTATTTTTAATCGACTTAAAAAGGAGGAGGTTCTCAATTCGATGCTACTTATGATTTTTTTGTGGGTATGTATGTTACGCGATTACTCCGCCAATAGTAGACCGCCTTTTCAAAATTCTTTTTGTATTAGATAGAGTATTCTCCTGGGGTGTTCTCAAGGTAATCAAAGTTAGAACCTGATGATGGGATCCCATAAAAATCGAGGGAAACCCTTAAATTTTAGGTATACCCAACGTGTTTAGTGTGTACGTTACACGATTACTTCGCCAATTGTGGACCGATTTTCAAAATTCTTTTCGTAATTCTATTGAGTTTACTCCTAGGGTGGTCCCAAGGTTACCAAAGTCAGGATCTGATGATGGGATCTCATGAAAATCGAGGGAAACACTTAAATGTTATAGGCACGTCCAACGTGTTTCATGTTTTTTCCGAAGCAATTCACGTATTTTCGTCTGGTAGTCATGAACCGAGCTGATGATGGAAGGATCTTTAACTTTTAGGAGTTAGAGGTTGGTTTTTAAATACAACAGGCACGTATTCACCCTTTGGCTTATTCTTCAAGTGAATTTCACTAAAAAGATAAAAACAAACAAATACTTACAAACAATAAAAACCGACTTCAAAAACACTGAAAAGTTAAAAATAAAATAAGAATAGTATACAGACAACAACATATTTCTATGCTGTAGTCGGTGCCAAACGATGACCTCATAGAAAGTTTTAAAATTTGGCACCGACTTCAATATTGAAATATGATGTTGTCTGTACCTGATCTTATACATCTTGTGTTTTTAAAGTCGGTTTTTATTTTTTTGTGTTTTTTTTTATGTTGCCTTTTCAATTGTTTCCTATTATTAATTGTCTTGATTTATTTAATTGGAACACCTCAGAATAAGAGTATTTAATAACAATTACTTATAATTTTCGAAAATCATGATACAATGTCGACACGACTACTGACCCGATGTAATGTGATCTGGTATTACCACACAGGGACACTCTGTACTAGAGTCGTCTGATCTGGTCTCCATCTTACCTATTTCTGCCGACAAGCAGAGGTGCTCGCATTGCCTAGTTACGGTTTGCAGGGTTAAACAGGCAGTACCTCAGAAGAATATGCTTTAGTTATTGTTCTGAGGGCAGTACTGTGACTTGTCATCTTATGTCACAAGCTAGCAGCGTACATTGGCGTCCTTATGACAGTGGTCGTTATCTGAGAGAGGATTGATGGCGCATTGGCGCGTGCGCTCAGCGAACGATTGCTAAGGTGAAGCAACGTTGGCTGTGGTCAGTCCTATGATGGGTGGCCAATAGACGAAGCTCGAGCTCGAGACGAAGCTCGAGCTTCTCCGTGCTTTGGAAAGCAAGTTAAACAGTGGGTACTGCGCCTGATCTCACCCCGATTGTGTCGGCTAACCGTCCGGACTATGCGAGTAAAGGAACAGCGAGTGCACTTGCGCTTGCGCAGCCACTTGTGCACCATAATATCTCCTGCGTAGGAGTTAGTCTCTGTTGAGATTGGTCGCCGTGACCGAATATCGGTTAGGAGGACATTCAATGTCTGACAATAAAGGCTGGTAAGTTACTGGTATTGTGTGATTTGATTTCAAGTCAATACAGTGCAGTAACGACAGGTATCAACATGAGTACTGACTTGTAAACAGTTCAAGTCAGTTTTCAGCGGTAGCACTCTTGTTACTGTCTCAATGTAAATCTGCCTTAAACCAACGACCTTAGAACGGCTAACAGGCTTGCTCTAATAACTTGATGCTTGTTAACTGTCTAGTGAGACAAAATTGATACACTGTGGTTTAATAGACGCGAAAGGACATGTTTAGACAGTAGACTTTATGGGACTAGGTGTAATAGAACACTGAACTCATTAGCATATTGGACCTTCTAGGAGAGTAATTATTGTCAGTTAATAGGAGGGTGATTTACATAATACTAATATTGACGACGTAAACGCTAAACATGTAGGTAATACAGGCATTCAGTTTTTTTATTTGTGGATAATTCTGTGAATTTTGTAGAAGGAAAATTTAACTTCAAGGTTTTCAACAGTTTATAGCAACTAGTTTCAGCGAAGTCTCCGATTTTGGTAAAGAAGTTTTTTAAAGACAAATTATGCACGGTGTGGTAATATTTAACATCATAAAACCTTTTTTTATATTTGTGACTTTGCATTTTCTTTAAAAATGATAAATAATTTGAAAAAATTAATAGCTGTATTTAGGTTATTAACAATGAATGAAATCTACTTTGACTAAACAGATCGATTCAGTTGAAATTGCGACGGGTACCTACGAAGAGTTCGATGGCCCAGTGGTTAATGCGTCAACACGGTATATTGTAGATGCGGGTTCGATTCCCGCCCAAGACGAAATTTTCTTGTATTTATTTCTTCATCATGGAACCTTACTATGAGTTTCAGGGAAGTCCAAATTTTGGTAAAGAAGTTTTTTTATAAGTCAAAATGTATGCATGGTCTGGTGATATTTAATATCATGGAACCTCCCTTTTCGTAATTCACAAAGGATTTTTAAAAAGAAGTAGTATATGTTAAAGCATTTAAGGTGTAACTCTTAGTTTTTTTGTCAACGCCAGCAAAAAGTCTGTGACTGCAGTATGAGTAAGTACAGGATGTTAACTACGCAATATGAGAACAGGATGTTAACATCGCGACTTTTTGGCCCCCTAATTTAAGTTTTCGTGATGAACGTAGTCGACAAGACTTTTCGACCTTCTTGTTCTTCTGTGCTAACTGTGCTGTGACACGCAAATTATGGTTTTATTTTTATGATATAAATAAAATAATTGAAGGTATCCAACGTGTAACAGGAACAACGCACACCCTGGAAGTAGTTTGTTGCAAATGTGTAAATGAATAATTTTTTAGTTTTTTTAAATCATTTTATTTTAACGGATATATTATTTGAAATCGCATAGAATGGGTATTTCAACACCGCGTCACGGCACGGTAATATGTATATACTATTACCGTGACCGCGTGCGGCGGCCGAGTAGAGCGTGAATGTCGTAAAACAGCTGATAGCGATAACGTACGATACGCCGCGAAATTTTTAATATGTACAATAATTGCATTTATAATAACTCTTATTGCCTTTTATTATGTATCATATTCCTTTATTTAGAATGTTAAACGAATTGGTGGCTCCGATTAAATTTATTTCAATAATATCTGTTAGATTTTATTATAATTATTATTTTTTTATTGAAATCGATTTAAAAGCTTATTACAGGAAAATAGATATAATAATATATTCGTTAAACTTTATAATTAATTATTTAGTTGTTTGTGATTGAGGAAGTCTTCCGAATTAATGTAACTAAATTCTTATGAACACTAAGTTGCTAAAAAGAACTTGTATTTTTTTGAGTTGGCAAGGTGCAATCAGAATTCAGTTGCCTCTTTGCTCACACACACACAGAGAGACGATAGAGAGTGTATACTTCTTAATATGTATGCTCGTTTGCCATAAACGTATTTAAAACACATAAAAACAATTGCTAATATTGAAAATAGGCATCAATCTCACCGAGGTAACAACTTGCATTATTTAGATAATAAAGTCAATAACCGATTTAGAGATTCGGCCTAAGCACTTAGCACTCGAATTACCTCTGTGCCACTCCAATCTCATTCTGAGAGTTCCTTACAATTGTTTAAACATTTTTATGTCCGACCGGCCGTAGGCACTCGAGAAATTATGTAAATATATTCGGGGCTATTCGAGGCGAACATTTTTTTAAGTGGAAGCGTTTTGTTTAATGTCCTTGTAAGTGACCTACAATCAATATTCCGATTATCAAATGTCGTCGGATTGATTGAGTATTGAACTGTCATGGCTGGACAGAGTGTGGATAATTCAATTAAGTTAAAACGTTTTTTATCGAGTTCAAAGCGAAGCGCGTGATTGACAAGGATGGTCACGTGCACAATAAGTGATGTAGCTTTAAGTGTATTAGTTTCACAATATTTTAATGCGTGCCCATGAAAATATGTTGTTTTTGGAAGTTTGCAATATCCAAATGCCATGTCTCCGTACTTCGTAATGCGTACCTACTACTTTTTGTATCACATTTCATTGAGTGATATGCATGGTGTGGTTATAATTACTAGATTACTAGTATTAATAAAGTTACTTTTAAGTGGCCAGGCGAGTGAGCCCTCAAGTACAGAGACCCACGTCTGTACTCAAGGCGGCCTCTTGTGGAGGCTCTTCGTACCTCCAGACTGTCTTAGTACGGCAAAAACAACAGTCTTCAGAGATCCACACCGACTAGTCGCACTAGTGTATCTCTGAAAACATGTGTTTCCGAAACCCACCAGTGAGCCACTAATGTGTCTCCAAAAACCCACTGATCGATAAGTATCGTTATTTTTAAGCAACTCCTACTAGTAACTTCAGTTACACTGGTACATTTTAATGGCCTTAAAATGAATTGTAATTTCATCTAGTTAACTTAACAGCTCTATTCTTGGTTCAATTATTGACACAGTTGTGCAGGATTATTTTTCCGTATTACACTGGTTGAACTATCAGTGGAAATTTTTAGGAATGATAGTTTTCGGTGGGCTTCACGCGACATAAAATTTGATAGTTTTCTTCAGCCTATCAGCCAGTGAGTCTTTGAAGTCAACACATATGGGATTTGTCGGTGAATCTCTTAGGACTAAAGCTAGATTGACTCTGTAAGTAAGCTGTTTTGACTTGCTAAACTTCACCGAAACACCTACATTTTTTTCGGAGACTCATATTATGTAAAATCTAAATACAAGCTTTGTAAATCGTATAATTATAAATGAAGTTGTTTAGTAGTTCTATATGAGTAAAAGTGAGGTGACTGAAATATTTTGCGTTAATCACGGACATTTGTATTCAACTAGACAAAATCTATCGCGCCATTTGTATGAAAACCAAGCATGTCAATATTTCTTTGCTTAAATAAATTTTGCTTCGTGCCGTCAAAAGTCTCATTTTTATCGTCGAGTATTTAGAACTCAATACGGCACAATTAGGCGTACTAAATTTTGGTTGACTATATGAACGATATTCCTCTTACTTATGGCATGCGATCACGCGAATCACATATAATTCTCATATAATCACACGACATAATATAATTAAATACAAGTCTGTTCGTTTCAACCCATTGACGTCCCACTGCTAGATACGGGTATCAATCATCAAAGGAGTATTTGGCCTACTAGGCCAGTGCTCACCAGACGGGGTCGCGTAGGCATTTGTTTAAAGTTTTCCAACTCTTCGCAGAGATGTTACTGCGGTAAACTTCCTTAGGCTCTTATTAATAACTGCATCTCAAGAAGTCGATCGATCTTAGAAGAAACACTAAGGTTTTTTTTAATGTTTATTTAAAACACCACAGACTCGTCCGTGCCTTTGGAATTCTTGGGTATAATATTAAGTGATCTACTCGTATGTATATTTATATTTTCAAAAATCCTTATTACTACTCTTCACTTAATCTAGGGTGAGTTGCGCATTTACAATTTTATATATAGCTTTTGCCCGCGGCTTCGCTCGCGTTAAATTCGGGGTAACACCGAAGATTTCAAAGAAAAAAAATAAGGCAGGTATTTTTCGTTGGTAACAAAGAGTCTGTGTACCGATTTTTAGCTTCCTACCTTGAAAACTGCAAAAAGTCCCATATAAAATTTCACCCCCTCTTTTAAGGGGTTGGGGGCAGATTTCCAAAAAAAATGATGCATGATTTTTTTGCTAGTCACAAATAGTTCGCATACCAATTTTTAGCTTTCTACCTTGAAAATTGCGGAATGCTCCATACAAACTTCCACCCCCCATTTTAGCGAAGTGGGGGGTTAGAAAGAGACAAAAAGTAGCCTATGTCACTCTCCATCCGTTCAACTATCTCCACTTAAAAAATCACTTCAATCCGTCGCTCCGTTTTGCCGTGAAAGACGGACAAACAAACACACACACACACTTTCCCATTTATAATATTAGTATGGATGTATATTAGTTGCTTATATACAAAAATCTATATACACGGTTATTTTTTTATCACCCTTGAAAATTTAAAGGAGACTTCACGACATGTTATTAGAATGTTTTAAATATGAATAAAAAAAATAACTTACTTAATTTTATATTAATTTTTTTTTAATCCAAAAAATGCTGCACTAGTTGAGAGCAACATTTTTTGAGATTTTTTCATTTTTATTTAATTTTTTATATAATAAAGGATGTGTCCTGAAACGTCCCTCAAATTTTCCAGGGTGATAAAAAAGTAACCGTGTATGTATACTGGGTGTAACGGAATACCGAAATAATATTTATGGTTGTTGATTAACAAAAAAAATGTTTTATGACTATTCTTTGTATTTTTTTAATATATGCCTACTTTCGATTTAATACGCTTAACTGTTAAGCGTATTAAATTAAATCTCTTTTAATGTAGTGTTTTTGATAGATGTCTTATTTAGATTAAACGTCAAAACCACATCATAAGATCGATCTAAAGGCGTATGCCACACGTTCAATATTTATAACGATATTTGGATCACGATCCAAGATCGCGATATTTATTATTTATATTGATGAATCGCGATCCGCCCTTCATATAAATGATTTCGGGTTCAATATTTATCACGATATTTATCGTGATAAATATTGAACCCGAAATCATTTATTGAACGTGTAGCATACCTATGCCTTAGAGCATTCCTGAGAATTCTCACAATGAATTTATTAACTGAGGCATCAGTGTCACTCACGATACCCACCAAAATAATGAAAGCGGCGGCAACTGTATTCTTTTCTAAATCCGCCACCGCACGGACAAATTAATTAAATGTCGACTAAGTGCTGAAAACATCGATTACGGTTCCATCGGCAATCGGTCGTCGCACAGATTGGACCGCTCTTTTTGATTGAATTCAATTTTAAATACATTTAGGATATTGTGACGTCATTGCAAAAGCGGTCTTAGTATATTTTCATTGTAAAGGCGGTCTTGATTCTGTCAAGTGAATCGAACAAGGGACCGTTGGTGGCGCTGTGGACTCGGCACTGGCCTTCTAATCGAAAGGTCCTTGGTTCGATCCTGCCATGTACCAATATGTTTTTCTTTTTTCGAATTTCATATGTACATTTGCCTGCATACATATGCGAAGAAATTCAAAGGTGTATGTGAAGTTGACCAATCCGCACTGGGCCAGCGTGGTTGACTAAGGCCTAACTTAGGGTAGGCTCGAGCCCCTCGGTGGGGACGTATATGAGCTGTGATGATGAATCGACCATACTTTAGAGTATAGACGACAAACATAATTCCGTAGTTCTTCACCGACCATGCAATTCGCTTCAATAGATATGATGACATACTTTCTCGAAGTAACAAAAAAAGCCGGCCAAGTGCGAGTCGAAATCGCGCACCGAGGGTTCCGTCCAAACTTATTATGAAAATATATACTTACAAGGTATTTGGTCAATACTCTATCAAGCCGAAATCGACCCATATTTTGATCACTTTGACTTACAGTTTTGATTTTACATAGCTGATAGAGATTAGGCATACGAATATTTGATATAAATTACAGTTTGATATCTCTGCACGCTTTCAAGGATAAGGGGCTTGAGAGACAAACAGACCGACAATGCAGTGATCCCATAATGGTCCCCTATTTTTCTTTTGATGTACGGAACTCTAAAAATCATCATTTAATTAAATGAAAATGATAGAAAGTTGCAATAATTTCCATGCCTAATTGGGGGGCTCGCTACGTTGCAACGTGGTAGAAAATATATACAAACGTAACTTAATGCGACATTTGAAATCAATATATCTGAGTAACTTTTGGCTGAATAAAAAATGTACACGTCCAATATTTTTGAAGAAGTCAACGTGACGGCATTTACAAACGTTGTAATCACCATCCCTATAGTCGATCAATTGATAAGTTATCGACTACGGTGGGTAACACGTGAAACAGGCCCTTAAGGTGCGTTTTAAGCCAAACCAACAAAGAGCTGGAACTAGAACAAGAGCATTATTTCTTTATGTTAGTGTAAACGAAAGCTCGTTTTGAGCGTTAGCACCAAAATATCAACGAGCCAGAATGAAAACCAAGAACTATAATTCTTGCACAATAGATGTTTAGATCAGCCGAATCGCCAGAACACAAGAACGCTTTGAAGTGACCGCTCCGAGGAGCGATCGCATCCGAACACGCAAGAACGCTCTAAGCAACTGCTCGCACACTGTAGTGCCGTTTAAATCAAGCGAGCGAGCATTCCTAGAATATTCCACGGTATCTTTAAGAACGTCGATAGAACAACGGAAGAATGCTCTACATCTGTGTACTACACTAATAAGGAATTGAATAGAGTAGGGACAGAATGAGCATTCGCTCGTCTGGTGTAAATCGGCCTTAATGATAACCGTCTATAGAATTGGACCCGCTTAGTTCTGGTTCAAAACTGACGCTGTCCCTAACTTCGTATATTAACACAAGTGCACTAGGTTTAAGCCAAGACTAACTTTAGACCAGGTTTAGACCAGGTTTTGTAACTGTGGTCAACTGTGATGGACTTAAACGGTCTGATTACAAAACCTGGTCTAAGCCTGTAGGGTTACTCTTGAACCAATTCCGATGGATCGTCATTGGGATTGTGATTTTTCATAAGCTTGAGTAGCAACACTAGCGCCAAATTGGATCCGTATTTTGAGAAAATTGTATAATACTGAGTTTGGTTCACCCAAAATCCGCGCAATACGGGGTCAATTTGGAGCCAATGCGCAAAAATAAGCGTACGAAAAATCACAATCTCAATGCCGATCGATCGGATTCGGTTCAAGAGTAACCCTACTGGTCCAAAGTCAGTCTTGGTTTAAGCTTAGTACGCTATCACTTGTGTTATACAGTGTCAGGTCTAAACTACACTGGCCTGCAAAAGTAAGTATCACACTTTTAAAACTGCAATAACTTTTAAAGTAGGCAAAATATATTTTCAAAATAAAAAGTATTAAAAAGACTAATGTATAAAAACCTATAACTTCCGAGAAACCTGACGAAATGAGCTGAAAATGTTTTTTGTTTGAATCCTTTATCTTTTGTAGTTTAGGGAAGAAAATATTTTAAAAGTGTAGTACTTACTTTTGAAGGTCAGTGTAGAACTGAATTTAGAAAATGGTTTGTAATAAGACGGTTCATGTTTGTATTAAGATAACCTTATAAAGTACAACACCGCGCAAAGAGGTGTCAATTACGTAAACGATGTGAAAACATACAATAAACATTTTAATTAGATTTATTATAAGGAAACAGAGTTATGCCGAGGAAAATATCATTTATTTCCATGACATGAAATTGATACTTACCCGTGAAGTGCTTAATTACTTTCAAATGTGGCCAGTTTTTGTATGGACTCTTAAAGGCCGCTGCCGCACTTTTTGTGCTGCCCCGAGCGAAAGGGTAAAAGGTGTTACTTTTTGTTCCGGGGCTAAATGGAAAATTCATTATTTTTGCGTAAGTCCGCTTTAGCGAATTCTGCTTGATATTTTTTTAAATAAAGACAATGTGTGGCTTAGAAAAGAAAATATGGTTGTATATTGCTTGTAGAAATTCATACTTTCAATATTGAAGGTTTAACAAACATATATGCGACAGACAAAGCTTACGGCCCTTTTATTTGTGGCTTTCCGCTTACCGCTTGCGTCCTGATAGGTAATTTTTGTATGCAAGTCTTTTGAACATCCATTACACGCTCATGCAATCCACTCCATGCAAAGCAGCAGTCAATTCCACAGAACACAGAAGTGTTCTGTGGTCAATTCCATAACTCGTAACTGATGAGTGAGAAAAATCAACTCAGATTATTCGCCGATCATACCACTAGCAATACTTATTGCCTTTTTAATGCCTCAGGATGAATAATACAATTCTTCTCCTTCACTTTCTCATCCATTCAAGGCGATTCCAAGACCGTTAGCATAAGAGAATTACTCGGTGCTTACCTGTGGTACTACCGATGGTACTATCGGTAGTACCATGGGTAATTTTTTTGCCAGTGGTACTACTCACGTGTCCAGTAGTACTACGGATGATTAATTTTGCCCGTGGTACTACTTATTTTTTGTGACAATAAAAGAACACCATGTAGGTAACTATCGATGTTAATATTTTTATTATTTTGAAGAAATTAAGGAGCCTTTTAATAAAACGTATTTAAAAAGCATCTTTAACGCAACTTTTCAATTGCGAGTGTAACTTAATTTTTTAACCGACTTCACAAAAAGGTGACTTTATGATTTCGTTTGTATGATCTTTTTTACGTTTGCTACCTCATAACTCTCATTTATTGACCGATTCGGAAAATTCTTTTTTTTTTGTTTGAAAGGGTTATGCTTCCCGATTACTCTCATTGTCACCAAAGTCGGGATCTGGTGATAAAATTCCAGGAAAATCAAGGGAAACTCTTATTTATGTTTGTTACCTCATAACTCTGTTTATTATATTGACCGATTTGAATTTTTTGTTCTTTGAGATAAGACTAATTTGGATGTACTTATACCCACTTCCCGATTGATCCTATTGTCACAAAAGTCATTAACTGTTGATGAGCTCCCAAAGAACCTTTAAATTTTATAGGCACGTCCGACGTGTTTCATGTTTCTTCCGAAGTCATTCTGGTAGTCGATGATCATGTGTTAAAATTTTGCACCGACTTCAAAATAAAAAATGTGATGTTGGTATTCTTACATTATTTTGTGTTTTTGAAGTTTTTATCTTTTGCTAAATATTTTTATATTTTTCGCGAATTTAATACCAGCTCAAAGCAACTTGAAAGAATACAACTGAGGGTCAATACGTGCCTATTATATTCAACAACTTAGTAACCTCCAACTCCTAAAAATCAAAGATCCTTTCATCATTAGCTCTGCTCATAACTGGCAGACGTAAATATACCTAAAAAGCTTCAGAAAAAACATGAAACACACATGAACGTGCCTATAAAATTTTACAGTTCCCTCGATTTTCCTAGGATCTCATAATAAGATTCTGACTTTCGTGACTATGAGACTAATCGGGAAGTATACCCTCTCAAACAAATAAAAAATTACCAAATCGGTTAATAAATGACAGTTATGAGGTAGCAACCTTGATTTACTACCAAACGTTTGGTAGTAAATCAATGGGTAGCAAACGTAAAAAAAGAATATATAATCGAAATGATTAAAGTCTCCCTTTTTGTGTAGTCAAGTAAAAATGAAGTTGTTGTTGTAAAAAATTTGTAGTTGTTGTAAAAAATGAAAAGTTGCGTTAAAGTTGCTTTTTAAATACTTTTATTAAAGGGCTTATTAATTTCTTCAAAATAATAAAAATATTAAAATCGATAGTAACTTAGTTAGTTACTTAGATAGTTAGTTAGTTAAAATAAATATGAAATATTATTGGTCAATTATGAGTTAACGATTTGTCCGTTTGTCCTAACAAAACAAGAGCGATTCGAAAATTTTCCACTAGATCGACAATTTCAAAACGAAACATTTTAAGGAAAAGATTGTGAGAAAATTAAATTAATGCTCAGCGTTCCTTCAAAGTGAAAGGGGATTAAATGAAAATACCCATTCTTCAATTATGAAGGGTGATAATGGGAATATTACCTTCACAACGGCAACGGGCCGCTCAGCGCTCACCGTTTCATATTTATGGGTGTTTATTTTTATTTATTGAAATATGTCTCGTAAAAGTTTTATTTCAACGAATTCAGAATTTACAGAGGCGGCTTCATTTGTTCCACATGATTTGTAATAGTGTTGTACAGTCTTAAAACATATAATACATATATATTCATTAATTAATTTTACTAATTAATGTAGACATTACGTTACCTTCCCTTTTTAACTTCCCATAAAATATATTTTTTTTCCTATCGCAGATCTGCTGGTAGAAATTTCTTCGGAAATAAGCAGAACCTACGTACCTCATTAGTTACGTTCATTGTTTTGTAATGTTTTTGTTTTGTGTACATAAATAAATAAAATAAATAAATAAAAATTAAATACTTTTATAATTAACGACTGGGTATCCCGCAAACTATTATACGTTACGTATTTATCAACCATGCTTTTTTGCCTCTTATATTGGCGTTCTAATAATGGAAAACTAAAAAAAATAAGTTAGTTATATTTAGAAAAAAAATCTCAATACGAATTTATTTCGTTCCGTTCAATTTATAATGTTTAGAGATTCATATAAAAAATAAAAAATCATTTAAATCAATTTATCCGTTTAGGCATAAAAACTTGGCTAGTAGACATACATAACAACAATCGCCTTTACAAGTACAATAAGTATCTAAACGCTGAATTCAGCTGAAACATATAAACACAAGTGTAATCTGGCTAGGTATTTTTTCGTTCTTTTTCATTTCGAAATTTTAAAGATTTTTTCCCAAATATATTAAAAAAAATACGGAACAACAACTTAAATGCCTCTAGATAAATTAAAATTTTCTAATTATTATCATACTAATATTATAAAGAGGAAAGATTTGTATTTTTGTATGTTTGTATTGAATAGGCTCCGATACTACTGGGCCGATTTTAAAAATTCTTTCACCATTAGAATGCTACATTATCCCTGATTAATATAGGCTACTAAATTATTATTTCTACGGAAAATTATAAAATTTCTACGGGGAAACAAAAATAACGAGGGCGAAACTTTGAGCGGAAAGCTAGTAATCAATAAAAATATTCTATGCCTTGAGAGAAAGCTGTTTTAAATCGACCAAACTTTTTACCTTCCTACTTATATTGATATTAAATTGCAAATAAAAAGTGTTGCCACAAAAATAAACGGAGAGAGTATTGTAGAGACATTGCTATGATCCAACATAAACATTCTATTTATGTTTTATTTCTGATAAACAATTTTCCTTCCATAGCTATTTTAGGTATACTTAAATGTAATTTGGAGCTTATAAGCCAGTAAATAAATATCAAAGCGCGTCCTTCTTTTCGATTTTAGATTACAGGATATATGAAAATTTACTAGAAACATTAACGACACCAATTTGGCTAAGAAACATTTTATGAATTTCTAAAAATAGCAAATGAAAAAGCTCTTAAGTAGGATAGGAATCCAACCATAAAGTAAAATCCAGGAAAGTTTATTTAGCTTGAACACTTTTACACGTTTTAATATTCTTGCCACTCGCCAAGGTTGGTTTTTTAAATACCCGCTCGTATTTAAGTAACCTCTGTTATATCCCTGGCAGTTACATAGGCTATTATTATATTAAATATGAAACTAGTTGTGCCCTCGAACTACGATTCGCCATAATAATTGTAAAAAAAAAAATCGGTAGAGGTAGAGGGCTCTTTCTCTCCTTTAACACCTAAGGGTATAAAAAATACCTATATATATAGGTATAACCTACGACTGGTTCTCAGTCATTCCAAATATACACAAAAAATGTCATTAAAAATCGGTCAAGCCGTTTCGGAGGAGTTTAATAACAAACACTGTGACATGAGATTTTTATATGTATTTATGATATCACCTTTGTATTTTCTATAAAAATGCCAAATAAATTGAAAAAATAATAAATCAGTGCCAACGATTTGAACGGGTTGTTTGCATGCAAACGTTTGCACTGTTATCTGATTGTGGGCCGCACCCATTTTTAATTGTCTTTCGTTAGTCACATCACTCAAATAGTCCACCTAATTTAATTTCAGTTGTTCTTTCTTCGTTCTTCAGCGTTATTCATATCTCTTCTTATCACTATTTAATTTTTCAAATTCAAAATTCAAAAATATTTATTCAACATAGGCCTTTACAAGCACTTATTGACGTCAAAACAGAGCAAAATATTCTAATTTAAAGGAAACATATTAATTTATGTTACAATATATAGCTATTTCATTGATATTTAGTCTGATAGTGCGGCCGCTATTTTGTGAGTGTGTTGATAAGTAAATGTCTTGATAAGCTTACATATTGGCCAATGATGATACAGCATTTAAACCATTTCTTTCTTTAGTGGTCGAACATCCTGCTGCTTGTTGCTTGTATAGAAAGACGCATTATGATATTACCTTGTTAAAAGTAGACTTGTCATAAGTCCTTTGTTAGGGAATACAAGCGTTATAAAAGGAGCCTGCTGAGCAAATTTCATACTCAGCTTCAACAGTTTTGATGAATCAATCAATTATTTGGACTACGTATATTTAATGTATAGTATAAATTTAAATTTTCAACAAAATTCCTGAAGCTCCTATAGTACCTACAGTCTGCACTATTGACCAGTACTATTAATAGAGTATCTACTATTGATAAATTGGTTTAAAACTCTTATACCTACTTGATAAGTGCACATAAATATAGCAAGCACCAATAAACTTTTATAACAGACCTTTTATGCACATCTTATGTAGAGTTCAAGGCGATATCTACGTTACAATGAAGTTTATTAAAGCATTATTTGTTCCGAGCCTGACTTTGGCCTACCATACATATTAAAATTTAAAAGTGATATTTATACGAAAACATACCTAGTTCTTAGCCAGCTTTATAATATTAAATTATATTATAATTATATAGACTAGAACTATATGTATACCTGGGATAAACCGATAGGCGTGTCTTCGCGAAACTCCTTCTTTAGTATGTGGCGTCTATCCACTAACTAAGCCGATCTCGACGTCCATCTTATCCTAAGGGAGATTTGGGATCGGGAGTAAGCAATTTATTAATTGGTATAATGTCCACAGCTTATTTGCAATCGTAGCCTTATAAGAGGTAGTAATTAAGAAACTCAAAATGCGATAAAAGCTGTTGATGAGCCTCAATTCAAAAAAATAAACCTCAAGCGTGTTATGTTTATCGTGCGAATAATTACATATTCATTTATTAATAGAAACAATTACAATTGTTTCTATTAATAAATGAATATGTTCTTTTCCTAAAATCTTCATTATTATTGGAAGAAATACACAAAACTCAAGGCAATTATTTCTTTAAAAGCTTATTATCTAGTTATAAAAGATTTTGCGTAACAACTTAATTATCTGAGGATAATTAAGGATTCTTAATGAAGCCATTCGAGATTTTTCTTTAATCTGAACGTGTGAAATCATTAGTTTTTAGGGCCCTGACCTTTAATTTCACATTTCACAAGTACTACATGCTAATGAGAAATTATGATTGTCGAATTATATTTAGTACCTCGCAAGGAATTTGCTTCTATTACTTATAACTTTTCGAGAAATATTCGTAACTTAAAACAAAGCAATATAAACAAAGCACCAGCACGTTTGGTCAAAACAGCGGGATCTTCAAAAATACTCCTTGTCGAAAACTATATAGTTGTTTACTAGGATTGCTAAAGCTGTACTACCTTCCTGTATTCGTTCATTACTATAAAATCCTATCATCATTTTTTTCATTCCTACTTGTATTTGCAGACACCTTGAGTACGAGTATATTCAGGATGTATGCACATACAATGTTAAATATGTTTCCTTTAAATTAGAATGTTTTGCTTTGTTTTGACGTCAATAAGTGCCTGTAAAGGCCTATGTTGAATAAAGATTTTTGATTTTGAATAACAAATAATTACCAGAATGATCACAAAAACAATAGACATCATAAACTCGGAAAAGGTAGGTAGCGGATTTAAAATTCTGTATCTACCTCATTTTTCTAGAAAGTTTAACAGTAAACACGCATTATTTAATTATAAGTTTTCATTTTGTCTCCAAGAAAAAAACGACACGAACAGGTAGATAGGTTCATAATTACCTAATTAATTAGTACAGCTTCCGTGAAATCAAAACATGTCAAAAGGCCACAGAGGCCGTGTCAAATTAACGCAGCGGAACATAGAACATTGTCAGTTAATTGCTTTTCGAGGTCTGAATAGTTTTTAAGCAACACCGATGGAATAACTTCAATCACTTTGGATTATTTCAATGGAACATTAGCTAGTGCTTATTGATAAGTTTTTTTTAGGTTTATAGCTTAATAGCGAACGATTCCGGGTTAGTTCAGTAACCTGGCTAGTTAGAAATGAGTAATTAATTATATATGACCAACACTTAGGAAGCATGTTGAATAATACATAAAAGCTTTTGGCTGCCCTTTCAGAACAGAAGAATTCTCAAATCTCACTAAGCTCTAATCCCAAAATGTGTTTTTTAAACACATTTCTGGTCTTCTAGAAGACTTGAAGTTGGTACTTGGTACACACACACATACACTAAATACTGGTACTTAATAAATTTTAATTCAATTGTTTTTCTCTTAGCTAGTCTGCTAAGTATTTCTTAAACGTAAAAGATATTGACTTCTAACATATACCTAAGCCTCTCCAAATTTTTAATCAACAGTACATTTCCTATCATCAAGATGTTCGAATATCAGATACCTACATTTTATATAGGTAATCCAGTAAGTAGCGCAGGGATTGCGATAACGGCGGCCAGTTCGTAAACTGGGCACCTTAACGCTTTCCGGATACAAAACTTAGGGCTATTTAAACTTTTTACCTTTCAAATTGATGATGGTAGTTATCGTTCGTTTTATTAAGTTTATTGAAGTTTGAACTGTTATTGGAACGTCGAAACATTTATTGTTCCTAAATAGTTATGGCAGTCAATATAGCTTAGAATAAAACAATGTTTCCTTTATTGTTATATACTTAATTAGCAGTAAGTGTATTAGCTTCATGAACGACCAGACATCACTGAAGTTACCTTTCAGGGAAACAATGTTATATGTATGGAACTTCCCTTTGATGATTTTATTGCAAGATATATTTAAATAAATATTTCAAAATTTATTTTCGCTTCAAACGACTGTTTATGTTGCCTGAGTTACCCGCCTTTTCGTCGAAATCTTGGCCCCTGGACTACCAAGAGACTTTGGGCTTTCATTAAAATGTACAGTAGAATAAAAAATGTACAGTAGATTAGCCCATTTTGGATTTTGTAAGCCTACTCTAAGGTCATACCATCTAGGTTCAAAAAACCATAGGTGTATAATATAATAATAATGTATGGATTTTACAAATATTTGAACTGGATTTTTGATGCTGAATATGGACCAGCTGATACTAACACATAGGGTAATGCCACTCAATCAGGGTCAAGAGTCACTGGCCCTAATTCCCAAAATATATATCCGTAATATGGGAATCAAATGAAAGGACTTAAAGAGTACTATAAATCTAGCAACATTGGTCTAAATTCAACATAACCGCCGTTTAAAACTGGTTGATAAAATTTCGCTGTAACTCTACATAGTTGTATGAGTAACAAATAAAAGGACTTAAAAAGTAATATGAGTAACAAATAAAAGGGCTGAAAAAAGTAGAGGACTATTAACCTAGCGATATTGACATAGGTTCAATATGCGTGTCTCTGCGCGAAACGAACCAGACAGAGTTGATCTCATTAAGGATATTAAGTGTACTTGACAAAACTTGTTTTTTGTTATTCATAAATGTTTAAGTTTTAATTTTCAATGTAATATCATAACAGCTCATATACGTCCCCACGTGGTCCCCACCGAGGGACTCGAGCCTACCCCAAAGTTAGGGTGTTTAGGCCTTAGTCATCCACGCTGGCCCAGTGCGGATTGGTTGACTACACATACATCTTTGAATTTCTTCGCAGATGTATGCAGTTTGCCTCACGATGTTTTCCTTCACCATAGGAGCGTCGGACAAATGTACATATGAAAATCGAAAAACGAAAAACACATTGATTGGTACATGGCGGCCTCGAACACCGGACCTCCCGATTGGAAGGCAAGTGCCGGGTCCACAGCGCCACCGACGCCGACGCTTCAATGTAATAACAGCAGTAGAATTATTAATAATAATAATAATACTCTTTATTGCACACAAAGACAAAGTACAACAGGAAAAAAGAAATAAAAACAGAAATGTTACAATAGGCGGCCTTATTGCTAAAGAGCAATCCCTTCCAGGCAACCTCGGAAGTGAGAAATATGTACACAGGAGATTCAACCAACAAATGTGTGATAAGGAAAGGAAATCAGTGTCACGAAAGCAACTAAGGATTCAAAAACAGGGAATGATTGCGAACATAGTTTTTCAAAGACTCCAGCGTGCTCGCACTTCGAATACTCTCTGGGAGAGAGTTCCATAAGCGGACAGCGTAGGATGGGAATGAGCATGACAAGACATGTGTCGAGTGGGGCGGGATATCAAGAATTAAGTTGAAATGAGATCGCAACATGCGATTTGAAGAAGTGGTCCGAAACGAAAAAATAGATTTAAGATATGGTGGAGACGTTGGATAAAACAAAACATTGTAACGAAGGCACAGAATATGCATGTCTCTACGCTGTCGAATTGGGAACCATTTGAGTTGAGAGCGATAGGAAGAAACATGGTCAAACTTATTAGTTCCTTTGCAAAAGCAAAATAAATTATGTTTAATTATTTTGTAGCCGGCTTAACCTTTTAGGCGTATAAAGAGAGAAAAAAATATGGGTGTCACTCAAAAATGGCGTACAAAATGTCTTTTTCAGCCCCAGTAATATGGGTAGCAAATGAAAGTGCTTGAAGAGTAAAGCACTATCAACTTAGAAAAATTGCCCTAAATTCAGTTATTTAGATAATCCTCAAATATCTTTATGTGTAGGTATGATAGGCTTATTTTTCTAACTTATTAAGATTTATAGAACTTTAATAATTCTGATCAAGCCCTTGAAACATTTATTTTGTTTGGAACGCTCTTCCAATCAAATGAAAATTTAAGACTGAATCGTATCTTACCGTTCATTCTAAACTATGTATTGTTACCCAATCATAACCAGAATAATCGTCAACTAACTAGATTACGAGGATGATCGACTCCGAAATATTCTTAGCGTTAGTGCCATTTATGAATATTACCTTCCAATTTGTTCGTATTAGTCTCCCAATTCGAGTTGATGCCATAAAAGGTTTTATTGCTAATAAATTGATAGCAAACATCAATGAAAGCTTATTGCCTCTATCGACGCTGTGCGCCACGAATTTATCGTTGGAGAGGGTGGCGCTGTGAAAGACATGACCAGTGTAGTGTATCCGCCGAATGTCTTTACGCTAAAAAACTCTTTCATATCCAAGAAATTTGTATATTCCAAAAAGGTTTGATACTGAACCCATTTTTGCATTTCATCAAACCGAACGCTAAACCTCACTAGGAGGAACCAACTTTCTTTTTTAAGAAGAGTAGGTATATAGCTGAAATGGAGGCCTGTAGCCAAAATGATGATGATGTTAAAATAAGAATTGGTTTCGATAAAATTATACGTATAATCTATAGAAATCTCGTATCGCAGTGTTTGTTATCGAACTCTGAAACGGCTTGACCGATTTTTATGATTGTTTTATGTTTATTTCCTAGGTCTAAGAGTAGGTAGTAGGCAGGCAAATTTTTTATACCCCTAGGTGATAAGGATACCTCTCCGGTATTTTTTTGACAATTTTATTTTTTTATAGTTGGCAGCAAAAAATACTTATAACCCTAATTTTTCACCCTTCTACCACCAACTCCCATTTTTTTAATAGCGATATAGTATTTGTACTGGCGAAACGTAGTATAATATATAAAAAAAGTTACCAGCTTCTTTCAATCATGCATGGAATTCCTGCAACTCCTCAAAAACTTTTTCTGTAGGTAGGTACTCCTGCAATTTCCAGCTCACGTAACGATTTTATCAAAACTTCAGGTCTCCTGAAGTTTTGATGTAGCTTCACTTCAGGTCTCCGGGCGGACGAGGACGTGTTTCCGGAATGCACCAGGTGGCTGGGGCTCGCGAAAAAGTTGCGAAATGCGGCTTTTAAATTCAATAGCTGGAGCGGAATTATGCTGAAGTTTCATATTGTCCCCGCCCGTGCATTATTCAGGGGCGGCGAGCTGTGCAGGCAGGCGAGAGCTATGCCTATTTGTCTCACAAATCCTGAGTGATGCTACGCAGTTAATCTGCGATCACAAGGGTGAATGGGCTTCCATTTTTTTTCATAAAGTGGAGCTAGCATTTATGTATTAGATAGATGTCTTGTTTGGTTTCTTCACCAGTCTCAGACATAGTTCAATTAGTTAAAATTTGCTGTTTTCATTAGAAAGCCAAAAATTTTTGACGAAGCTGCAATGTTAACCACTTATCTGCGGATCCTTTAAATGTTAGTAATTAACATCTATAATTACTTTTACTTATATAAAAAGCATAAGTGCGAACGTACGTCCGAAGTTTTTTCTATCATCATCACCGACGGTTATTGACTCCCCGTTATGGTGGTAAGCACCGTACAGGTACGTAAGAGTGTGGCGTTGTTGGGTGAAAGTGGATGGTTGTGGGTGGCAAAAATTTCAAAAAATGTATTTCTGCCCTATGCTATCACATAGACTTTTTTAATATTTTCTAGATTTTGTCGGAATATTGTAAAATGCTCTGGAATAATTGACTAATATCAAAAAAATGTTAAATGATATAGGGTAGTCTGTTATCGTTCAGAAGGTTCTCAAACGTTTGAGAATATTCTCTTTATTTCCAAAATTATCCAGATTATTCAAAAATAATCCAAAGACGTCAAAATGATCCAGAGTTTCCTATTATTGACCAAAATGCATCCAAACGTTCTATAATGTTTTTTAAATTTCCAAAATGATGTAGATTATTCTAAAATGATTCAAAGCCGTTAAAATTATCCAGAGTGGTCAGAATTATTGACCAAAATGCTTGCAAACGTTCTAGAATGTTCTGAAAAATCCAGAATGATGTAGATTTGTCTAAAATTATTCACAGATGTTAAAATAAATCCGGATGGTCCATTATTGTCCAGGATGAAGCCAAATGCTCCCAAACGTTCTAGAATGTTCTGGCAAATTCCATAATGATGTACATAATTCTAAAATGATTCACAGATGTTAAACACTGATTAGGTGTTGCGTCATAATTATTGTTGAACACTAATTAGCGATCTCGTTCAACAAGTGGCTATGCTTACAAACAAGGATTGCAATGCCTGGAACAAACGAGGTGGTGATTGCTGCTCTCTGATGTCGAATCTGATGTCGCATCAGATTAGTAGTGACTTCTTACTGTCCTCCTTAGAGCACAAAAATCGATCATCTTATTACACATGACAATTATTTGTTCATCGCCGTTTCTCATTATACAGTCCGTTTTACTTTCTCGCTATCTGGGCCACAGTATCGCAAAGTGCGAACAGTATGATTAATTTATTGCAATAAGGAAATTTGCCGATCCTAAGCCCGGAAGAAGTATGAAGGAAAAATTAGTAATCGTTCGCCGCGTAATCACAGCCGCCAAATTGCGCTGTTACTGTTCAGAGTGCATGACTGAGATAGCTCTAGTCTTGCATACTATTGATAGATAAACAAACAAACGTAACGTACTACGAGACAATGTTGTATTCAAATGTGCTCCGTTTATTGGATACTAAATAGCTGTGCCGGCGAACTACGTTTCGCCATAATATAAAAAATAGTTTACGACCATTTCTCAGACCTACCGAATATACACAAAAAATTTCATAAAGATCGGTCAAGCCGTTTCGGAGGAGTTTGGTAACAAACACTGTGACACAAGAATTTTATATATTAGAAGACTAGCTGTGCCGGCGAACTACGTTACGCCATAATAAAAAATAGTTTACGACCTATTCTCAGACCTACCGAATATACACAAAAAAATTCACAAAGATCGGTCAATCCGTTTCGGGGGAGTTCGGTAACAAAAACTGTGACACGAGAATTTTATATATTAGAAGACTAGCTGTGCCGGCAAACTACGTTTCGCCATAATAAAATAGTACATTGTTACCCTAGGGGTGAAAGTAACTTATTTAGTCCCGAGACGGAGTTTGGCGCCCGAGCGTAGCGAGGGCACCAATAGTTCGAGGGACTAAATAAGTCTTTAACCCGAGGTAAACACTGTGCTTTTCATTACGAATACAAGGAAGGTAAAAACAAAACAATGAATTAGCTAAAGAATAAACGTGTATATTGTATTTTACATAAATCAACAGCTTCTGCTTCTTTGCTTTCTTTTAATAAATCAGGCGTTAACCCCATACCTGAATCAGATGAACTCATAGAGTTAATTATTAACACCATGTTATACACATATAATTAACAGTTGATACAAATCTCTGCTATACGGAAGAATTAACGAAACTCTACAAATGTGAAAAAAACAAATGAAGATCGCATTGCCGCTTTTCCGCGCCTATCCCGCTTATTTTGTTTTTTTTTCTGTGGCCGGCCATTATTTTTCATTTTCATAATATAAAAATGGTTAATATTTTTCCCAAATCTATGTTATTTTGAAGAAATATTTAAAAATCAATTATAATAAAGTCATTTAAAAAATACATTCTTTAAATACTTAACATTACTAGTATGTTATTTCAATTTTACACCACGCTGTAATTGAGTGGCTGTATAAAAAGTCGGAACATGGTTCAATTAAAATGTGAAAAAAGAACTAGTTTCTTTTTTAAAATTTGACAGCAGCTGTCAGTTGAAAGTGATTCTCCCTAGGGCTGAAAAGTATTACTTTCAACCCGCTCCTTAGGCAACTTCAGACCTACTTTCAGAGTATGAGTAATAAAAAATAGTTTACGACCTATTCTCAGACCTACTGAATGTACACAAAAAATTTCATAAAAATCGGTCAAGCCGTTCCGGAGGAGTTCGGTAACAAACACTGTGACACGAGAATTTTATTAATTAGAAGAGAGATAGATTAAGATTTTGTAAAAGTAATAAATTAATACTTTTGTATGGGGGTGTAACTCGTTTTCTGTTTATAGCACTATTTTTATTTATTCGATATTTAACTTTCTTGGGTAATTTAAAATCACGGTGTTTCTGCGAATAAAGCTATACTTAATATGAGTAGTCATCTAAAGTCTTAAGTGTAACCAAACGTAAATAAAGCAGTCAGCATCCTAAAAACGATCACTGCTAGACACAGGCCTCCTATCTACAAGAATTTATAGCATAAAACAGTGAACAAAATTTTTTTTATCTAAAAGAATATCCTTTTATTTTTAAAAGAATCGTGATTTGACATACTATATGCATTTGTACTATGTCTCCGGTGGATATAATTTATGGCTCGGCTTGGGATTGGCCTTTTGTCAGGATGTCTCATTGTCACCCTAATTAAGGGTAGTAGATGAGTGACATACGCGTAGAGTAACTAGATGTGATGTTAGGAATGGTTATTTTTACATTCAAAGTAATGATACCTACCTTATTCTGCTTACCACAAAAGTGCGGACACTTTATATGATTCTTACTTTTTTGTTGCTAATATGTAAAGCGAATAACAGATTTTTGCTACAAACTTCATTGGTAACTTTAGATATAAACTAAATACAAAGTTACTTTTCTATAGATCCTACAAATCTATTAATAAAGCTGACTGACATTAATATAAAAAAATAAGATTTAAAAGTCTGTTACACAATGTCATAAAATAGGTATAAGGATTTTGATGAAATTTTACACATAGGTACTAATCCATACTAATATTATTGAGACTCACAAAAAATCGTGCATCATTTTTTTGGAAATCTGCCCCAACCCCTTAAAAGAGGGGGTGAAATTTTATATGGGACTTTTCGCAGTTTTCAAGGTAGGAAGCTAAAAATCGTTACACAGACTTTTTGTTACCAACGAAAAATACCTGCCTTATTTTTTTTTTTAAATCTTCCGTGTTACCCCGAATTTAACGCGAGCGAAGCCGCGGGCAAAAGGTAGATTATTATCTTGCGGAAAACTGGGTTTATGCTATTTACCCTCTAAAAAGCTTATTATATTCACCGAAAACAGTGAACAAAAAGAACATTTAATCACAGTTTTTGTTTTTGAATTTAGAACACCCCAATATATTCGACCTCCATCACAATGCTATAATAACCTTCTTGCGCAAAAAAATATACAATACAAACTCCTTGTGCAAATAACTCCCCGAGATTTGATTGGTCGACATTTCCTACAAGGAGATTGGCATTAGAATAAAATTAATCTTAATTTTAGTACCTAATTGTTCAAATTTTAATTTGCGATTTTATTTTCGCTTCAATCCTTCTTTTTCTCGTAGTCATGGTATAAAGTATAGTGTGCAACTCTTGAATAAAACGGAATTATATCGAGGGTCATGAATCACTCGTGTCGCTCATTCTAACACTTGAATAACTCCCTATGATTTCATCCCTCGTGATTCAGTCATTAGAATCTTTCACTTGCTCGCGATTCATATATAGCCCTTGCTTTAAATCCGTCCTTTATTCTCTAATTGCATAATGTACCTACTATTATTACGCCCTATATTTACGGCACACCTGCAATTAGTCTCATAATATTATCTCTTCAAGTACCTACTTCATAAAAATCTTGCAATTCCCAAACGGGCAACATAATAACACATCAATCACAACAGTTACTAGTAAGGATGTTTTATTGGAAACCACTGGTCAAAATAAAAATCAAAGAAAAACCCTTTGCCATGTTTGAGGTCCGAGCCGAACGTGAACATATTATTGTATCGAGTTATTTGAGCGCTTCACTGAATTGAGTTGAGGTTCGAAGGACCAACGAAAGAGTGTCCTTTGTACTGGTGGCTTTATTAAAAACGTCGCGCAGAAAATGATTTGTACAGGTTGAAATGGGGAATTCCGAAAAAAACGTATTGGATTCTTCTCGAACGAACACTGCGTTATTTCTTAAGTTTCTTTTCACGTACTAAATTTCACATAGGAGACCCGACATTAATTAAGAAAGATTATTGTAAAAATTTCTAGCAACTTGAAGTTAAAAAACTAAATACCAATTTTATGCGTCAAACAAGCAAAAATGATAGGTAGGTACGCAGTTAAATATATAACTAAGTTTCAAAAACAATGTTAAGTGCCGAGCAAGGATACTTTAACGTTATAAATGTCATGAAACCATCGAGCTGGAATTCTCTACGAAAACTCGAAGTAGCTGTCGAGTCGAGCGTCAGAAAATACTTGTAATAGTAAATTCTGGTTCAAGATTGCTTACGGACCGTCTTGTCGAGTCGTGAGCTCGGTAAATAACTGCGTAGATGGGAACGGTGAAATAAAAAGTAACAATATTCTGTGAAGATTTTCCCGAGAAGCAATACTTTATTCGTTTGTAGATAAACCACTTGTTGTATCATTGTATTAGATAAGTAACATGAAATAAAACTTGAGAGATTTAAAACAGAGATCATTGATTTTATTTTATCCGGAGGGAGACTCTGTACCAGGGTCGCCTGCTTGGGTACCTCCGTCTTACCTAGTTCTGCCGCAAAGTAACAGTGCTTGCATTGCTGTGTTCCGGTTTGATGGGTAAGATATGGCAGTGAAATTACTGGGTATGCCACAAGTTGGCAACATACACCGTGGTTCTTGTGGGGGTTGCAATTATGCTGCAAAATCTTACAAGAACCACATGTACTGGTTGTACAGGTGACTGTTACCACTTACCATCAGATGGGCGCTATGCTTGTTTGCCAACTTAGTTGTATAAGAAAATAGTAGATTGTACAACAAGGGCATAAAATGAGTCATAGTCTACGGCTCGGGTGGATAGTAAGTTGAGGGGTACAATGACTTGTTTATGCCAGCGTTTTACACTTGGCTTTTCACTTCGATTGCGAGAAAAATTAAACAATTACTTCAAAATATAAACGAAGATTTAATGTTAAAATTTTAATTAAAAATTCACTTTAATTCAAATATGTAACACGATGTTGAAAAATTAAAGAACATAAATATTAGCCAATTCCCGCCAGTAAACTTTTTTAATTTTTTACATGGCGACAGCTTATACATATTTCATTCTGCCAAGTAATAAAAATAATTCGATGCGTTTTAATTACCGGTTACTATTTTTATCTGGTTTCATGACTTTTGAGGTAGAAAACACAAGACAAACAAATTAAGGCTCGTATTAATAGTCGCATCTCAAGTCAGAGCTCGATCTTGAGTTGCAGTTTTGACGTTTAATGTATGGCACATCTGTCAAAAACAACAGCTCAAGATCGATCTTGTACTTGAGATAAGACTATTAATACGAGCCTAAAGCAAATAAATAAATTGGCGCAAGTTATTCTGTGAAGTTTTATTGAGCGTTGTTGGCTGTTCGACCTAAGAATCTTTGTCTAAAAGAAAATTTAACTTTATGCTCCAGACTAGAACATAAAAAGCCATTTTAAGCAGCCTATAAACGACATAAAGACGATCTTTGCGAGCACGAGAAGTGAAAAGATAGTTTAAGCCCTAAGGTAATAAGCTATATCTTATTGCGAATTTTTACGAGTTCCCTCGGGAATGCGTGATATAACCGGTCTCGCGATATAACTGAATTGATCATCATCAACAGCTCATATTATACGTCCCCACCGAGGGGCTCGAGCCTACCCTAAACTAGGGCGATTAGGCCTTAGTCAACCACGCTGGCCCAGTGCGGGTTGGTCGACTTCAGACACAACCTGTAAAGAAATTCTTTCTTCACAGGTGCATGTATGCAGGTTTCCTCACGATGTTTTCCTTAACCGTAAAACTGAATTCACGCGGAGGAAATCGCGGGCAGCAAGTTGTAGAAATTAAGCCCCCGTGTATGCCTACTCTTGAAACCTATTTTTTTTCTTCTCGGGAGGAAATATCGCTATTGATCAAAATCGACATTGTGATTTACACTATCGCCAAATTTGGTAGCGTCGGTGGCGCTGTGGCCTTGGCACTGGACTGTGCTCCGAGTAGAATCAGGAGGCCCGCGATCGATCATGCCATGTACCAATGTGTTTTTCGTTTCACGAATTTCATATATAGGTTCATTGATCCGAGGCGCCTGCGGTGAAGAAAAACATCGTGAGGAAACCTGCATACACCTACGAAGTAATTCAAAGGTGTATGTGAAGTCAACCAATCCGCTCTGGGCCAGCGTGGTTTGACTAAGGCCTAATCGCCCTAACATAACTACATAGTTAGGGTAGGCCTTATTGCCCTAACTAGTTAGGGTAGGCTCGTGCCCCTCGATGGGGACGTATATGAGCGGTCCGTATTCCATATTGAGTAAATTAGTTAATCTTTGACTAAATAACAGCGAGTCATAAGTAAATTAAATGTTATCGTAACATTTCGTAATCGTTACAATGTAAATCTATCGATGATCGAGGTATCGTCCTTAAGAGGATTGTGAAGCTGTAAATTTTCATACAAAAAGCGATAACGCTTTTCTGCCTCTTTACATAGTCCAATTTTCATAATTTTTGGAAATGTTGTAGATATAATGAAGATCTAGGTTTGTACGTTTTGATTATGAAGTAATATTGCTCAGAATATAAATTATTAGCATCTAAATATCCATGTTTTAGACTTAAAAACTACCTCGAGCATTTTTATACTTTTTTACTAAATTATACTGGATTACAAAAAAAGCAAAACGTACAAACATAGATTAAGGTATACTGAATCTAATGAGATCAAAAGTGTGTAATTTCGTAAAGGTTTAGGGGGGTAAAACAGTTATCGCCCGAAACAATATTTCAATAAGAAATGTAGGCACTTGCCTCGGACTTTCAACTCTAAGCGGTGTGCAACAAACTGCATTTTTGAAAGTGCATACTCGAGCCATGAATTGGTACTTCACAGTCCTCTTAATTTGACAGCCATTGCGCCGTCAACAGAAGACTCTGCGCCGGCTTCCTTTTATAAAGCAGCGATGGAATGTACTGCTATTGTCCAAATTGAAAGCTATAGGGATAGATTTTGACACACACAATCAAGGGGCTGATAACATGTCGCAAACGTATGCATTAATAGTTTTAATTCCAACAGTCACTTCACACATCAGGGCAATAAAATACACCGCTTAGCTAAACAATCTTGAGAGGTTGTTTGCAAAGAAAATACGCCGCTATTTTCTGGAAGCCTACCAGTGCTTGAGCAGTGTTTACTTGCGGTTATAAAACTTTACAGACGTAGCTACAGTGTAATTCAAGCCTTAAGAATTTTGAACATCTGAAGTTAAAAACCAATGTTTAAATATTTTGACGGAAGAAAGGGCGGACGGAAGATATAAGATAGACGTTTCGTGTGATTTAGAATTAACGTTCAGAATTAATTATAATAATAGGCTGCATGGGTATAAATTTTAAATACGCCTGAATTTGACCATTAAATATCATTTCCAATAATTAAAGTATTCAGTATTTATTTTCTGCAATTCATTATTTTATCAAAACTCTTAAAACAGCCTCAGGAGATTAAATGTTGTATTTAATGTTTAATTGTAAGCAACTCCGCAAATCTCTGCAAAAATGCCGAGGGATTTGATATTATTAAGCAGATTAGCATATTTTTCATTTAAGCACACATTTACATCGGAGTCTTTGGCATGCATAAGCATTTGAGTATGTAAAACATGCTTCTTACTGAATGTAGCTTTCTTACCTGTGTTTACGCAGCTTAATTTCAGTAATTGAAATGATTACTCTAAAACGTTTTTATAAACAAGATACTTTTAATATCAAACATTTTATCGGTTTATATCTTTCAAGCTTATGATTTGATGTCATGATCAGCTGAATTTTATTTTATTACGAGAGCTTATGATTTGTATTAACGAGAAAACACATGGAAAAGCCATCGTCATTTTTAAATATCCATATTAATCTTGAGAGTAAAATTGAATTCAAGCAAAATTTCAACTTTATCCACTGTGGAGAAATATTTCTAAAACAGCTTGCAACATTTAATTTAAAATAACGTTATTGCACGTCAAATAAAAGATTACAAAAAATCTTCATTGAAATCAAATACACTTTAAATAATTATATACATGATTTTAAATTACTTAACTTAGGATTCATGTTGTCATTGGTTCTGTTTGTCTTATTCAACATCAATGAACACAAATGAAAATGTATTAAACATGACTGAAATTTCAAATAAATAATACAAACCAGAAATTCCGACAGTTAATTATAAAATACTTCACGCCTCTAAGATTTCATCACCGTAGCTTTTAGTACTCGTCAATACGATTCAAACGAGCCCAAACTCGATGGGGTTGTGTCATTATTGCGGAGTTCCTATGGCTACCTTCCAGTTCCAGCATTAGATCAGCTCTATATCATCATAAATAATATTGCATTGTCACGCGATATACATGCATGCAAAATTTCAGCTCAATCGGTAACTGGGAATTGGGTCAAATTTGACTAGCAAGATTTCATTACGATGATAATGATGAATGATGTACGGTGTATCATCCATCATCATCATCATCACAGCTCATATACGTTCCCACCGAGGGGCACGAGCCTACCCTAACTATAATTAGGGTGATGGCCTTAGTCAAGCCACGCTGGCCCAGTGCGGATTGGTTGACTTCACATACACCTTTAAATTCCTCGCGATGCAGCGATGTTTTCATTCACCGTAGGAGCAATAGATAAATGTACATATGAATTTCGTGAAACGGATATCACATTGGTACATGGCAGGATCGATCGCGGGCCTCCCGGTTCTACTCGGGCCACAGTCCAGTGCCGAGGCCACAACGCCACCGACGCTCACTGACACCGGACAGATGAAAGTAAAAACAAGTAAAAATATTTAAAAACACTTTTTAAATACAAGCTTTTAGTAGTCGTCAATACGAATCAAACGAGCCCAAGCTCGATGGGGTTGTGTCATTTTATTGCGGAGTTCCTATGGCCACCTTCCAGCTCTAGCATTAGATTAGCTCCATATCATCATAATATTGCATTGTCACGTGATATACATATGCAATAATATGCATGCCAAATTTCAGCTCAATCGGAAACCGGGAAAATGTGTAAAATTTAACTTGCATTAATTTGCAAGATAAATTAAATTTTATTACAGTCACCGGATAGGTGAAAGTAAATAAAAGCTTGTAAAATTATGACCAATGAACGATGAAAAAACATAAGTGGTGACTTACCCGCCCGAGAACTTCCGCTTCGGATGCTGAAACTACCGAATTTATTGAATCATAAGCATTTGACGGCAGTTAAAATACCCGTTAAATGACAACCAATGTTTTACATACATAAACAAGTGCCTTTGGAGACCTTTGACATACATCCTAAAACTTAATGTGTACTTTATACCATCAATTTTTAGCAGTAATGAACATAATATTATAGGTACTTCAAATCCATACATATTTACTTAGACACATAATAAAACAAATAGACCTTCAAATCAAAAGGGGCACAGCTATTGATATCTTTCTAAATTTAGCGCTAATTTAAACAATTCAATAGGAACCTTATTTAGAATTGAGCGATTTTCCGTCTGTTTTTAGAATACCTATCAAATGAAACTTAAATTTCTCTCCTCGCAATAAACAACCATTGCTTTAGCGAAATAATAAGTTTTTGTTACATAAAATAATATCGCGATTCTAAGAGAAAATATTCTATTGTTAGTATTTATTATGGCTCGTTAGTTGATAAGTTAGATGATTAAGGTTAAATATGCGTATTTATATCATCGTAAAAGTTTTTGATTATCTTAATATTGTATTCAAGATCGACGAAAGCTTTTATGAGATTATAATGCGGCGTATATTAATCCTACTTATACCTATCGGGTAAAACCGCAGGGCCCAGCTAGTCATGCATAATTTATAAACTCGTATGAGCAGACGATGCATCTTCTTAAAGTTCTGAAAAAGCGAAGCCCGTGCTTACTAACTCGGTTCACAGATTGTACTCGCTTTGTCGTCTACGAGAAAAAAAGTTGAGAAAATAAAACACCAAATCTATGCGAATATGATTCGGGGTTTCAAAATTAATCCAATAGCCAGGAATCAACAAATTGTTCTTTATTTTAAAACTCAGATACATTCGATTTTGAAATGTGACGTCACGAAACTTAGGAGCCCTCTTACCCCTTGACACAATGTCACACTTCGTCGACCCTTACTCCCCCTCTCAACGTGTGACGTACTTTATGGATGGTCCCTTATCCAAACTTCATAAAGGTGTAATGATAGAATCTTACGATAACAAAATAACAATTTCCTATTATTACACATAATATATTAAACTACACTAATATTATACCATACACACACTCAAACACTCACACAGAGATAAACTTCGTAGAATATTGTTATTTAAAATTGTATTTACTCACTTACCTTAACCTTGTATCACAACATGATATGGAAGAGCGGAGCCTCCTGATACAGGCATAATCTTTGCTTAAAAGGAGACTCCGACATTATTACTACTAACTAAACTGTTTGTGAAAGTAAATAAACAATTTTGAAATTTGAATTTGAATTATACTAAGCTTATATTAAACTTAACTAAACTTCCTAATGTACCTAGTAAAATTGAAATATAAAGCAAAACTTCATCAAGTAATCTTTTACAATATATAAAATTCTCGTGTCACAGTGTTTGTAACCAAACTCCTCCGAAACGGCTTAACCGATTTTTATGAAACTTTCTGTGTATATTCGGTAGGTCCGAGAATAGGTTGTAAACTATATTTTAAACCCCTAGATAAAAAGGTATTTTTTACAATTATTATGGCAAAACGTAATTCGCGAGCACAGCTAGTTACTTAAAAAACTCAATATAGATAGATAGAAAATAAATAGATAGATAATATTCCGCTCATCATCACAACTTGTCCCCGTTCTGTCTCGATTGGAACCACATTTTCACATTGTACCTATATAAAGTACCTACCATTTAGCTCCACTTCACTTACACAATTTTCACAGAAGCAGAGCTAATCTCCGTTCCACTCTGTTCCTCCTCAGTAGAAATGCTGCAGCATATTTCTCGGAATTCTTTTCAGTGAATGAAAATGAAGTCAGTATAGAAATGTCAATATAGTCGTGGCCAATAGGCGTGGTCCTTATTAATAGATGAATGTTGTTCTGACGTCACAAGAGAGGAATACCCTCCAACGATTTACGTATGCGAACAAAATACCTCGAGCAATTCATAATAATTCATTATTCCCAACTCATAAAAGCGAGGTTTAAAGCCCCTGTAATTAACTAATTAACAACTAACTGTAATTTTAAACGCTGTCGTATTTTACACTTTACATGCTCAAAGCTTAACAAATCATTCTCGCCCATTATAAGTAGGTACTGGAGTTCTCGTTCCCAATCAAAGACTGTCGCCCGAGCAGGTGGCTCGTCAAAACGAGTCGTAATTACTTCATTATCGTAAAAAAGTCACATAAAGGTCATAAAAAGGGGTACGACTTTTAATTATGCAAGTAAACAATGCAACGAATGGAGCGCGATGGTTCGGTTTTAAATTTTCTAAATTATGAGCAATGGAAGGCAGATGTTGGGTCGGTGTGGTGTTAGGGTACGTTCACACCTGTGATATAAAAACTAACAATTGATAGTTAAATTACTTTTATATTCTGAGTTTCATATTCTTCTGTATTTTTGCATTATATTATGTGGTATTATATTAGTGGTATTATATAGTGTTTAAACATCATAATATTAAAATAAATACTAGGCAGACCACATAATGATTATTGTGATGAATTAGATAACAGGCAAATTTAGACAGCTGAAAGAAATTAATGAAAAGAATTGAAGTCAAGACTCAGTGATGTTGGTCGAATCAAAATCGAAATATTATTAAACTTTGTTGTATTATTAAATATTAATAATATTACTTCGTTCTGAACAAATCCAATAAAAAGCGATATACTTACTGTAACATAAATTTCCCTACAGGAAATTTCTAATCAGGTTCCTACTGCCATCTAGTGACATTTCCATGTATTAGTTACCTTTTTTTATCTAAATTCAGAAAACATTGAACGCGCCTTGGGTTATAATAGTTTTATGTATATCGTGTCTTTGATTATTTTCAAATTTAGTTCAGGAACTTTTAATTCAATAAATATCGATAGTTTACTTGGTTTTTTATCTATGTTTATTAGTCTATGTTATCTCAGAATAGTTAGTCTGTGGAGTGTGGACTGGCTGAGCCGAGACAGCCATATTTTCTTTTTTGACGTTGACGGTCGAACGCTTGTGTCTGTTGGCTAGATAGCCTAAATTATTTTATTAAAACAAATCTGTAAGTATCACACCGTGAAATGGTTAATTCTTCATTTTGATTCTTTTAATTGATTGTCTCGTATTCAGCGCAGCGTTTTAACCAAGTATTCCTTTTCAGCAAGCATCGATAAGCGAACACCTAATCTTCCACACAGTTGGATTTACTCAATTTCATATAAGGGCCTCTAACCCATTTTTCCCGTTCGTTCATATGATTTTGAGGCACGTACGACATGGTGTAGCGTCATTAAAATAGACACCAGCCAGCAATCTACCAGCACAGCCAGGCAGACCCACTTTCCTCCGACAGGAGGAATTCCCTACCCCTTGGTTATTGAATACCCCGGAGTCAGACTCAACTACTGAACCCGGTTGCCCCGACTTCTCTTCTACCACCAGTGTCCGGTGGCCCGGAGCCTGTGGTGTCTCCAGAGCAGGATCTCCCCGAATTTCACAGCTGAGTCCACTCCAAATAAGATTATTATCAAACATAATTCTACCATCCTTAGGTAAAGGCATTTAGGGAGTTAACTAAAGAGAGAGCGTTATCGATCAAATCGTGCAAAGAACCTGTACCATATTATCTAAAAATATTAGTGATACAAATCCTCACCACTGATTGGCAGCCGTAGGCCACAATCAGTGCGCCCACTAATATTGTGTTCCCTTGGATAAAAAAAATCCTTATGTCGGCTTTGCCGGATTAAACCACATATTTTGACATTTCACTCTTTTATTAATCACCTTATATCTATTAACCCTATGCTCATTACTCAAAAAAATAAGTATTACATGGCGCCCGAACATATGGAGATTTGCACGATTTGAATGATCCTATGCTCATTACAGTGCTTAGGAACAATATTGATTGATAACATTTTTTTTTCTTCTTGGACACTGTTCGGTTACAACTTTTAAAATTTAAAACTTGTTGTGTTGGTGTTATACTTTGTTTATCATACCCCTGAGGTTACTCATAAACCAGATTGTCAATTTTCTTTACAAAAAATTCTCAATAATATAACTAATAGATAATCATATGCCATAATTAACATTAGGTATTCAGTAACTAAACATAATAACTGTGTTATAACTCTCTCACTCAGAACAATAGATTGATAGTTTTATTTGGCTTAACTACAAGTCTTCTTTAACATAACTTCTGGTATAATAATAATATATTCTCATTGCATAATATAGTATAGGCCAAGAGTTTTTCAGTTTATTTTAAACTTTAACTCAATTATTTTGACCGTATTTGAATAGTAAAACCTATGTTTTATTAATTAGTGTAGAAGGTTATTGATGTTTTTTTTACATGATCTTGTTACATAAATATATATAAGTATAAATGTTCTGTGCTTTGTAAAGTGGAGATTGCATGACTCTGTTTCTTATATCAGTTATTATCTTAGAACGTTTTTTGTAAGACACATAGAATTTTTTTAATATCTAGGTGTTACCTTTTATTACTCGGATACTGTTACATTATTTTAAGTTTAAACCCAATATTGAATGATACCTAATTGCTACAACTAGCCACCTGAATACTTTTACCTGATATTAACTTGGTGCTTGAGATTTGTCAACTGTACTTATATATTTTACTACTACTTATACTACTTATACAATCTTAAATATTTTACCTATAATTGTATTTTTTTGTAATTGATCGATCACGCTACACTCTTTCTGGCAGGAAAACGTTGCATACTTGAGACTCAGTAACGGATAATTCTTACAAAGGCGGACTTGTCCCCGAAATAAATTTCTTCCAGTCCACCTATATCCAAAAATTACATGTTTTTATTTTTTAATAAATTAAGACTCGGTGACTGAGAGTAAATATAGAATATTCTTAGAAAGGCGGACTTATCCCCGAATTAAATTTCTTCCAGTCAACATTTTTTTTTTGTTTGAAGACTTGGCGACTGAGAGTAAATATAGTATATTGTTGGCAAGGTGGACTTATCCCCGAAATGAATTTCTTCCAGTCAACCCATACCCCAAACATTACTTACATTTTTTAAATATTTTACAACTCGACTTAATAAACATATTTAACCAGTTTGGCTTTGCAATTTGACAATTGTTTTTTTTTCTTCTTTGTTGTTTGTTCAGCCTTGTTGGATATTTTTTTGCTTTTTTCGTTTGATTACAATGGAGGAACGTCCAATCGCCTTTAACCTTTTACAAAAGGACGAGCTCGAGCATGAGGTAAGGATTAGGTTCGAAACTCCTGCTTCCAGAATAAAACTTTATGAACTTTACAATGAGCGTTCATTAAATACTAGTGATCAATTTAAATTGTATGTAAAAACTTATTCCAAAGTATTTAAAAAAGTTTGTAAATTTGCAAAGTCCAATTATTTAAGCTCTAAAATAAAAAATAGTAGTGACAAAATTAAAACGACATGGAACATTATTAATAATGAAACCGGAAGAGTAAAAACTAATAACAACAATTTTTGTTTAAATATTGAAAATAAGAAAGTTACAGTAGATATTGAGGTAGCTACAGAATTTGAAAAATTCTTTACTGACATTCCAGTTTCAATCACAAAATCTTTGGATTCCTCCCCCACTGTAGCCGAATCTATTCTAAAAGATTATGTTAAAACTTGTGATGATAAATTTAAATTTGCCCATATTTGTGCAAATGATTTAATAAAGTCATTTAAAACGCTGAATAAAAAGAAAACCGTGGATCTGTGGGGCAACTCTGTAGATGTTTCCCAATCTGTAATAGAAACAATAGCTCCAATACTTGCTAGTATTTTTAATGATTGCATTGACTGTGGTGTGTTTCCTGATCTAATGAAACTGAGTAAAATTATTCCATTACATAAATCTGGTAGCACATCAGACCCCAATAATTTTAGACCTATCTCTGTGCTACCTACTTTTAGCAAAATCTTTGAAAAAATAATGTTGGAACAAATGCAAAGCTTTTTTAACAGAAATAATCTTCTACACTGTAAACAATTTGGTTTTAGAAAGGGTCGCTCAACAACTGATGCTGGTGTTGAGTTAATACAAAATATATATGAGGCCTGGGAGGACTCACATGATGCGCTGGGCGTTTTTTGTGACTTGTCCAAGGCGTTTGATTGCGTTCATCATGACACCCTGATCAGGAAATTACACTACTATGGATTTCGCGACACTGTTCTGGATTTACTCATCTCCTATTTGACTGAGAGGATTCAGAAAGTAGACGTCAACGGGGAGAGGTCCCAGGGCGCCTCGGTTAAAATGGGAGTTCCGCAGGGTTCAATTCTTGGTCCTTTTCTATTTTTAATATATATAAATGACTTGCCTGCTTTTGTACAAGACAGGCATGAGATTGTATTATTTGCAGATGATACTTCACTTATGTTTAAAATTAAAAGACGATTGCAAATTTATGACGATGTAAATAGTTCTATCTCAAGAATAGTTTACTGGTTTAATGCGAATAACTTGTGCCTCAATGAAGGGAAAACTAAATGTATAAAATTTGTTTTACCCAATGTTAAAGAGGTTCACACCACTGTTAACATAAAGCATAAAAATGTGGACCTTGTGGATACTGTAGTATTTCTTGGTATTACTTTAGATTCAAAGCTTCAGTGGGGCCCACATATTGATAAATTGTCGAAGAGACTTAGTTCTGCAGCCTACGCTGTATGGAAAATACGTCAGCTGACTGATGTTGATACAGCAAGACTTGTATACTTTGCCTATTTTCATAGTGTGATGTCGTATGGCATTTTGCTGTGGGGAAATGCTGCCGACATTCAGACTGTTTTTGTGCTGCAAAAAAGGGCTATTCGTGCTATTTATAACCTTAAAATAAGAGACTCTTTGAGAGAAAAATTTAAAGAAATTGGTATTATGACCGTCGCGTCGCAATATATTTACGAGAATATAGTATATGTTCATAAAAATATACATTCGTTTTGTAAAAACAGTGATATTCATTCAGTAAATACTAGGCAAAAGAATATGTTAGCGTTACCAAATACTAGGCTTAAAAAAATTAATAATTCTTTCAAAGGCCTTTGTGTACGTTTCTACAATAAAATCCCAAATAATATTAAAGCACTTAACTTGAATAAATTTAAAGTCGCTATCAAGGGCGCACTTATGAAAAAAGCATATTATAAAGTGTCTGATTATATGACAGATAAAACTGCTTGGGATTGACAAAAAATGTGATAATTGACGTTTAAAGGGTGTTAACACTTTGTGATAGTGGGATAAATTTCATTCGAGTAACTGTTCCACTCACACCGACAGGCATTTCTATATTATTTAAAAAAATGTATGTGAAATATAATATTGTAATGTTGGCATTTTAAAAGAGGAGACAAAAAAAAAATACAAGACCTTCCGAGTTTCTTGCCTGTTCTTCTTGAGAAGGCTCTCCCAATTTCCGAACAGGTGTAGAGTCAATTTTTTTTTTTTTTAATTTTACTTGTATTTGCACACATCTTAATAATGATTGGGGTGTGTGTACATACAAGGATTAAATAATTTAGTTAATTAGATTCTTGGTTGAAGATTTTTATGTTTTTATTTTGACGTCAATAAGTGCCTGTAAAGGTCTATATTGAATAAAGATTTTTGAGTTTGAGTTTGAGTCCAGTGTAGCGGACTTACGTGCTCAAATCAGGAAGCTGTGCAAGGACTTACCAACTGATGAGATAGCCACATTCGACGGAGACGTGACAAAGGAACTCGCGGATATTAAAAACAAGCTTGCTAGCCTAGCGGAGTTATTACAGAAGACCGAGAAAGGCAAGGCGTTGAACGTTTTGAACCGTGTCCAAGCCGTCGGCCATCATTTATACCATAGGCTAACTCGAATATCTCCATCCGAATCAGAGTCCAAACTGCACAGTGAGTTGTTCGATGACCTTAACAAGCTCTTGGTTAAGATCGACAACATACTAGTCGTATTCCGTAGCTCTTTAACTGCAGTTTATACTTCTACTACTACTCAAGTTGTTGACCCTCAATCAACAACTTCTATTAAATGTTCCGCCGAAAATTACCAGGCTGTTACTAAATTAAATGTTAAATATGACGGAAAATCTTGCGTAAAAACTTTTTTAAGAAGACTCGAACAACTCAGGGTATCGCGAGAAATCTCTGAGAGTAGACTGTTCAGTTCTGCCAGTGAACTATTTACTGGCGACGCTTTACTGTGGTTTGAAGGAATTGGTCATGTCGTCTATTCATGGGCCGAACTACAGGCTTTGCTGATTCGCGATTTTTTACCTATCGATTATAATGAGCGCCTACTCAATGAGATTAGATCGAGAACCCAAGGTGTAGACGAAAACATAGTTATTTACATTAGTGTCATGTTGTGTTATTTCTCTCGGTTAGAACGACCCCTACCGAAAGAAGAGCAGCTTAGTATTATTTTACATAATATACGGCCATTTTACTCTAAACAGCTGGCTTTAACTACGATAAACAGTATTGATGATTTAAGGTCTTGTTGTCGACAGCTGGAGGCTGCCAGCCAACGCGCTAAACTGTTTATAGAACCCAGCAAAGATGTCAGTAAATCTTTAGCCACAGACTTGGTATTCAAGGGTAACCAAGGAAAAATTGTGTCAGTAGTACAAACGGATAGTACCTCTGACTTCTGCGTACGCTGCCGCGTATATGGTCATAAACTAAGTGCGTGCAGAGCTCCATTTATTGTTATCTGTTACCGTTGCGGCGAGAAGGACGTCACTGCCCGTACGTGCCCTAAGTGTAATCCTACAAAAAACTAACTTGCTCGGATCGGAGTATGGCCGATTCGAGTGCTACTCGAAATGATAAGTCTCCTTCTATATTACTACCTACCTGCTATACGATTTCAAAAACCCATACAATACCGGATGTGACTACTACTACTACTACTACTACTACCACCACCACCACCACTACTACTACTACTACTAACAGAACCCACAATGCTTTACCCGCATTTACATTTCCTGCATATTATTCCGTTTACCATAACTTTCCTACTTATCCTCAAAACCATACTTACTATTCAAATAGGCATTGTTCGTCTAACATTGCTTACCCTACTAACCCTACTTACCCTACTAACGCTTACGCTACTAACTCTACTTACCCTACTAACGCTTACGCTACTAACCTTACTTACCCTACTAACACCGCTTACCAACGTACCGTTACCCACCATTCACCCATTACAAATGTTAACCAGTATTCACCTGAACCAAATGCTGACCAACATTTGCCTTCTACATTACCAGGTACTATGACACAACACTCTGATCGACAGAATTGTGTTACTAAGCCTTTACCCAATACTTACCCTAACGCAACTACTAACAGGAATGTCCTGTTGTCATCCAAATCCCTCCAAAATCGGAATTTAAGTACAAAGACATCGCATAGAATAACTAGCTATAGAACTAAAACTTATTACAATTCTAAACTACCAAAGTGTAACTTACCCATTCCTTCACTGAAGAGACAATCTACTAAGTCAAACAGGACCGCTTATTTTAAGAAAACTGAATCGGCATTAACGACAGGTAACACCGATATGAAAGATTGGCAATCCTGGCTGTCGACAATAAGAGAGTTCTCTCACACAGGTTCTACAACTAAATCAGTCAGTCTTTTTTATGGTCGAGATTTACGACCATACTTGTCGGTAAGCATTTACGGATTACGATGCAACGGTCTTCTCGATTCAGGATCGGAGATTTCTATAATTGGTAGCGATACTTGTAAATATTTTACGGACTTGGCGACGGTTCATAAATCACTTGATGTTGATCAGGTGGTAACGGCTAACGGTTCTTCTTCACCCGTTACCGGTTATGTGTTCCTGCCAGTAACTGTACAGAACAAGACGTCGATTATTAAGTTTTATGTTATACCAGGGGTGTCTACAAAGAATTCGCGCTCTGACCGCCGTCGAGAGCACACGCGCCCTCCGAGTCGCTCCGCCGGTTCCATGTGAATATCAGATCCGTGACCAAAGCTTGACCGGTCTCACCCGTGACCGTGACCGAAGCGTGACCGTGACCGAAGCGTGCCCGTGACCGAAGCGTGACCGTGACCGGTAACACCCGTTACCAAGGTGTGACCGTGACCGGTCACACCCGTGACCGAAACTTGACCGAAGCTTGACCGGTCACACCCGTGACCGAAACTTGACCGAAGCTTGACCGGTAACACCCGTTACCGAGACGTGACCTAAGGGTGACCGAGGCGTGACCGGTAACGCCCGTTGCCGAGGGGTGACCGAAGTGTGACCGGGCACACCCTTGCCCGGGCACGCCCGTGCCGAGCCCGCTGGGCCGGAATTTGTCGTCGTCATCGGTGCGGTGAACGATCGAGTGGTGTCGGCGCTCCCGGTGCAGTGTTGAGTGGCGACCCCGACACTATTGTGTCGGGTGAACGCGGTGTTTTGTGGTGTTTGTGCTGTGTGTGTTGCTGTGCAGATAGGACTGCTGTGCGGCCGCATCGTACACATCTGGACTGCAGTATAGACAGTAAGTTTAGTCTATAAGGTAGTGTTAAGTGGACATTTTTGTGGACCCTAGTGGCATAGATTAAGTTTGAGACACTATAGTGCTTAATTTTAAGGTAGACTAAGTTTTTGTTGAACTTTGATTTGTATATATTTTCTTGTGTCTGTGCAATTTTTTATATACTTTTTGTGTGTGTGCGACGGGCGAGGCCCGTATTGGTGGTCCTTTATGGACGCCTTCAGCGTGTCTGACGCCACAGGGGCGTCAGACTATGAGGTGAGGGATCTCCTAGGAGAGGTCTACTCGGGCGGTGAGGAGGATGCGCGTGCGACTGTTGAGCGCACAACGCTCTGGGTGGACAGAGCGGGCACTCCGGCCAGCTGCAACAGCCGTAAGCGGCCAAACCTTGGCCGTTTTTTCAGTACTAGCTCCGGCTCAGAGTCGGAACTAGACACGGAGGTGGAGGTAGGGAGGGCTAAAGCCCCCTTGCCGAAGGTGGCGCGAAAGGCCAATAAGGCCCGCAAGGGAGGCAAGGAGGGCACCGACCCACCTGATGGTAGTGGCCTTTGTCACTCGGCCGGGCTCTCTGAGGCCCGCAAGGAGCTTGAGGCGGGTCCAACGGAGGTGGACGTCCCGAAGCCCCCTAAGGGCAAGGGAAAAGGGAAGGTCACGAAGAGGGAGAGGCCCCCTTCACCAGAGGGGCTGACGATTGAGGAGCTTCTGGGCAGGGCGGAAGCCAGCGCCTCGCTCATCGTGGAGGTTGCCAAGAAGTCTGGCAACCTCAAGGGTACGTGTGTGCGGGAGCTCAAAGAGGCCTCCGCATCTATCTTGGGGGTTGCCAGAACTCTGACGGAGCGGAAGACCTCCGAGGAGGTTCGCCGTTTACAGGCCGACAACCGCCGACTGAAAAGCCAATTAGACGGCCTTCAGTCGGAGGTTGCGGCTCTGAGGCGAGACTACTCGGAGCGGGGAAGGGGAGCGAGCCCACGCCAGAGGGCGAGCCCGCCGCCAGTGGCGGCACCAGTAGCGGCACCAGCGGTGGCCCCGGAAGGGGACGTCGTGACTCGGGACGAGTTCATGACATTCATGGACTCGTTCCAATCAGACATGATGTCCCTTTTCGGCAACATGTGTGCCGCCAGGATGGACGGCCTAGAGGTGGACGGGCGCCTTCTGCCGGCCAAGTCGCACCGGCCCCCACTGGCCAGCGACAAGGCCGCCAGGAAGCAGCCCGCCAAGCAGGCACCCCCTGCCGCTGCTGCGGAAGCACCAGCAGCACCCGCGACGAAGGGTAAGAAGAAGAGGGAGGTGACCACCCTGGCCCCTGAGGCCAACCTGCCAAAGAAGGCCAGGGAGGTCAAAGCCAAGAAGGCTCCGGCGGCTCCGGCCGCTGCGCTGGAACCGGTGGCGGGGCCTTCGAGGCCCGACACCTCCAAGCCCCCCGAAGCGGAGGGCTGGAGCACGGTGGTGAAGAGGGGGCGCCGCAAGCCAGCCAAGACGGCGACGGCAACGGCTGCGGCCAAGGCTGCGCCCCCACCACCCCCAGCCACCGCCGCCAAGCCCAAGATGCCTACGGCACCTAAGACTTTGGCGGTGGTGATCACCCTTACGCCGGAAGCGGTGGCAAAAGGCGCCACATACGCCGCCGCCATCGCGACGGCTAAGGGTAATATAAAGCTGGGGGATGTAGGGATAGAGGGGAGCGCAAAGTTCCGGACGGCGATGACGGGAGCTCGTATCCTCGAGCTCCCGAAAGGCACCTCGCCGGAGCAGGCGGATGCGCTCGCCACGCGCATAGCGGAGGTACTCGGCGACGCCGCCAAGGTGGCGCGCCCGACCAAGACCGCGGACATCCGAGTCACCGGATTGGATGACTCGGTGACCGCGGAGGAGGTGGGCCGGGCCTTGGCGGCGTTGGCGGAGTGCCCCCGCGCTGCGATCAGGGTGGGCTCGGTCCACCCTGGACTCAGGGGCATGGGAGCCGCCAACGTGTCGGCTCCCATCGACGTAGCGAAGCGCCTCGCGAGCGCTGGCAAGGTGACGGTGGGATGGAGCAGTGCCTCCATCCGCCTGCTGGAGCAGCGCCCCATGCGCTGCTTCCGCTGCATGGGGATCGGTCACCCCGTGCAGCGGTGCCCCTCCGCCAAGGACCGCAGCGCGCTCTGCTTCCGCTGCGGTTCGGAGGGGCACGCAGCCGCCACCTGCCAAGGGCAGGTGAAGTGCGCCGTGTGCGCGGACGCCGGCAAGCCTTCCACTCACCGGATGGGGGGCCTCAGTTGCAACCCCCCACCGGTGAGGGGAAGACTGATGCCGAGGGTTGCCACAGCGGCCGCCAGGAAGGAGATTCCCATGGACACCGCCAATGGCCAGTAGGTCCACTGGGAATCTCCTGCAAGTAAACATCAACCACTGCGCCGCGGCACAGGATCTCCTGTGCCAGTCGATGGCGCAGTGGCAGATAGACCTGGCGGTGGTCTCCGAGCCGTACGCGGTGCCCCAGTCCACGAGGTGGGCTGAGTCCACCGACGGCTCGGCGGCCGTTGTGGTGCCACCCACGAGCTCGGCCCCCCCCCATCTCGGTCAGGGAGAGGGGGCCCGGGTACGTGGCCGTCAAGTGGGGAGAAGTGGTGGTGGTGTCCACCTACTTCTCCCCGAACCGCAGTCGGGCAGACTTTGAGGCCTACCTGACTGCGGTCGAGGGGGTGGTGAGGAGGGCGGCGCCCCTGCAAGTTTTGGTGGCGGGCGACCTCAACGCGAAATCGCGTGTGTGGGGCTCGCCCGCCACGGACATCAGGGGTGGTTTAGTCGAGTCCTGGGCCACGAGCCTGGGACTCGACGTCCTCAACCGAGGGTCCACCCCGACGTGCGTGCGGTGGCAGGGTTCGTCGATCGTCGACGTGACCCTGGCCACCGCACCCCTCGCCGCGAGGGTGAGGGACTGGAGAGTGGAGGCAGAGGAGGAGACCATGTCGGACCACCGGTACGTCCGATATTCGGTCTCCCCCTCGCACGCCTCCACGTCTCCAGCGGGAACGGGTGCCGCCTTCCGAAGATGGGCGGTGACGCACCTCCAGCCCGACGTGGCGCTGGAGGCGGCGATGGTGCGGGAGTGGTCCGAGCTGCCCCCGCACCTCGCCGGCGACGCTGACGGCATGGCGGCGCACTTCGCGGAGGACCTTAGCGTCGTCTGCGATGCCGCCATGCCGCGAGCGAAACCGGCCGCGCGCAAGCGGCAGGTGTACTGGTGGTCGCAGACCATAGCGGATCTGCGCGCCACCAGTTGGAGGGCGCGGCGCGCCTACCTGCGGTGCAGAAGGCGCGCCACCAGGAGGGCACCCGACGAGGAGGAAACTCTACGACGGGCGTACGGGGAGGCGAACAAGGCCCTCAAGACGGAGATCTTGAGGGCCAAAACGGAGTCGTGGAACTCCTTCATTGAGCTCCTCGACTCCGACCCCTGGGGACGGCCGTACCGACTGGTGAGGGGGAAGTACGGAAATAGTGCTCCCCCGATACACCAGCTGGACGAGGGGCTCGTGCAGAGGGTTCTAGGGTCGCTCTTTCCCGACCCTGGACCCTTCGAGCCCCCGCGGATGGTCGCCCCCAGCGTCTCCCTCGAAGTGGAGGAAGCGGGCCCTCCCGTGTCGGACCTCGAGTTCGACGCGGTGAGGGAGCGGTTCCGGCGCAAGGGGAAGGGTAAGGCGCCGGGACCGGACGGGGTGCCAGCGAGGGTCCTGTGCCTGGCACTGGGCCCCCTGGAGGAGCGGTTCCGGGCGGTGCTCAATACGAGCATCGCCTCGGGCCGGTTCCCTCAGGGCTGGAAGGTGGGGCGACTCTGCCTTCTGCGGAAGCCGAATCGCCCCGCCGATGCCCCGTCGGGGTACAGGCCGGTGGTGCTGCTCGACGAGGCCGGGAAGTTTTTTGAGAAAATTCTCGCTTCCCGGCTCGTCGAGCATCTGGAGGGCCCGGGACCGGACTTGGCCGAGCGCCAGTACGGTTTCCGCACCGGCCGGTCTACCGTGGACGCGGTGGCCCACCTCAAGAGGTGGACTGAGGGGGCCACGTCGGCGGGGGAGGTTGTCGTTGCGGTGTCGTTAGACATCCGCAACGCATTCAACAGCCTCCCCCACGAATGCATAGAGGAGGCACTGCGTTTCCACGGAGTGCCCCTCTACCTCCGCTCCCTCATCACCGATTACCTCCGCGGGAGGGAAATCGTGTATGAGGGGGCGGACGGTCGCGTCCACAGGTGGCCGATGGCGGCGGGAGTACCCCAGGGTTCCGTGCTGGGCCCTCTGCTCTGGAACCTGGGGTACAACTGGGTTCTGCGGGGCAACCTCCTGCCGAATATGGAGGTTGTCTGTTTCGCCGACGACACCCTTGTCGCGGCGAAGGGGCGCACGTACGAGGAGGCGGTCCACCTGGCGTCGGTCGGCACGACGATGGTCGTCCGGCGCATCCGCCTCCTCGGGCTGGACGTGGCCGTCGAGAAGACGACGGCCATGACGTTCAGGCCGCCGCGTCGACGCAGACCCCAGGCGGGGCTCCGTGTCCGAGTGGAGGGGGTCCAAGTCCAGGTCGAGAGCTCCATGAAGTATCTCGGTCTGGTGCTGGACCCCCGATGGGATTTCGAGGAGCATTTCAAGCTCCTCGCCCCAAGGCTGTCTGCCGCCGCGGCAGCCCTCGGACGGGTCCTCCCCAACGTGGGGGGACCGGGCGCAGCGTGCCGTCGACTTTATCAGACGGTGATAAAGTCGATGGCGCTGTACGGAGCCCCGATTTGGGCGGAGCGTCTCGCCCCCCGAACGATGGCCCTCCTGCGCAGGCCGCAGAGGGTCATTGCCACCCGGGCCGTGCGGGCCTACCGCACGGTCTCTCACGGGGCGGCCTGCGTTCTAGCGGGCTCGCCTCCGTGGGATGTCGAGGCACGCGTCCTTGCGGCCGTGCACCGACATCGGGTAGCAGCGAGGAGTCGGGGGGAGCGGCCCCTCCCGCAGGAGGTGGCGCGCGCGAGGCACCTGGCGCAGAGGGAGGCTCTCCGCCAGTGGGCCGAGACGCTCGCCCACCCAGCTGCCGGCCACTGGACGATCGAGGCCGTTCGTCCAGTGTTGGAGGAGTGGGTTGGGCGCCGGCGAGGCAGCCTCACCTACCGGATGGTGCAGATGATGACCGGGCACGGGTGCTTCGGACATTATCTGCATCATGTCGCACGGAGGGAGCAGACGCCGCAGTGTCACCATTGCGGCGCTCCCGACGACACGGCCGGGCACACCCTCTCGGAGTGCCCGGCCTGGCGACCCCAGCGCGATGCATTAGCCCTCGCGCTGGGCCTAGGTAGGGGTACGCCCGTCGCGCTGGCCAGCGTCGCACGGGAGATGCTGACCAGCGCGGCGGCGTGGGAGGCTGTCGCCTCCTTCTGCGAGGACGTTATCTCGCAGAAGGAGGCTGCGGAGCGGGCGCGAGAGGATGACCCTCTCGCTGCACCGCTCCGGCGCAGGCGGTTGGGGAGGAGGAGGCGTGCGTTCCTCAACGCGCGCCAGCTCCCCTAGCAAGCTGGCGGTTGAAATGGCTCGGCCGGATGACCACCGGCCGAGAGATACTTTTCACCCCTAGCTTGGCCGTCTGGGGGGGTCGAATTTCTCAAGATACTTGTCGACCCCCTCCGTAGAGGTAAGCCCTGGCACCAGGCAACCCTCCAGGGGGCACAATCGGGGAATGGCCAACGCCGATCCCGATTGTGTCCCCACGGAGGTCTAAGTATCTAGAGAGTTTTTAGCCGGTAGTGGGTCTTCTACCCGAGTCCTGCATATCCAAGGGGTGGCCTAGTCAGCTGAATTCCCTTGTCGAATACCGTAAAGACTGTATTTTCTCTCTTGTAAAAAAAAAAAAAAAAAAAAGGGGTGTCTACAAAAATTCGCGCTCTGACCGCCGTCGAGAGCACACGCGCCCTCCGAGTCCCTCCGCCGGTTTCATGTGAATGTCAGATCCGTGACCAAAGCTTGACCGGTCTCACCCGTGACCGTGACCGAAGCGTGACCGTGACCGAAGTGTGACCGTGACCGAAGCGTGACCGTGACCGGTAACACCCGTTACCAAGGTGTGACCGTGACCGGTCACACCCGTGACCGAAGCCTGACCGAAGTTTGACCGAAGCTTGACCGGTCACACCCGTGACCGAAGCTTGACCGAAGCTTGACCGGTAACACCCGTTACCGAGACGTGACCCAAGTGTGACCGAGGCGTGACCGGTAACGCCCGTTGCCGAGGGGTGACCGAAGTGTGACCGGGCACACCCTTGCCCGGGCACGACCGTGCCGAGCCCGCCGGGCCGGAATTTGTCGTCGTCATCGTTGCGGTGAACGATCGAGTGGTGTCGGCGCTCCCGGTGCAGTGTTGAGTGGCGACCCCGACACTATTGTGTCGGGTGAACGCGGTGTTTTGTGGTGTTTGTGCTGTGTGTGTTGCTGTGCAGATAGGACTGCTGTGCGGCCGCAGCGTACACATCTGGACTGCAGTATAGACAGTAAGTTTAGTCTATAAGGTAGTGTTAAGTGGACATTTTTGTGGACCCTAGTGGCATAGCTTAAGTTTGAGACACTATAGTGCTTAATTTTAAGGTAGGTTAAGTTTTAGCTTTAAGTTGTATATTTGTTTCTCATTTGTACAATTCTGTGTGCTTGTCACGGGCGAGGCCCGTAGCTTCGTCCGAACATGGACGCCTTCAGTGTATCCGAAGCCTCAGAGGCAACGGACACGGAAGTTAGGGACCTGATGGTGAGGTCCCCTTCGGGAGTGAGTGTTGAGGTGGTGGACGCCAGTGTGGCTGATGCCAGGACCCAGGAATGGGTACTGGGGTCGGAAACACCGGCGAGGAGGAAGAGGCCCTCTCTGGGCAAATTTTTCAGCAGCAGCTCCGGCACAGACTCAGAGTTGGACACTGAGGTAGAGGTGGGGGGAGCGAGAACCCCATTGCCAAAGGTGGCGCGAAAGGCCCGAAAGGAGGCCAAGAAGAATAGGGAAGGTAGTGTCCCCAATGACGTGGGCGATTTTTACCGCCACACGGCTGAGCTCTCTCAAGCTCGAAAGGAGCTGGAGGCGGGTCCAGCTGAGGTCGATGTCCCCAAATCAACCAAGGGGAAGGGGAAGGGCAAGTCCTCGAAAAAGGAGAGGCCCCCCTCACCAGAGGGCCTCACCAACGACGAACTCCTGCGTAGGGCGGAAACGAGCGCCTCGCTTATTTCGGAGGTTGCCAAGAAGTCTGGCAACCTCAAAGGCACGTGCGTGCGAGACCTTAAAGAGGCCTCCACGTCTATCTTGGGGGTTGCCAGAACTCTGGCGGAGCGAAAGACCTCCGAGGAGGTTCGCCGGTTACAGGCCGACAACCGCCGACTGAAAAGCCAGCTAGACGGCCTTCAGTCGGAACTTGTGGCCCTAAGGCGGGACTTCTCCGAACGGGGTAGAGAAGCGAGCCCACGCCAGAGGGCGAGCCCGCCGCCAGTGGCGGCACCAGTAGCGGAAGCCCCGAAGGGGGACGTCGTGACCCGGGACGAGTTCATGTCGTTCATGGACTCGTTCCAGTCGGATATGATGTCCCTCTTCGGGAACATGTGTGCGGCCAGGCTGGATGGCCTGGAGGTGGACGGGCGCCTCCTGCCGGCCAAATCGCACCGGCCCCCACTGGCCAGCGACAAGGCCACCAAGAGACAGCCCGCCGAGCAGGCACCCCCCGCCGCTGTTGCGGAAACATCGGCAGCGCCCGCGACTGGGGGGAAGAAGAAGAAGGGAGTGACCACCCTGGCCCCTGAGGCGAACCTGCCGAAGAAGGCCAGGGAGGTCAAAGCTAAGAAGACTCCGGCGGCTCCGACCGCTGCGCCAGAACCGGTGGCGGGGCCTTCGAGGCCCGACACCTCCAAACTCCCCGAAGCGGAGGGCTGGAGCACGGTAGTAAAGAGGGGGCGCCGCAAGTCAGCCAAGGCGGCGACGGCGACAGCAGCGCCCAAGGCCGCGCCCCCTCCACCCCCAGCTACCGCCGCCAAGCCTAAGATGCCTACGGCACCTAAGACCCTGGCGGTGGTCATTACCCTTTCGCCGGAAGCGGTGGCAAATGGCGCCACGTACGGCGCTGCCATTGCGACGGCGAAGGGTAACATCAAGCTGGGGGACTTGGGGATAGTAGGAAGCGCCAAGTTCCGGACGGGGATGACGGGAGCTCGTATCCTCGAGCTCCCGAAAGGCACCTCGCCGGAGCAGGCGGATGCGCTCGCCATGCGCATAGCGGAGGTGCTTGGCGACGCCGCCAAGGTAGCACGCCCGACCAAAAACGCGGACATCCGAGTCACCGGACTGGATGACTCGGTGACCGCGGAGGAGGTGGGTGAGGCCTTGGCGGCGTTGGCGGAGTGCCCCCGCGCCGCGATCAGGGTAGGCACGGTCCACCCTGGACTCAGGGGCATGGGAGCCGCCAACGTGTCGGCTCCCATCGATGTAGCGAAGCGCCTCGCGAGCGCTGGCAAGGTGACGGTGGGATGGAGCAGCGCCTCCATCCGCCTGCTGGAGCAGCGCCCCATGCGCTGCTTCCGCTGCATGGGGATCGGTCACCCCGTGCAGCGGTGCCCCTCCGCCAAGGACCGCAGCGCGCTCTGCTTCCGCTGCGGTTCGGAGGGGCACGCAGCCGCCACCTGCCAAGGGCAGGTGAAGTGCGCCGTGTGTGCGGACGCCGGCAAGCCTTCCACTCACCGGATGGGGGGCCTCAGTTGCAACCCCCCACCGGTGAGGGGAAGACTGATGCCGAGGGCTGCCACAGCGGCGGCTACCGGGCGGGCAGCACTGTCCGCCAGGGAGGAGATTCCCATGGACACCGCCAATGGCCAGTAGGTCCACTGGGAATCTCCTGCAAGTCAACATCAACCACTGCGCCGCGGCACAGGATCTCCTGTGCCAGTCGATGGCGCAGTGGCAGATAGACCTGGCGGTGGTCTCCGAGCCGTACGCGGTGCCCCAGTCCACGAGGTGGGCTGAGTCCACCGACGGCTCGGCGGCCGTTGTGGTGCCACCCACGAGCTCGGCCCCCCTTCTCTCGGTCAGGGAGAGGGGGCCCGGGTACGTGGCCGTCAAGTGGGGAGAAGTGGTGGTGGTGTCCACCTACTTCTCCCCGAACCGCAGTCGGGCAGACTTTGAGGCCTACCTGACTGCGGTCGAGGGGGTGGTAAGGAGGGCGGCGCCCCTGCAAGTTTTGGTGGCGGGCGACCTCAACGCGAAATCGCGCGTGTGGGGCTCGCCCGCCACGGACATAAGGGGTGGTTTAGTCGAGTCCTGGGCCACGAGCCTGGGACTCGACGTCCTCAACCGAGGGTCCACCCCGACGTGCGTGCGGTGGCAGGGTTCGTCGATCGTCGACGTGACCCTGGCCACCGCACCCCTCGCCGCGAGGGTGAGGGACTGGAGAGTGGAGGCAGAGGAGGAGACCATGTCGGACCACCGGTACGTCCGATATTCGGTCTCCCCCTCGCACGCCTCCACGTCTCCAGCGGGAACGGGTGCCGCCTTCCGCCGATGGGCGGTGACGCACCTCCAGCCCGACGTGGCGCTGGAGGCGGCGATGGTGCGGGAGTGGTCCGAGCTGCCCCCGCACCTCGCCGGCGACGCTGACGGCATGGCGGCGCACTTCGCGGAGGACCTTAGCGTCGTCTGCGACGCCGCCATACCGCGAGCGAAACCGGCCGCGCGCAAGCGGCAGGTGTACTGGTGGTCGCAGACCATAGCGGATCTGCGCGCCACCAGTTGGAGGGCGCGGCGCGCCTACCTGCGGTGCAGAAGGCGCGCCACCAGGAGGACGCCCGACGAGGAGGAAACTCTGCGTCGGGCGTACAGGGAGGCGAGCAAGGCCCTCAAGACGGAGATCTTGAGGGCCAAAACGGAGTCGTGGAACTCCTTTATAGAGCTCCTCGACTCCGACCCCTGGGGACGGCCGTACCGACTGGTGAGGGGGAAGTACGGAAACAGTGCTCCCCCGATACACCAGTTGGACGAGGGGCTCGTGCAGAGGGTTCTAGGGTCGCTCTTCCCCGACCCTGGACCCTTCGAGCCCCCGAGGATGGTCGCCCCCAGCGCCTCCCTCGAAGTGGAGGAAGCGGGCCCTCCCGTATCGGACCTCGAGTTCGACGCGGTGAGGGAGCGGTTCCGGCGCAAGGGGAAGGGGAAGGCGCCGGGACCGGACGGGGTACCAGCGAGGGTCCTGTGCCTGGCACTGGGCCCCCTGGAGGAGCGGTTCCGGGCGGTGCTCAATACGAGCATCGCCTCGGGCCGGTTCCCTCAGGGCTGGAAGGTGGGGCGACTCTGCCTTCTGCGGAAGCCGAATCGCCCCGCCGATGCCCCGTCGGGGTACAGGCCGGTGGTGCTGCTCGACGAGGCCGGGAAGTTTTTTGAGAAAATTCTCGCTTCCCGGCTCGTCGAGCATCTGGAGGGCCCGGGACCGGACTTGGCCGAGCGCCAGTACGGTTTCCGCACCGGCCGGTCCACCGTGGACGCGGTGGCCCACCTCAAGAGGTGGACTGAGGGGGCCACGTCGGCGGGGGAGGTTGTCGTTGCGGTGTCGTTAGACATCCGCAACGCATTCAACAGCCTCCCCCACGAATGCATAGAGGAGGCACTGCGTTTCCACGGAGTGCCCCTCTACCTCCGCTCCCTCATCACCGATTACCTCCGCGGGAGGGAAATCGTGTATGAGGGGGCGGACGGTCGCGTCCACAGGTGGCCGATGGCGGCGGGAGTACCCCAGGGTTCCGTGCTGGGCCCTCTGCTCTGGAACCTGGGGTACAACTGGGTTCTGCGGGGCAACCTCCTGCCGAATATGGAGGTTGTCTGCTTCGCCGACGACACCCTTGTCGCGGCGAAGGGGCGCACGTACGAGGAGGCGGTCCACCTGGCGTCGGTCGGCACGACGATGGTCGTCCGGCGCATCCGCCTCCTCGGGCTGGACGTGGCCGTCGAGAAGACGACGGCCATGACGTTCAGGCCGCCGCGTCGACGCAGACCCCAGGCGGGGCTCCGTGTCCGAGTGGAGGGGGTCCAAGTCCAGGTCGAGAGCTCCATGAAGTATCTCGGTCTGGTGCTGGACCCCCGATGGGATTTCGAGGAGCATTTCAAGCTCCTCGCCCCAAGGCTGTCTGCCGCCGCGGCAGCCCTCGGACGGGTCCTCCCCAACGTGGGGGGACCGGGCGCAGCGTGCCGTCGACTTTATCAGACGGTGATAAAGTCGATGGCGCTGTACGGAGCCCCGATTTGGGCGGAGCGTCTCGCCCCCCGAACGATGGCCCTCCTGCGCAGGCCGCAGAGGGTCATTGCCACCCGGGCCGTGCGGGCCTACCGCACGGTCTCTCACGGAGCGGCCTGCGTTCTAGCGGGCTCGCCTCCGTGGGATGTCGAGGCACGCGTCCTTGCGGCCGTGCACCGACATCGGGTGGCAGCGAGGAGTCGGGGGGAGCGGCCCCTCCCGCAGGAGGTGGCGCGCGCGAGGCACCTGGCGCAGAGGGAGGCTCTCCGCCAGTGGGCCGAGACGCTCGCCCACCCAGCTGCCGGCCACTGGACGATCGAGGCCGTTCGTCCAGTGTTGGAGGAGTGGGTTGGGCGCCGGCGAGGCAGCCTCACCTACCGGATGGTGCAGATGATGACCGGGCACGGGTGCTTCGGACATTATCTGCACCATGTCGCACGGAGGGAGCAGACGCCGCAGTGTCACCATTGCGGCGCTCCCGACGACACTGCCGGGCACACCCTCTCGGAGTGCCCGGCCTGGCGACCCCAGCGCGATGCATTAGCCCTCGCGCTGGGCCTAGGTAGGGGTACGCCCGTCGCGCTGGCCAGCGTCGCACGGGAGATGCTGACCAGCGCGGCGGCGTGGGAGGCTGTCGCCTCCTTCTGCGAGGACGTTATCTCGCAGAAGGAGGCTGCGGAGCGGGCGCGAGAGGATGACCCTCTCGCCGCACCGCTCCGGCGCAGGCGGTTGGGGAGGAGGAGGCGTGCGTTCCTCAACGCGCGCCAGCTCCCGTGTCCCGTCCCGCCATTTCAACCGCCAGCAAGCTGGCGGTTGAAATGGCTCGGCCGGATGACAACCGGCCGAGAGATACTTTTCACCCCTAGCTTGGCCGTCTGGGGGGGTCGAATTTCTCAAGATACTTGTCGACCCCCTCCGTAGAGGTAAGCCCTGGCACCAGGCAACCCTCCAGGGGGCACAATCGGGGAATGGCCAACGCCGATCCCGATTGTGTCCCCACGGAGGTCTAAGTATCTAGAGAGTTTTTAGCCGGTAGTGGGTCTTCTACCCGAGTCCTGCATATCCAAGGGGTGGCCTAGTCAGCTGAATGCCCTTGTCGAATACCGTAAAGACTGTATTTTCTCTCTTGTAAAAAAAAAAAAAGGGGTGTCTACAAAACTGTTGTTTGGAATTAATTTTTGGCGCGAATTTAATATCGCTCCGGATATACTTTCATTGCATAGGTCACCTTGACGTCTTCCTAGGGTGGTTGAGTTCCGTACCCCCCTTAAGGAGGTACCTTCAATACGAAGAGGAAGGAGAACCTATTTTGTCAAATAGTTCGTCTGGCAGGACAGCAAATACTAGCAGTGACTTCGCAGTGGAGGTGATATGAGTTCGGTGTTATGATTTGGTGTCAGCTCGGGGTCGAGCTGGAATTTTACTCTTTCAGTATACTTCCATCGTAAAATTCTCCCTGGTTGAGGGGGTATTGTAACATAAATTTCCCTACAGGAAATTTCTAATCAGGTTCCTACTGCCATCTAGTGACATTTCCATGTATTAGTTACCTTTTTTTATCTAAATTCAGAAAACATTGAACGCGCCTTGGGTTATAATAGTTTTATGTATATCGTGTCTTTGATTATTTTCAAATTTAGTTCAGGAACTTTTAATTCAATAAATATCGATAGTTTACTTGGTTTTTTATCTATGTTTATTAGTCTATGTTATCTCAGAATAGTTAGTCTGTGGAGTGTGGACTGGCTGAGCCGAGACAGCCATATTTTCTTTTTTGACGTTGACGGTCGAACGCTTGTGTCTGTTGGCTAGATAGCCTAAATTATTTTATTAAAACAAATCTGTAAGTATCACACCGTGAAATGGTTAATTCTTCATTTTGATTCTTTTAATTGATTGTCTCGTATTCAGCGCAGCGTTTTAACCAAGTATTCCTTTTCAGCAAGCATCGATAAGCGAACACCTAATCTTCCACACAGTTGGATTTACTCAATTTCATATAAGGGCCTCTAACCCATTTTTCCCGTTCGTTCATATGATTTTGAGGCACGTACGACATGGTGTAGCGTCATTAAAATAGACACCAGCCAGCAATCTACCAGCACAGCCAGGCAGACCCACTTTCCTCCGACAGGAGGAATTCCCTACCCCTTGGTTATTGAATACCCCGGAGTCAGACTCAACTACTGAACCCGGTTGCCCCGACTTCTCTTCTACCACCAGTGTCCGGTGGCCCGGAGCCTGTGGTGTCTCCAGAGCAGGATCTCCCCGAATTTCACAGCTGAGTCCACTCCAAATAAGATTATTATCAAACATAATTCTACCATCCTTAGGTAAAGGCATTTAGGGAGTTAACTAAAGAGAGAGCGTTATCGATCAAATCGTGCAAAGAACCTGTACCATATTATCTAAAAATATTAGTGATACAAATCCTCACCACTGATTGGCAGCCGTAGGCCACAATCAGTGCGCCCACTAATATTGTGTTCCCTTGGATAAAAAAAATCCTTATGTCGGCTTTGCCGGATTAAACCACATATTTTGACATTTCACTCTTTTATTAATCACCTTATATCTATTAACCCTATGCTCATTACTCAAAAAAATAAGTATTACATTACTATAAACAGTAAATAAGTAAAATTTATTTTTGAGAAAATCTATCGCCTAAATGTGGAAACACCTTTACGTGACCATCAATATATACCGTTGCCGCGGAGTTGCCGCCAAAGAGCCTTGCTGTGAGTTTATGTTTTTTGAATAAACTCGCCTCTAAATGAGCCTGTTTTATAGCACTACGTGGGTTCTATATTTTTACAATCATCGGTGATTTGATGGAAAACAGCTGCTCTGTTTTTCCTCATGTCGATCTTTTTATGGGGAAGGGGAGGGGGGAGTATCGGGGCAGGCCTGTATCCTTCGTTTTTTATTGAATTTAAAAGCTCTACTTTGATACTTATTAATGAAGTGAATAATAAAATTATAAGAATTAATAGCGACCTCTATCGTTTCAGTATCCGTTATAATAGCGTTGATGTTTTACCAAAGAGAGAATGTAGAGTTCTATGTAGAGTCGTCTAAAGAATCAGTTGTTTCATACAAATGTTCAGCATCCACTGAACCTAAATGTAATAAAAAGTTGTATATTTTACTTGTCTGAACATGCACACAAAATTTGGCTCCTGCTTGAAAAGTAGTCCATAGACACACTGTATCGACTAACAGCTTTGAAATTAAATCAACACTATTCAAGAAAGGGCACTACTATACAGTTAAAGATGGATTGATTATTTGGATGATAAAACTCTTTGGACATGAGGTCAGCTCTACAGACAGAACAACCTCTTTCTGTGTTCTGTGACTCCACACCTGATAGTTTCATTTGATTGATATGTAAATAAAGTCTGATGTTGCCTAAATGTATAATGTGAACGGACACATCTACTTGTAATGGAAGTTGGGCTCAAATATTTGCTTTGAAGTCAGCTTCCAATTGATGACTCTGTAGCAATACAGGGAGAAAAGAATAGCCCTTGCTGGTTTTCTTGCTGGTTCTTTCAAGTACAAGATCTCCCGCCGTAGACTTGTGAACCATCGGCGTAGCTTCTTTGACATGCAAAAGTGAACTGCATGCTCTAATTTCATTAAACGATATTGAATTTAAATTTGAAAACGTGCTATGATATTACGTTGTAAAATACAGCTTACAGATACATGTAATATAAATGAAGTTCTCGGTATTTTTACCTTAGAAATAAGGCCACCTTATTTTATTATACTTCCAGTACCAAAGTGGTTTTTAATCGGATTTCACGTTAGACATTCACCATTTTTCGGCTGACTAGAATTTGCTCAAGACCTTTTTTTACCTCGCAATAAAGTAACAGAGTCTCGAACGAAGAAGCCCTTCGGCAAAGTGTAATTAGTGGCTTTCCTAATTAGCTCTTAACGAGTAATTTATCTTATAACCGAGAACAGAAGCGAAATGGAAATGACAGAGTTGAAAACAAGATGCCTTAAGCGTTACACTTGACTTGCCATAAAGTAGCCGGCCAGCTGAAGAAATGCCAACCTTACTACAAGGTCATAGGGCTCACCGAAGCTGATCGTCTATTGAGCTTTCTTTTATTTCGTCGGCCAAGGCGGAAATTATTTTTTTTTACAACTCGTTTCATTTGTTTTTTTCGTAATGACCACCTATAATGATGGATTTTGGTGGGCTACTTTTTATTCTGTTAGCAAAGTTTTGGATGGGTTAAAACTTTGATCACAATGATCGATATAGACTGCTGTTTGAACATGCTCTCTTTAGTTATGTGAGAGGATTGCACGCAGCTATATACATCAAACAACAGGCATGTTTCATTTTTATGAGTTATCCCTTTAGTACGGACGTTTACAATGCGGTTTTGGTTTGATCACATAAGTAAATTTAAATGCTTACCCTTAAGATTAAATATGAAATGTTGTGTAAATTAATTAGCTCATATAAACCGTATCCGTTTGATTGAAGATAACTTTACCTTAGATATCACATCACAGCTGCGTGAATTTAATCTGTGGTTTGGGTGGCCATATTGTTACTTGGATGATAAAGTATGAACATGGATTTAATTATTAAGTCCATGAGTATGAATGACATGTGCTTAGACTTTCGCGACATGTACGCGTAGGTATTACCTAATTAGAATTAAATGTATCAGGTTGTTAATGCGGTGTATCCACCTAATAATGATGTGAAGTAACTATATACCTCATTGTTTCTCGACGTTTCGACTTATACTTATTACCTATTTGTATTTGGAGGTCGAAAGACGTAACGGGTTAACATCTGACGTATCTGTATAAAAAACGTTAGACGTTTTTATATAGGTATATTCTATACTTTCGGTTGATATTCAATTTATTTATTAAGCTCATGGGCGCAATATTTTAATAAAAAAACTACTCATTTTTTTAATTCAATCATAGTTTGGCAAGGGTTTTTAGCGGCTCTCAATACATTTTTAATCTAAAAGGCGAAGCTCCCATCTATAGACGCACGCACAGCCGTAACCGCTAATGGTAGAAACGCGAAAATTGGATTGTTGTTTTAATTCTAAATGCGGACGCACACTAAGAAGGGATTTTAAAAAAATGTATCCCTAAGGGGATGAAATAGGGGTTGCAAATTTGTATGGAAAAATATTTAAATTAGCAACGATTTGACAAAACTTGAGATTCATACTGTTAAAAATATTTAATTGAACACGTGTTTCATGGTTTATTGGAATTAACCCCCTTAGGGTGGAAAATAGGGGTTGAAATTTTCCATGGAAAATATTTAAAATCTGCTCCCATTTCTTTGAAATACGAGTATTTTATCCGGGCTTAAATAGGCTACGAAAATATTTTTCCTACGGGAAAATATAAATTCCCACGGAAAACAATAATAACGCGGGCGAAGCCGTGAGTAGAAAGCTAGTCTATATGTATACAACGTATTTGGTGCATACCCTATCAATCCGAAACCGACCCATGCTAGCTGTGCCCGCGAACTACTCGTACGTTTCGCTATAATAAAGCTCAACACTCAAATATTTCTGGAGAGCGCCACCCTTATCACCTAGGGGTATAAAAAATAGCCTACGACCTATTGTCAGACCTACAAAATATACACAAAAAGTTTCATGAAAATCGATCAAGCCGTTTCGGAGGAGTTCGATAACATATACAGTGTGACACGAAATTTTTTATACATATTAGAAGATGTTAACCAACTACTCTATAAATGAATCCCTATTTCCCTTGGTCACGTCAAAATTTGAGAACGATTTTACCGGTTACATAATATTCTTCTTTTTTTTTAAGTTTTCTTATACTTGTAGAAGGTTCTAACGGAATGAAAAATTAGAAATTGCAATAAACTGCAAAATTACAGATAAATTTGGACGACTATTTAAACATCGTGCGGTGCGTTTGACAGTTTGGAAGCTTTTGACAAAATGTCTGTCTATTCATCCATTTAAACAGACGGTTGTTGTTAAAATATGAACTAAACATTTATAAACTTAGTCTACGCGAAGCAAGGCTTAAATTAAAGTCAGAACTTATAAACTGGACGTACCAGCATTCAGAAGTCATCTTGGCACGCATCGTATAACGAGATGTTGTGCGACGTGTGATGGGACATCTTATAATACCATCTATTCCAGTGTAAGCTAATAATTTGTAATTGTAAATATTTTTGTATTTGTTTTTTTTTTTGGATTATTACCTTTTTATTTTTTATCTTTTACTGTAACGTACCGCATTCTTAGTGTCCTATTTAATCAGATTATTAAAATTCCCACCTGACAGGCACTGCCTAGTGTGGGAGTTTTTGATTTCTCTCCAAACTTGTATTTTATGGGTAAATAAAGAATTATTATTATAAAATTGGCATATTTATGTTTCGTTGTGATACAACGAATCGCGTCACCTTTAATTTTCGATGTTTCACCGCGAAGTTATCGACGAACCTCAAACAGGTTGTCATAAAACTAACAAACAAGTTTGCAGCGCGCAACCGCCCAACCCAAGAGCACGTCCTGCCCAAAGTAAATAAGGAAACAAACGACATACATCCCAATTTGTTGGGTACATATTGATGTTGCTTTCTTCGTTGTTTACCGATCGGCCATTTTTGCGAGATGTACATCCTTTTTAAGGTTCCGTACCACAAAAGGAACCGCCTCAGTAGGCTTATCTACTCTCGAACCAATACCGCTACATGACGACACGGTTAGCGCAGAGGTCGAGTAATCGCCTACTGCGCAACGCGCGGTCGCGGGTCCGATTCCCGTACGGGACAAATATTTTGTATGGCCTACAGAAATTTGTTCCGGACTGGGCGTATGTCCATGTAATATTCTGTTTGTAACTGCACCCACGACACAAGAGAAAATCCTAGAGCGCGGCGACGTTTTTGTAAAAAAAAAATTCCGATCGAGCGACATTGGGAAGCGTCGATGGCGTAGTGCGTAAGGCCGTCGCCTTCCAATTGGCAGGTAGCGGTTCAAACCACGCCAGCCGCCACGTACCAATGTGTTTTCAAATGTTGAATTCATATGTGCGTTTATTCGACGCTTTTACGGCGAAGGAAAACATCGTGAGGAAACCTGTACACACCTGTGAAGAAACAATTTCTTTACAGGTGGCGTGTGAAGTCGACCAACCCGCACTTGGCCAGCTTGGTTGACTAAGGCCTAATCACCCTAGTTCAGGGTAGGCTCCAGCCCCTCGGTGGGGACGTATATGAGCTGTTGATGATGATGATGATGATGATATTTGGATTGTGACTTTTCGTACGCTTATTTAGCAACACTATTAGCGACAAATTGGATCCTTATCTTGAGAAAATTAAATCTGCGCAATACGGGACTTATCTGGCGCCAATGTGGTAACTCAAAAGTACAAAAAATTACAATCTCAATGTCCAACCATTGGAATTGGTTCAGTAAGGCTACAGGAACGCGTAGAGTTATCACACTGAATCATATATCAAACACACTCCGGCTTACAGTCCCTTTTAGCTGTGAAAAAAAATCAAGCTTTTAAGGCAACGCGGTCAAAAGATATCACCGTTTGTATGACACATTTGCGTATCCGTTGACCTGGAATCACTAAATTTGGAAAGAAGCACATCATGTCAAGAAAAAGATCTGAAAACTGTAAAGTTAGGAATTTATATACTTAAATAAGTTTCGGAACCCTCAGTGCGCGACCTGATGAGTCAAAATGCGAAGATAGCTAGAGCGGAAGAGAGAATACACGATACACCGGGTTGCTTCTTTACGCCTCTCTTAAAAGACCGCGAGGACCTCGTCTCATTTGCCTTTATAATACTATGTCTTTGACCTGCTAAACATTCAAATTCCGCCTATCTACATTTACTTAAGTTTGAAACACAGACAAATTTTTAACACTGCATTAAAAATTCCGTCCACGTAATCATAGGTGGCTCGTAAAATATTTTGGTCCCACACATTACCGGGCAAGGAGCGAACAAAATGATAGGTCAACACGGGACGACCGCGCGGCGGTAAATCAAAATTATTGTACGCAATATTTCACGATCAATAACTGGCAACACAGATTCCGACTTACAGATACAAAGTGGTGTAATTTGTCCGCCATTGCGTTACAATATTATTACAGGCCGCTACATAATTTACTTTTAAATGTTGTTAATTCATGTTCTACTAGTATTCGAAATCGCTTGAGTTAAACATTTCGTACATTTTAACGATTTAAGGATTATAATGATTAAAGAAGCACCATTCGTTACCAAGGGCAACTATTTTATTAAGCTTTTACATATGGAAACCTATAAACGTAAAATTAAATGTAAAAAATAGTTTTTAAAAACAAGCTTTTATTTAAATGCGCTAAAAAGAATTAATAAACTTTTACACTTAAACTTTTACTTATAACGTCATTTCACATTTGACACAATTTATATGACATAAAAGCTTGTCGCGAGATTTAGTCTAAAAGTTTATTAATTCTTTTTAGCGCATTTAAATAAAAGCTTGTTTTTAAAAACTTTTTTTTACATTTAATTTATTTTTTACTTTTTAGTTATCACTGGACACGTTTTTCAGTCTGTTCATCTCATTCAACGCATCATTGTTGCAAGGTCGTTTGCCGGAACGTCTATACAGAATTTCAGCTCAATCGGTTTAAGATATCTACTTCAAAATTGATTTTTAGCTTTAGAAGTACGACATATTGGATTAATAGTGACATCACTTATTTTTTCAAGTTATTCTTAGCAAGACATTTTATTTGATACCCATATTGTAGGAGTGCATTAAAAATAATTGGTCCACCATCTTGGGTATGCAGCCATCTTGGATTTAGAATGACTTCACACAGTTAACCGTGCATTTTCATCCAAACTGTGTGTATACAAAATTTCAGCTCAATGTTAAAGATATCTACTTCAAAATTGGTTTTCAAGCTTTAGAAATCCGCCATATTGGATAAATAGTGACGTCCCATTATTTTTCGAGTTACTCTTAGCAAGACCTTTTATTTGATACCCATATTGTAGGGGTGCATTAAAAATAATTGATCCGCCATCTTGGGTATGCCGCCATCTTGGATTTAAAATGACGTCACACAGTCAACCATGCATTGTCATCCAAACTGAACGTGTATACAAAATTTCAGCTCAATCGGTTAAAGATATCTGCTTCAAAATTGAGTTGCAAGATTCCACCCGAACATACTTACATACATTGCAAGTTAAATAAAAGCTTGTAAAAAATAACTTTTATTTTCATAGATTTGTTTCTACTTTTATGGGACAACCATTACATTATAAAACATTAGCTCATTTTGAAGTATATATTTTTCTATTTTTAACATTCTGTTAGTGCCTAACTACATTTATAGTTTATCTAGGAAATAAAAAAATATTGCACTCATCCCAAGTCCCAACAGGCAAGTTAAATGTAAAGAAATACACAATTTTTAAGTGAACAACAGCTCCGAGCTTAAAACCGGAAGCAAAATTTAAGATGCTCCAAAAACAAACCATTAACATTAAGTGATAACATTGTTAAGCTCTCATGGAACGAACTGAGGTGAAGGAAGCTGTTATGTTATTTTGTGTAAATTCTCTTTTTAACTGCAAACAAACACAACATTTTCTCATTCATTCATTTAAATGAAAGCAACGTTGGATGAAATTTAGTCGCGCATTAAAAAACTTAAAAAGTCACGTCTATGCTTGATAATACCCTATTCTTTAATTCACCTAAAGGAGTCTATTATCGATATGTTCAGTTAGGACCCATTGTTATGGTAAGTGGGTACACTTCTAATAGATTTTATACAGAGTAATTGATATAAATCAAACATAAACTACTATTGGGAATTGTGGAGGGAAAATACTAAAACACGTGATATGCCATGGCGATCTTAGAAATACAAGAAAGTAGAAAATAAATCTTATATTTCTCCTTGTTTGTGCAAGGAACAGTTCAAGGGTACGATATGATCCACCTCAACAAGCACGCCGTGCTACTCAAGTTTGTTAACAAGAATGGAGTGATCTACACGATCGAAAGCCTTTTCAAAATCGGTGTAGACCACATCCACCTGTCCACCGCCCTCCATATTATTGAGTACAAAGTCTGTAAAACAAGCTAAGTTTGTTGTTGTGGACCGACCCTTTAGAAATCCGTGTTGTTTATTAGAAATTCCGTTCATAATTACTTGATATATCTGCATATACACTGACCTTCAAAAGTAAGTACCTACACTTTTAAATTTAAAATTTTCCCTAAACCACAAAAGATAAAGGATTCAAACAAAAACATTTTCAGCTCATTTCGTCAGGTTTCTCGGAAGTTATAGTTTTTTATACATTAGTCTTTTTAATAATTTTATTTTGAAAATATATTTTGCCTACTTTAAAAGTTATTGCAATTTTAAAAGTGATAGTGTTATTGCAATTTTATACTTACTTTTGAAGGTCACTGTAGATCAATTTCTCCAAAACTTTACCAAGTGTATTTAATATAGAGATCGGACGGTAATTTTTTACGTCCTTCTTACTACCTTTTTTTGTGAATAGGAACGATTTGAGCCTCCTTCCAGGTGTGAGGGAAGCAACATTCATGTAGCGATCGCTGAAAGAGAATTTTGACAGGCTTAGCAAGACTTTTGGCGCATTAGTGTAGGTAGCCAGGCGGGTTTAGAAGTCCTACCACCAGCCAAACCGAGCAGAAAAGATTCAACCCCCATGGGGAATTGAATCCTAGACCTACCGATCAACTCTGGTGGTCTCAACCAATAAAACAAGAAAACATCAATTCTAAGGACTATCAATAGGGTTTATAATGTTGATTAGGTCATTTTTTAATTTAAAATTTGACAAGGTATCATAATTTCACTTGTAAAATTGACAACAGAAAAATAACATATGAAATAAAAACAAAAATGTTACAATAGACGGCCTTATTGCTAAAGAGCTGCTCTTCCGGGCGACCTCATATTATAGACTTCATTTAGACTGAGATCATTAAATGATGATAACATACTCAAAATCAAAGTCAAATTAAAAAAGACACTCTTCCGACACTTGTGGGAGATTCGTTTTCTGGTGCTGATTTTGGCAGTAGGTACATTATGTATATCTTATGTTGCAAAATACTAGAGGTCAGCATTATTTAAATCCACTAAATCCACTTAGCTTTACCACCCACAACACTGAGGGTCAATATGATAACTAACATAATATGATTGTTAAATACAATAGTTAATCCCTTTTGTTATTTAATAGTGCGTCGCTCTTATCGTAGGCAACGTGGGCGAAGTCACGATACCTTTTATAGTTTGCTTATGAAGTCATAGAGTTTCCATTGCGAGGTCCTTGTGCGAAGGTTGGGGAAAATCTAATGATTTGTAACTATCTAATTCTAGACCATTGTAATTTTTTGAGAATAGGGTGCGGTCGCATTAGCTACTATTTGAATATCGTCGTCAAAATAAATTCGTCATATCTTAGATCACGATTTAAAATTTTTACCTTGGTCTCGCCTTAAAAGATTGCGTCACTAACATATTACAGTGACCCAGAAGTGATACACAATTTGCTTTAATCTTTAAATTTTTTACATTTTAATCTTTAATCTTTTACATTTTGAGCCGCACAGCTTTGGATTAAACGTACCAAAGATTTACAAAGTAACTTAGCTGATGACTCATTTAAAACAAACCTTTTCAAATACTTTCAAACTAGTATTAACATGACGCTTTTTCATACTTGACGCACAGCTTTGGATTAAACGTACCAAAGATTTACAAAGTAACTTAGCTGATGACTCATTTAAAACAAACCTTTTCAAATACTTTCAAACTAGTATTATCATGACGCTTTTTCATACTTGACGCGAGACGTTGCCTCGCTAGCACGTTCTACCATCTTTACCACGGCGAGTGCTCTGAGGAGCTTTTTTCTCTAATCCCTTCCTCTCCATTCCTTTTAAGGACTACGCTTGCTGGTCTGCGCTGTCACCGTCTTACTGTGACTACCATTCCAATCCAACGCGTACAAAGAAATTTGATAACTCATTTCTTTGTCGCACAATCAAAAATGGAATTCACTGCCGGCTCACGTGTTCCCTCCCTCTTATAATCCCGGGTCCTTTATAAGAGGCGCGAAGAAGCACTTTGCAGGTCGGCAAGGTGAGGGTGGCTAGTGCAGCGTGTATTCTCTCTGCTGCACTAGCTAACTTCGCATTTGGACCCCACTTCCACTTACCATCGGGTGGAATGGAGTCATTTGTTAGAGCCACTATAAAAATATACTATATATTATTATAAATTAAATATTGTGAATCTATATATTTATTTATAGATTTTAGATGCACGTGTACATTTTAATAGGTAAGGTATTTTTAAATCTCTTCTCGCTACTCAGGAGAAACGTATGTATGTGTTACTGTACCATAGGTAGGCTGGAAGAGATCTCATATTGAGATAAGTCTTCCTTTGTATACTTGATTATATAGCTACTGACTGTTTTGTAAATCTATCTGTTTTATTGTGTACAAAGAGTATACCTCTATCTATACGATATCTTGAATTAGCATTTCAAAAAGATAAATAAACACAAATATTTCCCCGATATTCAAATAATGTAAAACGCTGTCACATAACTTTGAGGGCTATGACAAACTTCTTAACTAATTTAAAATTAAAATTAATTTCCAATTACAATTGAATTGAATATTTATACCAACTATCTCAAATTTGCATAAGAATAAAGGCTGTATCCCATAATAGTACTTCTACGATGAGAATATTATTTCTTAAATGTTTGCCAAATCTTATTATGTTTGGCCAGATATGTAAAGTCCATTCTTATTACAAATTCCTGAGATTTGTTGATATTGGATTCTGTTTTACATAAAAAATAGTAGTTAGTTATATGGGTACCAAATGCTGTTTTGCATTGTGACGCACTAAAAATCCGCCTTGTGCTGAAACGGCATACGAGCAGAAGAATAATATGATAATTCGAAAAAAGTAGCGTCACATTCTGTAATAGTACTTCTGGTGATACTCGGTACCTGTAGAATCATAGTTGTGTACCTATGTAGAGTACCACGATTTTTTTTTCTCGGGGGAAATGCGTAACCGCACCGTACCCGCCGTTGTCTAGACGGCGAGCGTGTGTGGGGCTCTCCCGGCAGGGTGTCAGGCAGGCCTACCAACTAAAACCCCCCGGTGTTCTCCCCGCCCTTATAGGCGCGCTAGGTAAGGTCATGTAGAGTACCACCATAAGAATCTAATATATAAAAATCTAAGTTATCGAACTCCTCCCAAAACGGCTTCACCGATTTTTATGATTTTTTTATGTACATTTGGAAGGTCTGACAATATTAACTGGTCGTAGGCTATTATTTATATTTCTAGGTGAAAAGGGTGGCCCTCTCCAGATTTTTTTGATGACGAAGCTTAGGTTGCGGGGACAGCTAGTATATCTATATATTGTTCGCATGTACAAAAACGTGTGTTTGCTATACGAAACGCAAGTACGGTCCTGTGTAAAATGTCGTTAGTACCTCTGGGATAGGTCCGCCAAGTACTTACTCGATGCTTTGGACAGGTTGCAACGGCGCGCAACACGCATCATTGGCGATGTAGAGGTGACTAACAACCTTGAACCTCTGCAGTTGCGTCGCGATGTCGCATCATGTAGCGCGTTCTATCGTCTATACCACGAGTGTTCGGAAGAGCTTTTTTCACTAATCCCACCTTCTCCTTTCCGTGCTATACGTGCTGGCGTGCTGCGTTGTCACCATCTAACTGTGACTACCATTGAAACGCGTACCAACAAATTCGGCAACTCATTTCTATGTCGCACGATTAAGAAATGGAACTCACTGCCAGCGTATGTTTCCTCCTCTAACAATCCCGGGTCCTTTAAAAGAGGCGTGAGTACCTTGCAGGTCGGCAAGGTGAGGGTGACTAGTGCGGCGTTTAATCTCTCTCCCGCACTAGCTATCTCCGCATTTGGACTCTATTTCCACTTACCACCAGGTGGAATGGGGTCATTTGCTTGGCCTTCTATAAAAAAATATTCGCATTGACGCTATTAGAACAAAAGGAATGAAACACCAAGAGATGTACTGAACAAACCCCATTCTTAACAAAAAACCGGCTAAGTGCGAGTTGCACTCGCGCAGCAAGGGTTCCGTAGAAAGTTTTCTTCTTCTTCTAAGTATATAAGTTTCTAACTGTATAAACATTTACGGTTTTAAGATATTTTTCCTTTACAAGTGCTATAAGGAGTTACCTACTTCTTGCGAAATTTCACGATTCTAGGTCAACAGGAAAATGCTTGTGAGAACGCAAAACTTGCAAAGATATGCGATTATAAGGGATGATATCTTTTGATCGCGTTGAGATACAAATATGATATTTTCACAGCTGAAAGAAACGTTAACCCGAGTATTTGATGTGAATTTCAGTTTGATATCTCAACGCGTTCCTGAGAAAAAAGATGTTGACAGACAGACGGACAACTGTGACGGTCTGAGAACGCAACGCGCTAATACCAAATCTGAATAGGTGGAACTCGAATTGTATGGCTTTTTTTTTAATAACAAAGTTGGAAAACAAGCATACCGCCCACCTGATAGTAAGTGATAACAGTCACCTATAATACATGTGGCTCTTGTGAGATTCGCAGTAAATCTGCAACCCCCACAAGAACCTCAGTATACGTAGCCAACTTGTGACATAAGATGTAGAGTCACGGTACCCAGTAATTTCGCTGCCACATCTTACCCTTCAAACCGGAACACAGCAATTCAAGCATTGCTACTTTGCGGCAGAAATAGATAAGACGGAGGTACACAAGCAGCCGACCCTGGTACAGAGTTTCCCTCCGGTGGCATTGGACTTTCTTTTCTAGAGGGACAGACGATACTGTACCTACCAGCGTCATCTGCGTGGGTCTATCTTACCTATTTCTGCCGCCAAGCAGAGGTGCTCGCATTGCTATGTGCTGGTTTGAACGGTAGGACAGGCAGTGAAATCACTGGATAATATGACCACGGACCTGAAAAAAAGACGGACAGAGCATTGTTGAATCAAGAGTGAAGCATGCAAATGACAGCACATTTGTATGTGTGCGTGTCTTGCTCGTCGAGAAACGACGGCGGTTTGTCTTACTTAGTGCATCTGTCTGAGTGTAGGTCGTGTATAATCAAGGAAATTGTTTGACCTTGCATGATTCATATTTGTTTAATGCAACAAATGTACATTGTACGTGTACAATACAAATGTACAGTAGTACGTAGTATATACATTTGCAAGACTGACAGGAACTATATTACTGTAGGCAACTATATCCACTTACTTCCAGGTGGGTCGCTGCTTGTTTGCAGACTTGTGGCCAACTTCATTAACTTTGTCTTCGCTTAGGATACTCTTAGGTGGCATGCTATCACATTCTATTCAATTAAGACAAGAATCTCAGGAGTCTCCTAAGCTAAGACAAGGTTGGTAAAATTGGTCATTAGTTGTATAAAAAAACTACGTGAATTGAATCTTTACGCTTGCCCATATACGCTTATCTTATGCACTATAATATCTCCAGCGCAGTGTGTTAGTTTCAGTTTAGCTAGGCAAATCAAAATTCTTTCTTTTAACTATATAATTATTCTTTTAACCGCATCCGTCGTCTACTGGTTGGGACTACTTGAGACTATCTAGTTCTCCTTCTCATGTATTAGGATCGGGGCTTTTCACTAGAATCCTCTAGCTAGCTAGTCCCCTAGGAGACTATACAGCACTTACTATTCCATCTCAGTCCCCCAGGGGACTTTACAGCACTTACTATTCCATCTCAGTCCCCTAGGGGACTATACAGCACCTATTATTCCACCTCAGTCCCCCAGGGGACTATACAGCCCTATGCCAGGGACTCGACAAGGTTCTATCCCGCTAGTCCCGTTGAGTTGTCCCATCACGGAACTTATACCAATAGTTTGTCTCAATAGTCCCGTGGGACATAGAACAAGGATTGGGGTTCGATATCTCATAAAATCAGCAGGTTTTACGCATAGTATGGTTGTTGGTAGAGCTATAAGAGCTACAACTAGTTTGTCGTCATAGTAAGAATGTTTAACAACGTGTTCTATTTATGGTGAAGATTGCTTCAAATATGTTGCATCATTACATCACCAAGGATAACTTCCGCTCAATCGTTAGCATAAAAACCGTGAGCTTCCCTGTCGTGTCTAATAAAATCGGTCTAGATACTTAACTGAAACTATTTCTATAAACATATATTATGAATATGCACCACTCTCGGAAACAGTAATAGTATCACGTTTGACTCTAATATTTTGTATCCCACTTAGAATTCAGCGGACGTGCGTATTGATACTAAGAGACGTTTTCTAAGAGAAAAATATTAGATCTCTCGATCCGATGGTAATTTTATCGACGTCGCCTTCCAAAGTTAATAAGATTATGTGGTATCGTGAGAAAAATCTTATCATTATTCAAGAGTTTTCTAACGCTGGTTATACATATACGAAGGTAACGTTAGTAATATGATATATTAGGTGTGGTGACAATCTTTCTGACCGGTTTGCAGTCTCGGTGGCGACAACAAGTGATTGGCATCTGCACGGAAGATATTATAGTGCACCAATGTCTGCGTAACCAAACGTATACTCCTCCACCTCGTATTAAAGGCCTGGCCACGGCCAACGTTACGAGTCGAGCTTTATATATTACTAGCTGTGCCCGCGACTTCGTCCGCGTGGAATAATAACTTTTGGCAGCATTTTGATCTTTGTAGGAGATTTTTTTAAAGATCTTGATAAAAAGTAGCCTATGTTATACCTTATATAATTAGCTATCTACTAGTGAATAAGTCCCGTCAAAATCGGTCCAGCCGTTCCGTAGATTAGCGGGAACAAACAGACAGACAGACAAAAAAAATTTAAATTGTGTTTTTGTTATTGGTACCCGATATAATATTCATACCCATTTAGTAAAAACTTGTTATTTTGACATTACAAACGGACACTTCAATGTTATTTATTTGTATAGATAGATGTCGTGTCACAGTGTTTTTTATCGAACTGCTCCGAAATGGCTTGATCAATTTTCATGAATTTTTTTGTATGTTGGTAGGTCTGAGATTGAGCGTAAGCTATTTTTATACCCCTAGGTGATAAGAGTGGCCCTCTCCAGACTTTCTTTGACAATTATTATGGCGAAACGTAGTTCGCGGACACAGCTAGTAATCTTTACACTGTGAATATTGAAGTACCTGATAAAATTTACTAGCACATTTAGACAACGATTTAGTTTATACAGTGTGTAACAAGAACACTGTGAACTCTTTCAGGAGCATGTTTATAATCGATATATGTATAAAAGATATGGCGTCATTGAAAATTCGAAATCGTAAAATTAGTAATTGTAGTAGATGATATGTCAAGAACGTGTGTCAAATTAATCCTTAGGGTCAATTTTTCAATATTCAGGTAACTGTATGAGAGGAATTTAGGAATATGACAGTTTGACAGCTTTAAAATAGAAAATCTGTCGAGCCGCCATATTTATTCCACAGTCAAAAGTTATCTGACGATTGAAAAATGGGTCTTTAAGAGCAAATTTTTGCACAAAATATGGTTGTGTAAGTACATAATTTATGTAATCTTATACACGGGCGACAGTATAACATTACAATAACTTGTTTAGTCACAACACAATATGTGAATACAATTTGTTGCTGTATTTGTATGTCTACTTACCGTCACAATGAACTCTACGGCGAAATCCGTTAACAGAAACTCAGCAGAGATCTCGCATTATTATATTAATGAAATCCGAATACCTCAACCTATTCAAATGAAATGTATTGATAAATTGACAGGCGTCACCGTAGCTATATTAAGACTTCGTCACTGCCTACGCTGTAAATTTGTAAAACATGAGTTGGTTTAGGGTGTATTTAGACTGTTTGAACTTCTCATTCAATCAGATTATGTGGTCGGATTATTAAATTTCTGACCCAAACGCCAGATTCCAAATGAGTAAATTCTGACACTTCTTGCTTGTAGCATCGAGGAGGTGCGATTCTGTAACTCGTCGAATTATTAACAATCATAATAGAATTGGATGACTTGCTGATGGAAACAAAACTATAATCATTAATTATAAGTATTAATAATCTCGTAAGACCGCTCGGACGACAGACAACATTACAAAATCGGCAATCATATAAAAATGTCAATTCTACAAGATGGCGGATTAGCGATGAGTTATGATGACATCGCCCTTTGGTTTCATTGAACATCAGTAGGAAGTGTTACATCCAGCAGTAAGGTTCTCCTGTAAATTCGTTGTTAACATAGATAACAATTAATCACGAGAGGTAAGAAAATGAAACTTGTGAATATGGTTTGGATGTGCTATCAACCCTTGCAAAATTCACCCCATATTTCCAACCCTCCAATTTTACAATGATCTTGCGTACCTATCTGATGCAGTAGCTGAGATCATCTGGAGCAAATTTTAGGATCTGGGATGAGATTCCTGAAGGGTTAACGTAGATGGAGGATTGGGCGTTCCTGATCCCGAACGCGTCCTCCATAGTGGCGGGGAGGTTCCGGATGGAATGTTATCCGGGTATTGGTAAGTCAGTTGATTAGCCAGTGGTGGACTGGAGCCATTCGGATTACCCAGGTAAGTCAATTTGGCCCCTTGCTACGGTAACAGACTCCACCATTTTTTTAGGATTCTGTATCACAAAATGAAAAAAACGAACCCTTATAGGATCACTTTGTTGTCCGTCTGTCGGTACTCGGATACTCGGGTCTATGGTTTCTTTCAGCTGTGAAAAAACAAACCTGTAAGTCAACGCAATAAAAATATATGACCGTTCATGTCGCATATTTTCGCATATTTTGTGATTTCACAAGGGAACGAAAGCCTATAGATTACTCCTCGTTGGCATAGAATCATGAAATTTGGCAAGATGCAATATCAAACAGCACATGTTGGGAAAACATCTGAAAAACATAAATATGTAGTTACGAGTATATAGGAACTATACAGGTTCATTTTTAATGAACCAACAACCTCCCAGGGGCTGATTCTAGTGCTCAGATGCAACAACTTTTTGTATGGGACCAACATCGATATCTCAAAAAAAAAACCACTTCTCCATACAAAGTAGGTTAGCTGATTGAGACTTTAGTATGGGAAAGTGGATTTTTTTTGCGATTTCGATGTTGGTCCCATACAAAAAGTTGTTGCATCTGAGCAATCAGCCTCTGGGAGATTGTTGGTCCATTAAAAATGACCCTGTATATGTCTTAAGACGAGGTTTCCCAGAAAATCTAATCGTGTACAGCGATGGCTTTATTGTAAGGTAATATAGTTGATAATTGGGATGATGACTGAATTTTAATTTTTACATCTCATCATTAAATATTAAATACCGTGAAAAAAGATGCAGTTCTGTGAAATTAGAATTAAAATCGGCTTAGAAATACATTAGATACAAGCATTTTAAATTGTTAATTTGAAGGCGATTAGACAGAGAGATCCGACATCAACCGTGACGTCATTGTTGAGTACGGCCATATCCTACCAAACTCCTTGTAAATTGCCGTTTTGCTAGAAAGAGATGGAGAAAAATCTTTAATACCTTATATCTTGGTTGTTTTTATAGTTATTCGAAAACCGATTTTTTCTTTCTGTTTATTATATGAATGAGCTTCTATTAAAGCAATAAAAATTTTTTAGTCATCTAGCCTATTGTATAACTCCTTATATCGCTTACCTACGTTCTGTGGCTGAACTAAAACGTTACTTTTTACACGATTCAATCGATTTTTGGAAAACTGGGATAACAAATAAAAAAAAAACGTATTTCTGCAATTTTCTAAGGAATACAAATGCACGTCTTTAAATTAGTTAAACTTTTATGTCATTCATTTATTATTGTATTTTCTGATTCACAGCTGTTTTACAATATTGAACAGAGTGATATTTGGATTTTTTTCTATCGAACGATATATATTATTAATCACGTTTCTTTTAATCACGGTAATATTTGTTGCAGTGCAGTAAATCGAAATTCTTCGAAAACGGGAAAGTACGAGTATAGTGGTCGCGCTTGACTGGTTCTTCTTTTCATTATTAATTCATTTGTTGTACTGACAATGACTTTTGTTGTACTTTCGGGTTACGTTAGTCGAAATGAAGAGAGCAAACATTAGATTTCCTGTGTAGATTACTAGTTTCCTTCAGACTCCACCCATACTCTTAAGGCGCATAGTGCTCCCAATGACCTTGCGTCTTTCGTCCCGCACTGATTACATAGGAGTGAGTGAGTGAGAGTGAGGAGAATATTTAAGCAAACCTTTACGCGTAAGATGAATTATTTAAATTAAAAAAAATCTAAGAAGACCATCCTCTGGAATATTGTTCTCTTTATTTATTGAAATCGAAAGTATATGATTTAACCTAATATTTACGACGCGATTAGGTTTAAAGTTTTAAAATCGAGGCATGTTTGGGTCACATTTTAACCAAGTTTTAATTAATTTATCAAAAAATTAAAAAGACCATCCTCTAAAGAATGCGTTGAATAATAACATATCTTTTTTAAAGATTTTTTTATTCAATATTTATGAAGAGAACCGGTTTTTTCTGCAGTGAATTTTTATGATTGACCTTACTATGCGCCTTAAGCACAAACACTACCCATTATTGTAATTAACATGTGAAACTTCCTTTAGCCTGTTTTGGATGTTGTGAAACTGTCAAATTTGATTTGGATATTGACGCAGAAATAACTGAAAAGATTTTAATGGAACTTTTCGGATTTAACGTAAAACAATAATACGTTGAAGATCTAATAACAGAAACGGGAGTTAAATACATATATTCATATATGTGTACTTGTGCAAACAAAATTTTGTATTATCATTAAAACAAATGCCGAATTAAATTTATTTTTGATTTTCTAAGAAATCAAACAAAATTCAGCATTATCATTAAAATAAATAATCAAAATAAAATTTGTACACAGACAGTTTATATATCGGTATAAATATAGGGAACTTTTCATCAATTATCCTAATATAATAATAATATTTTTATAATAGAACACACATATGTAGTATTAATCAGTCGTCTGTGGTTTTAACTTGAATTATTGTTTTTATTTCAACATATCTTTTCACAATCTTGTGTACTTTTAACGTGAGTGATAAAAGAAGTTCTGCTAACAGATATTAACTCAATTCTAGTCTGTTGATAACACGGCGCATCGAAAACTATTTTATCAGTAGGTATTTATTTTATCATGTATGTATATTAATAACTAAATCCCAGTTCTAAATCTGAAAATTATGTTCGTAGACAAAATCAAATAGAGAAACATAGTAGGCAGACGAAACAATAGATTTAACCAAACAGTCGGTGGCGTGTCAACGATAAGCCAAAGGGACATCTGTTATTTGAGGAGCCATATTTACATCTCAATCAAACGTATAATATTCCTCCCGGTATTATTAGAGTTTACAAAGAATTAACTCGCCTTACCACTCACGCGTGGAATCCGAGGAGGGGCATTATGTTTATTTAATTTTATTGTTGACTGTGCCCGCTCAGGTAAGCGCTCATTATTTTTTTTAATTACGCCAACCGATGACAGGCTGATCTGATATATGGGATTTAATTATAAAGCTCCTTGTACCAGATTAAACATAATTATACTGTTATTAAGATACGGACTCACGAAATACCCAGTCATGCGTTGCAGCGTACACCTACTTTTATTTAATTAAGGGATCGGATGCGTTTTTTAATGGACGTGAATTGTTCAGAATCATTAATTGATATTAGCACTGAATTACTGCATCAGCGACGTAGTGGTGCAGTGGTTAGGGAGATAAATGAAGCACCAGGCTTATGTCACTGATGGTATATTGTACCTATTATATTCTTTATACTCTTTATTGCAAAGAAAAAAAATACATATGGGGAAACACAAGTAAAAAACAGAAGATGCAATGGTGGACTTATCTCTCAAGAGATCTCTACCAGCCAACCTATGATTGTGTGGGAGATTCCATTTTATTAATGGGAGACACCAAGACAAAATAAACATCATTATTGATATTATAAAGATAAATATATACATAGATACCTACCTATACCTATATACATAGATACCTATACCTATATACATAGATATACATAGGTACCTATTCTCCGTTACAATATTATAGTAATAAAAAGCGCTCCGTAAAAACATAAGAACTATTGTAAAACTATGGATAACAAGCATAAAACTTACCAGAATAATACAAGACTTACACATCAGTGCCTATAGTTTTTAGTAAGTATATTCGTTACGCTACGCGATATAAGCATTGTAATGTCTGATTTTATAGACAGTTTTACAGATAAAAATATTAATTTATTTATATTAAAGTTGGTTTCTTCGCGTCTCGATGTCCGTAATCAGTGACGGGAGAACAAAATGTCATTGAGACATTAAATTCAAAATGCAGTCGGGTTAGGCGGGAATGCAACAAGTTGCTATATCTACACTATTTGTTTGATTGTTTGTTTGTTTGTTTGTTTGTTTGTTTGTATTGAATAGGCTTCGAAACTACTGAACCGATTTTGGTGAAAGTTGGTATAGGGATAGTTCGAGACCAGAGGAAGGACATGGGGTAATTTTCCTATGGGAAAAAAATACCCACGGGAAAAAAAAAATAACGCGGGCGAAATCGCGAGCGGAAAGCTAGTCTAGAATATAGCACCTCGTTACAGTACTATATTCGAAAAAAGGAAATTGAATTTTGGGGTTTTGATTGCGTTTTGAGGCGCAAATTATACAGAAGCGACGTGGATTATTCTTGTACCAATTCCAATCGTACGACATTACGATTGTGATTTTTGTACGATCGAGTTTACACATTGGCGCCAAATTCGACCCGTATTGCGTATTGCGCAGATTTTGAGCGAACCAAACTCAATGCTATTTGAATGAATGAATAAATGGATGAATGAGTTTGTCGCTAGTGTTGCTAAAAAAGTGTAGGAAAATCACAATCACAATCTCAATGTCGATCGATCGGGATTGGTTCAAGTCAAGAGCAAGCCTAAAGGTGCGGGCGCGGACATGACACGGGTCTTATTCAAATTTCGTTCTATACCTAGACAGAAATAAAGACGAAATTTAAATACTCTGAACGGTATGCCGTGAACGACTTGAATAAGGCCCGCGCCATGTCCGCGCCCGCGCCTCATCGACGCCGCTTCTGTATCAATTGGATTTGATAGTTGGCGAGTTGACTGAAGCACAGATAATATAATACTACAGACTGAAGTGTTAGTAATACATTAGAGATGCGCCGCAAATAGTCTGGTATGGTATTAACATACATCTTTGCATTTTCCTATTATTATTTCTGCCACACCGTCCATTCAATTTCTCTTCGTTATTCCCTCCTTACATAATACTTATTACACGTACATTCATAAATTTTTATTTGTGCGAGCATTTTCCTATTAATGGCCCGGCTTCATACAAACCACAAATTGTTCCCAACTACCTACCTTGAACTAATTATCTCCGTAGCGCCAGTGGAACGCCCGGCGCTCTTCACATTCTTTGTAGCTGAGTAAAGCTACCGGGAGCTCTACCTACATGCAAGCAGTTGCAGAACCGTATATTATTTTTTATGCTTCTTTAAGTCTTATGTTGTCTTGCACTGTCATTGCAAGCATTAAATTTAGAGAGCCTTTGTGCAACTGACTATTTAAAATTATATCTCTACTTTGAGCGCAACTGTAAATACCCAGTTGCTCAGCTGTTGATAAGTCCAGGTAAGATGATGACGTATGTAAAACTAATCAATTTGTAATTCGAAAAGATTTCCTACACTATCACGATAATTTAAGATGAGCCATTGATATTTTTATTTGTGAACTGAATGATAACATGTTTAATTAACATAGCTTAGTGTCTGAAGCATTGGCTGTCAAGGGTTACGTTGTAAATACTGTCTTTTATTTGCACAATTATATTACACATTTAATTAAATAATAAAGAAAACTGGATTATATCGCGTGACGTTTGTACACGCAACAAGGAAGCTCATGGCCTTCATCTCATCGAATGGTCAGATGATCGAGCCTTCGTCTCTTTCCTCTATTACCTACTAAGGAACTAGCCTTCTTACCTCTCATTATTGAATCAAAACAATTAAAATTCATATTATATGACATAATTTGTTGCAACTGTACTTAATAGTGTTTATGTTTGTGGAGAGAAATAAAATTTTCTTTTTTTTTTAGGATTACCTAGTAAAAGTGGCCTAATGAAATCCAATGCTTTAAGAATGAAATCTTAGAGCTTATAAAATACACGGCCCTAAACCAGGTGTTAGTTCATGTTTCTGATGTGACCCATATTTGATGTTGGTTATTAGCGTTTGTATGTGTGATCAAATACCGTATGAGATTGTAGCGGAGTGTTAAAGGCAATGTGTCATTTTATAAAAAAAAACTGGTTATTCTGCATGTATTCTGGTTATTCTGTATTGTATGAAAAACCAAGAGTTGTTGTTTCGCGGATATGGTTTTATAAACCATATCAAAGCATGTATATTGTTTTCGGTAACGATAATTATGAAAATGCGTTGTGTTACTGTACTGGTACTATTAATGTGACAGGTATTATAAGAGGGACTATTGATACATTTTTGAGCTTCCACATTCTAGTGACTTCATCCTTTAGGTCTACAAATTTAGATAGTTTTTTCTGAAATTGTTGTCTGAAGGTCATGAGTGATTCTTATTGCTGTATCAATTAAAAAAGCTGATAACTTAACTTTATCTTCTACTGTAATATCCGGTCTGTTGAAATGTATCTATGGGAATAATAATAATAATAATAATAATAATAATAATAAATGACCATTAGCCAACAAGTCCGGCGGAATAGGGGATCCCTCTCTGCTGCATGGATTGACTACAAGAAGGCCTATGATTCGGTGCCGCACTCATGGCTGGAGAGGATTTTAGAGTTGTATAAAATAAATACAACTCTGAAATACTTTCTTAGTAACTGTATGCGGCAGTGGACCACAGCTCTTCGTCAACCATGTGGCGGCGACAGCCCTCCTGGTCCGCAAGACTTGATCAAAATAGAGAGAGGCATTTTCCAGGGTGACAGTTTGAGCCCCTTATGGTTTTGCCTGGCACTGAATCCTCTCAGCACTTTGTTGAAGGATTCAGGGCTGGGCTGTCGACTTCGGAGACAGGGTGAAGTTATTAGTCATCTGCTGTACATGGACGATCTTAAGTTGTTTGCACCGAAACACCAAGACCTGGTAGAGTTGCTGAAAATCACACAGATTTTTAGCAGCGCTATAAGGATGGAGTTCGGTGTAGACAAGTGTGCGATCTTGCATGTGCAGCGGGGGAAAGTTGTAAACTCACCGAATGTACAACTTTCCGAGACAATGACACTCAGATCTCTCTCCGAAGCCGACACATATAAATATCTCGGTATGTCAGAGTCTTTGGGAATATCTGTGGAGGACGTCAAGCAGTCGGTGAAGGCACGTTTCTTCTGTCGCCTAGCAAAGGTACTTAACAGCCTTTTGTCTGGCGGCAATAAGGTGCGTGCCTTCAATGGCTGGGTGATGCCTCTATTGATGTACTCCTTTGGCATACTGAGATGGACTCAAACTGAGCTGGACGCCTTGGATAGGAGAGTCCGTCAACTGCTCACAACACATCGCATGCTCCACCCTCGCTCGTCTGTTATGAGACTGTACATTCCACGGAAGTGTGGGGGACGGGGCTTTCTAAATGCCAAGAATCTCCACAACCGTGAAGTGTACAGCCTTAGGAATTACTTCCTTAACAACGAGTGTGGGATGCATCGTGATGTTGTGGCAGTTGACAAAGGATTTACCCCTCTCTCCATGGCAATCGAGAACTGGCGCAAACCACCGGTGCTTAGCGTCGAAGACCGCAAAGAGGTATGGAAGGGCAAGGAGCTACATGGGAGGTTTTATCGGGCCTTGACTGGGCCTGATGTAGACCTACCCGCTTCGGTGAACTGGCTACGCTTTGGTGACCTATTTGGGGAAACTGAGGGCTTTGCCTGTGCAATTGCAGACGAAGTAATGATGACGAACAACTATAGAAAATATATACTGAAGGACGGTACGGTTGACATCTGTCGGGCATGCCGCCGTCCCGGAGAGTCACTCAGGCATATTATCTCTGGTTGTTCTCATCTTGCTAACGGCGAGTATTTGCACAGGCACAACCTAGTGGCCAGGATCATCCACCAGCAACTTGCCATTCGATACGGCCTTGTCGAATCTGAGACGCCGTACTATAAGTACGCGCCAGTGCCAGTTCTTGAAAATGGTCGTGCGTTGCTCTATTGGGACCGCTCTATCATCACGGACAGGACTATTGTTTGCAATAAACCTGATATCGTGGTGATCGACCGGTCCCAACGCCGAGCAGTGCTCGTCGATATCACTATCCCTCATGATGAGAATCTCGTGAAAGCTGAGAAGGACAAAGTCAGCAAGTACCTTGACTTAGCTCACGAGGTAACCGCCATGTGGAATGTTGATTCGACGATCATTGTTCCGATAGTTGTTTCGGCGAATGGCTTGATAGCGAAGAGTCTCGACCGACATCTTAAGAGGCTCTCGCTTGAGGAATGGATCAAGGGTCGGATACAGAAAGCAGTGATTCTCGACACGGCACGTATTGTCCGGAGATTCCTCTCTCTGCAGCCCTAACCACCGGCAGCTTGGGCCTTGCCTCGCTGTTGGCGGCATACTAGGTTTAAGTTTTTTATAGTATTTTGTTTTATATATATATATTGTAAAAAACTTAAATTTAAGGATATTTTTGAATAAATGGATAATAATAAGTCTTTATTTCAGGCACACAACCCATTGCAATAAAAATAAAATACAATAAAAAATAAAAATGCAAAAAAGTACCATACTATTCAAAAGAAATGGAGTCAATAAAAAAAATATAATAAAAAATATAGTCGGATAATTCAACATTAATTTCAGATAATATACACAATTACACACATTATTATTTACGGTTTGCGTTCTGGTGGACAGAGATCCAGAATCTATAGATAGGACAACACAAATTTTCGGACAGGCATTTTATTATTCTATTGTCCGATTTCCGTATTCTGTACCAAAAGGACGCAATACGGGATCGTACAACAGCAAAGAAATCAGAAACCCGTGCATCGGCGAACATGCCTGACGCGCTGCAAAATCTGGGTTTTCTCATAAGGATGCAAAATGCGTCATTATATTGCACCCTTATGGTGCCATGTGCCGCTCTTGTGTACCTTATCCAGAGCTGGCATGTGTACAGTGACATGCAATAAGCCTTGAATAAGGTCACTTTGACATCTTCAGAGCATTTTGCAAATCTGCGTGCGAGCATATTACACCTAATGGACAGGTTCCTTCTCTCTCTCTCCATGTCCAAATTGTCCGTCATATTACCAGTCAAAATATGACCCAGGTACCTGAACTGCTCAACAACCCTCACTGGCGAATTCAACAAAAATACATCCGGTACTATCTCAGGACCTCTTCCGGCGCGAAATACAAGCATTTCCGTCTGCACAATGTTGCCAACATTGTGCTTCAAGCCATGCTTAGAAGCGAAACGCTCACAAATAGCCAGTAGCTTCCGTAATCCACTGATCGAAGGACTGAGAAGAACCATGTCATCGGCATAACTGAGATTGTTAACACAAACATCTCCAATATGACACCCGACCTTGATTCTTCTCAGTTCCTCGATCAGATCATTTACATAAAAGTTAAAAAGGTCCGGAGAAGTCAGCCCTCCCTGGCGGACCCCGCAGTCCAGTCTGTATTCACTGGAAGTCGTGTCGCCCCATTTTACTACATTGGTTTGGTTTCCGTACCAGTACCGAAATATGTTTATGACTGCGTCCGGGACCCGAGCCGCGGACAATTTGTTCCAGAGAATATAATAATTCACTAAGTCAAATGCACGACTCAGGTCCAGGAAACAGGCATAAACAGAAGTCTCACGTGACAGGTAGTAATTTACTGTGTGTTTCAGGCTGAAGATCGCCAGATCCGTGGACAATTCTGGACGGAAACCAAACTGCGCGTCATCTATGCATATGTTGTTCACCAGTAAGGGCTGCAGCAGCCTCTCAAATATCTCCCTATCATGATAAATTTTATATGTATCATTATCTAAGACAGAATAATTCTATCATGATAAATTTTATATGTATCATTATCTAAGACAGCTTTTGGGGTGGCTCAAAAGCTCTACTTCCAACCTGTAGACTGGTAGTGCAGTGGCGTTTGTGCTCGGCTAACAATTTCTAAAGTTAAACAACGGTACCAGTAGTCAGGTCTATGATGGGTAAAAATGTGAAACATCTCGATCTCCTCTGTGCTTCGAAAGGCATGTCAATAGTAGGTCCTACCATGATCGCTTATAGGAAGGTTAAAACAGACACCGATCTTGCTGTGTAAGCGCCATCCCGCTCTCTGTGCGGTTATAGTATTGTTTTGAACGATCATGGTTAAGGCCTAAGGGGCTGTACCTGCATCGTTTCGGTCTTGTCGGCTAAGTGTTCCGTTGCACCATAGACTTAGAATATTCTAAATCTCTGCGTTGGACTGTGCAAGTGAAGGAACATCGCACAGTTTACTAATCGATGGCTAATCTCTGTCGAGACTGGCCACCGTGACTGAATATTGGTGAGACGACATAATTATTAATATGATTACTCTAAGCTATACACATTTATGGATGAAACATGCTTAATAATTTAGAATCTTAAATAATAACAAATTGGCATAGTGACGTTCCCTTGGTCTGTCGGCAAACAAAGATTTAACCAAAGCTCTGTATGTGCTACACATTCTGAGTTAATAATGAACGCTATTTAAACAGAACTGACCCAGACAGTCCTTTGTGGTGTTTAACTTGTACGGGTCAATTAGACAAGGAGCCAGAACGTTTTGTCCTTTATTTCTTAATGATGAGATGAGGAATTTATTAGTTTTGCGAGACAAGACTCTGAAGCTAATGTTTATAAAGTCAAGCAATGCAAAAGTACGATTGCTCAAACACAGGCTTCGATCGGACTCTTCAGCCACAGAAGAAAAGCTATACAAAACAGACCATACCTATTCGTTGCTCTTTTACCACAACGTTTGGGAATGACAAAACTAGATGACTTGTCTTATTTTCAATTTGTTTTACGTTTGTGAATCAGTTTCAAGCATTATTAAATACCCGATAATAATAATATTTAGACATTACACAATAGCGTACAAACAAAGGCACAAACACAAACTATATATACATAGATCGAGTATAGCGAACATTTGCTTAAGACCCCATACTTGTGACCTTGAATTAACAAGTCCCTCAGTTTTTAGTTTGTCAAGCGCGATACATACCTAATTATGACGAACTGTCATTCGAAATCACAAAATAGGATCAAATATTTTCTATGTAATGTCCTTTCTATAATAATTTTAATCCTATTTGCGTCATGAGACAGTTTCAGTGCTACTCAAACACAAAATTCTCTTACAAAATTACACGTGGCATAATATTATCTATGTGAAATATATTGGTATATTGACGATTTAAAGGGAGACAAAAAGTAAGACCTTTAAGTTTCTTATCTGTACCTACTTCTCGAGAAGGCTTTCCCAATTTCCTAACAGATATAGGATCAGTAGGATTAAATAATTAATTGCTAGGATTGTGTTCTTGGATAATATGTCTATAGATAGGTGCCTTTTTATCGTTGGGAAAGATGAAAAAGAAGAATATAAAAATAAATCGCCATTCGTTAGTCTCGCTAAAACTCAAAAGCGGTTTGACTAATTACTTACGAAATTTTCTGTGTGCTTGAATAGGTCCAGGGAAGGTTCATACGCACAGTTGGGTTAGCACTGTAATTGGACAGAATAGGATATTGAATTAACATTTCTGAGTTTGAGTTTTGAGTATGCCACGATCAATTTATTTTAGAGTATAAACGACATAGAAACGAAACAATTAATAAGTGTAATTAAAAGCCGTCTTACAGATAAAAGTCAGGCCCCTAAACTACGTAGGTAACATAACTACACACACTATCGATCGGACGATACGATACACTACGCTGGCAATTCCACGTTGACCAACGACTTTCTAAACACGGTCGTTTTGTTAAAAGGTGTACTACTAGCTTGACCAGATAACTTTAATGTTGGCCGAATTGACATTAACTTGATCCAATTAAGATATTTTTAACAGAAGGGTCATATGGGAGGGTAATTCAGCGGCATCAAAGGAATACCGAGACTACGAATTTGTATGAATGGAGCGATAGCATTAATGGAAATGAAGGCAAAACTAACGCTGGCTTGGTTGCTGAGGCATTTTTCTAATCTGATGGTGGTTATAGGATTTCATAAGTTCTTGTTGCTGCGAATAAGGCTAGGCTAGAGAATAAGGCTATTTTTTAAATTGTCCGTCTAGTAGATTATTTAAAAAATTCTACACGTATTTTTCTAATGCACTTTACTATTTCAAAGTCAAAGTCGACACGTATTTTAACGCGTCATCAACCACTTACGGTAATACATTGATGAATACATAAACATGATGGATATGAAGGTTGGTTTAGTGGATATGCTCTATACTCTGCGGAGAGTTCCACATACGCCTGTCGAATGGTTAGAAGCTGGTATATGGGTGCGCAACAGCTTACAAAGAGGTCTAACCACGAAGACCTAGTGGTAAAAAATAGCGTGTAAATGTAACGGACAAACAGATAGAGTTGCTTCAGTATTTATGACATTAGTAAAGCTGAGCAATACAGAACATAATAAATAGAGTTAAGGTATAAATAATTATAAAACAAAAAAAATGCAATGGGATTTGTTGCTATTTGTTAGCAATTGCACTGTAACCCGTGTACGTCCCACTACTGCAAGGACATGAATCAAGGGGAATCGACCCCCAACTCCGAAAATAAAAAAATCTTTAGTAAGTACCAACAAGACTGCAAACTGCAGTAACATAAGTGCGCCCGTCTCCTTCTGCTGTCAATCACTGTAAACAAAAGAGGATGCTCTTTTTCACCCCACTATCAAGGTCGATGACCAATAAATCGGTATTTCTAATTAATAGTAGATTAGTAGCTAAGGGCTGTAAGGCATCAATTGTAGCCCGCAGCAGCAATTGGTGCTTACACCCGAGCTAACTACTCTGCTTTACATCTCGATTGTAAGGTAAGTAGGTCCTTATTACCCCCAAATAGGGCTTGTAGGTGACCAATAAGCGCTCTAGGGTGATAATGTAGCTTGGAAAGCCCTAGGGCGGTAAGTAATTAAAAACACTTAACTATTTCAAAAAGTTCGCGTACATCTAACCATCATACTGGCAATAAATTACTTACAGCCCTAGGGCTTTTCTAGCTACATTATTACCCTAGAGCGCTAATTGGTCACCTACAAGCCCCATTTGGGGGTAATAAGGACCTACTTACCGAACATGAGAGATGTAAATATAATTTATCAAAACATGATTTTTCAGATACAGATAGAAGCTACGATTTTTTCGGCAAAAAATTAAAGATGTGTAAAACATGCATTTCCTCTTACAAAATGGCGACTGCATGTTTATGCATTTTTTCATTGTAGCTACAATAGCACCTTTTTTCAATGTTATGCATTATTTCTTTCATTACATTTTTAAATAATTATTTCCAATAAATTATATAATAAATTACATCACATTTCATCATTTCAATTTAAAAAAATATTTTTTTTTCAACGGCAAAAGGTTGATAGATCGCATTGAATATAAAACCCCGTTTTTTACCTAAGCAGCGCACCATTTTTTAATTTTTTTCGCTAACATCAAATGTTATTTATATTTTGCGTTTCTTTCTCACGCTATTTTTCACAAAGGGAACGTTACCCAAAATACCAGATATTTTTAAATGTAGCGCATTACGTTAGCATACGATGTTCGATAACGATGGTCAAAAAACTTAGGTGTAACGCGCCTAAAAAAAGTCGCAGTTCCCTTCGTTGCTTGATTTCTGTTACACATTTTATTCCCTACTAGTGGGCTCGGCAGACGTTGTCCTGCCCGATTACAGCGCCACCTACCGGGTCCAACTGTACTTTTAAATCTTCTTTGAACCTATTCAAACACACACAGAAAATTCGTAAGAATCGGTCCAGCCGTTTTTGAGTTTTAGCGAGACTAACACACAGCGTTTCATAAGAAGAAGAAGAAGTGGGCCCGGCAGACGTTGTCTTGCCCGATTACAGCGCCACCTACCGGGTCCAATTAAAATACGTATAAACCTTCCCTGGATCTATTCAAACACACACAGAAAATTCGTAAGAATCGGTCCAGCCGTTTTTGAGTTTTAGCGAGACTAACACACAGCGTTTCATAAGAAGAAGAAGTGGGCCCGGCAGACGTTGTCTTGCCCGATTACAGCGCCACCTACCGGGTCCAATTAAAATACGTATAAACCTTCCCTGGATCTATTCAAACACACATAGAAAATTTCGTAAGAATCGGTCCAGCCGTTATTGAGTTTTAGCGAGACTAACACACAGCGTTTCATAAGAAGAAGAAGAAGTGGGCCCGGCAGACGTTGTCTTGCCCGATTACAGCGCCACCTACCGGGTCCAATTAAAATACGTATAAACCTTCCCTGGATCTATTCAAACACACATAGAAAATTTCGTAAGAATCGGTCCAGCCGTTATTGAGTTTTAGCGAGACTAACACACAGCGTTTCATAAGAAGAAGAAGAAGTGGGCCCGGCAGACGTTGTCTTGCCCGATTACAGCGCCATCTACCGGGTCCAATTAAAATACGTATAAACCTTCCCTGGATCTATTCAAACACACATAGAAAATTTCGTAAGAATCGGTCCAGCCGTTTTTGAGTTTTAGCGAGACTAACACACAGCGTTTCATAAGAAGAAGAAGAAGTGGGCCCGGCAGACGTTGTCTTGCCCGATTACAGCGCCACCTACCGGGTCCAATTAAAATACGTATAAACCTTCCCTGGATCTATTCAAACACACATAGAAAATTTCGTAAGGATCGGTCCAGCCGTTATTGAGTTTTAGCGAGACTAACACACAGCGTTTCATTTTTATATATGAGAAAGAAGAAGAAGATTATTGATAACACTGATTATCAATAAGTATATTGATAGTATTATTATAACTGATTTTTAATGATCGATAGTTCAGTGTGACTAGTTTGACGTCGTGCAACTATATAGGTCGCTTAGATTAGGTAATTTTTATCGATATCTACGAAACTGCAGCTTTAATTTAAAAAACAATACTTGTTTTCTATTCAAGGGCAAAAAAACGTTTAAAATGAGCCTAGAGTTGTTTCTGTTCATGAAAATTTGTAAGTGGGGCAAGTCTCCAAACAAAAGTGGGTATCGTCCTTTCCTACCTCTACTTTATTTTTATTATGTAGGTACCTAATCATGGCTGTGCTTAAAGCACGCTTCGTACTCACACGACGAATCCCCCTCCGTAATTATTTTCTGGCTACGGCCTTGCCCCACCGGGCACGGGGCACTGGGGTCTCTCCTCCAGAGGACAATTTGCTCCACTACATCTGACCGGCCTGACAGTTTTATTTCGTATTTTCCATCTCTTTTCAGTGTATTTCTTAAGAAAATTAGCCCCACTACATCTCGCCGGCCTGAAACCTTCGTTTCATGTTTTCCATATCAGAGGTTTTATTGTACTAAATTCCCTTACACTGGACTCGACACGTGTATTCTAAATACGCCACCTCAACAACGAAATAATCAGCATAGTTTGCATGAGGAGGTATAGATTGGCCCTTGTCACAACAATACCACACGTCCGGATAGGTGCGTAGGTGTAATTAAATTTTCCAGCTTCTGTGTTCATCAGACATATCAATAACATGTTTCGAGCAGCGGCGCGGAAGTGTCAAATACGTGACACACTTGAAACTAATTTGTTGAAATATTCGGTAATAAGCCATTTATTGTTGTATGCTGTGTAGGCGCACCGGCTTTTACAATGGGACACCGCATTGGAGAGTTATGTAAGCGTTACTGTCGCAAGAGACACTGCCTCGTTAGTTTTCGTGAAAACTTTAATGAACTTGGTATGCAAAGAATATTAATTCAAGTTCCACAGACGTAACACACCGTCTGGTTTTCGTGTGATATATTTTTATTTCTTTGCTAGCTGCTGCCTGCGGCGTTATCCGCATCGAATTCTGTTATACCTTTGGGAACTTACCTTTTAGAAATTTTTATTAAATGTGTCTCAGCGTTTTAGGCGTGAAAGAGTTCCAGACAGACAGACTGAATTACATTCGCATTTATAATATTAAGAAAGGATTTGTAATCTCACATTCAATAGAGTCTCACCCTATGAATATACGTATCTGTAGATGTTCTATGATAGTGTTAAACTGAAAATAGCCACTGCTGTCTGGCTAGTACCTACTACAAGGCCTCTGACTACCCCTACACAGAAATCATCGCTATTCTTCTCAAAAAAAGGGATAAGTAGTCGAGGGTCGTGTCGTGTCTTGTCGTTTGACGTCGCAATTACTATCACAATAAAAGCGCTTGTTACAAAATTGTTATTTATACTTACTAATATTATAAAGCTGAATAGTTTGTTTCTTTGTTTGTTTGAACGCGCTTGTCTCAAGAATTCGTTCGGTTTGAATTGAATTTTTTTTTGGTTTGGACATATCATTTATTAATTAGGCTTACAGGCTGCGGGCACAGTTAGTAGACAATAAACCCTCTTTCGGTGTTATAGATCCTACATTTATTTTTATTTATTTAAACTTTCGTACAGCATAAATAAAGTGTACAGGGGCGGACTTAATGTCTGAGGCATTCTCTACCAGTCAACCCGTAAAATGTGAGAAAATTTTTGTTGACGGTGTACGAATTGGAAAAAAATAATAACTAAAAAAACTTGACACAACAAGTAACAACATACTAAATAAAGATAAATACTAAGTACACAAATATTTAAATATTATATATATAAATATATATATATATATTAAATATATAACAAACTGATAAACATATCATCTTGTTGTCATACCTATTTAGACAGATTCCAGAAAATGTGTCCGTAGTAGACGTTTAAATGATGCCTGACTACGAACCAACCTCAAAGTTTGAGGCAGTTTATTCCATAGAAGAGTGGCGGAAAGGGTAAATGAGTCCGAGACAAACCCGGATCGGTGGGCTGGGATTTCAAGAGCACGTCTGACAGCGGAGCGTAGGCTAAACGCATGGGCACCACCAAGCGTCTGAAACTTTATCTTTAAATAATTGGGAGCATTCGGATCGTTAATAATGCTGAAAAGCTAGGAAATGACTCTCAGGTCCCTACGCTGACGAATAGGCAACCATTTGAGCTTATTGCGAAACATGGAAATGTGGTCATATTTACGAAGACTGAAAATAAAACGAATGCAATTATTAAGCATACGATCCAATTTTTCGAGAAGGTCTTGGTTAACATTGGTACAACACACATCAGCATAATCGATGACAGGGAGTACTAGGGTTTGGACGAGGAGAGCCTTGGTACTGGGAGGAAGGAAATTCTTGAGCCTGTAAAATGAACGCAGAGAACCTCTTACCCTATTACATACGCTATTGATATGCGCGTTCCAGGACAACGAATTGTCAATAAGCAAACCCAAGTTCTTAACAATGGGCTCGAATGGGATTACTATGCCATTGAATTGGACAGGATCGATTAAACTTGTATCAATCTTCGCCAATTGACGCGAACTGCCAACAATGATGGCTTGACATTTACTGGGGTTTACGGTCACTCCGTATTTCGTGGACCAATCATTGATATTAGCCAAGTTGTGATTGATGGTAGAAATGGCATTATCAATTTCGGTTACTGAGGTGCTATAATACAGTTGAAGATCGTCTGCGTACAGATGGTAAGAGCAACTGAAGGATCTGGTGCGAGAATTAATAAAGAGAGAAAAAAGAAGAGGTGAAAGAATTCCGCCTTGATGTACGCCTGCAGTGAGATCACACCATTTAGATATAGTACGATCAACACGCACTGCCTGCCGGCGCCCTCGAAGATAAGAGGAAAACCAGGAACAGGCAGAGGCAGAGATTGCTCCATTGCTCCATCCAGAAAGGGGAGGATTGAGATGGGCCTGTAGTGGTTCAAGGAAGTAGGGTTTGGAATTTTGGGAAGAGGAATAGTGTAGGCATTACGCCAGAGAGCGGGGAATGTACCGGTAGACAGAGAATGGTTTACGATGGTAGTCAGCGGCACAATAATGCACTCCAATATAGACATTAACATGGTGCGGCTGATTTCATCACAACCAACTGCCTTGGATTTTTTTTTTATGTAAGGCCCGGCAAATGACCTCCTCCCGCCTGATGTTAAGCGGTGAAAGAGGCCCAAATGAGTTGACAGATAGAGTAGGAACGACATCCACTATCCTACCTGCCCGCCCCTTGCCGGCCTAAAAGATGCTTTTTCACACCTCTTTTGAAGGAACCCATGTTGTAGGATGGAGGAAACACGTGCGCAGGTAGAGAATTCCAAGTGTGGGATGAACGACAGAAGAAGGAATCTTGGAATTTCTTGGTACGGTGTGAAAAGGAGGACACAGTGTACGGATGACTCCGAAGGCCCTGCCCTTACGCGTGTTTCTGTTAAGGAATGGAGAGGGAGGGATAAGGTTAAAGAGCTCCTCAGAGCATTCCCCATGGAACATTCGGTAAAAGGCGCTAAGAGAGGCGATGTCACGACGAAGTTGTAAAGGCTCGAGGGTGTTAGTTGCCTCTACATCGCCAATTATTCGAATAGCGCGACGCTGCAATCTGTCCAGAGCATCGAGGAGGTACTGAGCGGAGCCGTCCCAAAGGTGCGAGCAATATTCCACCCAAGACCTAACCTGAGTTTTATACAACAGGCATAGTTGGTCCGGCGCAAAATACCTACGCACCTTGTTTAGGACACCGAGTTTCCGTGAGGCAGCAGTTATAACGGATTCGATGTAGTCTCTGGAGTTCAGATCGCGCACACCTGTGTTTTCTTAGCATTGAACTCGACAAGATTGTTGGAACCCCATTCGGAGATGAGGTCCAGCATCTTGTTGAGCTCAATGATAAGATTCTGCCTCTCCCTATCAATATTGCCACGAGCAGCCCCTGAGCTTTCGTGATATCCCCTATGCACTGTACTGTCGTCTGCATAGCAATGTATTGAACGAAAGATTTTTGACACCTCTACCTCTGTAACAGGAACGAAGGGGAGAATTCCTTGGAATGGGGAGGAGGGGTGCTGGAAATATTACAGATAGTTGTAAGTTTGGTGTGGAGAGCTACACTAAGTGTATTAGAAAAATGATGGTTTAACTCATCTAAAGGAAAACCGGGATGATCAGAAAGGGAGGTAGCATTTTTGCCAAAACCGAGTGAATTTAAAAATTTCCAAGCATCTCCAGCATTTACATTAAGCACATTTTCATGAATATAGCGGCGTTTAGCGACTCTCACCATCTAATTACAACGATTCCGTGCCAGCCTGTAAGCTTCCCAGTATATGTCTGTACGATGACGCTTAAATGCACGGAAAGCTTTGTTCCGTCTCCGCATGGCCGTACGAATATCATCTGATATCCATGACGCAGGTGGTCGCTTGACGCTGATATCCATAATAGGTGCGTGATGGTTAAATAATTTAAGCACTTCCGAGTTTAAGGTGGAAATCATATCATCAACCGATGTAGCAGTGTGTAGCGGAGACCAGTCGATACTTCTTGCATCAATTATAAGTTGGTCTGAGTCCATTCTGGCTAGATTTCTCATTGGTCATCAATTTGACGGGAATTTTTGGTGGTTTGACCTTGTAAGAAATATAGAGAAGATCATGTCGGGAAAAGCCAGGAGCAGGAAGTTGACCATGGTCAATAACATGAATAGGAGAGGATGTAATGATGTGATCGATCCAAGTCTCAGGAGAGGAAATATTATGGTGGGTGGGATCTAAGGGAAGGAGTTCAAAGTTTGAGCAGTCAATCAATGAACGGAACTTACGGGAACTAATAGAATTACACATAAGATCTGTATTGAAATCACCCATAATTATGTGATGTGCGTAGTCCGAGGCAACCAAGTCGAAGACAGATTCTAAGTCTGAAAAGTAGTTAATGGAGGGAGGGCAGTAAACTACCCCGAGTACGAGTTTGTTGCCCCTGAGATCAATCTCCAAAATTAAATATTCCGCGCAACCGTGACGTGAAGATGACGAACATATAATTAAATGAGAAATGTTACTTAGCAAGTATATTGCAACACCACCCCCGCCCTTCCCCACCCGATCATTACGAATCAAAACATGGTCAGGTAAGCAAAAGGATGTCGATAATAAGGTCGGTTTAAGCCATGACTCCGACACAAGAATCGCATGTACATTGGCAGGAGAAAAAGTATTAACAAAATCCGTGTAATGACATGGTATGCTCTGAGCATTAATATGGCAAACATTAAAGCTCAACGGACTTCTCGAAATTAGAGAGTGAGGCGTTGGACGCAGCAGAGGCATCACAAGAACTAGTTATAGAGTGAAAGGAGACATCACTTTCGGAATTTGTGGCTGAGAAGAAAACGGAATCAGACATAGTGATAAGCAGGCAACAAAAGAAAATAAATATAAACTAAAAACTAAACTAAATCAAATAAAGTATAAATTAATAAGCCTAATATTAAAAAAAAAAGAGATAAATATATGAAATTAAATCGATAAGTCTGCACATTTTGCCGGTTAACTCGTTTACAAACATTATTATACTTATGTAAAATAACAATCGGAGAAGAAACCCAAAATAGTAAAAACACAAAATCAACTCAAACACAAACAAAAACTTATCATAAAGTGGCTGTCTGTGGATAAAACATTCACATCAATCAATAGCTAAAGCAATATGTCCGTGGACAAGAAACTTAAAAAAAAAAAAACATCGAACTATGGATCCGGATCCAGCCTTCTATTTTCTTGTCTGTGTATGGATCTGACAGTAGTGACAGTGACAAAAACAGACAGCTGAGCTATAAAATTATAGGAGTTGAGGTTATGAACCTACCTGCATTGCAAATACTTTAATAAACTAAAATAAGGTACATAGCCACATCCAAGATAATCACTGTGTTAAGGTACCTACAGATATGAAATTTATTTAAATTGGCAAAAGAGGTATATAATTTCACGAACTTATAACATTGAACACTTAGTGAAAAAAATTGACTACGTACTATAAGAACCTAAAAACTATAAAAACCACAAACTTATTAAGTTTGTGTACCTACTTCACCGGTTTATTAATGCGACGAGTGCGTGTTGCTGTTGGTGCTGGCTTAGCATCCTTGTTCGATGTGACCGACGGGGGTCACTAACCTCTTGTGGGTATCGTTCAATCAGAGGAACCAAATCTTCTTCAGATAAAACCTTGTGCCGCTCACCATTGCCGGTCTTGATAAAAATGTTCCCTTCCATTGACCATACATTGCGGATCCCAAAGTGCTTTCGGGCCTGAGTAAATAGTGATTGCCTGTACTTGGCAATCACTATTTACTCAGGCATTATAGTCAGTTAGAGAAATAATAACGTATTAAATTGTCAGATTTAAATAAAAACCGGCCAAGTGCGAGTCGGACTCGGGCACCGAGGGTTCCGTACAAAATCATTAAAAATATTTTTGACATCAATGTCATAAGCAATGCGTATAAATGGAGCAATTTAGCAACAGTAGCAAAGTCATCACTCAAATTCAGATTCGAAACGGCACACAATAAACACAGTGAAGTCAGTTATGACACAAGCGTGGAATGATTCAACTGAATCAGAGCTATTGTTCAGGACCAATTGAGACGGTTTCAGTGGAAAGAATTTACCTAGTCATCCATTAACACTTATTGGCGTCCAAGATCATCTGCGCCTCTGAAATTATTTGAATCTTAATTTTTGTAACAATTACGGACGTATGGTATTGAATATCAGTGAAAAATTTCCATATATTTCATTGATATTGAATGAATACTTTACTGTTTGAAAATACAAAAGAATTGTTGTGATAGACTAACAAACGGCGGCCTTAATGCCAAAGCAGCAATCTCTACCAGACAACCGATGGATAGAGGAAAGTTTAAATCGAAAAGCTAATGACAGGTATGGTATTAAAGTTCTTACTGAAATGTAAAAATATACTTGATAAAAATAATAAAATACATAAACTTTACATATTAGATATATTTAAGAAATACACTACATAAAATAAATTTAATTGTCACGAGGTACTACGTCTAGACAACCAGGTAGACTGACAAATCCTGCCACTAACCAAAAATGCAGCTTATGCTGAGGTCGGGTCCTAATTGGCCATTATGTGTATCTGTTTTTTCGTGTATTTTATTGTGTTTGTGGTCAATAAATGTTTTCTTTCTTTCTATATAAGAAGGAGAGGAGCTCAACAACCAGTGGAGGCGATAGAAATATCTTAAAAGCAGTCAAAAGATTATAGATGACAAGATTGCGATATAATTTAGTTGTTATTCTTATTGCTTTAGATAGGCAGTTAAAATGACCTAATCAGAAAGTACCCTGGTTATATTCCTAGCGGTTATAAGTCACGTAAATCAAAGTTTTCAAGATTCCAATTAAAGTAAATTGGAATCTTGAATACTATTGATTTCAACAGCGCAGTTAATTCAACATAACTCGAATACAAAAAGAAAAACAATTCAATTTCGTTCTTAAATAATCTTGACAATTGCAACATAGTATCCAACCTGTCAGTTGTAGAACTACACTGGCGAGCAGAAATAATATAGGAAACCCGATTTCCGTAATATTAAGTATAAGTACTTATATGAATAAACATATGAGATATCTATAACCATTTCTTAATTAATTGAGGAAGCTTGGTGGCGCGTTGGCGCGTGCGCTCAGCAAACGATCGCTAAGGTTAAGCAATGTTGGCTGTGGTCAGTCCTATGATGGGTGACCAAAATAAAAAAATCTCAAGTTCCTCCGTGCTTCGGTCGGAAGGCACGTTAAACAGTGGGTCCTGCACCTGATCTCGCCCCGGTCTTGTCGGCTAACCGTCCCATAGGACTAGGCGAGTAAAGGAACAGAGAGTGCACCTGCGTTTGTGCAATCACTATTGTGCACTATAATATTATTATCTCCTGCCCAGATGGCTCTCTGTTGAGATTACCCGCCGTGACCGAATATCGGTTAGGAGGACATTATTATCAATTATACTCGTAGTTGGTGTGAATGTACATAAAAGGATTAAGTTATCAATTACTAAATATCCAAGTAAATTAGATTTCTATAAGTTTATTGGATAATTTCTTTTTTTTTGTTTGTCGTCACTAAGTGCCTTTTAAAAATCTTATTTCCATAATGAATGATTAGTAAAACTAAAATGTAAAGATGAAATACATTGCTTTATTGCCTTTTCAACGTATATCCTCACTATTAAGAAAAACCAATTGAAACATAACTCCTGTAAGTCACAATTCCGTACAAGGTACTTAATCTTTTAAATTGAAATATTTTATCTTTTCGGTTACATTATATTCCATTCCATGCGGCTTTATATAATATAGATAGATAGATGATCTTTTTGGTTTGGTACCTCTTATTTTGGCTCACCAGTGTATTTGAGGACCTCACCAAGAGTGCAGTTGTAGCTTCAATCGATTTGTAGATGTAAATTGCCTTGAGTTTGTGGCAATATTCAAATTACAGGTAGTCCGACTTCGTCATAGCCCTGTTTTAGCGAGCACCGGCAATCATCATCAGATGGCGCCGCCTTCACCTGTCAAATGAAAATGCCACGAGAGCACAAGCGAGCACAGTTCAAAATCGATTACTGGCGAAATAATGAATTCAACCTCCCAGATTAAAATGTACGAAGTTTACCAGCGGGTTTATGGTTAGTAGCAATCCGAAAGCTGTAAAATGCCATCGGCGGTATAAAAAGGGACTTGAATGCAAAATGCCTGGGTTCGAGTTCCTCATCTCTTGTGTTGGGTATATCTATCAGCTCTCATAGACTTAAAAACAGTATTAAGATCTTTAGTGTTGTAATTTTAAGTCATTCTTCAAAATGACTTAAATATTCAGAGTATCACATTTTTGTCTCGATATCTCTTAACACTAACTTTGTAGCAGTAGTCTATAATATTTAATCGGGGTATGACTTTAAACTTTTAATCGGTGAAATTATTTTTCAAGTCAGAAATATTATTAATTGAGAATATAGGTGGTACGTCAATGATTGAGAATAGTATAACGAAATAATAAGACCCTTAACCGTCACCGACTTTATTATAAAAATGTGATTGTTTGTATTTATTATTATTTTTACTTTTTGGTGTATTTTTAGTAAAATATATTTATTTTAATCTTATAAGTGAATTTCATACATATGCATATTAGAATTTGATCAGACGTAGACACCGATTACAAGTTACTTTCAGCATTCGTGGTCACTTGTTCCCGTGACCACCAATGCTGTAAAGCGTTAGAAATATCTGACTAAGGCCTCGTTTACGGAGACGCGGGGCGTTGCGCGGCGCGGCCCGTACAGAATTCAAACATATGGCGTTGTATGAGTGCGTTTACGGAGAAGCGATTTTACACGCCTCTGCTTGAAATGGCGCGTTTTTTACGGCCGAGTCCGTGGATGACACCGCCGCGTCTCACGCGGCGCTTATCGTGGCGGCGCACCGCGGCGGTCGCCGCCACGCTTCCCGTCTCGCATCTCTATGAACAACATCGTATATTGCCATATGTTTGTGTTTACGCGTGCGATTATCACACGCTTCACGCGCCGCCCCACCGTAAACAGAAAAAACGTCGGACGCGCCGCGAGACGCCACGCCACACGCGACGCGCGACGCCCCGCGTCTCCGTAAACGAGGCCTAATAGTTAAACCTTGATATATATTACTTATACGCAAATAAATCCGAAAAGTGTAGCTGTATCTATTTAAACATAAGATGATGACTACCAGACGCAAATACCTAAGCAGAACTTTAAAAACACCATCAAAACCTTCTACGCGCCTGTAAGCTTTGATCATTTCCCTCCATTTTACTGTGATTTCATCATCAGGTCTTACTAGCTGACGCTGGAACCACCTCAAGAATAAATAAACTCTTTCGAATGGGAAAAGAATTGCGAAAAAAAAACATACAATCAACTATAAATCACGTGACACACATACAGTCGAATTGAGAACCTCCTCTTCTTTTGAAGTCGTCTAAAAAACACGAAATTCTGTGAATAAAATTCTCCCAAAAATCCAACCAGCCCCCTAACCATGATCGCTCAAAACAATATTAAAACCGCACTGAGAGCGAGATGGCGCTATATGCAGCAAGAGCGGTGTCTCTGTTTCAATATTGTTCTAATCTTGCTAAGCGATCATGGTAAGCCCCATAGTTCTCCCCCCGAAACGTCAAAGCCGACTGTCACGGTCTAACTTTTTTTTTTATCCTCGATTTGTGTAATGACATTTTAATGGCACGGGCGTCTCTCCTGCTCTCAACATAAAGGTTAGTATGCACTTGGCATTTCCGGTCAATTACTTAGATTCAGTATTTTTGTTTGGCGCGTGGTAAAATTAAATTAATAGTTTATTGCGAACTCTGAACAAATTCCGACTGATAATAAATTAGGAATTTATTAACTCATCAACAATTTTATTAATTTTCATTAATTAAGTTTCGACATATTAAAAAGATGAAATGGGTGGTAGAATACTTAGGTATTTTTAACCTTGATCTAATCAAGAAGTGTCTGAAAAAGAAATTACAGATTAAATGTAAAATTCTACACCTTATAAGTATTTGTTTGCTCAAGTGTGTGCAAAATATTGTATTTTATATAATTAACAATGAAACCTAAATATGTTTTTATACTTATGACATACATGAGGTGTTGATATTATAAAGTGTTGTTCAGACCATCAAAGTGAACAACTTTCAGAATATGCCCTGGGAACACAGAAATTGCGAAAAAATCAGCTTTGTCGCACAGTGGACGCCACGTCAAGTTTTATATTTGAACTACGAAAACCGCCTCTATTAGGAGCAACATAAAAGCGATCCACAGGTCAAAGGGGATAGCTTGACATGGCGCCCAACGTACAAAAGTTCAAGACCTACTCGACCGAAATAATTCGAACTTTTTGTTACTGCCCCGTTTTCTTTGTGTCCCAGTATTATTTCTTTTTATTTATTAGCTTTTCTTGTGATAGAATTATTTCAAGTTTTGTTCTGCTTATTTACCAATTACAAATTTGTTTTTTTTTAGTTTATTTATAACAAATAACACGAACAATACTTTTTTATCTCACAAACAAAAACCACGGGGGTTTGTCCGGAATGCTAGATTAGAACTTATAATTTACTGAAGTACTTACATTATTCTATTCTATCAGTATACAGTTATCAACAAAAAGTTATCATAAGCGCATTACAAAATGATTCACCTACGACGATCGTCCACAACTATTCGTCGCTGATGCATAAAACAGGTTTTGTACTACACATCTACAGGCTGTTCAATTGAATGACGCTTGTACCAGGTTCTGCGAACGGTACACATTGCCGGGCGAAATAACCTAACCTACTGTTGAGCACCTACGAGGGCGGGTCAAAAAGTTCGCGGAATGAGGGGCATGGAGGGGGGAAAGGTGACTTTTTACTACCTGCACTAGTTGTGAAAATGAGTGTCACAACTAGTGCAGGTAGTAAAAAGAGTATAAATACTAAGTTTCAAAAACAATAGGTCATAATTACCTGAGCTACACATCAATCAACAAGTCAATCCGGAAGAAAATTTTCAACATGGAGAAAATTGAGTTTCGCGCAGTCATCAAGTTCCTTACCAAACAAGGAAAATCTCCCCAGACTATTTTGGAAGAGATGTCTTCTGTTTACGAGGACTCTTGCCCTGGTAAAACCATGGTTTACAAGTGGCACAATCTGTTTAAGCAAGGCAGGGATTCGATTGAAGATGATCCGAGGTCAGGGCGGCCTGTCGAGGCAACCACTGCAGAAAACGTCGAAAAACTTGAAAAAATCATATTGGAAGATGCCCGTTTAAAGAAGAAACAGCTTGCAGAAATGATTGGAGTATCAGTTACAACCATTTTGAACATTCTACACGACCATCTTGGCATATCAAAGGTGTGTGCAAGATGGGTGCCGAGAATGCTCACGCCACACCAGAAGCAGCGGCGAGTTGAGTGTTGTTGCGAGTTTTTAGCGCTCTGTGGTGAACAAAAAGATGAAGTTTTGAACCGAATTGTGACTGGAGATGAAACTTGGGTTCATCATTATGAGCCTGAGTCCAAACAAGACTCCATGCAGTGGCACAAAAAGGGCACACCACCTCCGAAGAAATTCAAAGTGTCTCCGTCGGCTGAAAAACTCATGGCTACTGTTTTCTGGGATTCAGAGGGAATCCTCCTTATTGATTATAAAGAAAAGGGTGTCTCTATCATTGGAGAGTACTACGATGCACTAATAGAACGTCTGTGAGATGCTGTGAAAGAAAAAAGATGGGGAAAATTGACAAAGGTGTGCTCCTTTTGCACGACACAAGGCGCAAGTTGCGATGGCTGCTGTTCAAAGAGTGGGCTTCGAAATCTTGGAACTTCCTTCCTATAGCCCAGATTTAGCCCCAAGTGATTATTATTTGTTCCCAAAAATGAAAAAAGAGCTTCGAGGGAAGAAATTTTCCAGCGATGAAGAAGTGAAGAGCGCAATTTCAGCCTATTTTGACGACAAAGAGAAATCATTTTTTTTCGAAGGTATTAATAAATTAATTGATAGGTCTAATTAATGTATTAGAGTTAAGGGGGAATACATTGAGAAGGAAAAATAATTTTGTGTTTTATTTCTTACTTTTAACCCTCCATTCCGCGAACTTTTTGACCCACCTCGTACCAGAGCACGACCACAAACAAGAAGACCTAAGGACACGTAGGTGGAGCGCGGACGCAGCGCGAAACCTAATTCCGCAAATATTAACGTCGTTGTCCGGTCGTGATAGCGTTTCAATAAAACTGCTTTTATGTGCATTTTCTGTTGCAATTTATTTATACTACAATTTCTTGATAAGTCAATAGTTACAAATGTTTCAGTTAGTACTAGCTGTGCCCGCTACATCGTCCGCGTGGAATAGTAACTTTTGTTGAAGTTGATAAAAAGTAGCCTATGTTATATAATTATATAATTAGCTATATTATTAGCGTTATATGCCTTATATAATTAGCTATCTATTAGTGAAAGTCCCGTCAAAATCGGTCCAGTCGTTCCGGAGATTAGCAGGAAGACAGACAGACATACAAAAATTGTTTAATTGTCTTTTCGTTATTGGTACCCGATATACATTCATACCGATTTAGTAAAAACTTGTTACTTTGACATTGCAAACAGACACTTCAATTTTATTTATTTGTATAGATTCGGTTAACCAACAATAACTGTCTCAAAAAGCGATGCTATTGAAGCGTTATAATTGCCGGCGCGGCGTCACTGCGATGTCAATGGCATTGTCTTCAAAAGAATCAAACTGCATAACATCTTACACATTCGTTCTTAGACCATTTAGTACTAAATGGTCTAAGCATTCGTTCGATTCGCGTTCTTACGAGTACTTCGTTATTTTCGATGCTATCCGAGGTGTTAAAGATGGTAATCAAGTAATGTTTACCAAATACTATTCCATCTTTTTTATACATACAACAGAAGCTTCATGGCCTTCACCTCACCCGATGGTAAGTGATGATAAGATCAAAGGTGGAAGCGAGCTTCACCTGGATCCTTCAACAAATGAGGAACTGGATATCTTACATTGTCAGAACATAACAATGCTATAAATAAACATTGTTATTATGGCGACAAACTTAGGTAAGACGGTGGTAACTACCCACGCGGGCTCAGAAGCCCTACCGCCACCCAAACCGAGCAGAAAAATTTCTGTCCCCACAGGGAGTTGTACCCCGGACCCACAGAACACAGAAAGAGGTTAGAAGGGCTATGTGGGCGGGGCACGCGTAGCCACAACTATGACTAAATGCTCATACTTGTGGTCCCGCAACGCGAACGCGTTGTTTAATCACTGACGGACAACTACAGTGAGTGTATCGTGAAGCGCGGCGCTATAAATATAAAAAAATGCCTTCTTGTGCTATAATTACTTGTAAAACAAGAAGTCAGGTAGTAGCTAAAGAAGGAATTTCTTTTCATCGGTAAGTAGTAAATTAATCATAATGACCACATTCCATAGATCATAATGTCAAAATCCACCAAAATAGATCATAACGATAAGTTACATAATATTTTTCTAAAAAATATACATTACCGGCAATGTACGCCCGCGATTTTTGCCATATTACTTAGAGCGCGTAATGTAGTACACTGCTTTCGGTAGTGACGCATTTGGCTTAATGAGCATTAACGCAGTAGTCGCAGTACAAGGGATAGTGCCGTGCTAATCAAAAAACGCACGCATTACATTTTATCGATAAATGTATTTTTTAAAATATTTGTATAAAGTAAAAATAACATATTATTTGTCAATTAAAATGCCATTATAATAATTATTACTTATCGATAATACAGAATGTTTGGCGAAGCTAACACCTACCCTTTCTAACATCCTATTCATATAAGTACAGCGATGTAATCAAAGATTAAAATTGTAAAATTAATTTCAATTTTCACAATACAATTAGTTCGATTAGTAAAAAAATTATGGGCAAATCCTAAACTAATTTTACAACTTAGAATTTTTAATATCATCATAATATTTATATGACTATTTTAGCATAGGTAGGTGGCCATGCAAGACATGAAGATTTGAGTACTTTAAAAAACACAAATTTACAGGTAAATATTTACTTTACAAATATTTACTTCTCCATCCAACTAAAATATCCTAACAACTAAACTACCGCACGTCCGTTTGTCAGATTATCCATTCTAGTTTATGCTTTCAGACCGGTGCATTATAGTATTATAGTTTTTCTTTTATTTTACGTCTAACCTACAACATTTTTGAGCTAAAAAGCTTTAATTTTGTTACATAGAAACAAAATATTACTTGAATATTATTAATTATAAACGTATAATGAAAGTAATAATTATTTTTTGGTTTTCTAAATATTTCAAATGGTTAAATTGCTGGCAATATTTAATATCGATAGCTATTAATCGATGTCAATCACTAAAATAATGTTATTTGTACACGCGGCTCTGGACGTCAGTGAATTTCTGTGAATGAGGAGCCCAGTGAGCGTTGTGATTGGTTCAGCCCGATTTCGCGCGACTTTGCATGGGCGGTGCAAGGAAAAGAAGTGGGAGCAAAACTGGCGACAGCGGTTCCCGTACAAACGGTGCATGATTGCCTTTCTAACCTCTTTCTGTGTTCTGTGCCCGGACCTCCCGATCAACACCCGGTGGCCTCAAACACTAGACCATGGAGGTGGTTAGATAATCTCGCCAGATAATGTAGCCTAAGTTGAAATAAGCTCATCTAGCAAAAAAATTCACCTACGATGACTTGAAGCCACGCAGCCAGGTAATTAATATTTCCAAGATTCCAACAGTATTCTAGTTTTGAGCCTTTAGCTTCTCTCGATGTTTGCCTTTTGGAAATAACGAATGTCAAACTCAAGCTCAAAAATCTTTATTGAATATAGACCTTTACAGGCACTTATTGACGTCGAACAAAACATAAAAAAATCTTGAAAAAAAGAATCTAATTAACTAATTTATTTAATCCTTTTATGTACACACACCTCAACCATTATTAAGATGTATGCAAATATAAGTAAAAGTAAATTGAAAAAATTGAAAAAAAAAGTTGACTCTCCACCTGTTCTGAAGTTGCGAGAGCCTTCTCGACAAGAACAGGCAAGAAACTTGGAAGGTCTTGTATTTTTTTGTCTCCTATTTTAAATGTATTGTGTGTCCCCTCCAAATTAGTCCTGCGACGTTTATTTGCGCACGCCTATTTTGTCAAAATCGATGCGGCTTAGTTCTGAGCTGCTTTCAGACATACTTAATTAAGAATTTTATTATTTGATTAAGTGGATTAAAATGATGTTTCCCCGGGAGACCCTTCGCTCCCTATGTGGCGGTCATTTTCACTAGAAAGTACTTACCTACAACTGAGTGGGGAATATTAAAATGTACAAGTGTGTTAGCAAACACAGGTGCACTCTCAGTTCCCTCTCACTCGCATAGTAAACGGCTAACCGACGCGACTAGAGTGAATATTTATTTATTCGGAACAGGCAATAAGATTTTCATGAATCGTTGAATTAGTATCATTTGATTATAACGTATTATTAACAAGTAATTCTTGCTTCTATAGATAGTACATGTAAAGTTTATAAGTTACACAATTTACATGTACTATTATAGAAGCAAGAATAATAATTACTGTGTAAACATTAACTATTTTTTTATCATTCCTTCGCTTCTAGAGCTTTGAATAATAAATGGCTCTTTGACAAGATATATTAATAATAAAATAAGTATCTTTTGCACATCAACTACGCTTTTAACTTCAACTCATTCTTAAATGGAGTATGCAATGCGTTCAAGATTGGACTCTTTTACACCAAGAAAAAGTTGCTATTTAAATTCTGTTGCGTAGTGACCAACTACCTAAATTATTGGTCGACTCATTAGAAACTTAACTTTAGCTAGTGTAAACGCACCTTAAGAACATCCGATCCAAAAGAAGTTAATTCTTACTTCGATCATTAGAAGGGCTTAAAGAAACTACAAACTTTACAATCACACTGATGTTGTAACCTTTTCTTAACATGCTATGGTTTCCTTTGATACGAAGAAAATGTGTTTAATGCTGATAAAAATGATATAAGCGCACATGCGAAGAAATTTATTGTGTAAGAGAACAAAATAATATAATTTCTAATTAACAAAATAAACAAAAATAATTTTCAGCAATTCTTATGTTATTACTCGATAAATTTATAAGGCTTGTTGGTTGTGATAGTAATTTAATAATAATGATTTTTTTAGTTCGACGAATTTTGGGTTAAATAGCATGTAGGTACTTTTTATAATAAGTATAGTTTGTGCATTTCACGGAGTTGGATTTACGATGGTGGTGGTTTATTAATGATTAAGTTCTTCATATTCGCTTCTATTACCTTATTTATTGAAATATTTCAGCGAATTGTGTTTTTCAGAGTTTTTTAAATTGAGAATTATAGGATTATAACTTTCTGAAACCAATTGAGGCCAAGTGTATTGTGTATTGCTACTATTTCACATAACTATTACGTATACTGAAAATAATGTTCATAAGTCGTCGCCTTGTCGCAGCTATAAATAGACGAACCTTGATTGCCTCAATGAATTCCAACGATTAAGCCCTTGCAAAGAATAGCTCAGATAGATAGATCAACAGCCCAGTGTCGTGTCCAGATGCTATTCAAATAGTGCAGTTCTAGAAAGTAACCAAGCGATAAATAAAACGTTCTTAGTGCATTCGTGTTAAGTAGTCAACGATTAGATTTTTATAGTTTATGGGTAGGCACTTGTCCTCATCTTGCCTGATGGTAAGCAAAGGTGGGGACTAAGGTGGAGCGTGCCTACTCATTAGGTGCCGATTCACTCTAGTCCTGTAAAGATCCGGGTTGTAATGAGGTGGGAACACAGAGGACGGCAAAGAATTCCACTCCCTCGCAGTAGGGGAAGGTGGCCTAAAATGGGTAAGCTAAGGAAATGGTTAATAAAATCTATAAATTACCTTTATAAGAATATTTTTTTACGTTATGAGATAGAATATTTATCGAGCATGAAAATAAAACATAATATGATGGCACTATATATCAAATATTTATTAAATAAGATAAATACAAAACCCTTTTAAAAACCCGTTTTGCCCACATGTGTGCCTAAAACGGGTAACCCCCTTCGGTCAAAACAGGTATGCTTAGGATAGAGTCATATTTGGACAGGCTATAACATGTATATATTATAATTAGTAAAAAACTGACATTGTAACATATTTTTGCAGGAAACTTTGTTCAGAAATCTTTTTACATTGAAAACTAACTTACTTTATATTTTTCTAAATAAAGAAAAATATAAACAAATGTAACAAATGTTAATAAACCTACTTATAACAAATTCAGTCTTTAACCATAACATTTTTAAATAATTTGAATCTTTAACAAAGAAAAATCTAAATAAGATGAACTTAACACTTTTCTATATCATAACGGGTAGGTAGTAGGTACCCGTTTTGCCCTACTCGTTTTGCCCAAGAGCACATGTTTATGCAAAATTACAATAACCTCAAATTGGAAGGTAATATCGGTAAACTTTCTACCTTAATTTAATGTTAAATAGTGCTAAAATAAGATGGTAACACAAATAGCATGATTCGTATAAAGATTTTTGACTAATCGTAAGACACTTGTCTTTATTTATTTTAATAAAGTCACAAAAAAACTTTCGTTGCATACACCTACGCTATTACACGACTCCGGTATCCGAGCGAAACTGATCGAAGTTCGTCGACGTTCGGGAAATCTAGGCACACGAACACAATAACCCTAACGCTTGATACAGCAGTGTACGAGTACTTACCCGTTTTAGGCGGCCTACCCGTTTTAGGCTACCTTCCCCTACGCATTAAAAAAGTGGAAGCGAAACGCTTCGTACGGATAAGTGGAATTTCTACTACGTAGGGGTGGGTCTTTGCCGTTCTCCGGGTGCCTCGGTAGTAAAAGGGAGATGGTGGAATAAGATCAAACAGCTCTTGGGAATACTCCCCGAAATGTAACCTGTAAAAAACCGATAAACGGGCCACTGCGCGGCGATGTTCAAAACTCTGCAAATTTGAAATTTTCAGAGTGTCTTCACCGATCAACCTCTTCGCCCGGCGCTCTACCGAGTCAAGGGCAGATAGCTGGTACTTAGCAGAGCCATCCCAAAGGTGGCTGCAGTATTCCATGTACGACCGGACCTGTGCTTGATCGCGTCAACAGAACACCCAAAGTTGAGGTTCGGTGAGAGGTCAATGCCCAGTAGGCTTAAATGGTCCGTTAAAGGCAAGGGTACATTTCGGAAAGTGGGAACCAAGTTGAACGGGTTCTGCTTGGAGCTGAAAAGACAGGCCTGGGGTCTTGGAGGCGTTGAACTCGACTCTGTTAGCTTCTCCCCAATCCGAAACTGCTTGCAGGGTTGAGTTCACGCGGTCTACCATGTTGGCTCTGAGCAGCTCGATTTCAGCCTTCCCAGCCTTAGCATCGGACATATATCTCTCTGCAACTGTGCTATCGCCTGCGTACCCAAAGATACCGGGTTTCAAGAGATCGTTGATGTGTGGAAAAAAGAGTGTTGCAGTTGTCAGCTAGGATTCAATTTTTGTTATTAAATATAACATTTTACAACAAATAAAACCGACTTCAAAAACACTAAAAAGTCATAAATAATATGGTGACTACATGGTGAAGTGCCAAATGAAGTTGGTGCTAAATTTTAAGTAACTATATTAATTGTTTTTATATTTTTGAGACTTTCCAGGTGATCATTGCTTGGCACCGACTTCAGGATTGGATGTCGATACGTATGGACCTAGTTTACTAGCGATGTATAAAGTCAATATAATAAGGAAAAATTATGGTAGTCACTCTCCTGTTTATACAATGTTGAGAAACTTTAATCATTTGTATCAAAGTAACAAAGCATTAGATGTCATTTGTGAAAAAGGTCTACTTTTAAATAGGATATTTGGAAATGTTGTGTCGATCATTTTTAATTATTATTTTTTTCCTGAATTGTATTTTTTAATCTGTAGGTATATTTTTTTGTAATAAATAGCATATTGTGTATAACAATGCTGTGCATACCTACAATTTAAATGCATGTAAGGTACCTTTTTTAAAATACTGTTTAAGTAACTTGTCTGTATGTATTTAGTTGGCAACAATAAATAAATATTGATTTAATAAATTATAAAAGACACTAATACAGCTGAGATTTCGTCGGGGCTGATAAGAACACGGTGGTCCAGTGATTAGAAGTCAACACATTATGTTATTTATTTTTCAATGACTAACGCTGTTAATGGTAAATAATATTCGAAATATAATGTTATCTATAGGATCTGTATATATAGTGAGGCTATTATTAAGTAATTTTAGTTTGACAACAAAATCGGGGTCTCTTAACGAAGGGAGGCTCGATTATCGAATATTTGCCTTTGTTGCGCCCTCGACAGGCGATTCCTAATCACCTTAAGCCATTGTCCCCAAACAAATCCAATCTTCCCGGCTGTCTCCAACACTGTGTAGTGCAAAATAGTGCCGTCAAGTCCAGGAAGTGTAGTTATTTAGCATCGCACTATTTACAATAAGGTATTTATTTTAAAGTTTATTCATCTATCTCAGTGCAAAATTCTTATTTGGGGAATTTTAGAAGGTATTCTATTTTTCCATTAGGTATACTGAATTCAGAGTAGGTGGTGTTGTTTTTAGCATTATGTTGTACCTGATTAATGTTACCTTGGAACGATTTAATAATACTTGTGATAATTTGTAAAAATCAACAGGTTCAATTGTTCAAAAATCCAATGATGAAGTTTTAGATTTCCAAGACTCCTTCGAGCATTTTTTGTTATTTCTTAATGTTTTCAATTTGTCATCCATGAAATTTGCATTTTTCTCTGAAAATGCTAAATAAAATTGAAAAATGAATAAAATCGATAAAGAATAAATTTCGCCTCGGGCAGGGTTTGAACCCGCGTATTAATATACCATGTTGACGCCTATAGACCTCTCTGCCACCGAGCTCTTACCGGCCTGACGAAATCTTTTACTTATCGATCTCTTTTCGAACTTTGTTAAGCCAAAGTAGTCTTTATTCGCTGTTAATAAAGCAAACTTATTAATTTTAACGTTTTATTTGAACCTTTTTGAAAATTCCCCCTTAGAAATGTGAAACAGGGGTTGAAATATGTTTTTTGTTTGCTTATCACACGAATAACTGCTTAACGTATTTTAAAGTTTTTGTTGAAGCGTGACAGGGGCTCTCTTAAAGCCGGTACACACTTATGCAACGTAAAATGCAATATAACAAAACTCCCAGAGTACGACGTGGACGCCTCACGCGCGCGAACTGCGCATTCCACGCACACGTGGCGACAGTGTTGCCAAATTCAGAGGATTTCCCTAAATCCTAGGGGTTTTTGCAGGTCTTTGAGGTTTTTTGGAGGTTTTGATATCACGAAATTTATCTAGGGGATTTTCTGAAGGTTTTCTACTATTCTAGCCAAATGGCAAATTCCTTTTTATATCAGACAAGACCGACAATTTATTCACCAAATAGAATGAATGGGACACTAAAACTTACGAGTATTAGCTGACAACACATTATGTTACCATTGAACTGTCTTGTTTATCATAATTCCGGCTAAAATACTGTTTTCCACAGCCTCACACAGACATTTATAACGAAAAATCCGAATCGACAGACACACGGCTATGTATGTGAAATAAATTAAAATAGGTAATTTGAAGAAAACTTCTAAGTTTTTTATTGTCAATATTAGAAAGCTTATGTATATGACATGGCCAAAATAGTCAGAGGTTTTTTATCAACCAAACTTGAGAAACTAGGGGTTTTTTAAATGTATTTGGGGGGGAAGGTGGAAAAAATCTGGCAACACGTGGCGAGCATTACAGATCACGCGCGGAGCGATCCATGAGTTGTAGGTTTTTCAACAAACACAACGAACGAATACAAATAAAATTGTTAGTCTTCTGTGTCTTCCTACCGTCCGTACCTAGCACTTGTTCTCAGCAGACTGACAACGTTCGCGAGCATTGACGGGAACAAAGGTGAGTAGGTTCATGTTCAATTGGTGCGCGTGGAGCGTCCACACTTATGAAAATAGGCTAGATGACTTAAAAAATATTTTTTGCTTTAATTTAATGAACAAAAAGAAAAAATTCATTCATTCATATAATGAACAGAAAGAAAAAATCGGTTTTCGAATAACTATAAAAACAACCAAGATATAAGGTATTAAAGATTTTTTTTCCATCTCTCTCTAGCAAAACGGCAATTTACAAGGAGTTTATATGACCGTACTCAACAATGACGTCACGGTTGATGTCGGATCTCTCTGTCTAATCGCCTTCAAATTAACAACTTAAAAATGCCTGTATTTACTGTATTTCTAAGCCGATTTTAATTATAATTTCACAGGACTGCATCTTTTTCCATTGTATTTTAATATTTAATGACGCGACGTAAAAATTAGAATTTAGTCATCATCCCAATTGCTCGTTTCATGTTGCATTGCGCAAGTCTGTAGCTGCCATTACGCCTAGTTCTCTCTCACTAAACTAACCCGGATCGTCCCGCATAAGGAACAATCAGTATGACATGGGGTCGGGAAAACCCAAATCACGGCACAATCCTGATCGTTGATCACCCGGATAGCTAGAGTACAAAATCTGTTTGTATATCTTTAGCTATCTTCAAAGTATTTCCAGTTAAAATATAAAGCTGTTTACGAAAATGTCAAACAGAATTGATGTTAAATGGTAAATTATATTAAAACGACCTTTGATTTTAAGAACCTACTTATGTAAAATATAAGCACATACTGCATAACATATAATATTACATTATAAGAGAGTACTAAAAACGAAAAATTTTAGCACTAATATTTATTAGATTTTATAAAAATATTTAACTGAAATAAGTAGGTTGGAATTTGTAAAAATGATCAATGCTCACATTATTTATACCCTTTTTTTTTCTCGGGGGGAAATGCGTAACCGCACCGTACCCACCGTTGCTTGGCGAGCGTGTGTGGGGCTCTCCCGGCAGAGTGCCAGGCCTACCCACTAAAATCCCCCGGTGTTCTCCCTGCCCTTATGAGCACGCTAGGTAAGGTCCACACTGCGACTCCACTACCCACGCGCCCGGGCAAGACCAACCAACTGGTCGAGCTATCGCCAAGGGGGATTGCCCGAGAACACCAGGGCAATCCCCAGACGGAGGGCCTTACGGCTGTGTATGTTACGCGATTAGACCGATTTTCAAAATTCTTTTTGTATTCGATAGAGTATACTCCAAGGGTGGTCCCACGGTCACCAAAGTCAGGATCTGATGATAGAATCTCATGAAAATCAAGGAAAACCCTTAAATTTTAAGGTGTGTCCAACGTGTTTTGTGTGTATGTTACGGGATTACTCCGCGAATTATGGACCGATTTTCAGAATTCTTTTTGTATTCGATAGAGTATACTCCTGGGGTGATCTCAAAGTTACCAAAGTCAAGATCTGATCATGTGATCCCTTGAAAATCGAGGGAAACGCTAATTTAATAAATTAGGGTTTCTTTCACTAAATTGATTTCCTTCAATCGAATCGATCAAAGTCATCGATATATAAGTTGGTAAACAAATTGGTTCACAACGAATCGACGAAGTAGCGAATTATTTTTCGTAACTTCATTACTCAAACTGCAAACTACTCAAATTTTCAATTCTATTTTTAATAAAATGAAATGAAAATATTAATTTTAATAAATTATTTTACCATTTCTCTTCTTTTTCTCAGTTTTTATGGTAGGTATGTAATTAGATAACCAATATGTTGTTTTTTACAGAAAGAACAATTCGACACAGCGATCGTTGTCTCGGAGACGAATTTGGATATAGTTTTGTTATAAAACGATTGCCACTTGTCTAAGCCCCCTGAATAGCTTGGTTATCTTATTGATGGTTTCCCATTCTTAGATTCTGACTTGGTGGTAAATATACTACTCCAGGAGTATAAAATAGGTAATCGAAAAATCATAAGTATCTACGTACAAACGAACAAAGAAAATAACATTACTTTCAAAACTCTCCTTGAAACATATATAACTTCTTAGAACTTTAAAATGAAAATTAGTTTTTTCGGGTCATAGTACATGTCCGTGGTTTCGAAAACAACGTATCAGGCCTTAAAATAATTTCTCCCTGAGGGTAAGACAAGGGATGAAAGTTTACACCTATAAAATAAAATCCGCCGACTACCACGCCAGTAACTTTCCGAACTGCAGTTGAAATTTTCGAAACTTTGCTAAACTTTGAAAAATAAGCTATTCTCGTGTGATAAATTTGTACATGAAAAGCAAACACAAAGTAAAGTCTAGACATTTTTAACTAGAAATTATTCAAAAATAGTTTATGACTTTGGAAATTTGTTACTCTACTAAACTATTAAAGATCGCCAACAAAGTTTATTTCAAGATAATGTAACAGCAGTGAAACAATTTACTTATAAGAATTAGAAGACTAATAATAGCAACGTAAAATTATTCTCTTATGTCATTTAAGTATTATATTATGTAGATGCTGTTAATATTATAAATGTATAGAGTTGTGTGACTGTGTATAGATGGTTACTAATCAATTTTTCGTAATGATTTAGTTTTAAAATTTTCGTAATAATTAGAAATATTGGATTCAGAAGATTAAAAATGAATGAATACACGATAGGGTAGGCCGCAGACGACAGAACGTATACCTACCGCTGGGGCTGTTACAGACTCGCCGGCTTACCGTTAGGCAAAAAGGTTTAATACCTTTTTTACTTTTTTTGTAAATATTTTAAAATGTCATTCATCTTTTGTTTTTTACTGTCATATTTTTTCTCGCCCTTTCGCTTGGTATTGTCTCGCTGTGTGGTATGCAATTTTGTTATTTCTTTTAATGATTATTACTTGTTCTTTTATTTGTGCTTTCTTTGTATTTTCTATTTGTTTTTATACTATTTTCTGTTGTTATTAAATCCTTTTCTCGAGCTCCTGTCCACTTTTTCCAATTCGCTCTCTTACATTTTTTGGTCTTTCGAGCCGGATGCGGCTTTAATGGCGTTGCGCAGATTTACAGCTCGACGTGGTACCCCACAACAGATCTGGTCAGATAATGGGACTGATCAAAACATCTCCGAGAAGTATATGGCCCAACGGTAAACGAACGGTAGTCACAGTTGCCAATAATAGGCTAGTTGACCCTTTTTTAAAGTAGGGCTTAAAATGTTCATAATTGTTGTATTAGACCATAGCACATGAATATAATTTTTTTCGATGCCTAAAAAGTGCAAAAAATCTATTTTAAATTAAGATTTTCAATTTTGGACCGAAAACACGGTCAGCCATGATAGTTTGTTGATTATCTGTGGCATACATCAAATGACGTCAGTCTTATAGTAAACAAAGCACCGAGGCGAATAACCTCACAAAAACAATGCTTTTTATTAAATATCACAAAATATACTTAGTAAAACTGTAGTATATGGAACGGGACAATAGAACAGGAATTACCTCTTCAAAGACTCCAGGAAAGCTGTGGCTGTGGATTAGCCGTACCCAGTGATATAGACATGCGAAATAACTCTCGCTTAAAATTGATTAACACTCGCTTAAAGAAATCCTGTAACTATCTACTGAAACTCAAATGTATTTTTGCGAAAATCACATTAATGTAAGTACTATAAATGAATAACTCAATCTGTGTAGGTACTTCAGTTTCAACTTAAACAAAATAGAAGTTTTTAGGTTGTATGTAAAATCATTAATTAAATTTTTATCTTTCAGTTAGAATGAAAACTGACTGCAGTCGACCAACCAAATTTTAACGCCAGACGTAGAGAAAACTTGACCATTCACGCCTTTTTGATTTAATCTAAGTTATACACTGACGCTAGATGATGTTTCAAAGAAAAGAATATGTACTTATGTCCAATTGAATAATGATGTCATGATGTAATTGAATATTATTTAAAAAGTATGTAATACAAACTATTCCAGTTTCATAATAATGAATATATTTATCTAAACAACTTTTACTTGAATTTACTGAGTACCTAATTAAAATTTGTTGCTTTCAGAGGTTACTTAATGAGAACTATTGTGTAGGTACTACCCTGTTCTCCTCTTGACAACGAGATTGATAAGGCAGTAAAAGTTGTGCAACATAATACAAAGCAGTGCATGCTCAGCCACATCAAAATGTGACCTGTCAACTAGAACAACATTATGTTAACAAAATAACACAAGTATTCATATACCAAAGCACCATAGAAGTAAATAGGTCTAGTTTGGTAAAACTGAAAGATGTTAGGTATATCTTCACTGATTAAACCTGCTACCCACCACCAATCAACTGCAACATCTCCCAATAAATTGTCTGAAGTAAAGTGCTGCAAACCATCTATATCTGGCCAGACATTATTAAAAATTATTATTTCCAAGTGAGGAAAATTATGATAATGACAGTTATTCATTAAACCTTTTAACCAAAAGCACAATAAAAAAGTTACTTCTAGTGTTTCACCATAAGTATAAAAGGGTAATCATAGATTGCTAAGAAATGAAATTCAAAAACCCAATGAAGTCATTTAACGAGCACTAACTTGGCCCGAGTATAAAAAAGCAAATACTATTGAATATTTATTAGAGTGACTACCTGATGGTTTAGGCAGCTTAATATATACAGGATATGAAAGCAGTATTAGTGATATTAACTTACTAGAAGAAAGTAAATTTCAGAACAGCTTACGAAGAATATGCAAGTTATCCATTTTAAAGCCGTATACAAATTTATTAAATGTGATTGCTGTGTTGTCAGCCTTTGCTCTTCCTAATTTACAAGACCCTTCTTATTAAATAAATAATATTAAGAATTTTTTTTATGTACTTTATACATAACATCTAAAGATGACATGACAAATTTTTGTACTACATTAGACATTATGTTCTTCATTAAAAAAATGTTGCATGTTTATTTGACAATAATGACTTGTAAAGGTTTAAGTTGAATCAATTTTTTTTTATTTGAAATACTTGTACATTGTTTTATTTTTCCCTTACACCTTAAAATATATTTTTTTATAGGTTTGTTGTTCATATTTATCATTGTTACTCAAATATATATGTTCCAAAAGTACAAATAGGTTTAAATAGAGTTAAATTAAATTTATTAATTTGTCATATATTGCCTTAGGGTCGCAGGTAATAAAAGTCCAAATAATAGTAGTGATTTATTATGAAGTAATACTTTCATATAGGTATTAGGAAAAATGTAGTATAGTTTCCAAAATGGCACTATTTGATAAATAAGTACCTATTATAGCTAATATTGTCACCTTTTGAGTGTTCTCAAAATTACTTAATACACAAAAGTATATAAGTTTCGCTTTAGCACAAAACATCTGCATCTATACTTGAGTTAAGCATACTGTTCACAGTTTTCTGTCTTTGATAATTAGCATTTTCTTCAGTAAAAGAGCATGACAATTTTGTATTAATCTAATTTTATGGATACCGTTTGTTGAACTGACTATTACAGGGTATTGATAAAAAATGAAGAGGTCACATATTGCAAATTTCAACCCAAATCCTTATCTTTCAACTTTTATCCACATTTCATTATAGGTGTCTGCAACATATCCCACCAAAAATCTTCCCAACGAAAGAAACATCATGTGTTATGCACTGGCTTCATAGCACATGGAAGCTGTTATTCTTCATAACAAAGCTCGAACTAAAGAGCACTTCTGTATTGATGATTCCTGGTTTAGTTTTCTATGCACTTTATTCTTTCTTCATTGAAGAGGTCTTTAATTTTTTAAGAAATATGTCACAATCTGTGTCTGTGAATGTATATATATTTTTCCTCCAGTAATTTTCTTCATGCTTGACAAATGAACAACTGCCAATCTTTCTCTTTTTATGTTCATTTACAAATTCTTGCAGTACTACACTGGTATTTGACACATGATCCTGATGTTTCTTTTGAACATTTCTCTTGAAGTAAATACTTTTAGTGTTTATTTCACTTTTGAGAGATAGGATTCTATCCAATAGCATTCAACTGCTGTACAAAATAGCTCCTCACTGTGATGGTGCAACCACACCAAAAATGCATGTTTGCAACTCTCTTCTGCCGCTTGACAATCTTGAAAAGTACACTTGTAACCTTTTCTTCATTATAACAGTATTGAAATTGTACTTATATTGTTTAGAGCGATACACAAAGAATCTATTGACCGTCAATCTGTCGATTTTCGGAAGATTTGTACTATCTGCTCTCACAAATCCAACATCAATGGTTGATTTTGCTATTAATGCAAATAATTAACGATATTTACACATATAATAACGGAGATTTGGACGATTTTTTGCCAGTTTTAGGAAAGAATAGAGCAAATCGACGAGTTGTTGAATCAAATTTGACATTTCTTTGTTTACTATATGTGTAACGTCACGACCCTGACCACAGGATATCAAAGCGTTTACGGCGTGATATAAAAAAAGATTATTTCTAGCATTTTCAAATTAAAATTTAACAGTAATCATTCATTGTTATTTATTAAAATCGGTATATTGTGAAACCTTATGATAAATACTGTTAGAAATAAACAATATTTTAATAAATTTTGATATGAGTCAACTACCCTATTTCACTGCCTGCTTCCAAACCGGCGGCCCTACCGCTTAACTTATAGCGATGCACTCGCTATCATCACAAAATAGAGAACGATACAGTAGCCCGACTCCATATAAAGGGACGAATCGGCGCACGCACACATACAAACGTCGTTTACACGGCCGCCAAGCATGCTCAGAGGCCCAATTCAGCTAACAAACTACAGCCGAATCGAAACTGAACTGTTGCCGTCGACCAATCGGAGCGCTTATATTGCCTTTCAACAGCTCGATGGCATGATAATGTGGCGTTCTGATTGGTCGATCGCAACGGTTCAGTTTCGATTCGGCTGTAGCTTATTAGCTGAATTGGGCCTCTAACGGCATAGCAACGCAGTGTCACGTCACGCCGCGCGCCGGCCGAGATTGTTGTAATCTACTCGTACGTACACGCCGCGCCGCTCACGCGCGGCGTGTACGTATACGTTCACCGATGTGTTTGTAGGTACCAACCCTAGCGCCCAGTTCAGCTTTAGGTATAAATTTCAAAGACACGCCTGAGTCGGGCTACTGTATCGTTCTCTATATTGTGCTATCATTCTAATGTCACCTTTGACATTAGACCGATAGCGAGTTCATCGTTATGAGTTAGGCGGTAGGGCCACGGAGCACAGTAATGCAAGCACCGCTGCTTGGCGGCAGAAAAAAGCGAGATAGAGTAACTTGTGCAGACGAGTCTTGCACACAGTGGCACACTCAGAAAATAATTATGAGGGGGGGACTGACCGGGAGTCCCTGGGCCAACCAACGGAAAACTTTTTAAAAATTCCTTAGAATAACCGGTATTTTAAGGTATTACTTTATGTTTATTTTAACAGTTGGGTTGTGGAAGGGGAAAATCGGTTTTCTCCCACCTGCCACCACAAACAAACAAAGCAAGCGCGCGCGAGAAATGTTCCTTTGCGGAGTTTGGAGTATATGAAATACGTTTTATTTATTTTTAGTGCATTTGTTAGGAATAGGAATGCAGCAATGCAGCTTTTTATTCGAAAACAGAATGTAATTTTTTTCTTGAGGAGGGGGGGGGGAGGGGGGCTACAGCCCCTTTAGAAACCCCCTCCGGGGGTGCGCGCCTGCTTGTACAAAGTCTCCCTATTATTCTTGTCCGATTATTGAATAAATGAGATAACAATACAAAACTATGCCTGTATTAGAAGTTTAATAATTAGTGTTCGAAAACCGTGAAAATCATAACTTCATACCCCTTTGTTTTCGAAATATTTTCATTTTTGTATATTTAAGTTATGGCAACAATTTTGTTAAAGACTGTGTTATAAAACATTATTGTAATCTATTGTGATTAGAATGACAAGCTAGTCTGTGGTTCGGTGTTTTATTGGACATTTTATCATATTATTATCGTCATTCGAGCATTTCCGACAAATATTCGACCGCTACTTACGGCCAATGAAAAGAAATTCGTTTTTGTCTATGACGTCACCGAGTCCGATCACGATTGCTGATGAATAAACACGGGCGTTTTGCCCTTCCAATAGGCTACATGACTAAATTTTTTTTTTGCTTTAATAGAAGCTCATTCATATAATAAACAGAAATAAAAATCGGTTTTCGAATAACTATAAAAACAACCAAGATATAAGGTATTAAAGATTTTTCTCCATCTCTTTCTAGCAAAACGGCAATTTACAAGGGGTTTATATGGCCGTACTCAATAATGACGTCACGGTTGATGTCAGATCTCTCTGTCTAATCGCCTTCAAATTAAAAACTTAAAATGCTTGTATCTAATGTATTTCTAAGCCGATTTTAATTCTAATTTCACAGGACTGCATCTTTTTCCATGGTATTTTAATATTTAATGGCGAGACGTAAAAATTAGAATTCCGTCATCATCCCAATTCTGTAGTTCACTCGTACGGAGTCGTGAACACTAGCTAGTTTAACAGTAAAAAATCCAACATCAAATTACAAGTCGATAATGAGCACCTGTACAGTATTAAAGCTGAAGGCAGCTTTGTCACTCATCACACTGTTAATTATTCCTGATTACCACAATGTATGTAAATGAGCACCGTTTAAACGATAAAAATGGTACGGGACGATTCTAATTCTAACAACAAAACTAACAAATAGACGGACGATTTTAAAAATGGCTTCCTTTTCCCATAAAAGTTGTGTTCGGAGTATTTCGAAACATTCCTTAACATATTATACTGCCTCAACGGACTTTCGAACAACCTGTCCTACAAGCAATTAACAAGAGAAGCCAGGGGCAATATGTAGGTATGTGGATTGCTACAAAGGAATTATGTTGACCCCATAATAGGTCATATTGTGGGGTATATTTCATATGTACAGTCGGCCTCAAAAGTAGATAATCATTTTTGTACCACGTCACTACTATAATTTTAGTACCATGTGCCATGACAACTATTAACAATGCAATATGGGTGTAACCATCTATACTAGTCTATACTAGTCTATACTCTATACTAGTATTTTTAAGAGGAATGATTTGATTGTTTGTTTGTTTGTATTAAATAGGCTTCGAAACTACTGAACCGATTTTGATGAAAGTTGGTATAGGGATAGTTTGAGACCAGGGGAAGGACATAGGGTAATTTTCCTACGGGAAAAAATCCCACGGAAAAAAAAATAACGCGGGAGAAGTCGCGAGCGGAAAGCTAGTACTAAATAAAAGGAATAGTTGGTGTGACATGGTACTGAAATGTCCATCTACTTCTGAGGTTGACCGTACATTTGTCTGACGCTCCTACGGTAAAGAAAAATATCGTGAGGTAACCTGCATATATCTGCGAAGAAATTCAATGGTGCATGTGAAGTCGACCAATCTCCACTAGGCCAGCGTAGTTAACTAAGGCCTAATCACTCAACATAGGGTAGGCTAGAGCCCCTGTGTGGGGACATATAAAAATATGAGTTATGATGATGAATAGATCATATTGTACCTACACATAATTTCAAATGCAAAACGATCAAGATAATTTGTTCTACTAACCAATGGCCTCCAAAATAGCATGTTAACGTTGTTGTTTTTTATGTTTTATAATAGCTTCCCAGCTGCATTATTAATAGGATTCTTAATTTTCAATGGTTTAAAATCACAAAAACAATAATGACATTTACCAAACAGCATGTATTTGAGAAGTGACATAAGCATGTATTTGAGAAGTGACAGAAATTAAGTGTGATTATGCGTAGAAAACTAAATATATGTCTGTATCATGTTTCGCTAGCCAGACTCTATTAAAATATCTTATTGTGGGTATTTTATGAATCAAAAATAAGATTTTAAATAAGCTTTAAAATCTTTTTAAAAGTACTATCTGCTTGAGTGAGTATTAGGTTGGAAACGCACTCCGTTATATTTTTAGGTATCGTTGTATATGTTACAGTCCAAACTCATAACCAGTCAAAACCACTTTTGACTGCAAAAATCAGGGCAAAAGTTGTTTTGACCGATACCCTTAGTTAAAAACAATTTTGACTAATTTTCGCAGTCAAAAGTGGTTTTATCTAAGGACGTTGGGCAAAACTACTTTTAACTGCAAAATATTGGGTAATAGTGTTTGTGACCAAATTATATCGGTCAAAAGTGGTTCGAGCTTACAAAAAGTGGGTTATGAATAATCGATTTTGGATATTAAAATTTTAAACGTGCGCCTAAATTACTATGTTAACGATTAGAAATACAGAGAGGGCATCTTTTTGTATAAAAGACTAAGGAGCAGGGGGACGGGGGAGCGCAGCCCCCCAAAATAGGGAGGCTCGGGGACGAAGCCCCCCGCCATCACAAAAGAAAATAGGTAACAAATTGCCTACTGTAGGTTAGGTTAGGTTGAGAACATGACCATGCGTCATACTATTCTAAGGGAACCCATACCACCCAAATCTTAAATCAGGCAACACCACTTAGGACTGGTTTTTGCAGTCAAAACTGTTTTTGACTAAGGGCATCGGTCAAAACCACTTTTGACTACAAAAATCAGTCAAAACTGTTTTTAACTGAAGGCATCGGTCAAAACCACTTTTGCCTGATTTTTGCAGTCAAAAATGGTTTTGACCGGTTATGAGTTTTGACTGTAACATATACATGGTAAAAAAATAACACAAATTAGTATCACTGTGCAACCAATGTTATTCTTGTCTTCTGACAATAGAAAAGTAAGACGAAACTTACAAAAAATCTTCATTTAACTGAAAGCTTGAACTAAAGTTAAAATTCGAAATGACAAAGTTAAGCTAGTGATTAGATTTACGAGCATATAATTCTTAAATAAATTGCCAATTATGTCTTTTTATTTAAAAATTCATAATAATTATCAAAGCGTGCGTGATCTGTGTTTACTTGTAGCAGTGTTTGCTTAACCACAATAAATTGTTGGTAGTAATTAAGAATAATTAAGAATGATGTAATCAGTGCCTCAGATCTGTAAGCAGCCGTTGCTTAACAAGCGATGTTGATTACGTCCAAAGTCGTTGTAATGTGAACCGGGCGATGGAATCAGGGCTTTTCAATTTGAGTGTTACAAATATATCTAAGCTCGGAATTAAGCACACAAATGTATCCCTTCGGAGCATAATGTACAATACGCAAAATGTGCACGACACGCAAAATGAGCAAAACGCAAAATGTGCAACACGCAGAATGTGCAACACGCAGAATGTGCAACACGCAGAATGTGCAACACGCAGAATGTGCAACACGCAGAATGACTGTAACTAACGAACCAAGAAACAAGAGCTTTCTCGTGCATTATATTGAGGGGCAACAAAAAAGATATTGAATTATGATATTATCCGAAAGATGGAATGATTTTATAAACACTTGACTAACTTATTATCAAACATTGAAATAACCATTGTATATAATAACATATTAATTGAAGTATATAAATCAACAAGTGAATAAAAAACTTGTTCAAAGTTGTACAAAATAATGACTCTGTCTCTTCTATATTTTTGTGGTATTTTTCAAGGTTAATTAACAAAACGATCATAGTTAAAATATTTTTAAACGTGTCGAAAGCAATCTCTTCAACTATAACCATAAATACACTACTCAGCTATATTGTTAGCCAAACTATGGAAATTTGTAAGTGGTTGCTACAATTAATGGCTCGAATATGCATTTTCGAAAATGCAGTTTCTTGCAAACCGCTTAGAGTTGAAAGTCTGAGGCAAGTGCCTACATTTCTTATTGAAATATTGTTTCGGGCTATAACGGTTTTACCCCCCTAAACCTTTACAAAATTAGTCGCTTTTGGTCCCATTAGATTAAATATACCTTAATATATGTTTGTACGTTTTGATTTTTTGTAATGCAGTATAGTTTAGTCAAAAAAAGAAAAAAGGTGTCGATTTCAAGTCTTAAATATAGATATTTAGATGCAAATAATTTATATTCTGAGCAATATTTCTTCAAAATCAAAACGTACAAACCTAGACCTTCATTATATCTATAACATTTCCAAAAATTATGAAAATTGGACTATATTTCTTATTTTTTATTTCTTTTATATTTCTTAATTTATCCTTTTGAATAGATCAGCTTTCCATTACATAGTTGGACAATTTATCAATCAAACGTTCAGTTTGTATAACACCGTACTGATGTGCGCATAACATCGATTAATTTCGATCCTCGACTGACAGCTTAACTAAAAAGTTATATCGATGCAAAAAATGTACGTATGCGCTAGCTCCAACGCAAAAAGTATGCTGTTTCTGTTATTGTTTTTTAACATTTTGAAATGAAAATAATTATTAACGAATAATAAACGGTATTTTATATAAGACGGACATTGAGCTCTATCTCATGTCAAAAAGCAACCCCGCTTCACTTGCAATGTTTTAGTGTGCGGTGATTAAGTAGATCCGTATTTAAATATTTTTACGAGTAATTCCTAATAATATAGTAAATACGAAAGTTTGTAACGTCCCCCACCCCAAGATAAGATAAGATCCCGAATTCCAATGAATTTTCAGGAACTTTCAGGAACACCTGATATAACCGAGCTCGCGATATAGCTTGATGCCACGCAGACGACGTCAGCTTTACATGTATGAGTAAGTGTGCAAGATTAGTTTTGCTATCTCCTAAAATATAAAAGCCGGACTATGGCAATCCGGACAGATGGCAACCCTGAGTAAGCCGTTTTAATTTCCTTAAGCTAGTCTCATCATTCGTTCCTCATAGGTGGTCCACCATCAATCTATCGCCTATTGGTCCATCAAGTCGGTCAATCTATATTCTCAGATGACAGAATAACTGGCACAACCGCGTAAGCATTTACGCATCCGTTTTACTTTTCAGTATAATCATCAAAAACTCGTGTAACGTTCGCCCAATTTGAGATCAAACCGATAACGAGTTTAATGGCACAAATCAGTGAACAGTACTGACACGCAATTGGGATGATGACTGAATTCTAATTTTCACGTTTCGTCATTAATTATTAAAATAGCGCGGAAAATGATGAAGTCCTGTGAAATTAGAATTAAAATCGGCTTAGAAATACATTAGATACAAGCATTTTAAGTTGTTAATTTGAAGGCGATTAGACAGAGAGATCCGACATCAACCGTGACGTCATCGTTGAGTACGGCCATATAAACTCCTTGTAAATTGCCGTTTTGCTAGAAAGAGATGGAGAAAAATCTTTAATACCTTATATCTTGGTTGTTTTTATAGTTATTCGAAAACCGACTTTTTCTTTCTGTTTATTATATGAATGAGCTTCTATTAAAGCAAAAATTTTTTTTTTGTCATCTAGCCTATTGTAAGAATTACAATTTACATTTTACATGAATAGATAAATTGTCCGTTACCCCAGTGATTTATAATTTCAATTACATAACACATTATAAGAGGCGCCTATCTCAATAGATGGCAGCACAATGCAGTTAATATATTAATTAATTAAGAGGAGGGGAATTGATTTTATTCTTCGTACCTATATCTCCAGTAACGTTATGTTTATAACATTGTTGTGTTCCAGCAATTTAAGGTAAGATACCTAGTTTCTCAGTTGTTGAGTAGGCCAGATTAATCTTGCTTACATCATCGTCACTTGAGATGAAGGTGGACACCAGGTGAGACGAAGGCCAAGTGCATCTCTGTTGTGTATCAAAAGTCAAAACTGAAATCATGGCTTCTTGTACATGACGCAAGAGTAACACCGTCACTGCGCCAGAGCAACACGGTCACCGCTCCGTCATCGCACAACCGTGCATTGGTATTGATTCCGATTAAAATAATAAACGCAACGATCACAGTTCAGTAAATCATTGCCAAAAAATATCTGATTTTTATTTTTATTCTGGTGTCAAATACATGAAGTAACAAATCTTTTTTTTGTAATACTCAACATCATTATCGTTATATTGGATATTATATAGTTGGGTTGGCAATCCTAGTCCAGACACGAATGTGAAGATAGCTTGTGCAATCTTCGAAGACAACGCGCGATGGCTGTTACTTCAATCTCACGACCCATCGCTGAGAACGGAGCACAGAGGGTTTTTTGTATCAATTCGAGTCCTACACAATGCCGCGTAGATTTGTCCTCCGCTACGGGAAAGAGCAAACATGCATTTTCTCTGTACAAAATAAAACCTTGTGCACTTTCACAAAAGGTAAAAGATAAATCGTCTAATCGCTGTGGGTTTCGTGTAATATGTTGAAAACCTGAAACATATTATTCGTTGTGATTAATATGCTATGCTAAGCATTAATTTTGCTATAAAAAATAATGCGTCAAGTTGTTCGAATTTATAGATTTATTTACTTATGACAAACGATTTTCTGCCACACAATATTATGCTTATTAACATTCTGCTTCCTGATTATTACCTATGCGTCTTGACGATTATTTCAATCGAAATAATGCAACATGATTTTATACCTCTAAATAGAGAGCCCTTTCCAATATGTGATACCTTTAACAGAACTATCGCACTGTATACTCACAGGGATTGAACGAACCCTCCAAACACATTATAGCTCAAGATGATAGACATCTTTAGTCTCCCATGAGACTAGAGTGTTCGCTGTTTAACTATAGCAATCGAACTCCGAGCAAATCGCCACTGTCCAGGTGTATTCAAATCAAATTAAATCTAAATAAACTTAATACTAATTTGTAATCAATACAGATTAAAATGTAGGCTCTCTGCCTCGAAGGCGGGCGTGCTATAGTAGGATCTTTATTTAATTGAACAATCTCGCTTCATACATTAATTATTCTGTTAGAATTAAGTCTGTTCCCGGCACCCGCCGTTCTCGAATCTAGGACGTACTGTCGCGTATAGATTAATATTATGTTCACTTTAGTATTCAGTTTAGGTACTTTGCCACGTTGTAGTCACGTACGTGTGAGGTATTAGTGATAAAGTCTTCTATGTTGCCGCTAATTGAAGCACGCGGGGAGCGCGGTAAGTACCTTCGGCAAGGACGTGACGACGAAGAAAGATAAAGCGGAAAGCGCCAAGAAAGAGGATCCCATGGCCGCCTGTGCCATGTCCTCGAGGACAAAATAGATAGCGGAAAGCGCTAAGGAAGATCATCCTACGGTCGACCCGTGCCAACTCTGAAGGACTGAAAGAGATCTTGAAATGAGCTAAGGAAGAGGACCCCATGGTCGACCCTTGCCACCATGAAGGACAGAAGGAGATAGTGGAAAGCGCTCAGGAAGAGGATCCCATGGCCGGCCCGTGCCATCTCAGATGAACGGAAGGAGATAGCGGAAAGCGCTAAGAAAGAGGGTCCCATGGCTGACCCGTGCCACCTCAGATGGACAGAAGGAGATAGCAAAAATCACCAAGGAAGAGGATCCCATGGCCGATCCGTGCCGCCTCAGATGGACGGAAGGAGATAGCAAAAAGCACCAAGGAAGAAGATCCTATGGCCGACCCGTGCCGGCTGTGAAGAATGGAAGGACGAGAAGGCACTTTTTAGTAATCTGCCAGACGGACATTTACCGTCTAGCAGATTACTGAAAAAATATTGCACACGTATTTTTTTACGTTATTGACAAATTGCCGCGACACATTGGTTTGTAATATCGCATGACGTCAGACGTAGATAAATTTTCTGCTTACGTTTGACGTAGCGAGCCCTCACTCCATAACTTTAATAACCTTCATCTCAGCATTTTTTGTTATTTGGGCACAGCAAAAATATTTTTTTTTATTATTTGACGGACTAAAAATGTAGTTTTAAATTTTTATCTCAATTCCTAGACATTGGCGCCCAACTTGGGGCCTGAATAATCAAATTTATCCTAACAGGGGGTAGGTATGTAACACTTCATGTTAATTGTTAGCATCTTTTACAATTTAAATATAATACACGCTTAAATATAAATTGAATACAATTTGATCTTAGTCAATTACTGAAATAAATAAATAAAAAGTTAAAGATCAAAAGTGTTATGCACCGCCTTATTCCTACTGACGGTAACCAGTAAAGTCCGGCCCTGGAAAGCTCGACCCCCCATTGAATAGGAGCTTTTCTATGATCGCTTAAAGCAAGGTTAAATTAATATTGAAACAAACACACAACTATTGCAGCGTGTAGCGCCATCCCGCTCATCATCATAATGTCAACCAAGAGACGCCCTCTGTTAGCCATAGGCCTCTCAAGGATCTCAATTAAGTTTTACCAGAGGGAGACTCTGTACCAGGGTCGATTGCTTGGGTACCTCCATCTTACCTATTTCTGCCGCAAAACAGCAGTGCTTGCAATGCTGTGTTCCGGTTTGAAAGGTAAGATTATGGCAGTGAAATTACTGGGGACCGTGACTCTACATCTTATGTCACAAGTTGGCTACGTATACTGTGGTTCTTGTGGGGGTTGTAGATATGCTGCAAATCTCACAAGAACACTTTTCGAGCTTTATTAAAAGGTATCAGTAATGTCTTATAAATAACTGGATACATCTGCAAAATCGATGTTTCTAGCTTCCATACATTTAATATGGAGAACATACCACCAATCACATGATGATACGATAGTAAGTTAAACGTTCCCATAAATTATCTATATTATAACGCTATTTACGAGTTGATAATTTATTTAATTACTTTTTAACAGTAAATTTTAATATTGTTCGAAGTGCCCTCCTCGTCACTTCGAACCGACTGATATAATCTAAGAAAACTGGAAACATCGATTTATTGGACATATCCGGTTTATTTTATAAACCATTATTAACACTATTCGATACATTTGTGAAGCAATTTCAGGATCAATATTCAGTTTCCCGATATCTTATATTTGTGGAGAAAAAACCGAATAAAGTCACCTTTCAGTCTTGCTAAACTCGTGGTAGATCGGTAGTGACCTAATAAACAGGCAAAATATTAATAACTACTAAGATATTTTAATATAAGAAGAACTCTTTGTAAAGTTCCACGATAATACTTCTGTTTAAATAAGATTGCGTCTAAAAAATCCCAATACTTCACTTTATATAAACATTTAATTTGATATCAACGCTAATAATCTAATAAACCTGGTTAAGAAAATGCAAGCACGTTTTCCCATCCCATAAACTTTAATTTCACTACTTTGTTAAGCCCGTGGTAAATATAAAACCCTGTTTTTATGGCGTTTAGGTCTTACCTTGCTAGCGTGCGCTTTCTTCAGCGATGTCTTGTTAGCATTAATTATTCGAATTTTATAGCAACCGAGTTTTATATGCATTCGTTGCTAAATATGTATGACAAAATAGCTATAATTTGTTGATAATCAAAATAGACACGACATGTAATAATAATATACGGAATAGAATATAAAGACCATATTTCTTTTTTACGGGTTCCGTACCAAAAAAAAGGAGAAAAAGGAACCTTTATAGGTAGGATCACTTCGTTTTCTATCTGTTTGTAAAGTTCCTTTTTCGCGGAAACGCATAGAGATAACAAATTAAAATTTATATATATCAAATATAAAAATAAAGAAATAAAATACTCGGGTCTATGGTCTCTTTCACATGTGAAAAAATCACACTCGTAGGTCAACACGATCAGAAGATTTGACCGTTTATGTCGCATATTTTTGCAAATTGCGATTTCACAAGGGAATCAAAATTTATAGGGTACTTCCCGTTGACCTAGTCTTGAAATAATAAAATCTTAAAGCATATGTTAAAGGAAAAATAAATAAAACTGTACATAACATGTATTATAGACTTAGACACGTTTGTACGTAACCCTCGGTGTGCGAGTATTTACTTGTGGCTGCGGTTTTTTGATAATGAAACGCAGAACAGAATAGACAAATTACGAATATTACTGATATACGAATTAGAAATATTAATAATTACCTGATAGTGAGTGACGGTAAAGCCGAATATAGAAGCGAGCTTCACCTGGACTCCTCAATAATTACCTCTAATTTTCAAATCACAACAAATATATTTACTTTGTTATTATAACAACAATCATAAGTACCTAGCTAGGGGGGCTCAAAAGCCCTACCACCAACCAAACCAACCACTCACCAACTCATTCGGAAACAAACCCACCAAACCAATCCACTCGGCAACATAAATGATGCGGACACTATCAAACAGAATGTACGTGGATTTACCACGATAACAAAAATCGAATGTAATTTTGCGCTTTGATGTATGTTTGTAATTACTAAGATTACAAAGCAAAAAATTATATTTGACATCATATTGTAAGTTTATTAGTGGCTCTCGGGTACGCGGGAGTATATAAATTAAACTATCCGATAATGGGTAGCGTTTATTAGCCCATCGCGACCGTGACGTGTCGCTGCGCACACGTACTGCAGAAGTGCATACAATTAGGTCAAGTCATGTACTAGGGACCCCACAATATGAAAGATGTAGGTAAATAGTACACTGAGATAAAATCGTTGTAAGAAATAATTGCATGATCTGTGATTGTATGCAAATATCAACATGATTATCTAATTCGATATGTCACGTCACAGCTGGTGAGCTGCGCCCACGCAGGAATGCCATTTCATCTCATTTTATACTGTCCATAGAAATAGAAAAATTTACATACTTACTGACATTTCTATTTTAATATGTTTGTCAGAGTAACAAAAGATTTCACACGGTAAAGTTAACTAAAATCCCTATTTGTCAAGCCAACTGCCAAAGTACTGGGGCCTTATTCTGCTAGCGTTAACGCATTTATGGCGTGTCAATAACGCTTCAATAGCATCGCTTTTTGTGACAGTTGTTGTTTGTTAACTGTTGGTTAACCGATTACTAACTAAAACATTTGTTACTATTAACTTATCATTATCTACTTGTAAAGTCATACTGTAACGCTCCGCAGTTTTATTTCTAGTTTAACTAACAATTTATGGCTTTAAAGAAAGACACACGGAGTTCCTTGGATTTGATTGAGAATTGGCCAATAATCTACTAGTGATTTTTAATAGGTATTTGTATACGTTGTAACCGCTTGTGGCTGATATAACTCAAGATCTTTTTCAAGTGGATAGAGATAAAGAAATCCTATACACTAACCTAATCCTATAGTTCTATCTCATAATTGATTCATATTACCTATACTTGTTGCCAAAATAACGAAATAGCAATCTGATTTTTAACCGACTTCAAAAAAGGAGGAGGTTCTCAATTCGATGCGTATGTTTTTTTTTTGTGTGTATGTTACGCGATTACGCCGCCAGTTGTGACCGATTTTCTATATTCTTTTTGTGTTCGATAGAATACACTCCAAGGGTGGTTCCATGGTCACCAAAGTCAGGATCTAATCATGGGATCCCATGAAAATCGAGGAAAACCCTTAAATTTTAAGGTGTTTCCAACGTGTTTTGTGTGTATGTTACGCGATCACTCCGCCAATTGTGAACCGATTTTCAAAATTCTTTTTGTATTTGATAGAGTATACTCCTAGGGTGGTCCCAAGGTCACCAAAGTCAGGATCTGATGATGGGGTCCCAAGGTGAGCTGGTATTAAATTAGGGTTTCTTTCACTAAAAAACATACTTTCACTAGAAAAAGATTTTATTCACTAAAAAGTTAAAAATAAAAAATATTTTACAAAAAATAAAAACCGACTTCAAAAACACTGAAAAGTTAAAAATAATATAAGAATAGGTACAGACAACATCACACTTCTATATTGAAGTCGGTGCCAAATTTTAAGACTTTCTAGGAGATCATCGTTTGGCACCGACTTCAATATAGAAGTGTGATGTTGTCTGTACCTATTCTTATATTATTTTTAACGTTTCAGTGTTTTTGAAGTCGGTTTTTATTTTTTGTAAAATATTTTTGAGTGAATTTTTCGATCTCAATAAAATAGTCATTGTGGATTGCAATAAATTTTACTCAAATAAATGCTTTGATTTTAATGTTTACCGCTACTATCTTTGCATTCTGAAGCTAACACTCGAATATGGATTGGATTGGATGGACCTTCAGGAAGAAAGTTCCGCAAATCCTCAGGCTCCCTTGATTCAAGAAATCTCACTCTGCCCTACTAACATACTTTTTAATAGGTTCTGTTTTTTGAGAACTTTAACCTTTCAGAACTTTAGTTTAGTAAAGAAAAAACTACGAAGAAAGAAGAAAAAAAAGAAGTTCTACTATCAAACATGCTCAAAGCATTTGACATCAATGTCTATATAGTTTTAAATACAATAGAATTCGGGTATATATCGCGGTAAACACGAACTAATATGATTTACTGTTTACCGACGTTTCGGCCGAATTGCATCAGGCCGTGATTGTTCTTGTTTACCGCGATATAGACCCGGATTCTATTGTATTTAAAATGTGTACAAATCGCAGAAATCTAAAAATCTTTATAGTCTTAGTGAAATTTATTTGTCGTTAGAAATAATAACGATAAAACTTACAAAAGATCCGAATCACAACTTTCAATTTGCACAAGAAGATTCGCCGAAACAAAGCTAAAGGTGTGACGGAAATGCCGCATCCGTATCTAACTTTCTGATACTGACGGTATCTTGTAAAGGAATGGAACAACTCTAGTGCCTAAACCTTCTGACACTAAAGCCATATTCTCTAATGAGAATCGACTAACGTACCAACCTTCCGACACATAGCCGCTCCGTCCTGTTCCAAAACAAAATATTATTATTCCTTCACATCTCTTTAATTTTAAATAGATAAACAAAAATACTTCACAGTGCCCAAATAATTCACTCACAATGCAAGTAATCCTTTAAGCAAGCTCTTTCGAGAGCCTATTTATTTGTCAAACTCAATGGAAAATATGAACCAAAATTCACTAAATGTCCTTCAGATAGTGAAATAGACTTGCGAGAGACTAACGGACAAATACTCAAACGTTTCTTAAATAAAATCTTACTAAAGGTCTTCCTAATTTTAAGGAGGTCTTAGATTTAAATGAAATACAGAAACAGTTTTTAATCGTTGATAACGGCTGCTTTTGTAAGAGAGACATAAATATTTGTAAACTGGTAACATTAACAAATTTTTCGCATATTCGATAAAAAACCATCTTATATTGTTAAGCGAAAAAAAATATTGATTCTGAATCGACAACATATGCTCAAAAAGACATAAAATATAATAAAATCAAACAAAAATTTAATCTCGCCGTTTTTTTTTTCTCCCTGTTAGGGGAAGGCAAAGGAAACTTAGTCCATACAGCCTAGTCTTTAGTATTTGCCATGTTTTTTACATTTGTAGATTTTAGTTTTCCAGTTTAAGAAGCAAACGGATTTAAGCTCATACAGCCATTTCTTCTGTATAGTTTTTTTTAGTGTCTTTAACTAATGTTATTGAGGTATATAGATTAAAGGTATATTGATATATTGTGTCAAGAGTATATAAAGCATTAATCATAATCATTAAAGACAGTATTCATTCAGCAGCAGTGATGGTTTTATTTACTTAAACGCCCATCCTTATATGGCGACCCTGCCAGCGGAGATCGACTTAGTAATCATAATGTGTAGTACATATTTCATTCGCGTGTGTGCTTCTAACTGCAAAAGAATCGAAGATGTGTCGCTCACAAGTGCAAAATGAAGAATTTACCATTAATCAAAATGCCAACTCTGGTCAAAATTCGGCAGACATACGGGAAGTAAAATCTTACATATCGTCGATTAACATTGTCATGTTCATTGTTTGCATAATAATATGTATTGGAGCTTTATACGTCATATTCAAGATTTACAAAAAATGCCATGAAAGTTGGATGAGACAGCAAATATCACGACATGTGTTGAGAAGAACTTGGTCTCGGAATAGACGTGCACCCGGAGCTGTGGAGTATAACGCAGCCAACTAACCCTGCGATGCCAAAACAAACAACCCAGTAGAATGATGGACCATCCCCAAGTGTTTTTACAGTGAGTGTATTATGGACATATTAGTATTACCGTAAATGTATAAGCAATGGTATGATATAATACTATTCATTTTTATTTTATAATGTTTATAAATTTTAAATTTTATTGTAAAGTTATGTTTGAAGAATTATTATTATTATATATAAAGATTTATGTGCGATAAGAACATATTTAATAAAAATAGGCCCAGCTAGACGCAAAGGTGATATTATCTTGAAAAAATTAGAGGAAGCGGACCGTTTAGTGAACAATTTTAATACGTATGTAAAAGAGTTGCAAAATTTGAAAGTAACATTTAAAAAAGACGAATGTTCAAGGTTCGATTCGATTTGTACAGATTTTTACATTTTATATGATAAAATATTAGATTTGTGTAGTAGTTCTTCAGAAATAAGTAAACATAGCAAATCATGGCTAAGTTCGATTTAAAGATCGCGATAAGTTTGTTGCCGATTCTGACTGACGATGAGGCTAGTACAAAACAGCTCATTGACGGAATAGAGTATTACGAATCAGAGTTAGACCAGGAAGGTAAAACTAAACTGGTTAATTTCGTTTTAAAAAGTCGACTCTCACAAGTGGCTAAATTAAAATTACACAATAAATACGATAGTGTCGGTAAATTGATACGGGCTATGAAAACACATTTGTTACTGAAAAAGTCGGCTACTTAAATTCAACATAAATTGCTGAATTCGAAACAAAATAATTTGTCAATTGACGAATATGGAAAGCAAATAACAGATATGTTCGTTGTAAAAAACCATCTTATATTGTTAAGCAAAAAAAAATATTGATTCTGAATCGACAACATATGCTCAAAAAGACATAAAATATAATAAAATCAAACAAAAATTTAATCTCGCCATGTTTTTTACATTTGTAGATTTTAGTTTTCCAGTTTAAGAAGCAAACGAATTTAAGCTCATACAGCCATTTCTTCTGTATAGTTTTTTTTAGAGTCTTTAACTAATGTTATAATTTATGATTTATTGTGAGTATTGTGTTTTTGAAGTCGGTTTTATTTTTTTGTAAGTTTTTTTTAATATAAATGAAGTAATATTGTCAAACTGAACAAAATCTCATACTCTGTTCATTAAGTTGAAGGGAAAAGCAGACTACTTCAACGTAATGTAGCACATTACGTTGAAGTAGTTTCCTTTTCCCTCCAACTTTGTCTCGATAATTTTCAAATCTTTTGGCTATAATCACCAAGAAATTCGATACCGATGGAGAATAAGTAAAAAAGGGGGTGTAGCTAGACGACCCTCGAAAAAACAACCTTTAGCGCTAATTAAACCTTCTCTATTTGAGAGTGATGATAGCGATAGCGATGGAAGGTGGCAATAGGAACTGTTCAATTAAACGACACAACCCCATCGAGTTTGGCCTCATTTGATTCGTATTGACGAGTACTTTAACCTACGTGGCAACCAGGGTTTGATGCTGGAGGTGGAAGGTGGCTATAGGAACTCCGCAATAAAACAACATAACCCCATCGAGTTTGGGTTCGTTAGATTCGAAAATATAAAAGCTTGTCACAAGATTTACCTATTTCATAAAAACAAATGTTTTTTTCTGAGAATTACCAATATCAAGATTATTATTAGAAGTTAAATATTAATGTTTATGTAGGTACATTCTCGCGACAAGCTTTTATATTTTCATTAAAAATTTAACATGTAAGTAATAAATTAAAGTTTATTTTCCTCTTTTTAGGGCATTTTGATAAAAGCTTGTTTTTAAAAATCTCTTTTAACTATTAATTTTATAATTATAAAAGTACCTATTGCTAGGAAGGTACGATCAACTTTCAGTTACATTTACCAAATAGGTTTGTAAAAACATTAATTTTATTAGTTTTAACATATTTAGAAAAATAGTAATTGTAACTAAGTATGTATAAGTAAATCTCAAGCACAGTCACAACTCCATACGCGCCACTTGAGCGACGTCCGAAGCTCCCTTAAAATAAGAGCGACATTAATGCAGTTAATGTGGCATCAATCACATGTCAAATGATAATTGACGTTTGAGTATACGATTTTGGTTCATTTTTGTTGATAAAAAGATCTTAAACTTAAGACCGTCTCAAAAATTAAGTAGCTGTTAATGTTTGGTTTGAGTATGAGTTAAGTTGCACTTAACTATTTGAGCAGTTCATAAATAATTAAGTGTCGTTTGAGTATTCGGCCGTAAGATGACTGAGTGGCCGTCCTAAGCTCTGCAGGTCTCTTAAAAAGCAACCTGAATAACGGTGCAGGTTTCTTACAGAGGGACCTGAATAATGGGCAGGTTTCCTACGGAGAAACCTGAAACTACATAGTAAAATTCCGAGTTAAATCCAATGATGAAGGTAATGATTTTAGCTTAACGTTAACCTGATTTGTCGTGTCCATGTCAAATATGTTCATACACCAAACAAACACGTCAACAATGAGCATTTACATCGCGATCTCGAGCCCATATTTAACACTAGATTAAGTTCGCATTTAACTTGTTATTGTAACAAGTAAATTGTAAGCGTAACAACTCTCGATTTACGAGCAAATACCTTTGATTTACGTCTCCCTGAATGCGTTAATCAACTTGTCTGGCTCTAGTAAATAACATACTATCTGGTCACTGATCTGTGAATAATCGCCGACTGTAATGCTACCCTGTGTGTATGGTGAATGTATATGTGATAATATCTAAGAAGCATCGATAAACTCGAGAATAATTTTCCATCCTTTGCTTATGCTATTGACTGGATGTGGCCTTTGGAATATTGGTGCGATTAAGTTACCAATAAGCATTAGAAGATCTTAGATCTTACAAACGAGTATAAAGATGAAACAGTAGGCGGTATCTTTCTTAATGGCTGAGGAAAAATTAAGAAACAAATGCACTTGATACATTGTACTTTTAAAGTTTTTGAAATAGTCCTATGTCCTATAAAATCAGACTAAAAGGCATATTCGGGATGAGAATGTGAAAACTTCAAAGATTATGTTTTTTTTTTACAAAAAAAGATTTAAAAAAAAGATTATATGTTGCGCTTGACAACTTCATATGAATTCTCGGATATTTAGGACAACTATAAAGTTGTCCTAAATACTCGTAATTACTATAACCCGGACGTACCACATAAGGAAAAAAGTTATGTATAATAATTTGCATTTAAATAATTAATTCAGTAGCATTAACACTACTATCAATTTTCATTCAAACTATTCGTTGATGATTCGCTGAAAATAAACTATACAAATCCCGGCTACGTCTCATTCACTATTTAGTCCTGGAAATGTGTCCCCAACAATTATACTATTAGTTTAGGCCGATCACATGGGCCGGGCCAACGCTATTCCAGTTCTAACAATATAATATTTCCTTCATCCCCTGACTGTTCACTGTTCATGAATTATTAATTGCAGCTGACTTCAAATTGACAGTTCCAAATGGGGGTAATTTTTAATGATGTATCTGGAACAACGTTGACAGTACCTAACAGAGAAATGTAGGAGCGATTTACATGTTAATTGATTTTCAAATTGTATACTGGTTTTTCTATTACGACGATAGGTGCCTTTTCGCAACTAAATTTTAAGTAAACTAGTAAAATTGCTGTGTAACAATTTGCTTGCAAGTTAGTGACAGGTCAATTCACAAGAAAAGATTGATATTTGAGCTGCCAGCCGCTTGATTGTGTAATAAAAATGTATCGCTATCGCTGTCAACTTTGACAGCCAAACTTTATTATTTTTTAACCGACTTCAAAAAAAGGAGGTTTGTTTGTTTGTTTGAGTTTGATCAGTATGTTTGTATGTATGTATGTCCGTGATTATCTCGCGTTTGGCTGAATCGATTTTGATGCGCTTTTCAGAAAAGTATTAGAATACATTTAGGAGAAGTTACTGGAATTTTAAATGAACTAAAAAGATTTTTAAGAAAATATACAAAAAAACCGACTTCAAAAACACCAAAACTCACAAATAATATAAGAAGACAAACAACATCACAGTTTTCTATTGAACTCGGTGCCAAGTTAGAGCATACGGTGCCAAGCAATGATAACCTGGAAAGTCTTAAAAATATAATAAAGAACAATTAATGTAAGTACTTAGTTAAAATTTGGCACCAACTTCAATATAAAAAAAAACTGTGATATTGTTTGTATTCATATATTATTATCAGACAGTAGACACAGAGTCGTGTACTGAACCCACAATGACTAGTAATTTCAAGGCCATAGTGATAGCTTTCTTTAAACAATTAGTTTAAAAAAATCTATCACTATGTAAATAAATAGCCCCCCAAGTTATATAAATGGTATAGAATTCTACTGCACAAAAAATACGGCTGAAAATTAACACAGAAATATACATACACCACTACTTTATAAAGTAGTGGTAAACGTGACGTCGATCAAAAGTTATGTCGCTCAAAAGTACGTCGGTCAAAAGTCATGTCGGACAAAGGTGGTGTCGGTCAAAAGTTATGTCGCTCATACGTGTGTCGAGCAACGGTTTGTCGGACAACTGTTTCACACTCGTACAGTAGTTGCGTTGCGGTAGTGTCTTTTATTTGCATGCGCCTTTCGGATTTACTCGTTGGTTTTAAACATATTCAGTAAGTACTTTTAAATGCGTTTCAGCATTTGTGGTCACCGGATGACTTAAGCTAGTGGGTGGCATAGGTTTATTATTTTACTACCGTCATCTCATATGGGTATTTATGTGGTCAGTTTCACGCAAACGGAGCACACGGTATCTACTGTTTTGACAGTCTGTGAACGGGCTTGGGATTTTATTATTTCCATAATAGGGTTGGAATACCCTAACAGTTGGAATACTCCAACCATTATCACTATTGAAATTCGAGTTAGGGTCTCTCGCAGCTGTAAAAAAAAACCGTTTACTTATGTCCCATATTTTCGCATATTTTGCGATTTCACAAGGACATCAAAACCAATTGGATAATTCCATTTGACCAGAATCATGAAATTTGGCAAGAGGCAATGTCTTACAGCGCATATTTAGGAAAAAATTTGAAAACCATAAATATAAAAGTTAGGAACTTACATCCTTTTTGTTTGTACGGAACACTTGGAACGCAAGTGCAACTCGCACTTGGGCCAGTTTTTTTTATCTCAATAGCCTCGCGTAGCATCATTGGGATAAACGAAATATATGCCAGTAAATACGAAAAGTGTAGTCTTATTCAAATAAATATAATAACCCATAAAAATAAACTTCTATGTTGACGATTTCGTAATGTCCAATGACAGTGATTATAACACAATAATCGGTTACATATTTATGAAATGATCCAGTATTCCAAAAATCATTTAAAATGTCAAATAATCATCAAATATTTCACAATCCACTCTAAAAGCTTATAAATTAAACTTTGTTTGAATAGCTCAAATTGACAGAAAAACAAATTAGTTTAGGTGCCATGGATATTTTATTAGGTGGTATAAATTCTCATACAGAATTGAACGAATGGTATCAATTTCCCGATTGATCTCTCAGCTGAATCGCTGTCAAAAAATGACAACTTAACGATTCTTTTTAATTTAGGTTCTAAACTGAATTGCTCTTTGAACCTGTCGCATCGTAAACTAATTTTAATATTTTAGATGATTTCACCATTAATTTTAACACAATTACCTAATAGTTTTATTCAAAGCGCATATGTGATCCAAAGCTCAGCGCTAGTGCTTCGAGAGAAGTTTCCCGGCATAAAGTTTTCAGCTCAGTTTAGTTGGAGATTTGAATTCTAAGTTTGGCTAGCGAGATAGCAGGTACCTACTACAATACCATATTACTTTGTTGAAGTAATTAAGAAATTCGTAATGTTAAGATTTTACTCCATCGTAATCCGTAATGGCGTTTCCTCGTCGTAGGTATTACCACTTCGGTTGCCGCGAATGTCCCGAATAACTTTAGTCAGTTGCTTCTATCATGAACTTTAATAAAATAATTTGTATTTTGTCGCTTACCTCGATAATTTCTAAACGACCTGTTGCATGCGGGCGCAGCCCATTCACGACTTTGATGATATAGATAATAAAGACTAGCTACCTTACCTTATACCTTATTATTTATATCATCAAACTCGTGAATGCGCTGCGCCCGCATGCAACAGGTCGTTTAGAAATTATCGAGGTAAGCGAGAAAATACAATTTTATTTTATTTAAAAAATAACTATAATGATTAGAAAAAAAATCTTCTGTACGATTCTGAATACTGGTGATGTGTACTTATTAAAGAAACTTTTAAATGAATACCTTATACCGTTTACAAGTAATCCTGAATATTCTTATTTTTAAGAGGTATTTTAAAAAATAAAATGTATCAAGGCTAAATCTTTAAATCGCGTTTCCGGTTCTTCTCGTGTCTAGCTAAAGATATAAAGAAACACATATTTGACTTTCAGATCTGTAAGATCTGTCAGATACCTATGACATTACATTAAAAATAACCAATATTTTCGATATAGCGCCTTAACCGGTAGGTTAAGGCGCTAATGCCTTTGATTATAAACCTACATGTTTTAATGCCTAAACGTCTTTTGCGTTGCCACTTCAATTATTTCTTATTTACGTTACATATTTTATTGGAATAATTAGAATCACACTAAGAATTATATGTAGGAGTATAACGAAACTGATATACAGGGTGTAACTGAACACCCCAATAACATTTTCTGTAGGAAAAATATTAGGGCTAACAAACCTACTTTTTTTTTCCATACAAACTAAATAAATTATTTTTTGGTATTAAGTGCCGACAGCCCTATGTAAGCGTACGAGGAACTCTACGCTCACGTCATACAAACTGAATAAATTTATTTTTTGGTATTAAGTGCCAAAAGCCATACGTAAGCGTACGAGGAATACTAAGCTCACGTCTGTCACGTGTCATTTTGTGTTTCAATTTATTTTGTGTTAAGAGCTGATTATGGTTGTCACTTGAAAGTTTTTGCTTTCAGTTTAAAATCAAATAACTCTGAAAGTATTGGGGTTCTAGGTCTCAGACAAGCACCGAAGGTCCATTTAGTATCTAACTTATATGCCCCTTAAATGTTATTGGGGTGTTCAGTTACACCCGGTATATTTAATTAAGCTGAAGCTATAAGTAGTCTAGATTCAATAACAATTACTTACAATTTTAGAAAATCATGACAGTAGGCTGTTGGTACTAGTATTACATTGTGATTCACTTATAAAGTTTTATCATCCATCCATTATACGATCAGGTGGAATGAAAGATATGTTTCTTTATAGTGATTAAAATATTTTTTCCAAGTTTTACAAAAATCTCGATCATAATACACCTACGGATAGTACATATTAATATGTATTATGGTATCTATATTAACTGAACTTGAGCAAATTCGCTTGTCACATTGACAACTACACCCGTTCAATGGGCTTTTTTGAAATACTCTGTCATTGTGAAGTGATATCTCCGAGTAAGTAATTTGTAAGCCTAAAAGTACCAACGCCTTAACACCCGTGGGAAATTAAACCTGTCCCTATATATGTTTAACCAAATTAACATAGTTTCATAACGTCACCAGTTAAATAATTACATAAGGCTTAGCAGTTTATTTCTTTTTGCTTGCCGACTGCAAGGTGTTTCTTCAAGTCTCTTTTAAATTTCCCGGGATTGTAAGAAAAAGGGAACACGTGGGCTGTGGGTCGATAAAAAGCAATTTTCAACTAAAACCATGTTACGTTAGATGATATCTTTTATCAGTTATGCTGCTCGTTATGATAAGGTGCCAGTCGAAGCTTTAAGATATTACAACTTTTTTGAATTGAGAAATATCATGATAACACTTTTTTATAATTAGTATTTGGTTTTAAAACGATGTTAGAATAAATTGTGAAATATTTTTATTTTATGCTAATTTTCACAATTAAACTTAGTTTATTTCCATACTAGCTACTCCTTATGTTATACCCCCGCCGATCTAATTGATTTTCGGTAAAGTCTCTTTTGCAGGGTAATAATTTCACACAGTGAAAAAATATAAACATAATCTTTTCTCTATTACAGTATACATAGTAATATTATTCGTAGCAAGACATAAGTTCTATATCAACATGTACAATGTTTCTGATTTAACCATGTTAAATGTTATTGACTATTAATTTTAAGTTGTTTTTGCTCATTAATATTTTGTAAGCCTACCATTATTTAAGGCATACCATTATATTATTTAAAAAATGTGACAGAGTGGCTTCAAAAGTTAAACTACGCACAAACAGAAAATCTTTTGAAGTAACATTGGCGAAATTTACACACACACATGCACACACACATGCACACACACATGCACACACACACACACAAACACACACGCGCACAAACATATTAGTATAAAATAAATGTTAAATATCTTCCCTACTTGCCATAATCTATGTTTTTTTTACTACTACAATTAGATTTCTTTTCTTTTCACTTCCAGAATATTGTAATTTTGCGTATTCTACACTATTTGAGGTATTTATAATTAATTAATTAAGTTTTGTCATCATGTCCGAGGTGCGGGGCCTGGTGATACAGGCAGATTACTGCCTAATTTGGACTCCAGTCTCCCACCAGCGTAGAAACTAATTATTAAAATAGATAAAATGTAATATGTACGAGTATATGCTTGTGGTGAGAACAATAAACTATATTATTATTATTATTTATATACCTTTTATTTATCTTCCCGGTTCCTCGGCGATTAATCGAGGAAGGGGAGAACTATTATTATTATTATTATTTATAAGCGTCACTTAATTTTTATCACACCTCTATCCAATTACCGCTAAAAATCGAAACTTACTGCGCGCGGCGACTTTATCTCGAGACACACGTGCAGCTCATTCTCGTTGTCCTTCTAATAGGGCATTAAATTCCATTATAACTTGTACGTACCTACACTTTTTCAATCACTTTAAACTTTAAGACTTCTACGCTAAAGTAAAAAATCTGTTTGCCAATATATGTTTGAGTCAGAGTAACGTAATGCTTTCGACCGTAACTCAGATCAATTGAATGTTTGACCCGCAGCACTAGAAGTCAGCGGGTTGCGATGCGAGCGTAGATTAGATTCATATGGAACTGGATCCTTACCCTGATCGCTTTTAGCAAGGTTAAACAATATTGAAACAGAGACACCAATCTCGCTGCGTATAGCGCCATCCCACTCTCAGTACGGTTATACAGGGTGTTAGGGTTGGGTCTTTTGATACTTAACCTACGTGATATACATTAAATTTCATCGACAAAAATCAACTTAGGGTGGGGCGCACCCCTCACCCCACGAGAGGGGGGTGGTTTAAAAATTTAGTGTTTCTGTTTTGCCTTATGTTCGTAAAATCAGTTTTTTTTTCATATTTATTGTGTGTATCTTGTTAAATTACATCTCATTTTAAAGCTTATTAAATTTACTATCTTTTGATACCACATACACTTACAAGTCAGAAGAAAAAAGAGTTAATTTTAATGACAGAAAAAAAAACTTACTTTTTTGTCGTATCTTTTTTAGTTTTTTGTCATTAAAAAAAACAAATCGTTAACAATGATTTTTTTTCTTCTTAACTAGTAATATTTGAGTTTAGCTTTCGAACGATGCCAAATTTTACCCAGTAATTTCAATATTTAAAACAGATATCAAGTACAGAACCTATCTCATTTACCGTTATTCTAAGAAATATGTAGTTAATAATGAACAAACTCACTCTTTCTTTGTTAAGCGATTAAGCAGCTGCCTGTTCTGTACTTGATATCTGTTTTAAATATTGAAATTACTGGGTAAAATTTGGCATCGTTCGAAAGCTGAACTCAAATATTACTAGTTAAGAAGAAAAAAAATAATTGTTAACGACTTGGTTTTTTTTTAATGACAAAAAACTAAAAAAGATACGACAAAAAAGTAAGTTTTTTTTTTCTAAGTCATTAAAATTAACTCTTTTTTTCTTCTGACTTGTAAGTGTATGTGGTATGAAAAGATAGTAAATTTAATAAGCTTTAAAATGAGATGTAATTTAACAAGATACACACAATAAATATGAAAAAAAAACTGATTTTACGAACATAAGGCAAAACAGAAACACTAAATTTTTAAACCACCCCCCTCTCGTGGGGTGAGGGGTGCGCCCCACCCTAAGTTGATTTTTGTCGATGAAATTTAATGTATATCACGTAGGTTAAGTATCAAAAGACCCAACCCTAACACCCAGTAGATTGTTTTGAGCGATCATGGTCAGGGGGCTCGTCTCCATCCAACGCATCGGCATCGGCACGGGGAGCGGCGCATAAGCGATGCTTCTTAAGGCGAGGTTTCCCAGGTTATTTACACGGCGACGGCTTTATTGCAAGGAAATATAATTGATGGCTGCAAAGCTTTTAATGTCGCTTACGCGCTGTGACCGAACGTAAACGTTGCTTTTTACACGTTTTAATCGATATTTGGAAAACTGGAGTACAAAATAAAAAAATGTATTTTTGCAATCCTCTACTCGAAAACGAATACTCAAAAGCACGCAGAAAAACAATTCCAAGGAAAAATAATATTCGAATTTTTTAAAACATCCGGATCGCTAGTTTTGAGTCACTCGTCTGGCATTGACACTCGTCGAGCGTCGTCTGCGTTCGATTTTTACTGATTTTCGTTTCATCGTAAAGGAAACGAAAATCAGTAAAAATCGAACGCAGACGACGCTCGACGAGCACTCAACGCCCGACGAATGATTCAGAAATGGAGCCCCCGCCCATTGTAAAATAACCCCTACAGTATTATGCACAATACTTATATCACACTTAAGTGTCCTTCTAGAGATGTTATGCGTAGACTTATAGATGAAATATAATCAGTGTTGTAATTTTTATGGAAAAATTTACAACTAACAATATAATTAATAATAAAAAACACTTTATTGCACACAAAGACATACATACAGAAATATTTCAAATACAATACAGATGTACAACACAGGCGGTCTTATTGCTCATAAGCAATCTCTTCCAGGCAACTTTGGAACAGGGAAATACACAATTAAATTCAAATTGGGCATGGGTGCAGTAGTTGATAATTATGGACAACGAAAGACTGATTAGGCTAAGGATTTAGGGATAGGAAGTGATTTCGGACTTGATTTTCAAAAACATCCAGATCGCTAGTTTTGAGTCATTCGTCTGGCAATGACACTCGTCGAGCGTCGTCCGCGTTCGATTTTTATTGATTTTCGTTTCATCGCAAAGGAAACGAAAATCAGTAAAAATCGAACGCAGACAACGCTCGGCGAGCACTCAACGCCCGACGAATGATTCAGAAATGGAGCCCCCGCCCCTTGATTGTGTAACTCAAAATCTATCGCGATCGATTTCAAATTGACAACCGCAGTGTAATCATCACTGCTTTAAAAGGAAGACGTCACTGAGTCTTGTGTATTCACGGCGCAATGGCTGTCAAATTAAGAGGACTGTGAAGTGCCAATTCATGGCTCGAGTAGGCACTTATTTTTTGAAATATTGTTTCGGGCGATAACTGTTTTACCCCCCTAAACCTTTACGGAATTAGACACTTTTGTTCTCATTAAATTCAGTATACCTTAATCTATGTTTGTACGTTTTGCTTTTTTTGTAATTCAGTATAATTTAGTCAAAAAAGATAAAATGCTCGAGGTAGTTTTTAAGTCTAAAATATGGATATTGAGATGCTAATAATTTCTATCCTGAGTAATATTACTTCAATGATTTTGATTTTTTTTTCTGATTTGTGGCAATAAGTGTTTGTATCACATCAAATTTCTATTGACACAGCTGTGTGTTTGTATTATACGAATTTACCTTCCTAAGATCTTCTATAGAGTAGTACTTTGATTAATTATTTATAAGCCAAGCAATTAGATATCGTCACTAAACCAAAGCCTATCCAATTGTTTTTAAATGTGTTATCCATCCAAAGTCCTCGACATTTAACATTGGTGCTATGAAATATTTAAAGGTCATAATAATATTGCGTGATACTTCATTCAAAAACAATATGGCATTTCAAAGACGATGTTTCGAAGTAAATATTTTACCTAGAAATGCGTGAAGACTCTGTTACATTGGTAATGTGACGTGTGTACCTTTCTTCATTAACCGTTTCAATATAGGAACTGTAGCGAAAATAATTCCATTTTAGATAAACGTAAAGGTAAGTCGTGTACTGATGAAAAGATAACTGACTAAAAGAATAAGCAAATTGTTTTTTATTTCTCTTTTTGTTTCTTTTTTAAACTGTTTGTCGATGAAATTAAACATGTCTTTATTACCTACATGTAAATATTCATTAATATCATCATCATCATCATCATCACAGCTCATATACGTCCCCCACCGAGGGGTTCGAGCCTACCCTATGTTAGGGTGATTAGGCCTTAGTCAACCACGCTGGCCCAGTGCGGATTGGTCGACTTCACATACATTATTGAATTTCTTCGCAGATATATGCAGGTTGCCTCACGATGTTTTCCTTCACCGTAGGAGCGTCAGACAAATGTACATATGAAATTCGAAACGAAAAACACATTGGTACATGGCGGGTCTCGAACCCCGACCCCCCGATTGGAAGGCAAGTGCCGAGTCCACAGCGCCACCGACGCTCCATTCGTATACTTACTGTTAATGTTTCACACTTTTGAATAATATGTTGTATCGGACTTTAGTCGATTATATGAGTGGTGAAGCCCAAAGTAGACTCCACCACGTCGGCGTTTCACCGACTTGTATTGCTGAATTTTATTCACCGACTACCAGCTCTTAGAAAATTGGTATTACTTACCTTGGATCCGATTGGTCTCCGTATGTAGCCGGTGGACTTCCTGAGCTAGCTCGAAGGAAGTCGCGGCTCCTGAAGGGCTGCTTTCTGACCGAACCGGATGGTACACTTGCCTATTAGGCCACCAATACCCGAACTCGTTAACGAACACAAAAGCGTTGATACACTCTCACCGGCACTAAAACTTGGCGGAACCTCGCACCAACAATCACTTGGTGCGCCGCGCAATACTATTTGTTAGATACTTATATATTTTATTGAAACCCGGTGGTCATCATAACCTAATTCAATGTCATTCCGTTTCGACTCGACTGAACTGACATGTTACATACGGCCGGCCGCCAAAAAGCTCTCACTGCACAGACTATAATGCAGTGTTGCCACTCGCTCTTCCTCGAGCGTAAACAATGAGTAATATTATATATAATAATATATATATTTCTTCAACGAAAGAGCAAAATATTTTTTTGCTCCGAGTGCGGACTGGCGTAACGATAGTTCTTATGTCCTTAGGTAACTGCAATTAAGCACAGTGCGTGATTTAAAAGTACGAGCCCATCAGACATAGAAAATTGCTCTCGTATCCAACATACAACATTTACCTGGACCAGCGAGAAAAGTAAAATTATAGATAATTAATTAAAGAGGAAAATATACCTAAAAATATTAAAATGCGACTGCTAGTTTATATAAGATGGCGTTGGAAATTAGAATCACTTACCAACTGCAAATTTTGCTGTAAGGTCTTGGCAGCCAACGGTTGCTGTAAGCTCTTGGTAGCCAACGGTTGCTGCTTATGTCTGTGCTGAAAATGTGAAATAGTACATTGTTACCCTAGGGGTGAAAGTAACTTATTTAGCCCCGAGACGGGGTTTGGCCAATAGCTCGAGGGACTTAATAAGCCTTTAAAGTAAAAATAAAAATAGGAATAAGCTAAATAGGCCATTGAAATGTTACATTTTTTTGGGCTAATTGTGTATTTGTCGATTTGTTTTATCTTTTATTTATCTTTTTTACTTATTTCTTATTTATTTATTTTATTTATTTATCTTTTATTTTTTTATGATAATCTTTTTAATTTTTGATAATGCAATATTGTTATTAATGAATTGTTGACTCTTCCCCACGACGTACGAAGTCTACCACAGCAACTCCAACTGAAGGCGTAGTACGGACCGTAGACAAAATGGTAAAAGAGAAAAATATAATGTTTCTTCTCGCTCTGTCCTATAACAATGAAGCGAGATGGGACGAGGGCAAATTTTCTTTCTTTCTTCTTTCTTTCTTAATCACTTTCTCTTTTAGACTCCACGCGCCATGCTAGGCCTGCTGGAATAAAGTCGAAGGACAACAACGCCTCCTATGGACTAAATAAAGTAAAAGTAATAGCAGGCAGATGTTCTTTTATCCCCAAACAGTTACTTGGGCATTTTTTAACCGACTTTAAAAAAAGGAGGAGCTTCTATGTTCGACTGTTACATTTTATTTTTTGTATGCTCATAGATTACTCAGCTATTTGTGGACCGATTTTCAAAATTATTTTTGTAATCGGAGTATTCTCCTATTCCGAGTATTCTCACTAGGTGGTCCCATTGTCACTAAGTCATGATCTGAGGATGGATTCCCAGAAAATCAAAGGAAACCCTGAATTTAATAGGCACGTTCAACATGTTTCGTGTTTTTCGTGAAGATATTCAGGTATTTGCATTCTGGTAGTCATCATAATATCATGTTACTGAACTGATGATGGAAGGTTTCTGGTAGGTTAGGAGTTAAGGATTTTTTTATGGAGGGCCCGGCAAATAACCTTCTCCCGCTTGATATTAAGCGGTGAAAGAGGCCCAAATGAGTTGACAGATAGAGTAGGGACGACATCCACTATCCTACCTGCCCGCCCCTTGCCGGCCCAAAAGATGCTTTTGTTGATTGATGTTGTAGGATGGAGGAAACACGTACGCAGGTAGAGAATTCCACGTGTGGAATAATAATAATAATAATAATTAATATATTTATTCCACATTACAATGTTTCAAACAAATATGTTAACAGTGCAGTATAACGTGGAAGAACAGGAGTCCAAATAGGTAAACCCGTCCTATGGATCTCCTGGTCTCCACCCCCTTAGGACAAAGAAAGTAAAATTTTTATATCTATCCTTATTACAAAAGAAATGTACCTAGTTACCACTTATAAATACATGATGTGTGAAATTATTTAAAAATGTATAAGTGTGTGTGGGTGTGGGAGTATGTGTGAGTTTGTGCGTGTGCGTGTGTACGAGTATGTGTGTGGGTGGATGTGTGCAATCGTGCGTGTGTGTGTGAATGAACGACAGAAGAAGGAATCTTCGAATTTCTTGGTACGGTGTGAAGAGGATACAGTCTACGGATGACTCCGAAGGCCCTTATGCGTGTTTCTGTTAAGGAATGGAGAGGGAAGGATAAGGTTAAAGAGCTCCTCAGAGCATTCTCCATGGAACATTCGGTAAAAGGCGCTAAGAGAGGCGATGTCACGACGAAGTTGTAGAGGCTCGAGGGTGTTAGTTGCCTCTACATCGCCAATTATGCGAATAGCACGACGCTGCAATCTGTCTGAATAATTCTTTGAATACTGTTTAGAACGAAATACCTTTTATTTTTATGTAATTCTGGTGTTTTAAATTTACTAAAAAGATTAAAATAAAAATTCTTGTCAAAAAAATTAAACCGACTTCAAAAACACCAAAAAAGTCATGAATAATATAAGAATACATGCGACATCAAAGTTTTATATTGAAGTCGGTGCCAAGCAATGATGAAATGATGAGTCTTAAAAAATATAAGTACAATATTATAATTTAGTAAGTGAAAATTTGGCATCAACTTCAATATACACGGTTATTTTTTTATCACCCTGGAAAATTTAAGGGATGCTTCACTACATGTTATTAGAATGATTTAAATGTAATAAAAAAAAACTCACTTACTTAATTTTATATGATTTTTTTTAAAATTACAAAAAATGCTGCACTATTTAAGAGCAGCGTTTTTAGAGATTTTTTTATTTTTATAATATTTTTTAAAAATTTTTAGTAAAGCGCTGTAAAACCTTAATTATTGATTAAAATTTTAAAAGTTTGTAATGAAAATTATTCCTTAAAAACCACTCTATGAAAATGGTCTGATATTATTTTTTTGTAAAATGGCCAGGAAAAAGGTTATAGCGAGCAATGGATTTTTTTCTCAAACTTTCTTTGATTTTTGCTTATAGCTTTGTTTTTTTTTGGTTTTACGACTAAAAGTTACATGACTTAAGTTGTAGAGAATTTTAATGCAACAAAAAATGTTTCAATATTTTTTTGAGAGACCTATAGTTTGTCAGATAAACTCTAAAAATGATTTGTACCCCTCTTTCCAAGATGGCGGCCGTGGAACAAGGGTTGCAACCCTACAAACTTGGACTAACCCCTTCTTGAAATCTAAAAAATTAAATTGCGCCCTCTGGCAAATACAATCCAAATGTAACTTTTCAATGGACTTAAAGAACAAATGAGTGAAATCTATTTTACACTAGCTGTGCCCACGAACTACATTTCGCTATAATAATTGTCAAAAAAAAACATCACCTAGAGGTATAAAAAATAGCCTACGACCTATTCTCAGACCTACCAAATATACACAAAAACTTCATAAAAATTGGTCAAGCCGTTTCCGAGAAGTTCGATAAAAAAACACTGTTACACGAGATTTTTATACACCGTGGCCCAAAATAACGTTGACAAACTTAAAAAGGAAAATTTTAAAAAATGGAACACGGCACGATGTTTTTTGTTTTTTCTTATATTTTTTCACATGTTAGTAACGTTTTGCAGTGGATCGTTTATTTAAAAATATTTAACTATTATTGTTATTTGCCATGTTTTCGCAACGCAAGTCAATAATTTCCTTACACGAAGGCGAAAAACGACAGTATGAGATTGTTCGATTCCTTAGTGTTAGCCATCAACTAGTGTCAAAGAAGACTATTAGCGATTTAATAAGCTCGGGCATCATGCAGACCGCCCAGGAAGAGAAAGAAAGAGGACTGTTAGGACTCCCAGGCTCCGCAAAATTATCAAGAAACGGCTTAGTCGCAATCCACGGACCAAAGTGCGAAAAATGGCTCGGGACCTGGGTGTGAGTCGTTCGACGGCTCAACGTATTGTTGTTGATGATCTCAAATTAAAAGCGTACAAACTGCGTAAAGCACAATTTCTTGAAGATAAAGATAAAAAAGTTCGCCTTCAAAGATGTTGTTAGATTAGGGAGAGCGCCGCTACTGAAAAATGAGAAAACATCCGTTTTTCAGATAAAAAACTTTTTTGTATCGAACAAGCCCATAATCATTAAAATAACAGAATATATTCTTCTAGATATCCAGAAGAGGCCGCAGTCATTCCTCACCGCCAAAAACCGGATTCAGTGATGGTTTAGGGTGGTATTTGCTCTACTGGTAAAACTCCCCTTATATTTAAAGAAAAAGGTGTCAAAATGAATCAGAAAATCTATAAAATCTTGAAGCCGTAGTTCTTCCCTGGAGTCAGCAACATTTTGGTAACAAACATTGGATATTCCAGCAGGACTCTGCTCCATCTCACAGGGTCCTTAGTGTGCAGCAGTGGTGCAAATACAATTTTCCTGGATTCGTAAGCTCAAAAGAGTAGCCACCCTATTCGCCTGATTTAAATCTAATGGATTATAGTTTGTGGTCAATTTTAGAGACTAGGTCTTGTGCCACTAAACATACAAGTGTTGACACTCTGAAAGCAACCCTTACGAAAGAGTGGGCAAAAATAACGATGGAGGAGCTGCGGCATATTGTGGATAATTTTAGCAAACGTTTGCGTCTGCGAATCAAAGCCAAAGGAAGATATTTTGAAGATAGTTAGTGTTTTTTATAGTTAATTGACTGACATTCTTATTTTAAATTTCATTTTGTGATAAACTTGAAAGTGTGAAAAATTATTACAAAAAATCTTGGTCAACGTTTTTTTGGGCTACCCTGTATATTAGCTAAATCAACAACTTCTGCTTTAGCCTCTTTTCTTATGAAATCAGGCGTTATATCCATATCTGATTCAGTTGAACTTATTATGTTAATACAAACCTCTGCTACACGGAAGTAAAAACAAAACTCAACAACTCGAAAAAATAAACGGAGATCGAATTGCCGCTTTTCTGCCTTTTTTGTTTTCTTTTTCTGTGGCCGGCCATCTATTCGGCCATTATTTTTCATTTTTATCATTGAAAAAATGGTAAATCTTTTGCCCAAATCTATTATTTTAAAGAAATAGTTGAAAGTTAATTATAATAAAGTCATTAAAAATATATTCTTTAATAAATTCTTAACTTTATGTTATTTCAATTTTACATCGTGCTATAATTAAGTGGCTGTATAGAAAGTTGGAACAAGGTTTAATAGAAATATGAAAATAGAACTATTTTTTTATTTTTGTTGAAAATGTTTCTCCCTAGGGCTGAAAAGTATTACTTTCATCCCGCTCCTCAGGGAACTTCAGTGACCTGCTTTTCGAGTATGAGCATGAGCAATGAGAAATATTAAGCAATATGGGTATCAAATGAAAGAGCTTTTCTTATAGAATAACAGCAGCCAGCAAAAATAAATTAAATCCAAGATAGCCACCATCACAAATTGGCGGATAAAATTAGAAGCTTGTTTTTAGAAATGTTTTTAAATTTTAATTTTTCTATGCCATATGATGTATGCCAATTGAAATTATAACTTAAGTAAGAAACTAAATTCTAAAATTAATGTAAAATTATTGTTAGTTGTAAATTTGTCCATAAAAATTACAACACTCATTATATTTCATCTATAAGTCTACGCATAACATCTCTAGAAGGACACTTAAGTGTATTATAAGTCTTGTGCATGATATTGTAGGGGCTATTTTACAATGTCCACTATCCAAGCCTTTGAAACTTACCGATTGTGTCAGTTAACAAGACATTTAAGTAACTTATATCAGCTCACAAGTTGTGAATGCGTCCGAACGCCGAGGCGGAACTAATGGGGTTACATTTTTGTTTGTCTGTACGTCGGTCTATATAAATAATGAATCGGTTGAATCACCTTCTTTAACGATGTTTTGTGTTTGGGAGAAAGTTCATACGGCTAAAGGATTACGAAGATATAAAGGAACATATATTTTTTTTAATATTAATCGGACAACCTTTTTACAGCAGGTGGCGGTGTTGATGATTCTAGCGCCGATATCATTAAACATGTGTTATTATTACTACAGAAGTTCCATCAGTGGTAAATAATTGTAACATTAACATAATTTCAGTTCATGGTTTATGTAGTGTTTCGAAGTAGGTGATAAGCAAACACTTCTAGCCAGTATAGTTGTTTATTCCCGAAAGACACTCTAAAATCCAAGTCCAATTTATATTGATACTAGCATCCGATGGCATGGCTGGCTCCTAACTATGTATATGTTTACGGTTTTTAGATGTGCTATAATTTTTTCCTTCGGATGTGATAGGTATTTGCTTTCTGAGGCCTTAGACAAATGCCACACGCTAACTCTTCCTCAGTCGTTCCGCAGAAAAAATGTACATGAACCTATTCTTATTCCGCCGAACTTATTCCGCACAATAAATGAAAATGACATTTGCTTACGACAACTTCACGCTATTTTTTCCGCAGTTCTAGTTTTTTATGATTTTAGGTTAACAGGAAGTAGATGACGGATGAGTTCCATTCCGCAAGGGATCCGTTTTGTCCTTTTTGGTGCGAAACGCACTACAAATCTTTTTTTACTACAAACTACACTACAAATCATATATGCACTACAAATCTTTTTTTTTTTAATTGTCTTAACTGACTGTGAGTGAGATTGAGCGAATCAATTTCTAAGAAATATTTGTTTTTCCAATAACAACAAATTGGAGCGAATATGGAAATTTTAAACAACCCCCCTCTATGACTACCACCTTAAAATATATTGATCATTCTATTTATTTAAAAAGAAAGTGCATATTTTTATTCAAAATTCATAATGCGATTTGGTTTTGAGCTAAAAAATTGAGGTAACTTTTTAATGAAGTTGAAACAAAAAAGGTCATCATCATACATGTATTGAAGAAGTAGGTATATATTTTTTCCGTATTGTATGCAAAATATCAGAAAAATATTATTCTTGTAGTAAAATTATTCTCTTTATTTTTGGAATAAAACAGTTTCTTCTCAAGAGATTTTCTTGAGATGGTTGGGTGGCCTAATGTCACAAACGGGATAAAACCCCGGACATCCGGATCTCCAGATTTCAACTAGACAAGGGCAGTCATAAAGATCACACATACTTATTTAATAAGAATGAATGTAAACTTGAAATGTCCCAAAATAAACATTTAGCATAGTGCCTTTTTTTGGATAACTTAATCTGTGACATGTAAACACGAAAGTAACGTAAACATCAGTTTAATACATGCTGGCGAGCGCGTAGGTACAACGCGGAAAAAAGTATTTTGTAGATACAATAACAACTAAAGAGTTTGCTGAGCGAATGTGAATCTTATTTCCGATGCGTATGGTGTACTGCAAAAGTTTGAATCAGCATGTCACACTGTCTACTAAGCGTGACGGAAATCGAAGGAGCAACGAATAGACACATAGACGAAAAACAGACGTACCTACTGAAGTATCAGCGAAATGGTGCGGCGGACGTAAGGCAAATATAGATTGCTTTTCTGATATAAATCGTTTAGTTGAAGCTGAAGGAAGCATATCGGTTTTTAATTTAACAATATGAATAATATGAACTTACGATATCACTGATAGAAATCGTTTAGAATTGGAGACATAATGGAAACGCTAAAGAGATATAAAGAGATACAATAGATAATAACCTAAGGAGATAAGCTATATTTTTAAAACAATATTTTTAATCATGGAAGTGTGCATGAAACGGAAAACTTTGACCTGTCACAGAAACCTTATCTTGATTAGACTAAGTATAGTTATAAAAAAATTATTTTAACAAGTATTGTAATAGGTATCACTCCATTTTCCTGTCACAGGAAAGTGTCTTTTGACCTGTAATAGGTCAAGGTGAAATTTATTCAGAACAGGTGTTAAATATGCTATCCCGACAAATAAAAAAAATTTTTAGTCAGATGATCCCAAGGAATCCCATTCAAGGAAAAGACTTCAAAATATTTTTTTTCGTCTTATTTCCTGTGCTCTATCTTTTGAACCATGATAGATTGGAAACGGAACTCTGTCGTATGCGAGCCCGGTTTTTGTTGACATTTATTTCATTCATCGTGAGGACTAGGTTTCTAATAGAACCGGGTAAAAGAGTTTCTTATTTAATTGAAGGAAATATTCATATGTTTTGTTCAACGAAAACAGACCGTTTCATCAGATTTTATTCTTTAAGCCGCTAATATTGGAGAAACCGCATCCCTTTAACTCGTACAGCCGACGCGATACTACCTATTGAAGCAAACAGCCGTGAAGTGTAGTTGCGCATGCTTCAAAACGCATTCCTAGGGGCAGCTGTGTATGCTAGCCATAGACATATTTTGGAAAATAGACATGTTGATGCATTATTACAAATGTCAATGTCATTATCATCACCTCAGCCCTAATGCGCTTTGAAAGCAAACAAAAGCCTTTAAAAGGTCTTTTGTTTACGTTTCTACAATAAAATCCCAAAAAATATTAAAGTACTTAGCTTGAATCAATTTAAAGTCACAGTCAAGGGCGCATTTATGAAAAAAGCATATTATAAAGTGTCTCATTATATGACAGATAAAACTGCTTGGGATTGACAAAAAATGTGATAATTGACGTTCAAAGGGTAATATTAACACTTTGTGATAATGTGATAAATGTCATTCATTTGAGTATCTGTTCCACTTACCCCGACAGGCATTTCTATATAATTTTTTAAATAAAAATGTTTGTGAAATATAATATTTGTAATGTTGGCAATTTAAAAGACGAGACAAAACAAATACAAGACTCCGAGTTACTTGCCTGTACTTCTCGAGAAGGCTCTCCCAATTTCTGAACAGGTGTAGAATCAACATTTTTTTTCATTTTACTTGTATTTGCATACATCTTAATAATGGTTGGAGTGTGTGTAGGTACGTACAAGGATTAAATAATTTGTCAGATTCTTGGTGGAAGATTTTCATGTTTTGTTTGACGTCAATAAGTACCTGTAAAGGTCTATATTGAATAAAGATTTTTTAGTTTAAGTATAGGGCAAAGACTTCCCCAGGGAGAAGGGATAGGGCCATTTTCGAATCATTAGACGTGAATCTTGAATTTGATCACGAATATACATCATTTGCGAAATTATTTTCTACTGTTTAATATTTATTGTTTTGTAATATACTGATATTACAAAGTGATATTATTTTTAACGGGCCTATTTTTGAAAATAAAACTCGAGTAGTAATGTTGCACTTTAAAAATAACTCAAAATGAGCTTGAGTTTTTTTAAAATTATTATTACAAAAGATTATTAAATCTATGGCACGAACGCGGTGAGAGACTGGATGCCTCTTGACTAACTCAAGCGCAGCCGCGTACCTACATGTCACGCAAAAGGACTAGTGCGAACGAATGAAACTTGACACTTAAATATTTATTGTGATTCATATGGCCACTGTTTGAAAACCGCTTTTGCAATGTAAAATGCGTCAGTGTGAGCGTGTGCATCTATGAGGAAATTGTTTTAAGCTTTCAGTTGTAAAACTGTTAAGCCCTTTTTTGGTATTGCTATTGTTATGTGATACCTTAGTTTATTGTGGTCACGCCTCTCTTTGTTCGGTTCTCTGAACCTTTTATACGGCAAAACATTAAGGTGTCCACTGAAATGAGGATCTGTGCGTTGCCAACTTTGACATACCTACATTGTATAATCCGAGTGACTTCGATGCTTGTCGTACTTTTCAAACCAGCCCCTTAGACACATAATGCCACACGCTAACTTTTCCGCAGTCGTTACGCAGAAAATATGTATGGAAATGACATTAGCTTGTGACAACCTCACGCTATTTTTTCCGCAGCTAATATCATCTCCATAATACATTTTTTCTGCGGAACCACTGCGGAAAAGTTAGCGTGTGGCATTTGTCTAGGGGGGCAGAACACACTGTGCAAGCAATGTCGCTTTGTGACTGATATAGGTAAGACAGACTTATCCGCAGACAGACAGGAGGGGAATCAAAGGGAGACTCTGTGCCTGAGTCAAACGATTCAGGCACAGAGTCTCGCCCTTTGATTCCCCACTTTCACATAAAGGGACTATGATTTAAAATTCAGGCACTTATTAACTTATTGACGTCAAACGTAGTCTACGTAGAAAAAGTCTACTCTTAACGTCTGTCTATTTTTTCTTCTACACTTCTTAGAGACGATTTTTCAATCGTGAGTTAACTTTTATCCGAGGGATAAATATGTCAGTTTAACAGGTGGTGTATAGTAAATCTGTCACGTCGCCATATTAAATCTACAGTTAAGAGCTATCTTACAGTTGAAAAATCGGCCCTAAGTCTACTCTTGACTCTACTTGCTTAAGTGTCAATTATGATCATTTTACAAACATTCTTACAAAACTGTCAAATAAAAGAATGCATAAGATGAAATTGCACTCCATCCATAATACTAATTTCCAACATTTTGGGCATTTTATAACTACCAAAATTATGATTCTGCCGATGAGGCCCTTTTAGGTCCGCAGTTCGGAATTTGGGAGAGTCTACTCGTTAAGAACAGGCAGAAGACCCGGAAGGTCTGTTTTTTTTTGTCTCATCTTATAAATAACCAACATTACAGTGATTGTATTTCATTTAGATGATTATGAAGCCTGTCCGAGTGACTGGAGCAATTACACAAACCAATTACATACATTCGTTCAAGGTACATAAAAGGTGTACATTGAGATCATACATTTTTTCAAATCCATACAGTTTTATCTGCATAGAGGATATAAGCATATTTAATACAAATGTTTGAAGCTTAATAAAGCATACTTGTTTAAAAACTACTATTGAAAACATTGAGCATTATTTTCAGGTAGGTTGGTGGTAGGTTTATAGCATATCAATGCCGTTAGTTATTTTATTTTATTGGGGACAACAAACAGAGATACAATGCATATTACACATATAAATTATGTCACATCACACATCACACACAGCTCATATACGTCCCCAACGAGGGGTTCGAGCCTACCCTATGTTAGGGTGATTAGGCCTTAGTCAACCACGCTGGCCCAGTGCGGATTGGTCGACTTCACATACAACATTGAATTTCTTCGCAGATGTATGCAGGTTGCCTCACGATGTTTTCCTTCACCGTAGGAGCGTCAGACAAATGTACATATGAAATTCGAAACGAAAAACACATTGGTACATGGCGGGTCTCGAACCCCGACCTCCCGATTGGAAGGCAAGTGCCGAGTCCACAGCGCCACCGACGCTCCTATGTACACTACGACTTAATTATGTACATCCATATAACTTATTGTATCGCCAGCATCGTTAACCACGTTTTACCTACAATGGGTGTATACTTAGAATTTATTGAAATGACAATGAGTAAATAGGCAAACTATAACTATGTACACAACTTTGAAAAAAAGCCCCAGATTTTGACCTTATTACTGCCAGAATCTTAAAGGAGATTCCTAAAAAATGTGTAGTACTCTTAACTAGTCTTATAAATGCTACATTCAGTATAAACCACTTTCCAAGACTTTGGAAGATCTCTCAAATAAAACTCATTCATAAATCTGGCAAACCAGCAAATGAAGTTAGTTCCTGTCGGCCCATTAGTCTTCTACCTATCCTCTTGAAGGTGTGGGAAAAGATATTTGCGTCTAGACTACAAAAATCCCTAGAAGAATCTAATATTATACCTTGCCATCAATTTGGGTTTCGCAAATGTCACTCAACAGTTGAACAAGTACACCGAGTATATAACACAATTCGCAATAGCTTTGAAAGACGAGAATACTGTTTGGCTGCGTTCCTAAAAGTGCAACAAGCCTTTGATAGGGTGTGGCACAAAGGCCTCCTCTTTAAGATTAAAACTCTTCTCCCGCATTCCATGTTTCTTCTGATAAAATCGTACCTTACTCTACGGATTTTCCAAACAAAATATGGACAAGCTACCTCAACATTTTATGAATGCCTAACAGTGGTGCCACAAGGCTCAGTCCTCGGGCCCTCCCTGTACAACATCTTTACTTGTGATCTCCCAGTCCACGATAGTGTAACTGTAGTCTGTAGCCACATTTGCTGATGATGCTGCTTTTATTGCTTGTAACAAAGACCCCAGATTGGCGTCATCAAAACTTCAAACACAACTAGACATGACAAATGAGTGGCTAAAGAAGTGGCGTATACAATCAAGTGCTGCTAAATCACACCACATTACCTTTGCACTTAGACACAGCGACTGCCCCCCAGTAAAACTGGGTGTTGAAATACTACCACATACACAGACTGTGAAATATCTTGGATTTTACCTGGATCGGCGCCTTACGTGGAAGGAGCACATCAAACATAAAAGAGATGCGATAAATAACAAATTTCCAACTCTGGCTCCTGGGCCGTCAGTCAGCACTGTCATTAAATAATAATGATATATAACTCCATCTTAAAGCCTATCTGGCTATATGGCATTGCGCTTTGGTCAACTGCCAGCAAATCCAATGTTCAGTGTCTCCAAAGGGTTCAAAACAATATTCTAAGGACTATTTGCTGCGCACCATGGTTTACTCGAAATAAGGAAGTGCACGAGTACTTAAAAGTTCCAACAGTGGTCGAAGAAATAGAACTTCATAGGATTGCCCATAAAAATCGCCTTAACAGGCATCCAAACCCACTGGCCAATGAGTTGACTTCCTCAAGAGGCCCTAAGCGTCTAAAGAAGAACACTGAAGTCTTCAATGTATGAGGGCGGGGCACTGGCTCTGCTCCTCTATAAATATTATTAAAGCACCACAAATCTGATTATAGTCTTGAGACTGAGGGCAGATAAAATTGGAGAAAAAAAAAACTTTGAAACAAAGGAAAATTAATGAGAAGTTATATAAAGTTATTATTACATATCTGAATAGTTGAAAATTCTAATCAAGTTAAGGCAGATATAACATGTTTATAGGGTAAGCAAAAATGTCTACATATATTGGTAAAGTCCGTACTATATGTCTCCACAATATGACATAGTGGTGCGCGTACTTCGGCCTACAGCATTTGTCCTACATCAAGCAGTGTGAAACAAGCGCAGAGGCCGAGTTGTGGAGCGGGGCACAACATAGCAAATCTGGTTTCAAAGATCTAGGCAGTCTAATTTTATTGGTTATTACAGATTCTGTTCTTCAATTGTTAATACAATATAATCCTTCAACTTATTAATTCATGTTATTTCTTATCTATAGTAAAGATATCAAATGACGCTATAACAGAACTTTCAAAAGTCTAGCATTATTTAAGCAGATCCTATCGTAATTTAATTTCGGTAAACGGATTTCAGTTCAAACTCAGTAACTCAGTATAACTAAGCGTAATCCAGAGACTTGAAAAGACGGGAACATGTAGGTACTAAGTTCTTGATCAAAACACTAAAGTTTATAAAGGAGACATTTACTCACTTTCAGACTTGTTTAGCTCTCTAGCAAGTATCATTAAAATGTCCTTCAGTTCTTCCGTCAGTCTGTCTATCTGAAGCTATCCTCAGAATCTTGCGAGTTAAGTTAGTATAATCACCAGTAATCACCAAATTTTCATACACCGTTTCATTATCTACCTCTTACTTTTATTATTAGAAATATTTTAATAGATGTTCAAATTTTATTTGGAAAAGGCACAGAGTTATGTAACGTTATATGTATACTAACCGAAGGATACAACAAAATTATTTAAGTATAGAGGTAGACTTTTATTATTATTATTCATTTATTTAGCTATTTGCGTCACTGCGACCTACAAAGATCTTTGACTAAAAGCCTCCAAGTAAGACTTATTATGCCTTACATGTGCTCCTTTAGCTGGGCACTGTCTAGAAATGATAAGATATTCCCAGCTTGGATTGTTTTTATATAGTTTTGGTCGAGAATGTGTCTCCACAGTTGTCGGTTTCTTTTGTGAATACTTTGGGTTCACAAAAGCACAGGAGATGAATTGGTGGATGCTCCTGTTCACAAAATCTGCAAGCATCAGTTTCTTTTAGTCTCATATTAAAGAGATGCCTGTTCAGCTTGCAGTGGCCAGACATAGCCCTAATCATCACGCTCAGGTTGCTTCTGTTGTTTCTTGCGAAAGTATGGATCGATTAGTGTTTTTGAAGTGTTAACCCAGACGTTCTTTGCCAGTCCGCTTTTGCCTCTTGGAGGAGGTGTGTTTTTAAGTATTGCATAGCTTGGTTCTTTGAGATACCACAGAAAGGTTCTGGTCCCTGCGGCCCAGACCTTGCTAGCTCATCGGCTTTTTCGTTACCAGAATGACCCGGTACCCATTTGAGGGTGATCTTGTTTCGTTGCCCCAGGTCATTTAGTTTTTCCACACAGTCTTTTACTAGCTTCGATTTTTTAACGTTGCCGTTTAGTGCTAGTAAAGCTGCCTGACTGTCCGAGTATATTACTATATTTTGGTTAACGTAGTTTCGCTGGCGGTTGGCTTGTACACATTAAATTATGGCATAAACTTCCGCCTGGAAAATAGTGGTATATTTACCAAGGTTTAAGCTTCTGCTAACCTTGGGCTTGGCAGCATATATGCCACATCCTACGTTAGGGCCCATTTTGGAGTCATCGGTGAACCACACCAGGAACAGGATTCCAACGTCTGAGGGATAACTATTACGGCGTTGAGCCCAGTCCTCCCTTTTAGTCAGTTCTACAGAAAAATTCTTGTGGAAGCTGAATTCTGGAAGCAAGACATCTGATGTCATTGCGAGTGGTGGACATTCAAACACTTTTTGGTGTAAAAAGACCTCATTGTTTGAGACTTTCCAGTGTTTTATCCCAGCGTTAAAACACTGGAAAGTCTCAAACAATGAGCGTTAGTCCTGTAGATGCCAGCCTTCATCTCTTTCTCAATATAGAGATGGAGAGGTGGGAGGCTGAGAAGTGCATTTAGGACTATGGCTGGAGTTGATCGAATAGCGCCCGTTGCCATAAGGCAGGCTGTGCACTGCAAGCCTGTCAGACTAGCTAGAGGTACACTAATAAAGAAAGCGTAAAAATGAAGATCATCAATTTAATGGTCTCCGATAGTTCTCATAATTTGAAGAAAATTTGCTTAGAAAGTCAAAGGTCATAGATTTTCTTCTCATTGTAAAGAAGTCAAAAAATTAATATGTTGGTTTTACGTATATATTATTATTCATTCATAGGATTGATTTGTTAAAAATAACAAACTTTAGCCAAAATCAAGTCACTGAAAAAAAATACTGTTACAAAGAACTAAACCTAAGACTGAATAAATAGTTTTGTGGTATTATATACATTTTGTGGTATTATATACCACAAATTCCCGAGCAGACTAAATCAACTGCCCTAAAAGGTATTGTCGTGAAGGAAGTCCAAAAATACACAATAAGCACTTAAAATTCTGTTGCAACAATGACGCTTATAAATCAAAAATAGCCGCCGGCTACATGAAATGATTCGTAAACTGCTAAAAATATACGCCATATTCGCGTCCGCTCGGAAACGGCGGGGCTGCGGCGTGCGCAGGAGCGCAATAAATCAAAATGCCAATTTGTCGGGAATACATCACGTGTTTTGTTCGAGTAACCTTTAGTGGAGTTTTTAGAAATGGTTCTAAGGTTGTGTACACATCATGATACAGCCCGTTTCGGTTGTTAATGTTGAGTACCCGAATTCCGTATACTAAAGATCCTTTTAATGTTATCGAGACCACGGAGTTATTGATTCCGTTGAGTACGGCGTTGATCGGGTCAAAGTAGAAAGTGTCCGTGTCGCGCCGTGCAAAAGTCTTGATATGTCAAAGTCAAAGTCAAATTCACTTAATTGCATAGAATCAATCATGATCACTTACAATTGTCACTTAAAACAAAAGTTACCGTACCTTCGGCAGTAAACGCACCCCGTGTGAGAAGAAGCCACACTCAAACTCATATTTTGTTTCAATACTTTTAGTAGGTAGTTAGAATTTTTTTTTAATAAAATCGACTTCAATCTTTTTACTTTGAAGTTCAAAGTACCAAAAAGTCAAAAATAATAATAAGAATACATAAAATACCACAGTTTTGTATTAAAGTCGGTGCCAAATTTTAAGTAACTATATATTAATTGTTCTTATATTTTTTAAGACTTTCCAGGAGATGCTTGCTTGGCAATGATTGCTTGGCACTGACTCTTTTATATTTTTGAAAAAAAATTAAATCTTTTTAGTTTTAATACATTAGAATGTGAGCCAAGGCAAACACCAGAATAACTTAAAATAAAACTTCTTTCGCTCTAAACAGTATTGAAAGAATTATTTCCTTACCTACCAGAAACCTTCCATTATCAGCTTCCATCCCCATCTATCACTCCCAGATGCAAATACCTGAATATCTTCAGCAAAAACATGAAACACGTTGGAAATTAAATAGCACCTATGAAATTAAAAGGGTTTCCTCAATTTTCATGAGATCTCATCATCAGATCATGACATGGTGACAAATGGAACCACCTCGGGAGTATACTCTTTCGATTACAAAATTAATTTTGAAAATCGGTCCACAAATAGCGGAGTAATCGGTGAACATACATAAAAAAATTGATACAGTCAGAGGATACAGTCGAACATAAAACCTCCTCCTTTTTTGAAATCGTTTAAAAATTACAGTTTTAATTTACGAGTGTTATAATAAATTACATTGATATTAGCACACGCGACTGACCGTACGCGACTGAACCAAAGGATAAAGGAGAGAGAAAGAGGATTTGATTCTCGTATCGCAGTCGAATTAAGTGATTCAAATCACTCCTGGAGGCCGAGGCTACCCACCTCTACTTGGTGAACTGTCTCATTGGACTACATTCGTGAAGGATTGAGAGTGCACTTGGTGTACACCTCAGATGGCTAGTTTCTGTTGAGACCTGCAGCCGTGACTGAAAGTCGGTTGAGAGATGTGCAGCCAAATAACGTCTATTCTAGGCATGAGTATCGTCACCAGAGAGCTCATTGGAATGGATGCTGTCCGTTAACTTTAAGGGTTCTGCGCCCGAAGAATGCCAACCGGCAACGGAACCCTACTCTCCATCGCTAATCATCACTCTTCGCTAACAATCTGTCCCTTCGTCTGTCAGCGGGTTGCATTTCGTCTGGTGTAACAAGTACAGAGTTGAAATTTTCACAAAGTCTAATATGTATAATTCTATGAGAATTACAACAATAAGCAAAGAAAAAATATAAAGACGTGGGCTTTGTACTAAAACTGAACATGTAAGGCTGAAATGCAGCTGGCAAATTATTTTATTGAATATTTTGCGATGAGAATAAACATCCCTGGGCATTAACGATGGCTGTTTGCAGCTGCTGCCTCGAAAATGGCGTAGGCACCAAACAAAGTACGGTCGGCGCCGAAAGCAGACTAAACTTTTTAACCGACTTCATAAAAAGGAGGACCGATTTAGATTTTTTTTTTGTTTAAGAGGGTTTACTTCCCGATTGGTCCCATTGTCACCAAAGTCAGGATCTGATGATGGGATCCCAGGAAAATCGCGGGAACCCCTTAAATTATAAGCGCTTTCAACGTGTTTCATGTTTTTTTTAAATATATTCAGGATTTTTTTTTCTACTGGTAATCATGGGCCGAGCTGATAATGAAAGGATCTCTGAATTTTAGGAGATAAAATGTTAAAAACAAGTCAAATGTTAGTTTTTAAATATAACAGGCACGTATTGACCTTTGTTTCTTTCAATTATTCTGATTGTTGTATTCTTTCAAGTAACTTCGTTGAGCTAGTTTAAAAGTCACTTTAAACTTTTAAAGATAAAATAAAACATATTTTTCATAAAAAGCTACTTTAAAACACAAAAGAGGCAAACGTAATGTAAGAATACCAACATCTCATTTGTTATTTTGAAGTCGGTGTCAAATTTTAACTCATGATCATCGATCATCCGCACCGACTTCAAGATAAAAAATGTGATGTTGGTATTCTTACATTATTTTAGACTTTTTTTGTATTTTAAGTCGGTTTTTATTTTTTGTTAAATATTTTTATTGTCATCGGTGGCAGACCAGTGAATGATCCACCTGATGGTAAGTGGTTACTATCGCGAGAATTGTGCTCGTTTTGAACCTCGTTTGAAAACCGCCAATATTACGATTACGAGTGACATAACAACGTAACAAAGGTTAAACAGTAAAGCTTAGCTTGATAAGGAGTTTACTGCACGAAGAAAAATGAACGATGAAACCGAACTGTGTTAAACCAGATCGATTCCAGTGATACACATGAACTCCACTGCGGTGGCGGGTGGTGCGGTAGTAAAAATGTGGGGAAGACTCTCCGTTTAAAGAGCTGATAGAGCACGCAGAGAGGACCAAAGTCTGTGTTGCCCCAGCATCTTCTTTGAGGCCGTGATATTGGGATCACTGACGATGCAGAATGTACGCCATTGCTGGAAGTCAAAAAAGTCGAGCTGATATTTGGGAGCTTCAGCACAGAGGTGCGAGCAGTACTCCATATGTGACTGAAATTGCGCTTTATAAAGCATTAGCTGCTGATTAAGAGTGGAGAAACACTTTGTTCTGTTCAGAACGCTTAGCTTTTTGCTCGCCAATTCGGCCATGTCCTATAAATGATTCTCAAACTACACTTTAGCATACTAAGGATCCCAATGCCATCGAACATGTGAAGAGTAACTCCAATAGACATTACGATAAATGGGTCCCTCTTCGCAGTGAATGCGCACAGTTGTCTTCGTGGGGTTGAACTAGACTAAGTTCTTCGTTACTACTCGTATTTGGAGACTCGCCCTAGAGTCTTCGACTTCAGACACAAGTCGCAACCGCATTTCATGCAACGAAATCTGAGGGGCATTCTAGTGTTCGGTAAACCACACATAACCAGTACTGTCACCCGCATAGCGATATATGTTCTCAATTGACAACATTTCACTGATATGCAGAATGAACAGCATTGGGGAGAGCACTGAACCTTGTGAAACGCCAGCATTTATGGACATGGTTTCAGAGCAACAACCGTCAACGACAACTTTAATGCTCCTACCATCCAAGAAGCTGGCTATCCATTTGTAGATTCTCGGGGATTCTATAAGTTACCAAACTTCGTAAGAAGAGAAGAGCTCTATCCCAGACGCTTTCAAACGTCTTAACAATATCGAGTCCAACGGTGAGAGCCTCACCTTTATCCTCCAAGGTTTTCATCAAACGAGGTGTCAGGTATACAAAAAATCACCAGCTGTACGACCATGAAGAAAGCCGTATTGTCGGTCACTTATCAACTGGTGCTCTTTAAGATACCGTAGGAGGTGGGAGTTGATATGAAGACCTTTTCGTAAATAATTAACAATATCACAATACTACGTACTGCACTCAACGTGATGTGAGCATTTCATACCTGCGTGCACGATAGGCCCCGTGCACGCCGCCGTAAGGCTCTCCGTCTGGGGATTGTCCTGGTATTCTCGGGCAATCCCCCTTTGGCGATAGCTCGACCAGTTGGTCGGACTAGCACGGGCAAGTGAGTAGTGGTATCGTGCTGTGGACCCTACTACATGCGCCCAAAAGGGCAGGAAGAATAAGGGAGGGTTTTAGTGGGTAGGCCTGGTATAGTGCAGTCACGCATTTCCCCCCGAGAAAAAAAGTCACTATAGCCTTCAGATAAGCCTGCTATATAAATAAACCATACAATTTGCGGTCAACCATCAAGGTAGGTCAGATAATTTTTAGGCGGTGCAAACACGTAAAAAGAAAAAAAAAGAAAAATATCTAACATACTTATTAAACAAAAATATGTTTGTATGTAAATGAACACACAAATACTCTTCAGTTCGGCCCTATCGTCACTTACATCAGTTAAGATAAAAATCCACAAGAGCTTCCCAATCCTAAATTTGAATTGTACAACATTGACATCACGTCCAGTTTCTTTTGACGTTGATACCGACGTAGGATCGTAAATTCGTTCAGATAGTGATAGTTTACTGATTTATACACCTTTTATGATGGAAAGGGAACGTAAAATTAATCGCGTGATCATAAACCGTGATACTTTCTCCTCAGTAAACAAGACTCTAATCTTATGTTATAAACCTTATTTTAGTCATTGGCCTTAATTCGCCTTAATATCAATCTTATGAGTATTATTATATATTTTGCGCATTTTTACTTGGTTTTTTTTTGAAGACGGATTAATTAGAAAAGGTTTTTTGTTTTTCATTTTCTATGTAAATCATTTGTTAGTCCAATAATACATAAAATAACAGTAATATTATTTAACATACACCATATTTTATTAAGCGGCACCAAGCAAGACATTTTTTATGAAACTTTTATTGTCATCTGCTTTTCTTTTAGATAAACATAGCGCTCATTGTTGTTGTCTTCGTCAGATAGAGTAGCAGAAAGACAAAAAGCTTCTCCTTCAACTTGCGATTTTAGTAACTGTGAAACTTCCGGTTACATAGTTACTAAAATCGTAGTAGTATGGAATTTCTTGGATAAATTCAGTAAAATTGGAAATATTCCTAGCTTTACAACGACTAATCAGAAGTCTATAATCTATGGTTGAGTGTGTAACATTTATTTGACCACGGAATTTAATGATGTAAAGATACGTTTTTCGGTTGGTCTACAATTAGAACGATGAAAGTACCGTGCCTTTCATTGCACTTTTATAATTATTGCATTTTACCTATCATAAATCTCTTAACGCTTATGATTATAAGAAATAAATTTTAAAAAAGATTGCAGATAAATAATTATACTCGCATTTGTTTTTGAACTTTAGTTTATTTTATGTGTCGTAAAACAAAAAAAATCACTAACTCAAACGTAGAGAGGCCTTTAGCAACGTATGGGGAACTATAGAAGGCACTGCGCTCAGTAAGAGTAGCCAAAGGGCGTGGTATAGGCGGCCACAAATCATGCGCGCGCGCGCGAGGCACGCTACGTGTCAGCTGTCAGATATTTATAGTACATCAATAAAATATCCGTTAAGAATTCTCTTAGAACTTGAGATGTTATATTTGCATATCAGTTCGACTCGTGCGTCAGGGGTACCTTTACAACTAAACTGGTTGTTTCGGTTTTTGGCAAAACAGGTATGCGATCTTCTATCTCATATCTTCCTCTTCAACTTATACTGGCGATATAGGAGTCAGTAGTATTGATTTGCTACCCATCTAGGAGACGGTTAACTCTCAAAACAAACCCAGACCGAAGTCCCCGATAGACGCAATCCCCGTTACCTCGTAATAAACTGCACATCCATGCAGTCAACCTTGCTCTTTAAAGCGATATATTGGTTCATGTATGTATTGGTTCCTATGGAACCAACTAGTGAGGCCGAGAGGGTAGCATAGGCCCTGGGCAACCCTGCATTTCCTTAATTTCCAATTAGACGCAAGTGGAGGGGCTTGGGGTCACTTTCAACTATAAGAGGGTCCACTGTAGGTCTATTACCGCCCGCTACAAGCCGGTATTTTTATAGATCATCTGTATCAGATGCAAAAGCCATGATGATATCAAATCGATGACCATTATGTATTGCACATGGTACATCCATCAGTTCTGCGGTTACCGCAGTCTGTGAACACTTATGCTTAAGCAAAATTCCACGCCTCTATCACAAGCGCACTGATAGGGTGCCTGATAGGTAGGAACAGATTTCGAAATAAGCCTTCAATTATTCATTAAATTACCTACTTATCTTGAAAAATGGGAGCAATTCGGTTACGTAAGTAATCAATTTATATCAATTAGCCGACAAAACTGATCAAGAGTAATTTTGAGCTGACACGATTTTTTTCCTACTCCTTAAGCCTAATTTTGCTTAATTTACGTTCCGGAAGCGTCTCAACTGGTTACGATGATCATCTTTTTTCTTGAATTAATTGTTTTCTGGTTCTCTTATTAATGATCGAAGTGATGAATTCATATTTTACTTCGCCCAGACTGAGTTGGTGCAATATACTTTGACAAATTGAATATCGGAATGGCAAGAAAATCAAATTCCACTTTTACGAGTTCACTTAAATTTTAACGAGTTAGAATTCCGGAAACTCAATGTCAATGATGTTTCATTTATTTAATTTGAATCGAAGAAGGATAAAAGAAACGAAGTTAAACTTTTAAAAAAAGCTAGATTTTATTCTTATTGGCTGATAATTTAATGTTATTCTGAATATTTTTAAGATTTACATATACCTTACTAAGAGTTCCTAACTAGAGCCAGACAAACTGTCCTAATTAATCCTCGGATAACAGTTATCTGATTATTGAAAAATCGACACTAACACAAATAAACTTACGACCATCTTTAAAATACCTGATGTACATAAAATACTGTCACATATAAATTTTCTTTTAATCTTCAATGGAGATATCGTTATTATTCACGAATAATATTATTTGATATTTTGAAATCGATACTATAATATTTATAAAGCTGAAGAGTTTGTTTTAATTGTTTGTTTGGTTGAACGCGCTAATCTCAGGAACTACTGACTCCAATTGAAAAAATATTTATGTGTTGGATAGTCCATTTATCGAGGAAGGCTATGGGCTATATAACATCACGCTATGACTCTTAGGAGCTGATCATCAATAAAAAATGTTGTAAAAACGGGATTTTTTTTTATTGCGAAACGTAGTTCACGGGCACAGCTAGTAATATATGAAAATAAGGTGCAAGTATTTTTTATTATTTATAATTTTTATTCTAAGTCCTCTGTAAACTAATTTCAAAGTTGGTGATGCATTTGACGAAATAAAGTAAAAATGTAATTTTGACATTGATTATAATCAATGTTAACATAATTGTCTCAAATCTGTAGATTTGATACAAACTAACAAGCCTCAGAACAATAACTTAAGCATAGAAGTAACCTTTTGATGTTAGAGCATATAAACATCTTGAAAAATGTTTTAGCGTACACACTTTTAGATTTTTGACAGACAGATTTTTACAAATTGTTCGTAGTCGTGTTTTAATTCGGCATCATAAAAGTAACGCCAAAAGTATTAGTTTTGACGTCAATATACACATGCGATATTTTGCAATTTTGACTCTTGAGGATAGTAGGTTATGATACTGTTGTATGGGAGTTATTGTTCTCTCACACACAAGCTGATATCAAAGTGACATAAGTGACTTTTTTAAATAAACGACGCAAAGGTAACTGGTTGGAAATCATCTTGATATTTCAAGGTTTCTTTTGAATAATTCGTTAAATAACCATATCAGAAATCCAAAAAAAAATGTTTAAGACGTTAGAAATTACAAAGCTTCAAAATGATTTAAGGTACTTTGTTAAAAATGAAAATATTTCCATATTATTATATTTACTTGACCATGTTATTTTCTGTGCATTTTTTCTTAGACCAACGGAATAACAATTTCTCCTCTCCTTATCTCATTAATTTTATATGTTTGCAACAGACAAGGCCAAAGATGGAGTCGATACCCCAGAAGCTTTTCTGCTTCTTTTGGTTGGTGGCAAGAAAGAAAGAAAGAAAGAAAATATTTATTTGTTTGATCATGTGTTACAAGTTGTGGTCTTATACAACTTCTAGTATCAACATGTCTTACCAGAATAGGTGTACAAATTATATAAACTTACATGTAAACTTTACACTTCAAATATATGTCAAATATTTTAACTATTTTCTTTTCGAATTTACAAAACCTATTTTGTCAACAATAACACTATTCACCGTAGTTTCGTTAAACAAAGTCATATGTAAATTGATAGAATTAATGTCAGATACAAAATTACTGTCACTACAATTTGTCACTTAGAGTGTATCGTCATTCAGGAATTCATTTACATTATAATAACACTTGTTAATCAATAAATTTGTTAACTTTTTTTTTGAATAAGTTGTAATTTAATTTTCTAATTTCCATTGGCAATTTGTTAAAAAGTCTAGGAGCCATACACAGAATACTCTTTCCCATTAGTGCTGTATTATGACTGGGGAGACATAAACGGTTATTATCACGTCTATTGCGTACTACAATATCTCCAATTCTTGTGAATAATTGAGGGTTGGCTTTAACAAATAGCAACACCTCCAAAACATATATTGACGGGAGAGTGAGAAGTCTATGTTTTGTAAAATATGGTCTACAGCTTTCTATTGTTTTGAGTTCAAACATGGATCTGATGCATCTTTTCTGCATTTTAAAAGCAGTACATCTGTTAGTGGAGTTTCCCCATAAGATAATTCCATATCTGAGAAGAGACACGACTAAGACATGATACGACGACAACACGGTTGACGACACGGTTAGCGCAGAGGTCGAGTGATCGCCTTAATCGCCTACTGTGCAACGGGTCGCGGGTTCGATTCCCGCACGGGACAGATATTTTGTATTTCCTACAGAAATTTGTTCCTGTCTGGGCGTATGTGCATGTGATATTCTATGTTTGTAACTGCACCCACGACATAGGAGAAAATCCTAGTGTGGGGCGACGTTTTATAAAAAAAAAAACAATAAAAACAAAACAAAACAATGATATGCAGTTAATAGAGCATCAGTGCTTAATAATTGTGCTAACTTATATATATATATATAGTGCATAGGCAGAACTGCAGATTTTCTTACTTACGTATTCTATATGTGCTTTCCAGTCTAACTTGCTATCAATTATAATACCTCCGTCTTACCTATGTTCCGTCTTCCGGTTTGAATGGTAAGATATGGCATGCCATATCTTACCAATATTACTGGGTACCGTAACTTTACATCTAATGCCACAAGTTGGCAACGTACACTGTGGTTCCTGTGGGTGGGATTTGCAACTTTGCTGTGAATCTCACAAGAGCCACATGTACTACCTATAAATGACTGTTACCACTTACCATCAGGTGGGCAGTATGTTTGTTTGCCAACTTACGACCGGTTTCAATATCCTATCTATCTGTGGATTTGCTTACTGGAGATAGAATTTTGACGTATTTTATATGGAGTTAATGTCAAATGCATATCGCTAGTAACCAAATCCATAGATAGATAGAATATTGAAACCGGCCATTAGTAGTCGAAAAAAAGATCCATCACTGCCTAATAAGAGGAAGTTGGCGCAGTCTCGTGTTGACAGCGCAATGGCTGTCAGACTACAGGCGTCCGCGATAGATTTTTTCTTAGACAATAAGCCCCCTGAGCCTACGTGACTAGCTACCACCGTTTTACATAATTTTGTCGCTATAATAACCAGTTTTTGTTATTATTGTGTTTCGACAAGCGGAGTACTATAGCCAATTCCTGCGTTGAGGAGTCTAGTCGCATGCAATTTCGGCTTTCTCTTTACTTGCCGCCTGAAAGAGAAAGACTAGGAATATCTCTGTCGTATGTAAAAACATGGTTGTCTTACCTCTTCAAGTCGGAACACCACAACGGGTAATCGCAACAAACAAATCGCATCGACTTTCTATAAAATAATTTTTGTGAATGTCAGTAACAGACATTATTATTATATGCAATTCGGACTTTTGAAAATCGGAACATATTTTGAAGTATTTGGATGTTCCTCCACCTGACCCTAGTACCTTGTAACTCATTACCTACTTCATAACGAACTTCCTTTGTCAAAACCAGTATCGTGTGAGGAAAAACCCATAGTTTAGTAACTAGTATCGAAGGAAGAACAATTGTTCTTCTATGGCAACCAATCACCAACCTCAGGTTTGGTACACGACCGAAGGGATATCGTTGCTATGTCGAGAGACTTGGGTAATATGGTGGTAATATTATCTAAAGGAAATATATATTGCAAGCAATATGGCATACATAACCAACGCACCTATATCCATAACTTGTTATCCTGAAAAAAGGTGTGATTTAATATCTGCTCATTAGAAGTAAAGTGCAAATTCAGCTTTAGAATTCTCATTTTCTTAGACGTAATCAAGATGAAGACCTGCTTCTAAGAAAATAACTAATTTTCTTAAAATAGCTGTAGCTAAAGCCTCGAGAAATATGAGGGAAAATGTATTATGTCCTAAATGCCACATTAAGATTCAGTGGAGCATAAGCAAGATGGAGCAACTCGAGATATTAACTCTATTTATTATAGTATTAGTATTTTAGGCAATAAGCCCATCATAGTTATAATTTTTATTTAGACGCGGACAATTGCGACTTAGATATTCGTGTGCAGTGAGATAGCACAATGAATAATATGCTGCTTTAAGACCATTTGATTTCTTTATAATTTAGAGTTTGATAGTTTTTATATAGAGACTATGTTTACATGTTTTTCTTGTCCAATCTAATAATATTCTTTGTAAATATATTTGCCCATCGTTTGACACCCTCACAGATTTTTTTTTTCATTTTAGGGTTCAGTATCTCAAAACTAATAAACAAAACCCTTACATGATTACTTCGGTGTACGTCTGTCCGTCTTTCTGCCTGTCAAGACACTTTTGCACTGGGACGCGTAAAGATATCAAATTGAAATACGGAGTATAGGTACCCACTATACCACTGCGACGTCTATCTAGTACCTAGTCAGGGCGATCCAGGAACTGCGAATCCAGGAATGCAAACAGACAAAATAAGAATGAAACACAAGATTTTAAATTATAAAATTTAAAATCTTGTGTTCACAGACCCAGAGCCGAAGCCGAACGACTCATACTTGGCCAGCTAACTTTGTAGAAAGGAATCTTTAAAAAATAGTGTGTCTATTTTAAGTGTGAAATACAATGATATTTTATGTAAACTTTTGCCCCAGGCATACTTTATGTAGAATTAACGAGAGCTACCTACATAATTAAGGAAGGAACGCGGATCTGAAACAGTTGTCGGCAGAAAATTGCATGGTAATCAAGATTGCTGTGAATCACTGTAACTAAGTATTAGGGGTCGTATATAATGGTAGTGCCAAGACAAATATATTAAATAGTTATTAGAAAACTAATAATGTAATGTAAACGAGTGATGAAAGAACTTCTAATCGGGAGGTCTGGGGTTCAATCCTACCAGGTATCAATGTTTTCCTTTTTTTTTTAATTTTTTAGGTGCATAAATTCGTTCGACGCTCTTACGGTGAATAGGAACATCACATCAAACATACGGTGAGGTAACCTACATAATTATATCAGCGGAGAAATACAAAAGTGATGTGGAGTCGACTAATCCGCATCGAGCCAGCGTTGACTAAGGCCTAAACACACTGGCTTGAGGCCTTCGGTAGTGGTGATGATAATTTATTAAATCCTATTCACTTTTTAGCATATTCCTAAAATTATTTAAATAGATTTCGACAATTATCATCGTAACGCGACATCACAAAAAGAATTGGGACCTTTACTGGCAGTGAACAGCAGGACACATCGCTTTCGAAATTGACGGCCGTTAGGGCGAATAGGTTCTCGAGTGACCACCATATTGTACGTTGAATCCTCGAGTGGCAGTCATTTACCGGTACCCACGGCATTGGTAGGCCCCCCACGCGGTGAACCGACGATCTAGTGTCATTGATGGCATAAGCAGATGGATCGCAGGACCCATCAGTGAGGGTGTCCATGGGGGAGACCAGTTTCTTATCTTTTTTCAAGTTCTCTCGGACAAAATAATAAAATAATAATATTGATTGTATTTATTTGCTACTAACATAGTTTATAAGGTAATTGTAACTAACACCTGGATCCTTGATATCTGGCAATAAATATATTATTATTATCCATTTATTCAAAAATATTCTTAAATTTAAGTCTTTTACAATATATATATATATAAAACAAAATACTATAAAAAACATAAACCTAGTATGCCGCCAACAGCGAGGCAAGGCCCAAGCTGCCGGTGGTTAGGGCTGCAGAGAGAGGAATCTCCGGACAATACGTGCCGTGTCGAGAATCACTGCTTTCTGTATCCGACCCTTGATCCATTCCTCAAGCGAGAGCGTCTTAAGATGTCGGTCGAGATTCTTCGCTATCAGGCCATTCGCCGAAACAACTATCGGAACAATGATCGTCGAATCAACATCCCACATGGCGGTTACCTCGTGAGCCAAGTCAAGGTACTTGCTGACTTTGTCCTTCTCAGCTTTCACGAGATTCTCATCATGAGGGATAGTGATATCAACGAGCACTGCTCGGCGTTGGGACCGGTCGATCACCACGATATCAGGCTTATTGCAAACAATAGTCCTGTCCGTGATGATAGAGCGGTCCCAATATAGCAACGCACGACCATTTTCAAGAACTGGCACTGGTGCGTACTTATAGTACGGCGTCTCAGACTCGACAAGGCCGTATCGAATGGCAAGTTACTGGTGGATGATCCTGGTCACTAGGTTGTGCCTGTGCAAATACTCGCCGTTAGCAAGATGAGAACAACCAGAGATAATATGCCTGAGTGACTCTCCGGGACGGCGGCCTGCCCGACAGATGTCAACCGTACCGTCCTTCAGGATATATTTTTTATAGTTGTTCGTCATCATTACTTCGTCTGCAATTGCACAGGCAAAGCCCTCAGTTTCCCCAAATAGGTCACCAAAGCGCAGCCAGTTCACCGAAGCGGGTAGGTCTACATCAGGCCCAGTCAAGGCCCGATAAAACCTCCCATGTAGCTCCTTGCTCTTCCATACCTCCTTGCGATCTTCGACGCTAAGCACCGGTGGTTTGCGCCAGTTCTCGATTGCCATGAAGAGAGGGGTAAATCCTTTGTCAACTGCCACAACATCACGATGCATCCCACACTCGTTCTTAAGGAAGTAATTCCTAAGGCTGCACACTTCACGGTTGTGGAGATTTTTGGCATTTAGAAAGCCCCGTCCCCCACACTTCCGTGGAATGTGCAGTCTCATAACAGACGAGCGAGGGTGGAGCATGCGATGTGTTGTGAGCAGTTGACGGACCCAGACAAAAGGCTGTTAATTATTATTATTAATAATGATGATCATCAAAATCCAAAAAACATTCAAATTGTGAATTAATTCTGTTACACGTTATAATATTCATTAGTAGTGGGTGTTATCATATTATTATACTGCCGGTTATTAAATTTTCATCGTCAAGGGAAGAAACTCTTTTATGACATAAAGATTTTATTTTAGTGGTGCTATCGCGAACTATTTCCTGTGTGAATTGAAGCCTATCAAAGCAGTTGGCAGGCAAGGTCGGAGTAATCAGCTATAGGTAATCATGTGAAATAACGTGACTCGCATGCCTCAAGTCTACTGGCTTGTATAAAAAATCGGCCAATTGGTACAAACAGACGATCAAGGCTTATTTAAGCTTAATTGAAGAATTAAGTTTTACTAAAGTTGATTCGCTGAATCAAATAAAAAGATTTACAGATCAAGATCTGTTTTAAAACATTATTTGTAGAAAAAAGGAACATTTACAGTACAGATTTTACCAGTGTCTGGAACGGCCCGCAGCAAAAAATTCACAAAAAAACTCCTCTGATAATTATTTGGGCGGTATTTCAAGTTCAACCTTTATATAAATTCTCAATATATTTTCAATGAATTTGCTTAAATAAGGCTTATTCAAGTTGAAAATGGTGATAACAGTTAGGCGCTCCGTTCGCGTCTTAGACTATTCGATTTTGTCTAATTGGTTTTTCCGTTTTTCCTCGGATATCGCATATTTCCTTTAAAATAGCGATGCGCGATTATGAATGATCAGGGGCTTAATCGATTGTGAATGATCAGGGGTTAATAGCAAGGTTAAAACAATATTGAAACAGAGACACCGCTCTTGCGGCGTATAGAGCCATCCCGCTCTCAGCGCGGTTTTAATCTTTTGTTTTGCTTTTGGGCCATCGTGGTTCATCGCTGGTCATTCGAATTAACTACTACCACTAATTTGCAAATTCGACTTGAATATTAGTAGTAAGTATACTAATGTTAGTATTCGAATGACGGCTACTAATATTAGTAACTATTTTTAATTCGATCTCCACTCTTGTTAGTTGTGAATGAATAAGTCATTCAATTCATTTGGCAAATTGTTGCGCTAGCACCCATCTTTGATTGAATCAATCAATTATCGTTCTATTTTAGTCGAATACATCATTTAAAGTCTATCGTGTTTGAGAGTGAGTACAAAGTGAAGTGAAAATTAACATAAAAATAGAATTTTTCAGTTTTTCTTGTTAGTGTTTATATTTTTGTTTACTTCAGATATTGCACGTATAATTCTATCGTAAGTCTAATAATATCGAAGTTCCACACAAACTTCAACCTTTCATTTGCGGATAATAAAAATACTACCAATAATAAAAATATCTTTAAGGCTAGTAAAAGGGGACCTTTCATTAGGCATAATGTTGTTTGTCATAAAGACGCTTGGCATAAATCACTAAGCATAATAATCGAAAAGCATAACATTAACGTCACATAATTATTTCATTGCATAATTTGTATAAGGCACAATTATCCAAAGGCATAATTTTATGAAGCATAATTAATGAAATCCCTAATTTCTTATGACATAATATTGGTAGTCCTAAAATGTTTTGCCATAATTTTAAGTGTCATAATTAATGATATCTCTAATATTTTGAGGCATTTATTTATAATTAGAAATGATGTTATTTTAAAGGATATAATGTTTACTCTGTTTTACTTAACTTTTTATAATAACATTTCATATATTATTTTATTCAAATATAATACTCGAATCTTCTATATTTTCATTTGATATAATTTTTGCATAGTATATATATTGATTTTTTTATTTGAAAAAGTAATTCATTCATGCTACTAGTGACAGAAACAAATCGCTGCAAAACCGACTCCACGTAGTCTTGTTTGTCCTACCCCTAGAGTGTTATTCAAACCCGCGTAGGCGCGGAGGGGCGAGGCGGCCCGCGAGCTGAGGAGCAGGTGGTTTTAACGCTCGCCGCCGCGGCTGAGGATGGCCGGCGAAGCCGGCCAGCAATCATGCTTGCTTGCATTGTGCATACTTGCTTGCATGTTGCATGTTTGCTTGCATGTTGCATGCTTGCTTGCATGTTGTATGCATGCTTGCATGCATACTGCATGATACATTGCTGCATGCTTGCTTGCATGTTGCATGCATGCTTGCATGCATACTGCATGGTACATTGCTACATGCTTGCGCGCAAGTTTATGCCTAGAGAAATTCTGCGTAATCGTATTGTTCGTTGTGATTAATATGCTAAACATTATTTATGCTTTGAAAAATTATGCGTCAAGTTGTTCTGTGTTTCGAGTTTATGGGTTTTAATACTTATGACAAATGATTTTCTGCCACACAATATTATGCTTATTACCATTCTGCTTCCTGATTATTATGCGTCTTGACGATTATTTCAATCGAAATTATGGAACATGATTTTATGACAATAATTTTTATGCCTAGAAATAGAGAGCCCTAGTAAAAACCTAGTTACTAACTTTCATAGTTACGAAGTGCGATTTTCGAGGCAAAAATAAACTAGTTTTTTATTCGACGATGCTCCACAGAGTAATTAAGGAACTCGTTCAAGGCATCGGGTAGGTATTCGCTTTTACAGCAGGATTCCTATCGATATTCAAATTTTACCTCTAATCCAACAAAAATTGTTTTCCAAAGCTTACTCTATAGTAACTGATTATTTTAACGATATAAAACAAATTATTGTAAGTATTTGTTAATGTAATCGGTTTGGTTCTATTCATGTAATCTATTTACTTTCCTGTACATAAGGACTTGAAATATGTAACTCATTTGTGACTGTTTGTAACCTTTGTAACTTATTTGAAACAGCTATGCCCGCGAACTAGGTTACCAAGAATCCTTTCTTAGATGGCGTCTCGGATTCCCTATTATCTACTGTTTACCTAATTTCATATACAGGTCAAGTAGTTATTTCACGATTTGTTACTAAATTAATATTCTCCTTTTCTCATTAGATGTATAAAGATGATCATCTAAATTCTGATGTTAATTATAGGTAATAGTAGAAAATTAATACGGGCTCTATGGAAAGGCTATAATATAAGGTGTAATTATAATTAATCACATGTTGACAGTTCGATAGTTATATGAACCAATCTGACAAGACTTCAGTGTAAGTACATACTCATAGATACTATTACGATGGAATCGCGTATATAGGGAGCATTAAAGCCACTCAGTTTATGCTCATGTGAGCACTGTCACTGAAATAAGATAGATTGAAATCTGTATTAGAGGAAAATCAAAGAAGAAAATAAAAAAAAACATACGACAAATGAAATGGGCCAAGTTAATAAAAACTGAAGAAATAGTATGTGTTGGTTGCCTTTTTATCTTGAAATGACACACAGTAAGCCTTTCATCAAAATCGGTCAAGGAGTGTATCCTGGACAAACATCGTGACGCGAGATTTTAATATACAAGGTTAATTATGAAGTAGGAGCCAATTTTTTTGTGCTTCTTCAGCATGCCTATTATGGATCTTTTATCGTATGACATGGTATAAATTTTGAGATAAGGAAGTCATGAAAAGCTTCATTTTATATTACCAATATCCAATGGGTTCATGACTATGGCATAATTTAAATTATGTCATCATGATAATACCCACATATTTTTTTTTATATTGTACAGAATCCTCTTTTTAAAATTCTCACCAAATATTCATCTTGACTGCAAGGTATTCACCTCGTCTGTATTTATATAGTATATTTATACATATAATGTATATTTATTCCTATAATAATGTGTAGTTAGGTTTATTTTACCTATATGTATTATGTGTATATATATATAATTATATAATAGGTTGGGGAAAAAGTTTCTTCGCATTTTTTAAGAAAATTCAAAACATTTTTTAATATAGTTTATTTACATTTAACTAAAGTATGTAGGTACCATTTTGTTCGATAACTTTTTGCCATCTTGTAGGTAGGGACATGATCCCATTGCTATAGAAATTTTGGGACTTCTGGTCAAAATACCGCGACAAGTGGTTTTGGCAGTCCTCTCGTGATGTTAACCTGACACTGCCTAAAGAATTCTGAAGAGACCGAAACAGGTGGAAATCTGAAGGTGCAAGGTCAGGACTATACGGCGGATGCATTAACACCTCCCAGCCAAACTCTCTTAATTTTTGCTGAGTGGCTAAAGATGTGTGAGGTCTAGCGTTATCATGATGAAAAACCACACCCCTTCTGTTGATTAATTCCGGCCGCTTTCTCTCAACTTCTTGCTTTAATCTCATCAGTTGTTCGCAGTAGAGTTCAGAATCGATGGTCCTGCCTGGTGGTAACAGCTCATAATGAATAATGCCCTTCCAATCCCACCACACACACAGCATCACCTTGTTGCGAGTTAACCCGGGTTTCGCCACAGTCTGTGAAGCCTGACCGGCCTTTGACCACGATCTTTTTCGCACGTTCTTGTCGTACGTGATCCACTTTTCATCACCAGTTATCAGCTTCTTCAAAAATGGTTCGGTTTCATTACGTCGTAATAAAGAATCACAAATGAGTACACGGTTCATTAGGTTTCTTTCAGTGAGCTCGTGAGGTACCCAAATGTCGAGCTTTTTTGTGTACCCAGTTTTTTTCAAATGCGCTAAAACTGTTTTGTGGTCAATTCCTAGTTCTTCAGCTACGTTGTAACTACTGACATGCCGATCTTGCTCCACTTTTTCAAAAATGGCATCCATTTTATCTGTAATAGGGCGACCAGAGCAACGTGCATCTTTGACATCAAAATTTCCGGATTGAAAACGCTTAAACCAAATTTGTGCTACTCTCACAGACACTGCACTAGGTCCATAAACATCGCAAATTTTTTTCGCGGCTTGCGTTGCATTTTTACCTTTTTTGTAGTAAAATTTTAAAATGTATCGAATTTCTTCATTAGATTCACTCATCTTGGCGGTACGAAAAACAAATGAAAATCACACATTTTCCTAATTTGAATTTGGAATTATATTCTTTAAAATTTAAACTTTCAATGATACCAAAACCACCCAGATACAAATAGTATAGCCAAAGAGATTTTATTATAAGTTTATACATACTATAATGCGAAAAGACTTTTTCCCCAACCTAATATATAATGTATTATATATTAGTAATTATCTATACATTTTTGCGCAAGTGAACAGCGCTCACCATTGTATTATTCCAACTACCATGGGTTGACTGGAAGAAATCTCTTCTAGAGATAAGTCCACCATTTGCCATTGTACCACTGTTTATTTTATAAGACATATAATTGTTTTTGTGCAATAAAGTGTGTAAGTAAATAATATAACGAGCGAATGTTCAAAAATCTGAGCGAAAATCTTATTTTTCGTTTTGCACTATGATTTCATCATGATATCATTTGAGAACCATGAGATCGGTAATGGGCCTGCAGTCCAGCAACCTGAACAACTTTTACTATGGGACCAACTTAGAGCATCTCCAAGGGGATCAATCTTGAAATCGGGAAAAAATATCAGTTGTTCTATATAAATTTTCAACATCCCCTGAACCTAAATGTGTTGAACAGCTGATTTTACTTCACGATTTCAAATTTGGTCCTATAGTAAAAGCTGTTCAGTCAGTGTTTGTCTGTCCAAGCACAGAATATTTGACTCCTGCTTGAAAATTAACTCTGTACATCGAAGAAGAAGATTCCAAAAACTGTCTACAGCGTTCATTCCTTCCACGTACGTGTAGGCTCTGGAACGAACTCCCAGCTGCGGTGTTTCCTGAGCGCTACGATATGTCCTTCTTCAAACGAGGCTTAAGAAGAGCATTTCTCTCCAGGTAGGCAGTGACAGAACTGTGCCCCTGGCATTGCAGATGTCCATGAGCGGTGGTTACCACTTAACATCAGGTGGGCCACTGGCTCGTCTGCCACCGTTAGCAATAAAATAAAAATACCTACTACCAGTGGCTGCACATACAGACAGTCGCTGTTCATGCAGTCTGCAGTTTTATTAAACAACTAAGTTGGCAAACATGCATACTGCCCACCTGATGGTAAGTGGTAACAGTCACCTATAGTACATGTGGCTCCTGTGAGATTCGCAGCAAATCTGCACCCCTTACAAGAACCACAGTATACGTTGCCAACTTGTGGCATAACATGTAAAGTCACGGTACCCAGTAATTTCACTGCCACATCTTACCCTTCAAACGGGAACACAGCAATGCAAGCACTACTGCTTTGCGGCAAGATAGGCAAGACGGAGGACGTACCCAAGCAGGCGACCCCGTTACAAAGTCTCCCTCTGGTAATAGACAGATTGGAGCGTGTTTTAGGATTGCTCAGAAATTTCTATACCTCGAATTCGAATGACCCGTGACTCCATACACTGTTCATTGTTTAAAAATAAAATTGGTATGCTATTACATAATGTTTCATATTTATTATGTAATTTAGTTATTATTGTGGTACTGTAAAAGGCGACAAACTTTCCAAGGACGTACATACCTTTAAGATCAACATTCACGCTTGATTGGTAATAAATTAAGTTTGAGTTGTAAAGTAGTATTTTGGTCCACGGAACCAAATAAGATGAGTTTGAAAGTCAATAAGACTTATTAAGTGTTTCCTGTGACACACTTCATTACAAACAAACAAACCTATTTTATTTGTACGTCGGGAGAAACAAGTAACTTATTTTCTTTAACGAAGTTATAGCTGTTAGTGTGTTTGTTTAATCTCTTTACAAAAGTAAAGAAAGCTTGTCCAGTAATATCAAAAGACGTTGATTTTAATTTCTGTAAGGTATCAGCGCCCTCTACTCCTTTATACTTTGATCCATTTTCTAACGTAAACGGAACGAGATCGAGGAATGCTCTAAAACAACATCTTCTGCTTATACAACGTATTCACTTAAGGCATAGTTACTCGCAGCGCTAATAAACCTCGGGCTTATTACGTTTAGCGCAACAGGACAAACAAACATTTCATTGATATGCAAATTGTGCCCACAATACCCTTTGCGACGAATAAATTAGACATGATTCGAAACGAGAAACTTAGCTGTGTATAGTATGATGCTGACTGAGGAATCGTGTAAGCGTTCTACACACAGAGGCGGCAACCGGAGGTTACCGGAGGGAGACTCCGTACCAGGGTCGTGTGCTTGGGTACCTCCGTCTCACCTATTTCTGCCGCAAAGCAGCAGTGCTTGCATTGCTGTGTTCCGGTTTGAAGGGTAAAATATGGCATTGAAGTTACTGGGTACCGCGACTTTACATCCTGAGTCACAAGTTGACAACGTACACTGTGGTTCTTGTGGGGGTTGCAGTTTTGCTGCGAATCTCACAGGAGCCACATGATTGTATAATAGGTGACTGGTACCACTTAGCATCAGGCGGGCAGTTTGCTTGTTTGCCAACTTATCTGCAATAAAAAAAAGTAAATCGCTTACCGCAGTTCGCTAAAAGTGCTTCCTTGCGCCGCACCGCTTCCTTGGGTGGTTTCTGTGTGACGACGTTCATAGCAACACGAATTCGAATTCGTGTTGTTATGGACCTCGTCACACAGTGACAGAAGCGGAGCGGAACTACGCTCCGCTACTGTCCCGCTTCCGCCTCTGAGTGTGGAGCGCTGTAATGTTGGAAAATGTGGATCATGTTTGAACGAGACTGTCTAATTGTCTATTTGCCTCAGTCGAATCGGAAATTGTGCGAATTACCCAGTTTGCCTCACGGAACACTGAATACTCTGTTCTGTGGTTTGCTATGGAAACCGGGACAGTCGGTCAAGAAATTGGTTTACTAAACTGAGGTTAAATGTAGCGTGCAGTTTATAGAGCCGTGAAATTTGGTTTCGCTTGTGCCTCGATATGACAACTTAAAATCCTATTATCATAATATTGTTAGCACATTTACTGCTGTCGATAGTTTTTTGGAACGTATTTAGTAAAACAAATATTTTTCATTACTCATACTCTAAAAGTAGGTCTGAAGTTGCCTGAGGAGCGGGTTGAATGGAGCATCGTTTTCAACTGACAGCTGTCAAATTATTAAAAAAACTAGTTCTATTTTCACAATCCCATTGAATCATCTTTCAACTTTCATACAGCCACTCAATTACAGCGCAATGTAAATTTGAAATAACATAAAGTTAAGTATTAATTAAAGAATATATTTTTTAAATGACTATTTATCATAATTTACTTTCAACTATTTCTTTAAAATAACATAGTTTCGGGCAAAATATTTACCATTTTTTCAATGTTAAAAATGAAAATTAATTATTTATTTAAGTAGCTTATATATTAGAGTATAATATTGAAGATATTAGGGAAATTAATTTAATTCTTAAATATTTATAAAAATATATTATTTTATTTTTACAATGAAAATGTAAAGTTTTGTTATAAACTTAATGGCTGTATAGCTGGCCGGTCACAGAAAAAAAACCGGCAATCCGATCTTCATTTGTTTTATCGAAATGTAGACATTTGTTTATACTTCCGTAATGCAGAGATTTGTTTTAACACAATGAGTTCATCTGATTTTATAAGAGAAGAAGCTAAAGTTGCTATAATAAAATTCACTTATTTTTCTTAAGCTAATTCATGTTTTTATTTTTACTTGCCTTGAATTCGTAATGAAAAGCACCGTGTTTACCTCTGGTTGAATACTAAGTCCCTCGAACTATTGGCGCCCTGTATACACTCGGGCGCCAAACTCTCTCTAGGGACTAATAAGTTACTTTCACCCCTAGGGCAACAATGTTCTATTACTAAGGCTTCGACAACTCTTTTCAATCACAAGTGGTCGCAGAGAAATAGTAGATTGTTTACTAAGGGAGCGAAGCGAAGCGATTGTTTACTAAGGGCACAGAACACAGTCTGTGTTCTGTGCCTATTACTGTGCCTAAATTACGTACTATGTACATAGTACGTACCTTATTTCAAGGTGCTCATAATACTCGCACTAATTTGAAATAACTTTAGGCAGTAGTTAGTATGAAATAAGTAAAACAATGAACAAAGCCGTATCAATTAGCACAATAATGCCAAATTGAGGCTAGTCAATGTGGACTAATGATTTCAGCAAGAAACAATTGTATTTTGTTAACTAAGAGTATGAAGGCTTTGTTTTCACTTTCAACATAGTTTACTAACACCCGTATCTATAGTCAAGTCAAAGTAATTACTTAAAAAGTAAAAGTCGTCACTCAAGTTGTGATTTTTATACAATAAGTACTGTGGCAATAAAAAAATTGCCTGTGATAATGGCGATTACGCTTTCGCAATGGTCCGTCACGAGATGGGTGACCAAAAACTTAGTATTTCGAGCTCCTCCGCCTTTCGAAGGCTAGTTAAGCCGTTGGTCCTAGGTGTATTTGCAATCGTTAAAATGCACCAACCTGCACTAGATGATACCTAAGCATAATTTTCTTCACTTAATTCAAATTCTCGTTTATTGTATAAAAATCACAACTTAAGTGACGACTTTTATTCAAGTAATTACTTTGACTTGACTATAAATACGTGAGTTAGTTTTTGTCGGAGTCAATGTAGTTTTGTAGGATCTTAATCAATAGTTACCCACAACGGAATCGTAAGACATTAGGCAGACAAATTACATTTTAACTGCACTCCAAGTGCAAAACGGCAGTTCGGATACATCTGAGCTGAAATTTCAGTGAATGCAAGTTTCTGTACAGCCGCTGTGAGTAAGTGAAATGAAACTGCCAATGGAAGTGCACGCCTGCACATCAATCTCAATTCGGATTTTTTTATACAACAAAGTTGGCGAACAAGCAGACTGCCCACCTGATGGTAAGTGGCTACAGTCGCTTGTGGTATACATAATTGGTTCCTGTCATTATCATCATAACAACTCATACACCTACATCCCCGCCGAGGGGCTCGAGCCTACCCTAAGTTAGGGTGTTTAGGCCTTAGTCAACCGCTGGCCCAGGCGGATTGGTCGACTTCACATTCACCTTTGAATTTCTTCGCAGATGTATGCAGGTTGGTAGTGGTTTTGTGGTTCCTGTATGTCAAATGTACTGCAAATGTACAACTCCTTGCGGAATACTGTTGCGCACCGTACCCACCCGTACGGAACGCCCCAAACTTGTAGTCCGCTCTTAAGTTGTCTCACGCCTCTTTCTCACTCACATAAAATGTACTAAGTTTATTTTTCAAAATTAAAATTCAAATTCAAAAATCTTTATTCAACATAGGCCTTTACAGGCACTTATTGACGAAAAACAGATCAAAACAATCTAATTTAAAAAAAATATATTATCCTTGTATGTGCATACATCCTAAATATACTCAAGATGTCTGCAAATACAAGTAGGAATGAAAAAAAAAAAAAGTTCACTCTACACCTGTTCGGAAATTGGGAGAGCCTTCTCGAGAAGAACAGGCAAGAAACTCGAACGGTCTAAATTTTTTATCTCCTCTTTTAAATCGCCATTTACAATTTTGGTTTGTTATTCTTATCGTGCTTAAACTTATTTAGTGATGTGACATTTATCTTTCACTTATATATCTATATTACAACAGTGCAAAGCGAATCGTGTTGTGTGCAGTGATGTGACATTCATCTTTCACTTATATATCTATATTACAACAGTGCAACGCGAATCGTGCTGTGTGCAGAGCGGACTAGAAGTTTGGCGTTATCTCTACCTGTCGATAGTTAAAAGTACGAATCATAAGTAGAATACACCAACCAGGCGGCGGGGCGGAGCGCATTTCACACTGTGCTAAAGTAAATTCAGACTTCTATACTAATGTTAGGGTTCATGTTTGCGTGGAATTTACGCTGTTTGGAATGCACGCTAACGCCACGGCTGTTGGTCGGTTCCTCGCGTACGTAGCAGCCGAGCTAGCGTACGCGGTCGACTCCTCGCGTACGTCACGTCAATACCGCGAATAGAAACTGACTACGACACGAAAGCATTTACTATGCGCTAAGAGCATGCTCGCGGACACGCGAGCACTCGCCCGGGTTTGAGCAGATGTTTCGTATCTGTCCGGCGGACGTGGCCGACTACCGGCGCGTGCTCGCGCATCCGCTGCGACGCGACGCGCTGCGCTCCTGCGTCTCCCGGTTGGTGTACTTAAGTCGACAGGCGTATGTCGGACCTCCCCTCCTGAGTGCAGGGCATACCTACCCAATAAACCAACCTCGATGTTCATTTTGTATATCGTCAGGATGATCCAGGCTCTACGCAACGAATCCACAACCTCTACAAGGACGCCAATGTGCGTTGCCAACTTTTGACATAAGATATGAAGCCACGGTATCAAATCCAGTGATTTCACTGCCTTTGTTACCCTTCATACCGGAACACAACAATGCAAGCACTGCTGCTAGGCGACAGAAATAGGTAAGATAGAGATACCCATGCAGACCAAGCGTGGATCCAGCCCTCGAAAGAGGTTATGATCACAGCCACCCGGAAAAAGAAGTTTACAAAACCATTGGCCTGATTCATTCGTTTTTTTTTTGTATTGAATAAAGTGTTATCAGCCTATTCTTCCTAAAAGACCTTAAAAGTGTGATGTCACAAGTATATTTTTTTCCTCTTTTATTTGTTTTCTTGTGGGTTGAGTGATTCGCGAATAAAAGGGAGATGGAGCTCAAATGTGATTTCATACATTCTTGCTCCTTCTCCCAGAGCTTAAAATTGGGAAGTGGGGTGATGGCAAGGGTGCACTGGGTGTAATGAATGATGAAAAGAAATTGTGTTTGGAAGGAAGGAAAGAAGCAAAAAGGAAGGAGAGATGGTTTGTGACGAAGGTCACAAGTATATTAGGGTTGTGGGCATGCCCATCGTACCCACAACGGTGGATCCGCGCTTGACGCAGACGACTCTAGTACAGAGTCTCTCTCTGTATGGCACGGTTTGTAGTCAATTTCGTATTAGGCAATGGAATGCGGCCATACATGTGCTGCTTATTCACACTCTCCCGGTTGCGTTTCCTCGTCTTGCCTCCTCGATATTGTAGCTCCGGCATAATATGAGTGTCATACCTTTATTATTGATGTTAATTAGTACTAAATTAAACGTCTTGAAACGGCAATTAGACCTATTATACTGTACGGTATTGGAATTGCTGATATATGAATGCGACAACTACTAGTACAATTTTACAAAATAAACTGTATTAATATAGCTTAATGTAATTTGATGTATTAAAAGATCCAATTGATATCAGAAGTTGATGGAGATATGTTTAAAATAAATTAAAACTTTATTATAACGAAGTTGTTATTCTGAAAAGTGCTACGAGGTATCCCTGTCATTAATTCTTTACCTTCTCTTCACCTGTACCAAGCTTGAAAAAATTGTAAGATAATAATTACTATAAAAGTTCCAGTTGAATCATAATCATTGTGAGGTATTCATTCAACTTTTCAAAGATTTTTCTTAACATTATTTTAATTGCCGTCACAAAATTATTGAGGAGAATTCTTTTTCCTTTTATACGTGTTATAATCGATCTGTACTTTCCAAGCGAAAGTCTTCGAGTTGTTAGAATTCTAAATAGAGAAAGTTATCGAAAGACAATAGTTTCAGTGATTAATAGTCTTCATAGAATTTATTTAAATTGTCCTTATTCAGTTAATATGAGGTCATCAATGGGCCAAATGTTATTTAAAAAACGTTGCCATAATGTCAAATATGTATAATAAATTATTACCTACAAGTAAATACTTCTAGTATCCTCACTCTGTAGGTACCATTAAGGACTAACGATACGATATGTAACTATTCTGTATCGCTAGAGCCCTCAGTGTCCAAAGTGGTACAAAAACAATAATGAAAAGTAGTTAATATTTCGAGGTACAGTGACACAAAATAATAAGAAGTAGGTACCACTGGTAGGCACCCTTAAGGGTGCAAACTGCAAAGTGAGTGTACAGTACAACCCAAGTAACAATTTAAGTTATAGAAAGGTTACAGATAGGTTATATAACCTTTTTATGGATTTCCTTAAAGAAATACGATAGGTCTTAATATGGTCATAATAAACTCCGCATAAACTCTTAATGACCAAAAAGGCCCTCCATATTAACCTAGTGCAGACCTTATTTTTACTCTATACTGACTAGACAAATTACCTAAAGGCATGCTTGATAACCTTGATGTAACCGTAAATTAACCATTTCATAACCTGGCTAAATTCAGTATTACCTAATTATAACCTTTATGAAGTCTCAGCTTAGTCATGGACTAGTCATAATCAGTTTTTATTGCAGCAGTCATTTTCCAGAATTAGGTTATTGTCAAGTACCAGCAAAAGCTTATTAGTAAGGTTTCAAAATATTTTATAAGAGACGGGTTATATATTAGTTAAAACTTATTTCATAACAGACAAATGGCTTCCATTTGTAATACTATTTTTTTATTATGACGTAGGGTATTCATATACGGAGCAAAATGTCTGTAAAATTCACACGTGTTTATAAATTCTATTGCGAATACCAGTTTCCTGTTAAATTATGGGATATGATATTTTCGAAAATTTTTGCCACAATAAGCCGCAAAAAATGGCTGCCTTCAATGACTACTACTACTAAATACTAGCTTTACAAATAACTCTTAAATAGCCTGAATTACTATTAACGCACGAAATTTACTTAAAAATAACCTCTAGGTAATTTAAATAACCTTATCACAAACTGTTAGTTATTTTTGCAACCCTTTACGCATTCAAATTTCTAGTAAGATTTGAAAGTACTTCTATATCACCGCGGACGGACTAAGTAGTAATTTGGCATCTCCAAAAGAGCTTAGATTGCATTTTATTAAAAAACAACATTTCGCGTGGTGTACCTACAGAGTGTTTACAAAACCAAAGGATATGCTTATTGCGTTGCACGAAAGATGTAAAGCTTACACTTTTCAAAGCTTATAGCAACTCCCTATACACGTACAGCCTGTGGACAAATTACACTCAAGGTGCATACAGGGCCCTACGCACACAGTATAATAATGCATTCAGGGGGTTGATGGGGTTGACACGACACTGCAGTGTGTCAGGGATGCTAGCAGCAGTTGAAAATAGTAAAATTTTGCAAGAATCTGTCGAGCCGTTTCAGAGTTTTAAGACTAACACACAGCGATTCATTTTTATATACAAGAGAAGAAGATTATATCATTTTACATGCATGCAGATACGCAGCATGCATGCAGCCATGCAGCAGTCATGCAGCATACATGCAGGCACGCAAGTTGGCATGCAAGGAGGCATGCAGCATGCAAGGCTTTTGTCATAGCTCCGGCACTACGGGGTTCTGGTGGTCCCACGCATGCTAATCGTCGCAAATGGCTTTCGCTCACCACCGCAGCCTCGGCATGGCCGCTGCGGCCCTCTCATAGCCACCTGCTCCTCAGCATGCGGGCCGCCTCACCCCTCCGTGCTTTCGCGGTTCTGAATAACACTCTATGAGTAGAGCAGACAAGTCTACGTGGAGTCGGAGTTCACTGAGTCGGTTTTAAATAGCACTTGTTTTTTTAATAATTAGTAATCCTCGTATAGAGAAAAATACGTTCCAGATTATGTCAAAGAAGATTTACGGATACCTATTTACAGTTATTACTCTTCATTAAACTATGTCTTTAGTGAGTTTTGCATAGGGAAATTATGTCAAGCAAAATTATTGATATTAACAGTTATGCGTAGTAAAATTATGCGTTTTAACGTATGCTTGATAAAATTATGCCAAACCAAATTATACATTTCAAGGTTATGATTTTTAATATTATGCATTTCGTAAATTCTGCATTATAATGCTTATGCCTTTTGATTTTGAGTTATGCCAAATATTAATATGCTTCTTGATTTTTATGCCATATGACGTATGCCAGTCGAAATTTTGACAATCAACAATACGCGATTATGAGATTTTTGGTTATAAGTGGGCGCGAGACCGTTTCAAAGTGTCACCCGCCGCGACGACTCCTTATACAAAGAGACAATCTTGACACCTCGCCTTTAGGCAGTCGTAAACGTAAAAAGAGAGTACACAAAGCGATCCAACAAAGTGTCCCAATCAGATAACGAGAAATTTCGCCACAAAGCGCTTAACTGGGGTGTGTCTGATGTTAACGAATAAAACAGTATAAATCACAGGGCGCCCTCATTAATCATAACTCGCGTGTAAATACGAACCTCGCGTTTCGGATACAGATCAAATTTATAACACCTTTCGCATGCAGTCTCGGGCTGTTCTCGTATTATCTCGCGATCTTGAAAGCCTAAATCAGTTTTATTTACATAGCAACACAATATATATGAATTAAATGGCTCTAAAGTAAGAGATATTTCTTGAAACTTATTTTGAGTTGTAGTTTCTAAAGATTTACCAGAGAGAGACCCAGTACCTACTAGAGTCGTCTTCGTGAGTACCTCTATCTTATCTACGAGTATTTCTGCTGTGTCTGTTTGCAGCGAAATTACTGGGCTTAGTCACTTGACTGGAGGGAGACTCTGTACCAGGGTCGTCTGCTTAGGTACCTCCGTCTTACCTATTTCTGCCGCATAGCAGGAGTGCTTGCATTGCTGTGTTCCGGTTTGAAGGGTAAGATATGGCAGTGGAATTACTGGGTACTGTGACTTTACAGCTGGTGTCACAAGTTGGCAACGTACACTGTGGTTCTTGTGGGGGTTGCAGTTTTGCTGCGAATCTCACAAGAGCCGCATGTATGGTGACTGTTACCATCAGGTGGGCAGTTTGCTTGTTTGCCAACTTTCTGCAACAAAAAAAAACATCTTAAGCCACAAGTTGGCATCGTGCATTGGGCTGTAGATTTCCAGCTGCTGGCCACCGGACTATAGAAGTTATTCGTCCGGTGTTGGAGGAGTTGGTTGGCGGCAGGGCAGCCTTTCATACCGCGTGATGCAGGCATTGGCGTAGGTATGGGGGAGGGGGCTTGGGGTCCGGACACCCCCCATTGAAAATGAACATACACTAGATGGAATGAACTTTTCCTCCCAAGTATCAATATACACTAGGCAAATAGAAGTTTTAATCTGCCCCCCCCCCCCCATCGAAAAGTTATACCTACGCCTATGGATGCAAGTATTGACCGGACATGGATGCTTCGGTCATTACCTGCACAAGGTTACTCGTCGGGAGGAAACGCCGCAGTGTCACCACTGCAATACGTCCCGAAGATACGGCTGAGCACACTTTATTAGAGTGCTCGGCCTGGCGATCCCAACGTCGTCAGTAAGATGCTGGCTAGTAAGAGGAAATAGGAGGCTGTCACCTACTTCTGCGAGAATGTTATCACGCAGAAGGAGGCAGCGGAGAGGGAACGGAAAAATAATCCAAACAAATGCCGCTCCTCTCCGACGCAGACGGTTGGGCGGTATAAGGCGGCCTTTTGTTGCCCACCTTCCATGACCGCCCTAGGTGTGGCCTGCGCGCTAGAGTGGCTAACGCCGATCCCGATTATGTCCCTACGGAGGTAGAAGTATCTGGAGGGGTTTTAGCCAACCCATTGTTGTATCAGTAACAAGATTCCCCCGCTTTAAAAAAAAAGGTTGGCTTCTGATGCGCGCGATTAAAAGCCCCCCGTCTGGGTATTACTCCCACGTTCAGGGTAATAACCCTACAGGCGTTAAGACCCGGCCCGTAGCTGGCCGAGCTGTCTCCGGGTGGTTCGGAGAATTGGGGTGACCCAGACCCCTAACTATGGACAAAATGGACATCCAGCAGGCGTAGCGCACGGACCGTGGAAAAAACAGGAGAAGAGATAAATAACATTTTTCTTCTCACTCACCCATATAACAATAAAGCGAGACAGGACGAGGGTTAGTCTTTTTCTCTTTTATAGTCGACGCGCCTTGCTAGGCCCAGAGGTTTGTTTAGTGGGTAGGCCCTGCACTCGTAGGGAGAGTCCCACACACGTCTGTCGATTAGCCATCGGCAGGGTGCGCAACAGCATTCCACCTCGTTATAAAAGGGGCGGGCTGTAGATTTGCAAATCTTAGAGGAACCACATGAGTCGGCAGGCGACTATAACCATATTAGTCACCTCCCATCAGGTGGGCAGTCTGCTGCCTATAGCCTTTGCAAAGTTCGTTGTAAAAAGTTTTTTATGATTTTGCACCTGATTATATTTAAACATTAGGTTCGGACACATCACGAAAGATAAGAGTTCCATTCTTTGGCATCTCGATTCAAAAAAGATGTACCGAAACCCAGACACATTGAGCCCAGATCACCGCACCTGGGACAAAAGGACACGGGGTATCTTTAGACTTAAACGGGTAGATACCCAGCACTAGGCGGAGCAGGAGAGTCCCACATACGCCAGAGTTACTACCCAGCACGTATTTACGTAGGTGCTAAGATTTTCAACCATTAATACTTAGACGAAGAGAGGTCTAACTGTCACTCCTTTCAAGTTAATTTTATTATGAAGCAAAAAATTTGAATTTTATTAAAATGCCGCACATCATCACCATTATCACCATTATCACCTAAGGCCTCGTTTACGGAGACGCGGGGCGTTGCGCGGCGCGGCCCGCTCAGAATTCAAACAGATGGCGTTGTATGAGTGCGTTTACGGAGAAGCGATTTTACACGCCTTTGCTTGAAATTGGCACCGCCGCGTCCGTCGGTGTTCCCGTCTCGCATCTCTATGAACCACATCGTATATTGCCATATGTTTGTGTTTACGCGTGCAATTATGAGTGCCGCTTCACGCGCCGCCCCACTGTAAACAGAAAAAACGCGAGACGCCACGCCACACGCGACGCGCGACGCCCCGCGTCTCCGTAAACGAGGCCTTACCCTTGTTACCGCTCGATTGATAATTAATAGTTGCAAGTCTTGCAACATGTGACTTCTTAATAGTGACATATAGTCCTAATTGAGATTTTTTGTGATGTGACCCACCTACTAATTGAGAATACTTTTCACCTCATATTACAAAATCAAATTTTAATAATTGCCTAGCAATTTCCTTGTCAGATTTTGCGAATGACGTTCCATTATAACTTCAACAACGCTTTCTGCGTCCTGAGAGAAATTAAATTTTCACAGCGATTATGTGCAGTTTCCGCTTTCAGATAGTCTACCGAGACTCATTTCTTCCGATCAAAGGTGCATTGTTGTTTTCAAATGTAATATTTAGATTGTTTTTTTTTATAAAAGTTATTTCAAAAAATGGTATAGGTATATTGTAAAAACATAGTATAGGGGTTTGCATCAATAACACAATTTTCTTCAGTATTATACTTGGATAATTAAAAAAAACAAAACACTTCTTTTTTTCAATTATCATCACAGCTCACATAGAAGGTCAGTGCCGAGTCCACAGCGCTACTGACACTATCTTTTCAATAAATCTGTTTAATTAGTTTCATTTATATGACATTGCTTAACAGTTTTAAGCCTGTTTTATATATCTTCTTAATGAATCGCTGTGTGTTAGTCTCGCAAAAACTGAAAATTTCTGTGTGTGTTTGAATAGGTCCAAGGAAGGATAATTTTATGTGCAGTTGGACCCGGTAGGTGGCGCTATAATCGGGCAGGACAACGTCTGCCGGGCCCACTAGTTTGTAATAAAAATTTTAGTATTGATTTTGCCACCATCACACTTGATGTGCGTTTGATGATTGCGCCGAAGGCGTAAGCGAACATTAACTACATTTTAAACCACAAACAAATGCATTGAGAGCTCTTCTAATAGCCATCTATTAGTACCTAGTCAAAATCTGTGATATTAAGACCTACTATTAACATTATAACATCTTCGCATGTGAGAAAGACGAGGCCAGAGTTCATGTGGTGAGGAGAGGTTGATGTCAGTATTTTTTTACACACAACAGGTAAGCTGTTGTTGCTTCAATTCACCTAATGATATATAACGATAAGGCCAAAGATGGAAGTGAGCTTCACCTGGACTCCGCAATAACCGAGGAACTGACTATCTTACTTCTAATAGGGATGAAGATATTTTTTTAAAATATCCAACATGGATGTTGTTAAAAAAATATTGAACACGGTTTTTTTTCACAATCAAAAATATTCGACGATATATTATTGATTGGAGATGCATCGCATGACATCATACGTCGTTCTTAGTACTTGTGGTATTAATTCGCTTTACAACAGTAGTATTACCAGAGGGAGACTCTGTACCAGGGTCGTGTGCATTGGTACCTCCGTCTTACCTATTTCTGCCGCAAACCAGCAGTGCTTGCATTGCTGTGTTCCGGCTTGAAGGGTAAGATATGGCACTGAAATTACTGGGTACCGTGTCTTTACATCTTAAGTCACAAGTTGGTAACGTACACTGTGGTTCTTGTGGGGGTTGCAGTTTTGCTGCGAATCTCACAGGAACCACATGTATTATAGGTGAATGTTACCACTTACCATCAGGTGGGCAGTTTGCTTGTTTGCCAACTTAAATGCAATAAAAAACTATATAAAAAAAATTTTCCATTTCGATACGAGACAATTGTTTTTTTTTATTGTTATAACTGACGGACTATATGAAATTTTACTTTTCATACTTAGTCCGCCTGCCTATTGGGAGCAAAATAATGCTATTAACATTGTTATTATGGCAACATACTTAGGTAAGGCGATGGTAGCTAGCGGGGGCTCAAAAGCCCTACCGGACAGTAATCCAGATCAGTATCGCGTGCTCGCGTAGTCTCTACCATCACACCTCGGTTAACAGTACTGGGCATCAGAAATTCGTAGCCTTCTACGTTTTATTTAAGTCTTCCAAATAATTCGACGTATCTCCGATCTGTACACAATTTATTATACAGATATAGATATTGGTTTTGAGCAACAGACACGTAATTTAATCAAGCAATTCAATTAAATCTTAGCCGAAGTCACTGCAAGTTTGCGGAAGTTTTTGATTGAAGCTTATCTAGTAGGTACTGAAACGAATTGACTCGAGTTTTCTTACTGCGTTCCATATGGAAAACGCCTAATACCTTTTCGCTTGCGGCTTCACTGAAAACCAGCGTCACAGTTCTCTGTGACTTAGAGCTGAGTGGAGTCGCTTTTGGTCGCTTTTTGTAAAATAATTGTGTGTCATTTTTCTTTGTAAAATGTTTTGTTTGTTTAACTGACTAGTCTAATTTTCATAATGTGTTATGTTAGCGCCAAATAAATACTTTTTCTTTCTTTCTTTCTTTCTTAACTTTTAAAGTACATTTATACTTTGGTCATATGGCCACTGTCCATTTATACTTAGATTTATTTTTAGGTCATAGGGTCACTGTTAGAGTTGACTACTAGAAGAAACTCTGGTGGAATATTGAGTAAAGGTAAACATTGTTTATGAAATATGCTAAGGTACGATCTGTTATAGGAACAGTGCAATTACATAAGAACCATATAAAAATAATATTGTTTTAGCTCCCTTTTATAACTTGATTAAAAGTACCTATTTATATTTTTAAGATGAGAATCGCCGCGACGGGGACCGCTACAATTATATTATGAAGAAGTAAAATTAATCAATCATCTATCAATTAATACGTTTAATGAACGGTTTCAGACTATTTGAAATGAACGGTTTCAAATTATTTCTTTGTTTGTATTTTGGGTATATTAAACTTGATTGAGGTAAGAATTTGGCGGTACCCCGACGCAGTGATTCTCATCTTAAAAATATAAATAGGTACTTTTATCGATAATCGATTAAAAAAAAACCTCACTCAAATCAGTTCATTAATTCAGGAGCTACGGTGCCACAGACAGACACACAGACGGACACACACACACACACACAGACAGACAGGTCAAACTTATAACACCCTTCTTTTTGCGTCGGGGGTTAAAAAGACAGCAAATTAAAATCACACTTTTAAACTATTACTATAGCTAGTGGACGCTTGTTCGGGTGTCAATTCTATTCCACCAAAGACATACTCGTATATGTGAAAATGTCAGTTGTCAACTTCACTGACCACAGAATTGCAATTATTAAATGGGTGCCACGCATGTGCCAACTTCTGTAGACAATTCTTAAATTTATTTATAGGAACGTATAGCATTCCTAAGTTAGTTTAAAACACAATTTCTTGTTCGTTCCTCCTGCTACAAACATTTTGTGTTAAATGTGAAAAGCCGAATTGACATCGCTATTTTATTAACTAACAAATCAAATACATATTTAGAAGAATAGAGCCTTGAGCGCATACGGTTTCAATGCTTACAATATAATAATAAAAACTTTTTAACAAAAAATTGAACCGCCGAAAAAACTAAAAAGCAAAAACACTGAAAAGTTAAAAATAATATAAGAATTGGAACAGACAACATCACACTTCTATATTGAAGTCGGTGCCAAACGATGATCTCCTAGAAAGTGTTAAAATTTGTCACCGACTTCAATATAGAAGTGTGATGTTGTTATTCAAGTTCACGATTTGAATTAAATTGGCTAGTTCTTACCAACAAACCAAATATTAGAAATTGTAGAAAATTTGTCAAATTAGTCCAAATCCTGAACTTGAACAAAATCCCAGGTGAAAATGAATTGTGTAAATGATGAGTCTGAAATTGGCATCCATATACGAGTAGATATCAATTCTTTTGTCGGCGACGACTTGTAGGTATACGTTCGTTGTTTCTTGTAAATTATAATTTTGCTAAAGTAAAATATAAATTTATACACGGTGTTTCATAATAACCAATAAGTAATCAATGCGTTATCTAAAACGAATTATTAAATTATGTTTAACCGTAATGTCATTCAACCCAAAATTTTCATGTAAATCATAGACATGATGATGATACTACGATATAACATGAAATTTTTGGGTTGAATGACATTACTTATAAACACATTTTAATAATTAGTTTTAGATAACGCATTGATTATTTAATGGTTAATATGAAACACCGTGTATACATTGTAAATAGGCCCTTGTTAATTTTATTAACCATCTGCCCGGGAGATGTTTTAGTGCACAAGTATGGTGGGTCCGGAGTGGAAAATACAACCGTATGCTTTTCTACTACTCCACGCACAGTTCGATCGGGCGACTCACCGATATGACGAAAACCAGAAATGGCACTGGACCTACTGTTTAACGTGCCTTCCGAAGCGCGCAGAAGCTTCAGATAATATAGCTTTTTTTTATAATTTAAGTCACCCATCTTGAACCTGATCACTACGATCACGATCGCTATTCTGTTTTTTTTTAAAAAAGACCTAGCAAATGACTCCATTTCAAGTCCAAACGCGAAGATAGCTAGTGAGGGAAAGAGAATACACGCCTCATTAGCCAATCTCACCTTGTAGACCTGCAATGTGCTTTTTCACGCCTCTTTTAAAGGAACCGGGATTGTAAGAAGGAAGGAAATTATCTTTAGAAAATGTACTCAGAGCGCACAAGAAGTTTTGTGCCACTAAAACGAAATTGCTGTTCCTTTTCTATAGAATTGGTTGAGCCACTGAAACACGACCCTAGGTGCAAGAGAGATATAGAAGATAGGTGAAAATACGCGTTTATTTTTAGACTTCAGCAAGGGGGGGGTTTAGGGCAAAATACGCGTTTATTGTTAGATGTTAGGGAGGTTCTTTAGAATTGGTTACGCTACGCGGTACCGCTAAAAATTCCGCAAAACCCTTCGTTGAGCTCTCGCAATTTCAAACTCTGACAATACTGTTGATATATCATAATAGCTTTGGCTCATTAAAGTATGTACATTAAAGTTAGCATATCTATTTAACCTTAGGTACTTTACATCAATCAATCAATTGTTTATTAGATTAATATTATATATTATATCAAACCGTTGTTGAATGCCAACCAATCTGATAGATTCAAATTTATTCTTCGTTATGAAAGTAGAATCTATTATATCACTACGCAGAGGTGATGTTGAAAGATTTTGCAACGATAAATACATTTCTAAATATGCCATCACTTAAAATTAATATTCAAGTCACAATCAAGCAATTGTTAAAACAAAAGGCTATTTATAATGTAATCAGTGTTTGTATTTTGGAGTCAAACATTGATTTTCTTACGCAATGTAGATTTGGCTTCATCCATCATTACTATTGGCATTTGCTCGTTCAACATCAACTCTATAGCATCAGGGGCCTTATCATGAGTGCTTAAAATAAGCTTAAAACAATATGTGAAAAGAGACACAGCTATTGCAGCGAATAGCGCCATTTCGTTTTAACAGATGTTTTAAAATCGTTCTATGCGATCGCGGCAGGCCGTCAGGTCGTTCGTATTGACTGTCACACTCTCTTGATGCGCGTGCGCAGCGTCATGTCAGCAACAACATCTAATAGTTTATTTAACACTGGACGCTTTGTGTAAAGGTTCCAAGCCTGTAATGGCCATACGAATAAATTATTCAACGTTAATAATAAATATTAAAAGTATTTGTTAACTACGAACCTCGAAAGCTCTTCACGAAAAAAATACAATTAATCATACGGTGCAAGCAAAGGTAGGCATGATTTGAACCATTGTTTAGCTTAATTAACCGACGTCAAAGCAGAAGGAGTTTCATGTCGTTTTTATACAACTAAGTTGGCAATCAATTAGAGGAGCGTCGGTGGCGCTGTGGATTCGGCACTTGCCTTCCAATCGGGGGGTCAGGGTTCGAGACCCGCCATGTACCAATGTGTTTTTCGTTTCGAATTTCATATGTACATTTATCCGACGCTCCTACGGTGAAGGAAAACATCGTGAGGCAACCTGCATACATCTGCGAAGAAATTCAATGATGTATGTGAAGTCGACCAATCCGCACTGGGCCAGCGTGGTTGACTAAGGCCTAATCACCCTAACATAGGGTAGGCTCGAACCCCTCGGTGGGGACGTATATGAGCTGTGGTGATGAAGTTGGCAATCATGCAGACTGCCCATCCGATAGTAAGTGATGGCTACACTACAGGTGCTAAAAGTACATAATGGTACTTCCGTCAATTGTGAGCTTCTTTATCTATTTGAAGGAGTAAACTCAGGAGGTAGTCCCATTGTCACCAAGCCAGGGTCTGATGATGAGAAACCAGATCAATGGAAGGAAAACCTTAAATTGTTTCTAAAGCTATACATATATTTTCGTTGGTAGTCCTTATGTTATTTATATCTGAGCTGATAGTAAATGTTCCTTGATGGTTATGACTATGATTAAAGGAAAAGTTCTTTAAATATCAAAGGCACGTATTGACCCTTAATTACATTATTTTAAATTAATAGTTTAAGGTCGAATTTCACCAACATTTAACAGGCCGTTATAGTTAACAAACAACCGTTTTTGACACTTATTGTATGAGTAAAATGTCAAAAACTTGTTTGTTAGTTAACTAACCACCTGTTTATTTATTGGTGAAATTAGACCTTATTCTCTAAGTGGTAGGTTGATAATGGAAAGAACAATTCCGTAACTGTGGGCCTAGACAAAAGCCACTCGCTTATTTTCTGCAAATGTATGGAAACTACATTAGAATGTGACAACCTCACACTATTTTTTCTGCAACTAATGTCTCTCCATACATTTTTCTGCGGAACGACCGCGGAAAAAGTAAGCGTATGGCTCTTGTCGAGATCGAAACTCATAACCGTGGGCCTACCCACGATTAGTGTTTACGTCTGTTTATATGTAAAACCTAGCTCAAAATGTCATACACATGTATTAAAGGGGTATGGGTAAAGTTGGCGTCTTTTTCGATTTGAGCGGTCATTCATGAAAGTTGGAAATTTTGGAAGAACAATTCAAAAGAAATAAATTTTATTATGGGGTACATATACTTAGCTAAGTAATATCGGAGCCAAGATATCACACTTTGAAGTTTCTAAATCCAAACCATTTTATAAATACATATTTAATCTATACTAATATTATAAAGCTGAAGAGTTTGTTTGTTTGTTTGAACGCGCTAATCTCTCATTTTGTGTTGGATAGTCAATTTATCGAGTAAGGCATTAGGCTATTATATTACATCACGATATTGTTATTTTCGGACATCCACGCAAACGAAGTCGCGGGCACAGCTAGTAATCTCAATAATTGTGTTTTGAATTAAAATGTGGGTTTCTGTCTCATTATACCCGTCAGAATTACGTATATTCACTTTTACAGTATCGCTACTGAAGTGCCCATAACTAAGCTCCGATATTACTCATGGCGAAACTTCTTTGTTGAATATGTTCACTTAAAATAGGGCTACAAATTTGTATAAAAGTTAACGATGGCCGCTAAAAACAAAAATGACGCCACTTGTCCATACAAAGTTACCCATACCCCTTTACTGGAAACTGTGAAATAAATCATTTTCCAAAATATATAAAAACGCACTTCGAAAAAGCACTACTTCTTCTTCTGATGCCTCTCCACTACTGGAGGTAGTACGTCAGTTCTGCATACCCTCGCTTGTTGCTCGCCACTGGAAACGGCTGCACTCTCGGATGTTTCGAAGCCACGACTTCTTCCTTCTTCCGACGCGCCGTTTTCTCTCTACTTTCCCCCTCATTATAATTTGGAAAAGAAGGTAACGATCGTGCCTTTAAACATGGCCCAGATAGGCCACGATTCTTCACTTAAAATGAATAATATTAAAACAATAATCTTAGTTTTATATGTATAGAAGTCGGTGCCAAGCTATATTGACAAGTCTCAAAAATGTAAAATCTATTTCCTACATTTTGTAAGACTTTCCCGGATAATAATTTGGTACCGATTTAATATGAAATTTGGATGATTTTTAATGTTTAGGGTTTTTATTTTGAAGTTGTTTTTCTTTTATTATTTTAATGAAATAGTTATTGTCAATCTTCCCGCCAATATCTTATCAAACTCTAATTCGAGTTAGCTGGAGAAATCTTTTAAAAAGATAAGCTTGCTGTTGTACATATTAAGCTTATCATCAATAAAGAATAATTGTGAAATAAAAATCACAATGTAAATTGTCTAGTATAGTGCACAAGACAATCACTAATTACTTCTAATTCAATTGCAACTTTTAATTTAACCATTTTGTTAATTTCAAACTCTTTGTTTACAAACCTAATAAAATGTATTATTACCTACTGCAGAAGTTATTGCTTCTATCTATAACTTTTTATAACATAACTAGCATAGATGCCAAGTTATTAAGCTAATTATGCTAAATTTTATGTAAAAGATATACCTACTAATGTAAAACCAAATTTATCTAATGTAAAATCTTTAAAGAGCTAACATTGTTCCACAAATTTATTGTTGGGGAATAAAGACTCAATATGCTGCCCCTTTTTTTATCGCAAATAAGTTGGCAAAGAAGCCAACTGCCCACCTGATGGTAAGTGATAACAGTCACCTATAATACATGTGGCTCTTGTGAGATTCGCAGCAAAACTGCAACCCCCACAAGAATCACAGTGTACGTTGCCAACTTGTGACATCAGATGTAAAGTCACAGTACCCAGTAATTTCACTGCCATACTTTATCCTTAAACCAGAACACAGCAATACAAGCACTGCTGCTTGCTTTGCGGCAGAAATAGGTAAGACGGAGGTACTCAAGCAGACAACCCTAGTACAGAGTCTCCCTCCGATGTATTTAAATCAACGTTTAGAAGATCTGGAGGTAGGTGGTTTTTTGCCCATAGGCGAAGTAATTATTCTGCGCGGTTTAAGTGGTTGTAGGGTGATTAGCCCACCTGGCTAGTTAGCATCTTTCTTGATGCCGTAACAGCCGTGTTGATGGTATTGTTCTATTCAGGCAATTAGTTAAATAGCAATTTCTACTTTAGTCGAGGAATCCAGGTGATGCTCACTACCTCCTTGGGGACTATGATTATTTGTTATAAAGTGTAATGAAGGCGTTTCCGTGTTGCGAATCGAAAAAAGAATTGTTTCTTTAATTTCACTTTCCTATTCAATATACACCTTACTACATCCTATTCAAATACAATAATGGTGTACTCGTATAAAGATATTAATTTAAATCATCAATTAATTGCAATAAAACTAATTGCATCTATAAATCTTACACTGACAACATAAGAAGCATTCCAAAGTTGTTAGTTATTATTAAGGTTATTTATAATGAGGGGCAGTCAAGAAAGTAATTAATTCAAAATAATCTGAGCTTCCATCGACAGAGTCGATTAAAAAATGTTTTAATTAATGCAGTACAAAGGGCTATAGGCGTGCTGTTAAAGCATATTGTATTCTCTGTCATGGCATTACAGCGTGTTTTGCTCTATGAAATATTTAAGTTTAAGTAGTCAAAACATAATTTTAATTTGATCATTGTTACTTCGAACTTTATAAGGCGACTTGTGCAGGCAGTTGGTAATGACTGGTATAAAGTAATTTGTGTAATTATAATCAATAAAGAAATAAAAGTTTAGGTCTACCCGAAACTTAGCATAAGAAAAAAATCAAAAAGTATTTTGGCAAAATGATGAAACACTTCCAATAAAATCCTTTACATCTTATAATTAATGGATATCAACGCATATAATTATTTTTCAACACACTTCCTCATAAAGTGGCACATAATGACACCTATAATCAAACTGTGACTTTTTCATTACTATTATTCACGAGTGAGTAATAGTTTTTTTTAAATATTATTGGTTGAGTTACGCTTACACTTGCGCTAAAATGCTATCCGCGAAAAGCCCAAAAAAAAAGAAACCTCATTTTTTAGTCTATGGCCGATGCGCGCGCATAGGAAAACTGATTAAATTTTCCCGCCATTACGAAATTTATTAGTCTATGGCCGATGCGCGCGCATAGGAAAACTGATTAATTTTTCCCGCCATTACGAAACATTTTTCACAACTCGTCTCGTTTTCTCTTTTGAAGTTATTTAGTTAGTTATTAATTAAGATGTCTGCAAATACAATTTATGAAGAAAATGATTTATGTTGTACACCGCCCGATATAAGATGTGAAGCCCAGAACGTTATGGAAAGTTTACTACCAGAAAACTCAAAGGAAAAATATCTATTAGCGTACCAAAATTTCATACAATGGCAGAACAACAAGAATACGCAGTCTTTTTCAGAAAATGTGTTCATGGCGTACTTTAAAGAATTATCTTCTAAGTACAAACCTAGCTCTTTGTGGTGTATTTACTCAATGTTAAAAAGTACAGTCCGAACAAAGAATGGAGTGGACTTAAAAACATACTCGAATTTGTCAGCTTATCTAAAGAGACTATCTGATGGATTTAGAAGCAAAAAATCAAAGGTTTTATCATCTGATGATATTGAAAAATTTATTAAAGATGCTCCAGATAACCAATATTTGGCTACAAAGGTTAGTTAAATTAATTTTAATTAAATATTTAATAGCAGCTTGTGTTGTGTGTTGACCTTAATTATTGTTTCTTTTGTTTCAGGTTGCTTTAATATTTGGTGTAACTGGTGCCTATAGGATACAAGAATTAACAAATATAACTGTAAAAGATATAGAGAACCATGGCCAGATGCTTTTAGTGAAGATACCTATCACGAAAAATAAAATACCTAGGTCATTCACCATACACGGTCCATTCTATGATATTGTTAAGAAGTATGAAAGTTTGCGTTCGCCAAAAACAAAAAATGACCGTTTCTTTCTAAATTACCAGAATGGTAAATGTACCTGTCAGCCTATAGGTATAAACAAATTTGGTTCTATGACTAAAGAAATCGCTAAGTTTTTGGGTTTAGTAGATGCTGAGAGCTACACTGGACATAGTTTCAGAAGAACTTCAGCTACATTGCTGGCAAATTCAGGAGCTGATATAATGACTTTGAAGCGACATGGCGGGTAGCGATCTAGCAATGTAGCAGAATCATATGTAGAAGATTCCATACAAAACAAGAAGGAAATTTGTGCAAAAATCACAAAAAGAATTAAACTTGATTCTGAGACGCATCCTACTGGCGAAATACCAAGTACGTCCAATGATTGGATTTCACCTACCTACACGAATAATGAACCATCACAAATAACAATAGAACATGAAAGTATTTCAATAAATAATCTATCTGATGAGACCGCTATGTCATCAAAAATAGTTAATTATAATTTTACTAACTGCACATTTACTAATTGTTTCTCTAAGTAAACTTTTTATCTACTATGTAAAATGGTTTTTTATTTAAGTATTGTTTTATTCAGAAGTGTGTTGAAAAACGTTGTATGATACACGTGTGTATTGATGGTTACCGTCCTCGGCTTCTTAAGACCCTCGCCTGACGGCTCGGGCCTCAATGCGCCTCAGCGGTAATCACCAACATTACACACTTGTACCATACAATGTGTAGGTTATATAATGAAATCTGTGCAAATGTAGATTTTTTTAATAGCAGTGTTCATTCTTTTAAAAGATCTCTCTTAATGTTATAATTAAAAAAATCATTGCATGTTATATTGTTAAATTCCTTTTATTTTATTGTTATTATCAATTAATTTAGTTACCTTTTTTCCATTATTTTAATAGATGTGTCACATATTAATTTCATGTATCTAATTAAATGTTGTGCGCAATTTTAAATGGGCGCAGACATGCATTTTGTTATTGTTAGTTTATTTATTGTACATATTATTTTGTCTGTTGTCTGTAATTGTGCCATTAAAATAAAATAAAAAAAATAAAATAATGTACTATTATTGACATTCGGTGATGTATTGGTTAAAATTATTCAGAAGTTAAAATTACGACAACCACATCCACAACCATCGTACACATACAAAAATAATGTATCCTATTTGTATTTAAACAAGCAAAGGAAACAACAGCGTACAGCCCTCAGCGCTATGTTTAAAAACTTTTTTCCATTCCCTTCACAATCTTAGTGAGCTGGAAAAACACTATTTAACTTGCAGGTCGCTTTAATCTCGGCCCTTTATTAAGCGAGAAGTAATATTCAATCTGACTTCATTAAGTAAGGAATGTTTTCATCCTTTTGTTTGTTCGCGCCTTTCGAGAATGGGACTGTGCGACTTACGCTGTAGTTCTTTTGTAACTCAATAAGGAAAATAAGAATACCTAAATTCTTTGGAGGCTTAACCGAGGTATAACAAAGAACCGATGTTTTGTAAAATTGCGTATCTTGAATTGTATACATGTCATATATGTAGGTGAAACGAATATCGAGAAACTGAGAATTGAGGAAAAGAACGTTTGAGAGCCTCTCAGCTAAAGTCACAATATGCATTCGCCAACGGCAACGCAACGTACAGAATATGTACAGAATGGCACAGATTGGGAATGACATAAAAATCGCGTGATGTTATAATTCCCGTGCATTGCTATTCTTTAACTTGCAAATTCGAAGTCGGTACGTTTAAGTACTTAGGCTAGAGCATCAGATACAGAATGGATTATAGAATTGGAACGATCACATTCATGATTCATCATTCTCACGATCTAATTCAAAAACTGTGCTCGTTTCGAGCTTTGAAAGTGAACCCACAATTTCGTCATTCATCACACAAAACATGTTTATTAGGAGCTATTAAAAAACATTTCTTGTGTAAATAAATGTTTAATTAACTTATTTCACATTAACATTAGGTAAACATTATACAAATTAAAGTTTGCTAAAACTAATGCATCTAATCAAAATGGCCTCCTCGTTGCTGACGAGACACATTGTAGCACGAAGACCAATCGACTGGTGGGCGGTCTACGCACCACCCCTGGGTCACTTTAGATTTCGTTAGCACATTGATTAATTCGATCTTGTAACTTGACCGACTCGACGTTCAGTCTCAGATACAAGGGTTCCATCTCAACGAGCGTTCAACTTGACCCTGTGTTTTATTACAAATCTGTAATATCACAGCGCGGTCCCACTTAGCCTTTGTCACGGTAATAGTAGATATATAATTACTGTGCCTTTGTGAAATAGTGTACCTACCTACAGCTTGTTTCTTTGAGACAATCGATCATCAATGGCACTTCATAAAACTAATATAATAAAACATAATTAAATTCAATATTGATTGTTTGCCCTTTTGCGATATCAAATTGAAGTTCGCTTGCTACGAATATTGCTTTAATAATGATGCTTTTTAAGACACAGTCCTCCAGAGCGAAACTCTCGCTCATAACTACATACATATAGTCGTAAGCATATGACTATTATACGCATTTCTTGCTTTGTCAAAATAACCAATAACTACTTAGATTAATGAGGGCTCGTTACGTCACAAGTAAGTTAAAAATTTACTCACGTACGGCGTCATGCAACATTTCCAATTTATAATATCGTCGAACGTTTTTGATTGTTGAAAATAATAAAAAATACCTGTACAGTATTTTAAGTAATCTGCCAGACAAAAAAGGCCAGGAGAGCTATTGTCTAATCTAAGAAAAAAAACTATCATTTAAACATGTTCTTTCACTTGCGCTAAAAGAACATACAGAGAGCGTCAGATTTGCGTCAGGTTAACCATGACGAAGCTTGGATCATGTTTTTGCACAAGTAAATCTCGTTAATATAAATTCGCCATCACCCCGATTAAATTCGGACAACGTGACAAAGGTTTTAAAATTCCGACGACCTGGTTCGTTATTAAATCGAATCGGTTTAAATCACTTGAAGTCTCATTAATATGAAAATCCCCGACGCTTCGCAACTCGGCGATTATTGTGGAGAATATTAAGGGCCCACCATCCGCGCGAGCCCGAGCTAGTTTAGGTAAATTTCTCTAGTCTCCGTTTGTGTGCGTCGCTCACGCACACAAGCGAACTCGGTCGCGCGATCGGTACGGCCGCCTAACAAAATACCGTAATGTTAATTTTGAAAAATGTTAATGATAGGTGCTTAGAATAATAACGCATAGGTGTTTATTATTTACTGTGCTTGATCAACTTTTATTTTTACAAGCTTTTATTTTAGCTTGCACTGTATTATGTATGTAGATTAGACCACTTCACGGTTTACGATTGGGCTGAAATTTTGCACATACTCGTATGTATATCATGACAATGCAATATTATGATAACATGGAGCTGATCTGATGAAGGAACTGGACGGTGGCCATAGGAACTCCGTAATAAAACGACGCAACCCCATCGAGTGTAGGCTCGTTTGATTCGAATTGACGAGTACCTACTTTGTTCCTATATGCTAACCAGGGTCTGATGCTGGAGCTGGAAGGTGGCCATAGGAACTCTGCAGTAAAACGACACAACTCCATCGAGTTTGGGCTCGTTTGATTCGTATTGACCAGTACTTTGGTCCTATGTGGTAACCAGGGTCTGATGCTGGAGCTGGAAGGTAGCCATGTAGGAACTCCGCAATAAAACGACACAACCCCATCGAGTTTGGGCTCGTTTGATTCATATTGACGAGTACTTTGGTCCTATATGGTAACCAGGGTCTGATGCTGGAGCTGGAAGGTGGCCATAGGAACTCCGCAATAAAACGACATAACCCTATCGAGTTTGGGCTCGTTTGATTCGTAATGACGAGTATTTTGGTCCTATATGGTAACCAGGGTCTAATGCTGGAGCTGAAAGGTGGCCATAGGAACTCTGCAATAAAACGACACAACCCCATTGAGTTTGGGCTCGTTTGATTCGTATTGACGAGCACTTTGGTCCTATAGGGTAACCAGGGTCTGATGCTGGAGTTGGGAGGTGGCCATAGGAACTCCGCAATAAAACGACATAACCCCATCGAGGGGCGCGGGAGGGGGGGGGAACGCCTAGGCATGCGACGCTGGGCTATAAGTCCTCCTTTCTCTAAGTCCGTCATACACGTCCACGCTGCCCCAGATACTGCCGACGTACAGACCTGGAGCAGACCCACTGAAGTGGGTCGTGCGCCCTGGTAATGACTCAGATTGGCAACGGGCGTCGCATTACTTACCACCTGCCCCGGATCTGAGTCAGCCAAGTATGGCGGGCGTGCCTGGAACAGCTCTCCCACTGACCAGGTGTAACCCAAACCCAATTCCCTTCCATATTTATCCCTACCCACATCCCATCCTCTTTCCTAAGCCCAACCCCGCATAGCCGAACAGTGGCGGCGCAAAACCACACCCAGGCCAACCTAGCCTAGGGGCATTAAATACCCCCTAAAAGTCGGTACCACACCAGCCATGGGCCAACTGGTGTGAGTTTGGCGTCTAGCCATACGGCCCGAAAAGAAATAATGGACATGCAAAAGAGAATGGTAAAACGACCCCAGGAGGGTCCCACCGATGGTGGGGAGTCCCTCACCGGGCCTAGCCCGGTCTGTCCCACGTATTCTGGGGGGGACAACGTATGCCCAATTTCTGAAAAGAATCTATGTTTATCTGGCCTAGTAGAGGCCATTAAGACGGTTGACAACACCGCAACCGTCAACCAGTGGACAGTCGTGGCTCATAAGCGCCCTTGCAAAAGGAGCGCTAATGCAGCCACCCACACAACCACACAAACACAGGGGCCAAAGGGACAACCGGAACGCAGTCGCCCCAACAGGCGCGCGAGAAGGGAAGCTCTGCAGCCCAAAACCAGTACAGCGACGGCCACCGCAGCAGTGGAAACACAGCGCGAACCTGTAGAAATACAGGGGCCGTCGCCGACACAACCAACACCGACACAACCAACACCACCACCACCACCTCCACCACCACCACCACCCAACCAGCGGAGCGGGAGGCGGAAGCCGAGGGGTAAACGAGGTCGGCGGACTGCTGCGGCGGCTCCCACTGCTCCTGGAAAGGAGCAGCCTGGTGCTGGGAATAATTCAGGCGGGCCAGCTTCAGCGAAGCGAACTCGTCTGGATGAAACTCAGTCACCCAGGGGGGATGCCAAACGCGCGAAAACCGACTCGAAGACCCGGCGGACGGTGAGCTACGCAGATGCGAGTAACTCGCACCTGAGAGTAGCGGTCACCACCGTCCCGCCGAGAGACCTCTCGACCGAACAGGCAGAGTGGCTGAGGGAGACTATCGACGATAGGATCCTACAGGCCATACTGTCTCCTCCGTACCCGAGCGCGCAGGCTCCATCTTTCCGCGGTCGGCCCTTTCTTTTAGAGGGGGTCCTAGCGATGTGGTGTGAGGATGCGAACGCACTCAGCTGGTTGGAGAAGGAGGTGAAAACCATCAAGTCACCAATAGCTGACACCACTCTGGCTGTCATCAGACAGTCAGAGATGAAGAAGAGGCTCAGAGCGGGGCTTCTGGTCCACACGCGCATCACCGACGCCGTGACACTGCAGAGAGTCCTTTGTGCCCAAAACCCGTGGTACAAAGTTGATTCTTGGCAGTGTTACGACATGACGGTGGACAACAAGGCGCAGGAACCGGAGTCCAAGGAGAAGGTGGTGCACCTGATCCTTGGGATACCGGAAGATCAAAAGCAGACCATCCTGGACAGGGACCGCCGAGTGGCTCACATGTCTGGTAGCGGGTACATCCGCTTCTTCACCTCGGAAGAGGCGAAGAAACCAGAGGAGCCACCGGCCGACAACCAAACAGCGGAGAGGGTGCAACCGAGGGGCGCCTCTTCCCCGGAGCCCTCCACCTCGGCTCCCCAACAGGGTTTGAGCCGGATGGAGACCACCTCCCCGCTGACGGTAGGCGAAAGGGACACCAGCGACGAAGATGACGTGTTGCGGAGTCCCTAGTAGCCTACAAATCATTCAAACAAACCTCCAGCACAAACAGATAGCGACGGCTACACTGCGCAGAGTGCTGGAGGAAAATACCAAGACCGTCGCTCTGATCCAGGAACCCTGGATCAGGAACAGCAGAATCTGCGGTCTGAACAACATCGGTGGTAAGTTACTGCTAAACACAACAGTGGACAAACCGAGAACCTGCATTTACATGCCTAACTCTGTAAAATCAACTATGCTTAACCAATTCTGTTCTAGAGATCTTACTGCAGTGAAGCTCTCCACAGACAACCAAACTACCCTTGTACTAGCTTCAGCGTATATGCCGAGTGAAGAGGATATTCCTCCAAGGGAAATGATGGAACTGGTACAACACTGCGAGAACCACAGCTGGGAGCTGATCATTGCGGCGGACTGCAATGCACATCATCCACTGTGGGGAAGTAAGGACACAAACAAAAGAGGTGAGTTACTAACCGAATACCTATTTCAAACAAACCTAAATATCATGAACAAAGGCACAGAACCAACCTTTGTAAGCTCTAGGTATCAAACCATCATCGACATTACTTTGGCAACACACACGGCGGCGAACCTTATTAAAGGTTGGCATGTATCGAACGAACCATCCTTCGCGGACCACCGCCGAGTGTGTTTCCAATTGCTCTATGAATTACCAGACCCTGCTCCTTATCGCAACCCCCGTAAAACAAACATAGCAAGGTACACAAACACATTAACAAAAGAACTAGACGAAACGCATGGTAGCGGCGAAACACCGAACACGAACAGTATTGAAGAAAAAGTACAACTCCTCACTTCAGCAATAGTCCGAAGTTACGAGTTGGCATGCCCGATGTCCATACCAAAAGACCTCAACAAGAATTTCTGGTGGGGGCCAGAACTTGAAAGACTGCGGAAAAAACTGAGGGCACTCTTCAATAGGGCAAAAAATACAAGAACTCCCGATGACTGGGACAAATACAAAAATGCGCAGAGACACTACAAGAAGAGGATCAGATTCCGGAGAACGGAAGCCTGGCAAAACTTCTGCAGCAGCATAAACTCAACAAACCAAGCCGCCAGAATAAAGAAAGTATTGTCTAAGGGAAACACAGACCTCCTTGGCAACATCAAAAAAGGCGACGGCACTTATACCAAATCTGAAGAAGAAACCAGTGCTGTAATGCTGGAAGTACACTTTCCCGGTTGTCGAATCGCGTCGCACCTGGAATGGTCCGACGAGCACTACAGCACTCCATCAACCGAAGAATGGGAGGCTGCCAGCAAAGTAGTAACTGCGGATAGAATAGAGTGGGCTATAAAGAGCTTCAAACCCTTTAAATCCGCAGGACTGGACGGAATATTCCCAGCGCTGCTACAATGGAAGCCTAACTTAGTAGTAAAACACTTAGAACCTATATTTAAAGCTTGCATAGCCTTCAAATATATTCCCAAACAATGGAGAGAGGCGAAGGTAGTATTCCTACCCTATCTTTGATAGTCACTTAAAATTTGAGAATCATGTGTCCGAATGTGTACGAAACTGTTTTTATAGGCTAAAGCTACTATACCACATACGGGACTATCTGACTGAATCTGTGCGTATAAGGCTCTGCGAGTCCCTGATCTTATGTAAACTAAATTATTGCGACACAGTCTATGGCCCATGCCTCTTGACCAGAACAGCAAAACAAATCCAACGAGTACAAAACGCATGCGCACGATTTTGCTTTCAAATCCCTCCCCGGTCACATGTCACTCCATTCCACAATGCTGCAGATTTGCTAAGGATGGAAGCTCGTAGGAGGCTGCACATTGCTACCGTGATGTTTGGGATAGTGCACACTAAGCGGCCTCAATATCTGTATAATAAGCTGGTTTGGGCTCAGACACATTTCAGCCATCAGAGGAGGGTCTGTTCTCCGGTGTTCTTATCACCCAGTTATCGCACGGCCGCTTTTCGTGGATCATTTAAGTTTGCTGCCTCACGCTGCTGGAACGACATCCCACCTCCGATACGTGACCTAAAAGGCAAAAACGCTTTCAAAAACCAATATAAGCGGTTCTTATTAACACAACAAAAAAACACATAATTTTTCGCTTACCATCTTGCAATAAAATTCCATAAATATAAATAATTCTTTTTTTTTTTTTTTCTCTTTTTTTAATTTCCAACGCAGCTGAGTCAGCGAAATAATATGAAATATGATAGTCTTGAGTTAAGTACCTATCTATTTTCTGTAAGTATAGGTATAGTGAATCCCAAACCGGCGGCATTTGAGATTTTTTTTGTGAATATTGTCTTTGTCTTGTATAGTTTATAAGTCTTATTATTATGAAACTGGTTTAAGCATAATAACTATTAAGTAACCTCTAAATTGTCATATATCTCATCTCGCACCCAACCACAGACCATAAATTATGTCTCATTTTTTTTTTTTTTTTTTCTTATAATTCATAGACTTACTAAATCAATGGATGTGGCCTAGTAAAAAAGAAGAAAGGTGTTCAGCAGTGTTTGCTCTACAGACAGACTGTTTCTTACTTTGTTGTTTTTAAAATTATTATTATTATTGTTATTTTTAGTACCATCTATCCTACCATTTAATTCTTAATGTATTCTACCCACATTGTATCTACTATGTATATATATATATTTTTTATTTTTTTTATTTTGTGTCTAGTTACGCTACATAACTATAAGTATTTAAATATTTTTAAGGTTGTCTCGTGCGTCGCGGTCTTGGAGGCAATATGTAGGTACTATGTTCATTATGCATATTGCTTCTAGGGTTGCGGCGAAGGGCCCTGCCTGAAAATCAGCGTTTTTGTGTCGGAGACGCAAAAACAATAGCTGAGGTAGGGACCTTTTTGGCTTATCTGCAATTTTATTTTGTTAACCATTCTTTTATCTTTGTGTGGCCAAATAAATATTTCTTTCTTTCTTTCTTTCTTTCTTTCTTTCTTTCTACCCAAACCAGGGAAAGAAGACTACACTACGGCGAAATCCTTCAGACCAATAAGTCTAACATCATTCCTGCTCAAAACACTGGAGAGATTGGTAGACAGACACCTAAGGGATGGAGCACTCCAAGTAAGACCCTTACATCCCCAACAACACGCCTATCGGAAAGGCAGGTCCACAGAGTCGGCACTACATATGGTGGTCCGTAAAATAGAGTCGGCCATACACAACCAATCCTCAACCCTAGGTGCCTTCATAGACATAGAAGGAGCCTTCGATAAAACAATGCACAATAGCATAAACCACGCCCTTCAAAAGTACGATATAGAACCAGCAGTAATAAAATGGATCACCGAGCTGGTAAGCAAGAGGGCGGTTCAGATAGTGGGGAATAACACAGTCAGAGCAAAAGTGGTTAAAGGATGTCCCCAAGGGGGAGTCCTATCCCCACTTCTGTGGAACATAGTAGTAGACAGCCTCCTAAGGAAACTGAACGAAAGAGGCTACACTACTATTGGTTATGCAGATGACCTGGCAATACTGATAAATGGGACTGCAGAAAACATACTATGTAAGGAAATGCGCGCAGCCCTAGTATTAGTGGAACAATGGTGTGACGAACATCAATTGTCAGTAAATCCAAATAAAACAGAACTTATACTTTTCACCAACAAAAGGAAGTTACCAGAACTACAACTACCCAAATTATTTAACACCAAACTCTCCCTGTCAACACAAGTAAAATATCTGGGCATTACCTTCGATAGTAAATTAAACTGGGCGAGCCACATGGAAACAATAACAAAGAAGGCATGCTTAGCGTTTAACCAATGCAGGAGACTCGTTGGTAAGAAATGGGGTCTCAATCCAAAAATCACACTTTGGTTATACACTGCAGTTATCAGACCCTCTATAACCTACGGATCAGTGGTTTGGTGGCCCAGAACCCAACTGACCACGGCAAAAGCTAAGCTCCAGAGTCTGCAACGCTTAGCAACTACATCGACTAGTGGATGTATGAAAACCACTCCATCAGCCTCCCTAGAATACCTCTTACAACTGAGGCCTCTAGATCTAGTCATACAAGAGGAGGCGAAAGCAGCAGCCCTAAGACTAAGATCACAGGGACTATGGAAACGCAACACTGGAAAAACACACACAATTATCCTAGATTGGAGTACGAAAGAAACACCTCTTCTCGACGCACCAATCGATAGAATACCATGCCACCATGTCTTTGGCAGAAGATATGATATCCAACTTACAGCAGAATCGAAAGATTGCTCTGACACTAAAGAAGTTAGGATATATACAGACGGCTCCAAAACCACTTGTGGAACTGGAGCCGGCGTCTTCTCAAACGACCTTAATATCAAATTATCAATAACCCTATATAGGCGGAATACTATCTTCCAAGCAGAATGTATTGGCATCACCAGAGCGGCTCAGGCGATTGCAGCTAGAGGTGTTAATAATCTTAGCATAAAGATTATCTCAGACAGCGCATCTGTCCTGCAGGCCCTCCAAAACAACACTATCAACTCCGTCCTTATACTGGAATGCCACAACATGCTCCAAACCATAGCAGATACAAACCGGGTAACTCTGCAATGGATAAAAGGACACAGCGACTCACTTGGCAACGATGCAGCAGATGAATTGGCTAAGAGAGGTTCAAACACAAAAGTGTATGGACCAGAACCCTTAATGCCTATTCCACAGGCCCAGATTAAAACCTGGCTGCGTGAGAAAACCGAGGAACAACATCTAACAGAATGGAGAGCCAATGAGGGATGCAAGCAAACAAAAGATGCAATCCCGGTACCATCCAAAAAGCTTGCCCGTTCCCTCATCAGACTAAAGAGAGACAAAATCCGGAAAGTTATAGCTACTATAACCGGACACTGTCTCCTAAACAAACACCTATTCACAATAGGAGTGACAGACAGCCCCCTATGCAGAGGATGCATGGAGGCGGAGGAAACGCCACAGCACGTCCTTATGGAATGCACAAGCGTGGCCGATCAACGGGCGAAACTTCTCCACTCCCCGGCATCCATGCCGGAAGCATGTAGCAGCCCACAGAGGCTGCTGGCATTCTGGGAGGACCTGGGATGGATGGAGTAGGATGTAGGCTGACGCAAGGTCAGAACGCACAATGGCCCAATCAAGAGGCTAAGTGCGAAAGAGCCCCGTCAAACTAACTAACTAACTAACTAACCCCATCGAGTTTGGGCTCGTTTCATTCGTACTGACGAGTACTTTGGTTCTTTATGGTAACCAGGGTCTGATGCTGCAGCTGGAAGGGGGCCATAGGAACTCCGCTAATAAACAACGCATCTCATCGAGTATGGGCTCGTTTGATTCGTATTGACGAGCACTTTGGTCCTTTATGGTAACCAGGGTCTGATGCTGGAGTTGGGAGGTGGCCATAGGAACTCCGCAATAAAACGACATAACCCCATCGAGTTTGGGCTCGTTTCATTCGTACTGACGAGTACTTTGGTTCTATATGGTAACCAGGGTTTGATGCTGCAGCTGCAAGGGGGCCATAGGAACTCCGCTAATAAACAACGCATCTCATCGAGTATGGGCTCGTTTGATTCCTATTGACGAGTACTTTGATCTTATATAGTAATCAGGGTGTAATGCTGGAACTGGAAGGTGGCCATAGGAACTCCGCAATCAAACAACGCAACCCCATCGAGTTTGGGTTCGTTTGATTCGTAATGACGAGTACTTTAGTCGAGTTTCGTAATGGCGGCCATGCCAAAATAATTGTAAAAATCTACCTTCCAGCTCCAGCATCAGACCCTGATTACCATGTAGGATCAAAGTACTCGTCAATACGAATCAAACGAGCCCAAACTCGATGGGGTTGCGTTGTTTGATTGCAGAGTTCCTATGGCCACCTTCCAGTTCCAGCATCAGACCCTGGTTACTATATAGGACCAAAGTATTCGTCAATACGAATCAAACGAGCCCAAACATGATTGGGTTGTGTCGTTTTATTGCGGAGTTCCTATGGCCACCTTCCAGTTCCAGCATCAGACCCTGGTTACCATAATAGGACCAAAGTACTCGTCAATACGATTCAAACGAGCCCAAACTCGATGGGGTTGCGTTGTTTGATTGCAGAGTTCCTATGGCCACCTTTCAGTTCCAGCATCAGACCCTGGTTACCATATAGGACGAAAGTATTCATCAATACGAATCAAACGAGCCCAAACTCGATGGGGTTATGTCGTTTTATTGCGGAGTTCCTATGGCCACCTCCCAACTCCAGCATCAGACCCTGGTTACCATATAGAACCAAAGTGCTCGTCAATACAATTCAAATGAGCCCAAACTCGATGGGGTTGCGTTGTTTGATTGCGGAGTTCTTATGGCCATCTTCCAGTTCCAGGATCAGACCCTGGTTACCATATAGGACCAAAGTACTCGTTAATACGAATCAAACGAGCCCAAACTCGACGGGGTTCTATCGTTTTATTGCGGAGTTCCTATGGCCACTTTCCAGCTGCAGCATCAGACCTTGGTTACCATATAGGACTAAAGTACTCGTCAATACGAATCAAACGAGCCCAAACTCGATGGGGTTGCGTTGTTTGATTGCGGAGTTCCTATGGCCACCTTCCAGATCCAGCATCAGACCCTGGTTACCATATAGGATCAAAGTACTCGTCAATACGAATCAAACGAGCCTAAACCCGATGGGGTTGCATTGTTTGATTCCGGAGTTCCTATGGCAACCTTCCAGATCCAGCATCAGACCCTGGTTACCATATAGGATTAAAGTTCTCGCCAATACGAATCAAACGAGCTCAAACTCGATGGGGCTATGTCGTTTTATTGCGGAGTTCCTATGGCCACCTTTCAGCTCCAACATCAGATCAGCTCCATGTCGTCATCATAATATATTTATACATATGCATGCAAAATTTCAGCTTTATCGGAAACCGGGAAGTGAGTCAAATTTAACTCGCAAGATTAGACCCGAACATGCAAAAGATAAATAAAAGCTTGTAAAAAGGTTGAAGGTTTTTCGTACGGCAGCCACAAATAATAAAATTGTTAGTTATCAACTTCTCCGATTACTCCGTAGGACTTCGCGTCGTATACACACACAAATAATTACGTAACCGGGAGCTAGCTCAAAGCGACGTGCTCTCACTTCGAGTCTTGATTGCACACTGAATTTCGACGCGCCCGAGCCAAGTATTTGTAAGAAAATCGATACTTGTATGTAAAAAAAATTATATAAAAATCAATGTACGATAATTTAAAAAAATACCACGGTGTCAGTGTTATGCTCACCTTTGTTCTATATATTTGTTAAACTAAAATATAATAGGGTTAATTAATGAAGCTAAAAATCACGAACGGTATGTGGGTGTAACCTAAATTTTAAGTAAAATGGAAGCTATTTTTTAACGAAATGGTATGTAAATTTGAAAAATGGTGACGGTGATTGTGTAAACACATAATTTAAGAATTTAAATTTATTTTTTCCCGGTCAGTTAACTGGAACGTTAACGTAAAATATCAAAAACGCCAACGGCCTTTTTGCTATTTTTCGCGCCATGGGCCCTTAGACTTGTCTTGTCTTGTCTTCTGATTTTACACAAGCATTCTGGAATAGTTACTTATCTTGGAACTTATTGAAAAACCTATTAGAATTAACAGTGCCGTGGTATTTCACTTTGTATTAAAGAAGTGTCCTAGTCCATTGTGGATCTAATTATTTACTTGTTAGGTATATTGTCTGTTTGATTCAGTCCGAATTATGTTGAAATTAATAGCCGTAACAGACGATCCGATTTGGTTGGAGCCAACCGCCCGACCCCAACCAAATTGGAACGTGTGTACGGCTGTCGGCCCGACATAATTATTATTAGCTTGTTGGATGCTCGACGGACCGATCGCTCATCCGACAAGTAGGGACACGACAAAAGACAAAAGTATCGATACTTTGTGGTTTAATTTAATTATGTGTGCTTAAAGTAATAAATTAATAATTTAGTAAACTAAATTGACTCGACTGCAAACCACAAAGTAGAGAAAAAATATGTTGCAAAAATGTTGTTTTACTTTTTGTTTGTGTTTTTAACAGGGCAACCGTGTTTCATTATTTATTTATTTTCGCACGTTTAGTTACGCATTGTACAGTAAGCTCTTTGTCAAGCTATTTGACCTTTGGATCGTTCTTATGTCCCTTGTAATAGTGGCGGTATTCGTAGTGTCAATGTAAAGATTGAATAGGAGCTTACTGCACATCCTGCTAGTTGATTATTTATATAATCAATAACAGACATTACCCTATTTATGAGTACCTACCTAATGTAATTTGTGAATTTACAGATGCTTTTTTATTATTGTTTATACACACCTAATTAATTTGTTGCTGTTTTCAAGTCACTGACTGACGTTGAAGTACTCTACACTTTGAATTTGAAGTATTGATACTTTTCTTTCAATATTTTTACGAGTACGATAATTTTTAATCTATAGGTATAGGTCTTATTTTAGGTATCTGTGTGTCTGTGTATCTGGCTGGATGTCTGGCTGTGGCTTCATAGTTCCCAAACGAGTGGAACGAATGGACCTATTCAGTGATACAACACAAGGCATCCGACGGCGATGTCACATGGAGGAAAAGTACATTAAATACCGTAGATATAACTTTGCGGAAAGAATTCATAATTTTAAATTCAAAAACAAATCCAACTGCATTCAAAGACTGCTAAATAATCACCTGTCTGGATCGGGATTTTTATGATACCGATCCATAGAGTCGGATCACAGGAAGTAAATATTTCTAACAAACATTACCGCAAAAAATTAAGGACAACCATGAAATCTATCTGTACCTATTTATTTATTCTTTATAAACAAAATAAACTTTATAAAATATAAACAAAAGGTGTTAATTTATTTGAGTTTCGCAAAGACAAATTAGTATTTTGTATCGATATCGATATAGGTACATAATACTTTTTAGGGCATCCCTAATGTTGGATTGCCAACCGCGTCGGACCGTCTGTAGGCGCGTCGGCTCCTCATTTGGTTGGATCACGTTGGATCCAACCAAATCGGATCGTCTGTTAGCACTATAATTCTTTGCACGAATAGTTTTCACGGAATCTATTGACCACTTTCGGCGCTCTATCGCGGTGGGTTGCTGGATTAGGTATTACGACTCGATTCGCGCTCTGACCGCCGTCGAGAGCACACGCGCCCTCCGAGTCGCTCCGCCGGTTCCATGTGAATATCAGATCCGTGACCAAAGCTTGACCGGTCTCACCCGTGACCGTGACCGAAGCGTGACCGTGACCGAAGCGTGCCCGTGACCGAAGCGTGACCGTGACCGGTAACACCCGTTACCAAGGTGTGACCGTGACCGGTCACACCCGTGACCGAAACTTGACCGAAGCTTGACCGGTCACACCCGTGACCGAAACTTGACCGAAGCTTGACCGGTAACACCCGTTACCGAGACGTGACCTAAGGGTGACCGAGGCGTGACCGGTAACGCCCGTTGCCGAGGGGTGACCGAAGTGTGACCGGGCACACCCTTGCCCGGGCACGCCCGTGCCGAGCCCGCTGGGCCGGAATTTGTCGTCGTCATCGGTGCGGTGAACGATCGAGTGGTGTCGGCGCTCCCGGTGCAGTGTTGAGTGGCGACCCCGACACTATTGTGTCGGGTGAACGCGGTGTTTTGTGGTGTTTGTGCTGTGTGTGTTGCTGTGCAGATAGGACTGCTGTGCGGCCGCATCGTACACATCTGGACTGCAGTATAGACAGTAAGTTTAGTCTATAAGGTAGTGTTAAGTGGACATTTTTGTGGACCCTAGTGGCATAGATTAAGTTTGAGACACTTTAGTGCTTAATTTTAAGGTAGACTAAGTTTTTGTTGAACTTTGATTTGTATATATTTTCTTGTGTCTGTGCAATTTTTTATATACTTTTTGTGTGTGTGCGACGGGCGAGGCCCGTATTGGTGGTCCTTTATGGACGCCTTCAGCGTGTCTGACGCCACAGGGGCGTCAGACTATGAGGTGAGGGATCTCCTAGGAGAGGTCTACTCGGGCGGTGAGGAGGATGCGCGTGCGACTGTTGAGCGCACAACGCTCTGGGTGGACAGAGCGGGCACTCCGGCCAGCTGCAACAGCCGTAAGCGGCCAAACCTTGGCCGTTTTTTCAGTACTAGCTCCGGCTCAGAGTCGGAACTAGACACGGAGGTGGAGGTAGGGAGGGCTAAAGCCCCCTTGCCGAAGGTGGCGCGAAAGGCCAATAAGGCCCGCAAGGGAGGCAAGGAGGGCACCGACCCACCTGATGGTAGTGGCCTTTGTCACTCGGCCGGGCTCTCTGAGGCCCGCAAGGAGCTTGAGGCGGGTCCAACGGAGGTGGACGTCCCGAAGCCCCCTAAGGGCAAGGGAAAAGGGAAGGTCACGAAGAGGGAGAGGCCCCCTTCACCAGAGGGGCTGACGATTGAGGAGCTTCTGGGCAGGGCGGAAGCCAGCGCCTCGCTCATCGTGGAGGTTGCCAAGAAGTCTGGCAACCTCAAGGGTACGTGTGTGCGGGAGCTCAAAGAGGCCTCCGCATCTATCTTGGGGGTTGCCAGAACTCTGACGGAGCGGAAGACCTCCGAGGAGGTTCGCCGTTTACAGGCCGACAACCGCCGACTGAAAGACGGCCTTCAGTCGGAGGTTGCGGCTCTGAGGCGAGACTACTCGGAGCGGGGAAGGGGAGCGAGCCCACGCCAGAGGGCGAGCCCGCCGCCAGTGGCGGCACCAGTAGCGGCACCAGCGGTGGCCCCGGAAGGGGACGTCGTGACTCGGGACGAGTTCATGACATTCATGGACTCGTTCCAATCAGACATGATGTCCCTTTTCGGCAACATGTGTGCCGCTAGGATGGACGGCCTAGAGGTGGACGGGCGCCTTCTGCCGGCCAAGTCGCACCGGCCCCCGCTGGCCAGCGACAAGGCCGCCAGGAAGCAGCCCGCCAAGCAGGCACCCCCTGCCGCTGCTGCGGAAGCACCAGCAGCACCCGCGACGAAGGGTAAGAAGAAGAGGGAGGTGACCACCCTGGCCCCTGAGGCCAACCTGCCAAAGAAGGCCAGGGAGGTCAAAGCCAAGAAGGCTCCGGCGGCTCCGGCCGCTGCGCCGGAACCGGTGGCGGGGCCTTCGAGGCCCGACACCTCCAAGCCCCCCGAAGCGGAGGGCTGGAGCACGGTGGTGAAGAGGGGGCGCCGCAAGCCAGCCAAGACGGCGACGGCAACGGCTGCGGCCAAGGCTGCGCCCCCACCACCCCCAGCCACCGCCGCCAAGCCCAAGATGCCTACGGCACCTAAGACTTTGGCGGTGGTGATCACCCTTACGCCGGAAGCGGTGGCAAAAGGCGCCACATACGCCGCCGCCATCGCGACGGCTAAGGGTAATATAAAGCTGGGAGATGTAGGGATAGAGGGGAGCGCAAAGTTCCGGACGGGGATGACGGGAGCTCGTATCCTCGAGCTCCCGAAAGGCACCTCGCCGGAGCAGGCGGATGCGCTCGCCACGCGCATAGCGGAGGTACTCGGCGACGCCGCCAAGGTGGCGCGCCCGACCAAGACCGCGGACATCCGAGTCACCGGATTGGATGACTCGGTGACCGCGGAGGAGGTGGGCGGGGCCTTGGCGGCGTTGGCGGAGTGCCCCCGCGCTGCGATCAGGGTGGGCTCGGTCCACCCTGGACTCAGGGGCATGGGAGCCGCCAACGTGTCGGCTCCCATCGACGTAGCGAAGCGCCTCGCGAGCGCTGGCAAGGTGACGGTGGGATGGAGCAGTGCCTCCATCCGCCTGCTGGAGCAGCGCCCCATGCGCTGCTTCCGCTGCATGGGGATCGGTCACCCCGTGCAGCGGTGCCCCTCCGCCAAGGACCGCAGCGCGCTCTGCTTCCGCTGCGGTTCGGAGGGGCACGCAGCCGCCACCTGCCAAGGGCAGGTGAAGTGCGCCGTGTGCGCGGACGCCGGCAAGCCTTCCACTCACCGGATGGGGGCCTCAGTTGCAACCCCCCACCGGTGAGGGGAAGACTGATGCCGAGGGTTGCCACAGCGGCCGCCAGGAAGGAGATTCCCATGGACACCGCCAATGGCCAGTAGGTCCACTGGGAATCTCCTGCAAGTAAACATCAACCACTGCGCCGCGGCACAGGATCTCCTGTGCCAGTCGATGGCGCAGTGGCAGATAGACCTGGCGGTGGTCTCCGAGCCGTACGCGGTGCCCCAGTCCACGAGGTGGGCTGAGTCCACCGACGGCTCGGCGGCCGTTGTGGTGCCACCCACAAGCTCGGCCCCCCCCATCTCGGTCAGGGAGAGGGGGCCCGGGTACGTGGCCGTCAAGTGGGGAGAAGTGGTGGTGGTGTCCACCTACTTCTCCCCGAACCGCAGTCGGGCAGACTTTGAGGCCTACCTGACTGCGGTCGAGGGGGTGGTGAGGAGGGCGGCGCCCCTGCAAGTTTTGGTGGCGGGCGACCTCAACGCGAAATCGCGTGTGTGGGGCTCGCCCGCCACGGACATCAGGGGTGGTTTAGTCGAGTCCTGGGCCACAAGCCTGGGACTCGACGTCCTCAACCGAGGGTCCACCCCGACGTGCGTGCGGTGGCAGGGTTCGTCGATCGTCGACGTGACCCTGTCCACCGCACCCCTCGCCGCGAGGGTGAGGGACTGGAGAGTGGAGGCAGAGGAGGAGACCATGTCGGACCACCGGTACGTCCGATATTCGGTCTCCCCCTCGCACGCCTCCACGTCTCCAGCGGGAACGGGTGCCGCCTTCCGAAGATGGGCGGTGACGCACCTCCAGCCCGACGTGGCGCTGGAGGCGGCGATGGTGCGGGAGTGGTCCGAGCTGCCCCCGCACCTCGCCGGCGACGCTGACGGCATGGCGGCGCACTTCGCGGAGGATCTTAGCGTCGTCTGCGATGCCGCCATGCCGCGAGCGAAACCGGCCGCGCGCAAGCGGCAGGTGTACTGGTGGTCGCAGACCATAGCGGATCTGCGCGCCACCAGTTGGAGGGCGCGGCGCGCCTACCTGCGGTGCAGAAGGCGCGCCACCAGGAGGGCACCCGACGAGGAGGAAACTCTACGACGGGCGTACGGGGAGGCGAACAAGGCCCTCAAGACGGAGATCTTGAGGGCCAAAACGGAGTCGTGGAACTCCTTCATTGAGCTCCTCGACTCCGACCCCTGGGGACGGCCGTACCGACTGGTGAGGGGGAAGTACGGAAATAGTGCTCCCCCGATACACCAGCTGGACGAGGGGCTCGTGCAGAGGGTTCTAGGGTCGCTCTTTCCCGACCCTGGACCCTTCGAGCCCCCGCGGATGGTCGCCCCCAGCGCCTCCCTCGAAGTGGAGGAAGCGGGCCCTCCCGTGTCGGACCTCGAGTTCGACGCGGTGAGGGAGCGGTTCCGGCGCAAGGGGAAGGGTAAGGCGCCGGGACCGGACGGGGTGCCAGCGAGGGTCCTGTGCCTGGCACTGGGCCCCCTGGAGGAGCGGTTCCGGGCGGTGCTCAATACGAGCATCGCCTCGGGCCGGTTCCCTCAGGGCTGGAAGGTGGGGCGACTCTGCCTTCTGCGGAAGCCGAATCGCCCCGCCGATGCCCCGTCGGGGTACAGGCCGGTGGTGCTGCTCGACGAGGCCGGGAAGTTTTTTGAGAAAATTCTCGCTTCCCGGCTCGTCGAGCATCTGGAGGGCCCGGGACCGGACTTGGCCGAGCGCCAGTACGGTTTCCGCACCGGCCGGTCCACCGTGGACGCGGTGGCCCACCTCAAGAGGTGGACTGAGGGGGCCACGTCGGCGGGGGAGGTTGTCGTTGCGGTGTCGTTAGACATCCGCAACGCATTCAACAGCCTCCCCCACGAATGCATAGAGGAGGCACTGCGTTTCCACGGAGTGCCCCTCTACCTCCGCTCCCTCATCACCGATTACCTCCGCGGGAGGGAAATCGTGTATGAGGGGGCGGACGGTCGCGTCCACAGGTGGCCGATGGCGGCGGGAGTACCCCAGGGTTCCGTGCTGGGCCCTCTGCTCTGGAACCTGGGGTACAACTGGGTTCTGCGGGGCAACCTCCTGCCGAATATGGAGGTTGTCTGCTTCGCCGACGACACCCTTGTCGCGGCGAAGGGGCGCACGTACGAGGAGGCGGTCCACCTGGCGTCGGTCGGCACGACGATGGTCGTCCGGCGCATCCGCCTCCTCGGGCTGGACGTGGCCGTCGAGAAGACGACGGCCATGACGTTCAGGCCGCCGCGTCGACGCAGACCCCAGGCGGGGCTCCGTGTCCGAGTGGAGGGGGTCCAAGTCCAGGTCGAGAGCTCCATGAAGTATCTCGGTCTGGTGCTGGACCCCCGATGGGATTTCGAGGAGCATTTCAAGCTCCTCGCCCCAAGGCTGTCTGCCGCCGCGGCAGCCCTCGGACGGGTCCTCCCCAACGTGGGGGGACCGGGCGCAGCGTGCCGTCGACTTTATCAGACGGTGATAAAGTCGATGGCGCTGTACGGAGCCCCGATTTGGGCGGAGCGTCTCGCCCCCCGAACGATGGCCCTCCTGCGCAGGCCGCAGAGGGTCATTGCCACCCGGGCCGTGCGGGCCTACCGCACGGTCTCTCACGGGGCGGCCTGCGTTCTAGCGGGCTCGCCTCCGTGGGATGTCGAGGCACGCGTCCTTGCGGCCGTGCACCGACATCGGGTAGCAGCGAGGAGTCGGGGGGAGCGGCCCCTCCCGCAGGAGGTGGCGCGCGCGAGTCACCTGGCGCAGAGGGAGGCTCTCCGCCAGTGGGCCGAGACGCTCGCCCACCCAGCTGCCGGCCACTGGACGATCGAGGCCGTTCGTCCAGTGTTGGAGGAGTGGGTTGGGCGCCGGCGAGGCAGCCTCACCTACCGGATGGTGCAGATGATGACCGGGCACGGGTGCTTCGGACATTATCTGCATCATGTCGCACGGAGGGAGCAGACGCCGCAGTGTCACCATTGCGGCGCTCCCGACGACACGGCCGGGCACACCCTCTCGGAGTGCCCGGCCTGGCGACCCCAGCGCGATGCATTAGCCCTCGCGCTGGGCCTAGGTAGGGGTACGCCCGTCGCGCTGGCCAGCGTCGCACGGGAGATGCTGACCAGCGCGGCGGCGTGGGAGGCTGTCGCCTCCTTCTGCGAGGACGTTATCTCGCAGAAGGAGGCTGCGGAGCGGGCGCGAGAGGATGATCCTCTCGCTGCACCGCTCCGGCGCAGGCGGTTGGGGAGGAGGAGGCGTGCGTTCCTCAACGCGCGCCAGCTCCCCTAGCAAGCTGGCGGTTGAAATGGCTCGGCCGGATGACCACCGGCCGAGAGATACTTTTCACCCCTAGCTTGGCCGTCTGGGGGGGTCGAATTTCTCAAGATACTTGTCGACCCCCTCCGTAGAGGTAAGCCCTGGCACCAGGCAACCCTCCAGGGGGCACAATCGGGGAATGGCCAACGCCGATCCCGATTGTGTCCCCACGGAGGTCTAAGTATCTAGAGAGTTTTTAGCCGGTAGTGGGTCTTCTACCCGAGTCCTGCATATCCAAGGGGTGGCCTAGTCAGCTGAATTCCCTTGTCGAATACCGTAAAGACTGTATTTTCTCTCTTGTAAAAAAAAAAAAAAAAAAAAAAAAAGGTATTACGACTCGAAATAAAAAGTAAATTAGCACAGTTACTGCATTTCGTACACACAATATATGATTATGTAGTTACAAAAAGACTAAGACGACCGGCCTGTGCTGTGAACGAATGCTGACTCGTGACTGCTCTCTGATATCCGAACTCTCTCTATATTATACACGAAAATATGCTTAATTTCCCAGCCTCTTCAGTGATGTAGGTATTATTGTATTAGAAGGAGGTAGGACAAGAGTGTTTGTTACACAGGAATGTATAGGGCGGAAAGGGAACGATTGAAAGGAGATGAAATCGTGAACGTAAATATTCGGGAAACTGTCCTCACTATCCTATTAAATTCTGCATGAATTTAATAGGATAGTGAGGACAAGGATTTATTATTTTATGTTACTCTTTTAAAATATTAATGATTAATTATGTTTTGGAAGAGTTTTAAAAAATGACATACATAGAAATCGAGATACGATATCTCGATTCTGACCACGCCTTTAAAAGGGTTCACGGAATTTTTGTTACATACAGCATAAGTATTATGATGTATTTTATCTGGGTTATTGATCGAACAGTTATAAATCAAATCACATTTTTGAATACAGAAAAATCAGCTTTGCGGTAAGTACATATATCAACACTACATCTATTCGCAATTTATTCAGTGGATCAAGTTACATTGTGTTGTAACTAACCCATTACTGTACCTAACGAAAGTTGTTAAACAGTCGACGGCCGAGTGCGAAACGAGTTCATTTCTATGACTTTCACTGTAACTTTCAGTGGGTGTGTTTGTTTGTTATGTTTTCATGACGGTACGGAACACGTATATATATTAAGTAAGGTTAGCAAAAAACTTAGATATTAATTGCAGTGCGATAAATTGATATAGGTTTCCCAAATTATTTAAGTAACTTAAGTAATCTGCCACCGCAGCCACGAAAATAAAATACCAAACCCCAGCTGTTTCTCTTTACATTTATTTCCACTATGCACGTACAAGGACGGCTAAAGGCTAGTGGTGGGTCAAGATGCGGAAACATGAAAATAATTGAGCCTCACATAATAGAATTTGGGAAACCCTGCCATACTCACTCACTTACCCACATATACTAAAGCCGAAGTTACATTATGAAACTAATGTCATGAAAGAAGTTTCGTGACATTAATTTCATCAACAATTTCACGTGTAAACGTCAAGTTTTACAATGCATGCATCGATTTCACGACACTGAAACAGTTTCATGCAGCTAATGTCATTGTAAAGACGCGACGCGAAACCAATGTCGCGAAAAAACGCCTGCCCTGGTGGGACGTGTGTTTTTTAGTCGTGGTGAGGGCGGTGTTAGTCGACAAAAAAATTAAAATGTTGGACAGCTGATAAAAATATAAAATTTATAAATGTGACAACCTTTTCTTAATTTCTTACAATTACATCTGTATGACAACATGGCATTTCATGGCATTTCATATGTACATTTGTCTGACGCTCCTACGGTGAAGGAAAACATCGTGAGGCAACCTGCATACATCTGCGAAGAAATTCAATGATGTATGTGAAGTCGACCAATCCGCACTGGGCCAGCGTGGTTGACTAAGGCCTAATCACCCTAACATAGGGTAGGCTCGAGCCCCTCGGTGGGGACGTATATGGGCTGTGATGATGATGATGATGACAATATGGCAAGGAACATACTCGTAAAGCTTTGATGTTGGAGGAGCCATGCACACAGACATACTGTGGATTTCACGATACTATTAGTTTTTATGAAACTAGTTTCACATTTATTGAAAGTAGTGTCATGAAATTAATTTCATGATGCATAAAACTTGTTTCGTAATTAAAATGCGACTTAAGTTAAAACTTGATTAAACTGAAGAAATAGATAGTTATTCTTGATGTGAGTATAAATGGAATTTATCTTTATTATTTTCCTTATCATACCTACTCTAAACTAATAGTTTGATTTAGAGTAGGTTTTTTTACTACTCTAACCTGATGTAAACTAATAATAAATTAAAACTAAACTAAATCTAAAAATGGCCCCTGCGGCAATATAAATTATATACTTACTTATTTACCTGACGTTGTTTTTAATTCAAGTGCGCCGAGATTTTGTTGGTGAATACAAACGAAATAATCCGGTCGATGCCGACAAGTCTTTGTGCGTGAAGCCGCGAGAAACAGCTCGTAGTTAACATTTCATTAAAATTTTATGACTCCACAAATCCTCTGGTTGGCAGTAACATTTGATAAGCAACTTCTGACAGGAAATGGGTTAGGAAAGTCTCACGCTGATATCATACGTTTTTTTTTTGGTAGTTTAGTTTCCGTCAATAATGTGCGAGAAGCAGAGCGGTGAGCTAGTAAAAAATAAATTAATAAAAACACTATTTAAGTAGTTCGGGTCTCGGGGTATACCTAATGGCTCCTCTAGGGGAGACATCAGGAGTTTTGCGATACAGGCTGTATTATCTTTTTTTTGTTTATTTTTTATTGATACTCGTATGAGCGGCTATGGTTTGTCACTGCGACCTATAAGATCTATTGTGACGGCCACTATTACAGTTCTCCCACAAGCCCTGGATCTTCTAAAAGAGTGCAGTATTTTCTTGGGGGAGAGGTGCTTGACCTCATCTGGAAACAGTAAGTGTATACAGGGTGTAACTGAACACTCCAGTATGTATCCATCAGAAGTAAAGATTCTGTAGGAAAAATATTAGAGCTAACAAACCTAATTTTTACCATACAAACTAAATATTTTTTTTTGGCATTAACCCTACGTAAGCGTAAGAAGAATACTACGCTCACGTCATACATACTAAATACATTATTTTTTGGGTATTAAGTGCCGACAGCCCTACGTAAGCGTAGGAGGAATACTATGCTCACGTCTGTCACGTGTCATTTTGTGTTTAAATTCCTTTTGTGTTAAGAGCTAATTATGGTTGTCACTTGAAAGTTTTTGCTTTCAGTTTAAAATCAAATAACTCCGAATATATTGGGGTTTCAGGTCTCAGACAAGCATCGAAGGTCCATTTAGTATCTAACTTATATGCCCCTTAAATGGTATTGGGGTGTTCAGTTACACCCGGCATATATAAAAGGAGAAATTCCCATCTATAGACGCACGCACAGCCGTAACCGCTAATGGTAGAAACGTGAAATTCGGACAGTTGTTTTAATTCAAAATGCGGACACACTTAGAAAGGATTTCAAATAATTTTAACCCTGAAGGGATGAAATAGGGGTTGCAAGTTTGGATTTTTTTTTATTAAGCAACGATTTTGATAAAACTTGTGATTCATGCTCTTAAAAACATTTCATTGAACACGTATTTCATGGTTTACTGGAATTCACCCCCTTAGGTTGCAAAATAGAGGTTGAACGTTTCTGTGGTAAATATTATAAATCTGCTCCAATTTCTATGAAATTTCCTCAATATAAAGCTCCTAAATATAAATAACAGTATTCTATATAATAGGCTACAAAATAATTATACGGGAAAGTATAAAATTACCACGGGAAAATAATAATAACGAGGGAGAAGCCGCGGGCGGAAAGTTAGTTGATCTATAAGCCTTTTACTTATTTATCTTTTTTATTACTTGTCTTATCGTTTTTATTACTTGCGCAGAGACAGTTAAAATATTTTTTACTTTTGATTGTTGTAATCCCATTAAGATATGATTTTTTTTTGTATTAGTGGAGGATACATTAAAATATAAGCAAATATTAACTAAAAATATTTTGTAAACACTACAGGTTTTGCAGAAGTCGAAACTAAACGCAATTGAGCACTTTTATTTATTGTTTACGTAATTTAATTTATTTATTGTTTACTAAATAAATATAGGAAATAATATATTTTTCGGAATCCTCGAATTTTTCTCTACATTTTGGTACACATGTACCTCAAGGTACATAGGTAAAAATGTATGGACTATTGGCAACCTCCTTTGGCAAGAAGTCCAACTCGCACTTGATCAGTGTTTACCCATCGATTTTTTTTGTGTGACGTCAGCGAGGAATTTGTACGAGAGAACAGGGACCCGATTCTCATGTAATAGAACTTTTCCGCATGGTAAATTCGTATGCGAATTTTTCGATTCTACTGAAAAGTTCGAATGATTCGTATGAACCGTATTCTGGGGTACCCATAGAACAATATTACGAATCGAACTAGGAAGTCGGAAATAGCATTGACAATTTAATGTTTCTTACGACGTTCATGAGGCGTTTTTAAAAACGCTATGGCAACCACTATAATGTACATCTTAAAATAGTTCTTTTTGGTAAAAAAATATTACAAAATCTATATTTTAACACAATATATATTTTAAATGTGATCATATTTTCTAAAAATAATACTTATATTACAAAGTATAAAAGTTCAATTTTTAATATTTCGTAAAGTACATTGATTGAAACGGAACGCTCCAGACAGCACATTCATAAGTTCTGACGTTAAATGTCATTAATTACAACAAAGTTTGTCTAAGATAAATATTGAGTTGGAGATAAATTCTTATTTTAATTATTTTATTTATATAATAATCTGTTATGGAGCAAAATAATATAACCAAAAAATTTGCTAGTGCGGAGCAAAGCCTTCATCCACAGCTGAAATGTGGCAAACTTCCAAGCTCATTCACTAAGAATGAAGCTAAAAGGCGGTGGATAAACATCAGTGAAGATATAAACTCCATCACAGGGGCTAAAAAAAACTTGGGAGAAGTGGCGCAAGGTAAGTTTTTGAAGTTATCCTCGATGTTATGTGTATGTGGTTCGGCGCTTGCTGCCTCTAATTCTTCCACCAAATTGGGGAAGAAGTTCACCAAAAACTCTTCCTCATTCATTTTAATGAGACAAAACACAGAGAGAAAACACAGTTTGAGCCACCTGACAGCTAAATTCGTATACGAACCTCAACTTCGACTGGTCCGTACCATTCGTTGCGTTCGAGTGATGTTCGTTCGAATTATTTCGATTGTGAAATTCTGAGAATACACACACTGTGGTTCCTTCGAAAAAAATTCGAATTTCGAACATTTTTACGAATGTGAACTTTTTTCGAATGCATGAGAATCGTGTCTCAGGAGTTGTAAAGTCGCGCTAAGTAGGTACAACTTTTCGCTTTAACCCTGTTCAATGCCTTAAAGCATGACTTTTGGATGAAACCACCGGCCCGTTCAAGAACAGTAAGTTACAAGTTGAAAAACGTTTTGATGTTTATTACTGAAAAACTGTTAGATACGATGTTGTTGGGGACATACCTAATCTTTTGCGTCATCTGCTAGAAAGGCAGAGAAATTAAACATTTTATGAGAAAGAGGGACATAAAGATATTATTGTTGCAAGGCGTTCAAAACCTCAGACCGGGTTTAATAACAATCAAACAACTTCACTCCAATAGGTATTGAACACGCTGCTGCACTACACTGTAAGAAGAGTGCGCTACGCCTTTTGATCGTTCCCAAAGACATTCTACAGTAGAATGTCTTTGATCGTTCCACTCATTTACACACCGTTCCACCGCTTCGCTACACGCCTTCGCATTGCTCAGTTTTCACGCACACGTATATACCTACATCTCCGATGCAATCCCCTAAAATGGTTTCCTACTTCGCAACTCATCGTTCGCCCAATTACCAATCACGTTAGTAGTGATCCTTATACATTCACGCATCTTGAGAAGTTATAAACTATGTGCCGAATTTCCATGGTCGTTAGCTAATAGGGTGCCAGTCTCTACTATGGTCAACTATGTTCAAACTTTGTCCCTCGTATGCACATTGACTTAAGCATTTTTTTTATCTCTGTGAAGTGCCCGACTGAAGAAGTACATGTAACTCATAGTTCATTGGCTTAAATAAAGTGTGTGTATGAGTGTTTATTTAAAAGTGATAGGAAAACAATGATTATTTTAAATATTCCCGATAAAATTTCATAGTATACTTTATGAAATTACTTTATTAAAAACAAAACAAATCGTTCGAACAAATCGAAATTTCCTATGAAAATAAGAGAAATACATCTAATTTATAACATCGACTAAATGCAGAAGTCATAGTTTGAAATTAAATAATTTTTCTGTCTTCGTTTTGTCCCTAATAGTCTCAGTCCTGTATCTTGCGGGATATGAAACCAGATGGCTAACATTTTTAAGATCGTTAACCCTCTAGCATGGGCCATTATTTCAATTACCGTGGAACCGCCAGGGACTGTAAGTTCCTCAGGTATTTCTTGGAAATAGTCACAATGTTTATTGGAATTGTCAGCGCTAATTGCGGGATGTTAAAATGGAGGCATGTACCGACCCTCATTATTTTCTAAGTGACAATGTTACGTTCCAATTTAGAAGACGTCAGTTCAATTAAGTGTTTTGCTGAACCTACCTGAAAATCGTCATAAAAATATAGTTAAGAATTTCTTGACAATTGTTTTTCGCACTGAGAACACTAAAATTTCGCTCATTAAATTTTCTGCTTTGTTCTCAAATTCTGGCAGAATAGCACTAAATGCCCACGGCTATTTAGTAGCGTGTTTTTTTTTTCTTGTAATGAACTCGTTGCTTTGTCATTAAAGGCCGCCTTTTGCATTTATTTTTATTTTACAGCGTCTTTATGTCAACAGACTTTAGTAAAAAAATATTTTAATGCATACTATTATTTTATTGCAATCAATGTAAAAATATTAACAAATAATGTATGTTCAAACCATTTTAGCCACAATTCGTTCACTGCTGTGCAAAAGGCGACCAAAACATTTTTTTAAATACAAGCTTTTAATACTCGTCAATACGAATGAAATGAGCCGAAATTCGATGGGGTTCTATCGTTTTATTGCGGAGTTCCTAATGGCCACCTTACATCTCCAGCATCAGACCCTGGTTACCATGTAGAATCAAAGTACTCGTAAATACGAATCAAACGAGCCCAAACTAGATGGGTTTATGTCGTTTTATAGCGAAGTTCCTATGGCCACATTCCAGCTCCAGCATCAGATAAACTCCGTGTCATCGTAATATTGCATTGTCATAAATAGTTTAGGCTCAGCGATGATGAATTAGAAGGCCAAGATTACTTTCACGCTTAAAGATACCCTTTCACGCTTAAGCCACTGCACCAATTTTTATGAAATTTGATACAAAGCTAGTCAAATTTTAATTCGCACTTCGCGAAGAGTCATGTAATATAATTCGCGATATAACTGAATCCCATGCAGACGAAGTCGCGGGTAACAGCTAGCTTTATATACAGCGCGTAATAGAAACAACGCACACTCGATGTCATTAAAAATATTAATAATGATGAAAAAATAACTCACGAATTTAATTGAATCACAGTCACCCATTCTGTCAACATTCGAAACAAAAGAATATGATACATAATACAAGGTAAGTAGTAAGAGTTATTTTTAAAGGCAAGTCACACTGTACTCAGCCCCCCCGCATGTGCGACCATGCTCTACGTTTGGAATGAGGATTTTATTTTGTTTTTAATAGTTACGTTTGTTTACCGTGGTACCCTAATACTAAAAAAATATGTAAATTGATTCCTATGCCTATTTGTAGCAAACTTCTATCAGGGTGTGCGTTATTTCTATTACACGTTTTATACAGCGTGTTACAAAACAAGCATATGGTCCAAACATCATCACCTGTCGATATAATTAGGGAGCGGCGGCGTCTCGTCCCAAGCCCCAGCGAGGGCTTGTTACCGCGTCGGCGAGAGCTCATTATCACCATATTTCATCTAACGAACGGTAAGTATAGGCTGGTGATCCCCCATTTTTGTTATCGTCTTAAAATACACGTCCAGCGGAGAACGAAATTAATTTTCCGCGTAATATGGATACTCACGGAATTTTGCGAAATTAGCTCGCTCGCGTGGAAACCTTTGCGAATTTGTTGTAAATCGTGCTTTAGTTATTGATAGCACATGGTTTTAATTAAATTTAGTTATAACTAAAGTGCTTCTTTAATCTTCATTTACGCCGCGCGAAAGTATTGATAGGTTTCGGAGCATTTCAATATACGACGTAAAATTAACATTGTATTACTATAATGCGACGTAACGCGTTTACGTAGTTTAAAAGGATGTCTCATGCTGATAATAACTTTTGATTTATTAAACAAAGTCTAGCTTCTGTCTCCGAATCCGAATTGTCTGCCTATATTTCAGAACTATGAGATACATCTGCTGATCTACAATTTTTTTTCTACTTAATAAAAAAAATCAAAAATAATATCTTGTCCGTGTTTACCAAACTGACAAAACAGGTAATTTATTGTGCTTCAAATTTCACTTATTTGTGCATAAAATCTGTTCAGTTCTTGAAACGCTGCGGTAGATAGGTAGAAAAGGTTAATCGGTTGATTAAATACACGTTCAAGTATGCAAAGTGACAAACACTTTAGGCCTTACTAATAACCATTGTATAAGCCTTGTATAGTTAAGCAGTGTTTGGTCTCTTTTGTTCGAATTTGAAATGTCATTCGAGTGAACGTGACAAAACACTGTTTACCTAAATCAGGCTTATACAATGGTTATTAGTAAGGCCTTAAGTTACGAGTCAACTTTGTTTCGTAGACCCTGAAGAATCACCACAACATATCTCGTCAAGATATAAATACTGCAGACCTCAACTTTGTCAAATGGTAGCCGTCTCTTAATTCCAACTGTCATCTTGAAAAAATATCAGAAAATCAATCGGCGCAGTCACCTGTCCACCCTGTCCCTTCACCAAGAGCAGGCGCTTTCTTAATGAATTATTTATACGCGTAACTTTAATACGTCTAAACATTCTATAAGCCGTAATCATATATTTGAATACATTAATCATATTAATATTCTATTAGTTGAACAGAAGCCAATAGGGACTGTTATAGACTCTATAATTCTGGCATATTGACTCTACAGTGTTACATTTCATTCAGGAACCGAACTTGGAAAATGTTATATAGATATCAATAGAATGGAGAGTTTTTATCATTAGTCATTACTATTTTCAATGATGATTTAATATGCCTTTTAAATTAAAATAAAAGACAATAACAACACTACAGCTTATTTTCTACAGTGAATGTAATTACTTTGCAATGCGTAGTTCGCGTGGCTTTACGTATTTTAGAGCATTTTTATAATAATATTCGAAGTATAAAAATAAATTTTGATAATAGAAACTTACGAAGTTCGGTGAAGTTAGGCACTGATGCTGATGCGACTGGGTCGATCTTGTAAATTTGAGTACTAAGTACTCACAATGTTTATAAAACTGAACAGCTTTCATTAAGAGACCAACTATAAAACCGCGAAAAATAATATCAGTTGTATACAAAACTACATATTTGCTTGAAGTAAAGTGAAACAGGATGGTGTCGGTTGCCTATCATATCACAAAAAATATCTATTCCCATTCTCTTGTACGGCCGCTTGCTCTTGTCGCTGTATTCCCGGCAATATAATATTTATGAATAGTAGTTTATAAATCTTACACCGCCGTATCTCGCACAGCATTCATTATAAAATATAAAACAAATAAATAAAGCAAACACACAACAGAAAACAGATTACTAGTGCCGACGAAACGGAGATTACGATAATTTGAAAAATGGTCGACAATCAAACTCGAGTGCGCTGCGGCAACCTAAATATTATTGTTAATAGCTTTACCTGAGTTTGGGAAGAATTTTGTATGATTGATGCACGCAAGGATAGAGAATGTAGTTTTATAGAGATGATGATGACAATTTTTTTTAAATATCCGTCTGGATAATTGCTAGAATAATATTGAACACGTATTTACGAGTATAGTATTTTTGTATTTTCACCAGACTATGGCAAAGCAAACACGAGGGTTATGATTTTTACTGGTATGTACCTACCTATGTTTATAGAAATGTTCATTTGTTCCCTCCTAACCTTATTCTTATCTGATTTGACAAAAGAGGTAGGTATAGGTACATACGCTTTGGATATCAAATTAGCACATTTCCAAACATACATTTGCTAGTTAACTGTTTGGGGATGCCTTGCATGCGCCCCATTGCAGTTAATAAATTTTACAATTTTTAATCCAAACAAAAGCGTAACCGCGATCTTTGGCAGCTTTCTTAATATTTTTTGAGACAACATTGTTTCCTTATATAAACAAATATTGAAGAAACCGAAATAAAGCTAAGGTCACAAGCTAAAAGAAATCCGTACGCTCCAGAACACACCGCGAAGTTTTTTTTAACGTAACTGTTTAATTGTATATTAATATCTTTATTCTTCGGATCGTAACGGGTTGGTACTCAAACCACATAGTTAATATCTGCCTTAGTAACCAAGCAATTCCTTAAAAGGGACTGCCTTGATTTCAGCTTTATTCAAACGATCAATTTTTTTTTTTTTAAATATATTATAAGATCTTCCAAATGTAGGATTCGCTGCTCTTGATACGGTCTTTAGAGTTTTACAACCAATAACATTCTCTGTTCCAAATCCGGAGGGAGGCTTGGGTCCCCCGTCTTACCTATTTGTGCCGCAGAGCAGCAGTGCTTGCATTGCTGTGTTCCGGTTTGAAGGGTAAGATATGACTGTGAAATTACTGGGTACGGTGACTTTACATCTTATGTCACAAGTTGGCAACGTACACTGTGGTTCTTATTGCGAATCTCACAGGAGCCACATGTATTATAGGTGACTGTTACCACTTACCATCAGGTGGGCAGTATGCTTGTTTGCCAACTTAGTATACCTACTTAAACTTGTATAAAAAATCCAATAACCTTTCGTAGCAGACCTTAGTTGTTCTATGTGCAAACTCAAGTTTTAAATTAACTTTTTGTTATAAAATCACGTCCCAAGATTTTTTTGCTGTAGACACCTCATTCCATTCTGCCATTCTAATCACAATATTTCGTTTCACTTAAAGCTATACAATCTACAATGAAACGCGGCAACAACCGAACTGCGAACTGGAATAAGCTAATGAATTCACCGGACCGTGTAAAACCCGAATTTGTAGATTCACAGCAAATAATTCTTGAATCACTGTAAACTTACAGGACGGATCTAGACTGGTATGATGGGGCCTTTCTTGGAGTACAAAGGTAACATATAGAAAAGCACGCAACAAATGTACAAAATATTAAAACAATAAAAGCAATTAAAAAATATGCTTGACACATGAATTTATGATTGATTCTAAGTTCAATTCTTAATAAATATATTTGTAATTAAATATTAATAAAGAGCCCTTCAGGCTTCCGCTAAGTGACTGAATACTTTGTATTTCACAGGTGTAAATTGATATTTAATTGAAAAATAAATAAATTAAACATAACACTTTGACATATGGGTTAATGGTTGAAAAATGTTTAATTTAAACTAGTTCCGTTTGCCTAGAAGAAATATTATGACCATCTTTGAAGTTAATAGATGGTTGCAGCAAAATCACTAACGCATTTATCATAACATTCGTAATGCGCCCAACGCCCACTGTTGGTCATAGCCCACAATACGAGAAGTTTTGGATGCTTACCTAGTGCGGGATGTTGGGGAGTACTAGAGCCACGTTAACCAGTCGGAGACTCTGTACCAGAGTCGTCTGTGTGGGTGTCGCTGTCTTATCTATTTCTGCCGCCGAGCAGCAGTGATTGCATTGCTGTGTTCCGGTTTGAATGGTTTATTATAAAATCATTTAATATTTTTTTAGATATTATCCAATAAAAATAGGTAATAATAAAAAATAGGTATAAAGCTATGATTTGCTCCAAAAATTTTAGAACATTCTATAAAAAATTCTGATCAGTTTATTCGGGTTAATTCCAGGTCGGTTTATAACCGACGGGGGTGCGCCTCTTCTGCTACGCAGACGATACCCTCGTCGCAGCAAGAGGAGCCAGTCTGAGCGACGCTATTCGCCTAGCTTCCGTCGCTAGCACACTGGTCGCGGATGCAGTAAACTCCTTCTGTGTGGTCATCACAATCACATCACAAGGAGGTGGCAGAACGGGCCAGAGAGGAGGACCCAGAGGCAGATCCCTGCCGTCGGAGGAGATTAGGGCGGAGGAGGCGGCAGTTTGCCCGCCTTCTTCCTCCTGACGGTGACCAGCGGGACCCGGGCCTGGGAAGCCCGAGTCCTGCATTGCACAGATCACCGCCAGTCGTCGATGCTCCTAATGCCCAGGAGCATCGCCGGCCTTCCCAGTTTGGGGAGGTGAGAGGGGCTCGCCGTAAGCGAGCTGACGCTGACGAGGTCATGGAAGTGTCCGAAAGGGTTCCCATGGCCTTGTCCTTGTCCCTTCCCGACGTATCCTCTTCGTCAGATGACGGGGAGGATGCGGCGGTGATGGGCATTATCGTGCCAAGGCGTTTGTGAGGGCATAGTTGGGTTTTAGTCGGTAGGCCGCAGCATTGCACTCCCTGGTGCACATACCATCCAGTCTGCCAGGGGCCGCGGAGAATCCGACATAACCTCGCGCCTCCCAAGCGCGAGGTATGCGTAACGCATTTCCCAACTTTAAAAAAAAAAAAAAAAAGGTCGGTTTATAAAAAATAAGTTTAATTTAAGCAACCTGGATTAGTATCTACTTTAATTCCGAGAAAGGGAATAGTAGCCAAATTAAATGGCAGTTATTTGAAAAAAAAATGGTTTAACGTTTATTTTGACATAATGTTTCCTTTGTTTTTCATGAATGTTATAATGTCATTTTATAGTGCTCGAATTTGTCCGTGGTTAGCTGTTATCATTTATTCATTTTTTTAATGTATATATCGTGATTAATTATTTTATGATATAACGTGGACAATAAGCAATTGCTTATCATTTTCTTAAACGAGTTTAAACTGGGTCACAAAGCAACTGAAGAAAATCGCAACATTAACGGCGGATTACGGCAAAGGTCACCAAATGTACGAAATGCATTTAAAACTTCGACAACTTCATCCAGCATTAGTCAATAGAAAAGGATAAATGTTGCTTCACGACAATGCGATTGCACAATTGACCCTATAAAAAATTTACCAGTTGGGGTACGAAATCATGCCACACCCACCACACTCGCGACCTTTAACCCATTGAATACCACTTCTTTAAACATTTGGACAACTTTTTATAGGGTAAATGTTTTAGAAACCAAGACAACGCTAAAAATGCCTTCAATGATTTCATCGTTTCCAGAACTCCGCAATTTGACATGATTGGCATTAACAAGCTAGTATCTCATTGGTCAAGATGTATTTAATCAAATTGTTCTTATTTTGACTAATAAAGTTTTGTAACTTAAAGGGGTACGATTTTTTTATTACAGTTTTATATAGCACTCTATTATAGCTCCGTCTATGTGAATACGTTAAGTACGTTCTTCAAAATCATAAAAATCTTGGTCCAGTTTGAGTTTAATGAAAATTAAAGGCTAGTAAAGGCTGCGGATTTGGCACTTGGCTTCTAATCGGGAGGTCCGGGGTTCGAGAACGCCATATACCAATGTGTTTTTCGTTTTTCGAATTTAATACGTACATTTATCCGACGCTCTTACCCCTCGTTTACACCAAGGTATATTACATGTATTTAACAAGTTTTCTGCAATGTTTTCGTTTATTGTTTACACTCATACATACATGTATAAAACTTGTTAAATACAAAACATGTATACAACTTGTTGTATGAAATTGTTTCTGAACTACTAGTTGTCTACATGTTTATGATGTCACGTTTTATACTTGTTGTAGATAAACTTGTAGAAAATGACACGCCAGTCCGTCAGTTTCATTAATATTTTCTACTCAATTGACTATTCACAATGGAAAGTAAAGATGCTGAGGAACTTTACTTCATGAGTGCAGTATACTTGTTTACACGGTTATTTTTTTATCACTGGACAATTTTAGGGACGCTTCAGGACACAATAATTATAAATAAAATAAAAACAATGAATTAAAAAAAAAAAATTTTTATATTTTTTTTTTTTAAATAAAAGATTTTTGTTCTTCTCTTCCCCCCGTAAAATAATACGGTAAGTCCGGTAAAAGTTTAAAACTTTATCTAACAAGCATGGATAGAGTTTAAAACATGTTTTAAATTAGTATGATACATAAATTTCAGTGAAATAAACAAAACTTGTTGAAAACACGATTGCTTTTTGTAAGTGTAAACGCTGTCAATGTATCAGACTAGTTTGAATATGTCATAGATCTAAGTGTAAACGCAGATGTGGTTTATACTTGTTTAGAGACTTGTTGGCAACACAGTATGAACGAAAGAATGTTTGAGACAGTTGCAATACATGTATAAAACAAATAATTATGTTTTGACAAGTATTCTACAAGTATTGTATGAAACTAGTATTTTACTTGTTTCTTGGTGTAAACGAGGGGTTACGGTGAAGGAAAACATCGCGAGGCAATCTGCATGCATAGTACATCTGCGAAGAAATACCGAAAACCAATCCGCACTAGGCCAGCTTGGTTGACTAAGGCACCCTAACTTAGAGTAAGCTTGAGCCCCTCGGTGGGAACGTATATGAGCTGTAATGATGATGATGATGATATTTAACCTTGTATATGCAAACATACATCCCAAATGTAATCAAAATATCTGCAAACATATATAGAAGGGCAAAACAAAAATATACTCGTAGCTCTACGTCTATTTAGAAATTGGAGAGCCTTCACGAGAACAGGCAAGAAATTAGAAAGGTAATCGCAATTTACAATGTTCTCTTTTTCAATGATTCTTTATTCAAATGAGCCCACGCAAAAAAAATCCTGGTCTTCAAACTGTAATCGATACTTCAGCTCGCCAAGTTTCTGGGACAGTTGCGCTTACACAACTTGTTACTTCACCTGCCAAAAGATAAAAGTGGACTCCGCGCTCATAGATCACTGTGGCGCGTGGGCTAACTTTCGCTGACCCATGGAGATGTCCGAACGGGTATATGTTACCATAAATAATATTTGTGCATGCTACTTTTTGAGATGCCTTCGCGTTCTAATAGTAGATTTTATGCCGAGTGCATAAAGCAAGTCATTATTATCAGAGATCGTTAAGAAGTCGAGGATAAAAATGATTTGTGCACGAGTTATAAACTCTGCTTTTCACTTCGATTGCGAGAAAATAAAACAGTAACATAACATACTATAAATTTGTCATAAGTTTTCATATATATTTGCCGAGATTTTGGCGGCAATATTTCTTGCACCACTTTTTGTGCGTTTATTTCCATTAAAGTATTAGGAGTAAGTTCTAAATCTTCTTCTTCACTTGACATTTTTAAAATTTAGTTAATTCAACAATAACTGAGAAAAGTCAATACGAAAATTTCACGGCTTCTTTCCCGCTACTTTACTTTTTTTAATTTTTGTGCATGATTTTCGGGCAAAGAATAAAATATATACAACCTACTCTTAAATTATTTTGGAATATTGTTTTTTTAGTGATGAATATGTCTTGATATTTAGTTACTTTTTCGTATTATCTTATTATAAACCAAAAATGCAAATAGGGAAGGATATATTATAAATTAGCAAGTTTTATCCGTGCACAATTTATTATGTTTGGCTGCATGGTCTAAATGGTCACTGCCTTAGTATAGATACATTTAAAAAGCTACTTTTTTGCCCTTGTGCATAAAGTTCAACTTTATGTCGCCTAGATTCTGCATAAAGTAGTACTTTTTCGAGCATGAGAAGTGAAAAAGTACTTTATATCATAGCCCTATATGATATAAGTATTTTGTCACTTCAGTATGCGACCAAGAGTATACTAAATATTATTCCATTCTCAAAAAAAGACTTGCGGAAAAGAACAGCGAGTGGATCTACCTCGGAATTGGAATGTTTGGCAGGTGAAAGATTTTTTTATACATTTGGTAGAAGAGTTATTCTTTTCCGTACTAGTGCTTTTTGTTACATATCCTCCAAATGCATGACGGAGGTTTTTCAATCACACAGTTCTCTAAGTACAAAATTTTTGTACGAAATAACTAATTTACAGCATAAATACTATTAATACAAACTGTAATGTTTATTTATTGCTTGTTCAAGGATTAAACTGTTTTTCGTTGATTTCCTTTCGTTGTTTTATTTCGTCCGGCACTAAATGTCAAATAAACAGAAACGTCCATAATTGTACAACCCCTCACGCATACGTCCCGAAACTGCCCGAGATCATGCGCGGTAACTTAAAAGAATTGCACAGGGTGATATATTATCCACAATAAAATAAAAAATACATATGGATAGCTAAAATAATAAGGAAGAAAGTTATAATATTTAATTTGATAAGTCTTCATGTTTAAATGCATAAATAGCTAAAATGTTAGAAAGGTTGCGCTCGCGGGGGAACCGATTTTTTTTTCAAAATTTAATTCAAGCAAATCAACACTATAAAACTATTGATAACCATACATATTATTATAGTCCTATTCTTCAAGATTATTTTGATATACAAAAATTTTGGGAAATATTATTAATTAAAAAGTTTAAAAAAATTATTCAGTGACGTAATAAAAAAGATCGTTCGATGCACGTGCGGAATTGTTATTTCCTCACGGGTCCCGGTTTGTTGCCTTCAAGCCGAAGGCACGGGACAACAATAGAGACGAGTGGAGTGTAGGGACGCTTTCCGTACTTGTAATGGATACAAGTGCGGAAGGTATGTTGTCCCATTATAAAAACAAGTGAGCGCGATAGAATACAACAAACTGCCAAAATATAAGTAGTTCGTGTATTAGACGACTAAATACAATCATGTGATGCTGCTATCCAGCACGATCACTGAAGATTTCACGAGCAACGGACCGAACAATCCACACTGTGCACGACTGTGCCAACTTTTTATAATTTCTATGTTTTTGTCTATTATTATTTTTTGACCGATGTGTTGTTTTTCTATTGTTTTCTTGTTATTGTACGAATTTGACTACAAAGGCTGTTTAAAATTATAAAATCCTTTTAAATATTAATAAAAAGTACCTACAGTCCGCCAAATACCTACACTTTACAAAGTCAAATACATTAGTCTAAGTTTTACTGAATTTTCAATATGAAAGATGATCATAAAACGGGAACTACTTTTAGAACGGGAACAACCACGTATAGTAAATAAGTACCAGTATTGGCGGCGTCGAAGAGCTTTTTCGCATGACGCAAGACCGAGAAAAGTTCACGAAGCTGACGGCCAACCTCCAGTAGTGGAAAGGCACCAGAGAGAGAGAGAGAGAGAAATAAGTACCTACTGTAATCTATGTGAGTATTGCTGTGCAATTTCAATTTATTGTTGTATTCTATTAGTCATTGTACCAATTGTATCAATGACGTGTCAGCACAGTGTTATAAATCTAAAGTAGTCACTACTAGAAACAGCACTAATAATATACAAACACATTACTCGCACTGTACGATTACGGTTCGAACCCAATATGTACGATTATGGACAAGACTACAACCTTGCGCTATTGTCGGCCATGATGTAGCTCAGAAGACCACAAATGGCGGCTTATGCGATACTGATTGATAGACAGGAAGCGGTCTCGAGAGCAGGGCCCGAAGCACGAACTATTATAGTTATGGTTATTGTAATCGTTTATTTTATATGAAAACTATAGCAGCGCCCCTACGGTTGTTTAAGGAACTAAATGGTATCGTAATGGTACTGGTATAGTTAACGAGAGCTAAAGTATGAGAATCGTCAGCACGAACTCACTTTTGACATGTCGTATCGTTTTATTTGACAGCTAGCTATAGTAATATCTGTCACCGAGTATTTTACAGCGAGAGAACTATCGTTACGTTACGAGCTCGCGATAGTCTTACGATAGTGTTTCTAGCTGTCCATTTAATATCTCAATCGTTATCGGATAGTTAGTAAATACGATTACTATACTATTTATAACGTGAGCGGTTCGTGCTAGGGGTACAGGACCCACGAGTAGACCCCAGTCGAGGGTCTACCCGGGGGTCAGGACCGAGTACGATACGAGTGCTGAACGAGTCTACATCGACCTCATTTATCGATTTCGATCAGATCGATATCATAAATCAACATTGAATTGCCGTGTTAAACTGTCACAAACTGTAGCTCTGGGACACAAAGAACTGGACTTCATTTAAACTCTGCGGAAGGTCGACGACGAAATCACTTGACTGTGCAGGCATCAGAGGCGGATCTATCTAAGGGCTTTTAGGGTTTCAGCCCAGGATACAAAGGGCCCCCAGCTCCCATTAAAAACAATAGACGATGTGTGCGCGATTATCAAACGGAACAGGGAATTCCCCTGTCGCTTGTCTATTTGAAAGGTTGATATAATATAAACACGAACTCTTATGAAATATTTTTTAAATCCCTTTTTTTCCGCCGCAAAGCAGCAGTGCTTGCATTGCTGTATTCCGGTTTGTAGGGTAAGATATGGCAGTGAAATTACTGGGTATCGTGACTTTACATCTGATGTCACAAGTTGGCGACGTATACTGTGGTTCTTGTGGGGGTTGCAGTTTTGCTGCGAATCTCACAGGAGCGACATGTAATTATAGGTGACTGTTACCACTTACCATCAGATGAGCAGTTTGTATGTTTGCCAACTTAATTGCAATAAAAAAGTACATCTAGGTATATTACTAGATATGGAAAACAGTATCTTGACAAAATGAATTAGTTGAATAATTAATAGGCCCCCGTGTAATATTAGTCCAGGGCCCCACAAATTCTCGATCCGCCCCTGGCACGCATACAACGATACAACCACTAAAGATCCAAATATATCACAAAGCTATATAAGTATCTACATACATATTAATCGTACTTCACCATCAGCCTTTCCTCTCATCCAATCCCCTTCCATAAGTTAATTACTCCAATCACGTAACACTCACACAAAAAGGACGAGGTAATTGCCTCTTATAGCAAATCTTCTTTGCTTCCTGATATGAAAGCCAGAGGAAATTTAATGGAATATGGCAAAATCGATATCTCGTTGATTTATAGCCTACTTTTTTGTCGCTATGGCGACGTACGAATATTTAGGCCTTCACCGAAAAACTTAGGCATTTGTTTTTCCAACGGAAAAAATTTTACTATAAATTAATAATCGACCTGAATTTACTTTGCTGATTAGCTTTTTCCCGTTACTCTGTCTATGTCAAGAACTTGACCATTTTCAAGTGGGGCCTGGTCCATGATTTTTAGAAGTGTGTGATCAGTATTTTGGCGTCCATCATAGAATTTTGAATCGAAAGCTTAACATCCTGGGGTGGGCACGAGACCAAACTAAGGTGGACATAGGCCCAGTGCGGATTGGTTGACTTCACATACACCTTTGAATTACTTCGCAGGTGTATGCAGGTTTCCTCACGATGTTTTTTCTTTCACCGTAGGAGCGTCGGATAAATGTACATATGAAATTCGTGAAACGAAAAACACATTGGTACATGGAGGGATCGATCGCGGGCCTCCCGATTCTACTCGGAGCACAGTCCAGTGCCGAGGCCACAGCGCCACCGACATTTCGACTATGCATAATTCATGTGAATTCATCCATCACTTATAACTTATGTGGACACAATATAATTTATATAGAACTTTGCGTTACCTTTAAGAATGCTTAATAAATTGAAAAATTAATAAAATCAACTGATTATTTTTTTGTTGATACCTACGTAGCTTTTAATAGTGAATAAAGTTCAAAAAGAGATCAAAAGGGTAAAAATTTGGTGCCGGCGGTTCAGTCCTAATTCTGAATTTTCCACACGTGATATTTTACAAATTCTATGTAGTACATATTCTTAAGAGACCTAATTATTGATTTTACTAATTCTGAATGTCGGAGACACGGGTTCAAATCCCTCCCGAGACGAAATCTTTGTTTATTTTATTTATTTTTACAATATAATTTAATTAAACTAAACAAATATTGCGACAGTACGACGCGAATCGTGCTGTGTTCAGAGCGGACTAACAGTTTAGCGCAATCCGTAAATATAAATTCATTATATATTCACTCAGATGCTTGGAACGAAACCTACTTACTTGGCAAAACTCAACAAGGCTTCTATCAAAGAGACGAGATGATTATTATGCTGTTCTTGTCTAGAACTGAAACAACTATTGCACGCACTCAAGGACGGGTAAACCGACCCTCAGACGGGTGCGGGTGGCCGGATTACTACATAGTTGGCAATGCAATGTTTCATACACGCTTCGTCGACTTTTTAGAGCAAAGGTCGTTAACCCACTAACCCATGTAAAACCGGGGTATTGTATCAATGACTTGAACTTCCGACGTGTTCCTCTATGACAATGGGCTCCCTTTGCTTTTAGCACAATACAGTATAAGCACAAGATAAATAGGCACAGCCAATACATGGCCGTGAACAAAGATAATATTCGCACAATGCTGTTTATTAAGATAGATTAACAGAATAGTAAAATATATACAGGGTGTCCCAAAAAATAGTGTCAAGCGAAAGTCCAGAGTTAGAGCACCTCTTGGAGTACCCGAATCACCCCCATGTATGTTCCGCGATTATTCGTAGTTTTAGAGTAATAATTTTTTTCTGACTTTTTGAAAATTTCGATCTAAAGAACTTAAAAATTTTTAATAAAAAAAAGTTGAACATATTTTAATGTTTTTCTTTATGCCACTGAATTATCTTTAGTGCTTCTTTTATGTCTAAAATAATCAGCTTCGTAACTTTAGTGGAAATTTAGAAAACAGTAGTGTAAAGTCAAAATTTGAATGTTAGTGAATAATTACTTAAAAATTCATCTTTAAATTAAAAATCTAAACAGGCGAATTCATGGTTTCTAAGTATGTGTAAAAACTTCTCTAGACTCTCTACTTTCATAATAATTTTAAAAAAGTACTTAATAAGGCTACTTTGGCTTAAATCGGCCATCAAAGACAGCAAGGTGAAAATTTCATAAAACTCGACTTCTGAATAATTTTTTTTTAAATTCCAATTATTTATTAATAAACCAAAAATGATTGTAGAAAAGCTAAAAATTTATTATTTGAAGGTCAAAAATAACTGTTCCTGCTGCCATCTTTAATAACCTTTGAAGGTTTATTATAACTTAATAAATGAAACAAAACATTATTTTCAAAGTATTTATTATTCGATCGCTTAAAGAAAGTTTTCAAAATGACGACCTTCGTGCTCAATACATATTCTACATCGTCTAAAAAAGTTTTCTTTTAAATTTATAAATGCAATTCTGTTGTTTTTTATTGTTTCTTCCGCTTGTCTTAATTTTGTTCTTAACACTGTGACGTTTGTAATGTCCTTGGCGTATACTAATTCCTTGTAGTATCCCCAGACGAAAAAATCTATGGGGTTCAAGTCGGGGGACCGTGGCAGCCACGCAATGGGCCCTCCACGACCGATCCATCTGCCTGGAAATGTTTCAGACAAATGTTGTCTAACATTTCTAGCAAAATGGCATGGAGCGCCGTCGTTTTGAAAAATCATATTTCTCCGCGTTAATAGGTCTACATCTTCTAATAAGACGCCGAGATCACGTCGTAGAAATTGCAAGTAGGCCTCGCTGCTCAGTCGGTCCGGTAGTTCGAACGGACCAATCAGCTGTCCGTTTAGGATGCCTGACCACAAATTGATACTAAATTGTTCTTGGAAATTAGATTCCCTTGTGAGGTGTGGATTTTCAATACTCCACGAATGGTAGTTATGCGCATTAAACACCCCACATCGCTTAAAATGTGATTCATCAGTCCATAGAATATTTTTAAAGAAATTTTCGTTTTCAGCTTGTCTCCGTAACATTTCCTGACAAAATGCCACCCTTCTCGGGTAGTCTGCGGGCTTGAGCTGCTGAACTTTCTGGATGTGATATGGGTGAAAACGCTCTTGATTAAGTATTCGATGTGCTTGTGATTTCGGAATTCCGATTCGACGTTCTATTGTTCTTACACTAACTGATGGATCTCTCACCACTTCTTCGACCACTGATTGGACAGTATCTGGGTCACTCATTTCAGATGGGCGCCCCGATCTTCTACCTGGTAGGCGTCCTTCCATGTAAGAGTTATGTACTCTTAAAATCATGCGATGATCAGGCTAAGTTTCAGGCTGAGGTCCACCTCCATTTTGTACTTGCGCCCGGAACAACCTGGCTGCTTCAGAAGCATTTCCTCTTGCATATCCATAAAAGTAATGCATAAGAGCATATTCCTGCGATGAAAAAGACATCACAAAATGAAGAGCTTGAAAAGTCCGTTAAGAATGCCAAATTTGTCAAAATCCCGTATTCACACAAAACCAAATCGTAATCGCACTCAAGGTCCGTAAAGAAAGCAAAGTTCGTCAAATAATCACAAATGAGCGTATCGTACGTAAGGCGCAAACAAAAGCAGGCAAACGACTGGCGCCAGAACACAATAGGCGCTCGGACTACACCCCCCGCCTCATCCCATTGTCACAAAGAATAGCATTCCTCAGTTACAGTTATCCATTTCGCCAATGAGAGTGAGAGAGATAGCAATAATGCGGTCTCTTTCATATCCTCTCACTCGGGCAATTTTTTAGCAGGTAAGTACTGCGTTACATCCAACACTACAACCGATGTGATCCGCGAGAAAAATATTTAAATATGGGTTTCATGTAGTTAATTTTTGCTAAATTGTAATTAATCTGAACCTTAGAAATTATAAAAAGACCAGATATTTTTTTTATCATCTGATAGGAATTTGGTAAATTTTATGAAATTTTCACCTCGCTGTCTTTGATGGCCGATTTAAGCCAAAGTAGCCCTATTAAGTACTTCTTTTTTTAAATGATTATGAAAGCAGAGAGTCTAGAGAAGTTTTTACACATACTTAGAAACCATGAATTCGCCTGTTTAGATTTTTAATTTAAAGATGAATTTTTAAGTAATTATTCACTAACATTCAAATTTTGACTTTACACTACTGTTTTCTAAATTTCCACTAAAGTTACGAAGCTGATTATTTTAGACATAAAAGAAGCACTAAAGATGATTCAGTGGCAAAAAGAAAAACATTAAAATATGTTCTACTTTTTTTTATTTAAAATTTTTAAGTTCTTTGGATCAAAATTTTCAAAAAGTCAGAAAAAAAAATATTACTCGAAAACTACGAATAATCGCGGAACATACATGGGGGTGATTCGGGTACTCCAAGAGGTGCTCTAACTCTGGACTTACGCTTGACACAATTTTTCGGGACATCCTGTATATAATAAAGGCGAAAATAGTCAGAAAAATAAGTATAAGGGAACCTCAATAATACATCTTTGATTCTTTTATTGATCGTTAAGATCGTCTTGGCTAAATCTTAAAGCTGGATTCTAATATATCCAATTCTCGTGTCGTTTGTTACCGAACTCCTCCGAAACGGCTTGACCGATCTTTGTGAAATTTTTTGTATATGTTCGGTAGGTCTGAGAATAGGTCGTAAACTATTAGGGTTCCGTAGCCAAATGGCAAAAAACGAAACCCTTATAGATTCGTAATGTCTGTCTGTCTGTCTGTCCGTCCGTATGTCACAGCCACTTTTCTCCGAAACTATAAGAACTACACTGTTGAAACTTGGTAAGTAGATGTATTCTGTGAACCTCATTAAGATTTTCACACAAAAATAGAAAAAAAGCAATAAATTTTAGGTAAATACATAGAACTGAAACCCAAAAAATTTTTTTTTCATCAAACCCATACGTGTGCGATATCTATGGATAGGCCTTCAAAAATTATATTGAGGTTTCTAATATCATTTTTTTCTAAGCCGAATAGTTTGCGCGAGAGACACTTCCAAAGTGGTAAAATGTGTGTCCCCCCCTGTAACTTCTAAAATAAGCGAATGATAAAACTAAAAAAAATATATGATATACATTACCATGTAAACTTCCACCGAAAATTGGTTTGAACGAGATATAGTAAGTAGTTTTTTTAATACGTCATAAATCGTACGGAACCCTTCATGGGCGAGTCCGACTCGCACTTGGCCGGTTTTTTTTTATTACGGCGTAACGTAGTCTCGGACACAGCTAGTCTTCTATATAAAATTCTCGTGTCACAGTGTTTATTATCGACCTCCTGGTCTGAGAATAGGTCTCAGGCTATTTTTTACACCCCTAGGTGATGAGGGTGGCCTTCTCCAGAAATTTTAAAGTGTTTAGCTTAACCTATTAAAGCGAAACGTAGTTCGCGGGCTTAAAACATGTTAAATCCTCATTGCTAAATGCGAGAAAGTTTATAATATTGTTGAAATGAATAATAAAATTGTTGAATTAAATAATTGTACAAAACGTTTGGGAATTACTTGCGCTTCACGTTTGCAGTGCAATCGACATTATTCTTGACAAACAGACATAGTTTTGAGATATTCCTGATGCTAAAACAGGTCGATCCACTTTAGTTATTTCATAGTATCATGTCGTATAACTACAAAAAACACAGTTTGCGCTGTTTTCTATTGCCATGCCAGCCATCTCAGTAAGTACATTTATGAAAAATAAATTTGATACAAATTTTAAAGTTCAATATTGCAACGTTTAATTTTTCTAGTGTTTAAGCACTAGAAATAAAAATAAACCTGCATTATTTAAAATTAAAGACTCCTTTGTAGGGAAATGTATAACTATTAAAAGAACCCCAATAGCTTATTTCGTAATTACTTATAGAAATCTCACGAGAAAAGGTTTCAGAAAGTCAATGATTGATTATTCCAGTGAGGCAAATGCTTGAAGTTAATTTGTACGAGTAAATATGTCTTGATAGTTACAATGTAAAGACAAATATTATTGATGTATGGTAACATTATTATTGTTAAAGCTGATAAGTTTCTTGCGCCTATTCCTTGTGTCAGCTAAAAGAAGACTTGAATGGGTTGTGAGTTAAAAATGGTATGTGGGATGCCATAGACTTTTTATTTAATCGTATTTGAACAAAGATACACTTTTATTTCGATTCAGACCCCTATAGGGATGAAGTTGGGGTGAACTCAAGTTTATTGGTTGGTGGTGTGGCTTCTGAGGCCACCTGTCTAGCTACTGACGTCGTCTTACCTAAATCTGTAACCCCAAATATAACTCACAAAAAAAATACTCTCAAGTGTCTCAACATGAACTTGATGAATTCTCGCACCAAACTCATAAATACTTAGGTTTTCACCAAAATACAAACGATTTTCAAAGTGATAAATAAACATGACGAGCGGAACCTTATAAAATTTCCAAAATGCACTGTAGTCATTCGTTCAATACTGAATAGTGAAATTCGCATCTGGAAACCTATTAGCATAATTTGAACACTCTGCTCGCTACAAAGATATTATAAGCAAAGAGCACTTTGTAGCTCTAGGAAAAAGAAAATAATAATTCCCATTGCGCTGCAGCTTTTTCGTGAAACTAAGCGAAATGCTAATTCGGAAGTCAGACTGGTACTGGTACTGGTAACTGCTTAGAAATTTCTAGTTATAGTGCGTTAAATAGATGGAAGTCAAAGTGTGTGCTCTAGAAAGAAAAGCTTTAAGCTAATCTTGGAAGGTTACACTTACGTAGTCAATCTTTAGAGTATTATGAATAATCTAAAGATTGACTAGAAAGCTCAAAAATGATAAATGCTTATTTTTTTTATAAAAAGAAATAAATTTGTTATCAATTTTAATTGATAACTATTTTATAATAATAAAACAAGTTACTACTTTTTCTTAAATTTTACATTCACAGTATTTCATCACAGACTTAAATTGCTCCACCCGCTACTCGAACCCACGACGACAGTGAAGCTAAATTATAACCATATTCAATAAAAAAAATAAAAATAAAATAATTATATCAGTACCGCCATGGTACCATTGTGATAAGATGAATATAAGAATATGAGCATGCGCGTCAGGTTCACATGACAGCAAAAGTTAATTAGCTTTTCGTAAATCGTTAGATCCCGTATCTCTTTATTATAATTATAATAATTACTTTTATTGGATAGAAGTTTGATAACAAGCAGCATACAAAAACAATAAATAGAATACTAAATCTAAATACCTAATATACGAACCTAAAATAATATTATAAACTAAATTAAAATCACTAATTATAATAAGATGTCCATGAAAAGCGTTTTTCTATATTAAGCTAAATCTACCTACTTAATGTATTATAAATAATTCTAATTTTGTTTATTTGATTCGTCCAATGACGTCTATTTATTTGAATACAAGAGGACAATAGTTATGTGTTCATATACATTCAAATTAACTTTTATTTTATTAATGACACACAAAATTGCAATGCAAGGCCAAAAATACGAGTTTTATTTATAACGAATTGTTAAACAGATAGTCCTCCAAATATTTTTAATGTCACATTAAATAGCTTAGAGGTAATTGTACCGCTAGTATAATGTGAGTATACTACAATCATATATTACGTAGCCGGTGAGGTTCAATTTTTTGTGTAGAGCCTTTTTTTATGTAAAATCGTAACTCTTGGACTCTCCCGGCGGAATGCCAGGCCTTCGCACCGAATTCAATATAAAACTGTAATGTTGTATGTATTCTTATATTATTTATGACTTTTTTGGTGTTTCTGAAGTTGGTTTATATTTTTTTAAATTTTTCTTTTCAATATTTTTAGTTTTTAATACATGCGTTTTAGAATTTTAGTCAAGGCAAACACCAGATTAAGTTAAAATAAAACGTCTTTCGCTCTAAACAGTATTGAAAGAATTATTCCCAAACTCCTAACCCACCAGAAACCTTCCATCATCAGCTCAGTAGCACGATATGATGACTACCAGATGCAAATACCTAAATATCTTCAGAATAAACATGAAACATGTTGGACGTGCCTATGAAATTCAAGGTTTTCCCTCGATATGGTGACAATGACCACTTCGGGAGTATTATTTTTCGATTACAAAAAGAATTTTGAAAATCGGTCCACAAATGGCGTAGTAATCGGTGAATATAAATAAAAAAATAGATACAGTCAAACATAGAACCACGAAGCATAAACAGAGAACCTTCTCCTTTTTCGAAGTCGATTAAAAATACACGCAGCGCTAGCCTACCTCACCTTGCCGACCAACACGAGGCTGGAACCCAGGATTGCAAGAAAATGAGAATACGTGTGCTGGCAGAGAGTAAAAGGATCATAACTTTTTAATGCACCAAAGAAAGTCTCAATCGTACAACAATAAAACAGGCATCCTTTGAAGATGAGTCGCCACTACATCTTACAGGCTACTGTAGTTTGATCTCGGCACTCACAATGCTCCGAGTAAATAGAGCCATCCTTTGGACGTGCGCTATCAAACAATGAACAGATGGGGAGAAAATCTAATGGCCGAATTAACATTCCTCCCGTTATAGCATTAATTCTTTGAATGGCTTCGATATTTCTTCTGGCCAACGATTCTCAAACTTTTTCCGAAGCTTTTATAGCATTGCTTTAATGACTGACGGAATAATGGTAGTTAAAGACATGAATACTGAAATTTTATGCAATATTTGATTGTCGTTGATTATAATGGAAATCTATCAAATACCTAATTACGAGTAACTGAGTGAAAGACTTGTATAGTATATTGTCATCTAAGTTACAACATTTTTACACAAATTGCGGAATATCTAATAAAATAAAATAAATGTATACTGGGCATTATAATTGAAGTATTTTTATCATCTGTATCATCGCCCCAAAAATATCCAGCCACGATGTGTTATTCTTGCATGCAAGTCATTACGAGTATGATACGTTAGCACGAGTCAGCATTTTTTTTACTGTTCAAAACCATCATACGCAAGGAAACTGTGAATTCAGTAGATATACATTCGAGAACAAAGAATTTCGGTCATTATATAAAAATCCAGCTTTATATATAGTGTTAGATACCAGTATATACTGTATAATGGATTATACATATAATGGAATCTATCAATTCTAACTTAATGAAATAAATTGTATTCAATAGACAATTCTATACAATTAATTGGATGTATTTTTTTTATGGAGGGCCCGGCAAATGACCTACTCCCGCCTGATGTTAAGCGGTGAAAGAGGCCCAAATGAGTTGACAGATAGAGTAAGGACGACATCCACTATCCTACCTACCCGCCCCTTGCCGGCCCAAAAGATGCTTTTACACGCCTTTTTTGAAGGAACCCCTGTTGTAGGATGGAGGAAACACGTGCGGAGGTAGAGAATTAATAGTGTGGGATGAACGACAGAAGAAGGAATCTTGGAATTTCTTAGTACGGTATGAAAAGGAGGATTTAATATTAGGTTACATATGAAATTGGCGTTTTGCCGTACTGGCCACTTTGATCTCAAATATCTCCTCTATGGTTAGGAATCCTCGATGGTTAGGAATTCCAAATTCAAATTTATACAGCTATTTACTCATGTATTTGTGTTTCGAAAATTATAATTTACTTGTTTTTTGTTAAATTGTTTTTTTTTTCTTTGCGTCACTCAGTTTACAAAATGGTTTATGTGGCACACACATAAATATACTACAATCGTAATAGTAGTAATAATTCTTATACCGGGTGATCAATTTAAATGGGTCAGTAGGGAGAAATCGGAAACTATGAGAGATAGGAAAATCTGTTCTTAGGAACCATGGCGTCGATTTTAAATTAATTAAAAATGGCATTTTTTTAAATTTTATACTTACATACCGGGAATCGAACCTAGTCAAAATCTTTGTACAAAATGTTATAAATTCTACAAGTTTTTTCGTTGTTGTTGAGGATGGATTCAATTGAAACATTTATCTGAAGAGACCACTTATGCATATCTTATCTGCATCAATATTATGAATTACAAATTGCGTTTATTTTAAATTAGAACATATTCGATCAGCGGGCGAGCTAATTTATTTAATATTGAAAAATACTTAAATGAAATAATTATCTTATTTTTGAGTTTTTTTCAATAATTTGAACAAGGTTCCATTAAAAACGTGTTCCTAGTTATTTATTATTCACATCATCAACAATAACAACAAAAAAAACTTGCAGAATTTTCACAGAAATTTTGACCAAGTTCGATTCCCGGTTATGTATGAGAGTTAAACAAAATTAAATGCCATTATTAATATTAAATCTAAAATCGACGAAATGGTTCCTAAGAACAGATTTCGCTAACACTCATAGTTTCTGACTTCTCCTTACTGACTCTTTTAGATTGATCACCTGTATAATAACCAAAAAAACACCCGGATTCATGGCTCTCGAGAGTCACGAGTGCAAATTCAGCTCTTTAATGTTTTTAAAATGTTATTTATTTTTAAAAATGTTAATGATGGATTCGAATACAACACACATACATTTATCGGATACCTACAACTTACGTATTTAAATATGGTGGTTAAATTATTTTCATTGATTTTTGATCGTCGCCATAATAACATTGGTGGTATCCGGCAATTAGAGGTAAGTTAGCCAGTTTCGCGTGAAACTCGCTTCAATCTTCGGTCTTATCGTCACTTACGATCAGGAGAGATAGAGACCAAAAGCTTCCCCAGTTGTATGTAAAAATATAGATACATATATAAATTCTTTATTTGTACATTACAAAATTGGGGTTAACAAAATTCAAAATAATTATGGTAAAATATCTGTGTGCCATAATTGTCTAAAGTTTAGGAACAGTAAATGGATTACGTACAGTTCTATTTTAATATTGTACTGCAATGCTTTTTCCGTTTCGGAGGAGTATGATAACAACGACTGTGACACGAGATTTTTATATACACTCGGCGTCAAAAAAATCGCACCTCTAAGAAAATCACTTTCAAATGTCATTAACTTTTGATATGCAGATGCAGTCACATTTATTATGATTTTATTTAAAATAACTTAATGAACTTAATAAAAAACATTACTTTTCATTATCAAATAAAACCTAAAGCAACAAATATAATGTCACAAAAATTTCTTGCAAAATTTGCTACCCGGGAGAGTCGTTAGTTGCGCTTCCTTTGTAGGTATAAAAGGGTCAACACGGGGTCAATGTGGGTCATTCGTCTATTCAACCGTTGAAGAGGACACATCTGTACATTTTACTAAATAAAAAACATCTGGAAGATGGATACCACAGCTGATGAGGCCACTCAAGTGGTTGCACTACTGCAATCAGGGATGCGGCAGTGTGATGTCGCCCAGCAACTGAATCTGAGCCGTTTTTCGGTTCGAAGAGTATACCAGCGCTTTTTAGAGACCGGTGGCTATATCCGGAGACATGGGTCCGGTAGACGTCGCTGCACTTCGGAAAGAAACGACCGGTTCGTTGTGTCGTACTCTTTGAGAAATCGCTTCTCAAACGCTGTTCAGTTGCAACAGCAGCTCCAGGCAGCTCGCAGACACACCGTGAGCATCACTACGATTAGAAGAAGACTGAAGGAGAAGAACAGAGCTGCTACAGGTCCAAAATTGCCTACAGCGCACCGGCGAGCCCGTTTACAGTTTGCTCGTGACCACGTCGATTGGACCCTTGAGCAGTGGGGAGCTGTTCTCTTCTCAGACGAGACGCGAGTGTGTCTTTTCTGCAACGACCGACGGAGAAGGGTATACCGGAGGCAGGGTGAACGTTTCGTCCAAGCCTGTATCCAGGAGACGGTGGAATATAGAGGCGGATCCTGCATGTTCTGGGGTGGTATGTCGGCTGCCGGCAAAACCGACCTTGTCTGCGTCTCCCGGACGGGAGGTGCTCGCGGACTAGGGTCGCTGACTGATCGCCGCTATGTCACAGAGATCTTGGAAGTGCATGTGGTCCCCTTTGCCGAATTTTTTGGCGAGGGGTTCACATTAATGCACGACAACGCTCGCGCTCACACTGCAGCCATCGTGAGCGACTTTCTGCGGAGGTCCCAAATTTCTGTGATGCATTGGCCAGCGAGAATCTGAAGCCCGGATCTGAATCCGATAGAGCACCTCTGGGACCATCTTAAACGGAAGGTTCGATCTCGGGATCCGTTTTTTTGACGCCGTGTGTATTATATTATATTTCATGAATTCATTCATGAAATATGACAATGAAATTCCATCCAAATTCTCCATTTGCCATTTTGCGTAATTGACCAACGAAGGAAAATCAATCAAGATTTGTGGTATTTTTTTAATTACATTACTTACTGTTTTCATAGATTCTTAGCGATCAAGTGTTAAGGGTTAAGGGTAAATACTAATAAAAATTTGAGAGCCGCATCTCTAGAGGTTCGTGATGAACTCCTTTCGAGTTTTAGATCTCTTGATAACAGAGACGTTGTAATTTATACTGGACATTAGATTTTTAAATTCGGCCGCCGAATAGGCCCTAAAGGAGCCCGAGATTACGGGAACCGCGTAAAATATGCACGAAATATTTTAAAATAGGACATTACAAAGTTAAATTCAAGAATCACCGAAGCACATTGATGTAGATTGAATAATTCAGTTGCGAACTTAGAAAGGAAATCACCTACTAAGTAACGAATTGTTTGTTTGTCGAAAACTTTAACTAAGGAAAATTGCTTACCTACAAATAGCACTTAGTTCGAAGATACCGTCGACTCCGACTTAAATTTTTAATAAACATTGATCTGTAAGTGAATAAGCAAGAGTTTTGTGTAAACAGTATAACTTAATTCAGATCTTTATTGTGTAAATGCGATACCTACTTTAAAGTTTTGTAACAGGAAATGAACAAGTTGGTATAATGAAATTTTATGTAAATACAAGCTTTCGCTCACGATTTCGTCTGCTAACAATTGGGGCTTCGTCGAAATAAAAAAGTGTAAATTCCGCACAGTCCTCTACGATCCACTGATAAGATACCAGTAGATCGAATATACCTGATGGTCTCGGTGGATCCAATCCATATCTACATACACAACACTTTATTGCAAGAATGCACAGTACATAATTACGAGTATATGACATAGAGAAAAACAACAAAGAAACAAAAGCAATAGGCGACCTTATTGCTACACAGCAATCACGTCCAGGCAACCATAGAAAAAGGATAATAAAAGATAGAAAAACACCAGAGAGGTGGAATAGTGTACAATTTTTGGTCTCGCGCCCACTCATAACCAGAAACTCATAACTGGAATAAAATGTGGCGACTCATAACCGACGTGAGGACCCACTCATAACCATGGTTATGAAATATATTTTAAACTTATAAAATATTAAATTTAGAGGAGTAACTCATAACCGAACATAAACTCAAACTCAAACTCAAACTCAAAAATCTTTATTCAATATAGACCTTTACAGGCACTTATTGACGTCAAAATAAAAACATAAAAATCTTCAACCAAGAATCTAATTAACTAAATTATTTAATCCTTGTATGTACACACACCCCAACCATTATTAAGATGTGTGCAAATACAAGTAAAATTAAAAAAAAAAAAAAAAAATTGATTCTACACCTGTTCAGAAATTGGGAGAGCCTTCTCAAGAAGAACAGGCAAGAAACTCGGAAGGTCTTGTATTTTTTTTGTCTCCTCTTTTAAAATGCCAACATTACAATATTATATTTCACATACATTTTTTAAAATAATATAGAAATGCCTGTCGGTGTGAGTGGAACAGTTACTCGAATGAAATTTATCCCACCATCACAAAGTGTTAACACCCTTTAAACGTCAATTATCACATTTTTTGTCAATCCCAAGCAGTTTTATCTGTCATATAATCAGACACTTTATAATATGCTTTTTTCATAAGTGCGCCCTTGATAGCGACTTTAAATTTATTCAAGTTAAGTGCTTTAATATTATTTGGGATTTTATTGTAAAAACGTACACAAAGGCCTTTGAAAGAATTATTAATTTTTTTAAGCCTAGTATTTGGTAACGCTAACATATTCTTTTGCCTAGTATTTACTGAATGAATATCACTGTTTTTACAAAACGAATGTATATTTTTATGAACATATACTATATTCTCGTAAATATATTGCGACGCGACGGTCATAATAATAAAAAAAGGAAATACCTAAACTGTGAACTACTTTGAAGTACATTTGAGACCAATAGTGCTTGCTTACTATTATATACTTGCATACTAATTTTAAAGTAGGTACTTTTTGTTTTATTATTTCATACTAAAAAATAAATATTTAGTTACAGTAAACGGCAACACAGTAACTGTCATTTCAAGACGCAATACACAAAACATCCAGTACTTACCTGTGGTACTACTCACCTGTCCGGTAGTACTACGGGTGATTAATTTTGCCTGTAGTACTACTTATTACCTTTGACAATCAAAGAACACCATGTGTGTAACTATCGATTTTAATATTTTGTATATTATTTTGAAGAAATTAAGGAACGCTTTAATAAAACTATTTTAAAAGCAAATTTCATTTTTTAACCGACTTCACAAAAAGGGGGACTTTATCATTTCCATTGTATGTTCTTTTTTTACGTTTGCTACCTCATAACTTTGTCATTTATTAACCGATTTGGAAAATTCTTTTTTTTTTTGTTTGAGGGGGTATAGTTCTCGATTAGTCTCATTGTCACCAAATCCGGGATCGGGCAACAAAAAATACCCGTAGTACTATACTAACAGTAGTACCAACGTTGTACCACGGGTAAGCACTAAATAAATCCTAGTGCAAGGAAGGCATAAATAGTTTCTTTCTCTTTCTTCAACAAAAATAACAATATTGAGAAGTGATTGATAATTAGTTTGTCCTGATAGCTACATCTCATCTAATCTTTCAAGCGCCGCATAAGAGAATACTATCTATCCAAGTCCTAATTATGATTACAGTATGGTTTTATTTTTATATATTTTTTTACTATTTGATCGCCTTCACACCCAAATTCTAATATAAGTATTACAATTTCTTCTTTCGCAGGTTTGCTGAAAGAAATTTCATTTATGAAATAAGCAGATCCTTTTTAACGCACTTCAAAAAAATAGATACAGTCGAACATAGAACCTCATTCTTTTTCAAAATCGGTTAAAAAAGGAGGTTCTCAGTTTGACCTGTATGTTTGTATGTATGTTTGTCCGCGATTATCTCGCGGTTGGCTGAATCGATTTTGATGCGGTTTTCAGAAAAGTATTTGTTACATTTAGGATAAGGTTTTGGTATTTTAAATTAACTAAAAAGATTGAAAAGATTTTTTTTACAAAAAATAAAACCGGCTTTAAAAACACCAAAAAGTGATAAATAATATAAGAATACAAACAACATCACAGTTTTATATTAAAGTCGGTGCCAAGCAATAATCACCTGGAAAATCTTAAAAAATATACCTAAGTACCTACTAGTAAAAATTTGGCACGAACTTCAATATAAAACGGTGATGTTGTTTGTATTCTTATATTATTTATAACTTTTTGGTGTTTTTGAAGTCGGTTTAATTTTTTGTTAAAAAAATTACATTCTGACTTCTGTATTGTTTGTGCTGTCTAATTTTAATGCGGGAGATAGATTACACACCGCAATATCCACTCTCACCTTGCCGACCTGCAAGATGCCTCTTTACACCTCTTTTATACGAAGCTTTTTACTTTGATTTAAAATATTATTCACCCTTTTTTGATAATGTTGTTAATAATTATTAAAGCGACTGTACATAATTGTGTAGTTGTGTTGGTTATGAGTTTCGTCTTCCCACATCAGCAGTTATGAGTGGGACCTTTACGTATTGGTTATGAGATTTTTGGTTATGAGTGGGCGCGAGACCCAATTTTTTTTTGATAGATAATAGAAGTAAGATAAAGCCATTAAAATAAACTATGTATAATGAATAAATAAATGAAATGAAGGATGTAGAATATATAAATATCATAAGTAAGACACCAGTGCCTTAAAGGATGTTAATGTACACGCCCTCCGTATGTTAACAGGCAAATCATTCCATAATCGGACTGCCTGCACAGTAAAGTAGTAAGAGAGGAATTGTGTTGAGTAGGAAGGTATAGCCAGGATAAGGTCGTGGCAGGAACGGGATGTTCTATTGGTTAAAGTGGAGCGAAATTGAAAAACACTCTTTCAGATATGGAGGGGAAGAAGAACAGAAGACATTTATATACTATATATAAGACATGTATATAAATGTCTTGTCAGAACGTGTAAGTCTCTACGTTTGCGAATGGGAAGCTAGCGTAGAAGTTTGAAACATGATCATTCTTCCGAAGATTAAAAATGAACCGGATACAGAGATTCTGCAGATGCTCAAGCTTATTAAGAAGATCCTCAGTAAGATCAACGCAACAGTTATCTGCATAGTCAAGGATGAATAGTTAGTAAAAGAGACTGAGCTAGCGTTATCTTGATTTACGCAGTCTATTTAATGAGCTGTACGCAGCATATTATTTTTTCCTTACTTACTCCACATGCAGTTTCCATGACAGATTGAAGTCAATAATTACGCCAAGGTTCTTAATATTATAAGCATAGGGTACAACAGTACCATTGAATACAATCGCGGGCTAAAGCTCAAAGTTGACCCTCGATGTGAAGTATGAACTGCCAATAATGATGGTTTGTGTTTTTTTGGGTGGACCTTCAGGTTGAACGATTTACTCCAGTCGTTAATAATTTCAAGTTCTCTGTTAGTATCAGAAATAGCACGACGGAGGTCAGACGGTGCTGCTTGAATGTAAATCTGAAGATCGTCTGCACACAGGTGATAGGAAGTCGAAAGTAAGTGCTTGATTGAGTCTATAAAGATCGAAAAGAGAAGAGAAGATAAGACGCCACCCTGTGGAACACCGGCTGAGATGTCACACCAAGTTGAGTTAGTGCATTCAACACGTACCCGTTGCCGATGCCCAAGTAACTAACTATGCAACCAATCAATAACGGCTGGAGATATGTTAGGAGAGCGCAAGACGCCAAGCAGGATGTCAAAGTTCACCATATTAAAATCATCAGCTGAAGTCTAGCAGTGTCAAGACTGTAACCTTTCTCGCATCCATACCTTGTCGAACATCATTAGTGATTTTGATCACCGCAGTAGTCGAACTATGACCAGGGTGGTGATTTTGTAACTCATCGATTGATCGGCAACCATTATCACACTGGATGACTTATTAAAAAAAGCGGGATTATGTTCATTAAATATAAGTATTGGTTGATTTATTCAACAAATAAATCAAGACAACTCAGATGACGCAGTTACAAAATGCTAAACATAGTGAAAATAAGTTTAAATCAAACAGAATTATCAAATCTATACGAAAGCCGATTGCCGATGAGTTACAAAATCACCCACCAGAACGGAAACCAGATTAGTAGGTTTTCAGAAGCTTGTTTCTCATGAGATAAGATATCAATTGGAGGTAAATGAGTTTTTCAAGAATTTGGGATAGGAATGGAAGAATAGATAGGTACGATAATCGGAATATGTGGTTGGGTTGAATTTCTTGGGTAGTGGGATGACATCAGCTTCTTTCCAAGCATTTGGAAAGACACCGGTCATAACTGAAGTATTCAGGGTTTCGGTGATAACTGGAGTGAGGATATCAAGGATAGGAATACTCATTTTACGACCAATGCCATCACAACCGACCGCAGTGGAGATAATTGACAATGAAGCCCTCTGAACATCACAGTCTGTAAATTGATTCAGAATAAATGGAGAATACTTGGGAGGTGGTGCACTGGACAGTTTATGTAATCCAAGCATACTTTAACTCCATTAGGATCCTCCGGAAATTAAATTCCCACAGGTCTTAATGAAAACAATGGTGGATCTCAACGATCCAAAGATACTACATAGTATATTGAATATGCGGTAATTCATGTTAAACTACTTGTAAAAATGCAATGTGTAAATTTCACCAAAATACCAATTTGATTCTCCGCTAATCTATACAGAATTTTCAACCTCATCAATAAACAACAATGTATATATTGAATGGCTAGGAATATTGCTTGTGGTTCGTATTACAATTTTTTAATACCACTAAAATCCCAAGGAAAAGTAATTTATAAGTGAGATAGGTATCTAGCTTACAAATTAACTAAGTGTGATGATAGCTTCACAGCGTGGGTGTTTCAGTTCTCAAGCGACTCTGATTTCAATCTCCAAGATTTGGATACCCACTCATACAAATAAATATGAGTCGTTAAATAGATTGCTGAACTAAAAATAATTAAATTTTACATGATGGGTTTATCAAAATATAATATTATGTCATATTAGTAGAAGCGATTTTACTCTGGAGAAAATAAGTCATACTATTTATTTATCACTGAACGGACATATTACATTAAAGCGAAAAGAAAGTGAAAGACGTAAAACATATCTATGTACAACTTAAGTGAAGCTAGACAAGGGAACTTAAATAAGAGCAGACAGTGAAAACGTTTTTTTTTTTTTTTATGGATGGCCCGGCAAATGACCTCCTCTCGCCTGATATTAAGCGGTGAAAGAGGCCCAAATGAGTTGGCAGATAGAGTAGGGACGACATCCACTATCCTACCTGCCCGCCCCTTGCCGGCCCAAAAAATGCTTTTTCACGCCTCTTTTGAAGGAACCCATGTTGTAGGATTGAGGAAACACGTGCGCAGGTAGAGAATTCCAAGTGTGGGATGAACGACAGAAGAAGGAATCTTGCAATTTCTTGGTACGGTGTGAAAAGGAGGACACAGTGTACGGATGACTCCGAAGGCCCTTACGCGTGTTTCTGTTAAGGAATGGAGAGGGAGGGATAAGGTTAAAGAGCTCCTCAGAGCATTCCCCATGGAACATTCGGTAAAAGGCGCTAAGAGAGGCGATGTCACGACGAAGTTATAGAGGCTTGAGGGTGTTAGTTGCCTCTACATCGCCAATTATGCGAATAGCGCGACGCTGCAATCTGTCCAGAGCATCGAGGAGGTACTGAGCGGAGCCGTCCCAAAGGTGCGAGCAATATTCCACGCAAGACCTGAGTTTTATACAACAAGCATAGTTGGTCCGGCGCAAAATACCTACGCACCTTGTTCAGAACACCGAGTTTCCGTGAGGCAGTAGTTATGACGGATTCGATGTAGTTTCTGGGGTTCAGATCGCAGCGAATGTTCATTCCGAGCAAGGTGATGTAGCTCTGTGTGTGAAGGGTTGTGCCCTGAAGAGAAGGAAGGGGGAAGAAAGGTGACCTTTTCGCCGAGAACGCGCACTCCTGTGTTTTCTTAGCATTGAACTCAACAAGATTGTTGGAGCCCCATTCGGAGACGAGGTCCAGCGTCCTGTTGAGCTCAATGATAAGATTCTGCCTTTCCCTACCAATATCACCACGAGCAGCCCCTGAGCTTCCGTGATATCCCCCATGCACTGTACTGTCGTCTGCATAGCAATGTATAGCTCCCAAGGAAAGCATATCATTGATATGCAGAAGAAACAATGTGGGGGATAGAACGGAGCCTTGCGGAACACCAGCGTTCACTGCCACGAACCGCGAAGCGCAGCCGTCAACGACAACGCGAATTCTACGCTCGTGGAGGAAGCTGGCAATCCACGTACAGAACTGCGCGGGTAATCCGTATGCCGGAAGCTTGGAAAGAATTGGATTTAGATGAAAATTGCTACAAAAATGTCAAAAAACGATGTAAATTGACTTCCTTTATTAAAAATAACGAATAGGGGAATAAACTTTATTGAAGAAGAAAATTATTGAAGTAGTGTAACTAGAAGAAATACCTACTGTATTTAAACAAATATTGAATACTGAAATTAATGCAGAGATGCCTTCGTGAGTAGAACAGAAGATATAGAATAGCAAAAGTTTAAGCATTTATCATCAGCACTTCATCACTTTAATTATTCCATATAAATAAGTCCCTCTTCTGAGCGTGGGTCTCAAATTAAATGTGGAGAATTTGGTTTACTACATCTGAAAGGGTTATGACTGGTTGGTGTTTCGCAAAGCTGTAGTAGCGGTGAACTCCCTTAATCCACTTTTACGACAACTACGGAAAGAGGAGCTGGGATACGTCATGAATTCAAAATTCACTACTGCACGGACCCTAAGCTTTTAGCTTCTGTTTTAAAAACGGAACCCTTATTGGATCACTTTGCTGTCCGTCTGTCTGTCAAGACCTTTTCTCGGGAACGCGTAGATATATATCAAACCGAAATTCATATCAAATACTCGGGTCTATGGTCTCTATCAGCTGCGAATTGTAAATTGTAAACTGATACATGTAATTCAACGCAATAAAGAGATACATGACCGTTTAAGTCGCATATTTTCGCAAATATTGCGATTTCACAAGTGAATCAAAATCTATAGGTTACTCTCCGTTGACCTTGCATCATGAGATTTGGCACGAAGTAAGGTCTTATAGCACATGTTTGGGAAATAATCTGAAAACCATAAATATCTACAATGTTAGGAACTTATATACTTACTTGATAAGTTTGTATGGAACCCTTAGTGCGCGAGGTTTTTTAGATTCGAAGGCTAATATCTAATGCTTTTGATACCTACTGTTAGGTATAATAAAACTTTATTATAATAATATAATATTAATAATAGCTAACATTCATTCGCACTGGGCCAGCGTGGTTGACTAAGCCTAATCGTCCTAATTTAGGGTACGCTCGAGCCCCTCAGTGGGGACGTATATGAGCTGTTGATGATGATGATAATCCATTCGCTTATGTATTTTCAGAGTTCAGAGAAGGCACGCTGTCAATAGGCTGATGCTGGTATCTTCGCTTGTGGGTGGGGATTCTGCAGCTGTGCTCTTTTGTTGTAAAAGTATATATTATGTCTTAGCATTGGCAACTACTTGGAGTGAGGTAGACCGCATGCCACATAAGAAATTTATAAAAACTCGATTACAGCACCAGATCTGAATCGCTCCCGCCAATTAATGTGTCAGTGCTTACAGATTGACATTAATATCATATCATTATGTCATTTGGATTATAAGAAACGATCAGCTACTTATCTGTAAACATTCTATAGCAACACAGTCCTATTCCTTCGACAAAAAAACAGATAAGATCTTACACGTTCCATCATTTGCGGGTGTTTTCCTCAGTAATTTGGGGCTTCTACAACCGTATCGCACCGAGAGATCGATGGCCCGTGCGCTCTCTGGTTATTGTCACTCTTCCATTGTTGTTGTGATAAAAGGAAATCTATAGGATTGATTTACTTGTACATTGATTGTATGTATTTTGAACAAACGAACTTTCTATCCATGGTATATTAATATTTTATGTTTCAAGTTTTATTATTAGGGAGTAGAATTATACAGAGTGTCCCAAAAAATAGTGTCAAGCGAAAGTCCAGAGTTAGAGCACCTCTTGGAGTACCCGAATCACCCCCATGTATGTTCCGCGATTATTCGTAGTTTAGTAGAGTAATAATTTTTTTTCTGACTTTTTGAAAATTTCGATCTAAAGAACTTAAAAATTTTTAATAAAAAAAAGTTGAACATATTTTAATGTTTTTCTTTATGCCACTGAATTATCTTTAGTGCTTCTTTTATGTCTAAAATAATCAGCTTCGTAACTTTAGTGGAAATTTAGAAAACAGTAGTGTAAAGTCAAAATTTGAATGTTAGTGAATAATTACTTAAAAATTCATCTTTAAATTAAAAATCTAAACAGACGAATTCATGGTTTCTAAGTATGTGTAAAAACTTCTCTAGACTCTCTGCTTTCATAATAATTAAAAAAAAAGTACTTAATAGGGCTACTTTGGCTTAAATCGGCCATCAAAGACAGCAAGGTGAAAATTTCATAAAACTCGACTGCTGAATATTTTTTTTAAAAATTCCAATTATTTATTAATAAACCAAAAATGATTGTAGAAAAGCTAAAAATTTGTTATTTGAAGGTCAAAAATAACTGTTCCTGCTGCCATCTTTAATAACCTTTGAAGGTTTATTATAACTTAATAAATGAAACAAAACATTATTTTCAAAGTATTTATTATTCGATCGCTTAAAGAAAGTTTTCAAAATGACGACCTTCGTGCTCAATACATATTCTACATCGTCTAAAAAAGTTTTCTTTTAAATTTATAAATGCAATTCTGTTGTTTTTTATTGTTTCTTCCGCTTGTCTTAATTTTGTTCTTAACACTGTGACGTTTGTAATGTCCTTAGCGTATACTAATTCCTTGTAGTATCCCCAGACGAAAAAATCTATGGGGTTCAAGTCGGGGGACCGTGGCGGCCACGCAATGGGCCCTCCACGACCGATCCATCTGCCTGGAAATGTTTCAGACAAATGTTGTCTAACATTTCTAGCAAAATGGCATGGAGCGCCGTCGTTTTGAAAAATCATATTTCACCGCGTTAATAGGTCTACATCTTCTAATAAGACGCCGAGATCACGTCGTAGAAATTGCAAGTAGGCCTCGCTGTTCAGTCGGTCCGGTAGTTCGAACGGACCAATCAGCTGTCCGTTTAGGATGCCTGACCACAAATTGATACTAAATTGTTCTTGGAAATTAGATTCCCTTATGAGGTGTGGATTTTCAATACTCCACGAATGGTAGTTATGCGCATTAAACACCCCACATCGCTTAAAATGTGATTCATCAGTCCATAGAATATTTTTAAAGAAATTTTCGTTTTCAGCTTGTCTCCGTAACATTTCCTGACAAAATGCCACCCTTCTCGGGTAGTCTGCGGGCTTGAGCTGCTGAACTTTCTGGATGTGATATGGGTGAAAACGCTTTTGATTAAGTATTCGATGTGCTTGTGATTTCGGAATTCCGATTCGACGTTCTATTGTTCTTACACTAACTGATGGATCTCTCACCACTTCTTCAACCACTGATTGGACAGTATCTGGGTCACTCATTTCAGATGAGCGCCCCGATCTTCTACCTGGTAGGCGTCCTTCCATGTAAGAGTTATGTACTCTTAAAATCATGCGATGATCAGGCCAAGTTTCAGGCTGAGGTCCACCTCCATTTTGTACTTGCTGCCGGAACAACCTGGCTGCTTCAGAAGCATTTCCTCTTGCATATCCATAAAAGTAATGCATAAGAGCATATTCTTGCGATGAAAAAGACATCACAAAATGAAGAGCTTGAAAAGTCCGTTAAGAATGCCAAATTTGTCAAAATCCCGTATTCACACAAAACCAAATCGTAATCGCACTCAAGGTCCGTAAAGAAAGCAAAGTTCGTCAAATAATCACAAATGAGCGTATCGTACGTAAGGCGCAAACAAAAACAGGCAAACGAATGGCGCCAGAACACAATAGGCGCTCGGACTACACCCCCCGCCTCATCCCCTTGTCACAAAGAATAGCATTCCTCAGTTACAGTTATCCATTTCGCCAATGAGAGTGAGAGAGATAGCAATAATGCGGTCTCTTTCATATCCTCTCACTCGGGCAATTTTTTAGCAGGTAAGTACTGCGTTACATCCAACACTACAACCGATGTGATCCGCGAGAAAAATATTTAAATATGGGTTTCATGTAGTTAATTTTTGCTAAATTGTAATTAATCTGAACCTTAGAAATTATAAAAAGACCAGATATTTTTTTTATCATCTGATAGGAATTTGGTAAATTTTATAAAATTTTCACCTCGCTGTCTTTGATGGCCGATTTAAGCCAAAGTAGCCCTATTAAGTACTTCTTTTTTTAAATGATTATGAAAGCAGAGAGTCTAGAGAAGTTTTTACACATACTTAGAAACCATGAATTCGCCTGTTTAGATTTTTTATTTAAAGATGAATTTTTAAGTAATTATTCACTAACATTCAAATTTTGACTTTACACTACTGTTTTCTAAATTTCCACTAAAGTTACGGAGCTGATTATTTTAGACATAAAAGAAGCACTAAAGATGATTCAGTGGCAAAAAGAAAAACATTAAAATATGTTCTACTTTTTTTTATTTAAAATTTTTGAGTTCTTTGGATCAAAATTTTCAAAAAGTCAGAAAAAAAATATTACTCGAAAACTACGAATAATCGCGGAACATACATGGGGGTGATTCGGGTACTCCAAGAGGTGCTCTAACTCTGGACTTACGCTTGACACTATTTTTTGGGACATCCTGTATAAACCTAATAACATGCGATAGAAATAATAAGCTGAAAATCAAAAATCAAAAAGTTTTATATTAACCCTAATTTCAAAGACATTATAAGAGATAGACCGACAATACGCGCGGCCTCTAAGAAACCCCCTTCAACCACAACAGCGGTCAGGCGGCCGCTACCATACTGTATTTGTACTGCATTCGACTGTCGAGCGCGCGTCAAGTTATAAAAATACTTAAACATGCCCAAATAACTTCGTTTTGTAGTGTAAAAAACGAACAGTAATAAAAACTAAATCACATTGTAACATTATTTATTACCGATGAGTCTTAATTATGCTTATTTATTTAGCTATTATCATATCAAAATTGGTTGAAGGGGACTTCATACATTTCGTTTGCATTGTTGGTCTACTCTTATAATGTCTTTGCCTAATTTGATTCATTATCTATTCTGATTTTTAGACTTCATGGCCTCGTTATAATAAATGCAAGTTTTATGTTGAAAACAGACACATTCAACGACTAACGTGTGTGTATTCTTATTTTTGGGTTCTGACATTGTTTTTATTGGTGCCATTCAGGACGGAAACAGAACAGGGGACTAAGTTTGTATGGAAAAACGGCCTGTACGATTTCTACTTCGCCGGCACAGATTTATCAATAATTAGCTTTCCGCCCGCGGCTTCGCCCGTGTTATTATTGCTTTCCCGTAGGAATTTTATATTTCCCCGTAAAATAATTTTGTAGCCTTTTATATAGAAGACTGTTATTTATATTTAGGAGCTCGAATAATAAATTTCATAGAAATTGGTGCAGATTTGAAATATTTTCCATAGAAACTTTTTAAATCCCTATTTTGCACCCTAAGGGGGTGAATTTCAATAAACCATGAAATACGTGTTCAATTAAATTTTTTAAAGAATAATTTAAAGATTTTTCCTTACAAACTTGCAACTAAGAAGGTATTTTAATATTTTTTTTAAATCCCTTCTTAGTGTGCGTCCGCATTTTGAATTAAAACAACTGTCCAAATTTCACATTTCTACCATCAGCGGTTACGGCTGTGCCGCACGCACAGCCGTAACCGCTATCTATAGATGGGAACATCTCCTTTTATTACTTTTAGATGCTTTCAAAGCTTAACTCCTTTTTCGTTGCTCTATCAAAGATACACTTTCTTCATACATATAATTAAAATCGGTGTCAGTGTAATTATTTAGATACACAATACTTTCAACAAAAGATTGTGTTACGCGGTACGTGTCGAGTCAATTAAGATAACCAACGGAGCCGTAGAATATCAATTTGTTTACACTCTTCAGCCGTTTACCGCCAGATAGTGATCGCTAAGATACACCCGACGGGCATTCGCTAATCTCGAAGATTCTAAGCTCCAGCTGCCGGACTGGTCCCGCTTGACACTGGTATTTAACTAAACTAGATTTTTATAAGAAATGAAAATTTGAGTCACAAATTATTCAAATATTTATATTGAATAAGACAAACACGTCTATAATGTCATATACATCTTATAATTCTGAGCATTTTCATAAAATTTAATGTTTAATTCTACCAATCGCCATTTGTCCCCAATGGCATCAAATTTGATTCCTTTTTCCTTTTTCCCTGATTCCTGATTGATTTTATTCCTTTTTCCCTGAGAAGAATCACAGTACTTCAGTACGAAGAAATATTTTTTTGATTATCAACAGCATTTTTAAGTAAGTACCTATTATTGTGCCACAATTTCATCTATTTTCTTTTGTTTAGAGAATATTGTATAATATATTATATGTATTGTATTGGTAAGAAACCATCCTGATAATCTACCTAATACACCGAGCTCAGTCGAAATAAGCAATCCTATTACAGATAACGGGAGTATTTCAAATGGATCGACTGAACACTCGGACGGCGGGTCAGCCGGCTTAGAGCAGTCTATTAAAAACAGAGCTTCTTCGAGCCTGATTCCCTGTTAATTAATAGTAAAAATAGGATAGTTTTCCTTTGATTACATTTCTACAACAATCTTTGTTAGGCACACAAACTATACGTACTTCTGTTATATAATCCTGTTCCTTTAAACGCACTTATACATAGGTATATACCTAAACAGAAACTAAGAATTTGATTTACCAATTTTAAAAAATCTTAGAGCAAAACGCCACCAAAGAGGTTATTTAAATTTTGGCGGAAAAATGCTGCACACCGTGTGGTGTGCAGCATTTTTCCGCCAAAATTTCACACCACACTTGTCAGCCTTTGTAGAATTAGCGTCTGCATAGAAGGATGTGACGTATATAGCAATCCGATACGATTCGCGCCGTTCAGTCACAAGGCATGACTTGTGGAAATTCCGCCACCTAATCTTACCATTTCGCTTTGACAAAATTTGATCCGTAATCATTCGAGTTCAAATAGGTTAATTTAGAGATTAACTACACACCAAGATACTTATAATATAGTCTTGGCGACTGCGGACTGCCCACCCAAAGCTTAAAACGCCATTTTTTTATTTACTTAAATAAATAAGTATATTTATCGTATCCTACGTATATCTAACGTTTCTTAAGTTGGAGTATGTATACCACAAAAGAAGAATAAAAAATATTAAGATCACCATACGATTCTCACCTAGGAGAGTCTAAAAATAATGTTTGATATTCACCCAAATACTTATGTTGACCATGCTAAGCTGGCAGCAAACCTTTTTTATTTAATTTGTATTGTTATATTTTTCTCATTCGATTTTTTTGATTGATAGTTGTTTTTGATGGTTTCTATCATTATACGTGTAACAAGAGACAGTGAGTGTACGTATTGAAGCATTTCCATGGACTTAATAATCAAAACAGGACTGAGCTCCATCAAAAATGACGTATGCAAAAATACACCATATCCCCTCGTTTTCACCAAGGTATATTACATGTATTTCACAAGTTTTATGCAATGTTTTCGTTTATTGTTTACACTCGTATACATGTATAAAACTTGTTGAATACAAAACATGTATACAACTTGTTGTATGAAATTGTTTCAGAACTACTAGTTGTCTACATATTTATGATGTCACGTTTTATACTTGTTGTAGATAAACTTGTAGAAAATGACACGCCAGTCCGGTAGTTTTATTAATATTTCCTACTCAATTGACTATTCACAATGGAAAGTAAAGATGCTGAGGAACTTTACTTCATGAGTGCAGTATACTTGTTTACACAGTAATTTTTTTATCACTGGAAAATTTTAGGGACGCTTCAGGACACATCAATTATTATAAATAAAATAAAAACAATGAATTAAAAAAATTTTTTTTTATAAAAAAAATTTAAAATTCTTCTCTCAACTAGTGCAGCATTTTTTGTATTTTTTTTTTCTTCTCTTCCCCTCGTCAAGTAATACGGTCCGTCCAGTAAAAGTTTAAAACTTTATCCAACAAGCATGGATAGAGTTTAAAACATGTTTTAAATTAGTATGATACATAAATTTCAGTGAAATAAACAAAACTTTTTAAAAACACGATTGCTTTTTTAAGTGTAAACGCTGTCAATGTATCAGACTAGTTTGAATATGTCATAGATCTAAGTGTTAACGTTGGCAACACAGTATGAACGAAAGAATGTTTGAGATAGTTGCAATACACGTATAAAACAAATAATCATGTCTTGACAAGTATTCTACAAGTATTGTATAAAACTAGTATTTTACTTGTTTCTTGGTGAAAACGAGGGGTATTACATACGCTTATGACTCAATTTAGGCCACCAACATGATAGAGGCAAAAACGACATTGCCATTTGGAAGAAAAATCATCGAAATTAGTAGGTCAGTTTTTAAAGAGTTAGTGCCCGGCGCTCTCGGCCTGGAGAGTCCCATACACACCCGCCGTCTAGCCAATGGCGGGTGTGTGTGAAAGAAAAGGTTCGTTTCTACAAACAAAGATAGCTATTTTTTAAAATTCAACTATTCAATTACTTTAAATATGGTAAACTATCAATTATTTATTTAAAGATGATTAAAAACAAGGTTATTTAATTTAAATATATATTTCATATAAATAGGGTAGGCTCGAGCCCCTCGGTGGTTACGTGTATGAGCTGTGATGATGATGATGAATTTAAATATCCCAAAAAGTGACAATTGTAGTCTTTAAGGTTAGAGCACTGGCAACAATAGTGAAAATGGCGTTTGAGTGATTTTGACAATGACATTAGTACGTCATTTCGGGCTTTGTTTTTGAATAGTTTTAGGGTGTCCATAATTAGTTCTTTCAGTGAAAGTTATGTATTTACAGTTCCAGTAAGTAAGTATACCAACAAATGGTTTAGGTAAAGGTAGGGTAGGTAGGTATGGCTAAAAGTAATTCTGGCGAATGTGACGAAAAGCCCGTTGTATGCAGTTAATATTTCAAATAAGAGGACTTTAGAGAAGCAATATTTCGAAGAGCTTTATAAGCGAATGCGATATCTTTAATCTTTCCCTCTCTGATGAGAGTGTGTAAGTTTTAATTCCTCTAAAAAGTAAAACGTCTAAAATGAATTTCTTCAGCCCCCTTAGCATGACCACCGAAACACGATATGATAAAACAGTATATCAATATAAACTGTTAAAAATTTGGATTTGTAGTAGGCATGCTGTCTCTGCCCCCCTAGACAAAACGTTTTTCGATAATCGCTAACGCAATCGCTAGAAGGAAAATATACCTATGCAATTTGACATAAGCTGTCGCTTAGCTTTCGAGCGCAATTGTCAAATCTCATACATTGTCCATTTAGCGATTGCGTTAGCAATTATCGAAAGACATCTTGTCTAGGGGGTCAGGGTGGTGATTTTGTAACTTATCGATTGATCGGCAATCGTTATCAAACTGGATAAACTAATGAAGAAAAGCGGAATTTTGTTCATTAGCTATAAGTATTGCTTGACTTATTCAACAAATATACCAAGTTCACTCAGACGACGACGTTACAGAATGTTAAACATATTAAAAATCAGCTTTAATCAAACAGAATTATCAAGTCTATACCATGGTCGATTGCCGATGAGTTACAAAATCATCCACCTGATCAGAAAGCAATTTTTCCTGTAGTAGATACAGGAAAAATTGACGTACCAATTGTTTTAGGAGTAGCGTTTTTTTTTTTCATGCAGTTCATCTCTCTGTAAGAACCACTTTAATAGTACATTACGACGACAATGACGTATTATATCAGTATTGTATAACGTTTTTCAACTCACTTGTGATGAAAAATACCTAATAAACTGAATTTTTTGATTAAATAACACAAATCATTGCTAGTTTGTAAATAAACTAAATAATGGTATGAAAATAATCATTAGAAAAATCATGTAGATCGTCAATGTCTTGTATATTACTTAAATGGCTATTTTATATTGCTATATTTTATAAAAGCTAGACTTAAAAAATATAGCACATTAAAGGCGTCCGGCAAGTGCAGCATTGCCAGATTCATAACATGCCTCGGCTATAGAACAGCCCCCCTAGCACGACCATCAAAACACGATATGATAAAGCGGTTTATCGCGATGAACTGTCAAAATACAATAGGCTTTCATCTTATTTTGACAGTTCACCGCGATAAATCGCTTTATCATATCGTGTTTTGATAGTCATGCTAGCGGGGCAGGCGTGTTTTATGAGCTGCTTTATGTATCTAAAATCGCTTTAATTAGATCCACTTAACGAGCAACTATTTTGAAAATATAGTTACAGAAATAACTGATAGTTCCTTATTATTGATTTATTTTTGGTTATTTCGATTTAATCCAACAATCTATTCAACAATAGTCTCTGGACAAAAATAATATTTGTAGATAATTAAAGTGTGATTTTGCATATCAAATTCGAGGAGCTTGGTGGCGCATTGGCGAGTGTGCTCAGCGAACGATTGCTACGGTTAAGCAGCGTTCGCTGTGGTCAGTCCTAGGATGGGTGACCACAATAAGAAAAATCTCAAGCTCCTCCGTGCTTCGGAAGGCACGTTAAATAGTGGGTCCTGTGTCTGACCTCGCCCCGATCGTGTCGGCTAACCGTCCCATCGGACTAGGCAAGTGAAGGAACAGGGAGTGCACTTGCGTTTGCGCAGTCACTTGTGCACTATAATATCTCCTGGGCAGATGGCTAGTCTCTGTGGAGATTGGCCGTCGTGACCGAATATCGGTAAGGAGGACATTATTTAAAAACTAAAAAAATAAATTATTCATCTAAAACATAAATATTTTAGTTATATTATTTGTTAGTCATATCGATTTTCATCCTAGTATTGTCATACTTCAATTGTTCTATCCAATACGAGGAAATTATGGACAAAATGGACAAACCCTATAAAAAAGGGACAAACGGCCTCTCTTCTGGCTATCCCTCTTGGCTCGTTTTTCGGGTCAGGGAACTCAGTCCTGTTTTGATTATTAAGTCCATGAGCATTTCTCAGTTTCCTCAACAGTCATAAATTGGCTTGAGACGGGTCCGATTTATTACTGAGATCTCGTGGGGACGGAGGCGAATTTCCAGCGGCTGCGGGACTTCGCGCGATGGTGGTATAAGATTAGGAGTGGATTCGATAGAGGTGAAGAGAGAAGAGGGCAACCGCCCGAAGAAAGAAGATAGCAGAATAGATAGTAGACGAAGTCAGCGGTACCACAACAGTGGGCACACGGCGACCTGGTGGCGGACACCGAAGGCGTTAAGTGTGTTGTCCGACCCGTAAGGGGAGAGGGACTAACAGAGACAGATTTTAAATAACTTGTAGGCGGTAAGCATTGCGGCGCGGTAGAGTGCGCAAGCAGGCTCCGCGCGCATGTCCCGCTGTTTCGGCCCGTATAACCACGATTAGTTGAGTAGGGCCATGGGTGGTGGGGTTAGTCATAAATTGGCATCGGTGTCGCGAACTCTCAAAAAATCGGCCAAACAGATACCTACAGGCTACATGGGACCGGAGAGGTTATTATCTATGAAAAAATCTATCGCGATCGCTTACAATTTGACAGTCGCAGTCCATTCATTACTCCTTTATAAAAGAAGGTCGGCACAGAGTCTTATGTTCACGACGCAATGGCTGTCAAATTGTAAGCGATCATAATACATTTTTTCTTAGACAATAACCCACCAGACGTGTGCAACAGGCTTCCACAGACGGTCGTTGACGCTACAAGCTTTATTTCGTTAAAAAATACTGTGTATATTTGGTAGGTCTGAGATTAGGTCGTAGGCTATTTTTTACGCCCCGTAGGTGATAAGGGTGGTCCTCTCCAGAATTTTTGTGAACATTCTTTTTTTTTGATGATTTGGAGTCAAAAAATACTTACAACCCTAAATTTTCACCCTTCTAGGCGTTAGTCGAAACGTAGTCGCGGGCACAGCTAGTATTTATATTGTAACATAAAATCTCTTGACTTGTAATTGAATAATGAATATTAAATTATGTCTTTGTCTCTATCTCGCTTATCGAGAAGAACAATTTTGACGCCAACACACATAACACGTTCCATGTAAATATTATTGTTAATGGAACATACCTAGGATATACTGTACAGCTACTAGCGCATACACGAGAGATACCAGCGCTTGAAAATGGGACGTTATTATAATTTTATCAGTTGATGATATTAAAATTTATGATGTTCGTACATTCTCCATCTGTAACCAACATTCCGTAATGAAAATGTATATCAAATGCCATTCCGTGTAAATGGCGATGCGTCTGCGATACAGCGCAATTATTTGGTGGCATAGCATTCCGTGATGTGCTACGTGTACGTTCCCCAAATTAATGTGAGGTTCGATTGCTTCGTAGAATTTATAGATTGAATTTAACGTACTTACTGTTATTTGTTGTGTATCGGCAAACTCTTATTGTGAAAATGTTATCGACCCGAAATAATATTGTTATCAATATGCGTTTTCGAAAAATAGGATGAGTGTAGCGAGCATAGGCCGCTTTTAAAAAATAAATATATCGGTCAGTGTATGCCCTAGATTTATAAAAATATAAGTAATTAGATTTTTCATAGAATTACCTTTATCATGATCAAGTTAAAAAGGTATTGTATTTTTGTTTATCTACATATTTTTTTATAAAGTAGGTAGGTATTGTATTTTGCAAGTTTTGCAAGCAGTGGTATAGTATAGCCCTTGGGATTGGGGCGCGAAAATTCGAACGGGTATCTTGTATTTATTACAAATATTTGATAAATCCTTAACTAGCGTCCCTTTTTTATTAGTTATTGTGTGTAAATATTTGTACATAGAATTATTTTGTTGAGTTAAGTACATTTAGTTATTCAAAATGAATGAAGAGAGTGGCGGCGGAAAAAATTCTGCCGCCAAACGCAAGTTTCAAGACGATGTCGATTCTCCTCCACATAAAATGACGGCAAATTATAATTCTTCGAAAAGAGGTTTATTTAAAGACTACACGCACATTTATACGGAAGATTCTAAGAAAGAATATCCAATTTTGCTTTCATCTTCAACTCCTAATACAAAACTTGATTTATTAAAAACAAATTCCATTCTTAAATCTTGCACTGGATTAAAATATGTGAAGCCCATTGGAAACTTCTTGCTTAAAGTTTTTTTTAATAACAAGAATAATGCAAATTCTTTTCTTCTCGGGAAATCATTATTGAAATCCCAGAATTGGCAAGCTAAAATTCCATATGATCATCTGGAAAGTTTAGGAATAATCAAAGCTCCAGTAGATATTTCAGAAGAAGATTTATTGACAAACTTAAAAGCAAATAATGAAATTATTGGTGTGAAAAGATTCTCCAGAAAAAATTTAGATGGCTCCTTCTCTCCGACTCCTACAGTTTTGCTCACATTCTTGAGTTCCACTCGACCAGACCATGTGACATATGAATTTATTTGGTTTGATGTGAAGGAATATATAAAGCCAGTTAGACAATGCTTTATTTGCTATAAGTTTGGACATGGTCGCGGGTCTTGTAAGAGTCAACAAATTTGCTCAATTTGCTCGGGTAACCATTTCTTCAAAGAATGCTGCAACAAAGAAAATGTAAATTGTGTTAATTGCAAAGGATCTCATCTAGCAGTCAGTAATTCATGCCCAATAAAACAAGCAAAAGTTCGTGAACTTAAGGACAAAATAAGTGGCAAGCAAACATATGCTACTGTAGCGGCTAAAATTAAGGATTCAAACCCACAACCAGAACCTCCTAGTTATAGTTCAAAAGAGAAATATGCTTATAGTTCGAAATTAGTTAATACTCCCCACAAAAGACTTTTGTATACAGATATCCTCAACTCCGATGATGTACTTAATGTCATAACAAAAACTATGGTAGATTTAATGAAGAAAGAAGATGCTATCTCTACCAAGCTCATAAAAGAATTGCTGATTTCCAATTTCTCATCCTAATTTTTTATGGATAGTGACATTGGAATTAAACATTTTAATATCATGCACTGGAACTGTCGTAGCATCACTCAAAAATTAGACGAACTCAAATTGTTTATTTCATCCCATAGTTTTAAAATTGATATTATTCTGTTAAATGAGACATGGTTAAACTTACCCAAAACTATTAAGATTCCAGGTTTCAAGATAATTCGCCGTGATTCTGACCATCCTCATGGTGGTGTTGCGGTGGCTATCCGAGATAAGTTCTCTTACACTATGATTGATACTCCGTCTAGTTACCACTTTCAAAATTTATTAATTTCTGTTAAATGTGGTTCGATTGTAATTGATATTCTTTGTGTTTATATTCCACCTTCTCCTAATGGTAAATTTAATTTAAGCATGCTTAATAGATCTTTCTCCTGTATAAATAGCAGAAGATACTTAATAATTGGTGATTTTAATGCTCATAACATAGCTTGGGGTTCACGATTGAATGACAGAAGAGGTAATATTATTAATTCTTTTGCAGATGAACACAACCTTGTATGTCTGAACGACTTTTCTAACACAACATTGGCGCCGCACGGCCAAACTGGTAACGTTTTGGATTTAGCTTTTGCTTCCTCTGGGGTAAGTTCCAGCTGTTCTTTCTCTGTGCATGATGATCTTCTGAGTAGTAATCACTACCCGCTTTTCGTAAGCATTTTGTATAATAGTCCTAACAGTAATAATAACGCTTGCTCGTTTCATAACCTCAACTCTAATGTTATTTTGGATAATTATTCTTCATGTTTATCTAATATAAATTTCAACAAAATTGACTGGATACTGTTTTCACAAGTATGCGAAAGTAGGTTTTCTTCCTTTTCTTTAAATCAAGATCCTTTTGAAAGTTACAATTCATTCATTAAAATTCTGAGCGAAGTACTTTTGACATTTCCTCAGAAAAATAGTAATACTAATAATTGCCATAGTAAAAAACGTAAGGCCGTTATATGGTGGAACGATCTATGTTCTAAAGCAGTCAACGAAAGTAGGTTTGCTTTGATTTCTTACAAACGTTATCCAACTTTGGAAAATTATTTGCTGTACAAAAAACTTGACGCTAAAAAGAAAAGAACTTTGTTTGAGCAAAAACGCTTAAGCTGGTCCAAACTCTGTGATTCATTTAACAGAAAAACACCCTTAAAATTAATTTGGGATTATATGAAAAAAATTAAATTTGCCAAGTTAGGTACAAGCACCAGTTCTCATTATCTCAATAATCCATCTAACGCCACTGAGTTTTTAACTAAAATAGCTTCTCCTAGTCCTTTAATTTCTTTTAATAATCTTTTTTCGTTTTTTCATGATAAAGGTTCAAATTCAGCGACATGGATTCAGAAACCATTCGAGTTTCATGAATTTGAAGCTTCATTACATAACAAAAGGAACTCGTCCCCAGGTCCAGATTTCATCCCTTACTCAGTCATAAAAAAGCTACCTACGAAAGTAAAAAATATTCTTTTAAATATATTTAATCAATTATGGTTGCATAAAGTAGTTCCTTCGATTTGGAAAATTCAGTTTGTTGTTCCTATATTAAAACCTAACAAAGATTGTAATAATTTAGACTCATATAGACCAATTTCATTAACCTCTTGCTTTGCGAAACTATTTGAAACTATGTTAAAAAATCGACTGGAATGGTTTATTGAACACAACTCTTTAATACCAAATCTACAATTCGGTTTTCGTAAAGGAAAAAGTACAATGTACAATGTAATACTTAATTTTTTGCGTAATGAGCATAGGGTTAATAGATATAAGGTGATTAATAAAAGAGTGAAATGTCAAAATATGTGGTTTAATCCGGCAAAGCCGACATAAGGATTTTTTTTATCCAAGGGAACACAATATTAGTGGGCGCACTGATTGTGGCCTACGGCTGCCAATCAGTGGTGAGGATTAGTATCACTAATATTTTTAGATAATATGGTACAGGTTCTTTGCACGATTTGATCGATAACGCTCTCTTTAGTTAACTCCCTAAATGCCTTTACCTAGGGATGGTAGAATTATGTTTTATAATAAACTTATTTGGAGTTGACTCAGCTGTGAAACTCGGGGAGATCCTGCTCTGGAGACACCACAGGCTCCGGGCCACCGGACACTGGTGGTAGAAGAGAAGTCGGGGCAACCGGGTTCAGTAGTTAAGTCTGACTCCGGGGTATTCAATAACCACGGGGTAGGGAATTCCTCCTGAAATATTACACGAATAGGTATGAGCAATCACTATAAAAAATTGCAATACAAGTAAGTAGGGGTAACTGATGAGAATATTAGGAATATTATGGTAATGTGGTTCAAGTTAATTTGAAAGGTCAATGTTCACCGAATGGTTGGCAATCATGTAGGATAACCTTACAATTAAAAATATGGAATCTAAGAACAAATTTAAAACACTACCACAGGAATCGATCTCAGAAAACGGTAACGTACCTGTCGGAGGAAAGTGGGTCTGCCTGGCTGTGCTGGTAGATTGCTGGCTGGTGTCTATTTTAACGACGCTACACTATGTCGTACGTGCTTCATAATCATAAGAACGAACGGCTGAAAATTTAGAAAGCAAGGATTGAAATATCGAAAAGGCGTCATAGGAATAATATAATCATGAACATAACTTACGTAAAATGGGTTAGAGGCCCTTATATAAAATTGAGTAAATCCAACTGTGTGGAAGATTAGGTGTTCGCTTATCGATGCTTGCTGAAAAGGAATACCTGGTTAAAACGCTGCGCTGAATACGAGACAATCAATTAAAAGAATCAAAATGAAGAATTAACCATTTCACGGTGTGATACTTACAGATTTGTTTTAATAAAATAATTTAGGCTATCTAGCCAACAGACACAAGTGTTCGACCGTCAACGTCAAAACAGAAAATATGGCTGTCTCGGCTCAGCCAGTCCACACTCCACAGACTAACTATTCCGAGACAACATAGACTAATAAACATAGATAAAAAACCAAGTAAACTATCGATATTTATTGAATTAAAAGTTCCTGAACTAAATTTGAAAATAATCAAAGACACGATATACATAAAACTATTATAACCCAAGGCGCGTTCAATGTTTTCTGAATTTAGATAAAAAAAGGTAACTAATACATGGAAATGTCACTAGATGGCAGTAGGAACCTGATTAGAAATTTCCTGTAGGGAAATTTATGTTACAATACCCCCTCAACCAGGGAGAATTTTACGATGGAAGTATACTGAAAGAGTAAAATTCCAGCTCGACCCCGAGCTGACACCAAATCATAACACCGAACTCATATCACCTCCACTGCGAAGTCACTGCTAGTACTTGCTGTCCTGCCAGACGAACTATTTGACAAAATAGGTTCTCCTTCCTCTTCGTATTGAAGGTACCTCCTTAAGGGGGGTACGGAACTCAACCACCCTAGGAAGACGTCAAGGTGACCTATGCAATGAAAGTATATCCGGAGCGATATTAAATTCGCGCCAAAAATTAATTCCAAACAACAGTTTTGTAGACACCCCTGGTATAACATAAAACTTAATAATCGACGTCTTGTTCTGTACAGTTACTGGCAGGAACACATAACCGGTAACGGGTGAAGAAGAACCGTTAGCCGTTACCACCTGATCAACATCAAGTGATTTATGAACCGTCGCCAAGTCCGTAAAATATTTACAAGTATCGCTACCAATTATAGAAATCTCCGATCCTGAATCGAGAAGACCGTTGCATCGTAATCCGTAAATGCTTACCGACAAGTATGGTCGTAAATCTCGACCATAAAAAAGACTGACTGGTTTAGTTGTAGAACCTGTGTGAGAGTATTCTCTTATTGTCGACAGCCAGGATTGCCAATCTTTCATATCGGTGTTACCTGTCGTTAATGCCGATTCAGTTTTCTTAAAATAAGCGGTCCTGTTTGACTTAGTAGATTGTCTCTTCAGTGAAGGAATGGGTAAGTTACACTTTGGTAGTTTAGAATTGTAATAAGTTTTAGTTCTATAGCTAGTTATTCTATGCGATGTCTTTGTACTTAAATTCCGATTTTGGAGGGATTTGGATGACAACAGGACATTCCTGTTAGTAGTTGCGTTAGGGTAAGTATTGGGTAAAGGCTTAGTAACACAATTCTGTCGATCAGAGTGTTGTGTCATAGTACCTGGTAATGTAGAAGGCAAATGTTGGTCAGCAATTGGTTCAGGTGAATACTGGTTAACATTTGTAATGGGTGAATGGTGGGTAACGGTACGTTGGTAAGCGGTGTTAGTAGGGTAAGTAAGGTTAGTAGCGTAAGCGTTAGTAGGGTAAGTAGAGTTAGTAGCGTAAGCGTTAGTAGGGTTAGTAGTGTTAGACGAACAATGCCTATTTGAATAGTAAGTATGGTTTTGAGGATAAGTAGGTAAGTTATGGTAAACGGAATAATATGCAGGAAATGTAAATGCGGGGAAAGCATTGTGGGTTCCGTTAGTAGTAGTAGTAGTGGTGGTGGTGGTAGTAGTAGTAGTAGTAGTAGTAGTAGTCACATCCGGTATTGTATGGGTTTTTGAAATCGTATAGCAGGTAGGTAGTAATATAGAAGGAGACTTATCATTTGGAGTAGCACTCGAATCGGCCATACTCCGATCCGAGCAAGTTAGTTTTTTGTAGGATTACACTTAGGGCACGTACAGGCAGTGACGTCCTTCTCGCCGCAACGGTAACAGATAATAATAAATGGAGCTCTGCACGCACTTAGTTTATGACCATATACGCGGCAGCGTACGCAGAAGTCAGAGGTACTATCCGTTTGTACTACTGACACAATTTTACGCTGGTTACCCTTGAATACCAGGTCCGTGGCTAAAGATTTACTGACATCTTCGCTGGGTTCTATAAACAGTTTAGCGCGTTGGCTGGCAGCCTCCAGCTGTCGACAACAAGACCTTAAATCATCAATACTGTTTATCGTAGTTAAAGCCAGCTGTTTAGAGTAAAATGGCCGTATATTATGTAAAATAATACTAAGCTGCTCTTCTTTCGGTAGGGGTCGTTCTAACCGAGAGAAATAACACAACATGACACTAATGTAAATAACTATGTTTTCGTCTACACCTTGGGTTCTCGATCTAATCTCATTGAGTAGGCGCTCATTATAATCGATAGGTAAAAAATCGCGAATCAGCAAAGCCTGTAGTTCGGCCCATGAATAGACGTCATGACTAATTCCTTCAAACCACAGTAAAGCGTCGCCAGTAAATAGTTCACTGGCAGAACTGAACAGTCTACTCTCAGAGATTTCTCGCGATACCCTGAGTTGTTCGAGTCTTCTTAAAAAAGTTTTTACGCAAGATTTTCCGTCATATTTAAGATTTAGTTTAGTAACAGCCTGGTAATTTTCGGCGGAACATTTAATAGAAGTTGTTGATTGAGGGTCAACAACTTGGGTAGTAGTAGAAGTATAAACTGCAGTTAAAGAGCTACGGAATACGACTAGTATGTTGTCGATCTTAACCAAGAGCTTGTTAAGGTCATCGAACAACTCACTGTGCAGTTTGGACTCTGATTCGGATGGAGATATTCGAGTTAGCCTATGGTATAAATGATGGCCGACGGCTTGGACACGGTTCAAAACGTTCAACGCCTTGCGTTTCTCGGTCTTCTGTAATAACTCTGCTAGGCTAGCAAGCTTGTTTTTAATATCAAATTCAAATTCAAATTCAAATTCAAATGTTTTATTGCATACCATAATTTTTACATGGGTTCTTAAGTAGTTATAGTATAGGCACAATTATGGACCCTGATGGGCACAGCAATATAAATGATGAGCTGAGGAGAGTTCCTTTGTCACGTCTCCGTCGAATGTGGCTATCTCATCAGTTGGTAAGTCCTTGCACAGCTTCCTGATTTGAGCACGTAAGTCCGCTACACTGGAAGCAGGAGTTTCGAACCTAATCCTTACCTCATGCTCGAGCTCGTCCTTTTGTAAAAGGTTAAAGGCGATTGGACGTTCCTCCATTGAAATCAAACGAAAAAAGCAAAAAAATATCCAACAAGGCTGAACAAACAACAAAGAAGAAAAAAAAACAATTGTCAAATTGCAAAGCCAAACTGGTTAAATATGTTTATTAAGTCGAGTTGTAAAATATTTAAAAAATGTAAGTAATGTTTGGGTATGGGTTGACTGGAAGAAATTTATTTCGGGGATAAGTCCACCTTGCCAACAATATACTATATTTACTCTCAGTCGCCAAGTCTTCAAACAAAAAAAAATGTTGACTGGAAGAAATTTAATTCGGGGATAAGTCCGCCTTTCTAAGAATATTCTATATTTACTCTCAGTCACCGAGTCTTAATTTATTAAAAAATAAAAACATGTAATTTTTGGATATAGGTGAACTGGAAGAAATTTATTTCGGGGATAAGTCCGCCTTTGTAAGAATTATCCGTTACTGAGTCTCAAGTATGCAACGTTTTCCTGACAGAAAGAGTGTAGCGTGATCGATCAATTACAAAAAAATACAATTATAGGTAAAATATTTAAGATTGTATAAAGTAGTATAAGTAGTAGTAAAAAAATATAAGTACAGTTGACAAATCTCAAGCACCAAACAATTAAGTTAATATCAGGTAAAAGTAGTTGTAGCAATTAGGTATCACTCAATATTGGGTTTAAACTTAAAATAATGTAACAGTATCGGAGTAATAAAAGGTAACACCTAGATATTAAAAAATTCTATGCGTCTTACAAAAAACGTTCTAAGATAATAACTGATATAAGAAACAGAGTCATGCAATCTCCATTTTACAAAGCACAGAACATTTATACTTATATATATTTATGTAATAAGATCATGTAAAAAACATCAATAACCTTGCACACTAATTAATAAAACATAGGTTTTACTATTCAAACACTTAAAAATAATTGAGTTAAAGTTTGAAATAAACTGAAAAAATCTTGGCCTATACTATATTATGCAATGAGAATATATTATTATTATACCAGAAGTTATGTTAAAGAAGACCCGTAGTTAAACCAAATAAAACTATCAATCTATTGTTCTGAGAGAGTTATAACATAGTTATTATGCTTAGTTACTGAATACCTAATGTTAATTATGGCATATGATTATCTATTGGTTATATTATTGAGAATTTTTTTAAAAGAAAATTGACAATCTGGTTTGTGAGTAACCTCAGGGATACGATAAACAAAGTATAACACCAACACAACAAGTTTTAAATTTTAAAAGATCTAACCGAACAGTGTCCAAGAAGAAAAAAAACGTTACCAATCAACACTGTTCCTAAGCATTGTAATGAGCATAGGATCATTCAAATCGTGCTAATCTCCATATGTTCGGGCGCCATGTAATACTTAATTTTTTGCGTAATGAGCATAGGGTTAATAGATATAAGGTGATTAATAAAAGAGTGAAATGTCAAAATATGTGGTTTAATCCGGCAAAGCCGACATAAGGATTTTTTTTATCCAAGGGAACACAATATTAGTGGGCGCACTGATTGTGGCCTACGGCTGCCAATCAGTGGTGAGGATTAGTATCACTAATATTTTTAGATAATATGGTACAGGTTCTTTGCACGATTTGATCGATAACGCTCTCTTTAGTTAACTCCCTAAATGCCTTTACCTAGGGATGGTAGAATTATGTTTTATAATAAACTTATTTGGAGTTGACTCAGCTGTGAAACTCGGGGAGATCCTGCTCTGGAGACACCACAGGCTCCGGGCCACCGGACACTGGTGGTAGAAGAGAAGTCGGGGCAACCGGGTTCAGTAGTTAAGTCTGACTCCGGGGTATTCAATAACCACGGGGTAGGGAATTCCTCCTGAAATATTACACGAATAGGTATGAGCAATCACTATAAAAAATTGCAATACAAGTAAGTAGGGGTAACTGATGAGAATATTAGGAATATTATGGTAATGTGGTTCAAGTTAATTTGAAAGGTCAATGTTCACCGAATGGTTGGCAATCATGTAGGATAACCTTACAATTAAAAATATGGAATCTAAGAACAAATTTAAAACACTACCACAGGAATCGATCTCAGAAAACGGTAACGTACCTGTCGGAGGAAAGTGGGTCTGCCTGGCTGTGCTGGTAGATTGCTGGCTGGTGTCTATTTTAACGACGCTACACTATGTCGTACGTGCTTCATAATCATAAGAACGAACGGCTGAAAATTTAGAAAGCAAGGATTGAAATATCGAAAAGGCGTCATAGGAATAATATAATCATGAACATAACTTACGTAAAATGGGTTAGAGGCCCTTATATAAAATTGAGTAAATCCAACTGTGTGGAAGATTAGGTGTTCGCTTATCGATGCTTGCTGAAAAGGAATACCTGGTTAAAACGCTGCGCTGAATACGAGACAATCAATTAAAAGAATCAAAATGAAGAATTAACCATTTCACGGTGTGATACTTACAGATTTGTTTTAATAAAATAATTTAGGCTATCTAGCCAACAGACACAAGTGTTCGACCGTCAACGTCAAAACAGAAAATATGGCTGTCTCGGCTCAGCCAGTCCACACTCCACAGACTAACTATTCCGAGACAACATAGACTAATAAACATAGATAAAAAACCAAGTAAACTATCGATATTTATTGAATTAAAAGTTCCTGAACTAAATTTGAAAATAATCAAAGACACGATATACATAAAACTATTATAACCCAAGGCGCGTTCAATGTTTTCTGAATTTAGATAAAAAAAGGTAACTAATACATGGAAATGTCACTAGATGGCAGTAGGAACCTGATTAGAAATTTCCTGTAGGGAAATTTATGTTACAACAATTTAAGTTGCCTCATTGGTGATGTACAAAATAATCTCAAAAACAATAAAATTACACTAGCAGTATTTTTGGACATCAAAGGTGCGTTTGACAACATTAATCACGATTATTTAATGGAATGTTTACATTCACTGGGTATTCCTGGTCATGTTTTACAATGGATGTATAACTTTCTGCATGGCCGCACATTATTACTTAAAGTTAAAAATAATTTATATGGTCCTAGAAAAACTTTTAAAGGTACTCCACAGGGTTCTGTAATCTCTCCATTCATTTTTATTCTATCATTAGTACATGTAATGAAATTAATACCAAGTTCTATAAATTATTCCTTTTATGCTGATGATCTTGTTTTATATCTGGCCTGTGAAGATGTTTCACAAGGAGAGCAAGCAATGAATAACTGTCTGCTAACTTTGGGTAGCTATTTCAAAAACCGTCTCGGTCTCGAAATAAATGTCGGGAAAAGTTCAGTGATGGCTTTTGCTCATTATGACTGTTTAGTAACTCCTCGCATATTATATAATAATAGTATTATTCCGTTCAAATCGTCTGTTATGTATTTAGGTATTATGCTTGACTGTAATCTATCCTGGGACTTAGGTACATATCGCATATATTTGCAAAAAAGCAGAGCTTCGACTTAATATCTTAAGGTCCTTAGTTGGTGTGAATTGGGGTGCTGACCCTAAAATTCTTAAAAATGTGTACGTATCTCTGATTCGCAGCCAGTTTGACTATGGATGTGTATTTTACTCGCACGCTTCTAATTACTTGCTTCGTAAACTCGACATATTACAAAATAAAGCACTACGGATTATTACAGGCGCTATGATGTCTTCACCAATCAATTCTTTGGAAGTGGAAGCCGGGATTCCTCCATTACTTATTAGGAGAAGTTATTTAACAGATAAATTTTGTCTAAATTTAGTTAGTCGCGACAATGTTGTGGTCAGACGTTTTTTAGAAAATTACTATATTCCTAATTTTAATAGCATTCCTTTGATTTTGACTCCTACGATTAATGCATCTATTGCCTACTTAAATTTTGAATTCCAAGACATCGTTCATTGGGTAAGTTTAATTCCATGCTTCTCATACAATTTAGATTCCATGCTTTGCGACGTTCCAGTGACTATAACGCGCTTTGTATCAAAATATGAGTTTTATGAGTACTTGGAAGAGAAATGCAATTTTATAAAAATTTATACTGATGGTTCTAAAACTAAACATCGCACCAGCTTTGCTTTTTATGATGCTTGTAAAAAATTTGGTAAAGTTTTTGCATGTGATACTCATTTTTCAATTTTTTCTGCAGAACTGTTAGGTTTAATTTATGCTGTTAAATATATTTTAGATAACTATGTTGGATTACAATACCGTAATTTTATAGTACTTTGTGATTCTATGTCTGTACTTCAAGCGTTGCAGCAAAAGTGTATTAGTAGTAACCATAATTATTTGCTATACGAATTGAGGCATCTTATATATAATTTAAATGTAAATAGTATCTGCATCGAGTTCTGCTGGGTGCCTGGACATTCGGGCATTTTCGGTAATGAACTTGTAGACAAACTTGCGCGATCGGCTTCAAATATCACTACTATTGATGACTACAAAGTACCACAAAGCGATTTAATAACATGTCTGAAGAGTGATATGATTAAGCGTTGGTCAACAACATTATATGAAAGTCGCCAAGTAAAAGGAAAATGGCACGCCGAAATTGTCCCAATGCCAAGTACCAAGGCATGGTTCGATGTAACTTCTTATTTGGATAGAAATTATATTACTTGTTTTTGTAGATTAAGGCTAGGTCACTGTAAATTTCCTTCACATCTTTTTCGTCTTAGGTTAAGTAACGACTCTAAATGTAAATACTGTTTTCAAGAAAATTGTGATCTTCAACATCTTTTTTTTAATTGTACATATTTTAACTTACAACGTCTGCTTTTTATTTCTTCTTGTATAGATATATTAAAATCAAATAATATGCCTCAAAATTTGCAAATTTTATTAAAAAATATTAAATTGTACGATGTAATATATAAATTTTATATTGATTGCTTTGGTCCATTATAATAGTTAGTTACTTTAGTTAAATGTTCTACTTATGTATCTGATATTTTTAAAAGTTTCTTGTGTATAATGTTTGTTTTTCGATAATGTTTTATCTAACTAATTTGAAGTGTATGTTATAATAGTATTTTATGTATTGCGTGTATTGCTTAAGCTGATGGCCTGGTTGCCAATGCTTTAATAAAGAAAAAAAAAAAAAAAAGTTTTGCAAGCCCTTTCATATGATTGATAATTTGATACCCATAATTGGGGGGTGGAATAAAAATAAGTATGTAAGTAATCCGCCATTTTGTTGCAAAGGTTATTTTGAATTTACAACGATACTAATTATGCATAATTGCATTGTCGTTATAACCCCCATAGCATGACCACCAAAACACGATATGATAAAGTGGTATATAGCGGTGAACTATCAAAATATAATACGTTTTACAATTCACCGCGATAAACCGCTTTATCATATCGTACTTTGGTGGTCATGCTCCGGAGGCGGAACTAAAGGGGTATTTCAAATATCAGCTCAATCGGAAACTGGCATTGGCAAGTGGGTCAATCAATTTATCGTCAAAAGATTTTGATTTATTTAATTAAAAAGGGGATATGTATCCAATATTTTTTAATCATATCTTCATGACTTTCTTGTCAGGACAAACCTATAAAGGTTTGTTGGCAAATCTATAAAGGTTTATTCACAAACAAGGATCACAAACATACATATATAATATGTATAATAGAGCCTTTGCACACGACGTTTATTTTATGCGCTGATAAACGCAATTAGGACGCCTAGCAAACGCAGGGCCGTCGACGCATTGTGACCTTTGCACACGACGCTCACGCTTGTATTGCTAATTAAATTAATTAAATATGTACTAACTTAGCAGCTAAATTTTTTTCCTTATTTGTCTATTCCTCAAAATTGTATAAAAATTTTGCATACCTACTTACTTCTTCCCAAGCATTTTTCTTTACAACTTTGTGAGAATTCAACCTCCTCCGTGGTCTAGTGGTTTAGACCATCGGGAGGTCCGGGGTTCGATTCCCAATGGGGGCAGAAATTTTCTGCTTGGTTTGGTTGATGGTAGGGCTTCTGAGCCCGACTGGCTAGCTACCAGGGTTAGGGTACATGTCGCCCTCTTAAAATCTCACCTGCAAGCACCGTCTTACCTAAGTTTGTCGCCATAATAACAAAGTTTATAGCATTGTTGTGTTCCGACAATTAAAGGTAAGATATCCAGTTCCTCAGATGTTGAGGAGTCCAGGTGAAGCTCGCTTCCACCTTCGGCCTTATCATCACTTACCATCAGGTGAGATGAAGGCCAAGAGCTTCCCTGTCGTATGTAAAAAATAAATAAAAAAGAAGAATATTCGGCAAACGTGAATTCCATATTGGCGGACGATTTTGTATTTCAGATATAAAGATATCTACATCAAATGGCTCCATTTTTCGTTTGCAAATCACATCAAGAGCAATCAAATCGTGTCGCGCTCACAACTAGTTATAATTTCAATTGAAGTATGTTGCGGGAATCTCGGCTGGCGTGTGCGCACTCCTACCCCGCACCCCTTTCTCTGCGGCCTCGCTGTTCGATGAGCGTTTCACGCGCATTTGTATCTATACAAACGCGCATATATGAAGCGCGTTCGTTTGTGTTTAATCGATACTAGCGCACGTATGAAGCGCGTTCGACTTGCGTTTGTATCGATCTAAACGCATACAGTCTGCTAATATGCGCTGATAACGCGCAGAGAACGTGCTGATCAAAAACGGACGTTGACGGCGCATAAGAAAAACGTCGTGTGCAAAGGCTCTAATGTTTGTGATCCTTATTTGTGAAAATTTATAAATCTATACTTACTAATATTATAAAACTGAAGAGTTTGTTTGTTTGTTTGTTTGCTTGAACGCGCTAATCTCAGGAACTACTGATTCAAATTGAAAAATTATTTTTGTGTTGGATAGTCCATTTATCGAGGAAGGCTTTAGGCTATATAACATCACGCTACGACTAATAGGAGCTGAGCATCAATGAAAAATGTTGCAAAAACGGGTAAAAAATATACGGCGAAACGTAGTTCGCTGGCACAGCTAGTAACAAATAAATAATGACTGACATAGATATATTTATTGTCATCATCGCTTCACTTTTTGTTGTTGCAGACGGTTTTGAACAATCTAACAATATGGATGTTCGTGTGAAACATTCTCAAAATCAATGAAAAACACGAAGGTACAAAAAGGTAGGTCCATTGCAATGTTAGGTCATGAGGAAATACAACGTTAACATTAATTTTACGTCCAATTCTAAGAGGAAGGTAATATAAATCTCAACCGTAATGGCTCGAACATTATGCTGAGGACGTAGAAAAAAAAATATGTTCCGGAAACAGTGAACCGATAGAATCAAATGGCGAAAACGGAGTCGAGGCACGCAGGAGTGGTTTCTGTCAACACCGCCACTGACTTAATTTTTGTAAACCTTTGTCCTTTTGTCATTTAAAACTTCTAAATTTGAAACCACCTATGTGGACTATTTCATCTAGGATTGACCTAGGTCAAATAGTCCACCGGTTGAGAGCACCGGGTTTTGATCGGGAGGTCCAGGATTCGACTCCCATGGGGGCAAAAATTTTTCTGCTCGGTTTGGTTGATGGTAGGGCTCCTGAGCGTTCGAGCTAGGGCTTCTGATCGTTGAAGCTTCAATCTTCGACTGGACTTCTCAACAACTGGCCAATTGACGGAAGCCTCTGAGGAACTATCTTACCCTCCTCTGGTTAATTGATGGAACACTCAAATGTTACGTTTAAAGGTTCATTGACATCATATACGTCAAAGTAAAGGTTAATATAATGGCGACAAACTTAGGTAAGATGGTGTTAGCTATAACCATGCAGGTGCACAATACCTACCACCAACCAAACCAAGCAGAAAAATTTTACCCCTATGGGGAATCAAACTCGGGACCTCCAGATCAATTTATACAGAATGGTCTCAACTAGACCACGAGACGGTTATAGAAATTTATTTATGTTCAAGGAAATCTTGATTTTGCGGGGACCACAACATTAGTAGCATCATGAGAGTGAGAACATAGAAAAAAAACTATGTTATGTTAATTGTATAGATACTAAAATACACATATTGACATATATAAAAAAATCGTAATACATAAATAAAATATACACGGTGTTTCATATAACCAATAAATAATCAATGCGTTATCTAAAACTAATTATTAAAATGTGTTTACGCGTAATGTCATTAAACCCAAAATTTTCATGTAGGATATCATAGTATCATCCTCATGTCTATGATTTACATGAAAATTTTGGGTTGAGTGACATTACGGGGTAAACACAATTTAATAATTAGTTTTAGATAACGCATTAATTATTTATTGGTTATTATGAAACACCGGTATAGAATATACCTACTAATATATAATTTTCTTTTACGAAAATTTATAACAGACTATAGCCTACATATTTCTTTAATAGCCTAAATTTTATTGCTTAAAACTTTGCTCAAAGAAAAGCTTGCGCAATTTGTTTTTAAAGCTAAGCTTGCTTGCTTGATCTTAGCCACTGAGCAATCGACGTGTTACAAGTCTTTCAAACAACACCTCTTAGGGGTTTTGAATAAAACACAAAGTTAAACTTCAGAAAATACGGTAACCGGCGAGCTTATTTATCTAATCGCGATGCGGCCCGTCAAATAAATAATTAATGTGGAGCCATTACAATGCGATCGTCAGAAAGAGAGCAACCAAGATTTGGGAGAATTATCCTGGGTCGGAAGCCAAGTGTGGTCACTGACCCGAAAATTTGCTTGAAACAACAAAGTCATCGGATACTTAGTGACTTTCTGTTTGAAGTAGCTTTCCGAAGAACCACTACATAGAAATCTGAAGCTAATGCTAGGCGTATTAGTTTTTAAACTAGATTATAATTTCCAATGCTAAATATCTTTTTAGTTTTTAAACTAGGTTTCAATTTTCGTTCTTGAGTTGGGCTCTGGAGTTGGGACTATTAGATATTATTTTTTTATAGACAAGTAATTTTAATATCAAGTCACACGCTTGGCACTTGGTAGCCAATGTAACATTTGAGTATTTTTATAAAAGAAAAATAATTCAGTTAGTAAATAATAACGAAACGTAAGACCAAAAAAATAAAATATGCGGTACTTGATGATAGTATGGCTCACATTTTCTTGTAACAAACAAGCAAGATTGAGACACTATAATTTCTCTATTACTGGTGACAACCTATAATTACGGGAAAACTGTAATCGTACATTTGTTAACGACATCAAATACAAAAATATTGTCGTTTTACGAAGCAATTTAGACGGAAATCTTACTTACTTTCTTGTGAAATTTATAGGTTTCTATTTCTGAATAAAAGGAAATAAACCCAAATTATAGATCGAAAGATCCCTGTTATTTCACTCATTAACCCTTATCTCTTTCTCAAGCTATGACGATTCAATAATATTGTAGTAGCCACATAATCTTGTATTCAAACTATATATGAAATTAATTTATATATATTATGTATTTTTATTATTTCATATATTATGAATTACTTGTGTATATATGTTTGCCTATATATATTTATTAATTAAATATTCAGGTATCGTATGTAAGATATTATTTATATATACCCTTTTATTTATTGGACAATCATCATATCATCCTCATTTTCTTTTTAAGTTTTGTTAGAGAGCATTGCTACATTATTTTAAACTTGCAATGTATTCTTTGATTGTTGTATGGTCTTATTATTGTTTTGTTTTGTATTCATATTGTTAAGCTGTGTACATTTTTTTTGGCTTCGGCTGTTAATGTACCTTTTAAAAAAAAAAAAAAAAAAAAAAATATTGATGTCTACTTTAAAGAATCTGAGCCTTTTCTATTTGTCTGGGTAAAGAATAATAACATAGAATTATGGGTATTACATTAACTAAGGTTACCTGTACAAAATATTCAGAGCCAATTGGTTGCCTGCAAAATGTTCAGGGCCAATTGGTTGATGGATCTAATGTTGACAGTAATGCATATACGAGTACAGTCACAAGAGTCAAGCGCTCTTTCTTTCTTATAAAATTATAGCAATTGGTCGTTTTGAGAGCTTACAACCATTAGTGCCAATGTCAAGTGCCAGGATAGATAGTCCTGTGATAACAATTATTTCTTTGCGCGCGAAAAGTCAAGCATTCAAAATACTCATTGAATTTATCCTAAATTCTAAGCCGGAAGTGGTGTCAATGTATCAGTAGGGTTCGGAGCGGGATCGGAGCAATTACTGGTTGATTTATCTACATCAATGGACCATCAATAGCGCATTTCACTTGTAATTAATTATAAGTCTGGTGCTTTCGAAACACAATAGTACAATATCGCTCGTTTTATTACTGGCGACGGAAACTTATTATTACAAGGCCGGTGTTTTTGTGGCGTTTACATTTCGTTTTCCACCTCGGCAATATTAATTATTTATTTTTGTCTCATTCCACAAAAGAAATGATTTGAAACATCGTCGCGCCATTATTCAAGTAAAAGTAAATCGGAATAAAAATACCTTTGATTGCGTGTTTTGTTTGTGCCTCTTCTTTGCCATCGCCAATAAAGCAAAAAGGTAATCAGAATGAAATTGTTATGTAACGTTAAAATCACGTTTTACACACTCTTATTACGTTTAAGGGTGATTTTTGTTGTTTAAATCCAGCGGCCTTACCGCCTAACTCTCTTGATATCTTTCTAGTCTAGCTCTCGTTAAGACGTCATCTTGTGATTTCGTTCCGGCTATCATAGCAAACTCCGTTAAATTAAAATGATAGCAAGTGCCTCGCTATCGCCATAGCGCCTTGCTGTGAGTTGGTTGGGAGGTAGGACCGTAGGCTGACCTACGGCCCTATCTCCCTCTCAAAATCTACACATTCACGGGGGTTGCTTATTGTATTGTAATATGGTTGACAATTTCATAGCGTTTGATTCGCCGCGAGTGCCTACGCGCACGTGCCAGTCGCTAAACGCTTCTCCACTACAGCCGTCTTTTGTAATGCCCTTACATCCGCACCCGCGACGCAATATGAACAAGCACTAAACAAACAGGCGTGCTAGAGGGTGCGGTCACAGATTAGATAAATGTAGTTACGACGTAGTGCGGTCCGGAGCACGACGTGAGGTTGAACGGTACATTTGAATAGTGTTTCGTATATAAACGCCCCGTCTTATCACGATTGAAATGTATAGCCAGGATGATCATGATCGCTCGTGATCGCTTAGAGCAAACTTAACCCAAATTGAAACAAAGGCCACCGGGACCAGTTTTGTGTGGGCACTGGCTAAAAAATCGACGCTGCATCTAGTTGTAGCATCATGTGGAGCTAGAAGCTTGCCTATTGTACTGAGCACCACAGATGCAATTGTTTTTACAGCGGTTTTAAACTATCGCGGTCAGGGGATTGGAGATGTGCGCGACACTTGGGGTAGTGTGATACCCGCATAATGGACAAAGACCGATGCTGGGACGATATTATCGGTAGCTGTTGAGCAATGGAGACTAACATTCTGAACCCCTTTTTTTTCTTAGGGAGGAAATGCGCAACCGCACCATACCCGCCGTTGGCTAGACGGCGAGCGTGTGTGGGGTTGGCCCGGCAGAGTGCCAGGCCCTTCCCTGCCCTTGTGGGTCCGAACCCCTGCGGAAAAATAAGCGTGTGGGTTTTGTCTAGGCCCACTGGTGAAATGAATGCCAAGAGCTTCGCTGTCAAGTGTAAAAAAATGCTAATAAAGACAATGACTTACCAACAAATGCTCGCAGCTCTTGCAGTATCACACAACGCAAAAACGTGCACTGTAAAGTTATTTCAGAGGCCAAGTTATTTCTTAATACACTAACACTATTTATACACACTGTTTAACAGTATTCCACTCGGACGTTCGCGTTATAATTATCGCGACAAGTATGGTCAAACTACGTCCACAGAAAAATAATAACGATTTCGCAAATCATTGGATAGATGTGGCCGGCCGGTAGTAATTATACAGTTTTTTTTATCACGAAGTCTATATCACGACAATGTAAATCGAAATTTCACGCGATAACGCACTGCTTAATAGCACAAGGCCCTCAGGTAGGTAGGGTCACACGATTTAAGTTTGACACTGACAAAATCAACCATTAACTACATAGATAGTCTTGTCATATTGATGCATAGACTAGGGCATACGCCAGGATTCTAAGTCTATGGGTTGATCTCACATACCAAACCAAAGAAATTGAAAGTAATTTGACCAAAGTTCCAATTCCTTTGTACCAAATCAAGCAACATTCAAGTGCCCAAGTATGTGAATCTAAAAGGAGCTTTTTTTTTTAATATTGGTTAATTGCTTAGTTACAAATTACAATAAAATGTGTCAAATGTTTAAATTTAAAAAAGTAGCTATAATTACTATATAATAGCTTGAGTCGTTTTTTTTATTGAGGGCCCGGCAAATGAACTCCTCCTTTTTTTTTTTTTTTTTTACGAGGGGAATGCGTGACGCACCGTACTCGCCGTTGGCTAGACGACGAGCGTGTGTGGGGCTCTCCCGGCAGAGTGCCAGGCCTACCCACTAAACCCCCCGGTGTTCTTCCTGCCCTTATGGACGCGCGTGGTAGGGTCCACACTGCGACTACCACTACCAACGCGCCCGGGCTAGCCCGACCTAGCTGGTCGGGCTATCGCCAAGGGGGGATTGCCCGAGAACACCAGGGCAATCCCCAGACGGAGGGCCTTACGGCGGCGTACACGGGGCCAACCGTGCACGCAGGCCTCCACGGCAGGGTCATTAGACGGGCATTGCTTGCGCGAATGCCCGCCTTCGCCTGCCTGTCCGTCTGCGGCGGATGGGAGCGGCTTGAGGATCATTCTCCCGCTCCCTCTCCGCGGCCTCCTTCTGCGAGATGACGTCCTCGCAGAAGGAGGCGACAGCCCCCCATTCCGCCTCGCCGCGGAGCATGGCCACGACCATGCTCGGCAGCGAGAGGTCTCCGCCTCCCAGCGCAGCGTTGAGTTCGCTGCGCTGGCGTCGCCATGCCGAGCACACGAACAGAGTGTGCTCGGCAGTATCGTCGGGAGTGTCGCAGTGATGACACTGCGGCGTTTCCTCCCGACGCGCGACCCGATGCAGGTAGTGACCGAAACAACCATGTCCGGTCAATACCTGCACCATGCGGAACGAGAGACTGCCCTGCCGGCGCCCTACCCACTCCTCCAACACCGGACGTATCGCTTCAATCGTCCGGTGGCCGGCAGCTGGGAAGGCGAGTCTCACCCCATTGACGCAGAGCCTCCCTCTGCGCTTGGGTACGAACCCGCTCCACTTCCTCGGGAGCGGATCGTCCCCCCCGTTCTCTAGCGGCAACCCGATGTCGATACATCTCTGCATGTACGCGTGCATCGACATCCCACGGCGTTTGGCCCGCAAGAACGCAGGTTGCGCCGTGGCTGACCGTGCGATAAGCTCGCACGGCCCGGGTTGCTATGACCCTCTGCGGCCGTCGCAAGAGGGCCACCGTTCGGGGGGAGAGGCACTCCGCCCATACCGGGGCTCCGTAGAGTGCCATCGACCTTATCACCCCGTGATACAGTCGACGGCACGCCGATCCTGGTCCTCCTACATTAGGGAGGACCCGTCCGAGTGCGGCTGCGGCGGCACATAGCCGTGGAGTCAGGAGCTTGAAGTGCTCCTCAAACTTCCATCGGGGATCCAAAACCAGGCCGAGGTATTTAAGGTGTGCCTCGACCGGTATGCGGACCCCCTCCACTCGGACTCGGAGCCCCGGTGGGATCCTGCGACGAGAGGCGTGGAACATCATGGCCCTCGTTTTATCGAGGGCGACGTCCAGGCCTAGGAGGCGGATGCGTCGAACGACAAGTGAAGCGCCGACCGACGCAAGGTGGGCCGCCTCCTCCCCCGTTTTTGCTCTCGCCGCGACAAGCGTGTCGTCGGCGAAGCAGACGACCTCCATTCGTGGAAGGAGATCGCCTCGCAGGACCCAGTTGTACCCCAGGTTCCATAGTAGAGGACCTAGTACGGAACCCTGGGGCACACCTGCCGCCATTGCCCACGTATGGACGCAACCGTCCGGCCCCTCGTAGAGGATGGACCTGCCTTGCAGATAGTCCGCCACGAGGGCGCGAAGGTACGGAGGCACCCGGTGGAAGCGGAGTGCCTCCTTTATGCACTCGTGGGGCAGGCTGTTGAAGGCGTTGCGGATGTCAAGAGACACCGCAACAACAGTCTCCCCACGAGCTGTGGCCTCCTCAGTCCACCCCTTGAGGAGAGCCACCGCGTCCACCGTGGACCGGCCGGTGCGGAAGCCGAACTGGTTGACTGCCAATTCCGGCCTCCGGTCCTCTAGATGCTCGACGATCCGGGAAGCGAGAATCTTCTCGAAAAACTTCCCGGCTTCGTCGAGCAGCACCACCGGCCGATACCCAGTCGGGGAATCCGCGGGGCGGCTCTCCTTTCTCAGCAGGCAGAGCCTGCCCGCTTTCCACCGACTGGGGAAGCGGCCCGAGACGATGCACAAGTCAAGCACCGCCCGGAACCGCTCCTCGAGGTGTCCTAGGGCGAGGGCCAGAACCCTGCCAGGAACACCGTCCGGTCCCGGCGCCTTGTTTTTGCGCCGGAACCGGTCCCTCACCGTGTCGAATTCCACGTTCGACACGGGAGGGATCGCGGCAGCCACCTCCATGGGAGGAGTACCCGGGGGGACCATTCTGGGGGGCTGGAATGGACCAGGATCGGGGAATAGAGTCCCCAGTACCCGGTCCAGCAGCCCCCTGTCCATAGCGGAGGTAGGGGGAGCGGAAGCTTTAAATTTCCCCCTCACCACCCGGTACGGACGCCCCCACGGATCGTCGTCCAGGAGTCGTATAAACGACTCCCTGGACTCCTCCTTGGCCCTGCAGATTTGATTCCGCAGGGCCTTCTTGGCTGCCGCATACACCCGACGAAGCTCAGCTTCCTCGTCGGGTGTAGTTCTGCCGCGCCTACGACACCGCACGTAGGCGCGCCTGGCCCTCATGCTGGTGGTACGCAAGTCCGCAATCTCTTGCGTCCACCAGTACACCTGCCCCCTTTCGGGGCAGGCCTGCGCCCTTGGCATGGCGGCTTGGCAGACGACCTTCATGTCGTCTGCGAAGAGATCCGCCATGCCGTCGACATCCCCGGCGAGGTGGGGTGGTACTTCTGCCCACGCCCGCACCATCGCCGCCTCCTCCGCCACGTCCGGGCGGAGCTTGGTGAGCGCCCATCGCGGGAAAGCGCTCACCGCAGAGCCCCTGCGGTTCGGGGCCCCTCGGGATGCCGTGGAGACCTCGTATCGGACATACAGGTGGTCCGATAGAGTCTCCACATCTTCCTCCACTCGCCAGTCGTTGATTCGACGAGCGAGGGAGGGGGTAGCGAAGGTCACGTCCACCACAGACGTGCCTTGCACTCGGACGCAGGTAGGGGTGAAGCCCCTATTCAAAATCTGGAGCCCCAGGGACAGAACCCAGGACTCCAGATCTTCACCCCTCGCATTGGTGCGGGAGGACCCCCACGCGGTAGACCACGCGTTGAAGTCCCCCGCAACTAGCACCGGCAATGGGGTCGCTCTTCGAACGACCCCCTCTAGCGCAGCCAGGAAGACTGTGAAGTCCGCCCGGCTGCGATTGGGGGAGAAGTAGGTCGACACGACCAATATTCCCCCCCATATGGCGGCCACGTAGCCAGTACCCCTCTCTCTTAAAATGAGAGAGGGGGCTGTGCCACGCGCCACCCGCATTACGGCGGCGGAACCATCCGCCGCCACTAACCAGTTAGGCGACTGCGGCGGAACGTAATATGGTTCCGACACAATCGTCGAACCCACACCCCACTGCGCCGCGGTTTGACACAAGAGGTATTGTGCCGCGGCACAGTGGTTAATATTTGCCTGGAGGAGCTTTATGGGACCACTAAACATTGATGGTTTCCATGGGCTCCTCCTGGGCCGCAGCTGCGGCCAGTGCTTCCTGTGGTGCCAGGGGTGCCGGTGGTACCGGGGTTCTCGGGGCCATGTCCAGTTTTATCGGGGCCAAACGGCCCCTGACCGGCGGGGGGTTACAGTTAATCCCCCCCATGCGATGACTCGCCGGCTTCTTAGCGTCTGCACAGACGGCGCAGTTTAGCGCCGCTGCGCAGTCCACCGCTTTGTGGCCCTCCGACCCGCAACGGAAACACAGTCCACTGCGGTCTTTGGCGGAGGGGCACCGCTGGATTGGATGGCCCATGCCCATACACCTGAAGCACCTCATGGGCTTCTGCTCCAGAATTTGGATGGAGGCAGAACTCCATCCAACCTCTATGCGCCCGGCGTCAGCCAGGCGTCTCGCCGCTTCGACGGGGACGGAGGCGAAGGCCGCCCCGACACCCCGAATACCCGTGTGCACTCGGCCCACCTTGATATGGTGAGCCGGGCACGAACCAGCCCGCGCCAGGATCTGCCCCAGCTCTTCGGCGTTTACCGAGTCGTCTAAACCGACGACCCGGATATCCGCCGTTTTCACAGGACGCGTCACCTTCGCCGCGTCCCCTAGGGCTTCTCCTAACTTCTCCGCCAGCGAATCGGCCTGAGACGGAGATGTCTCCTTTGGGAGCTCGATTATTCGAGCTCCGGTAATCCCCGTCCGGAATTTGGCAGGCCCTATGCCTAGGGCGCTGAGACTGACAGAGTTTTTGGCCTTGGCTAAGGCCTCACCGTAGGTGAGGCTTTTCGCCACTGCCTCTGGCTTGAGGGCCAACACCACCGCAAGAGATCGCGGCGCCTTAGGCAGCTTCGGCGCTTTCTGTGCCATGGCGCTCCCCTGGTTTCCGGGGGCTCCGGTCTTCTTTGGCGGCACCACGTCTGTAGTCGGCTTCTTGCGGCTACGCCGCACAACCACTGACCACGGATTTTCCGCCGGTACCGCAGCCTCTGATGGAGAGGGAGCCGCCGCCAATGTAGAGGGGGCTGCTGCTGATGTAGAGGGCTTAGCCCTCATTTTCACCACCCTTGCCTCTTTCGGCATATTTGCCGGTGGGGCAAGAGTAGTGTTGCCCGACACTGTCCCCTGCGGTTGAGGCCGCAGCCGCGGCTGCGGCTGTGGCTGTGGCCGACTGGCACTGTCTGCCGTTAAAGGTGGCCTTCTAACCTGGGCCGGCATGAGCCGCCCATCTACCTCAAGGCCCTCGAGGCGGGCCGAGACCATGAAGCCCACCTGGGCCATTAGTTCCCGCTGGAGGAACTCCATACTCTCTAAGAACTCCGCTCTTGAGAGTGCTTCAGCGGGAGCTGTCTTCGCTGGCTGGGCGGTCGGGAGCTGCGCCTCTGGTAGCTCCTCCAAATCATTTTCGGAGTCCACTACCTCCAACTCGACGACTTTCGCGATTTCGGGTGGAGGGGTCACTACAACCCGACGGCGTTCTTCCCCCTGTTCCGAGTAGGCCCGACGCAGGGCCTTCAGCTCCCCCATGATGGCGTCAAGTTGACCCCGGAGGCGTTTGTTGTCGGCTTTAAGCCGACGTACCTCCTCCGAGGTATTCCTTGTCGCCAACGTGCGGACAATATCCACTAGGGAGTCGGAGGCCTCCCTAATCTCCTTTACGCAATTCCCCTTAAGATTACGGGACTTGCGTGTTACCTCCTCCAGCGCCTTTGCGCTCGCCTCCGCTCTGCCGCATAGCAGCTCGGCAGTGGGCTCAGGGGAGCGCTTCCCCTTGCCCTTCCCCTTTTTGGAGGAGGCCGCCACCTCCGCCAACTCCACCTCAGAATCCGAGTCCATTTCGGTGTCCTCCTCAGGCTGCTGTAGCTCCCGCCTGGCTTGCGAGAGCCCGACGCTGTGCGTTAGACCTCCCCTACTCCTTCGTGTACGGGGGACTTTCGGGGCATACGGCGCCGTTACCTCCTCCGCTTCGGTTTCCAGGTCCGTTACTAGCGGGTCCTGGAAAAAACGTCCCAAAACCGACCTCTTTCTCGGTGCTGGTTTCGTCCCGCTAGAAATTTCCCTGTAAGCAGGCTTATTCACCCGCACACGAGAGCTCCGACGGAGCACTATCCCTCCAGCGCTCGCCGGTGACAAAACTGGGGACACTACCCCCTGACCCGCATTTGTTGAACCGTCGTCGATGACCGGCGAACGGCTTTTTTCCCTCATGGGCTTCGCTGAGACCTTAAGGGTAGCCTTTACAGGCCCTCCCTCATCAGCACCGTCCGTCTCGGACATATTGTCCGATTCGGACATGCTCCAATTGTGGACCCTACCCACCACAGATTCCGTTGGAGAAAGCAGAATTAAAACTGTCTTCTACCCAACGGAACACAACACAACACAACAACGGAAAAAAAAACAATAATAATAATGTACAGAGAAAAACAAAAACTTAATATGAATATTAAACTCCTAGGTACCTAAAGTTCATAACTTAGCACTAATAAAGTCAATAACTTATTTCTAACTTATAACTATCACGCACTTAACTCGTCTTTAATTACTCCTCGTCGATCCAATCTTCGTACAGCTCAGGAACCTCGACGCAGCAGCGCCGGGTTGGCGAGATGTCGGATGAATGAAAAACAACAGCGTCGATGTCAAACAGCTACGCCACAGGTTTTTTTTTGCAAGTCGCAACAATAAAACCACAACCACTTATCTAGCGTCACTTTCGCGATTTTAATAGCCTGACCCGGATAACGGATAGGTGTAGGAATACGTATTTGTGCAAAACAAACAGCAAAATATAAGATGGCACACTGACCGAACGACAATAACAACACGATCACGCGGAGCTCACGTGAACGCGTGCGCACTCGACGGCGGCTCGCACCGGGCTCCAAATGAACTCCTCCTGCCTGATGTTAAGCGGTGAAAGAGGCCCAAATAAGTTGACAGAAGAGGGACGACATCCACTATCCTACCTGCCCGCCCCTTACCGGCTCAAAAGATGCTTTTTGACGCCGCCTCTTTTGATGGAACCCATGTTGAAGAATGGAGGAAACACGTGCGCAGGTAGAAAATTCCAAGTGTGGGATAAACGACAGAAGGAGACTCGCCCCCACCCCCCTACCTAAGCCAATGTAAGAATACACACCTATAACATCATTATACCACGACGTTGCATCCTCGAGATTTATATATTAACCAGGTAGTCCACTTTCCAATGTACCGGGCACCAAGCACAATTTTAGAGCGAAGACATAAAAATAAAAAGATAGGTAGGTAGTTTTAGTATTATTCACCCGCTTGCGCGATGTTACGCCGTTTGACTCATTCGCTTTCTTTGTGCGGGCATCACAGCATCGGAATATTAAAGATCAAAGTTTTATTATTTTATAACTTTATTTTTAGTGTATTTTGTAGTTGTTATAGATATCAATATGTGTAAATGAAAACGTAAGTATTCTAAGCAATATATTAAGGAAAAGATTCGTAAACTAGAGAAACGTTTGCGTCACCGCCGCCGCCGCTGCGAGCATTTTGATGGTGCTGGAAGTACCTATGTAAGTTTAAATTATAAGTGTTTATTGTTTATTATATTGTACTATTTTTTCGACACGTTCTCATCTTTGCATTTCGTTCGTTTAAAGCAAAACTTTATTTCGTGTTTGTTCGAATCAGTAGATTATATTAAGCTCACTAATTAATTTCATTTTGAAATTTATTGAGCAACAAAAAGAGCCTTGCCATTTTTCGCATTGCCTAACGTTACTGTTTAATTAGAAAATATTCTGTATACAGTGTTAAATAAAATGGTATCCGCAGAATACCAGCGTCAAAGCACTCTGTGCCTCTGCATGCGGGGCCTATTTGGCCTAAAATCTATCTGAACATATATTTATATTTTTTTGTTACATTGTGTGTTGTATTTTTTGTACCAAATAAACGTCTATTCAAGCAATAATTCATAATTACTAAAGAACCGTGAATCGGCACTTTGAAACACGCCTTGTACACGTGTTTAAGTGTTATTATTTCTTTATATTTATAGAACAGTGTGCCTTGGAACTATGATGCGATTATAGTCACGCACAGTACTACGATGCGATTGTAGTCATGTTTTTTGGTCAGATTTATTGGTACCCTGACGCAATCACGGTCTCGATCACAACACTTCGTGTCATGATGCGATAATGACCTAGCTTATTTTTTTAACAGAATGTTATTATTTCTTTATATTTTATAGAACTGTGTGCCTTGGAACTATGATGCGATTATAGACACACACAGTACTACAATGCGATTGTAGTCATGGTTTTTGGTCATATTTATTAGTACCGTGACGCGATTACGGTCTCGATCACAGCACTTCCTGTCATGATGCGATCATGACCTAGCTTATTTTTTGAAAGAATGTTATTATTTCTTTATATTTTATAGAACAGTGTGCCTTGGAGAGCTATGACGAGATTATAGTAACGCACAGTACTACGACGCGATTGTAGTCATGTTTTTTGGTCATATTTATTAGTACCGTGAGGCGATTACGGTCTCGACCACAGCACTTCCTGTCATGGTGTCATGGTATTCAACGGAATGTTATTATTTCTTTATTTTTTAATAGAACAGTGTGCCTTTGTCTATGATGCGATCATAGTCGCGCACAGTACTACCACAATATAGAGAATGGTACTGCGATGCGATTGTAGTCATGTTTTTTGGTCATATATATTAGTACACAGGCTGAGGATAGCCTCGCAGAATATGACTCGCCTCGCAGAATATTACTAATGTTACTCGCCGACAAACTACTTCGTAGTTTTGTGTTTATGTTTATAATAGTACATTTTGTTAAATAAAATAAAATAAAAATCTATGGAGAGGATGAATTGGATTCAGTGTGTTCACATACATCCCATATGTTCAGTCAGTGGTTCATGTGACTGAAACTTGTAATGAGTGACAACCTAGTAATATACAGGTGATGACATCAGAAGCATCAGCCGAGTGTCCCATACCATCCAGAGTGTATCAATCTCGGTATCAAACTAATATAGCTAAAAATTGGGTACAAATCTGGGTAATGGAATACACCAAATGAAAATGTTTTGTTTCTTTTTTAAGATTAGCCTTCCCCGTAACGGTGGTTAGTGGATCGTACCTTCGACTTTAAGTTCTTGCGATCACGGGTCAATGATACTGTACTCCAATTCCTTAGATTTTATATGTTTTAGATATGTAATTCCACAGAATTCTTCCTTGTTATACTAGTTGTTTCTTAGTTCCTCCACTGAAAAACCAGACAGCCAAGCCTTAAGGGAACTGCCCTGGAGATTCATAGTACAGTGTTGGGTTAAATATATGTAACATGTCTATGATCATATGGCCCGGGGCTCTCACACTGGGTTTTACAAACATAATTTTTAATAAATTGTTATATTTTGTTATTTGTTGGATTATAAAAATAACATATGGAGGAGAGAGCACCTATTTTGTGTACAACTACTACCATTAATTCAAAGAAAATAGCCTTTGTGAGTTATTTGCCAAGGAGTGATCTGAAACTTTCTATGGTGAAAATCTAGAATATTTATAACATGAAATCTGTAAATATTGTTCATTAATCCACCAAGATGCCGCTTACTTTCAGGTTTCTTATGAAATAGGGGATGTAAAAGACGGATTTTGGGAATATAATGTGTTTGAAAAAAAAAATCCTACCTAACAAAAAACTTAATAAAATCTGTTCTAAATCAAAAAGAAAATTCAAGTAATTAAAATATACCTAAGGTACCTTGGTAATTAGCGTAAGTACTTAAATTATTATAACAAATTGATGAATCATTCGGAGAATCCTTATTATTTATAGCTAAATATGTATTGCGTGTCCTGAGCCTTGATCTCGAACTGGAAACAAAACCTCGAAGGTCGCGTGCACTTGATATATTCCAACAAAACTATTTCGTAATTTTTCTCGAATAAAATGAAAAGCAGAAGAAATGATATACTTCGATTATAACTAGGGATTGATTTTTCTAAGGTCAAGGTATTGGTAAAGGAATCACACCCATAATACCCCAACCAGTTACACCACCTATGAAACTCTTGTTATGAACTATCAATTTAGATGTCTATTTTTTAGCCACTACGCATCAATCTCACGAATGCTGGTGTTCCACAAGGCTCCGTTCTATCCCCAACATTGTTTCTTCTGCATATCAATGACATGCTTTCCTTGGGAAGTATACATTGCTATGCAGACGACAGTACAGTGCATGGGGGATATCACGGAAGCTCAGGGTCTGCTCGTGGCAATATTGATAGGGAGAGGCAGAATCTTATCATTGAGCTCAACAGGACGCTGGACCTCATCTCCGAATGGGGTTCTAACAATCTTGTCGAGTTCAATGCTAAGAAAACACAGGTGTGCGCGTTCTCGGCGAAAAGGTCACCTTTCCTCCCCCCTCCTTCTCTTCAGGGCACAACCCTTCACACACAGAGTAACATCACCTTGCTGGGAATAAACATTCGCTGCGATCTGAACCCCAGAGACTACATCGAATCCGTTATAACTGCTGCCTCACGGAAACTCGGTGTCCTAAACAAGGTGCGTAGGTATTTTGCGCCGGACCAACTATGCCTGTTGTATAAAACTCAGGTTAGGTCTTGCGTGGAATATTGCTCGCACCTTTGGGACGGCTCCGCTCAGTACCTCCTCGATGCTCTGGACAGATTGCAGCGTCGCGCTATTCGAATAATTGGCGATGTAGAGGCAACTAACACCCTCGAGCCTCTACAACTTCGTCGTGACATCGCCTCTCTTAGCGCCTTTTACCGAATGTTCCATGGGGAATGCTCTGAGGAGCTCTTTAACCTTATCCCTCCCTCTCCATTCCTTAACAGAAACACGCGTAAGGGCCTTCGGAGTCATCCGTACACTGTGTCCTCCTTTTCACACCGTACCAAGAAATTCCAAGATTCCTTCTTCTGTCGTTCATCCCATACTTGGAATTCTCTACCTGCGCACGTGTTTCCTCCATCCTACAACATGGGTTCCTTCAAAAGAGGTGTGAAAAAGCATCTTTTAGGCCGGCAAGGGGCGGGCAGGTAGGATAGTGGATGTCGTCCCTACTCTATCTGTCAACTCATTTGGGCCTCTTTCACCGCTTAACATCAGGCGGGAGGAGGTCATTTGCCGGGCCTTACATATTAAAAAAAAAATCGTCGAAACATTATCTTAGATTTAAATTTGCAAATAACTTAAGAATTTCAATGTCTTCCCTTTGCACTTGCTTGAGCTTCATACATTTTCACTAAGCTTTTGAAACCCATATTATCTTATCTTAGAAGTCTAGTTTACTATTATAAATTATTTAGGTGATTTTCTGTGCCTTGGAAATTCTTATCAAGATTCTATCAAGAGTCTAGCATGCGTAATAAAACTCTTATTCACTGATTTAGATTTTGTTATAAAAAAAAAAAAGTCAACATATACCGAATTAACGACAAACTTTCTTTTTTTTTTCTCTCTCTTCTAATCAAAAATTTCTCAAAATACTCTAAACATCCTACCTGGTTAATATATAAATCTCGAGGATGCAACGTCGTGGTATAATTAATGGTTAAACAAACTTACCTTTGTGATGTTTGACCATAATTATACGAGACGTTGCATCCGAAGAGATTTATACTCCCTCCCTACCCATTATTTGCTGTGTTGCAAATAAATACCCAATGTTTTTTCCAAATTTTGCTCTAAAGGAATGAGTCAAACGGCGTAACATCGCGCAAGCGGGTGAATAATACTAAAACTACCTACCTATCTTTTTATTTTTATGTCTTCGCTCTAAAATTGTGCTTGGTGCCCGGTACATTGGAAAGTGGACTACCTGGTTAATATATAAATCTCTTCGGATGCAACGTCTCGTATAATTATGGTCAAACGTCACAAAGGTAAGTTTGTTTAACCATAAGGCGCATAACACATTGCACCGGACACCGCTGCGGTGTACGGAGGGACGAAAACCGCATGCGGCTGCGGCGGCACGGAACCGTGCCACCGTACGGTTTGCTCCGTATCACCGTCCGGAGCTGCGGTGCACGACGGCGCCCCGCATCACCGCATTATCTATGTTAACATCTATTACGCGTATGAACGTCCTTTCTACGCAAAAATCCGTACGATACTGCGGCACAGTGTGGCATACCCCGCGGACCGCACCGCATCACCGTCCGGGAGTGCGGTGCAATCGCGCGCGCCGCACAACCGCACGGTGATGCGGTGCGAGTGTGTTATACCCTGCGGTTTTTGTATACAAATTAAGATTCTCCAGTCAAAATTAAAAACCGCAGCACCGCACACCGGAGCGGTGTCCGGTGCAATGTGTTATGCGCCTTAATAGTTTTATATTGAAGTCGGTGCCTAGCAATGATCACTATGAAAGGTTAAAAAAATATAAGGACAACGTCAATGAACAATGAACAGGTTATGCACCTACTTCAAAAAATCCTGAATAATATAAAAATACATACAACATCACAGTTTTATATTAAGGTCGGTGCCAAGCAATGATCACCTGGAAAGTCTTGAAAAATATATAACAACCATTTTAATATAGGTAGTTACTTAAAATTTGGAACCAACTTCAATATAAAACTGTGGTGTTGTAGGTTCTTGTATTATTTATGACTTTTTGGTGTTTTTTAAGTTGGTTTTAATTTTTGGAAAAAAAAATTTGAAGTCGACTTTGTTTTGGAAAAAAATATAGGTACTGTAGGCATGGACGTTTAATTCGTCCATGACTGTAGGTGTCATTTAGAAAGGATTTTTCGAAATTCAATCCTTATGAGGTTGAATGGGGTTGAAAATTTGTATTGGAGTCTATCATTTTCGAAGCTATATAGAAGCACAAAAGCGTTTCTGAAAATTCCCCCCTTGAAATGTGAAATACTTTAAAACTTTGTTTTTTGTTTGAGTATCACACTAACAACTCTTTAATATTTTTCAACGAGACTTTGTATAAACGCTTTTGCTTTGTTGTTTTTACTACGGGAAAATATAGAATTCCCCGAATCCCCGGGGAAACTCGAAAATAACGCGGGCGAAAAGCTATAAGTAGTTAGTTAATATTATCACGTTACAATTTTTTTGAATTTATGTGAAATACTTACGCATACCCGTTATAAAATGTAATAGTGAGTCATATCTATTGTTCTGAGGTCATATCATATAAGAGTAAGTAATCGCTACTATTTAAAAATCGGTAACTCCCTACAACACAGAACTAGTTTTGCGCATTCAACTGATATAATATACCATTATAATATCCAACAATCTGTCATCTTACGCGGGAACACGTCAGTGGGAAGAAAAAATAATAATATAAAAGGCATCACGGGAGGTCGAAATTCCTGATCTTATCTATGGACGAACCGCTCTCGGATTCAAATAGCCCGTTTATCACATTGCGATGATTATATTATAAGGTAGTCAGTATATTTTAAGCTGAGTACTGCATCCATTTATAGATTTATTTGTAATAGATAAAGATAAATTGCCATCCAAATATAAACCTAGCAAACTATGTGAACTCAAAAACAAAACATTGAACCTTAGGATAGGTATCGATATAACGATGTATCTGCATAAACATATATTTTTCATTACTGTCTGAAGTTGCCTGAGGTGCGGGTTGAAATTAATACTTTTCAGCCCTAGGGAGAATCACTTTCAACTGACAGCTGCTGTCAAATTTTAAAAAGAAACTAATTCTTTTTTCACATTTTTATTGAACCATGTTCCGATTTTCTATACAACCACTCAATTATACTTAAGTAGGTACTATTTTTTATTATGTTTGTTACCTCATAACTTTGTCATTTATAAACCAATTTCCTCTTTGTTTGTGAGGGTAGGTATACCTACTTCCCGATTGATCCCATTAAAATAATAGGTCCATTAAAAAGCCTTAAATTTTATAGGCACGTAGGATGTGCGTCTGGTAGTTATGAGACGAGCTAATGATGGAAGGATCCTTGGCTTTTAAGAGTTAGATGTTAGTTTTTTAAAATCAAATAGTAAGTAAGTATTGACCCTCAGTTGTATTCTTTGAACTTACTTCGGTGAGCTGGTATTAGATCCAGAAAAAAATATTAAACAAAAAATGTGATGTTTTTGAAGTCGGTTTTTATTTTTTGTAATTAAAATACCAGCTTTTATATTATCATAAAAATGGCAATATATTAGGTATCATAAAATATGTAATATCATAATATAGAAGGTAAATTAAAGTTTACTTTCTCTTTTTATGGCATTAATATAAAAGCTTGTTTTTAAAAATCTTTTTTTACCTTTAATTTTTATTCAAGAAAAAACTATCTACCTATACCTTATAAGTACTTACCTACATAGTTTTTGATATTATTATAGATTATAGAGAGTAGGTACTTATTTTAACTTCTTATTTATCATAGTTAGCCTAGATCCAAGTGGAGTTTAAATATATCACATAGAATCTATTGGGATCAGTGGTGGTACTTTCCAAACTCCCTGAGTGCTGTTCGATCCACTGGTGGAGCATTAAAAAGAGATGAAGTACCTACCTACCTATCATAGGATCCACCAAAACCAATGGTGCATCATACTGAGCTTCAGAGCGCTGTTCGATCGACTGGTGGATCGAAAATGGTGAATCCAACTGTGGGGCTAGCACGCAGGAGAATCGAAAATCGAATCGAGGGGTTTGTATTGCAATTTTATTATCGCCATGGCGGTGAATAGCAGAACTAATAAAATTGCCATACAAACTCCTCGATTCGGATTTCGATTCGATTTTCGATTCTCCTGCGTGCTAGCCCCACTGGACAGAGGGTGTAAGTTGTAACCAGCGTTGCCAGATTTTTTTTGGCAAGTCGTGATTTTGAAACTTTTTGAGGTAAAAAAAGCGGGATTCTTTCGTCGAAAGCTGGACGTAGTAAAAAAACGTATATAAGTAATCAGATGTTTTTAAATATTTATCTTTTTGTTTGAGTTTTAAATTATGTTTATGTAACAATAGATAGCAAAAATACCCATAGAAAATGTATTTTAATAAAAATACACTTGTCTGTGCTGTGCCACTCAGCCGTGCTTTCTCAGCACGCTGCAAGCACGGCGAGTTATCCCCGAAAAGGGGGACTGAGCCTGTTCCGCGCGGGACATTTAATTTTGATTTAAAAATCGTAACGTCCCGCCAAAATCGGGACGTCTGGCAACGCTGGTTGTAATGTAACCCTGGCTAAAGAATAACCCTATCCCCAAGCAAGCCAAATGTGACCATGCATTGACTAGAATGACAGTACCTACCTACTTAATCATTAGGATTCATTCTAAATAAATCAAAATTTGTAGGTAGTTATATTTTACAATAAGTACGCAAAAATCCCTTTTAAAAAAACTGAAATAGGATTCACATTTTTTGTTGTTTACTAAGCCGATTATCTGAAGATCTGAAAGTGCCATCTATTAATAGTATGTGATACTAAAGAGACCCACAGTCGCACCACTTTGCTTTAAATAGCTTCTTATTGAAACCATTAACTTTATACCGCACCAATAGATGGCAGCAGTGATACGGTTCTGAGTCCATCCCATTTTCTAAGTATGTATATTTTTTACGCACATTCGTTCCCTTTATTAACGTAAATAAGCTGTATGTACATACGTATATGAAATAAAATGAAATGTCTTTTGCCCAGATATTGTTACGAACAAACCATTGACTCCATACCATTCTAGATTCATGGTATGATACCGCGACATCTAGTGATGCTGTAGTTAAAACTCAAAGCAGATTCTAGTTACCCAATCGTTGCTTTCAATCAACTAAGATAGCCCTTTTTGTCAGTTAAGCAACCAATAAAATACTTAGATTTTTTGAGCTTTGTGTGTGAGAAACAGCTGCTTCATGAAGGAACATTGAAAACTGACCACTTTTTGGAATTACGTTCTTATAATCTGGATCTCGTGTCTCTGTCTACATGTTCTGTTCTATCTATGCAAGTTCACGACGATAACAAAGTGTATTTTTGTGTGTAGTGCATCGTAAAATGACATAAAAATTTGTGCTAATTGATACTATATTGTGGTGAATGCGTTTTAAAGTTCACTCAAACTATCGTGGAATGCGATGTGATACTCTCCTTAGCAGTGTTCTAAGATTGTGGTCATATCGTAGAATTTCATAACAGTGTCGTTTTGATAAAAATTGTGATGGCTTCATCGAAACCAATTAATCAAAAGAGAAGGTAAGTAAATTTCGAGTCTTTGCATGCTGATTTAATTAGAAGTTGTGTACTTAACAGCGTATAGCAATAAAACAACGTGACTCTGAGAATACTCATTGGTTATTCACACACATCACATACTGCAATGAAACTTTCTCTTTAGTTGTAGCACTGGCACATGAGTGTATTAGTTATATCATTTTTATTTTACATTGAAAAGGTTCCCAGTATTTACATTTATAAAGATATTTCAATGTAAATTACCACAAGACTTGTTACACAGCTCTATACCTAGGTACTTAGTTTCTAAATAATTGCTTCCAAAATTGTTAGTGACCAACAATCAAACCTTTCTTTTCTATTCAATTTAGTGGTATAATCAACCTTATAAATGATATGATTTCTGGGTGTTTAAAACCTAACTATCATTCTCGAATATTTTAATAATTATACACTATGATATGCTAGTTGTGTAGATATGAAATTCCTTTTAATATAGATAAACACCCCAGTAACAAATTATACCATATTTGCCCATTACAAAACACCAAACGGAAAGGTTGTAATAGGATTATGTTTTTGAGTTTTCGTTTGATGGCGGGTGTGAGAGACTTGTCAGCATTTTTAACAGAATGTTTTTGATGAGATGTCATGTCTGTGGTCAGTCCTCCTTTCCTTACAGGGAATATATCCACACATAATAAATACCTTACACCATATATACAACATAACTACTAATGATGCAACATGCAACCAATACGAATATTTGAATTCGCCGAATACTTAGTAGATATTTACCAAATATTCACATTTGCCAAATATCATCACGAATTACGGTGAACGTAATGTATATAATAATTATAATAGTATATAATAATTAAATCGAATAAATAGTAATATATCACACCAGCCGTCAGCAACAGGAGGACTGTGATTCGACCTTCCGCGGTCCGTATCCAGACCGCGTAAGGTCGAATCTCGGACCGCCAAATATTGTAGAATATTCTTACATAATTTAAATAATATTGTCATAAAACTAGCTACAAAGAGATATTGAATATCTATACACTGAACAAATTTCCAAAATCAATGTAAATAAAGCGGGAGAGTTTCAGACCAGATATATTGTGTTAAAGCAGCTTACAAATAGTACTTAATCATCATCAGGTTTTTTTTCTGGATAACTACTTGCGGATCCCTGATATACACTATTACCTTGCTGAATTATTTGTATTCATATCCACCAAATAGCAGGTCTGATATTCATGCTCGTATTTATAGTCATTAAAGTAGTATTCGTTACTAATACCTGGCACATTTAGACCGATCAGTATGGGCAAGTCTGTAACTTTAAGACATACAAAGATTGTTCTTAGGAACCATTTTTTTTCTCCAATTTGTATCTGCCCTCAGTCTCAAGACTATAATCAGATTTGTTGTGCTTTAATAATATTTACAGAGGAGCAGAGCCAGTGCCCAGCCCTTATACATTGAAGACCTCAGTGTTCTTCTTTAAACGCTTAGGGCCTCTTGAGGAAGTCAACTCAGTGGGTTTGGATGCCTGTTTAGGTGATTTTTATGGGCAATCCTATGACACTCTATTTCTTCGACCACTGTTGGAAGTTTTAGGTACTCGTGCACTTCATTATTTCGAGTAAACCATGGTGCGCAGCAAATAGTCCTTAGAATATTGTTTTGAACCCTTTGGAGACACTGAACATCGGATTTGCTGGCAGTTGACCAAAGCGCAATGCCATATAGCCAGATAGGCTTTAAGATGGAGTTAATGATGGATGGTACCACTTAATATCCCTAAATATCACTCAAAGTTCTTCCACAAATCTTTTACAGTGTATGCTGCTCAACTGTGGAATGCTCTGCCGGTTGACATCCATAAAAACACTTGCATAGTGTTGTTTAAGAAGCAGCTAAAAGCTCATCTGCTCTCGAATTTGTCATAGTGATATATATGTCACCGTAAAATTGTAAATACCGTTAGATTATAATATATCTCGCGAGATTGTAAACAATCTTACAATTTAACGCATTATTTTTCGGTAGATTATAATCTATCGAAGTGAAACTGTTAAATCGCAATCTGTCGCGTGTTAAATTGTCAACTGTCCGAAGGCTGTCCCTGATTGGTCCGTCTTACAGTAGATCGTTCTGTGTCCATAGAGTTAGGAATCAAACACAGTGTCAGTGAAATAAAATAAATGCACTTTAACAATAGTGACATCAAGTATGTATTTATTATTTAGTAGTTAATCAATAATTCTGACATCATAATATGGAAAGAAAAATTAACGAAACAAAATCTTGACTAATAAAAGTAAGAGTAATAAAAAATAATATGAAAGAAAAATGCACCAATAAAAATGTTCCCTTATTGGGAACTTGTAGGCTAAGGAAACATTTTTGTTGGTGTATTTTTTTTTCATATTATTTTGATTACTCTTACAATAAGTCAAGATTATGTTTCGTTTTTTTTTTCTAATAGACAATTTTGTTACGTTTCGATTTTCATTATTATTTTAATTAGTTTGTGTTTAATTTGCTTCGGCTAAAAATTTTTATTATTTTTTCAATCTTAATTTGTGTTTGAAAAGAAAATGTTACATTTCTAATTTTCTCATTTGGTTACAATTTTTCTTACTATATTATGATGTCAGAAATATTATTACACTTGCTGTCACTATTCTAGAAGTGCCTTTTTTTTGAGAGTAAGAGTAATAAAAATAATATGAAAGAAAAATGCACCAATACAAATGTTCCCTTATTGGGAACTTGTAGGCTAATGAAACATTTTTGTTGGAGTATTTTTTTTCATATTATTTTTATTACTCTTACAATAAGTCAAGATTTTGTTTCGATTTTCATTTTTATTTTAATTAGTTTGTGTTTAATTTGCTTCGGCGAATTTTTTTTATTATTTTTTCAATCTTAATTTGTGTTTGAAAAGAAAATGTTGTTACATTTCTAATTTTCTCATTTGGTTACAATTTTTCTTACTATATTATGATGTCATATTATTATACTTGCTGTCACTATTCTTGAAGTGCCTTTTTTTTTTGACTGACACTTGTGTTTGATTCCTAATTTATGGACACAGAACGATCTTCTGTAAAACTGACCAATCAGGGCAGCCTTCGGACAGTTGACAATTTAACGCGCGTCAGATTGTGATCTAATAGTTTCACTTCGATAGATTATAATCTACCGAAAAATAATGCGTTAAATTGTAAGCAGTATGTTACAGTTCACAATCTTTCGATAGTTTACAATCTCGCGAGATAGATTATAATCTAACGGTATTTGCAATTTTACGGTGACATATATATATATACCTGTGTGTGTGTGTGAGTGTGTGTGTGTGTTTGTGTATGTTACTTATAATAGTAGTAAGGTAAAATTATAAATGTACACCTCGTCTCGCATCTACTTAATTTTACACTTCCGCTAGGGTTGGCTGGAAGAGATCTCTTCAAGAGATAAGCTCGCCCTTGTACATGTTTGTTGTATAATATGTTTCTATTTGAAAAATGTGTGTACAATAAATATAATATATATCATTAATTTATTATTTATTGACAGTGCTGACTGACAGCCCAGGAGCCAGAGTAGGTTCCGAAATTTGTTATTTATCGCATCTCTTTTATGTTTTATGTGCTCCTCCACGTAAGGCGCCGATCCAGGTAAAATCCAAGATATTTCACAGTCTGTGTATGTGGTTGTATTTCAACACCCAGTTTTACTGGGGGGCAATCGCTGTGTCTAAGTGCAAAGGCACTATCGTGGACTGGAAGGTCGCAAGTAAAGATGTTGTACAGGGAGGGTCCGAGGACTCAGCCTTGTGGCACCCCGGCTAGGCATTCTTAAAATGTTGAGGTAGCTTACGTCCATATTTTGTTTGGAAAATCCGTTGAATAAGGTATGATTTTATCAGGAGAAACGTAGCTTGTTAAAGCTATGCGAAAAATTAATTTTGAATATTTAATTTAGATAAAAATGGCATATTCTTCTAATTTGGAGCAGCTGGCTTTAAATTTTAGATTAGAGTATACAGAAACATTATTCAGGATTACAAAACAAAAGAAAATGTTTAGAAAAGTCAAGATTTGTAGCAACTAGAGTGAAAAAACCGTCACAGGGTGTAAATTATATCGATTTTTTTAAATGTTAGATTTAAAAAAAAAATAGGTGACTTATATTTTTTTTTATATTTTTCTGATAACATATATGAGTTAGTCTACCGCCTGCTTTCGGCTTGACGTCGGCTTCTGGGACACCCTGTATACTCGGTGTACTTGTTCAACTGTTGAGTGACATTTGCGTAACCCAAATTGATGGCAAGGTATAATATTAGATCCTTCTAGGGATTTTTGTAGTCTAGACGCAAATATCTTTTCCCACACCTTCGAGAGGATAGGTAGAAGATTAATGGGCCGATAGGAACTAACTTCATTTGCTGGTTTGCCAGATTTATGAATGAGCTTTATTTGAGAGATCTTCCCATGTCTTGGAAAGTGCTTTATTCTGAATGTATGTAGCATTTATAAGACTAGTTAAGAGTACTACACATTTTTTAGGAATCTCCTTTAAGATTCTGGCAGTAATAAGGTCAAAACCTGGGGCTTTTTTAGAGTCCATGGATGCGATAGATCTTGAAACTTCGCGAGGCGTAGTGAGTTTTATAGGTAAGCATAGTTGCAGATCCTGGCTGAGAACAGTATCTACCTCTTCGTCAGTTTCATTGGTAATATTAGGCTTGAAGACTTTAGCTGGATGCGATGCAAACGCCTGAGCCTTCTCAGAATCAGAACGGGCCCATGATTCACCAGTTCTTATAGGAGGGACACTTTGTTGAGGTTTGCCAGAGTTTTTAATATGCTTCCAAAGAGACCGATCGCCTTTTCCTGAATCGGATATTTGTTCGAGTGTCGAGGAGATGGTTATGTCCTGTGCTTCCTTAAGCAAGTGTTTTAGCTCTTTGGTTGCTCGATTTGGTGCTGTTTTATCACATGGAAGATGCGATAACTGCCAGACCCGTCTCAGCCATCTTTTTTCGAGTAGTTTATTTCTTATAGCTGCTGGTGAGTTATAAGATGATTCCTTGGGCTCTAATTCAGGAGTGCTAAGCCACACTGTAGTCTGGATCTTGTTTGTTATGTAGAGGCAAGCATGATCTACTTCTGCTGGTGTTTTCATAGATTTGATTTTATGTGCGTGCGTGACTCCTGCGCCGCTCGCGCGCCGTTCTTGCGCAAGCTACGAGCTGCGCCGGCTGCGCGTGAGCGACGCGAGAGCCGCGCGCGAGCGGCGCGAAATACTACTACTTACCTCCGCCCGCGCCTCAAGCCCTGTTTCTGACTATCGGAGGCAAAATACGTATTGTCATGGATTGGACAGATGAATTTTTTTACGTTTAATCGAAACGTATTAAAGATTGCCCAGTGTGCGGAATCGTGTGGTGCGCGTAAGCAGCTCGCGCGCAGATCACGAGCTCCGTACGAGCATTGCATGAGTTGCGCTAAAGAGGCGCACTAAACAGTTACAGTAACTGCACGCGTGCAGCGCGCGCGCAGCTCGCGAACGGCTCGCGAGCTGCGCATTGGCGGCGCATTCGCCAGATGTGGACGCACTCTAGAATGAATGAAATGCATTGTTTTTCAAATCCATTAATTTAATTAAGTTAGATGTTCGAAATGTCAACCATTTTCTTCAACGCAATATTCAATTCGTTTAGGTAATGATACGCTTACTATTGCGTTTTGTATCTTTAGGTGGTGAATTTGCATAAAAATTTTATAATTTTAATAAATTTATTTGTCTTATTTAATTTGATATGAAATAAAATTCATTCATTTAATTTTTTCAAAAATGTTCTATTTAGATATTAATGTTTCATAATTAATTTATGTATGCAATTGAAACTGCTAAAAAATCTGCTCCATACAAATGATTATGCTGATGAATGTTGTACCAACACTAACAAAGATCTCCTAGATAAGCTGGATGTATGCTGGAGTATGTATTAAATTCATTTTATTTTCGGTTTGCTTAAGTATGACCACATTTCCTTATTTCGAAATAAACTCAAATGCTTTCTATATCTGTTTGCATAGCAACCCTCACTTTCTTGAGGTAGCATTGTTTACATGGTTATTAATTTGTAATATCCTCTTTTAAGTACAGTATCATCTGCAAATAATACTATCTTATGCCTGTCTTTTACATAATCAGGAAATGGTTAAATTTGAAAAAGGTAAGGACAAAGAATTGATCCTCGTGGAACTCTCATTTTAACAAAGGAACTCCAAGATCTTTATCGATTGACATATATCTATTCTTTGAATAATGTTTCTGTTCTATCAGTATTTCTGTTGATTTGTGGTCAGCATGAAACCGCGAATAGATCCTGATCTATTAGGGCTTGTCAAAAAAAAACTACAACGTGCAGTAAGCGCCGCATCAAGCCTTACTGTTTGACCTTTGCTCCGATCTTATGCGCTTGTAATAGAGTCGGTTTTTGTAGTACAAATGTAAAGCTTGATGTAGTGCCTTTTGGACCATCATGTTATGTTCTAACAGTCAACAGAAAAACTGAAGTTGTAAATAATATCACTACAAAACGATATGGTACTAAAATGGTATAAAAATTATTTCCATTGGAAATGATTTTCTTATTATAATTTTTGTGATGAATAGGAAACCAATTTAACTGCTCGTAATACATCTGACTCAACAAATATATTTGCCCAATAATTTTACAGTCGAAAATTTTTCAAGGTATTATCATTTTATCTGTGTGCTAAAACAATAGACATATTGTTTTATAAAATCCTTGGTCTGGCCTTGATAACAAGTATACTTATATTTAAAAAAAGCAGTGCAGATTTTAAGCATTTAGGTCTTCAATGTAGGTCTCTAACAAAAATAAGTTAAATCGCAAATGGAGCTAATGAAGGCAAGATTGTATATTTATTAGTCATTTTGTTCTTGAACTGTTTTGCCGTATTTGCTTTAAATTAACATAAACAATTAGATTGTCGACTTGTACATATTGCAATACTGTTATATGATAATATCAAGATAATTTTTGTCCTAATGAACAGTTTGTTTTGATTGTCTGTCCGACGCTACCCTTAGTCATGGTACTCAGTCGTATAGTCGCTTTAATCACACGACTCCACTCCTTTTTTTCACGTTAGGAAATGCGTTACGCATATCTCGCGTTTGGGAAAAAGCGAGGTTATAGCTGTGTTCCATTTAACCATCACCACTTTGCTGGTGCTGACATCTGATGTTAGCCTCGTTATGCGTTTCTTTTACGAAATGTTGACATTTTTAGCCACGCTAATTGTTACAAATGAAACGGTATGAACTGATTTTTCGTGCTGAATTTTGACGTCTCACCTACTTCATATTTCAAAAAATATTTAAAATCAAATTCGGCCAAAACTATAAATATCTTTTAATTTTAAATGAAATCCACTGAAAAATCTTTTTGATTCATGAAAAAAAGTGTCAAATTTGAAAGCTGTCAAAAAATGGTATCGGAGGACCCATCTACTAGCATGGGTATTTGATGTCAACTTTTCGTGGCAAAAATGTTTATGATGGAACATACGACTCCAGCACGAAATGTTAACACCAAAGGCAAATGAAACGCGTTGATACTAAAAATGTTGAAAATGTTGCAAATTCGTGCTTAACTGGAACGGGCCTTATGTCGAACTCTCCGCTGCCACAGGGCGCAGAGTGCAACCCAGCTGCGGCTGCGGCCTACCGACCCAACCCGAACGATGCTCCTTTACATACGCCTAGGCGCGAGCACGTCCGTCACCGCCGCATCCTCCCCTTCATCAGACTATCAGACAAGGAGCGTACGGTGAGGAGGGACGCGTCGCTAGTTAACAAGACCATGGGAACACTATCGAACACTCCCACGACCTCATTGGTTCACCTCCCCTAAAAGGGAGGCCGATGATCCCCCTTGGCATCCGGGGGGTCGATGACTGTCGGCGACTTATGCGATGCAAGGCTAGGGCTTTCCGGAACCGGTCCTTGCTGGTCGTTGTCAGGAGGTAGAAGGCGTGCGTAAGTCCGCCTCCTCGCCCTGCCATACGGCGGTATGCAATAAGGAATTCAAAATTGAATGTTTTAAATGATTAATGATTTATTATAATTTTCAAGAATGAATCCTTTTGTAATTTGTTTTATGAACTATGATCTTTTGTATGTTTGTCCTGAAAAAATGCACGCATTCGCTGAAACTCCAAAATACCATATAATATAGTGCAGAGCCAACATCCATTATCTCAACTCAACTGACTAGCGCCAGCAGCAGATAAGTCAGCATCATGTCGTAGGTCGTCGGAATTATCGTCGGTCTTGGTCTTGAGATCTTACGAGACTTACTGCAAGACCTAGATCAAAATCGGCCTAATTGTAGCAAGACCCAAGGCTGATCCATGCAATATTTGAGCAAGAGTCTTGCTCAAATATTGCATGGGTCCGTCTTGGTGTTGGTCTAAGAATCGGTCTTGCAGCAAGTCTTGCTCAAATATTGCATGGGTCAGTCTTGGTGTTGGTCTAGGAATCGGTCTTGCAGCAAGAGTCTTGCTCAAATATTGCATGGGTCAGTCTTGGTGTTGGTCTAGGAATCGGTCTTGCAGCAAGAGTCTTGTTCAAATATTGCATGGGTCCGTCTTGGTGTTGGTCTAGGAATCGGTCTTGCAGCAAGAGTCTTGCTCAAATATTGCATGGGTCAGTCTTGGTGTTGTTCTAGGACTCGGTCTTGCAGCAAGAGTCTCAAGACTGCAAGACTAAGACCCATTTTGGGCAACACTACTCGGAATCACCTGAGACACTTTTCAGCTCCGTGTCTGACAAACAGAAACGGCTTAACCAATTATTATGAATTTTTTTGTGTAATTCGATTGGTGTGAGAATAGGTCGTAAACTACATTTTATACCCCTAGATGATAATGGGTATTTTTGACAATTATTATGGCGAATCGTAGTTCGCGGGAACAGCTAGTCTTCTCTAATATTAAAATTCTCTTGTCACAGTATTTGTAACCAAACTCCTCCAAAACGGCTTGACCGATTTTTATATTTTTTTTGTGTATATTCGGTGGGTCTGAGAATAGGTCGTATACTATTTTTTATACCCCTAAGTAATAAGGATGCTATTTTTTGGAAAATTATTATAGTGAAACGTAATTCGCGGGCACAGCTACGTAGTAATATATTATTTTATATTCGAGCTACTTGATCTTTGCTTTGCGTAAGGTGTCTTTTGTTTTCAATCTCGGCTTAAACGAGATAAGAAAAATACTGACCTATCTGTTGGATTGCCTGCGTCGTGTCTTGAGACCAAGTAAATATTTTGCTTGGCTGCTCAGTGCCAAACCTTTAGTTGTTAATGCTTTTTAATCATCGAATTAAAAAAAATATCATCTTGTGGCGGTGTGGCCTTGTACGTTGTACCTGTAAACCCAAATGCCCCTTTTAATAGACCAGTGTTTTTCAATGTTTATTAATTCGCGACCCCTTTATAGACTGAAAAATTCTGGCGTCCCCCTTAGACCACAGAGTGCCAAAAAGTTATAATAAACAAACCCATTCTCACTGAAATAGTTTTTTATTGGAGTAGCAGAACTTTGCCTTTTTCTTTTTACTGGCGACCTCCCAAATAAGGCTTCACGACCCCCTAAGGATCGCGACCCACAGATTGAGAAACACTGCAAGACCTAAATTGCAACTTGTTCTATATCTGATCTTTGGCAAGTAGCATTATCGTATTATTAACTTACGAGAAATCACTTATTCCTTTATGGCGAATCATCAAACTTTTGCATTAGTTATAAAACAGAAACGTAGGTAGTTTCTGTTTTATAACTATATAGCATAAGAATTATGTAATAAGGATCACCAGCACCTCAACCCATTACGTCCCACTGGTGGACATGGGTCTGTCCTCATACAAGGAGTAATCAACCTACAACATGACCATTTCTTGGATGAGGTATAATTGCGACAAAATCCCTTAGTCGACGGTTGTGACATCCATGCGACATTAAAGGGAGAAGCATGTTCTCTGAACCCGTCGTCGCTCTGACCAATCCTCATGTTACCACCACATCAGATAGACGGGAACTAGTAACTTTGAAGTCGGTTGTTATTGTTGCATCTTTGTTATACACAGTCAGAACTGTTTCTAAATCGGCAACGGGTAACAGCTTTCCAGGCGTTAAAGGCGCCATCTAATAAATTATACCCCATAAAAATTCAATCGCCGCTGTTTTCTTCAAGGTTGGGCTGGAGATTATGCAGTACTCACTTACCCGCATTTTTAGCAAATTGTTTCGAGTCCCACGCATTAAGGTTTGTTTGGCCTAGAAATAGATATTTCATAATATTCCGCAACTATTAATAAATATGAGAAGGATTGCGTAGGTATGCATGCACCTCATCGGTTCCCTCCTAGTCACGTGCTCCTTATTCCTTATCGATTATATATCAGTGTCAATCAATACCACACAAATCGATTTGCTCACGATTTGTTTTGCTATTCAAAACGATCTTATAAAAATGTCGGCCAAGCGCGTGTTGAGCTCAAGTGGTGGGGCTTCCGTATGTTGAATAATTAGCTGTGCTGTTTATTGTGATTCGTGTTTTCTGCCCCTTTATTCTATCGTGATCGCTTTCGATTTTGACAGCCAAAGTGCTTCCAACATTATTTTTTATCAGACCGCCGACGCAGTCATAGCCTTGTAATGACGCTGCAATGATTGGCAAAGTCAATATCCACATTCCAAATTCAAATCACTTTTAGTCTCTCAGGGAAAGAAAGGCTACCTATTTACCTGGAACTAATTAGGGTGTCTTTTCGATTAGATGTGATAAAATAGTAGATTTTTTATCAAGGGAGCAAAGGCGAGAGTGTTTTTTGAATCTAGAACGGAGCGAAGGATTCTAAAGTAGAATCCTACGCACTAGCGCTACGAGGGATCCAAAGTACGTCGCTCGAGCTTAAAATAGTGTTGCTTCCTAGGTGAACACTCTACTTCTTTTTATCACCCTCTATGAGAAAATAAGCGAAACTTATGCGTAAGAATCGTTTTTATTTACTTACATTCATTAAGTGATAATCAGACAGGAGAAAGGAAAAAGAAAAATCAATAAATTGTTAGCAATGAGCATCCTCTATCGGCGGGGGCACCAATTAATTAATTTGGTGAAGTCGTTTTGAAGGTATGCGCTAACTTACATACATTTCGACGATACATTTTTATTTATACATATAGATAATTTGCACTGATTATTATTATTTATTTGTTTGCACGGGTATCTATTTAGAGTGCTTTGATTGATAGCACTCTTACAACGACTTACAACTTACTCTTACTACGATATAAGATTATCGCAGGCTCGCAGCGCTATTGAACCACTAGCCAAAAAACACAATACCTATTCAAAAACACTTAAACGATCTATGGGACCCTTTTGACGGAGTGGAATGTGATACGCATTTACCTGCCGGCACCGAGTTGGGCTGTTGTATGGAAGACTTCTCCGCCTTAGCCTTTTTGCCACATCAAACTCCATGTTCATTGTATCTTTGGCGCAGTGATGCGGGTTCCAGGACAATTGCACAAGACAAGTTATAATGTACCTTGCCAACCAACAGATAAGGCTCCGAGTTTCACCGATCCGCACTGATCCCGGCCTTATACGACCCAACCGGTCCCAACCCCATCATCGTGGATATGGTCTATGCACAGTACTCACCCGCCTGTGTGTCTGAGATGACGGTGCTGACGCTAACAAGAAAACGGCAATGTACCTATGTTGTTATGTGGCTTGGGCACGGGCCTCGGCATGAGACCCACGCCCGTGTCCAGGGTCATGGTTTAAACTTCAATCAGGAAATTCAGGAACCAAATTTGTAATATATTGCCTATAGAGATCAATATGAAGAATTGTCTTATGAATATTTATTTATTTGGTTAATTTATTAGGTACGTATTTATATGCTAGTTTTTTGACAAAAGGGAACTTTTTCTATATGCCAGTGTCAGTGTTATTATAGACTAGGTGGTTCGGAGAAATGAAAATTCCAAGGCCTTGTTCACATGTTCACCAACAAGTTAATAAGCGATTAAAAGTTAACCGTCTGTTTTTGACATTATTCCGTACGGTAAGGTAAATGTCAAAAATCGATGATTAACCTTCATTCACTTTCTTAGGTGTTGGTGAACTCCATTCTAACTAGTTCGCCTGATGGATAGTAAAAAAATTTGGAAGCTTATTTTTGCTTTGTCGAAATACTAAAAAGCTATCGCGATAACGGGAAATTTAGTTATGGAGTGGGGGATCGCTAGTATCCCCACGTCATAAGTTAGTAGAAATTTGATCTACCCACCTACCTGTATGACGTCACGCGACATTTTACATCACTGTATCGTCGCAAGTTGTTGGTTACGTAAAAACCGGCCATGTGCTAATTGGACTCGTTCACTGACGGTTCCGTACAAATTTATCTCTCATACTAGCTTTTCGCTCGCGGCTTCGCCGGCGTTAATATTGTTTTCCCGTGGGAATTTTATACTTTCCCTTAAGAAGAATTAAAAAAAAAAAAAAAAAACGTCGCCCCACTAGGATTTTCTCCTGTGTCGTGGGTGCAGTTACAAACATAGAAACTTATCACATGCACATACGCCCAGACCGGAACAAATTTCTGTAGGCCATACAAAATATTTGTCCCATACGGGAATCGAAACCGCGACCCGTTGCGCAGTAGGCGATCACTCGACCTCTGCGCTAACCGTGTCGTCAGTCATCAATCCAGCGTTGTAGCCTATTATGTTATTTATATTTAGGAGCTCGGATAAACTTTCAACCCCTATTTTGCACCCTTAGGGGGTGAATTCCAATAAACCATGAAACACGTATACAATTAAATGTTTTTAAGAGCATGAATCTCAAGTTTTACCAAAATTCATCCCCTTAGGGTGTAAAATAGGGGTTGAAAGAAAAGGAAAATGTTTATAATCTGCTCCAATTTCTATGAAATTTATTCTTCGAGCTCCTAAATATAAATAACAGTCTTCTATAGTATACCTAATAGGCTACAAAATTATTTTACGGGAAAATGGAAAATCCCATGGGAAAACAGTATTAATGACGCGGGCGAAGCCGCGAGCGGAAAGCTAGTAGATATATAAAAGTTCCTAAGTACTTATTTACGGTTTTCCGTTTTTTTTTCCTTAACTTACACGTGCTGTAAGACATTGCTCCTTTGAGGTTACCGGGAAGTATCCCATTAGATTTTGATTCCCTCGTGAAGTCGCAAAAGTCATATCTTTTGACAAGTTTGATTTTATCACAGCTTAAAGAGACCGTAGGTAGACCCAAATGAATGAGTGTTTGATATAAATTTCAGTTTTATATCTCTACGCGTTCCTGAGAAAAGAATGATTCCGTTAGGTGTGTGGGTGTTCTAAAACGAAGTGATTCTATAGGGGTTCCGTTTTTTTCCTTTTGAGGTACGCAGCCCTATGAAAATAAATAGTAGATTAGTAGCTAAGGGCTGTAAGGCATCAATTGCAGCCTGAGATAATTGCAATTGGTGCTTACACCCGAGCTAACTACTCTGCTTTACATCTCTCATGTTCGGTAAGTAGGTCCTTATTACCCCCAAATGGGGCTTGTAGGTGACCAATAAGCGCTCTAGGAATAATGTAGCTTGGAAAGCCCTAGGGCGGTAAGTAATAAAAAAACACTTCACTATTTCAAAAAGTTCGCGTACATCTAACCATCATACTGGCAATAAATTACAGCCTCAGGGCTTTTCTAGCTACATTATTACCCTAGAGCGCTAATTGGTCACCTACAAGCCCCATTTGGGGGTAATAAGGACCTACTTACCGAACATAAGAGATGTAAAATATATTTGCCTTAATGCCAGACGGACATTTAAAAAAAAACCTGTTTCCCTTTTGACATTGAATGCGCATTTATTTTATACTTATGTACATAATATTTTTCAAATTACGTCCATTTCAAAATATAAAAAAGTCTCAGTGAAACCTTATTTTTGTAAGATCAAGTGTTTATCCATTACACTTCGCTAGTTATTCCGTATTCCAGCACATTTTTTAAAGAGATTAGATTATATTCATTATTCACGCGCTCTATTTTTAGCGGAGTATAGAAATAATGAAGGCAAGGTCAGTTAACAAAATCTACTCTTTTACGGGAGTTGATTATTGTATAGTCAAATATATTTTTCTACATTCACATCTAAATACTAGGCATTGGCAAGTGACAAGTTATTTGTCTATTTGACATAAAAAAATGTTTAAATTTCACGTTCATGAGTGCACGTTAATGTTTGATTTATATTTAAATATCTGCCCCAATTACTCCTACAAGCATTTCCACAGTTTTATAAAATCATGTATATGAAACATATATTTGTATATTTATTGTTATAATGTTATTATAATATACAGTAATGTTGGAGATTTAAAAGAGGAGTCAAAAAATTTGACCTTCCGAGATTTCCGAATGTCGAGTTCACTTTTCATTTTTCTTATATTTGCTTATTTACATCTTGATTATGATTGGGGTGTCTGTATATGTAGAGACTAAATAATTAATTGTTAAATATCTTAGTAAGTTACATTTTTATGATCAATTCGATTTTTTGTTTTGCTTGAACATTCTATGTCTATATTTTAGAATATTGTACAGCTTCAGTATGTAAGTAATCCTTATTGCAATTAACGATTAATCTATTCAACTACTTATGTTGTTTTGATTATTTGCAAAGAAATCTTCTAAGCTATAAGTTTTTTCTATTACCTAGCTATGATTTTAATTGTTTGGAATGCATTGGATTCCTTTATGTCTTTTAGGTTGGTATGTTGTTATATATTTTTATAGACATCCAGCATGGACTTGAGCTGTACAGCTGAAGCGTTTTACCAGTTGAGAGATTTAATTTATATTTGTATTTATTGTTGCGTTTAATGGTGTTATTTTTGGTGTAAAGGTACATTATGTTTCTTTCCATATCCTTATTACCTGTTACTATCCTGATACTATACAATGTATGTAATATCTTTGTTTATACACCCATGTTATGACAAATAAAGTATCATTATTCTAATATTCTAATAAAAATTATACATTGAGATGACATCGAATATTAGATACGAAATCGTCAACATGGCAGTTTATTTTTACGACCATTTCTCAATATTCCTTTCGGTAACTGTGTTTATCCTTTAATCTATAATTATTTTTTGTAGTAAACTTTTATGTAATTTCTTGACATTGGCAGCTCGAGCTTCAATCGATTTCGCAATTGGCCTGGCCTTGAAAGACGAAACAAAAATCTATTTTTCTTCTGCGTGACTGCTTATACTATCGATACTGAGTAGTTCCTGTAAATTTGTACTCTCGTTGAAATACCTATAACCCGGTGTTGCCGCTGTATTCATTAAATGCTAGGAACATAAATGATTTTGATTAGGCCCTCTGATTATTTCTGTTACCCATCTACTGTTGTCATTTACGTCATTTTTCGCCTTGGTCACAAAGTTTATCTTTATAATTAACATAGAATATCGGTCTAAAAAGTATTTAATGCGTTTTCTTAATAATGTTGGACACACGGCAACAGGTTGGTCTGTTAATTTTCGACCTTTGGACCGTCTTTATTAGCGACGGTTTCCGCATTGCAAGTGTAAAGCTTGACATGTTGACAGAATACTCATTGAAAGTTGTGAAATACGTTATTATAGGTGAAATGCAGTTGTTTTTATTATTTTATGTTGGGGTCATCACGCTGTGTAAGTAAATTGATTGTTGTTTTTGTCACGCGACCCAAGAAACCGGTCACAAACAGGCCTGATCGTAGAGTAGACGACCAAAAATGCCATTTACGATTTTACAATAACGTGTTCGTAATCTACATAGCGTCGGTGGCGCAGAGCGTCGGTGGCGCAGTGGACTCGGCACTTGCCTTCCAATCGGGGGGTCGGGGTTCGAGACCCGCCATGTACCAATGTGTTTTTCGTTTCGAATTTCATATGTACATTTGTCTGACGCTCCTACGGTGAAGGAAAACATCGTGAGGCAACCTGCATACATCTGCGAAGAAATTCAATGATGTATGTGAAGTCGACCAATCCGCACTGGGCCAGCGTGGTTGACTAAGGCCTAAACACCCTAATATAGGGTAGGCTCGAGCCCCTCGGTGGGGACGTATATGGGCTGTGATGATGAATCAACATAGAACAGACAGCTCATTAATGATTTCTGTCAATAATTTAGCCGGCTAAAAAGATGAGCGTATTGATTTGAAAAAAGTATCGAATTCAATGATTCCGTGTGATTCATTCTCTACGTCTCAACTGATGTTACGCTCGAGATTTGAAATTTAATCGTAATTATTACTAATTGTAAATGTATTAGGTAATTAAAGAAATATAAGAACTTTGAGAAAATATAAATGACAATAACAGATTAATAAGTTGTCAGTATTCTAAAGATAACGGAACGTTCTATATTTGTGAGAATATTTTTATTTTATGTTATTTTATTTTATATGGGATAAAAAACAGTTACAATATAAAGTCTTATTCTAAGATAATCTTTTACACATACTTATATTGTAACTAACAGCTTTATCCACATACTAGCCTGTAGATTAACAATTGAAACTAATAAATTGTGTCGTATATCTAAAATATGAACTATATTAAAGTTCTATATAATACTAGTTGTGCCCGCCCACTAAAAATACACAAAAAAAAAATCACAAAAAATTGGTCAAGCCGTTTCGGAGGAGTCCGATAATAAACACTGCGACACGAGATTCTATTTAGATTAATCAACAACAACACATCCTATATGTGTTAATATATTATTCACCTCCATAACTGTAAAAATGCATGTGAATTTAATCAGTTATGGAGGTGATGATGCAATAAAATCTATAGCACTGATTAAAGAGGTCACTGCATTAAAACCTATAGAAAAAATTGGATTGGTAACATGCATTAAAACTTGTTCAAATAATACATGTACTTATAATATGTATTATGAGCTGTAGTTTAGATTATAACATGCATTGAATTAAAACCTTCACCACACTACAAATTTTAGAGGTAACATGCATTAAAATTATTTCAGCCGTGAAAAGAAATCGTCGACGCGGCGCTATTTCGAACAATCTGAACAAAAAATATCATTTAGCGATTAGATAAAACACAATAATGTCATTGCAGCTCGTGCCACAAACAGAGCACCCGGATATATACATAGACCGGGGATAGTGTAGCGCGCGAACATTTGAAAAATGTCAGTCTAATATAGGTCACGCTGTTGCTGGCGTGTAAACACGGGCTTTAACGATTTTGTGTTGCGTAAAATTTCTTCTCTGGACTCATCACGATACTCGGTCGGTGCTTCGATGTTCACGAAAAATGATTTATTTTTAGTCGAATGCAGTTAGGTCGTTTTTTGTTTACAAGTTGTAATGTAGCAATGTTTTATTCTATTCATTTTGTTTTTGCCTTTAAATAATTGAGATGCGGCTTGAGTATGAAAAATCGAAAACCAATTTAGTAACCAATAAAAACCGGCTAAGTGCAAATTGGACTCGCGCACCGAGAGGGTTCAGTGCAAAGTTGTCTATGTAATTCAGTTCGCAACTACATACTATTCACGGTTTTTACAGATTTTTTACTTCATACTTATGTGGTGTAAGATTGCTTCTTGGCAAAGTTCATGAGTCTGGCTGGATCAACTTGATTTACGAAATCACGAAATATGCGACATAAACATATTTTATATCTTTTTTATAAATTTCAGTTTGATAAATCTCTAAACGTTCCTGAGAAAAGGGTCTTAACCCAACAAAGTAATATACGATAGCGACTAATTGATCCTGCAAGGGGTCCGTTTATTTTCCTTTTAAAAAAATAACAGACGCATATTTTTTGCTTGCGACGGTACACTTTGTCAATACAAACGTTCATTGTTGTTGATTACGTAAAATAGAAGAAATACCTGTGCAATAATATTTACTAACTCCCAGACAGACGGACATTAAAAAAATTGTCCGCTTCCCTTTTCTGAAAAGCACAGAACAAAATGAAAGGGCTTAGAATGGTTGGAATGGAATACAATGCGATTTGTACAAAAATTGCTGTCGCCCGTTAACATTACTCTCCACCTCTTCAAACTGTCTACTTCTTACTTTGCAAGTAATAATTGCACAAGAAGATGTTTTTTATATTGTTAAGCAGTTTATAATGTTGCGTTGGACATTTATAAAAAGCTGATCGGCGTGATCACGTGGATGGTAAAGTCAAAGCTATGCGCATTGGAGCATATACACGTACCTGCTACCCGCGTAGCACCCTACGCTGCGCACGAGGTCTTTCTAACCGCTTTCATTCTGACGTGAAAAGAGATTAGATTGACTTATGTACACAAGCTTCTTTGGTTAAGATCAAAGCGCAGCGTATTCAGATATATCGCAAAGTCACATTTTTGTACATGTCGCAGGATGATTGCATATATCGAATTTTCGCGATATCGCGAAAACGGATAAATTAGACAACGGTGAAAACATTTCTGAATCTTACTGAAAGAAGTCAGTGTTTTCCCAAAAACACGAGTCACTTTAGTAACGTTGCGAAACGAAACGTTGGTTGTTATAATAAGAACGCTGATTGGTCGATCCTACCACCAAAAACGAGATCTCTGATTGGTTGATATTAATTGTCAATCTATTCGGTCACGTCACGTCACGCATGTTGTTTTATTTGTGTTTTTTATATCTACCTACATTCCATTACACGTCGGAAAAAATCTTACTCCTTTCTTGCATCATTCTTCTCGGAATAGCTTGTCTGTGGTAACGCTGATGTGCTCAACATTCCATTCGTCCGTTTGTATGTCTGTCTGTCTGTTTGTTGCATCAAGATCTCGACCCCTGGACTACCTCGAAACTTCGGGCTTTCACTGGATGATAGGGTATAAACTCTGTAGTATTTCCCATTTTGGACATTCTTAGGTCCCATACTAGAGTTATGCTGCACAGGGCCAAAAACCCTACTAGATTTCTTCCTCTATAACTTCCTCGACCTAATTTCCTTTAAACTGATCCGTAAATATGGATAACATGGATAATGTTATGAATTATTAAACTTTTTTCCTACCTCTGATAGGCGACATGTACCTATGAGAACAAGTCAAAACACTGTGTGGTATCTACATGCAGCGTCAGGGATAATCGCTGAATGTAAGTTTTCATTTTATGTTATAATTGGGCGATTTATTAATAAACTTAAATGATACGCTATGTTAGACAAATCGGATAGGAAAACACGTTGATGCTTTCAAAAGTTTATCGTGCATCGTGATAATGAATTGTTTTCATTTGTTGAACCCAACATGTTTAAACGTAACTTAACTGGTAGAATGTAGATTCGGTTCTCAAATCCTTAAATAGCCATCTGCTTTCTGATACTTTACCCTCGGTCACCCTGCCTCATACAAAAGTCTTCGTATCAGACAATTGAATTTGAAATGAACTATTTTACGTCTCTTAAACTTATTTATAGCGAGCCTTAATCATAAAACAATAGAGTACCGTAACGACCATTAAAGCGAATTTTTTTGGAGTGTGTTGTCTATATAACAGTTGTAAATTTGTTATTGTCATTTGTTATGATTAACAAAATAATTTGTTAATGTCTTTTTTACGGAATACGTAATGAAAAGGTAATCATAGAATTTCTGCATATTATTATATTTGTAATGCGCCTCCTGATTTCTTGACCACAAGTTTAACGATCAGGATCAATTCAGTGATGTATTTCAATTCAGTGTCGCATCGCCCGCATTATTTGTCAATTGGGCAAGTGTCAAAGTACTTAATATCTCTCGACCCAATGCATAACCCATTTATTTATTTACCCGCCATTCTAAGTGCATCCAAAATTATTGCTGGTGATTGGCGATTGTATAATTTAAACCTGTTTTGTGTCAAGCTGTCCAGGACTTGTTTTAAGGTTCATGCACTTCATGCACTGCACATAGGTATTTAGTTTATTTAGGTAGTTTACTGAGGAAAATTTTCTCTATTCGATTTAGCCTTATCCTCAGTTCCTCAGTTATTGAGGAGTTCAGCTTGATTTCACCTTCGGCCTTATCGTCACTTATCATCAGGGGAGATGAAGGCCTTGGCCTGTCCTATGTTAAAAATTCTTGTTCGGATGGTCGGCTAATCATTCTATATCGTACTATGCAAAGGAACAGATAGTGCACATGTGTTTGCGCAGACAGTTGTACAGTATAATATCTCTCGTGCAGGTGATTAATAGTCTCTGTGGAGATTGACTTTACATATTTTTGTGTGCTTAAGCTAATTTTTTATGATATTCGCTATCGTGTGTACGCTTACGGAACTATAATACCTAATTGCAGTTAAATTGTGACCCTCTTAATAGACGCGTATTTGGTACAGTCGACAGCATGTATAACTACACTACGAAACGCAATTATTACGAGTGACTTAAGAGCGGTCCAAAGATCAAACTGTTCAGTCACACCAGTAGTGTGTACAAAGTAAACGAACGACCGACTCGCGAATTTTTTCTTTCCGTAACTAATTCAGAATCTAGGTCGTTGGTTTTTCAATAACGCCGCTCATCATTGCGATTGCGGATAAGTTCGCTGTTAAAAACTAGTTTGACGTCCTATAAGGTTTGTACTTCAGGGATGATTGAGCACAGACGGCCGTGATTTTTAAACACTTGCTAGGAGGCGCTGTATTGTAAGTATTATCTAAAACAGCCACAACCTCAAGTATCGTTCACTTTATTTTGGCAACTGCATGTTTTACCTCAATATTCACCATGCGGTTTTGATGCTAGCCTCAAAATCGAGACAAGTTTGAGTTTACTTTCAATTGAAGTAAATTTATTTAAAAAATCTATCACAACCATAAGGTCATGTCTTGAAAAATAATAGTATATTACCCAACAAGGGAAAAAGGTGAATTCTTTCTGAGGCACTACGTTGTATCCCGAGAGGAGCGAAGGATTCTAAAGTAGAATCTAGAATCTAGGATTCTGGAATAGAATTCTGAGCGGATCAAGGGATACAAGAGCCGAGATGCATTTTTTTACGTGTTAGGTAGGTACTCTACTTTTTATCATCGACTGCGAGAAAATAATTACTCTTAAAATTTTAAATTGAGGCATATTCCATACAGCGAGTTATTACGTTTTGATGGTTTTTAGTACGTTTTTATAGCGAGAGTGTGCAACCTCTGCACGTTTTCCTTTTTTCTTACTATAATCCGTATATTCGCACATGTTTCAAATAAAAAATTTTTTATTCATTCAGTGAAACAAAGAGCATTTTATTCACTGTTTTTGAAGAATCGCGAGCCCTTTGTCGTGTGTCAATAGTAAAAAATATCTTCTTTCTTTTATTTTTTGTGAAATATTTTCGAAGAAAAACGATTTATTGAGGAGTGATTTTCTAAGATCCTTCGTACACGCCTTATACGAGTATTAGAGTAGTAGGTACTCATCTCGTAAGCGTATCGTTGAGTGGAAATGAGCGTAGACATATCGTTTTGTAAGAGAAGTGGCGTATAGTCAAGACATAGCTTCACTGGAATTAGATGTTTTCAGTGGATTTGTTGATGCTCTTACTTTCCATCTTCAAACGCAGACTTCGCGAGATTTTTTATGGGTTGACATATGTTAGATGTGAATGGTATATATTTGGTATCCAAAACATTGCACGAACTCTCAAACAAAATTGATAACAAATTAATTATAGTTAATAATAAAAAATGTCTAAGCATACGTGTTGTATGCTTTTTTGAAACAGTGCGTGACGACAGTCCATAGTTAAAATACATCATCACTTTGTGTGCGGACTTTGAAAATACGTGCCTATAGTCTCCTACGTGCGTATTTCGATACCGTGTGAGGATGGCTTAACTCTTAGAAATTTCGGTAGTGTAAATTGCGTTGCAATACGATTGTTGTTACAAAGTTGCTATATACCTACGAGTATATGACATTATCACTGATTTGTTCAAAACTTTATAAGATTGTTGTCGCTTATACAATGTGACCTTTGTACAATGTAGAGAGGATAATTGTGAAAATAAATGTGCACACCTTGCGACCCAAACATGTAAAAATAATTCACGCATAAAATTTGTGGTGTCTAACGCGTTGATGAATTAGGGCATTCTGCATCGAGTTCTCTAAATCGTGTACAATCACCTCATAATTATATTCAATTTTTAAATCGTCAAAATACTGTTTTATGAAACGTAGCTTACTTAATACCTATTTTAAGGCGTAATTACCCTAATAATCTATAGCAATAACAGAGCTCCTCTTATTAAAGGCCACAAGCAAATAATGAAGCTTTCTGGGGCTTATCATTATCACTTTTAACTTAAGCGCTATCAGCTACTGTCTTTAGTATTACTATCGAGTCATCTTTTATTATGTACGTTGTACAAATATCATGTTATACCAGCCTTGTCCTTAATCACATTATTATTTTTTCCTTAATGTTAGTATACTGTGTAAAATCTACATTGTCGATAGTCAGTGGTTGGAATTTTTCTACAATTTTGTCTTTTTAATCAACACAAGACATACAAAATTTGCAATTGTGCTGATGACTTTTGCTGTGAATTGAACTTATTAACTACAAACATTCATCGCCATTTATCTATTCTCTCATTCGACTTCTGATTTCTGTTATATTCCCAGGTAGCAAATATCCATACATGATTTCACGCTCACGTTAACGATTTGTATTTCAAACATCACCCTCATTATTTTCTATTATTTCATCCTTGTGTTACAGAACAACGGTTTTACCTTAAAGATACCTAACCAAGAATATAGAGGTGTTCGCCTTGCGAAATGAATCACTGAACAAAACACGCCTTATCATCTTATAAAGGCACCAAATTTTATTAGGGTATTAGACACCACTGCTTTTATTGTAGTATTACACACGACTGCTTTTAAATAATATTATATTAGAAAAAAACATAGTCGAACACGTCAGTGAGTAATGTTCCTTATCTAATAATTCGTTATTATATCAAGTTTTGCGACAATACCAGCAATACTGTCGTTGAAGATAAGAGCATCTGGTGCTATCAGTCGCTTGTCGATTTCGTGCCCTGATGGACTGTTTTGTGGCTCTCCAAACGTCTTCGGAACACCTGCGTCCGAGATGTTTGTGAGCGGCGAGCGCCCGCCGAATCCGTGTGCCGTCATGGCGGGATACGGGAACGCCGGCTGGGGATCGCAGTGCCCTGTGGTCGACCAGTGGAACGTCCAGTCTGATGTGTGCTTCAGTGATTACCAAAATCATCAGAACCCAGTGCCGTACTATAGAACCGTTTGTGATACCGCACCGTACTATCAACCGGTGCCTCACCATATTCACCCTCCTCACGGGTATATGCAGCCCCGACAGACGGCGCTAAACCTTCCATGCCATCAGAATCAGCAGTGGGACTACAGCACGATGTGCTTCAACGTCGACGGGCAACCGTGCACTTACACGGATGTCGTCGATTTGGAAGATTTCATGTGAGTCTGTCGTTCGATCGCTTGCTACAATGTTGCCGCAGATAAGCTTTATTAGCCTTGTTCGATATCTATTAAAATTAAAATATTTAATGTCGACGCACAGTAGTATCTGCTTAATGGCCTTTTCAATTATAAAGCAAAACCAAAGCCGACGCGGACGCTCAGCCTGATGGCGAAACCATCTCAAAGTGGAAAATCAATCCTTCCAAGCTTTGTAATGAAAGATTTGAGTTGGAGTGTTTCTTTGTTAAGATGTCCAATGAAACTATGAACTCATGTTTTTAGTGTTCAAAGAGCACTGAACACGTCATGTGGTATTTGTTTGATTCAGAACCATATTTAGTACGCGTACTGGTTCTTTCAGTTTCGTCTTACGAGTTGCATTATTTATGGAATCGTTTTATCCCGGTTATTTTATTTATGACTAGTGGGCCCGGCACGGCCCGGCGATTACAGCGCCACCTACTGGGTCCAAATGTACTTTTAAACCTTCCCTGTACCTATTTAAATACACGCAGAAAATTTCGTAAGAATCTGTCGACCCGTTTCAGAGTTTCTGCGAGACTAACACACAGCGTTTCATTTTTATATATAAGAAGAAGAAGAAGAAGATTATGATAAAGTTAAAGTCTACTTCGAGTCATAGTGGGACGCAGAAAGCTCGAAGGTTTGCCTCTTTTTATACACACAACCATAAACACAAACCATAACACTGTCCACTTGCACTTAGTTCTTCAGAGTGATATTTCACGTCTAGTGAACAATAGAAATAGCCTGCGTGGAGCTGGACCAGATTATTGTATTAAGTGTATACAGGCCTCCTTCAGGATTATATGACCTTTTTGAAGATACTATGGATGAAGTATTGAAAAAAGTGTGTAGTTCCACGAAACAAACCATTGTTTGTGGTGATTTTAATATTAATTTATTAGAAAATTCTAGTTTATCTATTAGGATTAAAAATCTGTTTTGGTCATATAACCTTGTAAACTTATTTTTGGAGCCAACCAGAATAACTCAGTCGTCTGCCACATGCATTGACAATATTTATACAAATATTATTCCTTTAGCAAAAAGAGTTTTTAATAATTTAGAATCTGACCATTCTGGGCAAATTGTTACCATTCCATTTAAACGTAAATGCATAGAAAAACAGAATATCACTGTTGTGCCAAAAACTGCTGGTCGCTTAGAACGGCTGAAAAATAATATTGGTATTAAATTAAATTATATAGGTTATGAAGAAAACCCAAATAAATTATATGAAAATTTTTTTTCATACATTTTGTTCTGAATTTAAAAATATTTTTGTTCCAAAGACTATATCCGTTAATGGTACTTTAGCTTTTAGTGAATGGGCTACACCAGGCATTCACAAAAGCAGAATCAAACTTTTTGAACTTTATAATGAACGTTCATTTAATACTAGCGATGAGTTTAAACTTTATGTGAAAACTTATTCCAAAGTATTCAAAAAAGCGTGCAGGCTTGCTAAATCTAATTATTTAAGTTCAAAAATAAAAAACAGTAATAATAAAATTAAAATGACATGGAATATTATAAATAATGAAACTGGAAAAGCGAAAACTACTAATAATCAATATTGTTTGAATATTGACGGTAAGAAGGTAACAGTTGACACAGAAGTAGCTGCAGAATTTGAAAAGTTCTTTACTGACATTCCAGTCTCAATCACAAAGTCATTGGATTCCTCCCCCGCTATTGCTGACTCTATAATGAAAGATCATGTTGAAGCTTGTAATGATAAATTCAAATTTGTACACATTAGTGGAATGGATATAATAAAATCATTTAAAACTTTGAATATGAAGAAAACTGCGGATCTGTGGGGCAATTCCGTTGATGTTACTAAATCCGTAATTGAAACAATAGCTCCAATACTTGCTAACATTTTTAATGATTGCATTGACTGTGGTGTATTTCCTGATCTAATGAAGCTGAGTAAAATTATTCCTTTACATAAATGTGGTAGCACATCAGACCCCAGTAATTTTAGACCTATCTCTGTGCTACCTACCTTTAGCAAAATTTTTGAAAAAATAATGTTGGAGCAAATGCAAATTTATTTTAATAGGAACAATCTTCTACACTCTAAACAATTTGGTTTTAGGAGGGGTCGCTCAACAACCGATGCTGGTGTTGAGTTAATACAACATATATTTGAAGCCTGGGAAGACTCACACGATGCGTTAGCCATTTTTTGTGATTTGTCTAAGGCATTTGATTGCGTTTATCACGAAACCTTGATCAGAAAATTACACCACTATGGATTTCGTGATACTGCACTGGATCTTCTACTCTCTTATCTAAGTGGAAGGATTCAAAAAGTAGACGTCAATGGAAAAAGGTCTCAAGGTTCCGCAGTTAAAATGGGAGTTCCGCAGGGTTCGATTCTTGGTCCTTTTCTATTTCTTATATATGTCAATGACCTACCTGATTTTGTACAGGACAGGCATGAGATAGTGTTATTTGCAGATGATACTTCACTTTTATTTAAAATTAAAAGAGGATTGCAAATGAATGACGATGTAAATAATTCTATCTCAAGAATTGTTCATTGGTTTAATGTAAACAACCTGTCACTTAATGAAGGGAAAACAAAATGTATAAAATTTGTTTTACCCAATGTAAAAGAGGTTCACACCACTGTAAAAATAAAGGATATAGGTGTTGACCTCGTGGACACCACAGTATTTCTTGGGATCACACTTGATTCTAAGCTGCAATGGGGCCCACATATAGATAAATTGTCAAAGAGACTTAGTTCTGCAGCTCACGCTGTATGGATAATACGTCAGTTGACTGATGTTGATACAGCAAGACTTGTATATTTTTCTTACTTTCATAGTTTGATGTCATATGGCATTTTGTTGTGGGGAAATGCTGCCGACATTCAGATCGTTTTTGTGCTCCAGAAAAGGGCTATTCGAGCTATCTATAACCTTAAAATGAGAGATTCTTTGCGAGAAAAGTTTAAAGAAATTGGTATTATGACAGTAGCGTCGCAATATATTTATGAGAATCTAATATATGTTCGTAAAAATATTCATTTGTTTTGTAAAAATAGTGATATTCATTCAGTTAATACTAGACAAAGGAATATGTTAGCTTTACCAAATACCAGGCTCCAAAAAATCAATAATTCTTTTAGAGGCCTGTGTATACGTTTCTACAATAAAATCCCAAGTTGTATACAAGAACTCAGCTTAAACAAATTTAAAGTTGCAATCAAAGATGTACTTATTAAAAAAGCATATTATAAAGTGTCTGATTACATGACGGACAAAAAAGCTTGGGTTTGAACTCTCATTTCTAATATTTAACAATGTACTGCGTTTTGTTTCAAAGAAACATTCAGTGAGAGTAATTTATAAGCTAAGTTCACGCACTTCTCTCAGAAATAGCTTATATAATGTGAATTAACACATCTCTTCTTGTAATGGAAGTTGAGCTCAAACTTTTGCTTTGAGATCAGCTTCCAATTGACGACCCTGTAACAAAATCAAAATTGTAAATGGCGATTTAAAAGAGGAGATAAAAAATTTTGACCTTTCGAGTTTCTTGCCTGTTCTTCTCGAGAAGGCTCTCCCAATTTCCGAACAGGTGTAGAGTCAACTTTTTTTTTTTTTCATTCCTACTTGTATTTGCAGACATCTTGAGTATATTCAGGATGTATGCACATACAAGGTTAATATGATTTCATTAAATTAGATTGTTTTGCTTTGTTTTGACGTCAATAAGTGTCTGTAAAGGCCTATGTTGAATAAAGATTTTTGAATTTGAATTTGAAGTGGACCGCTAATGGATGAGGTTTGCCTTACTGAACTACTTCTCTCGTGTCTTCTCTGCTACATTGAGGGCCATCCGACATTGAGATAGCTCAGAATAAGCCCCATTCACGCGAGCGACGACAGTCTTCAAATTAAACCAAAATATATCTTCTTATATATAAAAATGAAACACTGTGTGTTCGTCTCGCAAAAACTTTTAAACGGCTGGACCGATTCTTACGAAATTTTCTGTGTGTATTTGAATAGGTCCAGGGAAGGTTTAAACACACAGTTGGATCCGGTAGGTGGTGCTGAAATCGGGCAGGACAACGTCTGTCACGCCCACTTGTAATCAATATATATTCAAATATGACTTGCTGAAAAGCCCTTTTGAATCGTCCAAATTTTTGTACCTGTCACCTATTCAGCAGGCGTAGCACGGGCTGCCAAGACTGGACTCGAGTCACGCATTAACTCACAATTTCAGTGACATAATCTCTATGTCTTAAAGAGTGGCACGGCGGCACGTATTTAGTGTGACTGACGTGATATAAATTTCTTGACGCTCGTCAAGGAATACGTATGACTGAGTTTTATCACAAATTTCTTGCGCTCCGACTGCTGTTACATCTTTCAAAGTATTAAAGCCCTTGCTACAACCACAGCAGTCGGAGCACAGGCACGTCAAGAAATTTGTGATAAAACTCTGTCACACGTGTTCCTTGACGAGCGTCAAGAAATTTTTATTACGTCTGTCACACTAAATACGTGCCACCGTGCTACTCTTTAAGACATAGAGATTATGTCACTGAAATTGTGAGATAATGCGTGACTCGAGTCCAGTCTTGGCAGGCCGCCCTACGCCTGCTGGTTGTCTTTTAGCTGAGATAAGAAATATGGACGCGATGAAACCTATCAGCTTTATCAGAAGTACCGACAATTGGGGATGACTGAATTCTAATTTTCACTTCTCGTCATAAAATATTAAAATACTGTAGAAAAAGATGCAATCATGTGAAATTAGAATTAAAATCGGCTTAGAAATACATTAGATATAAGCATTTTAAGCTGTTAATTTTGAAGGGATAAACAGAGAGTTCCGACATCAACCGTGAACGTCATTGTGGAGTACGGCCATATAAACTCCATGTAAATTGCCGTTTTGCTAGAAAGAGATGGAGAAAAATCTTTAATACCTTATATCTTGGTTGTTTTTATATTTATTCGAAAACCGATTTTTTCTACCTGCTTATTAGGTATATGATTGAGCTTCTATTAAACCAATATTTCTTTTTCATTCATCTAGCCTAATTTATGTCGTTACCATACACAATAGCATTAGCTTTAATTGTAATCATTTTTAAGTTTTACAGATTGACTCCAAGCACTGGTATTATTTTGAAGATTGTTGACTTTGTAACAACTTCTTTTCATAAGTCTTTTTACATCGATTACTCTTTATTAAACCTATAAAAAGGCAAATCAACAACAGTTTGTGGAACTTCGTCGTAGAAAGCTATACATTTTCCCATCGTCAAAAGCGTCTTGTATAAAGTTTTGAAGTCCAAATGTTGGAAGTGGAACCGCAAGGTTATTTTTATTTCTTCTATTTAATTGATGAACTTGTATATTTGTATCAAAAGTATTATCCATACTATAATATTATAAATGCGAAAGTAACTCTGTCTGTATGTTTGTCTGTCTGTCTGTCGCGCTTTCACGCCAAAACTACTGAACCGATTTAGATGAAATTTGGTATAGATATAGTTTGAGTCCCAGGAAAGGATATAGGATAGTTTTTATCGCAGAAGTCGCCCCTTAAGGGGGAGAAAAGGGGGTGGAAGTTTGTATGGGGAATCAATAAACGCTGAACCGATTTAGATGATATTTGGTATGGAGATAGTTTGAGTTGTGGGGAAGGATAAAGAAATGTTTTTATCCCCGAAATCATTCCTTAAGGGCGTAAAAGGGGGGGGGGGGGATTTGTGAAGGGAATCAATAAAATAGAATTTCCACGCGGACGATGTCGCGGGCAAAAGCTAGTCTTCTATATAATTCACATAGCTACTGATTGACCGTAAATTTAGTAAAAGTATGATGAAGGAATGATGAAATGAGGTTCGTATACGAATTTAGCTGTCAAAAGTGTCAAAATTATAAAAGTACAAGGATTTTGTGATTATTTTTGTATAAATGAGCTCAAACCACGAAGCTGGCTCAAACTGTTTTCTCTCCGTGTTTTGTCTCATTAAAATGAACGAGGAAGAGTTTTTGATGAACTTCTTCCCCAATTTGGTGGAAGAATTAGAGGCAGCAAGCGCCGAACCACATACACATAACATCGAGGATAACTTCAAAAACTTACCATGCGCCACTCCTCCCAAGTTTTTTTAGCCCCTGTGATGGAGTTTATATCTTCACTGATGTTTATCCACCGCCTTTTAGCTTCATTCTTAGTGAATGATTCGGGACTAAGTTGGACAATCAAGTTTGCCACATTTTAGCTGTGGATCGGCTTCTACTAAATGTACTAGACGAAGCCTTTGCTCCGCACTAGCAAGTTTTGATATATTAATTTGCTCCATAACAGATTATTATATAAATAAAATAATTAAAATAAGAATTTGTCTCAATTCAATATTTATCTTAGACAAACTTTGTTATAATTAATGACATTTAACGTCAGAACTTATGAATGTGCTGTCTGGAGCGTTCCGTTTCAATCAATGTACTTTACGAAATATTAAAACTTGAACTTTTATATTTTGTAATATAAGTATTATTTTTAGAAAATATGATCACATTTAAAGTATATTTTGTGTTAAAATAGATTTAGTAATATTTTTTTACCAGAAAGAACTATTTTAAGATGTAAATTATAGTGGTTGCCATAGCGTTTTTAAAAACGCCTCATGAATGTCGTACGAAACATTAAATTGTCAATGCTATTTCCGACTTCCTAGTTCGATTGGTAATATTGTTCTATGGGTACCCCAGAATACGGTTCATACGAATTATTCGAACTTTTCAGTAGAATCGAAAAATTCGCATACGAATTTACCATGCGGAAAAGTTCTATTACATGAGAATCGGGTCCCTGCTCCTTCAAATATACCGTGTTGAAACCATTGACCACATATTTTGTTATATAAAATTTATTTTGCCTATTAAAAACAAAAGCCACAATGTACAAATATAACATTTATTATTTCGGATATATTAATTTTTATATTATACACTTTCATTACGTTTGCCTGCATTTGGAACACATTTTGTATGCTAGTTGCCAAAATACACTTTATCTTTGTACGTGACTGGAAATCAAACTATGCTTCGTTTTCGGGCATTTTGCTTTTTATTTTGATATGGTCATCATTATTTAGCATTGCCTACGTAGATTAATATACACGGTTATTTTTTTATCACCCTGGAAAATTTTAGGGACGCTTCAGGACACATCCAATATTATATAAAAAACTAGATGTCGCGTGTGTGCCGCGGGGTGCGAGCACCCCGCGGAGGTGTTGTTCCACTTTTAGCTTTTGTAATCAAAAGGTTATCGGTTGCGAGTAGGTGCAAAAATGTGTCTTTTTTTGCTGAAGTTTAAAAATTTGCCTAAAAAAGGTGTTCGAATATTTAAAAAACTGGAAAGGATACGATCTACTCGGAATGCTCTTTCATTTGATACCCATATAACGTGGGTGGCAAAAGAAAAGCGATCGGCCAATTAGGGGCGGCGGCCATATTGAATTTGAAGCAATGTCAGTGACTGTATCGTATTTTACACTCAAAGTCCATTCATTTGATACCCATATTCGGTGGGTGACAAAAAAAAGCGTTTTGTCATTTCCATGCGCCGGAAACATTGAAATGTCATGTGGACGCGCGTATGCCGCGAGGTGCACGCACCTCGCGGTGGTGTGGTCCTCACATCGCTTTTGTAATTAAAAAAAGTTTTCAGTTGCGATTTGGTGCAAAAATGTATCTTTTTTGAGGTCAATTTAAAATTTGCCTAAAAAAGGTGTTCGATTGATCAAAAAGCTGGAAAGGTTATGTTGTACTTTATACGCTCTTTTATTTCGAAGCGATGTCGATGTCGCGTGTGTGCCGCGGGGAGCAAGCACCCCGCGGTGGAATGGTCCACTTAATGTTTTTCTAAGCAAAAGGTTTTCAGTTGCGAGTCGGTGCAAAAAAATTTTCGTTTTTTTAAGTTACATAAAAAATGGTGTTCGATTATTAAAAAAACTGAAAAGGTTACGTTCTACTCTGAAAATCCTTACATTTGATACCCATATTACATAGGTGGAGAAGGAAAAGCGATTTGACATTTCGGAGCGGCGGCCATATTGAGTTTGAAGCAATATCACTCATTGTATCGTGTTCTACTAATAAAATCCTTACATTTGATACCCATATTACATAGGTGGCAAAAGAAAAGCGATCCGCCATTTTGGAGCGGCGGCCATATTAAATTTGGAGAAAATTTACTTACTGAATCGTATTCTACACTTAAAATCCTTACATTTGATACCCATATTACATAGGTGGAGAAGGAAAAGCGATTTGACATTTCGGAGCGGCGGCCATATTGAGTTTGAAGCAATATCACTCACTGTATCGTGTTCTACTAATAAAATCCTTACATTTGATACCCATATTACACAGGTGGAGAAGGAAAATCGGTCTGTCATTTCGGAGCGGCGGCCATATTGAATTTGGAGAAACGTCACTTACTGAATCGTATTCTACACTTAAAATCCTTACATTTGATACCCATATTACATAGGTGGAGAAGGAAAAGCGATTTGACATTTTGGAGCGGCGGCCATATTGAGTTTGAAGCAATATCACTGACTGTATCGTGTTCTACTAATAAAATCCTTACATTTGATACCCATATTACATAGGTGGCAAAAAAAAAGCGATCCGAGATTTTGGAGCGGCGGCCATATTGAATTTGGAGAAACGTCACTTACTGAATCGTATTCTACACCTAAAATCCTTACATTTGATACCCATTATACATAGGTGGAGAAGTAAAATCGGTCTGTCATTTCAGAGCGGCGGCCATATTGAATTTGGAGAAACGTCACTTTCTGAGTCGTATTCTACACTTAAAATCCTTACATTTGATACCCATATTACATAGGTGGAGAAGGAAAAACGGTCTGTCATTTCGGAGCGGCGGCCATATTGAATTTGGAGAAACGTCACTTACTGATTCGTATTCTACACTTAAAATCCTTACATTTGATACCCATATTACATAGGTGGAGAAGGAAAAGCGATTTGACATTTCGGAGCGGCGGCCATATTGAATTTGGAGAAACGTCACTTACTGAATCGTATTCTACACTTAAAATCCTTACATTTGATACCCATATTACATAGGTGGAGAAGGAAAAACGGTCTGTCATTTCGGAGCGGCGGCCATATTGAATTTGGAGAAACGTCACTTACTGATTCGTATTCTACACTTAAAATCCTTACATTTGATACCCATATTACATAGGTGGAGAAGGAAAATCGGTCTGTCATTTCGGAGCGGCGGCCATATTGAATTTGGAGAAACGTCACTTACTGAATCGTATTCTACACTTAAAATCCTTACATTTGATACCCATATTACATAGGTGGAGAAGGAAAAGCGATTTGACATTTTGGAGCGGCGGCCATATTAGGTTGAAGCAATATCACTGACTGTATCGTGTTCTACTAATAAAATCCTTACATTTGATACCCATATTACATAGGTGGAGAAGGAAAAGCGATTTGACATTTCGGAGCGGCGGCCATATTGAGTTTGAAGCAATGTTACTCACTGTATCGTGTTCTACTAATATAACCCTTTTATTTGATACCCATATTGCATAGGTGGAGAAGGAAAAGCGATTTGACATTTTGGAGCGGCGGCCATTTTGAATTTGGAGCAACGTTACTTACTTTATCGTATTCTACACTTAAAATCCTTACATTTGATACCCATATTGCAAAGGTGGTGAAAGGAAAGCGGTCGGCCATTTTGAAGCGGCGGCCATATTGAGTTTGAAACAACGTCACTCACTGTATCGTGTTCTACTATTAAAGCCCTTTCATTTGATACCCATATTGCATAGGTGGCGAAAGAAAATCGATTTGACATGTCGGAGCGGCGGCCATATTGAATTTGAAGCAACGTCACTAACTGTATCGTATTCTACACTTAAAATCCTTAAATTTGATACCCATATTACCGTGCCGCTACCGAAAATCGCACCGAAGTAGCAAAAAGCGCAAATTTTAAAACAATGGCCGCCAGCGCGTCCGCCATCTTGAAAATTTTAAATGTCAAATTTTTCTTGTAAAGCCGACTATATGTGCTAAAAAGAAATATTACCAGCTGGCCGCTAACCCTCACCTAACTCCGCCAATAAATCGTCAATTTTGTGTTGTCGCTAATGATCAAAATCACCCCAGCTGCCAGTGTTGCCATATCACCGGCCCCAAATGGTGGTAGAAATGATCAGCGACGTCTGTTCCACCCCGCTATAAGATAAAAACTCGAAAAAATCTAAATTTACGTTTTCCCCCAAAACGGCGAAATTACCCCAAAATCGGGGAAAATTACCCCACAATTAGATCTCCCTCGGCGAGCACTACGAAAGGCCACCCGGTGTTGTCAGTCGAAAAACGCCGGCAACCGCGTCAAAATCGCTAATTAATGCTTTCGAAATTGCAACCCTTAACAAAATGGCCGCCAGCGGAGCCGCCATATTGAAATGTCAAAGTTTCAGATTTTTCCCGGTAACTACGTCATATACGGAGCAGGATGTCGTTTACCCCAAGTTGCCAGCTCATCTGGAACGGGGAGATCAATTCGGGTCAAATCCGGTCTACGAAAAAATTCAAACCTCCTTGGCGGCCAGTGTTGCCAGTTGCGGAAAATAAAAATACCAGAAAGTCATAGAGGCCCCGACGCTCTATAGGCGCCTGGGGTTGAAAATCGCGAAAAGTCATTATTTCGATTTTCGACTATTCGGGCCTCCAGAGGAAAAACTACCAAAAACGGTAGAAAATTTTTCACACCTGGCAACACTTTGCGCCGAGTTCTAACCCCGCCTAGAACATTTCATCCCACTCCGAAGCCGCCATCTTGGCGAAAATGCGGTTCGAAAATGTCAAAAATTTGAGCGTTCCAAGATGGCCGCCGGCGCCGCCGCCATTTTGTTTTTCGACAATCGGCTACCATATTCGGGAACTCGAGGACGCATTTAAGGGAACTCATCCAAAAAATCAGCCGAAATCCCGGAAATCACGCGCGTCTTCGGTCGCAAACACGGGGCGAAACGGGTTTTTCGATCCAAGATGGCGGCGCGGCCATTTTGTTTTTTCACATTTCGACAGAAGCACCCCATCCCCGGGGGCGAAACGATCACGCGTACCAAAAACCAGCGCGATCGGAGTCGTTTTGAAAATTTTGACATTTCGTGCCTGCGGCCATCTTGGATTTTTCAAATTTCGAACACGTCGATCTACTCGAATGAATCAGTAGTCCATCTCTTTCTAACATCCCAAAACCCAAAAGTAACTGCAAATGTCCCAAAAATACCCCTAATCAGTCAGTCAGTCAGTCAGTGAGTGGTAATCCAGCTTTATATAATATAGATAAAAAAAATGAAATAAAAAATAAAAAAAAATATTAAAAAAAAATAAAAAAAATCTCTAAAAATGCTGCTCACAACTAGTGCAGCATTTTTTGTATTTTTTTAAAAAATTAATATAAAATTAAGGAGGGGGGTTATTTTTTTTATTTATATTTAAATCATTCTAATACCATGTCGTGAAGCGTCTCTTAAATTTTCCAGGGTGATAAAAAAATAACCGTGTATAAACATTAAATTGATAGTCTGTAATAAGCAAATATGAAATAACCGTGTTGATAACGCCTACACAGAAAATTATTTAGTTTTTTAATTAATTCTTTATTGTACACACATTTTTAAATACAGATATAGTATAGAACAACATGTACAAGGGCGAGCTTATCTCTTAAAGAGATCTCTTCCAGCCAACCCTAGCGGAAGTGAGATATTAAGTAGATGCGGGACGAGGTGTACATTTAAAAATTTTAAAAATTATCATACTAATAAGCAAAATGTAACACACACAAACAAACTCACATATTTTTGTGTGGATTGAAGGTGTAGCTTTTGCACGCTTGAGTCTTATGTCTGCACTACATTATCGGCGATGATCGTTGCTCGTGTGCTCGTCTATAATCGGCACGATCATCGTGCAAGCATCCACACGATCGTCCACGTTCGTCTGTTATATAAGCAACCACAGGCGATTCCCTTTGATGCGTGCCCAAAAACCGACAATTCACGGGTCGCAGGCGATCATAGATGATCATCGGCGCGCACAGCCGAGTACAGCCGAATATGCCCTCTATACTATCGTGCTCGCGCGTGATCGTCTGTATTCGCCGATAATGAAGAGGAGCCATTATAGCTGTTCTTACATTTTTGTATAAGGGGTACGGGGTACAGTCGGGTTAAGAAAAGGTTCGTCACCTCAAAGCCAACATTTGCTTGCACCTTCCTTAGCGTCAGCATATTATCAGTCTAATATATGAAACTTTTGTTGTAATTTATCTTTACTATTTAGATTTTGGGGATAAAGTTTTAACTAATTAAGCCATTGATTTACTACCAAACGTAGATAACGCATGAGCGATCGAAAAGTAGGCCGGTGAAGAACTGCTCAATCGCGACTCGTGCAGTTCCTTTCCATAGTGAGTGATTAGCTGTCGGCATGTAAACATGCTGAAGTGCGCATTCAAAAATTGTGGTAACAATAGCCAGAAACGGCAGAAAAAAGACGGGATTTCATATTTTTCGTGAGTAATCTCATTACACATCTTATCATGTATTCAAATATTCGATTTATACGTAAAAACCATTAAAAAAACAATTATTTTAATCATAAGCATGTCGCTTGGCGTCAGTGTCAGTACATCACAATCGTCTCGCTCGCACGGGCATCGTATTACGATGTGCTATCTCATTCATGCGTTGGAGCGACAACGCGATAAGCAATTTCAAGCATTATGTTTGAGCTTTGACCATGTGTTTGAGAGAATAAAGTTGATATTTTCTTGTAGCAATTACTAAAACGTCGTTTGCTCTGTGGCTAGGTATGAAATGATGTAACTTCCCACGGTTGTACTTAAAATAGTTGCCGTAATAATGCAGAATAAGGTTGATTATACGGTACTTTCTTTATGGTAATTTTCATTCGGGCGTGCATATTCAAGTATATATCAGCGAGTACAAATGTATAGTCGATTAGGTGACAGATTTCAAGCGCGTTTTTGTATGAAGCGCTCTATCTACGTTTGGTAGTATATCAATGAATTAAGCAGTCTGTTTGTTATACTTAAATTAAATTTTAGTACATGTTAACACAATAGGATTTTAATTAAATAATACATTATACAATGGACAATCGACAAGGAAAATAATGTATTCGTTCGTCGTCTCTTCATAATGCTCATATACGTAAACTGTGGAGCAGATATAACTACCTATTATCACTATTGACTCCCAAAAGTTCTTCAAGACTCGTTAAATAGTACAATTTTAAGTGTTTGTTAAAATCATATATTACTCTACAACCACTTTCCTAATCTAAATCTTAAAAAATATATATTTTGCATAATTTTCATTGTTTTTTTTATTCGTTCAACAAGAGCAAAGCTATTTTTGAGTTAGCGTATCAGTGGTCCATTTCCTAATTTGTCAGTTTCGCTATTTTGCCAGTTTACTTATTCGTCAGTTTCGCTAGTTTGCCAGTTTTCTTATTCGTCAGTTTCGAAAGGTTGACATTTTCCCTAGCTTGTCATTTTCTTGATTCGTCAGTTTCCTCATTCTCTAGTTTTTTTAGGCTGTCAATTTCGTACCTAAATTCGTCAGTTTCCTTGTGTACTAGTTTACCGATTATCCTCATTTTTTTTGTATAGTACAAAATATCGTACTTTTCATCATCAAAAAGACTATGAATCTTCACAATTAAGTACTGGAGTCAAACAAGAGTGGTTTAAATTATCAAAATGACAAACTAAAATACTTCTAACGTGTTGGGAACATGATAAAGTAGCAAAATTGACAACGTATAATAATTGACGAATAAGGCAACTTACGAACAAGGAAATTGACTTACTAAAGGAATAGACAACTTGGTGGAACTGGCGAGTAAGCTAATTGACGAATTAAGAAATTGTCGAATAAATAAACTGGCAAATTAGCGAAACTGACAAATTAGGAAAATGACTAGTGATACGCTAGCTCCTATTTTTTTGCTGTGACTGATTTAACCATTGAAACGCCAGGCTAACAGGTATGTTAGATAATATGTTCATTCATATCTAAACAAAATTAAACTTTTGTACCTATTAATAAACTCAATTAATTCTGAAAAGAGCCGTCTTTATTTACGGTTAACAATACTTTGTGGAAGATTTTAACTTTGATATCAATTTTACTGCGAAATCTGTGGCTATTTTGAGCGAAATAAGGGCGGACTCAAGATCAATAAGGAAAGTATGACCTGTTGCCACGTGTAAACTATACCTTCGTCTATTACGCAGAATCCTGCGAATATTGTACATCCAATAGTCTGTGAGGATCGATATCTGATACTCATCGCCGTGATTTATCATTCATCACCTTGCCCTTATCACAGCACTCATGCGGGGTCGGTGCGCCACGTTTCCTCCTCCGATTTGTCTCTATCATGCGACGTTCTAGTACCTACGTTACATTCTTCGAATGCATAAATACTTCTTCACGCAAACTACATTCTTCGCATGCATATACATAGGTACTTTTCACGCAACCTCTTCGCATGTTTAAATGTAGTTCTTTATAGACAATAGCTTTCCGCTCGCGACTTCGTCCGCGTTATTTTTGTTTTCCCGTGGGAATTTTATATTTTCCCGTAGGAAAATTACCCTATGTCCTTCCCCTGGTCTTGAACTATCCCTATACCAACTTTTAATCAAAATCGGTTCAGTAGTTTCGAAGCCTATTCAATACAAACAAACAAACAATCAAATCTTTCCTCTTTATAATATTAGTATAGATCACCTCCATCATCACAGCTCGTATACGTCCCTACCGAGGGGCTCGAGCCTACTCTAAGAAGTTAGGGTGTTTAGACCTTAATCAACCACGCTGGCCCAGTGCAGATTGGTCGACTTCACTATACCTCTGAATTTGCAATTTGCATAATATGCACATTTGTCTGACGCTCCTACCGTGAAGGAAAACATCGTAAGGCAACCGGCATACATCTACGAAGAAATTTAGAGGTATATTGAAGTCGACCAATCTGTACTGGGCCAGCGTGGTTGATTAAGGTGGTGCTATGGCGGAGGCAGTAAAATTGTATTTGTTTAATACCATTTGAGTACACAAATATATTCAAAGGTTATATTTTGTTTAGTTATTGTCTGTGTTGTTTAGTTATCATAATATGATACTGCCTCCACCATAGCACCATGCTCATCTAAAGATGTGTGGAGATAATTTAATGGCCAAGGCTTTTTTAGGGGCTGGTATTGGCTACATTTTTTGAGAAATTCAAAATGGTGACAATTTTGTCGGTTTTCTTTAGAAAATAAACGTTTTTTGCTTTTTACTTGATTGATAATTTTTTAGGCAAACGCAATTATTTATAAACCTTTAACACGAACAAGCACTTGATGTTCAGTAACTGAATAAAGAGTAGATTTTCTAAAATAAACGTTTACGTGTTTTGTTTTTTAAAAGCAACTAGATCAAAAATTTACAATACGGTACAAAAGAAAATGCATAACAAATACACCCTATTGTAGTAAACCTTATAAGTTAAATCAAAGTCAACCTTTTCTTTATCACCGTTATCATTGATAATTAACAAACGCCCAGTGTTCAGTAAATAAAACGGATAATCTACTCGTATACTTACTAATATTATAAAGCTGAAGTTTGTTTGTTTGTTTGAACGCGCTAATCTCAGGAACTACTGGTTCGAATTGAAAAATTCTTTTTGTGTTGGATAGTCCATTTATCGAGGAAGGCTTTAGGCTATGTATATAACATCACGATATTGTTATTTTCGGAAATCCACGCAAACAAAGTCGCGGGCACAACTAGTTAATAATAAGCATGCAGCAGAAATGTATATGCGGACACAAATGTTGTTAATGCAATCTCGACCCAGGGGTTCAACTACTATGTAGAACTGATTGTTCCTGCAAAACAATGATTGATATTTGACGAAATACGACTTGACCCCAACGACAATAAATTCGTGTGCTGATAAATCGTTATCACTTGACGAGTCTGCTTTGCGAATTCTTGAACTAAATCATAAAATATGAACTCTTACATTAATTTGTTGTGTTTTGAGTTTTGTTCAAAAATGCTTAATATATTTTAAACAACATTTATAAGAAAGACGGGCTGTCCGCCTGATCGTAAATAGTCCGAGTCTCCTATTTATACTCGTATATACAAAAGGAGATGTTCCCATCTATAGACGCACTCACAGCCGTAACCGCTAATGGTAGAAACGTGAAGTTTTGACAGTTGTTTTAATTTAAATTGCGGACGCACACTAAGAAGGGATTTAAAAAAAAATAACCCTGAAGGTTCATCCCTTCAGGGCGTTCAGGGTTAATAGGGGTTGCAAGTTTGTATGGATTTTTTTTAAATTAGCCACGATTTTGATAAAACTTGAGATTCATACTCTTTAAAACATTTCATTGAACACGTGTTTCGTGGTTTATTGGAATTCACCCCCTTAGGGTGCAAAATAGGGGTTGAAAGTTTCTATGGAAAACATTTAAAATCTGCTCCAATTTCGGGTGATGCTGCGAGCGGAAAGCTAGTAGTATATTATTATATTATGACTCCTGTAAGATTAAAAAATCTACAACTCGCACAAGGTCCCCAACGTTGCCAACTTCACAATCAAGTCACAGTGCCCAATAATTTCAGTGAAATTAACTCAAACAAAAAGGACGATTGAACAAAAAAATCGGTATTCGGTAGAGTATACTTCAAGGATGGTCCCATGGTCACCAAAGTTAGGATCTGATGATGGGATTCCATGAAAATCAAGGAAAACCCTTAAATTTTAAGGTGTGTCCAACTTGTTTTGTGTGTATGTTACGCGATTACTCCGCCAATTGTGGACCGATTTTCAAAATTCTTTTTGTATTTGATAGAGTATACTCCTGGGGTGGTCCCAAGATCACCAAAGTCAGGATCTGATGATGGGATCCCATGAAAATCGAGGGAAACGCTAAGGTGAGCTGGTATTAAATTAGGGTTTCTTTCACTAAAAAGATTTTATTCACTAAAAAGTTAAAAATATTTTACAAAAAATAAAAACCGACTTCAAAAACAATGAAAAGTTAAAAATAATATAAGAATAGGTACAGACAACATCACACTTCTATCTTCTATATTGAAGTCGGTGACAAATTTTAACACTTTCTGGAGATCATCGTTTGGCACCACATGTTGTCTGTACTATATTATTTTTAACTTTTCAGTGTTTTTGAAGTCGCTTTTATATGTTTTTAGAAGTTGGTTAAAAAGGAAATTATAGTTTTTGAAATTTTACCGTCTTTTAACTTGGCCGGTTTTTTTTCAAACACTTGAACCTGACTGGATTGGTTGGTTTGTCCGAACTGGTCTTCGTTCTGTCCAGAAACTGTGGGATTTTCTCATAACATAACTGGGATATTTTGGTGATTTTATCCTGAGGCAATTCCCCTTGATGTGTGAGGCCAACTCGCACTTGGCCGGTTTTTTTTTCAAACACATGAACCTGACTGGATTGGTTGGTTTGTCCGAACTGGTCTTCGTTCTCTCCAGAAACTGTGGGATTTTCTCATAACATAACTGGGATATTTTGGTTATTTTATCCTGTGGCAATTCGTTCGACTTCTTTCTTCAGGTACACGGGAAAGTATATTATATTTGATTGACATACAAAAGCTACTTGTAAACTGATTAATAACATGTTTATTCACAGTAGTTTTATGTGTGCGTTGCGTTACTATTCTAAAAGTATCGGCATAAGCACGCACAGTAGCTACCTACGACCGTGTTTGTTCGTCATTGACCTACAAAAGTTACGTTTTTCTTTGGATCACAGTCTCAAATATGATTAGGCATTGACAGCGTCTAGCCATACCAATGAGCTAATACATCGCAATACTTGAACGATACAAACATTGTAAAGTGTCTAAATTATATAATTACAGCGCTTGTTGAGTCAAAAGTGTAATTATAGATAGCGTTCCATCGTAAAGAGCAATTCTCGTTAATTCACGCGGTGCAATAACTGGCCGTGTAATTAATTGCATCTGAACCTAGTTGCATCGTTCAACATTGATGGGTAAATCTTCGTCTCGTTCAGGCGTTCAATGAATTATTCTCCCTAATTTTACAGCTGTTGATCACATTTTTCCAGCGATGCGGCGTTTTCCTCATGCCGTTGCATTCTCTCATAACGCCGTCCGTTCGCTTATCACGGCGTCCAAACTTGTTTTATCTTATTCTATTGTTTATTTGTACTTAATCTTGTAAATATGTACTTCGTACTGGCCCACTTCACCGCTAATTCGTAACTCAATTAAGCAGCTGGAGCGGTTAAGGAATGTCGTTAACGCTGTTTCTGTTTCTCGTGATGCGACGTGATTCCGTGTATATGAAAATTATTTATTTTCGTTAATATTAATACCCGTATGACTGCAGCTTTTACTTACTATGGTTAGTTAGTTCCTCGAACTCATTATATAATGACTGGCTTATTCCTGGCCACCTCATCTGCGATAAAGAAAAGAAATCAAAAGTAATTAATGAATAAATCACTTCTATGTAGAGTACAATTAAGTACATTGTCTAATCATAATAAATGCATTATATTTTGACTGAAGAGGTAATCATAAGGGCGGCTTTTTCACACAAACGTAGTTCTTCCTTGGATAATGGAAATAGAGCAATTATTTTTTCGAACAAAAATCTATCGCTACTATTCGCATGATTGTTCGTATGTTTTGCTTTTTCTTAATATAAAAATTTAAAGAGATTTGACCCTCAAAATAAAAAAAAACAATTTTTCCGCTGTATTTGCATATCCAGCAAACAAATTTGACGAGATTATACTGGGTTACTTTTTATCACCCAGGAAAATTTAAGGGACGCTTCACGATATGGTAGTAGAATGATTTAAATATGAATAATGTTTTAAAAATAACTCACCTACTTAATTTTATATTAGTTTTCTAAAATATCCAAAAAATGCTGCACTAGTTGAGAGCAGCATTTTTTTGAGATTTTTTTTATTTCTTTTTTTATAGTAATAGATGTGTCCTGAAGCGTCCCTTAAATTTTCTGGGGTGATAAAAAAATAACCGTGTATAAATAAAAAATGAAAAAGTAACACAGCCAAACCCTTTCTTTAAGTTTTTATGAAAAATGTTAGTAATTAAATCTGTTTAGTTGGAGAGAAGAAAACAGGGGACTACGAAACGTTTTCGTATAAGGTACCTCTACTAGATATCATCGCGCTCTGCTCGGTTAATTATTCGGGCGCGACAGCAAATACAGCAATACAGTTTACAAATACCTTATTTTTGAAGTCTCTCGCCCTTAGTGTTTCCTTTCAAATGTGATAAACAAGATTCATTGCCGTAACTACAATATCGTTTATAAACGATATAACTCAATCATTTCTCGTGATAATGCAAGTTAATAATGATATAAATAGTTTGCATGTTGCTACTAGTTGTACTTTTCTTTTGTTTGAATTGAACCAAACACCACATAAATAACAGGGGCGGATCCAAAGTTCCTAAGTTCCTAAAGATAAATACTAATGCTCTTATTTATAACTAGCTGTACCCGGCATGCGTTGCAATGCCACGTAAATCTTTTTTTTTTGTTTTTTTTTTTGCTAGGAACCCTCACTGGTGTCCCCATAACACCCTACCAAAGTTTCATTACAATCTGATGAATGGTTTCGGAACGCATAGAGGACAAACAAACATTGTAATACATTGATTTTTATTTATGTAGTTAAAAAATTACAATTGAGGTTGTTAAAACAGTATGATACAAACTAATATGTATAAGTTTTAACACCGTTCATTCGGGATCGCAACTATTATGATCATTTTGCATATTAAGTAAGCTGTAAATTTCTGTGCGTTTTGCGACTGGAGCGTTGCTCACTTACAATGCTTTTAATAAAGCAATCATCCATTGCAAGAATACGATAATTGGTGGATAAGGAATAATTCATAGCGAATCACGTTCTTTTAGAATAATTGCACTATTGTACATTACTGCGATTATCTCAGTTTATATCCTAATCTGCATTTATGCCGCATTTATTTATGCCGTAAAAATAACTTTTTCTGAGCAATTTCAAAATGTCATTATTTTATCAAACAAACATCAGGCTACCCAACCTGATAGTAAGGGGCAGTCGCCTATAGTACATGAAGCTGGTTCTCGTAAGTTTCACGAGTTTGCAACCTCTACATAGACCCGATGCACGCCTCTAACCTGTGATATAAGATGTCAAGTCACAGTACCCAGTAATCGCACTGTCTGTCTTAGGCCTCGTTTACGGAGACGCGGGGCGTTGCGCGGCGCGGCCCGCTCAGAATTCAAACATATGGCGTTGTATGAGTGCGTTTACGGAGAAGCGATTTTACACGCCTTTGCTTGAAATGGCGCGTTTTTTACGGCCGAGCCCGCATGGCACCGCCGCGTCCGTCGGTGTTCCCGTCTCGCATGCCTATGAACAACATCGTATATTGCCATATGTTTGTGTTTACGCGTGCGATTATGAGTGCCGCTTCACGCGCCGCCCCACCGTAAACGAAACGAGGCCTTAACCTTCAAATTGGAACACAACAATACAAGCACCGCCGCTTAGCAGCAAAAATTGGTACTAAGAAAGCGCTACCCGCCCAGACGACCCTACTAGACTCCCGTCTGGTTAACGCTCGCTACTTTGTTAAGCTTTTATGTATACAGTTAACTAGATACCTATAACTTTTAATGTACTATATTATCTGCTAGTATTATAATATAGTAGATTGCTGTAGCCGCTGCGTTGCTGGCATAGTGGCTAGTGCGTTCGGCGTGCGATCCGATCGCAACCTGCACCATGTTCCTAAATATAAAAAATAGTCAAAGTTCCTCCGTGCTTCGGAAGGCACGTTAGACAGCAGTCTTTGTGCCTGGGGCTCGTCTGGACTCGATTGAAAACCAAAATAATGAAATAATGTCCATTTTCATCGTAAATGAAACGAGAATGTAAATGTCATTAATTTTTTATCGTAATATTCAATTGTTTTTTATCGAAAACGATACGAAATTGAAAAGTAATCGAGCGCAGTCAATACTCGACGCCAGCCAGACGTAGGACTCAAAATAGGACAGACCCAGGCGCTTTACCGTGATCGCTAAGAGCAAGGTTGAAACAATGTTGAAACAAACATAATATTGCATCGTATAGCGTTATCTCGTTCAGTGCGGCGCTAATACTTTTCTTACGCCGGTTCCACACGTTGGTCCCAACGTTGGCCCTAACGCCACTCGTCCAACGTGTGGACCTAGAATATAGCATTGGCTCCAACGTTGGGGCGAGCGTTGGTAGTTGGTACCAGCGTTGGGGCCAACGTGTGGAGGCGGCGTTAGCTCAGAAAACAATGGAAGAGGTTAGAATGGTGATAGAACACGATTTGTACAAAAACCTCTGTCGCCGGGCCGGCCCGTCACCACGCCACTACATCTCCATCATTTTCTTAAACTAAACTATCCACCTCTTTCTATGCAAGAGAGCATTTTTTAATTTTTTTCTGAAGAAGTTTACAACGTCTTGTTGACATTTGTAAAACATTGTTCGGCATGATCACGTGGTAAAGTCAAAGCGCATAGCATTAGAGCCTCCTTCCGTCAGTTCCTAAGTAAATGAGTAGTCCCTGTTGAGATTGGCCGCCGTGATCGAATATCGGTTAGGAAGAAAGTATTCCTAAGGAGGATAATATTAGATAATATGAGGAGGATTACATTGAATAACAGCAATTTGCGACCGGAATGACCGGACATATGACCTTTTTTCCTGTCAAACGAAATCGCGGACTGAAACTAGTATCAATGATTTGGTTAATGATTTTCCCAAGGGGTCCGTTAATTTTACTTATTCACGAGGCGCGTTGTCTTCAGTTTTTAAGTAAGAGGAATTAGTATGCCGATCATACCCGATGACTGTGCGTCAGCGCTGCAATCGGTCGCACATTGGAAGCAATAATCTTTTGTTTATTGTCGTCCTATGCAGTGGATAACAGATTAAGAAATATATAAAGTTGATTTTAGTCCTGATTGTCCTGACTGTCCTGATTGCTGAGCAACCTCGTAGATAGTAAAAATTCATTGACGTATAGGTTAAAGTCTTGATATTTTTTTTTCAAAACTTGCTTATAACTCGCCTTATAAAAACTTTGTACATTTTCAATACGAAAAGTTTGGCAGATATTAAACTTAAGACTACTTATAATGTTCCTCTAAATTAACATTTGTCGGTCGATTGATTAGTCCGTCCCGATGGCTGCTTGCACAAAAACGGCTACAAAGCTAACATAAATATAAATTAATATATTTATATAATTGTTTATCTATCAATTTTCTTTATTAGACCGAGCTGATAATTCGTCGTCTAATCTCGTGGTAACTACAATCTAACGGTGACGAGGCGAAATAGAAATATTTAGTTTTCCGTTACTATTTTTGTATGGCACTGCACGCCCGCGTGTCTTTAAATTTGGTCACGAATATCGCCCTACCGTTTCGACGAGTTCTTCAACAAAGGAGGTAAATTATGGTCGGAATGCATTGACAATTGCCCATAATAAGGTGCTCCTCGCGGAAGTATTCGCCGGTAATATAATGTAACATTTCAGACACTGCGCTTGTACTTATAAATCAATGGTATGGTATATGTATACTAAAATGTCGTTTTGGTGTTTGATCGATCTTATTTCATACTAGCTGTGTCCGCAAACTACCTTTCGCCTTAAAAGACTTCTACGGTTTCTCAGTTATATCTACACTAATACAAACTTCTAACGTGGAGTTTCCTAAAAAACCTGCCAAATTTCAAGTTTGTAGGTGTTATAGGTTTCTGAGATTTCGTGATTAATCAGTAAGTGGTATTTCGCTTTATATATATTGATTATAATGTGATGAATGACCTCATTATAATAGCTACAGCAACGTAAACGCCCTCAACAAACTCATGGTTAATTAAATTGTTGGTTTTATTTGTTGCTTCAACGGAAAGCTTTCATAGCTATTTGATTTTATAAGCTATATACAATGTTTCAAAATAACCAATAAATAATCAATTCTATATCGAAAACTCATTAAAATGTGTTTACACGTAATGTCATCCAACCCAAAATTTTCATGTAAATCATAGACATGATGATGATACTTTGATTTACATGAAAATTTTGGGTTGAATGACATTACGTGTAAACACATTTTAATAATGAGTTTTCGATAAAGAATTGATTATTTATTGGTTATTTTGAAACACCGTTTATATACCTATACATCATACAAATACAACAAATATTAGAAGAAGTTAAAAGAAATATATTAGCTCGTTTCAAACTACTTTATCGGAGTCTACGTCCGAACCAGCCTTACTGATTTACATTTTCGCAGCAAACGGTTTAAAATTTAGATAATCCTAGTTCATATAAATTAATTGTATAGTCAAGATTATTGTATAGTATCATGTTTGTACGAAAGCCCCGTGAATAATGAAGAAAAAAAACATGTTAGAAATATACCTGATAGTATTTGTTAAATACGTTGTACAGGCCAGAGGTATGGTTAAATGGTTATTCCAACCAGACTTAATGCTGTTGCCAAGTAATTTGAATACTCTATAGAACCTGTTTATCTCGGACTTCGATAAGATTTACATACAGAAATGTTTGACGTTATCAGTTCCGATAAATGTAACGATACTATACAAACATTACATCTGTCTATGACCTTATGTGTGGATAGACAATATTTTGTTTGTAGCATATAATATGTATTGCTGTTATTAATATTTCATAAAACACATACAAAAAACACTTTGGTTTCATTGTTGATTTTACACAAAAATCACAACTAAAATCTTAATAACAACAATTCTATGTCAAATAATTTCACAATATCAATGTCAACGTCATTTTTGCATAGACAAAATTAAACACCTCTATCTTGCATCACCATGTTGCGGTTTGAAAAATAGGACAGGCAGTGAAATTACTGAGAAGGTACTTTGACTTTATTTACATCTATATCACGACTTGGTATCGCACACTGTGATCCTTGTGGGGAAGCATGCTTGCGAAACTTACAAGAGGGACAACATGCAAGATGATGAACATGTACTCTAGTCACTACTTTGACTTTACATCTATATCACGACTTGGTATCGCACACTGTGATCCTTGTGGGGAAGCATGCTTGCGAAACTTACAAGAGGGACAACATGCAAGATGATGAACATGTACTCTAGTCACTACTTTGACTTTACATCTATATCACGACTTGGTATCGCACACTGTGATCCTTGTGGGGAAGCATGCTTCCGAAACTTACAAGAGGGACAACATGCAAGATGATGAACATGTACTCTAGTCACTACTTTGACTTTACATCTATATCACGACTTGGTATCGCACACTGTGATCCTTGTGGGGAAGCATGCTTGCGAAACTTACAAGAGGAACAACATGCAAGATGATGAACATGTACTCTAGTCACTACTTTGACTTTACATCTATATCACGACTTGGTATCGCACACTGTGATCCTTGTGGGGAAGCATGCTTGCGAAACTTACAAGAGGAACAACATGCAAGATGATGAACATGTACTCTAGTCACTACTTTGACTTTACATCTATATCACGACTTGGTATCGCACACTGTGATCCTTGTGGGGAAGCATGCTTGCGAAACTTACAAGAGGAACAACATGCAAGATGATGAACATGTACTCTAGTCACTACTTTGACTTTACATCTATATCACGACTTGGTATCGCACACTGTGATCCTTGTGGGGAAGCATGCTTGCGAAACTTACAAGAGGAACAACATGCAAGATGATGAACATGTACTCTAGTCACTACTTTGACTTTACATCTATATCACGACTTGGTATCGCACACTGTGATCCTTGTGGGGAAGCATGCTTGCGAAACTTACAAGAGGGACAACATGCAAGATGATGAACATGTACTCTAGTCACTACTTTGACTTTACATCTATATCACGACTTGGTATCGCACACTGTGATCCTTGTGGGGAAGCATGCTTGCGAAACTTACAAGAGGAACAACATGCAAGATGATGAACATGTACTCTAGTCACTACTTTGACTTTACATCTATATCACGACTTGGTATCGCACACTGTGATCCTTGTGGGGAAGCATGCTTGCGAAACTTACAAGAGGGACAACATGCAAGATGATGAACATGTACTGTAGTCACTTATCAACAGGTGGCCACTGGCCAGTCTGCTTGTTTGTTTACATAGAGTAGTTTATAAGTACGCGTTTATGGGCGCTTGCAATCAGGGGGGCTACCGCCTAACTCATAGCGATCACTCGCTATCGCTTTCGTGACATTAAAACAATAGTTCAAATGTCACCTGTGACATTAAAACTATTGTTCTAATGTCACGATAACGATAGCGAGTGATCGCTTTGAGTTAGGCGGCACGGCCGCAGGAGGCACTCGCTTCTCGGTTGGTTTCGAAGCCTCACAAGCTCTATGCTCTTAAGTCTAGATGCTTAAGGCGCATAGTAACGTCAATCATAAAAAATCACTGCAGAAAAAACCGGTTCTCTTCATAAATATTGAATAAAAAAATCTTTAAAAAAGATATGTTATTATTCAACGCATTCTTTAGAGGATGGTCTTTTTAATTTTTTGATAAATTAATTAAAACTTGGTTAAAATGCGACCCAAACATGCCTCGATTTTAAAACTATAAACCTAATCGCTTCGTAAATATTAGGTTAAATCACATACTTTCGATTTCAATAAATAAAGTGAACAATATTCTAGGGGATGGTCTTTTTAGATTTTTCTTATTCGCTTTTATTAATTTTTTATTGAAATAATTCATCTTACGCGTAAAGGTTTGCTTGAATATTCCCCTCAGTCTCACTCACTCACTCCTATGTAATCAGTGCGGGACGATCGACGCAAGGTCATTGGGAGCACTATGCGCCTTAAGATAATGTCAATGAAAAGTTAATGCTTCCTGGATAATGGCAATAGGTGCTGTATTTTGAAAAATAAATAATTGGCCACTATTAGCATGTTCCTATGTTTTCCTTTTCTATCAAGTTAATTATTAAAGGAGATTTAAACCTTCAAAAACATAAAAAGTTGGCCTGCTGTATTCAAACATGCAGCAAACAAATTTGACGAGATTATAAAGAAAAAGCAAAACATAGAAACGCAGCCAAAGCCTTTCTTAATTGTTTAATACAAAAAGTAATTAAAGCAGTCTAGTTTTAGAGACGAAAACAGGGGACTACGAAACGGCTATTTTGTGTACTTTTCATTAGTACTCGTATGTTCGGTCCGAGCTACAGTTGTCTCTATCGCTCTTAGCTCATTCGTTTGGGATACAGCACGAAAGCAATACATTTTACAAATACCTATTTTTAAATACTCACATTCTTAGTATTTTCTCTTAATATACTTAGTTGGAGTCTTTTTGGAGTCTTCAGTTAAGCAAATAATGCGTGTATTTATTAAAAGACTCCGCTCTTTCACATTAATACATAAAAACAATAAAATTGAACTTTATGATTTAGAGAAAAAACAAAAATTAATAAAAATAAGATGAGGTGTGCATGTAGTGTGTGTGTGTGTGAGTGAATGAGTGTTGAATAGTGTTAGTGGGGGATTAGAGGGTATGTGTGTTTGAGTGTATATTTGTGCGTTTCTGCGTGGGTGAGTATTTAGTGACTATTTTAATTCCAAGTTATAATATTAAAAAAAAATATGAAAAAAGATTTTTGAGATTTTGGATAGCAACCGTTGTAATCTTAGAAAATGCATTCGATGACGCATTTCTAAATGCACTATTTGGAGCACGAGATAATGACACCGGCCGCCGAACAAGCATACCTAATGACAAATTAATGGAATAAAAATGAAATGATCGCTCATACAAGTTCCCTGTTCGTTGTTGGGTGGTAGCGTGGTCTTTTCAAATTTTCGATGGTTATATTGTGAATATATTGGTGAATAACATTTGATTGGTGTGAAATAATTGGTGTGAAACAATTATTGTGATAAGATGTGTGTGCCCGGTGAATATGATGTTAATGTAGTCGAGAGAAAATGGTTCGACTCCGTCACCGAAAGGTAAAAATTATATAAAATAAAATATTTTACATTTATCAATACAATAATACAATTCAATATTCTCGTTGTACCTATATTAATAAAGACCTTATATTGAATTAATAATGCTGGTTATAATAGTTTTGAAATAGTACAACAATGCGAAATTATGATGTTAAATCTCAATGTTTTAGATTTTGGGAATATTTTCAGCTATAGTGCGGTGAAAAATAGTTTTGAAAGATATCGCAATTCAAACATTTGTAATTTTTAAAATGCTATTAGATTGAACCATGGTGCAAAAAGCAAATTTGTTTTTGCTAAGTACGTGATTAACACTATGTACGTTGTATTAAACAGGAACATCTGAGATTAGGACCTAAAACTTATACATATATTAGGTTAACTTTGATGAGAATAATCGTCTACTCAATTAAAAACCCATAACGACGCAGGAAAAAAGATTAAACAACAATTTGTATTTGACGTTGAAAACTATGTTCGGAATATGGAATGAGGAAAATGGTGAATATTTTTTCTTTTAACTTGAATTTATGATGTCTGCTATACACGCTTATTCTTTTATCACCTGGAAAATTTAAGGGAGGGTTCACGACATGGTATTAGAATGATTTAAATATGAATAAAAAAAATAACTCGCTTGCTTTATTTTATATTCATTTTCTAAAAAATCCAAAAAATGCTGCACTAGTTGAGAGCAGTATTTTTAGAGATTTTTTTTTTTTTAATTTAAATTTTTTATTTCATTTTTTTATTTTTCATATAATAATTGATTAGAGTATTAGAATAAGGTAATGTAGGATAAGAATAAATAAAATTTTTATACAGGATAATTTTTAATGCATCAACAACCTCCCAGGGGCTGATTCTAGTGCTCAGATGCAGCAACTTTTTGTATGGGACCAACATCGAAATCGCAAAAAAATCCACTTTCCTATACAAACTAGGTTAGCTGATCGAGACTAGTATGGGAAAGTGGATTTTTTTTGCGATTTCGATGTTGGTCCCATACAAAAAGTTGTTGCATCTGAGCACTAGAATCAGCCCCTGGGAGGTTGTTGATGCATTAAAAATTATCCTGTATATTGTGTATATATATGAATATAGTAGCTATAGGTATTAGACAAATATAAAATAAATTGCTAACCGCTGCTGAACGACAAAGAGCGGAACTAAAAAGTTTAAAATATTATTTTACGTCACTATTTATTTATGCTCGTCTTTTTCCCTATCTTTATACGGATAACGATTACTAGCAGAAAAATAAATTGCTACCTATATTTAGTTCTTAAAATATAGACATTTAAATTAATAAGTTTACGTTTTAAAATGTTATGACCATCTTAAATTCTTGGAGGAACAATATCAATTCCTCTTCTTCGGATGCCCTTGACAGTTGAGAGCAGTCATGATCGATCAGATATGCTGCTTAGAGTATAGAGGCATGCAGCTCTACAACCCTCCATTTGTCACGAACAGATACTTCGCGGTCAATGCGATCATTTACATTGACGGAAACGTTGGTAAGGGTTTTAATTTGGTTAGTCCAGTGCCGCGGAGAGCGCCTCTGACACCTGAAATACTAAATCTATGGCGAGCCGTATTATATTTATAGTCGTAGCCATAGAGCCGATACAGATATAAGATGATACTACCTCACAGTTAGCGATTTTAGTATTGTTTAGCAGCCTGTCAACTGTCATCGTCTTCGTTTTTTGATTAATGATTTTAAGACCAAACTCTAGACTGATTCACTCTACGAGAGCAAGGACCTGTTCAACCTTTTTGTCGATGGTGGCAAATAGAGTTGTATCATCGGCGTTACGAATGAAATGGATATTCTTTCTTCCTATAGGCACACCGTCACTCCAATTCTCCAGAACTTTGCGCATAATGTATTCTGTGTAGGTAGAAGTTGAAAAAGAGTGGAAATAGGATACATCCCTCACGAACACCAGCGCTGGAATGGAGCTGACATTGTCCACTTAATCATAGACGGCGAACTTCCTTCATAAAGCTAGCGCAAAAGATCTACTAGGTGTTTAGATACTCCCATCTTTACAAATATCTTCCACAGCTGAAACCATTTAACAGAGTCGAACGCAGCATATATAAATCGACTTATTGAACTTTACTTTGTGTATTATTTGCCGTACAATAATCCTGTTCAAGTAATTCTCGTCCTCTTAAAATTTAGCTTGTTCTGGAGCAATCTAGTTTTATGGATATAGGCTGTCATTTAGAATATGCAGCATTATTTTGCGTTCATTACAACAGCAATTATACATCGTAAAAACAGAATCCACCTTTTCGCTCTTTCGATCTAGCATAATACGAGCAATATCGATTGCACGAAATCTGCATCCTAGAACGCGTACGTAAACAAACAATCCGCTCACTAGATTCCAAATCTGTAAGTGGCGTGATAGAATAGTACGTATATTCGCCAATAAGAACACACGTTTAATAAATGAGTCACGCGCTGTATGTTTTAAAATAATCGTGGCGGATTGAGAAGTATTGAAATTCAGTAATGGCACATTACATGCTCACTTCGCTGTTACCGTGTAGCACAGGCGTAGATAATACTTGGAAGGGAAAGTTCATTCTATCTAGTGTATGTTGATTTTCAATGGGGGGTGTCCGGATGCAAGCCCCCCTCCCCCTTACCTACTCTTCAGAAGTCATCTTAAATGACTAGGCAAAAAAGAAATTGTGTTAATTAATTATTGTTAATTTTAATATATTCCTATTTATTGTTCCTATGTGTATAAAATAATTGACCAACTTATACCAAAGCGAAAATTTTGATTTCGTGTGCTGCTGCGTACCCTCCTGTTGTTTGGCCTCCAGCAAGGTGGACCGACGCCGACGATCTGGTAAAGGTTACGGGAATGCGCTGAATGCGGGTAGCGCAGGATCGATCGGCTTGGAGATCACAAGGACCTTCAAACCGAACTATAGAAGGTCTATGTCCAACAGTGGACATCCATTGACTAATATGATAATGGTGACTTAGTACTAAATAAGAATACTATTTCAAATACTTACTCTGTTTAATTTTTAAAACGTCAGTCATTTTAAAAAGGTACGTGTAATCTATCGCGTTAATACCCGTTTTCAACCCATGTTAATCATGTAACGCGAAAGTTTAAAAGTGATTTGAAAAAGTTACGCTATTACTACAAAACTGTTTATAAAAATATTGTTGACTTTATTTTACTACTTCCAGTATGTAGCCATTATTTATCATTTGTGTTTTACAAAACAACAGACTATAAACCAATGCAAATTCATCGTAACCAAAAATTTTCTAGAGACAACATTCATTTTTAAGCCGTTGCTTGTCTGGATTTGATGATTTATTATTTCGACTCGGCCTCACTCGAGGTTTTTCGAAATTTCCTTCAGGTGCCTGAGAGTTACAAGTAAAAATCGATTTCTCGAGGACATTTCCTGGGGTGGCCTCGACAGAGTCGAAAATGAGGAAGTATTGAGGACGCGTCTAAGATGTACTACTTTAAGCAAGCGTAAATAAACCGCTTACGTTTCAGTTAAATTGTAATTTATTATTAGAATTAATCCTCTGCACGTTCTATGTTACGTTATGTCAAGGATCTACTCGTAAGTTGACTAGACCGTCACTTGGATATTCTGTAGGCCATACCCGGCTAAACCACTCTTCGAAACCTCTCCTCTCGTCCCCGATGTAGGTGCGTTCCGATGTAGGTGCGTTCGGGATCGGGAAGGGTATTTCATCGAACGCACCTCCTGGCGACAAAACTTCAACTTGGGAGGGTCATGATCATGTCTCCCAGCCAGATGTCGGTTCGACTGGATATCCCAGCTGCTAGGGTAATTACAGAGCGCCTACGAAGGCGCGTTTCTTTCCATCCCACCGCCTGTACTTATTATATACTTAGTTTATTAAAGTGTCTTGTTACCTTTTCTCTAGTACAGGATTTCTTAAACTTTTTGCAGTCACGGAACACTCACAATATAAAGAATTCCACGGACCCTGTCAAAAATGAAAATAAGCCTTATTTATTTTGATAAAAAATACTTTTATTTGTCCTTTCATTACACTTACCACTAAGGTAATGAAAGGGGTACTGCTTTTTGTCCTCAATGAGAACGTAAAATTGTGGGATTTTTTTTATTGCAGAAAGTTGGCAAACAAGCAAACTGCCTACCTGATGGTAAGTGGTAACAGTCACCTATAATACATGTGGCTCTTGTGAGATTCGCAGTAAAACTGCAACCCCCACAAGAACCACAGTGTACGTTGCCAACTTGTGACACAAGATGTAAAGTCACAGTACCCAGTAATTTCACTGCCATATCTTACCCTTCAAACCGGAACACAACAATGCAAGCACTGCTGCTTTGCGGCAGAAATAGGTGAGACGGAGGTACCTAAGCAGACGACCCTGGTACAGAGTCTCCCTCCAGTAAAATTGTCTTCGACAAGGCAAGGCGCATGTCATCTGCGACGTTCAATCAATTGCGATTTGTTTTTATTGACACCAACTGCAGGCCTATTCTCTAACTTCGGTTGCTCACTTGAACTGTCATTTTTGAATGAAACTTAACATCCATTACTGCTATCATGAACGCCGCCCTAACGCATAAGATCACTAAACTAGTAATGGATATAAAGTTTCTTTTAAAAATGACAGTTCTAGTTACTAAGAGAATAGGCCTGCCGAGCACCCTGCCTCGCAAAGATACGAAGTAACAAATGGTATCAGAACAGGCATAGCTCGCTTGACAAGAAGAGGCAAAGCTTGACTCGAAGAACACCAAAACTCGCCAAGATCTTTTGCATGAAATTCAGCTTTCAAACTACTTTAGATCTCATGTCAACTAAGTCATCTTTAAGAGGGACATTACATACCTAACGGACCCCTAAGGCCTAAGGGGTCCGTTGACCTAGCTTTAAGAAACCTTGCTCTAGTGAAAATTATAAAAATATCTAATCCTTTGCCGCAGGAACAATGAGAAGCGCAAGGAGAAATCGCGCGTTGCGGCGCGGTGCCGGCGCACGAAAGAGATGGAGCTATTCAACGCGCTGACCGCCGCCCTGCCCGCTAGGAAGGAGGAGGTGGAGCAGCTGGACAAGGCGTCCGTGATGCGCCTCGCTATCTCGTACCTGCGCGTGCGCGATGTCGTTTCGTTGCGTGAGTACCTACCCAACTGTGACCACAGCCGCGCACACACTATCGTGTGGATTGATTGGCATTCTTAAGCTGGACATTGACGATCAGTTTTGCGCGTCAGTTGAACTGACATCCATCCAAAATTTGATCGTGAGTGTCGAATCATCACTCCGGAGTTTTAACTGACGACGCTGCACGAAATTTCCGGGGCTACCATAAATCCAACCCGGCGCGTCGCGCCAAACTGAACGTGAGTGTGTGATCGTCATGCCAATCGCGTCAGTTCGTGCGCAGCGCCCGCGCCGCGCGGTGATTTAGCGTGCTGTGCTGCTGTGTATGGTATTTTGTTGATACAATGACGGCGTCGCTGTCCTCTAGACGTGTCATAATGACAGAATTTATTGAAAAATATAAAAATTCTGAATGTTTGTGGAAAGTATCGGACAAAAATTATAAAACAAAACAGCATCGACAAAAAGCTCTAGATGAATTGCTTCCTATTTTAATTGACGTGAGTTAATTGATTTCTTTTTTTAAGTCATTCCTTCATCCATTGCTTTCTTTTTTGCTTTTAGGTAAGTATTTGGCAACAAAGAGTAACCGCAGTAAGAATTTATGTTTCTTCAGAATCCACTTTTTTCTCGACACAAATAGGTAGTACACGTTCTTTAAACAGCCCGGCCGGTCGAAAACTGAAGAGCCGGAGTGACGCCCGTGAATGGGCAAATCTAGTTGGCATAAAACCATTGGAGTGACGCCACAGTTTTACATCTAGACTGACGCGAAAAACTGATCGTCAATGTCCAGCTTTACAGAATTTTTTACAGCTTTACACTGTTTGAATTTTTCCTCGTAATAGGGTATTTCACACCATGTAAGAAGAAGTATAAATAAACATGGTTATGATAGATTTCGTACAAATTAAGCGAGAAACGCCGATATTTATTCATAAAAATGCAATATAAATTAAATAATTCAATTTTAAATATGTATCTTATTTTTTAATCTGTTCTTCAAATGTCAAAAACGCCATTCGACATATTGGGTGCCGACGTGACGTCATTCGGATAGTAAACAAACTTGATAATGTTTTGTCGTGCTCTGTGTCATTTGAAATTTCCTAAGTTATTATCACGTCTGTGGGACTTATACTTTATTTTATTAAAATTACATAATGGAGGACGGTAAGTCAATATATATATCATAGGTACATAGCATAGCTATAAATACATTACGCAATATGCCATTTGTTTTGGCATATGAACCCATATTTTTGTGGCGTTTTTAAACTCAAATTCTTGCATTCAGATACAAGACATAATGATATAGATTATAAATAAGCAATTTTTTTCAAAAATCTTTTAAGGCGATATATCGAAAATATTGGTTATTTTTTATGTAATGTCACAGGTAACTGAGAGATCTTACAGATCTGAAAGTCAAATATGTGTTTCTTAATATCTTTAGCTAGTCACGAGCAGAACTGAAAACGCGATTTAAAGATTTTGCCTCGATACTTTTTATTTTTGAAATTACCTCTTAAAAATAAGAATATTCAGGATTACTAGTAAACGGTGTTAGGTATTAATTAAAAAGTTCCTTAAATGAGTAGCCATCATCAGTATCCAGAATCGTACAGAAGCATTTTTTTCTAATCATTATAGTTATTTTTTCATAAAATAATTTGTATTTTGTCGCTTACGTCGATAATTTCTAAGCGATCTGATTGCATGCGGGCGCAACGCATTCACGACTTTGTTGACATAGATATAAAGACTAGTTGCTTGAGCACGGGGGGCGCCCCGCGTTTACGTATAGACCACGCCTCCCATTGTTTGATTCATTTTCGATATAGCGCCTTATGCCCGTAGCACACCTCCGCCGCGAAACTATCAAAGCGAAACCGCGTCGCATAGTCAGGAACAAACAAAACGGCGAATCGAACGCGGAGGTGTAGACGGCGTTTGAGCAGGACGGGCGGAACCGCGCGCGACAGAGACAGCGCCATAGTTAAATATCCGCGTTAGAGCAGGCAAGCTCGCCAGAGCTCGCGCACCGTACAAACGACAACGCGGGGAAATCGTTTAGCGGTTTCGCTACTACAGTTCCGCGGCGGAGGTGTGCTACCGGCGTTAACATGGTCTTCCGCAGAGTCGTTACTAAAGTTACTAATACCTATGTTGGTCGTACCTGGTCTATTGTTTGTTTACTAACGAATTGACGTCACGAATCGAAATAGCATGGCGGCTAGCGTTTCGCGCGCGCGAAAATTCAGAATCATAAATAAAACATTGTTTTTAAGCCATTTTTCGGTTTTATAAAATTAAAATAAAATTTTTACAGGTTCATTACGACCTCAAGATTGGCTTAAAATAGTTTCCAAAAAATTGTGTAATACCCTATTATGTTATTCGCTTCGCAGCTTAATTTGTCTTTAATTTGATTGATCGTGTCTATTGTGTGTGTTCAGTTCAATTCAGCTGTCGTAACTTGACGGCTATATTTTAACCGACTTCAAAAAAGGAGGTGGCTCTCAATTCGATGCGTATGTTTTTTTTTGTGTATGTTACGCGATTACGCCGCCAGTTGTGGACCGATTTCCAAAATTCTTTTTGTATTCGATAGAGTATACTCCAAGGGTGGTCCCATAGTCACCAAAGTCAGGATCTGATGATGGGATCCCATGAAAATCGAGGAAACCCTTAAATTTTAAGGTGTTTCCAACGTGTTTTGTGTGTATGTTACGCGATTACTCCGCCAATTGTGGACCGATTTTCAAAATTCTTTTTGTATTTGATAGAGTATACTCCTAGGGTGGTCACAAGGTCACCGAAGTGAGGATCTGATGATGGGATCCCTTGAAAATTGAGGGAAACACTAATTAAATACCAGCTCACCGATACGGTGAGCTGGTATTTAATTAGGGTTTCTTTCACTATAAAGATTTCATTCACTAAAAAGTTAAAAATAAAAAATATTTACCAAAAAATAAAAACCGACTTCAAAAACACTGAAAAGTTAAAAATAATATAAGAATAGGTACAGACAACATCACACTTCTATATTGAAGTCGGGTGCCAAATTTTAAGACTTTCTAGGAGATCATCGTTTGGCACCGACTTCAATATAGAAGTGTGATGTTGTCTGTACCTATTCTTATATTATTTTTAACTTTTCAGTGTTTTTGAAGTCGGTTTTTATTTTTTGTGAAATATTTTATGTTAAGCTACTACTAGACTTAGGCACTGTTCAGTTTTGGCTGTTTGGTTTTTTTGCCGCTCTTGCTGAGATATCGCACATTTTCTTGAAGCAAATACACATTTCATGTGGTCGTATTTTATATGCTCCAGATACATAATGAATTTACCATACAATGTTTGTTCCCTCGTTTTACCCCTTTATTGGATGAAGTTACAAAAATAGATGAATTCTGTTTCTAGGTATGGCCAGAATCTTGATTACCAAGTCCCTTTTTGTCACAGCGTATTAATTTTTACTTTTTGATGTTAGATCCAACTCTTTCATAGACATTTTTTAAAACGGTAACAGTTAACGGTAACTTGGCTTCATCATCATCATGATCATCTCAGCCGCACGACGCCCACTGCTGGGCATAGGCCTCCCCCATGGATCTCCACAACGATCGGTAGAACTTGGCTTAGATTTGAAATATTCAAGAGTCAATGTACAAAAAATATAACTCTACCAGTACTTACGTCGCAATGGCAAAAAAGGAAGAATAATGATTTTATTGGAAGTATTAATTAGCAAAGTGCCAATCACAAAGCAGATACTGCTTACTTTGTTAACCCTTTTTTTTTTTTTTTTTGAGATGGGAAATGCTTTATGCATACCTCAGCATGATGAGAGGCCAAGCTGAGGTTATGTGGGACTCTCCTATAGACCGATATACCCACTAAAAACCATCTGTGTTCGCAGCGCCCGCATACTGGTATTGGCCGTGCGGGGAACTTTGTAGTCGTCCGCGCGGCCATACCCACGGTCGGCTTCCAGAGCCTAACTTCCCTTATTCAGGGTAGAAAATATCACGCGAACACACGTGACTCTTCCTCATCATCGAGGTGGAATAGCGCAGATAACAGAGCCCCATTCTATTATCTGCACCCCCTGCTATGGCGAGCGGAGCGCGTCGTATCCTCGCCGCCTCCCGCCTGTGCGTCTCCTTCGAATGGCCTCGGCCAAGGGATCATTCTCCCGGGCTCTTTCAGTGTCTTCTTTCTGGAGCATAACTTGCTCACAGAAAGACTTAACAGCCTCCCAAGATGTCTTAGTACCAAGCATATCTTTAATTAGGGTTGGCAACGAGAGATCCGCACCCACAACGCTAGAGAGGACGCGACGCTGGACATCAAACGAGGGGCACTCCTCGAGCACATGTTGCGCTGTATCATCATCCGCCCCACACTCGTGGCACCGAGGCGTCGACTCTCTCCGCGCGATCTTGTGCAGGTAGTGCCCGAAGCACCGATGCCCGGACAGCACCTGCACAAGGCGAAATGAGAGAGTACCATGTTGTCGGTCAACCCACTCTTTAAGATTCGGCCGGATTCCAGCTACGGTCCAGTGTCCAGCCGTTGGGATCTCCAGCCTTCGCCTCCACTCAGACATCAAGGTACGATTAGCCCTATCACGCCATTGCTGCACCTGTTCAGACGATGGGCGAATTCCCTCTCTCCGGACACACGCGCACCGATGATACACCTCCGACAATGCTATTGCGTCAAGGTCCCAGGGTGGGGTACCAGCTAGAACACACACGGCTTCGTATGAGATGGTACGATATCCACGAATAACTCGATTCGCCATGACTCGCTGTGGCCTTCGACTTTGTTAACCCCTACTGGAAAACATAGTTTTTTTGGTCAGCGATATTTGAAAAAGTAAAAGCGTTAAAACAGGTTTTAAAATTATATAAAATAGAAGTATTTTAGGATTTTCGTATATGATTTAAATGATTGCTTTATACCTATTTTTGTTTGAAATAATGCTTCCCAAAAAACGCAACTGGTAGACCGCGATAACTTTGTCGACTATACCTTTTGTAGGTAATTTGTGATTTGTAGAAATACAGCGAAAACGTAACAAAATTTGAAGGTGGAGTAAGCTAAATCAAAAACAGTTGCTTTTTAGCCAAGTCAGTTAAAAGTCAGTCGAATTAATTCCACCACCACCTATTTGTAATTGTAACCTATTTGTAACCATATTTTGTGCAATAAAGTTATGATTATTATGATTACAATAAACCTGAAGGCTATAGGCGTGGTCGTGTTATTGCCGATAGATAAACAACGAACGCCCGCACTTACTTTTCTAATTTGTAGGCGTTCCATTTGTTTACAGGTTTCACGTGACGTCACAACAGTGTGATTATTATTAGCTCGGACAGGTCCGAATTTGTCTGTTTTTATTGCGCTATTGTAACCCCGGTTGGCCTTAGATACCGCCACAACGACGTCGGCCCTCTTGTTATTGATAATAATGGATCAATCTTGGATGTGTTGTTATTCTGATGGATCTATACGTTTGTGCATAGTGATTATTATCTCTGCATTTGTGAATCTCTGTCTGTTGAATGTTTCACAATGACCCTCGGCCAGTTTTCGTTAGCTTCGTAAACGCTACGCGCACGTTTTTCCTGTTGCTTTCACCGCGACTGGTTTTTTTTTAACCGTTCACCTAACTACGCCGGTTGACTGAAGCAGTTAAAAGTTAACTGTGATTTATTTTTTTAGTATGAATTTAAAAGTAATAAGTAGGTACTTTGTTATTTTCATCGTGTCACGTATGAAATTATCATAAGAATTTTTATTCATATTCGTGGATTATCGCTGGACACTTAAAAGTATCTCATGATCATCAAAGTACCTAGTAACAGTGGAATAGGTCGAAATGAAATGCACAAAGAACTACATATTATATATCATTTTGGTAGAGAAACGTTTTTGTTAAGGCATGCTCAATATTAAGTTTGTTCCATATAAAGGTTATTATAATATTTCTATAGGTTGTGCCGACCACCAAACTAAAAAACATTACGCAGGTAATATTGTTATCTATTCCGTGACAACGTTTACTGTAGGACCAAGTCTGAGATCGCTAAAATGTTTACATAAAAGCCTATAGGACCTACATGACCGAAATGTATTCAGCAGCAGTTTTTTTTTGCGCTATTTCAGGGTTGATCAGTCCAGTCTGATGGTCTTAACAACCTACCTAAATATCGTCTCAACATCTTGAAACATCTTGGTATATTGGATTCTGGATTATCGGAATCTGAACTTGAATGAGTGAACTTGAATTGTCAGATAGTTATTTTTCAAATTCAAATTCAAAAATCTTTATTCAACATAGGCTTTTACAGGCACTTATTGACGTCAAAACAAAGCAAAACAATCTAATTTAAAGAAATCATATTAACCTTGTATATTTAGTCAAAATAGGAATACTCCGAAATGATGTCTCAAGTATAGGCTTTTCCAAATCAGCTTTTGCTTGGAAAATGACGACTAGAATTCAAAAAAGGTACAGGTACTTCCCCTATTAGAATTCCCTGCAGGCTTACTCATAAATCTGCATAATATGAACCAGGATAAATTAAATATTAGTATTCATAATATAAAAAACAGGTGTAGACTGTTGCAACCGCAAGTTTCCGTTTTAACAATATTATGTCGTTCTTTATGTCTAACTTGGCATAATTATGGATTTCATACGGAACGGAATGCTAATAAATAAAACCGCACCGACGTCACTGTCTGCTTCGATTGTTCAATTGTGAAAAAAATCACGATACAATGCACACAAAGTTTTAATTTTTTGTTCTCTCAGTAGTTCACATTGTTTTTCCTGACAATTCGATGATACAGTACGCCCACATGGTACCTGTGTCTGATATAATTATGATACTTAAGTGTGTCGTATGAATAATCCACCACTGGCTAATCCACTGCCTTCCCGATACCCGGATAAACTCCGAGGAACCTCTCGGGCCTTATGGAGGACTCGTTCGAGATCAGTAAAGCTCAATTCACCAAACGAGAGACATTGCGTGTTAGGTCTACGCAACAAATAAAACCCTTTCTATTTATTGTGGCTGGTCTATGGCGTATCGTATAGTAATAATGTTATTTTACGATACGCCGATATTATTATGATTGTAATTTTCAGGATGTGTACATACAAGTCATGATCAATAAATTTTGATTATGCTCATGAATAAGCATCTTTAGAATCATACCATTCAATTCCGTTATAACTTGCTCTCTTATATTATCTAACGTTTCCCGTCCCAGGACAGTGACTTACCAATCATACTTACTTATCTCTAGTTACCTTAGCAACAACAAAAGGTAGATACAGCGCACAGTCATACCGATTCGAACGATAATCAGCTATGAAGTTATGTATGTCTTTTTAGCATTATTAAAATATCCTCATTTAATTTATTTGTGCCGTTCAATCATTCACGAGGCAGGAGGCAATTTCTATTAAGATAAATGCGCTTGTAGCACACTAACTTGTCAAGTTGTCACCACCGTTGACCCAATTCTCTTAATATCGATTCCTCGTGTAACTACTAACTTGTTTGTTTACTGTTGCCTTTCCGAAAACTTACCAAATTCATACATAACCATTCCCAGTATTATAATCCGTCTATTGATGTCAATACATGCCAGTGTGTTCCACTGGTAAAGTGATATATTTATAATCCTTTAACGAAGTCATCGTAAACAAGACGAGGCCAAAGTGACGTGCATTATTTTAATTAAACGAACGAACCTTACAATCCTCGAGGAATGACTGCTCACATTATCTAACGATTTGATTAACAGTAAACAACTTTATGCAATAGTTGGACTAGACACATTTCGGTCTCATCGATAAGGTTTATCTCTCTACGTGCTTCGACGTTTTTCTTGTTAGAATAGATAAAATCCTGTAAACTTGTTAGAATAGAGAATAGATAAGATGTTGATTTGCTTCCAACTCTCGGAATTTGTTTCCCTTGCCTACCTTTTGTAATATTTGTCATTTCTTCGTAATCTTTAACAGCCTACTCATAGTAGTTAAATTTCGATTTTATGCCAACAATATTATGGAAGGTTCGACTTGTGATGTCAGATTCTTTTGCATTCCCACTTTGTGTATGTGTACTTATCTCAATATTTTTTAAAGTAATCACATCTTTCTTCCAGTGCCTGTAGAAACCACGGAGCATAAGAAAATACCAGATCCAAAAGGCTTGGAGGAGGTGTCTTCGGAGCTCTCGTACATGAAGGCCCTAGATGGGTTTGTTCTGGCACTCTCGCAGCAAGGGGACATTGTTTACTGCAGCGAGAACATCGCCGACCACCTCGGAGTGACTCAGGTGGGGACTCGACTGATAATAATATCGGACTGATATTTAAACTGACAAAGAAGTCTCAGCTATTAAGAAACGAGCCAATATTTACATACTTAAACAGGTCAACATTAACTAGTAGTTTAAGTAGCTCCAATAGTGCTAATTGTAAATGTTTGATAATATTTTTATTGCCTTAGCTGTGCAGAATTAATTCTGTTGTCTGATATATTTAATAGATCGCAACACATTGTTTAAAGTAATCTTTCCTTTATCGACATTTTTTCAGTTATCTTTACAAGCACAACATTTTCAATCTTAAAATTTCACGCACTATTGAATTGGTATAAATTGCGCTTCGTCCACCTTGTACTTTTCCGATTAATAATTTTCTGTGTATGATGTTTTAGTTCAACATAAGTATAATTATTGAAACAACCCCCCTACGTACGTACCTATAGGTATGAGGTATTTTAATGTACTTGTTTAGTGTGATTTGTTGTTGATGTCCTAATATTTTTTTTGTTGTGATTTATATGTCTACCGCTATATTGTATGGGCTGGTGTATATTCGTCTATAATACACACAAAATCTCGTGTCTGCATACAATTTTAGTACCGAGCCTACTCTCTGTTGAAAAGACGGGTTTATCTACGAATACATCTCGATCACCCAACTCAATTGGTCTAGTATTCGGTAATGCTATTATTTCATGTTTCCAAACGATAATATTTACCAAATTTGCAATATTATATATTCAGGAATAACTCTAAACGTGCCGAGCGCGACTTTGTCTCGAGTTTATATTTAAGATGCTCCGCCGCAATTTTGCAGATGTAAATGTGTCAATGTCATTCTTATTGTTCCACATCTCGACGCTACATTACATTTCCTGCGTCAGTAAATTATAAAACAGTATTAAAAACACATCGACACCACCTACTATTGTTTAAAAAGGGCCGGCGTAGTCCTTGCACACCACAACCAAACATTTACATAATGTTGAAAAATTTCGTAAGCGGATCCGATTGCATTACGTACATCCAGCACTCGTAGCTTTCCGCGTTGACGGATGAGCATGATGAGTATTGATAAAATTATATTTTATGTGTGTGTGTGTTGAAAAATCTTTCATAGTTGTAGATATCGGATCACGAGATGTTTCTGGGTCAATGATCTGAAGGTGAACTATTTTAGTTGGCAACAAAAACACTTTGCGGAACAGCGCAATGTAAGCAATGAGTTTTCAAGGCGCTCGCTGCTCTATCTAACGACAAAACGACGTTAGATTTGTAGAAAACAAACTCGATTCGTGCTTTTTTTTTCTTCGTAAGCGTTCACTTTGTTGCCTTTTGCGTCATTATCGATGGACATAAAAAGTGTCGTGACGTGACGCGTTGACAGGAAATCGAAAGATTTGACTCGAAGTCAGCAAGTTATTAACATTTTTAAATCTACACATTACACTTTTTACACATCTGTAGCGTCATAATATGAAATGAACGTCTTATGATGTTTAATTTTGTCGTCAGAATTGTACAATAGTAATTTTGTTACGGTATATTTAATAGTTCCAGGTGTTATTTTTCGAAAATCCATTACTATTTATTTTGTAAATAATAGGTTGGGGAAAAAGTTTCTTCGCATTTTTTAAGAAAATTCAAAACATTTTTAAATATAGTTTATTTACATTTAACTAAAGTATGTAGGTACCATTTTGTTCGATAACTTTTTGCCATCTTGTAGGTAGGGACATGATCCCATTGCTATAGAAATTTTGGGACTTCTGGTCAAAATACCGCGACAAGTGGTTTTGGCAGTCCTCTCGTGATGTTAACCTAACACTGCCTAAAGAATTCTGAAGAGACCGAAACAGGTGGAAATCTGAAGGTGCAAGGTCAGGACTATACGGCGGATGCATTAACACCTCCCAGCTAAACTCTCTTAATTTTTGCTGAGTGG